>JAVJAQ010003762.1:0-2611978 GCA_032362365.1 Zygogramma bicolorata | reverse complement strand
TCAGGAACGTGTCTGAGTCAAAAAAAGGAAAGGTTGGAAATAGAAAATGTTCGGTCACAGAAATATTTCAGACACATATTTTGGTTTACTGTTTTCTGGAATATTTTCAGCCAGCAGTTTCCATCGAGAGACGATCATCTTCCGTCAGACTTCCATCCCAAGCTAACGACATTAACTTCAAGACACGCCGCTTCAAAATCTGTCACTGGCTCTTAGACTAAGAGCAGCGTCGTAAAGTCAAGACGCAAGGATGTCCGGGATGCAGCGGGCGCGGGTCGAAGGGAGCATCAGGCCCTCTGCCTCGTGCACCGCCAACGAAATTAGTGGGTGAAGGTGGCCTAGATCAATACCTAGTCTAGGCTAGTCCACCAGCACCCCTCCCACCCTCCCCTTGCTCCAGACACTGCGTCACACGCGTCGTCTACCAAACTCGCCCGCTGCTGCAACGTTGCCAGCCGATGCACCGCGTTGAATTATGTAGGAGAATTGATATATTCGGCTTTTAATATTGGATAGAGTCCACGTAAGCCGTGCGGAGGACTATGGAAATTATAGAGTGAGCGGAATAACACAGTTGTGTGGCCTATTAGCCAGTCGAACGACTCAATTACTAATAATATAGAAAATTTTCTTAGAGATCGATTACTCTTACACCAAACTGATATTTTTGCACTCAACTCGCGTTTCGATAACAAGATTAGCATCTTCAGGAAAGCTAGGCATAGTTGGTTAAATACCTGAAGTTTTATCCGTTATGGACTCCGTTCGTTACTGCTAATTATTCTAATCAATTTCTCAATAATGAACTAGTACACCCCCTACCTGCAATGGTTGTTGGTCCGTCATCTGTTATAATTGATTATTCTGATTACTTTCTCACCCCTGAATTGAAAAGCGGGCTAAAAGAGATAGGTCTCTTGTCTTTACGTATTGCTATTTCTAGATTCTCACATGCATCGAGTAGTCTTGTGTCATGCACATGCTTGATCAGTTTAAGATTGCTTTCACCAATTTTGTGGTCATTGTCTAGAGCGTGTTGGGCGACAATGGATTCTTCCACCCTTCATGTTTGCAAAATGCTCCTTGGAACGGGTTTCAATAGCTCGTCGGCTCTGGCCGATGTTGGGTGGTATTTATAGCAGCGGGTGCGGGTTCCAACATCCCACGATACCTCAGTTCGATCTAAGGAGTAGGCAGATTGAGACCTTAGAAAGAATTCGTGACGAGACCTGGGGAGTAGGCAGATTGAGGCCCCGGCGTCAAGTCACAAACCCTTGCCCCTTGTGACAACACCTGGGGAGTAGGCAGATTGAGACCTCAGCGTGAAGTCACATTTACTCGTGAAAATGGAGCCGAAACGTCGAGAACAAAACACCAGACGCGGTTCAACCCGAACTCAACAACAACATACAACTGACCGCGGAAACCTATCCGAACACATATATATATATATATATATATATATATATATATATATATATATATATATATATATATATCGAAGATCCGTGAAAACATCAATTTCTACATATATATATATATATATATATATATTTATAAATACTTTGCTTTGATTTATAAAGCTTTAATGCGGTTTTGGATAACAAATCTGTTTCCGTTTTCAAAACTTATCGCAAGCACTTCTATGAAGGTTTTTGGAAAATTTGCCAAAGATGTGTTGATCACCAATTTTTTTCTGAGAAGTAGATTGAAAGATACTTATCAGACCTCAAAGAACTCGTCTTCTGATTGATTATCCTTATACGCTTTTTAATATTAGATTAAATAGGGGCTTTAATGTAATGGGCATTCTGTTACTATTTACAGTCTAGCTATTTATTTAACATTGAATGCAAAATAAAGCACAATAAGCATCTCGTTCCATTCGAAATAAAAAAATTCGATAAATATAGTAGCACTATGAATGTGACAGAGGGCCTATACTACTCACCTTGCTATTCACTCGAATCTGCAGCTGCTACATCTATACCTACTTATAAATATCACTATCGCTAGTTTTCAGGTTCAGTATTGATTTTTTCTCTTGAAGATTCTATCAGGCTTGAAATTATGATGGAGTAATTGTAATAGAATTTCTTGAAAATCGTTTTACGATTTCATTTTAAGTAGATGATTTTGACAGAAATAAATCTCTACCCTGGAAAGTTGTTATGGAGCAGATATAATTTGCCTTTAGTATTGGATGAGGTCTACGTACTCTCGCGAAGGACTATGAAAGTTGTAGAGTGAGCAGATGTGTGTTTCACTATCAAGTCGAAGAACTCAATAATGTATCGGATAATTTGCATGGCAATGCGCCAAGAGAGTAACCGCTAGACAGTGGGTCAGTTAGGGGTAGTGTATAAGCAATTATTCATCGCCTCACTCGTAATTATCTTACTCGTGCCATAACTGGTAAAATTAAACTGAATAATTACTTTCTTTGTTAATTTTCAAATATTGTCCTAGTTTTTCGATTCATGCTTGACAATCAGGCATAATACGTGTTTCTAGACTTTTCGCAGAATGGAAACATTATCTTCTGGGTCGTTGGAGAGCAGAAAGGAATTCGATGTGTGGATTGAATACTTGTGCTATTGCGATATGAGAAGACAGGATCCATAGTTCAAACTCATACTTCATCTTACTCACTCCTCTAGTTATCTGACTCTGAAGGTCTTTATAGTAAGTGGCAAGGTGGAAAGGCCTGTTGGCTAGATAAGAAGCAGCTCGGTCGGCCAGCAATAGGAAATGTTGGTGGCTTTGGCAATAGAGAGCCGAATAGTCGAGAGGGAAGTAGGATATGAGTTCATTCTGATGCAATGTGTTGTTGTGGTATTGATGAGTGCTAACACAGTAAACCCTATCTACATAGTAGCGCATCTCGAGCGTCCTGTCAAAATCGCAAGCTTAGCTTGTATATTGTCAACCTCACCTTCGTGTTGTTGGGTTAGGTATCAAATACAAATATAAAGATGGCAAGCTACCAAGGTGGAAGTGTTTGTGCCTATCAAGGAATAGCACAACGTCTCTAGATTTACGAAAGATGTCGAAAGTTATGTTTATCCAACGACTGTTTGAATTTACCGCCTAGAAATGACATTTTACAAGACAATTTTTAAATCAAGGTCGCGAAAAATTGACCCCAGAAGATCGAAGGGGCGCCTTCAAGTTGCGATTATGTCTAGGTCAGGTGTTCTGTAGTATTACATAGTTACAGCTTATCCAATCCATCTCCGCACAAACTCAGATACTTTTCCAGTTGCACACTGGTAGTGTTGACCATGACGAAAGAAAAAACACTTTCTAGGAAAAAATTGCAACACAGTGAACACATATAATAGGTATTTTTTATCATAGTATACTTCACAGAGATTGCTGGGCATATACGTTATTATTTCTGTGAAAAGATGGATTGGAAAAGCTGTACAATACATTATTTCTACTGATGGGAAAATTTTCAACACCCAATCTTTCAGTCTTTTATATTTGAATCAGCTTTCCTGAACAACCTGTCAAATAAAAAAAATCCAAGCTCTTCTGCATGTACTCTTAGGTATAATTTCATTTTTTGAACTCGAAAGCCCTTCATCTGAATATGATGCTGTTTCTCATCTCTATTTTGACAAATGACTTTCACAGGATGTCACAAAAATCACCACGTTTACCCCCGTGAAAAAATACAATATTGCCAATGTAGTTTGGTCGAACTGTAGTATTTGGCATTTCTACAAATTCAACAAGGAGATATTTTTTTTCAGTTGACGGCTGGTGATGAGTGCAACACAATTTCGTAAGAGTCAGGTTTGGAACCCTATGGAGATTTTGCAATTTCACAATCGAAGGCTCAGATATTGGGATGATGATAAGGACCCGACTATATTTTCACTAGAAGGAATATAATGTCAAGTTCATGCAGAGATGAGTAAACTGATGTGACTCATTCTCTTAGATACTCAACTGAAGTGTGAAACTCAAACTTTACTTACTATGCATTAACAAAAATGATCAATTCTCGATAGATTGCTTTGCTAACAGAATTATTGAAGAAAAATGACTGATGTCATTATGCCGCCATATACCTAGGGATATACCTGATCTTCTTGGTAGATTCACCTGGTAGCTGTCAGTGACAATGTCAATGAAGAAAATTGGGTCTTTGTCAAAACGCTGATGAATTTACAATTTTCGTGAACCCATAGCCTGAATGACATATAACAAGCAATCGTTCAATGTTCATGTTCAATGTATATACTTTTTTACAGAATTTATGCTCTGTTTCTGTATCCTTTATTTCCTTTCCTGGTTACTTTGATATCCTACATCAGGGTTGATGCTAAGAGCCGCTGTTTCAATATTGTTGTTTAGACTCAAATAACTCAATTGAAGAGATGAAAGTAAAAACTAATGACTAACCATCATAACCAAAATAATCAAAAAATCAAACATGCGAATTTTATCATCAAACTCGCTATATGGTGTTAAAATAATATTCAGAAAAACTTCATCTATAATTTTTTTAATGATTATATTAACTTCTATATATGTTCGAAAATCCACATGTAAACACTGTATATATTAATAGAAGTAAGCGAATATACTTGTAATTATACAATAGTGTAGTGTTTTGCAAGTTATCTGATGAGTCTTTGTGTTGAAGGCCACTCCTGCTAAAATTTCTCAAAGAAAAATTCAAGATTTTCTTACTGTGAGGAAATCATATTACAGTTTCCACATTATTCCAAGTAATTTTATAACGAATTCCGAAGTACTATTCATTTGTGGATGATATTTTTCGTGAATTTTCCCAAAATTTATTCTGTTTCATCCAGTTCATTAGTGCCTTCCTGTTCATAAAACAGAACGTAGGCCTCGCCACTTACGAGAGATTTTGAGGTAATAGGTGACACATGTATTCGTGCCACGTTTCCAAGTAAGGATGTCGGCAGTAAGCCGTGTAGTGGCCGCTGTACGTAGTTCCGCTATGGTTGAAGATCGCGTAGAGGTTGTAGTGGCAAGGGACTACATTGGCTGCCGCGTAGTTGCTCATGTCCAGACTTTTCAAAGGGAAATCGATGATGATATTCAATTTTCCATTGAACCATTTCGTTGGAGAGAAACGTTTGAGATGGATCACCAAAACCCGGGGGAACTTGTATATCGACAATGACTTCGTGCACTTCCGCCTCCCCATCCAACGTCTCCTCTCTGGTAAAATAATCCAAGCAGTGGGATAATCTGAGTTGATCGGTTCTCTGTGGGATAGATAGTGACAGGTCCCAAAACGGGTCGAAGGTTACGGAACAGTACCCGAAATAAGTACATTTTAACGTTGATTTTAATTGGCCGACGAATTTATCTAATATATTCGAATTGTCCATGAGCAGGTACCTCGACCATGATTCTTCTGCTTTTTTGTTTGTCACTGAACCACGATACTCGAGTGTTTTCAACGTCAATTGAATTTTCATCAATTTTAATCGAAATATGTCCAGGTTTTTCATTTCGTTGATTTAGGTTTTCATGCAAGCCCTTCAATAAATATCGTAAGAACTCCTGAGCGTCTTGTTGGTCGGAGCCAATGAAACGGGGAACGAGTTTTTGGATATGGGTTTTCAGCAATACTGTATCTACCACACTCTTAGCCAAATTATCTGACCATAATTCCTTTATGAGCTTGGCGAACGTTTCTATAAGGGTTCCGTCCGCATTGGAAATGTTGTTAGTAACAATATTCTTCATCAAGTCGTTCTTCCTGAGATATTCCATTAAAAATCTCGTGTTTGATAAACACTGGATGATACTGTTCATGAAACACGTGTTACCAATATTCTTCAAACCATTGAGACCTAGACTATTGGCACTACTGTGTTCTTTACTATAGTGGTCATCACAGTTTCTAGATCGGTGCAATGAAAAAGTAGAATTCAAAATGTTCGATACAGAGTCTGATGGAGATATTGGTAATTTTGTGGAATCATAAACACTTGATAGCAACGAAGATGCGTCATATGTCTTTCCCTGGAATACAGCGGAATGAACCATCCGGGATCTGGAAATCTCAGTTGGACTCAGCTTGTTGTGCTTGACTTCTGCAGATTTTTGTGGGCGGAAGAAAATTCTGTCAAGATTTTTGGAACTGGTAATAGTACCGAGGACAGATGCAGCATTTTCCCTCTGAATTGCGATGCTGATTTGTTGAATCAGGAATGAACTTGCCCTAGGTTCACCAGTAGATTTAATAAGTTTCTCACCGATTATTTTAATAAACTCAGATGCGTAACTACCGAAAGCGCCAGATGTTTCAATTCCTACAGAATAAAATATGTATCGATCTTTCAGATCGATATCCAGAACCATCATAAAGTTTCTTGAGTGAAATGTCAAGTGAAGATGATCTACCATCCGATATTGAAAATGAATTCTGTTTAGTGTATGATAGGTATAAAAAATGGTGCAGAGAAAAGAAGCTTTTTAAATTTCCTATCTCATTAGCGCAGTAGTGCGGTAATAGATTCAAAAAAGCACTAGTGCAGTAATAAACATCATAATGACATTCAAACAAGTGTCAAATCATAATCATTACTCAACAGTTGTAGATGAAAAGATGTAAACTTGTGATTGTAGTGGACCCAGAGCATTTTCAGATCCTTTTTGGAATTTTGAGAGGTTTTATCAATATAATCGAACTAAGACTGAAGTTTTTCATAATGCAGTCAGCTCTAGAGAATTAGACATCATATGTTTGAGTGAAACGTGGCTTTCCAGTGCTGTGTTTGATGCAGAACTCTTTCCTGGTAACTATAATATTCTCAGATGTGATAGAAAATTCGCAGAAACGAATACAAAAAAAGGAGGCGGAGTAATTCTCGCTCTTCGCAATAATTTTAAATTCAAACCTCTGGATTTGTCACACGTCATTTCTACAACACCTTGTATAGATATAGTCGGTGCAAAAGTACTGGGAAACACAACCTTCTGCATATTCGTCATTTATATTCCACCAACAGTCTCTATGGCAGACTTTGAAGAATTTTTTAGTAATGTTAGTTTGTTAGATTATCTTCAGCGTGAGAATGTTGTGTTGCTTGGCGATTTCAATATTCCTTTTCTTAATTCCGAGGTTGGCGATAGCAAGGGAAAAACACTGAAATCTTTTATGGAATTTTTAGAACTGTATCAATGTAACAAAATTTTGAATGTGAATAATCGTACTTTAGATCTCGTTCTAACAAAAACTGTTTGTAATGTTCATAGGGATATGGATCCACTGGTAGATGAAGACAAACATCACCCTTCCATACAACTAGATTTAGTTACCTCACATAATCGTAATCGTTTTGACAACTTCTCTCATTCTTGTGATATATCAAAAAATTACAACTTCATAAAAGCAAATTTTCCTGTGATGTATCAACTTGTTGCTAATGAAGATTGGTCCTGTGTTTTAGAACAAACAGATGTAAACACTGCATGCTATAATTTGAACAATACTCTCTATAAGATTTTCGACGTCACTGTTCCCCTAAAAGCTAATCGTACCCGCAGATACCCGCCCTGGTTCTCATCAAGTATAATAAAAAATATCCGAAAGAAAGAGCGAGCCCACAAAAACTTAAAAAAATATAATACATCTTTTTACCGAGAACAATTTATTTCTCTTAGAGCTGAAATCAAACTACAAATGAATGAAGCCTATAAAAATTTCATTAACGAGAGTGAAAACAATATACACGGAGACCCAAGTACTTTCTGGAATTTTATTAAAAATAAATAAAGCAATTCTAAAATCCCTGGCACCATGAAGGATGACAATAACACTTATTCCAAACCTCAGGAAATTGTTGACGCATTTGCGAACTATTTCGAAAGTGTATATATCATATCGGATATTTCCCTGTGTAGTCTCGATAACTTCCCGAACAATTTTCCGGGTATAAAAATCGATCACATTGATGAGATGGATATTATTAAGGCCACGCAGAAATTGAAAAACAAACTAGTTATTGGACCGGACCAAATACCGAGTTTTCTCGTGAAAGATTGTATCCACCCCTTATTGAGCCTTCTGCCTCACATCTTCAACCTATCACTAGTATCACTGAAAACATGTACGTTTCCGGAGATATGGAAAACAGCCCGTGTATGTCCTATCTTGAAGGAAGGGGATGCAACACTGATTAAAAATTATAGGTCTGTTTCTATATTATGCAATTTCTCAAAACTGTTCGAAATAATTCTATATTGTTTTATCTATAACTCGATCAGAAATATAATATCGGACGATCAACACGGGTTCGTGGAAAAAAAGTCATGTGTAACCAATCTTGCATGCCTCTCACAACATGTTTCGAATGCTCTAGACCAAAAGCAACAGGTTGACGCAGTTTATACGGACATGCAAAAGGCGTTCGATCAAATTGATTTTTACATTCTCATCCAGCGACTACAATCATTTGGCTTTTCTGGAAGTCTAATCGAGCTCTTTACAAGCTATCTCTTTGACAGGAAGCAATACGTGGAACATGAAGGTTTTCAGTCCTCTTTGTACACACCTAGTTCAGGAGTGCCACAAGGCTCAAACTTGGGGCCTCTTTTATTTCTGCTTTTCATTGATGACCTGGCGAAAATGATAAAATGCCCAAAACTTCTTTACGCTGATGATCTAAAGCTATACAAAGTAATTGACAACTATGAAGACTGCTTAGATTTACAAAATGAAATCGATTTAGTATTCGACTGGTGCTCCAAGAACCATTTACGTTTGAACATATCAAAATGTTACATCTTATCATTTTCTAGAAAAAAGAATATAACAGAATTTCCCTATGTTATTGATAACATTCCAATAAGTCGAGTAAATGAGATGACAGATCTTGGAATCATTTTTGATTATAAATTAACTTTCACTCCCCACATAGATCGGACCATTTCGTCAGCGAATCGAATGTTGGGCTTCATTATAAGGAGTACAAGAGAGTTCAGGAATATTAATACAATTATAACACTGTTTAACGCCTGTGTGAGGTCTAAACTAGAATATGGCGTGTTAATATGGTATCCAATTTACAATTGCCATATACATCATATTGAAGCTGTTCAAAAGAAATTTTTAAAATATCTGTCATTCAAGGTCACAGGAATATATCCTCAGAGGGGAACCGATTATTCTATCCTCCTAAATCAATTTAGTCAATCTAATGTTATAACTCTGAGTACCCGGCGGCTTTTTGTCACAATCTCCTTTCTTCACAAACTGCTGAATAATGAGATCTCGTGTGCCCCCCTTTTACAAATGATAAACTTCCACACTCCACGACTGAGTTCCAGATATCAGATGACATTTTACTGTGATCTTGGAAAAACAAATAACAGCCTCAAAGTACCAGTGTCAATAATTTGTAACAACTACAACTTAATCTGGGATATGTGCGATATTAATGATAGTTCTCTAAGTTATATTTTGAAATGTATTCTCACTAGAACCTTTCAACTGTGATCTTTTTTTTCATTTTTTCTCATTCATGTTATATCTTCGTTTTTTATTTATTGTCGTTTAGCTGTAGCTTAATATTTCAATATCCTGTTTGCATATATTTTTTTACCAACACCTTTGTACATTTCCTGTAATTGGGTGAATACCTGTAGGAAATAAAGTGCTATCTATCTATCTATCTATCTATCTATCTATCTATCTATCTATCTATCTATCTATCTAATCAATTTTGCTACTGATCGAGCAAGAATCGAATCTGTCATTCATTGCAGGTCCGTACTGATGCAGATGTGTATCGACTTATCGAGATCACCGGCAACATCACCCCTCCTCAAATTATAAACAGTTTCTGGTTTCACGTATCGTCGCATTTACCACACCGATATGACGTATGACAGACACTCTTGCTGTTCCAACGAAGACCTCCGCCTGTTCCCCGGCAGTTCACTGGTAGTCAGACTCGAGTGTGCTGCAGATTCTCGCTAGATAACAATAATGAGCTCACATGAGCAACACGCAAATGCCCCGCTTCCTCTCCCCCACAAGTCCCCCGCGCCCGCCAACCGTGCCGAGCATTATTCGATGATCGGACGTGACCTCGAAACGCATAGGCATCGCCTAAATTGTGAACGTGAACGTCTATTTTGCAACTCGCCAAAAAATGCTGGTGCAGAATTCGCTATTAGCCGGAGACAGGGGCGGACTCGGGAGCCGTTTTCATTGGAAGTGTGCACGCAATCTTTTGTTCCAGGTTCAACGGTAATTGGCAGAGAGGACCCAAGCCGTAATTTTGTTCCAGAGTTGAACAAATTCACTACAAAATGGAATAATGGTCAAGATGAAACCTCTGAAGAAGCTAGCCACTCGCGCTAGCGAAACGTCAGGAAGAAATTCCAAAGAACGACGGCCTTCAATCCCGAAGAGAAGTAGTAATACCAAATTCACTACTTTCATGAATCGAAATCACAAGGCATAATTCTCGCGAAAAAATGAATTGCACCCATGAATTGGAAATTCATCAGAAAAAAAAATGAATTGAAGCCACAAGCTGGGTTGTGAATTGGTACTTTAATCAATTCACAATTCGTTTTGCTAATTTCAAAACGAAACATCAATCGGTTTCCTTGCCAGAGTTCATATAATGGGTTTTTTCGTTAATCAGCTGACGCTTTCACCTCCCCATGCAAAGAAGGAAAATAACTAGCTTTAGTAAAATTGCACCTTTTATTCAACAAAAGATTCACGATAAAGAATTTGTCGTCTTCTCAAAATATTGCCCAGACGAGAAATGGTGATATCTATGGAAAATATATAATATTCTATTGGTATATTCCAAAGAAAATTATACAATGATTTTTTTGTCAATTCATCTCGTCGATGATACTCGAGTAAAGGACTTACTAACTTCTTTTTAATTGAAATAAATCGGCTATTGGTCTCTTTTCTCATCTATTTTTGTCACCACTGCTCTCTCGATACATAATCGTCTTTTCCTTGGCATTTTCATCACAGTTGGTTGATCCCACTAGTAAATCAGTCCCACCCCTTCTCACGATCTTGGAAACCTCCCAAATATGTTGCTCTCGGTAATCTTTTGAAAATCAGACTCAGAACCCTCAAATATCTGAGGTGGTTGATCCCTCTAGTAAATTTGTTCCATCCCTTCTCACGATCTTGGAAACCGCCCAAATCAATTTCATTCGGGAATCTTTTGAAAATCAGACTCAAAACCTTCAAATATCTGAGGTGAAAACTACATCACATCTCTTCTCTCTTGGTTCACAAAATGTTCCCTGAATAGCACAGTGTTTTTCATCGTGTACACTCGAAGATAAAAAAATAAATGTATTATAGTTATATCTGGAATATCCGAAAAGTTTGAATTTTTCAATTAGTTTCAATATGCCAATATTCATTGAACATAATAAAAATTCATTATAGACAAAAACTTGTTAACAGGGCTTTATATTACGGTAATCGAGTGCGTTGAGTTCGATATTACAGTGACTTGAGCTCTGTTGAGAAGATTCACTTTCATTCCAAAAGTTATATTACTATAGAGATGTACCTATAAAGGAACAGATTTTTTCAAAACTTGACAGAAAATGAATATATTATTCTTCAAATCTGGTGAAATATCAACCTGAGTATAACAAATCCATTCATAACTATACTTCAACAAGTGCTCACTAACGGAATGCAAGAATCATATGAACAAATTCACAATCCTGAAATATGCGCATAGTGTAGCCAGAGGATATCTGTGAACGACAACACAAAAAACAATTCAGAAGTCAGAATTCACATAGGAACAAAATCGAAACTAATAATTCACAATTCACTTCTTTCAAAGTGAAACCAATGAATGGAATTCAGTGAAAATGAATTCAATTCACAATTCGGTCCAACTCTGTTTTGTTCTAATCACCATAATTCCTTTAATTTTCCTTCAACCTTTCCTTCAAACAAGATACTCAATCCACAATTTGAACTCACAAAATGGAACCAACCAAATTGCAGCATTTTTCTTTGTTTGAAAAGTTTTATTTCTTAGAACGAAGGGCTTCAAATCTCATCAACAAAACAATATCTGAATGTTCGATCGTGTAGAGGTAACACATTAACTGTTATTAAAATGATTGAAACAACATTTGTTTACATTGCTTAACAGAAGGTAATGAATCTTGGTTCGGTTCCGTTTTGCTTGAATGTGGTTGACAATGTTGCTTGCTGAATGGTAATGGTTCGGACTTTCATTGTCTATATTATTATATTATATTAAATTAATTCATGAATTCACTATGGCATAGAGAGAATAACTCATAGGTGGTTTGAATCATATCTCACAGGTCGAAGTCAAATTGTTAAAATGCCTACTTCAACATCATCTGCAGCTAATATAAACAGTGGAGTTCCTCAGGGGTCTATTCTTGGTCCCATTATCTTTCTTTTGTACATAAATGATCTGACATCGTTAAATATAAAGGGAAAGCTCACGTTATTCGCAGATGATACCACAATACTATGGCACAGTAAAAATACCTCAGATCTCCACAAGGTTATATCTTCAGATATCGGTATTATCAAGGACTGGTGCAGTGCTAATCTCTTGTCTCTGAATATCAACAAAACTAACGTGATATCGTTTGGGGGTTCTATTGATAACATACCAGTTACTCTCAATGAAAGTGTTATAGAGAATAAATCAAGCACCAAATTTCTCGGTATTGTCATAGATAACGACTTGAAATTTGAAGACCACATCAGAGCTCTCTCAAAAAAACTCTCTTCGGGTTGTTGCGCGGCAAGAATAACTTCCAGAGAGCTGGGAACATCTGCATCTAAATCTGTTTACTATTCACTGGTAGACTCACACTTGAGATATGGAATTCCGTTCTGGGGAGTATGTTCTAGAAATCTCATGAATTCTGTGTTTGTACTTCAAAATGAAACAACAAGACTCTTGTAAGCCTATATTCATTACATACAATATCTTGACAGTTTATGCCATTTTTATATTAGAAACGGCTTGTTTGATAAACAAACATAGACATGAATTTCCTCTGGTATCATCTAACTATTCCACTCTTCACACTCACGATTTAGACTGCCTTTACCCACCTCGACACTGACTAAAAACTCAGTAATTTACAATGGCCTGAAAATTTTCAACCACTTGCCAAACGACGTTAAGTGTATAGAAAGCCCCTCAGAATTTAGGAAAGCTATTAAAGTTTTACTTTCGGATAGACCCTGAGCTAATGTTAGTGTCAAACTAAACTAAGTTCCATTTAGTATCTTTTTTGTTTTGTGAAGTTCTCTTCTTGATTTTTATATTTCTGTTTGTTACCACACTTTATACATGTGGACATTTTCTTCAATGTGCTAAACATCTGTTTTTATCATATCATAAGTATATGTGTGTTAATGAACTTGTGTATAATTTTAGAGGTTTTAATTTTTATGGACTCAGTATATATGCTTGTATACGTTTGTTATTATTCACACACGCTTTGTCAATAAGATTCATTCTTCAGACAAAAAAGCTTATTTATTATTATTTCTTTTCGTCTGAACAAACCTAGTCGGGTCCGTACTCCCCACTGCTCCGACCCAGTGGGCGAACGCGCTAGTAAAATTAACCAATGACCACTCCTCGCACCGCGGGGTAAGTGGTCATTGGCTCCGAGAAGATTATTTATTATTATTATTATTATTAACTCTATTGAAACTTGTTGCTAAGAACGAAATGATAAAAATACGAATCAAGTGAAATAATCAAATCAAAATCAAATTTTGGTCAATAATGAAATCAAGGATTGATCGATCAAAGAAATATATGAAATATCAGTCAAAAAAAAATTCAAATAAAGAAATAAATGAAATGATAATGTGACAAGAAAATTGAGGTATCGAATGCGAAATACTAGTAAAAAAATGTAAATAAATAAATAAATGTAATGTTATGAAAACATGTTGAACCCTAGTTTCAAGTTGAGTGTACTCACGACGTTTCGATTGCTGGTGTCTGCAATCGTCTTCGTGTGGTGACTTACAATATTTCGAGGTGTGGTCGGTTATAAAGCGCCAATTTTCCTGTGGTGAGTGGTACTAACAAGGAGGCGAGCGGGTGCTACAACTAGAAGTGCGCTGATCGATTTTCAGCAGGAAATTGATGTATTGGCGCGAGATACTCCCTCATCGAACCTAAGCCGGTCCATGCCTTGGATAAGCGGCCTCCACACATTCTGGATCTCCACGCTGGGGTGACTGAATGCGTTGCTGTTGAGGATGCAGGCGGCTTCCTCGAATTTCCTCTTGAACCAGTGCTCTTCCTTGTGTATGACCTCGGCTCCAGACCATTTAATGCTGTGATGGTTTATCCAAACATGTTCCACTATTCCTGATTTTGTTGGTTCCCCTCGTCGTGTGTTTTTCTTGTGTTCGCCTATTCTCACTTCTAAAGGTCTTTTGGTTTCTCCGATGTAGAATTTGCCGCACTCGCATGGTATCCGGTAAACGCAGTTGTTGGTGTTGCTGTTTTTAGTCGGTGGTCGAATATTTGTGACTTGGCTGCGTATTGTGTTCCCTGATCGAAAACAGACTCTGACGTTGTATTTCCCTCCTATCCTCTTGATCCTCTCTGCAACAAGTTTCCTCCAGCACAAGTTTCAATAGAGTTAATAATATAGACAATGGAAGTCCGAACCATTACCATTCGGTTACGTCTTGCTGAATGCTATCCAATTGTGTGGTGGTACTAGGTTTATTAGCGTTTTCGGTGAAAGATGGTTTCGGACCAGTACAAAATATTCGCCCTTCTCACTGCTGGGAATGGAATCGCGTTAAACTTGTCAAGTGTTCACCTATTCTCACTTCCAATGGCCTTTTGGTTTCTCCGATGTAGGATTTGCCGCACTCGCATGGTATCCGGTAAACGCAGTTGTTGGTGTCGCTGTTTTTAGTCAGTGGTCGGTTGTGAATTGGCTGCGTATTGTGTTCCCTGATCGAAAACAGACTCTGACGTTGTATTTCCCTCCTATCTTCTTGATCCTCTCTGCAACAAGTTTCCTCTAGCAACAAGTTTCAACGGAGTTTATAATATAGACAATGGAAGTCCGAGCCATTACCATTCGGTTACGTTTTGCTAAATGCTATCCAATTGTGTGGTGGCAATAGGTTTATTAGTGTTTTCGGTGAAAAACGGTTTCAGACCAGTACAAAATATTCGCCCATCTTTTGTTCTAAAATTGTTCGTTTCCGATTACCAGCTGACGAACGTCAACCCTCAGAAGTCTAAACTTATGCGAGCACTGGATCAACGAGGCCTTACCTTTTAACATGCGATTAACCAGCACGGTGGACCGGCGGAGAATCGAACCCCGGTCTTCCGCTTGAAAGGTGAATGTGCTAACCACTACACTACCGAGACCTCTCTCAATGCTGTAAATGGAATCGCGTGAAACTTGTCTGTCACTGTACAGTTGCCCTATTGCTTCGAAGTTTTCCTGAACCAGATTTCTTGAGAACGGTAACAAACCTTCTGTGAGGTGTTGTCTAGGCTTGTTCTGGTTCGTCCGGACTGTTTTGAGTCGCCATAATGGTTAATTTATCCACTAAATTTCTTTTCTCCGTAACTGGCTAACTAATTTCGGACAATCCGAAAGAGTACACACTGAGTACCAGAACAAATCTTCTATAATCTGATACATAGAGGATTATAATAATATATAGACATATTGAATGCATATTATTACTGTCAGTTATCTTTAATCACAAATACCTGGAACCAGCCAACGAAAACTAATAAATTCATATGCCAGGACCAACCCCAAAAATAGAAGATATATCGATTTCCAAATATGTCTTGGCGACAGATTCATTCATTCGAATTCCGTACTTCTTTTATGAAATGAATGAAATTTTATCTCTGGGAGCAAAGGTCCATGAACAGGTAAACCCAATCATATTTCCACAAGCTTTACTTCTGAGATAATCACCGAACCACCTGAAGAGGAATTCAATTCTCAGTTTTGAGAGGCGTTTTTCGCAATAATTTTCATTGATTTTGTTAAACACCAGACTCACTTTCGATTGTCGTGGCCTATCATCAATTTTTGCTTAAACCTTTAGAAAGGTTTACTGCCCTAACACCAGACTGATATTATATGCACTCGATGCACGTCAAACTTTCACATCATAGATTCAAATCTCATCATTTATCAGTATCTACACCTCTTGATCAAGTATCGGGGCAGATATACCAATTTCCCCTAAAAACGATGTCATAAGAACGGAGATTCTTTTCATTTCCAGGAGTGAAAAAACTCAAGAAATGGATTCTATATCAAGATAAAAACCTGGTATCAAATTCACTAAAGAGTTGATGAAATCATTTTTCATCAAATGTATCATTGAAAAACTGTTAACTTCGAGATATTTGAATTTGCATCCCACATGATTACTCCATCCGTTCTAAATTTTGGTTACCAATCAAACCGATATGGTAATATTCACTGGACTGAAATAAGTGCATCTTCCTTCTCTTCATCATCATCTTGCTTATGGTTACAGTCATTTCTGTCATCCCCATATAACCTATAAAGCATTGTTGGGCCAGTCCCTTTAAGAATAATTTAAAGACAGTTCCGATTGAAAAAGGAAAAATTCCCTATGAGTGAAATGAAATATGTTATGTGGGAATATTTTTCTTCTTTCCCTTCTAACATATAATATGTTTCAATTTCATTCAATACACAAATCTGACTATTTGACGCTCAAAAATTTCAAACGTGATAAAAATCATCAATTGTCGTTATAGTGAAACTCTCATTCTGAATTAAACTATTTTTACGAAAGTATTGACTTGGTTAAATCCGTTTCCATCATACTTTCTGATCAATTCACTTCATCAATGTTCCACATACTTGGTGAAGCATCTGCATTACTGCATTTCAATAAAAAGGTCGACATTTTTCTCAACTACGCCATATACGACACTATATTGAAGTATATTTCATCATAGCACGTTTCATAAAAGTATACTCTAGTAGTATATTTACCACTAGTTTATTCAACATAAATAAATGATTCTTCAGTTTCATACATCTCAATTCATATACAATTTTTGTGATAGGACTACAGGAGGGAATAAAGACTATTACTATAAATCCCTCGCCATTATTCCCTAAGGGAATTATAAATGGCATTATACTACAGGAACCATAAGTACAATATAATATGTATCAGTCGAAAATAAAATTTGTTTATACACTTCGGCAACGGAATCCACCCTCAATTCGGCCCTGGTACCTCGTCTCGATTAATTAACTAACCAACGCCAACAAAATTTCACATAAGGAGTTGTCCACGGCATAAAATTGTACCTGGGAGAATAATTTTAGCAAACATTTGCATTTTCTATTGCAGCAGGAGATATATTATGTTGTTCCATAACTTTATGCTTTTGGGACTCCTTTCCCCTGAAGTAAAATATATATTTATTAGCAACAAATCTGTTAAACCTTGAATAATGCAAATAATGATATGTTTAAAACTAGCTCTTACCCGATATGCGTATCTCTGCTACTTGAAGGGAAGTAGTAGTTTTTCTAGTACTACCTATAAATATGCTGATTTCTTTATAGTTTATTGAACGGATAAGTAGGCGAGTCCAGTCGACTGAAAGGATGTGATTACATATCCACACAAAGTAAGATATGAATTCCACTAATGACAGAGAACAAGACTCGGTTACTAGGGACAACCTTGTAAAACGTCACAATACTGATCTGTTTACCTACAAAAGCCAAATCCCTGTTCTTTCATTCGATCACAAATAAATGTACTTATATCTGAAATATTTTCTAGTTCATTGAGTCAAGTTTGAATTGTAATCATTTATTTTTCTGTGGAATACAAAACAAATACAAGGTGTTTCATAAATGAACAGTGAAATTCATACCCAATGCCGTATAAGTTATTTTATTGATGACGTCACTTTTACTTTTCCTCCCTAGGAGGGAGAAGTATGACTGCCCCCTACATTGAGGCCAGAAAATGTATACTTTGGATAGAGCCATTCTGATGAACGTATTTCTGTTCCTTTCTTTACTGATTTCACTTCCAACGAAACCCGACACCGCCATTTCATGATATATAAATAGATGAAGGTATTCTCCTTCATACTAGGTTTCATCCTTGGTTCTCTTTTATTCTCATTATATGTTGGTTACTTTCATCAAATGATATTGAAATATATTCACCATTATGCTAATTGAACTCATTCGTATCTTACCTTTCCTCATGACGATTGGCAATAAGCAGCTGAAGAAGTTGATGTAGACCTTCAGAATTTACTAGATATTTCCACAACACCTAATCTGAAACTGAATGCAACTGAATCTTAATTTCTGGTCCAAAAAATAAACGACTGGAGGTTGAAGAGTCGATAGATGTAAAACTGGGTAAAAACATAGTCTCAGAAAGCAGAAACTTAGGCTTAAGGCTTGACTCTGACCTTCGTTTTAACAAATAGGTTGAAAATTATGAGAAACTTTGAAAGGTTGAAACTGAAACTTCGACAATCACTTATCATCTCACTTCTAGCTGGATGAGAATCAACAACATTCAATATTTCCATTTCTTTGTGGCTTTCCACAATTCAGTAAATAATACCAGTTTACCTACTGAAGAGATATACTACTTTTTCTTCTCGAAATAATTCTCGTAACCGCAATATCTTTTTTATACCACGACACCAGAAGCTTTACTCATAACTATATGAAACGAATTCAGGCATTATTTCATTTCCAATTTCGAGAAAAAACTGAAACTATCTTCGGAATATATAGCATAGACTTTTTTGAATTGACAAAATTTGAACACTCTTTTCAATTACTTCTTGTCCAGTTTAGGTATGAAACAATGTACATGTAACTGCATATTGTAGCTGGGTGTATATGAACTCATATATCACGTTACAGTTGTTTTTGAATTCAAAGTTGTCATTCTATTGTGAATAAATGCTGCATCCACTTTTCTTTGTTGTCTTCACCAGGTGTTAAACAGTGTGAGCTGAACTCCACCTTCAATTGGTTTGCTTTTTTCTTTTCGACTTTTTTTATTCATATGATCGATAGCTGAGATCCATTTTTTTTATTGTCATTATTATTATTTGATATCGAGAAAGAAGTTATGGATTCCGGTGTGAATCTCTATTGATGAGTCTCAGACATTTCCTTTATTTACATTCCTTTCGGTTATTGGAACAACCTGTATATCAATATTCGTGGAAGAAATCGAATGAGAAATTATTGACATTATGTTTCGTTCATGGAAAATTGACCCTCTATATGGGGCTCCAATCTTACCTGAGGCGTCTTGATGATAATCATAAGTATACGCATCACTAGATAAAATACCATCATATCGAAGATAAATATGCTATGGAATGGACTAATATATCGTCCAGTATTTTTTCAAAAACATCCGGTCACTTTGACTCTTCACCTTTCCGATCTTGATGCGTATGGAGACTGGTGTGAAAGCAAAAGAAGTTACGGTTAGTCGAACAAGGAATATCAAGAATGACATAATTCAATTTTTTTCAAATTCTATGAATAATTGGATCAATTTGGTGAAGAAGAAAAATTTGTAAAGAAACTACTCGAATGTGATACTAGGATGGTGTCAACGAGCAATAAGGAATTGAACTTTGAAACCGACAAAATGAAGAAAACGCTCGAACAGCAGCCACGTGAAATAAAGTCCCAGATGTGCCTCTCCAATGTGAAACATGGCCTCCAAGAAGTGAAGGCGAAAGCCGTGAATTCCGTTCATTATTTTGTTAATCATCGTATGCACTTTCAACTCTTCTCGTATTTGATAGTGGAGAACACTCCGAACAGTAAACATTCGAATTAATAAATAATGAGAGATAGATGGAGAATAAAGGATGAGATGATTTCAAGATTTCCATTTTAATTTTTTTTCTCCTGGAAATACAGAAAAAACTTCAAATTCTTACGATATTTGTTTTTAGGGCAAATTGCCATATTTGCCCAGTCTCGTAACCGCAATATTATAATTTGCTGATGATTTTGCCAGTTCGTATATTCGTATATTTTATGAATTTGGAGTTAATTCATAAAAATATACCGAAAAATTCTTATATATTCCTTGGCGACGTTTCGGAAGCTAAAGTCTGACTTCTTTTACAAGCCTTATTGAAAATTTGTGATGTATGAGAATTTTTGGAAACTAGTGTCAAAATGTGACACTAGTATGAATAATTCATTAAAAGCCATTCTGTGTCTATTTTAACACAACCTACTTCGAATTGAATATTCCCAGTTAAACTTCTTGAGGAGGCATCCAACACTGATCTATATATTCAATGAATAAATAGCAATTTTTTCATTTCCGTTCAACAAAATACAAGTAGCCCCTTTGAGTTTTGTCATTAGTAAATTAATATTGTTCTGTTCGACTAAGTGCACGCCATTTGTTAATAATACGTGTTCAGCTAATTTCGACTCAGTTATTTTTTGTCTTCTCAAGTTGTTCTCGTCATGTTTAGCTCTTCTCCTTCCCGATGGCCTAGATGTTTTACCAGTATAAACACTGCCACACATGATATACTATAAACACAGTTTTATTTCGACTCAATAGGAATATAATCGGATTCCCTATTTCCAATTTCGTTCTTACATTGACTCTATCACCTATATATTCGATTTTTTCGATGAACCTTGGATATAAAGAATGATCAATGTTATCTGAAGAATTTGTTGAATATTGGTGTCTGCTCAAAACGAACCCCTTTCAAACTTTTGGATGATTTTATCAACGAATTCATTAGGATAAGCATTTTGTATGAGTACAGTTTCGTGGTATCTATTACTCTGGTCTCGAATCTCTCTGCTATGTCGTAGATACTCTTGATGACACATTTTTTCACAATCTTTTGGACGTTTTTTCAACTAGGAAGAACACCAAGAAGAAAATTTGATCATTTTTCTCAATGTCCATGGTAAACTTTTAATGTGGGGTTTCGGTTCATATGCTGAAAACAATGATTCAAGACATATTCGCCATATTGCCAGATCACAAATATATCATCAGTGTATCTCCACCACGTTTTTGGGTGTTTATGATAATTATAAGTGAATTTTTATACAAAATTTCCCATAAAAACATTACAAAGAATAGGAGATAGTGGAGACCCCATTGTCATTCCAAATGTTTGTTTGAATAAAAATCTTTCGCTAGCTTGTTGTTTTCAAACAAACATCCCATGATTCCATTTGTTCAAATAAATTGTGACTGTGTCAGTCACCACTCAGACAAGATGAGAGCTGGGGGTTGAGGAGACTTAGACCTCGGCACCAAGTCGCGAAAAAGTTTTGAGAATGGCTCCATAGTGGAAGCCGACAGAAGAACGATTCTAGACGCGGTTCAACCGAAAGTTCCAGTAGCTCTTCTACTCAAAAACTTTTGTGGGGCTCCATTTGAATAATTGATTTTTTTCTCGAAGTTATATCAGGAAAGTACTTTCATTTCGTATTTTCACAACTAGGACACACATGTCTTGATACATACCATTCTTTCACATTTCAAGAGGAAAACCCCCTGAATGAATTCGTCATTAGATTATTGAAACACACTGTACGAAATGATATAACCCAATTGAATAAATTTTTCGAAATGCACATTTTGCTATTTGTTTTAAATAATAATATGTATTGTGTTCTGCTAATAGCTTGGCTCATTTGAAAATTGCATAAATTTCGTAAAATTTGCTGAATATCCGCCAATGAATTTCTGTATGTCCGAAACTAGACCACCAATATTATCAGTTTGGTATTGTTTGGACATTGTAGATAACCCCTCACAAATAAGGGGGTCACATTGCGAAACTTTGTGGAAAGTGGTTTATCGATGATCAAATTGCTGGTTTCTATTTTCTATTCTTTTCCTTTTGGCTCAAAAGGTATCCTTCTGAAGGGATATTGGTGAATTTACGTTTCTTCATTTGAGAAATGAAAATTGTTAGTTTTTCAAAATTCTTTCGATGACATTTTTGTATAATTGAACGTGAAAATCACAGTCACAAAATATTTTTTTTATATACAGATTGACACGAAAGGGAAACCCTTTGAAGGGCACCGCGTGAATCAAAGGACAGAAGAAACGATTTGACATTAAGTTCAAATTTTTGAAGTTTGTATGCCTCAGGAGAAACCTCTCTCGGTGAGGGGTTTCAAAGTTCAGCTGTTCTATTGAAAAAGATTCCTGAGCAAGAGAAGTTCGACAGGTCCCCAGGCCCACAACAAAGGGGTGGGAATATTGCACTCGTCGGGTCATACTCCATCAACAATCACGAATGAAGACCTATCAGACAGGAAACTCTTCAACAGAGCACACAATTGGGGTGAACCATAAGACAGCAGTTTAGAAAGGAGACACCGATGCCAAAACCGAAGAAAATGGAATTGGTCTATAGTTACAAGGCAGATTTTTTCCTTTTTTCAGGAACTGGCTGAACTTTGGCTGTTTTCCAGGACTTACGAAAAATTCCAAGTTATAAGAAAGGATGAACAAGTCCCGGTGTCAAATTGAGAAAAAAATGTGTAAAAAATGGGGTTTCCGTTAACCAGATGAATCCCTCTCATGAAAGTCAACCCTAGAAGTCGAAACTAGTGCGAGAAACGGATTACCGAGGCCTTACCTTTTAACGTGCGAATCTCAATATTATACAGATATAATGATAAGAAATTCAGTCGAATCAAGCACTGTTTTCGAACTCGGTATTTTTTTTTCACGACTGCATATGTGTTTTTTATACAAACACTTTATGATGAGAATCATGTTGAAACAATTTCTTCGGTGCATTTGAGGTCCTAGAAATAGCCAAGTGTGTAAGTAGCGTGAGTAGTGAAAAAAAGACTAATACCATCCAGAGGGATTTTCAGTAATATTTAATGATCTGATGTAAAGTAAAAATACCAAATTCTGAGGGAGAGTATTTCACTGATGTGATTGAACAACTGTAGGTATAGAGTTCTACCTTTTATGTGACAATATCTCCTGCGAGTAAGTAAAATATAAATAGAAAATAATTTTCATCACTCCTGTTTCGATATAGATACACAATTTAAAACCTTGCTCTATCCGTAGGCTTCCGAAATTCAACCATAGCTAACTTACTTACATACAGAAATACCGGTGTGAATTCACTTTCGAATTTTTTCCTCATTATTACATACGAGATTTTCAAAATTTCATATCTTCCATTGCTCTCATGAACTTAATCTCTTTTTCCTGTTGTTTAACATATCGTTGATTTCATTTTTTCCAATCTTTCTTCCATAATGTGCCTAGTTTTCTAAAAGTGTTATACCAAGGGGCATATTTCAGCCTATGGCGTCGGTCTGTTTCCATGCAAGAAGCTTTCGAAATCTGTTATACAAATTTTTCGAACAATTATCAATAAAAGAATGTAGGCTTCCACGGCCGATGTTGATACATCTCAAGTTTTTCAGGCTTGAGGACCGTGTCCTGGAATTTTGAGTTCCGGAGCTTTCGCCTACATCTGCGGCAACCATCTTCAGCAGCGTGGTCTTAGTAGAACTCCATCCTGTTAAATGAGTCATAGTAGACTCACATGAAGGAGTTCAACTAAAACCATGCCGCTGAAGACGGCTGTCGCAGATGTAGCCGAAAGCTCCGGAACTCACAATTCCAGGACACGGTCCTCAAGCCCGAAAAACTTGCGATGTGATTATCAATGTCCTTGTGTTATTTCTATCGAAAATTCCTTGCTCACGTATAAATCCAATGAAATCAGTTTATTTTGAAGTCATCTGATCGAATACCAATCATTATACTCACACTTCACTTTATTTCGATTCTGATGTTTCAAATATTTAATATTTCGAAATGTCACCATTTGGTTTCGGTACTATTTAGAATATTAATGAAATTATCGAATCAAATATACCAAAAATTACCGTTTACGGTAGAGAATGTATATGGAAAGCATTCATGGACTTTTGCGATGAAAAAAACTATTATCCAGATAGAAATTGGGTGGCGGAAGAACTGGAGTCTATTTTAAAGGATTGAGCTGTGAATATGAGAACAAAAGATTGTACAAAGTTCGAATAAGCTACGGTCAGAACGGTAACACGACAATTGCCCCGTATTTTTTCAATGTTTAGCAAAAAAAATCCATCCGAATAACCCTGGAACATTGATGAATGCTCAAAAATTTCATAACAATTTTCTCAATCTGGTTGCTCGTAGGATACAGACTTCCATTTACGGCGTTGGTCTGTTTCCAAGCAACAAGCTTTCGAAATCTGTTATAAAAATTTTTCGAAAAAATATCAATGTCCTTGAGTTGTTACTATTGATAACTAATCCATCAGCTTGATATTAATTCTATAGAGTATAGGAACTTCGAAATTGCTTGTGATGAGTGATAACTCAATTAAACCTTATGGTTCAGAGAACGTTACTACTACAGGACGTTGTACTATCACCTCTAGTTTGTACTTTCCATGAGTAATAATCGAATGTCCTGGTCAGGGGCTTAGTGTATTGAAGGGTGCTAGCCTGTGGTGATTATAAGCACATCAGTAGTAATAACCTTATCATATTAACTCTATATACTCAAATTCCATAGAGAGCAGAAGCATGATCCAAATTGAATTTTCATGAACTGTGAGAAATGAACCAGTATTCTGAGAAATTCATAAGGTTCGGGAAGTGTTTTTCCCCTTACTGAGAGTTGTATTATCGGAGGATTGGATTCTTTCTGAGGGAAACCTTGGCATTGGAGAATCGAGGAAATGGGAACGACGATTGATTCAATTGTTGAAATTAAAATATTCCAAACAATCTCAGTGGGGTGCTACCTTCATTATCACTCAAAGAGTACTGTTTAAAAGTTATTATTTTTTGGTGGATAACTTTTTTCTTCGGAATCTATACAAGTGTACAGCTTATCCAATCCATCTTGGCAAAGAACTGATGACGTATACACCAAGCAATCTTCATGAAGTATAGTAAGATAAAAAAAGACCTATTATGTGTGTTCACAGTGTTGAAATTTATAGGAGTTTTTTCTTCCGTCATGGTCTGCACTACCAGTGTGCAACTGGAAAAGTAGCGGAGTTTGTGCCACGATGGATTGGATGAGCTGCAGAAGGGTAGACTTCTACCAACCTCAACAAGTTACTGTGTAAATTCTACGAAGAGAACACCTGAATGTATTGAAATACCTGTGGATCAACTGGAAAGGGGGTTCAGCCAAAGGAACAATCCGTAGGAAGAAAAGTAAAAAAGTACGATACTTCATTCAATATCTACCATTGCACTCTGGGGTCCCAAAGTTCCATTTTGGGCCCTCTGATTTTTGCTAATACGTCTAACTTAATCAACAGTCTCCAATATCGCAAAATACATCTTTATGCAGATGACACCCAACTTTATCACAGCTTTCCTTCACAAATGACAGATACCGCCTGTTCGCGCATAAAACAAGACCTCGAAGCCTTCACAGATTCAGCTTCAGATCACTGTCTACTCATCAACAACTTGAAATCCAATATCATTGCTTTTGACTCGAAAATTAGTCGCAATACTTTAATACTTGATATAAAAATAAATAGGAGTTCTCTTGCAACTGTTCAAGGAGTTCAAGAAGCAAAAAGTTTAGGAGTTCTTTTAGATGTCAATCTGAGATTTGAGAAGCATATCAATACACTCTCACAACGTACATATTTCATGTTGAGAACTTTATATGGTCAAAGACATTTTCTTTCACTGAGGTTGAAAACGTTACTATGTGAGGCAATGGTTCTCTCGAATTTTAACTATGCTGGTGTAAAGTAAAGTAAAGTAAATTTATTTCTACAATCAGATCCTAATTTTTGACAGTAATTGATGTATACAATTTGTTTCATGTGAAGTAGAAATAAATGCAAAGAACCCCTTAAGCAAGCTCGTGTGGGGCTGAATAAAAGTAAATCAAGGCAGTATAGTATTATAAAAATGAAATAAAAAACATAAGAATATAAAATGGTACAAGTACAAGGTATAAAAATATTAAAAATTCATCTATAATCTATAAAGATTCCATATGTGATGTTATCTTGGGATGGGGTGGTATAACGAAAACCTTTCTGAAAAAGTTAGAAATAACTCAAAAGAAAATAATCAAAGTAATGTACAAGAAACCCCATCGATATCCGTCAGATAATCTCTACCAGGAGAGTAAATTTCTCGACCCGCGACAACTCCATTTTTTCTTCTCAAATATCAGGCAAAGAAAAGCGGTCACAAACGCAAAAAAAACAGAGCATACCTATAATACACGTCATAAAGAGAATACACTTATATCACCATTCATGACAAAATCAATAGGTAAACGGAGTAATGCTTACCTAAGCTCAAAATTGTATAATCTACTTCCAAGAGAAATAAAGAAAACTACACCTCCATATGTATTTGAAAGACAATTGAAGAGATTTATATCAATAATTCCAAGACAAACTTCAAACTTTACGGTCCCTGTTTGACTAGTCAATATGAAGGAAAAATTCAAAAAGTGAAAAACTTCTGTTTACGATTCATTTATGGGATATGACTGCGCCAAAGAATTTCTCACAAACTGCAAAATATTTGCTGGTTGAATATGACTAATAGAAGAGTTCTTCATTCTGCAGTTCGTTTTCATAAGATAATCTCGTGTAAAACTTCCCCATACCTGCATAGAAAAATCACTCATCGAGCAGATGTTCACAACCTCAATGTGAGAAATAAAGGTTCATTAACACCTCCTAGTTTTAGGCTGGAAGTTTCCAGGCGCAGCTTTAGTTATCAAATTTGCAAAGTTCATAATTCTATTCCGGAAGTCGGTGGGTTTCAGCGATTTAAGACCAATTTCAAGGAATATTTATTTGAATCACAATAATATTCTTCGATATTAGTTCAGCTGATTCACACTTTGAGCGCACTAAAGTCAATGAAATTCAATGAATTTTCTTAAGAACACAGCGATTGTTGAGATTAAGTGGAAGAACAATTATTAACGATTTATATTATTAAAAATGAACTCCTTTTTTTGTTTTCGAAAGAGTTGGACAGAATTGTGAATTGAATTCATTTGGAAAGAATACAATTCATTTTCACTGGCTTCAATTCACTTTGAGAAAAGTGAATTGTGAATTATGAGTTGCGATTTTTTCTGAGTGAATTCTTTCTTCTGAATTATTTTTCGTGAATTCAATTCATGAAAATGAGATGAGAATGCCAAGGAAAAGACGATTATGTATCAAGAGAGCAATGGTGACAAAAATAGATGAGAAAAGAGACAAATCGCCGATTTATCTCAATTACAAAGAAGTTATTGAGTCCGTCACTCGAGTATCATCGACGAGACAAATTGCCAAAGAAATCATTGTATAATTTTTTCTACGAATAGCCCAATAGGATATTATATATTTCCCATAGATATCACCATTTCTCATCTGGGGAATATTTGAAGAAGACTACCGATTCTTCATCAAGAATCTTTTGTTGAATAAAAGGTGCAATTTTACTACAGATTGACAAAATAGTTAAGGCTTTCGCGGCCGAGGTTTTCAGTATCACTACTTTTATTCGGGTTTGAAGGCCGTCGTTTTTTGGAATTTCTTCCTGACGTTTCGCTGGCTCGAGTGGCTAGCTTCTTCAGAGGCTCATTCATTTTGAAATTCACTCCGATGACTGGAGATTTTTTCTTCGCAAGTTGTATTTATGCCGATTCAGGTAGTTTTCGGTGCTAATTATTCCATTCGGATTAGGGGAATTGTCATTAATATTGATTACCTTGTTTACCTCATCTGGGTTCGGAGAATAATCATCATTATCTGACGAACTACCTGCAGTTATTATCGATTTTCTTAAAATGGGATTCCATATTCGGTTGGGGTTGACAGCTTCTTCTTTTTTGTTGAAATTATCCGTGTGTTTGTGGATTTCTATTGCCTCCCGTACCAGTCGGCTAAGCATCCCTGGTTGGGTGCAATCAGTTTTGCATTTTCAAACAGTATCCTGTGGTTACCCTCACTAAGTGCGTGTTCCGCCACAGCCGACTTGTCAGTTTGCCCTAGTCTGCAGTTTCTCTCAATGGGAAGTCCACTTAGCCCAGTAGTAGCCAACTTCTTCATGGAACGGTTTGAGAAGAAAGCAATCGACGCCTTCGAATTGAAGCCGACCTTGTGGCTACGCTACGTGGATGACACATTCGTCATCTGGAAACATGGTAGGGACGCTCTAAAACTCTTTCTCGACCACTTGAACGCTCAACACCCCAATATTAAGTTCACCATGGATACTGAACAGGACCAACGAATAGCATTCCTGGATGTACTGATCGAACGATGTGGGGCTAGACTAACCCACAAAGTATACCGAAAACCCACACACACGGATAGGTACCTGTACCAGCCAAAAGAGAGGAGTCATTTCTACTCTAACGGAACGTGCTCGGAGAATATGCGAACCACAACATCTGGGGGAAGAACTGGAACACCTTCAAGTGACCTTGAGGTCGAATGGATACAGTGTACCCGAGATCAACAGGGCCATGAAACCGAAGAATTCCACTGTTCGAAACAGGGAGGACGTTCAGATAGTTGCACATGCATATTTGCCATACATCCCGAGGGTCACAGACAGAATTGGAAAACTCCTGGATAAATACAACATAATTCAAACCCACAAAGAAGATTCAACAGAGCCTCAGATCGGCTGAAGACAAAAGAGATCCACTGTCTGCAGCAGGGGTTTATCGCATACCATGTACCTGTAGGAAGGTATACATCGGTACCACAAAAAGATCCATGGGAACAAGGCTTAAGGAACATGAGAGAAACTGCAGACTAGGGCAAACCGACAAGTCGGCTGTGGCGGAACACGCACTTAGTGAGGGTAACCACAGGATTCTGTTTGAAAATGCAAAACTGATTGCACCCAACCAGGGATACCATAGCCGACTGGTACGGGAGGCAATAGAAATCCACAAACACACGGATAATTTCAACAGGAAAGAAGAAGCTGTCAACCTCAACCGAATATGGAATCCCATTTTAAGAAAATCGATAATAACTGCAGGTAGTTCTTCAGATAATGATGATTATTCTCCGAACCCAGATGAGGTAAACAAGGTAATCAATATTAATGACAATTCCCCTAATCCGAATGGAATAATTAGCACCGAAAACTACTTGAATCGGCATTAATACAACTTGCGAAGAAAAAATCTCCAGTCATCGGAGTGAATTTCAAGATGAATGAGCCTCTGAAGAAGCTAGCCACTAGAGCCAGCGAAACGTCAGGAAGAAATTCCAAAAAACGACGGCCTCCAAACCCGAATAAAAGTAGTGATACTTTACTACAAATTGTTTTTTTTGCACGGGGAGGTGAAAGCGTCAGCTGATTAACGAAAAACTCCATTATATTAACTCTGGCAAGGAAACCGATTGATGTTTCGTTTCGAAATTAGCAAAACGAATTGTGAATTGATTGAAGTAACAATTCACAAGCTAGCTTGTGGCTTCAATTCATTTTTTTTCTGATGAATTTTCAATTCATGAGTTCGATTCATTTTTTCGCTAGAACTATGAATTGTGAGTTCGATTCATGAAAGTAGTGAATTTGTCCAATTCTGTTGTTGATAATGTCTGTAACAACATTATCATCAACTCGAATCATAAATGTCAAGTTTTTTTCGACAAAAAAAAAGCTCGAGTCAGATATACTCTTTTGACAACGCAAGTGAAAATTTGACAAAGACGCTGTCAAAGATTTGTTTACAATTCTGATTGCCATGCTTTCAAGAGTTAGGTTCCGTTTTGTCGCTGGAAAACTTAGGGCAAAGTTTTTTCGCTGTCATAATGACAAAATCACGGCGGCTTATGAATTGTCTGCAATAAAATTTTTCAGGATCCCAGGTCAAGCTCTTCAGTGAAATAGAGTTGATATAAATGAATGAAGTAGTATATAATATATTCATATCAGATAATTTCAAAGTACAAGTGTGTTTTGAATGATAGTGGGTATGATGTTTTGAAAATTTATAGGCGTCTCAATCAAAATTGCATTTTTTCACTGATTCTTAAAAAAAGCTCGAGTGTAATTCGGTACGACAATTAAATGAATACAGTGTTTATTCAATAATTTATTCAATTCAACGGTAAAGTACAATTGTTAAAAACACAATTCTTATATTTCATTTTCACAGATCAGATAATGAACTCTTTGGACAACGCAAATGGAAAATTGACAAAGACGCCGTCAAAGATTTTTTTACAATTCTGGTGGCCATGCTTTCAAGAGTTAGGTTCCGTTTTGTCATTGAAAAACATAGGGAAAAGTTTTTTCGCTGTCATAATGACAAAATCACGGCAGCTTATGGGGTATTTTATACATGAGTTAAATTGTCGTAAAAAATTGAACTTCGCCTTTCGTTTTCAACATTATCATTTATATTTCTACCATTTATATCTAATTGAGAAGCTGTTACAGTTGTTAACAATAAAGACGTTTATCAATATTTTTACCATAATTTATCGCGAGTCCTTTCCAGAGGCCGAACGTCGGCCCGCCTAGGGCCGCAAACCAGCTGGGCTCGCCATCGTCGAAGGGGGTAAATAGTGTCTGGCGAAAGACGGAAGAAGGAAGTAGAGCCCGACTGCAAGAAGATCCATCGTCGGATTGCAGATTTCGGGGGCAGTGGAAGAAGAGAATGCACGTCGAGACGATATGCATCGCCCTCGGGCGCCGCATTCACACGTTTTCGGTGGGGCTTTTGCGGGGGCGATTCCTCTCGAACCGGCCCGACATTACCAGCAACTGACATCGCGTTAGCCGCTCAGACAGTCGACGATCGACGTCACGGCACGGCAGGTATCGTGGTAGAGCACAGCCACCCACTATAATACACTTTTACTTTGCAAACAGTAATCATCCTCTTGTGTTCGAAGCCGACACGTGCAACGGAGTGATAGTGATCAGCCATTTTGTAGTTCCGGGTACCTACGCGCAGCCAGTACCGTTATTTCGGTGGTTCCTTCATGCGGTCTTTCAAATTTCGCGACGACGTCCTCTGCCAATCAGTGTCCGAGCTGCGCCGATCAGTGTACTGTGTTTTCGAAGTGCGTTTTTTGAAACGCATTGCATAATCAATGACAGAAAGGTACTTGCATTTATTCAATTTACGCATTTGATTTTCGCGATACCCAATCCGCAGGATACCGCCGTTAATTGGCGACTTTTGTTGCGACGATTAGTTTCCGACTGCCGATTATTTTCGATTGCATGTTTCGATTCATTCGGCTCAGTTTTTCTCGAGGTTAATTTATTTTTACACCGATTTAATCGTTTCGAATACTTATCGATGTTACGCGGCATTTTTGCGGATTCGTTGCATAGTTGCCCAACATCGTTTTCTAACAATCGCATAGGCGATTTTCAAGCATAACCTCGATGTTTTCTGTTGTTTCTCTAGGTGGCGGAGTTGTCTTGCTATTACAATATTTTCTGTTTTTAATATCTTTCGACACACCTTTGAGCGTTTATAACATAAATTACCGAGTAAATTACGTAGTGTTTGCAATCCTTTAATCCCCACCAAGAATCTATATTACAGTGGGTACGGGTAATTCCTTCATGACTTTTCATTAATAGTTCCTGCTGTGGCTAATCCAGGAATGAAAATCAATCTGGTGAAAGATTTTCAAATTTTGAAGAGTTTTTCGATATTTTTTTGTGGTATCAGACAGAAGGATGGATATTTCGGCAATGGTTGTTTTCAATACCTCCAATTATATAACTGTGATCCTGAGGATCATCGAGAATTTACGATATATAGGAAGGTAAATAGTTATTGAGACGAAAAACATTTAAACTCTAATATATCCAGAGTTTCTGGAGTTCAGATAAAGGAATAATTATGACTTATATAGAAATAACGACATACATAGGTTCCTACTGATATTTTCGTTATAAAACGATTAGAAAATATTCAGAAGTCAATATTCGAACAGTCATGCCGATATATTCGATATGTATACCCATTGATTCGTTCCAACTGAACATTGCTTTTTTGAGGAATATTGGCAAAGTTTTTCCAATATAATTTTCTCATAATACTTGGATTATACTTATTTATCTATACTTTTGTTCCTTCTCATTATTGAAGGTGGCCAAACTAATGCTAATTTTATTGAAAATTCAATTTTACTAGATGAGTTTCATCTAAATTTTATATCAAGTGAATAACTATGTTCAATTTGAAGAGAAGTCCTGAAGAGTAAAAACCAAGCAGAAGTGAAGTTAGAGAGTTACGATTTACTAGCCGGTGAATAGATTTTAGTTCAATGAAAATATTGGGAAAGATACAGAAAGAGTTAGAAATATATTAGTGGAACAAATATATATGAACATCATGGATGAAATCAAGTGAGCCATGAGGCAAAAAATTGGGCAGTTTTGTTGCTTTGATTAAAAGAATAAAATTCCTATCTAGAAATCTATTCAAAAAATTTCATCAATGTTGATGAAATTAGTTTGCATGACGAACAAATTACGTATGACATTATCCATTTTTGATACAAGGAGGGGTTTCCCAGAAAATGTGTTGAATTATCAGACAAACCTCCAGTGGAATGTGTAGGTACACCAAATTTGGAGGGGAAAACACCCTTACGTTTGTAACTTGCCAAAAACTTGAATATTTAGCAAATTCTTATTGATTTTTTCTATTTTTCTTTCATATTTCTTGTCAAACAATCTATCGATTGCGCGCATATGACGGAACCCTATCGTTTGTTTAATGTACTGGAAAACATGTAATATTTGGTCATTGCTAGTACATTCGTTCCATGGAGTATCTGATTCAGGACTAGTATGAATAGCAGAGTACAACTACTGCGAGGACTAGTGTTTTCGGGCTCATTTTTTGGTAACTAAATTATTGTTCAAAACCGAAGAACCTGGTGAAAACTAATGAATTTCATTTCACAAAATTATTGAGAACCTAGGTGGGCACCGTCTCGAAACAAATGAAACATGCCAATATACTTGAGATATACAGTCGAATATACTTAAGGTACGCAGTTATTACTGAGAATTGCTTTTTTTCGTGGATCAATTTTTCAGTTGCCCAACCTGATTTTCGAACAAGTTTAAGGATAATATTCGAATGTAATGTGAGCTTTCAAGAAAATGATATTAGTGAAAGAATTCGCTTGATATCACTTCAGTTTTTAATAAAAAATATATTTATATACTTATATAAAAGAACTTCGAAACCAGAGAATGATTTCTGTTTATGGGGTTCCAGTCAATTTTGAAGATGTCAAAAGGTGTGAATGAAATTCTTTGGTATTATATCAACCTTTCTGGAATATTTCTTCCTTTCCTCAGGGCTCAATTGAAAATAATTTACAAACATTGGTGCATTGAAATTCTTGCGGGAAAACAAGAGTAGGATCTTTCTATTGTTATATATATTTGTGAATTATTTTCTAGTAAGAGAAAGAAAAGCTTGACATAATACTAAATAGTTTCATTCACGCCCTTTGTTTGTCATCTTCAAAATTGATTGCAACCCCACAAATAGAAATCACTTCCTCTGTTTAGAAGTTTTATTTTCAACTATCAGTCACGATAAACTTCTCATATATGTATATATAAAGGAATATTTGCTATAAAGTAGAAATCAGGAAACTGATAAGTGGAAGTACACTACCACCGAAGTCCCAGTATGTGATTCATGATTCGTGTCAACCATGTTGACTGATTTTGAAACATATATTGAAAAACTCCAACTATAATATTTGTTTGAGAATCATTAGTTCTCTTGTCCATCACAATTTGCTTTCAATTCTAAATGCCCACCACAACGAATCGAATGCAAATTGTGATAGACCAGAGAATTTGATATATATATATATATATATATATATATATATATATATATATATATATATATATATATATAGTTACCCTTAAGGACGTTTCGGAAGGTAACAGCTTTCTATCCCAAACTTGCTATATATTCTTGTGAGGATTTTATTGAGTTGGAAAAGCTCAGGACACATCGCCAAAGAGTGATATATAATTCTTCACATTTTTTTATGAAGAATACGGTACATAGTTGACAAAACAGTGAATTTTGCCTTTTCAAAATGTTTATTTTGGTTTTTGATTACATATCGGTAAAAACACACCAATTTACCCCTAACACAGATAATATAAATATTAATATATTTCTTATCCGATTGACAGCAAATATTGATTTTGCTGACACATATCAATCATCAAAGTAGTACTTTTCCTGCCTAGGCAGCAGAGTGAGGACTTTCCTTTCTTGCCACCTCCCTCATTTCTGGAAGAGTGAGTACTTCTCAGTCGCTATCACTGTCCATAATATAGATATACCGACATATTTCATAGCAACCAACCAATCCTAACAGTTGCGATTTCTATCAAATTTTGTTTTCATTTATCACTACAGTAAAAATTAAATGATAGTGAGAATTGTAATAATTTTCATATAGAATATCCTACATATATCATTCTAAACAATCAGAGAAAAAATTATATGTTCAACTCAGCGGCAAAGTAGATTGATTGCCTTAACCTAGCCTCGCTAGGCTCGTTTATAAACTATCAGCCGCAGCAGTCAATCAACTGCTTAGCTGCCTAGTAAAATAAATAACTATTTAATTTTCAAGGATGAGAAAACCCAAAATATGAATTTTATAATGCTAAAATTGATGGTTTCAGTAAAGAGATATTTTGGTCCATTTACAGTTTCGTTTCGAATTATTCCTACTCTTCAAGAGCTCCTGATGAAAAGTTACGATTTCAATGCCAGCATTAAGATAAGTAAAAAGCAAAAAGTAAGTAGAAAAGTGAAGTTCCACACTAGTGATGTGCGATGATTAATTTTTATTTTGTATTTTATCAGAGATGAAGTTATTTGTTGTTGCCTCTATTTCAATGACTCATATTTGATCTACTCGATGTCTTCATAGCATCTGAATCACTTCCCTTCCTATAATCGATTTGAAATAATTGCTCGGCAGCTCGATATCCACAATTCGAACACTTGTTAACTGTGTCTGTTGAATCAGATTGGGATAATATTCCTCAGTTTTCGAAAATTTTCCACACACTCTCTCCCCCATCTCTCCTATCTTCTCTGGAGTTTTTTTGACATTTCATTTTCTCCATTTCGGATTCCATATGCTTTCAAGGCGATATGATTACGGAGTTGTAGTCTCGGTAGTGTAGTGGTTAGCATATCTGCCTATCAAGCGGAAGGCCGGGGTTCGAATCCTCGCCGGTCCACCGTGCTGGGTAATCGCACGTTAAAAGGTAAGGCCTCGTTGATCCATTGCTCGCACAAGTTTCGACTTCTGAGGGTTGACGTTCGTCAGCTGGTTAACGGAAACGAACAATTTTAGAACAATTTTTCAGTTGCAGTTTTCATATACTTTTCATTTGTAGGTTATAACACACCATTGATTTAACTTTATAATTTATCGGCTCAAGGATTCCTCTCAGCAGTCTGCAACACTAAGCCATCAAGATCATACTTCATTTCCTTTCAAATCTGCTGATATTGTTTCATTCTAACAATCTTATTTTTTTTTCATTTTTGATAGTAGCCGTGGCCAGAGGGACAACAAAAGTTTTTTCGATGCAAGCATTAATCAATAGTAATCGATATAGAGTTCATTAGCCTGAATGTGCGACCCAATCTTTTTGACTGTTCGAAGGATTATAGCGATAAGCGACCTTTCTGTTCCTCAATTCACTATAATTTTGGAGATTCGAAAAAAAGTTTGATAATCATCAATTACGATTATTCTGAAAGGTATATATTCATACACATAAAGCTTTAAATTCACTGATATATATGTTAATAAATCACTCTTTGAATTTGACATTTTTGAGTAGCCATACATTTTGTCATAACACTTTCTTCCCTTTCGGTATTCGACCAACGTAATTTGAAGAAGCGTGTTCCATGGTAATTAGCAAATTGGTAATTTTCATCGTCAATTTTTTGGAAATTCGGTACTGAGGATCAGCAGGGGATTGAGTCCAAGTTATGATATTCAATGCTGAATGAAGTTACTCGAGTAAATCTGAAATCTGTCCGAATCAATGAGTACAGATGTACAAGAGTAGAAGTAGGCTGATGCAGATTGTCCAGAGGCACCCGGAGACACAAAAGCTAAGGAATATAACGGAGAACAGGATCATTCAAATCAAAAGTGGTTACCGGACATGAAGATCTGATTTTGTGAGATTAAGGGCCAGTTTTTCAATACAGGAATAAATGAGTTATCTGTCAGACAGATGAAAGAAATGAGAGGGTGTGCGTGAGTAATGTTTGGCAGTGACAAGGATGAAAACTGTTGGTTATTCTTATCTGATAGATATCTTGCATTGAAAAACCGGTCCTAAATGCTTTCAACTCAAAGTAAGACTTGAGTTATGAACATCTTTTGATTAAAAGGAGCCAACTGACGATTGAGCGCTATTGAAAAATATATTTCATATTTGCTACCCGCTATATAAAAATATTCTCCTTTTCATTTTTCGTGGAATCTTTTTTTCATTAAATATCGAAATTTGATTAAATGTTTCTTTGGGATGATTGAAGAAATCCTATTCCAGCACAGTAAATAATATCTACAGAGAAGAGTATTGACAAGGAGTTGGGTTCAACTTCATCTTCTGTCCAGAGTGTTTCAACCCTTTTGAATACAACAAGCGATTGAAGATCTTATGAAAGTCGATCTCAACTACTCACCAGACTCCACGAATAGAGCTGGTTTAATCCATCTCTGCACGTATTTGTGATGAAATCCTTCAACTTCACGAATAACGGCGAAAATAAATTGGCGCCTAACGTGGGGCTTTGAGTTTTGTGGGAATTTGATCATTTTCCTGTAGAAGTCTTTCTATATGGAAGTAAAATTTTATAGTGCATAATGGTGATCCGATTCTGCCTGTTTATTTTTATTGACTATCTGTAGGTGGTGTTATTGGTGTTCTTCCTTTGAAATTGTTTTGTTCGATTTTCATTGGGTTGAAAACGATAGGTATATGATACCTTGATAATCTTGAATCATAAGGTGGAATCTTTGGAAATCTTCACCCTAATGCGCAAATGCATTATCCTATAACAAAATTTGAGGAGAACCAAAATTTGAGATCACTTTTATTCGTAGTTTCTTGGAATTTAACCTACCACAATGTTGAAAATTGAGAATTGATATTGAAATGTATACAAGTGTAGGAGGGTAGATCTCTTATCAACCCCTAAAAGTTATTGTGTTGATTATATATGGAACGAAACCCAAATGATAGCAAGGGGGATCAATGGCGGGAGACAAAAATTGAAGGATGGTACCTCTCTGTCTGAGGCTAGATGCATCTCAACGAGTTCATCTGATAACAATTGCACCTTGCTACCCCCCTTGAATTTTAGAATGCAATGTTGAATCTCAGATCTCCGACAGATTTTCTGAAAAACCTTCGTGAAAAAGTTTTGAAAACGGAAACGAATTTGGTATCCGAAACGTTAACAGAGCTAAGTATTTCCATATATGTTAATCCACTGTATTTTTATGATAGGCAAATTTACGTTATACGAGAAGTTACTCACTGGACCGTGTTTCTTTTCGAAGAAACTGTTTTTGATTAACGTAGCAACACTTCATGTCTATTAGGTGTAATGTTTTAATAATGTTTTGTGTGTCAACTCTGGAGGATCTTCTTGTATTTATTTGACGAGTAAGTGATTCAAATTTCAATTTAAATTTCAATTTCACGACTATTACTTATTTGCAGGTATAGCACTGATGATGGCGTTAAAGCCGAAAGCGCTTTGAAATTAATAAATAGATTATTAACAAGAAATACGACCCTATTCCTGATTTATCAGTCACGTGTATGCAGCCCCAAAAAATCTTACCGTATGAATTTTTTACAACAACAAATTTGAAACTCCTCGGCATCTTTTCTGATTTGTAGCCAATAAAAATGTTCTACTACTCTCTTCATTGTTTTAAAATACTCTAGATGAACAAGAAGTAGACGATTATGAGAATCATTAATTACTTTTTGTATCTGAACAAGGGGCACTAACAATTTTTAATTTGTTGTATTTGTATTTGTTAAATATTTTTTCAATTTCTCAAGGCTCGAGATTATTTTGGAAAATTTTCAAACAATTTATTTTATGAGGCATTACAGAGAGTAATATAAAGGCCACCCTTCAAATGTAATAATTCAAAATCGAAAACAGAAAGTCTTATTGCCCAACAACTCAGTCTGCCTGAGCTACACGACATTTTTGACAGATATTCCAAACTAGCATGATCTGAAAAAATTTCAAAATGAACTATTTCGATATATGGTCGAAATTTTTCTAATGCGAAGACAAATGCTAGACATTCTCGCTCTGTCGCTGAATAATTCCACCTAGCTCAACTTCTACTCCAGTCTATGACGGTGAAAAAAGTGTAAACTGTGTATTCATCCCATACAACACCGATTCGTATGAAAATTTGGATATAGGTTATACTTACCCTCTATTCCAAAATCTACCCCGTGCCGAGGGTTGCTTTCTCTCTGGGGGTGGATGCCACCCCTTCTTGGGGGTGAAATTTTTTTTATTGGAAATAAGTGTGGAAATCAATAGATTGACTAATTCTAAGCACTTTTTGTTCAATAAAGTTTTTTCTGAAAAGCAATACTTTTCGACTTATTCACGAGTGAAATTGTCGGTTTTCAGTAAAAAAAAACACGTTTTCCGATCCTTTTTCGCGAATAACTGGAAAATAATGCATCTAATCGAAGAACCTGTGGAGAGCAAAATTATAGCTTTTGAAAAAACAAAGGCGATCGTTTATTTGTGATGTATGCAAACCCACTACAAACTGAATAATTGCTTGTTGAAAGTTGATTGGTATTTTCAAACGACAAAATGGAAAGTTTCTACGTACAATAACCAAAATACAATGCATTTTTCGGGAAAAACTAATTGGACCTTTCCTGAAGTCCTTCAGAAATCCTCCATTTTTGTTATTCATAAAAATTTCTAGTATCAAAACTAACCGAGGTATGAAGGAAATAATGTTGAATCCTATTTTTTCGTTGAAAAAAAATTGTGAATAACTCATCCTCTCTTCTCCCCCCTTTGAAAAAAATCGTTGTTACTCCATAATTCTCTTCATTCATGTTCTTATGATGAGTTCTGAGTTTTTCATCAATTGAAAGTACGTAGTTTCGGAAAAAATTGAGATTGAAGAGAAAAAATCATATACGTGATTCAGCGAAAAATCACCATTTCTTCGAAATAACTCGAAAAGAATTGATCACATGCAAAATTTCCTGGGATATAAAATTGAGGGCTATTCTTCTCTGAGAATTTCAGTGTTTCATTTTTTTCTGCAGGATGAAAATAGAGTAAGATATGGCCAGTTAAATATTGTGAGGGTTCGCGCAAAGTACCTTTTTTGAGCCCTTTCAGCATGAACCTTTTCAAAAATATAATCTGAAACAAAAAATAATGTGGATGAGCTTACAGCTATTGAAAAAAGCTACAAAATACTTTTTTGGTGGATTCGATTGCTTGAAGACTAAGCGAGTTATGGGAAAAAAACCAAAACATTTTTTGTAGAAATTAGAGTATGTACATTAGTATATTGAAGAATACACATAGTAACTATATTTCAGACCTAGTGGAACTATATGTATATAATACATGTATATATACAGATAGTTCTACTAGGCAACAATTTTTTCCAAAGGGGGGGGGGGAAGAGAAGATGAGTTATTCACAATTTTTTTTTCATGGCAAAAATAGGATTCAACATTATCTCCTTCATACCTCGGTCAGTTTTGATGCTAGAAACTTTTGAAAATAACAAAAATAAAGGATTTTTGAAGGACTTCATAAAAGGTCCAACTAGTTTTTCCCGAAAAATGCATTGGTTTTTGGTTATTGTACGTAGAAACTTTCCATTTTGGCGTTTGAAAATACCAATCGACTTTCAACAAGCAATTATTCAGTTTGTAGTGGGTTTGCATACATCACAAATGAACAATCGCCTTTGTTATTTCAAAAGCTATAATTTTGCTCTCTGCAGGTTTTTCGATTAGATGCATTATTTTCCAGCTATTCGCGAAAAAGGATCGGAAAACGTGTTTTTTTGACTGAAAACCGACAATTTCACTCGTGAATAAGTCGAAAAGTATTGCTTTTCAGAAAAAACTTCATTGAACAAAAAGTGCTTAGAATCAGTCAATCTATTGATTTCCTCACTTATTTCCAATGAAAATTTTTTCACCCCCAAGAAGGGGTGGCATCCACCCCCAGGGAGAAAGCAACCCTCGACACAGGGTAGATTTTGAAAAAGAGTGTATGTAGATCCTGAATAAAAATTTTCATGCGAATCGGTGGAATAAATATACGGGAAAATGGTCATAGACTGGACTATTCAGGAAAACAAAGATTTTATGGAAAATGGTACAGTAGTATGGAATGATCAAATTTTGATATAAAACCCAGGCATAATACAAGATAGATTATTAATTAAAATCGAAAAAATAAGACATCATTACCTGATATACAAAACAGAACAATTAAAAAATGCTGTTTTCAAAGAAAGAAGTAACGTGATGGAAAGAATTATCAAATCATTGCACTGTCGTGTGGATGCTGAGCTGACGTTGTAGAAAGCTAGATTTTTGTGAGCGATGCATAAGGCTTCCATAATGTGAAGAGATGTAGAGTCAAAATTTCTAGTTTAATGAAGTGTTTTTTGTACGAATCCGTACGATTGAATCCGATAATTATTCGCAAGGCCCTCTTCTGGAGAACAAATACTGATTGTCATTTCACAGATTTCCCCAGGAAATTATACCATAAGATAAATGTGATTATATTGAGGAAAGGGAAAATATTTTTGAAGTTTGTTTGAATGATCCTTGTGATTTCAAAGTTCTCAAGGCAAAGCAAGAACTACTCAATTTTTCATTCAGTTGAAGAATATGTTGTATCCAATTCAATTGAGGGTCTAAAATAAAACCAAGACATTTGCTACTACTTTCAATTTCCATACCGAAGGAGATAGGAATCGGGTTACTATGAGGTCTTCGAGAAAAAAATAGACAATGTGTTTTTGCGAAGTTGATTCCAATGTTACTTGTCTCACACCATCGATTTATGAGCAGTATTGTAGAGTTCAATTTGTCTAATGATAGCTCCAGCTTGGGGAATATTTTTCTGCAAACCGTTAATGTAAAGAAGGAACAGCAAGGGGCCCAGAATGGATCATTGCGGGACACCTGTGCTAATGTAACCCCAGGGAGAGCATTTCTTGTGTAATTCAAATTCGAAACTACCCTTTGTTGCCTAAGTGAGTGGTGAACCACCTGAGAGGTGTTCCTCTTACACCATAATAAGGGTATTCTGAGTAACATAATTTCAAAGCAAACGCTGTCAAAAGCCTTTCGGAAATCGCAAGCTTAGCATATTGGGAACAGTTTCGGGTCAATCATTCTATAGATTTTATCCGTGATGTCAAATATTGCTGATGATGTAGATTTTCTGTTAAGAAATCCATGTTGATAAAGAGATATTATTTTATGGGCGTTGCAAAAAGATAGAAGTCTCCGAAGAAGTCTCTTTTGGAAAATTTTTTCAAGAAGTTTTGACACAGTCGTAAGTAAGGAAATCGGTCTATGATCATTGAGATCATATTTGCTGCCTTTTTTATGTAGAAGAATTACCTGCGACTCTTTGAGATAAGATGGAACGATTTCTCCAGATAACGACACGTTAAAGAGTTCCAAGTAGGTGAGGTAGAAGAACATGTATGGATATTTTCAACAATTCAGAATATATATTACCATAAATAACCACAAGAGGCTGTCGACTCTATATCATTGAGTGAATTCACTATTTCATATTCACTTTTGGGATAGAAGAATAACAAGGTTGAATTATCACTACAGAGTGCATAAAAATATTCCTTCAATTCTGATTCCGTTTTAATGGATGGAGTCTGACGGAACAATGTTCAGAAAAAATCAATATATTCAGAACATATTTCTTTGAAATTACCAATGGAAAAGATATCACTTTTTTGGGCGGTCTTACCTTGTTATGAGTGAACTGATTGCCAAGTTCTCTTACTTTTGTTGTTACTTGACTGTATCTTCCTTTCAAAGTAGAGGTTTTTGGCTGCAGAAATGATTTTTTTCAGAATATATCCACCAACTGGGTTGTTTGAGTGTTTGGTCAACTGAATGAGTTCATGGTTGAATTATTTAATTCACTTCTGAACCAGTGCCTCATCTTGCTGATAATCCCAGCTTCAGACCACTAGTAAATCAAGACGTTTATCACTATTTCTTCTAGTTGCATATCCATTCTTTATGCACTAGAAAACTAACAGAGATGACCGAAAAAATTGAAGCGGAGTATGACATCAAAGTCTGCTTTGGATCTAAGAGTTCATTCGATAGTTCATCATCATAGGAGTATCATTCACAACTTGACTGTCGAGGCGTAACACCCTAATTAGCACGTCTCATAGTCACCCCTAAAAATTGATGAGTAAACTTTTCACCTCTGCCAGTGGTGATGATTGTCAGATTACGAGAAAATATTGATTCCTTTGGAACTCTTTGGGTGTTTCTAATTCAATTCTAGCGTCCCAGCCAAGCCTGTTATTGATATTTTTGGAAAGTGATGTTCATCGAGGTGAATATGTCCTTAGGTTCATACCAGTATCTTCTTCAGATCCACGACCAGAAGAAAAATGCAATTGTTTGCGAGATCGTTCAATCGATATCTTCATAGCGAATCGTATCTTGTCTTGGTGGATTGTGATTGTATTTAAATGTTCATTCTGCTAATCATTGCACTATCATATCCGACTGATCTTGTACAAAAATAAAGTGATTCATTTGCCTTGTTCATCATATGATCATTAATAGCTATCATTCTACTTCACTAACACTCGCTCGAACTCATTAGGCAGGGGGCAGATATCAACCCCATTTCAAGAGTATTAACCACATCACTGCTTTGTCAATGAAAAGCCTCATGATATCATGATCAGTGTAAGTGAAATAAATATCGCAGATGACAAATCTAATTTGGTTATTTCTAGGAATTACCCGAACAGGGAGTAGGTATTACGATTGATCATATCACCATATGATGAAATTGATTTCAGAATTAATAAAAACAATTCTTGGAATTTTTATGTTTTCAATATATAGAAGAGCAATGTGCTCAACTTGCATATATCCCGGTGACAATCAGTAAGTAAGTCGCACATGGTACTACCCATATAGACAGTAACATATTGTTTGGACCAATTTTTTACAGTCTGACTTTGGAATAGGAAATACTTGAATCTGGAACAGATCATAATCTGCCAAAAAAATCACGCGCTGCGTGCTACTTCATGGGAAACCCAGAATTTGTTTTTGTTGGAACACACTGTATATTTCCAAAGAGTATGCCTCATAAATTTTCGTTATTCTCACGATGAGACTAGTTTCAGTTGTGAAAGGCGTACTAGAAAAAGTTGGTTTTCCTTAAATTTTCCACAATACATACGGGAAATTTTTAAATCACCCTGTATCATTTGAAACAGTATATATAATTGTGAGTTTCACATGAAGTACCACGCAGCGCGTAAACTTTTTTGCGGATTACGATTCCTTTTATCTTCAATAAATTTCCTTTCCAAAGGCAGACTGTAAAAAATGGGTCCAAAAATTTGTCTCTGCCGCCTGATCTAATAGTGGCCAGACAAACCAGTAGAAAATGAAAGGAAATGAATTGGAATATGTTTTACTGGCGGAACAATATAGACATCTGTTTTGAACAAGCTGTTTGAAGTTCGAACACCAAGAGCGGCAACAGAGAAACCTTCGGCCCTTTAATGAGCATGAAAGTAACTGCGTATAATTGAACAAAGACAATAATCCTGAGGGTACATGGGGCAAAGAGAAACCTCAGATGAAATCTTGTACGAGAACTGGAGTGTACTGATCTAGGAGTACAGTAACCTGCTTGGTTAGGGCACAACTGTGCAAGAATTCATGCAATATTCTAATGCACAAAGATGAACAATATGACATCAACACATTTCCCAAGTAGCAAGTGCGTGTGTTATCGGTTATAATTGCACGAGTGCATAAAAATTACCGATAAGTTTGCTAGAAAGCGTGATATCTAAAAACTGCAAGAGTTTATTTTCATATTCTGGCGAAAGTGCTCGAATCCGAACGACGAGGGCTCTTTTACAAAATATGAGAATAACCGAATGCAATTTGTATAAGATATCACGATTGAATGCAAAATTATCTGGTTCTTTTTTATGCACGAATGTATTTCATTGGAATATTCCACGAATAAAGAAATTCTCAAAGAAATGTAAATTTCTGTTCATTTATACTTTCCTCTATAGCTTGTATGGAGCACTCACCAAAACGCGAAATGTTTTTCTATTTTTGAAGTCTATCTGACATTTATTTGTGTTGTTTACTGACGTCTAGCGATACGGTTTCATATGTGTTGTTATGGTGACTTGATACAATGCAATTACCGCTGTAAGTTTTCGATAATTGCATTGCTCTTATGGGACATTTTATATATGAGGAAAATATTCACTGTAAGCGAACCAGAGCGGGCAGTGGGGGTAATTGATCCTTCAAGATATTATGTTGGCGTAAATCACGAATTATTAGTATGTTCTACCTATTACTCCTAACATTCACGAAAAACAATCTTCAGAAAATAAACGAAAAAATGACTACTCAAAGAAGCAGAAATTGCTTGAGGGCCTCAACAGGGGCATAGTCAGACTCAAATGATTGAAAAGTGAAACCTGCAAACGATTTCATTATAACAGAGTCGTTATATGCAGACAATAAAATAGAGGCATAGCTTGTTCTGTGAACAAACATGAAATATAGACGGCCAACCCTGAATCCAGAAAACTAATGAATATCAGGAAGTTAATCTGAAAAACGTATACTGGTGTAATGGGTGTCATGGAATATATGGTAATGAGGCAGGGAAATCCTAAGAGGCTGTCGCATACTTGTAAGGAGGGCTTCTACAGAGATAAACGCATTTCAATCCCGAAAAAATAACGAAAATCGAGATAAAAACATTACTTTTCAATGAGATCTAGATATCTGATAGCTTGAGAACAAATACTCTTCGTGAATAGCGATACCTAATATTTTTATGAAGGAAGGTATGGCACTGAAAATCAACTCTTGAGTCAGTTGATTGAACTGAAGAATCTTCTGTGTAAGCTAACGTCTTCGAGAAATATGCAAATTTTCCGAATTCGGAAAGGCTGTGGATAGCTATGAAGTCTCTGGATATATTATATTCGTCTTCAGTAAAAGTTATAGTCGAATGCAAGTTGGTTATTTACTCAAGACAATTCAGGATATCACTTGGAGATTGTGTAACTTGATTTGACACTAAAAATCCTCAGGGAATTCTGCTTCAATAGATATTCTAGATCCTCTGTTAATTTCCCCTAGATTTTTATCTGGCCGACGATGGAGCAAAATCATTGAGCCACTGTCTTCTCAACTTTATATTATGGCAAATGATTCCCTATATATAAAATTAGTTCGTGAACTTTGGAATATATTTTTCCTCGGCACAATATTTCAATTTTTCGAGGTAGACTAGAAGTTTCCCCTTTCACATTAGTAGGTATATAGATTCCAAACAATATTCCATTATTGATTCTTCATTTTTTCAGGCTATAGAAGGCTACAAAGTCATGAACTAACAAGAGATAATCCGTACACTTTCAGTCATGAATATTCGAGGTCAACGAAGTTATGTAAACAGTAGTAAATAATATTTATCGAAGGTGGCATACGTACCTAGAAATCGCGGCTTCCGATGAACGGTAGATTAAAAGGAAATTTGAAAAAATAATTCGAGTATTATCATGAGGAAAGTAATCAGTGTTCAATATGAACTGAAACGTTCAAAAATGAACGGGTGTGGATCAACAGAAGGTCTGAAGATGTCCATCACGCAATTCAGAGTATGAAATGTTATTGAATAATTTGAGGAAAATACTGATCACAGAAAACTACAGGTTTCATGCCTTGAAAAAATTAACAGTTATATAATTCGAACAAAAACCCTCAAGCAAAAATCATGTCGTTAAAATGCCAAAGTAAACATAAGATGTTTATGCGATTGCCATCAAGAAAATGAATACAATGATGCCAGATCAACTAATACCGACGAAGATCCGGATCTTCTCAACTGCCTCTCGATTGTCTCAGATATATTGAACCATAGAAAAAAACCATGTATAATGATTTCCAAAAGTGCTTCTCAAAAGTTTGTTTTTTTCGTTTCGTGCCAAGGAATATTTCGCACCCTTTTAGCTATTGAAGATTCATTACGCTGAAAATCGGTTTGTTTTGGGATACTGTTCCCATCTCTCCAGTTCGACACGAAAACATACGATGAATGTACTAGATTTCATTAAAAGAATGATGATTCGTTTTAGCGGTGATGTTTAGCTTACGAAACTTCTCATTTCTTCGGAACAGCGCGAAATCGTCGGTACTTGCCCTCTTCCCTACATTTTTTTTACAGTACCAACATCAGTTTCACCACCAGTTTCAGAGATTTGCTTCGTAAGAGAAGATAGTTCGAAGTGTTCACGGTCCAGCCAAGTGCCACTGATGAGACTTGGTGGGTCAAAGCAGCTGTCTCGCATTAGATTCGCAAATGCAATCATTTCGAACATGGAAATTCTGATTTCTGTGAAGGGTTGCAGCTTTCTGCAAGTTGACCGAAGTCTATTCTCGATTGCGGCGGGCTACTTGTTGCGACTTCGCCGTACGATGGCCCGCTGTAAGAGGTCTCCTCTAACTTGGGCAGTGGGAGTTTGAGACTTTGGTCGTCACCCAGCAGATGGCGTTGCCTCTTGGAGGTTTACACCATCTGCACCAGTTTCAGTACTAACACCAATCGTCTCTTTCACGGTTTAGCAGACAAATGTAATCTTCGGCAGTAATGTTTTGAACCGTTAGAGGACATCCCTTCAGCATCCTTTGTTAGGCCATTGAAATGTTACATTTTTGAGGCAAGCCTGCGTTTCTCAGAGGAGGCAACATATTTTTTTTTTGTTTCGTGTGGGGGGTTAGAGTTAGCCTAAATTCAAGTTTGTCCTGCTGCCGCCATCTTAAAAAAGGAAGCATATGGTTTTGTGAGAGAAATCATATTGGATATGCTATTCGTTTGATGAATTCTTGAATTACATTTTCAGAATGAAGAATATAAACATTATGTAATTCAAATGCGGTTTCACATCAATACTGGTACGAATTGGGCTCCCATTTTTCCATTTTTTCGTATATAAGGAAAGCCCTGTAATGTTCAAAGAACACCGCGTGAATCAAGAGACAGGAGATACGAATAAACATTCACTTTGCATGGATATTGTTAGCATATTTTGGCAATGGAGACGGTTAGTAGGTTTAGTCCAGTTTTTCGTCTCAGTTATCTTCATCCTTCTCGGGAATCACAGGTCCAAATGAAGGAATTCGTTTTTTCTCATAGTACGACATCCCGCTGCAAAATCTAACATACAAATATTAAAATCTGTCAATGTCAATACGCCATCGTAGATAATAAATAACCATCTAGTTCACTTTTTCAATGAAGGGCCGTTTCATATGAATTTAAAATCAGTCGTCCATTAACTACCACAATAAAAATATGGAATCGGCTGGAATTTGCGACTGAACCAGGTTGCCTGAGAATGCAAAAAGTCCCTATGAATACCCGTATTTTCAAAACAATAGTTGAATAATTCATAAGCCTCTGCCACAAAACTTATCGTTGCCTGTTATATGGCCATCATCGACCTTCTGAAATATTTTATTAAAGTTGCTTCAATAATTTTATTTTCATTGAGTTTTTTTTTCAAATGTATAATTCGGAAAATATGAATTTAATTTCTTTCGAGAATTCAATGAGAAATACCGTCTTTCCATTGACGGATAACTCTTCATCCCGTGCTATTGAATTAATTCAAATGACTGCATTCCTTCGTTTGGAAAAAAATGAACACCCTCAAAAGCAGTACTCGACATATCTTGGTGATTTGGGGAGTAGTGGGGTAACATCCACTGTATATGATGAAATAAGCGGACGAGCTGAACATATGAAATGGCTTCTCCTCCCTTCTGGACTATTACAAATATGATAATCTTCAACGATGACTTTGGATAACGTTGGCACCATGGACTCCGCTCAACTGAAATCAATTGCTTTTGGAAAGTGTACGTTACTTTGTTTTGATTTTCAATATGAATTTCAAACCAGATCTGAGGTATGACAAAATAAAAACTGGATTTTACTCTCAAGGAAACACGTTCACTGCTGTGCCCTCATTTGTCGCAAATTTCTTTTCCAGTTTCCATTGGCCTGTACTTTTTCTATGTAAATTTATAAGTTGAAATTCACACCCATTGGAATATTCTACGATCATTGTCACTGAACGCCAACGGAAAATTCAAACCGTCTAGAGAAAATGCAATAAATATTTCTGTTGACTTGATTGAAACAGCGGACATAAGGAATTTCATTGTTCATTGTTTTCTTTCATTTCTCGAAATAGTTTCGACTGCAGCACAGTTTTGTTCTCGGTTCTGTCCATAAGTTCTGTCATTTTCAACATGGATATTGTTTGTTGATTTGGAGTTGGGGTCGTTCTCTATTTTCCTCTTGCAATTTTCATGCTATGAGAGAAATTTCCAATGCCTGTGTGATATCATTGTTCAGTGATGGGATAGTTTGTCAATGCCTGTGTAAAAAGGATTTGAAGCGGTTTTGTGACTCCATCTACACTATGTTTCATGGCGGTTCAATAAAATATTAATAATATTCAAATTCTTCCTCTGGAAGCTGATCATTTTTCATTTGCTGATGATACAGCGTTGGTTTATGTTGGAAAATCGCGATCAGATTTAGAATTTCAGCTGTAATCTGATATCAAAATTTTGGAAAATGGGTAAGATGAAATGCACTTGAATATCAGTACAGAGAAAACTGAGTAGATCATATTCAAACAAAAAAATAAACCAGACATTCAAGTTCATTTCACAATAAAAAATCAGACAATATAACGATCAATTTGTGAAAGATATTTAGGACTAATTTCAGAAGATCAAATCAAATTTGTGAACATGTGAAACATATAATAAAAGTGTCTACCTTTGTTGGGGGCCTTGAGAAGAATAGGTTTTGTAGACACAACGATCCAAAATTTGATCTATAATGCACATGTTCATCACTTATAAGATATTTAATTCCAGTATGGTCTAATTGTAGTCAGAGAAGAGAAAGGAAAGGTGTTAATCTTTGTTGGGGGCCTTAAGAAGAATAGGATTTGTAGACAAACCGATCTAAAAATTGATCTATAATGCATATGTTTCATCACATATAAGATATTTGATTCCAATATGGTCTAATTGTAGTCAGAGACTGAAATTGTTCATTTACAGAATGATGAACACGGCTTTAAAGAATATTTATAACAAAAAAATGGGACACTTCTTCTATCTTCCTTTACACTTCAATAAATCATCTCTCTTTTGATGAATTAATTCGATTTGAAAATGGAAAGCTTGCATGCAAATTAATTAAATATTTACAGCATAACAATCAGAATTTTCCTAAAATTTCTTCTATTCATAATCATTCTTCTAGAATCAATCAAAACTTTCATTTACCAATCATATGCAACAATTTAGGAAAGAACAATCTCATCTTCAAATCAATTACAATATTCAATAGTTCACCAAGTGAGTTTAAAAAAATAAAAAATTCCAAATTATTCTCTAAAATGTATTTAGCGTATATTATGGAAAAAAATAGATGACATTTTCTTCTTGCATTCAATTATTTTAGTATTCATTTTATGTTGAGTTGCATACATAATTCTCATACTGATGTCTCTAATACCAGCACTTGTTCTGAAATGAAACTGTATCAAGTGAATGAATTTCAATGGTCCAAGATAGGCCACGGAGGATGACAAATCTGGGTGAGTTTAGAAAACAAATGAAACCGAATTTTCCACTATATACCGTTTGCTCAAGAGAAAACAAATAAACTGTGTGAGTGTAAAATATCCAATTTGAATAAAATTTCTGCAACTAACTTCAGGAATCACGAAAACTATCGAACAAAAAATTATTCAAAACAATGTATTATTTTTCATCAGATCACCACATTAATTTGAGACAATGCCAATTTATAATGATAAATTTCAAATAATAACAATGTAGACTGGAATTTTTCTCTTGACAGATGTTTATTGAGCTCACAGGAAAATTTTGAGCAGCCACCACTGAATTTTGTGAATAAGATAAAAATTTAGCATGATTACTTCAACGTCAGTGTTATTGGTTCATTGCCTTTGAGTTCAAAGTGATAAACGAAATCACTTTCATTTGGCTTCAAAAGAATTAGCATTTTTTTTCTGATATCCAATATTCGTCAATAACATATAAATAAGTTTGAGACTCCAACATACATGGTGTTATTTCGTTCAAATTTCTGAATAAATCCACTGTCAACATGTGGGAAAAGGAGAAGAAAACCGGTTTGTTTATTTTTATCACGTCGTTTTTCTAACTTGAAGGGTAATGCCACAGAATCGATCATTTTGAACTCTTGGCACTTGCCCCCCTTCTTCAGAATCTCCCAAGATAATCTCTTTCCGAATAATGAACATGAGATGATCAATCGAAAAACAGACTAAAGAGCATTCGCCAAATGAATCAATTCCTGTCCGTTTCGGCCAATGTGAAAATAGTATATAAGTCAACGAGCGTATAATGATGGCTATTATTCACGAGGTGAAGTTTACTAAACTTACCTGAATCATCGAGAGAATAATAGCCATTATACGCGAGTAGAATAGTATACTCCATCCACGACTTATTAAAACAGTTGAAGTTTTTTGGTGGATTTTTTTACATTATATACACATTTTAAGAAACACTATTATTTTATTCTAACAAATATTTCATACAATACTGTTGACAGGTTTCAGTCGAATTTGTTTGGAATAAAAAGCCATTTCGATATGACACGCACTTTCATAGTCACTTATAGCTCAGAGTAGATGCTCCTTGCTTTCTTTTCTTTATATGTAGTTGAAGAACTGAATTGAAAATATTTGGTGGTTCACACGATAATATTGTAAAAACCGATTGTTTATAGCAAAACAATATAATATTATAGCTATATCAAGGAAATATTTGACAGCAGTGAATAATGACTCATTATTCCCTAGTGAGTAATGGGTTTCATTGAAGTCGAGCAAACAGACGTATAATGGGAGATTATACAACAGTCGTGGATAAAAGTGCAGATTGTTGAAGTGTCACTTGGGGATTATCGTGAAATATTTCATTGAAGCCATTCGTTCCTCCGGAATCATAATTCAGGTGTTATTTTCAACAGTTATTTGTTTTCTCTCCAGTTGAGATGGATCTCACTTTGAAAGGTAATACAAAGTTACTTCTTTGAAAATGTCGGTCATTGTGTGTAGTAGCACGTCAGTTGGGAACCTTATTAGTGGTGTACCCTGTGTATATCAAATGCGAGGCCTCTCACAGAAAACTCTCTCCAGAATTCATATTCCTGATTATTTTCATCGAGAATTGACAATAAAAAATTTTATTCGTTGGAGGTTTTGATTTTTTCCTCTTTCATTTATGTACTCCGCGAACGTTTATTCAAAGGAAGAGAGAGCAGGTCCAGAAAAAAATTATATGTAGTAATACTGAGGTTGTCAAAGGATTATACAGGGTGTCCCAGAATTTTTTGAACGAGTGATATCTCCGTTACTGGAAGAGCTAGAAAAGTAATCGAAGAATCATTTTTTCGAACATCGAATTGCTCAAAATGATCTGTTCATGTTCATACCCCTCAAAATTCACCCCAACCCCCATTTTTTCAAATAGCACCATCCGTTTTTCTCTCGCAGAAATATAATACTCAGTAAGATCATTGTTTAACAGGCGACAAACTTTTTTGAATATTGATTACTCGCTTATTGTTCTTTTAAAGTCGTTATTGGTTGGTATTAGCACTTTTCGTTTGTACAAAAAAAAGGCTCGAGACTCTATTGACACTTATATATATTTTTGACGACATTTATTCATTTGCACACAATCGGAAGATTTGGATAGTGCAGAATTTATGTTTATTCAAAAACAAAAGTACGTACTCGTTGCCTGCATTCCAATTGAGTATACCTATGACACTATATGAAGTGGACAGTTTTGAATACTACTGCGTTTTTAAATATCAAGGCTCTGCGCTTGTTGAATAATGTTCCGAAGAAAATTGAAGACTACACTGCCGATATGGTGTTCAAATTCAACGAACTAGCAATTTTTGCAGGGAAATACCGTGTCGAAAGCCCGTACAGCTGCAGCGAAATAGCATATCATAGCTCGCAGACAATATATCAATGAGCACAAGATATATTGAGGATATGCCGTCCTTCGGAGGGGACGTAAAGCCGTCGGTCCCGAGTCCATGGATGTTGGGCTCGTTAAAGATCCCTACCTCTGGTTGGAATACCAGAGGGTTCGGCAAAATTTCCGGTTGGGGGAGTGCTCACCGACGTCGGCGATTGGCCTTGTTAGCGGAAGTAGGCCGACGTTAAATAAAGAAATAGAAGAAGAAGAAGTCATTTATGGTCGAACGTAAAATTTCAAACATATCTATTGAATTGAAAAAAACATGGAATCTGAAAACCGTGGAATTCTTCTGGATTTGAACTAGGTCATAATCATTCTCAGTGTTCTTTCCTGTATTCATATTGATCACTGTCTCATTTATTCGTTAAAAAAATTATGAAAAAGCTCTCCATTCGTAAAATTACATTTTTCAAATCTATAATTCAATCAGCCGTTCAAAAATTCATAAACCGCAAGAATAAGCACCTTTCAGTTTTTTATCCAGTCATTCCTACAACAATCTTGTATATCTTAATGAAACGACATTTTTTGCGAATTTACATAAGTAGGCATGCACTAATATTCAATGCACAATCACAATTTAATTCAACAATCTCCTCACTCAATAACTTTTTTCTGTATTCTTACATGAAGTCGGGTTAGTGTTGGTCTGAGTGATATTTACATGAGTTGGTTTGGTATATAGTCAACTATGAAGGTTATTCGATCAACATCCACTTCCAAACACACCAAACTTTGATCCTTTCGAAACGTCAAAAAAACGCATAACTAAATATTGAACTTTAATCTACCAAATTCCATTGATTAAACACGTGTTTTAGAAAAATCATATATGCTCACCACTTCATATTATACATTTTAATTGAATCCAATTATATCGTGAATCTATGAAATCACCTAATTTGAGTGAGTTTTCGTTCGATGTTTGATGAAACAGTGAGTTTGTTACGACTGTTCCTACCAATGATGATTTCTGAGGTATGTTCGATCTTTCTTTCGAACTGATTTTGGATCGATTTCTAGTTTTCATCGCCCTCAACTCTATAGTTTTCCAATTTGTCTTCATACTTTCTACTCGAGAATTTTGCATGCTGTAACAGGTTTTTCTCTCAAATTCAGCTTTCTTTTTACGTCGCTACTCTGGTGGCATGACCACCTACAGTTTTATTCTACCATGCATAGAGAGTGGTCCAAAGTGAAGTATGCACCTAGCTTCATTCCTTCATTTTGAATAAGAAGCAAATAGGCTGGGATATGTAGAGTTTAGTTTCAAAGAGGACACATTTCAAACATATTCTTCAACCACTGAAGTAAAGTCCGAGTTCTTTATTATTAAGAGAGTTTTTATTGAAATTATTGTATTGAGTAACACAGATGCTGGCACTTAATGAAGATTTATAGAATGTTCAAAACTTTTATCTAACAAAAGACTCAGAATCATGACTATCATAGCAAAGTGAATTTAGATTATTTGTAATGCTCCAAATCATTTCTTTTTATTCAAAATTGTATGAAATACCTCAGGGAGGAGAGCTGTAATCGGAATAAACCGAATAAGGGCTGCTGACACATCGTACATTGGACATTGAGAGTTCATATGCCGACGAAACGAATAACGAAACTATCTTAATTTTCTTTTCCCAAAATTTGCTACTTCTTTTCACTCTGGAAATTCAATTCGCCAAACTTTCACAATTCGAAATATCTGATATTTCATTCAGAAATAAGAAATTAGGTTGTTTCCATAAATTGAACAACCATCATGCAATTTTTAAGACATTTTTCATCAAGCCTGTATGATTTTTGGAAAAACCAACAGAATAACGACTACATGGAGTTTATTTTCAATGTGCCACTTGTATCCAGGGGTGCCGCAATTATATTCCCGGGTTTTCCTGAGTGCAACGGACAATGGCATGAGTGGGATGATCCCTGTTTGGATACTGCTTGGACCATTCTTTCCCCTGATGTTATGGTGATACGAGTCCTCCAGACCGGTTTTCTTTGAACATCACAGGGCTTCCCTTCCGTGTGAATCGGTATTAGGAAAAATGTTGATATAAAAATATTCGAAAACAGATTTGATTATATTCTCATTTACGACATGAGGCATATTTGGAAGTAGCAATGCTTTCCTTGATCGATCCTTCATTTTCTACCCTGTCACATGTGACAGAGCTCTGATTGTGACCCCCTGTCTGCAACACAATCTGGATCATTTTTAGGAGTAAAGCGAAAGGCAAGTGATAATTCTATATTAAGTGCCTAGTGGTAACCGTTCAACAGAAAGGATAAATTGAATATTTATACATGACAGTCGAACATATACTGATTTGGAAATTATCTAGGTAAGGATATACATCCCTAATGATTCGTCAACTGAGGAAGTTTGGAATAAAATCAACAACGTTTCAAAATATTTGTGCAGTTTACAATACAAATATTTTGAAACGGTAGGGGTTAGTTTGTCTGAGAATTCAATAGCCTCATCTGAACTGAAAAGATGGAAGTAGTAAGCAGTACTCAGACTGTACTAGACAAGCACAGACATGGTCGTTATGTGCTTATCTCAATCAAAAGGAAATATTGGGAACTTTCTAACTATCTTTCCTTGCGAATTAGGAGTCTTCAAGTTATAGAATCTCCATTCTAATTGGCAGTGGTTTTAAGTCTGTCAAAACCACTAATAAAACCGACGGAAAGATTAAAGTCATTCCAGACCGATTGCAGACCTTAAAGAAAAAATCGCAGAAGCCGATGTTCTTTGCGAAAGAAAGAACAACAAAATAGCACCAAGTTATGGCGTCACTAGTTTTCCATATTTCCAAAAGTGTCCCGCTAACTTGATATAGAAGGATGATTTGCTGGCCCTTGCTCTCACAAGGTTGTGCCTTCTGTGTGCATTCTTAAGAGTGCTTAAAGATAAGTATAAATTGTGCTTCAAAGAGTAATTCATATGAGTTTGGTGCGTGGTACTGCATTATACTTTGGATTCACTATATATCCATAATAAATAACTTTCTCCAGCTGACTAATGAAGTAATTCAATAAATTACTCCACGTTTCAGTCTTGTAATGATTTCGTCCACAGGTTGTATCTACTAAGTAATGACTATGATCAGCATTTATCGCTATTAGTCATGAGTCAGAAAAGAGATAATGTATAACTTGATGATGTTTTTTGTGAGAGAAAAATCTTTTATGATGATTAGAAAGGCTAGGCCATTACCTTCAACGTTCTAATTGTAGATAAGACTGCAAATATATCACGGCCGATAAGAACTCAGTTCATGTCTTTGAAAAATTATTCAAGTAACTATATTACGGACTTGCTTTCAGTAAAATATAGGCTAATACTCGATAGGTTTATGAAACATTTTCATCTTCAATGAAAAAGGAAAGAGGTATGTTGTTTTATATAAAATTGTCACAAATGAAATCAAATATTCTGTTGTATGACGTGCGATATGAACAATAAAATAAAAGATAGCATTAACAACAAGAAAGAACCTTTACTTGGATCTTCCATTCATTGAATGAAATTCATTGCTTTTTCTATTCAGCAGTTTCAACTAAAATATCAGCATATGGAAGCACCTGAATTGAAAGCCTTTTGCATTTTTTTGGTTTGAATTGAGATTTTTTCAATCTTGTAAGTTATACCACTGAAAAAACATCGTCAACCGATTGAATCCGCCTTCTTGACTGAAATTTTTTCAGTGACTCGGTGCGATAGGCAATCGTTAGTTGCCTGGATGCCAATTCTGGTAGGTGGGATCTCTTGACCAAAAAAAACGGACCCTTTGGCAATTTGGGTTTTTCTGGGAATCCCCACAGTTGGAATATTAACTTCCTTTATTAATGGAATTACAGGAGCCTTACCTTCATTTTTTTTACAGCAATCAGTGGCCCATTACCCAGCCTAATAATAAACGAACTGCAATTAAATTTCAAATTTCGTGATCCAAGAACGACGAAGCAGAAAACTGTTATCGGAATTCACAATTATTGGATACAGCGCTGATCATATTCTTTTTCTTACAGCGTCGACCTATATTTTCAACTGTTCAGATTAGATTACGTTCGAGGTGCAAATTTTATTTACGAACGATGGTGAAGCAACTCGAAAAAAATTATCTTTATGGAAATATTTGATTTGTCATTTCCGTTGTCGCTCTTTCGATGCGCATAGCGTGAACTTGAAATATCTCTAAACCCGCGATAAAGTCGGGAAATAATTTTCATGATGAATTTATGTATTTCTTTTCTCATCATACTCCATTCCAAACGACTTGGAGTCTTGCAAACTTGAATTACCCTTTCTTAACAATTGATTTGTATATTTCGATTGATTCTTGTGTGATCTGACATATTGCTGGGATTCCTTTTCGATATGGTTTATGTTTATCAAACCACCATAACATGCAATATTTGAAACCAATAACAGAATATACTGTTTTGAATGTTATAAGGTAGAACACGAGTAAATTTCCACAAAATTTATTGTCTTCGCGACATGTTTCGATACACTGTATCTTTTTCAAGCGAATGTATTATAATACATTACAATACAAACGAAATATATTTATTGTTGGAGAAATTTTTTCATGAATGGCTGAGTCAATAATGACCCACATGATTGGACTTCATCCGGATTCTCTAGGGAGGAAGCAATATCAAGAAATGGATGTCTGCGAACTTCTATTTTATTGATCATGAACGAAAAATACGAAATATCTGTGACCACCGCATTCGCCATTTTTTTAACTGAAATTTGAACTCGTTTGTTCATTATAAAACTTTCAATCTTGCATGTCAGTTCATACAGAACTCTTGGACATGTTGATTCAATTTTTCGCAAACTCATCATATTCATAAAGAAATATTACGAAGATTTCCGAATTCCTCATAAATATTGATTTCAGACATATATCTTCAATACGTATTGAATGCATACGGGAATATTAGAAACTACCAATAATAAAAAATGAGCATTTACTTTCAATAAATCAAAAAAAAAATTAAAATGATAACAGCGAATATTCATCTGTCATCCTCTACTTGACCATATCCAGAGCAATACTGACAATCCCCCAGAACGTTTGAGATTATTTCAGATGAAATGTTTTCAATTCTGTCACATATTTCCATTCCAATTCATTCAACGAATAAAATTTACTTTGGTCTGTAACCACATGAAAAATCTAACAGAGTGAGGTCTGGACATCTTGCTGCCCATTCTATTGTTCCGCGTCCACCACTTTTGTGAGAATGTGTCATCCAAATAATTCCACATTGGTCTGAAATGATACAGTGGTGCAATATCCTGTAGAAACCATACACAGCTATAGGAGATCCACATCTAAGATTCATTTATCAAAGAAGTCGCAACAAATATGATTCTTTTATATTTATCTCTGGAACTTATTCAGGAAAAAACAATAAGGATGTTCGATTCGAAAAGATGTTTTAACAAGATACTGATATCTCCTCCTACGCGGCGAGTGATGCGACAAAAAAATTATTTGCTTGAATATGGTTGACAATGTTCCTTATTGAATGATAATGGTTCGGACTTCCATTGTCTATATTATTTCCTCTATTGACACCTGTTGCTAATAACGAATGGATAAAAAATACAAATCAAATAAGGTTATCAAAACCAAACAAAAGGTTAAAATGGATTCTTTGGTCAAAAGTAAAATTAACGGTTTGATTGATCAAAGAAAATAATATTGTGACAAAAAAATGGAGATATCCAATATTTTTCTGTGTCTGTACCATGGTACAAAGAAATACCTATTTTTCTGTGAAAAGGACTCGATTTTCTAACTGTTCAAATGAAGAGAAACTCCCAAAACTTTGCCCACAACTATCATCAAAGAAATCACAACACCCGAAACGAAATGAATCGAGACCAATGCAACATCAACCGTACCAAACAATAAAAAATGTAATATTGCTGACTCATTAGTCTCCTCGACTCCCTCTAGACTAAGTCTTTCCTGAGAAATTCTGTAAGGAATGAAAACGCTGAGGATTCTAACAGGCCGCCTCGAAAAAGGCCGACTCAAGGCTCGACTATGAATTCCCCTTCAATTAGTTTATTGAAGTGGTATTGGTTCTGAATTAACTCTTCATTATATATGCAATGAAAGTCCCATCGATTCCGCACAGAAAAGAACTCAGCAGGCAAGTAGTTCATTATATTTATTCAATGCCTGAATGAAGTCTAAATTTTTTCATTACACGAATAACGATACCCACAGATTGTTCTATGTCAGTATTGAAATTAGACCTTTCGGGTATTGATCCGGTGCGATTTTTTGAAATGTTCGACGTATCGACTCTCATTCTAGAGTCTCTATCATGAACGTAAATACACATCCCCATCAATACAACAATTTAGCTAACCTTACGACTAGACCAGAAAAACTACGACATCAACTTGCACAGTAAGTCTGCGTTTGAGTAACTGGTATTTAAACATACTCCTCTCACAATTCGGTTCGACTATTGATAAATCAATTACGATTTAATCGGTAAAACAGCTTTGGTTGATCAGCTTCCTCTCCGCTTTTCTTTCTTCCCGTCAAGGTGTGGTACTAAAGATGAATGTTTTCACGGACGCTGGGATATTGAAATTAGTCCTTTCGGGTATTAATCCGTGTGCGAGTTGTTCGGCGTTTCGAATCTCGTGCTGGTGTCTTTATCAATATCATCAATACAAAGCTCCATCAATACAGCAATTAAGCTAATCCACCCCCTTACGAATAGACCAGGAAAACTTTATCAGAGCTTCGATCAAAACACCCGAGTGATACTAATTTTGTTTATTGTGGAAATGAAAATTTTTATCCTCTACAAGTCAATGAAATTGAAGTTTTGTATGCAGTTAAATCATTCCGTACTGGATCTTCTGGTGGTCTAGATTCCTTGAGGCCATCACATCTTCAAGATTTGCTCTCTGAAAGCTCTGGTTTCATGGGCGAGAAACTATTATGTTCCTTGACTTCTTTCTGTAACGTTTTGCTCAGTGGTAGAGTCAACCACGACGTGATTCCAATACTGTATGGAGCCTCCTTAGTTGCCCTGAGAAAAAAAGATGGTGGCATCTGACCAATTGCCGTCGGTACAGTTTTTCGACGTCTTGTAGCAAAAATTGCCAGTTCGAAGATCAAAGAATCATTAGGCAACTTATTTCGTCCAATTCAGTGTGGTTTTGGAACCCCAGGTGGATGCGAAGCCGTTGCCCACGCCGCTCGACGATTTTTGATCCAACATCCAGATCCTGATTCTATCACATTCCTGAAAATATATTTCCAGAACGCTTTTAATATGATCCGAAGGAATATTCTCCTAGAAAGAGTAAAAGATACAATACCACATCTTTTTTTCTTTCTTATTCGATGTTACCAAAACCCTACCTTTTTAAATTGTAAATTTGTTGTAAATTGTTCGTTCCGTTAACCAGCTGACGAACGTCAACCCTCAGAAGTCGAAACTTGTGCGAGCAATGGATCAACGAGGCCTTACCTTTTAACGTGCAATTACCCAGCACGGTGGCCCGGCGAGGATTGGAAATTTTGGAAATAACGTTATTTTATCAGAAAGAGGTATACAACAAGGAGATCCATTGGGCCCAGCACTCTTCTGTTTGACAGCTTAACGATATCAATCGAGGCTGATTTCAATTGCTGGTATCTTGATGATGGTTCCATAGGTGGTGAAGCTGATGCAATATTAGAACAGTTTAAGAAGATTATTTCGTTATCGGAAAAAATTGGCCTGAAACTCAATTTCTCAAAAATTCAAAAATTCAGATAGCATATCAAAAAAATTTTATAGTTCGGCCTGCGAGATAAAAATCGTGGAAAAACATAATTGGAACCTTCTTGGTGTACCCATTTTGGAAGAAGCTTTAGCAGAATGCTTAAACCAGCAAACAAAATCTTTATGTTTAATGGCATCCCGCATTGACACTATTCCGAAACATATTGGCTATTTTCTCTTGAAGAATTGTCTAGCAATACCAAAATTGACCTATACATTGAGATGTTGTTCCACGTGGCGCTGCCAGAAGGAACTGGATATCTTCGACTCGACTGTGAATTCTTCATTTGAAAGGGCTCGTCTCAAGGCAGTTAATACGAAGGAATCTGGAGCGTGGCTCAATGCACTTCCTGTAGCTTCCCTTGGAACTTTGTTGGATGATGAATCTTTAAGGATTTGCGGGGGTTTACGTCTAAGGTGATCGATCTGTGTGAGTCATAAATGCAGATGTGGTTCAATAGTCAACGAAAAAGGGATTCATGGATTAAGTTGTAGATTCAGTTCCGGGCGTTTTTCACGACATTCAACAGTTGATGATCTGATCAACAGCTGATATTCCTGCTATCTTAGAACCGTTGGGAATCATTCGTGATGATGGTAAGAGACCGGATGGAATGTCTCTAATTCCATGGAGCCACGGAAAACCTTTGGTATGGGATTTCACTTGCGTCGATACAGTTGCAGCTCCACATATTGATTCAACATCGAGAAATGCTGGTGAGCTGCTGATTCAGCTGAAAAATTGAAATTTGAGGAAATATTCCAGTTTGAGGGACCAATTTATCTTCTCCCCTGTTGCCGTTGAAATTTACAGTACTTTTGGTATGCCTCCGAACTGATCAACAATATTGGTCAAAAACTCATCAATAAAACAGATGACGGAAGAGCAAGAAATTTTTTGATACAACGCATCAGTATCCTCTCTCAGGTTCTATTCCTGCGAATAAAAGTTTTGATGAAATATTCAATCATCCACAAAGAATGCACGAATACACTAAATCTGAAGAAGTAATAAGATCTTCCATTTCGACATTCAGAACAATACCAAGCAGCCCCAGTTCAAGTTCTTCATCAATTCGCTTCACTGAAAGAGGTAACTATCGTCCCAGTGACTTTTCAGAAGAAAATGGATCTAGTGAAGGCATTACCTCCACTCATGTAAATATCGAACATCCTGATATACTGTCGCCTGCAACTCATTCATGCCCAGTTTGTGGAAATGTTATGAACTATGACAAAGATAGTGAAAAAGCTGCTCAACACTTTGGATCGCATTTTCCTGCTAGATCTTCTCAACCTGGTGAAAAGGCAGCAATTCGTCCTGTGGTAATACGAGTGAAAGTAATGACGATGTTCCAAGTCATGGCGCAGAGCAATACTTTCAAAAACATTGAGACATGCGGCATACTAGCAGGAAAACTAGTGATGGATGAGTTGATCATAACTCTTATGATTTCACCAAAGCAGGAAGGAACATCGGATTCTTGTATGACAATGAACGAAGAAGAAATATTTGATTACCAAGATCAACATAATTATATAACAATAGGGTGGATTCATACTCATCCTACGCAAACGGCATTTCCTTCAAGCGTGGATCTTCACACTCATTGTTCCTATCAATTACTGATGCCCGAAGCTATTGCAATAGTATGCTCGCCAAAATATAATGAAACTGGCTTATTCAAATTAACTTCAACCCATGGATGGTATGCAAACAGCATTTCTTTCAAGCGTGGATCTTCACACTCATTGTTCCTATCAATTACTGATGGCCGAAGCTATTGCAATAATATGCTCGCCAAAATATAATGAAACTGGCTTATTCAAATTAACCTCAACCCATGGTTTACAATTCATTGCAAACTGTCAAAATGTGGATTTCATCCACATCCCACGGATCCACCACTTTTCAAAGTTGCTCAACACGCTCGAATTGAGAACAGTGCACCATTAGAAGTTTCGAATTTACGTTACGCTTAACAATTTTGTAGTATATATTTGCAATAAGAATATCAACTTCGTCACTAAGCTCTGCATTTGAGTAACTGGTATTCAAACATAGTCCTCTCACAATTCGGTCCGACTATTGATGAATAAATTACGATTTCATTTGTCAAACACAATTGGTTGATCAAATTTCTCTCCGCTTTTTCCGTCAAGGTTTGGTACTGAAGATGAATGTTCTCACGGACGCTGGAATGGAAAATAGTCCTTCCGGGTATTTATCCGTGTGCGAGTTGTTGAAATGTAAGACGTTTCGACTCCTATGTTGTAGTCTTTATCAAGAACTTAAATTCACATCTCCATCAATACAGCAATTCATCTAATCTTCCCCCTTACGCATAGACCAGGAAAACTATAATATCAACTTCTATCAACTACCTATGTCAGTTTCGCGATTTACAAAAAAACACCCAACTCATCGAATTAATTTTTTCAGTGTGGTCGTCGTCAGGAGAGATGGGAAGTGAGCACTACTGCCTGAGGTGGAACAATCATCAGAGCAACCTTCTCGGCGTCTTCAGTCAATTGCTGAGGGACGAAAGTCTCGTGGACGTGACTCTGGCCTGCTCGGAGGGCCATTCGATCAGAGCTCACAAAGTAGTGCTGTCCGCTTGCTCGTCCTACTTCCAAACCCTTTTCGTCGACCACCCCAGCAGACACCCCATCGTTATCCTGAAGGACGTGCGGTTCTCGGAGCTCAGGACCCTCATTGAGTTTATGTACAAGGGAGAGGTGAACGTGGAGTATTGTCAGTTGTCGGCTTTGCTGAAGACGGCAGAAAGTCTCAAGGTTAAGGGTGAGTTTTTTATAGTTTGCATGTTGTTTTACGATACGAACCGTTCAAGGCCAGCCAAAACTATCTGAAGTATATATCGGTAGACGTCACAGTGCATCCCTGAGCAGATTATTCAATATTAATAACGAAGAAAAATGAAGAGCATGTCAAGTTGTTTTCATGCAGACACTTTCTAATATGAAAATCCATCCTCTTTCAAACACCCATTCCCAATGTCAACCCTCATGTGAAAATTTTGAATAATTTGATGATTACAATCCACAAATCACTCCAGGAATTTTTATTTGAGCTCCATGGGGAATAAACGAGATTGAAACCTTTGGTGTAAAAGTTAAAACTTTTCCTAGACATCAATTACCCTAACACCAAAATGATATTTTTGCACTGTACGCCCGTTTTGCTAACAAGGTTACCACCTTCAGGAGAAAAAAATTGATACTCATTCAATTAATTCATTTCTCTTGAAGATGCTAACCTTGTTAGCGAAACGCGCGTGGAGTGCAAAAATTCGTTTGTATTAATACTGAAAAAAAATATGAAAAACTTGTCAAGTTGTTTTCATGCAGAAACTTTCTAATATGAGAATCGATCCTCTTCCAAACACCCATTCCCGATGCCAACCCTCAGGCGAAAATTCTAAATGGTTTGATGGTTACAATCCACAAATCACTCTGGGAATTTTTATTTGAGCTCCATGGTGAATAAACGATAAGTTTGGAACCTTTGGTGTAAGGGTTGAAACTTTTCCTAGAGATTAACTGCTCTAACAGGAAAATTGATAATCAATTAATTTTCTACTCCTGAAGATGCTATCCTTGTCAACGAAACCTGGTCGATTGCAAAAATATCATTTTGGTGTTAGGGCAATTAATCTCTAGGAAAAGATTTATGGTGAATGGTTACTTATATACTAAGAGTATAAGGTTAATGTTTATGCCCTGAAAGCGACTATCTTACAAAGCAGAGGAACTATCTATACATGTACTCTATACATTTTAAATGGCTTGATGGCTACTTAAATCATTTCGGGAATTTTTATTTGAGCTTCATGGTGAATAACGATAAGTTTGGCACCTTTGGTGTTAGGGTTGATACTTTTCCTAGAGATTAATTGCTCTAACAGGAAAATTGATATTCAATAAATTTTCCTCTCCTGAAAATGCTATCCTTGTCAGCGAAACCCGCGTCGATTGCAAAAATATCATTTTGGTGTTAGGGCAATTAATCTCTAGGAAAAGATTTATGGTGAATGGTTACTTATATACTTAGAGTATAAGGTTAATGTTTATGCCCTGAAAGCGACTATCTTACAAAGCAGAGGAATTATCTATACATGTACTCTATACATTTTAAATGGCTTGATGGCTACTTAAATCATTTCGGGAATTTTTATTTGAGCTTCATGGTGAATAACGATAAGTTTGGCACCTTTGGTGTTAGGGTTGATACTTTTCCTAGAGATTAATTGCTCTAACAGGAAAATTGATATTCAATAAATTTTCCTCTCCTGAAAATGCTATCCTTGTCAGCGAAACCCGCGTCGATTGCAAAAATATCATTTTGGTGTTAGGGCAATTAATCTCTAGGAAAAGATTTATGGTGAATGGTTACTTATATACTTAGAGTATAAGGTTAATGTTTATGCCCTGAAAGCGACTATCTTACAAAGCAGAGGAATTATCTATACATGTACTCTATACATTTTAAATGGCTTGATGGCTACTTAAATCATTTCGGGAATTTTTATTTGAGCTTCATGGTGAATAACGATAAGTTTGGCACCTTTGGTGTTAGGGTTGATACTTTTCCTAGAGATTAATTGCTCTAACAGGAAAATTGATATTCAATAAATTTTCCTCTCCTGAAAATGCTATCCTTGTCAGCGAAACCCGCGTCGATTGCAAAAATATCATTTTGGTGTTAGGGCAATTAATCTCTAGGAAAAGATTTATGGTGAATGGTTACTTATATACTTAGAGTATAAGGTTAATGTTTATGCCCTGAAAGCGACTATCTTACAAAGCAGAGGAATTATCTATACATGTACTCTATACATTTTAAATGGCTTGATGGCTACTTAAATCATTTCGGGAATTTTTATTTGAGCTTCATGGTGAATAACGATAAGTTTGGCACCTTTGGTGTTAGGGTTGATACTTTTCCTAGAGATTAATTGCTCTAACAGGAAAATTGATAATCAATAAATTTTCCTCTCCTGAAAATGCTATCCTTGTCAGCGAAACCCGCGTCGATTGCAAAAATATCATTTTGGTGTTAGGGCAATTAATCTCTAGGAAAAGATTTATGGTGAATGGTTACTTATATACTAAGGGTATAAGGTTAATGTTTATGCCCTGAAAGCGACTATCTTACAAAGCAGAGGAACTATCTATACATGTACTCTATACATTTTAAATGGTTTGATGGCTACTTAAATCATTTCGGAAATTTTTATTTGAGCTTTATGGTGAATGAACGATAAGATTGGAACCTCTGGTGTAAGAGCTGAAACTTTTTCTAGAGATCAATTACCCTTACACCAAACTGATATTTTTGCACTCGAAGCACGTTTTGCTAACAAGTTTACCATCTTCAGGAGAGAAAAATTGATACTCAATCAATCAATTTCCTTCTTCTGAAGATGCTCACAGGGTGTCCCACAATTTTCTGAACAAGCGATATCTCGGTTATTGGAACAGATAGAATGATAAAAAAATTGCATTATGTCGAACATCGAATGGGCTTTCACATAACAGACTGAAAATATTCCCTCCCCCATTGTATCCTAAATAATTCAGCCCACCCCTATTTTTTCAAATGAAACCCCCCAATTATTTCCCCAGAAATAGAATCAATGCATCATTGTTCACATGGCAACAAACTCATTTTGGACTTTTTTTCTTGTTTCATCAACACACTTTCGTTTGTATGAAAAAATTGTACTGATTCTTTTTCTGCGAAAATACTTGGGGGTTCCAATTGAAAACATAAGGGTGAGGGTGACTTTTTCAGGGTACAACCGAGAACGGAGTATTCTGAGTGTTTTATGTTGAAGCCAATACGGTGTTCGGCATAATGCCAAATTTTTTTATTATTCTGTTCCTTCCAATAACCGAGTTACCGCTTGTTCAGAAAATTATGGGATACGAAGGTAGTTGAAAACTCATTGATAAAAACACAATAATGAACGAGTATGACAATGAAAAAATATAATCCCGAAAATGAGGGTTTAAATAGGTGAAATGAATTATAAATATCACCTGACGAAAAAGCGCTTGTGTCCATCGCAATATTGTGCGGAAAAAAATCAGAATATGCCTTTCTTTTTGAAGGGTCATAACTTTCGAACGGAGAAAAAGCACAGAGTTTCGACTTCAGCATCTTGTTCAGCGGCAGGACCGAACTTTTCTCAAAAATAATTCAGTGAACAGTTAATAGACTTTTATCGAATGATTTCGTGATATGGTAGCTGAAAGAATGACTCTGTTCTGGAAATAACAGGCGTCAGATAGTCTCTGAATCTGACATCAAAGTTATGAATAAGAGTTTGGGATGCCATTTTCCTTTGAAGTTGGGAATGAGTTATGTACAGAACAATTAAAGGATAAAAGCAGCCTGTGGGCAGTTTTCTTTTATTTCCCATATTCAGCCATAAAACTTACCTAATCCTGTGATATATTGTATTTCGCCTTCTGATTCCATATTGAAATCTCAAGCAAGAAGTCCGGACCCTCTGACTTCTCCTCTATACGTACTTGTCAGATTCGGCACGTATAGAATATCTCAAAAAATCAATAGTGAAAACATTGACCTTCAACAAGAATGATTTTTCAGTTCAGAGACGGTGCCTGTTACTATGAAAAAGTTCGAGAAAAGCATATGCTCATTGGACAAACTCATATACTCTTCTCAACCTCATGTCGAAATGAAATGATAGCCGAAAACCTGTAGCTTCTAGGAATGACATCAGTATTGACTGCGTTGAGATAAATATCAGCTAATAAGCTGATGATTTCATCTTCATAGTTCTTTGGTATGATTGTTGCGTTAATAAGAACAGTTTCAAAAGAACGTTCAATGAGTCCCAACTTCTTGTATAACTCAAAATTTACTGTAGTGAAATAAACAGACATTTATAAATATGACTCCTCTCTGTAAAGTTTTCTGATAACCAATCTGCTTCCATCCTCAATACTCTTTCAGAATTCGTCTTCAACAATCTTTCTTTCTAGAAATATGTTGAAGTAACATTTCATCTTTTCATTGCTGAAACTTAATGAAGCCGTTTATTATTATTATTATCTAGGATATGACATGAGAACGATTCGATCAAATAGAAGTCATAGATTCCAATTATTATTAATTTTTCCAGATATTTTCAGAACTTTCGATAATATTGGCAAAATACTGATTCCACATGGATTTTTGAACTATTAGTATTTGTTGGGGAAAAACTCTACACAAATCTGTAGTTCACTAAGAAATATAATAGTTTCCTGTATAGTTCTCACTGACAATGGGTTCACAAAACCTCCCCAAGCAAGATAATTTTCTTATCTTGCTCGAGGAAGCAATTCTATAGTCAACCCATTGTCAGCGAAACTGTAATATTTTTTTAATATAGATTTTTATCAAGTATCGAGCAGATCAAATCAATGTCATTAACTTTTAGGTAATGAAAATCTGAATCACTGAACCAGTTATTTTCATAGAAGCCGTAATTTTTTTTGATAGCCCAGAAAGAGGAATGGAAAACAATTGATATATTCAGGATCCTTCATATCTCGAGGCTTCTTGATGAATGATATTCCAAAGTTTGGAGTATGTTTTCAGGGAACTCTAAATCAACAATATCATAATTTCAGTATGTTCAAATGAGAACTCACTAAGTATTTACATTTAGTTACTGAATTTTGGTATTAAAGGTTCGTGGGATATTACTTCAGAAACTCAAGAAAATCATTATTGTTTTTTTTCAATGCTCTTGAGGGCCCTAGGTGTTTCAACTATTCATGTGAATCTCTGAGAATTTTGAGTTTATGGTGGTCTGGGATATCGTTAACTATAGTACAATTTTTTTTCGGGTCGTCTCGCTACGTCGAATTCTTCCTACGGCGAATTCTCGCTACGTCGAATTCTTCCTACGGCGAACTTTCCACTATGGGGTGCATGGATCATCATCGGAAACGTTCGTGTTTTGATGACGTCAGTGGAGGGGATGACATTCGCCGTAGGAAGAATTCGACGTAGGAAGAATTCGACGTAGGAAGAATTCGCCCTAGGAAGAATTCGCCGTAGGAAGAATTCGACGTAGGAATACGCACCCTTTTTTTTTTTCACCTAAATTCGGAAACATGATGCTATTTGCTATTTGGAATGAATAAGAAATCATCTTCAAGATGTGAGAGTGATGAACTCATATGCATAGAAAGAATATCATGGTTTCGTCTACAGTCCAAGATCATAATGTCATTTATTGAGTAGTTTCGGGAGTTGCAGATTTATACTTCATTAAGTTTTAACCTTCAGAAAAAATCTGATGAGAAATGGAAACGCTTGAATATGTGCCTTGGTAACACCTACTGAGAACCGTACTTCAAAAGGTGAGACCCCTTTAATTCTCAGCTTGCGCTCGTTACGACTTTCAAGGGTTAATGTTCACATACAGACGAAATAACACAATTTTCACAAACACGTGGAATTGACATCAAATTCGAAAACGTCAGAAAATCTCATTCCTTCAGTCTTCACCTCATATCCCAAGTATTCGGTGTATTGAACTTCTTTTCGTTCGAACATATTGTGGTCAGACAAGCTGTCCACATTGTAGTCATAGAGAAAACGATTACCTTTATGCAGTATCGATCACGAAAAATAATTACACGTTCTCCAGGGAAATTCATAAATGTCGAAGTCATCATTTTCAGGTATATTGAACTCATTAGTACGTTCCGAAGTCAGCGATTTTTAGTGGCCCATCAGTTTTTTGTTCATGGGAGGTTTTGCATTGGTGTGCCTGCATTTTTCCTTATTCATTTTTTAATGAACCTGCTTCCAATGAAAACAAGTTCTGGTACAAGGAAGTCTCATTTACATATAAAATAACGCAAATATTTTGGGAAACTGATCTCTGGCTTCTTTCTTCAAGTCAATTTGAATAAAAGGAGTTACATCAGAAAATTAGCAGACACTTCCCCTTGATATGTCTACATCATCGTAAATGTCAATTTTTAAACATTTTGCTTGTCATGAATAAACATCAAGTACCGAGATGACCGAGCTTTGCTCGGCCTTTTTTTTTGGTGGGGGTATCGTGTTTTTAGGAAATCATATTTTGATACGAATTACATACTGATGAAAAATAAGTAATATTTTTCGATATAATGATGAAAACTGTGAACAACTGGTTATTTAAATAAAAAATCACGAGTGCGACTTTTCTGAAAATGAAACCTAGCCAGACAAAATAGTTGAGGCTTTCGCGGCCGAGGTTTTCAGTGTCACTACTTTTATTCGGGTTTGAACGCCGTCGTTTTTTGGAATTTCTTCCTGACGTTTCGCTGGCTCGAGTGGCTAGCTTCTTCAGAGGTTCATTCATCTTGGAATTCACTCCGATGACTGGAGATTGTTTCTTCGCAAGTTGTATTTATGCCGATTCAGGTAGTTTGCGGTGCTAATTATTCCATTCGGATTCGGGGAATTGTCATTAATATTGATTACCTTGTTTACTTCCTGTGGGTTCGGGGAATAATCATCATTAATATCTGAAGAACTACCTCCAAATATTATCGATTTTCTTAAAATGGGATTCCATATTCGATTGAGGTTGACAGCTTCTTCTTTTCTGTTGAAATTATCCGTGTGTTTGTGGATTTCTATTGCCTCCCGTACAAGTCGGCTATGGTATCCCTGGTTGGGTGCAATCAGTTTTGCATTTTCAAACAGAATCCTGTGGTTTCCCTCACTAAGTGCGTGTTCCGCCACAGCCGACTTGTCAATTTGCCCTAGTCTGCAGTTTCTCTCATGTTCCTTTAGCCTAGTTCCCATGGATCTTTTGGTGGTACCGATGTATACCTTCCCACAGGTGCACGGTATGCGATAAACCCCTGCTGCAGACAGTGGATCTCTTTTGTCTTTAGCCGATCTGAGGCTCTGTTGAATCTTCTTTGTGGGTTTAAATACAGTTTTTATGTTGTATTTACTCAGGAGTTTTCCAATTCTGTCTGTGACCCTCGGGATGTATGGTAAATATGCATGTGCAACTATCTGAACGTCCTCCTTGTTTCGAACAGTGGAATTCTTCAGTTTCATGGCCCTGTTGATCTCGGGTACACTGTATCCATTCGACCTCAAGGTCACTTGAAGATGTTCCAGTTCTTCCTCCAGATGTTCTGGTTCGCATATTCTTCGGGCACGTTCCGTTAGAGTAGAAATGACTCCTCTCTTTTGGCTGGGATGGTGATTCGATAGCGCGTGCAGGTACCTATCCGTGTGTGTGGGTTTTCGGTACACTTTGTGGGTTAGTCTAGCCCCACATCGTTCGATCAGAACATCCAGGAATGCTATTCGTTGGTCTTGTTCAGTCTCCATGGTGAACTTAATATTGGGGTGTTGAGCGTTTAAAACTCTTTCTCGACCACTTAAACGCTCAACACCCCAATATCAAGTTCACCATGGAGACTGAACAAGACCAACAAATAGCATTCCTGGATGTTCTGATCGAACGATGTGGGGCTAGACTAACCCACAAAGTGTACCGAAAACCCACACACACGGATAGGTACCTGCACGCGCTATCGAATCACCATCCCAGCCAAAAGAGAGGAGTCATTTCTACTCTAACGGAACGTGCCCGAAGAATATGCGAACTAGAACATCTGGAGGAAGAACTGGAACATCTTCAAGTGACCTTGAGGTCGAATGGATACAGTGTACCCGAGATCAACAGGGCCATGAAACTGAAGAATTCCACTGTTCGAAACAAGGAGGACGTTCAGATAGTTGCACATGCATATTTACCATACATCCCGAGGGTCACAGACAGAATTGGAAAACTCCTGAGTAAATACAACATAAAAAACTGTATTTAAACCCACAAAGAAGATCCAACAGAGCCTCAGATCGGCTAAAGACAAAAGAGATCCACTGTCTGCAGCAGGGGTTTATCGCATACCGTGCACCTGTGGGAAGGTATACATCGGTACCACCAAAAGATCCATGGGAACTAGGCTAAAGGAACATGAGAGAAACTGCAGACTAGGGCAAATTGACAAGTCGGCTGTGGCGGAACACGCACTCAGTGAGGGAAACCACAGGATTCTGTTTGAAAATGCAAAACTGATTGCACCCAACCAGGGATACCATAGCCGACTTGTACGGGAGGCAATAGAAATCCACAAACACACGGATAATTTCAACAGAAAAGAAGTAAGCTGTCAACCTCAATCGAATATGGAATCCCATTTTAAGAAAATCGATAATATTTGGAGGTACGGTTCTTCAGATATTAATGATGAGTTATTCCCCGAACCCACAGGAAGTAAACAAGGTAATCAATATTAATGACAATTCCCCGAATCCGAATGGAATAATTAGCACCGCAAACTACCTGAATCTTGGCATAAATACAACTTGCGAAGAAACAATCTCCAGTTATCGGAGTGATATTCCAAGATGAATGAACCTCTGAAGAAGCTAGCCACTCGGGCCAGCGAAACGTCAGGAAGAAATTCCAAAAAACGACGGCCTTCAAACCCGAATAAAAGTAGTGACACTGAAACCTAGCCAGATTTAGATCCACTGAAGTAGATTCACTGTTGCTGTGATGTATAACATCTAGAAACACCATTATTGATTCTTCAAAGATGAGAAGAAAACTTGTGGTACCTCGTTTGTTAAATTTTTCCATTCTCAATCAAACTATGCCATTTTGCAATTGAAGAATGAACTTGACCAAAAAACTCTTATAAATGTTTACTATGCACTCATTCATTCTCATATCTCCTATAATATAATCCTCTGGGGAAATGCAGCAGAAATTGCAAGAGTTTTTGTAGCCCAAAAAAGGGTGATAAGACTCATTTTCAATCTGAATAGAACCGATTCTTGTAGAGCACTCTTTCAGAAATTTTCCATCTTAACAGTCCCATGTACATACATTTATAGCAGCATATGCCGCATAAAACAAAACTTGGGAGTTCTACCAAAAAACTGTGACAACCATCGTTATCCAACCAGACATGGAAATTCTCTGAAAATAGAGAGGCATCAATCAAGTCTGTTCGAAAAAGCACCATCTTTGTCGGGAACGAGGTTATTCAACCACCTGCCCTCCGAAATTAAGGTTCTTGAACCAATGAAATCGTTTAAAAAAAAATTGCGGTTATTCCTAGCGAGTAACTGTTTTTATTCAATTGATGAATATTTCGATTTTGAAAAATTTTAATATTCGTACTCATATATTTTAATTCTTTAAGATTGAGTGTTAGTTTTGTTTTGTTGTTTTTATAAGATGGCATATCCCCTATTACCCTACATCCAACCCATTTCATGTATAAGTATATGAACCAGTATTCATTTTGATTTATTCTTCAATATGTATGTAATTTTAATATGTATTTGTGAACACGAATACGCTATTGACATCGCTTGACTTGTCCTACATCATGTAAATGATCTCAAAGGATGAATAAATATTCTATTCTATTCTAACTCGTTAATTTTTCAGGTATGAGCTAGCCGTTCTTGAGTTTTGACCAGATCTATTTCTCAAATAATCTCCGAATAACAACCGAAACATCATGACTTCACTGAATTTTTTTAAATTCCATCAATTTATTTCAATTGACCTCTAATTGACCTGTTATAATTACGCCCCACTTCGGTGTGAATGAAACTGGTTAGATTTTTCCTTCCAGAGGTCAAAACTTAGGAACAGCTAGTTCAATTTTAACATGTAGACCACTCCAGATTTGAGCATTGAATAAAAAAGTTTTCAGCATACCCAATGCGTTTGCATCTCGGTCATTCCGCCACTAGTCTTTTCGGTTATAATTGCACGAGTGCATAAAAATTACCGATAATTTTGCAAGAAAGCGTGATATCTAAAATTGCAAGTTTATTTTCATACTTTGGCGAAAGTGCCCGAGTCCGAAGGACGAGGGCTCTTTTACAAAATATGAAAATAAAATAACCGAATGCAATTTGTATAAATTATCACACTCGAATGCAAAATTTTCTGGTCATTTTTATGCACGAATGTAATTCATTGGAATATTTCACGAATGAAGAAATTCTCAAGGAAATGTTATTTTTTGTTCATTTATACTTTCCTCTATAGATTGTGTGGAGTACTCACCTAAACGCGAAATGTTTTTCTATTTTTGAAGTCTATCTGACATTTATTTATGCTGTTTACTGACGTCTAGCGATACGGTTTCAAATGTGTTGTTATGGTGACTTGATACAATGCAATTACCGCTGTAAGTTTTCGATACAATACAATAACCGCTGTAAGTTTTCGATAATTGCATTGCTCTCATGGGACATTTTATATATGAGGGAAATATTCAGATATATTTCATCAACGATTCCAAAAATGCCACGTGTTTGGTACCAGCTTGTTCACTGATTTCGTATTTGCCGGACCTGAAGTTGTTGATTGTTCATTTAGTTTATCCTCTGCCACGATAACAGCGGTGATGAAAGTGGTAGAAAAATTTATGGATGAATTTAAATAAATGAAATGAATCTTGACATTCAGTTTTTGTCATGGATAAAACACATTCCAGCAAATAAAAAATTAAACAACATTAATTTTACTATTCTCAGTCAGTTCTTGAGTTTATTTCAAGTTTCTTGATTCACTTTTCTTGAGAGAAGTTCTAAATTCATACTCTCATTGGAAACTTTCATAGAAAAAAGTGAAGCAATTTGAAAATGTTGTTTATAAACTGAGAAAATAGTATGAAAATGGTCAATTTTCCCTAATTCTTCACTAAAATCCAGCACATCACCAGTGGGCTCAAATTTTATCTGTTCACCTTAACAGAACAGAGATTGACAATTTTAGTGGATAATATTCGTTGATGCAGATTTGAATCGTTCATACCTGGAATGTCAAAATGTAAACTTGTAAAACATCTCGCAATTCCTAGAAAAAAAATCCGTGTGAAGATTTAACGTGTTATTCAAAATCCAAAACACCTATATGATCGTCTGAGTTTGATCAGTAGTCCTAGGGCTTTGGCGGTTTTGAAAAATCCCGTTTGGCTCACAACTATATTCTGTAGGAAATGTCAGGCTGATCTTTAATCAATAACGAAATGAGTGGTGCGGGTGCTAATTGCATATTCAGTCAATTATTGTTTCAGGTCTTGCCGAAATGACTAGGGAATACAAACCCCCACCAGAACAGCTGGAGCCCAAAGAACTGACCACCAGAAGATCGTTGAGTCAATCGCGGCCTTTAACTCCCGATGAAATGGGGGAATCTCAACACTCACCTTCTTCGGTGCAAAACCTGAGGATATGCAAGTCCCCAACAGAACGGGACAGAGACAGAGATAGGGATAGAGACCGTGACCGCGAGCGAGACAGAGATAGAGAGCGCGACCGGGATCGAGACAGGGATAGGGATCGAGACCGGGATCGAGACAGAGACAGGGAGAGGGACAGAGAACGAGAAAAATTGAAAGATGAAAAGAGATCTCCGTCTGCAGAAAATGTCCCTCTGCCCGCGTCTAGTGATTGTGGTGCTAGTGATATGACCATTCACAATAGTAATAATTTAGTTGCAACATGTTCCTCACTTAGTCAACCTCCTATTTGTAGTAGGCTACCTTCGCCTTTGAACTGTGAACCTCTACCGGGTCCTTCGAATCTGCCTCCAGTTCAACAAGTGCCTCTGGTGAGTTTCTCCCAACTTTCTTGAAAAGATTAGTGGGTATATCTCAAATTTGAGCAGGATTATTCATTCTCAGTCGGGACTGTTGTGCGTACTTTTTGAGAAACCTGTACTAGTAATTTGAAGCATTCAATTCAGTACTCAATTGGCTGACTATGTTTCGTCAAACTATTATATTGAATTGAGTGGCTCATTCATCACAAATACTGTTCTCAAAACCCTCAGTTCTTTATAATGATCAATGTTATTACTGTGAAAATCATAATTCTTGAAATGAACTGTACCCTAATCGATGAACATAGAATCACTCTGATTCAGTAATGATCCTAACAAAAATTATTCTGGTAGTGATTTTTTCCCATACTCACCAAGCTCTTTTTTCTCCCGATTTTTCTATTTCGTTGAAAAGTAACAGGGTTCAGTTCTTGCTCGAGTAAACATCCTGTTCAGTACATAGTTTTGCGGATGACAGTACTCTTCATACTAGTTTCTCTTCCAGCTCGAGAAACAAAAATTCAAAGAAACATTCAGGTCGATAAAATTAACGATGACTTGGTAAAAACAATAGAATGGGGTTTCATGAACATGGTGGAATTTAATGCTAGGAAAACCCAGACATCTCAAGGAAAGCCGATCTATCATCATCTAGTATTCAGATGTCAGGAGTAACTATTCCTACAAAGTCAAGTATCTCGATGCAAGGAATTACGATCAGTGATGATCTCTCATGGGAAAACCATGTGAAATCGATCGCTGAAGGTGCTTCCCAGAAACTGGGATTTCTATTTCGTGAAATACTTCACTTCTCGTCAGCTTCTTATGATTTACAAGGCTCAGATACGACCTGTCTTGGAATATAGTTGTCATGTGTGAAGTTCGGTACCAAAACATTCATTGTGGCTTCTCGATTCCATTCAGAAAAGGCAATCCGTCTTGTTGGTGATTCTTCGCAATCACTATACGATTTACAACTTTTTTCGACATGCCTAGAATGTCTCCCAACCCGCTTCCCTTTAATTGAGGTCTTTTCCAGTAAAATTTTAGTATTTGAAGTCAAACTCTCATTATTGAATCAACCAATACCTGTAATACTTGGCTGAGTATTCGCATTCCAAATACTTTCAGTACTTCCATTTGAGAAGAAAGAATAAAATTCCCTTTCCAATTACATTCACAGGAAAATATAGTAATACGTGATCATTCATAGAAAATAGAGACGAACACAAAGGATACTAAATCATTGCCTACAAAGTGACAGAATATTCAATAACTTCAGAGAATCAAATTTTCATTATAAGTGAGTATACTTCATGTTCAGGAACCTATTCTTTCACACATCAAAAAAAAATATATTGCCAATATTTGATCTAATGTAGGGAATATATATGAAAGTTGAGGTGTATAAGTGTTTTTTCTCGAGGAACATTGAATTGAATTCGTTCTGAAAAGCGATTTTTCCCAATTGGCAAATAATATACAGTTGCCTGTAAGATTTTCCCATATTAGGGTTTACTAAACTGCGACCCGTGTTTCGCTATACAATAGTTTTCTGTTCAAAAGTTTATGTTACTGAGTTACACTACGTTCAATAATAATTTATGGAGATGATATATGCTTGGGTTGAGAAAAATATGGAGACAATATAATGAAGCAATTTCTTGGAGTTCAATCGATTTTGACCATTTCCCCGCACCTTTCAGAGGTTTTCTTCCAGTCCAATGCCAACCTATTTCTTCTGAATTCGTGAAAGTCTTAAAAGATATTATATTATATAAAAATGGTTTCACAAAGTCATGCTAATTATTATCGTTTGCTAAGGTGTTTTCCTGAAAAGAGGCGCCGAAGTACCTACTTTATTATCGGAAGTCTAGAACCTTCCAATATAGGTAATAGGAAAATCTGATAATGTAGATAATCTACAGTCGAATGTTGTTTTCTGAGATCAGTATGTTATTAATTGCTCATCAAGTCAATAAATTGATCAATAAATATTAGAAAGCAGAATAAAAATAATGCAGGTCTGGAACAAATACATTTTTTTTTGTAGGTGCCTCTGTCCTGTGCATGTATTATAGAGAGGTTTCCAAATCACTGGGTACTTCAAATCCACGTTTGGATTTTACATCATTCATGTTTAAAAGCATAAAGATTCGAGAAAAGATTTGTATAGAGTTGTATGGTATTCGAGGGAAATATTCCAAATAAGTTAGAAATTAGTCATGGAATCAACCTCTGTAATGCTGAGAAATCTAGAATGTTAGGATATCAATTGGCTGATTTTGGTGGCCGTCATGGTTTTGATTACCAAGTGGGTCTTCTAAAATGTTTCCACAGTAAAATACTTTTGTTCATTTCGGTATTGTATTTGTTTCATTCGATTATCATTTTGAAACGTTTCAGAGTCTTAAGAAAGAAGTTGATTGGGGCGGAGGGGGAGGAGGAATCGTTGAAGATCCAAAACCTCCTGGTGATGGCGCTGCTGATTACAGCCGGAATCCTCAAGATTCGGTGAGTTTTCATCTTTATTCCTTGGCTTCATTGTTCTGAATTCATCAAATTATAATCTTTATGTGCGGCTACCCTATTTGGAAAAATACGAAAAAAGTTGTTTGAAAAGTCTTGGTTCCAATGGAAAACTGGATTTGGAAAATTTGGATTTACATTTTCTCAATAAACTCATGACATCTAAAAAACGCCTGTTCTCTTCATTTGCACAGTCAGAAATGAAATCCTGAGAGAGAACAAAGTACGAGGCAGGGCAAAAAATATTAAATTTGTTCGAGAATACACTATCTTTATTAAAAAAGTGAATATTTCCTAACGGAATTGTTCAGAGTTAGAAGTTTTCAATTACACAAATTGAAGGTCCAGATAACTATAGTATTAAAATTAAATAGTGATGTGTTCTTCAAAGCTTTGTCGGACGAGTTGAGTCGGTTCCAAAAGCCAGAGGAGCATATTTTGACAATGAACTCCATACATAGAGAAAGTATGACGGCGTATTAGTGTCACTGTAGAAATTGAAGAATATCTTAGATTTCATTCTGTCAATGACAGATGATATTCTGTCAATGACAGATGATATTCTGTCAGAGACAGATCAAATATTCCAATGAAATATCACCAGATTAAATTCCATCATTGAAATATATTTAATTTTCACAGTGATACTAATACGTCGTAGTAAGAATGAAATATCACCATATCAATATTGGGAACGTTTGATAGTTTGCTGAACTAGGTGACTTTTCACGAAGACGGAAAGAATTCCATGAAATACATAAAAGAGGATAGAATCAGATGTGAATTTGGAATCACAATCAATCGAATTCCATCGGATCTATTTTTTTTATATAGAGGTTTGCAACGTTCCGGTAGCCATAACTACTGAAACCAATTATTTGAAAGTTTTTGGGTGTTTAGAAAATTCCAGTTTCGTTTTCGTTTCAATAGGTAAAGATGGGATGTGGATTACAATTATTTGGCTAATTCCATACAAGGCCCATAGATGTTATAGTGGAAAGAACAATTGAATGACAACATTTTCATGTTGCGTTGGATATATTCTGTAAAGGACCCCGCACCAAATACATGGGAAAATGGCGTTCAGCCAATTTTGATAATTTTTTGGGATATTGTAGTACAAGTCACTAGAAGTTACACATGCAAGTTTAAATTAGTTTCTATGTCCGGTTTCGGATATATGAATTTTTGAAAATCATAAAAATTGCTTTTTCATCAGAACATAGCAAGGTTCAATCATCCAAAAGTATTATTTTTTAGACGATAAGTAACAAAATAGTAGCATTGTTGGTTAGAAGAAAGTCGAATAGCATGTCAGTCAGTCGGTCGTTGCGATAGAAGAAGCCACCTATTATACAGGGTGGTTCAAAAATAGCGACAATTTAGGATATTTTGCTAATCTTTATCAACGGTCCCAATAGTGAGACTGAGCATTTTTCATTAGCAAAATACCTATTGGGATTCTTTTTTTCTGACAAGGAGATTTCCTCTAAAAGTTTCGACTTTTTCACAACACAGTAATTTTTTTTCAAATGTTTGTTTTTTATACTTTAATGTTTTTAACAATAGCCATACAAAATAGCCTTTTTGAGTCAATTAATCCGCTTTGGAGCCAAAACTATTTGAGAAAGACTCACAGTAATTGCTCAATATGATCAGCTTCAAAAAGTTACAATCACAATTTATACGGGGGCTGTTTACAAATATTAGTTCAAATCGGTTTTATACGTAATAATTATGTTTGTTTATTATTTTTGAATGGATCTCCCAATTTGAATCATATTTTCCAGTTATACTTCCAAGTGAATTACCCTACACTCGGGTAAGTTTCATTCATTTCCTATGTCTTCCTATAGAAGATATTATCCAATCTTATTTCTTGATGAAATAAATATGATCTTGCAGCGCAAAACAATTGCACCGTTAAAACCTAAAGACCATAAAATGTGGGACTCTAAAGGGTGTTTCCCATAGTCGGCAAAACGCTTTTGCAAATTCTGAGAGAATCTCTGGACAGATTTCAATGACACATGCACCAATCGATTTACAATGTTATTCTCTTTCACGGAAAGTTACCGTCATTTTTCATTTTCAACAAGGTCATCCCAAACTAATTGAAATTGGGAATTATTTTAGAGTTAGTCCACTTTCCGTAAAACTACATGGAAATACACCACCGCATGTGAAATATGTTAAAAGATGACATAAAACAAATACTGTGAAATGCAAAATTAAAAATACTAAAAAATTGCCAGAACGTGGCGCCATCATATCAGTGCGACTTGTATACATAATAACATTATGAATCTATTGGTGCATGTTTCATTGAGATCGGTCCAGAGATTCTCTCAGAATTTGCAAACGCGTTTTGCCGACTAATATTTGTAAACAGCCCCCGTATAAATTGTGATTGTAACTTTTTGAAGCTGATCATATTGAGCAATTACTGTGAGTCTTTCTCAAATAGTTTTGGCTCCAAAGCGGATAATTGACTCAAAAAGGCTATTTTGTATGGCTATTGTTAAAAACATAAACTATAAAAAACAAACATTTGAAAAAAAATTACTGTGTTGTAAAAAGTCGAAACTTTTAGAGGAAATCTCCTTGTCAGAAAAAAAGAATCCCAATAGGTATTTTGCTAATGAAAAATGCTCAGTCTCACTATTGTGACCGTTGATAAAGATTAGCAAAATATCCTAAATTGTCGCTATTTTTGAACCACCCTGTATAATAGGTGGCTTCTTCTATCGCAACGACCGACTGACTGACATGCTATTCGACTTTCTTCTAACCAACAATGCTACTATTTTGTTACTTATCGTCTAAAAAATAATACTTTTGGATGATTGAACCTTGCTATGTTCTGATGAAAAAGCAATTTTTATGATTTTCAAAAATTCATATATCCGAAACCGGACATAGAAACTAATTTAAACTTGCATGTGTAACTTCTAGTGACTTGTACTACAATATCCCAAAAAATTATCAAAATTGGCTGAACGCCATTTTCCCATGTATTTGATGCGGGGTCCTTTGAAAGTTATTTTTGACATCACTGAATGTACACAGTGATCTTGTACAATTTTCAATAATATATAAATGAGTACATGAACATATTCTTCTGTGAGGTCTGTTTCACAAGTTCTCACTGGCATAAAACTTATTCAAAGATTTTTTTATCTGAATGATCATGAATGGGTCTAGAGTGTGTTGAGTGTGTAGTTGGAAATGAATTACGATACTGTTCAAATTTTTCATGTGGCCCAATAACTAAGGCCAATGTAGTGTTCCTCAAGGACGTTACCGTGTGCCGTCAAGAAGTTGACAATCATTTTGGCTATGATACCTTTCTCCGCTTCAACAGTTCTCGAGCTCGCGGCACTTTCCTCCGAATGTCGAAGCAGAGAAAACCCGAAATTCTCTTTGGTGGCACACATATCTTTGCTCACTACAGCCAAACAAAATGAACGTCAACTTCTTGTGACGGCCCGCTGGTATTTCTTCTCCTCACCGACACGAACGCCAAGAAGTTGATGTTCTTTTGTTTGGTTACAGGGGCTGGATAACAACGTCAGAGAAGACTCCCCGCGCATGTTCCCCTGCATGTACTGCGGGAACGCTTTCCCGCACCAGAGCAAACTCACTCGCCATATTTTGTCGCATAGCTTAGAAACGTTGAAGTACCGCGAGCAGAGGCCTCACGCCACTTCGCTCACCATACCTGAGCCCATCAGCTTCATGGATTTCAGCGGTCGGTTGTCGATGAACCCTCACGAACCGCCCGACCCGACGGATCAGCCTCCCACCCCCATGGACTTGGACATCAAGGAGGCTGCAGCGGCAGCCCTCGGAAGCGGTACCAGCGGCGTGGTGCTTTGTAAATTTTGCGGGAAATCGTTCCCTGACGTGAGCTCGCTAATCACCCACTTACCTGTGCACACGGGGGATCGGCCCTTCAAGTGCGAATTTTGTGGCAAGGCGTTCAAGCTGCGTCACCATATGAAGGACCACTGTCGCGTTCACACCGGTGAGAGACCTTTTAGGTGCGCTCTGTGCGGAAAGAATTTTTCGCGGTCCACCATTCTGAAGGCTCATGAAAAGACTCACTATCCGAAGTACGTTCGTAAGTTCCTTTCGCCCAGTCCGCTGGACACGGAGGAAGACAACCCGCATTAGAATGCCTATATCACTGTCAGTCGTTTATTATTATATCACCATCTCCACGTAGATTTTCCTATTTTTGTGGTGGACCCTGGTATCAGAGTTACATGAGAAGGGTAGATTGCCTTGAAAGCGACAAAGGAATTCAGTTGGGGCAATTTCTAGGATTTTTTCAACATTGATACTTTCTATTCATATATCTCGGAGGCTTCGATTGGATCAATTTCTGGCGATGCATATGAGATTATGGTGATACATTCCGTAATTAGCTCTGATAAGCAAACAAAATTGAATTTCTCAACGTGTTGCATACAAGAGTTTTCCATTTCATTAAAATATATTGCTAACACTCTAAGAGCGTTTCCAAATTAAAAATTATAGAATTCACACACTCAACCGATTCTTGAACTGTATAGGTGGAAAATATAATACAAAATTAATTGCTCGCGATCAGCTATGGAGTCAAACAATCCATAGCACTCATGAGGAGGGGGGCATTCTTGATATCTTCGATGATTTGTTGATTCTCACTTTATATTTCGAATTGGAAAAATCAATTTTCCAAACAATTCAATGATGAAATTACTTGAGCGAGGCCTTTTTGGTATCATAGATTATTTTTTGCACTTGTCAAAATGTGACGTTTTTGGCATTTCGACCAATAGTAGCGGGTTATTCGATGGTTATTCTAGCCAATCATTGGGTATTATACTGATAAAACTGCCTGGTCCTTTTCATAAAACGTTGTTTACCTTTGAACTCTCAAAACTATAAGGTTTACCGCGTCGATTCTATTGAACTGGCTCATATTTATATAAATTGTCATGAATGAAGAGTTACCTTATTATTGATAGTCATTCACTTTTCACTTTTTCAGCATAATAATAACATAACACATTTCAATGAACACTCAAACACGTAAATAGCTCATAACCCCAACTTTATGACAGATATAGCGAACGACCGATTCAAATATTTAAGGTTTCCTTAACTCAAATGAAGATGGCGTACAATTAGTTTTTATTGAATACAATTCATTTTTTGTTGTATGAGAAGAAACCGTTGTATGCAGATTTTGATTCAACCACATAACGAATGATTTTATGTTCCTTCTGGCGCGATTTTCATTTCATGAGAAATTGTCACTTATCAACCTTGTACAATGAGAGGTGTGGCGCCATCTCTTGGTATCGTCGGCAAGCATTATCATATTCACTGCGTAAGCATCATATCTCTTCTGGATCATAGAAGGCATACATCGTTGTTTGACATTTCAAATTTGTAAAATTTTCACCTATTCTCCTTATGTAAATGAAATACTGATCAATCAAATTGTTCTACCTTCTATTTGTTCAAAAAATAATCTCTCCGAATACAACTCGTTCTTCAAATTTAATAAGATAAATTTTCATTATCGAAACACTCAAACTTTTTTATTTTGAGGCAAAAGCATTCAAACAAACCGAATTAGGTAAAATCACTCGTCCTACGGACTCGTGATTTCATCAATCGCTTTGTTTTCATACTTTTGCCAAATGAAAAATTTTTTGTGGAAAATGAAAATTCATCGATTAAATTTGAGGGACTCGTGGTTTTACCTTTGATAATATCTGTTGAGCCTCTCTTTGTAATTCAAATTTAAAAATAGTATTTTTTAAATAACAGGTACTCGACTTTCAGAAATCTCTGAGAATTGCTACACCTTCATTGAAAAAACTGGAACCAATTGCTCAAAGATATGGAAAAGGAACGTACGTAACACGAGAAAAAATTTAATTAGTGTTTCAAAGAACTTTTTTGTCTTCCACCACTTCAAATCTGCATCAGACCACGAAACCACCATAAAAACTGTATGTATTTCGTTCCCTAGAGTCATTCATGATATTGTTTGAAGATAACCAAAAAACTTATTCTCAAGCAAGTTTCCTGTTTCCATATTGTCCCAACTGATTCATATCGCATTCAAGAAAACCGTTCCATATCTTTCCAAAAAGCAATATCGCTGGGCAAATTTTCGCTTCTGAATTCGATAAAAGGGTTCATAGCTGTTGCGTAAAAGCAATCAATGTCACTCAATTCTGGTCAGGCGATTATAAATATATACGAGCTATTTTTTGGGAGACGTGAGAGCTGTGATAGTATTTTTACCTTTTTTTTTGTTGATTTGATGGTACTTTACTTACGAGTAGCAATTTGGGTCTATTACACCTGACCATTTCCGTTATTTTACTGGCGGTTTCTGTTGACATGTAAGTACTCCAGTAAAGGAAGTAAATTTTTTAGTAAAATGAAGGACTGATTCGAAACCACTCAGATCAACTCAACATTTTTTGGACTTTGTCAAAAAAGGTGTCAAGTATTCGAGTAAACAAGTTTGGTTACTGGGCAAAGCTCCAGAACGCTGTAAAACTTGGCCAAACTGTTTTTTTAGCCCAAAATTAATAAAGATTTAATATCTCGGGCAATATTTAATGGATTTTCCTGAAAATAGGTACCGGGGGGTTTATATATATATATATATACATATATATATATATATATATATATATATATATATATATATATATATATATATATCTCCTATATGTAACGATGTCAAATAAAATTTCTATTCTATTCTATTCTATAAATATATATATACAGTGTGTCCCTAGACCAGTGGGACAGTTGAATATCTCTTGAACCAATAGGAATTTTCAAAATATTTCAAGTTCACATTATATCGCATTATGAGAGATAACTTCAGGAATTACTATTTTTTATACGAGGGGCGCAAGAAAGGCTCACAAAATCGAACATCAATTTTTTCATAATGGAACACCCCATATATTTCAATATATCTGAACTCTCATTCCTTTAAGGTAATTATTGGTTTTTTATTTTTGAAAATCCGACAAGGCGTTGCCAAGTTATACCAGTGGTTCATAAAATGCAGGCATTTTTTTAGACAAACCCATGTTTCGCCCGACAAAAAAGCATTTACCGTTATAAACATAAAATAGGCAATTTTAATCGGACAAATTTGCTTAAAGATGAAAAATTATAACAAAAAATTGAAATACAACTATCCTGGAATGAATGCTGAAAAATTTGGGTGTTTAAAATAAATAATGTTCACGCTGCTGGCCAAAAACTGAAAATGTTTTAAAAAATACACCTTTCTTAACAAAATTCAAGTTACTCCAAGTATCTGCAATTGGTCTCGAATTAGTCCAGCCAGTTTTTACTTCCTTCACTGGAGTAAAGGAATTATTTCATTTGTCTATTGAAAATAACTCAAAGTATGGGTTGGAGTGATATCGTAGTCGAATGGCAACTCACAATCGATTTGAAAAGAGAAGAAGTCAAATCAAACTGGAATGAATATTTTGGTGAATTGAAAACAATTTTTCACACAGAAAGGTGTCTGAAACTGTCTATGAACTATGAAATCATACACTCTACCACAGTGGACAATATTTGATACAATGAAAAACTGGAAGAAAGCCTAGGCAACATGATGTGTGTCATGATAAATTTCAAGTTGAAGAAGTGAAGTTTCGAATAATATTTCTCATGACAGTATTTTCTTTGATATCATCGCACACATAGCTTCTTCAAATCATTCATGCATGATCATTTATTATTTTCAATGGAACATTATGAATATATATTTTTCCATATTTCGACTTCTTCCTGGATATCACTTTCCAAATATATGGCTTATGATGGAATAAGTTCTCTAGGTTTTAGGTTTCTATCATTGCATCGATTTGTCTGATATCCCTTCATCTCCGTCTGCCAAGATCCAATCTGATACATGTCAATAGAAACTGCGATCATTTGACGACCTTCTTCAGTTTTACTTCATTCCACAGATCGGATGGACCATGATAAGAGCTTGTGAAATATAATTTCAAATGATTGTCTTCATTTCCTCATCTTCGATGGAGTACGCTCTCAGATGCCTGGGATTATTTTAGCAAATTTTTTATGTACCTTCAACGAACCTCCACCTCAGATGAGTTTTATTCCAGTAAATGAAGGGACGAACCTGTGAATAAGTCTATGAGTTCTTCACTTGTGGCTCAATTTGTAGGTCGTCACAGATGTTTTCAAAGGACCCAAAACTTAACACGATTGCGTTCATGGAAATGGTCGAAAATGGCCCCCCAAATCCAGAAAAATGGGTTTCCCGACAATATCTGGCTAAATATACGAATAGGAGAATTTTTGTTCATACAAAAATTAAAGATCGTCTCTTTGTCTACAAAACTGATCCCTATCATTTTTTCCGAAAACCCAACAGTTTCCGAGATAAAGGGACCCAAAACTCTCCTCATTTCAGCTGCCACTTTATAGGAATTCTGTTGTCTATGCATTCGCTTGGAGGTGGGCGGACGAATTGTTTCATTAATCAGGCAAAAACTGACATTTTTCAATGATTCAAAGTTCAAGATAATGAGGAAGTCCGTAGCTATCTATCATTCCATGTATTTCGAAGTTCTTTCTTATTTGGCAAAAAGATTTAATAAGCTGTGAAAGTTTTTTCCGCACCATTTCGACACTGTTTCATTAATTTGTTTACATTTTTTTCAAAAATAGTCTTTCATCGGAAATTTTTCTTTATAATGGGTCCTTGGGGGGTCTTGAATGATCTCTGAATTTTTTTTGTATTTTTCCCGCGTTCTAATAAATGATCCATTTGTTTATTTACATTTTTTATGCGATTTCGAAGTTATGTAGAATCTGCGGAACAACCGCGAATTAAAAAATTATTAGCCATTTTATCGACTGGCCATGCACATCGTTTTGAAGCCAAGATGCTCTAGTTTCCGAATACATATATATATTTTTTATGGCTAATAATTTTTCAATTCGCGGTTGTTCCGCAGATTCTACATAACTCCGAAATTGCATGAAAAATGTGAATAAACAAATGGATAATTCATTAGAACGCGGGGAAAGTACAAAAAAAAATCACAAATCATTCAAGACCCCCCAAGGACCCATTATAAAGGAAAATTTCCGATAAAAGACTATTTTTGAAAAAAAATGTAAACAAATTAATGAAACAGTGCCGAAATGGTGCGGAAAAAAAAATTCACAGCTTATTAAATCCTTTTGCCAAATGAGGAAAAACTTCAAAATACATGGAATGATAGCTACGGGTTTCCTCATTATCTTGAACTTTGAATCATTGAAAAATGTCAGTTTTTGCCTGAGTTATGAAACAATTCGTCCGCCCGCCTCCAAGCGAATGCATAGACCACAGAACTCCTATAGAGAAAGCGGCAGCTGAAATGAGGAGAGCTTTGGGTCCCTTTATCTAGGAAACTGTTGAGTTTTCGGAAAAAATGATGGGGGTCATTTTTGTAGACAAAGAGACGATCTTTAGTTTTTGTTTGAACGAAAATTCTCTTATTCGTATATTTAGCCAGATATTGGCGGGAAGCCTATTTTTCTCGGTTTGGGGGGCCATTTTCGGCCATTGCCATGAACGCAATCGTGTTAAGTTTTGGGTCCTTTGAAAACATCTGTGACGACCTACAAATTGAGCCACAAGTGAAGAACGCATATACTTGTTCACAGCTTCCCCTAGTTTCGGATCTTCAGTTACTGGACTATTTTTGTTGATTTGAAATATCAAATAGTTTGGGCATTGTTCATATAGATATAGTTAGTCAACATTATGAAAATATCGTTGGAAGGGATGGATACTACGTGTAGATGGCACCAGTGATTTCGTCTCCAAGTCATCTTTTTTCTTCCGTTTTTTTTTCACAGACATCGTAGCCTGACTCACACATTCTCTTGATTACTTATGCATACCAAAAGATGGTAATCGATACAGAAACAGAAGAGGAAATTTTTGTCAATGTCTCATTTCCTTCATTAAATTTTATCGTCGATTCGTTTTTGAAGCTCCATTATATCGACATTATGTTGTAAATGGCGTAACAAAAACGCATCAAATCCTTTTTACACAGGCATTGACTAACTATATCTCTATAAACAATGGTTTGGATACCAATGCCTAAATGTGTTGAATGAAAAACCACAACTGACACCTTTTTTGAGTTGATGTGAAATTATCTTCACTCACTGTTGGCTGATTATGAAACATGAAGATCTGATATTCCAACTCATGTGAAAGCCCATATCTCGGCATATGCGATCATTTCTTTCAAAATGAGAAATCTTTTCCTTTATGAAAAAAGTAATTATAATTTGAATGCTTTACAGTCTCTTCTGCTGATGTTGAATTTCATGCCTAGAGCTGACAAACATTATTCTTAACTTCATGCTAAGTATGTTAATTCGTAGACCACCTCAATGGACTAACAGGAAATATGAAAACTTCACAGAAATTCTAAATTCCTGGTGAATATAAGAGTTGAGAGTTTTATCAGAACAATATTGTTGTAAACGAACGAATAGTATCAACTTATTGTGATGCTCTTGCAGTTTGAAATTTTATCTCGATTCTCCAATGTGAGTCAACAATTTCTATTAATGAAGATTGCCAGTTTATTTGTTGCTACTGATTCGACATCCATCAGTTTTTTGGTACTCAGTAATCTATGGGCTGAATAGGACAGTTCTCACGATTCGTCATAAATATCAAAATATTATTCATTTTTCATTGCATTCACATGGACTTACTGTTAAGAGGCATCATTATCTCAAGTAAAACGAGCACTAATATGACATATACGAATAGAGACGAATCCAATAGAAAGGAAGGAAGTGATCATTTATGTTGTTTAATCCAACACATTTGAGTGTAAGGAAAGTATTCAACTTCCGAAAGCATACCTATACCCAGAATCATTTTGGAAATTCAAAAACTACAGAATTAACCGATTGTTTCGTTTGAGGAAGGTATCGTATATCAGGCCAATGAAGTTTATATAAAAAATTGGTCAGGTCAAATTTCCTAAAATTATTCCACTGCTCTCTACCCTTTATGAAACTGACTGCCTAACAATTGGAGGATCTGGTATGCCAAGTTGTTGGTACTCATTCAAACTGTTCGGTAGAAGTGTGGATGGATTGAAATGAGAGAGGCTCTCATCATGGCTCTTAATTCTTATTTCTTGATGGGTAGAGTACCTACGCAGTATTAGAGTGCAGGAAGAAATTGGTGTAGATGGTATACTCTGTTTTTGACCACTGACCAGATTATGTTAATGCCACCACCTCTTTCACAGCAATTGTCCTGCAATGTTGTATGTTCCTTTTATGTTGATTAGAAAAGTTTGTTTACCACAGGAAATATATAGCAATAATCATATACAAATAGTTTCATAGATATCAATATTTATATTATATACACATTTGTACAATATGTTAAGAGGTTCGTCAAAGAGATTTTACTTTAATATATTTGCATGCAGTGGATATCTGATTGCTTGGATTCGTTTGAGTTCTCCAGTTCGTATTTCAATTATTTCTTTCACATTTACGTTATTAGAAAGGAAATATAAAAACTTGTCCTCTTATTGAATAGCACAAATTTCTTCATATTCTCTCATAAGTTTAGGTATTCAGGGACAAAACTCTCGGATACCTATACGATTCAATTTCAAATACAATATAGTTTCATATTATCAAAACATACATTCAGGATATTTCAACTCAGCAGTTACCTAGAGATAAATTATGAAATTCATTTTGAAAGATCAAATTTTTGAGCATGCAAATAATAAATCCCGTGCATTTTGGCAAGAACAGAAAAAATCCTCTATTTTGAAATAGTGATGAAACTTAAAAAATATTCTCAGATTCCTTATTGTTCATTGTCATAAAATGATAACAGGTTCACGGAACTACAGTTATTACTAAATATAGAGATACAGATACCAATAATAATAAATTTCTTTTTCTGAAGGAACCAAATGAATCTCGTTCAGAATATTCACTTTTTATCAGCACCTAGAGACGCCTTAGTCATAAGTTTTGAACTACAATTTTTGTTTCCTACTTAAGAGAGTATATTTATAATATTTTTAATAGAGAAATATATATAATTATTGTACATAGATCACTTAGTTAAGTAGAATATTTATTATGACGTCTGAATACTTGGATCTTAGGCCCATCGACTCGATTAGCGACGATATTCTCTTATTTGAATCCAACAAAAACATTTCCTAATTAGCATCTGAATCATATATGAGGTTTCTAAGACGGCGTATTAGGGTCACTGTAAAAATAAAAAGTATTTTCATTGAAAGAATTTAATCTGTCAATCACAGATTATGATCTGTCAATGACAGTTTACAATCTGTCAATATACCATTGATAGATTCTAATCTGTCAATGACAGATTTTATTCTATAAATACGCCATTGACAGATTTTGATCTAGCACTGACAGATTTTAATCTATCAATGCCAGATTTAAATCTGGCATTGATAGATTAAAATCTGTTGATAGAGATATTTATTATGCTTACAGTGAGCCTAATAAGCCGTCATAAGTTCCCATTCAACAAATACAGTGAGCGCCCTCTATGAGATAATATACTAGAGTCTAGAATGAACATGAACTGGTTTTGACGTCCAAAAACGTACTTTGCCTCTCAGAGGAAATTTCTAGTGTTTGGGAGTTGATTGTTTTCTAAAGAACATTTCGATGATATGTGTGATGATAATAATCACCCATGATTCTGCTCTAAGCTTCCGGTTGGTACAGCTTTTGTTTTTGAACTTAATTTGTATAAGTATAAGTTTTCACATTTTTCTGGCCTATTTCTTTATTCGATAATTTTTTCGCAATTCCAAGATTATAAAAATTCATTTTCAGATCCTAATCCATCAATGTCATCTTTTGCAGTATGGCTCTGTTTACATAACTTACCAGAAGGTAGTTATCAGTATATGAGTGTTTTTTCAAGCAAATTATTTCAAATTATCTAGTATTATATGTTAAAATATACAATGAGGCGAAACATTTTTGACAACTCACAACCAGTTTCATTATTAAAACTTTTCAAAATTGTTTCATGTCTCTAAATGACAAGAAAAAATAGGAGATCTAAACATTAGACGTGATGCGGTTATATAATGCCACAAGATAATTATCTAAAATGGTACATATCTGATGTTCCATTGTGTCCAGCGAGATCTTAGGAAGTTTTCTCCCTTCAACATTGAAAAGGAACAAAATATCAAGGTTGAACAATTGAAACATATCTGTTGAAAACTATTCGTCTAGAGAATATTGGCTTTTTTTCATAAGGTAGTCTTGTCAAATTTCGTTCGAATGGTCTATCAATTATAGATCAAATATTGGTTTATTTTTGAGATTCGAACTACCCATTCAAGCCTTACTAGCCTCCAGTTATAATTTGTTTTTGAGATAACTCAAATGATTGATAGCTATCATAATTCATTTCATTAAATATTCCAACAACTGACGATATTGAGTAGTTGTATTGAAATTTCAACGAATTGAATTTTAGACCATAAATTCACGAATATGATTCGAAGTAAGGATGGAAGAAATATTTTATTTTTGCAACTTCTGAACTTTTCAATAAATGGGTTCATTAAGTCCAAAACTCTTCAACTCAACAGCAGAGTCAATGAGAAAAACAATTTGGTAGGTGAATTTGTAAATTGTGAGGTTTATTATTGAGCTGGCGATTTTTCAAACCAGAGTACAGATGATAACTTTGAACAGATCGAAAAGTTATAATCAACCTCTTGTTGATACGTTACTTACATAACATATTTATTTTTCTTTGAAAAAAACTTCATTCCGATATCTTGGTCCTTTCTCTAGTTGAATAGGCAGTATTTTTCATAAGCTAGAACTGAAGAAAACAAAAGGGTGATCATTTGTGAAAACTGGATATCGCCGCTAAAAGTCGATGGGACTCAAGTCGGCAGAATATAACCGACAAATTCTCTATCAACTCGAGTGCCTCTACTTAACATAAAAACTTGTTTACGTCAAGTAAAAGGAATATGGAGGAAATAGACCCATCATTCTATCGATTGAAATTTTAGTGTTAGTAGGTTCGAAAATGAATGTAATCAAACTCCCAAAATTTTGAAAATGGTGTTTTTCAACTGCCCTCTACTGAGTTGCCCCAACACGAATTTATAATTCGAGTAAACCTTTGCGAATTTGGTGCCAAAAACTTGAAGGGCAGATTCATTTTCGAACCTGACTCTACCGAAGCAAATTGTAATTATTTGAAAATTTTGTCTGTTATTGTACTTAAGTAACGCGATATCTGCATAAAATGTGAAACTGCATGTTCAGAACTGATTATGCTTTTTTGATATCATTCTGGTTCAGTGGCATTGCTTTAAAGTGAGAGACAATATTTTTGTCGAAAGTGAGAGAGAGGACTGATGAATTACATCGAGAAACGGGGGGTTTCCGGTTTTGTTGCGATAGTTTTAAAGAAGTTTATTTTAAGAATTCACTCAATAATTGGGTGGTGTTCAGAAAAAAAAAACAATATTTGACAAGTATTACTTATGTATGTGAATTCCCTCGTAAACAAATTGCTGAAATTATAGTTATTTTTTTTTAATTAAATTGTTCCAATTAAAACAGTTTGCCTTTCCAAGATAATATAACGCTCGATGCGTACTTTCTGTTTGCACTACATATTTTGATTAAAGATAGTCATTTTGATGAAATACGTAGATGAGTCAATATTCTTCGCGGAACAACGTTTTTGAAATATTTGTTTTTTCTGAACACTTCCGAATTGAAAGTAATAAGTATAATAGAGAATTACAGATGTAATCTGTGATAGTCTGTGATGAAAATACACTCGTGTAAAAGTTACTTGTTTATTTATTTGTAATAGTTCAGGTTGATTTCAATTAATTCATTCACTACTGAACAAGTTGCTTATAGATATGTATATGTTGGAACTAGACGTGGATTCAGCTATTTCAAAAACCAATACACCATATAGTGGAAATCGAAAAAAAAAATTAAACCACAAACTGAATGTAACGATATGACTAGCTCACACTACCGTCACTTATTTTCATTAAAAATTCATTTCATGTTTCCTCCTTCTACTATCTAGTGTTTCATTTCAATATTCAGTACCGCATTGGACACTGGTGCTTGATTTAGTCTTGAAGAGTTTTTGAAAATAAGTGCAGTGATCGGCGCTCATCTGAGCTCGAGCACTCAATTCAGAACACCCTGTATATATGGCAATAGAGTTTTTATTGAAATGCGGTAGCTCAGGGTCACTCACTTCCAATAACAATAGTTTTACAATAAATAATAATGAACAAATCAAATACACCACAATAGGCATTTTTTATCAAATAAGTAGGTACTCTCTGGGCGTACTATCTTCGCATAGTTATTTCATGAATACATAATTTTAATATTCCGTTTAAAAAAATTGTCTCTAGTGGTGAATTTGTTCAACGGAAATAACTGTTTTACACATACTTACCTACTTTTATACACAGCAGATCTGTACCATTGTTAAATTTTTAACTGAAAACCAAAAAAATGCAATAGAACTGGAATAATTTACAGATTTCTCCTCAGGAAGTTTCATGGTGACTGGAGAGTTTTGATAAAGAAACCTTTGAAACTGTTATGATGAAATTGCTATCCTTACATTTTTTAAGCTGATTTCAATATTTCGTGTTCTTTTCAAAATGAAATTTCAATCTCTTCACATTTCCATATTATTTTAAAAAGTGTTTCTCCAAATCAATCTGGAATTTTCATCGTGAATGAAAATTTAAATATCAAATTATTTGATTTTGGTGTAATTGAAGCAATTTCCACTATATCCGCTTTTCATAATCATCCCCATGAAAATATTATATAATAGCGAAATATTGGATATGCAATCAATACTTTTATACAGTTAATAAAAAATATTGGTATTCACTGGGGCGGGAGAAAATCGTTGTTTTTTAAGAATGAATGGTATAGATTCAATATAATTAGAGAATATTTCATATTCAGATTCGTATCATGTGAAATTATATAAATCAATCGAGAAAAGTTTGAGAAAATATTTCATTTGCTGAATAGATAATCCATTAAAAACATTTCAAAAGTTCCAATATTCATGTCACGAAAACTTTTGTAATTAGGTTATTATTATCCCATTATCCCAAGTGAATCTGAATAATTATAAAAATCATTATTTCCATAGGGTGAAACCTTGACCATATTTTACACACTTTCGAAGTACTTAGCTGAGTGATTTTTTTTTTGTGGATAACTACATCAAACTCAGAGAGACACCACCAATAATATTGAATGAAATTGAGGTTGAGAAAAATAGCTAGATTTGCTTCATTCACTATATTGCCAAAAAATTTGTTGTACACGAGATATTGTTCCATTTCCAAATGACCAATAAGCCATTCCAGATTCAATCGAAAAAAGTCAGATGAACCTTCCTGATATCGATAAGTTGTTGAGTGCCAACTACCAGAAGCTAGTGATGTTAAGTTTTAGTATTTTATTAAAAGAAAAACTAGCTGCAATTAAAACTGACAAAAATTGAGTAGTTTTCAAATTCAGCTGAAAATTGTTTTATGGGTAATTGCCAGATTATTTCTGCGAATTATTGTGAATTAATTTTTAGAAAAACATCCTTGGCAATGTATTGAATTAGTCTAAGTAATTGTAACGACTGGAATATTATACATCTATAAAATATACCGGTACTAGGAAAAAAATGTAATCTCTTTCTTTCTCCTCATCAATGAGTCGCCAGTAATATTTTCACACAAAACTCACATAATTTCCGAACTCTTACACGTCATCAATAATTACGAAAAAACAACGCAGTGGCACCAATCCATTTATATCCATTGGAACGTTCATAATGGATTTGAAATTTTGCTCCTATTTTTCTTTGGTACATTCTTGGCAATAAAATAGATGTTGCCACGATTCATTTGATGTAATTTTCATTCATTGAGAACTGTTAGCTTTGTATTTTGGTGCCTATTTCAAATATAATCTCAGGATCGAAAACTTCGCTTGGTGAAACAAATTATCTCACAATATATTGTTACGACATTTCGGGGTTCGTTTTTCTAAATAATACTCCGAGTAACTGTTTTTAGGGAATTTTGTTCTTCAAATGCACCAGTATTTGCTTCTCGAGATCGTTTCCAGCCTTCACCCTGTCACTAGTTATCCTCAATCATTTTCTCACAATTTTGTGGATTTCTGTCGATCTACCTCGTAGTTTGTCTGCAGATCTTTTTCTTCAGCAGTTGGTGATCCCAACACCAAGTTACGAGGCAAACAAAGATCTCTCCCGCTGATAATTATTATTGGAGTGTGCTTTGTGGAAGATGTTGATCCCAGTCTTCTTGAATCTCACTACTTTGGATGGATGTTCTTCCATAGACCTGTTGAACCCATCAACCATGCCATCGGGCTGTAGATGAAGGGTCGTTGTTCGAGTCTTGCCAATTAGTTGTAGGTAGAGTCGAAGTTTTTTCTTTGATCTAAGCTCCATTGGCATCCCAAACCTAAAAAGCATGATGTCCACCAGAGCTCTTGCATCTGTGGATTATTCTTGATTAGGCAGGGCATGAGCCTCAACCCATTCGCTTAAGTAATCCAAGGCAACGAAAAAGTATTTATTGACAGTCGTCATTCGGAAAAGGTACAGTTACATCGATGGTGATTTGTTCTTCTCTTTCACTTTCAATGGACCGGACGAATTTGACTCGGTTGAGTGTCAACTTATGTAGGGATACCACAATAACAGCAAATCCTCCCATGAATAGACGGTAGTAGGTGCAGAGACCTAGGAAACTCCTCACTTCATGTTTGTATTTTGGTCTCGGATAGTATCGGCTCGACTGTATCTTCCTTTTGTCTGTTTGGATGCAGTCTTATGACCATGTGTCACCCCAAAAATACAGATGTTCGATGTTCTTCGAATGTCTTTGTTATGACTATATACAAGGCAAGTCTCCCAAATGAGCACTGCAGGACCTGCTGCAAAAGTTTTTTAAATGTTTCTGGAACATTACACAATACAAAAGGCATAACAGTTAACTGGTGAAACCCGCTCCCAGTTGAAAAGGCAGTCTTTCCCATTGTCTCGTGTATGCCCACTTACCAGTACCAGGTATAGTTCTGAAAACCAAAAATTGTTGATTCATAGTACATCAATAGTAAACGGTAGATTTCCTTTTTGGTGACATCAGTTGTCATAACCGTTTTCAAGGCTTTGGATTTCACATCTATTTAATGATATATTGAATTATATCAGCATACTATTTTGATGACCTATTCCAAATCATTTGAAATAATCGAAATGGAAATTTTTTATTTACTTTCCCACATGATATATTATATATTCGGTCTTTTGACTGCCGTAATATAGAAAAACCTAGTAACTCGATTTTTACATATTTTCAAAAAATCAATTTGTTCAATATACAGTTTAAAAAATAGTTAAAACATTTGCTACGTTTTACAAAAAGATTATTTTCGATTCACTTATTAGATTTGAATTAAGTAACGCGACATACTTTATCTCAAATAACTATAGGAACATAGAAATACAATGAAATTATGAAACAAAACTCTCGCGTGTTCATTTACTAACATAAAACCACAAATTAAAAACAAATATATTATTTTATTTTCACCAGCTGTATAACTTAGGAGTGAAGTCAACGTTCCGAATTGTAGCACAAATCTGGAGCATTGTCATTGGTCGGCAAGAATTGCCAAAACAGTTTACGTCGTTCATTCAAAAAAGTTGGGCAAAGAGACTTCAATAGTTTTTTTACTATTTTTTTTTATAAACTATAAAACTTTTTTTTTATTCTCATCTCTATCGTCAAAGACAGAATAAACTTGATTGTCATCGTCTGAAGGTAAATCTTGAAGAGAAGTTGATGGCCTTGAAACATAAAAAAACAAAATTCACCTATCTACATATACTTCAGACCTTTCAGAAACGACAGTCCTTCAATATTTGGGGAAAGGGGCGTTTAAGTCAGAATTAAAATAAAATTACACATATACCTATTTAGATAGTTGTTTCTTAGTGAAACGTTTAATTCAATATTTCAATCAAACAATTAACTTAATGGAATTATTAGTTCATAAAAAAGGAACGTGTAAATATATTTATTTAAATATCTGTACTTTTTCCTCAGCGTATTCTCTTGTATGCCTTCAAATCAGTCAGAATGAAAACACGTCTGCGATCATCAGAAACATTCATAATTTGAGTTATTTGACATAATATGAATATAACCAAAAAAACACTAAACAACAGTATCGACTAATGAACTTTTTTATTGGTATCTCACCTGTCAAGACACATTTGTAGTATTTTACTGGCCCGGTATTCCATAATTTAAAAATTCGATACCCTGGTCAAAACTCAACTGATACCGAGACCAAGAATTGAGATATTAAAACATAGTTACTGCGACATACTGGACAATTCCGGTTGAGGTGTCAGAAAAAATGTTCAAATGAAAATAAATGAAACATAGTAACATGACTTGCTGAATTTTAACCGAGTAAAGATTTCTATTTTCGAAACTAGAAGATGGCATGCAAAAATAACCCTTATTTATGCTAGTAATAGGGTCAAAAAAAAGTCCATATAAGGTAATTTGGCGCGCTGAATTCAAAAATCGATAATAATTCAAAACACAGTAATTCTAGTTACTAGCTTTTCCTATATTACGGCAGTTGATCTATAGCAGACTTCGATATGGAGCATTGTATTTCATATTCACACCTATGCGAAAAATTATCTGAATTCATCTCGCAAAGGTAGTCATAATTTTGGGTATTTTGGGAAGAATTAAGAGCATGACGTCGCCAGATACTTGTGAATAACTGGCGCTGCTGGCGTTAATCTTACCTAAATCTAATATTTGGCGGAGTCATTGTCTAAGGATTAGACAATGGCGGAGTAACATTCCAAATAAAAAATAACTCCTAGACAGAATAATTTGGCTATTCTCAGGTAGATGGCGCAAATAGACAATGTTTGTTTTTCATGTTATGCTTAAAACCTTTTGTGATCAATGAGAACGAGAGAATTCATTGACAATGTTTGTATTTGACGAACATGAACATATTGTTCAGAATAACGAATAACGTAGGCTATTGGAATTTTGGACATCAACACGTATAATATGATACAAACACCTAGAATGTCTACATTTCATAGGAACCTACAGTATATTACAATCTAAAATTCATCGCATATAAACAATGATCAGTGAGTGATTGCCTGCGTAATTGAAAATGAAAGGAACTTTAGTTGACGCAGTATTAAAAACTACATAGATTCCAATATCAATTCTCAATATTCTCAGATTTTGATAGTTTGAGAACCCACCTAATTTTCTATTACAAAGCACTGGTTCATTTCTCATGATGAAAATCTTTGAGAAGTGGCTCTGAACCATATTTAGTCACCAAAAATGTTTCGTAGTGGAACTTCAATGAGGCGCAAGTTTTCACTAGGTTGTCTAGGATATCTATGGAAGGCAAGATGGAAACACTGGCACCTTAAATTTAAAACGAAATATTACTGATTTTTGAGAATGATCTGCAATCATCGGGAGGAGAGTTTTGAGCCATTTCAATATTTTCTTGTTCTTTGTAAGACTCCAAATAACATACGTACTTATCGAGATCATAATAATTTTTGGTAACACATTATCCGATATATTATCCATGGAAGTTTTGTGGTTGTTTCAGCAAATTCAGGTATAATATGAAGTAAAATCCGTGAAAATCGAGTCGATTTAATATCTCTAGATTCGATTAAATCACGACTTATTAGTTTGCTTCACTTCTTCATTTTGGTAATGTAAATTGGTGCACGAAAAAAATCTCATTGAGTGTTTCAACTGTTCTACTTCGTTATATATGGACAATACAATATTTGAGGGATTATTTATTCATTCTTTTATTTTTTTTATTTATTCGTTCATACATTCAGCAGGCTGAAAAACACATTCAAAGGAAAACATAATTTAATATAGTATATACTTACATCTGGAATGGAACAATTCTTGAGTGAAGTCTCGTCGTGAAGATGTCTCAATCGTGTATAATTTTATGTACAGCTTATCCAATCCATCTTGGCACAAACTGAGATACGTTTCCAGTTGCACACTGGTAGGGTAGACCATGAAAAAAAAAACACCTTCTAGGAATGAATTTCAACACGGTGAATACATATAATAGGTATTTTTTCATTTTGGTATTCTCTACAGAGATTGCTGGGCATATACGTTATTAGTTCTGTTCCAAGATGGATTGGATAAGCTGTAACTGCTTCATAAATCAAGTTAGTGTCACTTTTACACATTGTTATGATAGGATAATGAAAATGGTGTTGGGAATTTGGTACAGGTATGTGTAATGTGAGATCCGACCTCATTGATAACCTGGGTAAGTTCAAGTCGATGTAGGATAATAATATATTGGAGTAAATCAGGTTGTTTACAATTTCATACAGAAATATCAAATCTGACATTTCTCGGTGTTTACGAAGTGAGTGAAAATTAAATTATTCGAGCTGTAGTTTGTTGTCAACAGGATGAGCTCCGTATTTTTAAGTAACAGAATCCAAGGGGTCTCTTCTGAATGATTTCTTTTAGTGGAATAAATTTGATACGATGGGGGCTCCAAACAATACTACATCAAGTGTGCCCCAAACCAATGTAATAAATATACTTCGTAGCGCAGCACATGATGTGAATTATCTGCAGGTACTAATCGAAACTCCCAACGATCTGTTAGCCTTGAAAATAATACTTTCGATGTATTTAGAGAAAAACACATAAAAAAATAACAAAATAGAAAAAATTATTTGGAAGAGTTTCGAAAATACTGAGAAAAGTACAATAGGTCGATTATTTGTCATCTCAGTGATTTCTCCTGATCTGAATACTGGGCAGAAACGTTGAAGTTTCCATATGCAGAGATTTCATCATCAGATTGAAAATTTATGAGTCGGGGAATATTGTCGTTAATGAATTTTACGGATATGTAACTTTATATATCTGATCCTTAGTGATCTGATTCAAGTCGAAGTATAGACTCGTATTGTCACAAGTACCGTCCAAAGAAGATACACCCAGTTCCCCACCATCTTGAACATATACACTTTTAAAATACTTGGCGAAGGAATTAAGTGTAGACTTCAGGGTGGTTGAGGAGTGGTTATTGAGTTTCATACGACCTGGAATACATGATTCATTTTTTTTTGCTATTTACAAAACTCCAGAAGCCACTAGGGTTCTTCACAACAGAGTTCTTGGATCTGTCGATGAAGGTTTTGTATGCTGGTTCAATTTTATTGTCAACTCCGTCTAAGTGCTCCTAGGCGTTCAAGGTAGAGCAGATATCTGTGCATTCTATACAACTCGATATAATGATATTTTCATTTGATTTCATGAATAACTTCCCTGTAAACCCCAAGGGGGTTTATGTGTATCACACATTGTGACCGGCACGAATTTATCGACAGTGATTTGTGAGTTATTGCTGAGAAAATGATAGGCTATGTCTGTGGTGGTTTTGATTTCACTTTGTTGCTAACGCGTTAGTTGCATTACAAACGTTGTCCAGAAATACTACTTTGCTTGATATAGAGGGAAATATTCACTTCTCAATTTTTATTTCTTCAGTGGAATTGTACACTTTAAATATGTTGACAGTGGCTGAAGCAGAGTTGAATACGTGTTCACTCACCGACAACTCAATTTTTCTTCTCGCAAGAGCAAAGAACCCCATAACTTCTTAATTTTTATATATATTCTGATAATTCTCCCACACTCCTGTCTCGTTTTACTAGTATTTTTCATAACAAAAACATTGAGAACGTCTTCATTGCATGAATGATGCAGTCAAAATGTTCTTAGTATCAGGGCCAGTTGTAGTGTGGTTCGAGTGAACTCGGTTCAATTGCTAAGTATCAGCGAATAGAATATTTTGCTGAACTTGATTCACTTGAACTAGAGTTCACCAGGGTATCTACAACTAGACCTAGGTCACAAGCATCACTGGTGTTGTACTCTTTTGATAAATCAATATAATGAAATACAAATCCAAAATACATCATTATAAGGTTATAATAAGGGTTTAATTAGGTTAAATTAGGGGTGAGCCAATTCTCGAAGGGAATATTCAAATTATGAATATTAGTTCGAAAGCGGATTTTTTTGTACAAGTATGAGGGTTTTTCTGTGGTTATGATTTTGTGGTAAAGTATGCACGAATGAACTAGTCTTATACCTTCCATATCGAACCATCCTAAACGTCTCTCCTCAATAAACTTGGTCCGTATTTTGTGTCATATACATATATAGTACTAATGTTTCACATAGAGATGGCTTTTATTATCTAATTGATATTTGAATGAGCCCTACGTGATATCATTGTCACCTGTGAACTATATTCGTGATCGTTGTGCATAAGGACACCGAGATTTTTTATGCTTTCTCCGAAAGCAATATTATCTTGATTCATGACAATGTGAATTTGATTCTGACATCTTTTCGAGCAGCTGTTCTACCGAATAGGATTGCGTTTGATTTAGATGCATTTATGGATAAACAGGCAAGACTTTTCCTGTTTTTATCCTCAAAACTGTAACAGATTTGGGTATCCTCTGCGTAGAAATGTGAAGAGCAGTGAAGGAAAATCGTGTGAAACTCATGCGTATAAAGAATAAAGAGTAGTGCTCCAAGGATAGATCCCTGCGAACACCTTTCTTCACTTCCCAGCCAACACATCTGTGACATGACATCCCTGCGATGTCACTATCAAGTAACACTGAGACATTACTTTTGTTAGGTCGCTGCGATGTACACATTTGGTATGTAACTATTGCGATATCGAGTTGATGTGATATTCGTGACATCCAGTAGATATCGCTCTTATGATGTCCAGTAGATGTCGCTCTTATGATGTCCAGTGTATATAATTCTGGTAATATCCATGAAAAATCAATGATACAGAATACAGGCCTGCCAATATTTCTGGATAGATTTCAGAATATATCCCACATATTATAGACAGAAAGTACGTCGCAGATTGATAGCGAAATAAATCGCAGAGTCATCGCACATATTGTCACAATTTCGTCGCCTGAGTGTGACATCGCGACATGTGAGCGACGTAAATGCAAGTTCCCTGCGACAAGTTTTGGGACGTCACACGCCTCGTCGTGATATCGCAGGGACGTCTCTGCGATGTAACTGTGTTGGCTGGGTTGCATGTACTGAGAAAATCTTCCCCCGTACATAACTGATTGCATGCGTTTGAACATATAATTCCTCATAAGGCTGCCATGTGTATGTCGTCTGTGACTTCGAGCAGAGCTGTTCTACAGCTATGAGATAGCCTGAATCCTGATTGATGAGATGGTATTATATCGCAAGTAGTGAGATGTTTTTTTTTATTTGACTACTCAGGATATGGTACATAGTATTCATAAAATTGGACCAAGTCACGGAATTATTATTTCAGCTCGTAACTAATTCGTCGAATATTGTCCGTCGTCGATTTAATATCTAAAACAACCTTCTTTTACTCCCACTAATTTACAATACACGTGTATTGGCTTTTATCCCATTCGATACGTAGTATACTATTATTATAATAACAATATAGTGATAAATTGCAATATTAGGTACTGATATTTATCATAATCTGACAAAAATTGAATTCACCTTATACAGGGTCAACCACTTTATACAGGTCCAACAAGGTCGAATAAAAATATTATATTCTTCGCCCTGATCACAAACCCGATGCGTTTGAGTTTTCTGTCTTCAGAAGACAAAGTTTTGCAGTGAGCCACTTGAAAATTCCAGCTTCAGTGTTAACTTCTATGACTCTTACTTTCTCGTCATGTCCAGGAAATAGTATTCGGACCACTTCAAGTTCAAAGGCATGGATCTAGTCTCTCATTATTCTGAGTCATCAATGTTCCGGTCACATGAAGTTCTCGTCTAAATCATCATCCTGATCAAGTTATGTATCTCCGTGGATTCATACTTGCAGTTTATCCTTAAGTGATCCGGCTCGAAGGACCAAAATGTAACTTACTCGTCGAATAATAATTACCGTGTTTTGATCCAATTGCAGAATCGGAAAAAGTATTGAGATCCGACAAAAATTCGAGTCGAATGAGTATGTTACAGAACTGATAGCCTAGTTCACCCCAAAACGATATTCCTGTTAGGATAGACTCGTCAAGTAGTTGAACTTATGATATGAGAAAATGGCAGATTTCCACAAAAAAAATGAATATTAACTAATACAAATATTAACGGACAAACTGACTACATAGCATGTTTTGGCACATCGGTGTCGCCTGGTGAATAAGTGTACCCGATAAAGTATGCGACTGAATCTTTAAACTGAAATGGGTTTCAAACAATGTTTCTTGCCCACTTTCCAGACAAGCATGGAAGTCGACCGTTGCATCGGTTCCCCCGTGCCAGACCGCCCTTCCAGTACCCAGAGCAGCAGATCTTCAACGCCTTTCGCCCTGCCCTTTCCGACCATTCCAACATCGCTCCTAGAGGTGGGGTTGATGCATCCAGCTCTGCTCGGAGAAGAGATGTTCAGATGTTCCTCGTGCATGGCAGCCTTTCCGTCGCTATGGCTACTGGAACAACACACTGCTCTGCAGCACATCGGGTCCATAAGCTCCCTGGATAAGCCGTTTGTTTGCGAGCAGTGCGGGCAGAGTTATAGGTGGGTATAGGATTATGACCTCACGGGGTAGTTGTTGAGATTGGTTTGATCATTCATTTCGAAATCATTATAATTGACTGCCGAGGCTGTAGACCGACGGTTTCTCAAGAAAAATCTAAATTTAGTATACTATTTCATTCACAATCACCCAAAAAAAATTTTCAATGAACAGAAAGTAAATATCAGTAAGGTTTGAAAGAATGTTGGGTTTCACGGCCGGTGTTGATACATATCAAGTTTTTCGGGCTTGACGGCCGTGTCATGGAATTTTGAGTTCCGGAGCTTTCAGCTGCATCGGCGGCAGCCATCTTCAGCAGCGTGGTCTTAGTTGAACTCCTTCCTGTTCTATGACTAATATCATTAGAACAGAAATAGAAACAGACATAAATGGAAAGTGTGGAAGAAGGATCCCTAAAGCCTTCTACTCGGGCTTCGGACAGGAACCCGACGGAGGTATTGTGGTAGAAAGAGACCGTGCTATCATTCTTCAATCTTCAAAGTCACATCGGACTCATATATCGAAGACAGATCGTCGAAAACGACAACAGTAGATGGATTATTCTGTTTCATCTTTACTCTTATCGTAATTGAGATCACAGCAAAGCTATATCGAATGCAGATGATGATATTGACGAAAGTTTAGGCAGATAGATCTTAAGATGAAGCCAGAACTGAAATAGAGACAAACATAAATGAAAAGCGTGGTGAAACGTCATTAGTCTACTATGACTGATGACATTGGTCATAGTAGACTCACAGTAAGGAGTTCAACCAAGACCACGCCGCTGAAGATGGCTGCCGCAGATGCAGCCGAAAGCTCCGGAACACAAAATTCCAGGATACGGCCCGAAAGCCCGAAAAAATTGTGATGTATCAGTAAGGTTTATTTCAATGAATATTGTGTTCGAGTAATTATATTGCAAATAGACTAACTACAACATGACAGTTCCCAACAAAAATCACCTTATCATTTGGCTCTGTGGAAATCAAAATTTGACATTTCATCATATCTTCTGAATATGTTTTACATTTCACGAGAATTGCTACAAATGATCAATCAAGGACAACGAAGAGAAATAAACAAATAAGGGGCCGTTACTGAGATATTAGTGGCATTTACTTCAATAGAAGTGAATGAAATATGTCTACCATTTCTTCATTTTTATATTGCAGTTTTGTCAGACTTCCCGTATTCTGCCTGATGGATTTTTTGATCAAACCTTATACATTTTGTGCGGATAATCCTGTGGACAGACATGGCCCTTACTTTTTTGCACTAAAAAAAAACGGTAGGAAACATACATTCTCATTCGTCTAGCATCCACTACACATATCGATTCCACCTTCTTTATCATTTTTTATCGTTTTTCAATATGGAACTAAAAATAATTCCCGATTCGATTGGTGATGCACCAAAAAAAAAACCAAAGCGTAATGCAAACTTCCATATCATATATATATATAAATATACATATATATGCTAGATGAATTTTTCTGGGTTTTTTATCCGTTAGGTATCTTCTGAATTGTTCGACGTTTCGAATTCCATTTTGAATTCATTCTCAAGAACTGTGAGACGAATATCTGTCCATACCGTCCTGGTCAATCACTCCCCTTACGAAGTAACCAAGCAAGAGTAAGCAAAGACTTCAATTGTCTGTTCTCCATGGGAACTGGTATTTATAATGATTCTCCTCTGTTATTATCCGACTAGGTCCGATATTAAGGTTGTATCCTGCCCATCCAGGTATTATGTAGAAATGGAATTCGAAACGTCGAACAATTCAGAAGATACCTAACGGATAAAAAACCCAGAAAAATTCATCTAGCATATCGAAGATCCGTGAAAACATCAATTTCTACATACATATATATATATATATATATATATATATATATATATATATATATATTTGTTTGATATCAGAAAACGATGAGAAATGGAGGTGGAATGATGTGTACTAGGCGCTTGACGAGTCGAAACGTATGTTTATTACTCTTTTTTAGTCCAAGAAAAGGTTGGATATGCCCTCCTCACGATCTTTGAGAGCAATAGCTCTGCCCACAGATTTTTCCACCAAGTTTCTGAGAATTCTCAACGTGAAATTGTTTCCAGAAAACCTCCACTCCTGTTTCAAAATCTACTCTAGCACCTACAAATTCACCATAATATTTCAGGTACAGATCTGCCTACGTGAAGCATAGAGAACAAAACCACAGAGCTAGACTCCCCGCTGATAAATTGTTCTCCTGCGATGTGTGCGGCATGCAGTTTCGTTACCTCAAGTCCTTCAAGAAGCACCGACTCAACCATGCGCTCGAAAAACTCCACGGCAAAAGCGGAGATATTCCCAAGGAAGTGAAGAATGTGGCTGAAGAAGAAAACAGCGAAGGCGTCCAAGACAACAGCAGCGATCAAGTGTCGAGCTCCAATGAAACCATCAACGTCGAGGAAGAAAGCAGTCCGATTGTGGTCAAAACTGAGAATATTTCTGATGATATAGCAGGTACATAACCAACTTTTCTGTGTTGATGGTTAAGTAATCAGTTGCTCATATCCAGATGATTATATAAATGAAAAAGTAGAAGGCTAGACTGCTTTTCCAGAGTTTTACAGCGAATATTTCCCTCATATATAAAATGTCCCATAAGAGCAATGCAATTATCGAAAACTTACAGCGGCAATTGCATTGTATCAAGTCACCATAACAACACATTTGAAACCGTTTCGCTAGACGTCAGTAAACAACACAAATAAATGTCAGATAGACTTCAAAAATAGAAAAACATTTCGCGTTTAGGTGACTACTCCATACAATCTATAGAGGAAAGTATAAATGAACAAAAAATAACATTTCCTTGAGAATTTCTTTATTCGTGAAATATTCCAATGAATTACAATCGTGCATAAAAATGACCAGATAATTTTGCATTCAAGCGTGATATCTTATACAAATTGCATTCGGTTATTTTCATATTTTGTAAAAGAGCCCTCGTCTTTCGGACTCAAGCACTTTCGCCAAAATATGAAAATAAACTTGCAATTTTTAGATATCACGCTTTCTTGCAAAATTATCGGTAATTTTCATGCACTCGTGCAATTATAACCGATAATTTTTTTGGCATTTCAGCCCATAGTAGCGAGTTATTCTAGCCAATCTTTCGGTTTTATACTGATAAAACTACGTGGTAATTGGTAAAACCTTGTTTACCTTTGAACTGTCAAAAGTATAAGGTTTTCTGCGTCGATTATATTGAACTGGCTTGTATAAAATGTTACCTTAATAAAATAGTCATTCACTTTTCACTTGTTTAGCATAATTATAGCGTAGGTTATGAGCCTTTTATATATTTTATACACTGGCTTTTGAATTTTCCCAATGAAGAGCATTCTTTTGATTCTCTTGGTAATGAGTTGTAAAGCTGTAAACCTTTGACGAACACTGTGTTGTAGCAGCATTAGCAGTGCTGATATGAAAAACATGTATTGTTTGTTTGTATTGTGACTATCTTTTTCTTGAAGATACATTATTCCTTCGATTAGGTAGGTTGGTAAGTATCCTGACTTCAGTTTATAAACAAATTTGAGCATATTATAAGAATCTCTCTGTCGAACAATCAATGAATCCAAGGCTTCCAACATGTAAGTATTGATGTTCGTTTTCTACATAACAAAATGGCTCTCAAATGGCGGCATCAAACTCAGAAACTCGTGGTAAACGGGCCAATAACAAGACGAGATCATGTTAATTGACACATATTCTAGTATTCTAGTGTTTGGTATGATTTGTGTCAACATTTTTATTCATTCGTCTTCTACGACTGCTTATTAGCGCCAAAAATAAAAAATCTTGTAATTGCTACTTTTGATCTATCAATTGAATGTTTCAACTGCGACTTTTAATCTGCCAATTGACAGATCGAATCTGGCTGTTGATATTTTTTTTAAAGTGATTTGAATTGACTGAAGATGAGTTCAATCAATTTCAAGTGGATTGAATTCACAACTCTATCGACCTCTGGTTCCAAAAAATCCAAGAAGTTTCTCATTTCTGGAAAACTTCTGTTTGAACATTCCTTTCGCCAATCCACTTTACAATTGAAATCGAGTTATGTGAATAAAATGCAAATCCCATTCATCGACTGACTCCTTGTCCTGAATTTCTTCAAAGTCTTCAAGTCCGTTTTGACTATATCCAAGAATTTTTTGAGTTGTAAAGGAGACTCTTTGATTATTGGAGCAAAATTGAAAAATTTATCAATATGACTCAATCAAATGAGCCCTTTGTTTTCATACCGGTGGACTAAAAGCATAAGAGTATTTTTTTGCTGAATTTTCTAATGAACTCATGCCTTTGGCTGCATTACCTTGAATGGAATTTTTTGAAGAATTGAAACGTTCAATGTCGGTAAGCTTCTAATCCGTATGAATGAGATTATAAAATGTCTTATGGAATTTCAATATCTGCTCAAATGGTCCATGAAAAGTTGGATTTTCATTTTTTTTATCGTAGATAACTTCCTTATTGCTTGTATGATGATGATGTGACATTATTTAAACCGAACAGTTTGAAACCGAATCAAGATCTTTCGTAAAATTCGCAATTGCCAAATCAAATCTGCCAATTGACACATTCAATCTATCAATTGACAGATCAAAAGTTGCAATTGCCGGATAATCTGTCAATAACCAAAAGTCGCAATTGGGAGAATTTTTATTTCTGCAATGGCACCAATACGCCGTCGTACTCTTCCACTTTTACTTTTTCGTCATGATAATTTCCTTCCATGCGTTACGAATTCCTTTTCCAGCAGAGGGAGCATCCTCGGACGCCGAAAAAACCGAGGCCGAGCAAGACGACACCATAGACTCCATAGCCTACTCCTTCCAGGGCAACCCCTCCACCTGCGCGGCCGACCTACTACGCACCTCTGAATCCTCGATCATCAACTTCCTGCGCGCAGACTCGGCCGAGCGGCAGCGCGAGAGAAGATTCGCCTGTCCCTTTTGCGGAAAATGCGTCCGATCCAAGGAGAATCTGAAGTTGCACGTGAGGAAACATACTGGGGAGAGGCCGTTCGTCTGCCTTTTTTGCGGTAGGGCCTTCGGGGGCAAGAGCGACCTGACGCGCCATCTCAGGATCCATACGGGCGAAAGGCCGTATCACTGTGATATGTGCGGGAAATGCTTCGCTAGGGCCGACTATCTCTCGAAGCATCTCACCACGCACATCAACACTCCCCGTTAAACATTGGGGGCACGTGAAAATACGTTACGGGAGGAGTAAAACGAAGTGCTACTCAATGTAATGACAAAAATTTAGACGATTCTCAAAATTGTTTTTTTTTACTTTTGGTATCACCAGAGTCATTGAGGAAGCTCCAAAATCATTTAAACTCAGTAGGGAAACTATACTATTCAATGCCATGGCATAATGATTGAGAATATTACTTACTCATGGCTTGTCCACCATACTTCTCACGATGCAGAAAAACTCTAAGTCGTCTCCACAATTTAATACTTAAAGGATGTCAGGACGGTGATTCAGTACATGTTTCGAACCTTCATAGGTTCATCATCAGCTGAATTAACATTTAATTATGGAGATGAAAAAATTCAATTGGAAAAAAAGGTCACATGGTGAAATATGTATTGGAACGAATTATGAGAATTTTGTGATTAGGTGAATTCAGGATATCCCTTACACAATGTAATGTAAACAATGTATACTTCACCATGTGATTTTTTCTCCCAATTGAATTTTTTCATCTCCATAATTAAATGTTAATTCAGCTGATGATGAACCTATGTAGGTTAGAAACTGAATCACCGTCCTGACATCCTTTAAATATTAAATTGTGGAGGCGACTTAGAGTTTTTCTGCATCGTAAATCTTACACTCCACTTTGAGATACAATGGACATCTACCACAGGTCACCATACTTCTGTTTCATCTCATACTTCTGACCATCCTCTGAAACTGATCTCTTCCATGTTCCGAACATTATTCTCAAAAATAAACATTCAGCTGAAGATAGACTGGCGGTGTATAGTCATATCACCGGCATCGGACAAAGTTCATGTGAAAAACCAACAATTTACATATTATTGCTGGGAAAATAGATAGTGAGAGGTCACTATTCGCTAAGAAGACGTCAACAACTGTTTTCCGTTGAAAAGAGGATATTGTTATACTTTCTGTTTATTCAACTCTCTATTATTCATGAGAATTTGACTGATCATTCTTGAATTATTACCAGTTTCATTTTATAAAAAATTGTGAACTTTCACAGCCGATAACTAATGAATTGTTAGGTGTTTCCGGGTTTCTAAGCTGTGGTCTTCAGGTTTTCGGGCCTCTACATCTGCGATAGACATTTTCGTGAGCGATGGGGTGATGGTTGAAGTGACCTTCCTTCCTGCAAGCTTTTGGTTAGATGTCATTCAGATAATGTGTCTCCATTTATCGAGCAGATTAATTGACGGTCCCACTCTGGATCCATTAAATAGAGACTCGTCATCTCAACCACATCTAATCGAAGCCTCGTAGCAGAAAAAATCACTTCGACCAATGCCTCATCGCTTTTTAAATGGATGCCGCAGACGCAAACGAAAAGTCAGGCCCAAAAGCTGGAGACTGCGGCTTAGAAAGCCAGAAACACCTAACAATTCATTAGTTCTATTTAATTTCAAATACTCTTCATTTCAACAAAAAATCATATTTTTAATAAGAATTTGACTTCCTTCAATTCATTACAGTAACTCTAAAAAACCTCTATAATAATATATAATATAATTAAAACTGATACGATTTTTCCTTGAATCAAGACCCCGGACAAGAGAAATCATTGTTGAAATTGGTGAAATTGACTAGTAATAACTCAGGAACAACTAGTTCGAAGTAATCAGTGTTGGATACAAAATTGTAAATCACCTATCGAAGTTATGTCACACAATTGAATTTGTCACCAAAAAGTACTAAAATTGATGCTTTTTCACTGAACTTTGCCAAACTTTGGCATCTCTTGTCCCGTTCAAAAGTTGAAAGAGTGTTTTTACGGTCGCACTCTATAATTTACTTTATCGAAATGTAATAGATCGAAAAAATGAACTCGAATTAAATCCAAAAAATGGAAATGAATCAATTGAAATATGAAAATTGGGGGGTATAATGAATTCAAATGAGTGAATATTGTATTTTATTGTTTTCATTTGAATTCAATTACTCTATCTTATACGTTTTTTGAAAGGTTCTAGTGGACGATAGAACCAATACCATTCAGCAAAAAACACTGTCAGCCACTTCAAAATTAATACACGTCTAGTGGCCAATCAATCTGTTGAGCGTCAGGAGATTTATAATCTCAAAATTAGCAGTGTCAAAAGCTTTCGCTGCTGGCACCTGCTAATTTTGAAAATATTATGAGCGTGGTTACATTTCGACTTGTAGATTCTGTCGTCATAACACCAATCTGTCTTCCTTTTTGGATATAAGGATCATTTGAATGTTAGGAAGGACACCTTTTACTCCACTCTCTCCGAAACGAATATCTTCATAAACTGTTCACATATTTTCCATAAGAAAGTTCAATTATAAAATCTTTCATTTTATCCTTGAAGGGTCAGGGTCAGATTAAATCAACAACTTTGAACAATGTTGCCTCTTTCATTTACTCTACTCAATAAAGTTGATCGTTTCCTTTTCATCAGTTCCTGCTGAATAATCTATTCTAATAACAGTGAATAGACATGCTCTTATGAATTATGAGTTTGAATGTACCTATATTTTCCAACCATAGAGGGCCGAACCAAATTTTTTCCCGAATCGAAACATTAGTAAATATAACCACCTAAAGAGAATCGGTTACATATGGATATGTATCCAATCTTAAAGTGAAGAAATCTTCACCTTTGTCAATACGTTGAAAGGGCTCCGTTTTATAATTTCTCTTAACTCGTACATATTTTCAAATATCCTCAACAAAATTGCAAAATAGAATTTAGCTCAATTACGTTGCAATATTCCAAAGCTTTCTTAAGTTCACCTGAAGATTAGACAATTCGTTTTCGAAGTACACACGAGTGGTCACAGAGTTGGAGAATGGCGTGTACCTTTTGAAGAACATATCACAGTTCTAAACCAGTGCATTCAAAACTTCATTCAATCACTTCAACAGAAATATTTTTAGTAACACCTGTAATGTATTATAATTTCAGATGATAACGTGAGATCAAGAATATCAGTTTTTTTGAGTTAATTTATTATTTTTTTTGCATTAGGTATATCATTGCAGTGAACAGTCCGGGTCGAAGAAAATTATGAAGAATGAAAATTTCTTCATTGGTGCTGTGGAGGCAAAATATAAATTTCAAGGAAATCGCATTTAGTATTCACCAAACAATTCTCTGAAACCACTCGTTTACTTCACACATAGACTTGCATTTGAGTTACACGGAAAGTGCCTATAATAACACAGTTACTAAGATTTCTACCAAAATTGAATTATGTTTTTCCTTGAGCATATTTTATTCAGTTTCGATTGTTTTCACAAGGCTTTCCAATGAAACTGATTCTTCGCAACACTTCTGGCATTCATGAGCATTTGTGTAAGGACGTAATTCAGTATTGAACATTATTTTTCATCAGATGGACCTTTACAGCCACTGTCAACAAAATTTCAGATATGAATATGAAAAAATCTATTTTTTCAAATGTTTAATTCCTTAAATCTCCGTTTATCGTATCTTTCAGTGGAAATTTTCAAAAGAATTTGTGACTATTTGTACAACAAACGCTTCTGATAAAGCTTTTCAATTTTATTAATTCGATATTAGTGATATTTGTTGAGTAGTATGACATTCCTTCTAGTGAAAAATATGAGAAGAGAATCAATGGATTTGACTTTTTTGGAAGAATGAATTGATATGTTCAAAGTATTGTCACCTAATCTTCTACTTGTTGAGAAGACTCTTATTGGAAAGAATTGTTCAATCTGAGATGTACTATACAAATCACTATATTAAAGTGAAAAGTGAATGATTCAGCAAAAATCAATCACTTTTTCAAATGTTATTGTCGGAAAGTCTTCTAAACATAGTTACCAGAGCAGCAAATAGAATTCTAATATCACATCCAAGTTTATTCATATTACACACAGCAAACATGAAGAAGGTTGATTAGGTATGAAATGAGATTTTCTCCTATTCTATTTCAATTTTGTCGTTTTCCCCAACGCAAGTAATCAATTATTGAAACTAACAGATCAATTCTACATTTTGTGTGTACCGTCCACGTGTGCTGTGTTTTCCCCAGTGGAGCAGCAGCATCCTTGGAAAACTCTGATCCTCAAGGAAAACACAGTGTACAACAGCCTGAAAATCATCGATTTAACATTTATTTGGCTGTGATTAAACTTTAGGTTTGTTGTGATATGCAATGTATTATTTTTAATTTTAAGGGAGTTACCAAACCTAAGCAATATATAAGTGACATCGACGTGAAGTTATTATCTAGTCAAGAGATATTTCAGAACTTGCCGTCGTCCCCTCCCCAGTATGAAAGAAAAATATTAACATACATAGTGACTATTTATATAAATATAAACATGTCGTGCCAAAAATTGATGTACCACGTACCTCAAACGAATTAAATTATAGATGTGTAGGTTATGTTGTAACCCAGTGGTGTTTAGGAACACTCAGTTCGAGATACTTATTTGATAATATCTGACAGAAACATCGATTAATGAATACCTATACATCTTCTATTACCCTCTTCAAAATATTGTAGAGCGCATTGAATGGAAGTGTTTGGCTTGACCGAATTGAAACATAACCATATACTCCAGTAAAGGAAGTGAAAACTGGCTGGACTGATTCGAGACCAATTGCAGATACTTGGAGTAACTTGAATTTTGTTAAGAAAGGTGCCCAGTATCCGAGTAAACAACTTCCGTTACTGGGAAAAAGCGCGGGGGGTGGAACTCATTGGGGGAGGGGTTTAAAAAAAATTATGAAACCAATCGATAAATTATCATTTTTGAACATAAAAACATTGATTGCAATTTGTCATAAAAATGCACCCCTTTCGAGTAAAAGCGCAAGGAAAAGTGTGATTTTTGAAAATCTGTTAGTATTACAAAGAAATTATACATTACTTATATGAAGTATTTTAGTTGACAAATAAAGTGGTTTTTGTTTTATTTTTGTACGATTAATATTAAAGGAGATATGACATGGCAAAAATGGTTGCTCAACGAAAAATGAAGAAACCGGATCGTTCTGGCGAAAATATCTCGAAAAATATAACTTTTACAAGAAAAATGATCTCTATCATTTTGCAAGATGACAAAATCGGAAAAATTTGGAGACCAACCAGAACCGTTTAAAATAAGAAAAAAAAAAGTTATGGGCAAAATATTTTTTTTTTTAAATTTTTAATGCCAACTTTTTAGTGCCATATGGGATAAGGTGCTTGAAAAAAAAATCCCCCAGTAAAAAGTCAGAACACTTCGTCCTAAATATGTCCAGCCATTTTTGGCCCTATCGGGTAATTATTGTTTATGTTTTGGCCTGCTAAAGTTCGGTAAAATCGTGTATTTTTTAAAACATTTTTAGTTTTTGGCCAGCAGCGTGAACAGTATTTATTTTAAACAGCCGAATTTTCCTGCATTTATTCCAGGATAGTTGTATTTCAATTTTTTGTTATAATTTTTCATCTGTAAGCAAATTTGTCTGTTTAAAATTGCCCATTTTATGTTTATAACGGAAAATGCTCTTTTTTGTCGGGCGAAATAAAAAAAATCTGCCCATCCAATTCATATGACATGAAATTTCGGCGATAACCTTACCTTTGAAATGGTTCCTGGTACATCTCGTTATCATCAGCCAAAAAAAAGTTATGACCAAGAAACCTTTTTTTCCATCAATCACATAAAATTTTTATAATTAATCCATTGGGACTCTCTATTTGTAAGTTTCATGAACACTTTGCAGTACTGTATGTTTAGATGATAAGCGAATTAAATTCTATCAAATTTCAAATCAAAATATTTTTTAAAAAGCCCTAAAAAAGGGTAGTTTTTACGGTTTACAGGGTGTTTCAGAAATTTCTGACATTGAAATCGTTTTCAATGACCCAAAAAACCCCCCGGTACCTATTTCCACGAAAATTCATTTAATATTGCCCGAGATATTAAAAATTTATTCATTTTGTGCCAAAAAAACAGTTTGGCCAAGTTTTATAGCGTTCTGGAGCTTTGCCCAGTAACCAAACTTGTTTACTCGGATACTTGACACCTTTTTCGACAAATTCCAAAAAAATTCAAGTTGATCTGAGTGGTCTCGAATTAGTCCTTCATTTTACTGAAAAAATTACTTCCTTTACTGGAGTAATACGATTAGTTTGAGCTGGATATTTATTCTTAAGATTCTATTGTTCCAGATATCTTGATAAAAAGCTATTTCATTGATAGAATCCGAAAATGAAAAGTGATTTCAGAAATCGGCATTCCCATTTATTGTTGATTCTTGAGTTCTGGAACCAAAAAAATCTCATCGATTTTTTCGAATATAGAATTCTATGAATAATTGCCTGGAAAACAAAATTGGGTTATCGAAGGTCAAAAATGTACGTTTGCTAGTCAGCAGTAGATTCTGGCTACTGAAAAAATACTCCGAAGTATTTTTTTTGAAGCATTCTGTATATCGACTCTGAATGACTCTAAATAATATGCATTTTTCTCCAACTTTCCTAAATATGTGACTTTCCATTTTCATTATTATTTTTAGATGAAACATAATGATAATCAATAAAAATACCAAACAACTGTTTCAATTCTAACAGAAATACTCGAATGTGTTCGTAAACTCCACTAATACAATTTTATATGTGTATGTCATTGTAATTAAATGTTTAACATCGAAAATCCTGCCTCAACATACAAACCGATATTTTTCTATAAATGTACAAGGTAACGTCCAACTACAATTAATTGTTAATCATTTCTTGAAACTTTGTTGCTCAATAGAATAACATTGAACTTCTATTATTCACAATGATGTTAAACATTTATTGTTATTTTAACACTAAGGACTCCAATTTCCAGGCATGGAAATATATTCGATAAGATGAGTGTCCTGAAAATATTGGTGTCGAACAAAAGAGTTTCAGTTCTAAATTTGGTTTACCCTTGCAAAAATTCCAGGTTCTGAATTGATAGCCTAAGAAATATTTTCCCCAAAATGGTTTTCATTAGACTTTTTTCATTTCTCAGTGATTTCCCTTTGAGGTACACCATATTTAGAGGTTAACTCGTTTGTACTTAATGCACAATATATTATATCCATATTAAATAAATATATGTGTGATATTTAAAGGCTTCAGGACAAATCTCGAGCAATTGATTTTCAAGCATTTGTGCCTTCACACTCCCAACTTCATTTCATTGAAATATGATGATTGTGATTTTTTTGGAAATATTTTTATGATCTCTATGATTTCCGAATTCGATCTCAATTTTGATTGTGAATGGGTTCATTATATTATAGACGTTCTTGAGAAGAGTGGAAGAGACTGGAAAATATTTTTACATAACAGTATCACGAGGATTTCTACGGTATATTGATTTGAAAAAAAAACTTAACTATTCGCATGAATAATATTTTTACTTTTGAAATAGTTTTACAGTGATCTGTGCTGTGTCATCAGATGGCTATAATTTTGACAATGGTTTTCTGCATTCCATTTTTTTATATATGCATATGCATTCAAAAATGAATTGAGTTGTTTCAAATTTGAGGGTTTATGATATTTTTTATAGGTGCAACAGTTTCAGGTGAATTACTATTACTAGATTTTGTGAAACGCGAACCTCATTACCGCCATGTTGATGCGATTTTATGGTACTCAATTGAGCTATTTCGAATTTTACTATACCGTCTGACTGCGAAATCATTGTACCAACGCTTTTGTTTGTGTAGGGTTGGAAGTTTGATATTCATTATTGAAGAATAGTTCATTTTCTAGACTAATCGATAGAACATGATTTATATATACAATGATATAGCACAAGTGGCCATCTCTATCAAAATGGCACCAATGGAGCCATTTTCCCATATTCCGTAAGGCGGTACTATAGCGTTATCTATGCCCAAGATGAATAAAAACCCTGGTGCGTTGAGCGATATGCTTTTGTTTAGCCAATTCCTCTCGACCTGAGAAATCGAACAGTAAACTTACATTTTTTGACGGTGGGTGGTGTTGAGGTGGTGGTGATACAAATGCGATTTTCTAAGGGTACGAGTGATTTTCGACACCGGCGCGGCGGTCTCGTTGGATAAACTATTGCGGGATCTTTCGTTCACCAATAGAATTATCAGTATACAAAATACGTAAAGTCAAGTTCGTCTAATAAAAAGCTATTGATTTTTTGGAAATGTTTGACAGTTCGATTTGAATTTGAATGCATTTGAAAGTTCCTTTAATATTCAGAACCTTGTACCTAGTTCTTGTTTCTTTTCACGTTTTTCTTGTTTATATTCTTTTTTAGTGTTTATCGTTGCTGTTCTTGTATTTGTTTGATTTTATAGTAATAGTTAGATTTATTATGAACCGATTTACAAAGCTCAAAATAAAACGCTCGGGTAACGTGTAGGGATTACTCATCCCTCATATCATCGGCTCGTAATCACATTAAAATTGCATCTTTGTTAACACTATGAAGAAAAAAGTACTTACCTATCTTCGGTTCCTCAGAAAGTAGAAAGATAAGATATCAATACTTTCCAGTTTCACTCACAACTATATTGTTTCGGAAGATTTAAAATCACATCACTATCACTGAGTTGATATATTTTCCATCGAATTGAAAGCAAAAGGAATACCTCATAATCAGTCAAAATGTGATGACTACATAATTTCTAGCATTTCGCGGAAAAGCAAGAAATTGCATGCGAAACATGAGACCATGAAATAAACATAACCTATAAATTTATAAATAATCGAATGGCCGTCGAGCAGACGCATATCATGGCATCACAGATTAAATTAAAATCACGTAAGGTGTGCCTCTGCTGGCAAACTCTAGAAGGCATCTCTTCAGTTGAAATTGATCAAAATCAAGATAGCGAAAAGTCGAGAAAATTTGCTTACAATCTATTAGGTATAAGTCAACACACCAGGGTTTTTATTCATCTTGTCTATGCCACTATTGTTGAACAGCTTGTTGAATCAATCAGAAACAAAAACCAATTATTTTCAGATTATGACGACAACTCTGTTTATTCAAATATTTGAGCAGTTCAAATCATAGTTTTTTTATGAGAAATAATATTTTCAACTTCAGTTGTCTCAAAAGTATTGGAAGAAAGGATTATGTTTTGAACTCCCTATGAAGAAGGATGAAAATACTATGAGGTAAATGTCACTGTTTCAGACGTAGTTGATTAATTACTATGGAATGTCACAGCTTCGTCATCCATTTTTCACTGAGACAGAGAATATGAACGTATAGTATAATCAAAATTTTTTAATAGAAATAGTTAAAGTTTTAAATTTACCACTTTCTTCCAAGACTGTTAAGAGAATTGACATTGAAAACGGAATTTCCAAAAAAGAATTGAACTTTGTTTTTTTCACACCAAATCTGTGGTTATTGTCCAGCATGATGGGCAACATTAGCAGTTTTATACCGTTCCGTACCTCATGTTTGCATACTCTTCTTTGAAACGAGTTTTTATGGCTCGTCCGCTCTGGCCAATGTATTTATTGTTGCAATCTTGACAACTGATTTTGTAAGATTGAATAAATGGTAAGCCAGAACCGACGAGCCATGAAAACCCGTTTGAAAGAGCATTTTGGACAGATGACATACGGAACGGTGGAAAAGTCCAGTGTCAACAACATGCGCTGGACAGTGACCACAGAATTGAATGTTTTTTTGCGAGTAACCCGGTTACAAAGGTCGGTAACCGTCAAGTTATAACCCCCACTTCACGAAATTTCAAAACTGGTAACAGAAACTTGATTTCGCAAAAATGTGCGTGAAAGATCTGGTTATATTTTAATTTTGAATGAGAAACAGTGAGGTTATGTTGTTGTTGTTATTGTTTACTATTTATTTTGAAAGTTTTATAGATATGGAAATATTGAAATATCAAGTTGTTTTCGAAGATTTCTTCTTAAGTGACAATAATTTATATTTCCACATTTTGAACTTGATTAATGATTGAGATTCACGATTACCAATAGGAAAAACATGTGAAACTCATTTAAGGATGCCAATAGATCATAATATTAAGTTGAACCAGTATCATGAAAATACGTTTTTCGTTTTTCCAACTATTTCGAATAAAAAAAAATACACTTTCAGCCAGTTGCATGCTAAATGCACTGTGAACTGTCTACAATTGTGTGTTTCTCTTCCTCTGTCTCTGTCTTTGTCGTTTTTATCATCTTCTCATATAACCGCCTATAACCCTGCTGTCGAGCAACGTTACGTTATCAATAACACGGTAATAAATAGTGACATCATTAATGACGTCACATCAACTTCCCCTCTATTACCGCATATCGCTAAAATGCAACCGGTTACTGAAAATCGTTACCATTTGTAAACCGGTTACTCGCAAAAAAAAATCATTTTGGTGAAAGCAATCTGAAACTGATCGGACATGTGTATGACACAAGACTACTCGATGCATGTGAGAGTCTAGAAATAGCAAAATGTTAAATTCGCATGAATATTGACAAAGGGCCTATCCCTTTCAAGCCGCTTTTTAGTAAATTGTTGAGAAATTAGTTTGAATGATTAGTAGTAACAGACGAAGTCCATAAGGGACCAAAAAACTTCACTGCACTACCTGAAATTGTAAAGTATATAAATAGCTAACCTAGTCTTCAAATTTAGTATCAATTTTATTCTGAAGATGCTTACCTTCTTAGAGGAATGCAAGTCGAGTGCTAATAATATCAGTTTGGTGTAATGGTAATTGATTTTTACAAAAAGTTTCAACTTTGACAGCAAAGGTTTCAATGACATTGTTCAATAGTGTCACAGATAACGTCATAATTCCGCCATATTGAATTTGAGAAAAATTGCTCCAGCACCGCCATTTTGAACTGAAACGACCACTTTTATATATCTTCGAAAAGAGAATTTCATGACTTATGATTGGTTCAGAAAAATATAAGGCGATTCTGTCAAAATTTTTCACTCGGGTCGACGGCGCATATGGCCTAACCGAAAGTGATGTGAAATAAATTTATTGTTGATAATATTGACTTCAATGAACTATAATCTGATTTCAAATACCAAATTTCATAACCCTGAAAATCTACTGAACGATGCTGTGTACAATGCTTTCGTAGTCACCCGGTATATTATGCTGAATTTTGTTCCACTGTTTTTGTTAATGAACGCTTTCCAATGCTCCATCTTGTCTGGTATATGAGCTCAACTGTTATGAGAAAGCTTTAATAATTATTAACAAGTTTGAATCATCTGAGACAAAGCAGTTCCAATGAGAAATTTTATATATCGGAGTTTGTCAAACGCATAGGGTCGCATCACATAATGACGAAAAATGATAATGTCAAACTATTCTTTCATGTGAAACCAAATATTGAGAGAAACTCAAGATGATTTTTCCTTTTTTTCCACCTCTAAAGAACATCTGTATTCAAATACAACAATAAGGTTAGCATAAGATACTTGATTATTGATATTGATTTTTTAGCGATTCATTTCACAGAAAATTTCAGATCATTGTCCTCGAGCACAAACAATCCTTCCATATTTCTTGAAAAATATTACACTTGGTGGTTTTGCTATTTATATGTAAATAATGAAATATTGAAAATAAATGTTCCTAAATGACAGTGAAATAGTTAAAGATATTTTTGTGTATGTAAATATTCGATGACACTATCGCCAGAAGGAAATTTCGTTTACCATTTTTTTAGGAGGGGCATAGACTTATAAATAAATGTGCTTAGATGTTGTTTCTTGGTGTTGTCGTATAGTTTGTGTTAGAAAAAATTGATATTGTCAAATTTCAGAAAAGAGAATTGAAAAGATTTGGAAGTGTAGCGTGTGATATAAAACGAGCAGTGGCATGTTGAGGTTTTTCTTTGAATAATTTTATTGTTCCCAATACCTGGCTGCCCCCCTGTACATTGCACTAAATGATATTGAATGTCTGATGCTGCATGTTTCATTGGTTGATAATATTCCTGAATCTTCCACTCCTTCCAACAATCAATAGTAGACACAGTAGATCATAACATTCTGTTGAAAAAATTATTCAATATAGGCATAAGAGGTTTGATTCATCAATGGTTTGAAAATTACTTGGGCAGTAGACAACAGTTTGTTTATATGGGATACAAAATGAGTTCACTTAGAAGTGTAACATGTGGTGTCCCACAAGGTCCAATTCTGGGACCTGTTTTGTTTCTTTATATGTATATATATATATATATATATATATATATATACATATATATATATATATATATATAAACTCGGTTTCAGAGCTGAATTTGAGGGGTGAAATAAAATTATTTGCAGATGACACAACACTGATTTATTGCGAGAAAGAAGAAGGAGAAATTATTCGTTACATTAATGACGATTTAATGAAAATTTCGTTATGGATGAATAGTCACAAGTTATCTTTAAACATTGGAAAATCCTCATTTATGTTATTGGGGAAGAGAAAACCAAATCATAGTACGAATAACATTATTTTTAATAGACAAAATATAGAATATTTGGGAGTTACAAAATTTTTAGGATTATATATTGATGAACAACTCTCTTGGAAAAATCAAATTGAATATTTGAGAAAAAAAATATCACCATTAATTGGTATTTTGTTCAAAATCCGAAACTATATTTGTTTGAAACATCTCAAATTAATATATTACAGCTTTATTCATTCAAAACTACAATACTCGATATCAGTATGGGGAAATGCTAACTCTTCGACCATACGTCCCCTGAAATCTCTGCAAAATAAAACAATCAAATGCATATTCAAATTACCTATTCGATATCCCACTTCCGATTTATATGTGAAAAATGAGCTTTCAAGTATCACCTCTTTATATAAATTGTAAATTTGTTCTTTCATCCATTTCGTAAAAAATTAAAATAAACATTCTTCTCTAACCTTCAACACAATTGAAACAATTCATAAATATGAAACTAGACAGTCCAAAAATCTGAGTACAATCAGTAGAATCAAAAAAACTTCGGAAAAAAATCAATTCTATACAATGGAGTGTTAATATATAACAAACTACCAAAGGAATCAACTGAAGTTTTTTTTGACAAACGATTCAAAAGAAACTTGAAAAAGTATTTGATCCAGTAACACTTCTCTTTTTCCATCTGACATTGGATTGATTCATAATCGAAATCTTCTTTTTAATGCATGAATTGTAATAGTGACTCAGTTTCAAGATTCCTTCTTTATAAACATTCATGTTTTTTGGGGTCAATAAAGATTGATTGATTGATATTGACACTTGACAGTTAAATATTATTGGAAATTGTCTTGTCGCCACGATCTTGGTGTGGGTACCAGCACTACCAGGTCTTAAGAAAATAAAAGCCACATGAACAAAATATTCCATCGTTGGAACTTGATGCATCTAGGGCCAGTTCCACAATAGCTGATCACCTAAAAGTAATAACTGAACTATGAGTTGAAGGATTGACATGTGTTTCAGAATGGTCAGTTAAGTGCGTAAAGATCACAATATACTTGAAAAAAACTGTCTCTCAAACGTCACTGCAATAAAGTACCCTGACAGAAACCCGAAAAAAGGTTTATAAGCATATTGCCGAGAAAGTTGAACTGGTGACAGGACTACAGCAGTAGTTCAGTGGTCCTACTGATGTATCACTTTGGAAAAATTGTCAAAAACAGTCAGTGATCATTGCCGTTGATGTGGTAGTGCCGCTGTTACTTCAGAACACGTGCTTTACGGTAATGAAACTGTTACCTCCGATACACAGAAATACGCTCTCTGAGAAGTGATCAACTGCATCAGAAGTGTCAGTGTTCAGGGCTCTGAATGAGGGTCATGTACAAATAGATCTTGGAGGTCGTAGTACGGTGAAGCTGTGGTACATGAACGATCCCTACAACCTACGATTGCCTATTGCCGCCATTTTAACTACTGAATAAAATCTGTTCAAGAATATTTGTTGGAAATGAGGTATAAAAACCAGAAAATGCATATATCCCATCTGAAAGAATGAGAAATGATATTTCATCTTGATATTATTATAGTTTACACTGCTTCTCAAAAGTCCCCTCCCCCCTCTTATCTTTGTATCGATTATACCAAAACAAGTGATATTTGGAAAGGAAATATTAAAGACTTCTCAACTAGTGATGATAGATGACGTCACAAGGCCATTGTGACCAATAATTTTAATTAGAAACCTACGGCAATTTTGTTTGTGTTTATGTCAGTTTTGGCAACTCGATTTTGAAAAACGCAAAGCTGTGATGAATTAAAACAGTTAGTACTAACATTCAAAATTCAAGCTTCGCCTATGGATATTTGTCAAATAAGCTGACGATTTTGTTAGTTTCCCTAGATCGACGATTTTGTACTTGTCCATAATGATGATAAGATAAGAAGGGGAAAGGGATTTCAGCTGAGACTTACTGAATCATCTCAGTTCACCATAAAACGAAAAAAAATATCATTTCAAATTCCAAACTCTCAGGGTGAGTATATTCTTGAAATCATAATACTCGTAAAATGAATATTTATTCCATTGATGAATTTTTAATGCTATGTAATAATCATCTGATCAACATTCTCACAACCCTGAGTTAATTAATTATTTTATAGTTGTTTTATCATTGAATTACAATCTACTATTGTCAGTTTTTTCACAAAATAAACAATCATACTTGAAATATTGACCGTCGTCAGCGTAATTTGGAATATTTCCTTGAAATTATTACGCCAAGAGCCAGAGCAAAAAAAGTAGGTTCATAATGCAATCTTCTACAGAATTGATTTTCTTGTTGGAAAATGTCTGGGGGTGTCCCCTGAATATAAATTCAAGTTGGCGGCACAGGGGGGGGTTGAGCTTCAGCCGCCATCTTGGAAAACACGTTTCATCAAATATCTCGTGAACCGTGCATCGTACGACAAAAACAGTAGGGATCATTTTCGTAGATAATAAAATTCTCTTCAACTTTTATTCGAAACTTTTTTCCGTATAGTGCATAGGTTTTCATTTATAGCGCGCCAAACTGTTCCCAGCATGGTTATTGCTAAATATATAGTGAACGGTTGATGAAACAGTATAAATGGCAGTATTTTGGCGCGCCATAAATAAAAACCTATGCTTTATAAAAAAAAAAGTTTCAAATAAAAGTTGCAGAGAATTTCATTATCTACAAAAACGATCCCCACTGTTTTTATCGTACGATGCACGGTTCACGAGATATTCGATAAAACGTGTTTTCCAAGATGGCGGCTGAAGCTCAACCCCCCCCGTCCCGCCAACTTGAATTTACACTCAGGGGACACCCCCTAACATTTTCCAACAAGAATATCAATTCTGTAGAAGATTGCAGAAAAAAAGTACCTGGTTCTTGGACTATATATAGAAATATAGATAAGAAAGAGCGTGTGGGTAGTGTTCTGCTCGTTTTATGCAAATCACCGTTACATTTTCGTCTTCCGATATGTTATTGTTGGGAAATGGTCTCTTTCTAGTAAACAACGAATCAGTCAAAATTCTTTCACGGCCTAGTAAAATTTCATCATAGTTCTTATAAAATGAGACCAGATATTTTGTGATGTTTAATGAAATCACTGAGCTACGAGTGCTTTAGTTGAAAGTGATATTGAAAGATGGGTTTGCTCAGCTATTCAAAGCAAAATGGTGCTGTATTGTGAAAGAAAATGTGATATAGAAATGTGGATAAGTAATTTTACGATATATTTCATTGGACAAGGTATTTTCAAGAATAATGGTTATCAATGGGCGAAAGAAAAGAGATATTTTCTCTCGTACTCCATTATGAAAGTTGTTATTTTCGAAATGTCCTGTAAATTATGTCAATGATTATCAAGAGAATGGATTGACCTAATAAGAAATATTTGAAATCAAACATTGGAATCATTGTTGGGGAATCGATTTGAGTAAAAGTTGAGGAATTGTGTGGTCTATACGAACATACGCGGTTATAAAAGGTCAGTTCACCAATTTCCTATTATTCGGATTGAAAATTCTGATTTTTATATGTGGTAGAAAATCAGACCTTGATAAATGATATGACACCAAGAAGGGGTTAATATGAATTTTGTTCTCGAAAATATCCACTGTCTCAAAAATTTTTCGGTGCCGAAAATATTATTTCAAAATTTCATTTATTCGGTCAATCTCATGAAACTCTTAATAATCAAATGAATGTAATGTGGTTCTTATATAATTATTGCAAATGTTTATATATGTGTATAAATTTTTTGATGTTGTGTAATATACACGTTCACAAAATTGTCATTTCCAGAATATGTACGTATGAATAAAGATTTAAACTAATGTGAATGATAAGTTTCAATCACCATCACCTGTTAAAAATCCAAATGCTTTACTGGCGTGCGTTGACTGAATTGTTGAACAAATAGTTCGATTCGACTGCTACACAGAAGAATTTTACGGGCAGCAACTAGTAAGACATAGTAGTATATGTTATTCAACCAGCGTATAATGATGGCTATTATTCATGAGGTGAAATTTACTGGCTCAAATTAGCGAGAGAATAATAGCCATTGTATGAGAATAGAATACTATACCTAACCCACGACTAATAAAAAAAATTGTTGAAGATTTTTGATGGAAAATATTGTTACATTACATACATATTTTTAAAAACTTCCTTATTTGATTCCGAAAAATTTTTCGTAAAATACTATTGACAAGTTTGAGTCAAATTTGTTTTGATTGAAAAGCTATTTCGCACATTCATAGATAGATAGATAGATAGTCGCTGATAGCTCAGAGAAGATGCTCCTTGCCTTCTTTTTTTCATATACAGGTGGAGAACTGAATTTCAAATATTTGGTGGTTTATACGATGATATTTTAAAAACCAGTTCACACCGGTGAGTAATGGGTATCAATAAAGTCAAGCAAACAGACGTAATGTTTACAATATACAACAGTCGTGGATAGAGTTGATTTTCATACAGCTTTTTTTCAGCTATAAATAAACATCATTATAACAATTTAGTTGAAGGTATCCTTCACCTACCCCGGATTTCCATAGTATATTGTGTGCTATCTGGGTTTATGCAATCGGATCTGAAAATAGCCACGTATACCGAAACGTTCGTTGTTGAAATATAAAGATTATGAAGAAATGAACGTTTTATTATGACTGAACTAATAACTTATACTGATACATCTATATTTACCAGTTTTCACGTTTGTTTTCGTTTTGATCACTACGCCTTGTTCTTGAACAAACCACATCTGTTGGTAGCAAGTTTTGGGGATATTGAAAGAATCGAAAATCATGAAATTTTTTTGATGTGCAAATTTGAATTATACGAGAAGTTGCTGACTAATTGGACTTGTTCTATACAGAAGGAACTGTTTTTCAAAAGATGCAGTAACATTTTGGGGTAGATTAAAAATCTGCCCTTCTACACTTGTGTAGATTCTAGCTCTTTCAGATTATGGTAGTATTATAAACCCAGAAAACTACGGAACAAATATTTATCCACCATAAGATAATGACGTTTACACAGTAATTATTAACTAGTTATCGACCCTTTTCCTTACCATAAAACTGCTTTTATTTCATTGGTGTTTGGAATAGTTTCAAATCCAATTTCGCGGGAACTTAGTTGCACCACAACATGGCTTTTGTCCATAATAACTAAAACATGTGTCCCATGATGCAATACTGATTCTATAATCAGTACGGGGAAAAAATAAAAGTGCAATTTTTTCTAGAGGAAAACAGCGACATAGTTCTTGGTTTAGAGAGATATGTAAAAAATCAACATTTTCAATAGGTCTTCAGCTGCCATCTGAGCTTCATTCACTTATAGTAGCATATAGCATTAACGGCAAGGAATAAATCATCAATAATATAAATTTGGGTATTAATAGGAAAATAGAATAGGAAAAAGTTTTTTGTTTAATTTTATTACCAGTTTCTTCATTGTTATCCAATTGAATAATAAAATAATAAAAATTCGTCCAGGGCGATAAATATATTAGGAATATTCAACTAATTCATCCTCATTCAAAATCAGAATCAATTATTTATTTGATTTAGATGGACGTGAAAGACGGGAGCCGGCATCCCTATCGTGACATCACGATTGGTAAGGCCAAGCCTTTCCTTTCTCCATTTCGCTATGTATAATATTATCCTAGTGTGGAAAACCGTCAAAAATAACACAGTGTAATTCATTTTTACATAATATACTCTAAAAATATCAACTGACAATTTTCTGGATAAATTTACACGTTTCGTCCACTGTGACTCGCCATCCGTTAGACTTACAAAAAAAAGTGTAGAAACAGAAATTGTAGGGAATTTTGTCGTCTTCAAATCTGGATTTTTGCCGTGAGTTCAGCCGTTAAGGGGTTGAATCGGAAAAAAATACTTTTTCGTACCTTCTATCCAAGATGGCGGATCTGAACAGCCTCCAAAGGTCGAAAATTAGGATTTTACATCAAGGGCCCCAAACCCAATGATATACTATTCCAAAATCAGAACTACACCTCCTTTTGTAGGGCAAAGGCCTTTTTTGCTACCAATTACTGGACTAGTAGGGAAACCCAGAAAAACCTACATTGCCATCAGGTTGGTTGGTGCTGTTATTCACAGAACAGACCCAACCTACCATGCAAGATTGGGATCGATTCAACCAACAATTGCCTAGGCAAAAATTTCACCAGAAAAATGTCTGCCGTGACCGGAGATTGGAACCGGGTGCAAACCGACATCGACAGGGAGTAAAATATAGTTCAACAAATTCGTGATTGTTTTCTTGTGTGAAACTTAACATGAATATGTTCATTCAGTCTCATTTATATTTTTGTAATTTCAGCTGAGAAAATTCTACAACCATGACCTTTTATCAAAAGGAATTTTGTATCGAATTAATGAATGTAAAAAATATAACACTCTAAACATATATTAATTTTTTTTTCTATTAAAACCTGAAAAGTTAACACTTCCAAAAACATTTATCAAACACAATTTCCTTTTGAAATATTTACAGCAGAAGTGATGAACAACCACTTCATTCTGGAGAATTCATGTAAACTACTCTGTCATAGAGTGGTTGTATTGGCCTAAAATTGTGTTCCAGTTTTCCATTTTCTCCTGATAGTTGCCTAAATTCTTGTAGCTGGAAAAAAATCATGATTTAATTTTCGTATGGAAGAAGTAGAAGCACTTATGAGTACTAGTATTTCCTTATACCTAAAAACTTCTATGAGCAGAAATTCTCTGATACACTGAAGTACTAATTGCCTTTTTTCGTATACAGTGGGCGGCTAAATTATGGAACGTATTCATAATTTCGCTAACAGTGTATTTTTGACAAAAATCCTAAAAATAGTTCAATTTTCATTTTTGAATGTAGATGTTTTTTCATGCATTCTCTGTATGTCAGTGGTTTTGATGTTGTAGAGTAAATTATTTAATCAAATGGAAAGTTAGAGTTGTTCTGATACTCCATCTGAAATGTCAAAGGTCTTTACATAACAAATTCAGAGATTGCTCGATCAATTGATTTTATTCTACAGGGTGAGCAGAGATTAATATTTTATCTTAGATTAGAATTTTTTTCATTATCATTAATCAGTAAGCTATAGTGGTCGAATATTCGTAAAATAGAGCAAAAGATAGCTGAATGCGGCATTGAGTGAAGGGTAGAAAAAAGATGTATATCTGGAATGAATAATTTAGTGTAATGGATCACTAACCTAACCACTCGGAGGGGTTAAATTTTGTGTTTTTGTCGATTTCAATCGAAATTAATACTTTTTTTGAAATATTATCGATTATCATTCCGACATCTCGTAAAATTTCATTGCAGGAAATGTTTTCAAGCAACGAATGGTAATTGAAGAATGATGATATGTATTTAGAATATCAATATACTTATAACCACTAAAATTGAAAATTATTATTTTTTATTGCCTATCATTCCGGTTGGGGGTTAAAACATTTTAGTTAATTAGCTTTGGCTATAATTCAAAAATATGATAGAAGTAGCACTTATTCCACTGGAATTCACAAAAGTTTACCAACTATCATTTTTTTCTTCCCCTCCGTTGATAAAGTCAATTTAGAAACAGAAATCAATAAGAAATGGGAAATTCGACTTTCTTGTGCATTAGAAACTATTTCAGTCTTCTGAACTCCACCATATCAGAGGCTTGACCAATTTCACGATTTTTTGACATCGCGAATTAACCAATATGTTCCAAAATTCAGCCGCGCACTCTACAAAGCGTAGACGCTATATAATATAATTGCAAGTTGTAACCAATATATTCCGATTCTGCGATTGAACATTTTCCTAGCTCCCTTCGGAAATTACGATAATTGTGATTCAAAAGGGCATACGAACTCAGAAAATATCTGAAATGTGATGGACTATGACAAAGTATGGGACATGTAGATCAAAATAAAAACTTGTTCGATAACTTTCAACATAAGTTCAATGTATGAATTTCGACTTTATAAACAGCAGATATCATCTACTCACTTGATTATGGGACAGAGGTATAGTGTTCCTGAATTCTATCCAAATGACAACCTCCGAGCATGGTGGTGTAGTCAAAGACCCTCTATAAGTAAAATACTGATTCTTATCGATTGGGGTGAAATCATCCAACGATACAAATCCCTTGATGTTGACACTGGATGCTACATCCTGCACTGCAAGTAACTGTTCTTCGAATTGAGCGTAATTTTTGTTATCCTCATTCGTGGCCTGATAATGAAGGAAACATTTTATTGTCCTCATCTTTACTCTTTCAAATATTGTTCACTCACGTGGTATAAGAATGATAATACCGCCAATCCATCTGATTCATTAGCTGCAACGTCAAAGGTGTCATAGTCAGTCTTAAACATCACCATATGTAATTCCAATGGGAAACTACGACAAAAACCACTTTCAGTCCTTCATAATACTATAACTGTGAGAATTATTTTTCAATTTCAACAAAAAATATATTACATAACGACGAAACAGCATCCATTACAGTGCGGTGAAATCGAAAGAAGAACAAGTATTTAGTTTGGAGGTTTTTTCCATCTAAGGAACTGTGAGAAATAATTCAGAAGTGAAAGCTCGTTTAAGTTGCTTATGAGTGCACCTTACTGAATTTCGATTCAAAGCCTCAGATGATTCAACAGGTGATATACCAATCTGTCAAAAATTAAATGGGTTCGCATCATTTGTTCATTGAGTGATATGTTCTCTTGAAATAATAATTTTATATCTGACGCTGGTTTCACGGATCTTTGATTTTGCAAGATGATCTTTATGAGATCTTTTATCCGTTTGGTTCCTTCTGAATCCTTCGACGTTTCAACTTCCATTTCGAAGCCAGTTTCAAGAAATGTGAGACGAATATCTGTCCATACCGGCCTTGCCAATTACTCCCCTTACGAAATAACTGAGCAAGACGAAGCACAGACTCCAATTGAAGTCTTTGCTTTGACTTCGAAATGGAAGTCGAACAATTCAGAAGAAACCAAACGGATAAAGCACGATTTTTTTTTGGCAGATTACGATTTGTATTTCCTTCAATCAATCCTTTTCGTAGGCAGAATATGTTTGATACAATAAACTGACTACCAAATACAAGGAAATCGGATAAAAATGAATAACTAGGTCCCGAGTAACAAGAAGTCTCCTTCAAAATAATTGATTATTTATCCACTACTCCATATTAACGGTGCTTTAAGTTCATAACTGATGTTATTTTCCGAGCAAACTGTAGCAGAATGAATGAATAACACTTGGGAAGTCCATCATCAACCATTCAAATGTTTTTTTTCAATATGGAAACTGTTGTGTCCGGAATTTTGAATTCAACCTCCACCATTGAAATGTCGAAGATATGAATTCGTTCAAACTAGCAGAAAGTTGCGAATGTATGCACCCAAAAGATTTCATTTGAGATGATATAAAGTTAATGTTGACCGAGGAGGGAAAGGACTGATGAATTATATAGAGGAGAAAAGTATCTCATAAAATGAAGCCAGTGAGCGTCACTGAAATAATTTTTTATGAAGACCTTCACATCAATATTTTACTGGAATGTCACATATTAATTCCATTGAGATTGACCTCACTAACAGAAACAACTCGTGGGAATCTGGACAAATCCAACGTGATCCCGATTATAATGCTTCCATATGTCCATCAACTGATGAAATAATAAACCACCGACACCATGTCGAGACGAAATTGGAAGCAAGGATCTAATGAAGCGACTGTATAACTAGGTAAGGTAGGTTTTTCAATGCAAGATATCTGTCAGATGAAAATAACCAACAATTTTCATCCGCATCAATATCAATTATTATAACTCATGCGCAGCTTCTTATTCATCCTTGTATTGAAAACTTGTCTTTTTTTTTCAAATACGTATTCCTTAAGGAATGCGCCAATTTTCGCCATTGCATGAAATCAAAATATTGCACAAACACTGAGAATACAGTACCTATGATTATTTATGAGATTTTCTGATCCTTCTTCGTCCGTCTTTCCCCAGTGGAAATGGAGTTGGGAAAAATTATATTTTCCTTCTAGAGGGCCTCCAGATATCGATGGCACGTTTCCTCCAATGATAGAGACAACAACTGGAATGATAAAAAATCATTATAGCTTAAGTTCGGATCACACTGAATTGCAGTTGCAAAAATATATTGAATTGGCGATGAAAATCGATATTCAACTGAAAAAATGACGCGCCTGGCGTGTGAACTGACACTCCACCCATCCTGAGAATGGTGCGGTGCACACTGGTTCAGAAGAGAATTCGTGGTGGCAAAATTCGAAAAATGAAGGCACTTACATGCGGTCAAAAAATATTGGAAATCCTTGTATATAGCCTTGAACCTATGAACATTGAATATTACTGCTTTTTGCAACCCCGCCGCTGCTGCAATATTTCGATAACACATTTTTTTATGTGATTTTTCAAAGGCACCGTGTTTACCAAATATAGTGTTGGTATACATCATCAGAACCGTCATTTTTTTTTTGATACGAATATAAAGTACCTGTGTTTCATTCCATTAATTTTGCATTGTGTTTTAGTTTGGCAATTTTTCATGCAAACGTGGTATAAGAAGATTTTCGCAGGATTTCATTCACAAGGTTTCCAGCCTGGTCCACCCTTGACTGTTATTCCTGTTCATGTGAGTATCATGAAGGGGTAAAAAAACATAAGTGAAATATTCGACTCTAAATAAGAGAACTTTCATGGGGTATTTTTCGAAATTTCAAGATATTACTGTTGCATCTGGCTCGATTTGAAGGGGAGAGGGGGAAACAAAAATTCTAATCCATGGTGCTGAAACGGCTGAAGCTTCACTGTTATCAATAAGGATGATGTCGGAATAAGCACAGGTATCATGTAACAAAGTGTACAGAAAATTGAAAGGCCAGCATACGAGACTTGATTCCGTTAATCATATCACAGAAAATGTTTTCATGTGCTTATGGTTCTTTCAGATCATTTCTGAAATAAATTTACTCAAGAGAGTGATAATGAGCCTGCCTACTGAAGTTATGGGTTTATTGAAAAAATAAGTCGACGAAAATTTCGATGAAACAGACGATGACAGCGATGGTGCAGAACAAGGAGGGAAAGATTGACTTTTTTGCTCATTTTCGTAACATTTTTCGGGATATAGTAGTATATTACCTAGGTAGTCGTTTTATTCCATGTAAAAATGTGTTCCTTTCCTCAGTTTAAACCTTTCTAATTTTGTGATCGTTTTATTCTTTCACAGAAGTGTTTATCTTACCTTTTTTCCTAATATATGTGATTGCATTTTTTACATCATTATACTTCTAATGGTGTCAAAATTGAATTCAGATGGTCAAAATACATTTATTTCAATGCCTCACTCGAAAAATCGAAAAATGTCCCTATTTTTTCCCCCTTTGAGCCCAGTCGGCAGCTAAAATGATTTGAAAATCAATTTAAAAGGTCAAAATACATCAGTTTTAACACTCTACTCAGAAATTTCAAAAATTTATCCGTTTACCTCCCCCCCCCCTAGGAAGATAAATATTGACCAAGGGAGAAGAGAATAATTCCAAAAAAGGATTCAGCGCTTAAATTTACCACTTTTTCAATATAAGGTATTCCGCTATTCATATAATTTAAATTCTGCCATCACAAATTTTCATATGAAGTGAGAAGTTACAGCACATTTACGATTCTCAGTTACAATCAGTTTAAAAACCGTATCACGTGTTTAATGCAATAGCTTCCTCTCACTAAGAATGGGATCAATCCTGCTTGATGAAACTATTGTCTCGTATTAGCTCGTATTAGTGAGAGTTGCAGAAGCATGAAAGGGTCGAATTTTTTTTAATTTAATTTTTTTAAACTCGCAACTTTTTATGAAGCAATTCCGACTTTGTATTTGGAATCAACCATATTTGCTGGAATTGAGCATTTTCTGCGTATTTTATTGGTTGGCATTATGTGACTTGCGATTACTTCCGAAAAATAGAAGGAGGTTATCAAATGTTGACACATAAAAAAAAAACAGAATAAGTGGTTGCCCAAAAGGTGTCTGTGGATGAAAGGGCACGCAATCCTATATGAAGTCAAAAGCGGATGAATGAAAACCATCTAGTATACTCGAACATACTTTGAATTCAGGTGTGAATTGACACAACCACCACAGTATCATAAATACCTAGCTGTTAGAAATCTATATCACCGTCCAATCTGGAAGATATTCAAATGAGAAATGACCCCTAGAATGAAGAGCTCTCAAGACCATTCTTATACAATTTCTGTATTGGGTATGTGCTTCTGAATGGGCCATTTGTGCTTCTTTCTGTTTTGCTATAACTGAGAAAATAATTCAGTAATCAACTAGTTATACCAGCACGACTAACTTTTATGTGAGGCACGTTCTGACAGCGTTCAACTAAGATTGAATCACGTCAAATAACGTTTCGACCCTCCCTGGATCTCTTTGGTGTCACTCAACAGGACTTGCGAATACAATGATTCCGAAATTTCCGTCTCCATGGAAAAAAACTGTGTTTAAAATTGTAAGGAAAACGCCATTCACCTGATTTTACCAAAGACTCAAATTCCAATCACACCAAGTGTTCAAAACCACTAACCACAGGTAAATCGTATGTTAAAGCCATCCAGAGAAACAAAAAATTCAGTGGACGACATTTTCCCTCAGTGATATGATCTGATAATTGAAATTCAAATTTCTGTTAGATATGGGGAAGCAGAGGATTTGAAATCAATATATCTGGAGATCATCAAAGCTCCACTGATGGGATTTATGACGAATCGATACAGCTGAATAACATTGGAGTTGTAATGGAAATAATTTCGTATATCGAAAATACTGAAAACATAGTCTGAAATAATCGTTTGCCATCTGAACGAATGGCTATCAAAGAACCTGTCAAAATAATCCCCATATTAAATTTATCCAGTTTTTATTACTAGCTCAATTAATATATAATTATTTTTGTTGCAACCATAGTAGAAAAAGCACATTTGGTCAAATACAACGATAACTTCGCTCTTCTATCTCTAGGGCAAAAGCCGAAGCATTTGCGAAAGCACTGTCAACACAAGCAAGCTAGCGTAAGAGGGAACTGTAAACGACTCCAGTTCGTTGGTTTGTACAGAGATGGACAAACCGAGTAGAATAATTCCGCACGAAAATGAAATACTTTTTCTCTCCAATTGATCCAACATTCTTGGACATATTGAATAGATGTCCGTCAGAAACAGAGAAAAAGAGTCGTAACTACGGAGAATTGAAATTTCAAACTGGTATATGGTCCTTCTGAAGACAACATTTCTCTGTGGGAGCGTGTAACTGATATTATTTACGACTAATACATAATGTAAGTTATATACTTGTGGCTTCTGCGGTATAATGCCATATATTATTACCTTAGGAATTATTGGCGAGGGATCGATAGAAATTGTCTTTATTAAGGGGCTGTGTTTAAGATCGATAATGTAGGTGTAGCCAATGTAACATTATTGTGATTGTGAGTGGTTGAAAAGCTTATAAATTGATCAATAAAGTCTAGTTTGACAGGTTTAACAATTTTTCAATGCAATGAAATATTTCTGAAGTAATACTATTTCAACACGAATATAATATGCATACTGAGGACGTCAAGTGATGACCATCCGATGAAGATTTGTCCATTGTTCAACAATTTCCCAACGAGTCCGTAGTTTTTTGAAACTTCTTCCTTCATGTATTACAGAAGATAATTTCCTAACATACATATCTTACCTCATTCTTCATTATTTCGTATGGGTTTTTTCATTGAAGTCTGAGCACTTTGTAGGATGTTCACGTATATTATTTCTCTTCAAGTTGTTTGGCCCCAAGGAATATATGTACAACTTTCAAAGTACCTTTGCTACCAGTATTTCGTCTGTGAAATCATACCTCTTTAGATGAGGTGATGGTGTTAATTACTTTTTGGGTTCTGATTTATGACATTCCATTAAAAATGTATACATTATCTAAACGTTTGTTCCGAATGTATGTTAAATAGTTTTAGCACTTTCGATACCCACTGTCTTGCCTTAATGAACTTTCGCATTTACTAGTGAATAATTTGATAATCATCTGAGAAATTGGAATAGAAATTGTCAAGAAAATTGAACTTAATTATCCATACGTACACAGACCTAAGTATTTTTATAGGAGTTACTTTTTCTGAAGTGAATTTATATTTTTCTCAAAGTCGTACGTTCCATATTGATAACATCATTATATCACTTGATTCAATTGTTCTGATTTCACGGTCTGAAGAACCGAATCCCAATAATGATGTTCACATATCATGTTTTTTTGTTGTTGGGATATTTAACAACTTAGTCAAATTGAGATTGATGATGATGAATGATGACAGGACCAACTTTAGACATAAACATATCAGGACAATGAGCACAAGTTCCTGCAGACTTTATTCGGCAGCATATTTAGAGTCATTTGACCATGTCTTACTGGGAGGGCTGTTGATATAAAAAACTATTGTCATATTTTTATTCAACACGATAGTTTTGAAGTGAAGTATGCTGATTAGTTAGCACCAAAATTGATATTAATGAAGATAATTATCAAAATCATCAATCGAAACCACAGAATAAAGTGACAGTAATAATGTATGTGATATCACGTTCCACTGTCATTCGTCCTTTGACTGTTATAAATCTGTTCTTTTCCTTTAGGGTGTTTTTTGTACGTCGAAAATATGTGTATCATATTATATAAATTTGAATCGAATAAATTAATACAATTTTTGGAACTCAAAAATTGATATGTACACATTATTATAGGAGAACCTATCTATTAGACCATCAGAATGTCGGCTCCGATAAAAAATCTAAATCATCTTCAATTTGAGAAAAATATATCAATTTCGAAAACCGATCTGAGCTTTCCATTGGCTAGAGAAGAAAGTAGATTCTTTCCTAAATGATAAATAACCGTTTATACTTCGTTATCACATATGCCAAATACTTTCGAAAGACAACCATTTTCAGAAAGTTCTAAAAATGCATAGTTTCCAAGCAGAAAAGATCTTGATAGTATTCCTAAATTATGATCTAGAATCTAGAACACATTATACATATCAGGAACGAACCCTAGCAAAATATGCAGTCAAATGATGTCCACCAGAAAATGCTTTCGATACTTTTTCATGAATTGCTGTAAAAGTCAGAGATTATTATTTCCTGTATAACTTAAAACAGTCTTAAAGAATACGAGTTACGAGATTTTAATAATGATTTTGGTTGAGAGCTTCATGGAGTTCATCTATTTCCAATTCCTACTTGGAACACAAAGTTGTATGCAATTCAACTTGCGAATATTAATTTCTCATTCGTCACATACTATTTTCTAGATCGACTATGACTAATATGCCAACCCTTGGAAAGTAACAGTTCTGTCTCGAGAAAAATTTTCACCTCGGCCTTCGCCTCCGGTAAACAATGTTTTTCTCTCGAGATAAGTGATACACTTTCCGCCTCATTATGTAATACCATCAACTTTTTCACTAGGAGATATAGTCACTTACCTGTATGTCCATTGTTTTTGATCTGGACAGCTTCCAAGGATTTATCAAAATCCTCGAAAATTAATGGTGGAAATTTTTGTACAATAACGTTGTTTTCTTCGATATCTATAGGACTCTGAAGTTTTCCTCCTCCACAATTTTGGTATCTTTCACCCCAGTAACTTGGACCTGTAATAGATCTCAATTCACTCATATTCATCCATAGAAAACCTTATTCTCATTGAATGCTGTTTTTGTTGGAAAATGGATAAAAAAAATTCGCAAATGAACAATTTAGTTTTTTGCTAAGTTTCGAGACTTCATCAAAATTCCAATAAATCTTCATTTCTGACTGAAATTCAATTCAACTGGTGTTTACTTCCATTGAAAGAACGATAAAAAATTATTAACAAGGGATCAGTAAAGTTACTATCAACTATTATTAAAGTAGTATGAAAATAAGATTTTTTTCTGGAAAGTTAAATTAAATTATACCAAGGATCTCCTACTTTTCACAACCATTTCCATTTAACCAACCTACGATATTTCTGATAATTTACTGATGGAATTAATTTGGAAAATATATTGAGTAGGACAGTATATCATCCTTTAGTAAAACCCTTCACTAACCCCACTGTAAAACTGCAATCCAGTCTTCGTCTTTTGTCGTGAAGATCTGAATGATTCGAAAGTAGCTCAAGAACTACAGACTCATATTTGTTTTTCTAGGAAAATCAATTTCTAATGGACAGTTAAGGTGTAAATGTGAAAAAAAGATATCAAAACATTTCAATAATATATTCCAAATGAATGATTGTATTTTACTTTCCGTTTTGCTGATCAATTGCAAATAGAAATGATATGTTGTCATTACTCACCAATCATGCCATCATAACCAAAGTCTTGACAGAACCCTGAAATATAAAAATAAGTAGGATAATCTTCAACAAATGTATGTAGGCAACTATGGGCATTTGAAAATGGGACAGTTAATGACAGGAAATTGTATGGCATGCCATGGATCATTTACTAGTAGTAGCACAAAGGCTTTTCATAACTTCAAGTTCACTTGTTGCTAATGCGACTGACCTACCTTTGCATAGAAACAAACAATTCAATTATCTTGACACTTTTCCCAACCTCATTCTACTGTATCTTGAAATGAACAAGTTTTCAGATTTTTAATCGCATAGAAATGATGTATATTTGAAGTGGGAATGTTAACAGAAAACAGAGATGATGTGTGTGCATCCTATTTCCATGAATATCGAATTGCTATTGATAAAATTATTCAGAAGATTTGTTCAAATATAGTTATTGTACCACATACTCAGAAACATATAAAATTTTCGTAGTAATATTAGCAAGAGAAAATGTTTTATCAATAAAAATTTACATATTGATAGAATTACTGAAAAATTATTAAAGATAACGTCACTAATAATTAATATAAGGAGAAAGGAAATGTGATAAGGGTCGAAGAAAAGTCAACATTTGTGAATTTTCAGAATGTGTCATATTTTTTGAAGAATTATAAGCCTCAGACAATTTGGACTAGGTGAGTAGTACCTACCTAGTTCTTAATGCAAGAAGGGGATAGCTCCTAATACTATAACCCCTCTCTGTAGTAAACTAATAATGTTCAAAATTAATTGCTATCAGAAGTAGTGCTGATGAAAATGGAAAAAGAGATTGCTCATATAGGATAACATCAAAATGTTCAACTCCGGTTGTCAAACATTACCTTCACAATGAACACAGGAGAATAAGGAAGTTAATTAACTCAAAACATCCGATTATCAGAAATTAGACTTGATGCAGGATTCTCCTTCAACTTTTTGAAAGTATAAATGTGAAGAAATGTAGATTCAACTTAAGGCAATAGGTAAAGGAGGAGATGTAGGAGAATCGATAATGTCAATTAATGTCAAATAGTAGTAGTAAACGTGATTTATGGTATTATTTACCTAACGCCATCGACTTATTCCAAAGTCTTTCAGCGAGTAGGCTTGTTACTAACTGCCTACGCCAACCATGCAAAGTGGCAAAGTCATTTCCCAAGACGTCAGATAAGAGAGAAATTCTCCAAGAAAAATATCTGCCCCGTTGGGGAATCGAACCCACGACCCTAGGATCGTGAATCGGATATGGAAGCGTCTTTAACTCCCTACCTCTATTCAAATATTTTTGCGTTATTGTGCATAACTATGGCCGTGTTCCGTTTCCCTGTCTGGTTAACCAGAGTGGTTCTTTCTCTCTCTTTTGGATGGACCCGGTCAATATGATAGAGAGAGAGAGAGAACCACTCTGGTTAACCAGATATGGAAACGGAACAGGGCCCATATAAACATGTTTAACTTCATTCTTTGTTGAAAAACGAAGTATATGAGAGCTGAAATCGGTTGTTTTTGATTTGATACAAAAAAAATTGTAGTGAGATATGAATATCTATTTGATCGAGAGGCATCACTTGCAGAACAATATCTTCTTGTAACGTGAACTGAAATGATAGGGATATTTAACATGGGACATAGATAGATCGTGCGGTTTTGAATCAAAAATCTCATTTCAATTTCTACACTGTGGCTATATCTTGGATTTTGAATTGAAATATCGACCCTGTTTTTTTATAGATCTCACAAACATCAAATTACGGTAGTCGTCATTCTAGAGAGCTAATACCAGTAAACTAAATATACAAGTTTGAAACAATCCTATCAGAAAAATCCTTCGTATAGTTATGTGGAATTGCTCATTTGTAATTGAGGTGATTGTTTCATTTTCTATTAAAATTTTTATTATTTCGATTGAAATAATGGAGAAAATTGCTTCAATTCATCTCACTGAAATATATGAGAATCAATTATTTTCATATTATTATCGACCCAAGGTGAAAAGAACATGCAATAAAAATACCTGAATGTGAAGATCTTTTCCATATTGTCAATGAATTATTAGCTATAGAGGGAAAATTATTGTTGATTGTTTCTTGAATTTTCGAAAAAAAAATTATAAGAGATTTCGAAAGCTTGTTGCTAGGAAACAGAGAAGAATCTTCCCGAATCGAACACAATAGGGGGAATTCCCTTAAAACATCCATGAATGAGAAAAAAAATGGGATCATGATAGTGACAAGAATATTGTTTGATATGATAAATAAAACCCCAAGACATTAAATAACCATACAGTTTCAGTAGGTAGAAGTCCATTGTATCTCAAAGTGGAGTGTAGTAGATTTACGATGCAGAAAAACTCAAAGTCGTCTCCACAATTTAATATTTGAAAGATGTTCAGTACGGTGATTCAGTACATTTTTTGAACCTACATAGGTTCATCATCAGCTGAATTCACATTGAATTATGGAGATGAAAAAATAGCAAATTCACATGGTGAAGTTCAAAAGGACATAAAAAATTTTGTAGTGACAAATTATGATTGATTTGATATTAGGGGAATTTGGTGTTAGGGATGTCCCAAATTCCCCTAATATCAAATTAATCATAATTTGTCACTACAAAATTTTTTATGTCCTTTTGAACTTCACCATGTGAATTTGCTATTTTTTCATCTCCATAATTCAATGTAAATTCAGCTGATGATGAACCTATGTAGGTTCGAAACATGTACTGAATCACCGTACTGAACATCTTTCAAATATTAAATTGTGGAGACGACTTTGAGTTTTTCTGCATCGTAAGTTTCAGTAGGAACTCTTTGATAGACTTGTATGACATCTTTTTTCTATCGAAAGTAATATTATGTGAATCTATTGAATATTAAAATTTTTCATTTTCGGAAAGATATTTTGATGCAACCGAATAAAAGTCAATGAATAGTTGTCAAAATAGAAGTTGGTACAACTAAAAGCAATATATCTTATATGTTGACGAAATTGTAATAACAAAGTGGGTGGTTCACGATATAGACCTATTGATCATTTCAGATTTTAATTTTTTTATTGCTATACGCGAATGGCAGAAGGTACAATGACGGCTTAGTTCTTAGCTTCAGCCTTGTTTATGCCGGGGCGGGAAGAGATTTTAAATTATGGGAAACCAACAATCGAATTTTTGGTGGGAAGAACCTTGTACTGTATGAAAAGCAAAATATCCCGAAATCGCCTACAAGTGTGCCCGTCCCAATTATTGAAAATTGATTTACGGCAGTTGTATCCCCAATAGTATATGCGGGAATTTCTTCTGTGGAGAACCCCGCACTGGCATCTGCCTGATATTATTCAACAGTCTTCGTGGTAGTGGCCAGAGAGTAGTTGTTTCCATGTATTAGTTTGCTTTCGCACTGAAGGACGGTTTCAAACCAGTCAAAACTAGTCGTCCATCAAACTACTAAAAATTGAATCACGTGAAACTTGTCAAAGTACGAGACTGTTCAACTGCTTTGAACTCGTCCTGAATCAGGTTCCACGAGAACGCGAACAAACCTAATGAATTGTTGATTGTAGAAAGTAAACATTTTCAATAACAAAGATATAATCGGTGAGAAGATGCGAAACTAAAATCGAGTAGGAGTAATATCAGTTTAATGTTAGGGTAACTGATCTTATACAAATTTTTAACGAAGAAATACATAGGGCGAAATTTTAGGAAGATATATAGCCTTTTTCTCGTGTTCATTTATGTTTATAAATGTTTCCGTTTAATGATTTTGTTTATAGACCAATAGGTGGTAACAGGTGACGTTCTTCCATTTAAAAATTCTCATGCCTATTAAGGCTTGATAATTATCAACCCCAAAATATGAAAAATAGACAGGTTCCTGGCAACGTGTGCACTTCATAAGGAAAAACCTTTTTTTTGTGGGGAATTTTCGTGTATTTAATTTGCATGTCGTTTTGGATTTCATTAATACATATCATTTCAAGTTATTGACGTAAACGGCATGCATGTAGCTACAGCCCAACTTACAAAAATTGTAAATAAATCGAATGAACATAATTTTTCAAATTCAAGTAATTATTTGAAAAATTCTTCGACTTTTTCTTGCACGCTGCTTTGTATTCTATTAGTGAATATTATTTCAAGTTTTGTTAATGAATGAAAAACACTAGAATTCCTTACAAAAAGAAAAGCGTTTTTCCTTATGAAGTGCACAAGCATTTTTCATATTTTAGGGTGAGTTATCAAGCCTTAAAAAGGCATGCAGTGTAAAATGGGAGAACGTCATCTGTCATCCCCTCCTGGTCTATTGACAGCTATGTCAAACTGAGGCCCACTGAGCATTTTCCTACGGCCCGAAACAATTTTCAAAAGAGTTAAATAATGCCGAATGCGCTTAAAAAAAAACGATTTGAAAATATGCGCTTTTTGATAGTGTGAATTCATTCGAATTTTTTGAGTATTTGCCTGTTCAATACCAGAAAAAATTGGCCTGTAAAATCGTGTCAATGTTTGGAAGTACCTTTTGATTGTGACCGATTATTTTCCTTGAAAGGAAACAGATCTTCCGCAAGATCAAGATCAACAGACGCGCATTTGGATGCAGCTCAGAAAGTTATCTCCGCTTATGAATTCACGCCACAAATAGACAACTTGATAAAAGACATGGGATGTCGAAGAGCTGGCAAAAAAATTAATGTTTGTGTTTATTTATTTGTAATGCCCTTTCGACCGAAAAATTAATGAATGTAGTTTTCTTATGATGGTACTTTTTTCATTCATATTTTCATTGATTTACCTTCTTTGAGATGAGGTTTTGGAGTCTACGGTCTTCAATTTTTCGGCCCACCAGTGACTTCGAGTTTGACACGGCTAGCTTGGGGTATATTCAGATATTTTTAAGTCATGGTTGATTAGGAAGTAAAAGTGCAGAATTGGTTTTCAAATAAAACGGTGAAATTTTCTAATAAAATTCAATGCATCACTAATAGTATAATGTATAAATAAAAGTATGATATGTATTTATAAATATTACAAATCTGTCAAGGCATTTTTATACTGAAGGGCATTTTTTTCAAATCAATTTCGAAAGAAATTTTTGAAGGAATGCGATATGTACCGAAATATGTTGAAACGGTTCTTCGTGTAGAATATTTTTGAACTAATTTAACTCGTTTCCAGATAATAATTCGTGAAACTTTTCCCAAACTCACCTATGTATAAGTCAGCAAGAAAGCACAGCACAAAAATCACAACCTTTCTCTCCATTTTGTTACAATCCGAATTCATTTCTGGCCGCAACTGAGAACAACATTGCAATGAGTGGAGATTTTAGCAACTGTGATGTTGATGAACGCGTCAGAGGTGAAACCACGCGTTCAATTTAGGAAGGACTACGGTTTCATGGGTTTCATATACATAATAAACTTTTCTCAATACATTCAACTTCCATAATATAACACTTTTCGGATTAGATTGATCAGCTTTTGAAATACATTGTGAGTTCGTAATTCGAGACTCTCTTTCTGACAAATACAAAACTGTTGGTTGTTAATGTGCACACTGGTATCTTACAATTCCTGGAGTAGGATCCAACTGCAGTGATATAGTTTATATCATGGCGAACATTGATCGAAACATACAGGGTGACTCACGGTGGATGGTCTGGTGAACCAGACATCATATCACTTTGGAAATTCCATGAAGGGCATATTAAATCAATCAATCAATCACTTATTTGTTTCTGAAAAAACTACAGTTCTGATAACAAATAAACAAATGGATGATAATGGACGGCATATTCGGACATTCTCTACCCAACTAAAATACTTTTCGACAATGTGGTGTTGCCACTTCTATTAGAAAATGGTAGCAACCTTGATTTTTCAAATGGAACACCCTGTATATGAGATTATTTTTGGAATCTACAATAACAACCCGACAACTTTCCTCGATATGTTCCTATACTTATCTCTTACCGTTTCAATTTTTTCATCGGAAATCATGTCCCTTAAAAAGTCATCCCCATTACTTCAATACAAGGTGGTGAGAAAATACAGTTCTTTCGTTTTCTTCAATAAGTGACTGAATTGTTGATTTATTTCAGTTATTATCATGCTTATGCCTAACTGAAAAACAAAAAACTTGAAAGTGGAAATATTGATATGATTAGTAATGAAAAAGTTAAACAATCTAATTTCAAGTGTTCTGAATTTTTGACTTGGTAGAGATAAAAAATCTCCAACTGAACCAAAACGACATCCTAGTCAGCCTAGATATCAAGTCACTGTATCCCAGCGTTCCCATTAAAGAAGCTTTGTCAATGATCGAAGAAAGAGGAGACTTTCCACATCACGTCACAGAATTGACAAAACACTGCATGATGAACACTTATTTCATCTTCAACAACAGATTCTACAAACAGATAGAAGGAGCTCCCATGGACTCTTCCTTATCCCCAGTTGTAGCAAACCTGTTCATGATGAATTTCGAGAAATGCTCAACACTCATAGTGAATCTTCACTCTGTCAAGATGAGTGCTGGGGGTTAAGGACACTTAGGCCTCGCCACCGAGTCAAGCAGTCTTGAGAATGGCTCCAAAGTGGGAGCCGAAACGTCGAAAGAAGAAAAAATTCCAGACGCGGTTCAACCGGAAGTTCCAGCGAGTATATGTATATATATATATATATATATATATATATATATATATATATATATATATATATATATATATATATATATATATTTTAGAGATGTTTGGATCCTTCTTTGAATCAGATTTTAATCTTCATTGAATATTTATCATTTCTGGATATATATATACTTTCATTTTCATTGTGTGTTGGCAACAAGGTCACAGGAAACTGTAATCATTCGTCACTTGTCAACTTCATTCCCTTCTTTTCACATCATTTCCGTTAAAATTACAAATATGGTTTCCAATGCCTGTTAGGAGAAACAACTTCTCCCATTTTTCAATTCTTTTACATGTATGATTGTTCATATCTTTTAATTAAAGTTTTATATTATATTTGTACCATTAGGTCGATGTGTTTGTGATATGTTGTCCTTCATGTTTTCACTAAAAAAGGATTATTAACCTCACATTCGTAAGTAAGCACATGTTAAAAAACTTTTCTATTCTCACAATTTTCCTAATTCATTGTAGAGTTCCTGATGAAGAGCCAATAAAGACTCGAAAGCTTGAACAGAATAAAGAGTTCACTTTTTCCAATTCCTTGTTGACTGCACACCCGAATATTTAGAGGATTCTTCTTTAACTTAGACAGTCGTCTAACCTTCTCACACATTATATATATATATATATATATATATATTTCAAGATATTCATTCAATTTTGGATATTCATTGCATATTCGTATAATGAACATTCATTTTGAAATGTATTAAAGATGTCTTTGATCAATTTCAAATATTATTCTTTCAAAAACGTATTATTTCTATTAAACATTATTCGAATATTCAGTCAGAATTTTTTGAACCTTTGTGACTATATTTAATTGTGAGGGTTTTTGAACTAAATTTGGAAAAATTTTGAATCTTCCCTGATTGAATTTTTTCTTTTGTTCTAAATTTTGTTCTAAAATTGTTCGTTTCCGTTAACCAGCTGACGAACGTCAACCCTCAGAAGTCGAAACTTGTGCGAGCAATGGATCAACGAGGCCTTACCTTTTAACGTGCGATTACCCAGCACGGTGGCCCGGCGAGGATTCGAACCCCGGCCTTCCGCTTGATAGGCAGATATGCTAACCACTACACTACCTAGACCACTGGACTCTTTATTGAATACATTCGGCATTTTTCAATTGGAGAATTCATTAAGGCAGTTGTTTTGAAACTTATAATGAATTCTGAATCTGCAGTGAAATCAAGATAATTCAAAAATAGTATTAGTAGTAGTAGTCCCACTACTAACCTGAAACTTGATCGACATATCGACATTATTTCCATTCGGTGAAATGATTAAAATACAAAGAAATTTATATCATTCGAAATGAAATTGAAGGAGCTACATATCCCAAACAAAACCCAGACAACATTCTGTTATAATCAGGAGTAACAATGCCAAACATTATAAAATTATCTGCAATGAATGATTAATTTCGTGACAATTTGAAATTCATACAGAGGTGAACAGAGTCTTTCGTCTTGACATTTGGAAATTTTGATGTAGGATTGAAAATCATTAAGGGCAAGGTGAAACCAAGCATTTCAGACAAGAGCTATGATATCAAGGTGAGTTTTTATACCAGGTGATATGTTCACGAAAACACGACAGTATGTGAATACTTAAAACTGAATTAGATTCGGTAATAACAAGAGCCATGTTCCGAAATCTATTCTACTCCACGTTGGAAACTGCTACTGTTTATCAAAAATATTATTAAAAAATCTTATTCAAGATTTTTGAAATATCAGCTCTACCATCATTGGTATTTGCTGGCCCTCTGCTTTGTAAGACCTTCGCCATCAGAGTATAAACATCTACTTTATATCCTGAGCGCATGAATGAAATTTTTGAGCCCAGTATCAATTCTTTTCCTGGGGGTGTCAACTTTTCTTGCATCTTATCAGCCTTGCAAAACACTTGTATGATACGTCTACTGAGTATCGTCTCTACTACTAAGTAACGAATTGGATAAGTGGTTATTTCAACGCACCCTTGGTAAAACAAATGGACCTCCCAACGGAGGTCAGTTCAAATAATGAAACTGCAAACTGGAGAAAATGAATTGATAGCCGGATGAAACAAATTTGTATTACTTAGATTCAATTGTTTCAGGACAATCAGCATTTCTTATAATATTATAATCATTCCAAGTTCATCTGAGATTGAGTACTTACTGTCCGCAAGAAAATTTCTTCTGCAATCGGAGGAGAAAACGGTTTTTCCCTCATTATATATCTAACCAATCTGGGCTATGCCCAAACTCAAGTTGATCTTTTACACCATCTCACTTTCCATGCAGCTTTTCTCCAAATTGTAGAATATGATGCAATTACAACCCAAAACTTGTTGAGAGGAACTGTGTGCACACTAATAATATATCTACCAACTTGGTTGTTTGAAAGTATAGATTTTTCTTGGTTTTCACGATATTCACTAAACATTACGACATTATTCTTCGGTTATTTCGAAAATACCGTGAATATTATTTCATCCATCTTGAAAACGATTCGTCCATTATTTATATTTTTGTAATATAGCAAGTCTTTTTGGACTTGAACTGTATGATGTCATTTCTATTATCAATTCATCATCCTTCGACTTTCGCTCAATTTTGTTATCGATTTTTTTTACATTAGTCATTATGTCACATATTCTCTTTATAAATATCGAGGAACAAGTAGAAGCAGACTTTCACAAATCTGTTTTAAGTCTTGACACCTATAGGTAATAAAAAAAAATGTTTTTAATGAATGTATTCAGCAAACTTTCGCTATTTCATTCCATTTGTGAAGAAGCATATCTCGTAACAAAATTAATGGAGAAACCCGCAGAATATAGCTACGGAGAAAAATGTGTATATGTATCTTCTCAATGTTGTTGAAAAACACATCTCATTCATTAGGAAATGAAATTTAAGTAATCTTGTCAGTTTCAAACTCTCTCAAATCAAAGTTCCCCTTAATTGTGAACATATTAGAATAGAATAGAATAATGTTTATTCGCAGTAATGATAATAATGTGTATATAGGTATAATACAAAATATGAACGGGGGTACAATTAAAGTATAAATACAGATTTTTGTAAGGTAACATATAAATCAGTGACATTTTTTTTTTAAATACAAAGAGTGTTAGGACAAAATTTCGCAGAATAAACATAACAATCACAGAAGTTGTGGTGCCAGCTTGTACGTGATATGAGTATGTATATTGTACATGTTCATCTCTATTACATTATTCGGAAAAAAAATCTTTTTGAATTAAAAAGGGGGACAATAAGGAAAACAAGAATTTAAAGTAGGACAAATTGTGAAAACATAGACTCATAATGAAGGTAATCAATTGCAGTAAAAGCACATTTACAAGTGTTTAAAAAATAGACATACATTAACATCCATATAGAGACTCATATGCACACATATATTTATACATATACATATATACACACATATACATGCGCACAAGTATTGTTACAATTCCAAACAAATATATTCATCTTAATTTTTATGTTCATTTTTTTCTAGATTTGTATATTATTGTTGATTTTGCTGCTTTTATAATCAGTTCTTTCTTCAAAAGCCAGAATGGATAATGTTTTGTTGCCTAAACATCTTAGTTGACGTTCTTCTATCTAATTCAAATCACGTGGAGGATAAGTAGCCTCTTATGCATGAGCCATTAATAATAATGAAATAATATAACTCCTGTTTGAACGTCATTATTTTGTGGTGGATTAATATTTGTTCCGTAGTTTTCTGGGTTTGTCACCTACCACAACCTGAAAAAATAAGAAATAATATTGAAATCTAGACAGGTGTAGAAGGGCAGATTTTCAATCTACTTCGAAAAGTTGCTGGAAGTATTCAAGTAGTTGGTTTAGGGCAGGTGTCGACCCAGAAACCCACTGTATAGAGGTTGAGACTAGCCTGAACGAATTGTTCAAAAGATGATTTGTTTATCAGTTTGACATGGCATTCATTTGTGTGAAAAAAATTCCCTTTCACACCGAAGGCTCTCCAATCTCACTCATTTTATGCACAGTTGGTTAGCCATATGATCTAAAACAGAAAAGTTTCAGAATGCTAGTTCGCGTTGCCTATAGCCGATTTGTGGTACACTATGGAAGTTTGAACCCACCCAGGTCAGGAAGCGCCTTCTGACATCAAAAGGAAATATAAATGAATGTTCCTTGGTTCTTCTAGTCAGAACTATTTTATGTTGACCCAAGATTCAAAAATGTTTCTCTTTTGGAATTTGGAATCCGATATTTTCCGATCCCATATGAATATCGGATACAGGTAGTTGATGATGTCCCGATACTCTAATTTTCTAACAAAAAATGGGTCAACATCCTTATTTTTAATTTCAGTTTGCAACTCTGGTTATACTCTGACTTCTTGAGCTGAAACCTGACTGTGACACTTCTAACGAGCTAGTCTTGGTTGCTTTGATAAAGCATTATATTATTTATTCACGAGACCGCGGCCTGATCAAACGTTATATCAATATATTCTCGTTTACTTCGGGATATATAACATATCATTTGAACCTTCAAATTTGTCTTCACGAAATACTTTGGCAGACAAATTCATCTTCAAGTATTCATGTAAAATCGAAAATTCCTATACTGGCTTCGTCATTATGAATCTTGGGTCTTTTTTCATGTTTCGTAAACATCAATCATCCTTTATCTTGATGAAATCGAATATCGGTTTGCCCGACTGCTCTGTTTCATAGATGATAATATCTTTACCGCAGAGGTCAAGTGAAGGGTAAAAATATGCAAATATAAATTGATGAAAATTGCTCATTCTGTATTGCATAATGTCAATTATTTCTAATAATTGCCTTTGAAAATAATTCATCAATTTTTGTATGCATTCATCTCTAGCAATGCGATACATCTGTATTAATTTTATCTATTGGGAATATTCCTCCGTTACTCATAAAACTAGCTGAAATGAATAGTCACCAATCATCCTTTCCGAACAAAATGAACTTTTTGTGGTCGAAATAATAACTTGGTGTAATTCATTCTCTGAAATATGTTTTCTAGTTGCGTTGCACTACCTGCAAAACTGGACTCTTGTCTGTTTTCTTCGAAATTCTTTTATGTCACAGCATCATTAGATTCACAGCCAAAATTCTTTATCTATTTAACCATATCTTCTAGTTCTTTCATTTGTGCTAATTTTTCCCAATTCTTCGATCTATTATTTCTTTTTTCACCTATTTTATGTATTCTATTCCTTTTTTCTTCGTGTGCCTTTTTTCTTCTGTTCTTTTTCAAATACTTTCCTGATTTCATCAACTGCCGTTTTTCCCCTAACTCTATACCATCCTAGTTATTTTCTCTCACTTTTGTTCAGAGTTGTTTCTCATTCACAAATCGTCTCACTTTTTCGTTTTTCCGACGATTTTCCAAAAAATAATTGATTTTCATTGCTGTTATGTGGTTCTCGTGTACTTCCCGTTTCACGCATAACTCGCTTTATGAGTTATTGTAATTCTTCTTTCATCATTCCTGGTTGAATTACCCATGTTATCATATGTCTCTACTATTCCTAGTTCTGTATGAATACAGTCAATGGTCCAAAAACCAAATTCGGACAACTTTTGCTGCAAATTTTTTATAAAACCGAATTGAAAATAATATTTTCAGGAAATCATATGTTCAACAGTTTGCGGATTGGTATTGAATCTAGTTATAGCCATGAATTGACAAGCAATTGTTTTACCTACTTGCTGTGGAAACTAAGTCATTTGTGCTACCCACCACCAGAGATATATATATATATATATATATATATATATATATATATATATATATATATATATATATATTTGATCGGCTAGGCTTCCGCGGTTAGAAATGTGCTGGCTGGAACTTCCGGTTGATCCGCGTCTGGAGAAAGATTTACTTGTCTACGTTTCGGCTCCCATTTCGGAGCCATTTTCAAGACTGAGTGACCTTGCGTCTAGGTCTGAGTTGTCCTACTAGCTGGCTATCATCACCTCCAGCAAATAACACCTTCTCTTTATATATATATATATATATATATATATATAGATGTCCTCATCACAAAAACCAATGACTCCTTCACCCACACGGTCTACAGGAAACCAACACACACAAACCGATACCTTAACGCAAACTCCCACCATCATCCGGCACAAACCAATTCCGTTGTGAATTCCCTCATCCACAGATCCATCAACCTCACAGACCTCCACAACAAACCACAGGAACTAGCCCAACTCAAATCAGCCCTTCTTCAAAATGGATTCACAGACCATCAAATTGACAGATCCATCCGCCGCCATCAAACTTCTCATTCCATTCCCAGAGACCCAACAGACAACAACGTTCCCCACAAAGCTTTTCTTCCCTACATTAAAGGTGTTACTGACAAAATCAGCCGAATCCTCAAAAAACAGGACATAAAAACGATATTTACAGCCAGCAATAAAATCTCCACATTCCTCCGCTCCCCCAAGGACAAAATTGTCAACGAATCACAGGGTATATATGAAATACCATGTTCTGATTGCCATGGAACATATATAGGCCAGACCAACAGACGCGTGACAAGTAGAGTATACGAACATCAACTTGCTGTACGAAAATCAGACCCATCTTCAGCTCTGTCCAAACATCATCAAGAGACAGGACACAATATAGACTTTGTGAACACTAAGACCATCGCCACAGCAAAAACACTACAAGCTCGTATAATTCGCGAGGCCATCGAAATCGAAAAGCGACCTTCCTGCTTAAATAAACGTGACGACGGCCAGAGACCTCCAACTGCATGGAAACCCCTAATTTCCAGATGCCCAGTCCCCACCAAGACATCCGACGGTCCTTTAGTAGCACCCGCTGCTATAAATACTACCCAACATCCCTCGATACCTCAGTTCGATCTAAGGAGTAGGCAGATTGAGACCTTAGAAAGAACTCGTGACGAGACCTGGGGAGTAGGCAGATTGAGGCCCCGGCGTCAAGTCACAAACCCTTGCCCCCTGTGACAACACCTGAGGAGTAGGCAGATTGAGACCTCAGCGTGAAGTCACATTTACCTCTTGAAAATGGCTCCAAAATCGGAGCCGAAACGTCGAGAACAAAACTCCAGACGCGGTTCAACCCGAACTCAACAACAACATATATATATATATATATATATATATATATATATATATATATATATATATATATTTATATACATATATATATATATATATTTAGATCTCTTAGGATAATAACACGTGTTCATTCCCACTTGTATTGAAATAAGAAAATATACATACACTAAAAGATGAAAGGGCGGAGGATCATCCTAGGATAATTTCAAGCTCAACAAATACGAAAAACTATTATCCATTCTAGATGTAATAAGAAGTCATAACTTGAATGAGTATATATTCAATTTATGAAATCTAAAACAAACATTTCGATAACCTATTCACAATTATACAAAATGATTGATTCGATTCCGTTTATCAATTGTTTGAAGAACTTCGAAAATTCATATGCGAATGAACGAGAAAACTAGAAAAAGTAATATTACATTTTTGAAAAATTCCACCATACACGATCATAATACCATACGTTTCAACGAGTTTCTTCAATGTGTTGTTCATACCAGTGTAAGTGAAAACAATTGGATTTCAATCTTGATTAAAACTTTCAGGAAACCACCATTAGGAATTGAATCAATCAAATCAATGAACATTTCTTCGAAAAAACTGATAATATTCTACTTGCATTATGGTTATGAAAAAACTGATGTTCATCAGATATTCAATGAGAAATATTGACTCCCTTCATCTGGTTGAAAACCGTTTATTCGAATGAATGAAAAATAGTTGTGAGTGTTGCAACAAAACTATGAAAACTCGTTTTGAGGAGCCATATGGACACATTCAATACGAATCATCTATAAAATGAAGTGTTGCAAATGTTGTAAAAGCTATAAACTAGACTTTACCTCTTTATGAGAGTGTTCTAGATAGTTGCATGAGTAGTGGCAGAGTCTGGTCCATGCCAATCAGTCCAATTTTCAATATATATTAATAAATCCATTGCTTGCACATGTTTCGACTTCTGAGGGTTGACGTTCGTCAGCTGGTTAATGGAACGAACAATTTTAGAACAATTTTAAAAATGATTTCGTTTCTTCAGCTTGTAACAGATCCATGATTGTTCCAGTTTATTCATCACATATGAATGATAAGTAAATTTATTACCTTTCAAGTGGGAAATGTAACCCAGCGGATATTCCGCCAAGTCATCTGTTGCATTTCCTCCCAACATAGTTGTGGTTATCGTAGATCGAGGACTAGGTCGTAGACCTCTTTACTTATTCTTAAGTTAAGATCTGGTAGCTTAGACGATAGAGTGCGCAGCAGGTACGGTTCAATGTATAATTTTATTTTTACTACGGGTTGTCGAAAAAATTTTGCGGAGCATTCCAAAGTGAGATTATTTTATTTTCAGGTAGAGTTTCAAACGTAAAGTTGCTCCCAAAGAGCCGTGTAGTCCATGGAGTCTTACTGTTCACTTGAATTCGATGATACATGGGGTTTTGACGAAAGTCTTGATGGTAGTTTTGTGTAAAGCCATGTGGCAGCAGGAAGGTAAATGTTAGGCTGACAAAATTTCAACGAGTATTTTATTTTAGACATTCTGTTTAGAAAAATGTTGTGATCCGGTGGTGTACTAGACGAAAACGATGAATGAACACATTTCACCCGATAGGTGTTTCCAGAGCCTCCCTAGCATCAGTAACATCTGCCATTCCCGCACTCTGACTCCAGAGAAAGGTGTTTTCATCCTGGCCCCACGTTGGGCGCCAGCATAATTATTGAATAACCCGAAATTATCGAATCTTTCTGCCGAGGGGTACGGGGTTACATAGGAATCACTTTTTCTTGGTCAATTTGAATAGCCAGCATGTGAAAATTGATTCGATTACCATATAGTTGGACTTGCATCTGTTTTTTAATTTTTCTTACAAATGCATCCAGTTCATCATGAGACAAGCATTCTGGAATACACGATTTTCATCGCATGGACCTCCTCAATTGACAATTAAAATCGTAGGGAGCTGCTGACAGAATTACTGTGTATCAGACATAACTTTCCTAAAAGAATATAGTTTCTCGTGGCGTTGAGCTCATATCTGAAAAATTGACCTATAGCTACCCTATTGTTGATGAAAAATAAAGAAACTGAAATACATCCATACATATAGTATTTGTTATATAGTAGTATCATAAAAAATGATTCGAAGATTCTGTTTGAAAGTGATCATTTTGTGATGGAAAGATAATTAGTCCAGTAACTGAAGATCCGAAACTAGGGAAAGCTGTGAACAAGTATATGCGTTCTTCACTCGTGGCTCAATTTGTATACAAATTAGAGAATTTTCTTCCATACAAAAATTTAAGATCGTCTCATTATCTACAAAAATGATCCTTATCATTTTTACCGAAAACTCAACAGTTATCGAGATAAAGGGACCCAAAACTCTCCTCATTTCAGCTGCCGCTTTCTCTATAGGAATTCTGTTGTCTATGCATTCGCTTGGAGGCGGGCGGACGAATTGTTTCATAACTCAGGCAAAAACTGACATTTTCCAATGATTCAATGTTCAAGATAATGAGGAAACCCGTAGCTATCATTCCATGTATTTCGAAGTTCTTTCTTATTTGGCATAAAGATTTAATAAGCTGTGAAAGTTTTTTTTCCGCACCATTTCGACACTGTTTCATTAATTTGTTTACCTTTTTTTTATAATGGGTACTTGGGGGTCTTGAATGATCTCTGAATTTTTTTACTTTCCCTGCGTTCTTATAAATGATTCATTTGTTTATTTACATTTTTCATGCGATTTCGGAGTATGTAGAATCTGCGGAACAACCGCGGATTTAAAAAAATTCGGGTCCGACCACATGTTCAACATGGTAGGACTCTCATATAGAACATTCCTCTATACACAAAAGAGAGTTGGGGGTTAAGAAGACTTAGACCTCGACATCAAGTCGCGAAGAAGTATTTATAAAGGCTCCAAAGTGGGAGCCGACATTGTACATCCAATGAACGTGCTTGTTTGGGAAAATAATGGTTTCAATCGATAGTCCAGTTATATCCACTTTTTTATATATGTACAATTGGGTTGAGATTATATTCCTATCAAAAATTTGAAGAGATAAATGGAATTCGAAAGTTTCAGTCACCGTTTAGGTCTTTCCGCCCTGTTTTTATTTGAAATGAAAGTCGTCAAACATATAAAAATATATTAACTGATATCTATAAGTGAAAATATATAAATTTCCATAGCTATCAAGAAAGCTGAAGTGATGATACACAAATCCGCTTTAGACGACGAAGATGCTTGGGGGGAATTCATGTAAACAATTCTATCATACAGTGGTTGAATAGGTCTGAAATTATGGTCCAGTTTGCCCTTCTGACTTGAGAGAAGTCGAAACTCGTGAATCTGAAAAAAATATGTTCATGAAATTCACGCATAATAGTAAAAAAATTTCACTTTTTCATCAATGGCATGAATTTTTGAAAGCTCGAGGCAAATGGCAGTTGATAAGATGGAGGTATTATATCAGCCGTTATTCAGATAATTTTTTCAGGGATATGATAGTAAAGTGATTAACTTTTTTTTCCATTATATCTCCTCTAGGACCGGTTTTTCAATGCAAGATATCTGTTAGATTGCAATTACCATCAGTTTCCAGCCTTATCAATGTCAAACATTATTCACGCACACCTCTTCACTTTTTCCATCTACTTGTGAGATAACTCATTTATCCTCATATTGAAAAACTGGCCCTTAATGAAACGAAATATGGAATAAATAAAAGTCACGTACAATTTATTATGGTAGAAGTTTGTTTTAGGACCAATTAATAAATCTTTGTCTTAGTCCTAAATCCTTGAAGATACTTCATTTGAAGGAATTAGGTGGTTATTAGTCATATGCTGCCTTAGTACCATTTTTAAAATTGAAGGAAAGACTAAAATAAACATTGTTCTTCAAATAGTCCTACATAGATGTCCAAAACCAACATCGTTCTCAAATGAATCAAGTACTAAGGATTTCACCAGCGCCGTCTGGCGGGAGCAATCAGGCATCGTTGAGTTCCTCTCAAACGAAATTCGAACAGGAAGACGTTTTCACTTTTGCCAATCACGTCAGTGAAACCAATGAATTTGGACTATTGATTTCCGTAACCTTTCTCACAGGTATTATTTTTTTCAATGAAGATAAAGCAGTAATGACGATTCTTGAAAATAGTATTGTCAATATAAATTCCTACCAAAATTTAAAGTTCGAACTTGAATAACCCTTGAAATATAAACGATCTATGTAACTAATGATTACATTGCCCTTTCTGAATTATATGCCATCTTTTGGTATACTATTTCTATGCGGCTGTCTATCAAGTCTTTTCTGAACGCCAATCCTATGATCGTGATGAGATCAATTTGCGGTAAGTATCGCTATATTTCCTTCATTCACGTTCCACCACGATAGGAAACTCATTCAAACCAACCAATATCAATTTCAGTTGAAAAAATTCATCTTACATCAATAAGAAACCCCATATAGTCCAGTAAGTGAAGGGACGAACCTGTCAATAAGTTCTTCACTTGTGGCTCAAAAATTAAAGAACGTCTCATTATCTACAAAAATGACTCCTATCATTTTTTCCGAAAACTCAACAGTTTTCGAGATAAAGGGACCCAAAACTGCCGCTTTCTCTATAGGAATTATGCTGTCTATGCATCCGCTTGGAGGCGGGCGGACGAATTGTTTCACAACTCAGGCAAAAACTGACATTTTCCAATGATTCGAACTTCAAGATAATGAGGAAACCTGTAGCTATCATTCCATGTATTTCGAAGTTATTTCTTATTTGGCAAAAATATTTAATAAGCTGTGAAAGTTTTTTCCGCAACATTTCGACACTGTTTCATTAATTTGTTTACATTTTTTTCGAAAATAGTCTTTTATCGGAAATTTTCATTTATAATGGGTCCTTGGGGGGTCTTGAATGATCTCTGAATTTTTTTTGTACTTTCCCCGCGTTCTAATAAATGATCCATTTGTTTATTTACATTTTTCATGCGATTTCGGAGTTATGTAGAATCTGCGGAACAACAGCGAATTAAAAAATTATTAGCCATTTTATCGACTTGCCATGCACATCGTTTCGAAGCCAAGATGCTCTAGTTTCCGAATACATATATATATTTTTCATTGCTAATAATTTTTAATATCAACACAGTGAACACATATAATGGATGTTTTTATATCTTTATATACTTCACAGAGATTGCTGGGCATATACGTTATCAGTTCTGTGCCAAGATGGATTGGATGAGCTGTACATCTGTTGCAATGGGGTTGATATTCACATTTCTTTGAGAGCTGAATGAGACAACTAGAACATCCCACTGACGATAGAGCAAGCAACCTTTTCGCCAAGCGGGTAGATTGGAATTCAAATTATGTTTTTATCAAAGAATGAAGTTGGGAAGCTGAATACACTTTTTGATGAATGAATCGAAGGTTTTTGTATAAAGTGTATATTTAAATTTGATTCTATTGCAAAGCGCTTTCGACTTTCGTCATCATCAGTGCTAGCTCGTCAGGGTACAGGAAGCATCTTTGACATAAGAGCTGTATACATAGTAAAATTTGATTTATATAAAATTTTACTATGTATACAGCTCTTATGTCAGAGATGCTTCCTGTACCCTGACGAGCTAGCACTGATGATGACGAAAGTCGAAAGCGCTTTGCAATAGAATCAAATTTAAATATACACTTTATACAAAAACCTTCGATTCATATGTTTTTATCGGCAGAACCATATTTCAGTAAGATATTATCTAATATCAGGGATTATAGGAGGAAAGGAAATCAAAAAACAAATGTATTTTTCGATGTTCTCTTCTGTAACAACTCTGTAATGAAGTGAAACTTGCAAATTGGAGTTTGTCGTCGTCAGTATCACACTATAATTCATAATTAACTAACTGGGGTTTGGAGATCACAGTTCAGCTTCCGTTTTTTTATCGATCAACTCACCTGACTATGGGACAACGGTATGGTTTCAACGAATTCAATCCATGTGACAACTTCTGAACATGGGGGAGTGGTCAGAGACCCCTTATAAGTGAAATAAATATCTCTTCGAGTTGTAGTGAAATTATCTAGAGATCCAAAGTCAGTGATATCGACTGTTGATCCCGTACTCTGAACTTTCAGTAATTCTTTCTCAAATTTGGCATATCTCCGGTTCTCTCTATGGCTTCTCTGAAACAGAAAACATTGATGAACATTCATACATCAAGAATATAATATCGACTGATGGTGAAATGAATCTGAACAATAACGTAAGTAACACCAATTGAGAGTTTTGGAAAGGATGTAATTTCACCAAGGACAATTTTGATCGTTCTATCTTTAAATAAAAATCCAAACTTTGAAAATGTTAGAATAATCTTATTTGATGTAGGATGTATGCGATCCCCAGACAAAAGTAGTACAAGGGATTAAAGACGTTTCGCTACACTGGCCGTTGTAAAATGTACCAAGACTACATAATTTTGCTTTACACTTTATCATCTATCCCTACGCTTTCATTTTGAAATGTCTGAGAGGTTAGAACATATGTTCCACGGGGGTCCACGTAGACGTGAAAAGAAAACAGAGGTTCACAAGTTGTGAGTGGGGGTCCACGAAAAATGTCTGGTTTTCATAATAAAGAACAAAACGTTTGGATTGGATTCACCTATCAACGAAAGCAGGTAGCATCATCCACTAAGTAGGTACTTGAAAATATTCGAGACTCAGTTCAAACACAGAATTGAATAGAATTATAGAAAATTACACCACATGTCGAGACTTGCAAAGTGCCGCCCGTGAGCCCGCTCGTCCAGGATGCTTGTTTAGACCTGCAAAGGGATGAAATGCGACTTGCACTGTGCTTGCAATCTACATTAGTATAAATACGACTGCCAAGAACAAAACGTTACTCATTTGTTTCCGGCTTTTGTACATAAAAGTGTGACTGTAAGTGAATCGATGTCAGTGTTTGCAGTGCCGGAAAAAGTGAGTATTTGTCATACATATTTTAATTGTATACTCTATCAATCATATTATATCACTTTTAAATACCTTGCATGATTACTTCAAAAATGGATTTGAAGATATTCTGACGATGGAAATACCACCATGGATCATAAATACATTTGAAGAAACGGAAGTGTTGAATGTGATATTACAAGAAGAGCTAGGTACTCGAACTTAGTACCAATGAGAAGCTGAAGGTGAAATTTGGAAGAGGGTATTTTGGCTGCAGGCAGATATACCCGAAGAATATCCTGGGCTGTGGGAAATTGCGAGAAAATTTTTGATAGCGTTTCTCCCGTCATATCTTGTCGAAAGAAGTTTCAGTGCAGTTAAAAATCTGTTAACAAAAAAAAAGGAGCAGATTGAACATCAGAGAACGGGAAGGTTTGAGTTTATTTCTTACAAAACTGAAGCCAAATATTAATAATTTGATGTCAATTTATCAAGCACATCCGTCCCATTGAAAGTATGACTATCTTTTATTGTTGATTTACATTTCAAAATTCATTGTTGATTTTTTGTCAATTGTTGATTGTTTGTAATAATAAATGTTTATAATTTTGAATAACCACAAGTATTATTTTAATAAATAGGACATAAGATAATGTTCTACTTTTTTATCTTCTCAACACCCCCAATTCAGGGTGATATTTTTCAGGAGTTTGGGAATATAGTAGAAATGTAGCGACAGAGGGTCTACCGAAAATACCAAAAATCTAAATATTTCGGAAAAAAATAGGGTGCAAAGCAAATTCTTGGATTCTTCCCTGTACCTTTTCATCAAATAAATCAATCATATTCTTTATTTTCATCCTGAATACGCTACTGTTCTCTGAATCTTTCAGAATATGTTAGCCCGCACTCTTGTAACTTGTAATGTACAGGCAACCAACTTTACCGAGTAGAATATTGTGAGTCACGCTTTGAATATGGAATAGCACAAGAATATCTTTCTGGGTACAAGAACTCTCGTCAAAGGTTACAGTTTGTATGATGTATGTCATCCAGAGTATTTCAAATTATTTTTCTAGGGGGGCAGTGGATTATAGAATCTTAACAACTAATATAATATATTATTATTCAACGAGATTATAATGATGGCTATTATTCACGAGGTGAAGTTTACGGCCACGAGTCGCAGGCGAGCGGCCTAAATCACTTAGAGAATAATAGCCATTATACGCGAGTAGAGTGCTATAATTTATCCACGACTAATAAAAAAAATTGTTGAAGTTTTTATGTTGGATTTTTTTTTACATTACATAGATATTTTTGAAAACACTTATTATATTCTAACAAATATTCCATACAGTACTGTTGACAGGTTAGAGTCAAATTTGTTTGGATTCATAAGCTATTTCGATATGCCACGCACATTCACAGTCGCTGATAGCTCCTCGCCTTCTTTTTTTCATATGTTGGTAAAGAACCGAATTGAAAATATTTGGTGATTTCACGATAAAATTATTGAAACCGATTTTTTGTAAAAAAAAACATATAATATCGTAACTAAATCAAGGAAGTATTTGACAAGAGTAAATAATGATACATTATTCACTAGTGAATAATGTGCATTATTAAGGTCGAGCAAACAGACGTGTTATTCTGTGCACCAAGTTTAATTGGTTAAAATGTGTTCTGCACTTCCATGATTATCGATATTTTGCTCAGGAAATGACTTGAGTGTATGATAATTTGATAAAACCCCGGTACCGCAGGTCAAGGGATTTTTATCTTGAGTTATTATACACGAAAGAATTTGCTCGAAGGAAAAACTTTGAAAACCATGGAAATGCACGCGTTCTGGTCGATTGAGATTGATGAAAGAGGGATATATGTTGGGATCATTTACAGGAAAACATGTAAACTCAGGAAACAACAAAATCGAATACAGAATAAATCTAGTACTCGAGATAGTACCTGAAAAGTGAGCCAAACGCCCGAGTTTAATCGGTTAAAAGGTCTAGTGCATTTAATCGCTGTAAAATTCTGTAAAAGCAGTCTGGCATTCAACTTTTTCATCGTGGATAAAAACCAGATAAACTCATGTGATTTGTTATGGAGTTCTGGATTTCGATACTTACATATACATACAAAATTTTTCCTATAAGTGTATATATAGGTGACCTATAAAAACGAAACTTACATGATACAAGAAAGATAGTACCGCTAACCCATCCGTCTCATTGGCCGCTGCTTCAAATTTTCCGTATTCCGTATTGAAGAATACCATATGTAACTCCAGTGGAAAACTGTAAATCGAAGTACTAAAATATATATGTGAACTCATTGCACGATATCAAAGAGTGTCACTTTGACAGTTCAAATCGTTTGAACGAAAAGCGAAAGACTGTCATACTAACACAATTTTCTATTGTTTGAGGAATCTGAATTTTTTGTTTGGTGGAATATGCCATAATGTTTTTGGGTGAAAGGAACAAAGTAATCGTTTGCTATCGATGTGATGAATCTCCGAAAGAAAACAATTTCAAGAAATTACACAGCTTGACAGAATTTGTAACAAAATGATTCTGTTTTCTTTTTTAATGAAGAATGTTAATTCCACCATATTTTCTGTTTTCCGATGAAAGTATATACTTCCAAAATACAATCTATTGTCATTGAAATAAAGAGTTTCGCTGAATTTTACTTTATGCTTCTTAATTCAATGGGCTTGACCATAAGTTATCCTATAATATCAAAACTTTACTAATATGCGAATCGAAATTCCAATGTGAACAATTCGGGCACCGGAAGTTGAAGAAAGTTTCAAACGTTTTCATTAGAATTCTGTAATCGTGAAGGATATTTTGCAATCATGCTATAATCATGTTTGAACATGAACATGATTGTCAACAAATCAAATGAACCAAAATTTTTTCAGCAAAATACATACATATATCTGTACCTGTGGTTATTTATTAAATTTTCTGAACCTTCTTTATCCGTTTTTCCCCAATGAAAATGAAGTTGGGCAAAATTGTATGATCCTTTCAGTGGCCCTCCGTAAATCACTGGAATTCTTCCCTTTTCTATGGATAATTGCACTGAAATTTCAATATTGATTAACTCTCACAGATTTCACTGCTGTGATATTGAAAGTGTCTGTTACAAGAGTAAATATAGTGACGAATGTTTGAACGATAAGTGTAAAAATAACCAGGTATGCGATATCTCCAACAAATTGACACCTCATTTTAGCATGAATAGATCTTTATTTTTACGGCAGTTTTTCATTTGATCATTCCATTAGCTCAAACTGATGAAAGTATTAAAAATTAAGTAGCAGTGAAGATTTGTGTTATACAATTGAATAAAAGGTGTATGTTTACTATATTACAACAGGTTTCTTGAGTGATATTTTTACTTTCTCATCACGCACAAGTTCAAGCACCCTAGGTTATTATTTGCTTCATAGGTAATCCTTTCCTTATGAAAGTTATATGAAAAACTGTTGTTGGTCGGCAGCAGTAAAAAAATTTTTGTACCAAGTTTTCACAATCAACCTTCGCAACTTTGAGAGGGAAACTACTTGAAGCTCAAACAAATCTTAATAAAAAAATATAGGCGCAACAGGATACTCCCTTCAAAACCAAGAATTTGTGTTTATTAAGTTCAAAGATGATTCTGTGAACGACTTTTTACTTGCACGAAAGTACTGTACTTTTTGGAAGTATACATACAATATGTTCCAACATGAAGTGCCTATTTCCTCTTTCGAAGGCAAAAAAAATTGATCGAAAAATTTGTCATGCATGAATTTCAATTGAAATGTTTCCGGTTAAGAGTAAATACGGTAAATATCCGAAGATGATATATCTTTCCCCAATAAGGCTCTCGATGTTCTATAATGAACAAGAAAATATACCCCATTCCAAATATCCATACAAAACAACAATATTTAATAAACTCAATATACTGTGGCCTCTCGTCCAACTCAATCTGAATCAATTTTTTTTTGTAAACACGTCCGCCTTTCAAGCGGAAAACCGGGGTTCATTTCCCCGCCAGGCCACCGTGCTGGGCTTCACACGTTAAAAGGTAAGGCCTCGTTAATCCATTGCTAGCACGAGTTTTGACCTCTGAGGGTTGACGAACAACAACAACTTTTGTTTAGTATCAGTATAAGTTTTCTTCCTCTGGAGATGTTAACTTTGTTGGAAAACGCGCGCCGTGATTTTGGGTTAATTAATCTCTTCAAGACGTTTAAATTTTCACACCAAAGGATCCAATCTCAACGATCATTCTAAATCAATTTCGATTATTGAGGAATGTATCTCAAATGTTAAAGAAATAGAAGGCATCAGAGAAGATTATAAATAAAATCAATTAATGGACGGAATGAATAAGGGATTGGTACCAAACTTATAACTATTCGCCTAAGTAAAACACTGGACATACTGACTGGGATAAAAAATTGTAAAATATTCTTAACAGGTGATTTCAACGTTCATTTTTTCAATGAGAAAGATAAAAATGCGTCTTCGCTAATAAATCTCTTCACAAGTTATGGCTTTTCCCATGCCACTGATATTCCTACGAGAGGAAACTATTGCCTCGATAACTTTTTTGTCAATGTAAACCCAGGAACATATAGATGTCAAGTGATTGATACCCGTTTGTCCGATCATAAAGGAGTACAATTGGAAATTATTGAAAACACAAATAAAAAATTCGAAAGAATTCTCTACAGATCAATTCACGATATGGGTCTTTTTAACTTGAATGCAACCTTGCAGAAAATAGATTGGAGCTTCATTGATAATGACAACTTGAATCTCAATCACCGTTTTGAATCATTTGTGAACATAATTTCTTCAGCAATTCTAGATTCTTTCCCGGAAAAATCCAAAATCATTACTCACTCCCCAAAAAAAGTCAACTGGTTCACTAATGAACACAGGCAATTACGAGAAAGTTTGAATTTCCTGAGGGAATTATATAAAAATAATCCTAGTCCTTTTATCAAACAACAGATTAAAAAACAAAAATATTTATACGATAAAAAACTGTCAGTCGCCAAAAAAGCGGCTAACGATAGGTTCATCGCTGAATCGAGGAATTCACAAAAAGCAATGTGAGATATCATTAAAAACAACAACAACGCGAGACTCAAAATGGAGGGTGATTCAAATATCTCCCCAACGAATTTCAATGATTTCTTCAGTACAATTGCCAACGAAATTGTTGAAAGCTTACCTGTTCCAACGGTTTCCTATGATAATTTCTTAACAAACTCATCTAAACCTAATGCTGTTTTTACCTTCACAAAAGTAAGTTTTGTGGAAGTCAACAATATAATAGATAACCTCAAGAAGACGAACAGTAAAGACGCTTTTCATATAAATCTCAAGGTATTGCTTGCTATTAGATACATAATATTGATCCCACTAACGAATCTCATAAATAGATGAATAGAAAAAAAACATTTTTCCAACTGTATTAAAAATCTCAAAAGTAGTTGCAGCAAAAGGCTCTGCAAATGATCCAACAAATTTCAGACCCATTTCCGTTATTCCCATTATAGCTAAGGTTTACGAAGTAACACTGAAAAAACAATTGATTTCTCATTTGGAAACTCATAATATTTTGAATCAGGCTCAGTTTGGATTTAGAGCTGATCGCTCCACCACAGACGCAATCAACCATCTGGTTGAAATAATAAATGATGGTTTTGAGAAAAATGAGTTCATCTCAGTTCAATTTTTGGACCTAACAAAGGCATTTGACTGTGTGTCGCATGAAATTTTGATAAAAAAGCACAAATTTTATGATTTTAGTGAAAATAGTGTCAGTCTAATAGAATCCTATTTGTCAAATAGATATCAATATGTGGTTTTCAACAATAAGTCTTTGGACCTCAGAAATATCAGTTGTGGAGTACCTCAAGGCTCGGTCCTAGGACCGATACTATTTTTAATTTTCATCAACGACCTTCCTCATGCAGCTCCCTGTACTGATTTCATACTTTACGCCGATGATACAACCATTGCTCATTCCGGACATGACCTAACTCTATTGATAAAAGAGACAAAGAACCAACAGAAATCAACAGAGAATTGGTTTCTATCAAACAAACTCAAAATCAACCCATCCAAAACAGAAAACGTCATATTTAGTCTCAGAAGTCATGACGAAAATTCACCTTCTCATACGAAATTCCTTGGTGTTTATATTGACAGGAAACTATCATGGCAGTGTCACTGCGAAAACTTATCGAAAAAAATCTCCAGCTACATATTTCTGCTCCGGAACTCATTTAACAGTGTTAGCCGCAGCACTTTAATCACAGCTTACTATGGTCTCATTCATTCCAACATATCTTATGCTATTCTAGTTTGGGGACACTCCAGTCATAGTTCGGACATCTTCGGGATTCAGAGAAAAGCTGTGACGATATTATCTGGCCTCAAGTATAAGGAAGACTGCAGGAATGCTTTTAAAGATTTAAAGATAATGACACTTCCCTGTATATTCATATTTCAATGCCTACTATATGTTAAAGCAAATGAAAATAAGTTCCTAAGTCATGGACAAACACATAACTATATGACACGTCATCGTCAAAATCTGCAAACAAAAAACCTTAGACTGTCAAAAACCCGAAATGCCACTAATTACTTTGCACCCAACTTTTATAATGCACTTCCTGCTAAAATAAAATCTCTAGAGGAGAAATCCTTTAAAAAATGTTTGAAAACTTTTCTGTTAGAAAATCCATTTTATAATTTTAATGAATTTTTACATTTCGACCTATCTCTTTTGGGCAGTACTTGAAGATTATCAGAATCGATTTTATTATTGTTTGAAATGTATATATGTATGCCTATGTATATGACCTGTGTAAACACCCTGTAGTGTGATAGCACCAATAAAGAATTGATTGATTGATTGATTGATTGATTGATTGATATTCTCAAACCGTGTTTTCAAGATCGAAATAATCTCCGTTCTCCATGAAATTGGCGTCAAAAAAGCATTCCCTTCGAGATGTAATATTTCAATTACATTCGCAATACATAGAAAGCATTTTCTTTTCATCCGTGTTCCATCATAAAAATAGCAATATCTTAAAGTGCTGGAAGATAGAATTCAACGAATCATATCTAATTACAAAATGAATAATGAAAATTTCAGTTTTTTTCCGAAAAAAAAAGAATTTCGGAAATATGGCCAATATCGTAACGCACTGTATATCATATTTTATTATCAAAGAATATGTACACGTCACGCTGAGAAACCTCACTTACCCGTGTGTCCATTGTTGAGTAATCTCACGATCTTCACATGATTATCAAAATTTTCCAATATTAGCGGTGGGAATTTCACCATCGTAACGTTATTCTCTTCTATATCAATTGGGCTCTGAAGCTTTCCAGAAGCACAGCTTCGAAACTGTCTACCCCAGAAACTTGGTCCTGAAAATGTTGGAAAGATATCTGTAAAAATTTTATAATGATCGTGGATTGATGAAAGTCGAAAGGGTGGGATATTCAAACAATTCATTTCATTACAATAACTTTTTTGAAAACTTTTTCTATCCTGAATAACGTAGTGACTGGTTGTAAAAATCCCCCCCCCTCCCTAACTTTTTAGCGGAGAGGGGTGTATCAATTTTTTTCCGAATAGAAAATGATTTTTGTCACCTTATTGTTGGTATAAAATACCATAAGTAACATATAGATAGATTGTGTTCAAAAATTGAGAAAATAATTTTTTAGGACCTCGCCCAACTATTTGGAGTTAATGCTGCCAAAAAAAAACACATAATTTACCTACCTATTCAATATGAATTCTTGAGTATTTCGAGAGTATGTTATGGTATTCAGCATATTTTATATCATATTATCCGTTTATTAGTCCAGTCGTTCAAAAGTTCTCGAATTTTTTCTTTTCCATTTATTGCTTTTTTATAATAGGTGATTAATTCAATTCAGGAGGAAGGCGTTTCGGACATTTTCCTACACACAACATGTTTAAAAGGATTTCTTGCAGCGTCATTGTTCGTATCGAATTTCAAGCTGAACTAATCGATAGATTCACGTGAAGTTTCAGGTGAATACACAGCTATATCGATAATAAAACAATATTAACTTTAAAATGGTGAACTTGTTCCACTTACCTACATTTCCGTCGTAACCAAATTCTTGGCCATAACCTGTAAGAATAATTTGTTTTTATATCAATTCGTGGTACCTTATAAATTTCATATTTAGTCATGCATAAAATATGAGTAGTGTAACGAACTTCTATAGGTAACTGAATAGTTTTTTAATAGTTTCACCCTGATAAAAAACATTAAAAACTTGATAACATACTGTGAATGCATATGAGGAAACGGAAATCATCACTAAATAGTATAAAACAAAGTATCTTCCAGTTGTCTGTCTACCTCTTTGCATGCTTAGATTGAACACTACACAACGGATGTATTGATGCGTTTTTCAAATACAGTAAATCAAGAGGAAGATTCATACAGGGTGTCCCAAACTCGATGGCCTATTGGACATTTCTGGAAAACGGGACACAGGATTATTTTGAAAATTTGATCTCTTGGGTAATTAGTTCTGTTCTATCGATCTAAAATATTTTCAGCGCTGCGACGTTGCCGCTTATATTGAAAAGTAGCAGCAACTTTGATATTTTTAATAGGACACCCTATATATTATTGCATTTCTTGCTTTGTCATTGCTTTCCGATTATTTTCGTATGATACTTCCCTATACCTATCTTTAGTGGTTTTCGAGAAATTCATTGATTTCCTTATTTTTTGTGCGAAACATAGCTTTAATCAAGTGCTTATTACTGCGGTATTTGGATTCAAAGACAGCTTACATTTTGGATGTAGTTTGACAATGCCCTGTGTATTAGTGTGTCTAAGGAAATTCTTTCTCCATTCTACAGGGTCGTTCAAAATTTGTGATTCTACCGATACATAAAAAAGTGGTGAAAAGTGCAGTTTTTCAAATGGAACATCCTGTATATTATCGAAAATCCTGAAAGACATTTGAAGTTCCTTTCGAATGATGTGTCATGTTTCTATACCTGAATAGTCAGGTTTCCGAAATAAATGCAAGTTTCTATAAAAATTGGATTATTATGACATATTTTGTATTAGGTAGCTATGAAATGTCATGGAACATGTCATTATGAAAATTCGACAATTAATGCATCAATATCAAAACGTTTGCACGTTCAATAACGTAAATTTGATTAGAAAAGAATCTAAATGGAAATTGTTTATTCTTCATAGTCAATGTGATCACATTATAGCAAGAACATGCAAAATGTTCTGTACTATATTGAAGTGTATGAAGATGACGAACTGACTGTACAAAGAATGATTAATATACAGGTTATTACAAATTCGATGGCCTATTTGACATTTTGAGAGATGTTGGACATAAATGCTTGAAATCTTGTATTCCACGATATTGCGATCTACCTCTTGAAAATATTTTCACCGTTACAGTGTTGCCACATCTGCTCGTAACTAATATCGACTTCCTAATTTCAAATGGGGAACACCCAGTATTTCATTCCGTATTTGAATTCTACTGATGAATACAAATAACTTTTACTAAACATGTCGTATACCCATCTCTACCATTTATCCAATATTGATTATTTTGTAATTGTTTTGCTACCAAAATGAGACCAACTTTAATTCAAATATCTCTTTTTTTACTTGAGTTTTTTCATTTTTAATACTTTCTTCTGACAGAAACACTATGAAAATCACTGCTTGTCAAACTTAAAGATTGTTTTGCTCTTTTCTGGTCACGGCACACTAGATCATTTCGATTGGGAAGTATGACCTATTTTGATTAGTTATGGGAATTGAAAATGATAGTCACACACTTCAATATACTACAGAACAATTTGCATATTCTTGCAATAATTTGATCACGCCATGAAGAATAATCAATTTCATCAAAACTTCATTTGAATTGTTATTGCTTTCCATTTTGATTCTTTTCTAATCAAACTTCATTAGAATTATTATTGCCTTCTATTTTGATTCTTTTCCAATCAAATTTACGCGCAAACGTTCTATTATTGATGCATTAATTGTCGAATTTTCATAATGGCATGTTTCATGACATTTCATAGCTACCTAATACAAAATATGTCAAAATCATCCAATTTTTATAGAAACTTGCATTTATTTCGGACTATTTAGGTATAGGAACATGACACATCATTTGAAGGGAACTTCAATTTTCTCTCAGGATTTTCGATAATATACAGGATGTTCCATTTGTAAAAATGCACTTTTCACCACTTTTGTTTATATCAGTAAAATCACAAATTTTGAACGACCCTGTATAATGGAGAAAGAATTTCCTCAGGCACAACTAATACACAAGGCATTGTCAAACTACATCCAAAATTTGAGCTGTCTTTCAATCCAAATACCGCAGTAATAAGCATTTGATTGAAGCTATGTTTCGCACAAAAAATAAGGAAATCAATGAATTTCTCGAAAACCACTAGAGATAGGTATAGGGAAGTATCATACAAAAATAATCGGAAAGCAATAACAAAGCGAGGAATGCAATAATATATAGGGTGTCCTATTTAAAATATCAAAGTTGTTGCTACTTTTCAATAAAAGCGGCAACGTTGCAGCGCTGAAAATATTTTAGATCGATAGAACAGAACTAATTACGCAAGAAATCAACTTTTCACAATAATCCTATGTTCCGTTTTCCAGAAATTTCTAATAGGCCATCGAGTTTGGGACACCCTGTATGTATAATACATTCATAATATAGTAGAGAAACACTTGTAATTTTGAAGGTATCTAATGTGATGTCGAAAAAAATAGCTATTTGTATAACAAGGGAGCAAAATGCTACTTTATCTCCAGAGGATGAAGTTTACTGCCCAACCTATCAAACCTTATCGAGTTTTTGGGATTGCCATATGGAAGAGAAAAATGAATATTTCTAGAAATATCGATATTAATGTGTTTATATTCAGGTAATTATCGAATGTTCCGCCATTTTGTATTAGGTGAAGATATTGACTTCTTATTTTAACGTTGTAAAGTATTCGTCAGGAGCTTCAAAATGATGTCACAAGACCCCCTTTCCATTGATTTTTTTCCAGTTGGCGCCCAGTCGCGAACTTGGAAATGAATTGAAAAATATAATATTTATGCATCAATATCATTGCAAATTTCTATTTTTGAGTTGTTCAAAAATTGAAAATGGCGACATCAAAGGAAAGCACTGTATATTTGAAAAAGACTATTGTTCGTTGTTCTAAAATTGTTCGTTTCCGTTAACCAGCTGACGAACGTCAACCCTCAGAAGTCGAAACTTGTGCGAGCAATGGATCAACGAGGCCTTACCTTTCAACGTGCGATTACCCAGCACAGTGGCCCGGCGAGGATTCGAACCCCGGCCTTCCGCTTGATAGGCAGATATGCTAACCACTACACTACCGAGACCACTACTATGACTCAAAACTCCTAAAATGCGAATTATAAAACTGATTATATCTGTTATTGGTGTTCTCGTGGTCATGATGCAATGAGCACAGCCTCTCACCCGGACGATCCAGATTCGTATCCTGGAAAGTACCAGAATTTTTCAAATTCGGTTTTTGCCGTGCAGACACGAAGGAAAAGTTTCATAAACTGTAGGTCCCGGATATCCCTTGCTCGCACAAGTTCTTGAATGAGCTTCTGAGGGTTTTTCTAGAAACCTGGCATATTCGTCAAAAGACAAAGACAATATAAGCCTCAAAAACATTTGAACCTGGATTGTCAATATCTTGAGAAATACATGCAGTTAGGTCTATGTACCCTGAGGATTCGATTCAGGCACTAGGAGTAATAATTTAGGAAAAATGTGATTATTACCGGAATCAGTGGATCAGTTCTCAACAGTGACAAAATAATAGCGAAAGAAGTTTCAAAAAGGGCCGCTTTACAGTTCGCAAGTCTTGAAAGTATTGCAACAATTCTTCATGCGCAGAAAATGGGACAGGACCTCTAATTCATAACCGCAACACTTATTGCCGATGCATTTTAGTGATAATTTTGGTTACGTTCGATAATGCCAAGTCTAGTGAATATTATACTATTAGTCTTAGAGGCCACGACACTAAATCTATAATTATAGGACTTCCAAAAGTAATACATATAATTCGATATTTCATTAATAGGAGAACACAAAATGCGACCCTGCTGCCATGTTTAGGACCGGTCAACGCCATAAAAAAAATTACCAAAAATAATATTTTTTTAGGTTTCTGTAATGATAAGTCTCCCATATTGTGATTGTTTCTCCAAACAGGGGAAGGGTAGGACTATATGAAAATGCAGTGCTGCCTTTTCCAAACAGTGGACAACATGGCGGTAGCAGCATTTGAAAGACGCCTTCCGCGCAACCGATTTTGCGTTTCAATTCGGTTTTATCAGCGATCGGCCGTTTTTTTTCGATTCGTATTATTGAAATACGCCAGCCACTACCACGAACGATGGATTTTACGTGTCATTGATTGTTCAAAAAGATGAAATCGCATATGTTATGCAATGTTTATCGATTTTTCAGCAATCTTAACTGTTGTTTTATACTAATTTCGAGTTCTCCAATGAATGAAATGATGAATTTTATGCAGGAATTTTGGGAGCCCCATCATTATAGGTTAAGTGTCGTGGCCTCTTAGACTGAATATAGTCGCATACCATTTCAAAAAAAAACAATATAGTCATCCAATGTTGCCTTTATAGTTTGGGTTAGCCAGATTTTAACCCACCATCTTCATTTCCTTCTTAGGAGTAACGCCCAACAGACAATCATAACACTGATGAATGATAATTCACTATCAGTAAATTCCATTCTACTTATATTATTCGAAGATGTAGAAACAATTTCAAATTAATATTTTCTGTTCACCTAAGAAATTGGTAGGCATGATTGATGACATAACGTTGTTGGCAAAAGGGATTTATATTTACGGGTACAAAGCAGATGTGCAATAATAATTGCCGTCAATAAATAACTTGCCGCAATGAATTGCCGCAATAAGTAATGCGAACTGTAAAGCGGGTCTAATAAAAATTTTTACTAATCTCGCCTACTAAAATCTTAGTCCGGTGCGCATTCAATAAATGATCAATTCCATAATCTTCCAATCAATAATTTCATTGAAATAAAAAATTCTGTCAACTCCATAATTTTCCCTATCAGCCTGTACCTATCCAGCCAAGAACGTATATTATGCAACTGCAATGGAAGTTCAAACTAATTTACTGATAAAATTCCATAAAAAACGAAACAATATCACCTTTGTGCGATAGAGCGTTCCAACCGCTTCAACAATTATACGAATTGACAGCTTTTTTAGAATATATTTAAAGTAAATCAGCATGAATTGACACACACTGCAGTGTGACCCACTTGCGACCGATTGAATTTTTTTCTCAGCAGGAAGAGTGTCGAAAAGTCTACGTTCACACCAAATTTGCAAAATATAATTCCAAATTTATATGTTATAAATTGCTAAATTTCGACACAACCACTGGATTCTAGAATTTCTTTACTTTCTATGGAATAATCCTTATAGAAATTTATCCAAATGGTCCAAAGGTATGGTGGAGATATGTTGATGATGTTTTTGCTATAGGGAGTCATGGTCAAAATTAACTTGACACATTTTTGGAACATATTATTAACAAACAGAAACCAACAATAAAGTTCACATGGGACACCGAAAATCACAATGAACTTTCATTTCTAGATGTTATGATAAAAAAATTGACACGTCACGTAGACACAAGTGTATATCGAAAGAAAACACGTACCAACAGATATCTTCACTATACCTCAAACCATCACACAAGTCTCGAAAAAGGTATAATAAAATCCATTCATGATAAAACAAAAATTGTATGAAACTCACAACAAAAAAATCAATGGAGAGATGGACTTCATGAAATCAGATTCGAAAGATAATAGACATCCAGAAAAATTTATAGAAAAAAAATTGACAGAAATTGAGAATCCAAACGAACCCCACAATGAAGACATACAACTACACAAAATAGACAACCTCTATCAATCATTATATCTTATGTCCCTCGTTTGTCAGAAAAAATAAAACGGATCGGCAACAGGTATGATGTTAGAACAACATTCCAAAAAAACAAATACTTTACGTTCAATACTGACACATTCCAAATCAAATAACAGAACGGAAAACACAAAAAATTGTATTTATCAACTTCCTTGTCCGTGCGGTCAAAAATATATCGGTGAAACGTCTCGACCATTGGAAGTGCGAAAGAGTCAACACAATATACATTACATTACATTAGGAAGAGACATATATAGGTGGTTCTAAATCATCAGAACACATTCTCACTGCCGATGGAGATCACACAGTAGAATGGAATGACACTAAAATGATGGCAGAAGAGATGGTAGGAAACTAAAATCAAAGGAATCTGCTTTCATCGTGCTCTCTGGGAAAAATTTCATCTCTATGAGTTCGCTTCATATGGATCGCGGATGGCTGCCCCTCCTGAAGGAGAAATCTTTGACAGATGTCAGTTACGTCTCGTCTCTAGACAATGATCACAAAATTGGTGAAATCAATCTAAATTTGATTAAGCATGTGCATGATAGAAGGCTACTTGATGCATGTGAGAGTCTAGAAATATCAAAATAAAAACAGCATGAATGGTGAAAAGGCCTATCCCTTTCAGCCCGCTTTTCAATTTCCAGCTGAGAAGAATCAGTAATAAGAGACGAATTCCATGTCAGGCCAATAAAACCTTGGAGGTATTGGCTGCAGTAGTTCACCATCGAGAAATAAATTAGAATAATCATCAGCATGAAATAAAGTCAATATCGGACCAAAAAACAGCTAACCCTAGTGTTTAGATTTAGTATAAATTTTCTTCTCCTGAAGATGCTAACTTTGTTAGCAAAACGCACATCGAGTGCAAAAATATCAGTTTGCTGTAAGGGTAATTAATCTCTAGAGAAAGATTCAACTTTTACACCCAAGGTTGGAATCTCATCGTTTATAAGTAATGCTTGGTTCATAGACCACACTTTACTCACTTTATATTTTACTTTTACTCTTAGAAACTTCTCACAATGCTGATAAATGGAGGCATTCATACACAAAATGTTCAATTCAATTCACTTTATTAATCCCAAGAAAAACTTTCGTTTATAGAGGGAACCAAAATTATATACAATATACCAATATGTGAAAAAAATACAGTGAAAAAAGTGAAAGTAGCATTATTTTACATGACAAACCAATACATATACTGCAAAAAATGGTGAAAGGTCCAATCAATTAAGTAAAATTTGAATATTTGTTATTGGTTCAATATATAGTGCTTTTTCAACTCAATTTTGAATTCATTTTTCAACTTAATATTTCTCAAGTTAGGGGGTACTTTATTATATATTTCTATTCCGTGATAAAATATCGATGATATACCAAATTACATTTACTTGAATCTCAATAAATTTAGATTATTTACATATCTTGTTCCAAGATCATGAGTATTTAAATTTTGATTGAAAACTAAGGCTGAATGTTTTTAACCAGTGTCAACAAAATGAATGAATGAGCTTATTTTCAATCGATATAAGGATTGAAGATTCAATGAATATTTAGGCTTTTATAGATCAATAGAAGGTGAATGGCAATCTATAAATGCATTTCAGTACTTTATTCTGAAGGGTTCGAGATGAAAGTGTCGTGTATGAACGCTTGCATTGGTTAGCATTGTGAGAACAACCCTGAAGTAAAAGATGAATTGAATGTAAAAGTGTGGTCTATGAACCAAGGAATAGACTTCGTCAATTCAGCTGGCACAAGTTGCAATTTTTGGTGTTCGATCGTATTTTTATTGTAGGTACTGCAAATTGAGGCGATATCAACTTTCACAAAATCGTCCAAAATATTCCATTTTTTCATACTACAATGTACAATTGATTCCTCACTTCCCATCAAACACAGGTAATATATTTTGGTACTCACCCCAGTAAAATAGATTCGATAATCCCAATAAAACGTATTCATATTTCATTACGACACTTGACTTAATTCTATTACTCCGTCCGCAACACGAGCTAGCATTAAAGTGTGTTCGATTTGACATCCGTTATGTACTTATTCGAAATGAATAATTCGTCAGAGGTGGTGAGGCGTTGCAGAATCATCAGTTGTAATAATAATTAATGAAAGAAAACTCAATTACCCTATAATTGTTATATTAGGTTAGATTAGATTTCCCAGGTATATGAAGCTTCAATTATTTTAATGGTATAATATATATATATATATATATATATATATATATATATATATATATATATATATATATATATAGAGTGACCCATTTGAAAGCGGGCCACCTCTCTAAAACTGTAATTTATTATCCGATTCAGAAGTTTTTTTTTTTCAATAGATAGAGCGTCAATAGTTCTATTAGAGTGCTGTGAAGTCGAAATATAAATAAAATTTTCAAGGCCTACTTCGAATTTTTTTCAAGGTCAAAAATCCAAAAAACATACTAGCGATTTTTTTATATGAAATTTGACGACGCCACTGGATTTGTGATGCTTTCAAATGGTTGTGACTAAAATTTCACGATGAAATATGTTTTTTTAACAGAAATATAGCATAAGTAAAATGTTTATCACTTTATCTAAATATTTCGAATTGTCGTCATATTAAATCACAATATTATTAATAATATCGTTTAAAATGCTCTTTCACGTCGTTAGCAGTCGAGCTTGTCAACAGCAGTTATTCAAAATGGTGTCAAATTATGTTTCTTTCAAACAGAACTCCATAAAGTATGGAAGATAGTTATGTCCATCAGAACACTGCAGTTTTTTTGTCATCAGAGAAATGAAATATACATCTTTACATCAAATAGTAATCAATATTCAATAATCAATAATAAGCAATATTGATGAAATAAATGAACTACAACAAAAAAATGGATTGAGATGAGAGTGCCCAGACATTAATTTCCGTACTTTGTAACCAATTTCCGATTTAATTCGATACGTTTATTCTACCATTTTCTAATGCTAACTAATCATAAGATTCGATCAAAATTCGATCATTGGTTTGGGGTAACATTTATGCAAGCCTGGTCTTATTCTTTCACGCAGTTCCTCTTTGGTGGTTGTCAGTTATTCCGAATATCTATCTTGGTTTCATTCAAACATGTTTGGGATGCCACATTTCGAAAATATTATTTTTATTAGAAGGCTTTGAAACTTAAGTTGCCGTGGAGATGACAAGTCATTAAAATAAAAGACGAAAAGACACAAATTTGTCAGTATTAATAGTGAAGTTTATAACTCTTCAAGTACCTACACTAATAAAGAAGTATGGCAGATAATTTGACTTTGCAGGAGAAAATTGAAATAGTAAAACTTCGTGGTAACAACGACAGATCCGAAAGGGAAGTATGTAGAATTTTCAATAACATGCATCCGGAGCGTCGAAATATTAGCAGAGCTACAGTTGGAAGAGTAAACAAAATTTTCAATCAGTATGGAGCTGTTAGTAAACATATCCTGAAGAATATTAATACTGTACAAAGGCAGAGACGAAATAATTCTGAACGAATTCGAAATTATTTTAATAATAATCCGAAAACAAGTGTGAGAATTGCAAGTTTGGACATCAACTTACCGCGTGAAACAATAAGGAGAAATCTTAGGAAATATAATAATATGAAGCCCTTTAAACCAAAGTTTCTTCACACCTTAGAAGAAGGCGATAATGAAAAGAGGATGGAGTATAGTTTATGGGCTCAAGGAGAATATCTAAATAACAGGAATTTTCTAAAAAAAATTTTGTTCAGTGACGAGGCAACATTCACAACCAATGGAACAGTTAATTCTCAAAATTCAAGGTACTGGACGGAAGAAAATCCACATTGGATAATAAATTGCAGAAGACAGTACTCCCAAAAAATAAATGTTTGGTGCGGAATATTACATACCAGAATAATTGGCACCTTTTTTTTTGAAAACAATTTGAATGGTCAAATTTTTTTGAATTTTTTGAAAAACGAGTTTTCCAACGCTATGGATGAACTTCCACTAGCAGAAGAGGCCCATATTCTATTTCAATTAGATGGCTGTTCCATCCACAATAGCAGGATTGTTAGAGATTGGCTGGAAGAAAATTTTCCTAATCGGTGGATAGGGCGAAATAGTTCACTGATTGAGTTTCCCCCCAGATCCCCGGACTTGACTCCACTTGATTTTTTTTTATGGGGCACCGTTAAGGAAAAAGTATACAAAACTCGCCCAACGAGCAAAGAGGAACTGCGTGAAAGAATAAGACAGGCTTGCAGAGATATCACCCCAAATCAATTATTGAATGTTTTGGTTAACATTAGAAAACGATATGATAAATGTATCGAATTGAATGGAGATTTGGTGGAACAGTCCAAAATTTAATGTGTGGGCATTGTCATGTTAATACATTCTTTTGTAGTGGTTCATTTATGTTTTTAATATTGATAATTATGTTATGATATAAAGATGTGTATTTCTATTCTTTGACAACAAACTGCAGTGTGCTAATAAAGATAACTATATCGCACATAAAGTTGTTATGTTCTGAAGAAGTATTTCAAACCATATTATTTACAAAATTGTTATTTAATATACAACTATTTGAATTATTTTGACAGTGATTGGTATATTTTACTTATGCCATATTTCTGTTGAAAAACATTATTTTATCTTGAAATTTCAGTCACAACCATTTGAAAGCATCACAAATCCAGTGGCGTCGTCAAATTTCATATAAAAAAATCGCTAGTATGTTTTTTGGATTTTTGACCTTGAAAAAAATTCGAAGTAGGCCTTGAAAATTTTATTTATATTTCGACTTCACAGCACTCTAATAGAACTATTGACGCTCTATCTATTGAAAAAAAAAACTTCTGAATCGGATAATAAATAACAGTTTTAGAGAGGTGGCCCGCTTTCAAATGGGTCACTCTGTATATAATGGCATTAAAATTTCAACGAATTCGATCTTTCAAAGAGTTCTTTGGATGAACTTGATCTCATATCCAGACAATTCAGTACAATTTTTGCGGACGACAGTATTCTTCACACTAGTTTCAATTGCATAGTCCCCATATCAGCTCGAGAAACAAAAATTGAAATACACAATCACGGGAATAAAACAACGATGACTTAATGCGGAAACCCAGGCATGTCTCTTCTCAAGGAAAGCCGATCTATTATCATCTAGTATTCAGATGTCAGGAGAAACTATTCCTACTAATTAAAGTATCTCGGTGCTAGGAATTACGATCAGTAAAAATCCCTCATGGGAAAACCATATGAGATCGATAGCTAAAGGTGCTTCCCAGAAACTTGGATTTCTATTTCATGCGGAGAAATAGTCCACTTCTCGTCAGCTTCTAATGATCTACAAGGCTCAGATACGACCTCTCTTGGAATATAGTTCTCATATGTGGAGTTCAGCACCAAATTATTTATTGAAGATTCTCACCGTCTTGTTGGTGATTCTTCACACATTTCATTGGAGCATCGTAGAAGGGTCGGAGACTTGTCTCTCTGCTATAGATATACTCATGGTCAGTGCTCCTCTGAATTGTTATCAATCGTTTCATCCTTGGTAATATCTACACTGATGACTCGACGACCCAAATAGCACAAGTACGTCCAGTGGACGTACTGCATATGTACGGTGAGGATGTATTGTACGTATTTAGGACGTACTTTTGTCTCCGACAGACTTACATAAGACCTCCCTGCGACTTACCGTTTCCGCATAGTCGGTAATCCCAGGTACGTACTTTTCCAGTCCACACAGGACCTGAAATGTACAGAAAGGGGAATTGTTTGGGACATTCCGAAAACGTACATTTTCCATTCTATATGCGTTATCCCAAGTAGAACAAACATATTGACCAATATTGGTTCAATATTACGGGAATATTAACTTGTTTTTAAGAAGGAGTTGGGTGCTATAGATGTGATGACTTCAAGTTAGTTTTGTTCGAGATAATATCAAAATTACAGAAAGTTCAGTAACAATGAAAATATATTCGAAAAAACACTAAAGGTCTCATGTGATGGCGGTTTTGGAATATCAAACTTGCTGTGCAAAAAATTCTGTATGTAATTTTCTGGTATTTAAATTCACCACATGGCGATGTTTCAATTTTTCCAAATTTTTTTAGGAATAATTCATTATGAATATTCCATTACCAATATTGATATATGTATGAATACAATAAGTGATCACTCTCAAAATCCCAATACCCCTTGAACCGAAAGGGACCCAATACGTACGTACTTGGGAGGTCCAAACAGTATGTACATACTAACAGAAATGTAGAAAATGGAAAGGAACCCAATCCGTACGTACTTGGGAGGTCCAAACAGTATGTACAAAAAAGTACGTCAACGAGACGTCCAGATAGTATGTACATACGATTTCCAAAAATGTACGTCATTACTATTATGTCCCGCAAACGTTTCGAAATATACGTATCTGAAAGGGACTCAATATGTACGCACCTGGAAGGTCCAAATAGTACGAACATAGTTCTTCCAAACATGTACGTAAATGATACGTCTGAGCAGTACGTACATGGGATTCACAAAAAAACACGTCATTGGTATGTCCCTAATTCATTCCGAAAAGTACGTACCTGAAGGGGAGTTAATGTAAACGTATCAGGGACACTTAATAAAGTACGTACATAGTACTTCAAAGCATGTACGTTTTTATTACATTCCGATTGGAACGGGAACAAGTATGTACCTACATGGGACGTCTAACCAGTACATACATGGTACATCCGGTAATGTACGTTCTTCGAATGTCTCCTATCCGTCCCGGGACGTATCGACGTAACTGGGATATAAATGGTTCGTCTTCAGGACGTCGTGTGCTATTTGGGGAGTACAGAATTACCACCTCTTTGTTGTGAACTTGGAGACCTGTCGAACCTCTCTTGGGGGATCTCTTTTCAATAGAACAGCTGAGCTTTGGAACTCCTTGCCGAGAGAGGTTTTTCCTGGGATAACAAACTTCAAAAATTCAAAGTGTTCTCTGAACATTAGAGGGCTTTCCTTTCGTGTCAATCTGCATAAAAAAATCCAGGAGAGCAACCTACACTTAACAATGGAAGGATGTTTCAATCGCCCCCCTAGTCTCGACACTTCTCTGTAGAGTTATTCGAGGGTTGAAATTAATAATCGATCCTGCAACAGAGAAAAGCAAAGCTGCAAAGTATTGACGGCAGAACGATGCTGACCCTTATTCCTCTAGACCAGCGATTCTCAAACTTTTCTTTACACGTACCACTTACATAAATTCTGCGTCAATCGCGTACCACATATTAGAAAAGTAGATAATAAAATTTACTAATTTTATTAAAAAATGTATTTATTCAAAGAAGGGCATTATAATTGTTTCAAAATAAGAACTGAAGTCTAACTCAGTCCAAAAATTCAGTGAGAAGGATGGTTCTGAATAGCTGCAACAAGGGAATCGATGTCAGGATCAATATATTGCTTAGTTTCATTCGTAGATTTGGATCAAGATTAAGCCTACTGCGAAATTCATTTTTTACTTGTAGCATAACAGAAAATCCAGTTTCACACAGGTAGGTGGTCGTAAAAGGAAGTAAAAATAACAATGTTTTTTTTTTGATAAGGCTGAATATTCATTTTTAATATTTAGCCAGAATTCGGCCAATTCTAATTTTGAAAACTATTTTCAAACCCCCATTACAAGATAGTTCCATAAAGGACTCTGTTTCATCCTGTTTTAATGTTTCAGGAATGCTATCCAAAATTAATGATTGTCGTATCTAAAGAAATTGAGCATAGTCTTCGTCACAATATTCTTCAAAACGATCAACTATCGGCAGTTTGCCGCGATTCCAGAGTTGCCAACAATGAATAAAACATTACGCGCTTGCGGTTTCAAACTCACAGCGCTGCTATGCACAACGTATAAGATAACATTTGTGAATAAATTTTATTAAAATCAAGTTTATATAGAGTACCACCTTTGAGTGCTTTACGTACCACTGGTGGTACGCGTACCACAGTTTGAGAATCGCTGCTCTAGACTATAGTAGTTCCCAACGAGACGGCCCAAAAACTAGGTGCCATTTTATTACTCTAGAGACCGTGTGAAAAGTATGGGGAACGACGTAACTAAGACTTTTGGACCACTGCCGTCAATTTCTGGTGGTCCGATTTTCCGCCATAATTAAATAAACATTGCATCTGGAAACGTCATTTTGTATAAAATTATTACTGACGGCATACTGTTTATATTAACAGTAGTAGTTAAAAATTAAATTTAAACTTATTGCCGTCAAAAAAAAAATGGCACCGGAAGTCAGGAAAAATTTTGAAAATTTGAAAGTTGAGTATCCATTTTAGTATCAAATCATTATTGACGGCAATAGCATGATTTATTATACTTTTTGATGTTATTTCGTGTTTTATTAATGCCGTCAAAATTTACTGGCACCGGGGTTGAAAAAAAGGGTGGTCACCCCAACCTCGGGCACCCTGGGTGCAGAATTTTTGCATAGTGTTTGGCACTTACAAAAAAATTATATTTCACATCAAAATCAATAAAAAAACGATTTAAAGTTGGTGCCGTCAAAAAAAAAAGTAAACGAAGTCAGAAACATTGTTTATTTACGTCTAGTAGAGGTACTATTTTTGTATCAAATTATTATTGACGGCAGTTGTAAAATTTATTTTATTTTATCATGTTATTTGATTTTTTATCATCGCCGTCAAAATTTGGTGGCCCGGGGGTTGAGAAAAGGGGGTGGACGGCCGCCTTTGATGCTTGCAGCCTAAAATATTAAACTAAAAATTCGGAAAAAACGAAAAAGTCAGGAAGACGGCCTTTTTCTAAGTAAATTAGTTAAAGAAATTGCGTGGATTAAGAATCTAGGAATCTGAACACCTACCGAGGGGTGCTATTATTTATAAATAAACTAATTCTAACAAAATATTAAATATGAAAGACAGGCAATCGAAAATGACAAAGTTAGATTGATTATTCTGTTTCAGCTTTGCTCTTATCGCAATTGAGATCACAGCAAGGCCATATCGAATGCAAGTGATGGTATATGATGATAGTTCGGGCAGATATTTCATCATTCCCCCTTTTATTTGAGACCCTAGCACTCTCAACATCTTTTTCAAATCTCTACATGGAGATAAGAATTTTTTTTCAGCACCTACAAAACTTTTTCTACACATAAATCCATTTATAGGTTTCTTTTTTTTTTCAAAAACATCAAAAATTTTTTTTTTTTTTAACGATACTGTTAATTATTAAAAAATAGTTTAATTTCTGTCCTAAACATGTGGTTTCTGTTTTTTATAACTTTTCTTTTAAATATTTCAAGTGCCATAAAAATATTTTTGACGGCGTATCACGTCTTGTACGCTATAAACTTTTTTTAATTTTAATAGCCGTCGGTGCCATTAAAAATTGACGGCACAATAATTTATAATATTGTATTCTCAAGTAGTTTAATAATATTAAAAAATTTTTTGTAATGAAATAATACTAAAACCCTATTCAACGTAAGGGGTTACCACCCCCTTTTTTCAACCCCGGTGCCAGTAAATTTTGACGGCATTAATAAAACACGAAATAACATCACAAAGTATAATAAATTATGCTATTGCCGTCAATAATGATTTGATACTAAAATGGATACTCAACTTTCAAATTTTCAAAATTTTTCCTGACTTCCGGTGCCATTTTTTTTGACGGCAATGAGTTTAAATTTAATTTTTAACTACTACTGTTAATATAAACAGTATGCCGTCAGTAATAATTTTATACAAAATGACGTTTCGAGATGCAATGTTTATTTAATTATGGCGGAAAATCGGGCCACCAGAAATTGACGGCAGTGGTCCAAAAGTCTTTAGTTACGTCGTTCCCCATACTTTTTACACGGTCTCTAGAGTAATAAAATGGCACCTAGTTTTTGGGCCGTCTCGTTGGGATCTCTGCTAGATAGAAAGTGTTTTACTAGTTTGCCTATTGGTTGGTATCTCCAATAATAACAATCACGCTATATTACAAGGCCGCTTTTTATATGACCAGTAAGATTCGATCAGAGTAATTGGACAAAAAAAGTTGTCTATTTGAGGGGCCGATGAAAATAATGAAATGTCCTCTTTTCGGATATTGCTCAACCGCCTCCATTCAAAACAATCAGAAAATGAGTAAAAGGGCTAGCTTGGTGTACGTGTCTTGTTATTAACGGAATATCGAAGCTACATTTCGTTCATTGTATTCCATCCTTCACAGTTTTTTTGCAAATACGGACTCATATTTTCCAAAAGAGATCAAATTTGTCGTGACACATTAGTCAGTTACTATAAAACTTCGAAAAGTGTCCTATTGGCTTCTATCTCATCGGTAAGCCGAAATAGACCTGGAAAACTTTGAGAGGGTTGCAGAAACGAATTCCATGCCATCTGTGTAACAAAAACATACGACTCTACACTCATCGAACTGTTAAATAGTATATCAGGGATGTACTGAAAGAGCGACAATTGTTTGAGGAGCTGCATAGGTATCAATCCGTCTGGTCTCCAAGATGTAGTGGAATCAACAGTTATGATGAAGCTCTTTCCTCTTTGGGCAAGAAAGGCAAGAGTTGCATACGAAACTGAATCTGCAACTAAAATGCATCTCAGATACGCTGACGTGCTTAAGGACAGATCTCAACCTGCGGTGATCATCCATCCCAAGAATAATGATCAATCTGTTTCGCAAACAAGATCGGATATTTTCCGGGTTGGTACAGCAGAAAATGGATGTATCTTATGATGTCAAGAAAGACAATGGATTTCTGCCTAAGATGCGTACCGTGGGATTTACGGAGAACTTTTCTCCTGAGGAACTGCGGGATTATATTCTAAAATGTAATCCTGATATATTTTTGGATAGCTCAACTTGCAGAATATTGAACACATTTCCCGCAAAGAAACAAGCTGATATTTGGCAAGCGATTGTAGAGATTGACAAATTCACATACGATCGCGCTCTAAAGGCAGGTAATGCTTTTGTTGCGTACGATGGCTACGATGGTTGTACCTTCTATGACGCTATTGACATCTATCGCTGCTTCAACTTCAACGAATTCAATCCTCCGCTCGAAACTGAAAAAAAAAACAGTTTCATGCCTGGTTTCCGGAAAAAGCCATGATATGAAACAATGTATATCTTAGGTGATGAAATGCTCTAACTGTTGCAAACGATACCTCAGCTGTAGATCATGCGGTATGTGAGAAAGATGAATGTACAGCTTACATTGATAAAAACTCAAAGGAAAGAAACTTTATTGAATTCAATATTGAATTAGTAATGTCAAATTGAAAAAAAGTACAAGAAATAATCGGTACTGGTGGTACTCGAACCAACGACTATCTCAAAGGAAGTACTTTAACGAACTAGGCCATTTGGACTGTACAAATTCGGTAAATTATTGGTGTGAAGAGTAGGTGTAAGTCCTTCAATTCCACAAAAAAAAACATCAATTGTTATAATTCAAATTTGACTCAGACTAGAGAATTTTTCAGATGAAAGTATTTATTTATGCTCAAATGAAACAACTTGGATTTCGTGTTTGTAGGTGGACAGATCAGAATCGTTAAGTTTCTAGAAGGTTCTTCCTGGTAACCAAGTATTTTTTTTCTGTGATTGGTAGAATTCCTTTCCTACCTAGTGTGGATATGAAATCATAACGATTCAGCTGACTGGATTCGCCTACTTATCCGTTTAGTAAACTATAAAGAAATACACAATGTTGCATGCCAGAGTAACTGTTGATAAGTTTCATAGAATTTAGAACTCATTACAATTCTACAGTAACTATATCAGTGTTGCACTAATTCTGAATAGTCTGTCCCATTCCATGCTGATATAGTTTGTTTACAACGCCATTTTTATAGGACAATGAAAGGACGTACAAGGTTCAAGGGCACGGAAAGGAAACTCAAACTTTTTGACACATGATTTGGACGCTTTCGCGGCCGAGGTTTTCAGTATCAGTACTTTTTTGTTCGGGTCGTTTTTTGGAATTTCTTCCTGACGTTTCGCTGGCGCGAATGGCTATAGTTGCTTCAGAGGCTCATACATCTTGAGTTCGACTCCGATGACTAGGTGTTACGACTTCGTAAAGCATATGTATTATATGGATGACTCAGGTAGTTTTGAGTGCTAATTACTTTTTTTTTTATTCGGAGAAGTTTCATTAATATTAATTGAGAAGTATCATTAGTACCTATTAGTTGCCCCACTACCTGTCGTCACGTATGGTGGTTCGATAGTGCGTGCAGGTACCTATCCGTGTGCATAGGTTTTCTGTATACTCTGTGAGACTACCATGAAACTGAAGAGTTCCACGGCTCAAAACAGGGATGAGAACGCACAGATAGTTAGTTGCACATGCTTATCTACCATATATCCCGAGGATAACAGACAGAAATGGAACTCTTGGGGAAACACAACATCAAAAACGGTCCTCAAACCCACCAAGGAAGTTCAACAAAGCCTCAGGTCGGCTAAGGACAAAAGAGACCAACTGTCAGCAGCAGGGTTTTATCACATACCGTGCATCTGTGGGAAGGTTTACATCGGTACCACCAAAAGATCTATGGGAACTAGGCTAAAAGAGTATGAAATGAACTGTAGACTAGGACAAGCTGACCATTCAGCCGTAGCGGAGCAAGCACTCAGTAAGGGAAACCATAGGATTCTGTTTGAAAACGCGGAATTCATTATTGCCCCCCAACCAGGGATACCATAGTCGACTGATACGTGAGGCAATAGAGATTCACGAACATACGGATAATTTGGGATCAATACCCAAAACGACTAGTCTTTAAATTTTAGCGTCCTTTGAAAAACATTCATTTTAGCACCGCAAAGAAATATGTTATATGTTATGAGTTGGTTATATTTTAAATTGAATTTTGCTCATTCATAAGAATCCGGAATCAAAATTCCATTATCTCTTACTAAAATACTGTTTTTCTCCTTATATTGTCATCTGTTAGGTATACACCATGTACATGAGAGATCATTTTTAGCAGATGTGTTCGCTAAGGTACGTAGTACAAGTAGCGATCGACAGGAACATAGTCAAAAAGATATTTTCATTACATTACGATTATTGCTATTGTAAAAAGTGTAACAGTTTATGAGGAACAATTCGAGACAAATATGTACACGCAAGGATTCAGCACTTAAGATAACAGAAACATGTGATAGTTCCCTAAATTACGATAATCAAAAAACAGGTAATTTCATCAAATCTACCATCTAGAATTATATAATTCATTTATGGAATCGATAAACTTATCAAGCAGAAATTGCTTCAGTTCTTTTTTGAATTTTTTGTGATCGTGGATTCTCTTAATTTTTTCTGGTAGTTGGTTGAATCGTTTCATGCGGAGGTTGAGTTGAATACTCATGTATTTCATAACTGATGACTGAGTCATCGGAATCATAGATGAGAGATGAGTAAGCTAGCCACTCGCGCTAGCGAAACGTTAGGAAGAAATTCCAAAGAACGACGGCCTTCAAACCCGAAGAAAAGTAGTAATACTTCAACAAGAACTGTTGAAAATGACTACCCCCCGCTCGGATGCAAGAATCCAATATTCTCCTCAACGATTCTCGAACTCTTTCAAACACACCAGAATCGTTTTCTGATTGGGTTACAGCCATACTTCCACTGCAGTACTATTTTTTATTACTTGGTAAGTCCAGTGTAGTACGCTATACTTTCATTTTGACTACGTTAATATTTTCAAAATTACCAAAATTTTTATTGTCGAAATTCTTTTTCGTCTCATATCTTCAAAACGAAGCGCCCTATCAAAAATCATCAAAGGACAAAATGACAAAATGGTTGAGGCTTTCGCGGCCGAGGTTATTAGTATAACTACTGCCCTTCGGGCTTGAAGGCCGTCGTACTTTGGAATTTCTTCCTGACGTTTCGCTAGCGCGAGTGGCCAGCTTCTTCAGAGGCTCATTCATCTCCGATGACTAAACAGTTCGATTTCTCAAGGCGTATTTATATTGATGCAGGTAGTCTGGAGTGTTAATTACTTCTGTCGGGTTCGGGGAATAATCATCATTATTAGTTGCCGCACTACCTGCTGTGATTTCATTAGTTATTCTTGATTTCTTTTTTGGAATCCGATTCTAAAGATATCAAGAATAGCGGCAACTAATAATGATGATTATTCCCCGAACCCGACAGAAGTAATTAACACTCCAGACTACCTGCATCAATATAAATACGCCTAGAGAAATCGAACTGTTTAGTCATCGGAGATGAATAAGCCTCTGAAGAAGCTGGCCACTCGCGCTAGCGAAACGTCAGGAAGAAATTCCAAAGTACGACGGCCTTCAAGCCCGAAGAGCAGTAGTTATACTAAAGGACAAAATGTCCTTAGAATAGTCCAAGGAATAGTCCTCTATATTTTTGCCGCATGTTCAATAAACAGCCTGTATATTCAATAAACGATGAGTTTTGTATCAATTTTCTTCCCCTGAAGATGCTAACCTTGTTAGCGAAACGCGCGTCGAGTGCGAAAATATCAGTTTGGTGATAGGGTAATTGATCTCTAAGAAAATGTATATTCAATACTCGCTTTCAATATAAGTAAGTATACCAATGTGAACGTTTCATTGAAATCGAGTTTGAAGTGATTGAAACGTTCTGAAAGGGGAAAATCATACTAGGATGCCAAACGAACAACATTCTCAAGGCCGCTAAGGTCAGAGAAAGTTCCCAAAACAAAGAAAAAGAGAAAGTCATTGCGAGCACCAACGGTAGTGGAGCCCTAAAGGTTAAGCTTTCCGTGAAGGGTAAAAGAAAGGCCGTTGTCGAGCCACGCAGAACTGTTGCCCAGAATAGGCTAAGATCTGGAGGCAGCGCACCACAGGCGAATACTCTGACAGAAAGAGCCAAGATGGATGCTACGTGTTTCAAGGAGACTCACAAGTCGGAGGAAATCGCAATTGCGGATGCTGGCCATCCATGGGTTCGGCTTGACCCGTAAAAGTGAATGCCGTGAAGGCGTCCTTTCTTCCTTGCGGCTACGATGCCTAGAAGTCCTGGTGACTCAACTGATTAGATTTTGTTTAGATTTTTGTGGCGAAAAAAACAATCGACGCTTTTGAAGGTTTCCCCTATTTTTTCGATAGAGGGCGTAATGTTCCCATTTTTCAAATTTGATGACAAGTGTCAAGTTAATTGTCATATTGTTATGTCAGTTTAAAATTTTGATGTTTACGATGTTTTTATCGTGTTTATTTGTTGATTTCATTGCTTTAAAATATAGAAACGTTGTTACTGGTATCTCATTGTCCACCCATTATCCTCTAGGTTGCGATCTCTTCTCGCTAGCCAATCAAATAAAAGTGGAAAAACCCGACTGCACATTATTTTCACTTAGTGCAAATTTAGCTTCAGACAAGACTGACAAGAGCGTGTTGGCGACATCTGTACATATTGTACGGAAACCTCCAAAAGCTCAATTATACATCAAAAATCAAGCAATCCAGATTTCGCCACTTTTATCCCAAACTTCTACAGGTATAAGTAAACACACCAGGGTTTCCAGGCATCTTACTTGCGGCCTATGACAAGTTACCCAGGGACGGACCACAAGTAAGCTTTGCGAAGTGTGCCTACTTATTAGGCGAGCCTAAGATGCCCAAAACCCTGGTGATTCCAGTGATTAGATTTTGTTTAGATTTTTGTGGCGAAAAAAACAATCGACGCTTTTGAAGGTTTCCCCTATTTTTTCGGTAGAGGGCGTTATGTTCCCATTTTTCAAATTTGATGACAAGTGTCAAGTTAATTGTCATATTGTCATGTCAGTTTGAAATTTTGATGTTTACGATGTTTTTATCGTGTTTATTTGTTGAGTTCATTGCTTTTAAATATCAAAACTTTGTTACTGGTATCTCATTGTCCACCCATTATCCTTTAGGTTGCAATCTCTTCTCGCTAGCCAATCAAATAAAAGTGGAAAAACCCGACTGCACATTATTTTCACTTAGTGCAAATTTAGCTTCAGACGAGACTGACAAGAGCGTGTTGGCGACATCTGTACATATTGTACGGAAACCTCCAAAAGCTCAATTATCCATCAAAAATCAAGCAATCCAGATTCCGCCACTTTTATCCCAAACTTCTACAGGTATAAGTAAACACACCAGGGTTTCCAGGCATCTTACTTGCGGCCTATGACAAGTTACCCAGGGACGGACCACAAGTAAGCTTTGCGAAGTGTGCCTACTTATTAGGCGAGCCTAAGATGCCTAAAACCCTGGTGATTCCAGTGATTAGATTTTGTTTAGATTTTTGTGGCGAAAAAAACAAACGACGCTTTTGAAGGTTTCCCCTATTTTTCGGTAGATGGCGTTATGTTCTCATTTTTCAAATTTGATGACAAGTGTCAAGTTGACTGTCATATTTCATGTCACTTTGAAATTTTGATGTGTACGATGTTTTTATCGTGTTCATTTGTTGATTTCATTGCTTTAAAATATAGAAACGTTGTTACTGGTATCTCATTGTCCACCCATTATCCTCTATGTTGCGATCTCTTCTCACTAGCCAATCAAATGGAAGTGGAAAAACCCGACTGCACATTTTCACTTAGTGCGAATGGGGTCACCTATTTCGTCATAATGTACAAAATAGAAATCGTAAAACGAAGAAAATTACGCTATCATAACGCTACATAATAGAAATCGTAATTTATCATATAGTACAAAATAGAAACGTACAGTAACAGAACGCTACACTTTCATAACGTAATGTATCATAATGGACTTATTCAGAACGTATTTCGTCATATCGTACCTTATCATATCGCTACAATATCAGAACATCAAAATATCATAACCGTACTTCATAGAATTCGTAACTCATCATAATGGTACAAAATCAGAAACGTACTTTATCATAATCGTAAAAAATCAAAACGTATTGCGTCATAATCGTAAAGTATCAGAACGTACTCTATCATAATCTAATAGTACAAGGGCTTGCTTACAATATTAATAAAAATATATGGTAATGGGATATCCGCTGCCATTTAGGAATCCAGGAGAGATCTATGATCTTAAATATATTTAAAAAATTGAATAATAACATTATTTTTCACCTATTGTAGCTAATTTTTATATTTTGTATTCTTCAATATTCAAAAAAATGTGTGTTGCCAGTCAAGTGGGCACTGCACTGTTATATGTCTGTTTGATTCATTGTTATTATTCAATTATTCATAATTGTTGAAAAAGTTTATGCACTAAAATAAGACGGCGATGTTGAATCAAGTGTTAAAAAGATTGAATGGCTGGTGATTACCTACTTCTCTACATGAATCTGTGCGAGGAAAAACTGATATTGCCAGAATTATCACCTTGACGATTCTTTGCTCCTGATGCGAACAATTGTTTACTTTCACTCCAGAGTCGCTAAATTAGGTATATGAACTATTATGATGACCTGAGATTCCATATGTATTCTGTTACAAGTTTTAGTTTGGTTTCTATAAGTATTTTTTTTCAGGTCCAAGTAATATAGAGAAAGACTCCGTATTTCAACAAAAACATGGGGTAACACCTAAATACATCTGGACCTGGACTATAAAAAGTTAACAATGGAGTGTATACTCAGTAAAAACAACCTAAACGAGAAATATACCAACTGGACTTTACGGAAACAGAAAATTGCAAACTTGGCAAATAATTGAAAATCGTAATAATTGATAATAATCATCAATTGTCATCAAAAGACAACTGTAGATGCTGGCAATGGAAACATCGTAAGACTTGTTTTCAATAAGAAGATATAAGGGACGACAAGTGTGAGGTGTGCATTAAATCGCTGCAAAAAACTTGTGGTATTAGATGTAATATCTGTACAATATGGTTTCACATTGCTTGTGTGGGCTTAATTCATGAAGATATCAAATTGTATGAAGATGAATTGAAAAAAAGCAGGTGGCAAAATATGAAATTGCAACTAGTGTTAAAGTGATGAGCGAGTTGGATGTGACTAATATCCCAACGACCGTCCAGATTCACACCGAAGATGTTTTAACAGAACTAGGAAATACCATGAAAAAAACTGGAACACATGGAAAATAATAACGAATAGACACATGATCAACAATTGAAAATCAATGAAGACTTACAACATGAAGTAGTAATTATTCGAAGCTAGTTAAACGAGGTCAAAGAAGAGCTGAACAAGCAACAACAAAATCAAGGTATAGTGAACACAGTTCACAGAACATAGCAGGGTAAATAACTGAATGATGTATAGTTTAGAAGAATTCTTATCAGTTAATCCAGAAGATACATATGAATTTGATCTATCCAAAAACAAGGAGATTCTCAATTTACTCTCAGTCAAGATAAATGACGAGAATATTGCAAGAATCACATTATGGGTTTCAATAGATCCAGTGCCAAAACATGTTCCACAAACGTCACATTTGATGGCTTAGAGAAAAAAAACAAGCATTGAGACTTTCGAACAAACTCAAATAAGCACCTTACCAGATGAGCACTGACAGAACAAAGATGCATATTGAACACTTCAAGAGGATGAAGGATGGACTGAAAACAAAAATCTTAAATGGTGAACCTAATCTAATACAATGGTCAACCGAGAAAAGTAAAGAAAAATGGTAAACAGGAAAACAGGAGTACACCCCACTCTAGATTTATGGTTACAATATTGGAGGTTTGGAAACTAAACTTGAGGAGTTATTCAAAGCAGAAGCTTATATATCTATGATGTAATCATCCTGATATAAAGTTGTCTAGATTGTGACATTCCTGATGGTGAAATCAACTTAGACGCTTACAATATGTTTCTATGTGACCGTAGTGATAAAACAAGTTTGAAAATCAGAGGAGACGAAGTTTCAATTACCACTTGTTCATACTTTTCATATATTTAATGAATAAAAATTGTTGACTTGTGAGTAGCTCTTTTGTTACTTCTGCCTTGACTTTGAAATTACATTGAGAAATTGTGTATCTACCCATTACCCACCTGAGGAACATATTTTTATAAATAAAAAAGACGTTTTTATGTTTGTTAATTTTTTTATTGAAACCTAGTCCTCTCTATAACCACAGTTCATATGAACTGTAGCAGAAAATGAATGTTAGCAAAAAAATATTCCACACTAACAACTACCTTATTTAATTCTCATAGACCTATACACTAATACAAAAATTCACCTGACTAAATGTTGACTAAGAAATCAAATAATAACTACTATCAGTAAAATCAAGAAATTATTAATGTAGGTCATCCTCCTAAAAGCTCCTTATTCTTCCCCACAGTAAAAACCCCATCATATGCTACTTGGTTAATTTCATCCATAGAATTGGTACTTTCTTCAATACCTTGTGATTTTTCTTCGTTTTCTATCAGTCTTATCTTTTTGATTTAACTTGAGGTGTGTGTAACTGTGTTTTAGTATACAATCACGAAAGAAACTATCCCTTCCTGGGTATGTGAAGGAATAGTCAGATTTGAACATTACATTATAAATTATATCCAAAATCTTAGTCATCCTGTTGAATGTGTTTTTCTCCAGACTCCTACTCATACCTGTCCATGAGTATTTAGTAAGAAGTTCACTTGACATAGTCAGTGGGCATACTTGAAGACTGGCGTTAAATCAAATCATCTTTGGAACAATCTGTTCAGGCCAGTCTCAAATTACCTACACAGTAGGTTTCGGCTGGCACCTGTCAGAAAACAACTACTCCCCTGGCTAATACCACGAAGGGCATTGAATTATATCCGACCAGGTGCCAGTGCAGGTTTCTTCACAGAAGTAAATCCTGCATTTGCTTTCGTCGATACAAATGAAGGAATTGATTTTCAATTATAGGGACGGACACACTTGCAGACCGGTTTCGGGCTATTTGGCCACTCATCAGTGCAAGGCAGTGCCATCATCAACATAAAAGTCGATGATTTCCCATAATTAAAAATCAAACTCCTACAAGAGTATCAAGCCCCGGCCAAAGTTGATGCAAACAACGAAGTTGTTACGCCATCTACCAATGGACGAGGTATTCCAAAAGCAAACCGAATTCGCCCATTCCTCCTGCGAGGAAAATGTAAAAACACTTGACATAGTCAGTGGGCATACTTGAAGACTGGCGTTAAATCAAATCATCTTTGGAACAATCTGTTCAGGCCAGTCTCAAATTACCTACACAGTAGGTTTCGGCTGGCACCTGTCAGAAAACAACTACTCCCCTGGCTAATACCACGAAGGGCATTGAATTATATCCGACCAGGTGCCAGTGGTATTAGCCAGGGGCGTAGTTGTTTTCTGACAGGTGCCAGCCGAAACCTACTGTGTAGGTAATTTGAGACTGGCCTGAACAGATTGTTCCAAAGATGATTTGATTTAACGCCAGTCTTCAAGTATGCCCACTGACTATGTCAAGTGTTTTTACATTTTCCTCGCAGGAGGAATGGGCGAATTCGGTTTGCTTTTGGAATACCTCGTCCATTGGTAGATGGCGTAACAACTTCGTTGTTTGCATCAACTTTGGCCGGGGCTTGATACTCTTGTAGGAGTTTGATTTTTAATTATGGGAAATCATCGACTTTTATGTTGATGATGGCACTGCCTTGCACTGATGAGTGGCCAAATAGCCCGAAACCGGTCTGCAAGTGTGTCCGTCCCTATAATTGAAAATCAATTCCTTCATTTGTATCGACGAAAGCAAATGCAGGATTTACTTCTGTGAAGAAACCTGCACTGGCACCTGGTCGGATATAATTCAATGCCCTTCGTGGTATTAGCCAGGGGAGTAGTTGTTTTCTGACAGGTGCCAGCCGAAACCTACTGTGTAGGTAATTTGAGACTGGCCTGAACAGATTGTTCCAAAGATGATTTAGTAAGAAGTTGTTTTGTGAAAATGATACCTGCCAACTTGTAACAAGCTGTTTTATATGGCATTACAGATCCAATACATCTGGTCAGGTAAAAACATTTTGTTTATAGGACTCTCCAGCTCTTTCTCCAATTTTTCTAAGGCAGATACCATGTCAATTGGGAATATGTGCAACTCATTCTCAGTAACAGTCAAAGATGACTCCGTTTTCTTCAATATACTGTCAAGATTGTCAAGACGCTCAGAAATATCAGCGCACTTTTCCACGATTTTTTCTTTACCTGAAACAGGAAATCATATAGTACTTGATGCCCTTTTTTAGATGATAGATTGTTCAAATTAAAAACTAAGGTGGTAGTTTAGTCATCATCGTTTAAATACTTACATTCCTTCAAGTCTTTGGATATCTCATCCACTTTGAATTCCAGTATGGATAATTTTTCCATCAGTATCATTAACAAGCATCTTTTCATCTCTTTCACTGATTCCAGCATCAGAGCTTGCTGATCTAGTGGTGGAGGTTGGCGTTTCAGGATCTTGGAGTACCTATACATTGACATTCTATTGGTTTTTCTACTGCCTTCTGTTTATTTGAGCTAAATTCATAAGCAGGCAATCCAGTTATTTCATTTTTCAGAGCACTTGCTCTTTTGCTAAAAGTAGGCAAAGATTTTGAGGGTACTATTTTTCCTTTTTCATCATCCCCAGTGTAGTCAGGTAATGAATTGTCTTCAATTGCACATATTTGGTCTGTCTGGGCCAAAGAATGCATAAAGAGGAGTAGTTAAAGGTGTAGAATGCATTGTCCAAACCAATTTTGAATTTTCAGGGCGATTAAAAACGCCATAAAACGAGTATTGACATTGAAAATTTGAATATTGAACGCTGTCAAATATTGATGTTTAAAATATTTGCAATATTGTCACATTGCAAATCAATGTCTTAGATTATAAGATATTGAAAAATTGAGATCGAAATCATCATAGCTTATATTATTTGGTGGCCCTAAAAAGGTATTTTGTGTATCTCAGCAAATATAAGGCAAATTATACCTTCTTCTCATTCGGGAAATTAAATTCCCTTCAAAAGATAGGAATAATTTGTCCTTTTCTGCACTATAGATCTATCAAAGACACATGATATTTCCAATATGTTTTTTCTGAAAGATTCCAGCTGTTTGAATCATGCTGTTCCAGGTTCAAATTTTTTTTCTATTATACGATTAAAAAAATTACAAAAAATTTATTGAGAATATTTTGCTATAGTTCAAATTGCTAGCTAGTAATATCTTCAAATGATCTTCAATAGAAATTTGTTCTATATAAGGAGCAAGGATTCTTGAAATTATTAAACTAATTTAAAATCTGAAAAAATGAAAGGTCGTTATTCCTCGATCGTACTTGTTTTTTTAAACAAGTTTAACATATTGCATCCTGGATTTTTTTTTGTTTTCTGTCCCCTGGAAAAGAAAGTTTCAAATTCTTATACTTAATACAAGCATATTACGTACGTATCGTAATTTTTATTAATTTGGAAATTAAACAAAAAAATATATCAAAAAATGCATATATACTTCCCCTAGGCGACGTTTCGGGTTATTAGAACCCTTTGGTGGCTTAATAGCATATGTATGTAGCATAAAATGTATGTTAGTTGATGCAATAGTTATGCAGCCGCCTACATGACTTTATTTAAACAAATATAAGTATATTAAGGTCAGAAATGAATATATGGCTGTCACAAAAAACTGGATGTGATTGAAAAAATTATTGTATATTTATGACACCAACAAAAAACTTCACAAGGTTTATGTGACAAAAACAATGTTGACCAGTGTTATCTGTTTGGTGTTCTGAGACTTAGAAGTTTTGTTTGAAGTCTTTAACAAACAGCACAACTAAGTTATTTCAGTCGTCTCATTTTTTACTGAGGCTGAATGGAAATATACTAATCATAATTGTACAAGATATATAGTGAAATGTAGTTACCTATTACCAACAAAATTCATTAGTAGAAATATATTTATGTAATCTCTATCTCTCTACTTTGGGTGGTCATATAGATTCCTGCTTCGGTAAGGCGCATTCGACCAATATTTATTGTTATGGTTTACTTCTTATATTTTATTTACACCCTGTATTTTTTGTTGACAATTGTAATGAAAATCTAGGTTGGTATGTTAGAAAAAATGATTGTTGTTGATGAATAAAAAATTTTTTTGAAATAGACGTCGGACTTTTCCTAATAAAGAACAAAAATTCGTTCTTCGACTCGGATTAAAGCATAATTTGCAGGTAGGTAGGTATTCAAATAACATTTATTTAATCAAAAAGACAGATTGGGATGTGTCTTTTAGCTAAATTAGTGTTTCTGATAAGAATGGATTTTTATTCACCTCAATAATTACAGAATGTTTATGAAACAGTTTCAAAAAAGTCTATGTATAGGAACGGCATATACATTCAAGAGCTTGAATGAACATTCAGATACACAACATACCTGTGAGTTAGATATTTTCGATACTACAGTGTGCAGAATTTGATAAATCACATTCTGTTAATCATTCTGGAAAATATTATGTTGATAAAAAAACAAATATTCACAAAGAGGCCTAGTCCAGTGTAACTTCACAACTTGACCATTAACAAAAAAAATTGTTGCCAGAAAAAATAACATTTGCAAAAAGGACCTCAATTGGAATACCAATATCTAAATCACAGAAATCCAGGAGATCTGTGAGCTGAGTATGTTCATTTTATTTGAAAATGTCTGAAATATTTTGAATACAAAAAAGTCACCATACAAAATGTCAATTTGTCTGGCTCTGATATTTGATAATATGAATATCTGGTATACTATATATAGAAAAGTGCTTATATTTCAACAGCACACATTTTTTTAAACAATTTAAAAAAAATGGAATACTATACCTATAGAGTGTGGAAGAGCACGTTGAATCCGTTTTTTTGGCGACTCAGAATTTTAGAAGAGTCAAGTCATTGAGCTATTTTATAGATCTACAACTCAAATAATTCTGCCAAAAGCCATTTTTTCATATGATTGGTGCAAGATCCTGTCATGAATATATTTTATGCTACTTACTGTACCTCTAGATGAAAATGCTTTTACCTTGGATTGTACTGGAATGAAAAAATTTCTAACAAGAATATCAAAAGGTGTTTTTTGTGATCGGTGGAATGGGACATTAAAAAGACAGTCTATCTCCAGCCGTCGTTTTATTTAAAAGATACATACACAACAGATCCTATTAGTGAATAAGTTCAATGCAATACTCCTTGAAACAAAATCTGTCATGAAGCATTGAAATCTTGAGTTTTTCTTTCTTCATGTGCCGTTTATTAAAATTAGTAAGTAAGTAAGTAGTAATATCAGTCAAAACTGAACATTTGTACAGACACTTTGAGTACATTTTTTATGAAAGTGTTTTTATTGAGAAAAAAAAGTAACACAAATTATGAAACAACAAAAATTATTTGGCGATCCGGGGCGACTTGATTGATTCTAGTGGCACTTTTTCTTTTTCAGCTACAGGAAAACCCAGAAAAACCTGCAGCACCACATCACCTGAAAATCTTGATCTGCCAATGTCCTCTCATTCATAGAATGATATGTAGGGTGTCTCCTGGGGCTTCAATAAATCCAAGATATCGCCAGAATATTTAGTGACACAACTATCGTTAAACTTAAACCAGTCCGTTTCGTTTTCGACCAATTAGTAATAATGGCCAGATTCAATGCCAGAACCACAGCAAACAATATGACTGCATGAAGATTATAATAGTGGTCTGCTAGATTGAAGTGTTCATCTATTTTGAATCTTCGTAAGAGTTTGGTGCTTCCTCCAGAGGTTGAATCATGTTTGAAGGGCATCAGTGTTATTATTAGATTGACTGGTGCCTCAGCTATACTTGTTGTCTTATAATGGTAAGTCAGTTTGGCACATATTTGGCAATACAGTTGATGATCACCTATTAAAAGTTCTTTCTTGAGATGTTTCAACAGTAAGCCTTGCAAGGATTGGTTATCAGTCTTATTGGGAAACGCCACTTGAAGTTCCAGAAAGTCACAAACGTTTTTGCCACCTCTTGTACATGTACTACAACGTAAAAAAGTGGGGATTTTTCCAACAAAAGTTCTAGAAACACGAGACAAGATGGACTGTACGGAATCATTCAATCCAGAGCGGTCAGGAGTATTGATTTTGCTATTTTCCTGCTCACGAAGAGTATTCAACAAGAATTTGGAGCAACAGAACAGGTCTTTGAGTTTGGTGAATTAGTAGGAAACGTTCTCGTTCATCGTTAAAAACTTGTTCTCGAAAGTCTTCGTTATGAACAAGACTTGTGAAATGTCACCTCTTTTTGTCAATGTTTCACTTGGTGCTCGCCATTTCAATATTAGAATTGTATCTTCAGGATTCAGGAAAAGAACACCATCCGATTTCAGTCGTGAATTCTTGTTGATTATCATTGTCATTAACCTGCAAAAAATATATTTTGAATTATTTGAAACTCTTGTATTGAAAGGTAAAAGGAATCAGAGAAACTCATGTTAAATATTACATGCTATGGTGCTAATTGATTAACACAATCAACATACTTGAATTTATTTTTGAAGAATCCTTTGACACGTTCAACTCAAATGAATTTTTATTTGTCAACCTCGTGCAGATCTTACGAATCATGTGTTTCTTGAGGAATTACGTCCCACCGATATTTTTTATCAATAATTAATTATTAAATTTGTTAGCATTCTAGCATTACTTTTTTATATCTTTATAGAGATTCGGTTCATAAATGATGACATAAAAAGTATCAAGTTTTTGACAGCGGTGCGGTGTGCGGTATTTCTTTCTGGTGTGAATAAAACAGAGAAAGCAATAACCGCTTGAGTGATTCCAAAATTAATCGAGAACGGCTTAGCCCCTTCGAATTAGACTATTTTCATTGCACGTTGCCAAAATTATTAAGATTCTAACGTCAGCCCATATATTAAATTTTGAATGCGCGCGCATCCAAATTATGATAGATTACGATTCTGATAGAATCCGTTATGATATTTTACGAATTCTATGGTGTACGATTTCTATCCTGTAAGATTCTGATGGTGTCCCGTTATGATATATTACGAATATGATTTTGTCACGTTTCTATCGAATACGTTATGATAAAATACGTTATGATAAAATACGTTATGACGAAGTACGTTCTGATAATGTACGTTATGATAGTATACGTTTCTATAAAATACGATTTCTATAAAGTACGATTCTGATATTATACCATTATGACGCATTACGATTTCTACCATGTAGCGTTATGATATGGTATATTATGATGCAATATATGGACCCGTGCGAATTTAGCTTCAGACGAGACTGACAAGAGCGTGTTGGCGACATCTGTTCGTATTGTATGGAAACCTCCAGAAGCTCAATTATAGACCTTAAATCAAGCAATCCAGATTTCGCCACTTTTATCCCAAACTTTCACAGGTATAAGTAAACACACCAGGGTTTCAAGGCATCTTAGGCGAGCCTGTACTCCTATGGAGAACTCAAGAAGCAGCACATGTCTCTATTCCTGAGGATAGATGTTAAAATTCGGTCCCAAAGATCGCATTCATCGATGAAGGCTGGTTGGAAACCGTCAAACTCAAAACTTAAAATTACTTATTTTTTTCCAAATATAGCTTTTCGAAACTGATATGGTATGATAGCGAAAATTAATCTTTGCTGCGAGCAAAACAGTATTAGAACACAACCAGACAAATCGAGAAATAACACAGACAGTAACCAACAAAATTTATATTACATTTCCTGATGTCCCTCTCAACTAAGGATGAAATGGAAAGAACTAAGAACTCCGCTTTTCAAGGTGAATAACAAGATACATCGTTCAGGAGCCGACTTCTTGCGTTGTATACATGCGGGTTATATTTTTTATTGTTCTATGGGAACAAAACTATATGGTGGAAAGAATTTTTGCAAAATGCATGTCAAACTCTAGCAAACGTTACGTTTAATCGTTCTCAATGTTTATCCAGAAAATACATCAGCCTATACAAAATTGGTAGGCGTTCACAGAAATGCAAAGAAGAAGACGATTAAGGCCGGTGTTCACTTGGGCTTGACAAACTACTACAATTGAGGAATGAAATATTCTGACAAATATTGCTAATAAAAAAGTTTTCCATATGGTGGAAACTTTTGATTCTCACTGTATGTATATATAGTCTGTACCACATTTTTATATGCAAGCCATTATAGGCGTATTCGTCTATTTATGAAACCCTATAAAAAGTATGTTTCATCCGGTGAACAGATGGGTGAAGGTCGACCTCTATTCCGCCTCTTCTTCTTCTATTTCTTTATTTAACGTCGGCCTATTTCCGCTACCAAGGCCAATCACCGACGCCGGTGAGCACACTTCCCCCAACCGAAAATTTTGCCGAATCCTCTGGTACTCCAACCAGAGCAGGTAGGGATCTTTAACCTAACATCCATGGACTCAGGACCGACGGCTTTACGTCCCCTCCAAAGGACGGCATATCCTCAATATATCTTGTGCTCATTGATATATTGTCTGCGAGCTATGATATGCTATTTTTATTATAATTTATATTTATTATCACGAAAATAGAACATCACGGTGTGAATACCAGGCAAAGGAATGACCTCTATGTTTCTTTCTCTCGCCTCAGATCTACAAGTAATTCACCAAGCTACTTAGGACCAAAGATATTCAATTCTTTACCCTCCCATTTGAGAGAAAGTGATAATTTGAAAGAATTCAAAAAAAAACTGAAAATGTTTCTCCTGGACGAAACATAGTACTCGCTGAATGAGTTTCTTGTTTCATGAGATTTGAATATTCTAATTGTGATTTATAACGGTGATATTTGACTGTACTATTTCGGTATGATAGATTTTGTAAATCTCCTGGTCGCTTTACCATTAATTTTGAATTTTTTGTTTTAATTCAATTTTAATTATAATTTTAACATTGCCTTCATCAACACTGACTACGTGATGGTTATGTATGCAGCATACCTGTAGTATTAGTATTTTTATGACTATTCCTATACAAATGTAAATTTGTCAATGAGGAAAATAAATAAATTTGAACATTTTGAATTTCGATGCAGCTGTACGGGCTTTCGACACGGTATTTCCCTGTATGGTCACCCATCCAAGTACTAACCGCGCTCGGCGTTGCTTGACTTCAGATATCGAATGACTGTCAGTCAACAAGAAGAGATGGGCCATGCCCCTATTCCGCCTCTTGGACTACACTGAATGAGGACTTCATTTGTGTCACATATTCCTAAATTTTTTGTATAATTGCTTGATGTATAAAATACCGCTATTGAAGTACTCATTCCATTGATCTTTGAAGAGTTCTTCTCAAATAAGGAAAATGAAAGAACGACAAATAATTCTTACTTGTTTGTTTAATATCGAGAAAATCTTTTATAAACCATTTAATGACAGTAATAAAAAGTGTAAACTATATGTATCCCATACAGCACCAATTTTCACAAAAATTTGGATTTCAAAGTCTACCCTGTGCCGGGGCTTGCTTTCTCCCTGGGGGTGGATGCCACCCCTTATTCTTGAGTGTGAAAAATTTTTCATTGAAAATAATTGCGGAAATCAATAAATTGACTAATTCTAAGCAACTTATGTTCTTATGCAGACCCAATACAAACGGAATTATTGCTTGTTGAAAGTTGATTGGTATTTTCAAACAACTAAATGGAAAGTTTCTATGTACCTACAATATAACCAAAAAAAACAATGCATCTTTCGGTTAAAACTCATATAACCTTTTTCAAAGTCCTTTTGAAAACCTTCATTTTTATAGTTCCTAGCAACAAAACTAAGCAAGGTATAAAGAGAATAATGTCGATTCCTATTTGTTCGTTTGAAAAAAATTGTGAAAATCTTACCCTCTTTTCCACCCAGGCGCGTATAGCTCAAGTTTATAGGGGGGGTAATCACTGAGAAAATTATGAGTTTCCACCATTTTATCAAAACACAAATGCACATTGGCCTCTTTACTTAATTAGGAAACTGTGGAATAAAAAAGTCAGATTTGTTTAATCTCCTTTTTTTTTCATTATTAAAATTGGAAAGTAGAGAAAACAATAATTTTCAATGAAAATGATTGTCAGACTTCAGAGATAAATAACTTACATTTGCCTTGTCAACTTAAGTAAAAATAAACCGTTATAGTGATATTCGTTCATGTATTTATCATACACTATATATCAATATGAGTAGAATGAAAAGTATATACTTATTGAACACAAGATAATGCAACAGAAAAATTAAAAGATAAATTTAAATTTTGGTTTATCAATTTCTTCCGAAATACCAGAGACTATATCATCTTCGGAGATATTCTATAATTATGATAATAATTTTGTATTTAATTACTGGATTCTGCGATCTAACAGGGTTACAGGGAGTAGAGGTGAAATGAAATTGTGAATGATTTTTCATTCTTTTTTTTTTTTAATTTGATATCTCCCTATATTTTTTAATACATATTGTAATATGTTATGTGACTTACTGATCATGGGGGGGAGTAATTACCCCCTTGTATACGCGCCTGCTTCCACCCCACTTCGAAACACACTTACAATTCACTTCATTCGTGTTTTTATAATACTTTCTGAGAGTTTGACTGGTAGAAAGTACTTACTATCGAAAAAAATTGAGCTTGAAGAAAGAAAAACATTTTTGTAATTTAGCGAAATATCGCCTTTTCTTCGTAACAACTAAAAAATTATTAATGACACGCAATATTTTGTAGAGTACAAAATTGTAGGTTTGTCTTTCCTGACAATTTTGGCGTTCAATTTTTTTTTGTAGGATAAAAATAGAGTAAGATATGGCCAGTTAGAGCTTGCGTGTGTTCACGCAAAGAACCTTTTTTGAGTTCTTTTAGCATGAAGCTTTTTGAAAATAAGATCTGAGAAAAATGGATTCAGATAAGCTTATAGCTCCTAAAAAACTTACATGCTTCTTTGAAGGACTTGATTGCTAAAAACTAAGCGAGTTATTTTGAAGAAAACGCTTTTCGCTAAATTACAAAAATGATTTTCTCTCTTCAAGCTCAATTTTTTCTAAAAATAAATATTTTCGACTGATCAAACACTCAGAACATATTATGGGATGGAAGGGACGGTGAGATTTTCAGTATTTTTTAGCAACGAAAAATAGAATTTGACATTATTCTTTTCATATCTCGCTTATTTTTCATGCAAGGAACATTTATAAAAAAAAAATGAAAATGAAGGTTTTCGAAAGGACTTCAAAAAAGTTTCTATGAGTTTTTCCCGAAAAATGCTCTGGTTTTTGGTTGTACACCAATCACCTTTCAACAAGCAATAATTTCGTTTATATTGGGTCTGTACATATCACGAATACACCATTTTCTTTGTTTTTTACAAGCTATAATTTTGCTTTCTACAGGTTTTCCGATTAAATGTATATTTTTTCCAATTATTCGCGGAAAATAATTTGGAAAAGAGTTTTTTTTGCCTGAAACCACTAGGGATGCATATCCATTACCTTACGTAAGTGATATTTTAGATTTAGGGCTCTTTCAATTTACTCGAATGTCGTTTGGGTTACATAATGCTCCGGCTACCTTTCAGCGGTTCGTAGTTTTGGGAAGTGATTTGGAAGATCAGTATTTGTTTATTTAGACGAAATCATTATCGCAACTAAAGATTTTTCTAGTCATCTTGATGTCCTGGGGAAGGTATTCAATAGATTACTAGCTGCTGGTCTCACGGTCAATCGGGAAAAATGTGATTTCGTCAAATCGGAACTTCGTTATCTCGGATATCTAGTTAATGCTCAGGGTTTACGTACAGGTCCCGCTAGAGTTGAATGTATGCTTAATTTTCCTACTCCAAAATCTGTCAAAGATGTCGGACGTTTTGTAGGGCTAGTGTAGTCGCTTCTTGAAGGATTATGCCTTATTGGTATCTCCCCTCACGAAGTTGACTCGGAAAAATCAGAAATTTCATTGGTCTGCTGAATCTAAGGCAGCATTTTTGAAGGTGAAGGAGTGTTTAGTTCCAACTGCGATTCTAGTTTGTTCCGATTTGTCCAAGAAATTTTCACTGCAATGTGATGCATCTCAGGTAGGATTAGGGTGCGTTCTAACCCAAAATTTTGATGATGGAGAACATGTAATAGCGTATGCAAGTCGAGCAGTCACCTGCCAAGAAGCTAAGTATTCTACCACGGAACTTGAATGTCTTGCCGTGTTATGGGGAATTCAAAAATTCCGTCCCTATATCGAAGGCACTAAATTTGAGGTTATAACTGACCATTTTTCTCTGTTATGGCTCCATAAATTGCAGAATGCATCTGGTCGATTGGCACGATGGTCATTGCAGCTTCAGAGTTTCGATTTCGATATCATTCATCGAAAAGGAAAATCAAACGTTGTGGCTGATGCTTTGTCCAGGGGTGTTCGTGGACGGTGCGTGAGGGTAAGATTTTCAAATTGATATCTTCGGGATCTCAATCTGTTGATGATGAGCCCAACTGGAGGTTAGTACTTCCCAAATCGTTGAGGAGGGCAGCATTCTTGGAATGTCATGCAGCTACTACTGCAGGTCATCTTGGTTTTTCAAAAACCAAACGTCGCCTTTCATCGTTATACTATTGGCCCTGTATGGATAGCGATATTGCACGATTTCTTCGGGGATGTGAAGTTTGCAAGGCTCAAAATCCCGAACAGAAATTACCTCAAGGCGTAATGAGCAAACGAACGGTGTCAAAACTTTGGGAACTCATTTGTACCGATTCAATGGGTCCTTTTCCTATCTCTCGGAATAGAAGTAGATTTATATTTGTAGTGTGTGATATGTTCACCAAGTATGTACTGATGTTCCCGATCAAAACTGCTACTAGTGATGCTGTGGTGACTCATTTAGAAAAAGATGTCTTTATGGTTTATGGGGTTTCTGAACGTATAATATGTGATAATGGTCGCCAGTACGTCAGCGGTAAATTCAAGAATATGGTCGCAAAGTATGAAATTCACTTGCGAATAAGTCGAAAAGTAATTCCTTTCAGGAAAAACTTCATGGAACAAACGCTGCTTAGAATTAGTCAAATTTTCGATTTCCGCATTTATTTGCAATGAAACATTGTTCACCTCCAAGAAGGGGTGGCATCCACTCCCCACACAGGGTAGACTTTGAAATGGATGGTAAGTAGAACCTATATCCAAATTTTTATGGAAATCGGTGCTGTATGGGATAAATACACGGGAAAATGGTCATCGACTAGATTATTACATCTAGTTCGATAGTTGGCTGAATTTTCACTATCACTTAATAGCTGTTGAATTTTCATTACATTTCGTAGGTGTTTTGGAAGGTAACAGTACTGACTCAGGGTCCGAAATAAAAAATCACAAACTATTAACAGCTTCAACTTTGGTATAAATAAACATGAGTAAACGTCAATAGATGAAGAAGATTCAACAGACATTCTACCAGAAATTACTTAATTGCATTCATTATTGCAACAGAAAATATTACCGACTGAATTTTTTGAATTTATTTGATGGCAACACGTTTCCCTTATTCAATAATGTTCCCCCATGAGCACCACAACCAGAGCACTCCACCCGGTAAAAGGACGACACCCGCTACCTTCTCCAGTCTTGTCGCTGTATTGCTCCCAAATGTACCCAGTCCTATGATACTGCTCCATTACATTATTTATCACATTTTCCCTCAACTCCTTGTATATCTTCCCAGCGAGAGAACTGTACGGCCCCGGCACCTTCGAATAGTGAAACAGAGCCCTCGCGGCCAAAAAGTTGATGTTAACCCAAATCTGACCTCGCCAATAAGGAGGATCGTGCTCCGTATTCCGTTTCATGTAGAGCGGCGAAGACTTGGACAAGGAGCGTAGACCGTAATGAGTCCACAGCAAGTTCGGGTCACGCAAGTCTCGCAAAATTTTCTCCAGCTTCGGCGAGTCGGCGTCTACGATCTGCAGCAAAAACGGAAACAAACTGACGTAGCCGAACGTAGAATCCACCAGCCGATATTCAGGTGTTTTGAGTACGGCCCTGTACATGTCCAAATTCTGGTTTTGCGACCTGGGCAACGGCTTCGGTCGCTCTAGTCTCACCGCGTCCGTATGCAATCCGTAGTCCGCATAGGTTCGCGTGAAGTCGGACCAATGCAAGTCGTTCATAAGTTCGTTATTGCTGAGATAGTCGGCGGTCTGTTCGTATTTGTGTCCGTCTATGTCGAGTATGTTGGCTAATTTGGCCATTGTTCTCGCAGCTACGGCGATCCAGCAGTACAAGTCGACGTGGCGTTCTTCTTCTGTGGGGTGCGAGGCTCTCGGGTAATCGTCTAAACCCGACGTAAGAGTTTTGGGATTCAGTTCCCTGTTAGATTTGGCGTCTCGGCCGCGCCATCTATACGAGCCTGGAAGAGTACCTTTTTGTGTCGTGTTGAACCAAGTGAACCAAGCCTAGAAACAAATCATGAACTTTAGAATGAATTCATGTTCAGTAAGAAATAATTCGAGAACAGTATCCGATATCAAGTAGAACCATTTTTAACATAATCATCAAACTGAAAACCAATAAATGTAATATTCGGAACATACTTTCATTACCGACTTTTGATGTTGTATATCTAGGTTAAGTTATTGATGTTATTATATTATTGACAGTCAGAAGTTTGATAAACATTTGCGCTTCTGACTTCATCTTATGATTTACTTCAATTTTTTTATCTCATTTCATTTACTTGAACTTGGTTTTCAGTAGTAATAACCCAAGGAAATTGATAATTGTTCGAAAATTTGACAAAATGGTTAAGGCTTTCGCGGCCGAGGTTATTAGTATAACTACTTTTCTTCGGGCTTGAAGGCCATCGTTCTTTGGAATTTGTTCCTAACGTTTCGCTAGCTTCTTCAGAGGCTTACTCATTTCCGATGACTAAACGTTTCAATTTCTTAAGGCGTATTTATATTGATGCAGGTAGTCTGGAGTGTTAAAATTTTATAACAGATTTCGAAAGCTTGTTGCTAGGAAACAGGCCATCTAACTGATACTTTCTAAAATTTCAAAAGCTTATAAATGCTTTCCATACAAATGCTTGACAGTAAACTGTAATTTTTGGTATATTTGATTTTATAATTTCATTGATATTCCAGTTAGGATCACAACCAAATGGTGACATTTTGAAATACGAAATATTTGAAAAATTAAAATCGAAATAAATCAATTTGTATGTATCCATGGTAATAACATAATGAAGTAAAAAGAGCCCATGGGTCTTTTCAGTATAATTCTGTTCTGATTGGTTGTGTTTGATCAGGTGACTTCATATTAACTGATTTCAATGGATTTCTACTTGAGCAAAACATTTTCACTATAATCAACTTCCTACGGACATATTTGTAACGTAGTGAATGAACTTTACTATATTTTGCTGACAATACACTTTTTACCACAGTACTGTGTATGTAGATGATAATTGTGGTAGACAAAAATTCGACTATCTTCACCCACATAGCATACAGTGCTTTTGAAAAGTGAGGAATGAGTTCAGTTAATCTGAAATTGAGTTGGCGATGACCAGGAAGAAGCTACGTTCAACAGTGGGATTTCTGACTGGACACTTGTCAATTAAGGAAACACCTCCATATTATGAGGCTAGTGGACACACTTCCATGCAGGATGTGTGAATAGAAAGATGTGACTTTCAGGCATGTCTTATGTGAATGTCTGGAGCTATCGTCGATGAGAGAGTGTGTGTTCGGTGAGTCTTGGCCCACACATGCCGATAATAAGGAGATGTCCCCTGGTGACCTGTCCTCCTTCCTGGATGAGACAGGATGGACAATGTCCTAGGAGGGCGACTCCTTGGGAGGATGTACAATGGGTCATATTGTGGCCTGAGTGCTGTGGGTCTACACTCACCCTCCCTACTCTACAGATACGTGTACAACACCTCAATCTTCATTCAACTTTTTACTTCTGAGGGATCTTCAGTTAACCATATGGAAGTATCATTAGAAGGAATGGATAGTACACGCAGATGGCACTAGTGATTTCGTTACCGAGTCACGATTTCTCATTTACCTAATACCAAAAGATGGCAATCAATTCATAGAGATGGAATATTTTGTCATTATCACAGATCATTCTAATTTGAAGATTATTTCAATGCTTATACTGTCTTTTTTGTATACACTCCCTTTTGGAGCTTCATCAGATCAGAAATCTGCATCTATTTTACCTGTCAGAGAAGGAAACTTTTTCGTGCATCGCCAAGTAAACTGAAATTTCGACATTAGTGTCGATGGCGTAACAAAAACGCGTGAAATCCTTTTACACAGCCATTGTCTAACTTATCTATTTATTAATCCATAAACATTGGTAATATATTACCAGAACCTAGAACATTCAGGACATATTGGCAGCATGTATGAACGTTCTATGGATATTATTGTGCTGTATGTACAGGGTCAGCATAAGTATTTGCGGACATGTCAACCGTGAAACGTGACAGAATAATTGTGCAGTACGTCAGAGACTGTTATTATAATAGGTACAACTACTTTCATCTTACTGATTTCTTCATTTCGTCCATCATAAAGGGTGTTTTCCACATCATCAGTATATCAGTAGTATACGAAAGTTTTTACATACTAATTTTTTTTGTAATTTCCACTCTTTTTATGCAACTTTTATATACATGATGTTTTCTAGCAATGAATGATCAATCAATCAATCAATCAAAATATGCTTTATTATCAAAGAATAATATCTTATTGACAAAGCGTGTATATATAAATATAAAATGAATTAAAAACATTTGATAAAATGTATAAAATTGTCACCACAATATAAAACTAAACTTGAACAAAACAATCAGTCACTTATTTAAAATATAACAAACTAATAGCAGATACATGATATCACAGTTATCACCTATCATTGCATCCTATCCGCATAAAATTCTTCCAAACTATAATAGGTTCTATCGGTAAGAACTCTTTTCACTGCTTTTCTGAAAATGACATTGGACGGTAAATCTTTAATATTATTTGGAAGATGATTGTACATTTTGCAGCCGTTATATATAATTGAATCTTTAACGAGAGTGGAAGATGGTAATGGTAGTTTGAATTGATTACTTTGACGAGTGGCGTATTTACTCTCTGTAATAAAATTTTATTTATGTTTATTTATAAGACACACTGTTTCAAATATGAATATAGACACAACGGTGAGTACATTGTGCTGCTTGAAGTGATGTCTGCACGAATCGCGAAATTTAAGATTACAAAGGTATCTCAAGGCTCGTTTTTGTAAAACAAAAACACTCTGAAGAGCGTTACCACTGCACACTGCACAATGACATCCTATATATTCTGGGTCATCTGTGAGTTTCAGATATTTACTGAGGGGTCTTATATTCAAACCACTTTTTATACCACTTATCGAATCCTTGTGTGAACTGAAGATCAAACATCAACTAAATTTGCATTCAAGTGGGGACTCAATAAAACAACCTTCTCAAACTCACCTGTAATCGTGGATACAGCCTTTCCAAAGTAAGCAACCTTTGATCTGTCAAATTTTTTTCGTATCTTTTCAGAATACTATCGAGCGTGAGAAAGAACGTAGGGGGATTAGCGTTGGTATTCCTCTGAACAACGAATTCATCGGGAACTTTGGCAAGGGCTTCCACGCCCAGAATTTGCTCCCTAGGAATCCAGCCTTCAGCATTGATCAAATCAAACCAGTGGCTTATGATGTCCAGCTCTATGTCGACATCCCATTGGGAAATTAGGAGACCATGGAAGCCTTCGTCCCACAGGAATCCTCTTGGAAAGAAACTCCTGAAATGACAACAGTATCAGATAACTATTTTTATATACATTGTTTTCGAAAAATCTGCTGGAATTATCAAAGGAAATACCACGAGTCCTTCAAATTTAATCGATTTAATTGATGAAATCACTCGTCCTACGGACTCGTGATTTTATCTAATTCGGTTTGTTTGAATGCTTTTGCCTCAAAATAAGAGTTTGAGTGTTTCGAAAATGAAAATTTATCTTATTAAATTTGAAGAACGAGTTGTATTTGGAGAGATTATTTTTGAACAAAAAGAAGGCAGAACAATTTAATTGATCAGTATTTCATTTACATAAGAAGGAAAAGAGAAAAGGTGAAAATTTCACAAATTTGAAATGTCAAACAACGATGTATGCCCTCTATGATCCAGAAGATATGTGATGATTACGCATTGAATATGATATGACGATACCAAGAGATGGCGGCACGCCTCTCATTGTACAAGGTTGATAATTGAAAATTTCTTATGAAATGGAAATCGCGCCAGAAGGAACCGAAAATCATTCGTTATGTCGTTGTATCAAAATCTTCATACAACGGTTTCTTCTCATACCACAAAAAATGAATTGTATTTAATAAAAAATAATTGTAAGCCATTTTCATTTGAGTTAAGGAAACCTTAAATATTCGAATCGATCGTTCGCTATATCTGTCATAAAGTTGGGGTTATGAGCTATTTACGTGTTTGAGTGTTCATTGAAATGTGTTATGTTATTATTATGCTGAAAAAGTGAAAAGTGAATGACTATTAATAATAAGTTAACTCTTTATTCATGATAATTTATATAAATATGAGCCAGTTCAATAGAATCGACGCGGTAAACCTTATAGTTTTGACAGTTCAAAGGTAAACAACGTTTTATCGAAACAATCGAAAGGACCAGGCAGTTTTATCGGTATAATACCCAATGATTGGCTAGAATAACCATAGAATAACCCGCTACTATTGGTTGAAATGGCAAAAACGTCACATTTTGACAAGTGAAAAAAATAATCAGTTGAAATATTGCTTTGTGGACTTCATTTGATTTTTTCTTAAAACTCCCAGCTGAAAGGCTCACCTTGAAGGTACAGCTGTATAAAGAGGAGCTCTCCAATAATACACAGGCTCTTTGGTATAAACACTTTGAACCTTCGATGCTCCATAGAAATATCCGATTCCACCAACCATGTTGCTCAAAGCTGCTTGAGCAAAATCGATTTGTTTCTGAGAATACCTGAAAAAAAATCACAATGGAGTCCTCAAACGTCCACTTCACCAACAATCAAGGTACTTGAAAATTGCTTACCCTTTCCCTTTTAATCCGAATGTTGCCTCGAATTTATCTTCGAAACGTTTTTGATGCCATTTCAAAGATTTGGTATAAGTATCTCCAACTAGAGTTTCTTGTTTGTTCGAAAAACTACCAGATTCATAAACAATATCAATAGTGAATGGTACCTTTCCTGTGAGCTGTATTGCTACGAAATTCGGATTTTTCTGAAAAGAGTAGTGGTACTAAGTAAAAACAAGCTTGTATGGGTTTGAAGAGGGAACTGATTTATCCTGAGTGGAATTTCGATATAAATAGCACTCTTTTGTCATTGATTAGGAATATCCGATTGGGTGCAAGTTGCGTGTGCTTACTGGAAAATTAGGAAAAAGTAACTTTCAATGTGATTAAACGCGCCTTACACTTTATAGGCAGGGTAGTTATCGGTTGTAATTGCACGAGTGCATGAAAACTACCGATAATTTTGCAAGAAAGCGTGATATCTAAAAATTGCAAGAGTTTATTTTCATATTTTGGCGAAAGTACAAAATATGAAAATAACCGAATGCAATTTGTATAAGATATCACGCTTGAATGCAAAATTATCTGGTCATTTTTATGCACGAATGTAATTCATTGGAATATTTCACTGATAAAGAAATTCTCAAGGAAATGTTATTTCTTGTTCATTCATACTTTCCTGGAGTACTCACCTGAACGCGATTTTTTTTTTCTATTTTTGAAGTTTATCTGACATTTATTTGTGTCGTTTACTGACGTCTAGCGATACGGTTTCAAATGTGTTGTTATAGTGACTTGATACAATGCAATTACCGCTGTAAGTTTTCGATAATTGCATTGCTCTTATGGGACATTTTATATATGATCGGTGAGATTAATAGTGAAAAACAGATGGAAGAAAATTCAAAACATAGATGAAATCGATATAAAAGGATTTATCACACATAGTTTTTTTATACAAGTTTTGTTTTTAAAATTGATTTGGAGAAGAAAAATCCTAAAAAAGTTATCTTAAAGTGTATGAAATATTTCGTAGCTACAACTGAATCTTTTGTTGACAATTAAATATTCATCGGAACGATATCCTCAACTATCAGAAGTTGAGAGAGAAAATATTAAATGAAATGATATAGAATATAATTCGAGTATATAAATGGCCATAAACATGAGGGTAGGAAGCCTGAGTACCGGTAGTACATGAGATTGCCAACTTTGGACAAAGAGCACGATTTCTGTATATGCCAACTAATTATTATTGTATAATGTCACACAATTGGGGTTTTTGACATATTTCATTAGAGGCCAAAACGTAAAGATCCTATTGAATTTGGCATCGTATAAAACCATATCTAGTGATCAAATAATGAGCCAGCTCTCTTTCCTCTCGGTAACAGATCCAGAACAAAAACTAAAACAACCTCAAAAAAACATTCTCTTTATGTGTAGAGTAGGGAGGGTGAGTGTAGACCCACAGCACTTAGGCCACAATATGACCCATTGTACATCCTCCCGAAGAGTCGCCCTCCTAGGACATTGTCCATCCAGCCTTATCCAGGAAGGAGGACAGGTCTCTAGGGGACATCTCCTTAATATCGGCAGGTGTAGGCCAAGACTAGTTCCGCAATTGTCGAAGTCAAGCCATGGGTGTCACTTTGTCCCAAAATTTTTAGTCCAGCCGCCATCCTTGCCAAAGAGTCAGCAATGTGGTTACCTTTGCTCCTGTCGTGCCCTTTAACCCACCTTAGTACGATATTGTTATCCACCGAGGCGTTAGCTAAATCTTGGTGGCACTCTAGTGCTAACCCTGAGATAAAACGTTGTTTATTCAAGGTTAGTAGGGCTTGTCTACTATCAGTGCAGATTATTATGTTTTTGCCAGAGATTCCTTTTCTGGTTACCTCTTTTGTGGCGATTGACGCTGGTATTTTTTCCCATTCCCCACCTAATCCTTAGGCTAAGTGATCTGGAGTAAACTCCACATCTTGATCCTTCCTTGGTTTTTGAGCCGTCTGTGTATATGCGTATTGCATTTGCAGCATCTGGCTCAGTGTTCTGTTTTATTTGTATTTTGTAGGGTTTATTAAACACAAACCTGGGTTCAATTGCGTCACTGGCTGCCTGTAGCAGAGGCACCGCAGTGAGTGCCCCCCCTCCACAGGCCCCGCCTCAGTTGACCCATTCCTACCTCGGGGTTCACACCAGCCATGCGCAATCGTGGCCATTAGCGCAACCTCCTTGACGTGCAGGTCCAGAGGTGTCAGACCAATAACTAATTCCATTGCCGCGGTTGGTGTTGTTCTCATGGCTCCTGTGATGTTCAGACAAGCCATTCGCTGTATTTGATATAATTTTTGGATGGCCGTTGCATAGGTCTTATTATTGCAGTGTGGGGCGAGAGACCCCATGTGCGTCCCACTGTACTCCAACACTGCTCATAGGCCACATATGCTCTTTTTGCTCTGCTCTGAATGTGCGAGTTCCATGTTAACTTCCTGTCGAGGGTAATACCGAGGTATTTTACCTCTTCAGAGAAGTTTAGTTTGCTTTTGAAGATTTTGGGGTGTTTCAAGCCCGATAAGCTTCTTTTCCTAGTGAAAAGGGCCATCTCCGTGGGATTGATCGACAGTGAGTGTTCTTTACACCATGTTTCTGTTAACTTGAGACCATCCTGCGCTCTATCACACAGTGTGTTCACAAATTTGCCGGTCTGCAACATAACTATGTCATCTGCATATGCAATTGTGTAGAAACCATTATTGTTGAAGTGATTAATCTGGGTATCCAGGACTATGTTCAAAAGAAGGGGTGATAAAAAACCATTACAAAAACGTATCAAGATAAAGTTATGAAAGTTTAGCATTCTGTCATGCTTTCCGTAGTGAAGAATGAATGCATTTAATTATTTGAAAGTTACAATAAATACTCTTGCATCAAAAGTAGAAACCTCATAAATATAGCATTTGTATTACCTTTTCGTGACCAGTGAAAGCAGGCAATTGACCTGCTAGAACAATTTTCTTCGGTGATTTTGGATTGTCTTGGGCAAGTCTGAGGGACGAAATCACAGTTTCTTTAAGAAGATCCAATCCTGGGGCAGTGATGCTTAAAAATGATTCATGACTTAAAGAACCTGAAATCATAGATGCATGGTGTATCAACAATACCTCTTTGAATGATAGCTGGCATCTATTCAAAAAAATCTCAGATAAAATTTCCAGGGTTACAGAATGATGGGTATGTTTGAAAAATAACTATCCATGAACAGAGCGTCGACAAATGTATAACTCGTAAAATGATTGTTCTTTTGAATGAATCATCCTATATTTTATTACCCTGTTTTTATTCAATTCCTTCAGAAAGGTGCTTTGGAAAAATATAAGGTTGCTTGGATTCATTTAGTTCAGAAGCTGTGATATGATTTGTGTTACAAAATGGGTTCATTAATCTCCAAATATCAGGTAATTAATGATTTGTGAAAAAAAAAAACAAAATATCTTCGAAGATGTATTTTTTCATTTTCCATTCATAATTTTAATGAAATGATGTATTTCAAATACATGGTCAAATAATACTCGGAATAATTTTTTTCTAATTTGTTTTTCAATGGAACACGTATGGTAACAGCAGAAAAAAATTTTTTATTCATTGCTGGGCAAAACAGAGGTTACAAAATAGTGTCAACAATTCGAAATATTGTAAATTCAAAATACTCTCAATAATGCAAGGGTAATTAATCTTTTAACAACAACCTTCTTCGCTTCTATCTTTGTCAAGTGTCTCAGGTTTCTCGCATTGAATTTGTCTTGTATCTTGTATCATATGCAGCTTCCCTTGAACTTACGTGAAGAATCAACTTCAACGTTTTTAATCTTCTTGTGATTTACATTCCTGTTTCCCCAAAATTATTGGGATAAAAAATTGAAATGAATATATTCTTCTGGCTCAGAGCAGATTCTGTAACTTCTACCCAGAATATAGAACCATATTTCATCCGTTGACATTATCGGCGAGATGAATTTATAGTTGAATTCTGATATTTGTTTCGTTTAAAAAGTATATTTTTCACCGAATGACCTGGGATTCCCAGGCTGGGACCCATTGTGGAGTTAGTCTATTGGGGTCTGCCATTCTAGATGTCTGAGTTACTATAGTTTTCTTTAATTGATGATAATACCCCAGTTTAATAGTGAAATCAACTGAGTTGATGAGTTTCGTTTTAGTTTTTGACTTGTTTTTTTGTAATAAAAGAACTGTTCTATTATCAGAGGACTCTTGTTCAATATTGAAGAGAAGACTGGTTGGTTGTTTATTCTATTTCTCATTTGATGAAATATGTCCGTCTTTACTAGATACTCAAGAGTTTATTTGAAAAGATAGATCGTCAAAAACTGTTGAATACATAAAAATTCATTGAAAAATAAAAGATTTTCAAAATTTGCCGAGTTCACACCTTTTTGAATTGACAGAGTTGAATATGTATTTTGTCCAGCAATGAATTAAAAAATGTCTATCCTCCATAACAATATTTCATGTTATGAGAAAAAGAATGATATCACATTTTAGTTAGCGCTGCAGAAGTATAGCATCATTCAATAAAACTGTGAATGGAAAATGAAAATACATATCTTCAAGATAATTCTTTAAGTGTGAAAAATTGGTTTTGGAATACATGTTATTGCATGAAATCATTCTGTGACATGAATCCCACGTAACTGCCGAACCATATGGTAATAACTCAAGCACCAAGTCACACATTTATTGAACGCACCACACTGTATATTGGTTGATACTTTTGGAATATGCCTTTATTTCTCTACAACTTTTGTCTGAGACATTTTTTCTATTTCGAATAGGGAAGTAGCTATCATCCACACATGCATCGTTGCATAGTAGTGAAAAATTAAAACTTTCAACCAGACTCATTTGCTCAATAACCCTAACACAAAACTCAAATCAATCGCACTTCGCTTCTCGTTTGGCTAACCAAGTTGGTGCCCAATTTTTTCTCCGGAAGGTGCTAAAAAGCAATCCACATACATTCTGAGCTCTATTGATGTTTATTTCTCTCAACCTGAACTGAACGAAGAAAATAACCAACATACCAGAAGTATTGGTGAATTTCAAAGTGAATGGTCCTAATATAGAAGTTTCCCCTCTGATGCCAGTGATTTTTGTAGCTGAATTGGTTGGTTCTATAAAGCCTTTAGTTTCATCATCCAACGCTGTATACCAAATGAGCGATACCTCCTCATTTTCCGTGGAATTACTTTTCATCTGGAAGAGCAACAATGATATTGAAGATGAAGAAATAAGATGGAGATCGTTTAATGGTATTTCAATCCATTGTGAGGTGTGGGCAAATGATGTTAGTTACCACATGAATGTTTTTGTATCATGTCATTGTGTAGAAGTTGAATGTATAATGGTAAACAGAAGTCAATTCTTAAGTCTTGAAGATTTCAAAAAAAAATCACTCACTCATTTACTAGTTGAAAAGATTATGTAATTGGTGGGACTAGATAAATACCCAATAATCTTCTTATGGTGGATTCATGCAGCAATCGTAACTCGGAATTCGCAAGTCGTAAGGAAGAAGTTGAGTCGATATCTTTCAATGAAAACGTTCATGCAGGTATATTAAGTCGGAATTCGTAAGATATTGAACAAATTTCCACTCTTACGATTCAACAGCTCTTGAGATTGCTGCATGAATGGTTTATATTTTGTTGCGAGTTCCGATTTCCGAGCTACGATTTTTGCATGAATCCACCATTAGTTAAAGCCAAACAGATAGACAGGAGAATGTACAATTGACCTGATGCCTAGGTTCAATACAGCTGAAGAAACTTCCACTTCACTCACTTACATAATCAAAACTGAACCACAATGCTGATCAGCAGTTTTTTTCATGAATCATGTTTTTGTGTATAGATTGAGGTTTTAAAGTCTACACACATTTCCACACACCATGATAGAGAAAAAATGATTCAAGAATAGGAGATCTTGATCCTATCTGCAGTGATCAGTGTGACATACAATAACAAAAACACCCAAATAGGCATTCAAGTTCCTTTTCGTTTAGAGAAAAAATATATTTCATAGGAAAAATATCATGACATACATACATAAAAGTTTCATTCATAATATGAAATAAGAATAAGAATGTTTCAAAAACATTAGATTGTTTGAAACACAGCTAGTTCAAAAACAAATTTGGACCAACGTGTTTTGTACTACTGGACACAAAGCAAAAGTAAAAACAAAGTACTCTTCCTCTGTTCGACAGATATGGCCTCAGAAAGCAGCATATTTCACCTTTAACGTTTGAAAAAAAAAACACGAGAAAAAAAAATACGAGAAAAAAAAACACGAGAAAAAAAAAGATAAAAAAACACGAGGAAAAAAAGAGAACAAAAACACGAGAAAATAAAACGAGAAAAAAAAACGAGAAAAAAAAACGAGAAAAAAAAACGAGAAAAAAAAACGAGAAAAAAAACATATTTCTATCATGTCCTGTTTATATCTCATTTCACCTTCACAGTTTCTCTGCAATTGTACCCATTTTGAACAGAAATACATGAAATAAAATTTCCTCACCATTTGTGGTTAAAGAACCATCATCTCAGCATTATGGAAATTCAATACATGTTTTCCTTGTTCGGAAATAGCATAAATTCATTGAAAGTCTGAATCTGAAAGGTTTAAGTATTACTCTATAGTAATATTGGGCAAAAAAAAGGTAGAATATCGGACCAATCATGAACTTTGAATTTCAACTACTGAACAGAGGAGTTTCTTTCAAAACTAGGGAATATTCGATAAGTGAACATTCACCTTAGTCGTTATCTATTTATACATTCTTCCAACAGGAAATGAATTGTAGCTGAAAATTTTTTTTAATGTTCATATTACCAGATATTCAACAGATACTCTAGAAGTCCATTCACCTCCTCTATATCCACCTTGTCTCTTCACAAAGGAAGTAAGTAATTTGAATGGCCCATCCACTATTTCTTGAATTCCAAAATTATGGCTATCATGCTGCACCCATCCATATTTTCCTAAATTGTCTCCTTGTTCACACCAATGCCTATAAACAATACTTAAAGAACTTTCTTGGTACTTTCAAAGCCAGCTTGAAATTTGGAAAAATCATAACCTGATGCCATCTCCTCCAGGTCTCAGTCGCTTAGGAAAATACCACATGAGCCCAGTGACCAGTGCATGGTGTTCTCTTGTTTTCAAACCGAAATATGTTCCAGGTCTATAAGAACCCCAAAATAAATCTGGTACATCTAAACCACTTTTCAATACAACCTAAAAAATTGATATAGATTGGCTTGAACCTATATATTCATATTCAAGACAGTATTTACTTTTTTATCATCAAAAGGAGTATTGATCCTTGTTTCTAAATATCCTATGTAGCCAAAGTACACTGCAATACTCAAAACAGCTATAACAATAATTTGTTTCCAATAACTGAATAAACTACTTTGTTTAGTTGACTTGATATTAGATGTGGTACTTCCATTGCTGCTGCTACTATTTGTACCTTTGTCAGCCTTATTGCTATCTGAATTCACTTGAGATCTTCGTTGACGAACCATTATATTTCTATATTTCAATCAAATTATACATTCGAAATTTTCATGATTGTTTGAAATAGTAGATTGGCCACATGCTAAACTGAAATTTGAACTTATAACTAATAACATATGATAACAAGAGGCTTCCACTTCAACAACCTCCAAAGTACAATATAAACATGTCAAAATTGTTGACAATATGGGCTGTATTTAGAGTTTGTTAATCATTTCATTCATTCCCTCTCACATCTATTTTATTCATAAACGTATTATTTCATCATCTTGAAATAGTAAATGTGATGTAAATTGTAAATGATGGTAAAGGTAAATGGTCAAGGGATTTTCACAATTTTCTCGGCTCAGTTCTCGTTCTCAGTTTGTATTTTGTGCCATGTGCCATGACTGCCATGTACCCAACGTTGCATGTACGCATGTACCATAGACTATAGACCATAGACTGTAAGCAGTGAGAGCGTATGTAAACTGTTGGACGCGACCAATGGCTGCGTCTAACAATTCAAAGCGCTTAGTCGCTTCACAAACTTTTTTTTCGCCATAAAAAACTGTCAAATTTTGTGCAGCGGCTTCATAGAAATGCAAAATGCATAGAAAATCTGTCAAATATGGTATTTCTCTTTTGTATTTTGTCAATTGTCAGAATTTGTCAGTTTTGTGCATAGATCTTATATGCTCGCGTAGCATATAAGATCTATGGTTTTGTGTTTTCGTTTGCTATAGACCGCGGGCATATCTGACAGACGACAGTAAATGACAGTTGTCAATCCAGCCTGCTGGACATACAAACCTGATTTACCTATGCTGAGTGTGTGTTTATGTCATATTTTAAAATCTTTTTTCTCAATAAAGGCTCAATTTTGTGCGATTGTGAAAGTGGAAGTAATAGCGGCAGACATAATGTTTCATTCCATCGATTCCCTTCTATTTTCGACAATAGAAAAAAGATCAATCCTCTTGCTGAAAAGAAATGTGAATTGTGGATTCAGGCAACTTGGAGAGCAGATTTAACTTCTTATGAGTTGTAATGGGCAACGGTGTGTTCAAAACATTTTGTAGGAGATATTTTCAAAGAATCTAGGCAACATAATTTTATTTATTTTTTTTATTTCAGTCAAGCCAAGTGCACTCAAAGATGTTGACAATATAGACTGGGCACCGAATCAATTACTTAGCTACAAAACAAATATCAATGCAGTTCAAAGCATTCAGAGATTGTATCATAGGGAGCAGCGTGATGAAAATGACATCGCAAATATTCCAGTTGATATGGATAAAATTGATGATGATTCTTTGTGTGAATGATTCAGCTGTTCAAAACTTGGATATTATTGATGAGCAAAATCAAACTCTGAGGGACAGTTGCACCGCTTCAACTCAGCAGAGATTCAACTAAGCTTGGCTCAATTGTTAAGGAACAAGGAAGCTGATTGGCAAATCCATAGCAACAAAGCCTGGCTTAGATAAAGCGCAACTTAAGAAAAGCGGTGCAACTAGCCGTGAATGATATAAATTAACCACTTTAAGAAGTGGAACATGCACAAAACTCTGGTGAACACCTATGTCCCGATATTGATTTCGAGTTGCAGAATTGTTATCGTGAAATCCATCATCTCCGGGAAACTTTGCAGACTCAATCATTCCGATTGGGAAGTTTAAAGCATAACTCATCTAAATGCCTTTTTTTATACAGGATTACCATATGAAAAGATGGTTGTGGTTTATAATTTTGTAGAGCCTTATATAACATCCTGAATCTGTTCTTTCAAAATTATTATTTATTAAAGTACATTTTCAGTATTTTTTTCACAAGCTTCACTCCAATCCTTCTAATCCATTAAGGTATAAACATACCGTATGAATCCAAACTTTTATAGTCTTGAAATATTCTGTGCATGCACTCTCATATACAAAATAGTTTATAATGTCATATAACATGTCATGAAACTTTAGGAAAGTTTCACATACAATTTCCTTGCAAGCAGGAAGAATAATGAATATAGATTGCAAAATTTAGACATGTATGTCAGGTACACTAAGGGTATACCCAAAGTTAGGGTAAACCCGTAATTTCTTCATAATTACGATCATAATCTCATTAAATTACCATTGTTGCTTATGGAAGTACGGTTTGTTTGTCCAGCAGGCTAATTGACAGTTGTCTTGTGACGTCACATGCCCGCGGTGTATTTTTAATTTTTAGGTTATGGTCCATCCATACAGTGAATCTGGTTTTTTCAGTATTTTTACCAAGAATTCACTTTCAATTGATTTTTGTTTTCGAAAATGAGTGAAACAAAATTAAATGGTGTATACAAAATGAATGGCGTAGAAGGTAAAACACCTTTTTTGATAGGTGTTTCTGGTGGTACAGCTAGTGGCAAGGTGGATTTTTCAAGAAATATGGAATGAATAGAGATTTCTGAATCCATTTTATTTGTAGAGCACAGTCTGTAAAAGAATAATGGAGAAGTTAGGACAAGTAGATGTGGATCAGAAACAAAGACAGGTGGTATGCATATCACAAGACAGCTTTTATCGAGAGTTGACTCCTTCTGAAATTACCAAAGCTGAAAAGGGGCAATTCAACTTTGATCATCCTGGTGCCTTCAATGAAACTCTGATGTATGATGCACTAACTGATATCCTTGCTGGTAAAATGGTCCAAATTCCCACATACGATTATAGACATCATGCTTTGTAAGTAAGATAGTTCTCGACCATAATATTTTGGAAAATACTCATTTCATATGGGCTCTACACCTACGTAAGTAGGTATATATGTTTCTTGTACATAGATTGTTATGAAACAAATTGATTCTCGAATTTGTTGAGAGGTATCCACTCATTTTGAGTCCTCTTGGAGTTGATGGTAATGTAGGCTGCATAAAACAAAAACCACTTTCGAAAGTTCATTTCACTCTGAGGTTTGTCTGTTCAACAACTAGTTATCATTTATTCAATATTGTGAACCTTCAAATCATTTCATATATTTCCAATAATTTGATTTAAGTTTCAGTTCTTGTAAAACCTGATTTATGCAGCAGTTTCAAGTAAAGATAAATAAGTAATAAGCTATAAGAAGTTCAACCTTCACTTTTCCATGGGACTGTTTATGCACTTCATAAGAAAGTTGTATAATTGCCATCTCTTATTACTCAAAGCTTATTACTTATTACTTAAAACTGCTGCATAAATCCAGTGTAATTTTTCACCTTTAACTATTTGAGTTAGCTTGATCAAATGATTTAATGCTCTGTATAGTATGTTGCCGTCCAAATCCAAAGTTTATGCGAATAAGTTTTCATTACGTCATGGCAAACCAATCTTTTGTGCTTCAAGATTTGTATCAATATAGTTGTGTTCATATTCAGTCCTCATTTATTGATTCTCTATAACTCGACGATACAGTAAAAAACGAAACTATGAATAATTTAAAGAAACATCTATTTGGTTTAGGACTGCAGTATATGTATATAATAATAATAATACATTAATTTCTTCAATTCACAAGCATACTTATATAATACAGTGTAGTATTTATATAGTGCAATAATAAAAGAAAACGTCAAAAAGTGTAAAACATCAGTTATAAAAATTCATAAATATCAAAAAAATGGTAGAGAATAATAATAAAAACATCACAAATGTTTAAGGTACACAAATTGTTTGAGTAAGGTATAGCTACATGTTTGAAAATTGCCTAATAATCGATAATGCTAATATATATGAAAAACAAATTCATTGGGAGATATATGAAACCAACAAGGTCCAGTTGTACAGGGTGTTGTATTTTCCCTTAGAATAAAAAATATGAATTTTTAAAATGGCACCATCATTTAATTTTTCTGTCACTGAAAAATAAATATAAATTGTTAGTCGCAGCCAGTTTCTTCCCTCTCTATTCAGCATTGAATTATGTTTTTGGGAATGATATGCAATTCGGAATAAATAATGAGTTGAAACTTTATTTTCCTTTCGACTGAGAATATTCTATAGGAATAGTGACTATGGAAGAATGTGTCACCTTTTACCACATTTACACTTACTTAATAAAAAACAGATTGAAATAATTGTATTGAAACTTTTGTTTCAAGTTTTCGTCCTATGAATAAAATATCCTTGCCTTTTTTCTTGAAACAAAATCACACTTTTCCCAGACCTTATGCATTTAGGTAGGCAAAATTATAGAACAAATATAGTTAGGTGAATTCAAGGTAATAATATGAAGTCCTAAGTATGGTGAGTGAAGATAATTTTCATCTTGTGTATTTTACACAACTGTTCTAACTGTTTATTACCCCAGTCTGGCGAAATCAGAGTGCAATCATCGGCATATGTCGTGTATACATGAAGGTATACTAAGAAATGAAATTTGATTTAATAAAATGATCATTCTTGCGAGCACTTGCAGATTTATTCATTAAAGAAAGAAAGAAAGAAGTGAATTTATCCCAGTATGTAGAGGGACATGTATACTGCTTTCATTTCATCAATGTTCAGGACCATAATAAGAAATAGTTAACCTGATGATGATCGAATATTGTTAAAAAATTTCAATAAAAAATATAGGTACGTTTCTCGACAGTAGATTGAGGAGCCGGCGCTAATTGTAGTAATAATATCAGCCCAACAAAAGAACTTTCACACCTTTCTCAAATTCAGAGGGTGTTTCAGTAATAGTTGTACTTTTTGTTCAATTCATTTCTTTGAGTTCAATTTTATTATTCATTCAGTTTGGTGCAATTATATATTTCAGGCGCAAAGATGAAATACTGACAATTTATCCTGCAGATGTTGTTCTCTTTGAAGGAATATTGGTATTTTACTTTCCCGAAGTTCGCAAATTGTTTCACATGAAGTTGTTTGTTGACACCGATTCAGATACGAGACTTGCAAGGAGAGGTACATCACCTGGAGACTTTTCAAATTATATTGTGAAAATGTTCTCTTTTTGTTCCAGTGCCACGTGATATAAACGAGAGGGGACGAGATTTGGATCAGGTTCTGAATCAGTATATGAACTTTGTTAAACCAGCATTCGATGAATTTTGTTCACCAGTAAGTACTCATTTCTGAAGTGTGTTAAAGATTCATATCCGGTTATTTCAAATTTAACTCTGACCATTTGAATTGGAGAAAAGTTGCACATTTGTGTAATAAACAATATATCGTTCAGAAAGTTAGAGATATTTGGGAGAAACTGACACTTCCTATTGATGGTGAATAAAAAAACCCATTTTGTGGGTTTCGATTGTGCTCATGGTTCTGCGAATAAAAACGAATTTTCATTCCCAAAAATTCGATTTGATTCCTAACTTTTACAATTTAAATTTTCAGACCAAAAAATTTGCAGATGTTATAATACCTCGGGGAGCTGATAATTATGGTAAGTGATTCACTTTTTTATTCGATATTGTGTACAAATATTGACAAGTATCATCATAATTATTTGCATTGTTATCCAACGAGATATTCACCCTTTGATTTGAAGAAATGGGTGATATATTACTGATTTCAAATGCCACTTTACATATTATGGTATGGTCTTGTTGCATACGTTTGATGTGAAAAGTGTTACCTGCTACGAGCGAACATGATAAGGAAAAACTTGGGCAATCATAGATGACATTACTTGGGTTGGTGAAAAATAATATAAATATATCGAGGCGCTAAGATTTTGATTATAGTTAATCAAGGTTGCAAATATTGAATGAAATTGATTAGGGCATTGTGGTGAAGGTTCATACACCCTTTCAAGTAGGCTTCCATCACAAAAATAGTCCAGAATAATACGAAATCACACCTCAAGGTATTTAAACATCTTGTCGTTATCATTCAACCAAAGATCAAAGTGCGCTTCGCTTTCTGAAGCCTAAACGAATTAGGGTACCAGCAGGGACAGGTCTGATAAGTCGAAATGCAAAGAGTTTACAGGTGCATTTAAAATTTGAAAAGTGTTTCAATATTTATGTGAACAAACTGATCAAGGAGCGTCCAGAACAAGAAATAATTATGAGGTGGATCGAATCCTTCATGATATTTCTGCCCCGATTTGGTTGATTGTTGTCAAGAAGCTAACTTTATCAAACGATGTTATTAATTAAATGTTCCCGAAAATTTACCTTCATTATGCCGGGTCCAGACCAAGGAGACAAAAGGTGAACACGATTTTGAGACAAAATTGCGACAAAATTTTGGGTATGCAGACGAGACAAAATTTCGACAAACTGTCCACACTATAAAGAAAAATGTGCGAAAAAACAGTTGTATCCATTGTTTAACCATGTGACGTTTTCAACAAGAGGGAAAATTAAAAAATGAAAATTTAATGCTACCCGCCAGTTTTTATATCCTTCTTTCCTCTGCATCCGATGTTGGAAAAATAAAACGCAAACGTTTTTGGAAGAGACCAAGCTTAAAAAAGCTAGGAAGTGATTCCATAAATACTTTGTGAGTTCAGTTACATGAGGATGATATTGGACTAAGTGGTGAGATGCGTTCAAGCCTTAAGAATTTTTTAAGAATGTCCACCGAATATTTCGAGAATCTGGTATGCCTTGTTAGTCCTGTAGTTGCCAAAAGACATAACAACTACAGAAATGCTACAAGTGTACCAGAAAGGTTAGCAATAACTTTAAGATTTCTATTAACAGGCCATTCTTACCACAGCCCTAATGTATCTAAATTTGTGTGATATTTCACTGATATACTGCAGGTCTCCTACTTTTGTCACCGTCCACACTGTGCCGACAACTTGTCGTAAACTATGCAGACATAACAGAGAGACGGGACTCACAAAAGATTCCGAATTCGGAAACAAAACACAAATAAGACAAAAATGTTGCAGAAATATACCAGATTTTTTGCCACTTTGTCGCGAAACACGAATGTCTTGTTGTTTTGTCTGCTTGGTCTGGACCCGGCATATGACTCGAATTGATAGACTCTACAATTCCCTACACCGACCGGATTGAAAAAAAAATTATACCAATCTTATATAGAATTTCATAGTAAATCTATACTGTATCGGACGTTTATCTTGTTGAGTCAGATGTATAGATGATATATATACTTACCTCTGACTCTATTCCTGCGAAGTCTGGAAGAAACAACATACTTTGCTAATTTGCTTTCAATAGACTTATCCACGGGTTAAGGTTCTCTTGTTTCGGAGTAATGGTTTCCTCTAAGCATATGACACTCATCATCATCGAAATGTAAAATAAGGGTACCTAATCATCTGGGGACAAGGAATGTCAATGTTAGGTGTTTATTTCGGTTGTATTTGTTGAAAGGGCATGCATCACACCATCAGCATTTTTTGACTTAGAGAGCCGCCCTAGACTGAAAGACAGTTCTCTTATTGAATGTTATCAGTTTGAACCCTTCATAATCAACCTGGAAAGTTGTTCAACTTTCATCTCGCAGTACTAATTTGTTCGGCCTACTATGGAATCCCGAAAATCATTGCTGAGTGTAGTTTCTTTTAACCTAAAGCAGTTCGAAAAAATCTTACCCTGTACTACAATCTCCCGATTCAATCTACACTGTTTTTTTAAGTTGCTCGAGACAGGATTACATTTCAGTTAGAACCAGTGAAGTTTTTATATTTATTGAACAATGAGTATTAAGTATTTTTTCATCATCACTTCATTCTTACCTTTATCATTTTAACTCACATAAAAAAATAATAATCATGAAAAACATATCATAAGCTTCTCACAGGCATACTGATTTATCTTTCAGCATACAGGTAAAGATTGAACGTGAATTGTAAACTAATGCTTCTGCTTGTTATCTACTCACTAAAAAACTGCTTAGAATGGTCATAGTCACTGCAATATCACTTTATCTTTCTTTATTCTTTGTTCAATGTAGTAATGCATGAATGTATGTTCTCTCAGTGTACATAGATATTTCGATGAAAAATTTATATGGACAATTCTGTTGCAGTGGCTATCGATCTTATAGTTCATCACATCTGGGATATATTACACGGACAAAACAGACAGAATGGCTTCGATGCTGGAACAAGAACTCCCATTCGTCAAAGACACCATCACAATTAATTGTCGAAACTCATATACATATTTCTTTTTAAAACCAAAATTTGATGGCTTGATCAACGTCTCATTAGAATTAACCGATGATAAGAATGTTGCAGTGAGGAAACATTTCGAATATCTTCCAATTCTAAAGGGATATTAAACACCTGTTGAATTTTGGTCATTGATGAAAACTTGCATTTGTGTGAAAATGATATATACGGTGTTCAGGGAATGGCAGACAGCTCTTGAGAAATACTGAAGTATTTTAAATATATATGATTTGAAGTTACTCTTACTTGTAGTAAGTAAAGAGTACATTAGTTTCGTGAAACAAGCTTCACTTTCATCGAAGAAATTCCGATTTGAGGGTATTAATAAATTGATTGAAGAAGTTATTTTTGGCTTTTTATTCTTCGAGTTATTGCATAAAGAATATAAAACTTCTATAAAAGAAATGGTAGCAAACACTTCAAAAATCACTTCCTCAATACTTCCTTCTTTCCACAAATAAAATTATACTCCCTATTAAACTCATACATAATGTTTCCTATTACTAAAAACCATTTTTTTTTCGATAAGCGTGGTAAGGATTGGCTTCATTTACATTTCCAGTTCGAAAAACTTCCTCAATATTGTTTTGTTAAGTATATTTAAATACATTTAGAATCTAGGAATCACACTATAAAATATTTGGATTTCGTTAATCCTTGAAGCGTATTCTTCCGAACAACGTAATCTCTTCGCAATAAAAAAAAGCAAATATGTTATTGAAACACATTGAATTATATTTAGTAGTTATTTTATATATTTTCCTGAAATATCCAGTAGAATCATTAATTCCAAGAGCTTCTAGTTGTCTACCTTTACTCTAACATCGAATGTATTGTTTTCTTACTGAAATGTATACGTTAGAAAGTATAGACTGACTAGTGAAAAAGATGAATATTTAATATTGTGTAGAATGAATCAAACTGTGGATGGGTTGGGTATTTTTTTTCCAAGACGGATGAGAAACACTGCAGATATATTACCTATTAATTAATTTTATTGTGATATTTTACCCATTTTTCAGATTATTCTCGCAAGTTTATGCCTTTTGAATTCTGTTTCCAAATTGATTTGAATTCACTGAAGCCGTGCAAGTTTTGATGTCTGATAGACAACAAACATTTGAAATACCTCATTAAGTGATATTCATTAAATTTTTGATTGAACATAAAACTAGTGCTAGTTGTTCATCGACTGTATAAAGTTACTAACAAATTTTGAATATTGATTCCTAACAAGAAATCAATTCTCAGAAATCTTGCAAAGAAATACATTTCTGATATTCTTTCATACATTTTCACTTTCCATTGTTGCTGTAAATAATTTTTTGAAGAATTTTGTTTTTTTTAAATATTAATTTATTTTGGGTGAATTTGGTATTTCAAAGTTTTACCATTACTTTTTCGGACCTAAATATATTATTCGATAATAATCAAAATAACTTTTTTGGACATATATACATTGAACAATAACAGAAATAAATGTTTTTTGATTATATAGTAAAAAAAATTAAATGATTTTCATGAATAAAATTTGAAGAGTTGGCGTTACCCCTTCCTCTACTGACGAAAATAAGTTTAGGTCAAGTATTTCAATATCACCCACTAGATAAACACGTATGTTGCAGCGGGGAGGGCGTGTAATTTTCTATTGATGATATTTTGTGATATAATCTAGTATGATTTTGTTTCGGAACATTAGCCAGTTATAACTTAACTCTTATTATAATTGAAAAATGAATATTCATTGAGTGAGTAATCTCGACAGTATTCTCGATTATCAGTTTTGCCATATATTGCTATCTTTTATTCACTTTCTGAGAATTTTTGGAAATGTAGTTTATTCAGAATGCATATTTTCAAGGTAACAATTGATACAATTTTTCTTCCCAACAATATATTATATCGTACCTTATTAATTATTTCTTCAATGATTAGATTATCTCCAGGAGAAAGGAAATATTACCTTGAAAAAATTTACATTGAATCGATATATAAAAAAAGGAAGTATAGATCTTTGATAAAATTCGAGTAACAGATTTTTGGGAAGATGCCAAACTACTTTTTTAAATGATTTTTGCTTTTCGGAAATCATAATTATTCTTGATTCGAGTGAGCTATGATTTATTCCAAAGAGGTAATTTTTTTTTGTAAGTACGTCTTTGGAATCTTCACATGAAAAAAAATCTGAACACCATTTCAAAGAAAGTATATGAAAAAGTGGATTGATGCATCCTGATGAGTCATTTCTAATTTTGATAATATGATATGGTGGTTTGAAAAGATTGAAAGAAAAATTGAATAGGTTTTTTATTCCAGTAAATTTGTTTCATTATTGACCGGGAGGTCATGACAGGCGACGTTCCACCATTTTTTCGTGCATGCCTTTTTAAGGCTTGATAACTAACCCTAAAATATCAAAGATAGTCGGGGTTTTAGCCCCCCCCCCGCGCGTCCTCTCCATAAGGAAAAACGCTCTTCTTTCTGTAGCGAATTTTCGTGTTTTTCCGTGATATTTTACTGCATGCCATTGTAATATACGGAAGTTCAAACTAATTGAAGCTCTAATAATTGATGGCATGCACCCGGCAGCGTCCCAAGATGATCAGAGGGTTATGAAAACCTGAAAAAAATTCAAGGGAAATTCCGTGTTTTCAAATTACATGCCGATGTAAAGAATTGAAGTTTTTGAAATAAAAACACTATGGTAAAATTGGCATGCACCCCTCATAGGACCAACGGTGAAAAATTTCCGGAAAATTCTGTGAAATTTCAACACCGACTTTCCGTGATTCCAAATCACTCCCTAATAAGGATGAATATTAATTTCATAACCGAATAATTATCTAATTCAAATGGCATGCATGTTGAAATTTTTCACCGTTGGTCCTACGAGGGGTGCATGCCAATTTTACCATAGTGTTTTTATTACAAAAACTTCAATTCTTCACATCGGCATGCAATTTGAAAACACGGAATTTCCCTTAAATTTTTTTAAGGTTTTCATAACCCTTTGATCATCTTGGGCCGCTGCCGGGAGCATGCCATCAATTATTAGAGCTTCAATTAGTTTGAAGTTCCGTATATTACAATGGCATGCAGTAAAATATCACGGAAAAACACGAAAATTCGCTACAGAAAGAAAAGCGTTTTTCCTTATGAAGAGGACGCGCGGGGAGGCTGAAACCCCGACTATCTTTGATATTTTAGGGTTAGTTATCAAGCCTTAAAAAGGCATGCACGAAAAAGTGGTGGAACGTCGCCTGTCATGAACTCCCGGACTATTGCAAGTACTCTGGTAGCTCTACGCAATGAGAGGAATAATGTAATATTAATTTTCTTCTCCTGAAAATGATACCCTGGTTAGAGGAACAGGCGTCGAATGCAAATAAAATCAGTATGGTGTTAGGGCAATTGATCTCTGCAAAAAGTTTCAACTGTATATGTAGTATGATTGAGCTGTATTTTTCCAATTCATTCAACCTGTTGATGAAGTTGAACTGAAAGATATTATTTTATAATCTGATATAGAAAACATATTGATTATTTGGAAATTCTTTTTTTGCACCTCCATGTAATATAATAATACAACTTTCATAAAAACTCTTGAACTGTTACTGATAAATGGAAGCGATAAGGTTAATGTCCGTAATAGTTTCAGTTTTATATGAAGAATAAGAAGTTGTGAGGTTGTTCTTGGGACACATTCCCGTAATGAGAAGTACTTATATTTCACCTAAGAAACCGGATATTTTATATAAACAAAAATACTGTACTTTCTTTGATGGCTTTGTGGATTGATGTGAAATGTAAGTCTGTCTGGAATAGAACCCATCATGTGTATCGTATATCCCAGTGCTTTGCAATATTTAGTTTTTATTTTAAACAGCATGTGAATGTTTTCAAGGCTTTTCAACCGTAGTGTTTGTAACAGTAGAGCATTTAGACGTTTTTTAGTTGCTTTTTATCATAACCGGTAGATTCATGTAATTTCTATTCTAAATTAATTGATAACAGATATGATTGGTAAAATATCGAAGTTATTTTTCTAGTATTTTATTCAGAAAGGAAGAGATTCTATTTCTCTGCATTATCAAATTTCTTTCCGAACAATATTGAAAATTTATTTTTGAATGAGGCACTTTCATTTGATCTTCGGCTTTCTCCCAATGTTATTTCTATTCTTTTTTTTCTTCTCTTTGTTATTTTACCAATCATTGGAAATAAAGACCTATTATTATTATAGTCATGACATAATTTTGTTGCCTTTAGGTATCAGGATTTTCTTCTCTTATCCCACATATCATTTCATTCTTGCGTGATAATCATTTGTTGTTTTCATCATTGATATATTTTCTCTAGGCTGGAAATATAGGTGGTGGCAATTCACAGTATTAACAAATTATTCTGTCAATGGTCAATGACCACTGTAAATGTGTATTTGTAAAGCAAACTAATCCCTATCATTAGGTGTGAACAGAACTGCATTTGTATTCGACTTCAAAACTGAGATAGTTTTGTTTTGATACCAATTTATACTGATGAATTTTATATAAATGTAAACTGAGACTGTCAATACATAAAGCACAAAAGTCAATTGTACTAATTTTTATCCCATCTACGTATTCCTAGTCCATATGTATGGAATTATGGCGATTTGCTTGAAGTCAATAAATTTGAATAATTGTAGAGCTGTTTCATTTGAAGAATTATTCATTTTCGTTTCGAGCTCACATTCTTCCAATTAGTTCAGAAAATGAAGCTGAAAAAATGGTAAAACCTCGCAATTTTTTCGTCCAGCACCGATTTGTTCAAAAGTTTGGTATTAGGCTTATTACACCCTCTAGTTCATTTTCTATATTGTGCCGTTGTACGCTTTTTGTTTTTTAGGAGGTGAAAACTACCCCTAATTGTCAAAAATTATAAAATAACATTAAAAACCTAAATATGGGTAAAAATAGTTAAATAATAATTGTTTCATGCTTTAGGATACAATTTCATAATCTCTCAACCTACCCTTGATATAAACTATCCTTGAAAACATTGAAATTTTTATAATATGTCTTCGAACTTGGTGAGAAATCAACGAAATATACACTCAATCACGCGAGCAGATATTTGTCTCCTCTATCTTCCAATATGAATGGAAAAAGTAGAACATATAACGTATAACGGCCGAATATACCGGTTATGTAGAATACTACGCTCCAAAGCGGGTAATTCAAATTAAAAAAAAAAATTGATTGGTTTTTTAAGCATATCTCCTTCATTTTTGGTGATAGAAAACGAACGAACGATTTTGTAGAGCTTTTCAAGAGCTATGAGACTATGTGAATAAAATTACTTAAGATCCCTAAATTTTTAAATGGGAAGAGTTTAAAGCGCTTGACTAAGGTGAAGTTCGATCGTAAATGTAGGTGTTAAACGGCTATATCTCGCCGAATATTCACTTTACAAAAAATCTACACAAAGGGAAATTTTTGTCATTAAAAAATCTACAATTTAGTACTGTATCGTTTTTTTCGTATCTTTAGTATTTTGAGGGATATTTATAAGAAATGGGTTAAAAACACGAAATTGAAAAAATCGTTTTCTCTTTAAACTCCAATTTTTCAAAAATTAGGCATTTTAAATTGGTTAAACTTCGTGGGTGTATTAATAGTACATATATAAAGAGAATCACAGAAGGGTGGCGATCAATTTTAGTTAGGGGGTACTTTGGAGGTTGTTTTCTCAGATTTTTTTCGTAGAAAAAAGAGGGTACCGATCTTATTTTGATCATGTCGGTCAATTTTCACGCTAGGAAGACACTTTTTATTTGTTTGAAAGCTCTGATTGAATACTTCAAAAAATATTCCATAAGCTTTCTTCGAGAAATGCAAATTTTTCTCGTTATTTCGCTTTAAATCTTCCAATTTATACATTTGACGAAAAAAGCTAAGCATTAATTTGCTGTATCTCAGTTCGTATATGTCGTAGGAAAATTATAAAGAGAGCATTGTTCCTGTCTTTTCAAAAGCTACAATTTGCTTCTCCACACTTTTTTTGATAAAATGTATAGTTTTAGAGTTATTTACAAAAAAAACATTCAAAAAAGTCGATTTTTCCGTCAAAAAACTGTTACTTTCAACTTCGAATAACTCAAAAAATATTACTTTTACGAAAAAAACGTATGGAGCATTTTTTTCTCAGAATTACTTTTTCCGTCGATTCCTAAAGTAAAAATGTAATAAAAAATTTCCACTTTTGTGATGGGGTGGCAACCACCCCCAAGGCTCTAGCGTACAGCGTCATGATATAGAAAATGATCCTTGAGCTATTCCCTACCTATTCTGTGAAAATTTCAGATAAATCCATTGTGGACGAAAAAATTGCGAGCCAAAATGCTTCATTTCCTGAACTAAATGTAACTGTTATATTTAGTATACTGAAAAGTTGAAAAGTGAAATGGAAATGCACTTGACAGCTTGCACTCAAAAAAAAATGGTTGAATACACGCAAGTATTTCGACTCAAGCTTCAGCTCGTGCCTCACGTTCAAACAGTTGAGAAATAATAACTTGAAGAAGACACGTCAAAAGTTTGGCGTAAATCGCGTTATATACGCTTTCTTGATAACATTAAAAAAAAAAGTGGGAAAAACAATTTCAACAATATACCGTCTTTAACTCAGGAGGAGTTCTTCTGTTCAGCGAGTCAAATATCAAAATAAAGTTCACTGATTTGAACTGAGTCGACAAAGTGGGGGAGAGAAAATTCCATTTTCAACTTAAATTTTCTCGAAAGTCTTGAGAGTGTAGTATGTTTTACAGTTAAACCTTGAACTAGGGGTATAGTATTTTTCACAGTAAATGGTATTGGCTTATTAACTGCAATAAACTACCCGATTTAATCCCATTGTGTACAACTTAAGGGTCTAAAATTGGTTTTATTATAATCCTTCAGTCAATACCATTTATTGTGAAAACTACTAGTATTTTTCACAGTAAATGGTATTGGCTTATTAACTGCAATAAACTACCCGATTTAATCCCATTGTGTACAACTTAAGGGTCTAATTGGTTTTATTATAATCCTTCAGTCAATACCATTTATTGTGAAAACTACTATACATAGGTACATACACTCTCATGGAAAATGAATGAATATCTCAATAAACCGTACGTTTCTTTGTACTATTTTATAATCTATTATGAAGTTTTTCAATAGGAGAATATGGATACTTCAAGTTTCAAGTTTAAAACGGTAAATGTCCTTATCATCGACACATTAGCGTGTTGGTGAGAATGACGAATAGTTTTCATCTGTACCTTCATTTTCAATGAACAGATTGAAAAATAACAGTCCTGAAATGGTACGATAATTTGAATTGAATAAATGAAAACGCAAACCAGACGTACCAATTTTCGGCACCTAAAAAATAAGAATAACCAATGGCCGACATGTAAGAGGACCAATGTTCGACACTGTGAAAGAATTGAGAATAAAATCTTCGAACTGGATCATAATTTGTTCCGTAGTTTTTTGGGTTTGTAACCTACCACAATCTGAAAAAATAAGAATTAATATTGGAATCTATACAAGTGTAGAAGGGCAGATTTTATTTTTAATAATGATAGTCATGGAAAAAAAAAACAGAAAGACTGACAGTCAATAAAGATATTTTGAATAGAACAAATCCTGAATTTTATAGATAATTTTGCTGATCCTTCGACCGGGATTATAAAGATATATTTCAGGTTTGTAGTGCAACATTTCTTATTTTTTCCGATTGTGGTAGGTTACAAACTCGGAAAACCACGGAACAAATATTGATCTTCCACAAAAAAAATGACGTTCAAACAATACTTTGAATCATAACGTTGGGGAAAATTTTCAATATATTTTGAACTGATCAGAACTGAAATAATAACTAGTTTTCCGTATAATTGGTAATAAAAACGTATATGTTTTATATATACAGATTCACACGAAAAGGAAGCCCTGTAAAGTTCGAAGACCACTGGTTAAATCAAGGGACAGGATATACAAATTAACATTAACTAATTTTTGAAGTTTGTAAGCCTCAAGAAAAACCTCCCTCGGCAAGGAGTTACAAAGTTCAGCTTCTGTTCCATTGAAAAAAAAAACCCTTAGAAAGATTTTTTGTACTCCCATTTGATATCTAGAACACAATGTGTTTTATAAACCTTCAACACCTTAAAATTTTAAGTCATTTAAGTCATCGTTTTAAATCTTTAAGTCATGCGTTCAAGTCTTCAAGTCATGCGTTTAAGTCTTTAAGTCATGCCTTTAAGTCATGCCTTTAAGTCATGCCTTCAAGTCTTTAAGTCTTGCGTTTAAGTCTTTAAGTCTTCGAAAGATTTTAAATCTTGTACAAATTTTAGCTAGTTGTTTCCCCCTCGTATAATAATGATACTAGGTAAAAACTATTTCACCATAATCGAATAAGGATAGGACAAAAGTATTGCATAGATAATAATTTCGCATGGTGGCATGATATGTTTTCATTTTATCAATGTTTTTCAGTCACAAATAGGCTGCTGAAAATTCGACTCTGATGTGATACTGATAGGATCGATTATTACCGAAAATCACGTCAAATTTTTAGCTTTATTAAGTATTTGATTAATAGCATATTATTCAACGAGCGTATATAATGACGGCTATTATTCACGAGGTGAAGTTTACTGCCACGAGCCGCAGGCGAGTGGTCTAAATCACCGTGACAATTATAGCCACTATACGCGAGTAGAATTCAATACTTTTTCCACGACTAATGAAAAAAAATATTGCACTATTTTTGTTGGAAAATTTTGTTACATTACATACATATTTTCAAAAACACTACAATTTTTTCGAACAAATATTTCATACAGTACTGTTGACAGGTTCGAGTAAAATTTTTTTAGATTCAAAAGCTATTTCGATATGACGTGTAATCGTATATAAAATTGTTATTTATCGCGATTTGAAGTTTCCATTTTTATCTGTTTTTTTTCGCTTTCGTTTATGATGATAATTTGTGATTTAGAAGCATTCAGTTTTAAATTATGGTTTTCTGAGTACGTGAATATTCGGGTTAGGTCACTATTTAATTTTTTTTGAACATCTTTGATGCTGTATTCATTAATAGGTATATTTCAATCTAAGAATCACCAGTGAACTTTAAATTTGCAGAATACAGCGAATATTAATGGCAATGAAACACCAACTTGACTAATACAAATCCTGATTTTTCCATACCAGATTCGGTAATGGTAGGGACAAAATTATATCTAGAGGTTACAAAATTTTGCACAACATGAACAGCTGTACTGCAAAACCAGAAAAGTGTAATTTGCCTAACAGCATATCGCGACAATTACTTAGCTGGAATTCAAAAGTGTTTTACATGTACAATTTTTTGCTCTTGATTGTCTCCTATGCCAATTATAATGCTTAATAAGGTGGTAATTCTACTGATTTCTCTCCTAAACCTTGGCTGACAATCAGGTAATGAATATGCTTTTAAATGCTTTCAATTTTTTTTGATAGGATGAGGAGTATACTAATTGGCCACAAATCTTTGAGTTCTTTCCGTTCTGTAGTTTCGACCAGTAGTCTAACAATTGCTTTTTCCACGATGTGGGGTTAAGAGGAGCCCAAGGTAAGAATTTCTAATGTCAAACAAGTAATCGACACAAAAGAACTTGCATAGTTTTATGTGTCTGTCTTTCCCACAAAACAATCAGTTTTATTTTCCTGGAGATGCGTGATATTGTCTATAAAGACTTTCGAGAAAATTGAGGTGCAAAATGGAATCGAAAAAATAGAAATAAAATAAATATGTATGATTCAATCCGGAAGTGAGTTTCAATATCGATCTTGATGAAAAAAAAAAAAACGACGCCGTGTACAATGAATCCGTTGTCACCCGGTATACGATGAAGAATCTCCACATAGCTCGAAGTATTGGTTGAAGAAAGTATGAATTGTTGAAATACATTTTTACCTTTTATTCGAAACTTCAATGGTGGATCCTGCAATATACTAAATCACAAACGATACTCTTGGGTTTGGTAGGTTTCACAAATTTATCAGCATTTTTTTTACAAGTGATGAATTGCAGTTTTATCATATTTATATATTACAGTTGCGATTGAACTGATCGTACAACATATCAGAGACATTCTGAACAACAGGAGGAGTTCAGAAGAAAGGCAAATAAGTCCTCCCAAATTTCATCAGACACCTGAGGGTTCCCCAGCCAGAAGAGGGAATGTCTTAAACGACGCTTTGTTCGAAAGGAGACACTAAATAATAATTAATGTAACTACTTGTACGCTATTCGTTGACCTATGAAATGAAAGGCTCCGAGACAGCAGAATCCAGATTTTATCAGCTTCAGGAGTGTTCTTTCTCTTAAAAATCAATAACTGTCAGATGTCCTACAAGAACTCTAGGTCTGTTGCATTGTTACTTTTGCCTTTAAGAGCAATAATTCAGTTACAATGAATGTAGTTGAAATCAATAGTGGGTAGCACAATAGTTTCGTTATCCTTACATTAGATATATAGAAGATTTTTCTCTATGACTTCAAGTTTACAGAACAACCTCCTGGTAATGTAGGAAGATAATACAATTTCCAGTAGGGGATATAAAGGACTTTATTATAATACACTTTTTCGAAACCTTTTCATGTACGTTTGGCAGAATCTAAAACTCCTAAACTCAGGTAGTGTCAAATTATTAACGTCAAATTGAAACTTTGGTACAAAAACTTGCCCGTTTTAACATATCAAAATTGTAATATTTCATTGAAAACCTAATATTAATATTCTTTTGCGTCGTATGCATTTCGAAAGTATATGTTGGCATGAAGGGCAAATCAAATTATCCATGTATAAATAGGTTTGAAATATATTATTTGTTAATTGAGGAGTTTCAAAGAAGAAATACTTATCTAGTCTATACATTATTCGAAGTTATACATACATTATTTAAAGTTATATTGCTATATCCGAAAGCTTTTATTTAAGATATACGTGGCAGCCTAGAAAGGTTGAAGTAGATAGCACCTACAAGTAAATCCGTAATCCGTCAATATAGGATGTGATAGAAAGCTTCACTTATTATTTCAAATACAGAGTTACTTTATATTCGAACCTTTTTTTTGAAAAAAAGATCATTTTTAGGTTGTGAATGCCGTTGTGATTTTGTTTTATGTATCCCTCATTTTTCAACTATTATTAAGATAATATTTTATCATTTATTTGCTCAATATTCCATCCCAAAGTCGATTATTAGATTCAAATTGTTCTCATCTCGTGATCATCGGTTTTATATGTACGAAATTGAGGTAATATGTAGTATTTATCTTTATTGATTGATGGATTTGAAAAATAATGTTGGGATACGGATTATTTAATAGAGTATGTCTTTTGAGAACAATTTATATATATATATATATTCAACCTGAAAGTTCATAGCGTTAAGCGTTATATCATCTTCAAGGCAGAGAAAATTTCTCAAAAACTTGTAATCTGACACATATTTATTTTTAACTTCATTGTATTCAGATAGATTTTCGTGTAACATAAAATGTTATCGATTTTGAAAAACGTTATTTGTTATTCTGAGTGATGTTTATATGAAATATTTATTGTTATATAATATACAAATTTTATTTATTAATCTTGAAAGTATGTTTCTCAATGTGCCATAGGCGGATTTTGGAACGAAAGACTTCGTAAAAATCGCTATAGTATATATTACATATTTATGAATTTATACTTTTTATTTTACTTGTGTTGATCGTTCAGCTCTGAAAATAACTCTCAGTATGTCTAGAGTATATATCAGCTGAAATGAGCTTGATATTTTTTGTTTGTTGATCAAGATATATGAAATTTGAAAGCATTTGAATGTTGAGGAGGTAAAATTGTTCTGGGATTCATTTTTTGAGTTTTCTCTCCCCATACGTAACTGCAAATTGACAAGATGCAAATATGAGTGACAATTCTGTCAGTTACGTATCGTTTTTTATGAATTTGGAGATTTAATGAATGAATTTATTAAAAAATGCATATCCCCTTGGCGACGCTTCGGAAGCTAGTCTGCTGCCTTCTTCAAGCTTATTTTGGTAAATTTTCAGTGGAATTTCAATAAGTAGGCAATGTATACGACTAATTTCAGTGGTTAAAGTTTTTCACGGTTAAGCTTCTTTATTTTTAATGAATGTGTTCCGCATGTCAATCATATCTCAGAAATTTCCGTTATGTTTCACGAGGATTGTTGCAAAGAGCAACATTTGGATTATTTTCTGAAATATCAACGGCATTTTTGACAATAGAAATGAACGAGGGTGTTCGTTATTGAAGAGGGTTTTGGTTTTCAAAGGGGAAACTGCATGGTTACCTCTATTTTTTCTGCCCATTTGGTATAGAGATAATGAGTACCTAATAAATGTAATATCATGACAGGGATGTCACTTCATGAATTCCAATGGGCAGAATGACGTTTCGAATACAAGAAAACATTGGTCCCTTTCCAACCTGAAAGTAGCTTATAAATAACATCTATTTTGAATAATTAGGCATTCCAGATACTTGTCAACATCTTGTCAAATGACGAAATGAACCAATACGGCAGCATCTGCCCCCCAGAAACTTTCGTTTGTTTTTTTCAAAAGGCTGTTATTTCCCTGGTAAAACTGGTATTTGCCCCCAAGACATCTGGAATACTCAATTGCGAATAAAATATTAAATGTTAATGTCTCTCGAAAGGAATATTCAAATTTAACTACAGTTACGAATATATTACAAGTTCAAAATGGTGCCCCTGAGTACTACTCTATTATATTTGGCTTTTATATGCCAAATTTACAGCACATGTTTACCTTTGGAAATATGCATTGCGAATTGAATGTTTTTCTCAGATGAATTGAGTCTTTCCTTTCAATGTAATAGAATGAGTGTGTTATAAGAGGAGAGGATTTCTCCACATTTCCTTAACATTACTCAATTAATAAGCCATTCTGTAAAGGCAACGTTGCTTTGGTATTAAAATAGAATTGATAATTCAAATTCTGTTTTTTCGTAAAATACTGTCTTTCATGTAGTGATAATATAATCACTCGGTTACTTCTAGACATTGAGGTATATATTGAAAATGAAATTGTTTGGAATAACAAAAAGCATACCGCATATCTTATTTTACTCCGCCATTGTCGATTTTATTACATACATTATAAATTTTGTATGATTTTGTGTTGTGATTGTTTTGTTTTCGAAAAATAGATAAATTCACAAATTGCTGATTTTCTATAAATCCTACTGTCCTTACAGGAATATCATACCATTAGACAACAAAATAAATATGTTGTTTGCAAGTTCAGCTGTAACCAGTGTGTCAAGTATTCATATATGAAATCGACATGGAAAAATATCATCAGCCTCATTTTTCAAGGTTGCCATTGATTCATGATGTGTAACTTTGGTGATAGATGAGTTACCGACTTTCTATGAACTCAGCAGGACAGCAAAAAATGGTATCTTACTTTATTTGAAAACGTAATACAGCTTTAAGATTAGCAGACCTGTTGGGAAGAAAGTCTCTTGATATCTTCTTGCTCACTAGAAAACGCCTTAACCAGTAAGGCTGCCGGTCTGAACTGGATCGTTCCTCATATTGGGATGGTGATTTCGATAACAGCAATACTGATCAAACTTCCTACAGCAATCTCTCAAACAGCTCTTGAAGTTATTCGATACAGAAATAGCTAATAAATAGCTGTGAATGCCCAACTCTGGTATGTTAAGCTTGTTCTTACAGGACAATGACAGTTACGGCCACACCTCTTGAGAATGGAAGCTCCTGGCTCAGCTATTGGCAGGTGCTGGGAATACAAAAATGCAGAAGATCCATATTTGATGAGTAGGTACCTATAGACCCACTTCAATTCGGCTCTGGTCTACTTGGAGAAAGCGCAAGAATTCATTGAGGCCTGAAATAAATGTTGTAGAGCTGTGTGTTCAACCTTACCACATTTACAGAAATGAAAAACAAGCTTTTGTTAGATGAAACTGAAAAGGAAATTAACAAATGATTATGGTTGTTATAATATTCCAGTGAGGTCTTGAAGATGTTCTCGTTGCTGGTTGTTAACATGCCCACATTTATAGAAATAATAACAAAAAAAACCTTTTTGTTCCATGAAAATGGAATGATAATAAAAAGTGATGATTGTTTCATAATATCTATTCAAAAAAAGAAAACGGATTCTATAAATTGATTAGATTTTTTTTCGATCTATATTTAAAAAGCATATTAAGTTCATTAATTATAAAGCAAGTAATCATTTTTCTTCAATTTGTTTTGACGCGGCATTATTTTTTTCTGGTAAAATCATTAATATGGAATACATTTCAAATATTAACATATAATTGGAAAGTAGTGATCATAAACATATTAACTGGTTTTTAAATGAATAATTTCTCCTTGGTTTCAGTGATGTCATTTCAGTAAATTAAAGGGTTGAATTACGATGGAAAGATGCGTTTACAATATTTATCAAGAATATCCAAGTTCCTACTATTTTTTTTTTATTTCCTAAAGATCAATTCGAAGAAGTCATAGGAGTGTAGTGGTTCAAGCTGTTATATGAAAACACTAAATGGTTGTTATAGTAATGAGGCTTGACAAAACGATAATGAGTGAGTTGAAATTGTGAGAATAATTAAATAAAAGACGTAAAAACATTGAACAAGCGAATACTGTGATAGATGTTTTTCGTAGATCAACAAACGAGGGAGGAAAATATTCGCATTTGGCCTATTGATGAAATTTCATGTGGCCAGGGATCGTTGAAACATTAATAGAAGATATAGTCAAGTTTTCTTCGGGTTTGGGAAAAGTCTGCAAATAAGGGACGGGTTGTAGAATCTAGGAAACTCTAAGTGGCTACATAAAGGGCACTAAGTTGACAGAAAATGTATGCAAATAATGCTGAAAAATCAGTTTCATCGACAATCTGAAGATTGGTTGTAGATTGTACAGCCGCCCCTAAATATATTCAACGAGAACGAGATGAACTATGAAATAATATGGGATTTTCTTTTTGTAGTACAAAAGTAGACATTTCTTTCCAAAATAGCACCACTAGAACCATTTTTTTTTCAGTTTAATGTGGTAACCTTATGACGTAATCGATAAAACTATAATAACTTCAAAAATTTCGATTTTTCTGCCTCTTTTTTGATATATCTACACGTTGGAGTATATATAAGTAGTTGATTTCTCTTTCATTTTATATTTTCCCTTGTCAAACACTCTTACGAGTAGGCCTAGGAAGCAGTGTCTTGTGCTGGCGACGTATTGTGAGCTTTGGGGGCTTCAGAAGAACCTACAGCGCTAACTGGTCGTTTGGTAGGTCTATCCGATAAGCAGACCTCACATACGAGGACTGATATCCCAGCAACCAACAATTGCTCATCGCATGAAGCCTTACAGTAAAATTTCTGTCATGACAGGTGATCGAACTCGAGCGACTCGACAGTTAGGATAGTGTATTGGATACAAGCAGGAGCCTTTGCACACTTCACCGTCAATCGTCCTAAAAGTAGTTACTTTTGCACATTATTCAAGGACATTTTTTTTATCACGGAACCTGGTATAGTATGAGAATGAGCTGCTTAGGAGTGAAATATTTCTTGTGATGAGAGAATTATGCAGTACACCTAATAAAACCTGGAAGGCAGAAAAGAGACTCATGGAGAAGGTTTTGCATATACAGGGTGACCCAGGGGTGCGTGCATGGTCCATAACTTTTTTTCTAGCCAAGCTATCGACTTGATTTTTTGTTTGAAACGATGGGTCCGATAATAAGCACATTCTGAAAATATTTTCATTCATATACAGGATGTCCCAAAATGAAATACACATCCAAGTTCTGTTTTTTTAAATGGCAACCCCCCACTTTCGATACATTTTTGAAATCGCCACTAAATTATCTATACAACGCACCCTGGTTTCATAGACTTATCTGCAATAGTTTTTGACTTATGTCAATTTATGTGTTGAAATAGCGTCATGCATGGACCTACAGATAAATCCATAACTTCAAATCCATTGAAGATAACTCAACCAACTTTTATCCAGTCGTTTCCTTAAGCTTCGGCGCATCTTTTGAAATGCGAGCGAATTCGAAATCAATGTTCCAACGCCTACTACGATTTTTTTCAAATGACAAATTACAAATGGCAATAACTCGACTCATTCAAATGCAACACCCTGTATTTTATTGTACCAATGAATGGCAGTTTTCAAGAGCTTTTCGTCGATATAGGGTTTGTGGGGTCTACTATTTGAAGTTTGTGAAGTATGTTGCAAAATGATAAATGTGGATGGTTTAGGTGGAATCTAGTAGGCCGCTTTCGTAAAGTTCGACATTATACATAAAATTATAAACGAATACGTTTTTGAAATTGTAATAGAAAAAAGAGTAAATCACAAAGAAAACTTTAGTATCTTCACAAGAAGAAATTAACAGAAAACCATGAGAAAATTTCGAAAGGCTACTTAAGTAAATGCTCAAAAAGGTGACCATCATGTCCCACACAAGCTTCCAGTCTTCTTCTGAATGAGTCCCGAACTCTAATCAGCATTGCTCCATCAATTGAATGGAAGGCTTTCCTGATCCTATTTTTCATATCATCTGCAGTTGTCGGACGATTTCTGAAAACCCTTTCCTTCACGTATCCCCAGAGGAAGAAATCTAGGGGAGTAAGGTCCGGAGAGCGCGCGGGCCAAGGAATAGTACCGCCCCGGCCTATCCAACGATTCGGATAGGATTGATCTAAGAATTCTCGAACCATTCTATGGTTATGCACTGGAGCACCGTCGTGCTGCAACCACATGGTTCTTCGGGTATTCAAATCCACTTCTTCTAACAATCTGGGAATATGTTCGCGGAGAAAATGTAAATACCTTTCACCATTCAGCACATTGTCAAAGAAATAGGGTCCAATGATGTGATTTCCAATAACTCCCCCCCATACATTAAGCGACCATTGATGTTGGTGATCAACTGTCCTCAACCAGTGAGGATTTTCCACTGCATAATAATGCATATTATGTCTGTTGACTGATCCGTTGTTCTTAAATGTTGCTTCATCAGAAAACAGAATGTTGGTCAAAGTATTACAATCCTCGTCAATCATGCCATTCATTTGAATACAAAACGCAACTCTATTTGCAAAATCATCACCATACAATTCTTGATGTAGGTTCAGATGAAAAGGGTGGAATTTATGTTTCAATATAATTCTGTTCACACTACTTTGTGAAATATCCGTTTCCGCTGCTATCTCCCTAGTGCTTACGTGAGGATTTTCCTGTAGCATCAATAAAACTTGCAACTCATTTTCCTCATTGATACGACCACCAACAATTTCCTTTTCAGTATAAGACACGCTACCAGTGAGTTCAAACCTATCTCTTAACTTTCGGAATGAAGACACCCGTGGAGTTCTTGCTTCTAGATATTTTCCGTGATAGATTCTGCTTGCTAATAAAGGATTCCTGTCAGCCTCGCCAATGCAGTAGACCATATTCACTAATTCTTCACGAGTAAAATTCATTGTCAACAATTCGACGTATACAATTATTGACAGTACACAGATGTCTCAAATTTTACGAAAACGGCCTACTAGATTCCATCTGAACCATCCACATTTATTATTTTGCAACATACTTCACAAACTTCAAATAGTAGACCCCACAAACCCTATATCGGCGAAAAGCCCTTGAAAAATGCCATTCATTGGTACAATAAAATACAGGGTGTTGCATTTGAATGAGTCGAGTTATTGCCATTTGTAATTTGTCATTTAAAAAAAATCGTAGTAGGCGTTGGAACATTGATTTCGAATTCGCTCGCATTTCAAAAGATGCGCCGAAGCTTAAGGAAACGACTGGATGAAAGTTGGTTGAGTTATCTTCAATGGCTCTGAAGTTATGGATTTATCTGTAGGTCCATGCATGACGCTATTTCAACACATAAATCGACATAAGTCAAAAACTATTGCAGATAAGTCTATGAAACCAGGGTGCGTTGTATAGATAATTTAGTGGCGATTTCAAAAATGTATCGAAAGTGGGGGGTGCCATTTAAAAAAACAGAACTTGGATGTGTATTTCATTTTGGGACATCCTGTATATGAATGAAAATATTTTCAGAATGTGCTTATTGTCGGACCCATCGTTTCAAACAAAAAATCAAGTCGATAGCTTGGATAGAAAAAAAGTTATGGACCATGCACGCACCCCTGGGTCACCCTGTAGGTGGAAGTAACACCCACTTGCGCAAAAATCCAACAAGTAATTGCCAAGGACAGTACTGAATTGGAAGTTAGCTGCCCATCCAAACAAATCACCAGAAAACAATGCAATTTACTGGACTGGACGTGTTAATGACAGTAGTCTTGCCCAAAATAGGAAACGAAACGTATCAAATCAATCTCCCAAGCCATACCGAAACCATGGAACTTTCCTGGACCGATAAATGAGAGACGAGACGCTTGAGGAGGTCGCCTGTTGATATGCGTACAGCTTATCCAATCCATCCTGGCACAAACTCAGCTACTTTTATAGTTGCAAACTGGTAGTGCAAATCATGACGACCAAACCACCTACTAGGAATAAATCTCAACACAGTGAATACGTATAATAGATGTTTTTTATCTTACTACACTTCACAGAGACTGCTGGGTATATACGTTATTAGATATTTGCCAAGATGGATTGGATAAGCTGTACCAGCCTGAGAAATCGACAGCTATTTTTCTAGACATCGAGGGGGCAATAAATTAGTGGCAATTCTTTTCTACTTTAATCTGATATCAGTTTTTTAAAATAATTCAACATTCCCAAAAATCCTCTGAGATTTTTCAAATTCTGTGATCTGACATAATTCTTTATTGTTTTCACTCTCTCAAACCATTTCAAATCCTTGTTCATTTAATTTATATCCTAAATTTGTCATTTGTTTTTGAAAAAATTCACATTAATTCAAATTAATTTTCACACCTGCCTCATCTGATATTTCTAAAACCTTGTTTAAATGTTGCTTATGTGACTCTTCATTTTCTGAATATATCAAGATATCGTCTACATAATGTAATACAAAATGTTCATATTTGTCTAATATTTGGTGTAAAGCTCATTCGAGTGCTGGACAAGCTGATTGTAAACCATATGGTACAACGCAAAATCTATAGATCACCCCTTCTATACAAAATCCTGTGAAGTTTTTGACACTTCCATCTAATGGAATAAATCAAAACTGTGTTTTGAATCAATTTTTGAAAATATTTTTGTTTTTGTAATTCTGCCAAATATGGCTTCAATATTCGCGATTGGAGATTCATACTGAGGTATTATTTTATTTACTTCTAGAGCATCTAAACATAATCTAAGTTCTTTATTTTCCTTTTCTACTATAACAATTGGATTCATATAATTTGTGGTACATTTTTCGATTATTCTCTGTTCTATCATTTTCTCTAATTCACATCTTACTTGTTCTCTAAATCTATATGGAATCGGATAACTTTTTGATTCGAAATTCTCAGTTTCTCTGATTTCTATTTTGTGTATATACATACTTCTTTGCTATTCTTGATTCAAACATAGTTAACCTTTCATACTTTCTCAATAACTCACATACATAATATTCATATTTTATAACACATTTATCATTATTAATATCATCATTTTCCATTATATTTATTTTTAATTTATTTTCTTGATTACCATTACTATTATTTTCACACTAATTCTTTGCACATATACTTTTAATACACAAAATTCTTTCTTCAAATTGAATTTATCATTCAAATCTCTGAAATTGAACCAATTTTCCATTAATTTTATTGATTTTATTTCATGATCTTAGCATTACCTATTTTTTTCCAACTGATCTGTACATCTATAAAATATCCATATTTTGTACCACCAATAGTTGCATTTCAATCAATTTTTCCTCAATTTCCGAATTTACATTAATGAATTTATTTGCTTCTGCTAGTTTCTTCCCATTTATCCCCATTAAATTTGTTTTTGGCATTTTAACCATATTATTCAGAATTTCAATATCATTTCCTAAATTATTTTCATTTATGAGTGATGCTTCCGAACCCCGTATCAATAAGAATTTTTATTATTTTATCTCCATTTTTCCTTGCAATGTTATTACATTATTCATTTGGTCTTGTTTTTCATTATCATTTAAGTCAATATATTCCATGGGATGTTCATAAATTGGTTGTTCCAGCTTCCTACACGGTTTATTCATTGAAAATTTGTAGAATTTTTCCCATTTGTATTCAGGGAGTCTCTCATAGGCGCATTGGGGAAAAGGGGCGGTCAGCCGGTTGTGTATAGATAAAAGCTAGCCTAGAAAAAAGTAAGATATTCACCACTCTAGGAGAGGTTACCATACAGGCAGGAGTGGGAAGGGGGTGTCCAGAAGGAATGTATTATCGCCCCCCAACTGCAGCACTTGAGGTCTTGCTTGGACTCACACGGGGCAGAACACTCGAAACTGTTGCAAAATTCTTGCTTATTTGTTGATAGGCTCTCAAATGAATGTGTTAGATCAGGTTAGGTTAACAGAAAATTGCAGAGTATTCGGTGAATTTTACAACGGGTATGTTCGGGGAGTGTGGGTGGATAGAAATGTGGGTACAACGCATTGTGGGTGTAACGTTATGAACACATCATAATTAAGTTTAATCACGATATGATAAATATTAGGATGATAACGTATCTATAGAAGCTTTTGTGAGTATCTAACATGAATTGGAAAAGAGGCTATTTCTGCTGATTGGGTGCTGGTTTTTATACGAATTGATATTAAGGACATGATTTGAGCCAGGTTCGATTGGTACATATTTTCTGTAGGTCAAGACTCATAGTTGTTCTGATATTGATGTTGAATATTAAAGAACTCTCCTTTCGTATGAACTGCAAGACATCATCTCTTTCAATACGATTTTAGACAATTGTTATTAGCTTATACAAAGATTCATTTTTAGTGCGTTAGCGTTTGCGAATTTTTCCACATTTTTTCCAAATTTAATAGTTTGGGAAAAATCACTTTCTAAGTACATAAGCGAGAGCGCTGCAAGTTTTTGATGTCGGGGTGTGGAGCGCAAGTAATTTTTTTTGAGTGCTGAAAAAGACCTTTCGCCGCTGCACTTGGTAACACTCATTGTCAAAAAAATTCTCAATATCTCCACATTCGGGAATATACACGAGGTATTAAAACTTTTTATCGACCGCAAAAAACCTTCTGGGGTTCTGGCAGAGATAGAATGTTTGGCTTCGATGTCAGATCTTAAAAACTGCGTTATCTATTTAATGCAGTTTCCAAACTTTGTGTTTACTCTATTATTAATAATTACCAGGTTTTCAAGTGCACTTTAAGACAATCAATAGCTCCATATTAATTATTAACGACGAAAATCGCGCGCATTTTAAAATTTGAAAATTCATTGCTAAAATCAGGGTATCCCAACCTTTTTCAGTTCACACCGCATTTAGTTTTAGTGTTTTGTCTTGGTTTAGTTGAAATATGTAGGGTTGCCAGATAAATAATGCATGCGAAGATTTCAGCATCCCTCTCCATGTTTCTCGCGCCCTAGACTGCAGCCTGTAAGTATCATGGAACCATGAGCTCTTGTCCAATCTCAATTACAGATGAGTTTCTACTGGGAAAAGGTTTGAATTCTGCAAGCGCACTAAAAGCAATACCTGTATTAGAGATAATCAGGAATCAAAATTTGACTCATTCACCAAGGTTAAGAGGGGAATTGACAATAATGCTCAGAGCAGCATCAACTTCAAGCAAAAAAGACTCGTTTAAATGACAACTGGCTGAAACGGGATTTGGTATACCGAAAGATAAAGGATTGAAATAGGTGATGAAAAAATTTGAAACTCAAATTATTTCTACAAAAAAAAATATTGATTTTCAAACATTTGTAATTTTTTCAAGTTTTTGTTTCAGAATGGAACCAAGAGTTCTCATCACCGTCATCACCTTATGAAGAATCACCCTGCCAAATATAAGCTTCAAAAAGTCCATAATAAATGAGTCTATTGAACTGAACTTCATTTCGTTCATGCATTATTAGAAACATTCAACATGTCAGCCATAAACACATGGAAATTTAGCCGAGAATCGTTCCATACGTAATGTGGCTATTTTCTCATAGGTGGCGCTGGGAAGGACCACTTCGAACACGAGTAGTCGTAGTTCGTATTGTATTGGGTAAGCCAAATAGTATATGAAACGTAATTGTGTGTATTCAGTTTTGTCTTTGGAATAGTCTCAGCCGACACCCTCCGCTGCCGGCTGCACGCCAGCAAAAAATAAAATTTGTAACTGTTACGTCAAAGACGCCGACCGGGAGTCCGAGAGTTATCGTTCCCTTCTATACGGTTCATATACTAACAGTCGACCTACAGTTCACGTTATAACCGATAACAAAAAAGAAACGAAATGATAAATGTTTTTTTATCAGCTATACAAAATACATTTTTCAGAACTCTAAAAATATTTTTGACCCACGACAAACAGCACAGCAGCTAATATTGTAGCCACTGTTTATCATGCCTTCTACCGTTCACGCAAGGGTTTCACGTTTCACCCAATGTATTCCTTCGATTTTTTGTAGTTTGTTTACTGCTTCTGAAACCGAGTTTACTTGGGCCGTATGCATAATGCGATTTAATGATCAGCGACCTCTCGTGAACGGAGGAATAACCTTCCAATATAGATACCGACAATTATTCCCATTGAAAAATTCTCCAAACGGACTGGTTGCGCTGAGGGCGGCGATCTTTGGAACTCTAAAAATGTATTTCCAACGGTCATTCGTCAATCCCCATCTTAAGGTGGATGATTTCAGATTGATGATAACAGATTGATCGCGTACCACATTCGACAAAGAAAAGGCCACAGAAGTGATGGACGCCGACCTTTATATGAGACGAAAATCAAGGAAGTACCACAGAAAGGAAAGGAAAGTAGGGTATGACTATTTGAAAATATTTTTTTTTGGCTTGAATTGTTGGTCATACAGTGATTATTTCACCGGATTATTTACATTCCAATATTGATGACACAAATTTTTTAATTTGATCTGAATGTCCTTTTGTATTAATTTTCATAGGCAGGAAAATCAGAAATTAATTGTTCTGAGGATGACTTTCTAAAAGCCGAAACGTCGGCAACGTAATGACAGTAGTTTCCGTTATTTGACATAGCCCCAACCACCCCTCATCTGAATAAATCTACTGAGGTCAAAAAAAACCTTCCAATGCAAGAAACTCCGCTTCTGGTTGAGATACGTCGTCGATACATTCATAGTATGCAGATTAGACGCCTTTCTAAAATACCTAAACGACGTGACACCCCTCATCAATTTCACAATGTAGACGGATTCTCAGAGCAAACTACCGTTTCTCTGCGTGGAGGTGAACAGGACTAGGAATATATGAAAAATGTCTTCCGGAAGCATTCATACTGGACACTACCTGAATGGGCAATAAAAACCGCCATCAATCTATGGAGCGGGGAATTGTCAAGACTGATTGATCGGGCAGTCAATCTTTGCAACAGCTATTCGAAGATTAGACGCCCGCAGGAACAGAGGAGAAGAGGATAGGAAAAAAATACGCCAAATTCAGTTTTCGATCAGGAAACACATTAAGCAGACAGCTAACGAAAACTCGCCCTCTGAATAAAAATAGCGACACCAACAAAATAGCGTTTACCGGATACCATACGAGTGCGGCATATTCTACGTAGGACAGACCAGAAGATCATTGGAAGTGAGAATGTGCGAACGCAGGAAAAATACACAACGAAGAAAAGCTACGAAATCAGAAATGGCACACACAGGAAGGAACGCTGGTTCAAAATATTATTGAAGGAAGCTGCCTACATTCTACATTTAGTCATCCAAACTTAGAAATCCGTGTGTAATGTGTAGATATGGACCAATTGCGGCTCCACACGAACGCGAATTTCGCGCCAATACATCCATTTCTCGCTGAAATCAATTAACGCGCCATATCAGTACAACCTTTTTCACCACCAAGGAGGATTTGAGTCTCTATAACCGACCATTTCATATTTGTTAGTTTTGATGACTATTATAATGAATATGCGAACCAAGTGTTTTTTTTACACTTAACGCCTCGTGGTATTTAGAATCGTTGACGTTGTAGCGGAATTCCTGCATCCTAGCTACGAATAAACTAGAGCTTTTGTTTCCTGAAATATTCGGTGCAAGTCTAATAGCTTTTTGGGCTAGTTATTCCTATATTCTATATAATTATATTTCATAATTATAAGTAGAAATAAACCCTAGTATTAGGTATGTTTGTTTCGAACAAGAAGTTGATTTCTTATTATACACCAGTTATTGTTCAAAGTATCGATATTTAATAATTATGACTTGTCATTTGACTTATGCTTGCTATTTTTACATTTGGATTCCGATTTCAATAAAAGCATTCCTTCAAACGAATTTCAATCTTATTTCCATATCTGAACCATTACAACGTATCCCGATCTTCATATAAATTTATTGTAATTTCCTCATTGGATATCTTTTATTATTATTGTATCTCGAAATGTCAGTCATTACCCAAAGGCTATCGCGTATACCAGCATTTGATTAACTTCTGCCTATTCATTCTCAAATTTAGTAAATTTGATTGTTCCACATTCCACCATCTACATCAATCACATCATTTGTGATTTATTGCCTCAATTCAATTCTTTCCTTCTCATAAGTCTCTTTGTAACAGGTTTCAATATAAGGTGTGCTCTGGTTCACAACAAAAACAGTCCAGGAAATAGTTGGACTGTTGAGGTGTGAAGGGTTTGTCTCGAATATATTTACAATAATTGGGTGGGTGACTATTTGGAACCGTCCTAGATAAGTATTTATTGCGAACCCGAATACGGCTATAGGTGACTATAAAGACAATGAAAGTCCGAACCAACGACATTTCTGGATAGCTCACATTCATAGGTATTTCAATACTCCGCAACTGCATTTCTGTGCAATTATAAACCTTTTGATGAAGTAGTCCATCCTCGAAGAGGAGTAATAGAGGTTTGAAAGGAAATTCCAGGTCGTCTCCACCAGTAAAAATATTAAAAATTGGTGCAGACGTCCTCGAATTATCAAGCACGAGACGAGCGAAAATTGTGAGCACAAGGCGTTAGCCGAGTGCGGTAAATGGTGAGTGCACGTAATTGGCCTTTTCATGGCCTTCAAGTTTCGTACTGTACCTAATTTACAATGTACACACCCTCAATCGTGCATTTCACACATTTTTTTTATTCGAAAACACTACTTTTTTGAGCAAAAAATGCACTTTTCCGTAATAACAAAAACATGGAAAATTCGGCATGTGACAGCTGAGGTGAACTGATACCGGCACTGGAATATTGGTCAAGTGCCGGGATATGTTGTTTTCCTAAATGCTGAATAAAACGCGCATTTTTTTTATGAGAATTAGTGTTTTCAATTGAAATAATTTGTTAAACGGATGATTAAGAGTGTGTACATTGTGCAGATGAAAAAGAAAGAGGCATTTCGAGTGTTATTTTGCCGCAGAAACGTGTACAAGAAAACCCCAATTTTCTCCCAGAAATTGGCCAGTATCTCGAGAAACTAATTGAAAGCGCCAAAAATTCGATCTGAATTTTTTGTTCATGAGGTCAAAACACGAAAGTTCCCGCAAACCGTTTATGTTTCTTCGTGTTCCCGAAATCCCGAAAAACGGAATTTAACCGTATTTATATATATATATATATATATATATATGTATATATATATATATATATATATATATATATATATATATATATATATATATATATATGTATATATGTATATATATATATATATATATATATATATATATATACATATATATATATATATATATATATATATATATATATATATATATATATATATACATATATATATATATATATATATATATATATATATATATATATATATATATATATATATATATATATATATATTAGTTCTTATTATTTTTTTGATAGACAAATTTGAGTTATACGAGAAGTTGCTGACTAATTGGACTTGTTTTATCCAGAAGGAACTGATTTTCAATAGACGCAGCAACTTTTCGGGGTAGAAAAAAATCTTCCCTTCTACACTTGTATAGATTCCAATATTAATTCTTATTTTTTCAGATTGCGGTAGGTTAAAAACCCAGAAAACTACGGAACAAAACATGTTCTATTAAATCACATCTTATAAACAATTTTGAGATATGCACGAGATATATTTTTTAGTTCGCAAATATAAAGAAGTCATAAACTCACTTTACTTTCCCTTGCGGTGACGTTTGAGATGCTAGTCTGCCTTCTTTTTTAATCCTTTTTGAAAATTTGGATAGATATTAGAATTTTTGGTTAGTTGTGGCAAAATGTGACACTGGCATGACTAATTCATCAACAATCAATCATACCAAGTGAAGATTTTGAGACAACCTATTTCTAATTGAATCTTCCGAGTTCAACTTCCTTCTTCAGAAGAGACATCCAATATCCAACATTGATCCATACTCATTGAACAAGTAGCGATCTCTTCATTTTGGTTTAACAAAATGAATGTCATGTCTACTGTCACCAAAAATTCTAATCTCGATACAATATTCCAATATGGCTTCGAAAAGGGGTCAGACTTGCTTACCAGACGTCACCATGTGGAAGTATATAAATTCTCAATATATTTTTGTAATTTATTTTCCAAATTCATAATAGAATCGATAAGTAACTGATAAACTCATCAATCAATTTTGCTCCTTTACAATATCACGGTTAAGTGTCGGGGCAAATATATAAATATAAGTACCAATTTAGCAGACAAATGAAAATACAATAATAATCCAAATTTTTATTCACGAGCCACTGACACGGTACTTTCTTTAACGAACCGATTCATTTTGTTGACACACAAAAACCCAATTTAAATGTGACAGAACAAGGCAATTTCAATTCAATTGTTCAATTTGTGATGTGTTCCAAAGCCTATCTTGACGAACTTTGAAACGCTAAAACATGAATTTCAAATAATTCGTTCAATATGGCGGGAAATTTTCGGGAGTAATTTCACAAGTGCTTCAAAATTACCGATAATTTTCATGAAAGCATGTTGTCTAGAAACTGCATGAGCTTATTTTCATATTTTGTCAAAAGCAAAATATGAAAATAACCGAATGCAGTTTTTTTACTGACAACATGCTTGAATGGAAAATTATCAGGTTTATATTGATGCACGAGTGTAATTCGGTAGAATATTTTCAGAGTTTAAACAACGACGTTTAAAATTCAGTATTTATGCCTGTCAAGATGACAAATGTACATTTTAACAATCGTTACTACAGTTACACGGACCGAGCGGGTATTTTTCGATACTTACCGGGTATTTACCAGCCCGAAAATGTCCCGCCAGGAATTTAGCGCTGTAATTGATCTGAAATGTCCCGCTTCATATGGAATTTTTAACATACGATGGAAATATTCGGTTATAATTGCACGAGTGCATAAAAATTACCGATAATTTTGCAACAAAGAGTGATATCTTAAAATTGAAACTTCATTTTCATATTTTGGCGAAAGTGCCCGAGCCCGAAGGACGAGGGCTCTTTTAAAAAATATGAAAATAACCGAATGCAATTCGTATAAGATATCACGCTTGAATGCAAAATTATCTGTTCATTTTTATGCACGAATGTAATTCATTGGAATATTTCACGAATAAAGAAATTCTCAAGGAAATGTTATTTTTCGTTCATTTATACTTTCCTCTATAGATTGTATAGAGCACTCACCAAAACGCGAAATGTTTTTCTATTTTTGAAGTCTATCTGACATTTATTTGTGTTGTTTACTGACGTCTAGCGATACGGTTTCAAATGCGTTGTTATGGTGACCTGATACAATGCAATTACCGCTGTAAGTTTTCGATACAATGCAATTACCGCTGCTAGTTTTCGATAATTGCATTGCTCTTATGGGACATTTTATATATGAGGGAAATATTCTCACCAATTATTTCCCTCAATGCGAATGAACGATGAAAAAGTTAAAGGCTAGACTGCTTTTACAGAGTTTTACAGTGATTAAATGCACTAGACCTTTCAACCGATTGAAGTGATCAAAATAACTCGGGCGTTTGGCTCACTTGTCAGTTATTATCTCTGGTACTATATTGTTCCTGTGTTCGATTTTGATTTTTCCTGATTTTACATCTTTTCTGGAAATAATCTCAACATATATCCCACCTTCACCAAGCTCAATCGACCAAAATGATTTTCAAAATGTTGCCTTTGAGCAAACGCATTCGTGTATAATAATTTAAGATAAAACCCCTCGACCTGCGGCGTCGAGATTTCATCAAATTATCTTACACCAAGTCATTTTCTGAGCAGAATTTGGAAAATCATGGAAGTGCAGCACTCATGTTAACCGATTAAACTTGTGTACTCGGGATATAACCTCCGAATTCATTCATATTTTTATGTCACGAAAGTCGATAGAAATGTATTTTGCATTATTCACAGGTATATCTACATTATTCAAGGGTTGTAGATCATAAGTTTATTTTTTGAACTGCCAAAAAAATGTCGGGAGTAATTACACAAGTGCTTCAAAATTACCGAATGCAGTTTTTTTACTGACAACATGCTTGAATGGAGAATTAGCAGGTTTATTTTGAAGCACGAGTGTAATTCGGTAGAATATTTCCGGAGTTAAAACAACGACGTTTAAAATTCAGTATTTTTTTTTGTTTCAGTTTTTTTTTGTGTATTTTTTTTTTGTTTTGTTTCAAGGTTAAGTGGAAGAGCACTACTTCTGTGACTGGGAGACCAGTCAGGGGAGTGCGAACTTTGCCTTTTGCTCTGCAGATCTAACTCATATGTCGAAAAAATTATTTTCAATTAGTTTGTATTGTGAATGTTAGACGGCAACAATAAAAGCGATATTATTATTATTTATGCCTGTCAAGATGACAAATGTACATTTTAACAATCGTTACTATAGATACACGGATCGAGCGGGTATTTTTCGACACCTACGGGTATTTACCAGCCCTAAAATGTCCCGCCGGGAATTTATCGCTGTAATTGATCGAAAATGTCCCGCTTCATATGGGATTTTTAACATACGATGGAAATATTCGGTTATAATTGCACGAGTGCATAAAAATTACCGATAATTTTGCAAGAAAGCATGATATCTAAATATTCCAAGTCTATTTTCATATTTTGGCGAAAGTGCCCGACTCCGCAGGATGAGGGCTCTTTTACAAAATATGAAAATAACCGAATTTAATTTGTATAAGATATCACGCTTGAATGCAAAATTATCTGGTCATTTTTATGCACGAATGTAATTCATTGGAATATTTCACGAATAAAGAAATTCTCAAGGAAATGTAATTTTTTGTTCATTTATACTTTCCTCTATAGATTGTATGGAGCACTCACCAAAACGCGAAATGTTTTTCTATTTTTGAAGTCTATCTGACATTTATTTGTGTTGTTTATTGACGTCTAGCGATACGGTTTCAAATGTGTTGTTATGGTGACTTGATACAATGCAATTACCGCTGTAAGTTTTCGATAATTGCATTGCTCTTATGGGACATTTTATATGTGAGGGAAATATTCACTTTTAATACCACTAGTGCTTGAAAGTACGCGTGATATTCAAGAAAATTTCACACCATTTTGAACTTCAACGAACTTTTTGAAATTGATGTTCTACGCTTTCAAAAGTCAAGATAGGCTTTGAATTACATTTCAGATCTGACAATTGACTCGAAATTGCCTCGTTCAGTCGAGTTCAATTTAGTTTATTGCGTGAGCTTTATTAGAATGAATCGATTGTGTGTGATAATGGAGTGTCAGTGGCTCATAGATGAAGATGTGGATCTGATTGCATTTTCAGTAGTCTGCTAAATTGCTCTAGTGCCGAATTAGAACTAACATTTCGTTTACTTCTGCTCAAAGTGGGTATGTGCCATGTTATGTCGAATAAGAAATTCTCTGCTCATGTCAAAAAATGTTCACTATAATTCGCTGTAGGTTATCAATACGGAAAAAAATTCTGATAAAATACCTGAGTTGTAACGCGAAACAAACTACCCATTTTATTGTTCGAAAACTGTTAGTGTGAAATTTTCCTACCGAATACCACGCAAGCTTGAATTATTCCTGTAAATTTTCCTTCGGACGCGAATATTCCAAAAAAATTAATAATTCTCAAAATATTGGTGCTCTCTATAATTCTGGAAATAATTCAAGCTCTTGTGATATTATAACTGAAATAAATCGATTGGTGGAAAATATCCGAAATTTCCGTTTCTGTTTTCGAAGCAGTGCAGGCACGCTGTGAATTCGTTAGTTTTTTTCTGTTCCGGATCGTCCGTCAACTGTCCCATTTCTTCTGAGACGAATCACAAATAATAGACGAGGGCCGCCGTTCGCGTCTAAAATGGACGGGGGGCGTCAGTGATCGTCATACCGCTGCTGGCGCTGCTCCGACCCAAAACTGTCCGGCTGCAACGCACGCTTTTCACATCGCGGCATCCTCGAGCGCGCTCTTCGCGACAGTCAACTTTTCTCGAAAGTGCGACGATTTTTCGTGACAGCTCGACAAACGGCTCTAATCGAGTGGGTGCAAACGGATTTTGTTTTTGTGCTGCCGATTAGGTATTTTCGACCGGTGCGTTGTGATTGTTACTTAGTGTTTGTTTGAAGTTGGGTTACTTTATTGGTGGTTTCTTGCGGAGAGCTTCGGAACACAGGTGAGTTTTTGAGTTGGTATGAGATTTTTAGAATAACGGATTCGGAAGCCGGATGAATTTTAATTTTTTTGTACCATTTGATTTTATTGTACCTAGTTATATTGTTGATATTGAACACGAAAACGATTCTGGTTTCCACTAGCGTCATCCAATTTCAACTGGAGTGCTCAGAACATTATTCGTAAATCTTGAAAGCGATACTACAAAAATAAAAAAAAAATTATATTGTTGATTTGATAACTGTAATTTAGAAAATTCCCTTTTGTCTTACGTATACACCATTAAGCTGTATCTTCGCCGGTAAGGTTTCGTAATGAGGAGCACAAGAAAATTTAGGGTAAACGTTCGTTACTTACAGTGAACATTTGAATTGAAAAAAAATATGGAACTTAAGTACTTCGGTTTCCTCTACAAAAAATGCATGTGAAATTTTCGGCGGTCACGTCTATTTTCGAAGTCCATTTTGTTGTAAAACTTCACCATTTTTCACATAAAATTTCTGTCATTGAAAACACACGAAATTTTTTTCTTTTAATTATAACACCACACTCGCCCTCGTTTATTTTATCCAACATGACAGATGAAAACGTTATTGTTTCAAAAAATTTCCCCTTCTTCAAATCGTCAACAAGGTTTTGAAGAAGGATGAATTATATCAATGAGTGATGTTTTTTCTGCTGAAAAATGTTGAAATCAAGTGGATGAGGGCCCGTGTGTTGTTTTGATGAGAAGAAGGACAACTTTTATGTGTTTTAGTATATATATATATATATATATATATATATATATATATATATATATATATATATATACCGGGTGTCCCACATTTTTTGTGACAGGCAATATCTGGTTTGTTGAAGGAGATACACAAAAATGTTTCATACAAAAGTTTCAGGAGTTCATGAGAGCTATATTTTGATATAATTTTTAAATATACAGTGTGTTTGGTGTAGGTGCTACAGACCAAAATTCCATTTTTTTTAATAGAACGCCCTGTATATCATTACATATTCAGATGCTACGTTAAATTCTGATATCATTTCATGTTTGGTTTTTGAAATTCGGTAACGGCGTTGTTGAGTTGTTGAGTTATTGTTTGAAATGTAAAGTCTTGAGAACGACTAGTATTTTTAAAAATATCTCATACAGTTATTCTCTCTGCATCAGATCACATGAAAATTAGTCAAAATTTTGGGTGTTCGAAGTAATGGTTTCAATTTTGAGTTGTGGAATTCAGTCAGGAATCATTTTGAATATGAAACAATTGCGAAATTGAAAGAGGTGTATTCGAAAACAAATCTTTAATAACAATGTAAATAATATAACTTGATGAATCATTTCATAAGAATGGTAGGTACCTAGAAATAAGTCATAAGAATTGTTCAAAGTGATGCCCATTAGATATTATACAGGCTTCGAAACGTCGAATCACTTCTCTCGTACAAGTCGCTCTTATAATATCAGGCGTAATATCACTGCACGCTAGTCCAATTTTCATTTCCAGATCATCCACATTCAAAGGGGGAGTATTGTAAACAATATCTTTAAAATAATCCCATAGGAAAAAATCAAGCGGTGATAAATCTGGGGAACGAGCCGGCCAACGAATTGGACCCTTATTACCAATCCATCTATTTGGGTACGTTCTATTCAGATATTCAGTAACAACCTGTGAATTGTGAGGAGGAGCACCATTTTGTTGCCACCAAATTCCTTGTCGTTCTGCTATGGGAATATCTCCATCAACTGGATCAAATCATTTTCTAGAAAATGTAAATATCGCAATCCATTGAGATTTTCATTGAAAAAGTAAGGTCCTATGATGCGGCCATTGAACCATCCACACCATACATTAATACCCCAAGTAGTTTGAAAATTACTTTCGCGGACCCAGTGGGGATTTTCTTGGGACCAATAGTGACTGTTGAGTCGATTCACAACTCCATTATTGTGGAATCGCGATTCATCGCTGCACAAAATTTGACTGAATATGTTAGGACTTTCATGTAATATTACCGGAATACAAGCAATAAATTCAAGTCGTCGTTCAAAGTCCGTGGGTTTCAAACCTTGTACCAACTGAATTTTGAATGGGTGGTATTAATTTTCTTTCAGAATTCTCTGTACAATAGATTTACTCACACCGATTTCTTCTGCAAGAGTACGGATAGAAACATGTGGATGAATAATAATATAAGCCAACACATTGATCTCTAAATCTTCAGTTCTAACAGATCTCGTTTGATGACGATGCTAATAGTAGAAGGAAATGACCCAGTTCGCAATTTTTCTTCAACTCTCGAAAAAGTCATTCGTGACGAAATGGGTCTGTCTGGAAAACGTTCTTGGTATAGACGTGCTTGACGGCAGTTTTTCTGACATTCCCCAAAAATTAATTACATATCAATGCAATCACTTGGACTAAACGCGAAAGGCATACTGGAGTTTTCGCACAAAGAACACAGTTACTGTTTTGCAAAGAATCACTGAATCAAACTGATAAGTAGATACAATTCAACAACATTTGTTACTATGGCATCAACAAGCATAAGCTACTTGATGAAATTGTGCAATATAAAACAATTCACCCTCAAGTTAGTCACATTCTCAAGAATTTCAATATTATATTCAACTGATATCGATATCGTATCGTAAAGGTGAGAATAATGGTTTATACTCAGTAGTAGTCTAGTTCACTTTAATAAAAGATATAGACTGGATTCGTGTACGAGTAAATAAGTTTTTTTGAAACATATTTAAGGAAAAGTGCAAAAACTCAACAACGCCGTAACCGAATTCCAAAAACCAAACATAAAATAATATCAGAATTTAACCTAGCATCTGAATATGTAATGATATACAGGGCGTTCTATTTAAAAAAATGGAATTTTGGTCTGTAGCACCTACACCAAACACCCTGTATATTTAAAAATTATATCAAAATAAAGCTCTCATGAACTCCTAAATCTTTTGTATGAAACATTTTTGTGTATCTCCTTCAACAAACCAGATATTGCCTGTCACATAAAATGTGGGACACCCGGTATAAACAATAGTAATTTGATGTGAAAAATGGTGAAGTTTTACTACAAAATGGACTTCGATTTCCGAAAATAGACGTGACCGTCAAAAATTTTTTATGGATTTTTGTATAGGAGACCGAATTACGTACTCAAGTTTCACCGAATCAAGAAATGTCGTATATCACGAATTTTTATACATATGTGATCTAAATTTGTGTATTGGCATTGATTTGCTACTCAATTCATAAGTGTCATACACATCAAATCGAAGATGTCAAAAAAAAATTTGTTTTGCACTACAAGAACTTACCCCCAGAGGGTCATTGTTTCTTCCATATCCTCTTAAACCAATTTGATATAATCTCTCTGAATACATCTAGTATCTTCTTTGTAGTCACACTCATAACTTAATACATGTACTCCCTTCTTCAAAAAAATTTATTTTAATGTTGTTCGCCTCAATTCTAGTTACGAAAAAACTACTCATTATCAAAGTGGTAGAACGAATCTGGATCTTAGAGCACGAGAGAATGCAATTGTATTGTAACATGTGTTATAATAACGAGAGTTTCCTGAGGTTTATTATGAATTATATTTCACAGAGTGTCTACAATTTATACACGTTCATTGTTACAGTAATTTTTTGAGTATCTCCTTCATTTGAGTGTATACCTGTTGGAAATAAAATGCTCTGTATCATAACAATTGCAGGGGAGAGATGAATAATTATATTCGTTTATCGTACTGTATGGCATGTTTCACCTTCTATTGCGTTTTCCATTGGGAATTCGCGGAACTTAAAATCGATTTTTTTATGGAAATTGAAAATATTTGCTAGAAAAAATACAAAGAGCGCGGATTGAAATGTAACAAAGAATGTGGAGAAAGCCATTATTCTAAACTTTGGAGGGCTTCCATGCGATTGGAGATCGTTGTTTTTCGACTTCAGATTCGGGTTCTACGTATCAGAACGATCAATATTTTTTCAAAACTCGGTGCTGTATGATAAATGAATATTTGCCGTAAGGGATTGTGCAATGACCAAGATAATATTGGGGAAGTAGGGGAGTTATTATTTGAAGCACGAGAGAAATTGATCCCAATTGATTTTCCTCATGTATTATTGTTGATTTCAGGAAGTGAATTCTTGTGATATCATGAAAAATATGTACATAGTTCCTATGAAGACGTGTTGAAATATTGAATTTGCGCATCTGATTGGATGAGTTAGTTTTTATTGGAAACGGACATTCCTAGCAAAAGACGGCAGTTCTAGAAAAGGTCCCCTTTTTCTATACAAATGGGTCTAGACATATGCTTTCTGAAGAGATAGATCGCTTAGGGTATCTATTTCGTGCGAGGAAATACTTCACTTCTCTTCAGCTTCTAACGATCTAGAGGCACAAATATGGCCTGTCATGGAATATAGTTCTCATATATGGGGTTCGGCACCAAAACAATCATTGAAGCTTCTTGATTCTCTTCAGAGAAAGGCAAACCGTCTTGTTGGTGATTCTTCGCTCACAGACTCGCTCACTTCATTGGAGCGTCGTAGGAGGGTCGGAGATTTGTCCACCCCTTGCATTATCAACACGGTTAAACCAAAGAGTGCAGAGTTCGCACCCCTTTGTTGTGAGCTTTGATTTTTTTTTCAATAGAACAGCTGAACTTTGGGATTCATTGCCAGGAGAGATTTATCCTGTGGCTCAAAAACTTCAAAAAAATTTGAATTGATTGTTAATTCCTATTTCTTGTTGCTCAATTCACGCGGTGTTCCTCGAACATTACAGGACTTCCCTTTTGTGTGAATCTGTATAAAAAAGTTCTGCAGTTTCCGAAATATCTAAGTACAAAACATGTTCACCTTGACTTTCAAGATCCCGTATTCTCCAAACTATGTAGTTCTGAATATATATCTATGGGAACTTCTTTCTCTTCATAAAATATTACGAGACACCATATTTTTCACCATTTTTAGCAAACAAAAGTAAATCACGCATGTGTCCACCAATACAATGAATTCAGTCACACTCAAGGAATTCGGCTGATTTGCATTCATGACTTCCTTATATATCCATATTCCAAGAATTGATCAAGCGGATTAGTTTAGCGAGTAAGAATTCCTTTTTGGTCGATAATATATTGAGAAAACCTGCTGCAAGATAACCGGTTTACAGAAATGAATTGAATCTCGAGAAGCAAGGTTTTAATCATCCCTAATCATTTTAATAAGTTGGGTCGTATTTAAAGATACCAACTACTGGAGTATATTTCGGAGCCTGTCACACTTAGTATGTATCTCATTTCAAGTGTCCAATCTTACAAAAAAAAATGTGAACATCTTTCCTAACGAGTTCCCAAGTACTCACTTACATATATATTTTTATTATAACTGTTTTTTCGCTGGTTTGAAGGAATAGTTATTGAATGATGTTTATTGAATTGGATATACCGAACAAATTTACTATAAAAATTTTGGATGGGGAAGTACATGGTGATTCTTGACGGGGTCAAAATTGAAGTTTCCATATAAAAAAGCTACTTCTCTGCCTATATGACACGGCGGGCACTGAGTTACATAGGAATCACTTTTAACTAATTATAATAATGATAATTCTTTTTAATAATATTTTATTATAATATAATAATTTTATTCCACCCCAGACAAAATCTCGTTTTACTCAGAGAAACTTATCTCTTGAGCTCTTTAGTGGGAAAATGGATGAATTACGGAACACTTCCATTAGAGACTCCAGACGATTCCGAAATATTCACATAATATTGATATAATATTGATATAGATCGGGGTTCACTTCCCCGCTTCTAAACCACCGTGCTGGGATTCACACGTTGAAAGGTTAGGCCTCGTTGTCCATTGTCCATTGAGCGTCAGCTGTTAACGGGGAAACCCATATTAAACCCATATGTCAGTGTTCTTTCTACAAGAGATACTTGAAGAAGACTTTTATTTCTCTTATCTTCCCTCTTTTCTTTCAACTGTTTCCACAAGCGTATCATTCGGTAAACCTGGCTTTTCTTCAATCACTGTTTCGTTTTTTTTTACTGGATCTCGCAGGAATCCCGTTTCTTTATGGAAAACAAAACATTTTGTGAACGATTTCGAAAAAAGCTAATTTGCCGAAATTATCTGGTACTAATGTACAAAAATTGTCCGTGGCACCTTGACCATGACAAGTTGGTTCTTTATCAGAGTGGAAGGAGACTGATTTATTTTTCCACACCATATGGGATTTATATTGTCATTCTTTTAATATTTCAGATCATTCCAATTGGGCAAATTAAAAGAACGGCATTGGAATTTTTCATAAAGTGAACGCCGGAAATGACCAAAGTTAAGACAGATCTCGAAAGGACTGTTTTATATTTTCAAAACCAGTTCCTAGAAGTTAATATTTTAACCTGACCTTTTCCCAATTAAGGAAAAACATTCATTTGAAAGGTCTCTCTCAGATCAAAATTGAAAATAATTCCCTCGAAATATGGTGGCGATAACTTCCATATCAAATGATACAATGTTCGACAAATGAAGTGTTCAATCTGGCTACGGGTTCTCTCTTTGAAGAACATTTAAATGCATGCATAATGGTTTTGATATGATGCAACCATTCAATATTTGGGTTGTCGTAATGAATCGAAATAATAGGAATATGATCTTACTGGTAATATCTTTCCAACGATGTATCATAACATTGTTGTTGAAGCGTTAAAACGTGCATTTCTATATTAGCTCCGGGTGACTGATTCCGAAGATGTTTTTATTCGTTTTGGAAATATTTCGTGTTCGCTGCCGAAGAAACCTTACCCTGCCATTTCCATTTGGAAAATAGAAATGATCCGAAATTTTAGAATATGTTTCATTCGATGAGACCTTCCAAATGATGCCATGTACTCAAAAAAGTAGGGGAGGTAGCTAGAGTATATACGAAATTCGATTGAGTGTGAAAATTTTTTTTTCAAACGTCAAATAATGATGACATTACTTATCTAACTTGATCCTGTCAAAGTTTGATGTCTCCGCCGGCAGCAGTATTTTTTCCCATTTCTTTACGGCGGAGGGAAAAATGTTGTCATGGCAACAATATGAAACATGTCACAAAGCAACAATACAAATGTCATTAACAACAATTAAACATCATTTTTATTTATAGTTATATTAAAAGTACAATTAGTTAATGAAGCATTTTCAAAATTGAAACCGTGCAAAAATGTTCCCGACTCTTGATACGCATTGGTAATTGTTGATGATACTGATGGTCGAGCACAACTTTCAGCAATCATTCCGATGTTGGCGAATCATGAGGGTTTAAAATTTTTTGAGCATTATCGTTCTTATTTCTTATTGAATCCTCTATATATCCTTCGGCAACCGTGCTTGATTTCCAGCCCCCATGTCGTTTGAGGCATTCTAGATTTCCGCCTCCATCAATTAAAAGTGTTGCTGAAGTTCTTCGTAAACAGTGACCCGTGTATGCGCTTGCATCGTTTAAATTTAAATAACTAGCTACTTTTTGGGCTTCTGCGCTGATCGAATGTATTCCCATGACTCTTCGGTACCACTTTCCATTTTGGTACTTTATAAAAAATCGGTTTTCTGTGAAATTTTCAGGCCGCAGTGATGCATACTTTTTATACAGTTCAATGTAGTTTTGACCAATTATCGTAAAAGATCTAATTTGTCGTGTTTTACTGTCTGGGATTTTGATAATTATTACATTTTCTTTATCCTCAGTGTCCACAGTCTTCATTTTTACCAATTCGTCGCATCGACAGGCGCCGGTAACCCCAATTAACAAAACAATCTCAAATATTTTTATAATTTAGTAGAGTACACTACATGCTTTGCAATATAATTTTTTTTACCTTTAATCCTAAATACAACTTATCTGGCGCTTCAAACAGAAATTTATCAAACTCGTCTTTAGTGAAAACTTTAGACTTCTTTTCAGTATATCCTTCGCTTGTCTTTTTCAGAATGGCACGTAACTTTTAAAATTTGCTTATATCCACATTTTTTCTAATAACTAACTCGGATTTTATCATAGAGTATCGTGACCACATTGTAGAAGATTTCCATTTATTTTCATTTTCCATTATATTAAAATATGCCAGTAAAACGTCTTCGGTAACTTGCCGTACTCCTCTTGTATCGCACCACTCTTGGAAGTGCTTGTACGCTAACCGATACTTTATTCCGGACTTGGAGGGCCCCAAAAGTTCTACTGCATCATTCGCCGCGGACTCAATTTCGTTTAGGTTTTCCATTTTCGCACTTAATTTGCGCTTGCGGTTGCAACAACAATAAGCTGTCTTTAATAACATGAAATAAGTGTCAAACAACTGTAACCAGGGAGGCTCAAATCCCACCGACGACTTAATTATTTTAATTTCAAACATCTAGACGACTTTGATAGTTGTCGCAGTTAATTTCGAGTAAAAATAGTAAAAATTTCGTTCGGCGCGTAAAAGAGGGCGCGTCAAGAAAAGGCAAACTGTCAATTACAGTCTCCGGAGATTTTTGACATTTTTGCCGAATTTTGGGGAAAGGCATCTTTTTTTCACATGAAAATTTCAAGCCTAGGGAAATAGGTTATATTTTTGTTGGGAGGTTTTCAGGATCTATATTAAACAGGACAGTCTTCAGTGGGCTTTCTGTACATCTTTCTGGATTTAATGGATATGAAATCCTTGTTCACTTTCTTGGCTTTTTCCGTGATTTCAAGTAGAGTTGAAGATAATTCTATACCTCCATGAAAATTAATAGTATCAAACACTCGCATTGAATACAATCAAAACTGCGTCGTGATGAACGGTTGTTTTATAATGACACGGATGATGAACAAACATATAATAGCCACTTTTTCAAATGTATTTTTTTATATGCAGATTCACACGAAAGGGAAGCCCTGTATCAAAGAATATTGTGTGAAACAAGACAAGAGATGCGAATTAACATTCACTTTGAAAATTTGAAGTTTGTAGGCCTCAGGAAAAACCTCTCTCAGCAAGAAGTTCCAAAGCTCAGCTGTTCTATTGAAAAAATATCCTTCAGCAAGAGAGGTTCGATAGGTCACTCGTCGAGTCATCCGTGTAGATATTGCCAAAGGTGGAACGATTGTTAACAATTCAGAAGAGCACCGACCGTGAGAATATCTATAAAAGAGAAACAGGTCTCCGACCCTTCTACGGTGTTCCAATGAGGTGAGCGAGTCTGTGAGCGAAGAATCACCAACAATTCAAACACTCTATCGAATCTGTTGTTTATAATTCGGTAAATTATTATCTGATTCGTAATTCACATTCACCAAATCATACAGGAACTAGAGGTAAGCAGAAAGTTCGATAAATTTCGTTACCACGATATATGGAAACTGAAAGTAATTCACACGTGTTCACTAATGTATTCAACAATTGATTATTGGATAATTTGCATTTACAACTTCCTGATGAAAAATCCATCTGAAAACCGATCATGCGTATCAGTTAGGTCAAACCTCGGCCGAACACGAATTCCATAATATGAAACCTGTTTACACAAAAAATCGACGCATGAAAGGCACGCTAATCTCTTGTTGTCATCCCCAAACAGTTTAATAAGATGCAGTTGTGTCGAAAATTAACTGATAGTATGTTTCGGAATTTCTCATAAATATATGCATCTTATCTCAACACTGTTCAATCATATCTGTCAAGCACGTTACCCATTCAACTATGAAAAAACCTTCTTAATGAGTAGGTACATATATTTTTAGCGTTAGCTGTTTTTGACGATTTCGATAATTAATAATTCAATTATGTTCATTCATCCAAGTATTCCGTTATATTCACTGAAGGTATGTAGAGAAAGGGTGTACAGGGTGATCTTGATGAGTGGCATTTTTGTCGGTGGACTATTTTCGACTAATATAACGGAGACTGTTGTTTTGAGGGTTCAGCTTCTCCCTCATAAGCACACAAACAAATCTCCAATATGAAGGTTTTCTGTGTAGATCGAAATTCAATAAAGGCTCAAAGTCTGTCAGTTTTCTGTAAGGTTCTCACTAAACCGCCACCGGTTTTGTATACCCATTTTTAGTAAGAAGCATACAGGAAACTGTGATATTTCATGTAGATGTGGATTTTCATCAAGGTGAGTTCAATTCAAATGAATTTTTGACAGTTGAGTCGCTTTTTTATTTCTCATCTCAATAGACTCGACCCACCTTTTCAAGGCTTTTAATTATCCAGACAGATTTTTCATACTCATATACGTAAGTTTACATTCTGCAACATGAACTACTTATGTATGAAGGAATACTTCCAGTGCATTTTGCTGAACTCAATGGAGCAACAATTTGTTCGAAATTGGCGCACGATATCAAATATTTGAAGATCTTAATTTGTGTTGCACATACTGCGCTGAAGATAAAAATTTTATAACGGTGAATCGGGGACAAAGGAGGATAATAAGAATAATCGGTAGTTGTTTCCGACGAGCTTCAGATTACAGCGTTTCTCTATACAGGGTGTACAAACGTAGAGTACTCATATTCAGAATAAAATACCCAACACGAAAGTTTTTTTCTTCAAGAGGACTTATTGTGAGCCTCGTGCTAATCCTGCATATTTGACTCTTCAGATCTTCTACACATTACTTGTAATTCCGTCACCATTCTGCTGATTTCATTAAACTTGAATGATTTGGTACAAAATCCGTATGAATTGATGAAGATTGGGTCAATTTGTTTGAATTGAATGGATATCAATAGTAACCATAACCTTTTTTTTTTGGTTTCGATGGCATCGACTGTTAAGGTCATTAGCCATAGATAACAATTATATAAAAATGTAGGTCTATGTTGGTTCGAGTACAACATCGAGTACATATCTATATTTGTTTGAATACCTATTTGTTTGGCAAAGTTTATTATTGCATCTATGTCTTTTCTCTGCCCGCTCAGTTGTTTATCGAAATTGTCTGTAATGCCAAGCCTGTTTCAAATTTCTCTATATCCAGGGCACGCAGATAGTATATGTCTAACAGTCAATCTTCTCCTGCAGAGTTCACACAGTGGTTGCCTGTCTCCCCTCAGCATGAAAATATTCGTAAGATTAGTATGACATATTCTCAGTCGGGTTATTACGGTCTGTTCTCTTCTTGATTGGACTGGAGGGCAAAAACTGTTTTTCACAGAAAGTTTCAGTGATTTTACTATCATTATTATTATTACTATTATTATTAGCAAAAACAATTGTGTTAGATGAAATCGAACAAATATTCATTTCTATCATTGCATATTGATTTTTGACATATTATTGAATGTTTTGAATACGTTTCAATGAACAATTGCGATTATGCAGTAACAGAAAGAGATTAGCGACACCAGATTTCTGCCATTCGCATTCAGAAACATTTAATTTTTCGAAAAACACATGTTAATGACACTGGTTCTGATTCTCAATTTGAATAAATTGTGCAACAATATGGTTAATTTCGTAACTTTTTTTGCCGTACAAAAGGTGGAGTAATTCTGATTTTGGGATATGTTATTAGTTTAGGGACCCCGATGAAAAACCCAAGTTTTCGACTCAGAGGTGAGCGCGATCCGCCATCTTGGATTGAAGAAAGGTACGAAAAATTGTTTTTTTCCGATTTAACTCCTCACGGTTGACCCCACGACAAAAATGTTCAACTCAAATTTAAAGAAGAGAAAATTCCCTACAATTTTTGTATCCACACTTTTTTTCGTAATTCGGAATTATAAGACTTTGTTTTATACTATGTAGTGATTGCTCTTGAACTTGCTCAAAATTATTGCAATAATTATCCTTAGCGGTGTAAAGTAGGATCTCATTGAAATTGATGCCAGCTGTGGAAGTTTGTGTGTATATAGTCTCTGCTGTATAAGATGGGGTTCTCCGTAAACCAGCTGGCATTTCTTCTCGGTTCTTAGTATCCGATAAAGCAGAATTTCCACATAAGTTTTTTGATGTTTTTAGCAAGGAGAAATCTTCACTTACATAAATTACATCGATTCCATCCTGATTACATACATTTTATACCCTTTTAGTAGTTTTCCAGAAGGTCGAGGAAAAAAACATAAGCATTTCAGCCACGAACTCATAATAAACGATAATATATTTTGATACATATCGAAAACTCATGATTCCTTATTAATAAATTGGAAGAAAGGAGATTCAAGTAGCACGGCAAGAAGATTAATGAGCCTGTCAGGTGTTTCTCGTGAGTTTAAGATTTCAGAATTGTATGAAGTTTGAATTCACTGGATAGTTTGTTATGAAGTTGAGCTCAGTTAGATAAGAAAACTTCGAGTGAAAATGGAAGAGCTGTTTTCAGAAATAATGACCGCATGAAATAATAGTTGAACCTTATAATTTCCATTGAAAAATGCTCGTATGTGTGACAGCAAAAAATACGTTCATTGTGAACTGCTTATTTTTCAGGTGAGGATTCATCGAATAACAGTATGAAAAAACTTCAAATCAATAGGAAACGATATTCAAAAGGACTACGATTTCCGTATAACTTCAAGGAATTCCATTGTAACTTTTCGAAATTACGGTATATATATATATATATATATATATATATATATATATATATATATATATATATATATATATATATATATATATATATATATAGATTTTTCTTCAAATAAAACTCTTTTGTCAATCTCTCGAAAACTATTATTTTCTTCTACAGGACAACTACAATATGATTATTTTGATAACGAAATAAGGATATACAATTACTTACTTATACTAAACGTGAGAAATGGAAATTTATGAGAAGACCATAAAAAGTTATTTTGAATTACTGGCATGTTACAATTTCATATATCTTTCACAATGGAAACGATATTCTTTTTTTTTGCTGAAATCTTGTCACGTTATTCTACTGGGTGGATCAGCATTACTATACGACAGATCTAATTTGTTTTGACAAAGTTTGAGAATATAACTGTGAATCGTACTAATGTTTTCGATAATATGAATCATTTCCAAGAATTTTCGTTTGGTTTCATCAGTTTCATGATCTAAAATACTTGATTTGCTATAATTCATTTTGTGAATCATTAATATGTTTTCATTGAATTCAGATTCCGTCCACTGTCACTTTTGTGGGATATAATTCTTCTTTTTAAAAGTCTAGAAGTCTGACCGATAATCATTACGAGGAATTTTGTAAATCATATTGGATTCATGGTTGATCTCAATTGGAGATTTGATTTTTGAATAGAATCGTTTACCTGATTTGATGTTTTTTTGTGCAGTTTTGGTATTAGGTTCTCTGAAAACTTTGAATTATTAAGGGGTGAGTGAGTTCTTGGCTATAAGGTAGAGATCGGTATTTTGTCAACTTATCATTATCGCGAGTGACATGCCTTTTCCATTATATTTATTTCATTGAATAGTAATTTATATACCATATTAGATGGGTATGAATTTTCTAACAGTATATGTTTCAGATCTCTCAAACATTCAAATCCCAGTGAGGGGTGAGTTACATTAATCAATCTGGATTTCATATTTTTGAAAAAAAATCGTTTGGGTGGGATGGTATGATTGATAATTAATGAATCCATTTCAACAATATGATGATATATATATATATATATATATATATATATATATATATATATATATATATATATATGTAGAAATTGATGTTTTCACGGATCTTCGATATTCAAGATGAATTTTTCTGGGTTTTTATCCGTTAGGTATCTTTTGATTTGTTCGACGTTTCGAATTCCATTTTGAATTCATTCTCAAGAACTGTGAGACGAATATCTGTCCATACCGTCCTGGTCAATCACTCCCCTTACGAAGCAACCAAGCAAGAGCAAGCAAAGACTTCAATTGTCTGTTCTCCACGGAAACTGGTATTTATAATGACTCTCCTCAGTCATTATACGACTTCGTCCGATATTAAGGCTGCATCCTGCCCATCCAGGTATTATGTAGAAATTGATGTTTTCACGGATCTTCGATATTCAAGATGAATTTTTCTGGGTTTTTATCCGTTAGGTATCTTTTGATTTGTTCGACGTTTCGAATTCCATTTTGAATTCATTCTCAAGAACTGTGAGACGAATATCTGTCCATACCGTCCTGGTCAATCACTCCCCTTACGAAGCAACCAAGCAAGAGCAAGCAAAGACTTCAATTGTCTGTTCTCCACGGAAACTGGTATTTATAATGACTCTCCTCAGTCATTATCCGACTTCGTCCGATATTAAGGCTGCATCCTGCCCATCCAGGTATTATGTAGAAATTGATGTTTTCACGGATCTTCGATATTCAAGATGAATTTTTCTGGGTTTTTATCCGTTAGGTATCTTTTGATTTGTTCGACGTTTCGAATTCCATTTTGAATTCATTCTCAAGAACTGTGAGACGAATATCTGTCCATACCGTCCTGGTCAATCACTCCCCTTACGAAGCAACCAAGCAAGAGCAAGCAAAGACTTCAATTGTCTGTTCTCCACGGAAACTGGTATTTATAATGACTCTCCTCAGTCATTATCCGACTTCGTCCGATATTAAGGCTGCATCCTGCCCATCCAGGTATTATGTAGAAATTGATGTTCTTGAGAATGAATTCAAAATGGAATTCGAAACGTCGAACAAATCAAAAGATACCTAACGGATAAAAACCCAGAAAAATTCATCTTGAATATATATATATATATATATAGTAATATATATATAAAGTAAAAAAGTAACTTACTGTAAATTGAGTGAACATATCACAGGCGATAAAAACATTCCAATAATGAAACTTATGCCAAACATAATTATTTTAAACAACCCCAAAATATTACAATGAATCAATGGAATTTTGAATACTCAACGGGTGAATACATGCGATGTAGAATTACGGTGTAGTTGAATATGTATGGCAATTGAAGTTCACAGTTTTGTTCTTAAAATGGTCAGTAAAGATTTACCCTCTAGAAATGCTCAGTTATGTCAGGTTATCGGTGAATATTTTGAAAGTTTATCGTAATTACCGATGTTTTTGTCAGTGTAGAGACCTCATATTTCTTGGTATTTTGTAATTTTCCTACAGCTCCATAATTATCAATGCAAATTCCAATTAATTTGCACCAGTTTAATGGAGATTGAAGCCATTATTCTTATGAAATGTCATTCAATACTCCAAGCTATTTGAATTTTTCCGAAGGTCTTTTTTTCTGGTGAGATATGAGCAATATGGGCTGCCGAACAGAATCAGATATTTTTTTTCCAATCATCAGATATTTCTACATACACGATTTCCGTGGTGAGTTACTCAAGAATTATATCAAACTATACTCAACTATGAAATCGTAACGACTTCTAGATATTTCTTTCCTTCATAAACTGAATACACCAGATCGAAAATTACTTTCAACACTCTGATTTGGTTTTCAACCTTGTAAGTAACCACCATAACCATAACGAGTTTTGGTCAACAATCGATTTATTTTCAAGGTAAAAGATATAACGACGAATCACTAAATCATTTGAAATGTTTTGGCAAACTGAAACTCAAAAAACAATTTGAAAAAATATTTATGATCGTGAGTAGGAGTTTTTGTTTTACACTTACTTTTTTGCTATTCACACACTTGTGAATTAACATTAATAATTTGGAATTATTCCGATTTTATTACTTTGATGTTAATTTTTTTTCATAATATTGTATTTTTGAAATGAATGAATAAATCTAAATATATTGATAACATGCTAATATTGAAGGTTATCCATGAGTCCTTTTTGAGAAAAACTCCAAAATGATATCGCACTGAGTGCATGACTTTTGAACTATCTAGTCTCAAATCCATAGAAAAACTCTTCGTGGGATTTTTCTCTCCGGATCACGAAAAAAGGAGCTTTAGAGTCAGATACTATCTCTTTTTAGGGCGAACTGCTATATTTGCCCCGGTACATAACTGCAGTAATATAAAAGAGCAATATTGACTGACTCTTTCATCAGTTGCGTATCGTACTTTCCGTTATAACTGAAAAAAATTTAAAAATTCATATACAGAATAGCCAGACAGTATTGCTCTTTTATAATATTGCAGTTACGGCAAATATTCCAATTTCCTCTTGAAACTGATAATATAAGAACTCAAAGACACTCCCTCTGTTAAAGACTTATGTTGAAAACTATATTTGTAAGAGTTTACCTTTTTTTACTTAACTGGTGTCAACGATGCATAGTTCTGAATTTATTATAGCGGGCCGTGTGCTCGGCTGTCATAATAACGATATGATTAAAATGCCTAGGAAACCCTGGTGTATCTGCTTATACCTGAATAATTTTGGGATAAACTTGGCGAAAACCGATTGCTTGATTTCTGAGATCGCAAAAGCTTCAGATCGCTATTGTAGATGGCGATCAGTCATATACCATGTGAAGCTTAATTTTCAGTAGAGAGGAATGTGCAACCGAATATTCTACCACTGTTTATTATTTGCCTACTGAGATTTTGACAGCCCTGACAGCCAATCACATGCGTTTCAGAAAACGTGCATGTAACGTGGAAACCTACCGTTAACAACCTGTCAATACTGTCACTGTCACCTGCTACCTCCACAAGTTTTTAGTGTTTTTATATCAATTTGTAAGACTAGACTTTGATTCCGAGAAAATTTACTTTGCCCATTCACCTGAGAATGTACGACAAAGTTCATGCTAGTGTATTGAAAGTGATAGACTGTCTTGGAATTGGGGATACACACATCAGTTACGCAACGGTTCAAAATACGTATCACCTCGATATTTCCTTTATTTAAACAAAACTTTGTTTTCAATATCTCATTGATGAGAGCTACAGATGTTTCCTCCTCGATATAAGACTTTCGCTCAAGCTGAAACGAATAAAATTAGCTACAACGCTACATTCATGTTATTATTTCGGGGCGATTTGTTTTGTACTTACCTTAGGTACTGAATAAAGAATATTTGGATCCCCAGATTTTTTCTGACCACACAAAATACGAAATCTTCTACACATCGTGAAAAAGTACTTGTAATAACTTCAAAACTTATTCTACTTATATAGACTTTCACTGTCGAATGCGAAGAAATAATTTCAGTGTTCATTGACAACAATAAACCTCAAAGTTACGTCAATCTGACAAAACCGACATTTGACAGATTTTCGAAAATGCTCATATAACGCCCCCTATACAAAAATTAGAAAGCTTTTGTAATTGTCGATTGTTTTTCGCCAAGAAATTCTAAACAATATCGAATCACTAGATACACCAGGGTTTCCTAGGCATCTTAGATATGATCTATCTGTAACGTAAATGTCATTACAACTTTCAATATTCTTATCCAACAATCTTATTCATTCATCCAAATAAATACAGTCCACAACAAATCACAAACACCCTCTTCATTTTCAGAGGAGAGAAATCCAAAAAATGGATTGCGTGACATATTCACCCCAAAAATATTCACTCTAACACCCCGTTTCGACGATGCAATTTGTCGCTGCAATTTGTCGCGGCGACTTGTCGCTGCGAGATATGTCATCTAGCTGTCAGTTTGCATTGCCAATATTAAAAATAGCACTGAATGTTACCAAGATGAACGTCTACATCATCACAACTGATATATAATTTCATTCAATTCTATTAATTGATATTGTAATTGAATCACCTTATTACTCAACTTGATTCCTGAAGTCTCGAAAAATAATTGAAATGTTCAAAATCAATATTCTTCACAATGATGCCACCACATATTTGTGGTTTGCGGCAACAAATCCACCAAAGAAATAACTAAGTCGCTGCAACTTATCGCACCAAAAAAGATTCATGCAACTAGAAAAACTTACATGAACACATGCAATTTTCTGGAGTTGCGGCGACAAACTTGCATCGTCGAAACAGGCTAAAACTAGAAAAAAGGCTGAAGAAAACTCATTTGTAGACCTAAATAGTTCCATGAAACTCCGTACACATTTTTCAGACAGAGGTTACGAGAATGCACAGATAAGAATCATTTCAAAGAGAGAATTGATATGACACTACTTTTTATCGATTGAAAATTATTTTCGAAATCGATATTCCTCTTCGAGCAAATCTTGACTTTATTGATTGTTTTTCGTTCGAAGTACAGCTAAAGGAAAAATAATCTTTCATTTCCAAACAGGAAGTTATTGAAGGGAAAATTTTTTGAAAATGCATGCTACGTTTCACAGAAGTATCGAGGACTGCTATTAGCAACAAGAATTTGTTTCTTGAATTCTCAGTACCCTGTAGTTTTTAAGTTAGAACCTTCAGGACATATATTAATATTGAGTTTTTTCTCGAAATAAACTCAAAAATCACCTTCCAAAATATAAGCATAGCATTAAGTAACACCCTTTATACTCATCCCATTCATCAAACGATCAAAAAAATTCACTTCAGAATACTTGTTTTTTGAATAATTTCAAAATACATGTAATCTAATATTTCAGCATGCTCTAATGAAACTGAATTGATTAGGATATATTTCTACTATCTGATGTCTCGAATTCGAAATTATAATATCAGAAATGATTAGTGTTTACTTTTGTTTCTTGCTAAAATGTGTACTAAAAATGCATTATCTATATAACTATTTAAGGCACCCATAACCAAGGATATCCCACTGATTAATGGCGACGAAGGTTGAACAAACGTTTATTGTGTCCTGTATGTTTTTTGAAAGTAATTCAGTTATTCCTACTTTTTATCAAAGCAGATATGATTCAGAAGGCCAAATAATTTTTATGCGGACTGAAATTCCTTATTCCTATGAATATGTATTTCATTTGAATGATTTGGAAAGGGTATTTCCATAACGATGATAAGGAAATGTACGACGGCGTATTAGGATCACTGTAAAAAATCTCCATTGACAAATTTTAATCTGTCAATGACAGATTTTAATCCGTCATTGACAAATTTCAACAGATTATAATCTTTCAATGCCAGATTGAAATCTGTCAATGGCGTATTGAAAAATAAAAGTATGTCAACAGCGTATTGACAGATTAAAATCTGTCATTGACAGATTAAAATTTGACATTTACAGATTTTATTCTGGCATTGACAGATTATAATTTGTCATTTACAGATTTTCTGACAGATTTTGCTCTGGCATTGACAATGACAGAGTATAATCTGTCAATGCCAGATTGAAATCTGTCAATGGCGTATTGAAAGATGAAAATATGTCAACAGCGTATTGACAGATTAAAATCTGCCATTGACAGATTAAAATTTGACATTTACAGACTTTATTCTGGCATTGACAGATTATAATTTGTCATTTACAGATTTTCTGACAGATTTTGCTCTGGCATTGACAATGACAGAGTATAATCTGTCAATGCCAGATTGAAATCTGTCAATGGCGTATTGAAAGATGAAAATATGTCAACAGCGTATTGACAGATTAAAATCTGTCATTGACAGATTAAAATCTGTCATTGACAGATTAAAATTTGACATTTACAGACTTTATTCTGGCATTGACAGATTATAATTTGTCATTTACAGATTTTCTGACAGATTTTGCTCTGGCATTGACAATGACAGAGTATAATCTGTCAATGCCAGATTGAAATCTGTCAATGGCGTATTGAAAGATGAAAATATGTCAACAGCGTATTGACAGATTAAAATCTGTCATTGACAGATTTAAATCTGTCAATGGAGATATTTTTTATTTTTACAGTGACCCTAATACGCCATCCTATTAAAGCGGGCTGGAGCTTTTTAGTTTTTGTTGATAAATTAATCAAAGGTAATACCAAGAGTCCTTCGAATTTAATCGATAAATTTTCATTTTCCACAAAAACTTTTTTATTTGGCAAAAGTATGAAAACAAACAGATTGATAAAATCACGAGTCCGTAGGACGAGTGATTTTATCTAATTCGGTTTGTTTGAATGCTTTTGCCTCAAAATAGAAAAGTTTGAGTGTTTCGAAAATGAAAATTTATCTTATTGAATTTGAAGAACGAGTTGTATTTGGAGAGATTATTTTTTGAACAGATAGAAGGAAGAACAATTTGATTGATTGGTATTTCATTTACATAAGAAGGAAATGAGAATAGGTGAAAATTTCACAAATTTGAAATGTCAAACAACGATGTATGCCCTCTATGATCCAGAAGAGATATGATGCTTTCGCAGTGAATATGATAATGCTTGCCGACGATACCAAGAGATGGCGTCACACCTCTCATAGTACAAGGTTGATAATTGAAAATTTCTTATGAAATGAAAATCGCGCCAGAAGGAACATAAAATCATTCGTTATGTCGTTGTATAAAAATCAAACGGTTTCTTCTCATACAACAAAAAATGAATTGTATTTAATAAAAACTAATTGTACGCCATCTCCAGTTCAGGAAACCTTAAATATTTGAATCGGTCGTTCGCTTTATCCGTCATAAAGTTGGGGTAATGAACTATTTACGTGTTTGAGTGTTCATTGAAATGTGTTGTTCATGTTGCTATTATGCTGAAAAAGTGAAAAGTGTATGACTGTTAATAATAAGGTTACTCTTCATTCATGATAATTTATATAAATATGAGCCGGTTCAATAGAATCGAAGCGATAAACCTTATAGTTTTGACAGTTCAAAGGTAAACAACGTTTTATCAAAAAGACCAGGCAGTTTGATCAGTATAATATCGAATGATTGGCCAGAATAACCATAGAATAACCCGCTACTATTGGTTGAAATGCCAAAAAAGTCACATTTTGACAAGTGAAAAAAATAATCAGAATTATTAATCTCTTATAGAAGAATTTCAAATCGGACAAAAAAACTTCGCAGGTAGTTGTGGCACTACCTGAAATTGTAAAATATATTATAAGCTCACCACTTGTCTTTGGATGTATTATCAATTTTCTTCTCTGGAAGATGTTAGCGAAATGCACGTCGAGCGCAAAAATATCAGTTTGGTAATTGGTCTCTACAAAAAGTTGTAAAAACCAAAAAACAGCCAGAAATGCGTGACAAACCTGTCACCACTCGTGTCAGCCTACACCACATGCAAGAGAATCTAAAGCTAAAGCTCGTTTTTTTTTTAGAAATCGATATATCGAACTTCAACAGAACTCTTTGAAGAATCACTATGTATAAAATGAATAGACGTGATAAGTGAAATAGTATTAAATCCCGTAAATCAACATAATGCAACCCATTAATTATTACCGAACGAGATGTGCATTTTTGTTGCTTTACCGGATATTAAATGGAAACTTGTAACATTGTATAAATTAACAACTGCGAGTGTTCTTGAATCTCAATTCATTCAACAAGATCATTAAACCGATTCCTTATGATGGCTGGAGCGAAGCATGGAGAAAAATTAATGGTTTGGTGTGGAAAATAGACCCAGTGATTAATGTTGTCTGAAATTTTATATCAATGGGTTTTTCGAGATGATATTGAATTTCGATTCTTGGGATCATCGCGTTAGTACAGGTGTTTATTGGGCATGTTCATTGGAATTAATTGAGAAGTTTGACACAATATATCAGTAAAATATTTGTGTATTGAAGGATCAGGAGTTGTTATAAATGCCCCAACTTGGGTGAAATAACTAACCCTCCTAACTTTTGTACGGGACAAAATAATAATAATATAATAATGAGTTTATTCAGCTATGGAGCTACTGAATACATCCATCTGATAACATCAAATATATAATATTTAAGTATTGATAATTTGTATAAAAAATAAAGTGGAATATATTATTTTCACTAGAACACTTTGTATGAAATTCAATCAAATCAATAAAAAAATGTGAAGATCATTATTTCATTGTCTACCATTCATTTATTCTAGAGACGAAGAATCCAAATTTTTCAGAAGTCCAAGTTGTCTTTCAGGTATTTGGGAAACGTCACTTTCTACATCTTTCAATTTATATGGAAATTATTTAGGTATTCAGATATAATCTCTGATCAACCCTCAAAATGTCAAGGTACTCATTCATCCTTGATTCTTTGGCATACATATCTTCATTTGAAACTACTGGCAAAGCCGTGTTTTGCAATGTCCGTGAAATTTCCATCTGAAATTCATCTAGTGCAAATAATACAGGTGAACAATATTGAAAATGGGGTTCTATGATCGATCTAAATATTTCGAATTTTGTTTTTTTGTTAGGTGTTTTCCAATTCTTGATAATAATCCAGTTTTTCTAGCTATTTTTCCTGAAATCTATGTGGGATATTCATTCAATTTTGTACTGGTCTATTCGAAAGTAGCACGAATCTTGATTTACCTCAACTGTACCTGTGGCAATGTAAACTGACAGCGAAAAGTGGCCGCGAGGTGACAAATTGCATCGTCGAAACGGGGTGTGAGATGCTTGAAAACCCTGGTACATCTACTGATTCGATATTGTTTGTAATTACTTGGCGAAAAACAATCGAAGATTATGATAGCTTCCTGATTTTTTATAGAGGGCGGTATATTAGCATTTTCAAAATTCTGTCAAGTGTTGGTTCCAGACTGACGTATGTAAGTTTGAGGTTATTGTTGTCAATCTTTGTTCCAATTTTTGTTGATATCACTTCATTTAAAATTATTTGATTCTGTAATTTCTTTTCAGATATCGACATCAAAAATCGAAAGACTGGGTGCTTCTGAAGCATTATACATTGTGTAAAATCATCTGAAAACTAAGTATTCCAGTCAATTGCTTTAGCTTACGATGAGATGCTACCGAATGAGATGCATATGGATTTCAACGTTGAGAGATTTTTAGGATAATATGAGAAAAACACTTAATTTCTACCCACCTTCCATGTGGTGAATTCTTGTCTTCACTGACAATGGGGCCAGACGATTCAGACAATTCTCCTCTTTCTCACAGAGAATCCATACATATTTCCATTTGTATTTGCCATCAATGATTCAATATAAAAGCCTTCAAATCACATTCATTGATAGTGATAGAAAAATGGTATCATTCGTCTGCATTCATGAATTATATTTAACTTGAGCGAAAGTCCAAAGTTATATCGAGGAGCAAACATATATACCTTGAATCTTATCGGTGAAATATTGAAAACGAAGTGATCTGTACTTTGAACCATTGAACCAAGACACTGTGTTTATCACTTTCAGTATACTAGCATATTTAAAAAAAAACTTGTCGTACATTCTCAAGTGAAAGGATAAAGTATATTTTCTCCGGATTGAAGTCCAGTATTACAAACGGAAATAAACACATGGCAAAGGTGTAGAATACGTCAAATCGCCAACTTTTGTAATTTTTTTTGGAAATCGCCAAAAAACGGCCTACAATCGATCAAAATGTTTACTTAGAAAAATTCACCATTGACACTGACAACAGTGACTGTCATAGTGACAACATTTTACCGATAACGCACGTGATGTAAAGCAAAGTTGCCAAACTGTAAATTAGGACAATGTCGTATTTGAATTGTCATCAAAACATAAACTAACCTAGCATCATTCGAATCACGTCTGATTATTGAGATAAATCAAAATCAAACCTAACTAACCTAGCATCACTTGAAAAACGTTTGACCAATGAGAAAAATCAAAACTAACTTACCTAGCATCACTTGAATAAAGTCGGATTGAGATAAATCAAAATCAAACCTAACTAACCCAGCATCACTTGAATTAGGCATTCCAGATACTTGTCAAAAATGTCAAATGAATCGAAATGAACCAATACGGCGCCATCTGTCCCCCAGAAACTACCGTTTGTTTTTTGCAAACGAGTGTGTGATTGGTTGAAACTTGTGTTAGCCACCCAGACATCACGTGATCTGGAATGCCTAATAACATCTGATTATTGAGATAAATGAAAGTCAAACCGAACTAACCTAGCATCACTTGAATAACGTCTGATTATTGAGAAATATTAAAGAATGGGACCAAATGCAATTATGGTGCAAATAAAAAATTTTCAATAGTGAATATTTTTCGATTTGTTTCAAAAATTGAATATTACACATATCGAAAAACCAGGACCTACAAAATATTTCAGAAATCGCGGTGGTGCATCATAATATTCGTCTATAACAGTTGTCGATTATTTTCAACAACCATATATTATATATAATAAGTATATGAAAATGTATATAAATTGAATAAAATTGAACGAAATAAAACTGATCATGATCCAAAATGTGCGGTCATGTGAAAGAATAAGTCAAACCTAACTCAACACAGAACCTTTACTCAACAAAATGTTATTAAACTACTTCCACAGCATCAATAATAGTCGCTTCCATCCTTTTCCATTAAGTCTAAATCTTCAATCGCATCAGCCGAATGCAAAGAAACATCTTCATAAAAAAATTCATCTTCATAAAAAAACATACTTACCATGAATTAAAACGCGTGTGGTCCGAGATATTTTGTGGCGCAGAAAAAGAAGGCAAAACATGTCCATTTTCGCAATTGTATACCATTCGAATATAAAAAAAATAGAACATTTTGGAATTATGGCAACGTCGTACCGGTTATCTCTATGCAGCTGTCAAATGACTGAAATTTCATGAATGTTGCTGTCAACTTTTTGACTTGTAGTAATTGAATTCCAGCAATGAATGCAAACTGTATGAGCTGTAATATGAACGAAAACATAATATTCATTCAAGAATAGTTTATGTAGATATGATTTCATGGTAATTATCCGTTAAGCGGGCTCCATCGTGAAATTAAAAAATTTTTGGTGGAATTTACGTATTTCGGCCTGCTGAACAAAAAAGTCTCATAAATTTTTTGGGGCTCGCAACTAGTTTCGGAGATACGGTCCCCCAAAGACAGGAAATCGGGGTTTTCAGGTTTGACATTTATGTTTGTTTATTCAGCCAATTCCTCTCGAAATTCATCCTTCTTTCTATCAGCACAATATACACATTCTATACCACCTTCTTCATCACTTTCCAATAGAATTATAAGCACTTTTCACAACAAAACTCTAAAAGGTAAATCGTCATAGAAATTCGAGGTTAGCAAAACAATAATACGCGCGATGCGTGTGGTGCTTGCGGTGAACATTCATGTGCTTAAGAAATGTAGAATTGAAACAATCACAAAACATTGTCAACACTGAAACAACCGTTTAACAACACTAAAATAATACTATAGAAATAGACTAAACCTTCAAAATATGCATTTGTATATCCAAAATATTGAAATTTTCAAATTTCAAGGCAAAAAACGTTAAAAAACACAAATTATCTTTATACGAAACGAAACGAAAAAAAATATTGGGGTGCTTGTGGTGAAAATTCGAGTGCTTAAGAGATGTATAAATTGAAACAATCACAAAATATTGTCAACACTACTAAAATAACTGTATATTAACACTCAAATAATACTTCACTATGTGTTTGAAATATGCATTCATTTGTACAAACAAACTATTGAAATTTTAATGCATAAACGTTAAAAAAATTCAAATTATCTTAATACGGAACAGTCATAAACCAAATCATTGGGGGGTTAGTGCTATAGTTGAACATGAAAACATTTATAATTGATAGGCTATCCTACTGTCTGATTGAATGTATTTTACTCGTAGTAAAAATATATGCACACGCATATATACATATACACACACATACACAGAGTCGCACTCAATTTTGGTCGAACATTTTTCCAATTTCCTTACGAGGTTTACTTTTAATTAATTTTTCGAGTGATTTTTTCATTTGTGGAAGAGATTTTGAGAATTGTATGCTTTCTGGAAGAGAACTGAATACTGTTGGTCCAAGGAAATTATAGGATCTCTGCCCTACATTCTTGAGTGCATGTGGTATCATATAGTTATTTTTATTTCGTGTATTATAATCATGACTTGGTCGAGTGAGATTTCTTCTATCTTTGAATTGATTTATCGCAATTATCTTATAAAATAATTGCCTCATGTCGAATATTCCAGATTCTTCATACAACTTATCACTTTCATAGCGGTAGGGTCTATGTAACATGAGTTTTAAATTTTTTTTCTGTATCACTTCTAATGGACGCAGGTGAGTTTTGGAAACTCCACACCATCCTAATATGCAATATGTTAAGTGGCTTTGCACAAGACTGTAATAAATAATTTTTTGTTGTTTCAGACCCAGTATACTCTTGAGCTGACGAAATTTATAAAGAATTTTCCTCAATTTTTGCACTAAATAATTTATATGAATGTCCCATCTCAGATGAGAATCTATTGAAACTCCTAAATATTTTATACTAGTTGTCGAGGGTATTCTAAATGTATTTTTAATCGTTATGAATTGATAGGGTGGTGAAGAGGATTTGTAACTACAGAATGGCAAGAAAGAGGTTTTGTTGAAATTTAATTATACACAGGGTTTCTAGACATATCAACCAATAGCCATACCAAGTGTTGATTTTGACACAACCTACTTCGAATTGAATCTTTCCAGTTCAACGTCCCTTTCCAGAAGAGACATCCAACATTGATCTTTACTCAATGAACAAGTAGCAATCTCTCAATTTCCATTCAACAAGATGCAACTAGCTTCTTTGAGCTACCTTTTTTTTCCATTATCTTCTGTCATAAATAAATCAATACTTATCCATTCAACCATGTGTATAACATTTGTTGATAAAACTAATTTCGACTTTCAAATTCTCGTATTCTTGAGTGGTTCCTTATTCGGTTTTTCTTATTCTTGATTTTTCACCAATATAAATAACGCCACATTCACATGAGATACTATGAACATTTTTTTTATTCTCAGGGAAGAAAAAACTCTAAAAATGGATTTCAGGACATTTCTACCTGTTCATAAAACAATCACAACAATATTTATGATTTAAATGTATTCTCTCTGTGAAATGGAGCACCTCGGAAAAAACATGAACTTTGAGTTAAAAATTTCAGTGATAATCTCTCATGGGAAAACCATGTGAGATCGATCGCAAAAGGTGCTTCACAGAAACTTAATTTCTATTTCGTGAGAAGAAATACTTCACTTCTCGTCAGCTCAGGCTGATATGTCTTGTTGGTGATTCTTCGCTCACAGACTCGCTCACCCCAGTGGAACATCGTAGAAGGGTCGGAGACTTGTCTCTCTTCTATAGATATTTTCACGGTCAGTGCTCTTCTGAATTGTTATTAATCGTTCCACCCTTGGCAATATCAATACGGATGACTCGGCAGTACAGAATTCACACCCCTTCGTTGTGAATTTGGAGACCTGTCGAACCTCTCTTTTTTCAATAGAACAGCTGAGCTTCGGAACTCCTTGCCGAGAGAGGTTTTTCCTGAGGCGTACAAACTTCAAACATTCAAAGTGAATGTTGATTCGTATCTCCTGTCCCATAATTCAAGCGGTGTTCTTTGAAATACAGGGCTTCCCTTTCGTGTATTTTCTGCACAAAAAAAAAAGAAAAATGTGATTTTTGTGCAATTTTTTGGATGCGAAATTCAATATTTTAATTGAATACACATGACATTACAGTACTATACAAAAGGCTTAGGACTCATTTCTCCTGGCATAGTTTGTATTCATGCAAAATGGGTCACACCGCGAAGGAAACCAAGCAAAGGAAGATCATGAAATATTCAATTTTCGAACCAGAAGTTTATGTTGCATAACTTTGAAATGCGCTTTCTTTATGTACCAACATTAAAACGTTTTGTAAGACTCTCTAATACGGATAAAAATGTGTCTCCTTGCCTTATTTATGATTGATGACCGTACGAAAATGGTATGAGTATGTACTCAGGCCCATTCCATTGTTGAGGAAGATGACTGATTATTTGTTACTATATACGACGCCTTTGATAACTACGACCCGTTCAAAGTTTGAATTCGTTGAATGCGCATCGTGTATTGTATTATTTCTCAACATCATTGTAAGTTCGATGACCATTTCCGATGTTGTGTTCACGTGATTAATAATGATTCAATACAGAAGGTATAGCGTTTTTAATGTGGGATATGAATCGCACATTATGCATTATATCGAATTAATTGATTAATTTTTTCCATAACGTAAATTGAAAGTAAACAAATGGAAATTGACACGGATGACTTTCAAATCAATCTCAACGAGAATGAAAAACAACTGAAAGAGGACAACACAAACTAAGCTAGTTTTTTCAAGACGCGGATCAACCGGAAGTTCCATCTATTATATATATACCGGGTGTCCCACATTTTATGTGACAGGCAATATCTGGTTTGTTGAAGGAGATACACAAAAATGTTTCATACAAAAGTTTTAGAAGTTCATGAGAGCTATATTTTGATATAATTTTTTTAATATACAAGGTGTTTGGCGTAGGTGCTACAGACCAAAATTCCATTTTTTAAAATAGAACGCCCTGTTTATCATTACATATTCAGATGCTACGTTAAATTCTGATATCATTTCATGTTTGGTTTTCGACGAACATTCTAACCTCTGTACCAAAAAATGGAAAATTGTGCGCTTTTATCTATTGTTCTAGGTTGATAACAGTTCTCGAATGCTCAACTAGAAGATATATTTCCTCACGAACGCACAGATATAGATAACAGTAGCTTCAAAATACATCATAACCAACAAAAATTGAACTTCTTTTGTTTCTTATAGTCCGTGTTAAGCGCATCTACCTTGCAAAAAATGATAAAGTAACGTCACTTGGTACGAAGGTTTTATGTACCCCTTAGGTCATTTTTAGGGCAGTTGCCACCAAATACCTCTGTACAGTCAGAAATTGAAATGATTTTTGAAGAGGAGTATGAAACTTTTCAAAAAATTCATCTCATCCGAACCTCGATTGAATTAAATTTCCATCGCAATTATTTAAAGGTTTTTTATGAATCATATTCTAAATCCCCGATAGGGGGGCTGAGCAAATGAGGTCAAAAATATTTTTGAAAATCACTTTCAATATCAAAGTGTTTAGAATGATTTTTCTAGTTCACAATATGCTTTTCCAGATACCTACACAATTTCCGCGGGGCGAAGGAACTCACATTTGGGGGGGCTCAAATTAAAAAATGTTAAATTAAAAAAAATCTCAAAATTCGTCAAGGGTGTCTCATTGGCTATTGAGAAAAATTAAAAAAAAATTATTTCGACACCTCAAACCCCTATTTTGTCCACCTCGAGTTTTCAAATTTTTCCTGATATAAAATTGGGTCCTTATATTTACCGTGATTTTAAATTTTTTTTTACATCTGAAGATTTAATAATTTTTTTATTTTTAAAAAATGAAGGTGGTCCCCCCAAAAAATTGGGAATTTTTAGACCGATGCGCACCATCCCATATTTTTAGGAATTTTTTTTCGGTGTCGGAGGGTGTCAAGTGGGATATCAAAATTTCTAAAAAAAATCTGTCATCCCCACATGAGGAAAAATGATTTTTCATCGAAATTTTTTAACGGTTTTTATTCAATTCGAAATAAAACCTTCAGAGGGGGCAACCAAAAAATGGGGTCAAAGATATTTTTTTCTATCATTATTATCATCGAAGGGGATTATTCCATTTTTTGCAAGTTCAGAAATACTTTTCCAAAAATCTTCCGCCGGGAAGCCGATCGTCTTATTTGGGAGGCTCGAGTGGCTGTTATAGGATTGTTTATATTTTAATTGGTTTTCATAAATAATTGGTGTCAGGATACCCATTTCGGGAAAAGGTTAAATCAAGACGTTCGCATGGGGAGCTGCCTGTACCAATGCCATGCTGTCGTTATCTATCTCGACGCCGGCGGCGATCATTGCTCCTTTGTTTCAGGAACTGCGCTCAGGATTTCAAATCACCGAAAAAGGCTATAATGTAACTCCTTCCCCATTCATCCATTACAGCTCCACCGCTTACAGACATGCGAGATTATAATGGTACAAAATGGCATATGGAATCCACAGCGGGATCCTCTCCGTGGAACTGAAATCGAATCGAGGAAGCGGGCTTCGGGATGTTGTTCGAAAGTGATGTTATTCCCCGAACGGAATGATTCCCCAATTCAATTTATGATATTAGTCCGCCCGGATGGCTTCGTTTGAATTTTTCTCGTTTCGTGGTATGTGAACTCGTTCCCCATGTCATGGCCTTCATAATCGCTGAATATGCATGATAATCCGCATCGAATGATTGGAACGGATTGGGTATCTTCTGGAATGATTGAGTAGAGGATTTCGCCAGCAGAAAGGTAACAATAATGGGCCCACGGGGAAGTGAAATGGCAGATCACTCTTTTTTATAGGTGCAAGCAAAATCGCCACGGGGCGAATAGCTAATGCATTTTTGGCTTTTGGGGATGATACTGAAAACATTTTGGTAATCGGATGATGATTGTTCATCTATAAATGCAATTAACCGATGCAACACGAACATTCTAACCTCTGTACCAAAAAATGGAAAACTGTGCACTTTTATCTATTGTTCTAGGTTGATAACAGTTCTCGAATGCTCAACTAGAAGCTATATTTCCTCACAAACGCACAGATATAGATAACGGTAGCTTCAAGATACATCATAACCAACAAAAATTGAACTAGTTTTGTTTCTTATAGTCCGGATGTTAAGCGCATCTACCTTGCAAAAAATGATTAAGTAACGCCACTTGGTACAAAGGTTTTGTGTACCTCTTGGGTCATTTTTAGGGCAGTTGCCACCAAATCCCTCTGTACAGTGACTGCTCCCCATCCCCTTCAAAAGGATTTAAACCCTCAACCTGGAACCAGCTCTAACTCGGTAACCGAGGCAGATAGAATTATGCGGTTTGTTTTGAAATGATCATAATCGATCATTTACTCATAGTTGAGTATTTTAGAAAATATCCGGTGCCCCTAAGGGGGTCCTAATGTCAAAAAATCGTGGTAATGACTTGTCACGGGCAGTGATTGGTTTGGTAAGTTATCGAGTTGCTGAGTGATATCCTGAAGAAGAGATGAATCCTATGTTAAAGTAATGTTGATGTAAGAACCGTTTCATCATACTCAGTTTGTGTGTTTTGCCTGATGATATATATTGACTCTTGTCCTCTATAAGAAAAATGTTATTTGGTTTATCTCACTGAGCCCTGAGCTCACTGGTAAATAACTACCGGTCTCAAGTCCCGTTCCCGACAATATTATAATGTTTCCTTGTGAATACTGCCATCACATGAGTTTATGGAAATTTCATGTATTAAAATTACGCATCAATTAGTAACTTAAATCATATTCTGCTTCTTTCTTGACTATTCGACATATTTCTTATATGGTTTCGGTTTTTTCCGTTGACTAGCTCACGAATGTCTACACTCAAAAGTCAAACTTTTGCGAGCAATGGATCAAAGAGGCCTTACCTTTCAGTGTGTGAATCTCAGCACGGTGGTTTGGCGATAAAATATGCATAACTTCGTGAGAGAGTGAAACAAAGCTGAGTGACTTTGGAGACATTGAAATAATTTTTTTGACATGAGGACTCACTTAGGCCCCAAGGAAAGTCTTGAGAGAGAGAGAGAATATACTTAATTGTCATAAGAGTAATCTTGTGGACCATGTTTCAGTTAATCTATAATGCAGTTTATATGTGAAAACAAAGTGAATATTAGTTAACCAATTTTCATTCATTACATAAATTACGTATATATAAAAACATAAGTCGTACAGGATACTGTTAAATAATGAATAAATAAAATTTCATATGAAATTCTTGTAGGTTATAAGTATGGTCTATTACTCGGCCTTCCTGAAGCATTGTGAGATTTCATTTCTGTTACATGATTTGGCGAATGGTTGACTATTTTACAACCATTATAGACAATGGAATCCATTATGACTGATGTCATTCATATTGACACTTGATGTTGTTGGATTGCCTTGTCATTTGGGTTGGTGAGGATTGAAATTTGTTCAAATATTTTTCAATTAAACACACTGTTTCATTATATGGATAGAATTCACTGTAAGAATTCCATGGGTGGTAAAAAGTATTTTAGAAGGGTCTGTACGTTTTGATTTGCACATATATCTTACGGCTCGTTTTTGCAAAATTGAAATATTTTGTAGTAGATAACCACTACATATGCCCACAAATGGAATTCCATATCTCAGGTGAGATTCCACAAAAGGAAAACAGTCTTAGCTGCTGTTATGCCAAGTTCATTTTCGACTACTCTGACCGCATAACAACCAGAGGACACTTTGTTACAAGGCATAAATATGGTCTTCAAATTTCAAAAAGAGTCACTGTTTTTTACTGCCCTCCCTAGTTTTATCTCATCTGCTTCACACATACTTAATTCATACGAGGTGTATATTCCCTTCGTAATGAACAAAAGGCGACGACTTTTATTGCAGATGATAAAGTTCTGTGTATTTCATTTGTTTTTGTTGGCAGTACGCACAAAAGTTTGGACCCAGCTGTGGTTTGGATTAATATCAACGATATCACTTCATTATTGCACAGAATAAAAACAAAAACCTCAGTTATTTCGTTGTTAATTCTTTGAAACCGCATCGTTTTGAAGTCATAAACAAAGGTGGTTGTGTTCATGATATTTTCAGTAGTAATAACCCAAGGACATTGATAATTGATCGAAAATTTCATAACATATTTCGAAAGCTTGTTGCTAGGAAACGCCTCGGCCTACGGCGTTGGTCTGTTTCCTATGAGCAACAAGCTTGAGGAAGTGGTTATAAAATGTTTGAGCATTTATCAATGTCCTTGGGTTATTCGGATAGAAATTTTTTCGCCAATTTTTGATAAAAATTAAGAGGAAAACCAATTCATCCTGATTAGTTCCACATGGTTTTGACCATCTTTTGTTCTCATGTTCACAGGGTAATCCTTTTTGACATCCGCATTGTCACTTTTGTAGTATCGTTGGATTTAGAAAAGTATGCAGATTTCAGAAATGTAATTATATATAAGGTGTTCCATTTGAAAATAGAAAGTTGGTATCACTTACGACGAAACCGGAAAAGAAAAAAAATCATTCGTTGGTCAAAAAGTGCCGCTCATCATGTATATGGAATATCTCAAATTTCAATCAATTACCCCTGGAACTGACGGAGATGCGGAGGGTGTACCATGATCCTGTGTAACCCCGTAGGGGAAAGTAGGGAGGCTTCGACCTTGGGGAGGAATCAACCTTATCAAATGTACGTTTTGTTTTCGAATTTTCGGAGTACGGCTCTTGCCTATAACGGTCCTTAGTTTAACAGTATTTGGCGCGAGAACATGTGCTCTTGTACCTAGTGCTGCGGCGAATATATTTGAATATTACGAATTATCGAGTGTCAAGGTAAATTTATAATATAACAATTTTTTTGTTCTTCTCAAGGCAGTAATGCCTTTATCAAAATTCTCTTAGTTCCATGCAAAAAGTGTAGTTTCAACACTTATTTAGCGTATAAAAACATAACCTTAAAAAATGTTTTTGTACGTTAAATACAGATCTGTAAGGCATGTCAGTGAGGATTCGACCACCGGTAATAGGGAGCATTCAACCGGTGGTCGAATGCTCCCTATTGCATTTGCCCGTATTTAACATAAAGTGATGGTAAATTTCAGATGCCAAGAGTCTACAAAAGAAAAACACAAAGAGACGTAGATGAGGTGCAAATGAAAAGAGCAATAAAAGATCATTTTGAAAATAAAATTGCCGTTAGAGAAGTAGCTAGAAATTATAATATTAAAAGAAGTACACTTATGTCAAGGATCAAAAATATAAAACAAAAAGGTTATCAAACTGACGAAATTATTACAAAATTTCAAAATAAATATACAACACATCAGGTACTTTCAACGAAAGAGGAAAATGACCTAGTATATTACATTAAAAAGTGCTCAGATTTACATTATGGCCTCTCATATCGCCAAATAAGGGAAATTGCGTGTGAATATGCCGTAGTCAATTCATGCAGATATCCTAAGTCATGGAAAGAAAAAAGATTAGCAGGTATTGTTATGAACAGCTACATTGCGCTAGTTTCCTATCTGAATATTTCTTGTTTTCTTACAGGTTTAGATTGGCTTTATGGGTTCATGGGTAGACATCCGGATTTATCTTTGAGAAGACCAGAAAGCACGAGCTTGTTGAGATCCACAGGCTTCAACAAAAAAAGGGTTGAAGATTTTTTCAATAATTACATTGCAGAGCTCACGAAATACAATTTCACTGGAGCTCAAATTTATAATTTAGATGAAACTGGTGTAGAGACTGTTCTGAAGCCAGTCAAGATTGTAACGCAAAAAGGCAAAAAGCAAGTAGGCCAAGTGGCTTCTGCAGAAAGGGGAGAACTTGTGACTTTCGTAGGCATTATAAATGCTTTGGATAATTCAGTACCACCTGTATACATAGTACCAAGATTGAGGAATCCTTCAGACTACATTCAGGGTGCACCTGCATCGTCTCTTGTGTTGGGTAACAAAACAGGTTGGATGACCAAGGAACTCTTTTTGGAAGTTCTAAAACATATAATAAAACACACACGTTGTTCTAAAGAAAATCGAATTTTGATTTTGATGGATAATCATTCTTCTCATACATCATACGAAGCAATAAAATTTTGTAAAGAATCAGGAATATCCCTTCTTTCGTTTCCACCGCATTCAAGTCATCGAATGCAGCCATTAGACGTCGGCGTTTTCGGTCCATTCAAAACCGCTACTTCTGTTGCTTTCAATGACTGGTTAGTAACAAATCCTGGAGAAGTTATAACAATAAGACGTATCGGTGAGTTAACTAATAAGGCATATATTCGATCATTTACTATGTCGAATATAATTAACTCATTTCGAAAACCAGGAATTTGGCCTGTAGATCGTTTAGCTTTCACTGAAGAAGACTTTGCCCCCAGCTCCATTTTCAATGCTTCAAAAAGTGTGATAAATAGTTCAGAAGAAAAAACACCGGAAACAGAAAATAATGCATCAAATATTATTTCTCAGGAAAATAGTGATGATGCCAGTATTATTATTCACAGCAATATTCTTATAAATCAACCATCTACTTCCCATCAAAAAGATGAGGAAATATCAAGGAAAGAACACAAGTCCTTTGAAACACTTCGGCCTTTTCCTAACGTCGCACCTAAGGTGAAAAAAAGGAAAAATAAAACTTCCAAGTCGAAGATTTACACTTCGACTCCTGAGATGGAAGAGATGGAAAGAGCGATTGCAGAAAGCGAGAGAAAAGCTTCTTTGAAGTTAACGGCTAAGAAAAGAAGAAATACGAAGCCTCCTGTAAAAAGAGCTCTAATTGAGAAAGAAGATACACCAGAGAGCGACACAGAACACTCACTTGAGCTGATGGATACAGACGATGACGCTAGTTCTGAAGAATTTCCTTTATTAGAAAGTGGATGCTTGGTTAGACAAGGAGATTTCATCATTGTCAAATTTGCAACAAAGTCTACTGTTGTTTACTACGTAGGTCAAGTTCTGTCAGTTGCTGGAGTTAGTTATGAAGTTAAATTTCTCAGAAGAAAAACTAATTCAAATACTTTTGTTTTTCCACCTACTGATGATATTTCTGAGGTTGAAAGAGATGATATTTTAGGTATTTTGCCGAGGACACAAAATACAGGAACCGCACGAACAGCCGATTTATATTCCTTCAATTTTAACTTGAAAGCCTGGAATATACGTTGATTTGTCTAAATTTGCTATAATTTTTATTTTTTTTAACTTTTAAAAAATATATTCTGTTTCTGTTGAGTCATCAATTTTGTCAGCTTTCCATTTTAAGTTGAAAATTCACTTCAATGTATTCATTTATAATAAAAAACTTATGGATTGTATAAGTTTGGATGTGTAACCCACCTTTATCCACGTAATAGATGCATATGCAATTTAATGCACTTTTTAATAAATAACCCCTTTTATTTTCAATAAATATCATCTTCAATTCGTTTAGGTTCGCATTTTATTACACGGTCGAAGTTACCCCATTTCATGGTCCAATTTACCCCACTAGTGGGGAGGATTCGGCCGAAAGCTTCCTTATTAGAATACTTGATATTTTGAAACCAGCCAATGAGTTTGTCCCTATTTTATAGCATATAAATATACAAAAGTGATCACCGATTGGACCTATGAATAGAATTTTATAAAAAATCAACGCAACTTTCTGATATGCGTGGGTGAGTGTTAAGCGGTCGAATGCTCCCAACTTTCCCCTATATAATGAAAATATGTACTTGCAATACAATACAATGCATCCTCTAGAGGTCATTGCTTCTATCCACTATTTTTATTGCGAAAAACAATAGCAGTCCGCATTCAATTTATGAGGGTACCGTGATACTGATTAGTAGGGAAAGTTTGAATGATTTCAAAGCAGAATAAACTGGATGTCCTCCATAGGAACTATTTGCAGAAACTATTCAGAGAAATCAAAATTGTTGTGAGGAGAAAGGAACATTGGGGTACTTACCTCACTTTTCTTACCTTTGATTAAAAAAAAAACTTCTATAGAATTGAAACTGTATTTGTCTGGGTTGAATGGGCTCAACTTTTTTTCAGACAGTTAAATATATGAAAGTGGCATCATTTGTTGAATTGATCGACTTTCCTGTAAAGATGATCGATCCAAATTATTCGAGCTGTTTTCCGTGTGCTGGTTAGCATGAGTCACGACTAACTATTGAGTGTTACGAATAATCATGGAGGACAACAGCGAATAATTACTCACGAGCAGATTTGTGTTCCAAAGCTGTCTATCTGCTTCGATTCGAATGTTTCTTTACAAAAATTATTAAGATTATTATGTACCTAGGATGAGAAGTTAACTATCATATAGCAAGTACTTTTATATAGCACAAAATGTGCGAACTATACTGTCCACTACTAACACTGAAATATCAACATTTTTCATCAATTCAGATTCAAATTGCCACTGGAGGAGCAATTCCATACAACGTGTTTATTAAGCTGATTACCAAAATTTCGATATATCGAGTAGCCTAGTATTCCACTTATTGTAGAACAAAATGAGATTGAAAATTGAAATCCTTGATGAAATTGTGAATGAAAACTGAAAACCAGGGAGAATTTGAACGTAATTGATTTTAATATGAAAGCATGTGCTCCACCAATTTTCTTCTGCTGAAGATGCTAACCTTGGCCGTGTTCCGTATAGTCTATTTTAATAGGTATGTGTACATTGTCGGTTATAATTGCACGAGTGCATTAAAATTACCGATAATTTTGCAAGAAAGCGTGATATCTAAAAATTGCAAGAGTTTATTTCCATATTTTGGCGAAAGTGCCCGAGTCCGAAGGACGAGGGCTCTTATACAAAATATGAAAATAACCGAATGCAATTTGTATAAGATATCACGCTTGAATGCAAAATTATCTGGTCATTTTTATGCACGAATGTAATTCATTGGAATATTTCACGAATGAAGAAATTCTCAAGGAAATGTTATTTTTTGTTCATTTATACTTTCCTCTATAGATTGTATGGAGTACTCACCTAAACGCGAAATGTTTTTCTATTTCTGAAGTCTATCTGACATTTACTTGTGTTGTTTACTGACGTCTAGCGATACGGTTTCAAATGTGTTATTAGGGTGACTTGATACAATGCAATTACCGCTGTAAGTTTTCGATAATTGCATTGCTCTTATGGGACATTTTATATATGAGGAAAATATTCTCTAAAAGTTTGAAGAAAAAGTCTATCTAAAACAGCCTATATTGCCTTTATTGAGTTACATAGATAGCATTTTTTCATTCTTAATTTGTATACCAAGTACGAGAAATTCGAATCGAAGAGATTGTATTCATAGGAAATTTCAACACAATAAAAGGAAAATAGTGTGAAAAAATTTCACTCATCTAGATAATATTTCGTTCTAGCCCAGACAAAACTTGTCTCTCTCAGAGAAAATTATCTTTTGAGCTTCCTCACTGGGCTGATGGAAAAATAGATCCAAACATTTGTTATGCTTGGTATGGATGAAGTTTGAATTTCTTTCCTTTTTTTGATCCAGGGAAGAAAGGCTAAGAAATAGTTTCTCAAACTTCATTTTCCCACAAATATAGGTACTCAAGTTTCTTAATAAAAAACAGTCTGCTATATGATTGATGGCACTGATCTTATGTACATTTTTTCGAGATCAAAAAGTTGGCTGAGAGCCATTCGGACAATAAACTGATGGGGGACGTAAAATAATAAAGTGGCAAAATTTATTCATAGAATATCCTAAAATCTGTTGATAAGATAATGAGACACTCTGAAAATAGATTTGTTAGATGTTGTTCATAAAATAATTCAATATATCCATTTTAATGTGACAGTTACCTTGGAATGCTTTTGTTTCGTATTGATCTATATATAGTGTGAACGAGTAGTTACATTAACATTCAGAGTATTCAATGAGATATTTTAATTGTTTTTCATTTCGAATAGAAACGGGGTGAACAAAATCGATCTCTCAAACTTTGCCAACAGTAGCTATTTCCGAACTCTTAAATGGATCAGAAAGTCCCACCATTCAATCTTTCGAACTGTTCAAATCCTATCACAAACATAGACATTTTTTCAGATCTTTTGATATTGAGATTTTTTTAATGTCCCCAGGTCATTCGGTATATTGTGATTTGTATGTAATAAAAGATTTGGAGGCTGGTCGTATTCTGGCAAGCGAAATCGACGAGTATGTCGGAAATCATGTTTTTTGCGAAATATTGAAAAAAATTGAACTACTCCTTCTACATTTAGACATATACAGGAAAGAAAACATTTTCAACCGACTTCTGTTTTAATCGAATAATTTTCTGAAAATATTGAATTGAATTATAACTGAAAGAACATGCTATGGAGTTTTTTTATAGGGTGTTGTATTGCTTGGGCCACCACAACTTTGGAATTTTACATACGGCCTGGTAAGATAAAAATTCCTGGTCATGTTGAATATTGAATTAAAATATATGTCAAAATTTTCAGTTTTTTCGAATATCAAGTCATCATCACTAGAAAATGGATATTTTACAGTCTATTAAAATTTTCTTGGAATCCATTTTCTTAGCTATTTCCGCCCTGGAAATGAAAAAAAAAACCCTCTTATAATATCTGATCATTTGGTAATTTTGCCCCGATACGTAACTGAAAAATATCAGTCGATCCTACGAACAGATATTATGAGAATTTGAAGCTTCCTCTTTTTCATACACTAGGGGAAAACCCCCAAAAAATTGGGAGCATTTCTACCTCCTCAAAAAACATCCAATGAGAATTGCAAAATTTTAAGAGCTCTTCGAAATATATTTTTATCTCTTGAATTGATATTTCTCAACGCCATAATGATCAACTCAATAACATGCCTCCATTCAACCTTCTCTGTGGGTATTATCAATTCAGAGATCTCCGCGCATCAACTTTTTTTTATTACTCACCCGATATAATATCCAGTCAAATAATCGAATGTTCGGATCGAGGCTGAAAAAACCTTTCAAACAACTTATGTTGCCGTTTGAAAAAACATTTTAATCTACCCCCAAACTATTATAATACACTTATATGCTCATAACTCGTTTTATAATGAAATCCATTACGATACAGATTTTCAACCAATAGGAACCCATTATTTTTCAATCAAGCATGATGTGCAAGCTTTGCATTTTGACGTTTTTCGAGTCAAAATCAAAAGGTATTGAATTTCTGAAGAATTTAGTCAATTTTTGATTATCGAATGAAAATGTCTTATAGCAGTGATATAGAAGGAATACCAGCGACTCCTCCACATATGTCTTAGATAAGAAAAAAATACAATCGAAGGGTTTATATTTTTCATTTGACAAATGCAACACATATGTTTTTATTTTCGACCAAATCAAATGAGCTCTCATGGCCGAGTGGTCAATGGTGCCGACAGTGATTAGACACGTCCGGGCTCAATTCCTGACCTCGGCAGAGATTATTTTCCCCTTTTTTCTCTTCATTTCTCTTTTTTTTTTATACCATTTATTATAATTTTGTAAAATTTTTCAAAGAAATACGATTGATTACATACTATTATTGTGTTCAATATAAATTCCTATTGATATAATATTTATAGTTCTTCATTATTTATTGGGTGTAGATAAAATAGCGTATGCAACTCTCATATAATGGTTATTAATGGACTCGCATAAACCATACGAAACTCACTTTCGGCTCGTTTCGTATACCGGTTTATGCTCATGTATTAATAACCATCATTACACGATCGTTGCATAATATACTATGTTAAAATTTTCACGTTGACAGGGAATGTGAAATGAAAGCTCATCCTTTGTCTGTCCAGCCGGCAAACTTTTACATATACTTTGTTCAACCATCCTTTGCCGTTACGTCATAATCGGTGACGTATTCTGCTCTATTACGTTTGTCTTATATTAGTTGAATGTTATTTTACACTCAACCTCAAAATTTACACTCAACCTCAAAATTATAGTATGTACCTGCACCTGCAGAATACATCGCATGTTGATGTATGATATAAATCGATGATCCTCGAGCAGAAACATGTCCGGCATGAATTTTGATTCTGTAGTCTTTATCTGTTTCCATTCCACTAGTAGCTAGTTTTTGAACAGTTCTAATAGATATTTCTAGAGCATCAGCAACACGCTATAGAATTTAATGAAATCAAATCAATAAAAACTTACATTCTGCATAACATAGGTAGATACATACGTTGTAGACTGCATTCAACAGTAAAAGCGGCACTCCAGCATCTCTTTCTTCCTAAAAGTAGTCATTCAACTTCAAAATTATACCGGAAAAGTATTTTGACAATGAAAAATTAACTGAAAAAGGCGAAATGACCAAAAATACTGAACAAATCAAACTGACAACTGAACTGTCAAAAATAACAAATAAAATTCACATCGACATTAGACATACGTTAATGACGTCATAATTCCGTCTCATCTATTTCATGAATGAGAGATAAAGTTGGACAACGTATGACGTAACGGCAAAGGATGGTTGAACAAAGTATACCTATCAGCGCTCCCAGAGGGAGATACGGAAAGCATCCAATGCCTGATCGAGTATAGATCGGCTTTCCATAATGAAAAAAACAGTGCATGACCAAATATTGAGCAGAGTTCATGGGAAGCATTTTCCACCATTGCAATTCCCTTGTAGATATCCCTGTCCAGCATTTCGTAAAATAGGTGTAAAAAAATTCACCAACCTTCTCTGGGCGCCCTTTTCTATTCAAATGATTCGGGGTACTCGTATTTGCAATCGATTAGCATACTTAGCCTTTTCAACTTCTGACGGTGAATATTGAATGTCTCTTTCCACTCATGAGCATTCAATTTCGATATGTTATTTCATTTCATTCATTCCAGTTTAGCTCTGAACCGAAGTGGGTATATGTTTCGGTTTGTTATAAACTTTCATAATCTCTCCATTTGCCGCTTCCCAGCTTTTGGACACAAGCGCGAGCTGGGATACGCATTTCTCATTATGAAATGCGACATGAGTTCAGTTGAAGCCTGTATGAATATTAAAATCCTGAATTGCATGGATAGTAATGCATGCAATTCGTTGTTTCAACTGGAAACAAATGTGTCATCGTTATTTATGTAGCAAGGATATAGTGAAAATGTTTATATTCTAGATCTAGACCAATGCATGTTCGTGATTTTGATATTCATCCAAATACTCTGTGTTGGTTGTGGATTTTCCTAGAGTGAAATGTTCAGTCTGAGTTCGCTGTGGTCGAAAAAATACATGGAACAGTTGAAATCAATTTTCGTGCGTTATTTGCAAAAGGCCCTCGAACCTTTCTCGCTCGCGGGTTCTTTTTTCAATAGAACTTTGGAACTCATTGCCGAGGGAGGTTCCTCCTGGGGCTTACAAGCTTCAAGAATTCAAACTTAATGTCAATTATTATCTCCTGTCCTTTGAATCGCGCGGTGCTCTTTGAACATTACAGGACTTCCCTTTCGTGTGAATATGTATCTGAAAAAATGGAAGCAATGTTAGACTTGCGTATATTAGTATATTATGCAACGATCGTGTAATGATGGTTATTAATACATGAGCATAAACCGGGATACGAAACGAGCCGAAGGTGAGTTTCGTATGGTTTATGCGAGTGTATTAATAACCATTACATGAGAGTTGCATACGCTATTTTATCTTCACCCGATAAATAGTGAAGAACTACAAATATTATATTTATATCGCACATAATAATACTAATTGAACGAATTTCTTTGAAAAATTCTACAGAATTGTAATTAATAGTATTACTTCGAGTAATAAAACGATGAGATATGAAAAGAAGATCAAAAATTAAAGAAAAAAAAAAGTTACTCGAGGCCGGATTCGAACCAATGTATCTTCCTTCTAGATTATACAACGTCAGCGCCACAGACGGCCCGGCTACGGAGAGGTCACAAAAATTGATGAAAAAATAAGTCATAAATCATGCATTTGTTAAATGAAAAGTTTGATCATCCCAACTGTATTTCTTTCGGTGAAGGTGTCGCAGGTGATTCTCCCATATCGCTGGTATCAGACATTTTGTTATGATTATCGAAGTTTGGCTATATTCTCAAAAAGTTCAATACCTATACCGACTTCGACTTGACAAACGTCAAATTCAGAGCATGCACATCATGCTTGATTGGAAAATAATGGGTTTCTATTGGTTGAAAATCTGTATCGTAATGAAAATCTGTATCGTAATGGATTTCATTATAAAACGGTTTGTGGGCATATAAGTGTATCATTAGAGTACGGGTGTAGATAAAATATGTTTTGAACCATCTGTCCCTTATGGAACAACAGTCTGAAATGTAGTGTAGATAGTATTAACCGTGAAGGAACAAATGTCACCTACTTGGATCACAATAGACGTAAACTCCAGACACACCAAGTGTTTAGGGTATCTAACAACGGGCTTATCGCTCTGACAGCAAACGAGAATCGTCATCCCTCTACTAGCAGATGAGGTTGTAAACTAGACAGAAAATAGAATTTTGATAGATACTCCAGTCTATGACGGTAAAAAAAGTGTAAACTGTGTATTTATCCCATACAGCACCAATTCGTATGAAAATTTGGATATAGGTTCTACTTACCCTCTATTTCAAAATCTACCCTGTGCCGAGGGTTGCTTTTTTGGAGGAGGGGTTAAAACCACCTCTATTCGAAAAAAATATCAAAATTTTAGATTGGAGCATGTAATAAACTGAAATCATATTTATATCAGTAAAATCAATCAATTGATAATTTTCAATATAATTTATGGTTCAGTAATCAGTGTCAGCCCCTACAACCCCCCCTTGAGACAGAATATCATCAGAAAATGATAATTAACATGTTAGTTGGCAGTTCTTCAACTTATTCAGTATCTATTTGCATTTGAGATTTAGCTTATATCTACCATCTACTTCAAAGTTGAGGTTGTGCCTGGGGTTGATTTTTATTCATCAGAGGTGAAAACTACCCCTATTCAGAAAAACATTACGAAATACTAGTTTTGAGCGTGCAGTCATCTGTAAAGACGTTGAATTAACCTTGATAGACAATTTCTGACCTATTAAACAGTTTCGACCCCTAAAAACCACCCTCATGATAGTTTTCATTGAAAAATTATATCGAAATTGTCATTGAGTAACCGGGAAACCCAACTGTATGAAAATTCAGATTGAGACTCTACTTCAAAGTTACCTGTGTACTCGGGGTTGCTTTTGATTTTTTAAGCGTGAAAACTACCCCATTAAAAAAAGGTTAGGTCTAGATTTGGATGTGTGATCGATTGAAATCATACAGTTCCACTAGGCCTGAAATATAGTTACTATGTGTATTCTTCAATACACTAATGTACACACTTTAATTTCTACAAAAATTGTTCTTGTTTTTTTTTCCCATAACTCGCTTAGTCTTTGAGCAATCAAAAAAGTATTTTGTAGCTTTTTTCAAGAGCTATAATCTCATCCACATGATTTTCTGTTCCAGATTATAGTTTCGAAAAGGGTCATGCTGAAAGTGCTCAAAAAAGGTACTTTGCGCGAACCCTCACAATATTTAACTGGCCATATCCTACTCTATTTTCATCCTGCAGAAAAAAGTGAAACACCAAAATTTTCAGGGAAGAATAACCTTCAATTTTGTACTCCGGAAAATTTTGCATGTAATCAATACTTTTCGAGTTATTTTGAAGAAATGGTGATTTTTCGCTGAATTACGTATATGATTTTTTCTCTTCAATATCAATTTTTTCCAAAATTACGTACTTATAATTGATGAAAAACTCAGAACTCATTATTAGAACACGGATGAAGTGAATTACGAAGTAACAACGATTTTTTTCAAAAGGGGGAAGAGAGGATGAGTTATTCACAATTTTTTTTCAACAAAAAAAATAGGATTCAACATTATTTCCTTAATACTTCGGTCAGTTTTGATGCTATAAACTTCTATTGATAACAACAATGAAGGATATTCGAAGGACTTCGTAAAAGGTCGAATGAGTTTTTCCCGAAAAATGCATTAGTTTTTGCTTATTGTACGTAGAAGCTTTCTATTCTGGCGTTTGAAAATACCAATCAACTTTCATCAAGCAATTATTCAGTTTGTAGTGGGTTTGCATACATCACAAATGAACGACCGCCTTTGTTTTTTAAAGAGCTATAATTTTGCTCTCTGCAGGTTTTTCGATTAGATGCATATTTTTCCAGTTAAAAAGGATCTGAAAACGTGTTTTTTTTTGCCTGAAAACCGACAATTTAACTCGCGAAAAAGTCGAAAAGTATTGTTTTTCAGAAAAAACTTAATTGAACAAAAAGTGCTTAGAATTAGTCAATCTATCGATTTCCGCACTTATTTCCAATAAAAAATTTTTCACCCCCAAGAAGGGGTGGCATCCACCCCTAGGGAGAAAGCAACCCTCGGCACAAAGTAGATTCCGAAAAAGAGGGTATGTAGATCCTGAATCCAAATTGTCATGCGAATCGGTGCTGTATGGAATAAATACACGGGAAAATGGTCATAGACTGGACTAAGAAGAATTAGAAATAGAAGAATTCATTTCATTGATAAATCCAATGCCAGATAGCTGTTTCAACCTGCCATTGGTCTAAAACAAAATTCGAACTCTGTTGCAGAAGTTTGCTTGAATGTGTTGACAATGTTGGTAATGGTTCGGAGTTTCATTGTCTATATGATTAACTTTATTGAAACCTGTTGCCATGAATGGAAAGATGAAAATACAAATCAAATAAGGTAATCAAATCCAAACAAAGAGTTGAACAAGATGTTTTGCTCAATAATGATATTAAAGGTTTGACTGATTGAAGAAAACACAAAAGATGACAAAAAAGTTGAGATATCGAACATGAAATATTAGTCAAAAAATGTAAATAAGGAAATGAATAAAATAATATTGTGACAAGAGAATTGAGTTATCCAATGCGAAATACTGGTCAGAATATTGAAATAAAGAGATAAATGTAATAGTATGAATAAATGTTGAAACCAAGTTTCAAGTTGAGTGCACTACGATGTTTCGATTGCTGGTATCAGCAATCGTCTCAGGAAGATGACTGACAATATTCCAAAGGAACCATTTCTAATCATTTGAAAGAAACAAAAAATTTCTGTTGTCATGAATATCCTATGATTTTCATGTGATGCAAAGAAAATATAAGCTTTGACAGTTCGAATGTAAGTCGTGAAACGACAACTAAGATAAATGAATCAATTTCTTTTGGTATTGAAGATAGATGATACAAGTTGGTGTATAAAAAAAATCAATCATTTTCGCTCATTAATAGTTTTCGGTCTGTGAAGAGTTCACCATCCAAAAAACTAGAGACTAATTGGTGTTGCTTACTAAACAAACAGTCATAAATAAACGATAAGATCGGAACCTTTGGTGTGAAAGTTGATACTTCTTCTAGAGATCGATTACCTTCAAAATTGATACTGTATCAATTTTCTTCTCCTGAAGATGCTAACCCTGTTAGCGAAACGCGCGTCGAGTGCAAAAATATCAGTTTGGTGTTAGGGTAATTGATCTCTAGGAGAAGTTTCAAACAATTAGTCGTTTATGAAATTCAACCGAGCCGACTTGGTTTTCTGGAGATCAAAATTCATTGTGGATTTCATCAACACAACATCCACCGATTCGAAATAAACCTCGAATATATTAATGGTCGTGCCTTATTTTGCAACAACCCACGCAAATGTGTGGGAATGGAACTAAATGTACCGTGTCTTTTTTTGGAAAGTCCTAGTGCTAATAAACTGAGTAAAAAATGCAGTGATACACTTTGCATCAGCTACTATAACATAAATAATGAGAATGGATTTTCTCCAGGTAAGTGGATTGCATCAGCTTTGTACTTCACAACTTGTATATCCTAATATTACGCTATTACGCTGATGGCTCATACTAGAGTTTTTTTTGAACGTTTTTCATCCACACAAGACGTTCAAGAAATATATTTCATTTTAGTATTTTCAGAGGCAAATATAAGTAATTTAGCAACTGCCAAAAATATCTGAATGTTTTGAGTCATGCTGTTGTGAAAGTGTTTGATATTTTCTTGTTCACATGGTTCAGTTCTGGCGACCACTTTGTTTCTGCTTCATATCAATGATTTGCTCGAGAAAACATCTTGTCAGTACATAGTTTTGCGGACGACATTCATACTAGTTTCTCTTCCAGAGTCCCCATACCAGCTCAAGAAACAGAAATTCAAAGAAACATTCACGTCAAGAAAATCAACGATGACTTGGTAAAGATAATAATATGGGGTGATATGAACTTGGTGAAATTTAATGCTAGGAAAACCCAGGCATGTCTCTTCTCAAGGAAAGCTGATCAATCATTATCTAGTATTCAGATGTCAGGAGTAACTATTCATACAAAGTCAAGTATCTCGATGCTAGGAATGACGATCAGTAATAATTTCTCAAAGGAAAACCATGCGGGATCGATTGCTGAAGGTCTTTCCCAGAAAATTGGATTTCTATGTCTCGCGAAGAAATGCTTCACTTCTCGTCAGCTTCTGATGATCTACAAGGCTCAGATACGACCTGTCTTGGACTATAGTTCTCGTTTGTGGACTTTGGCACCAAATCATTCATTGAGGCTTCTCGGTTCTTCAGAGGAAGGCAATCCGTCTTGTTAATGATTGTTCACTCACAGACTCGCTCACTTCTTTGGAAGATCGTAGAAGGGTCGGAGACTTGTTTCTCTTCTATAGATATTTCCAGGGTCGGTGCTCTTCTGACTTGTTATCAATCGTTCCACCCTTGGCAATATCTACACGGATGACTCGACGAGTACAGAATTCCCACCCCTCTGTTGTGAATTTGGAGACTCGTCGAACCTCTCTTGCCCAGATATCTTTTTTCTATAGAACAGCTGAGCTTTGCTGAGAGAGGGGTAATATATTACTGCCCACGTGATATCATATAGTTTATATCAGAATAATTTTCATTCCACCCCACAAATTGAGTCGCAAATCCCTGGTTTGCTATTTTATCATAAATAATATCGGGAACCGACGAAAATGAAATATTTATGGCTTCTAATGAAACTTTCAGATTTCCTGGTTATGTAGACCACTTAACTCATTTTTAAAGTAGATTTTTTTAACATGGCATATAAAATACCAAGATGAACATCAATCTTCTTGCTGTGTTTTCAAACTCAGACACAATCCCTATCGAGAAAAACCCCACAGTGTGGATCAGTAGTGTTCATGTCCAAACCGGGATAACTTTTTCTGTATGCAAGTGACCAATGTCTTTCCTTTCATCTGAAAATATCGGAATGAAGTAATTTTCTGAGGTTTAGAGTTTAGACAGATATCCATTGATTAATACTTACCAGGCTTATTTTATATACTACATTATTATTTCAATCATTCGAACGTATCAAGTTTGTTCATCTACAATAAATTACATCGTTTTCTCGGTTATAATCATCAGACCGGACAGTGAACTTTTTCTTTCAATGAGAGATAATTTCAAACAACTTTTTTTGTTGGTTCTTCGAAACAGAAAAAAAGTAAACAAGGGAATAATGTCCTGACATTCGAGAGGAATATCCCTAACGAGCTTCCACTGAATCAAAGTTCAAAATAATGGTATTCTCAGGAAAGTAATGAAAGGAAGTCACGAAACTCAATGATCATCAGAAATAGGAGTACCCTCGAATTATGATTCATTATATGAATATAAAACCTGTTGATTTGCTTGTTCTTAAAATAAAAGGAGATTGGATCTTGCTTCAAGTTTCAGAGATTTGTTCTCTCATTACTATTCATTTCCAACTCTTAGATTATATGTCGCAATCTGGAAAATAAACAATTCATTCTGTTAATATCCCCATTAAAAGTGAAATAAAATGTGATTCTAGATTTTATATCGTGAATCCAACGACGAACATATTAAAGTCAACCAATGCCAATTAGGAAAATTGCTTGAATGAGAAATATTCGAAGGATCATGTTTGCCAAATATAACATTCAAAATGAAATGTGTACAAATAGTATAAAAATTCTGTTTCATACGACTATGCTGTACAAGCTTATTGGAATAGACAAGTGCAGGACAAAACATGGAACGAGGTTGGGAAAGAAATTAATGAAACTTAGTGTAATGATTAATTTTTCCTTTGCTGTTGTATCTTCTCGAAATTAAGTATCGGATTTCTTGATGAAAGGTCCATCTCCATTCCATAATATGATTTAAATTTCATTGGATATTCCATCATTTCTTCACTAGTACAGCTTTCAAATATACTACGATAAAGATTCGCTCTACTATATTCATCTTCATCCGACGATATGTTGTACTGATATGCGAAGTACAACGTTTTGTTTTATATATATTTGAATGAAGGGACGTGTCTGATACATGTCTCATACAAATCGAAAAGAAAAAATGTCGTATAAGTATGCGACCGGGATTAATGATATGGAATAGAATGTGTGTCTTTTGATATTAATAAGACTGGGAGATCAATCAATCGATCAATCGAGTTCAGAATAAATAATTATAACTTGTAACGACTGCACATACAAGCCACATAGCATTGATAACATGTTAGCGGCACGATAAGGGATGGCATGGAGTGATATTTTGGTGAAGTCGTCGATGTTGGCAGTACGGACAAAATAGTCTACAGTGAAAAATGCATTGATTATGTTGATTATCTTGAATAGTGGTAGTGAAAAGTTGTTGTTTTGATTGTGTGAATTATTTACAAGAACTCACTAACGTTACAAAACGATCAATATTCTCAGCAATCACTGCTATCATTAACAAAATTTCAGACTTCAAACAACTGCAAAATGAAACAATCAACACCTCCTGGAGGAACTCAAGAAGACAAAATAACAGAGTGAAACATTCTGGAGACCGATTAATCACTGTGACAGTCCTGCTGTATCTCATTGAACTTTATCCCTCGATGGATAAATTTGTTTCTCTCGATTATACAACAGCGCTTTAATTGATACTAAACGTGGATTTATGGATGACGATATGCATCTCTATTAAACGTATCCGGATATTCTACCACAGTGACTGCCATCAAGATGGCGCTACGTTCTAAACTGTCCCTGGAGCGAGGCTTCTTGCGAGGGATGTCAGTTAAGCTTTGCATTCGGATGTGTTATGTATCAAAGTGCTATCTGGGATTATTGGGGTTTTATGGTTATGCGATTGTAACTCCCGCTTCGAGTTCAGTTTATTCCTACCTTTGCCGCTGAAAGGTCGCTGAAATTGCGATGGAACAGTCTGTTATCGCTCTGGAAGAATGAGATGATATTTTTCGGGTTGCGAATTGTTGTAAAGATATTAGAGATGTGACGAGGAAAAATTTCCCCATGGAAATCGTTTATTTTCTCGTACCCCCCCGATTATTTGATGATGAAAGTGGATAGGTTTGAATCATATGACCTCGTGATTGTACATCACGCCCTCGGCATCGTGCTCAAACTTTGTCCTCGTGCTCAAACTTCATTCTCGTGCCCAAACTTCGTCCTCATGCAATAGGATCATTATCATCACTCTAGTACAAACTACTATCAGCAGTGGTGGAAAATTCCACAATACTTGACTTTGACTTTACCAACCCACAGCTGATGAAGTCCAAACCCCGCTAGCTGTCCTCTGGTAGCGTTCGATTGAATAAAAATTATTAAGAATCAGATTCATCATTTCAATAACTCTTTCGCTTTGCAGCAATAACTTTTCATCATGATTGCATATATGGAATACATGTAATATCTTGGTCACTTCCTGTAAAATTGGTTGCTGTTGGATTTTATGAGTTTATATATGGAGTTCTGAGCTGAAAAAAAAAAGGGTCACTGGATGACAGAATGGAGGCCGTCCGTTTGGGGCTGAAAGTTCTTTATACATACGTGGTGACGTTTTTTGCTATCAGGTTTCTACCTTGCCAATAGTAACGACAACATGGACACGACCGAGAGCCCTGTTCGATCTTGTCGAATGACCGAACAAACATATTAATCTGTTTTTGTGAGGTTGAGCGTTTTGTTGTGGAATGTCTAGAATTTTGGGAACAGAGCGAAGTAACTAATAAGTGATGTATTGACCTAACTTTTCACTTGTCGATGTAGGACTGAATGTTGAGAAGGAAATGAAAAAAATTGAACTTCGTTAATGAAATCGACTATTTAGATATCATGGTCAAAGGAAATGAAAATGATGTTAATTATACAAAGAGGTGAATGATTTCTTTAAGATTGTATCCACACAATTTATATATGAGTGTGAAGGACGTGATCATCTTATATATTGAGTTCGGCATATAGCTTCTTTTGAAATGATGCATGATGAGGAGAATTCGAACCATACCAATAGCTCAGAGATGATTATTTCAAATTTCATTCGATATTTTATGTAGAATATGTTCCCAGACAAATCAACAAGTACTTCATGTCATTATTCTGTGGTAGTTGAATTTTCCTTTGTAGTTTTTGGGTTCGTAGCATACCACAATCAGGTGTAGGAGAGCAGACTATTTATAATCTACCCGAAAAGATGCATTGACGAAAACAGTTCCTTTTAAATGAGAACTAATCCCTCTCAGTCCGGAACTTTTCGTATAACTCAATTTGCTTATCGAAACTACTCACTTTTGTGAACGTCATTGATATAAAAATTCTGCAGAATATATACTGACAAAATATAATAATATAAAAAATAATACAAAAAAGGAATAGTCAAATGTCTTTATTGAAAAAAACAAAAAACAAATTACACAGCCTATAGAGCCTATAACTAACATTTACAGTATGTCCAACGATTGTCTGACAAGAGAAATCGGATTGGCAAAAGGTATAGTGTTAGAACAACATTTGAAACAACAAATACTTCACTTCCAAAACTGACACAGTAAACCATGTACATAACACAAAATACATGAAATTGTATTCATCAAATTCCGTTTCAGCGCGGTCGAAATTATATCGGTGAAATATCAAGACCTTTGGGAGTGCGAAATAACGAACACAGGATATATAACAACATCAGAGAGATTGGTGGTTTTAAATTTCCAGAACACATTCTTACTGCCGATACGATGGAGGTCACACCAGAGAAAGGAATGACACACGAATGACGGTAAGGAAGAGTAATGGAGGAATCTGCCCTGATCATACTGTCGGAGGAAACTTGCATCTGTATGAGTTAATTTGATATGAATCACTCCTGGCTACCCATCTCGAGAAACAAAATGTCCTGACGAATGTCAGATTTCTGACAAATTCTCAAAAGGAACCACAAAAAACTGAACTGAATCAGTCTGAAAACAGAAACGGATTTGGGTTCCAAAATGTTAATGAAAATGAGCAGTGGCTATGATTACTATATAATTCTTGTATTTACAGCTAGTCTAATTTAGGCAATACAAGGAGTTTTCACTAATGCAGCAACTTTTTGGGGTAGATTAGGAGTCTGCCCTTATACACTTGCTTATATTGCAATATCAATTTCCCATTTTTCAGATTGTGGTAGGTTAAAGAAACTACAAAGAAAAACCAACGGGCTCAGTTGTGAATTTCCATCTCAATTGTTCGGTTTTCCAAAGTTGTCACATACCCTCGAGTCACTTGTACAAAAATCCGTCTGATTCGAGATGTCATCTAAGATTAGCCCTACTCTGCACATATTTTCCGCTGTTTTTTTAACTTTTTTTTATCGTTACGATTCTACAGGATATTTCGAAAATAACACAAAAATACTTGATTTTTGAATTTCGTTTGTGGAAACAACAAAAATACTTTCTATCTACGATGTTAGACATATGAGAGTGATATTTTTTAAAAAGGCACACACACTACATCATCAGATTATTCTAATTTCTTTCGAATACTAATGCCAGGCATGTATCACTCAAAGGTACAAATTCATATGGTATGGTGGAAACTACCAATACATACATTGACAGTAAATCTTTAGATGCAGTTAAAAACGATGTTAAAAATGTGTTCTTACATTGGAAATGTTCATGGCCAGGCATTAGTTTCGCGCAGTCATAGAAGTTAGCGATACCAGGTTCGAATTCTGATTTTAGGTCATTATATAATTCTCAGTTGAATAGCATATTGATATGAAACTTTCATATTCTGATAAAAAAAATTACTAATACCCAACTACCCACCTACAATAATTACTACTAACACTACTCCCTTATCATCTTTGCTCAATTAAAATTAATAGATTTTGAATGGTAATGGTTGTCTCTATTGTCAACTCTATTGAAACCTGTTGCTAAGAACGAAAGAATAAAAATACAAATCAAGTGAGGAAAAATCAAATCCCAAACGAAAGGTTGAAATTAAGGATAGATTGATCAAAGAAAAATAATGTTACAAAAAATCGAGAAATCGAATATAAAATAGAGTAAAAAAAAAATTAAATAAAGTAATAAATGAAATGATATTGTGACAAGAAAATTGAGGTATCGAATGTGAAGTACTAGTCAAAATATGTAAATTAAACAAATGAATGAAATATTCTCAGTCATCGGAGTCCAACTCAAGATGTATGAGCCTCTGAAGAAGCTAGCCAGCGAAACGTCAGGGAAAAATTCCAAAAAACGACGGCCTTCAAACCCGAACCATAGTAGTGATACTGAAAAAAGTCATAGTGTTCGTGATCTTCCATTCTTCGTTTGGTAGACGTGGAACAGTGAATGGCCCGAAAGATCTCCGGATCTTACCACGTCAAGTTATTTCAATTGGTGTGAAGTTCGAAGTTACTTTCAGTGGACTGACAATAATATCAGCGAAATTAACGTAAGATCATGGCATGGGATAAGGAGAATTACACTTGAAGTAATCTAAGGTGTTCTGCGAGATTTTCGATATCGCCCTGTGTATTGTCAATCAGAGAGTGGTAGATCATTTGAATATTCAGTTTAATCATTTTCAACTATAATCAAAAGTTTAGGCCATGGAAGCATTGTTTTTGATGATTCTGACCACACTGTATACTTTTCATGCGTATGAGAGATATACTGAGTGTGCCATGTAAAAAATCAGTCATGTAATTTCTCTTATATGTATCACCCTGTAGAGCAGAAGTGTATTTTCTTGGATAGTTATAATCGAATTAAAAAATCGACCTGTCGAAGGCTTTCCTTTGAAACTATTTCATTTCGGAGATATTGATTTTAATCGTTACGAGCCATTTTCGACGTTGCAATTTGTCACTGCAACCCCAGAAAATTGTATATTCCCATGCAAGTTTTTCGAGTTGCATGAATCTTTTTTGGTGCGATAAGTTGCAGCGACTTACAACCTGTTTCGAAGATGCAATTTGTGGCTGCACCTCCAGAAAATTGCATGGATTCATGCAATTTTTTCGAGTTGTATGAATCTTTATTGCTGCGATAAATTTACTGCAACTTAGTTAATTTTTTGGTAAATTTGTTGTCGCAAATCACAAATATGTGGTGACATAATTGTGAGGAATGGTTATTTAGAATATTCCAATTAACTTTTGAATCTGAAGGAATCAAGTAAAGTGATTTATCACAATTACAACTATTAAATATGAATTAAATCATAAATCAGTTCTGATAACGTAGGCGTTTATCTTGGTAACATTCAGTTCTATTTTTGAATATTGGCAATGCAAACTGACAGATAGATGACATTTCTCAAAATGCATCGTGTCGAAACAGGGTGTAACTGTAAACAATGTTGATATGATGATATTGCTATGGATCGAGTAATCAGATTTGCATAGGAAGTGACAAGAGAATGCCTATTCTGGATAAATTAATCTCGATTGAGGGCATATGGCCATTAGTGTTAGTTATAACGAGTTTGAGTCAATCCTTGAATATTCATGAAATCATATATGACTGAACTTGAAACACAAAATATTTTCACTTATCGCTCGACGCGCTGGACATTGAGAAACGTCTTATTTGACCATATTAGTGAACAAACACTCTCCATAAAAGGCTGACAGCTGTAAACAGCGGAAGCAATGCACTTTCCTATTAGCATTGTTGATGAAGGTTATCTACTTAAGAAACACCAACCGTCTATCATGAAAATATGGCAGTAGTTCATTCATTTTATATGCAAACGACTTTCTGTATCATTGAAACTAGAGTGATTATCTAGAAATCCGGTGCTAAATCTTCACATGAAAAAGACAGTGTTAGTGACATTTTCCATCATCTCAACCGAGAAAATTAATAGGGTTCGTTCGCGGTCGTATATATTTTCGAATAACTAACTGTCTGTGGGATGGAATAAGAAAATTACTGACTCTAATTTATATTCTTTCTTTTATTGTTTCATTGTGCTTTTTTGTTCTCTATACGCGCGTATTTCCAAACAATATATCTTCAGGAAAAATGTAATACTGAAGTTAAAATAATTATTGTTGATGATGCCTTGATTAAGAGGGTGAATATATCCACCTGCGTTTTTTGAGGTTTTCCAATCCTCTACCTCCACTTCAAACTGCGATAAAATGAGGAACTCGCCCTGTGCAGTCACTCCTCCTCACCCTTTAAAAATATTTTACCCTTCAACTTATAAACAGCTGTGAATTGGCAACCAAGGCTGATAGAATGATGCGGTTTATTTTGAAGTGGTCAGATTCGATCATTTACTCGTAGTTGAGGCTTTATGAGTGGCATAGGGGCCATAAGGGGGGCTCTTGGGCCTCTAAGGGGGTCCTGAGGTCGAAAAGTGGATTTCAATCTGCTAAAAAGCTCCTGTCTTCGCTTCATTCGCCTTGCCTTGTCTAGCAGCTTGTTCAGTACGTGGAGCGTTCGCCATGCCCCACAAGAGACGCAAGGGCCCCCTGTGGGACACGGTAACCTCATAACTAGATCTCAGGAACGGGGAGTCGTAGTGCCACCGTACTTTTTGCGGCCATATTGTGTCATGATATGGTTGCCTGAATGCTTACTTACAAGTGCGCGCTCTCTCACTCTCCCTGTCTCTCCCCCTTCCGCATGACACAATTGATGTAACTCCAAAAATAAAATTTTATTGCATATAAGCTTTTGCTCAGAATGATACATTTATTTCAGTATATTTGTATCAGTGTGTTCACATATTTATCTGAATTACACATCACGCTAGTTACCTAAATCATATGTTGCTTCTTTCGTGACTGTTCTGACATATTCCTTATAGACGAGGTATCAAGGAAGGTTTCAACTCAAACCCTAACAAAACGGTACTGAACTTTGCACGAACCTAAAACTACCTGAACGGAATTATCGAGCGAAAGTGACTTGGCACAGCTATTTCAATAAATTTCTTCACAAGATCACACTAGCAAGCTGCATTTGCGTATTTGGAAAGATGTAGGGTTTGAGCCTCATTTGTTTGGAGGTGAGAAATTGCTTAGGGATCACCTACTGCAGCTCCGAGGTGATGCTGAGTCTTCCTCCGTTGCATATTGGAAGAGTTGGCATTCAGTGCTTTCAGGATCCTCCAGGCAACTGAAAAATCCAAACATGCAGATAGCTTATCAACTAGTTACGACTTTGGTGTGAAATATGAAGTGAACATGAAAGATCGCCAAACAAGCGCACCAAGCAAATCAGACATGGGAGGGATAGCATTGGTATGACTGATTTCGAAAAGGATCAAGGGGTTGAATTATAAATATTGAAATGAAGAAATTTCAGTTCCAAAAACTTCTCGTAAGCTATTCTATCATTTTTCAAGCATGATTGCACACTATACAGTGTGTCCCTGGATAAAGTGCAATCCCGAAAGGGGATGAAACTAGGCCATGAATCATTGACTAGAAAAATATTAAAAAAAATTATAAAAAATTATTGTAGGATTTATTGGTATTTTAAGATTTTCATGTTTCATTAAGGACTCTATGTACGAAAGTATTGATTTCTTCCAAAATAATGGGTCTATTTCTTTGAAATAAAAAAAACAGTATGCCTAATACCTGGCGATGACCATGAAATAATGAATAGTCCGCAAAAAAGTAACTATCTTGGGTCAAAAAAATGTATTTTTATGAAAAAAATTATTTTTTTAGACGTTTATTTTTAAAAACTTCAAATTACTAAAAAAATGTGCCCTATAACTATGTAATTTTATAGCTTACTTCTATTCTGTACCATTTTAGCTTCCAAATAAAAAAAAACAATGTTCTAACTCAAAATTTGGCTAGGTAGGAGTTATTTACATTTTAGTAGGTAATAAAAGTCAGACTTTAATCACAATAACTTTATTAATAAAATTATCCGTAATTTACAATTTTGCATTTTTATTCAATGCATAAAATGTTCAGAATGGCCTCCTCGATTTTGCAAGCACATTACTGCACGAACAAAAATGTAAATAACTCCTACCTAGCCAATTTTTGAGTTAGAACATTGTTTTTTTTTATTTGGAAGCTAAAATGGTACAGAATAAAAGTATGCTATAAAATTACATAGTTATAGGGCACATTTTTTTAGTAATTTGAAGTTTTAAAAAAAAAACGTCTGAAAAAATAATTTTTTTCATAAAAATACATTTTTTTACCCAAGATAGTTACTTTTTTGCGGACTATTTATTATTTCATGGTCATCGCCAGGTATAAGGCATACTGTTTTTTTATTTCAAAGAAATGGACCCATTATTTTGGAAGAAATCAATACTTTTGTACATAGAGTCCTTAATGAAACATGAAAGTCTTAAAATACCAATAAATCCTACAATAATTTTTTATAATTTTTTTTAATATTTTTCTATTCAATGATTTATGGTCTAGTTTCATCCCCTTTCGGGATTGCACTTTATCCAGGGACACACTGTATAGCGGGGTGGGTTTCCACGTCTTCTAGTATTGAAGGCTCCCAAGTCATAGGCTCGTGAGCTCGAGCTGGAAAAAGTGGCTTAGGAAAATCGGGTACCCTTAATGACTAAGTCCTAAAATGTTTGGTAGCTCTGCGCAAAAAAGTGAACTACATTCAGGATTGAACAAGGAAGTGAGTTCAATGCTGTGTTCTGCTTGAATTCCTATACTTAGTGAATCTGTTAACCGTCGACATAATGAATATAGATCTCAGAATAGGATAGATTAAGGTACAATACTACCGTCTTTTCGTAGTATTGTAGTTATGATGTGTCCGGTCGACCCCTATTATATTCTACTTTTCATACGCAGATTATAGAATGAGTGAAGCAAAGATTCAGCTGGCAAGCATTGTCGAGGATAGTAGCAAAAAACTATCACATGATAGGCTTTTCATATATGCTAACGATATAGCTAATGAATATCATTTCATTTGGAGGAAATCAATGCTTCATTCACGCTGAGATTACCACGAGAAGCAAATAAATGTAAAAATCGGAAGACACAGTAGGAACCAGAGGAAAAAGGTGAAAATTATGTTATATTTGAGTTTAGAAGTAAACGTTGCCGATGTCAATTTGTTTCATAGCTTTATCATGCGGAAAAGTTAGTATTTAGAACAAACAACTGAAAGAGACCATGGAAATTTTTATTGATGAGAGCTAAATAATCGACTCTCCTAAAAGGGATAAGTCCTACGATATGAGTGACCCTTTGAATCAAAATTACAGATGGGTGGTTTGGCGCCTGTCAAACTCCAGACGTGAAAAATACATTAAGAATTGTTGTTGAAATACCAGCTGTTGCATAGATTATAAAAATAGTTGAATTGAATCGAACTTCTAGTTCTCTTGGATATTTTCTACCCCATGTACAAGATTGTGAGAATTGATGATTAATTTCACATTTAGAACTGTATGTTTCGAAACGCAACTAGTTATTTATCCAAGTATTGTATATTTTTCCGGATTAATGGAAATCTATTCATAGAAACGACAACTTCAATAGATCATTATTATCGATTATTGCATCTCACTACGTCAATGGGTAAATGATGTGTATTACGAACTTTTTCAACCTAATTCCGGTTTTCGAAATAATTACCTAATTACCAGCTAATGCGTTGTGTCCACATGCATCAAATGTTGACCTGGAATTCACACCGAGAAACGTTTGTGTTCTAAGCTGGTTTGTTGCCAACGTGATTAACAATGTCAAATAATTCGGTTGACACTGCGAATCTTTTATAATTGTTCAATCTCGTTCTGGCTCGAATGAATTCAAAAATACGGCGGGAAAATTAATTGCGCCAACAAGGCTTTATTCAAATAGGTTGGAATAAAATTGCGAGCTACCGACACTTCGCATAGTAAATAATAGGAGTGCTGGAAGTTTCGCAGAATGGAGACATTGTAGAAGTTTTTATAGTGCCAATTACTAGCTATAGACGTAAAGCTGCTGAAAACGGTTTCCATTTTTTCCGAAAACCTATTCAGTATGGGACAATGAAAAAGTTATTTTGTAAAGGTGCATGGAATTGAATGTTTTTAAATGGCACATGTGTATGTAAATAAATGTAAAAAGACAATTCCCATCGAATCTGCCATTAAACACGAAATTCAACGTAAGAAATACGAACTTTTTTTTTACAACTGCATTTTTATTTAAAATTTTCAAATTCGAATCCATTGTGATTTAAGTTTCCTCTGTACAGGGCGTATTTTTTATGTCGTACCACTATCGGTATCTCGAAAACGATCAATGATACGAAGTTGGTAAAATTAGACAAAAGTTGCCTATTTTAGTGATAAATGAAACGATCTTTCCAAATCGAAAATATCACAAACCGTTTCTAAAATATACAGGTTAAACCGAAATAGTCCGTTTCCTTTTCTTTGCGCTGTCGCCTCTGTTTTTAGGAATATGGAAATGTGTTCAGGAAACTTTTTTCTCTATTTCAAATTCGCTTCGATGTGCTGAGCTTCGATTTTCAATACGACGTTTCTTTCCACGGGGACCACCCTAAACTTTCTTCTTTCAAATACGGACCTGTATGTTTTTAAATGAATTTAAGTGGTCCTTGTCTTACTCAGTTCAGATATGTATCTTACCTGATATTTGTTTCTACGTTTCTACCTATGAATTCCATCATCAAGTTCCGCAATACAGTCCTGATCCTGATGGTTCAACAGGAATATTCATTATCACTGGCGCCAGGAAAATGCCCATTTACTCAGAGCCACTTATTTTCAAGAGAGGTTCGGTATCAATGTCTGGGTTGGTGTTTTGGATACCAAAATCATCGGTCCCCACTTTTTTAATACTTCGTTGACGGGGGAGTAGTATCTTGAGTTCCTATAGAAAATTTCAGGCGAATTTTTAAAAGAATTGCCTTCGAATGTCCTAAGGAAATATGAATATTTCCAACACGACGGAGCACCACCGCATCGCACACGAATTTGTAAAACCTTTCTCGATAGGACCATGCCAGGTAGATGGATAGGTTCTAGCAATAATTGGTAGTAATAATTGTTGTTCTTTGTTATTTTTATCGTTTTTTTAACTCAATTTTGAATAGTTTCAAGTTCAATGTGTACTCAATTCAAAGTAGAAAATCACCGTTTGCCTGCAACGGCAAGAGCAAAATCATTAGAGAAATTTTAAAATTCAATTGTTCAGACCATGATGATGGAATTTATGGGCAGGAACGAAGAAACAGCTATCAGGTAAATTCCTATCTGAACTGAACTGGGTAAAACAGGGACTACTCAAATTCATAAAAAAAATACAGGTCCGTATTTGAAAAAATAGAGTTGAGGGTGGCCCCTGTGGAGAGAAACGTCGTATTGAAAATCAGAGCACAGCACATTGAAGTTAATATGGAACAGAGAAAAAAGTTTCCAGAACACATGAATATATTCCTAAAAGTAAAGGCGCCAGCGCAAAGACAAGAAAACGGACCATTTCGGTTTTCCCGTATATTTTAGGAACGGTCCGTGATATTTTCGATTTGGAAACATCGTTTTGTTAATCACTAAAATAGTCAACTTTTGTCCAATTTAACCAACTTCGTATCATTTACCGTTTTCGAGATGCCAATAGTGGCACGACAAAAAAAATACGGCCTGTATAGCTATAAATCAATCAACGCGAAGTCCATAATTTCTCTTTCTTTGTGTTAAAAGAGTTATTATTTAATAAGATGATGATGGTGGTATCTTGCGATAGCGATATTATAGATATAAAAGATGCAGCAAACGCAGCATGAAATCTTTTGCCGAGCAAAATAATGTAAAAAACGCAACAGAACATGCTCAGCTATGTCAGTTAGAGAAGAAACCCAAGATGTTTAGGTCTCCTTCATTTCCGAACCATTATTCTCTGCTGAAAAGCACTTCAAATATGATGGAAATTATTTATTTCCGGCGATATTTTTCTAGCAGTGAAAAAAAGTAGTAGATTGACATTTAATTTTTTTCCCGATCGTTTATAATAATACATATAGGACATCGAATTTGCAAATTTCTACAATACTCACAATCTTTTTATTTTTTCTGTAGTGATAAATTGACACAAAATTTGATAGAAATCGCAAGTGTTGGATTGGTTGGTTGCTAGGCAGGAAAAGTAATAATTTATTGATTGATATGTGTGTACTGTCATATGGAAGTAGTTATTCGTTTTACTAGGCATAAAAGCACAAGATTTAATGCCGCGGATGAAACCAGCCAAGGCATTAAATCTGCTTTTCTGCCGTGTGAAACATATAATTTTTTCTTCAAATTTGTTCCAATTCCACGCAAAATCGACTTTTTCATATTTAAATTGCGTTCCATTATCAATATCCAATAAATTATTTTATCAAAGGTAACTGGGCCCTGCGTTACTACGTTTACCACTGATGACGTTTGTTGAATATGTTTGTTTACTGTTTACTTTGTCATTGTCAATTCTGAAAAGTTGTCATGTTAGAAATGGATTTACTGCAAAGTGAGGATGAATTGATGCAATTAACACCACCTGAGATAAGAGACCAGGCGCGAGATGTGGAATTTAACCTTTTACCGGAAGAATCAAGAACTGTATATGAACTCACATACAGCAGATTCATTTAATAACCAGTTTGATTTGAATTATTACTTGGAAGGTTGCCTAGCAACGAACTTTTTCTGCCTAGGCAGTAAAAGTGGACTTTTCCTGCCTAGGCCTTAAAAGTACAACTTCTAAGCCTGCCAAGTGTAGTTAAAATGCCGCTTTTGATGTCATTTGGAGAAAAACCATATTTTTTCATTGAATAAAGGATATTGTCACGAATTCTTCTAGCGCTCGTTAAACGCTAAATAATGTGAGGGGTCGAAGAAAGTATTCAGCCATCCAAGAAATCCAGACTCGCGTAGGAGATTAGATACACATTATCGAGATAAGTCCGGAAGATTCTCCATAGGCGTACACAAGTATAAACACGGATACGATTCGGGGACAGCAGAGTTTCAGGAAAGAGCGTTATATTGTTTATCTGAGCGCTTATGTAATTGTATTGTGATAAAGAATTTGATAAAAGTAGCTGAGTGTTGTCTGGAGTTTTGATGAAAGAACCCGATGAAATATCGTAACAGTATGTTTCACGTTTCAATAGCAACAAAAACATGTCAACTTTTTTGAAAAACTTGTGGAAAAATTCTATGGATGGTTTCATCTATTGTTGGTTACTCGACCGGCATCTCTCAAGAATAATTACAGTTTGAGTAAATTGATCTGAGACATTGTTCCTGTCGAGTAATATTTCATAAGGTTAATTCCTGGAATATTTAAATAGTTAAAGTACTTGACGAAGGAAAATATAAAAAACTAGTGCCCGTCACAAGTGACGAGACTGCGTTGATGATCATAAAACGAATCCATCAATACTTTCATTATAAGATATTCATTATTATTGAATCATATCACGCCTACATATTCCCAAGTCCTTTTTTCAAGCAGATCAGTCTAGCCATCATCCATATTTAGCTGTGAAATTTCCATGATGAAGAATGGTCGATAATTGGGTTATCTTGTAATTATTGTTTAATACATATTTGGAGAGCGATTTTTTCACTTTGGGCACTTTTTTCTGTGAAACGCATTCAAAAGACTAGCGGTTGTGATTCAAAATCTTGCATGATAATTTTCAATAAGACATCAACTATTTCAAAGTTTAGAATTCTGGCGAATGGAAGTTCCGAATTTCTGCATGAACAATTTGAGAGAAATCTTTCTGATTTGATTTGTATAGAGAGCATACGGATTAGTTATTCATTTATTTCGTCAGGGGAGTAATTCTGCCGTCCTAAGCCCAAACGGCGTAAGTCAATATTGACTAGTTTTGAAATATTCAGCATTTTGAAATAATTGAATCAGCACACATTTTCTCTAAACAGAATTTTTTTTGCATTCAAGTCTTCATAGAGTAAAGATATTCAAAGATTATTAGTTTTATTAAATATTTCGATATTCAGTTGAAAAACAGATTCCGCTAAGGATTTTGATGCAACTACAATGAGATACGCCCTTTTTTTATTATGTATGGAGAGAAGAAGAACTTCACTGTGAACTTGCTGCATTATTCTCAAAGAAATTCATTCTACTTGTATTATCTGTATACCGATCACCCTGTAGTAACTCTGATTTTGCTAAGTTTTTAAACATAATGACAGAAGCCCTCATCTATATAGAAAGGCATTATAGCAAAGCTAACGTTGTTATATGTGGCGATTTCAATGTAAATTTCCTAAATCCGGAGAAGAAAACGAACTTAGTCGTTGATTTGCTTCAGCAGTTTATTATGAGCAAAAAAATTCATTCAATCACTAGAGTGATGGGAAAGTCTAAAACATGCCCTGATAACATATTCTCAAATATAGAGAGTTCAAAGGCAGAAGTTCTTAGTGTTCCACTGGCAGATCATGATCCTCAAATCTTCACATACAAAATCAGGTGCGACAAAAATACTAATAAGAAATATGAGCTAAACTTTTCCAACAAAAATTTAAGTGTATTCAAAACGCATCTCACTGGAGAATCATGGTCTGATGTGTACAGGGAATCGACATCTGAGGAAATGGCACTAAAATTCCACGAAATATTCATGACACATTTTGAAAAGTCATTTTCTATCATTGAATCGAGTTCACTGAAGAAAACCCACAATGTTGATTATTGGAGAAATAATGCCATTGAACAGCAGAAACTAAATGTTCAATTAGCATATGACATGAATAAAAAATCTCCTAGCGATCTCAATAAACTGCAATATGAGCTGAGTAAAAAAAATACAACGAAATGCTGCTTGAAGCAAAACAAAATTATTACTCGAATCAAATATTCCTTTCCAGCAATAAAAATAAGACAATCTGGAAAATTATAAACTCTGAAAGGGGTAATGACGTGTTCGATGCATCATCTGTTTATGAATGTAATGTGGATCTTTTTGATGAATTCTTTACTGACAACGCGGAGAGTATTGTTAATAATATTGCGACACCAGAAAATGTTTCAATTACTTTCAACCCCTACACATCATTTAAATCTTTTTACCTACGCCCCTTCATTGAAGAGGAAATTATCATTATTATTAAGAGTCTGAAAACAAAAAAGACCCAAGATGTATATGGTATCAGCACTTATTTACTCAAACAATGCGCATCACTAATCGTTGAACCACTTACCATTTTAATAAATAAATGTCTTTCTGATGGTTTCTTTCCGTCAGTGTTCAAACCAGCCAAAGTTCTAGCTATATTCAAGAAGGGAGATGAAAAATTACCTGAGAATTACAGACAAATTCACATATTGCCTACCCTATCCAAAGTAATGGAAAAAGCTATTTTAATACAGTTTAGTTACTACATGGAAAGTAATAATATCTTACATAATCATCAGTTTGGGTTTAGGAAGGGTAAAAGTACCATAGACGCTATAAACAAATTAGCTAACAACATTATTGAAGCTTTTGAAAATAAACAAGCCTGTTTAACTATCTTCACAGATCTGTCGAAGGCATTCGATTGTGTCAGTCATGATAAACTGTTGGAGAAATTAGTATGGTATGGAATAAGAGGAATTCCCAATAAAATAATTGAATCATATTCAGCTAACAGAACACAAAGAGTTTACAATAACAATAGGATAAGTCAAGAACGTATTATCAAAAGGGGTGTCCCACAAGGATCCATACTGGGGCCTTTCCTCTTCCTTATTTATGCTAATGATTTACCTTTATATATGCATCTCAAACTTGAATTACTGACAATATTATATGCTGACGACACGTCATTTTCTGTACATATAGATAGAACCTGTGATGTTGAAAACATATCGGAAAATATTTGTGCCTCTGCTAAACAGTGGTTTGACTTTAATTAACTGTATATGAATAAAACGAAAACAGAAATTTGTGTATTTTCAAACTATCGCTCTGATGCCATTTCTACATCAGAAAGTATAAAATTTTTAGGGGTTCATCTTGGCTCGTCTCTTGCCTGGACCACCCATATCAATAATCTTTGCAACAAACTAGCAAAATCTGTTTATGCCATTAGGCGAATAGCTACAACGGCTGGTCAGAATGCAGCTCAAATGACATACTATGCCTTGTTCCACTCAGCAATGAGTTATGGGTTGCTGTGTTGGGGTAATGCAAGCTACACCCAACTTCAAAGAGTATTCGTCTTGCAAAAAGCTGCTGTACGTAGCATTGTAAGAGCTGACTATAATGAACACTGTAAGCCTCTGTTTGAGAATACAGGGATCATGACTCTATTCTCGCAAATTATCTTTGACAATGTTCTGCATGTCAAATAAAATTATCACACACTCACAACACACTCGGATATTCACTCCTACAAAACACGCAATGGAAATAATATTGTGCCCCTCCTGAGAAGATTGGATAAAAGCAAATCAATTGGCATCACTTGCTTCAATTTACTTCCTGAGAAAATCAAACATCTGCCACTCAGACTTTTCAGAATTACAATGAAAAAACTCCTCACTAAAATGAGCCTGTATACTCTGAGTGAGTTCAATGTTGCTCTTAAGGATTCGCTTTTAGATACCTAGTGCATCTTTTCCATTTTTTATTCCTGTTTCTCTATACGTTGAGAATTTTCAAAATGCATTTTATACTCTACATTTGATTTTATTGTTAAATTTACAGCTCTTTCATGTAACTGTGCAATGTAATAGGTGACTTGTCCAAAATATTTGTATTTTTTATGGATGCAATAAAGTTCTATTCTATTCTATTCTATGCATATACCCTCCGGCCAGAGGGTTTGTGGGTCTCTCCGAAATGTTTTTATCAATCCTAAAAGAAGCCCTTATGATATGGGATTATCCAAAAGATAGTGCATTGTCAGAGTATATCCATTTACAATTCAAATGGATCAAGTGTGGATTCTCAACTTGGTTCGTCTGAGTGGGTAATTACGAGAATCATGTTTTTTTTGGTGGCTATACATTGCAAGAAGTAATCACTGTATTTCCTATCAGTTATGCAATTACACAATTATACAAACGATCACACCTAGCTCCTCATTTCGTAGTTTCATCAGAAATGCATCTACTCCCCAGACAGTGACTCCTCAATCCTAGCAATGGGCGTAGACAAACATTTGCCGAGTCACGAATGCAGTATGCACAGCCAAACATCGAATGAAATGTTTGGTTCGAAATACACTTCGAAGTTTCTTCCTCGTTTGAGTGGCCCTCCGAGTTTCTAATAGCTCCCTGGTGTTTTTCACAACCGAGTAGCCCCAATATAAAACCTATACTGTGGTCGCCCTTGACATGGAATCAGCTATGAATGTGGATGTGGGCCTATAAAGAGTTCTCACTGTAAATTTGCGAAAAGTTTTGCGGATCGCAAGAAAATGCCTTGACTGTGCCCAAGAGGACGTTTAAAAGATGACGCCCTTATACTAAGGGATACTTTGTATTCTGACTTTGTGTGGGTATCATTGTTAAATATGACTGAATGGGGCGAATTACTGCTCGTTTGAAACGTGAAATGTTGCAAGAACACTCGCTAGGTAACTCTCTAGAGTGATACGACAGACGTAATAGAATAATGAAAATGTTTCTCTTGATGGTGTTACTAACTACTACTACCTCTACCATCACCAATTTGGTTTGTACGAGGCAATTTATTCCTCAACTTGAAGGTGAAGACAATTTAATTCAGGTAAACCCATTTCAGCTGTGGATACAGTTGAACTCATACTGTTTTGTCAAATAATTTCCTTATCTTCTGCGATTTTTCCAACGTAAGCATACTAATCTATTTCCACAACTATCTTGTCTGCGTCCTGCTCTTAACAATCCAATATGTGATCACGAACGAGACATTATTCAGTTCTATATGCTGACTGCAAATACCTGTACAATTTTTGACTAGAATAGTTATACATGGGGTTGTATGTTACTTCTGAACGGAACCATATAATACATAATAACGGAGAAGGCTGACGTGAGAAATATCATTTTGATTACTTCTTGTTGAATTTTTTTATGTGACTCCACTCAGTGCCAGAAGGTTGTGATATCAACTTCTTTTCAGGAAGAAAGAAGGGGTTTTGTGGAACCTTGTTTCGAATATATTCAATCCTTCATTCCACACTGCCAAATCATCAAAACTGGACTAATTGTTCCAGGATATTAACATTTCTGAGAGTATATTTTCAACAATTGTCATAATACCGTGAAATATATCACAATTTCAATAGATGTTTCTTCTCGAAGCTCCTTCATTGTCAGACGTAATCAGGCCGAAAATCATGTATACCATGCCTAACGAATACGAAAATCAGAAATATGGTAGACACCGCGCTGCGATGATTTGCCTATATATGGAAAATCACCAATCACTGACAATCATACTTTAACCTGCAATAAGTGTACAAATACTGTCACGATCTTAAGATCACTCTTGCAGACTAATCTGTTACTCTAATTTGAATTTTCAGACGATAAAGCAGCAATTGTGGATCTGGATTCAATGGAAACCTCATCCGGATTGGTGTCAGAGTGTAAAGACTCAATGAACAAGTTGAGCAGGAGAAGAAAAGCTACCCTGATATGGGTCCCAGTTTGTCCGGAGCTCATCCTAAGCGTAACTCAAAGCCTATTTACCTAGGCCCACGAAAAACTGTTGCAAAAACGGTTCTTGGATGTATGGACAATGGCATCAAGAATGAGACAAACGAAGCTTCTCATTGAAGATCTTCCACACCTTCTTACAGAAGACACCCTCTCACCAAACAGAAAAGATCTGAAAACGGTGACTGGACTCAGGCACAACCACCTGAACAGACACTTAACACTGATGGTGTGTCAGATGATCAGGAATGTAGATGGTGTCTGAAAGACGATAAGTCGTCAATACACGCTCCTACTGAATGCTCAGTCTTGGTGCACCAGAGGAGGAATATAGCTGAAGGGTACATGTTTGCGCGCCCCAGAGATATCCAAGGGCACAGCCAGACGTCGTGAAAGAGATAGTCGCCCCTGAATCTCACGAAACAAGGTATCACAAGGATCTCCCTTCTATAAAGAAGATACCACCCATTTATTGATATCTTGTCCCGCTTAAGAGTTGAAAGGGGGACATGACTTTCCTCACCTCAATGAGTTTCAACTCCCTTCTAGACATGCGGCAGTAATATATTTTTCAGCTCAATTTTTTACAGTCTTCCTCTAGAAGAGGAGATACTTTTAGATATAACAAATCATGTCAAACCCAGAATGTGTACACTTCCAAAGAGTATGCCCCATACATTTTTATTATCTCACGATAAAACAAGTAGCAGTTTCAATGGGCATACTGTGAGAAATTGGTTTTCATTTTATTTTTTGGCAATACATTCGAGCAGGTTGTTAGTCCTCCTGCTTCATATGTAACATATTTCCTTTATGATTTTTGGACCTCATCTTGAAAGTTTCTATCGAAATTATTGTTGAACTTAATGAACAAAATTCTGTGTTTTACATGAATTATCACGCAGTATTTTTTTGCAGGTTACGATTCTTGTCACTTTCAATTACTTTCCATTCCAAAAGCCATCTGTCAACATCAAGGAAACTGATTGCGAACTAATAAAACGGAGCGATAAAAATACCCATCTTTTCTGGACCAAATGAACATGTCTACGATGTGATACCGAATCCAACATAATATCTGGAATGACAAATGAAAAGCACATGAATCATTCCCCGACAGTTATTTGTGAGATATTGAAAAAAGACCATCAAAGCTGGATGCTGTAGTTATGCTACATTTTCATGGATGCCGTCAAAGTTTCATTGGTGATATAATTCACCAGTTTCCAAAACAAACGCGTTCATATGGGATGTTTTAAAATGTTGCACTTATCATATTTCATGTCGAAAAATTGATTCTCTCGACAGTGAAGGCTGACTAATTCAACTGATGACAGATTCATTTTTTATAATTAGCGTTGTATTTTTTTACGAAAATTACATTGGGTTTTATGTTACTCTGCCAATCGTATGAAATAATGATCAGTTTGATGTTTTCAAAAAATAATAAATTATAATTATATTGTGATTGGATGAAAGGATTCCATTAGTTTGAAATGATATCTTGTACGAAATTCGACGCAATGATTTTTCGAAACTAGATTCGTGGTTTTCGGTAGTGCAGTGGTTTGTTAATTCACCTTTCAAGCGGAAGACCAGGGTTCGCACTTTAAAAGGTAAGGCCCCGTTGATCCATTGGTCGCACATGTTTCGACTTATGAGGGTTGACGTTCGTCAGCTGGTTAACGGAAACGAGCAATTTTAGAACAATTTTTCAGATGAATTCCATCTACAAAGATGGGTAATTTCTAGGAGTAAGTATATCTTAACGAAAAATTTGCAACGAAAGATCAGAGTTTACTGTACGATTCTCACTAATCGAACAGGAAACTGATGTCCTGTTTTAATTAAGGAATATGTGACTAGTAGTGGTTACTTTCTGCACTATTTTCATCATGTATATAAAAACCGGACTAATAGGTAACTAATTATTCATAAAAAATTAAAAAAAAAGGAAAAGTAGTGTTGTATTATGAGTACTTACTCATTGTTACATTTTCAAATAAACGTTAATTATCGTTTTTTCGTTTCATTTCACTAAACAAGTTATCGCAAATTCATGTGCACCTTCTATAGAAACAATGTTCAAACATAAACTAATCCAAAAAAAAATTAGACTAGTCAGGCACCTCAATAAACTAATTGTTTATTCCCAGTTTACACAACAATAATGTCCAGTAATACTGTATAGTAGTTAATTATCCTGTGCCATTAGTTGAGAGCAGATGACCCGAAATACCAAATTTCAGTTTTATCCTATGAACCAACTGTATTTACAAAAAACCGTGTGGTTCACGTTGATGAAATTATCATAGTTAGTAATAGTTACTGAAGACCTAACTGGAATTCATATGCCTCGTGCCGCTGAGTTTATAGTATCCAGTAAATCATCAACTGAATAATTTACAGCATTTTACGCAAGGCAGAAAGATTACAATTCGCGGATCTCCCTGTGTCCTTTTTGTTCGACGTTTCCCAATTAAAGTGGCAAGAATCATTTCTTGTTGGATTACAGCCAACAAAAATGACGATGAATCATAAACCCGGCTCTGACATAAAAATCCCCTTTCAAATACGGACATATTGCCAAAGGCATATCCTCTGATTTCTTTCGTTTAGGCTATGAAAGACAAAAGTACCCATTTGTCAGCAACATAAACTACGAATATCCATTTTGAAATTGTTTCCGGCCTTTATCTCTTTCGGTACTTAGGGGATGTTTCACCACAGCAGAAAAATATATCACGATTTTTTCCTTAAAAATAGTGAAATCTTTACAGGATAATGTCAACGACATTCCGAATCCTCTTCAAGCATTGAATTGGTTTGTAATTTTTCAAAATTATGTTGTGCTGGGTTATTGCACGTTGAAAGGTGAGGCCTCGTTAGTCCATGGCTCGCACTAGTTTCGACATCTGAGGGTAGACGTTCGTCAGCTGGTTAACGGAACGAACAGTTCTAGACCCATTTTATCACAACAATTATTGAAATTTATCGCTCAGTTATCAACTATATAATAGTGAAAGGGAACTTTTTTCAAAATCCAATTGTTTTCACGGAATATTAGAAATATTTTTATAATGGATAAACATTTTAATCGGCAATTATTATTAGTCTCATAAACTATGAAACTGAAACCTTTGTTGTAAAAGTTGACGCTTCTTGTAGAGATCAATTATCCTTACACTAAACTGATATTATTTGCACTCGACGCGCGTTTTGCTAGCAATGTTAGCATCTTCAGGGGACAAAAACTCATACTGAATATCAAGACTAGTGCTAGCTATTCATGTACTTTACAATCTGAAGTATTGCAAAAACTCCCTTCATTGTTTTCTGGTCCGATTCGGACTTCGTTTATTAACTTCTTCTTATTATGATCAATTTCTCAACAATGAACTGAATAGCGGGCTTTAAGGGAAAGGCCCTTCGTCATAATTCATACTAGTTTAACATTCTGCTATTACTATAACCTCGATTGCATCCGGTAGCCATTTGTCATGCTCATCCTATGATGTGCGTAACATAAGACTAATGAACAGTCTAGAAATAGCAGAATGTGAAAATAGTATGAATCAGAATAAGAGACCAAGTCCATATCGGACCAAGCAAATTTAATAATAATAATAATCGTCTTTATTGTTTCCCAGTTGTAGTTACATACATAAACATGAAATTATGAAAATAGCTGCTGACATATAAAAGGCGAAGTTCAACTTAGCTAGCACAACTGCTATTAAGTTGTTCTTCCACTCAACCTCAAAAAATTCTACCTAAGCTAAGACAAAAATAGGTAATGAATAAATGGTTTTTGAGAAATAGTAACTAATATGACGCTGGAGAAAACGCACATTACTGAATTTATTCTGGTCCCCCAATGATGAAAATGTATACGATTAAAATCAAAGTTGGCTCTCAAACAGAAAGAGTATGAATTTTTTTCGTAGAACAGAAAGTTTCGAGTTTTTCATTTCTTTCGGTAACAGATTAATGACTTGGCATATATTATAACTGAATGATCGCTTGAAAAATTCAGTTTTGAAGCTAGGTGGGGTGAGAGTGCCTTTAAATCTGATGTTCAGATTGTGAACATCAGTACGAAAAGTGATTTTTCTGTACAGGTAAGGTGGTGTTTTGGTTAGTATGATTTTTTTATAAATTTGCAGCATTCAATAAACGTCTATTTTCCATTGTTACCCACACCGTTTCACGTAACTTATATGATATTCTTTGATATTTTCTTATTCCGTGGATAAGCCGCAGACATGAGTTTTGCACTTTCTGTATTTTTTCAACATACTGTTTGGTTAAACATTTGCAGGTAGTTTGGCACGATCTGAGATTGTTAAGCATATCGATAGCCAACCTTTGTATCTAGAATCGCTATCAGTTCTTTTTTTTTTTGAGTGTGAATAATATCAGTTTGGTCTTAGGGTAATAAGTGAACTCTACAAAAACGATTGTTATTATCAATTATTCTTTTTAACTTCTTAATTGATTGCCATCTTTTAGTATTAATTATAAGTATCAAGATAATGTGTGATGGAAATTCTGATTTCTGTGAAGGGTTGCAGCTCTTTGTAAGTTGACCAAAGTCGATCGCGGCGGGTTATTTGTTGCGGCTTTGCCGTACGATGGCCCGCTGTAAGTGGTCTCCTCTGCTCAGTGGAGTAGGAGTTTGAGACTTTGGTCGTCACCTAGCAGATGGCGTTGCCCCTTGAAGGATTACGTCTATATGACATGCGTTGCGATTTTGAAATTTTGAATGATGTGAAGAATGAAACTTCAATTCATTTCGACAAAACGGTCCTCTGTGGGTTGAGTTATGAGGTTTATTTCATTCGGGAAGTGTGTGAAACTTCGGTCGCCTTGAGCATCTAAACTGAAAAATTGAAAATTGAAATGAACTTGCGTCCTGTTTGTTGTCAAAATTCACCAATGGTCACATCAAATTTCTGTTTGTGACACACAAAATTTGCCCTTTTCCTGATCATAACACCATACACGATCACATTTACTTGTATATAACATTTTCAAGTAGAGAAAACCATTAGTTTTGAAAAAAATGCAACCTTCTTCAAAAGTCAATATGAATATGATCAGTTTTCAACCCTAACAATGGAGGCGGCGACATTGGAAATAAATCAGTTTTGACTGTGATTGAACTACAACATCCCAATCATTTGGTGATGATTAATAAAAACATTTTTTGACACAATATTTTTTTTGCTTAAAAATGTTGAAAACGGGTCAGTGAGGGCGTGTGTGGTGTTTGGATAGAAAGAAGGATATATTTTGTTTGTTCGTCAAGACAGAAATGTGATGTGAAAAATGGTAGTTTTTCAACGAAATGGACCACTATCTCCAAAAATAGACGTGTCCGCCAAAAATGTTGTTAGTATCTTTTGTAGGGGAGACCGAAATACCTACGTCAGTTCCACAAACCTTCACTGTTTCGTAACAAAATGAAATATGAAGAAAAAAATCGTTTTTTTTTCCAAAAATTGTAAGTACCCACGTATATGAAAAAATAATACGTGATACCCGGGTATTAAAAAAAGTCGGGTTTGCGGAAACTCTAGACCAGGGGTGCTCAAACTTGAACTGTTGGCGATCTACCTCAATATTGTTGGACTACGATCGATCGACTCTGAGTGAAGGTCTACTCTAAAATGTCAATGAAAAATTTTTTCAAAATTGCGAGTTTATTATATTATTATATAGTGTCTAAACCTAACTAAAGGGTGACTTTGAATATTGAGTGCAAATCATGTTCGACAGTTAGTCGATTGCGATATTTCGACTTAATTATCTTCATATCAGAAAATGCAGACTCGCACAATTAAATTGACCCAAACGCGGCTTTTCTCTGACAAGTACCGCCGCCTTTTCCTGCTAGCACGAGAGAAAGTGGTGAGGGTGTTATTCTGGCCTAATTTTGGATCGAATAAATTTTGGTAGTTTATTCATTTCATTTTGTTCTAGTGACTTATCTTCTGAAACAGAATCTGTGAATAGTTCTATATCGGAAATTTCTTCTCAAGATCGACTCAAAAAGCACTGGCGATCGACCGTTTGAGCACCCCTGTTCTAGACAGTAGACCACATATAATTCAAACCACATGAAATCTAAATTCATATCCTCGGTAAATATGCTTCCCGTGCGGTTGAATGTATTTACTGAAGACCCGTTCGAGCGCATCTCCAATATTTGAATTGGTTTATTTGCAGACAGCTCCAGATTCCATGCGGATTCCGATGTAAGCAAGGTGACAAACTCAGCAGACGTGCCTCAAATGAAAAAAGCATTTACATTGACCTAAAATCGGGGACAATTCGGAAAGTGGGTCGCCACCCGCACATCTTTCGGATGTTCGACGATCCATGCTCGAATAAATTTCAATCTAGTACGTTTCAATGTGATATATGTGGCTGAAAATTTCGAACTGGGAAATACCTACGTTCCGACAGGAATCTTATTCAGTTCCTTATTGTACTTTAGGAGTCTGCAATTCGCTTGATTGATATTTTTGAATAGATTTTCATATGGATGTCGCAGAGAAATGAGAATAACCCAATCAGAGAATGAAAATTCGAATCCGGATGGTAGCTATGAGGATGTCGGTTGAAAATCCTAGGAGTTCAGGTAGTAGTATATTACACACCGAGGTCGGAAGTGATTCATTTTTGTCGTGAGCTAAAATCTCCAGACAGGAATGAAACTTCCTACCGAGGTTTGTATACTATTTTATTTACAAATTATTCTTCGTGGTGCCGTTCCATATGATTCACCCTGTAGTAACATCAGTTCTACCTAAATCGGCACAACATTGAAAAAACGTACGGAATTTTTCGATAGCTGATAACGATACTTGCCCGCATACCTCACTTCATCTGTTGTGCCTAAATCGAGTGCATCGCGTACGTTGAAGAAATAATAACATGCCAAGGAAAATGGTTAGTTCTTCTGACTTTGATTATGACAGTGAAAGTGATAGTGACCGACAAAAGAAGAGAAAGAACAGGAAGAGGAAAATGCAATTTGACAAACTAAGGAAGAAAATAGCTCGTCTAGAAAAGCAGTTTGGCCTATCCGAGTCAACTAATCAAGATCAAGGTAAAACCTTTAGTATAAACGTTTATACAGTGAGGTCCTTTTATATTTCCAATTGACTGGAAAAATACGGCAGTCCAGTGACTTGCCTTGTGGCAACTCTGTTTTTAACATCTTGTCAGACTCATCATCATATTCGATCGGGTAGTCATGTGACTTACCATATACGATCGGGCGGACAGGTGTCCTGCCACTTCTGAATATTTCATTTTTTCCTACAGGTGCCTCCGAATCAGAACCAGGACCTATTCTTGAGAAGACTCAGGCTCAGGTACATGAGAATACACCTACCGTTACAGCTGTAACAGCAATACTAGGCGTCGATCCATCTGTACCTACAGCTACTTCTGTTATATTGCATGACGAACTTGTTGTTCGATGGGCAGTTTATCTAGAGAAAGGGATAGACAAAGACGTTAAGAAGGATTTGTTAGGAAAATATCCACTTGTTGCCAATTGTCCCGGTTTGAACCCTCCAAAGTTGAACCTGGAGCTTCTGAGTTGCCTACCTGAACCGGTTTTACGACAAAACAAATTTTTTGCTCGGTGTCAAGAGGAATTAGCTTCTAGTTTAACCGCATTAGGATCTCTGATGTCTCAATTTCTGGAAGATCCAGAAGCAAACAAAGAACCCCTAGGGGTGATGGCAGATTCAGCTCAGATATTGGCCAATCTTCATAATACTCTGTCTGCTCATAGACGTTACGTCATTATGCCCCACGTGAAACCTGACATCAAAAAAGTCTTCGAAGAAGCAGGGATCGGAGAATTCTTATTTGGTCCCGATCTCCACGAGAAGGTAAAGTCCAACATTGCTGTCCGAAAAGCGGGATCAGAAATGAAGACTCCAAATAAAAGTTGGCAACCTAGGCCAGGACCTTCGAATGTTCCTTCAAGGACCACCGTCCAGACACTCCCTGTGTCTTTAAACTACCAGCGCCCCAGATTCAGGACGAAACTAAAAACAAGGAGGGGAGAAGTGGACAGGACAAACCGCTACAACCGGTACCAGAAGGAGCCCCAAAAGATTCGCCATCCAACTCGTCGTTGATTCAGGTACGAAACTTATCTGCAGGTTCTCTAAAATTGTTTTATGACCATTGGAAGGAAATTACTCAGGATAAATCTGTATTGAGTTGGGTTCAAGGTATGACTATACCTTTCGAACGAACACCTTTTCAGTTTCGAGCACCTAAGATACACAATTCAAAAAATGATTTGAACAATATGAGACAAGCTGTTTCAAATTTATTACATGAAGGAGCGATTTCTTCATGTCAGCACACATATGGTGAATTTTTATCGTCATATTTTCTTGTTAAAAAACCAAATGGTAATTTTCGTTTCATTTTAAATCTGAAAAAGTTGAATAAATTCATAACTCCACCACATTTCAAGCTTGAAGACACCAGAATGGTCCAGAAAACAATCACAGAAAATTGTTTTTTTCACCAATTTAGATTTGAAAGATGCTTATTTTTCAGTTCCGGTGAATGAAAAATATAGGAAATATTTGAGATTTGAATTTGAAAATACTCTTTTCGAATTCAACTGCTTGCCATTTGGTCTTAATATAGCTCCCTACATTTTCACGAAATTATTGAAACCGGTTTTAAAATCATTGAGGCTCAAAGATATATTATGTATTGCTTATTTGGATGATTTTTTAATCATAAGTAACACGAAATCTCAATGCGAAATTAATACGCAACAGACTATAATTCTTTTGACATCCTTAGGATTCCGAATTAATTATGAGAAGAGTTCTTTGACTCCATCTCGTGAAATAAAATATTTAGGTTTTCTTTTTAGGAGTGATTCCATGATTATTTCGTTGCCTTTTGACAAGAAAATAAAAATTTTCAACAAATTGACAGAAATTTATGGTAAAAAAGTATGTAAGATACGGGAGTTTGCAAGTTTACTAGGACTGCTGGTTGCAGCTTGCCCAGCAGTTCAGTACGGTTGGCTCTACACCAAGAGGTTCGAAAGAGAAAAAAGTTTGGCTTTACGCCTCAACAATAAAAATTTTAACAAATCAATGCCTGTTAACTTTTTTCTGAATGAGGACTCCAAATGGTGGTTGAAGAATATCATGGACTCATACCAAAATATCAAACAGAAACCCTTCGAGCTGGAAATTTTTTCTGACGCTTCTAGCACAGGATGGGTAGCGTTTTCAGGTGACGTAAATACGCATGGTTTTTGGAGTGATACAGAGAAAAGATATCATATAAATTATCTCGAGCTTTTAGCAGCTTTTTATGCACTAAAAACATTTACAAAAAATATTATGAATACTTCTATATTATTGAGGCTAGATAATATCACAGCTATATCGTGTATAAATAAAATGGGCAGTGTTCAATTCGACAACTTGAATTGCATAACACGAAAGATCTGGAATTAGTGCGAAGAGCGAAAATTAAATATATTTGCTTCATACATAAGTTCCTCTGATAATATTGAGGCAGACCTTGGGTCGAGATCTCGGTCGGTGTCAACTGAATATGAATTATCAGATAAAGTTTTCAAGTTTATTTGTGAAAAATTTGGAAATTCAGATATTGATTTGTTTGCAACAAACTTGAACGCTAAATGTAGAAATTATGTTTCATGGTATCCAGACCCTAATTCCCTATATGTAGATGCTTTCACTATACCTTGGAAATGCTTTTATTTTTATACATTTCCTCCATTTGCTATCATTGCTAAGGTATTGGAAAAAATAATTGATAATCAGGCAATCGGTATAGTAATAGTGCCACATTGGCCGACACAGCCACCATAGATCGCATTATAGGGTAGGTATTGGGCGGAAGTGGGTTTGGAATCATATGGAACGGCTCCACTCGAATAATTAAGATTGATCTTTCTTCAGGTAAGTCGATTAATCTTTAAATTGAAATTGATAAATCTCTGTTTCGTTCTGAATATATCTAAAATATTACATTCAACGACAAATTACCAAGAACGCGGTTTTCTCAGAAAAATCAAGTAGATATATTGTTACCGTGACTACGGGGTATACAATTGTCACCATTATAAATAAATGTCAGATAAAGTCAATAAATGACAGATGAAGTCTAGAATAGATAAAATGAGGGCGGGAAGTAGAGGTGTGTAATGTGACACTTCCCAACCTTTAATGACGTTAGTAATGACAGCATTACATATTATATGGTTGTAAATAATAGTATATTATGCAACGATCGTGTAATGATGGTTATTAATACATGAGCATAAACCAGGATACGAAACAAGCCGAAGGTGAGTTTCGTATGGTTTATGCGAGTGTATTAATAACCATTACATGAGAGTTGCGTTCGCTATTTTATCTACACCCAATAAATAATGAAGAACTAAGAATATTATTATCATTAGATATTTATATTGAACACCATAATAGTAGGTAATCAATCGTCTTTCTCTGAAAAATTCTACAAAATTATATTTAATGGTATAACCACGGAAAATACAACAATGAGAAATGAAAAAAAAAACTGCCAAAGTCAGGAATTGAACCCGGACGTTTCTGATCTCTGCCGGCGCCATTGATCACTCGGCCATGAGATCTCATTTGATTTGGTCGAAAATAAAAACATATGTGTTGCATTTGTCAAATGAAAAATATAATCCTTTCGATTGTATTTTTTTCTTGTCTAAGACATCTGAGGAAGAGTCGCTGGTAATTCTTCTATATCACTGCTATAAACATTTTCATTCGATTATCGAAAATCGACTAAATTCTTCAAAAAATCAATACCTACTGATTTCGACTTGACAAACGTCAAAATGCAAAGCTTGCACATCATGCTTGATTGAAAAATAATGGGTTTCTATTGGTTGAAAATCTGTATCGTAATGGATTTCATTATAAAACGGGTGGTGGGCCTATAAGTGTATTATTAGAGTACAGGTGTAGATAAAATGTATTTAACATGGACCATATATTATGAACACAACAGCATGTGACATGCCACGTTACTCAGATTATCACTTCATTAGGCACGGGGTGTAACAGGGGTCTGTAATGGGTCCTGAACTGTTCGTGATCTATACTACTGACTTATTTCTCCATATTGAACATGTGCATTTTACCGTGTATGGTGATGATCCAAAATTCTATCCCTTGAATTCTGATACCAACAGCCAAAGTGAGAGTGAGTCAAAACTAATTATTTTGAAACAATCACCGATTCAGAGAAATAAAAATACAAGTGAAACCCAAACAATCCTCTTCAGCTCAACACCAACTATATTTTGAATCAGAATTATCAATTTCAATCATTTATATCATATCATTCATCAATTTATTAGGTAAGCATTGAAATAAGATGAATAATTTTTTTGGCTTTCATTTTCTTCGATTCGAAAAAAAGAAATTACAACTTCCATGAATGAACTCAAATGAAAAATATATATAAACAGTCTCATTCAATGGGTGTGTATCATTCAAAGACGTTTGGAAGAAGGAGTCCATCTAAAGGAGCTACTCCCCTGCCTATATGGCAACGACGTGCACGACGTAACATAGAAATCACTTTTTGTTGCTCAATATGTTTACCAATCATATGAAAATTGAATCGAATAGATGGCAAACATGGAAATATCAACACAAACAAAATAGAGAGCTGTTTGTAGAAAAAATCTCAGTCACCGAGATAATATTTCATTCTAACCCGAACAAGAAATCATTTCGCTCAGAGAAAATGTCTCCTGAGCTCTTTAGTGGAAAAATGGATAATCTACTGAATACTTTCACTAGAATCTTTCAGACATTTCTGAAATATTTAACTCATGACAAGTCTGTCATCAGTTTAAATTGACATTTCGGTGACGAACATTCATTTGAAAACCAAAACCAGCCATCGTTATAATGAATATTTCCATCGTATGTTAAAAATCCCATATGAAGCGGGACATTTTCGATCAATTACAGCGATAAATTCCCGGCGGGACATTTTCGGGCTGATAAATACCCGGTAGGTATCGAAAAATACCCGCTCGGTCCGTGTATCTATAGTAACGATTGTTAAAATGTACATTTGTCATCTTGACAGGAGTAAATACTGAATTCCAAACGTCGTTGTTTTAACTCCGGAAATATTTCACCGAATTACACTCGTGCATCAAAATAAACCTGATAATTTTACATTCAAGCATGTTGTCAGTAAAAAAACTCCATTCGGTTATTTTCATATTTTGCTAAAAGGGCCCTCCTTTTTAGACAACATGCTTTCATGGAAAATTATCGGTAATTTTGAAGCACTTGTGTAATTACTCCCGAATATTTCCATCGTATGTTGAAAATCCCCTATGAAGCGGGACATTTTCGATCAATCACAGCGATAAATTCCCGGCGGGACATTTTCGGGCTGGTAAATACCCGGTAGGTATCGAAAAATACCCGCTCGGTCCGTGTATCTATAGTAACGATTGTTAAAATGTACATTTGTCATCTAGACAGGAATAAATACTGAATTTTAAACGCCGTTGTTTCAACTCCGGAAATATTCTACCGAATTACACTCGTGCATCAAAATAAACCTGATAATTTTCCATTCAAGCATGTTGTCAGTAAAAAAACTGCATTCGGTTATTTTGTTGATGCTTTTTTTGGCTTACTTCTCCGAACCGAAAAATATAAATCACAACTTTTATTAAAGAAGTAAAATCATAAAATTTTTAGAAAAACTTTCTTTTGATAGGTACGTTCGAAGACGTTTGATTCACTTATAAAAAGGAAGAAAAAGTATCTAAAACAGCTACGCCCCTGCCTAAAAATTGTAATTTCCATTTTTTGAATTGGAAAAGAAGACAGTCAAAAAATAATTCAAGCTTCGTTATCTTCACAAAAATATCTAAGTCTCTGATTGAACATTGAAATAAAATAAATGTTGAAGTCAATTCAATGTAAATGCTGTCTGCAAAATGTTTTCTAACCAGTCATTTCTCCTGTGAATGCTAAAGAGGTCGGTTTGCTCTGTTGTTCCCCGCATTTCTTATATCTTGATAGGATGACATTTTCCGAGTCCTTGAATTTTTTTTTGAGTAATTATTCCACAACTAGTACCTCAATACCCTGATCTGTAATAAATGAATCCTACCAGGCGAAATAGTGGCGCTGTGGTTTTGTGCCCGGCTAATGACCGACAGGTCGTGGGTTCGATTACTCAATGCGGCAAAAATTATTCTTTCGAAAATTCCTCTCTTTTGTATTGGGGAATGACTCTGCTACGTTTAATGATTGAAAAGGCCGCGAATAATCATGCTAACAAGGCCTACTTGCTGAAGAACTTCAATCGAAGTCGATGGTATTTGGTATAAAAAAAATTACAAATGACAAATTCTACTACTAACGTTAACCATAGTTTCTGGTTCAGTATCAATTTCTCCTGAGGAAGATAACTAAACGAAACACTTATCGAGAGATGTGAATTTGCTTAACCAACCAGGATCTGAAAAAATAAAAATCAATATTGAATCTATACAAGTGTAGAAGGGCAGATTCTTAATCTACCCCGAGAAGTTGCTGCGATAATTCAAAAAAATAATTTCTTTTGAATTGAACATCTTCAATTAGTCAGCAACTTCTCGTATAACACAAATTTTGCCTTTCAAAAAAATTAAAGAACTAATATTTACCAAATCTGCTTTCGTTTTCGAAACTTTCATAATAGTTTAATCTAGTTTAATTTTTGTGCTCGATTTTTGTGAATGTCGGAAATTTTTTCGTTTCCGAAACGTCACTATAAGTATTTTGATAAATTATAGTTCTTGTATTATTCGATAGGCAAAGAGATATACAAGAATACAATTCAGAAGGAATTATTTTTTTGAATTATCGCAGCAACTTCTAGGGGTAGATTGAAAATCTGCCCTTCTACACTCGGATAGATCCAATATTAATTTCTATTTCTTCAGATTGTGGTAAGTTAAGGACCCCAAAAAGCTAGAAGAATGAATCCATCCAGCACATAATAATGTCTGTCAAACAGTAAATGAATTCGCTGTCATTGACCTCCATTGAAAGTTTTCACTATAATAATAAAGATTTCGATTTTTCTGATCACTCAATGTTTAGTTTAGTTTCCTCCATAATTTCATCAAAAAATGCTGAAGATAGAGTGTTGATTTTCAGTAAAATAGAATAAACAATGAGATCGGAACCTTCAGTGTGAAAGTTGAAACTTTTTGTAGAGATACATCAAACTGATATCATTTGCACTTGACGCGCGTTTCGCTAAAAAGTTTAGCATCTTCAGGAGAAGGAAATTGATACTAAGTCTATATTCTGAGGATAGATAGTTATATACATCACAATTTCAGGTAGTGCAGTAACTAAGTCTGTTACTAGTCATCATTCTGATTGAATCATAAACAATAAACCAAAAATATGGGTGGGTCCTTTGTCATCATTGATGATATTTTCACAATTCGCTATTTCAAGACTCTCACATGCATCGGGGAGCCTTGTGTCATTCAAATGCTAAATCAGTTTCAGATTTCTTTCACCAATTCTGTGGTCATTCTGCAGAGTATGTTGGGCTACACTGGACTTGTCTGCCGTTCCGTATCTCATGTGTGCAAAATGCTCTTTGAAACAGGTTTCCTATAAAAACCCATTTTCATATGTCTCATCAGTAAAATAGAGTTTTATTCCATAACTTATCCAGTTCATTCATTTTCATTATATCTTAGAATCCTTCCATAATATCAATTCCACCGTTTCCACATTTTTTGAGTTTCAACGATTTGGTTTGAGTTGTGACCAAACTATTCATCGTGTCAAAGGAATATTTTTACACCCGACTGAATTAAGAATAGTTATGATGCGAAATCTGAGAGGTATATCATCATCATTTAATTCAATAGGAAATCGTCAAATAACAAAATTTTTATCTCTCCTTTGGTTGGAAAATTTGTGAACAATTGCATTGCCCAACCTGAAAATAGATCGTACTATAATTATTATTTCCGATAGTTTTCTAATCAATCTACTCGAGTAGCTCTCATTTCGAAAAGTGAAACTGTAATAATCTGCCACGTTTACTATAATAATAGATTATACCACGAGTCAATATTATTATTCTCAAGGAATTTTCACGAACCGAGCCGCGTCAGAAGTAAGGAAGTAATATTTGAAGAGAATAATAGTCATCATTGCGAGTAGTATACTCTACTTTATTTACGACTAATTAATTTATCATAAATAAATGTTTCATCAGTTTCATTCATCTCAGTTCAAATACACACCACTACCAACGCGTTTGACACTGACCCTTTGGAGTTTGGTTATATCTTGTCCATGGTTATATTCAATTCAAGAAATTTTGTGATAGGACAACAAGAGGAAATAAAGATAATTACTATTAATTCCTCGCCATTAAAGAAATATTATTATATGGCATTATACTGCATGAACCATCAGTATAATACTTATGTATTAGTCGTAAATAAAATAAGTGAATCAATACGTTCCTTAGGTTTTCTACTTTCGAACTCTCATACCCACACCATCAAATAATGGGCAATGAAGAACATTTGTTCAAATATTCCATATTCATTATGATAGCCCAAGCGGGGATTCCGGGATTTACTAAAGCGCGGCAGATTAATATACAGGGGGGTACCTTTAACCCGGTTAAGTACTTCCACCATATATGAGCCCTATATAAATAAAAAATATATAAAAATAATATAAAATAAAGGATCAGAGAAGTAAAAAAAATTATCATCTGAAATTCTGCAGTGCGTCAGATTGAGGTAGGGTAAGTTAGTTATATCATGAAACGTGTATATTCCACTAATCTGACAATTCGAGAGTGACCTAAAGAAGGAGGAGGGCTACAAAGTTTTAAAAAAACGTCATCTCGACATTCTCGAGCGTGACTAATTTTATTTTTATTCTGAAGTGAATAATTCAAGAATTGCCAAAAACATATGATCTGATGGTTTCCACAAGCCGAAATAATAAAAATTCATTGATAAAGTTTAATGTGTGCAGCTACGTGATGCCTATATTTCCCTCTGCACGTTTCTATTTCTCTTTCACTCCGTCCCCACTATGGTTTCTGTTGCCATGATACCATGACAGTTGATTACACTCGTTGGTGGCATGATATTGTTTACAAGTACTTATTCTACTGAAAAAATTATACACTTTTTTTATTTGCATTTTTTCCTGAGCTTTGCAATTAATTAAATTCAATGATTAAAAAAAAATCAAATTGGCAGAATAGGCGAATCCCTCCAGATAATCGTCAGATTATAAGACTGCAACGTCTAGGGCGTACAGATGGAACCATATATATCTTAATCTGATGCGCTTGTGTATTTCAAAATGTCGATTTTTTTTTCACATTCTAATAGCGGCCGCGAGATTGCGTCACATCCAAACCGTCAGATCATTATATAAGAGCTTTTTTAAGTTCACTTAACAACCCCTAAAAAAATCTGACGCGCCCATGAAAAATGTTTTCTTTCATTTTCAACCCAAATAGCAAAATTTTATGGCAAAGGTTGAAAGTTTTGAATATCAATAAAAAACACCCAGTCAAAACTATTCCAGATGATTTGAATAATCCCAATGAGATAAACAATCATTTTTTAACAGCTATACCGTACCTAACAATACCGGATAGGCAACTGATGCAATTTTATAACGATAACAAAAAATGTAACTTCGATAGCTTTTTTTCTTTTTCAACGGTAGAAGAAAATATAGTGTATAAATACTTATTAGAAATCAAATCCCAATCAGTTGGAGCCGATTCAGTGCATATAAATATGTTGTTGTTGTGCTGCCCTAATATTTTGACATTTTTGACTCATATAATCAACTGTTCCTTGGTTGAAGGTATATTTCCAGATGAATGGAAAATTTCAAAAATCACTCCATTACCTAAAAAAAAAGATGTAGAAACACTTAATGACTTACGACCTGTAGCCATATTACCGGTTTTATCTAAGGTGATAGAAAAAATAATGAAATTTCAAATAAATACACATATCGAACAATATAATATTTTGCCTGCCACACAATCTGGATTTCGTCAAGGGTACAGCTGCACAACTGCATTACTTGATTTAACAGATGATATATTTAGAGATATTGACTCAGGAAAAACAGTTGCACTAACATTACTTGATTATTCAAAAGCATTTGATACCATCAACCACCAAATACTATACTCAATTCTAAACTTTGTTGGATTCTCGGAAAACGCCGTAAAATTTATCGAAAGTTACCTAACTGATCGCTTGCAATATGTGGAAACAAATGAAGGAAAATCACAGGTGCAACTTATCACGAAAGGTGTACCACAGGGTTCAATTCTAGGACCATTGATGTTTTCTTTATATACCTGTAACATATCTACGTGTTTGAAAAACTGCAAAGCTTATATGTATGCTGATGATACCCAACTCAAATACTCTTTTTTCCCTAAGGATACATATATAGCTAATAATACTATAAATGATGATCTTGAACTAGTAAAAACAGAATCTAATAAACATCAACTATTCATCAACCCAGCGAAATCATCAGTTTTAATTTTTGGGAAAAATAAAAAGATAGTAGAGGAAAATATGAACGTTTTTGTTGATGGGTGCAGCTTGTCTTGCTCTAAAGTTGTGAGAAACTTGGGACTAGAATTGGACACAGAACTCCGTTTCACACAACATGTTTCGAAATGCGTGAAAAAAGCTTACTATAACCTAAAATTACTATATCCCCATAGACATGTATTACCTCAAGCAATTAAAATTCTACTCACGAATACTTTAGTCCTTAGTCATTTCAACTACTGTGACACACTTTTTGGGCCTTGTTTAACTCTCTTCGAGAAAAATCGTATTCAGAGGGTTCAGAATTCATGTCTCAGGTACATATACGGTATTAAAAAATTAAAATAAACTTAAGGATGCAGGATGGCTTAATATGATCTCTAGAAGACAGCTTCACTTGGCAGTATTGTTCCATAAAATAATAACTAAAAAAAATCCACCATACCTTTCTCGAAAAATTACATATCGAAGTGAGATACACAACGTGAATATTCGATCTCAGGGTAAGATTTCACCACCACCACACCAGACAACCATATTCAAACGGTCATTTTCATACACAGTATATACACTCTATAATTCTATACCAGAAAATTTAAAGTCCATGTCCATTGCAAGATTCAGGAAGCACTTCAGAGAATTGTTGGTTAATGAAACGATTAAACTTCATTAATTACATTTACTTCAATTTTTGAATTGTATCCTATGATTTGTCTCGAATGAAATTGAGGGTTGACACTTAGGATCAGCTTTGCTGTATGTCAACTCTTTTTTGTAGTTCTGATTGGAATAATCACAATAAACTTTCTTCATAATGTAATATATGAACTGCAAATAAACATTACTATTACTATTACTATTACGTACGACCACCCCATCATGGAAACAATCAGATTAACATACGTACACTCTTAAAAATATGTAGGACATAGATGATATCAATATCTGACGCGCTCGAGTATGTCCATGCAATAGTTTTTTTAACATTTTTGAAAATCTATAGCCGCTCCCCCTACCGATGAAAAGGTATACATTATATAACATTTTTTTCTTTTCATCATCTAAGCTTCGCAACCCAATAGGTCTCTTCGACGCTCGAGTAAATTCCGATTTAGCAGCGTGGGCTCTCCTACTATTATGCATTTCTAATCCCAACGAGATGATATTTTGAATTATTCATGTAATCGACAGTTTTCCATAAACAAAAATACTGAAGGAATTGAGTAACACCCGAGTTCAGAACAAAAACAGTTGGACTGTTGAGGTTTGAAGGGTTTGTCTGGAATATATCTACAATTATTGGGTGGGTGACTATTTTGAACAGTCCTCGATAAGTATTTATTGAGAACCCGAAAACGGCTCTTGAATCATTATTCAACTTCTCAGTTTGTCTGAAGGGAGACATTTCCTCTTCGTCCTTGCTGAGTACTTCCAAGGTTTCAGTATTACATCTCCTTGATTTAGTCTGGAAAGAGCGACGCCATTTTCTGCGTTGTAGTTTGAAATTGTTTGCCGAAAGAATTTCTCTCCATTGTTTGACGTGGTCAGGGGCGTTTTGAATTATGAAGTAGACTCTTTCAAGCGCAAAATTGGATAACCCAATAAAAATTCTGTAGTTTCGCAATGTAATGATGTGGCTGTGTGCTCGGTGGTTTTTGAATCTTTAATGAAAGCGAGAACTACCAAACGTAGTTATTATTTCAGAAGGGAGCAATGAGGTGTAGCGGAAAGCCGTGTATTCTGTGAAGTTAGAACAGGTCAAGAATCGGTGATTTCAAGTCCGATGATACCTGAAATTTCTTCTGCTGATTTTGGGGTAACTCGTTCCCATGCTGTAGACAAGGATGATGACTCTATTTCTTATTTTTCCCCGTATATTTTTTCATGTTTTCAAAACTCTCATTTCAACGTATATTTTATGATGATTGGATTGATATAAATGTTCATTCTCCGGAAAAAAACATTGATAGTCTGTCTTACTGAAAAAAAATTATTGAAAAGTCCTGCTGAAACTTTTTCTAGAGATCAATTACCCTAACACCAAACTGATATCTTTGCACTCGATGCGCGTTTCGTCAACAAGATTAGCATCTTCAGGAGAAGAAAATTGATACTAAATCGAAAGGTAGGGTTAGTTTTATATACCTACCTACCTACAGTTTTCCGGTCCGATATGGACTTTGTTTGTTATTGCTAATTATTCTCATTAATTGTAGATAATGAACTAGTGCAGACACAACCTGCAAACTTTGTTGGTCCGTCATTTGTTATTATTGATCATTCTGCTTACTTTCTCAACAATAAACTGAGAAGCGGGCTGAAAGGGATAGGTCCCTTGTCACCATTCATGCTGTTTTCACATTTTGCTATTTCTAGACTCTTACATGCATCGAGTAGTCTTGTGTCATGCACATGTTTGATCAGTTTTAGATTGCTTTCACTAATTTTGTGGTCATTATCTAGAGCGTGTTGGGCGACAATGGATTTTTCTACCCTTCCGTATTTCATGTGTGCAAAATTCTCCTTGAAACGGGTTTAGATAGCTCGTCGGCCCTGGCCGATGTATTTGTTGTTGCAATCTTGACAACTAATTCCGTAAATTTCCGACTTTTCTGAGTGTTTTAATTATTCCTGCTGAATTTTACTGATAATATTTTTATAGTGGGTTGGAACAGTTGTCTAGCAATGAATACACAAAATAAAACATACTGAGAAATAGAATGCTACAGTATTAATTGAGTGGTACTCCTGCGGTCCAAAGCGTATCCTGGGTTGAGATGGTACCAATGCCCTCAATCTCAAAATTTCGATTTGACCTGCGAATGTTACCCAGACCTGAAGAAAATTCACCATTATTTTTTTGCCGCCTCTACCACCTTCTAAAGGAGAAAAATAGATATATTTCACACTTTGTTTTTTTTTCTCAAAATCTATCATTGGAAAAATATTGAAAAAGTTTACGTATTCAGAAGACAAGATTGTCTTTAAAATACTATTTTTTGGGCCCCTACCTGTCGGTCTTGGTCAAAATATCATTCGAATGAGCCATTGAAAACAGTGAATACAAAAGTTTTATTTCACAATTGTATTTTTATTCAAGATTTCACAATAAAAATTCAGTACTGTTTGAACGTCATGAGTTTGTGGTGGATAAATATTTCTTCCGTAGTTTTCTGGGTTTCGAACCTACCACAATCTGTAAAAACAAGAATAAATATTGTAATATACAGTGTGTCCCTAGACCAGTGGGACAGTTGAATATCTCTTGAACCAATAGGAATTTTCAAAATATTATAAGTATTATTATATTGCATTATGAGAGCTAACTTCAGGAATTACTATTTTTTATACGAGGGGCGCAAGAAAGGCTCACAAAATCGAACATAAATTTTTTCAAATGGAACACCCCATATATTTCAATATATCTGAACTCTCATTCCTTTAGGCTTATTGTTGGTTTTTTATTTTTGAGAATCCGACAAGGCGTTGCCAAGTTATACCAGTGGTTCATGAAATGCAGAAATTTTTTTAGACAAACCCATTATTCATCCTACGAAGAATTTCTGGAATCATTCAGGACTGTTGGTAGTCGGTAGCATATTCTATAATATGGAATACTCATCTTCTTCGAGAGTTATACAGGGTGGTCAGAAATATTATATGATTTTCACGAAATTCAAACTTTCTTCACATCAATTTTTCAAATAGTGCACCCTGCAATATGAATTATATTCTAGCCCATTGGTGATTTGATTGCTTATGGTCAATGGTTGTGAAAGAGACATGTGAATTTTGTCATCAGAAAATGCAAACAAAAAATCATCAAACTACGTATAACACCGCAATTGTTGAAGAACGTCACAAGAAATCATGTAATGAAAAATTTCGAAATGTGCCTTGCAGCAAACGGAAGACAATTCGAACATTTATATTAATATTATCGTCCCTAATTATTTGTCAACACAGTTTTTTTTTTTTGTTGAGACTGTTCAGGACAGTTGAATGAATAAATAGTTCACTGCATTATTTTATTTGCATTTGCTGATGATGAAATTCATATGTCTTTCTCACAATCATTGGCCATAAGCAATCAAAACACCAATGGGCTATAAAATAATTCATATTGTAGGGTGCACTATTTGAAAAATTGATGTGGAGAAAGTTTGAATTTCGTGAAAATCATGTAATATTTCTGACCACTCTGTATAACTTTCGAAAAAGATGAGTATTCCATATGATAGAATATGCTATGCTATGAATGATGGGTTAGTCTGAAAAAATGTCTGCATTTCATGAACCACTGGTATAACTTGGCAACGCCTTGTCGGATTTTCAAAAATAAAAAACCAATAATTAGCCTAAAGGAATGAGAGTTCAGATATATTAAAATATATGGGGTGTTCCATTTGAAAATTTTTGATGTTCTATTTTGTGAGCCTTTCTTGCGCCCCTCGTATAAAAAATAGTAATTCCTGAAGTTAGCTCTCATAATGCGATATAATGTAAACTTATAATATTTTGAAAATTCCTATTGGTTCAAGAGATATTCAACTGTCCCACTGGTCTAGGGACACACTGTATATGTAGAAGGGCAGATTTTTAATCTACCGCTGAAAGTTGCTCCGTCTATTGAAAAACAGTTTCCTCTGGAAATATGCCCTTCTACACTTTTAAATATTCCAATATCAATTGTTTTTTCAGATTGTGGTAGGTTAGAAACCCAGAAAATTACGGAACAAAAATTCAGTGTAATTCAACCCCTCTTATAAAAACTATTAATCAAAGAATTTTCCTTCATTTCTGATAACCATGAAAGCGCTCTTTTTGTAAATAAATATTGATTGTCAGATCTATATTTTCTCTTTTGCGTTCAAAATCGTTATTATTTTTATTATGATGATGATGATATATTGCGATACCAATAGTGAAGAAATAAAAGATGCAGCGAACGCCGCATCGAAAAATCTTTTGCCAAGCAAAGAGAGTCAATAATAGCAGTACTTCTCGTCTAGATGATTTTATAAGGAATCAAAATAATCACATTATTTTTTTTCAGGTATGGTCCGGCATCAAGATGATATTGAAGTTGTATTCAATGACACACTCCTCAGGAGGCTTTCCACAACTGAATTCAGTTGATTTTGAGGATCATAGAAAGTCTAAGTTTTCGATTTTGTGAGTGTTTTTATCACATTAAATTTGTTGTTTTTTCCTGATAACAGTTTCAACATAGTTTGCAATCAAAATAAGATCCAATCGCTATAATCCTCTTGGACCTTACGGTAAGAGAAATTTTACTATCATCGGTACAGTCATTTCATGATTTGGAGGTGTATAAACCGCTAATGAAGTGTGAGATCTGACTAATAATTCACCTGCAGTTCAATGCAAGGCAGCTGATCATTACGCATTCTATACTTATTGTTTCTCAAATATTAGCTCTTCCTATTTTCGACTCTTATGCAATAACTTCATGTAATTATGATAATAATAATTTTTTATCTGCAATGCCCACCAAGATTCTAGCGACCGACGTTTGTTCGACTTTATAGGTGTATATAATATCATTTCATACTGAAATGAACGACCGGTTCAACCATCTTCAGGTAACGGTTCGAACTCCCATTGTCTATACAGTGCTTTTCTTTAACTTTCCCCCCTTTTATTTTTTGAACGAGTCAACTCAAAAAACTGAAACTTGGGATAATGAAATTGATGCATAAATATTATATTTTGGAGGGAAAGTGACAGATTAAAATTCAAAGATGACGACTGGGCGCCATTTGAAAAAAAATATATAGGAAGCGATATTTCTAGGAATATTCGTTTTCCTCTGCCATATCCCAACAACTCGATTAGGTTTGAAAGGTTATTTTTCATTGATAAAATATGGATTTGTACCATGTAAACTCTCCAAAATGGTTGATTGAACAAAATACAACAGGGGAACTGTATTTATTTGAATATGCTGGAAATAATTGTTGATCCTCTAATCACCGAAATCGTCGAAGTGAATCTTGATGAATTTGATATGGATATTTTTATTTCAACGAGATGGAGCAACATCGCATTACTCCAGACAAAGAAAGACACTAGTTGGATAATATTTTCCATGGTCGTTGGATTGTCCATCGACGTCCTACGGAATGGCCAGCCCGCTTGCCAGATTTGACACCTTTAGGCTTTTCTATGAGGCTATTTCAAGCACAATATCGGATTGGCTGTTCTTATGTCAATACGTTTGAGGCAACCACTTCGAGCATCTTCTGAACTGAACTCAGCATATTTCCTCATAGTAATAATAGTAAGTTAAATCTCATGTATTTGGGCAATAATTAAATGTTCCACCATATTGTAGTAGGTGAAGATATTGACTTCATATTTCAGGGCGGTAAAGTATTCGTCAGGAGCTTCAAAATGATGTATCACAAGACCCCCTTTGCATTTAATTTTTTTCCCAGGTGGCGGCAAGCCGCCATCTTGAAATTGCCATCTTTCAATTTTACTCCAAAATATAGTATTTATGCATCAATTCAATTTAAAATAATAGAGGGGGCATCAAAAAAAAGCACTGTATAATTATCTCAATTGAAACCTGGTTCATAAAAAAACTTATGAGATGGAAGAAAAATATAAATCAAACCAATGCATCACGAATCTTGCAATTGAAAAAAAAAAACAAAAATAAAAATTTGAAATTATTTTTATTGATCTAAAAGATCAATATAGTGGCATAAGATTGATATGTTGAATGTGAAATAGTAAAATCAAACAAATTCAAATGAAGAAACGTTGAGTGTTTACGACGTCTTCGGGTGATGACTGTTATGCATTTTTTCCAACTTATCTCAGCTTCATTAGTCGTTTTCATTGATTTAATTGCCACTATTAGGTGATCATGCACTAGACATTGTCAACAACTTGTACATTCCATACATACCAGATTCGAAGAGAAATAAATTTTTCATGAGAGAAAAAACCTTAAAATAAACTACCAAAACTATCAAAAAGTTCAAACACAATCTCAAATGATATTTTTTATCATCAAAACGATATATTTTAGAATTCAATTATATAGATCATTCATTATTTCAACAGTCTCTTTTCCATATATTCCTTCTGCATAATCATATTTTGTTTTATTCCATTGTAAATGTTTCCCGGGGTGAATGAATGTTATTATTATTAAAACTGACGGTGGTGGCTAGATCAAACAGTTCAAAATATTGCCAATGAAAATTTTTTCACTGTTCGTTTCAAAACGTCAAGATCAACAACGATTCCGAAAAAAGAATCGACTTGTCCCAGAGTATCTACTACAATCAAAATAGAACCTCGAAATGGATTCCTTGAGTAACACGCTGCGATACATATTTAAAAATTTCAACACAGAAACTATTTTGTTTCTGTCACTCAGGCGAACACATCTTCATATGCATTTCTAATAATATCAATCAATCCGGTACTAACTATGACATCTAGTAGCCCACGCGCGCCTTTTTATATCCTCAACAGTCGATTTCAGTTCAGAGTTCTCTGTTACTTCAATCAAGGTGGATTCACTCCAATTTTAATATCCACTATCGCTCTAACTTTGTGTTGCGATGAGGTGAAGTAAGTGCACGAAGGAGTGGGTCGGGAGAGAATGATCATTTTGTTGAAATGAAAATGTAGGTAGACCTACTTTGAAGCTTGAAGTACATTCTTGTCGAAATTACAGAAAACATTACCAAGAAGTTTGAATTATACTGTCAGGCCCCTGTATAAAGAATTTTTGACGCTTTAAGCAGCACATATTTTGCCGCCTTTCAACAAAAATGTGTGGTTAATACTTTTTTCTACTGCCACCTGTAAATATGCTCATTTCTTTATAGTTCACTAAACGGATAAGTTTAGTAAACTTAGTTTTTGGTTTAGTCAACTGAATCAATATGATTTTATATCCACACAAGGTAGAATAAATTGATATTTTTATTGTATATAAAAGAACCATTATCCTTATTACAAGGGTTTGAGTTTAAGCATATCACACACTGATGTTTTCTGGTGTTTCACAGCACATAAATAGTGATTTTTACTTGGTGTTGAAAAAAAAGCGAAAATCAGAGCCATAAGAACATTATTCGAATATAAGTCTTAACTAAATTATTCAACGTGAAGTTGTATATAAACATATGTTTCCTGGGAAGTATATCTCGAGAGCGGATACATAAGAAAGAGAGAGATATAACAAATTGTACTCCAAACAGCCTAGTTGGTTAAGGCGTACCCCATCCGAGGCAGTCCACTTTATATTCAAATATTTTAAATGAACAATCTGTTCAGACCAGCCTCAACTCACCTTCACTGTAGGTTGACGGACTAACACCTATCAGAAAACAACTACTCCCCTGGCTAATACCATGAAGGTTATTGGATTACATCCAACAGGTGTTAGCGCAGGATTCTTCTCGGAAGAAATTCCTGCATATGCTCTTGGCGATACAACTGCCAGAACTAATCATAATCTATTGGAACGGGACACACTTACAGACCGGTTTCGGGCTATCTGGCCTCTCGTCAGTGCATGGCAGTGCCATCATCTCAATATATGTTACAAATCATTATAGCAATTCTCCGATAATAAGATGCATGAATGCATATAATGTAATCTATCACTCTGATATCGATATATTTCACTCCACTCTGGCTAACTTCAAAAAAAAACTGAAGCAGTTTCTGTTAACTTTTTATGCCTCAATTGATTAATGAAGTAGTATACTTGTTTATATGATCTTGTAACGTATTTTCGTACTCATACCTAGTTAGCTTAACTACTTTGTGCCTAGTGATATACTATATTGTAACTCTGTATCGCCCTATTAAAGGATGAACCCCAGTGGTTTCATCTGTTTGGGTGATCTACAAATGGATAAATAATAACTCGTTGACATCTCACAATTAAAAGTCATATTCGAACAGAGTATCTTCCTTAGACCTAGGCTGATACTAGGGTCACTGGATCTAGTCAGCTTCGCTTACTCGGGTACGGACAATGGGCGAGGCCCTGGCGAAAATTGTTGTAAATTGGCCAATCCCAGAAGATACCCAAATATCGGCCAATCGTACTGTAGGATAATTTGTTTATACGAATTCGGAGAATATGAGAAGAAGAAGTGTTTGAGTTCAGGCGAGTTCTGAAATTCAACAGTAAATTCCGTCAGTTCTGTCACTGATGTCTCTCTTTCTCTGTTTGTGACGAACGACAAACAGAGAGAGAGGCATCGGTGATAGATCTGACGGAAGTTACTGTTGAATTTCAGAACTCGCCTTTCGTGTATGCTTGTTGAGCAAAAATAATTAACGTGGTCTGTGTTGTTCAGGTAGAGGCACAGGGTAGAGGCTATTTTAAATTCCCGACCTTTAACTCCATTATCCAACGATCCTTGTGATCTCATCCCATTAACCCCATCCCATTTCCTTATCGAAGACGTACTCACTTCCATACCACAGTTGGATATTCAAGATGTAATTTCAAATCGACTATCTCATTTTCAACAAAAAATACAGCATCAATGTTGATGCATCATGAACAATTTATTTATTTTCTTCTTCAAACGCTCAGCCTTTCAACGGAGGCGGCAATGTTGAACCCTTTCCGTTTCATACCCGTGTGATTGATCCGCTTATGGTGGGCGAAAACACGTTGTTACAGTCCATTTGTTGAATATATGTTTATGAAAAGTGAATTGAAGTTTACATTTGAAAACAAGTAAGCCAAATAATCCATTACATTGTGAACTCCATCTCTACATTTCATTGCCAAATATTATTGTTTGACAAAGTACCTAGGTACTTACTTCACTGCTTAAATTTTCAAATCAGGTTTATCATTTTCTTGAAAATTCCAGGAAAATCTTCAGAATTTACTCGAATTTAATGTCTAGCGACCTAAAATATGATTTGTACTAAAGAACTCCTGTTATTGTTTCAACATTCCTCTAGCCACTTTACAAAATATTATACTTGCAGTATTGTCAATATGGCGTGCACATGCAAAATTATTGGAATTCAACTCGAAAAATTAAAAGGAAATTAAAATTAGTCAAATATCGATAGGAAACACCCAAAATTTTATTCGAAAACCCTTGTGATTGTTTACATTTTGCATCGGGCATCAAAATGTCAATGTCACGTCAATTTGAAAAATTACAGTTTGTCTTCTTCTTTTCTAAATTGTTTAAACAAATTGAAGTGCAATGCCATTGGTCAATTTTTGGGTAATCGTTCCGATTAGCTCCACCCAATGTCCGTACCCGTGTAAGCGGAGCTTACTAGATCCAGTGACCCTAGCTGATACAAACAACAAGCGCCATCTACCTCTAGACTAGGTACTAATCAAGAGCATACCGCATGACCTGAAAAAATTGTTCATTTAGAATATTTGATTTGAAGCCTGTCTTCAAGTATACCCATGAATATTCGTGATATTCGTTATTTCCTTGTACTAGTAATTGGGCCACCATATCCACTCTTGTACAAACTACTATTTCACATCATATTCTGTAGGAGCGAGTCAAGTATAGGAAATATGAACAAAAACATGAATAAAATAAACTATCGGCCCCAACAGACGTCGTAGATCTTTTCAGTTTCGGGTCGTCTGACCCTCACAGCTGGTTATGCAACAATACCTGATAACCAAGCCTCAGCTCACGTTTAATATGTAAGAGTTCAACACAAGGAAGAAATTGAGCATGTTTATGTAGTCTTATCTATTACCCAAGAACATAGAATAACTACGAAAATGTTTTCATGAATGGGCTTGTACTGAACTCTCAGTCTTGGGCTTAGGCTTAGTCATCAGGTATTGTTGCATGGACCAGGCACATCTTAATTAAGACTATGACAGCTTGGCTGTAACTACTGTTAGACTTCTCCATAACTGATTTGCATAAAGTTTAAGTCATTTATTATACAATTGATGCCATTATTGCTCTACGATAAACATCATCTGCATACAAATTTAGATTTTTCCCCTAGAGGGACGTACGTCATACGAAACATGTTAGTGAATTTCATTTTGTTGTGTATCTCACACTATTTTCTGGAATCCCTCTACATTCGTATCTCAGAAAAAAAATCCGTGTAGCTTTTTCAGTGAAATAAATATGTTCCATTATTCATTAGATCATTCATATATCTCAGCAGCATTTTCTCATTGTGAAAAAAAACATGAATCATAGTTTTTGATTATAATCCTGTCTTGGCTTTCTTAAATATGGTTGAACAGAAAGTTTCAAATTCCAAATATTCTCTTTTAGCTTAGTGATGATATGTATTACGGATTTCTTCATTTTAACTTTTCCAAAATATTGTCCAGGTAACATTTTTGCCCTTCGATAAGAGAGGCAGTGAAGGTATTCATATTGTTAGACAACGTTTTGAATTCATTACTGATCGCTTCACAGATTTCTTCCAAAATATCGTCAAATTTGCTGCTTCCAGTGGTATCAGCTAATTTTTTATACAACACCTCGAGTTTCGTTCTTGTTGCATTCCACAAATCATTCAGAGATTTTATCGCTGTTGTCTCCAAATTCTTCACCTTATTTGTCGCTTCCATAAAAACTTCGTTTAGCGCTTCTTTGGCATGGCCATGATTTTCCTTTAAAATTGTTTGCATAGTGGCTTCCATCGTAGACTGAATCTCTTCCATTTTTGTCTGGTGTTCAATCACCAGTGCCTCGAGAGATTTCATAGCTTCTAGTTTCAATGTTTCGAAGGCATTCGCTGCAGATCCTTTTAGATTTGATGATGCCATTGATACTTCCAGGGAAGACTACTGAATGGTTTATCAAATTTGACAATGACACTGACATTTCTCAGTTTTAGTTTTTCGGGTAACCAAAATCTTGGTTATAAGGTCCATTTCTAACCGCTGCTGTGATACGCAGTGATATTCGGTTCGAAGAGTACCCCCACTAACAATGGACGAATGCTTTGTCGGAACCTTTGATGCAGGTTGTACAAGATATTGAGAGGCAGTTCGTCACAGTATTGACAAATATACCAACAATCCAATCAAATCAACTGTTCAAGAGCCCAAAATGACTATTTTTGCCTACCCGAAAAGTAGCTGCGGATTCCGGCAGACACATGTGTCCTTATTATCCCCTAAAGTTTGCGTCAGATTCTGTCTGTGCGTTCAGCAACAATTAGCGGTTGAATGCCGGAAATCATTATTTTTCTCTGTTTTTTGCTTATATAATGAAAACTATTGGTCGGATCGAAAAAAATTTCCATTGAAAGTTGTAGATACTTGAAAAATCTATCGATTAGCGGGCCCGATGTCTATATTCTAATTTATTGCTTAACTACTGCGCTCGGAATTAAAAAAAAAGCGTTTTGTCCATTATTCTATTAAAAAATGTTGAAATGCATTTGGGGGTTGCAACTTTGAATTTGGGAAGTTTCCAACTAGTAGGAACCACATTTTCAATTTGGTTGAAAAACAATTTATAGGTTAGCAACAATCTAATTTGTTACTAAAAAAAGTGTCCCACTAGATTGTTATTTCTTGCCCTACCGATAATCGTAGAGCAATGAACGAAACGGTTTTGGATAGTCAAAAGATTAGATTGTTACTAACCTATAAATTGTTTTTCAACCAAATTGAAACTGTGGTTTCTACTAGTTGAAAGCTTCCCAAATTCACAGTTGCAACCCCCAAATGCATTTCAACATTTTTTAATATAATAATCGACAAAACGCCTTTTTTTTAATTCCGAGCGCAGTAGTTAAGCAACAAATCAGAATATTGACATTCTTTTGAAGTTATAAATTAATTGTTTTGATCAGTTTTCCTGGAACCACATCAGAAGTGCTATGGATTTGATTGAAATGGCTACAATTATTAATTGGTGAACAAAATATCGAATATAAAATGCCAGAAATCCGTCGATGTCACATTAAAATCTGTCAGTTACAGATTATAATCTGTCAATGGCGTATTGACAGAATAAAATCTGTGAGTGCGTATCACTACGTCGAATTCCCATTACGCCGAATTCCCACTACGTCGAATTCCCACTACGTCGAATTCCCATTACGCCGAATTCCCACTACGTCGAAAAGCATCCCCACCACTTACGTCACCAAAACACGATCGTTATCGAAGCTGGATCCCATTCGACGTAATGGGAATTCGACGTAATGGGAATTCGGCGTAATGGGAATTCGACGTAGTGATACGCACTCGCAAAATTTACCGGATATTCTGCAATTTCCTGTTAACCCAATCTGACTTAACCTAACTAACCTAACCTAAAAGAAGGATGAATTCCGCTGTGCTGTTGATATTGAAAGTGCATGGTGTGGCACTACGCCGAATTCCCATTACGCCGAATTCCCATTACGCCGAATTCCCATTGCGTCGAATGGGATCCAGCTTCGATAACGATCGTGTTTTGGTGACGTAAGTGGTGGGGATGCTTTTCGACGTAGTGGGAATTCGGCGTAATGGGAATTCGACATAGTGGGAATTCGACGTAATGGGAATTCGACGTAGTGACACGTCCCGAAATCTGTCATTGACAAATCAAAATCTGTAAATGGTATATTGACAGATTGAAATCTGTCAATAGAGATATCTTTTATTTTACAGTGACCCTAATACGCTAATACGCCGTCGTACATTACTTATAATTAATAAAGTCGTTTATTATTTATAAGGTGACTGTCGACCAACACTAAAGAATGAAGCTGAACTGCATTGAAAATCGGCCGGTGGTCTAGCTGTCTTCGGCGTTGTCGTATATCCGATAAGGCTATTCCAATGCTGGTTCGAACCGCGGCCAGGGCAAATTTTTTATAGCTGGCTCGTTGCGAGAGGCAATTGTTGGTTCTCTTGTTACCAATCCTAGTAGGTGGAATATCTTGATCTGATACACCGACCGACCTGGTAGTACTGTGGGTTTTTCTGAGTTTACAGTTGAAATAGCAAACGCTCAACCGTAAATACCAGATTGAATACATTATTTTGGCATGTACCTATTACATATACAATTTTTATTTCAAGAATTTTGGCTCACCTAATTCCTGGTATTATAATCAATCAAGAGGCGCACCTCTGCATACATTCTTGAGACAGGAAGTATACCTGGACATTAACAGAAATACTGTTTGTTTTGCGCATGCGTACTGAAAATGTATATCCCGGAAAATGCTCTTTTTTGTCTCTTGTTAGTTGGGGTATTCTTTGATTCGGATCACGGTTTCCTGAACAATATAGTCCGGAAGGAAAAACATATTTTTTTTTAACACTATTAACTGTAGTCAATAGAATGCTGGCTTAGTGCCTCAGCATATTGGGCACATACACATGTGTATTTTTTTGAAAATAAAATTCTTGTTCATGAACCGTACCGACTCCGGCCCGCTTGGTAATTAATTTAAAATCTTGTATTCATCGAATAGAACAAAATAATCTTCAAGTGTCTCGACGCAACCGGTGATAACATGGTGGTACAAATTGTTGAATGAATTGTATAGTGTGAAAATTGAGACGATTTTATATAAAAATAATGAGTGCCTCATTGATCTCGGTTCTATTTGCCTGGCAAGACGCTTAACGTTTCGCTATCATCCTGCCACGATTTGACCCACTGCCATTCGAAAATATCCACATTTCGTCTGAATTCACAACTTTTCTAAATTTGAATTGTAGTTTTCCGTATATTTTTTCAAAAACTGAACACGTTGACTAACATTTGGAGGTATTTCACATAAATATCTTCGGTTACAGTCTTTTATAAAGCGAAAACCCAAGATTAAATCAATTTTGACAACGCAGTAAGTCCAATTCCTAAAACACGTGACTTTTTCAGAGCATGCTTCAAAACTGGTAGCGTCACGTCGGTTTTCGATTCATATGAATAACATACTTCCATTTTGATACCATATCTCAAATCTTCAGTCGTTGTTTTTTCTTTTCACAAATTTTGAAAATTTTAGGGATTATATTATTATACTTTTCGTACACAATTTTCTACATATATCTCAAATTTACTCACAGTGCTCTTGCTACTGTTTCCTGTATATAGTTATTAGACGAATTTTAATTCCGGCGTGTTCTGAAATGCCGAATAAGGAAGGCCATAGAGATAGAGAAGCATAACTAGTAAACGATGAGTCTTCTTAAAAAAAAAGAAAAAAAAAGAATAAAAAAAGAAAAAATGCAAGACACTGATTACACCGATTTTGAACAGGAGACTACAGTTGTCAAATCCCACAGTCCCATAGATATATTGTTTACGAAAAATACACAAACCTGGAAAATCGATGCGACCGATAGTCTCGGCAATGAATTCGCCCTTAATATTGCTAAATGGTTAACAAAAGAATTTGAATATCTCCCCATCGGCCCAACTGACGCGAAAACTCAAAAATTCACAAGAATTCATAAAAAAAATAAAAGATATTAAATTAGAAGAGGGTGAAACATTAGTTTCATCTGATGTAAGTTCCGATACCACAAACTCTAGAGTATTTGAAAGATCTTTTCAAATAGAATAACTTGGCCGACGACACTGGTGAAGAGTATATTCAACTCACCAAGCTTTGCTTGGATCAGAATTGTTTTCAATATAATGGCTCATATTATGCACAGCATGAAGGGACAGCCATGGGTAACCCATTGTCCCCATTTGTGGCGAACCTGTTCATGGGCAGGTTTGAGACGGATGCTAGGGAGGAACTCAGTTACTGCCCTAGGGTCTGGATTAGATATATTGACGACATATTCGCTGTGGTGGATACAAGGATTGCCGAAATTGAAAATATCCTTTCAGCACTAAACAGCAGATGTAATAGTATAAAATTCACGTGCGAAGTAGAAAAAGAACGGAAGTTGACATTTTCAGATGTATTGGTTATAAGGAACGAACAGAATGAAATAGAATTTGACATTTACAGGTAAGACACGAACACATTCAGATACATTACAAATGACTCAAATCATTGTCCACGGCATAAAATGGCGGCACTGCAATTTCTTGTCCATAGGTTAATAACTTTTCCTTTGAAAAAAGATAAGTACGACAATGAAAGGAGAGAGATTAGGTACGTAGCTGAAGTGAACGGTTTTGACCCAAGATAGTTGATAAGATAATTAGAAAATGTAAATTTAGGGAAACACTTCGTAAATCTTCGACTTTTAAAAAAGATGAGGGAAACGAAAAGTTTACAGTAATCCCATATGAACCTCAATTCACTAGAGGACTCCAACAGATATTTCACAAAGTAAATATGAAAGTTGCATATACAACTTCTTACAAATTACAGCAGCTTCTTGGTAACCCAAAAGATAAATTAGAAAACTCAGAGAAGTCGGGAATATACGAGATCAGTTGTCAAGATTGCAACATAAGTACATCGGCCAGAGCCGACGAGCTATTAAAACCCGTTTCAAAGAGCATTTTGCACACATAAAATACGGAAGGGTAGAGAAATCCAGTGTCGCCCAACTAGCTCTAGACAATGTCCACAAAATAAGTGAAAGCAATCTGAAACTGATCAAGCATGTGCATGACACAAGACTACACGATGCATGTGAGAGTTTCGAAATAGCAAAATGTAAAACCTGCATGAATGGTGACAAGGAACCTATCCCTTTCAGCCCGCTTCTCAATTTATTGTTGAGGAAGTAATCAGAGTAATCAATACTAACAGATGACGGAACTTGCAGGTAGTGAGTTCATCATCGAGAAATTAATTAAAATAATTAACAGTAACCAACAAAGTCCATATCAGCCCGGAAAACTATGGGTATATAAACAACTAACCCCAGCTTTAGATTCAGTATCAGTTTACTTCTCCTGAAGATGCTAACTTTGTTAGCGAAACGCGCGTCGACTGTAAAAAGTGGAAAAGTTTCATAGAGAAGCATGAAGAAATCAACGAAAGAGGCGACTCTAAAACCATACCAAATGTCTAGGAGGCCCTCATCAACAGAAAAAATCATTTCTGCAAGTTGTCCTTTGATGGATGCAATTCGCCACAAACCAGACCGACCATTATTACCTGAACAGTCATTAGCCAGGAGTCCGACAACCGTAATTGACCCGACGGCTGATGGAACGGATCATATCGGCTACGATTTTTGACCGAGAAACTATTTTAAAAATGGCAGGAGTTTTTTTGAACAACTGTTGCTAGCACCAAGTAGGAGCAGTAACATTCTCAAAAATGTCAACTGAGATGTTGGCGAAACGTCGAAACTCATATACTTATATCGTGCGTTACCAGAATCATGAAGCGCCCTCTGGTGGCAATCTCTCGAATGGATTTCCTTACTTAAAATTATTCCAGATCAGGAATGCGAGATATAGAGAATTTGACCTTACTATTTTTCAGGTGTACCGGGGTTTTTATTCATCTTGAATGACATCGAACTCAAGTGTCCAGCGCAGCGGTTGTTTATGACTGAAATTGTGTTGATAGGACAGTTCTTCCCCATTCTGTATATTTCAGTTTCACACTGAGCATATAAGAATAGTGAGGCGTAGGGTCTACACAGAAGTGAACTTGTTTTTTCGCAGTGCTCAATAATTGTATCACTACCAATTTCACGATCACCAAATCGGTTTATAAGACCTTACAAATAACACCGTGTTCTCTAACTGGCATTCGGAATATAGCAAACGACATCATGCTACCCCAGGCAAAATGAGTATTTTCATTCCTTCTGAACCGGAGCCCGATGAATTGCCTCTGATGCTAACGACGTTTGACGAAACTTGGGTTTTATTTGATTTGAGACTTTCGTTCTACAGAAACTCGTCATATGAACGTTGAGAGCCGAAAAGCTCCTTTGTTCTCTGTCGTTTCAGAAAATAAATTGGAAATATTGCTATCGTCGATAAAACGGTTTGTCGTTGATGAAGCCAATTCGGATCTGAAATATTGGCGAGATGATCAATTTGTGGAGTAATGAAGAATCAGGCACTTTCTCTGTCTCTATGATCGATTGAAAGGCTAATGATCGAGTTTGATGAAGACACTGATTCAGCTTCGAATCAGCTGACAGATATAATTTGTTATCCAGCATCATACAAGCAATCTTTTTTAATTTTTCCATTTATTCGTCAGGATCAGAACTACGTATCTATACTATATCCATCTAAAAAAGAGAGTATCCCAAACAACGATAGATGCGTTACCGAAGCGTGATTAACACATACATTTGCATCTATTGGGTAGAATAAACACGCCTCCTTACGCTGTCCAATCGAAATCAGGTGCAATCGACTGGTGGAATTCGCGCTACAGTGTTGGAGTAGTCAGTCACGTTTTAACGCTTGTGGTGTGTACATATATGGTATTTTGAAGTTTGAAATTTTTTAAATGTCGAGTACTTATACGGTTGGGAGCTGCTAAGATGTATACCTACAGTCCACCCAAAAAAGACCAAACTGCACCTTAGAAAATACAATTTCGGTCGTTCCTTAGTGCGAGCAGCTTTGTCTGAGTGATCACGTTCACAATGCATGATGATGTTTTGGATCACTCCTTTGCTTGGATGGAAAGAGTATAGATAGCACAACACTCAGATTATTTTGTAAAGATCTACTTGAGTAGTGGGGTACATTGAAATCAATTCAAACATCAATCTTTATAGCCTAGCTCACGAATTGAAAATTAAGAAATTCCTTGATAGAGGTCCCAAAAATATGAGAGGGGGCTCATTTGATTCGGAATGATGCCTGGAAAACTGTGCAAAATGATTCCATCCAGCAGTAAACTAATTCGATAGTTATTAACAAATCAAACTGTCAAAAAGGGGTTCAATCATCCGCGAATAACTCGAAAACCGTTGATCAATCCGTCTAAGGGCCAGTTTTATAGGTTCAGTTTCGACTGGAGTTTGACCTGAAGATTAAACTCCAGTTATTCATTGATTTAAAGTTAGTTTAAACCTTGCGCAGCAGTTGAGTGTTTTACAGGTTCCGATTATAGTTGACAGTTTCTAGGGAATTCATGATTAGTGAATTGGTAGAATTGGCACTTGGCAGTATGGCCTCATGACTGTCATGTTTATTTGCCTTATATATTTCATTATATTTTCCTATTTGGTGCAGCAGCATTCTCACGGATTGCTTAGAAATTCTGAAACGTGTGATGAATTCTGTATCATCCCAAAGAGCAACATGATCGAATCTGTCTCTGAAAATTCAGGGCCTTCTTGGAACTTCGACGACATTTATGATGGCTTCTCCATCATCCGACAGAAGTTCCTCGAATATATCTTCAAAATCATCAATCATAATATTTAGATGATGAAAATTACAATATAGTTCAAACACCAACACACTGACAAAAGCTTGATTATTTCAAATTCCCGCCAATTTTTACGTTAATTTTATTCTATCATTCTTACCATAGTTCTACAAACATATTTCTTCGGCTGATACACATGTCCAATCCCGATCTGAAGTTTAACTACTGCTTAATCCACCGATCACGTTAACGAACAGTCGTCAGAGTTTAATAAGGAGATTTTATTTCATCGGAACTTATAAAACGCACAAATCTGTCAAATGCGTAGTTTAAACTTCAATCTTAGTTTGAACCGAACCTATAACACTGGCCCTAGACTGTCATTTTTTGCTGTAGATTTGACTTCTTGATGGATCCCAAACCATTGGACAATTCAGCGGCTATAAAATCTCGAATTGTGTTGTTTCTTGCCTTTCCCAAAAGATGGTCTTGTAGACAAGATCACAAGACGTGAAGGAGGGGTTCCAATCCCAGTAAAATGTCGGTACTGGTTACTGGTTTTTCGTTATTCTTGTATATTCAACCTTCAGAAAACCCAATTCACATAAATACACAAGTCAATCAAATACACAATTGCTTTAATGGAATGTAAGCTCGCTCCTCCAAATGGGATCTTTTAAATTTGATGATGATGGATACTCTTGGGAATGTCGGCTTTCAAAACAAACCATTCATTGAAATCCAAGGTTTGCAATTGCGAAACAATACGTTTTCAAGATAAGCTAATATGAGCTCTTGTGACAAATCAGGAAGTAATTATTGTTTCCAAACAAAAAACAATTGTCAAACGGGGTGAGAGTGTAGGCATAGCCCATTCAATCTTATGCAAATTCTTTGCTGCCCTAGTGTCCGTTAACGCTCGGAATTTCTGAATTGATATCAGGCCAGTATAACCAGATTTTATATTCAATACTGTTTGATAATACCAAAAAAAATCTTCCAAATGTGTGAAAGAAGTAAAATGGTCAAATTCAGGCCTTAACATATACGTTGGTTATTTCTGAACAAAAAAAAAATATTTTCTATGCCATATTCAGAAACTATTCTTCGATATAAAAACAGCAAATTGAACATTTTATGTCATAAACTACAACTATAATTTTGATAAGCTTTTCTAACATTTATCGTATTTCAGTTCGATAAGTTTGATAGTGTTTACTCCTTTTGAGTAAGATTGAACTATTCACAAAATTTTGTCAAGTTACGTCTTCGCTAAAGTTTTGTTTGTGAATTATGACTTGAACACGAAAAATGTCACTTATTTCATTTCTGCTTTTTACATGCTACAGTTTGTATCGATATTGAGTTAATATCGAGCGCTCTCGTCAGCAGTGTCGTCAGACCACCTCTGCGTTTTAAGGGATAATTCTTTTGAAATTTTTATCTAAGGGTTGTGCTATTATTTCCGGGATTACTTAATGTTCTCGCCTACCCATTGCCAAATCTGTTAAACTTGGGTAATGCATTGTTCTTCAGTTTTCCATCAAGGCTCACTGCCATCAGGAAAATATAGTGAAGAATCTTTGTCAAATCTTTACTTGCGAATATATCATGAGAAGAGTATTGATGTTACACCTGTCTTTTATTCACCCTGTATAGATGGCAAGGAATATATAATTAGGATCGTGATGAACACTATATCTGATAGCCCGCAATGCATACCATTAGTGTTCAGGAAATGGCCTGTAATAGGATTTTATAGTACAGTATGATCCACCTCAAGATAAATATCAATGCGTGTGTTGGTGAACCTGACACGCACATTAAATCATCCAACTGAATTTCACAACCATCAATATGGAAGTAATAACAATAATGATTTCATTGTATATTGATTGTTTGGATGAAATAATAAGGGCGGTGAAACTTGTATGGCTTTTGTTCGTATATGGTAGGCAATGTTTTTTGTTCTTTTTTATTTATTATTAACACGCTTTTATAAGCTTGGGTTGTAACTATGTATGTAACGGAATCTTTGAGCATAATTTTCACCAATTTCCAGAAGTTTGATTAATTTGTAACTTTGCATACGTATCAAGGACCGATGACAATGCAATAATTTGATCATAGTTTTCCATTATCCTTATAAGGACCACCAGGATTAAATTAGCTTGGGTTGTAACTATGTATGTAACGGAATCTTTGAGCATAATTTTCACCAATTTCCAGAAGTCTGATTAATTTGAAACTTTGCATACGTATCAAGGACCGATGACAATGCAATTAATGAATTATTTTATAGATCCTCTGTAGTGGAGTAAAAAAGATATAGCTAGCGCGCGTTCTGCGCATGCCTGCAGTTTCGGACTTACTCTTTCGTTCGGGCACTCGGCACAGCACAACGGAGGCAGAAACGTTTCCAGGGTAGTTGCGTTCTCACAATGTTCATTCCTTATCTTACATGCGTAGGTGTACATGAGTCTGATACATGCAAATTACTGTATATGATATTTATGTAACATATAATATGATAACCGTGATTTACAAAAGGCATCTAAATTATAACAAAATAATCAGAACACAAATTTCAATCTATTTATATTATGGAACAAAATTTGGTAAACAATAATAAAGCTTTAAAATTTAATTAGACCTTTGGAAAATGGCTGATCGGGTCTTAATTGTGTTAGTATATTTCACGGTTACCTCTCTCTGTGCCAAGAATATCTCCCAATTACGGCCGTTCAAGGATTATGTCTGTTCAGGGACAATTTCTACACAGCTTTAGTTTTACAGTCGGTGAAAAAGGAATTAGTTATAGTTAAAACATATTCAATCATAAATTCTCACCAACTAAAATAAAGTTAACAAATTTCAATTTAAATGAAATGATGAGATTGCGGAATGATTCGTAAGAAATATCACATTTCCACTATAAACTAATTGATAAATTGAACTAAAAAATGAAAAATAAATAATAGTTTAAAAAACTAAAAAAACACGCTTTTATAGCTAACCGAACTAAAAAATAGAAAATAATTTTTAATTACAAAGAGTTTATATTACGGTAGTAGAAGGCTAAACAATCATTCATAGTCAATCAGCTCAAAATAGAATTATAATAAAATTTAAGTAATTAACAGAATAAAGTAATTCAGAGTAAAAAGCGTGGGGTGCATTTCACTACATTTCATAAGTCTCCTCTCAAAGATAATTACCGATAGAATGATTGTAATATATAACATATCAAGCACCCCACGATTTTACTCTGAATTACTTTATTCTGTTAATTACTTGAATTTTATTATAATTCTATTTTGAGCTGATTGACCATGAATGCTTGTTTAGCCTTCTACTACCGTAATATAAACTAATTAAAAATTATTTTCAATTTTTTAGTTCGGTTAGCTATAAAAGCGTGTTTTTTTAGTTTTTTAAACTATTATTTATTTTTAATATGCAGAATCACACGAAAGGAAAGCCCTGTAATGTTCACAGAACACCGCGTGAATCAAGGAACAGGAGATACGAATTAACATTTACTTTGAATTTCTGAAGTTTGTAAGCCTCAGGAAAAACCTCTTTAGGCAAGGAGTTCCAAAGCTCAGCTGTTCTATTGAAAAAGATCCCTGAGCAAGAGGGGTTCGGCAGGTTTCCGAATTCACAACAAAGGAGTGGGAATTCTGTACTCGTCGAGTCATCCGTGTAGATATTGCCAAGGGGAGAACGATTGATAACAATTCGGAAGAGCATCGACCGTGAAAATATCTATAGAAGAGAGACAAGTCTCCGACCCTCCTACGATGTTCCAATGAAGTGAGCGAGTCTGTGAGCGAAAAATCACCAACAAGACGAATAGCCTCAATGAATGTTTTGGTGCCGAACTCCACACATGAGACAAGTATATATTTCATGACAGGTCGTATCTGAGCCTTGTAGATCATTAGTGTTATTTGTTCGAACTTCGAACAAAAATGTGATATCCAGGGTGGATGGTATTAACTTTAACGAGAAACATCTAGCTGTTAACTATTTAGCTGACAGCTGAGTATGTCAACAGAAGATTGAAAAAGAAATGAAGATCTTCAATAATGGGTACATGGAACAGAAAATCTGTACTAGTCGATCCTCGTAGCTCGCTAAACGTGAACTTGAACGCGAAGTATGTAACTTCGACGGCAATCAGAACTTTGATATACGATATTACGATGACATCACAGTGCTAAAAGAGGTTATTGAAAACTTATGGAGAGTAGAAAAAGAGTGATGTTCATTTTTTCGAGGTTATGAATATTCTATTAGGCATTCCAGATCACGTGATGTCTGGGGTAAAAATACCAGTTTTACCATGGAAATAATAATCTTTTGGAAAAAAACAAACGAAAATTCCTGGGGGTGGGGGCAGATGCCGCAATATTGGTTCATTTCGTCATTTTTAAAAGTATCTGGAATGCCTAGTTAGGCATTCTAGCAGATACCAACTTGTCAAAAATATCAAATGAATCAATATTGCTTCATCTGCCCCCCAGAAACTTTCGTTTGTTTTTTTCCAAAAGAATGTGATTTCCATGGTGAAACTGGTGTTTGCCGTGATCTGAAATGCCTTCGTTGACACCTTCGTTGACAAATTCTACAATTATGCGGTTTGGAACATAAATTGTTCGATTGAGAATGTCTTGGATGTTCTAAAATATATCGAAGAATAGTTTCCGGATAGGGCATAGAAAGATATTCATTATTGTTACGAAATGTACTAGCGCCTGCTCTGTCGGTCATAAACGCAGAATTATATGAGGGGTCGAAGAGCGAACGTCATTTTTCCAGGAACTCGTAATTCGCTAGGGGAATTCGATACACATCATCGAGGCCTCTCTCGAATATTCTCCATAGGCGTACGCAGGTATAAAAGGAGACACTCCATCGCGGGAGAGACAGTTATAGTTAGTTATTAGCAGAGATAGTTTTTATTTGCAGAGAATTGAGCAGAGTTATTCAGAGCTTGGTGGAGCGAGTTTAAAAGATAGTTAATCAGAGTTTCAAGCTTAGTGGAGCTAAGTGGAGAGAGCTTTGTTATTGCTAAGTGCAGCAGTCGAAGGGTAGAATTTCGATTACAGAGAGTTTTAGTATCGAGCGTTGGAAAGTTAGCGGGGCAATTCAAGTGATTGTATTGTATTGTGATAAAGAGTTGTAATAAAAATAGTTTAGTGTTGTTTCAATAATCGAACCCAAAGGGAAGATTGTAACATTATTTTTCAGAAATAACCAACATTAATACTAGGACCTATTCATGAATAAAGTAATAATGTGAAACTGAGCGACGCAGAAAACGATGTATGAGATTCAATAATATAGTGCTAAATATGCTTACTTCAAGGAAACTTCCACAAAATGTGCTCTTTATACATAACCAATAGCGGATGGAATTGAATTATTCATTAAGTGATTATTGCCGACTAGACGATTATGATTACATAATGTCATTGAGTATGTTTCGATTTACTGCATAGATTTGGATAATATGCTAAGGAACATGAAATATTTCCATCTTTTTAAGCTGAAAAACATATTATTATCGATTTCCATTGCACTCATCAAAAAGCGGATTGGGTAACGAATTAAAGTTTTCAATTGAACAGCTGCTGTTCCTAAAATTGCGAATGAAGAAGTTTTCAATGCTTCATTATAGATTAATTATGAAATTTTAGCTAAAATGAAAAAATCATTGAAATAACACTGCAGTTGAGAAGTAATGGTTATGGGGCTTTTGATTACATGTTCATAGTAGGGATGCTTCACACGAATCTGAAGATAAGATGGTACATTTCTGGTCATTGTCAAGTTCAAATCGAATTTTCGAAACAACATCCACCAGCACTGCTGCCTCGTTGTTTCTGTATCTGCGGAAATCATTATGTCCATTATATAGTATTATCACCAATATCAACCACAAGTGAGAAGTATTTTCAATGCACGAATTTGTTTTTTTTTAAGAATTTCAGTTTGTATCTCATTAAGTAAAAATAAAATGGAAAAACAGTTATTGAAATGGCAAATAATCATAGTTTTTTTGCAATATGGAGATTCACATGAAAGGGAAGTTCTGTAATGTTCAAAGAACACCGCGTGAATCAAGGGACAGGAGATTCGAAGCAACATTCACTTTGAATTTTTGAGGTTTGTAAGCCTCAGGAAAAACCTCTCTCTCGGCAAGGAGTTCCAGAGCTCAGATGTTCTATTGAAAGAAGATCCCTGAGCCAGAGAGGTTCGACAGGTCTCCAAATTCACAACAAAGGGGTGGGAATTCTGTACTCGTCGAGTCATCCGTGTAGATATTACCAACGGTGGAACGATTGATAACAATTCAGACGAATTGCCTTTCTCTGAATAGAATCGAGAAGCCGCAATAATTGTTTTGGTGCCGAACTCCATACATAAGAACTGTATTCCAAGACAGGTCGTATCTGAGCCTTGTAGATCATTAAAAGCTGACGAGAAGTGAAATATCTCTTCGCACGAAATAGCAATCCAAGTTTCTGGGAAGCACCTTTAGCGATCGATCCCACATGTTTTCCCATGAGAGATTATCACTGGTCGTGATTCATAGCATCGAGATACTCGACTTTGTAGGAATAGTTACTCCTGACATCTGAATACAAGATGATGATAGATCGGCTTTTCTTGAGAAGAGAATATCAATGATTTTGTCCAGTAACAGATATTACTGCTAATTCGTCCGAATAAATTGATTTTTATTTCTAGTTTGTTCTACATATTCACGCCGCACCATAAATTCATTTGCCTCATAATTGCTTTCATTTTGGAGAGCAGGATTGTACAACCGTTGTAAAGCTGCCATCAGAAAATTTTACCGTCGAGCAGGTCCATCTTTTATCTCAAAAATGACCTAAATTTGTGTATAGTTTTCTAATGTATGTACGTAGTTAACGTGAGATTATATCGGTAACTGCTAAAATATGACCAGCTTAAAAATGATCTGGATTACTCGTGATAATTCAAGTTACTCTTGTGGTGAAAGAGTTAAAGGTCGTTATCTGGATTAAAACTATCAGTTACCTCCAAAATAGAGATCAAAGTCGATGGAACTCGGCCTCTCAGTGACGAGTTCAAACTCTCCCTGACTTCTCCGAATCTTGTATGTATACTACCCGCCTTCAGCCTCGCCATTTTCGGTTCCCAGTGTTTGTCTATTGCAAAGTTCCGTACTAACTTACTTGTCTGCAGATTCGTTTCCAGTTACTTCCGAATTGAAATTTCATTCAATTATCAGAGGGTGGAATAGTTACTTCGAGAACGAGCCGATTGAACTTTGAGACCCTTGTTGATCAATGAAACTTAGATGGCGAATCGTACCTCAAGTTGATACATTTTTTATTGGGTTTGGCCATGGATCATGTTTAAAACAAGACGGTTGGGAAAGTAGTTGATGAATTTTTGATCTGTTTCAATTTGTTAATGACGATGTTCAAGTTCTAGTATGTTATTTTTGCGATTTTCCATTGGAGATGAGATTAGGGCTGATTATTCATAGACTGTCGTGGAATTGAGAGTTGAGTGTGATATAACTACCTTGGAAATTCAGGTGATTTCGAAATATCGTGATTTATATCATGAGAACTCAAAATTGTTATGTTCCCATCTTTCATCAAAAATGCATAAAAAAATCAGTAGTCCGGTGGTTTTATATATTGCTTGTTGCTTGATTGGTATTGCTTGAAAACGACTAAGCTTCGCTTCATTAAAACGGACATTCATCTGAAAAATATTTTCAGATCGACCGGTATTCGTTAAGATTATTTCCTGAAATATTCTAAGATAAATGTGTCCATCTAGGAACACATATACATTCGCAAATTAAATCAATTTCATTATTTGATGTACACCGAGAAATTCAATCATGAACATTTAGTTACGAGTTCGATTAATGTAGGCTGATCAGCCTTTTGAATTTTATTGTGGAAGAAAGGTGCTTTCTTACGACAATTTTCGAGTTACATAATCCATAATCAGTCACAAACTATATGCAATTTTTCTTCAAATAAAAATTCCTATTAATATATTTTCAGTACTGAATTAAAATGATGAATGAAAATTGTATATAATCTGTGAAGATACAGAGTATACGAAATGACAAATTCGTATTTTTAAAAAATGAACTTTCATTAGGTGCATTACCAGTACCTACATCGCGTGGGTACTCAATTAAATTTTCTATATGTTTCATTCTATGAATTTGTTTCGATTATCATTTTGAGTTTTTAGTAACACAAATAAATGGTTGGTATTCAAGGTAGAGTTTTAAATGAAGGGTTGTTCTATTTTCGCGAGGTTAAGAAATTCGTTTTCATTCCGGTCTTTTGTATCTATCTATTGTATTGGTTAGTTGATCATGAATTATTATAACAAAAATTGGGAGAAATTGGTTTTCGGTGAATTAGTTTCAAATTATTTCGGAGTTATGACAGAAAACAATGCAATGTTACACTCGAAAAGGAGGTGCTTTGCATTGATCTATGTGCACAAGTATGCTGTTCATGTCCATCACTTGAAAGATATTACAAGAATTATCAAGAGAAAATCATTAATGGGGCAGTTATAGTGCCTACGCCGTTCGATTTCCACAGACATGAAATTGTTCATGCATCGCAATTGGTTCGAAAAAGTACATAGTACAATCAAATAAACTTTTTTCGTAAAATTTTTGCCTACCCGATGTGGATTCCGGCAGAAACAGGTTCCTTATTATCCCCTAAAATTGGCGCCAGATTCTGTCCGTCATAATTTTTTATGCTTTTTGCTATATAATGAAAACTATTGGTCGGATCGAAAAAAAGTTAAATTGAAAGGTGTAGATAATTGAGAAATCTATCGATTAGCGTTGGCCCGATGTTGATATTCGTTTTTTTCTAGTAGAAGCTACAGTTTCAATTTGGTTGAAAAACAATTGATAGGTTAGCAACAATCTAATTTGTTACTATGAAAGTGTCCCACTAGATTCTTATTTCTTGCCCCACGGATAATCGTAGAGAAATGAACGAAACGGTTTTGGATAGTCGAAGAGTTGATTTACAACTTGTGATTTTTGTAATATCGATTACAAAAAGAAGAACCTCCACTGCTGCCGTCAATAAATATGATAAATAATTGTGTAAAACAAATTCTGCTGGTTTCTATGGATAATATGACTCTTGCTCTGTGAAGTCGTCAAGGTCTCGTTGCTTCATATAAATAAACAAAGGGAGGGGGAATTAAATAAAAGAAAGTGTTATCTCGGCTCCCAGTTATCGTGGTGAAACAAAAGTCAGGTTGGCAGAGTTCGTAGAAAAATAGCAGCTTTCCAATGCATTTTGTCGCATTTAGATACGACCATTTTTTAGTTATTGTTTTTTGGTTTGAATAACGTTGTTTTTTTTGACGCCATTTTTGAAAGTATCACATTGCAAAAATCGATTTTCCCAAAATGACAGTTTGTAGATTTACTCTTTGACTATCCAAAACCATTTCGTTCATTGATCTACGATTATCCGTAGGGCAAGGAATAACAATCTAGTGGGACACATTTTTTTAGTAAAAAATTAGATAGTTGCTCACCTATCAACTGTTTTTCATCCAAATTGAAAGGGAAGTTTCTACTAGTTGAGAGCTTCCCAAATTGACAGTTGCAACACCCAAATGCATTTTAACATTTTCTAATAAAATAATGGAAAAACGCCTTTTTTCATTTCCGAGCGCAATAGTTTAGCAACAAATTGGAATATCGACATCGGGCCAACGCTAATCGATAGATTTTTCAATTATCTACAACTTTCAATTCATCTTTTTCTAGATCCGACTAATACTTTTCATTATATAAGCAAAAAACAAAAAAAAATATGATTTCCGGATTTCCGGCATTCAACCGCTAATTGTTGCTAAACGCAAGGACAGAATCTGACGCAAACTATAGGGCTAAGGACACCTGTGTCTGCCGGAATCCACAGCTACTTTTCGGGTAGGCAAAAATCGTCATTTTGGGCTCTTGAACAGTTTATTCGATTGGATTAACAGTAGAAAACTCGAGGATAAGGCTAGTTGTCTTCGCAAATTGCCGCACTCGGCTATGCCTCGTGCTCACAATTTTTGCTATTTTTATTGAAATAGAAAGTTTAGCACTCTCCACCTCGATGATATAATATGTTACAGGTGTGTTCGGGTTCACAACAAAAACAGTCCAGGAACGGTTCGAAATAGTTGGAATTTAGAGGCGTGAAGGGTTTGTCTCGAATATATCTACAATAGTTGGGTGGGTGATCATTTTGAACCGTCCTAGATGAGTATTTATTGCGAACCCGAATACGGCTAATATACTACTGACTGAATTACATTTTCATGGCTTCAATTTGTTTTTCAAATTTGGCTTCATGTCGCTTCCAAAGAGTAAGCAGAAAGTCGTAATGAAGGACGAAAGAAAAAATCCGCACTGAGATGAACTTTCAAATGCAAATGAGCACTAAGACTAATGATCTTATTTGCATATCATTGCAATTCATGCTTTCATTACTGAACGCCCTGTTACAATGTATGGCAGGGAGAAAATGGGTGTTAATGAATATTTTGAAAGGCCATGTTTATGGATTGAAACATTTTCTTTGCCCAAGGATGAAACATTCAGTTGTTTTCATAAGGGCAAATGGAAAATTCATCGTGTTTGTAGATCCCTAAGTGAAAGCGGTATTCCACGTATATTTGATGATTTGAAAAAACTCACATATTTTAATGATGGATGTATTAGTTGGACCAGTAAATATGGAACTGTTGAAATGGAATAATTGCTTACTTTTCAGAAACATAATAGTTCCCAACGAGACGGCCAAAAACTAGGTGCCATTTTATTACTCTAGAGACCGTGTAAAAAGTATGGGGAACGACGTAACTAAGACTTTTGGACCACTGCCGTCAATTTCTGGTGGCCCGATTCTCCGCCATAATTAAATAAACATTGCATCTGGAAACGTCATTTTGTATAAAATCATTACTGACGGCATACTGTTTATATTAACAGTAGTAGTTGAAAATTAAATTTAAACTTATTGCCGTCAAAAAAAAATGGCACCGGAAGTCAGGAAAAATTTGGAAAATTTGAAAGTTGAGTATCCATTTTAGTATCAAATCATTATTGACGGCAATAGCATAATTTATTATACTTTGTGATGTTATTTCGTGTTTTATTAATGCCGTCAAAATTTACTGGCACCGGGGTTGAAAAAAAGGGTGGTCACCCCAACCTCGGGCACCCTGGGTGCAGAATTTTTGCATAGTGTTTGGCACTTACAAAAAAATTATATTTCACATCAAAATCAATAAAAAAACGATTTAAAGTTGGTGCCGTCAAAAAAAAAGTAAACGAAGTCAGAAAAATTGTTTATTTACGTCTAGTAGAGGTACTATTTTTGTATCAAATTATTAATGACGGCAGTTGTAAAATTTATTTTATTTTATCATCTTATTTGATTTTTTATCATCGCCTACAAAACTTTTTCTACACATAAATCCATTTATAGGTTTCTTTTTTTTTCAAAAACATCAAAATTTTTAAATTTTTTTTAACGATACTGTTAATTATTAAAAAATAGTTTAATTTCTGTCCTAAACATGTGGTTTCTGTTTTTTATAACTTTTCTTTTAACTATTTCAAGTGCCATAAAAATATTTTTGACGGCGTATCACGTCTTGTACGCTATAAACTTTTGTTAATTTTAATAGCCGTCGGTGCCATTAAAATTTGACGGCACAATAATTTATAATATTGTATTCTCAAGTAGTTCAATAATATTAAAAAAATTTTTGTAATGAAATAATACTAAAACCCTATTCAACGTAAGAGGTTACCACCCCCTTTTTTCAACCCCGGTGCCAGTAAATTTTGACGGCATTAATAAAACACGAAATAACATCACAAAGTATAATAAATTATACTATTGCCGTCAATAATGATTTGATACTAAAATGGATACTCAACTTTCAAATTTTCAAAATTTTTCCTGACTTCCGGTGCCATTTTTTTTTGACGGCAATAAGTTTAAATTTATTTTTAAATACTACTGTTAATATAAACAGTATGCCGTCAGTAATAATTTCATACAAAATGACGTTTCCAGATGCAATGTTTATTTAATTATGGCGGAGAATCGGGCCACCAGAAATTGACGGCAGTGGTCCAAAAGTCTTAGTTACGTCGTTCCCCATACTTTTTACACGGTCTCTAGAGTAATAAAATGGCACCTAGTTTTTGGGCCGTCTCGTTGGGAACTATAACTATCAAGATTATAAAAAATAGAGATCGCCAATATTTCCGCAGCATTGAGATGATTTGCTCAAGCTTTGATGGAATCCACAGCCCCAATGATATCTTTCTGAATCACTGTACTGACATCTTTCGAATATTAAATTGTGGAGACGACTTTGAGTTTTTCTGCATCTTAAATCTTTCAAAATAGACCAGAAGTGTAATATAAAACTCATGAATCTTCATAACCAATTGGCGGGGAATTGTTCTCTTCCTATTTTATGTATTAATATTCTTAGATGAGTAATTAGTACATTTTTCGATCACACAAGCTCTGCCAAGTCTAATATCTGTAAACAGATTTGACTGATCACAATCCAGAATTTTGCCAAATCATTATACATAGCTAAATAGATGTGAGCAAAAATACGATGCCTCTATACAAACTGACGTTAAGATATCATGTGAAGATATATCATTTGGACTGCTTTTGTTGATGATTTTGTATCACTTTCGTGACTTTCATAACGAATTGATATTATTCATCTGCCATTTTTAGATTTCCCAATTATTTTGAACATACCGAGGCCAGTGAACTATTTGGCAACAGATAACAAACTTGAAGTTGTCTGCCAAATGTTACGAGGTAAACAGCGATATCACACTTCGCATTTGATTCATAGAGCATCAGCAAAAAATTCATACAAGTAACACAAAGTTGTGGATTTATAGCTGAATCATTTTCAGTGAAGTAAATACATTGAAATAGTTAACACGTTCACGACGACGTGTACCACCGGTGGTACATTTCGATTCTTCCCTGCAGCCGTCATGTACCACCGGTGGTACACTGGTTCGAATAATTTCTAAGCGTTCTGAAATTCAGCGTTTATAAGATAGGTGTTAGATATCCGGGTAGCGGCTGTAGGAATAGTAAACGAAGAATAGTGTATCATCGTTCGCTCACCCGTGGTACACGACGCCCCCAAGGCAGAGTTTGGTATCAGGGTCATCGTGTACCACCGGTGGTACTTTCAAAATACTACTCGAAATACAAAAAAAAACTCAAAATTAGTAATAGTTATCTTTATTCATCCTAATAATACAAAAACAATATAAAAAAATCGTGTCCATCGGTGGTACATGACGCCCCCAAGCAGAAATAAGCGTCAGGGGCGTCGTGTACCACCGGTGGTACATTCAAAAAAATGCTAAAAATATAAGAAAAAAACTCAAAATGGTAGTTACTAAAGCCTTTACTCACCATAGGAATACAAGAACAATATAAAAACAAAAAATAAAAATTCGTCCCGAAGACTGATTTCCGGATTTATCAGTCGTCGCGAACGTGTTAACGCACGAGCACTGTACAACTACCTGTTTCGAGCTGTGATGGATCTCATCAGCAGTGTTTTGGTGAGATACTATTCTGGAAGAAAAATTGTGAATGATGATTGGGGGATTGATTATATCACTGCATTGGAGATGACTAGTGGCTTTTCAATGTGGATTGGATGGATAACCAGATACTTGGACTTCACTTGGTCGTAGAGAGAATCACACTTTGATGGGTAGGCCCTCGTTAATCTTCAGTTAGAATAACTTTCCAGTGGTGCCGATGCAAGGAAGATGTCAGCTGATTATCGAAAGTTATCGTTATTTTTTTGAGTGCTCGCACTCATCTTGTTAATCATTCCACATATCACATCAAGATCTGTTCATTTTGCTATTGCAAAATATATTCAGACTAATATTGAAACAGTATAGGACATGAAAAGAAGACATGCATCCTGCCAGCTATGTAACACTCACATAGGATTTTTTTGTTCAATTGATGTTTAAATATTAGTTTTTTCATTTCTTGTTGACAGTCTTCGCAAATGACATTTGTCAGAATATTTCATGTCTGACATAACCGTGTATATCATATGTGGTATTTTCGATAAATTGTATCATCTTGTTTTCATATTCATCTGTGTCCATGAAAACTGTAGCATTTTCCTTATCAGCTGGAAGTATTTTAATACTTTCATCACATCTTGAAAATTTCATTGTAGTTGTTTTTCGAATTTGCTCAAATTATTTCTGAAATTATAAGTTTGCGTGAATGCCCGTCTGCATTCAGACCTATAGTCACCATTGCTGTTACCATTCCGAAAGTAGGTGAAGTTCTCGGAATTACTGCAAAATTCATACTTTTTGCTAATAAAAGTTTCTCATTGTTATACGATATTCGAGATAATAGATTAACAACGGTTTTCTCGGCAAAATTTTGACTTGTTAAAGAATTTGTCAAATGTTAATGCTGTTTTTCTCCAAAAAGATATCTGAATTCATCATAATGAATCAAAGAAGAATCGTTAATCAGAGTTTCTGTAAGAGTTTTGAATACAATTGTATAAATAATTGAAATCGTTCTGTATCATATTTCCTTTCATGAATTGCTCTATTCTAAAAATATCATTTTCAAATTTTACCTTGTTCCTTCAGTGAAACTGAATGAATTGTCTCTCTTACCATAGCATACCCTGCCCTCTCTATGATTCGTCTACCTTGCTGGCTATCATTCGGGAGTCTTAATCTCAAACCTTTGGAAATTATTTGATCATATCGGCATTAAACTATTGTGGATTGTGGGAACTTGAAAGTTTCTTGAATAGATTCTCTAAACTTTTGAAATCTCTATAGTTTTCTAACCTACCATAATCTGAAAAAATTAGAATTAATATTCATCCACCACAAAACAATGACGTTCAAATAATAATATGGTTGTTTGTGCATGTACTACGATTAGAATTATCGGCACAAAATAAGTTTTTCCAGTTTTTTCGAGGTATCAGCCAACTTGAAAGTCTGAATAAAATACTCAATTTGTTCATATATTATTGTGATTCGCGGTCCATTTCACATACATTGTTGCAGAAAAACTACAGTATCACATTTGGTTATCCTGCAGGTCACCTCATTTGCGTTACGTTTTCCATGATTTCACACAAAGTAATTTGAAGGATCTTCAGAAGAACGGTTACTCGAATAAATTAGTAGATCAGACATTGGCCCGAACAAACCAAATGCCAAGGAGACATCGAAACAAGTTATTTCCATTTCCTAGGTTTAGGTGAAAGGACTCTGAGAGAGGATCAGGAGAATAAAGGAGAAATATTACATCGAATACTCTTCTCGATCAGAGAGCACAATACACAGCCAGTTCACAAAAACATGTCCACCGAATAAATCAGCGATAACGAAAATAGCGTTCATCGGATACCATGCAAGTATGGCAAATTCTACATGGGGAAAACCAGAAGATCTTCAGAACTTAGAATGTGTAAACACAATATAAACAAACAACGAGGAGGAACCAAAAAATCGGGAGAAATTTTTTTATTCAATATTTGGACAAACAATAACATCATTGAATGGTCTGACGCCGAAGTCATAGACTTCAGAGAGGAGCACTGGTCTAGAAGAAAATTCAAGGAAGCTGTCTACAGTATCAACAACAATACATTCACTCAGCATACGAATCCGGAATATGTGGAAACCTCTTATCCAAACAATGGACCGACTTCGGATTGTCGAACGAGAACTTGGTGCCTACACATTCATTTGCCGCTGAAACCGATCAGCGCGCCTCGCTAGTAGCAACCTCTTCGCCCACCATGGGAATTTCGGTCTTCACAACCGACCATATCTCGAAATGTTGTCAGTATTATCCGAAGACGATTGCGGATACCAGTGATCGAAACGTAGTTACATCACTGTCAATTATAGACAAAGACTAAGGGGTTTGATGGACTGGGAATTGAAATGGTTGAATTGTGTTGCCCACATATTGTTCCCTATATAACTCATATAGTCAATTTCCGCATATTCGAATACCGAATGCTTGGAGGAAAGCAATTGTGAGGGTTTTACCAAACAAAAAGCCTCCCACCGAATTTAAAGACCTGCGTGCCATAAGTATTTTACCGGTGCTGTCAAAAATTTTGGAAAGGGCCTTAGAGTCCCAAATCAAAGATTATCTATACAATCACTCCCTACTTCCTACAATTCAATCAGGTTTTCGTAAATTCTTCAGCTGTACCACTGCCTTACTTCACATTACTGATGGCATTTTAAAAGCAACAGATGAAGGTCAGAATACTATGCTGGTGCTATTAGATTTTAGTCGGGCTTTTGACACCATTAACTATGGTTTACTAGTCGGTATGCTGAAATATATGGGCTTTTCCAACAACGCTTGTACCTTGATCAAAAATTATCTTGATAATCGCCAACAGCAAGTTTGTATAAATGGTGTCTGCTCAGATTATATCTCGTTAAGATTCTGGAGTCCCACAAGGGTCCATACTTGGTCCACTACTATTCTCCATATATTCCTCTCATATTCTTGTCAAAATCCAAAACTGCAAGGCGCATCTTTACGCTGACGACACTCAGCTATATTATAGTTTTAAGCCCCAAGCATTAGAGAATGCCTGTGCAATGGTAAAAGATGACTTGAAAGCTTTTTTCAATTATGCCACTGATCACTGCCTGCTTATTAATTCAACAAAATCTAAAATAATGCTGTTCGGGAGTAAATATCATAGACAAAACTTAGCTGTTGAAATTAACATCAACATAAATAGTTAGAAAATTGCGTTGGTGAATGAAACAAAAAATCTTGGCGTGGTAGTGGATTCTGACTTGAGATTTGAAACACATATAAAAATATTGATACAGCGTGCTTACTCTAACATCAAATTGATCTATGGCAACCGAAATATATTTCCTATCAATATAAAAAAGACACTTTGTGAAACGTTAGTTTTGTCCTCATTCAATTATGCAGATGCACTGTATGGACCTAACATAACTGTACAATACAAAATCAAAATTCAGAAAGTTCAGAACTTATGTCTTCACCTGATTTTTGGAGTACGGAGGCGACAAAGAATCTCCCATAGGCTGAGGGAAATTGGATGGCTGAATATGGAGAACAGGAGGAAACCACACCTTGCTAATCTATGTCACAGCGTAATCATAAATAAAAAACCTCCGTATCTGCATCGCAAAATTACTTATCGCACTGATGTTCACAACATAAATGTAAGAAATAGGGGGTTACTGAGTGTGGCTTCTTTCAAAACAGAAATCTAATCTCTCTTCTCTCTTTCTAAACTCTCGGTGCTCGTGTTTTGGAGGTTATTATACATCTTGCTATGTGTATACGACATTTATTTCTCTTACTTTGCTAATTTAAATGACTTCAGTTATGAAAAAAAGGTTTGTTGAGGAATGTATTTGCAGTGGCTTAGACTTTATACTTCAAGTTGATTCGTTAAATATATCTGAATCAAACACGTCTCTGTATTCTGGTTAAGTGGAAGAATATTTTTGGTTGCGTCTAGTACCCAATCAAAAATAAACTTCGCCCTTTTTTTCCAACTAATCTGTTTTTTTATGACCATATATGTGGAATCTATCTGAAAAAAATAAAGACGATTATTATTATTATTGAAGTCCGAACCATTACCACTCAGCAAGGAACATTGTCAATCACATTCAAGCAAACATCGTACATTCGAGTCAAACAGTTATATTTGGGTTCTGTTTCACTTCATAATGAATAAAATTCTTGCACAAGAAGAAATGGAAATGTATTATTATATGCTAGCTTACAAGTATTGTAATGGTCTTGGTTTCCTCATGAAAAAATGTAGATAGTTGAAATAAATGAGGAAATTTTCCAAAGTCATATTTCAAATTGGTTCGGTTCAATTAGCGTGAAATACCAGGCGCCATACGTTAGATTGTTCATACATTCAACCCTTTCCAGCACAATTTATTATTTTTGGAAAAAGAAAATAGTTCCTTCATTCTTTCCATCAATGTATGCTTCTAAATCAAGATTCTGTAGAAAAAATTAAAAATATAATTTTTTTTGAGGTGAAATCCTGATGATGCCATATGGAATCATTGGGCATAATGCATGTCCGTGAGTTGGAATTGTTACATGAATGAAATTGAAAAACAAGTTCAGTTTTTGGTTCATCTGTAAGGAAATCAGATGAATGCAATCAGTGGTTTATATTATTCATTTTTTTTTTGGTTGGTGTGTACAATTTTGTGGTTAGGTTAGGTCGCATCACGATATAAACTCCAAATCATATCAGGAATTATTTTTCGAGTTTTTCATTGACAAACGGTAAAAAGTTATAAAAGAAGGTGAAATGATGTTTACCGAGCACCTAAGGAATGAAAATGTGTGCTTCCGATCTCATATAGCGCAAAAAGGGAGGCGGAACATTATCTTTTCCCGAACTTCAGACGGTCATAACTTCGGAACAAAGGAAGAACGCCGCGTGTTAACACCGGATTCGTAATCAGCGGCACGAAAAACATAAGTTGGTACAATTTTTTTTTCGAAACTAGTTTTTGCCCGATGAACGAATGGCAGAATATAGTTTTCGTCATTTTTCATAGTTGCATCGGTTATGCCCGATGACGCCAATGGGCATCATTGTATTTTCAAACCAATTTTCAATGAAGTTTTGAGAAAATTTCACCATTCAACATCTGAATCGTGAAATAATGCTCTTCGTACTAACTTTCCAATAGCTCTCTTCCAGTAGAATATACACAAAACCCAATTATTTGCGAGAAATATGTTGAAACGCACTACTCGAGAAAAAAAGTGGATCACTCTCCTATCAACGATTGATTTTGATGTTACTCGCAAAATAAAATATCTAGAGGCTATGTATGCGATATCTATAAAGCACTTGAACGAGAATTGTTGAAGAAATCCGTAACAACCAATGTCTCAGGAGCTTTTATGTAGGTAGAAATTTGATGATGTCATATGGCATCACTGGGCTAGAAAGGGTTAATAAAAAAATCCATCGGAATATACAAAGACGTTGGAAAACTAAATTCCAAGAATATATCTATGAGAATTCGAACAATAAAGTACATTTGTCAAGTTTGTTCACATCAAAAACATTTGCGAGTTGACTACAGTTCAGTCAGAAACTTGAATGAATCGAGAGAATCATCTAGTGACTAGTGTGATACCTTTGACTTAATAATTGTGGATTCACCTCTGCTAACAACAGAGTAAAACGTGTAACTACCCCAAGAAAAAAAGTTTGTGGTAGACACTTCAGGCGATAGACTCATTTCGACTTTTTGTTTCGTGAGAAGGTAACGTTTATTTTATAATTATTGGTTAAACGATATTTCTCAATCCGTCTACCTGCGTACTCAACCCCGTTGTTGATCCCTGAGTGGTTGGGTTTCCATAGAATCTCCACTAAGAATGGGAACGAAAACTGATAAAGAAGCCATTCAGGACTTAAGTAATCGGTGCGATGCTAAATTCATTTTGCAGTGTAATAACGTTTCCCCTAGGACAGGGACGGATTAGTTCAGTTGCGCAACTAACGTTTTTCGGAAACAAAGAGAAATTGCTGAAAGAAGATTATCGCCTTGTTTCCAATTGAAGCCGCGATTTTATTGCTGACATTGTGGCATTGAGAACATCTGAACATAATTATCTCTGCTAATTGACACGAGTCGGTATCTTAGTGTGTCTGTAACAGTTGATATTAATATAGGAAAACATTTTTTTTGAATACCAAACACAATACGCAAATTATACCTTCTAAACTGATTATTTTGCACTACTAGGATCACGAAGAAGTGATAGATTACATATCACCATTTAGGGTATCAAATGACTCATCATTACTCATGTCCAGAACGATGTTGCAGTATAATTTTTAGTACAAAAATGCTGGTTTGACCTGTACAATTGTATAGTTACAGAAAGGAATTGAATTTCTCGTAGAAAATAAAAAATTCTGATGAAATATTCCTATATGGTGTTTTGAAAATACCTCCAGAACTTTGGAGAAGAGTCTGTTTTTCTTCTGGTGATTCCACCCATTGTGCTCGTGAAATCTCTGATACCATTATTTTGGTATTGGAAACATTTATTCCAAATACCATATAGATACCACAGTAAGAGAAATCCTGGAGCAATAAGGACTGCTCTAAGGCTAAGGCATTCAAACAAGCAATCCAATCACTGGTGTCAAAATCCAGGTTTAGAAAAGATATCTGAGTATGTTAACGGAAGGAATAGGTGTAGTGAAACAATTGAAGCTGCTAAAGGAGCACATAATCATAGATTTTTTTCAAAACTTGTTGACTCGTTCTTTTTGGTTATTTGCTGAAGCTGTAGCTGAAAATGTTATTTTCCCCTCTAACCGGAGAGGATGCATTACAGGCCACCAATGCCCAAGAAAAAGCGCATATATATTTGCTGATATGTTTGTTGGAAATTTTACCTTGGACTCATCGGGTATATAACCCCCAGTGATGTGTTTAATAAAAACAATGGAATCTGAAGAATTAGTTGGAATAACGTTGAATTACAAAGAATTCATTACCTTTGCTATTAATAATGAGATAGTCACTCAATCATAATTGGATATAGCCTTTCTGAAATATTTTCAAAAATATCTGTAAAATGAAAAATGAGATATATCATTCTACCCCTAAAAATATGTACTCATCAACTAAAAAATATGCTTTTATAATTATGACCACGTGGTTTGAATGAATGGCCTTTGAAGTATTCATATTCAATCCAAAAGAATACAAATTTTGAGTTGCATTTCATCGTTGAACACTTATATTTATTCATCAAACACATTGAAAAATTTACGTGAGAGAATAAGCATGGGTGTCGTTATGTTTCATTCATGCTCTTATTTGGATACCTAGGTGACGATGGAATAGGAGTCAAATAGGAGACAGGAAGGCAACTTTGGAATGTCGATTTCAATGTATGTTAACGTAAATGACTCCATTTCATTATTGGGAAGACAAGCCATTTCTTTTCAACTATACGGATGAAATGGTCTGTTTTGATCTGGCACACAGCTTTTCCGACAATTTCAGTGTTCCAAATGGTCTGTTTATCCTCTGAGGAGGATTTCATTGGGTTCATCTCGATTGATTTAGTTTGGTTCATTTTCTCAATTATCACAATCGAATCAATGTTTGATGGTTTCCAACTATGTTTTCAGTTGTCTTTTTCTAAAATCAATCGATAAGGAAAGGTTCGAAAAGCAGCCGTATTTCAGAGTATCAGCAAGCAGAAAATCCTGAGTTATCACCGACGATTTTTTCTTCGTGAGGAATGCCGGACTCATTAGCCTTCTCAGAAGCCTTGAGAAGTTGATGTGGGAAAAACTAGTGACAGCTGCCAATAGAACAGAGAGGCCAGATTCTATTTCACGAACTCGATTGTCGAGTAGCTCAGACTGTGACTGTACCAGGCCCTGTACTGAAATATATGCATATTCTAAACAATTCGATAATCGAATTTGTGAAATAGAATCTGGCCTCTTGATCGAACTAAGTCATTTGATTGTACTGACATCACAAAATGGTAATACCAGCGTTTTTATAGACTTAACGTTGGTGAATGTAAGAACGATTTTGAGCGTTTTCGTTTGCCATCTACGGTCTAATTTCAACATTTCCTGAGCACGTTTTGGGATTGAAATAGTCTTGGAAACATTATGATCAACGAGATTGACAGAAAAATGCACTTTTTTTCTAAATTGTTTGCCATCTCTCAGTATTATGAATAAGTAATCAAGAGAGTGTGTGATTCAACCTTCGATGTTCGTGAGTAGTGTTGCCAGATCCGTTATTCTAAATATCGGGACCTAAGCGTAAAAAAAGCGAGACAGATGAAAACATCGGGATATAGAAAAAAATCACAATTTTAATTACAAAATGTTACAATTCTTCATTTCTTAACTACAGAACTTGAAACTTTTTTGAAGTTTAACTTTTTTAAACTAAAGATTACTGAGATCAATCAAAACTTAACAAAAATATATCACTATTTTTAGGAACTTAAATTTTTTTAAAAAGGAACTTTCAGCATTAAATCAAATTTTATGAATTATTTTTATTTGAAGTTAACATGAATAATTTTTTATAGAAGACGTATTTTGAGCATGATTTTGCCGCTTTTAAATTTTTTTTTTCTTTTAGGACAAGCCTATAAAACTCTTCACAAGAAAACTGAAAATTCACTTTTATTTGAATCTCCGCCTTCACACGTTCTATTGTTAATCTATTACACCTATCTGTCCATGTAATATTGCTCGAGAGATTGATGCCATAAACTGATATAACTTCAGCAAATTAGGCAAGTTTTGGGTATTGAAAATATAATGCCATTTTTCGATAGGCTTTTTATTTATCTTCAATGACGGCTTTCAAGACGTCTTCGACTTTGTAGATTTCTTCATATAAAGCATCCATATCGACATTAGTCGTAATATTTAGTTTTCTATAATTTCAACGGCCATCTTGTAATCAAAATTCGCTTCCAGAGCAAATGGTTGGAACAGGTTGATTGAATTAATTTCGCTGATATCGAAGCGTGCCTCTATATATTTTAACAAGTTTTGAAGAAACAAAATGCAGTTTGATTTGGTATTGGAACCAGTAAGTCAAACGCTTCAACACATAACAGTCTGCCACTTTCCAGTTTCAATACGGTGTCTTGTATAATGTTTAATGCATGTCTGTTCATCATTGAGGTAACACCAAATAACTGATGGGCACCAGTCTTCTCCCAATGTGATGAAGAAATTTTTTAATATCTCGTACGATTTCACCAAGCGTTCTATTGCCGGAAGAAGGGATAGCCAACGTGTGGTAAAACTGGTGCGAATTCGGAATCGTTAAATTCGAAAAAATCTTTCAAAGCCTGTACTCACCTTGCGTGGTGGGAAAAGTAATTAAAAACCTTGAGCACCATATTTTCAAGATCAAATTTGCATTTTCCTGTAGCATGTTTTACGCCGTTATGCAATATGTGTGCTGGACATCACACTGCTATAATTTTGTCGTTGTTGTTCTGTAACAGTTTGAAAACAGAATGCTTGCCCCCAAAGTTAACGTTAGTGTGGTCCGCATAATAACTTGTGAGATTTTTCAGGTTGATGTTAAAATTTCCCAGTCTCCCCACTATACTTATGTATAGCAGTAGCGGTTTCATCCGCATCATCATGGAAGTCCAAGACGCAAGTTTTGACGTCGGTTTCGGTGTGTAAAACCTAACAACCAATGGAAACATTTTGGCCCATGATTGGAGGCATCTGTAGAAACACTAAAATAGACTCCACTTTGTAGATATTTAACTGTACCTTCAATCGACGCCAGTCCCAATACATTATGTGCAAATCAAGCTTTGATTCGCAATCTAATGAATTGAACTTTCATAAAAAAGCGAGATATTGGGCGTCCCGCTCAGGTACCCGGCGGGACGCGTCCTGAGAGGGTTAAAAGAACGGGACATCCCGCCAAAAGCGGGACATTTGGCAACATTATTCGTGAGAAAAATGAAAGAGAAGACATGACATGGAAACGAAAAATCCCCAGTGCCATCTACTTATAGTATCTATCCCTTCGAACGATAACTCCATATGGTTGACTGAATATATCTCTAGTGAACAGAATTTGAATGATAAGTGATATCGAACAGAATTTAGTGGTATTTGGAAATATTAAATCCAGACTCTTCTGAAATTAAAAAAAAAAAAGCGACGTCCCGACGTCGACGTCTGGAACATTTCGATGCCGATCCGAGCCTGCCCTGTGAGACGAGGAAAAACGGCTAAACGACCGACACGACAGCGATGTAGTCGACCTCCACTGACTCCTGTTCATGGTGCAGAGAGCTCCGCGACTCTTAACTCTTAGTCTCGTCCTGCCATCAAATAAGGCTCAAGTCAAGATGTCAACAGCCTGGATATGTTCCGGGACGTCGTTGCTTCTCTCTGAGCGCGATGCAGGATGAACATTCACCGATTGCAATATTTATTGAACGTGGGGATTCTTCGCGGCCAGATACATGGATATTTTCACATCAGGAAGTTCAATAGTTCTGGGTTATTGGAAAGGGCTTTCCGGAGTTGAAGAACAGTTGGATGGAATGGGAAGCTCGTGCTGCTTCCATAGAATTCTTCGTTACTTGGGAACGTAAACGTGTCAAGTTGAAATAGGTATATTTGTTTGTTATGAATTCATTCCTTTACGTAAGATGGAGTGAAGAATACAGAAATTATTTCGGCACAGTTCCTGAAGATGATGTGAAGACATGTTGATCATTTCATTTAATGTGTTGAAACAGTGAAAGAGTCTAGGAAACCAAAGCAGACTTTTATAGCGTTAAGCTATCCTATAGACATTCTGATGCCAACTTCAAAAAGTGACCTAGTTTATGAGTGTATCACCAGTAGAAACTTTCGATTTCTGAACAGAATCCAACTGTTTCGAATCTTGTTTTGATACCAAACTCTACAAGAAATAGATAATGTCTTTGTTGACAGAAGTTTGACAGGAAGTTCTTTGTACCAAATGAAATCGATATGTCAAATGCCATAGCCAAATTTTTCCTATTAGGGATTTTTCCAGAGAAACTGTGACTTTCTTATGTAATGGCATTTCAATGTCTTTGAGAAGGTATAAACCTAGAATCTGCAATATCTAAAATAGAACAAAAAATCATTTTTTTTTTTCGATATATAAAATATGTTCAGTGGTCACCAAAACGTTCATTCTTTATTCTCTGATTGTGTGTCAGAAAATGATATAGAGCTCAGTTTGAGGTAATAGAAAATTGAAACTTCATGTATACCTCAATAATACTTATACCAGCCTAATATTGTGCTATGGCTGCAAATAATATCAATTTGGTGTATTTAGTACTATTCATGGTACTAATACCTCAGTATAAAACACTTCAGGCGCACATTTTTTTCAGTCACCCATGATTATAATTTCAATCATCAAAAAGAAGGAATTCTAGAAACTCATTTCAAAAATTTATTCAAATTCCACATAACGATGATTTCTTACAATTATTATATAAATTAAATTTTCACGTTTTTCCTCGAATTCGATTGTGACAAATTTCAAATTCATCTCAAACAATCCCTTCTTCAATCTCACAAAATAAACACTCATACAAGCGACGAGAACGTATTAACAAAACAGTTGGTATGCACATTCAGTTAGCACCACTGCTTCATCATTTGACTTGACAGATGCCATGAACCTTGTCTTTGTCAATTTCAACATTTGCATCTTCCATTCGAAAAGTATTAATTTAAAAGTATGATATTACAATTTTACTTTGCACATGAAAATAATCGATTTGTAGTTACGGTGATGATGGAATAAATACATTTCCGAAAGCTTGGATTAACTTAAACGAGTTTTGTGACATTGCTGCATTCCCACTAGTTCAATTAGTAACCGGTGAGCAACGACTACTCTACAAAAAATATATATATATATATATATATATATATATTCGGGTGTGCAGAAAACAAGGAATTGGAACAAAGTGAACTCTTTATTCTGTTCAAGCTTTCGAGTCTTTATTGGCTCTTCATCAGGAACTCTACAATGAATTGGTAAAAAATTGTTAGAATAGATTTTCTTTCAACATGTGCTTACTTACGAATATGAGGTTAATAATCTTGTTTTAATACAAACATGAAGGACAACACATCACAACACATCGACGTAATGGTAAAAATATAATATAAAACTTTAATTAAAAAATATGAGAAATTTTTATTTTTAAGAAAGAGAAAGTTTTATATTATATTTTTACCATTTCTTCGATGTGTTGTGATATGTTGTCCTTCATGTTTGTATTAAAACAAGATTATTTACCCCATATTCGTAAGTAAGCACATGTTAAAAAATTTTCTATTCTTACAATTTTTTCCCAATTCATTGTAGAGTTCCTGATGAATAGCCAATAAAGACTCGAAAGCTTGAACAGAATAAAGAATTCACTTTGTTCCAATTCCTTGTTGACAGCACACCCAAATATTAAAGGGATTTTTCTTTAACGTAGACAGTCGTCTAAGCTCCTCACATTATATATATATATATATATATATATATATATATATATATATATATATATATATATATATATACATATAGTAGTTGATTGGTTCTTGGGATTTGGATTCTTTTGGGATAATAATAAAGTCTTCTCTTTATTTGTATACAAAACGTTCCGCCCCTGGCCAGGGGCTTTTTCAATTGTTTATTGAAAAATTTTTTTTTCCATAGCTACATGAACGGTTTTCTAGGCAAGAAAATATATATATATATATATTTATGTCACAGACGAATCGTCTCCATCTTACTCCTGAAATGAATAAATTCACTCACTTAGGAAAAAATTCTGAAATACTTAATTCATTGATTTTCCTCCTTCCAAGAAACTGGCACGCAATCAGAATATAATTCGTGTTTTTCTAGACATTACTCAGTAGTTGTTTTTGTATGATGATAAGTATCATAATGAAACGTAACTTTCTCTTGGTTTTCAATATCTGCCTCCTGCGACCTTCCAATGAAATGTAAATTCATTTCATTGGGGTTGTCGTCGAATCCGAATTCTTGGAAGTGGTAAATTGGCTTCGATGTTTTTTTTTCGTATATCTTGTGGAAGACGGTTTTCTGAGGGGAATTTATTGTTATGCAGTGTCTATATTCGATTATCGCAACCTAACAAAAAACAAAAAGGTTAGAATAAATCTGCTAAGCTAAGTGCTACGACACTCAAAAACACCAGCAAGTTTATAGCTTTTATCATTTCCAGTCTCGGCCTGGTTAACTTTTTGACAGGTTTCAGTGGATGATTATAGACAATGGATATTTGATCCACTACCATTCGCTCTGAAGAAATTATTGAACCATGCGAATTATATTTTCCATCATTCACATAATGAACTACTACAAACGTCATCGAGAGCCAGCAGAGTCTAATACAATCAAGCTTCGAAGTGAACAAGCAATCATTCTTTTCATGCTTTATTTGCCCTGGAAATATTTGTTATCGTGTTTTCACCGAGTAATGTAATTGATTTCTGGTTTCGGAAAGTCTTGGGGATGTTGATGTAGGCCAAATTTCATTCCCAATCGGTTAGTCAAGTCGGTTCAATGAACAGTGAAACCTCGAATAGAACTAATTCGGATTGGGGATTATCTCTTCTGTTTTATTTAGCCCCTAATTCTCTGTAGTGAACTGATGTTAGTGATATTCCGTTCTTTGAATGAATAGGTGGTCTGTTTGCTCGGGAAAATGAGGCAACAGTTGTGTTTACGCTTGATATTTATATCACTATGATGCCAGGGCTGATTGTGCATTACCAGAGCTCACTATTTCCATCGATATTTGCTTGAAGGTCAATCATTTTCGAGAAAATGCCAATTTGTCAATATTCTGCACAATCTCCTAATTTTTCAGGGCCGGTTCTAGGGTCTCTGGGCCGTTTTCTGAAAGTTTTTGAGGAGCGGGAAGTGACATAGGTCGAAGTGTCCTTCTCTGCTGCTAGGCTTTGACTAAATTTGGCTTAACTAATATTTTATTCTCTTGATGGTTCAGATACGTAGATGATGTTTCCGACATTGGGCCCCAAGGCTATGAAACGCTCTATAATATCCTTGATCTCCTTGACCTCCATTCGGATATAAAGTTCAGAATTATTGGGATAGAAAGAAATAACTTCCTCCCCCCTCAGATGTTTCCATCACAGAATCAAATAGATTTTTCACCCACATGGTCTACAGAAAACCTGAAATCGATACCTGAACGCAAGCTCCCAACATCACCCAGAACAGCCTGATTCCGTTTTAATTTTCTCAGATCTGTGAACATAACAGATCTCCAAAACGAACCAAAAGAGATGGTTGCACTCAAATCAGACCTTCAAAATCGTTAAATTGACAGGTCTACACGTCACGTCGTCAAGAAACTCCTTCATGCAATCTCATAGACACAAAAGAGAACACAGTCTTCCAAAAAGCTTTTCTTCCGTCTTCAGTCCTGTCCCAACATCATTTGGTCAAAGGAATAGATAAAGACTTTGCAAACACTAAGACCAAGGTCGAATAATTGGCGTGGCCATCGATACCATACCCCTGAACCGGAGGTTCTCAATTGAATAATAACAACTTACAATACAATTTGAGAGGAATTCTACTCGAGGAAGTTCATTTTTCTCAAATTCTTATTTGTCTGCATGCCGCTATCATTTCCTTAATTTGATAATTATACAGATACTAATACATCTATCGAAAAATGATAACTATTGAAAAATCCAACACTCGTTATACAATCCGAACTCGCTTTCATTGGCCCGTTAATGACACAATGCCAACAGCCTACAGCATCATCAACTAATAATACACAAAGTGTGTAACAAAGTCGCTCACTTTGGTTATATCTCTTATTAGTGAAAAGACCGTATATTGTCATTATAGCGGCTCCATGAACAAATAGAACTATAATCGTTTTGAGAGATTCCGAGCCATTACTCCCATTAACGAAACATTACAAACTCACAATGACAAAGGAAGAGATACTTTGAGTAACCCGCTCATCTTGTAACTCGTGTGTTGGCTTTCTGTTACATCGATACGCGTTGTAATCACCCAACGCGTGAATTTTTCTGTGAATTCCCGATAGAATTCTTTCATTACACACGGTTCACTATATTAACGAGTTTTCCTCCAAAGAAGTAGAGGAAGACGGCACCCTCAGGTACTTTGAATCGATTTGAATTCAAGGAATTCACTTCATCTTTCATATAATTTTTTTTCCAATTCTCTATGATTGGTCCTTGACAGTAAAGTCAGCAATACATTATGCGATATCCAGGCAATGTAAGTTTGGTGATATGTATGAAAGAACCACGCAAGTTTCTTATGGAAGATGGTTTTCCGTGAATTTGTCCCAATTTTTGGTATAATGTAAATCTCGATGCACTGATCAAAAGTGTCCATGGTCACAGACTCCAAAAATGGACAGTTTTCAGGATATGACTCTATATCAATTTCTTGCATTTTTTTTTATGTTGGCACATGATCAGTTTTCCCTTATATACTTGTGAAAAAACGGAATTTCAATGAAGCAATTGAAAACACAAGTCTTTTTTGTTTTAGATACACCCATTCGAATAAATTATCATACACTGCTCATCACTGACGATGTAACCGGATTATTATTTTCAACTATCATATTCCCGTTTTCGTAGAAACAAAAACTTCAGGAATGCTCTAGGTATAACCGAATTACCTATATTCAATATCTTTCGATTCGGACACGAGAAAAAATTATATTCAATACACATCATATAAACTGAATCTGATTTTTTTTTCTCGAAATATGTTCCTGGTATGCAAGATGAGCATATAGAAAATCGTATTTTTAATGTACACTGACTAGATGAATACTCGTATCGAATTAGGTTTTTTTATACCGAGTGTTGAATATCAATAGTAACAAGGAAATACATTCCCAATTATCATTTCTTATCGTTAGTTGAACTGTTAAGGCAAACAGATCTGTCAAAATGTCTGAATTTTCAATGTAAGGTACAACTCGATGCACTTGCAGACTATGAAAATGGAAAGTTTTAAAGATATGGCCCAATCAATATCCGATTGTCTTCATTTTCTCTCTTGTGGCCAATAATTGCTCATCTATTATAATTAACAAACGGAATCTTATTGCTTTCTACGCAGAAATTTACTAAAAAAAAATGTTTTTTCGTACTTCGTTTCATCCATTTGTAGAAATTATCGTCACAGACGATGTAGCTGGGCTGTTATTTTCAACTTCCGTGTTTCTATGTTCGTTAAAAACAAAATTTTTTGAATTGTTCTAGTTGTCACAAATATACTTATATCCAACAAAATTCGATAATGTTATTTCAAAAAAATTATAATCGATACATACATTATTCACTGAATATAATTTATATATTTTTTAAAATATCCTTCAGGCCTTTTGCTCATTTCGTATCGTAACAATCACTACATGATCGTTGCATAATATACCATTTTTTACACCCGTACTAGCAGAATACACCTATGTGCCCAAAATCTGTTGCATAATGAGAAAAATCTCTATCATAATGAGCTCATTATGACATAGATTTTTCATTGCGAAACAGATTTGCAATCAATTGGAAATTCGATTCAGTGACAGGAAGCTACATTGACAATTTGATAGAGAGTAAAATTCACATTTTGAATACAATACTGAAGTCTACTGAGACTAGCATTTTGGGTGGTATCTGTCAGAACATAACTACTTCCCTGGCAAATACCATGAAGGACACTGCATTATATACGACCGGTGACAGAAAAAAATCCTGTACTTGCTTCTGGCAATCTTTTGAGACTGGCCTGATCGATTTGTTCAAGAGATGATTTGATCTTGATGATCAATTCAATAAAATTTCTCGCCAATCCATATTTACAAATTTTCACCAAAAGCACATCATGATTCACTTGATCAAAGGCTTTACGAAAGTCCGTAAATACAGTGTCCAATTGGGATTTATTTTGTAATGTTTCGAAAGCATGATTGCTAAAAATGAATAAATTAGTATTTATTGACTTCTGGGTCATAAAGCCATGCTGTTCAGGTGCTATAGCGAATTTATATAGTTTGGAATATATAATTTGCTCCAATAACTTGGACGGAGCGCACATAATTGAGACACTTCTATAATTCTCAATTTCTATTTCATTCCCCGATTTGATATAGGGATGGTAATAGAAGTTTTCCAGAATTCAGGAAAAATATTGGATCTAGCTATCAAGTTAAAAATATAAAGTAGTGGACCTCTCAACCATTCATAACAGCCCTTCAATATGTAAGGAGGAATGCCATCTATTCCCGCAGCTTTTTTGGGTTTTAGTTTTTTGACAGCTGCATTATAGTCAGATTCTGTTATGGTATGTATTTGAAAAGAGTCATTTGTCATACTATAATTATCAAAATTAAGATTGTATGATGCGATCTCTTCACAGTAAACTGATGAGAAAAAATTTACAAACGATTCTGCGGTACCCTCATCCGTTACCGTTTCGCCATTATAAGTGAAGCTGCCCAAGCATTTTTTATTCGCTCTTTTACTATTCACATAATTCCAGAATTGATTTATATCTTTCGTAACATTCGATTCTGAATTCTTAATGTATTGCTTTTCCTCCTTCCTAATTAGATTTCTGACCTTCTTACGTAGTTCTTTATATTTTTATTTTTCTGTAGTAATTCTGTAGTAATTCTACTCTTTCAGTAAAGTTTTAATTTCGTTAGTGAACCAAACAGAATATTTGTTCGTATTTTTATGAATTCTATATTTAGGAACTGTTTTTGCTATTATTTTGTTCCAAACAACATAAAAATTATCTAAGGCCCTATTCACATCCGCCTCATCGAAAACGGTGCTCCAGTCGGCATCTCTTACCTCTATACTCAACTGTTGAAAGTTAGCTTTTTTGAAATTATACCAGGACTCCTGTACTTTCAGTGGTTTCTTTTTTATATTCTTCGTATTGATTGTGAAATTGAGAGTTGAATGATGAGAATCTTCTTTTACAAAGGGAAACAAATCTCTACTTACTTTAATTCTATTATATTCAGACCCCATTATTATGTCCAATATTCTTCCTTGAAAATTTTCAATGTCGTCGAATAGTATAAATGAATTGAAATCAACAAAATCTCGAAGTAAATTAATTTGCTCATTAAAATTACCGTTGTCAATATCTGTGTTGGTAATACCCTGAATATTGAAATCTCCTACTATGAATGTATTATTGATATTGGTTATATATTGTTGCAAAAATTCGAACATTGAATCATAAATATCATTTGAACTGCTTGGTGGTATATAAATAAGGATCAAAGTATATTTTCGATTACTCACCTTGAAGTCAACTACCAATGCTTCAAAAAATTTGCAATATTTGATATAATGTGATATTTTGTATTTTTTCTTAATTGCTATAAATACTCCTCCTCCCTTACTCTTGTTGGTTACTATCAAATCTCTATCGGCTCTAAGAATGTTATGTAGTTCCGTGTCAACAATCTCCCCATCGCTTATTTCATCTTGTAACCAAGTCTCTACTGCTAGAATGACATCAAACTCATCGTCAAGTGATCTCCTATAAAAATCGAGTAATTTGGTATTAACTCTAAGTCCCCTACAGTTCTGATAGTATACGTTCATGGTATATGCCACTTGATGAAAAAAGATACGCTATGAGCTATTATGCTAATAAGGATGTGATGTCGGACCATTGATCTGATTAATGAGGTATCGGAATATTACTCTTATGACCATCGGATATAATGTATGAATTCGAAATGTAAAAATGTTGAAATTAGTTGAAATTTCCTACTTGAGGAAGCTATTGAAAAGTGAAACACGTGTCGCGGTTCAGTGAACCCTAATATGTGAAAATCTTACAGGCAACTGTATATTATTTGTTTAATATGGATTTTTTTTTCCTGTAAATGCAAACTTTGTTAGCGAAAAGCGCGTACAGTGCGAGTGATGGAGGTTTAGTTTTAATGGAAACCTGGACCTCCTTCTCCTACTTGCTTTATCTCCTACTTGTGCACAAAGAGTGTCACTCATTTGGGAACGACCTGTTACTACTGAAAAGTTCGTCTATTGCCATTATATCGGCTTCATATACGAACAGGTTATTGACAAAGGAAGAGTAATCATGCTAGTATTGTAACCATTGGTTATATTGAACCATCGCTTGAATTCTATCGAGAATTTCCGTATGCGGTCTTGAACTAGTATTGCTCCATTATATCCGGTTCGCCACATCCGCTTTCTCCCCATAATAGGTACAAGTGGAGGAAGATTCCTCACTCTCACGCGTTATCCATCCACAGTGGAGTATTGAAATCGTTTCCCTAATCAAATCGATATACACGTATGAAATCTGGAGTGGCTCAATCTCGTTTCCTCGAGGGCATAACCTGTTGACAGTCTGAATAACGTAAAAAATGGCGCTCCTCCAGATTCTCAGTATTGATTTGCATTTCTATGGATTGAAGTTCACTTTTACTCTCAGAAGCATCTACCTGCTATATAAAAATTAATGTTAATTTAATCAAAGGTAATATCACGAGTCCTTCAAATTTATTCAATAAATTTTTATTTTCCACAAAAACTTTTTTATTTGGCAAAAGTATGAAAACAAACCGATTGATAAAATCACGAGTCCGTAGGACGAGTGATTTTATCTAATTCGGTTTGTTTGAATGCTTTTGCCTCAAAATAAAAAAGTTTGAGTGTTTCGAAAATGAAAATTTATCTTATTAAATTTGAAGAACGAGTTGTATTTGGAGAGATTATTTTTTGAACAAGTAGAAGGAAGAACAATTTAATCGATCAGTATTTCATTTACATAGGAATGAAAGGAGAATAGGTGAAAATCGCGCCAGAAGGAACATAAAATCATTCGGTAATTATCCGTTAAGCGGGCTCCATCGTGAAATTAAAAAATTTTTGGTGGAACTTACGTATTTCGGCCTCCTGAACCGAAAATTCTCATAAAGTTTTTGGGGCTCACATCTAGTTTCGGAGATACGCCCCCCCAAAGACAGGAAATCGGGGTTAGTTTCTCAGCCAATTCCGCTCGAAATTCCTCCTTCTTTCTATCAGCACAATATACTCATTCTATATATCCTTCTTCATCACTTTCCAACAGAATTATAAGCATTTTTCACTGCAAAACTCTAAAAGGTAAATCGCCATAGAAATTCGAGGTTAGCAAAACAGTAGAACGCGCGATATGCGCGTTCTGCTGTTTATATAAAAGTCAACCCTGTTTTCCTGTCGTTGGGGTGCCGTATCTCCGAAACTAGTTGCGAGCCCCAAAAACTTTATTGGAATTTTTTGTTCAGGAGGCCGAAATACGTAAGTTCCACCAAAAATTTTTTAATTTCACGATGGAGCTCGCTCAACGGATAATTACCAATCATTCGTTATATCGTTGTATCAAAATCTTCATACAACGGTTTCTTCTCATACAACAAAAAATGAATTGTATTTAATACATACCTACCTACATAATTGTACGCCATTTTCATTTGAGTTAAAGAAACTTCAAATATTTGAATTGGTCGTTCGCTATATCTGTCATAAATTTGGGGTTATGAGCTATTTACGTGTTTGAGTGTTCATTGAAATGTGTTGTTATTATTATGCAGAAAAAGTGAATGACTATTAATAATAAGGTTACTCTTCATTCATGATAATTTATATAAATATGAGCCAGTTCAATAGAATCGACGCGGTGAACCTTATAGTTTTGACAGTTCAAAGGTAAACAACGTTTTATCAAAAGGACCAGGCAGTTTTATCAGTATAATACCCAATGATTGGCTAGAATAACCATAGAATAATCCGCTACTATTGGTTGAAATGCCAAAAACGTCACATTTTGACAAGTGAAAAAAATAATCGTATTAAATTTTGTCGTGAGAAAGCATCCATCTCTATCATCCGTAACATTTCGCAGCTCTATATCCTTCCTGGGCCCTGGATAAAAGCTTCTTGCCAGTTCTCAAGTCCAGAAGTTTGTTACGGCTCTCCAAAGGTGTCAAATGGCCTAAAGTTTCGAAACACGGCAGATTTTGCACGGTATTATAACAATATAAATTCTAGGAAGTGCGGCTCATTCCATTTGAATTCCCTCAAAATTAATTTCAAGGTATGTTAAATCTTATAATTCCTCCACCCACAAGTGCTCGTAAATTTTCAAATTCACAACAAACTCGTTTTCATAAATTATGAGACAAAGTTATAATAATATACTGCTACTTGACAACTTGTGGTAATTCTCTTTTCCACTTTGATATACCGTTCGACTGACTCAGCTGTGTTCCAAGTGGAGAATGCATGTTGAGTTTACTCCATAAAAAGGTCCCAGAAGCGATATTTATTTCCATTATCTTTGGAACCTGGGGTGTACTAATGAGAAATACAGCCTTTACATTCTTCGTGTCACTGTACTTGCTTTATAATAAACATGAAAGAATGGAGGACTATAAAAACTCCAAAATTCAAAGTTTTGAAACAACCACTTGTCACGAAAACTCTCTGACTGAAGTGATATTGAATTTAAATAAATCGATCGAAAATAATTTTCTTATTATATTATTTTATGTTTCGTACCGGGTTATGTACTCTCAACTCAGTTCGGTGGATTGAATAAAAATTTGAAATGTAAAGAACCCCGCACCATTCTTATGGAAAATGGGTCCCTGTGAAATTCCATGAATTTTTGATATGATGTAGTTTGAGTCAAGCTGATCAAGAGTGTCCAAGGGCCCGATTCAATCCTATGGCTAGTTCCCGAGATACAGGGTGTCAAAGTTGTCATTTTTTTAGAGTAATATAGCTTTCAGGAAAACATCCTAAATAAAAATGTTATGCACGACGAATATTGCTTGCACATGAAGTAATACTTTTAGACTGGTTTTTGATGAAAAAATATTCTATACAGGGTGAGTGCAGCATTATTCAAAATGAAATTCTAAACCAACCCTATGAAGTGACGATGTGACCAAACCAAGTAACTCACTGACATGCTTATCGTTTAATTATCTCAAAAATGATTAATTCAACATTTTGTACAGGGTGTGTCAAGAAAAAACATTACTTATATTTTTTTATACTTTGAGGTTTGGGGAAACTTGACCACAAACCATTCAACACACTTCTTGAACGAAATTGATTTACATCTGTTAATGAATTGGCTGAAATCTTGATATGATGAAGTACAAGTCATGCTGTTCTAAAGTGTCTATGGGCCCAACCTTAAAAATATACACTTTTTATATACAAGGTGTTGAAGGTTACTGTTTCAAACAATTGGATCGATATTGAATTATTTTTACATTTATAATTTCCAGATTCACAAAAAAAGAAAATTCCTTTATGTTCAGGGAACATCGTATGGAGCAAAAAATCTTATTTATTTTTAATGTTTCAAGATTTCAATTCTCAGGAAACCAATATCTCGGTAAAAAATTCGAATGCTGGGCTGTTCAGTTCCAAACAAAATATGAGAGAGAACGAGAGTAAGAGAAAAAGATAAGAGACAGAGAGAGGCTGAGAGAGTAAGGGGTACTGAGTAGGTCTCCAGACTTCCAACAATGTAGTGGGAAAAGTGTATTTTTCGAGTTATCACGACGAAACTATCGAAATGTGAAATGATTACTGATATTTCAGTAATCATGGTTGGCCGGTATCTCAGCGATCTGAAGTGCAGGCCGTTTGAAACTTGGGCATAGCAACAGCCTGTTCAAATCCGCTGATCGAGATGTTTTTTCTCAAGTACTCAATATCGGAGCACACATGCCTCTTTGAAAAGCAAATGTATTATGAGTTGTCTACATGCCAATCCCGTCTAGTGCTAGCTTGGAGTGCATACCAACCACCGGAGGTGAAGCAGCAGGTTTTTTTTTCAAATATTCGTGGAGATATTTTTTTTGGAATTGAAATGCTATTATCAGTATCACTACTTTTATTCGGGTTTGAAGGCCGTCGTTTTTTGGAATTTCTTCCTGACGTTTCGCTGGCTCGAGTGGCTAGCTTCTTCAGAGGTTCATTCATCTTGGAATTCACTCCTATGACTGGAGATTGTTTCTTCGCAAGTTGTATTTATGCCGATTCAGGTAGTTTGCGGTGCTAATTATTCCATTCGGATTCGTGGAATTGTCATTAATATTGATTACCTTGTTTACTTCCTGTGGGTTCGGAGAATAATCATCATTAATATCTGAAGAACTACCTGCAGTTATTATCGATTTTCTTAAAATGGGATTCTTCAGATATTAATGATGATTATTCTCCGAACCCACAGGAAGTAAACAAGGTAATCAATATTAATGACAATTCCACGAATCCGAATGGAATAATTAGCACCGCAAACTACCTGAATCGGCATAAATACAACTTGCGAAGAAACAATCTCCAGTCATAGGAGTGAATTCCAAGATGAATGAACCTCTGAAGAAGCTAGCCACTCGAGCCAGCGAAACGTCAGGAAGAAATTCCAAAAAACGACGGCCTTCAAACCCGAATAAAAGTAGTGATACTGAAAACCTCGGCCGCGAAAGCCTCAACTATTTTGTCGAAATGCTATTATGTTTGTTATGTTAGTATTTCCTTTTCTTGGAAATATGCCTCGGAATATTTTTTCATATATGAATGATTGTAATTTATCACGTTTTTCCAATTGGTAATTATCGAAGGGTCAGTCAACATTGGTCATTGAAAATTATTCACCCTGTACATAACGAACATCCTTCACCAAAAACTCCTGGAGTGAGAATTGAAGAAAAAATGACTATGAGCTGGGTGGAATATGTGGATAACTGTGTTAGTCTTATCTGTAAACCTTCAACACTATGTAGAGAAAAAAGTGTCTATTTTTCAGAGTTGGGCCCATAGACACTTTTGATCAGTATGACTTGAACTATATCATATCAAAAATTCAGCGAATCACCACTAGGATGAGTTATAAAAAATCTTCTTTCCGCAATATTTGTCATCACTTGTGTTTGTCTCATTCTGTATATCAATTTCGTTCAAGAAGTGTGTTGAATGGTTCGTGGTCAAGTTTCCCCAAAGCTCAAAGTATAAAAAATATAAGTAATGTCACCAGAAAAACTGTTTCTTCTTGACACACCCTGTACAAAATGTTGAATTATTCAATTTTGAGATAATTGAACGATAAGCATATCAGGGTGTTATTTGGTTTGGTCACATCGTCATTTCATAGGGTTGGTTGAGAATTCAATTTTGAATAATGCTGCACTGTATGAAACATTTTTTTATCAAAAACCAGTCTAAAAGTATTACTACATGTGCAAGCAATATTCGTCGTGCAAAACATTTTTATTTCGGATGTTTTCCTGAAAGCTATATCACTCTAAAAAAATGACCACTTACCAACTTTGACACCCTGTATCTCGAAAAGTAGCCATAGGATTGAGTTGGGCCCGCGGACACTTTTGATCAGCTTGAGTTGAACTACATCATATCAAAAAATCATGGTATTTCACCGGGACCCATTTTCCATAAGAATGGTGCGGAGTTCTATCGTCTTCTACATCAGAGTTCTCCTATCTAACTGAAACCATCATTACCATGGTTACTTTTGACTCACAGAGCGGCTGGCATCAGAAGTTATTACTTTCCCGGCATAGGCATTTTCCAGGAGAAGAAAAGAGCCTGCGTAATTCGAATAAAAGGTGTTTTGTCAGGCTTGCATAGATGACGAACTCCCGTACGGTTTTTTTATCGCGACGCATGCCTTACAAACCATCATTTTTTTCTGCTAATAACACAAGGAACCGACTCTTACATGAAAATCACATGGGAATTAGATAGCATTGCATCATCTATAATAATTCTCAGAGAAATCGTTGGGAATTTTTTCTTGTGGTTAACTGTTCTGTTCTATGTGCACCATAGAACTTATCCATTACATCGATCTATTTAATTCCCACAACAATACTACTTGCTGGAGTGTAATTGCTGACAAAGTATTTTTCAAACGACTATACTGTCATATTGACTATCGGTATCGGTTCTTCAATTTCCTACTCATAACATCTGTTCCCGGGAACTCCGACACCAAAATTGGTTCCGATTAAGCCGGGTGCTCCGACGCCTGAACTAGACTCCTTTTGTCATGTCCGACAAGAGGACAGTGAAATACAATAAATCCTAGGGAATGCCTCTGTAATAGTCTAGCCGATTATTTTTGAAATTAATCCGAAACTGATTGCACAGTCTTATTTCTCGAGTGGATGTGATAAAAAAATCATTCGACATCAAGACACAAAGATGAGTTTCAACACTCACGTCGAATATGTCATAAATAAAAGCAGCAAATCACTAGGATTCTTCAGTAGAATCTGCAAAGATTTCAATAATGAAGCTGCCATCAAATCTATCTACTATGCATTCGTGTACAGCAAGTTGAATTTTGCCAGCATAATATGGAATCCGCAATATACAACATACAAGTTACGCTTGGAACGACTCCAAAATAGATTAGTGAGATATCTCCATTATCGTACAACTAAAATGACAATGATGTTTTTTCATGTACCTCAGAAAAATACAAGACAGAAACGGCTACTTGCTGCTTCAACTCCAAATTCGAATCTACGCAAAAACTCACCTTTGGTTAGAATTACAGACTCGTTTTAAAAATACTGCTCTGAGCTCGATGCATTTTCTATATCTTTGCAAAATTATGAAACCACGAAAAGAAAGATATTTATTTGATTGCTTCCTTTGATACTATGTATATGTTTGAAATCATTGCTTTACATTATAATCAATCTGTTTCTTAGTGGGTACTTGTTTGAGTGTAAACCTGTTTGTATCCCGAATCTGTAATGAATAAATAAATGAATGAATAAATAAATTTTTGCTTCCTTTGCGGTAATTTGATCTGAGTCATTCGCATTCAACATTTTTTTCGGATTTGTAGTTCTGCAATATCTGAAGTTGAAATAGAAAAAAATCGAATTGATTTGAAAATATTCTATGCTTATATCTTATATGAGTTTTCCAATGAAACTTCGAAGAAATTTTGACCAAGGGTAATTCCCGCTCAATAACTTCTTCGTATGTTTTTTAACAACTCACTTGGAGTCGGCGGGAAAGCGGCATCAGTTGACATTTCCAAGACTTGCGAACCCAGTTACGAAGCCCATGATTTTTTCTCTAATATTTATGGTTTCGTGTATGTTCTTCGACTCAATCTGACTTCGTGATTCCATTTTACAGGTAAATGATGAACCATCTATCTGCGAAGCGAGATACGTGTAGGCTTGGTATGTATATGCCCTCATTTACTTCAAATTGGAATCAGCTAGTAATTTCACAGCATGTGCTTTATGCTCTCAAGAATATATGATACTGCATTATGGCTGACAAATATTGGAGTTTTTCAAAAAATGGCTACTGAACTAGTAGCTATTCAAGGTAGACTAGGATATTGGATGGTGGAAATGGCATAAAGCAATAACTCATTCACATACCCTATAACAAGAGATTAACCTGGAGATAGTGAACTGACATTTGTTCCGTCGTTTTATAAGTTGGTTCAAGTCTCATGAAACCACTTCTTGAGATGTTCTAGGTGAAAGGTTGCAAAAATTGTTTCAAAGTGTTGTAGAGCTTGAAATTTTGAAATTTGTTCGAAACCATCCTTCGTAGGTTCTTGAGATAGAGCGTGTGAAGTTTTTCACAAGATTAACCGTTAATTCCACTAAATGAGACGGCTTATCAGTATATTATGTCATTACGAGAATATGAACTCGAAGTGCATGGAGCCAATCAGGGGACTTCCAACGGATATTCATGGTTGATAATTTGGATACAAATATTCTATTCTTGATATCCATTGCACATCTAGAATCTAGCTAGACCATATAGCTGTTCGGTGGACGTGATATCCATCAAACCGTTACGGAATAGGAATAATCTGAACAAACACTTGAAACTCTTTGTATAGATCAATAACCCTAACACCAAACTATGTTTGATAGATAATTCAACTCTACAAGTTTCAATTTTCACACCGAAGATTCCAATTTCATGGTTCAGATCATTCAAAAATTCAATGAGAAAATGAGATTTGAAACTATATTCATCACTTGGAAAATTTAAAAAACTCCCCAGTGGAAAAGATAACAGAAATGAAAGATAAACAAATCTATGACAATAAAATGAAAACACAAAATATATGTTTTCAAGGAAATGAGAGTAATAATTCAGAAGGAATTTATAACGAAAACAAAAATATAAAAGACTCCCCAGAGAAAGAAATAACAGAAATGAAAGATAAACAAATTTTCTGACAATGAAACGAAAAAGTATATGTTTTTAGGGAAGTGAGAATGATAATTCAGGAGAAATGAATAGAAGTGTTTATTGGAAACTGAGCAGATTGTAAAAAAAATTGACAACTGAGCTTATTTCGTCTCTTAATTATGTTAATTGAGAATACAAGAAAATGTTGTATGGTTTAGAAAAATATAAAAGGTTTCGATTGTGAAGTTGCAATTGTTTAATTTCTATAAATATTGGTTTTTATGAACTATACCTTCATATCAAATAAAAAATAATTCGAAGTAACTACAAATATAATGGTAGGCATAGTGCTCCAAAATCTGAGAACAATATTGATCATCTTCGCTACACTAAATCTGCCAAATCAGAAACAGGAAAAAATCCTGTACAAGAGTTGTGACGGAGAAAAATCTTTACGACCATACTGTTTTGATGAAATATTCATTATCTATCGCTCAGAGGGTCTAGGCATTGCGTTGGAATTTCAATGAAAAATCGCAGCGTCACTTTGGTCGGATCCTCCCATTTATCAATCCATTATCAAAAATGTCCTTCGTCTGATCGATTTTATATAATTTTGAGTGCTCTAACAATGCATGCAGCAATTATGGAATGTATTCTGCTTGTGTCGAATTCCCTCGAGAAAATTGCGGAAAATGATAGGAAATTTCCACGTTGAAACGATTCCCATACACTTTATTGAACTCGAAATAGAAATATAGGAACGTTGATCTTGTAGTGTGACAGCATTAAAAAAAGTTTACATCTCGAATTGATGGATGATTTCATAATCCAGAATTATTCGAACGAAACTTCATATCATGTAAATAATGACTATACAAGCTGGCTATTTTCAAGGTGCCCACTAGGTCTCGCGAACCCTCAAAGATAGAAGGTCGATTGAGGTACAGAAAAGTGTTTTCGAAGGTCAATCCAACGGTATGCTGAAATCGAAAAAAAAAACATAAAGCGATCTCAGAATGTTCACATTTCTCAAAATTAACAAATTTTGGTTTCTTGATTCAGTGCTTTGATTTTCTAAAATGCAAAAATATGAGAGGGGAATTTTCATATGTGTTTCATGTACACTTCTTTTTCGGTTCATGGAATTATTCATAGGGCGTTTCTTTGAACATTTTGTTTTCAACTAAAGACCTGTATTTTTCTCTGAAACATTTTTTAACCATTTCTATCCCGCTTCCTGTTCTGTATCACATTTGATGTATTTTTAATTATTCCAAACCAAGACGACCACCATTAGATTCCAACAAATGGGATACTTGGGAATTTATATTTTTCTTATAGCTCATCTCTGTACTTTGTACTTTCAGAAAAATGAAAGTGAAAATCAGGTCCGTATTTCATTCTTCAGTTTTCTGTTAGTCGTACCACAATAGTCGTCATGGACTAAAATAGTTGAAGTAAGAATTTTTCAATACTGATTTTATATTTTAATATCGTTCAAAAATTGAAGAGTTGAAGAATTGTCATCATATTTCAATTCATACAGTTGTTTTTTTTTATTCCCATAGAAGTGCTCAGGAGGTAGAGTCTTGTAGGGGCAAGGTATTCGATCATCGGACCTTATACTTATACCTACAAGGATCGATAATAGGCAACCAACAATTACGTATTCACATCTAGTACAACATTCTACAAAGCATCTTTTATTATGCGTAATTCTTTCAACTTACTCTATTTGAATATCATTCAATTACTTGTTGAGTTTGTTTTGTAATATTGATACATATGCCCACTGATTTCTACAAATAAAACTAATCTGTGGTTGGAATAATAGAAACTTCTCATTTGTAGTGATGAACAAATGAGAAGTTTCTATGTGTCCATACTACTCATATGAGTGATATAAAATCATAGGAAATCCTATGTTTATATACCACTTATTTAATTAGTATGAATAAATAAGAACTTTTCATTTCTCGGTTTTGTGAAAACTGATCTCGTTTTCCAATTTCATTGCTCTGTTTGTCCGAATCGGAGTATTTTTGGAAGTATATTTTTAAACAGTTTTGAAAAATTGGTGATATATCGCAGTAAACTGTTGTGAGATGCGAATATCACTGAGAAGAATTTACATAATCGAAAAAGGAAATACATAAATTGAAAAATCATCACAATAAAATGAAATAATAGTAAAAAAAACATAGAAAAAATCTGTCAGGAAGAATATAAGTTATTTGTTCCTATCGTATTTTCCATCATCTCAAATATACCTCTCGATATTTTATATTTTTTATTTTGATTTTCAACCCAATGAGCTCTTCATAGGTTCCAATAATATGTGATATTATATATGGAATGGAAAATCGAACCATTACGCTCGTACATATTCAATTTAATACTGCTTTATTTCGCTGAATTCTTTAGTATGCATACCAGTGATACAACTTCTTTCACTTCTATTTCTCGTTTTTTTTTCGGAGCGGAAATGAGAAATTATCCAAAACGATCATTTGGAAAGCGTGTAGCCATTTTTTATAAACGTTTTCAGGGTTTTCATCAGCATTATCATTATCTTTGATCTCATTCCGTCTGACAGAACACTTTGAATTTCGTAAGCGGACACAACAGCTTAGGCGAGTTATTTTTACCATCAGCTAGGAATTATAAAATGAGAATGTAAAATATTTAACGGACAATTATTTGATTTCGTGAAACGAATGGCATTATGAAAAGTCAAACAAGAATATATTATTGTCAAGGCTTGAACGGTGGGCACTTAATTATATGAAATATTGTGATAGACGAGCCAAAATTCCACAAAAATATCCTCATTTGTAATGGAGCGAATAAAAAACGCGCGAAACAGCTGTTTTGATAACGCCTTCTCGATGTTATGCGTATATGAGATTTCGATGTTCTCACTACAGTGTTATACGAGGGTTGTGCGAAAATTGTTGAGCCTACTCCCACCTGTGAATAAACTCATTCATTTACAGTTTACTCGATTTTTTCGGATCTCTTTCTGATGTACATGAGATTTCGATGTTCTCACTAGAGTGTTATACGAGGGTTGTGAGAAAATTGTTGACCCTACTCCCACCTGTAAATGAACTCATTCATTTACAGTTTACTCGATTTTTTCGGATCTCTTTCTGATGTATATGAGATTGCGATGTTCTCACTAGAGTATTATACAAAGGATGTGGGAGAATTGTTGAGCCTACTCCCACCTGTGAATAAACTCATTCATTTACAGTTTACTCGATTTTCTCGGATCTCTTTCTGATGTCATATATTTTACCGATTCCTTGAGAAGAAAAAACAAGTTTTTGTTGTTGATACTGAAAATGAACAATTATTTTTCAGTTTGTTGGGAAATCGAATGAACAATATCGCCTTGACGAGGCATGCTTTGAATCAAATTATGGATTACATTCTGTCGAAGATTCTCCCATTCTTGTACCAGTATGTCGCATAGCTCTCTAGAATTTCTGGAGGCTGGAAGATGTCTCCGTAAACGTTTTTTAATCTCATCACAAACATGCTCAATAGGATTCAAACCATGCTGTGCTCAGGCTAAACAATTCGCGTGAGTTTAACCTTGCCAAGATACTGAGAAACGACCCGGGCCATATTTTCCTGTCCGGCAGTGTGTTATTAAAAAATTCAAAACTCATCGGGGAAGAATTCAAATGTTCAAACGCGTAACCATTAGTCGAAACAAAATGTGACGTCAGAGGACACAACAGAAGAATACACTGAACCCGTATTCCTGTAGTGATTACCAGAGAATTTAGAATTGTAGTGAATATAGGACCATGACTGAAATTGGTTTTGTTCAAGAAGAGTCAGAAAATTTTCGAAAATAGATGCATTCATGATGACGTATACTTTGCATCAAATCTCGGTTTTTTGTGCTCAGAGATCAAAGAAGTGAAAACAACATGGTGACTATCCTGTCCATGAAAGATTTCCGTCCATAACATTCGATTTGTATTCAAAAATGTACACGCCAGTTTATATATAATTATATACCAAAACATAACCATTTGTCACTGTAATGGCAAAACTTCTATTTCACGTCTTTATCATAATAATGTATACATTACTTCATCTTATTGAAGTTCACTAGGTTTGATAAGTTCATACTCTTTTTTTGAATTCTAGATAATGTGTTGTGATTATATGTATGTTATAAATGGATAGTACGATATATAGTGAACAATTAAGGTTAGGCTCGTTTTGAACCAAATTTCTTACTGCTAAAAAGCTAAATCAATACTTCTGACTAATTCACGTATACGTACTCACGTTAAAATATAAATTCCTTTCTCATTATTTCATTCCATGTTTTTCGTACTTTCACATCGCTCGACATACAAAAAAACACTTTACTGGATTCATTTTGAATTGTGTTTTTGTTGTTCGGTGGTATACAACAATTGTAAGAACATTTCTTAAATTATTCCATGATCTGTATAGCAATTGAAACAAAAAACATGTATTGAGTAACTGAAACGCTTGGAGTACACAAACATGGGTCATGTCATGTGATGTCATACAGAGCGCGCAAAACGGGAGCGTGTGAACTGCTCAAATTTAGGATGGGCACAAATTGGAACCCGTATGGCACGTTCGAAGTGGGGTGAGGTGACACGAGAAATACAACGATGAAAGATTTGATTTTGACCAGCTGCGCTGTGCCATACGCGTTTCAATTTGTGCCCAGCCTATGTTTTGAATTTCACTTTTTGAAATATTTTGAATATTTTCGAGCCTATCTACATTTTTTAGCAGGATGTGAACGATTGATTCCTACAATCACACAACCTTTCTGAAATGTAACTCGAGCTGGATTCACACAACAGTGATCACTTACTTTCATTTCCATTATCACTTTGTTATTCTCACTATGTAAATGATGATATTCCAAGCAGCACTTTTTCCAGAAACTATGCACGTGCGTTATTATAATATAATAATATAATAATATGTAAACGATATAGGAGCACAACTCTTTGATTTGACTCAGTGTTGAAATACAAATGAATAACTTCGAATACAATAATATACTGATCAGTATGAGAGAATGTTGCTGAGATGATAAGTTTGATAGAACTGAAACGGATATCAGATGTATACCTCTTTTGATGTAATCCATAAAATATGATAATGATTTGTGAGTTCAAGTTGAGATACAATCAAAAACGTATATTCATATCTTCGATTCAATTTGTTACCTTAGTGAGTCATGTCCAATTCCCAAATTATGAGATTTAGTATTTTCATGTATAAATTAGTTCTTATTATTTTTTTGTTAGGTATGATTTGAGTTATACGAGAAGTTGCTGACTAATTGGACTTGTTCTATCCACAAAGAACTGTTTTTCAATAGACGCAGCAACTTTTCAGGGTAGATTGAAAATCTGCTCTTCTATACTTGTATAGATTCCAATATTAATCCTTATTTTATCAGATTGTGGTGGGTCACAAACCCAGAAAACTACAGAACAAATATTGATCCACCACAAAATAATGACGTTCAAACAGCTTCATCTCATACTGCAATCCGTCTTGGTCCTGATTTTAGAAATCAAGAGAAGCGATTCCACAACAATAATTCTAAAAATTTTTGATTATATCCAACGAAAAGCAAACCGTCCTATTAGGTCATCTTCGCCCACGAACTCGCTCACTTCGTTGGAACATTGTAGAAGTAGCCTAAGAGCCGGCGATCGCCAGACTTTCGTTATTTTATAAAAGCTGAAAGTTCATCTGCGCGTGTCCCCAACAAAGGTGAAAACAATCAGCGACTGTGGAGTTTGGATCTTGGTTGCTTGGCCAGGAAACAGACAGCAAAGATTCTTATCCAAGTCATGTGTTTTCTTATATATTTCTCACGGATGTCGTAGCTTCAAGCGCACATTTTCTTGATTACTTATACATAACGTCAAAAGATGGCAAGCAATTCAGCAACAGATGTGAAATAATTTCATCGATATCTTACATCATTCATATTTTTATAGGTACTTTCAGGATTGAACTATTATTTTCCGTATAAACTTCTATTGTTAACACTCCTGTGAAGCTTCATCATCTTTCTGCCAATATTTCAGTCAAACCATTTTATCAAACTGACAAATAGATATCTGCACCTACTTTACCCTTCAGAAAATATAAATTTCTCCTACATTGACAAGTAAACAGAAATATCCACATTATAGGCAAGATGGCGTCACAAAAAACCCTCCAAATACTGTCAAACGTAAGTATAATTATGATTTAATGAAGTTAAGGGGTGTCTGGCAGGGGGTTGAAATCAGAGTAAGTGTCTGGCAATGGATGATGTGATTTCTAATATCATACCGAAGAAGATATGAAAAAGCTGAGCTTTATACTTTGACGAAAGTGAGGTACTATTTTATACGCCTTTGCTACCTGGTATCTGAAGAAGTAACTATCATCCAAACTTCATAGTAGCTGATCGTTCTCACCTGTGTTAGGGGAATACGCAGAGAAACTTTCAGCTTTTATAAAATAACGAAGGCCTGGCGGACGCGGGCTCTTGCTCTAAAGGGTCAGAGACTTCTCTCTCATCTATAGATATTTCCATAGTCGGTACTCTTCTGAATCGTCGTCACCCTTGGCAGTATCAAAATGAATGACCTGACGAGTGCAGAATTGAACCCTTGTAAGCTTGTAGGCCTGTCCAACCTCTTTCCTTTCCTGAGGATTACAAACTTCAAAAATTCAAAGATATTGTTGATTTGTATACATATATGTATAAGGCACTCCCATAAAAAGTACCTTTTTCGTTTTCTGTCAACCCCTCTTCATCGACTTTGTTCTAATCGGTGTTTACATCCAAATTAGATCAATTTGGCTCTGGCCTTCAGTGTGCCTGATTCAATAAACAGACCAGCGACGCGAAACGTGCCAATGCGTTCTCTCCGGTTCTAGTCGACCAGGAAGTGCTAATGATATAAACGACAGCCTGGTCATCTTGCCAATTAGTGGTTGAATTTCGAGACGGGATTTCTCCTTTGTAGATGGTGATTGGGGACCGAATTTTAGTTGCGATGCGGTTTCAAAGGGCCACCTCCACCTGCCTGCAGGAAAGGGACTTTGCTTCAGATTAGTGCAAATAAAATAGCTTGTGTAGGTATATTCTTCCTAGTCAAAAAAAAATCAATATATTATATGCTGGTGGATAACTTTGATCGAGTTATTTTCTGTTTATTATTCCACGATATGATATTCTTCAAACATATCTGTCGTAATCGAGAAATTCTAACGGAAAGACAGAAAGAATTCAAAGTTTTTCACAAAATCTTGGAGATACACCAAGAAACTCTGATATGAAAAAGGAGACCAACATGTGAGTTCCAGTTTTGCAGCGACCTCAACACAGAACATCGATCAATGTTTATACGATAATAGGATTGTTGTTGTTTGGGACCCCTAGAAAACTCAGGTGTAGGAGATCAGTCTTATTTCGCCCTGAAGTAAACAAGTAGAAAGCTGCTGAAATGATAATTCTCACAAAAAATCTGAATATTGAAATTATATATTATATGTCATTCTTCAGTATTTTCAAAGATATGATATTTAGGATAGAAGTTAATTAAACAGGAAGCCAAAACGTGAGAAGTCATCACTAATGTGTACATTTCTCTACTTGCCACTCGCTACCACCAGATGGACAACCCAGGTTGGTACAGATTTGGAATGAATTTCAAAATAAACAAATCTGTTGAAGAGCAGTCGTTCCCCTGCAAGTGCTTCCAGAATTGGCAGCTAAAGATCAACGATATTTTATATATGATCGTGTGGATTTCTGTATCAAGATATTGAAAAAACACCATTCAATATATTTCTCACATATAATGCTCATCCGAAGGGATATCGATGAATTATTCATTGACATCTTCAGGGGAGGAAAATTGAAACTCAATCAAATCAAAATTATGAATTTTCCTCTCCTGAAGATGCTGAGCTAATGAGCGCAAGGCCTGTCTAGTAAGACTAATGTCGGTTCAATGTTAGGGTATTTGATCTCAATAGAAACTAGTCACTTGCACATCGAGGGTTCCAACCTCACCGATCAACATATATCTCATTTGGCACATAATCAAACATAGAATCTGTTGATTACCGTTCGAAGAAATCAATTTGTTTCGTTGGTTATACTTCAGTCACAACCCACTCTATCACTGGAATACAATAGAGAATGTGTCAATTCACCTCTCTTTCGTAGATTGGTCCGATACCGTTGCTCTCTCGAATTCGATTTGAAGACACTATTGAACTCGTTGTTCATTGAGGCTTACATATTTCAAAATTCTGATAGGAATCTGAATTCATAGCTATCTTTCTAGTTTCTGTAGAGTCATGTCAATATTTGTAATAGGAATTTAATTTCGTATAATGATACCCTCTCTTCAGGAATTTTAATTCAGAGAGTTCGTGTGACCCTCTTTTATACTACGTACTTGTAAGAAAGCCATTGGCTCATACTTATTTTTGCAACCCTCTTACGAAACTTCGATGAAAATGAACCGAAGTGAAAAATGTGTCACTCTTCTTGTAGAGAAAATCATGGAAGTAATTCTGTGATTATTTCCTTTCTTAAACATCGACTGTAACGAAACTTTCCCTAGAGATCAATCACCCTAACACCTCACTGATATTTTTGCACTCGACGTGCGTTTCGCTAACAAGGTTAGCATCTTCAGGAGAATAATACTGTTACTCAAAGTATCAATTTTCAATGCTGAATTTAAAGACTGGGGTTAATTTATAAATATAAAGTTTTCCGGTCCCATATGGACTTTGCTTGTTACTGCTACTTATTCTAGTTAATTTCACTATAATGAACTATTGCAGTGATGTACCAAAAATCTTTGCAGGTAGTGATGCACCAGTTATTTTCGAAAAATTAATTACAATAAGTAGCAGTAGCAAATAAAGTCCATATCGGGCCGGAAAACTGGGTATATAAACAACTAACCCTAGTCTTTAGATTTGGTATGTAAATAGATGCTAACCTGTTAGCGAAACGCGCGGCGAGTGCAAAAATATCAGTTTGGAGTAAGGGGAATTGATCTCTAGGAAAACTTTCAACTTTTACAGCGAAGTTTCCAATCTCATCGTTTATTTAATCGACCGTAGTTTTTCATTACAACTTCCTGAGCGAAAATTACTCCATCAAACGAGTTCGTGCCATTTAACAAAAGAATGAAGCGCAATAATTACAACATTTAGAGCAAGTGTGATGGTGGGCGAGAGACTTGCTTGTGTCAAGAAGTTACATGGGCCTTGTGAAACGCCTTATACAACTAATCTTGAAGAGTGAGGACGGCTTTTAAATTTTGGTTTGCCATGGGTCAAAACAGAAAACTCAGAAAACTGTATCTTTGTTTCAACTTATCTCTAACTAGTGGATTCACTGAGTAGCTCTTTCACAAATGAACCAATGCAAAATTGAAGTTTTTGCATTATGGATGGAAATAATGTAAAATTCAGTCTCCAACATTTTTGTGACCTTGAATGTATGAGGATCCATCTTGTGGAGTACGTGGGTTCATTCTTCTCGGAATAAGCAACCAGGTCATACTTATACACGAGCTCTTTAGAAAATGTAGAATTCCTAATGTTTCTTACCTGCGCCTACGTGAGTAAAAGATGAAAGAATTGTATTCATATTAATGCGTGCAGATTAGATTGTTTTCAAGACGATAAAACATCCGATATTTTGATATCATTCACATATAAATTATACCAAAACTTTTTCGCTCAAGTAGAAATCCAATGAAATCAGTTAGTTTGGAGTCATCTGATCGAACACAACCAATCAGAACAAAATTATACTGAAAAGATCACATGCGCTCTTTTCACTTTATTATGTTATGGCCATGGATACATACAAATTGATATAATTCGATGTTGACGTTTCAAATATTTGGTTTTTCAAAATGTCACCATTTAGTTGTAATACCTGAAATATCAATAAAATTATAAAATCAAATATACCAAAACTTACAGTTTACAGTCAATAATTTTTATGAAAATCATTTATTAAGTTTTGCAATGATAGAAAGTATCATTTAGATGGAAATCGGGAGGCGGGACAATTGGCGTCAATTTTGAAGGATTGTGCTGTGAACATGAGAACCAAAGAGGGTAGAGAGTTCACGGTCAAAACTATGCGGAACTTAGCAGGATGAATTGGTTTTTCTGTTAATTTTACCACAAATTAGCAAAATCTTTTGAAAACTTGAATATCTTGTGGAATGATTTGATTGCAAAGTGCCAGAGTATTACCTCAGATGGATATGAATACCAATTAATCAAGAACTTGAATGGAAGTTCCGAAAATAAACCTCAGTCTTAAATTTTTAGAGAAAAATTTATATTCTAGTAATTTTTCGGAAATGATTCAAGCTCTTCAGGAATATTGAGAAGTGAAATTGATAATGTCTCGTTAATTTTATCCCATCACAGTCAAGAAGGCAGAGAAAAAGAAATCCTCATTGTGAATTGATTCGGCGGAAACTTTTCTGGAACTCAATCGTCTACCAATTCAATCATCTCTGCCAATTAAGGGAAATATCAAGTCATTGAATGATCATGTTGAAAGATACTCTGACAAAAAGTGTCCATTGGTGTAGTAGACCACTGAATCACCAGTTTGTCGGGTCAGACTGGAGAAATAAAGCAGTGGCAGCTACTCAAAGGGGTAAAAATTTTGTTATGTTTGTTTATAGAGATATAGTTAGTCAATGTTTGTGTAAAAACGATTTGAAGCGTTTTTGTTACGCCATTTAGAGTACAACGTCGATATTCCCGTTTGACATCATCGTTTATAGAGTTATAGTTAGTCAACCTTATGGGAATATCATTCGGAGGGATGGATACTATAGGTAGATAGCACTGACAATTTCGTTTCCAAGTCATGTCGTTTCTCTCGTTTTTCTTACGGACGTCGTAGCCTGAATGACACATTTTCTCGATTACTTATACGTAATACCAAAAGATGGAAATCAATTCAGAAACAGGTAAGGAATTTCTGATCAATATCGTAGGTCATTCATGTTTTGAAGATTATTCTAATACTTGAACTTCCATTTCCTTCATTAACTATCGTCAACTCTATTTTGAAGCTTCATTATTTGCCTCTCAACATTTCAGGACTCTACCCCTATTTCTCCTCTGCAGTAGGACACTTTGTCGTGCATTGTCAAGTAAATGCAAATATTGATATTATACTGTAGATGACGTTACAAAAACGCTCCGAATCCACTTTACACAGGCATTGACTACTATGGAGAGGAAAAAAATTTTGGAAGAAAGATAATGAAGCTTCAAAATAGAGTTGACAAGGGAAGTTTATAATTTTCAAAGCATGAAGTATCTACGACATTGACAAAAAATCCACTTTCGTTTCAGAATTGGTTGCCATCTTTTGGTATCATGTATAAATAATCAAGAAAATGACGTCCGTGAGAGAAATGAAGGGAAAGACGAAATCACTAGGGCCATCTACCCGTAGTATCCATCCCTACAAATGATATTTCCATAATATGGATGATTAACTGTATCTCTATAAACAATGCTAAAACTTTCCTGATTGGTGCACTCAAGTCATAAGAATTATGTATTGAATTTGTCTAATCACGTAACTACTAAGTACATTTTTTGATAAAATTGTGATGAATCCCCAAGATGAAAGTCATTTGCGTGTCTGTATGAAACAAGATTTCGAAACTGCAGTTTCAATTGAAAAATATAAGTAATTGAAATGAACGTAAAGATGCCGTGAAATAAGTGAATTTGACATATTCATATTTTCCAACTGAAGACGATTTCCGAATTCTAATTCTACAGAGGCACGCATTCGACTTTTGTCTTGTGGTTGACCGTGAATTTTATCAAAAAATATGCAAGTAGTGACATGATCAGAAAAATCCAATAGCTTGGTTTTCGAATTTAGTGAGGCCAGAAATGAATTTCATTTTTCAATTGAAATGTACACAGACATTCAAGCAGAACTAGTTTCAATCTTTGTGGATAGCTTTGTTTCAGAAAAAAATATCCCAGTTACAACGTGAGATGTCATATTCTACACTTTGTCGGTCCTAGTTATATGGAGAAATATTAAAATATATTTTAAAATATTCCAGAATGATATCTACCATGAATTCAACTAAAGACAAATTTAATTTTTCATTTCATCATGGAATTGAATACTTTTACCATTTTTTTTTATTTCCCAAAAAATATTCGGGATAAAGAAAGTTGTGTTTAAGATATGAAAATGCTCATAACTCCTGAACTGTGTATTTTTCAAAAAAATGAACTAATAATTTTTTTATCTCACACCACCTATTTTAGAAAAAATGGTCTCTCAAAGGTCCAAAAAGGGTATTTTCGACCTTCTGTTCCAACAGAAAAACCATTCCAATTGAAAATTTTCATTTCACAATATCAACTATTTGACTTTGTTGTGTCACCCCAGGCAACTGAACAGGAGATGAAGATAGTGCGGCTTTTTTTTTGGGGAGAGACATGCCGGAGCTTTCCTAGCTTTCAATTTCACCAAGTCGTCGTTAATAATATTGACGCTAATGCCTGAATGTTTCTTTCTCGTACTGATATGGGGACTATGAAAGAGAACTAGCATGAAGAGTACTATCGTCCGCAGAACTATGTACCGAACAAGATTTTCCTTCAGCTAAATTGATATAAAGCAGAAACAAAGAGGGCGCCAGAACTGAACCCTTTGGAACAGCTGTCAGATTACTTTATAAACAACCACATACAGAGATCTATCAGACAAGAAACTCTTCAACAAAAGACACTGGGGAGGTAAACCATGAGACGGTGGTTTAGAAAAAAAAAACCTGAACAAACGGTTTTGAAATGCAAAGTGCAATGCTAGCATTTCTTAAAATTTTTCGATGCAATGCTGCCAGAAACATATGCCAATAAGTTGATCTTTGATGGCGAAACCCTTATTGTCGATCATTAATTATTTCTGATATCTCCAGATATTTAATGAACTCCATATTGATTGCTTTTTCCATAACTCCGGAAATGATAAAAAGTAATTCAATTAGTCTATAATCACAAAGTAAAGTTTTCCGTACTTTTCTAGGAATTGCCTGAACTCTGTTTGTTTTTCAGGAATCAGAAAAAATGTTCAGGTAATACGAAAGGTTGAAGAAGTACTGGCATCAATCCGGAGGGCCACACACTTCAAGAACAATTGCTTCACAAGCCTTGTTTACGTTCAGGTGCATCAAATTATTCCCTATTTTGTTGGTGAAAAATCATTTCAGGTATATGACCGTTGACAGCGTTATATACAAGTTTTTTTTTTCGATTATTCCAAGTAGAATATCCAGCAAACATATTAGCAAATATATTTCCTTCTTGTTGGGCAGTGGTGGCTTGTGATCCATCCTCTTTGGTTAAAGGGCGGAATGAACTGAAAAAAACCTTGAAGGCGCGTTGCCACGGGTAGTGAACCACGAACGTGGCCCACTCCTTCGTGGACCACGCACTGTGTCAACTTTTAAAAGTTGACTTTAGAATGAGGAAAATATTGTTATTTCTCAAAGTGAAGAAGTGATTAAATCAAAAACCCAACAATCGAGAAATTGACGTTTGAAACCTTCAAATGGGAACTGGAAGCTGCGATTTTCCTGAATTCGCCTACCATTACTCATGTGCCTGGATTTGAGACAATTTCACGAATATTCTGTGTGGATAAGTATTGTAAGACATTGTATGTGGGAGACGAATTCTTACGTGAATCTTTCTGCCAGAAACCAGGTGCGCATGCAAACTATATATAAAATTTATATGTTTGTTATTGGTTCAGGAACAAGGTCCAAGGCCCTACCAAAATACTTTATGACAACAAAAGTGTAATTTATGAAACACCTGTGGGTTGATGGCGTTTGTAGTGTGCATTGAATCAAAACTGTGACACGTCTCTCTAATTTTACAATTTCCTTCTAGCTTGTGATATGTTTTGATGATACGACATTAATGGTCCACGATATATGAATTTTGATAACGTGTTTTTTTTTCAGTGTCATGTTGAAATAATTTAGTTTTCGTAAAAACATGAATGAGCGATATATTGCTGGGTGGCAATCCAATAATAGAACTGAATTCCATCATCGAATAAAATAATTACATTTCATCGAGATTCATTTGATGTAGTATCTGGAGGATGTCTGAAATATCGGAGAAATACTTTTTCTGACTCTATCCAAAAAAAAGATAAAGTGATATATATATATATATATATATATATATATATATATATATATATATATATATATATATATATATATATATATATATATATATATATATATATATATATATATATATATAGATATATATAGTTTTGTTTCAAAAGAAGTTGCAGATATAATATCCCATTCCTTTTCCCTTTTGATAAATGAATGTTTCTCGCTTGGTATATTTCCAGACGCTTTTTAATTTCAATCGTGTTACCTTCATTGTAAAAAAGTGATCCACTTTCAATAGAAAATTATAGACCAATTTCCATAATTCCTGTTCTTGGAAAGGTGGAGGAAAAATTGGTCAAGCAGAGGCTTGAGAGTTATATGGAATCCAATGCATTGATTTGTCAGTTCGATTTTAGAACTAATAAGTCGACCTCCAGTGCAATATTACGTATTCTGTCGGACATTGTCGAGGGCATTGAAAGAGGAGAACACTCACTTCTTACCTCGTGTGACCTTACAAAGGCATTTGATTGTGTCGAAATCGACAGATTATATATTTTGGGTAATTCTTGAATCATTCCCTTAAAAATTAAAATAAAATTAGCCACACTCGAGAATGTCGAAATGACGTTTTTTCTTACAACTTTATAGCACTCCTCCTTCTTTAGGTCACTCTCGAATTGTCAGATTAGTGGAATATACACGTTTCAGGATGTAACTACCTCACCCTACCTCAATCTGACGCGCTCGAGAATTTCAGATGATCAATTTTTTTTACTAATCTGATCCTTTATCCTTGAAGGGCGGCCATATATATGGGGCTCATATATGGTGGAAGTACTTAACCGGGTACAAGGTATCCCCCTCTATATTGATCTGCCGCGCTTTAGTAAATCCCGAAATCCCCTATTGGGCTTCCCTATTATTATGCAAAAGTCATACTCTTGAGAAATGAGTAATATTCCGTGCTCGTTCCTTAATACACTATTTTCTCCTAAAAACACATGCACTATTTCTTATTCGACCGATTTTCCCACGTGTACACACGACATGATTTCCGTTGTTTATCGAATCACTGAATCAGGTCGAGTTCTGGTCCAAATGGAACAATGCACCAAATGATTAGTATTTATGAGCGTCCATTTCAACCTAATTTGATGTAATTAGGTAACTTGTCGGTAACAGGGTCACAACATGTTCGTTTTGTTTTAATCAAATATATTCGAAAATGATTTTCGATATTTGGTGCAACAGTGTCAATTATTGTTGCACGTGATCTGTTAGCACGGTTGATTACCATTTTATGAAATGTTCATTATTTTTGATTAATTTTAGTTGTTGGTTACCGATGTTCAGACGAATATATTGTCGTTGGGTCAGTTTGGATGAATGAAAGCAAACAGATTCAATTATGAATTTAATTACCAATGAATGATTCTGCTCAACATGATAGGTCTGATTTTTTAGTTGCTTTTTGGAGAGACAAATTTGGACCCTGATAGATACCTTATTCTATAGCCCAAAGGTTCTCAATCTTCTTCACTGACTGCCCCCCTCAATATGGAATAAATATTTTGGGTACCTCTTTGTAATTGTGGGTTTTTTGACAGCTGTGGGGTATGGCAGGGGTGGTTCAGTTGAATAAAGTTTGGCTAGAGTCTAGCCGAAAGATATGGATATATGAGTTGAGTATTGAGTTCAGTGATTCTATAAGAATCACAAGGTATGCAACAGGGTGAATGACTCAGTTGAATTCGATTCATACTGCCGTTGGGTGTGATGTATAAGCAATTGGATGAAAAATTGCTAGTATACGTTCCTATTATCAGGAACGAATCGACACAATATAACCAGTAATCTAGCAAAACCTCTGTGTTAGAAAGAACAAGAAGTAACTTCAGACCAAACCAAACTGCTCAACTGGTTGCGGAAGCTCCTGCATGGGACACATCCCATTGAGGTCAGCCAAGATTTGCTCGAAGGTAGTTGACAATGTTCCTTACTGAATGGTAATAATCCGAGCAAGTTATACAATTGAATCAAAAAAATTCCAGCAGAGCCAAATGTTGGTGAAGATAACTCGACGAGTACAGAATTCCCACCCCTTTGTTATGACTTTGAAGACCTGTCGAACTTCTCTTGCTCAGGGATCTTTTTTCAATAGAAAACCTGAGCTTTGGAACTCCTTGCCGAAAGAGGTCTTTCCTCTTGATTCACGTGGTGTTCTTAGATCATTACAGGGCTTTCGTTTCGTGTGATTCTGCATATAAAAAAATATACAACCGAGATATTCCTCAAAATCTAATGGACGATTTGTTTTTACTAAAATTTACTGATTTGAGTCGAAAAGATACCAAAATACCAAAAGATACTAAATATGGCCACGCTAAGGTACGCGAACGACATCAGAAGGGCAATAAATAGCCAGATGTTATTCAACTCCATGCGGGTAGAGGGGATTCTCGAAGGGACTGACTATCTTTCAAAGATTATATTTTCCCAATATAGTATGTAGACGAAGGAAAAAGTCCATGCTCGGAGTGGAGTGGTTGATTTCAAAAAAGGGAATAGCCCTAGGTCGTCACCACATTTATGAATTTGAGTTATTCCTTTTTTTTAGTATATAGTTTGTACATAAAGAGATACGAATGTGACATTCACAATTGCGATATCTTAGAAAAGGTGATACTTAGAGTAATAAATGTTGAGACCAGTATTGTAGAAATTTTTGGGATCTACTACTTTGGTCAGAAGTAGTCTTTTGACAAAACCCACTGTTTTCGAGAAAAACCCAAAAAACCTTTCGCCATTCGACCCCGAATAACTCTTTTAGCACACATGGAATTATTGGGGACTTCTGAATTTTCATTCTTCATGGTAATCCCAAGGTTTTCACCAAAATTTGGTTCTGTCTGAATTATTGTTATTTGATCACTGTTCTTATGTCTAACTTAACCGGGTTATAATGGTTCCATTGTCTGTATTATAAACTCTATGGAAACCTGTTGTTAAAAATGGAAGGTGAAGAATACAAATCGAATAAGGTAATCAAATCCAAACAAAAGGTTGAAATGGATTTTTTGCTCAAAAAATTAAATTAAAGGTTTGACTGATCAAAAACAAATGTTGTGACAAATATATCGATGCATCAAAAATTCAATATAAATCAAAAATGTAAAAAAAGAGATAAATGAAATGAAATTGCGACAAGAAAATTTAGATAACGAATTTGAAACAGTCAAAAAATTTCAATAAAGAAATAGATGAGATAGTATGAATAAATGTTAAAACTTGGTTTCAACATCTATTCATATTATTCCATTAATCTCTTTATATATATTTCTTGATTAATATTTCACATTTGACGTCTCAATTTTCTTGTCACAATTTCATTTGATTTATCTCTTCATTTACATTTTTTGTCTAATATTTTATTTTCGATAACTCAATTTTTTTCGAAACATTATTTTCTTTGATCGATCAAACCTTCAATCATATTTTTTGACCAGAAAATCCGTTTCAATCTTTCGTTTGGATCTGATTACCTTTGATTTGTATTTCTATCCTTTCGTTGTCAGCAACAGGTTTCAATAAAGTTTATAATATAGACAGTGGAAGTCCAAGCCATTACTATTCAGCTGAGATTATGTCGACAGTGCTGCGCTGAATTATAATATTTCACTGGCCAATCAAGATCAGGTTATTCCAATGTGTAATCACTGAAAATGAATTGAAGAGACTCAGTATGTCAGAACCAAGGAATAATTCGAAATATAAAGGGTGTAACCTATGGCATGCTTTTTTTATTACATTTTTTTAATCATATTTTTCACAAATAGTCGGTGAGCTATCAATCAAATTTTGAACAATTCGTTTCAGCCAGCCTCAACTCCCAACATACTTGGTACTGGGCACACTCGGAGACTGACTATGAATTGAAGAAACAATTTGTTAAGGCTAGTCTCAGCTTACCTACACGGTATGTTAATGGACTGATACCTTTCAGGAAACAACTATTCCCCTGCCGAATACCACGAAAGACGTTGGATTATATCTGAAAGTCAGTTTAGGAGTCTTCGCTGCATATGCTTTCGGCGATACAACTACCGGAATTGATTTTCAATTTCTAGGAGCGGTTTCGGGCTACTTGGCTCCTCGTCAGTACGAGGTGCCTGGTGCACCTATCGAGTATACATCAACGCCCTTCGCGGTATTAGCAAGGAAAGTAATTGTTTTCTGATAGGTGTTAGTGCATAACCTACTGTGGAGTTGAGTTGAGACTGGCCTGAAGCAATTGCTTCTCTAGATGATTTGAAACAACTAGTCCCCTGGCTGATACTACGAAGGACATTCAATAATGATAGACAGATTACATTTATTAACCGATTTTGCAAAGGAAAAAGTTCTTGGGAAGTGAAGATGTACGAATGCGTGTGGATGCAATGAATGAAACATATGAATAATGACAAAATATCTTGTTCCCATCCATCTCTATATTTGTCATTTACAGATTCTCTTTCAATTTTGATTCCCTCAATTTTTACTATTTTCGATTAACCTTTCTCCTACTACTCTTATGCATCATTGTCAACTACATGAATGATGCTGTGGTTTAGATACTCCGTAACATATTCAATTTCTTTTGAGGGGACTGACAATCTCAGGAAGTGTCTTATATTTGCCTATTGGGATAGTTCTTGCAGAATCCAAACCAATTGGCATCTCAATAGACCATTCAAACTGGGCGTCATCATTTTGATATCTAACGATATATTAGGTGCTCATCATTATTGTCATAGCCTAGACATTCATAAATTCGCCATTGAAATCACGTTAGAATCAAAATACTGATGTTTCAGTGAACTGAATGGACTCAATCCAATGAAATTCTATGAAATAATCTCGGCACATGTGATATAGCAATTTTTCAAATTTATTTTTCATAGTGTGGTGTTTATTTATAATCATGACATTGAATAGGGATGTTGACTCTTTTTTATTCTTTTGTTCAAAATATATTCATTGAAGAAATACAGTACCTACTTCGTTTCAAGAGAGAGGGCAAATACTGAACTTCAGATGATAAATTCTGAATTTCACAAACGATTTTCACTTCAATTCCAATTTTCGCAGGAGTGTCAATACATTCTACAATTTTTTCGTGCAATTCAGTAAATTCAACGTCATTCGGAATCTTTGCTCAGAAATATACCTATTCTTCATAACAAGTCAATCGGTCAACAACATTAAGTGGTCTGGCGTAACCTGCGTGAAATAAATGACAGGAAATATCAAATTAATGTCAATCATTTCATTAAAACTTGTCTAAGGTGATGAGATATTGAAAAAACAATAATTAACCCACTTGCATTGTCACAACTATCAAATGTCAGTTTGGAGTGTAATGTTGTGAAATCCAAAAACCAAAGTAAAACAAATTGACTAAACGGAAGCTGTCTCTTTTGTAAAAATACTCGTCAAGCTATAAATATATTAACTCTTTTCGTAAGAAACAGATACCTGTTGAACAGGCACATCACTCGTCGAGAGAAATAGTTTGAAGTAAACATGAGGGATTTGATGTTATTCAGCGAGTTAAATATAAAACTTTTACGACAGCTTGCACCAGCCCATGAACGTAATATGATTGTTACAAATTATGATTTGTATTATCCGTTTAGTACGGAATTAATCTAATATTTCATATGAAAAATGGCAAATCAAGTGTGAATAATTTGTTATAACTTGAAATCATCATCATAATCATAACCTCCGATGCATACCTTATGTCTGAAATTACAATGTAGGAACTGTCAAAAATATGGTTCTTTGAACAGGTATAAAAGTTTCGGTTTCGGGTAAAGTTTCAGAATGCTGGATTGCCTCGGATTTCGATAAAATTGTTGGGGGAGCTTCAGAATATCTAAAAATGAATGAAAAGTACAAAAATTCGGCGCGGAAACCACAGCAAGTTCCTTTTCAAAAGGAAAAAAGGGTGAAATTTTAGGTTATGTAACGAAAAAATCACTTTTGATTTGTCACTTTACTCACCATTTTTTGTAAGAAAACATATCTAACTATATTTTTCTGCGAGAAATATCACCCGAATGTTCATTTATAACGTTCATTTTTGCAGATTTCCAATTTAAATTTCATTAGAAATGACAAATAGCTGTATTAATTTCGGCTTCGATTAAATTGGAGCGACGTTGTCAGATTGTGAATTATATTCAACAATTTCATATTTGAATGATTCGTACAGTTTATTTATTGATCTTTAGTGGTGTTGGTTCTGAATTCCAATCAATGGAATCTACCTCTTTATGGTTATTATAGATTTCATGATTTTTTTTTAATTTTAAACGTTTTTCCGAGAAAGTTTTTGTAGTCGTGTACTTATTCATTAATCAAAAAAGGATTATACGACTGATTTTCAATCTAGAATATCGAGAATCGACCTCGTTCTACCTTAAGACTCCGAACACACCCGAATGATTCAACTTTTACAAAATTCATCCTTCGTGTCGATTGGTCCACGATGAATGTGTTAGGTTGGGTCAGGTTAGTTAGGTTTGGTTAGAAGCATGTCGTTGCACCCACATTTCGTTTTACCCACAGTCTCCGAACATACCCGAATAATTCAACTTTTGCACATTGCATCCTTCTTGTTGGTAGGTCCACAATGAATGTTTTAGGTTAAGTCAGGTTAGTTAGGTTTGGTTGAGATCGATTTGATAAAAACATTTGTTTTTCGCAAAGTTACTTAGGTTTGGTTGGGATAGATTTAATGAAAGTATTACGTTTTACGCGAGTTTAGTAGTTTTGGCTACATTAGATATAAGTACTTGATTTTTCGATAATGTTACTTCACTGAAATATGAAGAATATTATTACGATTTCAAAAATGCTAACTATATTGGATTGAATGATTTTCTGGCTTCAGTGGAGTGGTCCATAATTTTTGATGATACTGATATAAACAAAATCACAGAACAGTTCTACGATATAGTCTACTCTGGAGTGGCTTTGTTTGCCCCATTGAAAAAATGTAAGTCCTCTAACTTCCCAAAATGGTACACTAGTGAACTGAGAAATTTAGTCATAGCAAAAAAAACAGCTCACAAATATTTTAAAACCTCAGGTAACGATAATGACTATCTTACATTCTCTACCCTCAGAACAAGATGTAAACTTCTTTCTAAACAATGTTACTCGGATTACATAAAAAGCGTTGATAGAAATCTAACCACTAATCCCAAATCGTTCTGGAAGTACATTAATGATAAAAAATCGAATTTTAGTGTTCAAAATGAAATGCACGCTGGAGACAACGCTATGGTAGAAGGAGCGCAAAATATTGCTAATTTATTTGCCGACTATTTTGCAACAGTCTATGTCAATTCACAAAATGAAGCTCCGAGAACGGTATCATGCACCAACATCTCAGTACCCAGTCCTTCATTTACGCTTCAAAATGTGTACAATAAAATAGTTAGCTTGCCGCAAAAATTGTGCTTTGGTCCTGATGGCATACCAAATATTATATTGAAAAAGTGCATATGTACCCTAACGCCTCCATTATGCAAATTATTTAATCTCTCATTGAAATCAGGAGTATTCCCTAGCTTGTGGAAGAAGAGTTACATAATACCAATTTTCAAATCTGGTGATAGGTCTAATGTAGCAAATTATAGGAGTGTTTGTAATCAATCAGCAATTCCCAAAATGTTTGATAGCCTAGTATATGATCAGTTGATGTGGAGTTGTAGAGAGCTGATAGTAAACCAACAGCATGGTTTCAACCCTAAAAAATCTACAGCCACCAATCTTTTGGTGTATGAAACACAAATCTTAGCGGATTTGGAGGATCGGTGTCAGGTAGATGCTATCTACACCGATTTCTCCAAAGCTTTCGATAGAGTTGATCATAAAATCTTAATCAACAAACTTGGCATTCTGGGGTTTGATGATCAGTTGCTCTTGTGGCTGGAAAGCTTCCTGACAGATCGAAAACAAACAGTGAAAATCAGCAATAATTTATCCTACGAAATTGAGGTTTCATCAGGTGTACCTCAGGGTTCACACTGTGCTCCTCTCCTTTTCAACCTGTTTGTTAATGACATTGGAAACTTCATTTCAAACAGTGAGTATCTACTGTTTGCTGACGATTTGAAGCTCTATAAGACTGTCCGTTCTTCATGTGACCAGATGCTACTACAATCAGATGTAAACAAACTCAATGAATGGTGTAACTTAAATAAACTATTTCTGAATATAAATAAATGCTGCTACATTAGTTTTTTCAAAAAAAATAGAAAAATTAATACTTCTTATAAGTTGAATAACGAAGATCTTAAATATGTTACTTCTGTTAAAGACTTGGGAATAACAATCGACGAACAACTGAATTTCTCAAATCATATAAACTCAGTGTCTGTAAGTTCATCGAAAATCTTAGGGTTTGTTCTACGTAATTGTCGGGATTTATCATTAAGCTCTATCAAAACAATATACGTTTCTCTGGTGAGGTCGAAATTGAAATATGTATCGATCGTTTGGTCCCCAATGTATAATATCAACATCAAAACATTAGAAAGGGTCCAGAATAAATTCCTAAGATATTGTTCATATAAGACTAATACGATCTTAGAAAATCATAATTACTCACCGATATTACAGGTTTTGAACTTGGAAACGTTGGAAAATAGAAGAACACTTAATGACTTAACTTTTATATTCAAACTCTTGAATGGGATGATCAATTGTCCAGAATTGCTTGCAATAATTAATTTGAATGTTCCTAATCGCTCCCTCAGATTCTCGAATACATTCCGTATACCATTTCACTCAACAAATTATGGACAAAACTCTCCTGTTGATAGATCATTGAGGATAATTAATGAAAAAAATGTTGATGTATTTAGTGGATCAATTATGAAATTCAAAACCACTGTGAGAATGTTGTTTTAGTATGTATGCCTGACTTTGCACTAGTTTTGTAGATTCTTGTATATTTTATCAGCAATTATTATTTTTGCCTTTCGATTGTTTTTTATGCATATTGGAACTCAATATAGGTTAAGTATAGAATTAGTATGTTAAATATGTTAACTTATTTTAACACTATATAAGCAGTTTTTTATTGTATTGTAATGGGGTTTTTCCCGTAAATAAATAAATAAATTTGGCAACGTTGTTTGGGATTCGAAACAGTCTAGAGCTGTCAAAATGACGGTACAAACTATAAACTATATTGCTTTGTCTGTTTCTTACCATCTTGAAATAAAATAAAAATCTTCACTAGGAGGATATATGGGCACATTTTCTGAATAAATTCAAAGAATGGTGTGTGTGAATAATGTTCTATCAGAAAATCGGGTATGTACACTGACAAAATAACAGTTCAGAGTAGAATTTCGGAATCTGGATTGAGTGCTTTTAACATTTTCTTTTCGAAAAAATGACTTTTTCATGGTTTCCGCGCCAAATTTTCTATTTTTTTATTCATCTTGAGCCTTTTTAAACGTTCTCCAACATTTTCGTCGAAATTGGACGTAATCCAGGATTCTGAAACTTTTCCAAGTTTCGTGAGAGTTGGAAATTTATAGCGACAAATAGGTAGTACTCTTGTAAATTGACCCGAACTTGTGGAAAGTTGGTCAGTTCTCTGGATCGTTGCTGATGATTTAAATGAAAAATACCATTGTACAACCAGAAATCGACTATGGTGTCCAAGACGGCTATGAAATATATCGCAGGCTGCAGAAGGTAGTCAGGTGAGTTGAAATTTTATTTTCTGGCTCATCAGGATTTTATAGAGCTCCACATACTATGTGAGGAGACTTTGTTGAATTATTCTCTTACTTTTCGTTCTATTTTCACAATCTTTACGTTTCCGAAATGCCTCTCATACAACACTGGGTTATAAAAAAAGGTTTTCACACTTCATCCTACTTTCCATAAATGGGTTTTTGAAACTATTTTGACTCATTTCTATGTTCAGCGGTGTTTTCATTCTCTTGGAATCCAAGAGTGCCTTGAATAGGTATTTCAACTTATACTTATACTGTGTGTTCGGAATTCCTGTTAAGTTCTAGGTCTCTGCGTTTATAAGTTTTTATATCCTAAAGGGGTGAAAAAAGGCGCAAAGTTTGTATAAGACAACGTGAAACCTTCGGTCCAATCTTGTCCAAATTCTGCATGAACATTATTTAACAGAATTGATGGAAGACATGTTTAGTATTTTATTGAAATGAATCGCCTAACGAGGTTAAAAAGGAGTAGAAAATTTTTCTGGGGTGAATCAATGCACATCCTAAGCTGCTGGTTGTACAAATCTGAAACTTAAAGGGGGTGTTCATTGTATGAACGTAGGCATTCGATAAGATTCAGGATTTTCCAAAATTCCACCCTCGAGGGACGAAAAATGAGCCAAAGTTTGTATGGGACGAAGTGAATTCTAGAAAAAAACTACTTCAAATTATGCAGAAATATTCTCAAATAGAATCGATGGACGATGTGTTTTGTATTTTAATTAAATTAAAGGGGGGAAAAAGGGGGTGTATAACATTTTCGACTCTTTTCAAACGCTCTTTCGAATGCGTTAAGGTATAACTGTGATGAACATGATAAAACTTAGCACTAAGAACTACACAATATAATTGCATCACAAAACTAACGCCCAACGAAGTGGGCACGAGCCAGATAGTAATATATAAGCGTATTACTTTTGGAGTTGTAGAAATTCAACTTATTTTTATTGTAAAAACGATTTCATATCAATTACCACCAAATTTGACATTCAATATAATGCAATCTGGAAATCCAAAATAAATTCAACAAACAACGAATATCAAATGACATCTAGATGTTCATGATCAACAAGCGTAAACATCAGTGAGATATTAACAGTTTGTAAAAGTAAAGTAAAGTAAAGTAAAGTAAAATTTATTGGTTTTTAAAGACCACAATGAAGGTGGTATAAAACACGTCACATTACATATAGTTAAGTCACATTTAAATTGACAATTTAAAATAGTGAATTATATAAAATATAAAATATATCTATCTAGCTGTCAAAAAATTCTTCGGTGTTGTAAAACATTTTTGACAACAGAAACGTTTTGAGATGTTTTCTGAATTTGAAGCAAGTAATTTCCTTCTTAATTGTCGCCGGGAGCTTATTGTAAATCCTCACACCATTGGAGAAGGGTCCCTTCAGGGTAACATTCAGATTATTTTGTGGTGTTTTCAGATGGTGGTTAAATCTCGTTGAATAACTGTGGTCTTCATTATGAGAGCTTATGCTTTTTTTATTTTTAAAAATGTAACACGATATTTCTAGAATATATAGGCAAGGGAGAGGAAGTATTTTCAGCTTGGCAAATAATGGTCTACATGATTCTCTCTGACTCCTATTCAGTAATTTTCTAAGGCATTTTTTCTGTAGTGTAAATAATTTCTGAGCTGAACCCCATAATAAGATCCCATATGTGAGTCGTGACTGAATTTCAGCATAATAAAAATTTTTCAACACAGACAGGTTTAAAACTTTTTTTAAGCATTTCAGTTGATATATTTTGCTATTTAATTTAGACATTGTGTTCCTGATATGAATTTCCCAGTCTAGTGTATCATTCATACTTATGCCTAAAAACTTTATGTTTTCACATTGTTTCAGATTCACTTCTCCCATTTTAATTTCTATGTTTTCAATCTTTTTTTGTCTGGAGTGAAATATTGAAAAATTTGTTTTGCCAGAATTGACATATAATTTATTTGTTGAGAACCAAGGTATAATTCTTCTCATTAAATCATCACAATTTTGTTGGGTACTTTCTATGGAGTCTTTTGCTACTAGGATTGACAAATCATCCGCGTAAAGTGTTAACTTGTATTTATCTAGGTATTTAACAATATCTGCTATATATAAAGAAAATAATATAGGGGCAAGGACACTTCCCTGTGGTACCCCTACATTTACCGATTTCAAATCAGAGCAGTGCATACTGCTGTGACCATCGTCCTCACTGTAAGATATCTGTACATATTGCTTTCTACCATCTAGATAAGACCGAAACCATTGATGTGTATTACCTCTGATCCCATATATCCAAAGCTTTTCTAATAATCGATTGTGAGGAACACAATCAAACGCTTTGCTCAAGTCACAGTATATTCCAACTGGGCATCTTTTTTTGTCTAATTCCGCTAATATGTCTATATATGTTTCTGTTGTTGCTGTTGTGGTTGATTTAGATTTTCTAAATCCATGTTGTTCATCTGGTATCAGATTAAATCTTACAATGAAAGAGGACAATCTCTCTAACATACAATACTCAAATAATTTTGCAAATACTGATGTAAGAGACAACGGCCTATAATTTTCTGACAAATTTTTCGCATTTTTTTTATATAAAGGTATTACCTTCGCTACTTTTAAAGACTCTGGGGAAATTCCTGTTTCTAAAGAAGAGTTTATGATATGACAAAATGGTTTAATTAAGTTATCCTTAAATTCTTTAATGATATTGTTAGGCAGATCATCAGGACCAGAGGAACGCTTGTTTTTGAGTTTGCTAAACATATCCCTAATTTCTGATTCTGTATATGGGAGTACCACTATTGAATTCATGATATTTCTTTGAGTAGGGGAGACGTTGCCACCTACATCTGGTACATTATTTATAATTTTCTTTGGTGCATCAATAAAAAAATTATTAAAGGTGTTCGCTACTGTTACAGGTGAAGCGATTTCCTCATTTTCATGTATCAGCTTAATATTAGATTTGGACTTGGTTTTGCCTTTCAGTTCGTTTATAATAGACCAAGAAGTTTTACTTTTGTTTTCGGAGTTCAGAATTAAATTATCATAGTGATTACGTTTACACTGTTCCACAATTTGTTTGTGATCACGTTTTCTGATTTGATAGTGTTCTCTTAGTATTGGATACTTTTTCTGAAGAATATATAAATCTTTAAGCTGTGCACTTGACTGTTTCGCTTCATCAGTTACCCAACTCTTGCAAACTGGTTTTGATTTTGTTTTTCGTATTGGAAATGCATTAAAGAAGTGATTTTGAACAATGCTTTCAAATTTTTCATATTTGTCATTACAAGTATTTTGATTGTATACTACATCCCAGTTTTCATTTTTCAGTAGTTGAGAAAATTTTTGTTTGTTCTTTCTGCTATAGTTTCTACCTACCTTTATATTTTTTTTATCAACATACAAGTTATGATTCACCTTTACTGTAATATATCTATGATCTGAGAGAGCAGTGTCTTTGACGATGCTCTCTGCCTCAATATTAGAAAAAATATCATCAATTCTTGTGGAAGAATGTGCAGTTACTCGTGTATCTTGTTCTACTATGCTATTAAGTCCATATTGGGCAAAAATATCTAATACTTCCTCCCTCTCACGAGATATTGTGTTGAAATTTATATTGCACTTGGTGAACAAAATATTTCGACCTTCCAGCCAAGAATGTGCATATATAGTGTAATATGTGCTATGAATGTGAAGCAAGACCCTAAATGAAAACCAGTTCAAGATTTTTTGGGATTACTCTTCTGCCATCTCAATGAGGGCAAGGCCCGAATGAATTCCGTGTATTTGGTGATCAAACCACAGACATTCGCAAGCCAAATGACAGTTGGTGAAACCTCCAATCCAATCCGATAATTTTGCGTGATAGATAAAAATTGCAAGAGTTTATTTTCATATTTTGGCGAAAGTGCCCGAGTCCGAAGGACGAGGGCTCTTTTACAAAATATGAAAATAACCGAATGCAATTTGTATAAGATATCACGCTTGAATGCAAAATTATCTGGTCATTTTTATGCACGAATGTAATTCATTAGAATATTTCACGAATAAAGAAATTCTCAAGGAAATGTTATTTTTTGTTCATTTATACTTTCCTCTATAGATTGTATGGAGTACCTACTCACCTGAACGTGAAATGTTTTTCTATTTTTGAAGTCTATCTGACATTTGTTTTTGTTGTTTACTGACGTCTAGCGATACGGTTTCAAATGTGTTGTTATGGTGACTTGATACAATGCAATTACCGCTGTAAGTTTCCGATAATTGCATTGCTCTTATGGGACATTTTTTATATGAGGGAAATATTCATGTGAATCATGTTTTCAGCTGAAAAGCTTTGACAAACAGTCAATGAAATGAAATTGAAGCCTGAATATTCTTTTTGTTCCAAGTTTTCAGACCAGTTAGTGAAAAAGCGAGCTATGGTGTCTGCTTCTATTGACTTCAGTCTCGCGGGTTAGATCCCGTATAACGTCATATTTTTTCCTGCTGGACTTGTGCGAGAGGCGAGCAACGATGAGATAAGCTCCAGTTGGTCGTGTAAACTAATATATCTTCTGGAGCCAGATGAAACGTGAACAGCAGATGGAATTTTCCATATAAATGGTCATAACTCCGGTATATTGACTGTAATGAGGAATATATGAGATCTTTTTCTCAATGCTACTGAAGTAGAAGTGGTTCAAGATTCAACGAATTTACTAAAAAAATGTCCGAATGAATGGAAACGGGATGATATAATCCATCACAAGAAAATTGAAAGAAAGTCAAGCTTATTCAAAAACAGCCTACTCGAATTACTGCATCTAGAAATAGAAGTAAAACGCCCACGGATACACATCTTAATTTCCTAGGGATCGTGAAAAATTTCCCTAGCTACTAATTACTATACCATTTACTCATCTCAATGGAAATATATTGAATTTAAACTTCAAACTCTCAGACGACAAGATAATCCTGTAACATTTCATCTAATCCAGAAAGGAAACTTCTGGTCTCTTGTGGAAAATCAACTCGCCTGCAAAACATTTTTCAGGCATAAGTTCTCGAAAGGATTTTGTTGAGAAGTTTTGAATTATACGATATTGAAAGCTCTATGGCGTAATTAGTGGGTTTTTTCTTGTGTTCATTATCCAATTTAGGTAAATGGATGTTTGCATTGATAAATATCAAATGAAAATATCTTATTCAATTTCGAACAAAGGACAGTTCGAATCATTCCTTGATAAGTCGGATCAACAGGTCATGAATATAAAAAGAGATATCAACTCGAAAACGACTCGTCTTATTTGGAATGAATTATGGTTGGTATAGCTTGACTATCGGTCATAGTTGATTCACATTCTAAAATCTGAATTTCGACCAAACATGTGGAAATTTCTTAGGAGAATACTCCTGCACTCGTTTCTACCACTGTCAAAGTTCTAATGATGAATTCAATTTCGGTTTTCAAATAAAAATAAAATAAAAGGTATTTGCTTCTATTAATTATTGATATTTTTTTTAGTTTTTTGTAAGAAGCAAATTCGAGCGTGATATATTCAACCCCTGTATGGGGGTGACAGGATTACTTATTACAACTGCTAATAATAGAAGATCTGAATATTTACTTTCAACTTCTTACAAGGAAAAGATGAGTAGTCATGTAAACCTCAGCACATATGCATCGATATTTCTTATACATAGTTATATCTTGCACTGACACATAAGGTGAGTTGCGAATAAGTTAACTAATTAGGTATTTTTCATATTGATAGAAACATTTTATCATCACCGCTACTTTTAGAGACTATATGTTCACCCGTCTAAAATTTACAATTGTGTGGATTACAATGATGATCCCTAATATTTCCGGTTATGATATGGTCGGCTGACAATATTTTTTGTTATGAATTGTTCATTCATAACAAAAAAAGTCACAATCATATTGGCTAAGTCTCTTTCTTCAATATGTAAGTAATGTCACAGTCGTTTTCCGACGAGTACGGTCATTTCCTCCTTTTATTGTGATCATGGAGATCTGTCGAACTTCTTCTATATATATATATATATATATATATATATATATATATATATATATATATATATATATATATATATATATATATATATATATATATATATATATATATATATATATATATATATATATATATATAGACATTTAGTGTGTGTGAAATTTATATGAATTTTAGTGGAATCTAATAATGTTGTTGAATTCTCTTATCATACCTTTTTACCTTTTTCTTTTCTTGGCTAGCTCAGATGTTGTCTTTCGTTCGAGACACAAGATTGTCCTGAATCTCAGGAGGGTTGCAGCTTCTGGGCGTCTTGATGTCAATTTATTTGTAGAATAAATGTGATGTTGCGAATAGAAATAAATAAAAAATGTTTTTTGTTCTGAAAATGTTTTTTTTGATTTTATTTTAATTGATTTTGTTTGAACCTTTCAATAACGAAATAAAATGAAGTGAGAACATTCTTGAAAACTTGAAAATTGATATCCAACTCTCATGCTACCCTAACTCTAAGAGAGCTATCTTATTGCTATTCTTAATTACTGGCTTATCCCTATTCAAAATTGTTCCTAATATTTACAAACTTGTGATATGAAAGTTCTTATGCAAAATTTATTCTTATGAGTCTGTGAACTTGGTTTAGTTGATGTTGTTGAATTCCAGCCTGATATTTGTGTTTCAACGTCACAACCACGGAACTTCAGAGTATGAGGTTATGTACTATTGAATTTTACTCTGATGAAAAGTTCTTCGCAATTTATTTATGTAGAAACTTATTTTGGATTGTTTTTATATCCCAAAATACCTGGATAAACTGTTGTTGGTTGTATTGTGCCTGGTTTTAGCACAGCTCTCAGCTCAGCTCCGGTGTTTCTTCAGGATTTTTTACAAGGTACGTCCAATATCTGCACTTTGATTTCTTCCTCTTGTACTGGGATCGATTTCTAACTCTAACCATACCTTTTTGGTCACTTTTAATGTAAATTTTCTACTTTTTATCAATATTTAACCTTTTGGCAAAATTTGAAGTACTTCTCCTTCAGCTTGGCTTGTCAACAACCCCTTAGTAACGGTGATACTCAAATTTTTCTTTTGAAACACAAATCTTCGCTTTCTCAATTTTAGTCTTTTAAACGCTGATTCTTAATTCTACACTTTCCTACTTAACTTATTTTCTACACACAATTATATTATATACAATATTATATCTAATTACATAAATTTTTCAATGTTCATGCTACCAAATTCCAATATTTTTCTTAATTCAAAAGTTTCTTCCTTCTTTGTTCATTTTTTCTGTCAATGTCTTTTCTCAGTTTCGAAGCAAATGTTATACAGTGTGATTTTATTTTATCCACTTTTAATTTCATGAAATTTCAGCTTTTTCTGTATAATTTGACTATTTCTGTAAATGTTACTGTTGACTAACTCTATTGTTTTATAGGTTCCTCAAGATATTTGGTGTTCTACAAACTTGGCTGGATGTGAATTTTGGTAGTTGTTCTGCGTAGTACGATATCTACATCTTATATCATTGCGTACTTGACCTGTCTCATTAGCTAAAATCCTTCTGAGTATTACTGGTTGTCTAATCTCACACAAGATGTTTGTAAAAATACAAGTGTCTTTTTCATTTTCAATTCTGTAGTTTGGTATTTTGGAGATTCAACGTTTTACATACTTTTTTGTTCTCACACAAAATTATATCATAACGATATATATATATATATATATATATATATATATATATATATATATATATATATATATGAGTTCGGGTTGAACCGCGTCTGGAGTTTTGTTCTCGCCGTTTCGGCTCCGATTTTGGAGCCATTTTCAAGAGGTAAATTTGACTTCACGCTGAGCTCTCAATCTGCCTACTCCTCAGGTGTTGTCACAGGGGGCAAGGGTTTGTGACTTGACGCCGGGGCCTCAATCTGCCTACTCCCCAGGTCTCGTCACGAGTTCTTTCTAAGGTCTCAGTCTGCCTACTCCTTAGATCGAACTGAGGTATCGAGGGATGTTGGGTAGTATTTATAGCAGCGGCTGCTACTAAAGGACCGTTGGATGTCTTGGTGGGGACTGGGCATCTGGAAATTAGGGGTTTTCATGAAGTTGGAAGTCTCTGGCCGTCGTCACGTTTATTTAAGCAGGAAGGTCGCTTCTCGATTTCGATGGCCTCGCGAATTATACGAGCTTGTAGTGTTTTTGCTGTAGCGATGGTCTTGGTGTTCGCAAAGTCTATGTTGTGTCCTGTCTCTTGGTGATGTTTGGACAGAGCTGAAGATGGGTCTGATTTTCGGACAGCAAGTTGATGTTCGTATACTCTACTTGTCACGCGTCTGTTGGTCTGGCTGAAATACCATGTTCTGATTGCCAAAAAAACTCCAGACGCGGTTCAACCCGAACTCAACAACAACACATATATATATATATATATAAATGAAACTTTTCAAAGAACCTATTGGAGTTTTTCATCGGGTTGCTTCGGGAGAAAGCATTGCCTTTTGCGTTGAGCTTGGAAATTGGCGGACACGAGCATAATTTTTTCGTATTTCACATGGTAGTCATTGTCAAATCAATTTTGGAAATGTCATTTTTTACCACCTGAACAGAGAAATAAATATACCAGCGGCATTAACAGTAGAACGCTACATGAACGTTAATTTCAATGTTTCATATAAATTAAAGTAATATAATGACCCATGGAACAAAAAATAATATATTTTGGTCGCTGTGAAAAAGTGAATACTGCGAACCATGCGAAGTGAACCAATAAACATTTTTTGCTGGTGTGTTGTACACCAGTTGTTTGTGTAATATGATATGTTTAATTGAAATTAATTAATTTCAAATTAGGGCACGGAGTTTTTACGAATAATCAAATGTCATATGTCAATCTGATATCATCGATGTCCCTTTGATTCCATAATAGTAGGAGAGCCTACGTTGCTGAATCGGGATTTACTCGAGCGAAGCTTAGATAATAAAATGAAAAAAATGTTATATAATGTATAACTTTTCATCGGTGGGAGGGGCAAGAGATTTTATAAATGTAAAAAAAATATTGCATGGACATACTCGAGCGCGTCAGATATTGATATCATCTATGTCCCACACGATTGGGGTGGTGGTACGTGAGGGTTGGAAATGAAAAAAAAAAAATTCTCGAGTGCGTCAGATTTTCTGAGGGGATGTTAAGTGAACCTAAAAATAGCTCTTATATAATAATCTGACGGTTTGGATGTGACGCAGACTAGCGGCCGTTATTAGAATGTGAAAAAATATCGTCATTTTGAAATACGCAAGCGCGTCAGATTAAGATATATATGGTTCATCTTCACGCCCTAGACGTTACAGTCTTATAGTCTGAAGATTATCTGAAGGGATTCGCCTATTCTGCCCATTTTCTTTTGTAATCATTAAATTAAATTTTCAAAATTTTAAAACGTTGGATATTCGTTGTAAACAATATCATACCACCAACGAGTGTGATCAACTGTCATGACATCATGGCAACAGAAACCAGAGTGGGAACGTACTGAGAGAGCAATAGATAGAGGAAGTGAGAGAGAAATCGAATGCAATTTGTATAAGATATCACACTTGAATGCAAAATTATCTGGTCATTTTCATGCACGAATGTAATTCATTGGAATATTTCACGAATAAAGAAATTCTCAAGGAAATGTTATTTTTTGTTCATTTATACTTTCCTCTATAGATTGTATGGAGTACTCACCTAAACGCGAAATGTTTTTCTATTTTTGAAGTCTATCTGACATTTATTCGTGTTGTTTACTGACGTTTAGCGATACGGTTTCAAATATGTTGTTATGGTGACTTGATACAATGCAATTACTGCTGTAAGTTTTCGATAATTGCATTGCTCTTATGGGACATTTTATATATGAGGGAAATATTCATTATAACCGAATAGAAACCACATAGATGTGTTTTCGTACTCCTGTCGAATGAATTTCCAGCCGTTTTTTCAATGCCGGAAACTCAACACGTGCCTCGATATCCTTGGATCAATCGACATTGAAAGATGCATATGATGTCAATAGCGACCTTCGTTGTTAATATTACATTGATGGGTTGATTTATAATGGCGTAGGTTGATGATACTCATCAATTAGAAATACTTCAGCTACGCTATAAGTGGTAACCGAGCCACACGTGCTGAAGAGCCATAGAATTCCATGCGGTTCAATTATCGTTCGTCAATAATAACGTTGATTATAATAAATAGTTATCGTCCTATCTATTATCCCGATCTTCGTTTTCGCCCTTCTTGGGATTCATTCAGAAATAATACCAGGGTAATGCGCGGATCCAAACAAGAGCTTATTTTCTAGTTCATTATACTGGGTAGGTATTATTAAAATTCCATTTCTGTTCACACTTCCTCACACTGGAACATTATTATCTAATTGTATTCACTAACGTGAGATTGAAATTAAATTGGATCAAAACAAACATATTTCTTTGTAAATTTATACCCTTTTTTGACTGCAACCTCAGTATATCAGGACCTATATATATATATATATATATATATATATATATATATATATATATATATATATATATATATATATATATATATATATATATATATATATATATATATTCGGAGACATATTCAAGACTGAGTGACCTTGCGTCTAGGTCTGAGTTGTCTTACTAGCTGGCTATCATCACTGGAGATCGAGGATTGAAGGTTGGTGGGATTTAAGGGTTCATTAGTAATTATGGCAGGATCAGGGATCGGACGGTCGATGGGAGGTTCGAACGGATTAGTTCTCAAGTCGGAGTAAATAGAAGTATGTAGGACCAAGAGTGGTTTCCAAGTAATGGGGGGTCTTTGAGAATCGTCGCGTTTATTGAGACAGTTGGGACGTTTTTCGATTTCAATGGTTTCACGGCAACTTTGGTTTGGAAGGTTTTGGCAGTGGCAACGGCTTTGGTGTTTTTGAAATCTATTTTGTGACCTGTTTCTAAATGACGTTGAAATAATGCTGAGTTAGCTGTTAATATAAGACAAGGATAATTGTACGATCAAAAGAACTTACCTGAAGTTCGATCGTAATTATACGAGGTGTTCAGTTCGAAGATATCACTATATTTCACGTGTAGTCCGCTGCTGAGGACGCCTCTGCCACCTTATTTACAGCAAGCCGCAAGCCCCCTCCGCTCCCTACCGCTCTCGCTACCTGCCGCCGGTCCCTCACTTCTTCATTCTGTTTATAGTAGCACTATGTTGCGTAAATGTATTGGGTATGAATAATGGGAAGGGAGGGAGGTGATATCTTCGAACTGAACACCTCGTATAATTACGATCGAACTTCAGGTAAGTTCTTTTGATCGTACAATTATACTTCGGTGTTCAGTTCTCGATATCACTATATTTCACGTGTAGTTGTTTAAAGAAACATTTACGCAACTAGGTATTTCTCCATGCAATCATCAACTCAGAAGTCATACATTTCATTTTATTGAAAATATGTAAATTATTGCTGTATTCCATCGAATTTAACAACTGAACAATTATTTTTTCAATTATTTTTTGAGAAAAAAATAAATAAATGCTGAAAATAGACAGTTCCCTTTTTTTTTTTTATGCCATACCGAGGATGGATTTCGCAAAGTCTGATTTCTTCGAGAGTGGTCTGTTGTAGAATCTGGCGAACACCGATGAACTCTCTGACCAGCCGGCTGTTCTGTAGATTTGTTCGATTGACACGCCCTGTCGATATGCTGCTGAAGAGGCGCAATGGCGCGTTGAGTGCGGTTGGAATTTTGATGTATCAATGCCAGCCATTTTCATGAAGTCCTTCACCCATCTGCTCAGAGTTTGCTTGTTTGCTGTTGAGTATGGTGCTTTTGTAATCAAAAACAACATATCCTGCTCCGGTTTTCTCACTTTTTGCGTGGAGGTGATGTATTCTTTTAGGGTTGACGCTACACATAATTTTGGCGATTCTTGAAAAAAGGGTATATGCAAACATGGTTGATTTTTGTTAAGAGCGGTTGTCTTAACTGGGTCAGAAATGAAAATTTGTATTTTTTCTGCATCTTCAGTGATGTTTGAGAGCCGAATCAGGGATATTGTTTGTAGCCTTTCTCCTGTGATAAGTGCCAACAAAGTGACGAGTTTCATCGATAGCGTTTTCTGGTTTAATGAGTCTGGCATTTGGGCGATATAATCTAATAAAATTTGAGGATTCCAGGTTGAATCGTATTTTGGTTTAGGAGGCTTAAGTCGAAAAACTCCCTTCAAAAATCTTTTTAGGAGTGGGTCGTTTCCTAGGTTTTCCGGAAGTATGAGAGACAGTGCTGATCTGTGAGAGTTGAATGATCCATACTTATGTGATTTTTCCTTGAGTAAGTCATTCAGAAAGGCAATGACTTCTGTTGACTTGGCCTCGAATAGGGATTTATTGTTCCGTGTACAAAATTCCCACCACAGTTTATACGTGACATTGTACTGCTTCAGTGTTGTCTCGGCTATGGATGCCACCATGGTCTCGATTGAATCTTCCGGAACTCCTTTTCTCACGAAAGCCTGCCTGATAATTTGACCGCCACCAGGATAAGCGATCTGTGCAACGGGTGTCGCATTCTGAAAGGGGAAGTCAATAGATTAGGAGATGGACCGAATTTAATGTATTCGGATACAGCGAGTTTTTTGAGGAGTGGGTACCAAACTTGTGTGGGCCAATAAGGAACTACTATTATTCCTTCCGCCCTATCTTCTATAATTTTTTCAAGGACCCTTAAAATTAATATAAAAGGAGGGAATGCATAAAAATATATTTTACTCCATGAATATGTAAAAGCGTCAACGCCATCTGAACCTGGATCCTTGACCCAAGAGAAATATTTAGTACATTTAGTATTAATGTTCGTTGCAAAAAGATCCACCTCAGGATGGCCAAGATACTCTGTAATTTTCTCGAAACAGCTGTTAGAAAGAGACCATTCTGTTTCTTCCTTAAAAACCCTAGACTCTCTGTCAGCTTGCCAATTGTCTTTTGATGTGATGTAGGATGCAAAAATCCAGTTGTTATTCTTTTCGCACCACTGCCATATCACTTTGGACAACTCATATAGAGAGGGGTATTTTATACTACCCATTCTATTAACGTATGATATTGCAGTGGTGTTGTCGCATTTTATCAGTATATTTTCATTTTTGAGTTGTGATGAGAAGCACCTCAAGCCATGAAAAATTGCTTTGAGTTCCAAGTAATTTATGTGTTTGGTTTGATCAGAAGCTGACCAGAACCCATGTGTTTTATCCTCATCACAACAAGCTCCCCAACCTGTTGTGGAGGCATCGGTGTATATGGTTACTTTGTAACTTTCAATTCTCAACTGGTTTTGAGCCGATAATATATTTTGTCTCCACCAAGACAAGTCATCCGAAATATTTTTGGGAAGGGTAATGCGAGCGTTGTAATTTTGATTGTTATCATCGAGGGCTGAACATTTGACTCTTTCGAAATATTTCGTATAAAGCCACCCGTATTTCACTGCCGGGCAGGCGGATATAAGTATGCCAATGTATTTTGCAAAAACTCTGATTCTGCAACTGTTTTTATTCAAAAAATATTCTGTCCATTTCAGTATGTATTGTTTTTTCTCTAACGGCAGTTCTACAGTGAGATTTTCGCTATCATAAATGAAACCTAAAAATCGAATCCTTGTTGAAGGGTTGATTTGGCTTTTACTGAGGTTTATTATAAACCCTAGAGATTCTACGAGGTTTATAGTGTGAGATGTATTCTGCTTACATTCTTCGTAAGAATCGGCTAGTATCAAAAAATCATCCAGGTAATTTACGGATAATATACCCTGCATTCTTAGCTGACAAATGATTGGCTTTATCAATTTTGTATAACAAAATGGTGCTGATGATAATCCAAACGGTAAACATGTGAATTCAAATCTCTCCGAGTTGTAAATAAATCGAAGATATTTTCTGGATTCTTTTTCTATTGTTATCAAGAAATAAGCATCCTTCAAGTCAATATGTGCTAAATATTGTGATTTTTGTATCATATGTGATACTACTCTATGATCTTCCATCTTAAAGTGCGGGAAATAACAAATCCATTTAGATGCTTTAGATTCAGTATGAATCGTTTTTTACCGTTTGGTTTATCAACAAGAAAAATGTTCGAGATGAATTCGTCGGGACAAGGAGTGCATCTGACGATTGCACCTATGCCTGCCAATTCTCCTATGATTTTGCCCATAGCCAATTGTTCTTTTGGAGACAAGCATATATGTTTAGGTAGTGTTTTTTGTACAGGTTTTTTCCATAAAGGAATTTTATAGCCTTTTATCCACGACAGAATAATAGGGTTGGTTGTTATTTTTCTCCATTCGTTATGAAATGCAGAAAGTCTTCCAGCTAGCCTATTACTTACTTCTATCTGTGGTCCTTGTACCTCCTCTCTTCTCTCGAGGGCAAGCCCTTTTTCGACCTCACACCCCTCGGATAGTGAGTCGGGCGTCGTCTGTTTAACGGATTGCTCTCGAAAGATGAACTCCCAGGTTTTTTGTATTGCTGAGTGTTTCTTGGATAAAGGGGTCGACTCTGGCCTCCTCCCCCCCCTCTCTTCAATGAAGTGCTATTCGTATGGTAGTATGTTGGACGCAACTCTTTACCCATTTTTTCAATCTGTTTAGCAACTTTAATTTTTTCATTCAGATCGGTTGCAAATAGATATTCTTCTGGTGGAACTTTCGTAGGCATTTCCATGACAGGTTTACTCATTAGGGGAGTAACAAGAGAACGTCTCACCTGAGAAATATTGTTGAAAAGACCACACAGTATGCGACTTGATTCTACCAAGTTTTTCAACAATTTTTGTTGTGTTGCAGTGGGGATGTTTTCTTCTTCATCAAAGATGGTACTTATTGCCACTCCCATGGCTAGAAGACCACTACCAAGCTGCTCATGGTAATGAAAATGAGTATTATCTCTGGAGCAATGGGGAGTGTTCATAATGGCTTTCAGCTCAGGATTGACCGCGGGTGCAATTAATGCCTTACAGTTGATTGATGCTTTATATTTTTCGAGTAGTTGTTGTTTTTCATCTTTCTCTAAGCCATTATATATTGTATGTGACCACCTGTTATAAATTTCTTTATGCAAGCACGGGGCAGCTGTTTTGGGTTTTTGCGGATCATCCCCCAAGATTTGTAAAACTTCCTCTGGTAGATCGATATCATTATGAATTTCCAACATAGGCGATTTTTCATCTCCATGTTCAAGGCCTTGAACATCGATGGACTCCAAATTACACGGAATTTGGCCGTCATTATCGTTCTGTTGGCCTGCCAAAGGTGAATCCGGATTATTCAAATCTCGGCCTTCGCCTTCACTGAATCTGGGCGAGTCCGATCCACGCGGTGATCGACCCTCGCGTCCTTCTGTCTCAGCAACTGAATGCCTTCGTTGCGGCGTATAGCCGCTGTTGTCATGGTCGAGCGAATCCGTATCCCTCCGATATCGGCCTTCACAGTGTTTTTCCCGAGATCTCGAGCGTGAGCTATCGGGATATGATGGGGATAAGTCCCTGTGTCTTTTATGGCGGTGCCTAGAAACCGATCTCGACCCTGAACTACGATTGGCTTGTTCTAGTCTTAGTAATCTCTCAAGTAATTCTCTTTTAGATATTTTCCTATCATGAGAAGGACTTCTACTTCTTTTCTTTGTTTTTTCCATCCTAAAATTTTAAATGCTGCAAAAGTATTTATTAGTTATTTACTTACGTAAACAGTGTGGTTAGCTTGCTGCACGACACGATAGCTTCGGCACCAAAACAACGAATGAAGAAGTGAGGGACCGGCGGCAGGTAGCGAGAGCGGTAGGGAGCGGAGGGGGCTTGCGGCTTGCTGTAAATAAGGTGGCAGAGGCGTCCTCAGCAGCGGACTACACGTGAAATATAGTGATATCGAGAACTGAACACCGAAGTATAATGAGAGATCAAATTGATCCTTTTTCGTTACCAGGGACTCGTTTTGAAGAATTATTTATAGACCGGGAAGTCATGACAGGTGACGTTCCACCATTTTTTGTGCATGCCTCTTTAAGGCTTGATAACTAACCCTAAAATATCAAAGATAGTGGGGGTTTTAGCCCCACCGCGCGTCCTCTTCATGAGGACGCTTCTCTTTCTGTAGCGGATTTTCGTGTTTTTCCGTGATATTTTACTGCATGCCAATGTAATATACAGAAGTTCAAACTAATTGAAGCTTTAATAATTGATGGCATGCACCCCGCAGCGGTCCAAGATGATCAAAGGGTTATGAAAACCTGAAAAAGAAAATAAGGAGAATTCCTTGTTTTCAAATTGCATGCCGATGTGGAGAATTGAAGTTTCTGTAATAAAAACACTATGGAAAAATTGGCATGCACCCCTCCTAGGACCAACGGTGAAAAATTTCCGGAAAACGGCATGCCACTGAAAAAATACCTAATTCATACCATTAATCAATAGAAGGAAATTTGTCATGCACACCAGGGTGTTGCAAAGTAGAGGCATGCATGACGAAAGTTGCAAAAAACACTGAGCAAATTTAGGTGACTTGTTTTTGCATGCCGTTTTAATTTGCATGAATTAACCTCATTTCAAGTCATGAATGTAAATGGCATGCATGTTGCTACAGCCTATTACACAAAACTTGTGAAAAAATTGAATAAACATACATTTTTGAAGTGAAAAAAAGAAATCTAAAAAATACCGTGACTTCTTTTTGCATGCCGTTATGTATTTTGTTAGTAGATACTTTTTTGAGCCGAAATGCAAAATAGCATGCATGTAGTTTTATGACGATTGGTTAAATAAACAAAAAAATCGTCCGATTTAATAATTTTATTTTTTTTCCAAATTTTTCATGAAAAATGAAAGTAGAAAATCATTGTCAGCGTCATTATTTTATACATGAAGTATTATTAATTATTATCATCAATCAATCGCTTCATCATCAACATTATAATGATCATTATCATCATCATCATCGCGGCCATGTACAGACTCTTGTTCTGCTGTGTAGCCAATATCGGATTGGCAATCGCTGTCATCGTCATCATTTGATTCTTCATCCTCTTCATCATCGAAGTTTGGATACATCGATATGACTTCCTCATCATTAGCGCTGTTTTCTTTTGGGGCTATAAATTTGAAAAAAAACATGTTTTTCAGTTATCATTTTGATTTCATGTACTCGTTAAACATAGGTAGAAGACAACTCATCGTACAGTAATTAAATTTGTAGTAGAATAATTATCTCGGATGTGAAAAAATAAAAGCATGAATAGAAAATGATTAGTACCTTCAATAATTTCCTGTACATTAGGAGGAACGTCATCACCCTCGAACCACCGGAAGGAATAGCTGCCATTTTCCAGTTTTCAACCGAATCCCTCTACATTCAAAGAAACGTTAGGCACTGGAGAAGAAGAATTTTTTCACATGTGTCAAATATACGCTGCTCGTAAAAGTTGTTGGTGGAGTTCACGTTTACAAGGAGGTAGCATACAAGCATCGAAATTTATTAAATTTTGACAAAACTCGTCTTTAGGCCCTATTTGGGTTAATATTCCCATCTCTTACTTAACGCTCAGCCGATGTATCTGAGGCGTGAGTGCAAGTGAGCCAAGAATGCCGACACCCTCCTACACTACACGCTGCCAGAGCCCAGCTAAATATAAAATCTTGACCTGATACATCATGCCGACCGGTAGCGAACTTGTTTACGGTGGTATAGGCAATGGCATAGCGTAGCATAGCAATGCTAGTCGACGTATGATAGGTCACGTTTAGACTAGAGACCGGGAGATTCGAGTCATTTCATCGGGGGTTGCATGGAAGAGCAACCTGGTTGAATGCCGCCTCCCTGATGTACATTATATATTTGAATTTGTATTTGGTTCACAATAAAGACACATAAATAAATAAATAAATAAATTTGATTTGATTTTTTTTACTATTCTTGAATGTCTGACTGTGATAACATGTATGTTATTTCAGCCATCAACTGGAAATAATGTTTATTCAAACAATTTTCATGGAGCTACATGCATGCCATTTCGTATTTCAACTCAAAATAGTATCTACCAACAAAATACAAAGCGACATACAAGAAGAAGTCACGGCATTTTTTTTTTCAATTCAAATATTGATGTTCATTCGATTTTTTATTTAAATTCGCTACAGAAAGAAATGCGTTTTTCCTTATGAAGAGGACGCGCAGGGGGGCTAAAACCACGACTATCTTTGATATTTTAGGGTTAGTTATCAAGCCTTAAAAAGGCATGCACGAAGAAATGGTGGAACGTCACCTGCCATGGTCTCTTAGGCTTGGTAAACAATTAACAAATTATCTAATAGAAAACATCGGACCGCACCTGAACGAAAGAAGGAGAAATAATGGAATTTCCAACTTTCATTGGATATTTGCTGCCTTAGTATTTTTTGTTACTGTCTATGAACCAACGAGCGGTAAGTAGATGCATCAAACAAGTCAGTGAAGCAGTTAATACCATTTTGGCACCAATTTGGATAAAATTGTCAACAACAATTCGAGATAAAAATGCAAATAAAACCAGATTCATGGAAACTACAGGATTTCCCGGAACAATTGGTGCTATAGATTGCACACATGTGTATATCCTGAAACCCACTACAGAGGAACACAACTATGTGAATGAAAGAGAAAGACACTCTAAAAAGGTTCAAATCGTAGACAGCCGGATTCCTATGAATATTCACATTAACTAGTGGTATAAGATTTTTGTCTTTCACAGGTCTCTGAAAATTTGAAAAAGCAAAAATCTAATACTCACCTGAAAAATAGCTACGTAAAATACTTTCTGATTTAGGTACTTCATGAATTTGTGAAAGGAACAAAAAAATTCATGATGTCTTTTTTTCAACACATATCAGTTGAAAAATTATATCATATATACTTTTCTCAAATTTGATATGAATTGATTAACAAATTGGAATAATTTTAGTAATAACCATTGATTGGAGATTCTGGCTATGCTCAACAACCCTGATTAATGACAACATTTTTTCACACATTACCAGGAAGTCCTGAAGAAAGATACAATCAGACACATTGTAGAGCCAGAATTTGTGTTGAACGTTGCATTGAAGTGTTGAAAATGAGATCTCGATGCAAAAATGGAGAATGTGTTTTGAGATACAATCCAAGAATGGTTGGACATATAGTCAACACTTGTGCTTTTCTCCACAACATGTTTTTTTCTGTGGAACCAGAAGACATTGAATTTGATGGAGGTGACCATCATTTAGACGTTCCTGCCTCACAACCTCCACAAAATGATTTAGGAGACAATAGAAGAAATTTTGTAGTTCAGAACTATTCTATTGTAGCATAGTTGGTAGTGTATTCAAAATACATTATGATTTTTCTCAAGCATATTACTTACATATACATACACTTTTCTGGCATCCACTTTCTAGATCAGAATAGTAAAATAATTAATTAATGAATTGTGTGGAATTGGTAAAACTCGAATTATACCTTCTCCAGGTATAGAAATATTCAAAAATTCATTGAACATTGGAAGAAGTGGCCCTATCTATAATTTACCAACTGTTGATCATATCATAACTTGGTTTTCAGAAGTGTTACCCCCATTACCTTCCAATATTTATGAAATAAAATTTCAAATGGAAATTCATCCAACGAAATAACAATAATTTCAAATAAATGATCACAAAATATAGTGTCGAAAGTCCAAGAAAGATAACACAAGTCAACAAAAAATGATTTGAAAATAATATATCAACAAAAATAGTCCTAGTTAATAAATAAAATAAGATTTCAATATTGCAAAGAAAAAATAGTTCACAATAAGAAAAGTTTCTAGCAAAAAATTGACAAACGAACAACATTGTGAAAAACTAAACTTCATGAGGATAAACTTTCTTAAAGCATTAACTAAGGGATATCAATGAATCTGCGATGATTCGTAGACTAGCATTAATATGTTTTAGCTGTCCCAAAGTTTCTTCATGCATTTCATCTATTGTTTGTTTGTTTTGACTGTAGGATGAACCTTTGTTTTGGCACAGCATCTTCCTCATTTATCAAAATTATTTCATTTGAGACCCATTCGCATCTTGAATAGCGATGGTCTGATAGTGACAAATCACAGTGGAATTCGTGAAAACAGTGGACTGCATGACCCGTTTCACGAGTCTCACCATCACCTTCTACACTAGATAACCCTTTCAGAGCCACCAACCTTTCTTCATGAGGATTGAGTAGGATATTAGTGAATGGACCTCCAGTTTGTACCATGCCATTTTTAATTTTAGTATCTCGTTGATAATTACAGATGTTGCTGAAATTCTCACTACCAGTAGCCCTGGGTTGAGAAATTCATAATAAATACCCCGGTTCTCGAGCCTAGCTTGCACGACGCGCTTTATCTTTGATTTTCCGTTCGAGCTTCTATTTCCTCGCCCCGTGATGATCTGCAGGAGCTCGAAGGTCATCACCTGCCTGTGTCTGAGGAGGATTATCCTCCGGTCGAGGAAGACGTCCAGGGCCGTCAAGGCCTCCTTAACATACAAAAAATGCAAATCGAGCGTGTCGAAATCCTGCAGACGTTTCGAATTTTCGTCGAGAATGGCCCTGGCCGCCATGCCGTTCGCTCTGTCTGGAGGATCGCCAGGCCGGAAAAGAATTGCCCGACCTCTGTCATGCCGCGCCGGTAGTACTGCTGGGCCTTCTCCAACAGTTCCGCTTGGCGCTTGAGGTACTTTCTGGCCTCGGCGCGATAAAAACGTGTTGCAGCTGTTCGTATTAATCGCAACGATTTTTCATTCCCGCCTCCCTCATTTCCTGCAGCACCTCGATCTGTATCAAAGACTCTTCAGCCGCCTCCAGAAAAAAGGCCACCCTATCCTCGTAACTATTGTCGTGGGTGGAAAGAATCTCCATTTCCGTATCGTGCGATTCGGTGGCAAAAGTGCTGGCGGTCAAGTTTTCCGGATTCAAACTAATCCACTTCTCCAACTCTGATTTACACGCCGCTTGCTGATCCTCCATGATCTCTCTCGGGGCGGGGACGGGTTGAGCTTTGCCCTCCCTGCATCCTTTCTGTTCTTCGGCTTGCGATGTCCTGGCAAGCTTCTCGTGTTCCTGGATAAGCGTTTCAAGGACTTGGCCTTGGTTCTTCACGCCAGTGTAACCTCAAAAATCTCATTGAGCTGTTGAACGACTCTTTTCTGTGTTGTGTACGTTGCCATAATCTGTGATGAATAAAACAATCATTTGGGAACTGAAACTTTATTTCCCATCGCAGTTCGTTGTTTTTACACATATAAAAAACATACGGTAGGTGTACCAAGCGGTAGTCAGGGAGCCAAATGTGTATTTATGATATCTCCCGTTTCAACTTGAGTCTGAATATTGCAAACTTTCATCTGAGTCTTTCCTAGTGATTATATCCTTTCGTTTTCTAGATATAGTTTTGCCAGTTTCAAACATTTTCATATCATATGTTCTTGGTCAATAATTTTTTCTCAAAACTTTTCCGGGAATATTTTTGTCTTTCTTTTAAATATTAACAAATTTATTGTTTTTTATTTTCGATAGACATTTCGCATTTTTGTCATATAGTAGTTTTGTTTTTTTTCCCCCAGAACGGTCCTGAATTTTATATTTCGAACTTTTCAAGGATCTGTTGCAGGACTAGGTGTGTTTCCATTTATCGTGGTATTTTTGGCGTTTTACATTTGCAGAAATTTTTTTGAACAATTGGAATGGCTCTTTCAACTAACCCGTTGGATCTGGAATATATCAAGCTCCCATTCCTGTGCAAAACTCTTTTCCTATCTGTAACTTTCAATTTTTTTGTAATCTAAAGCCTATCCAAGTCGAAATTTGAATCATTTACATTTTCCTTGATTTTATCGTGTGCCTTTGACAGCGCATCTGCTACTACAAGCTCTTCACCTGACATATATTGCGTTAAAACTGGAAATTATGTATTTCCTGAATAAAGTAGAAGCCTCTTTACCTCGAGGATTTAAAATTTTTGGGACTGATGAATTCATTCAGATCGGAGGAAATAATGAAACTTTGATAAAACTTCAACGAGAAAATTGGAATTGTTGAACTGAGAAAGCGAGAATCTCTCAATAAACTATGTGAATAAATACTGAAATGGATGCTGACCAAACTTGGTTGAAAAAAAGATACAAAATATATATATACCTGTATGTGCCCGCTTTCACTACCTCCGAACCCATGATATCTCGCTGGTAATTACAGATGTTGCTGAAATCCTCACTACCAGTAGCCCTGGATTGAGAAATTCATAATATATACCCCGGTTCTCGAGCCTAGCTTGCACGACGGGCCTAATCTTCGATATTCCGTCCGAGCTTCTATTTCCTCGCCCCGTGATAATCTGCAGGTATTCGAAAGTCATCACCTGCCTGTGCCTGAGGAGGATTATTCTCCGGTCGAGAAAGACGTCTAGGGCCATCAAGGCCTCCTTAACATACAAAAAATGCAAATCGAGCGTGTCGAAATCCTGCAGACGTTTCGAATTCTCGTCGAGGATGGCCATGGCCGCCATGCCGTTCGCTCTGTCGGAGTACTCGTTCTGGAGGATCGCCAGGCCGGAAAAGAATTGTCCGACTCCTGTCATGTCGCGTCGGTAGTACAGTTGGGCCTTCTCCAAGAGCTCTGCTTGGCGCTTGAGGTACTTTCTAGCCTCGGCGCGATAAAAAGTCGCCTCCTGCAGCTGTTCGTATTCCTCGAAACAGTATTTCATGCGCGCCTCCCTCATTTCCTGCAGCACCTCGTTATGGATCGAGGACTCCTCAGCCGCCTTCAGAAAAAAGGCAACCGTATCTTCATAAGTATTCTCGTGGGTGGAAAAAATCTCCATTTCTGTATCGCGCGGATAATCAGTTATTAACATTAATTAGAAGTAATCACAGTCACTGATGTTTCAAATAATAATGCCAATATTTATACCTGTATCATTAGATGAAGGTCCGACGGACTTTCAGATATCACGGTAACCAACCTTGAAATTCAACATGTTTTTGAAAAATTCACATCTTTCTAATTTATTAGAAATTCTATCGCAGGATTTTTGTTTTCAGGTGAATCTGTAGAATCATATAATAGACTCATATTATCAGATGGGGAGCTATGACAGACAGTCAATAAAACAATCAACTATGATGATACGCTTCAGTTCGCATTGAAAACTAGTATATTTTCTGAAAATCGTAGATGCTTCGCTAAGAGTTTCAGTGTGAGGAATATTTTCAGTTTTTTTTTGTAGAGAAATAAAAGGCTGTGTCCAGACGACTTATATCTCTCGAGAGATGATAACTGAATATACATTTTCCGTCACTTGCATTTCACTTAATTAGTTTTTTTTTGTTTGCGTATAACCTCGACCAGAGATCTTTTTTCAATAGAACAGCTGAGCTTTGAAATTCCTTGCCAAAAGGGACTTTCCTGAGGCTTACATCAAAGGGCTTCCCTTTCGTGTGAATCTGCATATAAAAAAAATCTCGATTTTATGGCGTTTGCTTACGGACTACGGCGATTGATGACGACATTTCAAGCATTCTGTGCTCCAAGCATGTATGAAACATATTATAGTTGTGCGGTATGGAACCTTGTTTGAGGGGTTATCAATTTCTCTTTTCATTGCATTATATAATTTCTATTTTGACGAAATAGCTATACTGACAAAAAACACCAAGAAGAAAATGACCAAAACCGAATCTATGCCTTTTTTTAATATCAATTACGCATTGTGTATCGACGAGGTGTTATTGACCTACTAGCTGACCCGGCCACGCGTTGCTGTGGCTAAAGTTTTTGTTATATTACATTATAGTAAACAATCTAAGAGGAACAATAAGAGAACATCAGTCACGGAGTCCACTATGCTTTTTCACACAGATGGTATTTGTAAAAAAATATGGTGATCTCCTTATTTGACTTTCTACTACTATAACCCTTTAGTACAATGAAATTATTTACGAACAAAGACGAAAATGTTGATGTTGGTATACAAATTCACTGGATTGAGATTTGAAGGGGAAGTACGTTGAACACAATTAATTAAAATGTTCTTACACTTGATATTAAGCAGAAATCAATAGGTACAAAATAAAAATTTATCAGATTTATTATTTCCATTTAATTTTATGACAGATATAAGTATATTACAGTATAATACAGTAAATAACATGTGACGCTTAAACTCATGAATGAGGTAGGCAAGGCAGACAGTCTTAAACTTTTAAACATTAATATCTATTTTTTTGAATTATAAATACTATCAATTTCAATTTAATTTAACACCAATCGGTGCACAATGTTTTTGGTTAACCTGTCTTTAGCTAACACAAATAGATTCGACGGTTTCCCAACACGTGAACACGCAACATATAGTTGCCCATGAGAAAAACATGGATTTTCCAAATCTAAACCATTTGTGGTTGTGCATGACCTTCTGCTGTCCTGATTCTTTGAGCTGGATTTCTTAATTCAATTTGTTCTGCCAACTGATGGGCTCAGCAGCGCCATCTATTGATTACTTACTCAACCCAGTCGAAAGGTATCGACATCTGTTAGAATCATTTGGAGTTAACAGATAATTGTGACTGTCAAATGATAACAGACAAATAATTAGCAATAAATTAAAATTGCGACTGTAATTTTAGATTTAAACTATCCTATCTCTCAAGTTGGATCGAACTGCACATGGTGTGCGAATTTTATTAATATATATATATATATATATATATATATATATATATATATATATATATATATATATATATATATATATATATATATGTATACTTCACTTCACTTCATAAACGTCATTACATAGCTGTCATTTTACGTCAATTACATGGCTGTCATTTGCGTTTTGTTATTCCAAGTCTGATTCTTTTTTGTTGTACCACGTTTTATAGTGACTGATGACGTTTCATGTCAAGTCACACGGGAACGCTGTCGAACGGGATAAAAAGTATCCTATGTCCATCTCCTGGCTCTAAGCTACCTCCCTACCAATTTTCAGCCAAATCTGTTCTGCCGTTTTTGAGTTATAAGTGGTGTAACTAACACGACTTTCTTCTATATATATAGATTCCTTTCAGCCCACTTTTCATTCAATTGTTCAGAAATTCTTCTCTCATAAATATCAATCAACAGGCGAAGTTCATATATCGGACCAGGAGAAACTGTTGCAAATAGACGACATTTCGAGCATTTTGTGCTCCAAACATATACTCGTGCGTTTAGGAATAAATAAACCTTGTTTGAGAGGTTATCACTTCAACTTTTCATTACATTATACATTTTCTGTTCTGACGAAATAGCTACTGATAAAAAATACAATGAATACAATTACCAAAAACGAACGTATGCCTTTTTTTCGATACTAATTACGCATCGTGTATCTAGGAGATGTTTTTGACCTATTCCATTCAGTCCGCTTTTCATTCTATTGTTCAGTAATCATTTCTAATAATCAGTAGTTAACAGGCGAAGTTTATATATCGGACTAAAATAAAACGTTGCAGTTCTTGCACTACCTCAAAACTTCTCGTATAGATCAATAATCACCTCTACACCTAACTGATATTATTTGCCCCTGACGAGAGTTTCGCTAACATGATCAGCATCTTCAGGAGAAGAAAACTGATACTTAATCTGAAGTAGGCAAAAACAACCTGAACAGTTTTTTGGTCCGATATGAATTTCGTGTGTTGATTGAAAATTATTACAATTATTCAGGTCTTTTGTCGCTATTAATATAATTGAAATATTAATGTTGACAAAGGACGTTTTCCTTTCATCCCGCTTCCCATTTCATTGTCAGAAATTCATTCAAATAATTAGCAATCAACAGACGATGTTCATAAATCGGACCAGAAGAAACAGTTGCAGGTAGTTCTTGCAATTCCTTGAAACCTTTTCAGTAGATCAATAATCACCCAATCACCAAAAGGATATTATTTGCATTCGACAACGCGTTCCGCTAACAAGGTTAGCATCTAGAGAGAAGAAAATTGGTAGTATCAGCTTGATGTTGACGTAATTGATCTCTACAAAATTTTCAGGGAAGTATTTGTCTTGTGACAAGCGTCAGCCCGAAAACCTACTTTGTTAGTAGTTGAGGCTGTCCTCTCGAATAGTTCCCAAGATGAACGAATTCATCGCCAATCTTCAAGAACGCTCACCGACTATGTCAAAGTGTTTGGCAGTTATCGATAAACAAATGAGCTAAACAATGAGTCATTAGACTTTGAAGTGAAAAATTGTTAATGGAAGATTTGAGTTTTATCTTCCTTTTCAGTATCTACCGTATCAAATTTGAAAATTTACATGGCAATAAAATATATATGATAACGTTTTGAACGTGGTAAAGCTTCAACGCTGATCCAATTAAACAAAATTTCATGAAAAATCAATTCAGAATTGAAAACAGGATGCTGATTATCCCTAATCTCACCCACACACAGGTTCCTTCGTGAAACAACTGATTAATTGGCAGAGCAGTCTAGAATATCTTCTAAAGTGTTACTGCAAATAACGCAATTTCGTAAAATTGCCATTTTGAGGCAACAATTTCGGTTGGTGAACGTCCTTCGCCCTATCATATCCTTAATGCAGTAAACCGGCCTCTTTACAAATTGGGGGTTGAATTTTTAATGGAATTTCGATTATTTGCAGTTCAAAATGACTAGTAGTTGCAAAGAAGTGTTATGTGAGTGTTTCTGGAATGATAATGATCGTTTCGTTTGTTCAACCAGGAACAGAATCTTGGATAAATCAGAATTGTCTATTCAAATAGGACACAAATGCGGTAAATATCGAATACAACTCCTTATTATCTATGATGCAGAAAAACTCCAAGTCGTCTTCACAATTTAATATTTAAAGGATGTCAGGACTGTGATTCAGTACATGTTTCGAACCCACATAGGTTCAGCATCAGCTGATTTAATTATGGAGATGAAAAAATTCAATTGGGAAAAAAGGTCACATGGTGAAATTTAGAGTCAGAAAATTTATATTGAAACGAATAATGATAATTTGTGATTAGGGGATTTCAGGACATCCCTAAATTCTTATTATCTGCTTTTGGCAATCAGGATTATTTTTTGTTTTATATTACCTTCAAGTTCACGCGAAATATAGTAACTACCATGTGAATCGATTCTGAGAAGGAGGGAGAAAGAGGGGGGGGGGGAAACGATTGATTATAATTCAGATGAAAAATGATGATTTGTACTGAACTTACTTTTTTTTCGTTGCATTAACACTAGAAATTATGTATTTCCTGATCAAAATAGAACCTTCATCATCTGAAAATTTGAAATCTTTGAGATTGAGAAATTTATTCGGATCAAATGAAATATTGAAACTTTGATATACTTCAACGAAAGAAATAATTTTAGGTGTTGAACTGGGAAAGCAAAAATCCTTCTATCAACTATGTGAAGAAAGTAAAGAAATACTGGAATGGATGCTGACAAAACTTGGTTGAAAAAAAAGAGGGAATAAAATTGTTAACGTTTGAAATTGAATCTGAATTCACTCTCAGATAAAATATAAAGAAGTCTTCACCTCTTCTATTCCTCAACCTTCATTTTGAAACCAAAGTACAATACGAATCAATAAAATTCATTTTTATTCAATTCTTGGTATAAAATCCGGGCCGTCATGGGAGTAGCCACTCCTTGCTGATGCACTGAAATGCTGATGAATTACTCCGACACTTGTCGTTTGTTTATTTCACCAGTTTGTAGTTGTAAACGTATTATTCTCATCATTTTCGCTTGATTCCTGCTCTGCCCCGTTCCTGAAAATGGAACAGTGATCAATCTGTTGTTATAATGACATTTGTTCAATCAAATAATGTGAATTTGTATTGATCATAGCTAGGACTATTCTGTTTAGACTTACCTTGGCTAACTAGCAAAATTATTCTTCATAGGACATAAATATTCTTAATTTACGAGCATTTCACCTAAATTTGTACCTTCTGGTGGATCGTAAACAACAAAGGTGTTTCCTAGTCGACCAGCTACGCCTGTCGATTGTCAACTTCCTTAAACATTCAAACTCCCTAGAGGGGGCTGCAGTAATATGAGATGTATACAAATTTAGAAGTTGTACATTTCATCCAAAATCGATGAATATACGGCTGAATGTATGTCCTACTCATCTGAGTTGGTATATGGCATATGTAAATATACTTATTTTGATTTTGGGATATTTGATGAAGTTGTAAGAGATAGTCCTTGGCCATCTATGGCACGATTTCTGAACTCCAAATTCAAAGTCAATACTGCTTGGTGATTGGCGGAATGACGGTAGTAGTCATCAACATCAAGGCATCACTTCGTGAATATGAGGAAGGGAAGAAAAAACTTCCTTTTTCTGAAAATGGTCGTGTGATCAAAGTGGGAACATTTCAACTCTTTGAGATTGAGAAATTCATTCGGATCGAATGAAATAATGAAGCTTATAATACTTCTATAAGATCCCTGTACATGCCTTTGATGTTTCTTGAGATAATAATGTAACACAAAAAAAATAATATTCTGTATTTTTTGCTTTGTACATCAATATAGTTACAGTTAATTATCTATATGACATTCACAATATCTGCTTCAAAAACAGCAGGAATATGAATTTGAAAATTTCGCAGCTCACACCAATAGACTTCTAAATCTTTCCTTTCAGGTATGTATGCCCGCTTCCACTACCTTCGAACCCTTGGTATCTCACTGTTGATAACCGATTCTCTTGGAATTCTTACTCCAAGTTACCCTGGATCGAGAAATTCATAAATTCCGGGTCTCGAGCCTAGCCTGCACGACAGGCCTGATCTTTGATGTCCCGTTAGTGCCTCTCTTTCTTTGCCCCGTGATGATCTGCAGATGTTCGAAGGTCATCACCTGCCTGTGCCTGAGTAGGTTTATTCACCGGTCGAGGAAGACGTCCAGGGCCATCAAGCCCTCCTTCACGTACTAATAATGTAAATTGAGCGTGTTGAAATTCTGCAGACGTTTCGTCGAGGATGGCCCTGGCCGCCATGCCGTTCGCTCTGTCGGAGTACTCGTTCTGGAACTGCCGACCGATGATAGACTACAATGAACAATAAGGATAAAATAATAGTTATTTATGATACAAGTGTTAAAAGTGGCATTTTATTTTGTGAGTGGGGAATATTGCGAAACGAGCGTTAGCGAGTGGAGCAACCCCACTTCTGTTACTCACCGTCGAATTTTCCTGAATTACTCTAACTACAAATGCACTATTCAACCAGTTGGAATAAATACTTTTGGGAAGATGCCTTCCACTATTGCTGAATTTCTGAAATTACCAGATCCGCTGCAGTTTACCGGCCATTGCTTTCGAAGATCTTCAGCATCTCTGTTAGCGAATTCAGGAGCAAATTTGACTACAATAAAACGACATGGCGGGTGGAAGTCCTCAACTGTAGCTGAGGGTTATATCGAGGATTCCATTGAAAATAAAAATAAAATAGCTGAAAAAATGTTTCCTGGTATAAGTTCTAGTTCTCTCCCAGCATTATTTGATCATCCCACTTCAATAATAGCACCATCATTGATTGGCGATGAAGCTTCTGCAGTTACTTCGTCAGTTAATATCACAAATTGTACAAATTGCCAAATACATATTTATAAGTAATTTTGATTCTGATTGTTATGATAGTATTAATATCTGATTAAAGTGTTTCTATTAGAGAGATCTATATTACTGAGTATCCATACTAGCGTCTAGCGACAGATGGACATTTTGGCTCCCGAGCTGTGTACATCTGTCGCTAGACGCTTTTAGTATCCATCATCTCATCTGTCATTTTACTTTTAACACTAGTGTTAAAAGTACTTTTAACACTAGTTAAAAGTGATTTTGTGAAAACGTCAGTTTTTAGTTCATGTGTCAATGAATTAAAAACGTCATTTTTAATGTCAGTTGTACAAAAACCTTGTTTGAGGTTATCAATTTCTCTTTTCATTTCATTATACATTTTCCATTTCGACGAAATTGCTACTGACAAGAAACACTATGAAGAAAATTACCAAAATCGAACGTTGCAAGTAGCAAAACTAATCACCCAAACACCAAAGTGATATCATTTGCAATCGAGAGATGATAATCGAATGTACATTTTTCGTAACTTGCATCTCAGTCAATTCTTTTATTTGTTATTATGTAGAAATTGATGTTTTCACGGATCTCTGATATGCAAGCTGAATTTTTCAGGTGTTTATCCGTTTGGTATCTTCTGATACGTTCGACGTTTCGACTTCCATTTTGAAGGCATACTCAAGAACTGTGAGACGAATATATGTCGATACCGTCCTGGTCAATCACTCCCCTTACGAAATAACCAAGCTAGACTTCAATTGTCTGTTCCCATAGAAACTAGTATTTTTTATAATGATTCTCCTCGATTATTATCCGACTAGGTCCGATATTATTGATGATCATATCATTAACAACTTTTCAATATTGTATGCCTTCTCGTCCAGGTATAATGTGTTTGATTTTGATTTTTGCAGGCTACCAAGTTAATCAGAACAGACCAAATTTCTGTATCTGGCGCCGAATAAATAAAGAAAATAATAGGAGACGCTACCCTTCAAATAAAATTGCAATAAAAGACGATGGATCGTAGAGAAACGTCTCTGCCAGCAATTTTCGAAGATACTTTTTTGAAGGAAGACAGTTCATCTTTATCCCTTCAAACGCGCACAAAAAAATTGCATAATGAGACAGCCAGGCAGAAATTAGTCGAAGTAAAATTGAAAAGTCCAAGCGATGAAGCTGGAAGCGACTTCTAGCAGAGAATTTCCCCAGTGGTTTGTTCAGACTTACATTGTCTATATTATTAATCTATTGAAACCTGTTACTAAGCGAAAGAAGACAAAAAAATTATGACTCAATATCGTGAGAGAAAATTCAGATATCGAATATGAAATATCAAAAAATCACCCAAAGCTGATTGCGGATACCAGCGATCGCAACGTTGTGTTTCATCTGGGTTTCAGGACACTATTCAATACTACACCAGCATCTCAGCCATTTACATCATAAAAAAAATGTATCATAATGAAAATCGTTTCATTATAATGAAAATCGTTCCTCTGCTTTTTTATTTCAATTTAATTTTTCAGTTCAGATTTTTCCGAAATATTAAGTTTTCAAATACAATATTCCTTTTTTTCTCTATAGTTTGTGGGTAGTCAACCTACCAAAAATCTGAAAGTAAACTGTTTTCAGTGGTAGAATGACATAGTTTAATTTTGATTTCTGCATGTGTTCGGAAATATTTCAGAATGGCAATCTCCAATTATGATTGTGTGGCTATGTAAGATTTTTTGAGGATTCCTTGTTAAACGAATTCATAGTCTACCTAATGAATAATGAGACTACATTCTATAGTTTACATTTCGCACCACTGCTAATATATCTACTCCTTAGTTATTCAACGTTATTCCAACGAATTCTTCAAATTCCATTTTTTCATTGAACTTTGTGTGTTTGTCAACATTAATCAACAATCAGAGTTCAAAACACTACTTTTGAAGTTGTATATGTCAAATGACCAGTCATAAGCTGGCTATATACTGGTAGACAGGGTGTAGTTGTTCAAAATTATGCCTTAATGGTGCGCTTGTGGTTAAAATTCCTAAAAATTTTCGAGATCACTCGATCTATGGAACACGTTATTGTCAATACAGATCACTTTTGGTTCGAACAGAGAATAGAACGCGTGATTATTCTGAGGCTGGTGAAAACAAACTTCATCTTCAATGACCTACCTCCAAGAACAATCTCACGTTCTAGTACTTATATTCAATAACCATTTAAAAATTTCGTAGTGATCATAAAAAAAACCACAAGAAAAGTTTGCTGGCAACAAAAATTTTTGAGTTTGCATGCGTTGTGAAATTTTATAAATGCAGTGATATTTATTTTAGATATTTTCAGTTCAACCCAGATGATTATTAAAAATAATAATGATTTCAATCACCAGAAAGAAGGGCATTTTCTCACTTCTCATATCCATGAAATTTGATCACAATTCTCACTCCTATTCGCTCACACGCATTAACGTGAATAATATTAGTCTGAATTGTGATACTATTTCTAAACCGAGCATTTGAATTGAGATCACAAGACTATATTGCTCAAATGAAAATATCAACAATCGACTAATTTTTTCAGCACACAGACCAGAATTCGCAACGACATAGCCACTTGGCAACACAGGACGTGCACATGACTGTCATCTCAACTGCGAGAGTGACGATACCTGGCAAATTGTTTGAGTTATTACTACAGTCTACGTCACCAATTCTTGATCAAGTAGGGCAGATCGATCGTCTGATTTGCTGACAATCTTCTATATGGAGTGAAAACACCAGTATATAGCCACCTCAACCAATCAGTTGCTACCAAGCTGCTACCACGGTATCTAATTTTATATGACGTTGACGTACACTCGGCGACAAAAATGAGAAATACAAGAAAAAAAATACAAGAATTTTAGTATCTTTTGATGGTCATTGATCGTAGGTATTCTAATACGATCGTGGTTGTATTATTTTGCTCTGGTTGCTTGAATGATAAAATATGTTGAAAAATTCCCGTAGGGCCTTAATCAATTTTACAGCACCCTGGTTTCGTCGTATAAGGCACATACATGCGGATGTGCCGAAATCAGTGAGCTTTTGTAGCGTTACTATTAGCCACACAGCGCCACAGATTCCAGCACTGTGGTGCTGTCGTATGGGAGGGTATGAAAATATTAGTCTAAGAGGCGATGACACTAAACCTATAATGATAGGGCTCCCAGAAGTCATATGTATAATTCGTTAGTTCATCAATAGGAGAACACAAAATGGCCCTGCTGCGATGTCCAAAATGGGGCAACGCTTAAAAAAAATTAAAAAAAATAATATTTTTTTTGGGTTACTGTAATGATAAGTCTCCCGTTCCGTGATTGTTCCTCGAAGTAGAGGAGGGGTAGGACTATATGAAAAAGCAGTGCTGCCAGCCCCCTGATGCTGCCGAGAGATTAGTGACCCCTCCGTACCCGGGTTTCTATAATCATCGGACTCCCCAAAGAACCAAAGTATTTCTGAAAGGTCTTCATTTTTTGTGTAAGAAAAACCACTGCTGCCTTTTCCAAACAGTGGACAACATGGCGGCAGCAGCGTTTGAAAGTCGCTCTCCGCGCAACCGATTTTGCGTTTCAATTCGGTTTCATTAGCAGTCTTCCGGGTTTTTTCTGTTTTTACTATTGAATCACGCCTGCCACTACCACGAACAATGAATATTACGTATCGTTGATTGTTTAAACAAATGAAATGGCATATTTTTGTAATTTTTTTTGATTTTCCAACCGTTTTCTTTGTTGTTCCATACTGTCTTCCGTCGTTGATTATTGAAACAAATGATTCTGAGAAGTTTTCAATGATTTATTCATGATAAAATGGAATGATATTGAAATGAGTACAAAAAAAAAGAATGAAGATTTTCAAATTATTTGATCATTCATTTTTTTTTCTTCACAAAATTGAAAGATGTATGCGTACACTAATGTACAATAAGAAGGCAAAATAACTTTTCTATACTATATTCATGATAGTCACTTGTTACGAACCATTTCTCATTTTTCGTATCAACTATTGTTTTCCTACACTTCGTCATCCGAATCGAAAGTAAGGGTATCGAAATCATCGTCACAATCGTCGTCAGTTATCGTCTACGATTAGGGGCGTCGGCTTACCTGTGTACCAAAGGGGCTGTAGCTTTTCGCGCATCTCCCAATCGTACTCCTCGAAACGGAACGTTACGCATTTTGGAGACGTTGCATTCAGTCACATGCTGGTGACGTATATCGTACGTAGAATTTTTTGTTTAAGAGATCGGTAACACGGCGGGATAAGGCTCGAGTCGAAACCTCTTACTTTTTTCAAAAAAACATCATTGAATTCGTTTCCCGAGTATAATTTTTGGAAAATCTCGAATCTCGCATCATCCACACGCCTACAATTTTTTATTGAATACATTTGTGACGTGAACTCTTGCAACGAATCGATTATATATTCGTTCTCCAAATCCGTGATATCCTTCAGAGACGCAAAAACATTCAGGAAACGATTTTTTATTCTTTCTAAGTTCCTGAAGGGTCGCACTTTTCTTTTCCGAAAAAATGCAGCTGTGTAGTCACACATAGTAGGAAAAGACTAGTTGATACGAAAAATGAGAAATGGTTCGTAACAAGTGACTATCATAAATATAGTATAAGTATGGAAAATTTATTTTTTCTTCTTATTGTATATTTGTGTACGCATACATCATTCAATTTTGTAAAAAAAATAAATGATCAAATAATTTAAAAATATTCATTTTTTCTTTGTACTCATTTCAATATTATTCCATTTTATCATGAATAAATCATTGAAAACTTCTCAGAATCATTTGTTTCAATAATCAACGACGAAAGACAGTATGGAACAACAATGAAAACGGTTGAAAAATCCAAAAAAATTACAAAAATATGCGATTTCGGTTGCGCGGAGAGCGACTTTCAAACGCTGCTGCCGCCATGTTGTCCACTGTTTGGAAAAGGCAGCAGTGGTTTTTCTTACACAAAAATGAAGACCTTTCAGAAATGCTTTGGTTCTTTGAGGAGTCCGATGATTATAGAAACCCGGGTACGGAGGGGTCACTAATCTCTCGGCAGCACCTGATAAGCCCATCAGGGGGCTGGCAGCACTGCTTTTTCATATAGTCCTACCCTTCCTTGAGGAACAATCACGGAACGGGAGACTCATCATTACAGAAACCCAAAAAAATATTTTTTTTGTTATTTTTTTTTATAGCGTTGCCCCATTTTGGACATGGCAGCAGGGCCATTTTCTGTTCCCCTATTGATGAACTAACGAATTATATATATGACTTTTGGGAGCCCTATCATTATAGGTTTAGTGTCGTCGCCTCTTAGACTATATGCAATTGGGCTGGAGTTCATTAATAGTTTGAAAGAATATCTGAGCTTTGACGCACATGTCTGATACAATATCCACTTTGGGCTTATTTATGATGTACAAGCTTTCGTTTTTCATATGTACGTCTACTAGTTTCAATATTCCAGCGTCCGTGAAAACATTCATCTTAAGTACCACACCTTGACGGGAAGGAAGAAAAGCTGAGAGGAAGCTCATGGAACAATGCTGTTTGACCAATGAAATCGTAATTGATTCATCAATAGTCGGACCGAATTGTGAGAGGACTATGTTTAAATACCAGTTACTCAAAAGCGGGGCTTACTTTCGAAGGTGATATTGTAGTTTTCTTCGTCTCTTCGTAAGGAGGTAGATTAGCTGAATTGCTGTATTGATGGAGAAATGTTCTTAAGTTCTTGATAAAGACTCAAGAATTAGAGTCGAAACCTCGAACATTTCAACAACTCGCACGCGGATTAATACCCGAAAGAACTACTTTCAGTATGAACATAATAACTAGACCAACAGGATCACACATCATACAGATGTATTTATAGACCACTGGTGAGAAGAAAAACAAGGCTTTTTTACATTCCTTGAGATAAAAAAGATCAGCTTGAATTTCACAGTATTAAGAAGTCCTTTGATATCAATGGAAAATGATGTACCATGAAAAAGTGTTTCTTGACGAGGATTAGTTGAACGTAACAAATTATAATAAAATCAAACTGATTCCGTTATACAAGAAACAAACTCATCATTTCAATTAGAATGTAATGCATAAATATAAGTAGTTCTGGCAAATTTCTTGATTCTAATCATGCTTAGGCAATTTAGCGATTTCAATGAAAATAATAAATATCCAATAGATTGACATCCTTAGGTGAGAAATTGGTGCAGATGGTGTAAACCTCCGAGAGGCAACGCCATCTGCTGGGTGACGACCAAAGTCTCAAACTCCTATTACTCAAGGCAGAGGAGACCTCTTATAGCGGGCCATCGTACGGCGAAGCCGCAACATATAGCCCGCCGCGATCGAGAATCGACTTCGGTCAACTTGCAGAAAGCTGCATCCATTTACAGAAATCAGAATTTCTATGTTCGAAATGATTGCAATCTCAAATCCAATGCCAGACAGTTTACACCATCTGCACCAATTTCAGAGATTTACTTCGTAAGGAGTAGATAGTTCGAAATGTTTGTGTTCACAGTCCAGCCAAGTGTCACTGATGAGACCTGGTGAGTCGAAACAGCTGTCTTGCATTGGATTTGTGAAATCAATCATTTCGAACATGGAAATTCTGAATCCTCAGGTGAGGTAGTCGGAAATATATATTCATCTTGATCACTTGAAAAGAGTTGACTCCAAGTTTCTTGGAAATAACCATATCCTTTTCATTCCTAGGGAATCTGCAAATATATTGTCCATATAATCTCTTCAACTTGAGAAGTTTAACGAATATTAGTTTATTAATAATAATACGTTAATACTCTAATTTGATTTCCACAGAGCTCATAATATACAATAAATTTTTTTTTTCCGGATTATACGGAGTTCACTTCTTAAAGGCATCGTATGACAGACTCGTGAAATGACTCCTACCAATATCTGAAGCTGGTAAACTCATTCTGAAGTCTTATCAAGTCGATCACAAAAGATGTTTGTTCTCGACTTCTTGTCGTCTCGATGTTTTGAAACTATGTGAGAAGATCGATTGTAGTACTTTTGATATGAAATCGATCCCTAACGAGATTGAAGTTTCGCAGGGACTTCATTTGAGCCGATCATTTTGTAGATTATCGGTGTTAATGACTTGGTGAGAGAGTTTGATGAAGTTTGCAAAGTTTCAGGTGTCGGGATCTGAATTCATCAGGGTAACAAGAATCTGTCAACAATTTCGATGTTTAATTATTCATTTCGATTGCGATGATTTGAATGGTCTATAATTTCATGAAATCAATATTGTGAATGGAATAGAAAATCTCGACTTGAAGGGGTTATCATGAAAACGAATATTATAATAATTATGATAATAATTATTATAATCACATCAAGGCTGCAGAGAATGCTAAAATGCTGCAGCTGCATGCAGACAAGCCCATGCACGGAGTCTTCTTCAAAAACATCGAGGACCATAGCTTATCTGTTAAGCTGACATTTGCCTTCCTCAGGTCAGGTAAGCTGAAGTCGGAGACTGAAGGGTTCATCATGGCGTGCCAAGACGGTGATTTCAGCATCCCTGTGATGCGTAAAGAGGTCCCTGGTACTAGATGCAGGGCCTGCCGACAGGCGCCCGAGACTTTGATGCATTTGCTGTCATCTTGTGCAGTTTATGCGGTCTCGGCCTATATCCATTGCCATAACGCATCTTTACGAGTGCTGTATTATTTTTTTCGGCACTTGTATGAAGTAGACAGGACACCGGTACTGCCTTACGCTCCAAGGGATATTGAGTCCGTTGTGGAGAATGAAAGGTGTCGAATTTTTTTGAACTTTTCATTCCCCACCCTCAGGTGAATACAAGCCAATAAGCCTGATATAGTCCTCTCGGACCACCGAAGTAAGACGATATTCGTTATTGAATTTTGGCTCCTGCCGAAACGAATATTGTCCGAAAGAAGGAAAAACGGACGAAGTACCAGGATTTACTTCACGAACTCCACGGCTCCACCCGGACTATTCTGTCAAATAAGTGGTTCTGATTATAGGTTTTCTTGGCCGGCCGCATGCAGAAGGCCGTTATTCTCGGTTCGCTGCGTCTGCTCAGGACTCATGATTCTCGGAGCCAGTGAACACTCACCTCGCGGTGCGGGGAGTAGCCATTAGTTAATTAAACTAGCGCGCTCGCCCACTTGGTCGGAGCAGTTGGAAGTACGGACGCGACTAGGCTTGTTGAAGCGACAGATACATAATAATTTAATCATGACTGCACTAGTTCATTATCCAGAAATTAGCAGTAATAAAAAAAGTCCATATCGGACTGGAAAATTTAGGGTATATGAACAACTAACCCCAGTCATTAGATTTAGTATCAATTCTCTTCTCCCGAAGATGCTAACTTTGTTAACGAAAAGCGCGTCGAGTGCAAAAATATCAGTTTGATGTTAGGGTAATTGATCTCTAGGACAAGTTTCCACTTGCACACCAAAGGTTCCAATTTCATCGTTTTCTGTAGATGGCAGTGAGATACTCAACTCTATAAAAAAAATTCGCAGTTTTTTCATAGTATAATTAATATGTTCAGTTCATTTGAGGTTTGAATCTAGATGAACACCCAGCTATTCGATATTCTATATCTATTACAATCGTACCTCCATTGGCCTTCCAACCTGATAGGATTTTTATGACTGAAATACTATTGAATTCATATCAGCCCACTTTCTATTTATACATTAGGATACCCCGAAAGAAGCACAATGACTTTCAGAAACATCCCATCAGATAATTTTTATGTTACCTATATACCAAGATGCATATAACCCTGGTGCGTTGACTTATACCTGAAAAATCGTAGTCATTAACTCTCGATATCTGGCATTCTTGATTTTGAAGAAATATAACTGAAGAAATCCCTTCGAGAGTTTGTCACCAGAGGCGCACCTCACGAATGTAGTTTCGAAGCCTACCCTGATCCACTGAAATTTCAATCTGTGATGCCGTGAACGTCAACGGTCCCGCCTTTCGATTAAATCAAATTTATAGGTTATGTCATGAATCATAACTCAATGATGCTTTTTCCTTTCGCTTTCAAGTTGATGAAATATGAATTAAAATCTCTGTGAATGTGATTTTAAATGTTCCTAATCAATGGTTGTGAGTGAAACTGGGAAGTATAATGGATATCTGAGGAACCGAAGATAGGTAAGTAATTTTACCTCTTTATTCATAGTGTTCAAAAAATGAAAGATAATTGTAATGTGATTACGAGCCGATGATATGAGGGAAGTAATACATGTTATGCGAGCGATTTATTATGAGTTTCGTACAGGGGATTAGTGAATTATCGTGCACTCCACAAATTTGAGTTGTTCAAGGTATACCTATTATATTAAAATCATAGCGAGTATATATCTAGGATGTGACGAGAAATCTGCGGTACTTTATGAAGATGGATCGTAGATTCTGCACTAACACCACAAATAATGCAAAAATGCTTCATAATAAATCTAACTATCAGTAAAAAATCAAACACGAACAGTAACAATGAACATATAAAAAGAACACAAACAAGTAAAACGTTAAGGCAACAATAAGAACTAGGTACAATTAAGATTTTGATTTTATTATAGGAACTTCCAGATGCATTCAAATTCATATAGAAGTGTCAAACTTTTCAAAAAAGTCGATAGGTTTCTATTAGACGAATTTGGCCTTACATATTTTGTATACTGATGATTCTATTGGTGACGAAAAATCCCGCAAGGATTCAGCCAATAAGACCGTCGGTATCGACATTCACTCGTAAGCTGCCGCCTGATTGGAAATGTAGCCTAAGAAAATCGCTTTGTATCACTGCCTGTGTCACTACCTACCGTCAAAAAATATAAGCTCTGGCTTCGGTTTCTCAGATCAAGAAGATTTGACTTAACAAAAGCATATCAGACGACGCACCAGGGTTATATGCATCTTGCTATATACCAAAATTTCTGAGTCAGATGTAAGATGCCTAGGAAACCCTGGTATATCTACTTATACCAGAATAATTTTGGGATAAACTTGGCGAAAACTGATTGCTTGATTTCTGAGATCGCAAATGCTTCAGATCGCTATTGTAGATGGCGATCAGCTATATACCATATGAAGCTTAATTTTCAGTAGAGAGGAATGTGCAACCGAATATTCTACCACTGTTTATTATTTGCCTACTGAGATTTTGACAGCCCTGACAGCCAATCAAATGCGTTTCAGAAAACGTGCATGTAACGTGGAAACCTACCGTTAACAACCTGTCAATACTGTCACTGTTACCTCTACAAGTTTTTAGTGTGTTTATATCAGTTTGTGAGACTAGGACTAGAAGAAAGAAATTTTAAACAATATCGAATCACTAGATACATCAGGGTTTCCTAGGCATCTTAGTCAGATGGATAATAGTATATTCAACGAGCGTATAATGATGGATATTATTGACGAGGTGAAGTTTGCTGCCTAAATCACCGACAGAATAATAGCCATCAAACATGAGTAGAGGACTTTACTTTATCCACGTTTTATAAAAAAATCTGCTGAAGTTTTTTGGTGGAATTTTATTTTGAGTACATATTTTTAGAAACACTGTCATCATATTACCTATATTTCATACGATACTGTTGACAATTTTGAGTCAAATTTGTTTTGATTCAAAAGCTATTTCGATATGACCCGCACATTCATAGTCGCTGATAGCTCAGAGTAGATGCCCCTTGCCTTTTTTTATACGTAAGTAAAGAACTGAATTGAAAATATTTGATGGTTTGAGCGATAATATTTCAAAAATCGATTGTTTGTAGCAAAAATATATGAGAGCAGTGAATAATTACTCATTATTCACTAGTGAATAATGGATGTCATTGAAGTCGAGCCAACAGACGTATAATGGGTACATTATACAAAAGTGGTGGATGAAAACACGAATGTGTGAGCCGAGCCCATTATGACATTGACAACTTAACTCATGTATAAAATATCCCATAAGCCGCCGTGATTTTGTCATTGTGACAGCGAAAAAACTGCCCTAAGTTTTTCAGCGACTAAACGAAACCTAATTCTTGAAAGCTTGGCAACCAGAATTGTAAACAAATCTTTGACAGCGTCTTTGTCATTTTTTACTTGCGTTGTCGAAAGAGTAGGTATATCATCTGATCTGTGAAATTGAAATATAAGAATTGTGTTTTTATCAATTGTAATTTTCCGTTGAATTGAATAACCTAAACTGTATTCATCAAATTGTCGTACCGAATTACACTCGAGCTTTTTTTTGTCGAAAAAAACTTGACATTTATGATTCGAGTTTAGTTGCCTTCCGGCAAATTAACTCAAAAAACTGCCAGAAAAATTTACTCGGCCTACGGACTCGTAATTTTTTCAGAGGCAGTTTTTTTCGTTGAGTTGCCAGGCAACAAAATCCTCATCGAAATGTCAAGTTTACTTCGACAAAAAAAAGCTCTCGTGTCATTATAAGTGAAAAAAGGTCAACAAACGAGAGTGTCAAAGGAAGTCTTGCCAAATTTGTCCACCAGAGGACGTGCTTTACTTGAGATCCCCGTTGCATGAATCTGCTTCTCCTTCAAATAAACGAAACACCGTGTTCGTTGAAACTATTTTGAATGCCATTATGGCGCACAACTGTGCAAAGTAATCAACATAACGAGATAAAAGTAGCAGCGCAGCAGCAACCGTGCGGAAGTCGTTAGTGACCTTGACCCAGACCGTGGAAAACTGCCAGTGTTATGCAAATACCATCGAATGGAATCACTTTGTTGCATCTGTGCCGCTTCTCGCAATATTCATACCAAATTCTCGCAAAGAAAAATCGCACACAAGGGAACGAGGAGATTTTTGACGTTATCTTTTCGGGGGGAAATTGCTTCATGACCACGAATAAATTGGGCGGAAATTTAATTCGACGGTCATGAAGTTGTTAGAAGTTGAAAGTTTGACTTTGAAGAATTCATGTCGGTCGAAGCTATTATACGAATGACGTGATTGGTCAGAAACTCTGAGTTGGAAGTTTTTAAAGTTTTTACTCGGAAGGATGTGAAGAATTTAATCCATAATCATACAATTGCAAATAATTCTGCAGAACTACACCTTTTCCAATTGTAATTCAGAAAATATCAATTGTAATTCAGATTAATCAAATGTGATTCAGAAGATATCAATTGTAATTCAGAATAGTCAACTGTAATTCAGAAGATATCAATTGTAATTCAGAATAGTCAACTATAATTCAGAAAACATCAAATGTAATTCAGATTATATATTCAATGGAGACAATCAGACCGTTAGATAGCGCCAGATTTTGGTAACCCATTTTCGCATACAAGCCTCGAATAGAGTTGAAAAGGACATCGATTCTAAGTATAATGAAGGAAAATTTATGCGTGGCTCCTGGGGAGAACATATGATAAAATCGATTTTCCGAAACAGAAATGAAATGAGTTCGGCGCCCATTTTCCCACATGTTCACTGAAATACAATTAGTGTTCTTGCTTGGGGCAGCCGCAGTGTATCAGTTATTTTCTTTACATATATGTCCATTATAATTGTGAATATTCTGCATATTCTTTGTGTTGTATGAATGAATATCATTAATTTATATTATTAAATCGAATAGTAGCAAAAAATACCCAAATATTACATATTCAAACTTATTGAAGCTATTATATACCTAAGTAGGAATGATAACCGAATGAGGATATCATTATTAACAAGTTAATGATAACACTGCATATAATATAAACATTTCTATAATATTTTGCAGCTTTTTACATGCATAAGTAATATGGTCATGTGTGACACTCAGGTTGCTACATAGTCCTCTCATTTTTATACGCTAAGTTTTCAATCAGTACCCTGTATATTGGAAAACAATTTGAAAAGCCTAAATTCGTTGATAAATATCTATGGATGTACATACATAAAACTTTCAAATGAAATATATTTCGATAATTTCACTCCTTCACGTCGAAGTCATAATGGCAGTTCGATGAGACACGCCCTGTATCCTGTACTTATATATCTCGTAGATCAGTAAATATCAATTTTCTTCCCTTTTGGTGTTTTCGCAGTATTCTCAGAATTGTCGTGCCAGTACTGAATGCCTTTTGTGTTCTCGATCAAACGTATACGTCTGCATATCGTTCATTTTCTGAATTACAATTGATATCTTCTGAATTACATTTGATCAATCTGAATTACAATTGATATTTTCTAAATTACAGTTGACTATTCTGAATTACAATTGATATCTTCCGAAATACATTTGACTAATCTGAATTACAATTGATGTTTTCTGAATAACATCTTATATTATCTGAACTACAATTGGAAAAGTTGTAGAATTTTATTTTGTGGAAATGAAAATCCATAATAGCGTCGAAACAGTCATTGATTTGTCTATAGTGTATTCACAAAAGAGTTCATATGTAGTTCGTAAAGCTAGAAACTACCTATTGAACAATCATTTTATGTTAATCATGAATGAGGTTTATAGTGGAGGTAAGGAAGGCAATTATATTTTATGTATCTTATCAATATTTTTTTTGCATGGAATATGATTCATGCCAACACAGTCGCGAAAGATATCCTTCTGGTGATTTTTTGTGATATTAGTTCATTATTCTGGAGAATAGTCCTTTCGGGTTATTATTATGTTGGAAAATCAAAAATTTTTAATTTCTTTATGTAATTAATCGATAACAACAATTTACGAAGCTGAAAAATCATAAAGTTCTAGTTAACATTGAAAATAACTTATTTTCATAATATAATACTATTAATCCGTTTTCTTATGATCAGAAGCTACTAAAAAATGATTTTTAATGATTTATTCCCCTTTTTTTTGAGAATCGTTTTAAACAAAATTATTTCGATAACATAATCTTCGATCATAATTATGATAGAAAATATATATATATATATATATATATATAAATAAGAGATATTTCATTTGTTGATATCGAAATGTTCATTGAATAAATAATGAAAGTTCAAATATCAATCGATTTTTTTCAATATCATAGACCAAGTTAAATGGTGATTAACAAAAATGGTTCCTAAATGTTTAACGAGTGCGTTTTGAAGCAATAAAAAATCGTTCATTTTTGAAAAAATCATAATTATCATCAAAGATTATGATATAAAAAAACTTCCAATTATCTAATAAACAACGCAATTGTTTAAAACAATTTTTTAAACAATGGGAGATAAAAATTATCGAAAATCATTTTCGAGTTGCTTCTGATCATAAAAAACGGTTCAATAATAATTTTTTAAACAATATTTTCAATATTTAATGAAGCTTCATAAATTTCCACCTTAGTTCATTCTTGCAATACGGAAATTTACATTTCTTTTATTTTTCAAACAGGAATCTATCAGGATTTTCCAACAGAAATCATCGCACTTGCAATTGTCCCGGTAGTGCAGAGGTTAGCGCATTTCCAACCCTCTGATGAAATTATAAATATTGGTCCTACAGAGTAGAACTCTATATTAGCATATCTTCACCTCTTTCCGAATCTTCTTTCAAATTTGAATTATTTCGAATAGTTTTTGAGATATTGGCAAAAAACCAAACGCTTTTTTTTTCACCTAATTGTTTATAACTATTTTTGTGAGCGGTCCCATCATTTTCTCAAAAACTATTCATATGCCATTCCAAATCGAATAACACCTCAATCATGATTTTCGGAGAATGCGAAAAAATTTCAACCTTGAAAGCACTTGTGAACTAGACTACCTTGCCTTCCTGCCGGTTCAGGTGCGGTGCTAAAATGAATTTTTTTTCACGGATGCTGTAATATGGAGAATCTAACCAATCAACCCCCTTAAGAGCGGACCGGTCAAATCACAATACTATCTTTGATAGTCCGTTTCTCCTTCAGGTCACTGGTATATAAATACTCCTTCCACAATTTGGTACGACAACTGATAAAACTCCCTTCAGCTCCATTGGTTGGCAAACGGCATCCCCTCGATTGGATCCCGTGTTGCCCCCTCCTGCTCGTGTGGTACTAAAATGAATGTTTTTTACGGAGCTGCAAAATAGAGAATAATATTTTCGGGTATTAATCTGTGTGGACAATGACCCATGAGAAACCCTGCATAAGTTTCACTATTTTTGAGATAACTGATACTAGAGCGACGGATCTGACGATGCAATTTTTTATAGTCTAGTCTTAAGCTAATCAGCTTCTTGAACATTATCATGAATGAGCAATCCAGATGACTGAATACTTTTAGAAATCCTTGAATCCCATTATTTGGTACAGACTATATATCACGAGTATTATACCCTGCGTAGCTGTTTATGTATTTCACTGGAATCTCAACCAATTTCCGTGAATAAAGATTGACTGGGGGAAGCAAAAATTCGTGAATTCCATCAACGCCGTCGTTTGGGTTCAGGTTTATTCAGGACCCCAAATTATAACAGGGAAATTGAAAGTTATCTCAATATGAAAAAAACTCTCAGACAGATTGCTGAAGGCAAGAAATGATGGAATATTGTTCACATCGTGTAGGCAGATATCAGTTTATTCATTGCATACCTTTTTTTATTCGTGATGTGTTTTTTTTAGAACTGGGGCTGCCTCAACGATTTCGCACAACAATATTCCAAAGAAATTTTTTTGAATCTCACACTCCACTTGATATATCATGTGTTATTTGAATAAATAAAGCCATATTCTAATGCATTTCGAGGGGAATGTACTTGTATTTTTTAGTGGTGGCGAGTCAGCAGTCAATAAGTGAATGAGAAAGTGAGTGAGAATTGAATATTTCCAGATTGAGTGAAAATTCGCTTTGTTGAAAGCAGTACCGATACCATTTCGAGTGAGAGAGTTTTTCCTTTTGAAAATTCAGCTAGGGTTGAGTTTGAATCATGTTGTCGAAGCGGATAGTATTATGCATAAAAACTTCTTCAATTACGTTTTCAGAGATATTTGTTGAAACCGACAATTTACAGTGTTTATATAAGTATTTCCGGACTTGTGAGAGTATTCACGGGACGAAAAACTTACTAGATCATTAATTCCTCGAAAAAAGAGTTCGTGGAGTATCATCCGATATTCTCCCAATAAATTCAGGTGTTCCACAGGGTTCAGTTCTGGCGCCCACTTTGTTTCTGCTTCATATCAATTATTTGCTCGAGAAAACATCTTGTTCAGTACATAGTTTCGCGGACGACAGTACTCTTCATACTAGTTCCTCTTCCAGAGTCCCCATACCAGTCCGAGAAACAAAAATTCAAAGAAACTTTCACGTCAATAAAATCAACGATGACTTGGTAAAAATAATAGAATGGAGTTGCATGAACTTGGTGGAATATAATGCTCAGAAAACCCAGGCATGTCTCTTCCCAAGGAAGGCCGATCTATCATCATCTACTATTCAGATGTCAGGAGTCAGGATACTTACAAAGTTAAGTATCTCGAAGCTGGAAATCACCATCAGTAATAATCTCTCATGGGGAAAACCATGTGTGATCGATCTCTGAAGGTGCTTCCCAGAAACTTTCTATTTCGTGCAAAGAAATACTTCACTTCTTGTCAGCTTCTAATGATCTACAAGTCTCAGATACGACCTGACTTGAAATATAGTTCTCATGTATGGAGTTCGGCACCAAAACATTCATTGAGGCTTCTCGATTATATTTAGAGAAAGGCAATCCATCTTGTTGGTGATTCTACGCTCACAGACTCGCTCACTTCATTGGAACAGCGTTCAAGAGACTTGTCTCTCTTCTATAGATATTTTCACGGTCGGTGCTCTTCTGAATTGTTATCAATCGTTCCACTTTTGGCAATATCTACACGGATGACTCGAAGAGTACAAAATTCATACCCCCTTTTTGTGAACTTGGAGACCTGTCGAACCTCTCTTGCTCAGGGATCATTTTTAATAGAATAGCTGAGCTTGGGAATTTCATGCCGAAGGAGGTTTTTGTGTTCTTTAAACATTACAGGGCTTATCTTTAGTGTGAATCTGCATATAAAAGAAATTATGAAAGAAACGATCCGGAAAAAATGAAATTCAATGATATCCCCAAAAAATTCATCGTTAATGTGATAGTAATTTGGTGATGATCCACTAGAATTCAATCAATCAATCAATCAATCAAGGTATACTTTATTGTCGGAAGAACGAGGTTCTTAAAGACAAAGCTTATGTACATATTAACTAACGATTAGATAAAATTTCAAGACAAGATACAGTTAAAGAATAAAACTATATAAAACAATTTTAAAATACAGTAATCACATACTACTATTCATTGATATTAATTTAAAATTGTATAGTTGATAGCTAGACAGAAAGTAAAATGAAATGTGCATATAATTAAATGCGTAATAATATATTTATCAAGATTCAAAAATCAAAACTTGAAACTCAAGGGTTATGCTCCAACCTCCGGGTATGTAGAACTTTGACCATCTGCAGAGTGGAGACGAAAAATTCATCTAGTTTATAGTAGACTTTTTGTACTAGTATTTTCTTCGTATCCCTTCTGAATCGCCTGAGACATGTAGTGTCCCTAATGGCTGTGGGTAGGTGATTATACATTTTGATGCCGTTATGTATTATGGAGTCTCTAACTAAATTATTGGAAGGTCTTGGTAATCTGATATGATTGCTTCGTCGAGTGTTATAGTAGTTATCATTTGTTTCAAGAAGTGATTTATTTTTATGTATCAAAGTGACCGATTCTGGGATGTATAGTGATATTGCTGTTAGTATAGTATACCAAGGTCTTTGAATAACGTTCTACACGAGTATCTCGGACCTTTTTTGCATATATACCTCAGAGCTCTTTTTTGCAATATAAAAACATTATCATGAAGGTAAGAGCAGCATGTGCCCCAAAATGCAATCCCGTAACTCAAATGCAATTCAATTAAAGCAAAGTATGCAGACCTAGCTGCGTTTAGTCCCAAATCGTTAGCGATTACTCGGATTGCGTAACATCCGGTCATCCGGAAGACAACTTATTGCAGAGATTGTTAATGTGGTGATCGAATTTGAGTTTAGAGTCTATATTTATTCCAAGAAATCGTGTTGTTGTTTTATTAGGGATATTTTCGTTCTCTAGTGGTAAGTCTGGAAGATTACAACGGAATGTGATTAAATTAGTTTTTATTTTTATGTTGATCACCAGTGAATTGGAGTCACACCAGTGTTTTATTAGGGATAATTCTCTTTCGATTGTTTTTATAAGGTGTTGGGAAGGTTGTGTCATCCGCGAAAAGGGTCACTTTGGCAGAGATGTTCAGCTGGTTGATATCATTTATATATAGTAAAAATAAGATGGGGCCGAGTACTGATCCCTGAGGTACTCCCGATTTAATACCTGATATTTTTGAGTCAGTGCTACATCTCACTATTTGACTGCGGTTGTTCAAATATGATCTCACCCATTCAAGACTCGAGTTTCTGATTCCATAACATTCAAGTTTATGCAGTAGAGTACTATGACTTACGCAGTCGAAGGCTTTGGAAAAGTCGCAGAAAACTGCAGCAACACAATCGCCAACATTGATGTTTCTATACACCTCCGACATTAAAGAAAATAGGGCATCATTAGTCCCTTTGTTTGGCTGGAAACCGAATTGGTCCGAGCAGATTATGTTATTAATAATTAGAAAGTTTTGAAGACGTATTTTCACTATTTTCTCTTATATTTTTGCTAAACTAGGTATTAGCGATATGGGCCGATAGTTGGATGGATCACCTTCATTGCTACCCTTATGGATAGGTATAATTACAGAAGTTTTCAAGAAATGAAGGAAAGTTCCAGATCTGAACGAAATGTTGATTAATTCAACCAGAGCACTTAGTGCTACATCAGGAAGATTGAGAATTATATTAACTGAAATATCATCTATCCCTGAACAGTTTTTGTTTTTAATATCTCTCAGGATCTCTTTGAGTTCACTGAGGTTGGTATCCGTGAGTTGAAATTCGTTAATACAGTTGATATTTTTCATATACGACATAGGTGAGTTGAAAGCTGAGATATTTTCGGTAAGTGTATGTGCAATATTGCAGAAATATGTAACATGCACGTGTGAAACATTATGCATATCAGTGATCATAAACAAAGTGAATCGTGGTCACCCATTCCAATAATTCATCAATCTGCATCCACTTTTATGGTTCAATAAATCGTGTCAAACTGCATATAAATTTTCAAGAGTTTGTTTATCTTTCTATTTCGCCTTTTGCCAGAATTTATTGTGTAAACTAATGAATCTTCGACTTTATAGATAATTTTCACAGACATTAAATCAAAATCCGGGTAGAAATATCGAATATACCGTCGCTATTTTTTGAAAAACTCAACATTTGTGAAAATAGTTGTTACGCAGCCGTAGCTGATGGAAAATGTATTTTACATTGAAAAAAAACGTGAACTATCCGTGTATATGATGGAAGTTTCTACTGTCTCACAAGCAGAAATCCTGAATGTGATTTTTATCGAATTTCTTCAATTAGAAAACTGATTTCCCACCATTGAAATGTGTACAATGGACAAAATTGACTTCTGATTGTTTGATCTTATGGGAAGTAATTACAATGAAACTTTGTTTCGATAGAATATTTCGACGATTTATACTTGTTCTGAGATAATGTTTCTAGAAAAGATATATTATTCATCGAATCATCAAAATCTAGCGAATTATCAAAATCTTTGTGAACAATTATATAATTGTAGCGGATAAATGCTACCTAATAGAATTCACAATATGCCCAAACACTCCACCAATTTTTAATTATATTTCATAATTTGAAATCATCTTAATTTTATGTGACTTTTATTTTTAAATTTCCATTCGATTTGCTTCTCCCGATACGTAATAACCATTACAATATATTTCAATATCAAAAAATACCTAGTTTCGTGGAGTAGTCGAGATTTTGGCGAATGCGCCGGTCATTGCGTTTGTTTGTTTGTTTGTCAACAAGTGCACATTTCAACGATTTTCCGTTCAGCTCCACCTCAAATATTGATTGTGATGCCGTTCGTATCAGAACGAGACTATAACATTTTCAGATTTTTAAATTTCAGATGCTTCCAACTGCATCTCCCCATTAGCTCGCTGTTCCAGAAAAAATATATTCTCCTTGTGAAATATCGATAAAAAAAATGAAACGATTCAGAAATCATTTGAAATACTAATGAACAATAATCTGTCGCAATTTGTTAAATGCTTTTGTTGAGAAAATTTGTACAATTTGAAAACTTTAAATGGGATTCATATTTTTTAATCTGGAAATCTGATATTTTTCCACTCCTGTTGAAAGGCTTCGAAACAGATCCTCTTTGATGGAATTTAAAATCTATGCTCCTCAGAATTTTCATAAATGATTCATAATATTGAAAATTGAAAAATTCAAATTGTGATAGTAATTGTTTCCCGAATATTAAGGTTTTTTCATCTCATTATCATGAAAAACCGCGTGAATATATTTTCTTGATTTATCACTCCCATTGTCTGAAAAATTATTCCAAAGAGAAGCATTGCCTATAGCAATCTTTGTGAGAATTTAGTTCTTGGTTAATATCATGGTTTTCAAAAAAATTGGTTGCTTTTTTTTAATATCGTTTCAGCCAGTTATATTTCCCAGAAAACGTGAATAATTTTCATACATTCTTATGATCTCTTTTCTTATGAGGACCTAAATTGAGTTTTTGATTCTTTTATATCTTTATTGAAGTTTTTTTTGGACTGAGCTGGCCTTTACTTGATGGAAATCCATAGTTATTACGCTATAAGGTAGACACGATTAAATTTCCACAAAATTTTATTGTCGCGAAGACAATAAAAAAATTTTGTGGAAATTTAATCGTGTCTACCTTATAGCGTAATCTTTATTGAAGTGATTGAGAATCAAAATTTTCTATTTTTCCAATATACGTCCGTTTCAAAGCCTTTCAGCAAAAGTAGTAAAAAGTGGAAAAAACTTCTGTATTCAGTTCAAGTAATATCATCGTTTATATACATCTTTTGGAATTATAAAAATACCTGACCTGAGGAATCACAGGTAATAAACGAATTGTAGGCTACATATTATGATTGTATCATGCATCAGAATGATACCTAGATTTTTTCTATATTATTATTCATATTTCATGAATTAAACATATTTTTTTGGGGCATGGGATAAACTGAGCGCCGCACTTGTGAGCATTTTCAGTCGTTTTAAGCCTTTTTTTACTATCTAATTGAATTCATGAATATTGTTCAGAACTGGTCGATACTTGATGAAAATCTATATTAACAAAAAAATCACAGTTTCCTATACTATTCCCAATAACTTGTAACTAAGAATAGTACAGAAAACCGTGATATTTTTGTTTGATTCATCTATATTGATGGGGGACTTTCTCCTAGGTTTTTTCTTATTTCAGATATTTGTGAGAACGGAATCCTTTTCTTATTTCCTACTCATTTGTTGACGATTCATGCATGTTTTTCTGAGCAGAAATTCAAATTTCTGAAATAGTTTCTAGATGCCATTCCGAATTTGCCACAACCTCTTATGATTTTCAGTGAAGGTGGACGAAAAATCTTTGAAAATGAACTTGTTGCTTACACTATTTTTTCCTCAATTGGACTCACCTTCAAAGTGGTGTTGAAATATCTTCTATGTCGTAAAGTAACTTCCTAAGATTTACAGCCTGCAAAAAATGAATCAAGCATCCTTCTCTTTCCCATGTAGTTTCCTGACCATATCTACACTTTTTCCGATTATGATTCACAGGAATCGTCGTACCCTGTATATCTTTCACAAATGTTTCCATCTGTTCGAAAGCTGACGCTGCTCAACTAGATAGAGAAATTGTTTTCGACGGGATTACTCCAACTTACTTGTGTCTTGAAATGGGTGAGTCTATATTTAGATAATATCCCATATATTTTGAGGACTACCGTTAATTAGATCTCATCAAGGATCATTATGGAACGTGGAATTATAGTTTCTGTTCCCATACAGCTCGGAATCGGATGAATTTCAAAGTTATTATGCAGAGTATAAGCTGCTCTGTTGAGCTCTTGGAATATAAATGGCGAACTTCAAGTATACACGGTCTTGATGAGAATATCTGAACACTCACAGGTTAACAAGGATCACTTTGGATACAGTATCATCCTGATGAACAACAAAACGAATGTGATAAGTTTAATGCAGCAACAGAAGTCATGAAGAAATTTCACTGCTGTATACAAATTTTCTTGGGCTCCATGTACAAGGAATATTATCACAGTGACGATATGTAATAAAAAGTCAAGATATACAATACAGGGAGTTGTGATATAAATCTCCGATATTCCACATGACGATTCCTCAGTTATTTATGAGGTAAAAATTCATATAAGCTTGGGTCCGCAAGGCCTTCATTTTAGAGATACAGGGTGTTGAAATTTTGTTTTTATTTTGGATTTTTGTGAATGAATTTCAGAATGATGTCGACAATAATTGGTAGTGGAGACTTTTCAGTATGAGAAATTCAAATTTGGTTTCAGTTTTGCACTTAATTGTTGGGGGTGCCACCTACAGGTCTTCGTCTTTTCTGGGGAGTCACAACTTTGTCGTGCATGTATTCATTACATTTTCCAGACGAAAAATCTATTTTTTTGTTCCTCACACTTAAAAAAGTTATGGTCAATCCAATTGCGCGAACTCTCTGAAAATGAAAGAATCAAGTAGGCTATTAACTTCAATTCGATATTTTTTTTGTGTTATCATGTTAAAAATAATATCTTGACGCTCAATTGAAAAGTTTTATTCGTTATAAGTACATATATTCACGAAAAACTAAAATAAATTTTAAGCACCCTATATCTGAAATATATCGGACACTTATCACATAACACCCTGTATATTTTTGCTCCGAAATTCATCAGAATATATGAACTGAAACTTTCCACTTGATGTTTTTTATGGTCACTTCCATTGAGCTATCTCCTGTCAAATCTTAGTTTTGAGAAACTCTTGTCACAGTTCGGATATCTTTGGGATTCAAAGAAAGCGATAAGAATATCATCAGGCCTTGAGTTTGACAATAGAGAAGTCTGCAGGGACGCCTTTTGATTTCTGAAAACAATGATACTACTGACAAAATGGTTGAGGCTTTCGCGGCCGAGGTTATTAGTATAACTATTAGTATAACTATGATACTACTCTGTAACGAACTATTTGTCTTGCGGATTGATTTTTGTAAATAAAGTCTACTGAACTTCCCAAACAGTACAACATTATTATTCAAAATATAATGTTCTCTCACCATTCACTCATTTCAAATATTTTGATTCACCATATGGTGATAAACCATGAAACTGGCTAAACCGAAGTAGCTATCAAGAAACCCCGCAGTGTTTCTTGTTATTTGCGTTTAACTATTTTTCAGACTTTCGACGAGTATAAATACCCCGAAGAATTGGATTTATTCGTTCCGAGTTCACTTTTCAATACTACAACGGCTTATTAGTGTCAGTGTAAATATTAAAAATATCACATTTCAATCTGGCATTGACAAATTTATGATCAGTCATTGATAGATTTTGATCTGGCATTGACAGATTGAAATATCTCACTGAGAGATCATAATCTATAAACGATGAATTTGGAACCATTGGTGTAAAATTGAAACTTCTCCTAGAAATCAATCACCCTAACACCAAACTGATATTTTTGCAGTCGACGCGCGTTTCGCTAACAAGGTTAGCATCTTCAGGAGATGAAAATTGACACTAAATATAAAGACTACAGTTAGTTCTAATTGTTCTAGAAATTTTTCGAAAATTGTTCGTTTTCGTTAACCAGCTGACGAACGTCAACCCTCAGAAGTCGAAACTTGTGCGAGCAATGGATCAACGAGGCCTTACCTTTTAACGTGCGATTACCCAGCACTACAGTTAGTTGTTTATATACCTGAAGTTTTCTTTGTTAATGCTACTTATTTTAATCAATTTCTTGGTAATGAACTAGTGCAATCACTACATGCAAATTTTCTAGGTCCGTCATCTGCGATTATTGATTATCCTGATTACTTTCTCAACAATAGATTGAAAAGCGGGCTGAAAGGGATAGGTCCCCTGTCACCATTCATGCTGTTTTTACATTTTGCTATTGAGACTCTCATATGCATCGAGTATTCTTGTGTCATGCACATGCTTTATTAGTTTAAGAATGCATTTCACCATCTAAAGTTTGAGAGTCTAGAAATAGCAAAACGTAAAAACAGCATGAATGGTGACAGGGGATCTATCCCTTTCAGCCCGCTTTTCAATCTATTGTTGAGAAAGTAATCAAAATAATCAATAAAAACAAATAACGGACCAAAGGAGATTATATCCGGCAGTCTGTTTATATTTCAGATATTTAATTCTGATTCTGTTCTAGGTGGTCGGCCTCTTGCCGTTGTCTGGGCTCCATTGAGAATCAGTCATATTCAATTTTTATTTTTTCCGACTGAAGCCAGGCTTCAGTTGAAACCGAATTCAATTCCACAATTTGTTGGGTTCTTGCTAGTTCGATCTTCTGCCGTTAGCGAGGGTTTAGTTAGAACCAGTTATTGGTTCAATTAGGTTTTCGCTAGTTCGGCCTTTGCTAGGCTCCAGTGAGAACAAGAAATATTGTTTTCCGGTATTTCTAAGAAAGTGTTAATATTTATTTATGTACAATCGTATTTACCGTATCAAAAAATTTCACCTGCTAACAATTTTCAGATAGTTATAGGATTTCACCAGAGTACCAACGGAGCACATGATCCGTATATTATTTCGGTTAACTAGATTGGTTCTATCTCTCTCTCTATCTTGGATGGACTCGGCCAATATCACAGAGTGAGAGAAAGCACCTCTCTGGTTAACCGAAACGATATGCAAAACATATCCTTACTGTTTATTACCGAAATATTCCGATTTCAGTGACAATCCGTCCGAAACTGTGCCCTATACAGTTCAATCGCAAAGTTCGTATACGTGCAGTTTAAAATCTCCGATCATTGTTGCCAACCCCGATTCTATAATGTAGTGAATTTTCATTTTTCATTCTTTTGATTTTCACGAATTTTGTTTGTGTATTTGTAGATATTTTTTATTTTGTTGATTTTGTTAGTTTATGAAATACACCTGTATTTCTGAACTTCGTTGTTTGTTATTTTCTTAATTTTTTTTTGAAAAAGTCAGTGAAATAAGAGTTTGTCGAAAGGTAGAAACCAAATACCTCTGGGATGTGTATCAAAAGTGCCTCAAGAAATTAGAACCGCAATATTTTCTTCACATATCATACAGCAAACTACATTCAGATGCAAATTTATGTAATTGAAGTCTACATTAATTAGTACTCTGCCGTTGTCAGAATTTTTTTCGAACAAATTCATAATATTTGTTTTCCCACTCCCACCCGTAATTATGCTCATTTCCTTGCAGTTTACTAAACGGATGGCGTTTCCAGGCAACTGAATCTTTATGATTTCATACCCACACAAGGAAGGCTATGAATTTCACCAATCACAGAAAAAAATACTTTGTTACCAGGGACAATCTGGTAAAAACGTCATTACTTGGAATTTTACAGTCTGAATGACATAAATCAAATCAAATCATTTATTTAGTGTGTCGAACAAAATTTTGTTACACGCGTCAAGAGAAACTTGAAATATGTTAAAAACATATAAGCTTATCATCAATACAATCACACTTTACATAATAAAAGAGACAAAATTCACATTACAAGAAAAATATTGAAAAGATTAAAATGTACCTTGAACTAATAAGTTGACAGATTTAATATTGAAGAGAAACACTCACAAAAAATAAAAGATGGAGTCATCCACTCCTGTTTTAAGCGAAAAGTTTTGAATATTGCATTTTAATGCGGATGACAGGCAGGCTCTTGATGAAAAGTTTCTCTTGAAGTGACAGCATAGTATTCATCAATGGAGTATATACTGTGCTTGAGCAAACATTGTTTGAGCAGTTTCTTGAACTTCAATGAATTTAACGATTTTAAATAATTTGGGAGATTATTGTATAGATTAACATCCAGTGTATTTTTCTGTGAAGTTGCAAGACGAAATTTGGGAGCCGTCAACATGTTACTATTTCGTGTATGATATTTATGAATATCCTTATGTTTGCTATAAGAGTCCAGATTGTTATGTATTTCTATCAGAGAATGATATATAAAAAGGGTTGGTGAAGTCATCATACCGAGCTCAATAAAAATACTCCTGCATGATTCACTTGGACCTACACCTACAATAGTTCTGACAGCCTTTTTTTCCATGATAAAGATTTTTTTTGCATGCGGCGAACCACCCCATAAAGTGATGCCATATGCCAAGTGCGAATGAAAAAGGGAATATTAGGCAGATATGAGAGTCTCATGATCCATTGATTTCTTTAGGTTGCGTAATAAAAATAATTGCGTCGACAATTTCTTTCGTTGGTTTTCAACATGATTATACCATTTTAGACCGCTATCCAGTGTTATCCCTAGCAATTTGACTATGTTTTTTCCATAACAATTTGTATTAGCAACAACAGAATTTGTAGTGAAGAGAATTTTTTGAGATTTGTCTGGGTTGTCCACTAGTTTATTTGATATTAGCCATTCCTTGGCCTTGCACATTGTGGCTTCGTCCCTCCCAAGTAGTTCACTTATTTTGGTATCTGAGTTATAAAAAGTTATATAATCTGCAAAGAGAATGCACTGTGAAGGCAAAAGAGCCTGAAATATATCATTTACATATATGATGAATAACAATGGACCCAGGACTGATCCTTGAGGTATACCCATTTGCTTTTTCTTAGAAAAAACTTCATTGAAGTAGACATATTGATTACGTTCACTCAGATACGATTTGAAAAGGGCGTATGGTATCCCTCTTACTCCATATCTCTCAAGTTTATACAGAAGCAACATAGTTGGTTAAGGCAAACGCCTTCTAAGACGGTCCACTTTATTATCGTTGGTTCGAATCCAATCAAACCGATTTTTTGTCTTTTTACAAGTAATGAAATATTTTAACTTCTCTGGTACTATTAATTCATGGAATTTCCGTCGGTAAGTTTGAAAATCAATGGTGATGTTTTCATAAATATCGAAAAAAGAATCTATATCTAAAATTGATTATCAATATGATACTTGAAATAGAGTTCTGAAGTATTCACCTACGGCGCTCAAACTTCGCCCTCGTGGGATATGGCCACCATTTCCACTATTTCTATTCCGATTCGTTAGCAGTAATTCGCCCAAACCGAACGATTTCATTGTCACTCGGAAGATTTATTGAAAAGTGCCGTCGTAAAAGTATCAATTGCAGAGATGTTTGATGTTTCTCTCTGGTATTGTTCCGAATTTCCAAACCCCATACTCTCCAACATCAGATCTACCACCAGATTGCGTCACAAGAGAATATTTGTATGGTTTTAGCATTGGAATCCTAAAAGAATAATTATTAGTCCTCGTTTTTCAACATTCTGTAAACAAAGTTAATGCGATTCGCATTCCATTTTCTGAAAGCACAAAGTGGAAACCGTTGAGTGCAAGTGCCGATACAATCCATTTCTGGGTCTTTCAGCTTCATTCATCCACATCTTGAAAAAGTACACTGTTGATGCAAATGGAGCGGGGGGTTAGAATGGAAGTCGTTCGATGGCAATAACCTAGTTTGAGCTCATAAATATCTAATGACACAAAGCTTTCTCATTGTTCTCCATCAATTTGTTAAAAATATTCAGTTGGAATGAATCTTGATATACTTGAAACTGTTGAAAGACCTCCATTGAATCTTCATCATGCGAATGGTTTGATTATTGTGGTTTGAAAAGTACCATATTCATCGGATCTATGGGGTAATGTTGTGGCCGATACAAATAAATCTGAATGATGACTTGTGTTAAGTTTAGATATGATGAATATAATTTGTAGAATACGGCGGCTGTCAATCATCCAAACAGGGCCCCCGCAAGGCTAAACGGTGCCCGCGGGACATTATTTTGGAGCCCTTCTTTAATTTACGGAATCCAGTTATATAAAAAAAACATTCATTTTATAGTAAAACAACAGATATTTCCAAATTTTATTTTTATTGGAATAATTTATAATTCATTAATTCATATAAAAGAAGGATTAAAGATATCCGTCACTTAAAACTAGAACTTTTATAAGGTTAAATCGGTGTTTTTCTCGATTAAACGGCAGTAACTTTGTGAATTTGAATGAAACACACTGTATATTATTACCTATTGAGGTAAGACGTAAAAGTCTAATTACCTAAATTATTGTATATTCATCAATATCCTATACTTATTTTAATGGTTTTTAAAAGATTTAAATTTTTACCTACCTACATATTCAGTATAGTCAGCAACAGGTTTCAATAAAGTTAATAATACGGACAATGGAAGTCCGAATTACCATTCAGTAAGGAACATTGTCAACAACATTCAAGCAAATTACATTCTTGTATAATTCATTACATGAGAATGTAGGCTGTAGGGGTTTTGTGAGCAAATTGTATTTTTGTGTACCTATAATGAAAAGACGGAATGACCAAACATTTTGGGGCCGTTCATAAAATACGTCACACTAAAATCAGCTTTTTTTGACCCCTCCCCCCCCCCATTGTCACTCTGTGTCACATTTTTTGTGACCCCTCCTAGAAATATTTCGTCACAAAAACTGAGACCCCCCCCCTGCTGAGTATGATGAATTCCAAATAATAGTACACAAATTCTGAAAATTAAAAGTATTGATTTAGTTATTATAATAAAATTTAAATAAATTAATAAATATCTTTCATAACGAACATATAAATAATAAATACTTGATATTTCTATTATTCAGAAGTCCAAGGATCAATTCGCATTCTCAATTGAAAATTTCATTCGCGAAGATGGAGTCACTATAGATTTGATTAAAAAATTTGACGAGTTTGGGAATTCGTTAGAAGATGTCGCACATGTAGATTTCTACCAAAATCTTCTGAAGATTTCTTTCATGCCAAAATTTTTCAATTTTCGTCAGAAATCTACTAAAAATGTAGATTTCTACCAAAAGTGGTCACGCTGGCTAGCGCCTATGTCAAAAAATAATAAACGGCGAACGTCACGTTGCCGTATACCCCTCCGTCCCCCCTTGTCACATCTTGTCACACTCAGCCAGACCCCTCCCCCCCTTGTATGCGAACGTATTTTATGAACGGCCCCTTTATAATAATCCGGCCAGTACAAACGTTCTTACTAGATCGCCAATATTTAATATGTGAAAACTGTACAATGAGATATGTCAGACCTGTGACATTTGTTTTGAGCCAGTTCAACACATTCTGAATGAATTAAAATTGAAAAAGTCTGTAATTACTTGGTAGAACAAAACTAATATTGACTTACATCTAGTTTAAGTTCTTTTTCATTATGCTGTTTGTTATATGTTAATTTCTATATTTCCTGTAACTGGGTGAGAACCTGTCGGAAATGAACTATTTATTATTATTAATATACAGGATGCAGTAGACATGAAAAAGTTTGAAATGAAATTTATATGGCATCAGGAAGGTCATATTTTGAAATCAATTTCAGTTGTAGAGGTTGTTGCAGTTTTAATTTTCATCCAGAATGGTTCCATAATTCCCTACTCAGTGCCGCCTTTTGTCCTGCCACAGTGCATCGTTGCCAAATTACAATTCATTTGTGAAATTCTTAGGTGAAGAGCTGTTATTGAGTTATTTTTCAAGGATCGGAATATAATTTGATGAGCGAACATCGTTCAAAAGACATCTGAATAGCATGTGATGGTTTGAGAAATATTTATATTTATACAGGGTGGTGCTTCAAATGTTCGGAAACTTATATTTTCGTAACCATCAGCTGGAGTTTAGGCGATTTTTCCAAACCAAACACTCTGTATATCGTCTGTCTTCGCATTCAACATGAAATTAGAAGCATCCCAAAAAATATTTTCGAAATGAAGGAAATAAATGCATGTTAAACATTTTGAATTTGAAACAATATAATGAAAAATTATTTCCAAAATGTCCTTCAACTTGTTCCATTATAATAAAATTTTCCATACAGATACAAATTTTTGATCCGTTTCATAGTGAGATCCATTATAGGTGGGACAGTTTTTTCACAACGATACAGATTTATAGTCAATTCGATTCAGAATGGAATCAGCATTTCCAATGCAGTATTGAACTATATAGAGACTAAAAATAATGAAATAAATTTAAATTTTTTTCCACTTCCTGATCAGTGGGACCTGGAATTATCTTTTCACACTGAACAATAAAAAATCCAAATATTTTCGAAAAATCGGATTGATTACAATAATTTTCCCAAGAAATAGTATTTACTGTTATTGTTTTCAATATAAATATAATATTTATAGTTCTTCATTATTCATCGAGTGTAGAAAAAATAGTGTGAACAAGTCTCATGTGATGGTTCTCAATACACTCGCATAAACCATACGAAACTCGCTTTCGGCTTGTTTCGTATCCCGGTTAATAGATCTCGTGCATAGATAACCATCATTACATGATCGTTGCACAATATTCCATTTCGAACCGGTAAACTTTTTTCTTCAAGTAACGCAATGATGATTGATAAGATTGAATCCTTCCGTGTGAAAGCTGATCTGAATCGAAATTCAACTATCTATAGAAGTACATTTCAGTTGATTGAAAAAAAATATATTCAATATAAGTGAGATTTTCTCAGATTGAATATTAACAACCACTTACCTCTAGGGATGATTGTATTATGATTCAGATCATTTATTTGAGACCTCCGAATCAAGAATGTTTGACTGTCAGTTTGTTAGTAATCAAATTGAACCGACCATACTTGAGAATCCATATTTAACAAAAATTATTGCAGTTTTCTGTATGATTCTCATTGAAAATTTTCACGAGCAATGTGTTACAAAACCGCGTCCGAAAATCGTATGGGAAACACGCGTCTCGGTGTTTTAAATCATAATTATGTCTAGCACGAGGTAGAAAACATTTAGAAAATGTATAATGAGTGACATAATTTCGGTTCTTTTATTTTGAATGTTAAACGTATTCATTTTTTAAATTTTTCGAAAATACTTTGAAAATGATTATAATGAAAAATGGCATGAGTTATGTCGACAATAATCAATATAGAATTCGAAGAGACCTGTTTATTTACAGATGTGAACAAAGGACTTGTTCCATTTGAAAAATTATATCATTTGCTCTCGAGGAGAAATGCAACATCTTGTACATCAGATACTATTTATAGAGTTTGAATTTCATATGGATATATTCCCGATATAAGTGGGAGGAAACTGTTCGATCATCCTCTTTCAACACACATTGGAAACCACATACAACTTGAGGGTTTCGCATAAGAGGAAGTTGAAGGTGACCTCAAAATGACCGCACTCACGAATCAATTTTATATCAGTATTGATTACATTGAAAAAACGTGCCCTAGTGAAGCCTATTCACTACCGGTAAATTCATCCACAGCCGGAAAAAAAACCTATATCATCCATTCTATTGTTCAGTGGTGGACCAAAAAATTACTATTCCGCTCATCTACGAGGACTTGAATATCATTTCGGTAATCCAATTGCATTCCACTTTTCCGTTCTGTATTCATCCTGCTTCTCCACATGCCGACATGTTCGACTAGCGTTTCGTTCCATATTTTTTACCCTCAAGAATGTCTTTCTGATTTATGGTATCCAACCTCCTGATAGAGTATTGGAAAACTTATAAATCGGACCCTGCTTTTTTATTGGTAGAATCGTACGAATGTGAAAACTACCATAACGCACTTGAAATATGAATTTCGTATGTCGTTGCGTTTTTCATTTCACTTTTTGCTTTCTATTCCACTCTATTTCCGTCGTCAGCTAGAATACAAGAGACGATACTGAGAGGATGACAAATGGCCGTCATAAAAAAGATTGGCAGAACTAGGCTGGTGGATCTTTAGCGGCCATAACTTGAGATGGATCGGTGGGACACTCCATTTCGTTTGAAACAAAAAGTGTAGACTTCGAGCCGCTGAACGGGAAGCGGAGTTTACAATCCCTTATTTGCATTTCTATATGTCGCTGAACTCAGGAGGGATTTTTTTAATGGCATGTTTCTGTCTCCCGTGAATATAGAACATCCATTCGTGTCTGCCGAATGATTTCATCCAAGAATATTATGATGAATAGGAGAACAGATGATATTTATAGGTGGGAGTAGGTATTTCGAAAGCCGAGCCGTGGGGTTGTTTGAATTTCAATGTGCTTCAACGCAGGATGAATGTTTTTTCCAGCTGAGTGAACTGAAAATGGCATTTCAATGTTAGGTATTGAATAGCGAAACAGGGGAAAAAATAACTTTGCTTGAATGATTCGGACCTCCATTGTCATACTATCAACTCTAGTGAAACCTGTTGCTGAGAGCAAAATAATAAGAATAAAAAAAAGTAAAGGAATCAAATCAAACAAAATGTTGAAATGGATTTTTTGGTGAATAATAAAATTAGGGTTTGATTGATCAAAATAAATAATGTTGTTACAAAAAATCGAGATATCAAATATGAAATATTAATCGAAAAAAATTAAAATTAAGAAATCAGAAAAATGATATTGTGACAAGAAAATTGAGACATAAAATATTAAATATTGGTCGAAAAAATTAAATAAAGGAATGAATGAAATAGTATGAATAAATGTTGAAACCAAGTTTCAAAATGAGTGTACTCACGACGTTTCGATTGTTGGTATCCGTAATAGTCTTCGGGTGATGACTGACAATATTTCGAGGTATGGTCGGTTATAACAACCCAATTTCCCTATGGTGGGGAAAGGGGGTACTAACAATAAGGCACATGGGTGTTACTAGTAGAAGTGCGTTGATCGATTTTCAGCGGGAAATGGACGTATCGGCACGAGATTGTCACTCATTCAGCCGGTCGGTCCATGCCTTGACTGAGCGGCCTCCACACATTCTAGATCTCCAGGCTGGGGTGATCTAATGCGCCGTTGTTGAGGATTTTCATCGGCTTCCTTGGATTTCCTCTTTAACCACTGCTCCTCCTTGTATATTGTTACGATATATCCTTGGGTTCGATGATTAAAACACCAAACAACACTAAACTTCTTTTATTACAACTTTCTATCACAACACAATACAATCACTTGAACTGCTCCGCTAACTATCCAACGCTCTATACTAAACACTCTGAATAATTCCCTCTAATACAAACTCTCTTTTATACACATTCTACACTTCAACTCCTGCACTTAGCAATAGCAAAGCTCTCTCCACTTAGCTCCACTAAACTCGCTCCACTTAGCTCTGAATAACTCTGCTCCGAATAAAAACTTTCGAATAACTAATTCTGCCCGCGACGAAGTCTCTCCCGTACCTGCGTACGCCTATGAAGAATCTTCGCGAATTCTCCACATGCGATTTACAGGTTCCTGGAAAATAACGTTCGCTATGATGCAAATCCTCACCTGCGTTTACGATCTCGTCGGCGCTAGCACATTCGTAACAATATTATCTCAGATTCAGACCATTTAATGCTGTGATGGTTTGTCCAAACATACTCCGCTATTTCTGATTCCGTTGTTCCCCCTCGTTGTGTGTTTTTCTTATGTTCTCCCATTCTCACTTCCAATGGTCTTCTGGTTTCTCCGATACGGGATTGCCGCCCTCGCATGGTATCCGGTAAACGCAGTTGTTGGTGACGCTGTTTTTATTCGGAGGTCGAATTTTCGTGAGCTAGCTGCGCATTGTGTTTCCTGATCGAAAACAGTCTCTGACGCTGTATTTTTCCCCGATCCTCTTGATCATATCTGAATTATCCTAAAGTTCGATGAGTTAAGTTTGAATTGTCACAATTGATGTTTTTTTTGTGGAATTGAAGGACTTACGTCTATTCTTCATACCATTGATTTACTAAAATTCTTCAATCCAAATGAAGTAGTTCGTTAAAGCGTACGCCATTTAAGATGATCCACTTTATAGTCGTTCGTTCGAGTCCCACCAATACCGATTTCTTCTCTCCTTTTTTCTATTCGACACTACTAATTTAATTTGTAACGTTCAATATTGAACGTTATAAAGTTTCTTTCCTTTGAGTTATTCACGAGTATCGAAAAAAATACTCTACATCTAAAATTGATCGTCAATATGATACTTGAAAGAGGGTTTCGAAATATTCACCTGGTCGAAAAAAAAATTAACTGTATAACTTGATATTGGGCCACATCATAGCCTTCGAACGTTTGAGCCCTCGCCTAAGGCATCATCGTGCTCAAACTTCGTCCTCGTACGATATGGCCACCATATCCACTCTTGTTGTAAAAACTACTATTTTCATCAATACAAAAATTATTAGGTTAATGTTCTCGAATGAAAGTGAATCGCAATAAACTATAATGCTGAAATGCTTTCTGGACTTCTGGGAAGAAAAACAAACGACTCCTATAAAGAATTGATTTCAGAAATTAGCACACCATCGTTTATAATCTAGGGTTTATTAGGCAGGTACCTCACGGAATTTTTTTTGTCTCCAGAACAAGATGCATATATTCCTGATGAAATGACTTTTCATACCAGTACAATGTTAATGTTCTCATCAAAAACACTAGACCTACGGCTCACTTGAAAATGAAGTCCCGGGAAATTCACATTCCTGAATTTTTTTTACAGCTGGCGTGAAACGGCAACTCTGAACAGATGACATTATGAATGAACGATGAGATTGGAACGTTTGGTGTAAAAGTTGAAACTTTTCCTAGAGATCAATTAACCTAACACCAAACTGATATTTTTGAACTAGACGCGCGTTTCGCTAACAAGGTTAGCATCTTCAGGAGAAGAAAATTGATACTAAATCTAAAGCTAGGGTTAGTTGTTTATATACTTAGGTATATAAACAAAAAAGTTCCAATGACATTATGAATTCTGACGAAATTTCTACTAGCAAATTCTTTCGTGAGAACTCGTGCGGAGTCAGTGTATTTCAATCTTTTTTCAACGCACTACATAATATAAAAGATCAAGATACACGAGTTCTGTCGATAATGGCACGAGTTTTCACCTAAGGATTCGCAATATTTTTTATGTTTGTCAGTTCCTGTTTATAAGTAATCAGAAATTGATGCATTTGGAATATATATTCGATATATTATGAGAAATTAATATCAAAATCCATAGAAATTCTCATTATTCGGTATTGAGAATTTTCAGATAATTTTATGAGATTCTTAAAAATATCGGTTTCCACGTGAGAGCTAATGGAGTTAGACCACATAGATGGAAAGAATAGTACGTGAATATTACGTTCAGTAAGCATTATAGTGTATAATTTGACATGAGCTGGACCCTCCATAGACAAGACCAACCTTAGTAATTTCAATTCATTAGGAAGACGGCAGGATATTGTGGCGCTATACAAGAGGAGCGCATTTGTCTCCCGAAAGAACTTTTTTTTCCATGATTCTAAATGTTTGTTATTGCCTCCTTTTACTGAGCATATAGCAACCATTGTCACTCATGCTGGAACTTGGAATGAAATATGTCAAACTGGGAAATTCTGAAAAGCCATCAGCAGTAACACAAATATAACTACTACCAATGCACAGATTTTTCCTCTGTGACCAAAGTTAACTCACTGAGTAAGATGAACTGTGTCTTCATTAGCGTCAGAATATAATCTCAAATCTCACGTTCTATTGGCCAGTTGAACTTGAGTACATGTGTATTGAATGTTTTGTACTAACCATCGGAACTTGATAAAGATCATTAAACAATTTGTCCACAAATAATAAAACAGCGTTTCCAATACAACACTCAAATACCGAACAAACGGAAAACGCTTAACGACTAATATTCAAAATAACACTTAAATTAATAACTAAACAAAAGGGATACGACGATTTATTGAAAGCAACGGTAGATGAACGACAAAAAACTAAAAAAACAACGGCAGAGAATTAAACTGGAATGACAAACAGGTGGTTGAGAAGAACAGTGAAATTATGAAAAACTTCGAGCACAATTCGAATAAATTGGCATGCAAATGTCAAAAGACGACAAAATTCGATTCTTGTACTATCTACTGGATATCGCAGTAAATCCCCTGGATATGATAGACCGTGTCTAGATCAAGATGCATATATTCCTGATGAATTGACTTGAAATGCATCATGATACATATATTGCAGATAGATGCATTGGCTTTATATTCTCGATACATGTTGTGAGAAATCAATAGCAAAATTCATAGAAATTTTTACTACTCGGTGCTGAAAGTTTTCAGGAAAATGTGGAAAAATATCACTTCAATATAGAGTTCATTGAGCATTATAGTTTTTGATTCGAAATGAATTGGACCTGCCATAGTCCAGATCTACCTGTGTAATTTCAATTCATCAGGAAGAGTGAGTTAGTGCAGGCTATCATGGTGCTGTACAAGAAGACCATAATTTGAGGTGGCCTTTACTTGATGGAAATCCATAGTTATTACGCTATAAGGTAGACACGATTAAATTTCCACAAAATTTATTGTCTTCGCGACATGTTTCGATACACTGTATCTTTATCAAATAAATTTTGTGGAAATTTAATCGTGTCTACCTTATAGCGTCATAATTGAAAACACTCTCCCGAATGAACTTCTATTCCATGCTTTGAAAGTTTTGTTATTACTTCGTTCTACTAGGCATATACAACCATAATAATTGAAAGCAACGGCAGAGGAACGACAAATAACAGAAAAAACTACGGTGAAGAATTGAACTGGAAACGATAAATAGCTAGTTGAAAAAAACAATAAAATTATGGAAAACTTCGAGCAAAATTCGAATAAATTGGAATTCAAATGTCAAAAGATGACAGAATTCGATTCTTGCACCATCTACTGAAAATCGCAGTAAATTTCCTGGATATGATATATGTCTAGCTAGAGTGTTTGACGAAACAATATCGAATCGGAGATCGCACCAGGAATATATGCATCCTGCTCCATAAAAATATTTCCCAGATGTAGAAAATTCCACCAATACCCAATATTCCTTTCATTTCCTGTATCTTCTCGTCCCATGTCGTGAATGGGATGTTTGGATAAGAGAATTGGAATGTAAATGCCGTTTGTTTGCATTGCTGGGACGGTCGTACGCCGTTGCGTGGTATATGAAGAATTTTCAATTCAATGGCCTGAGCTTTGTCTTGAGGATATCGATGCGAAGGATGGAAGCGCTTCCAGAATGATCACGATCTCCTGACACATTAATGCGCATACATTGGGGGTTACTGGCAGCCGGAGTTGAACAAGGGGATATTCGTGTCGGTTTCAGAGATATATGGGAGAAAAGATCCTAAAATTGGGGTGAGTTTATAGGAAAACTGTTCCCTCTCGTGAGAATTGTGGACCAGTAACTTGGAGGATGATCCTTGTCGAGGTTGAATTGCCACTGTTGCTCGAAAAAAATGTATTATTGATGAAATCGTCAACTCGAAAGAGTTTTATGGAACATGCTTCTTGACTAGTTTGGTGTATCACTTTTCCCTGAGGGCCATAAATAGTGTCATTTGGTAATCCATAATTTATAAATGGTCGATAATTCGCATTATTTTGATTGAAAGGACATATTTTGCAAGTGGCAATAAATTCGATTCACAAGAATTTGAATATAGGATTTTATAGCAGATTTTGTTAATATTTTTGGATGATATTTTTTCAGTGACGTTTTCTATAGATATGGGATAAAGAATCCAGCCTTTCTATGATACATTTTTCAAATTTGTGAAAGAGAAGGGTTCTAATTTTGATGACAATGAACAATATTGAATTATTTTTGCAGATTGAATTTTTTTGTCGATAATGATAAAAAATATAGAAATGAATGATCACCAAAACGACCTTTGCAGCTCGTTTTATTGTCATATGCGACATATAATGGATATAGCTTGAATTTTCCAATACATTTTGAAGCATTTGGCACCAACTACTCAAAGTCGTTTTTTTTATTTTGTCTATGGGATTGGAATATTCTTCGCCGGCAATTTTAATGTCGTGTCTTTCTTAAGCGCAGTTAAACAATCCCAACAATTTTGTGATGAAACCATTCTATAATTTGATTTGTTCTAAAATTGTTGATTTATCACTTGAAATACCTCTGTTATCAGAAGTGAGGTCTAGGACCTGTTATGCTTCGATATTTTACTAATGCACGGGCATTGTTTTTATTAAACAAGTTTTCTAACTCTATTAACCAGTCTTCAAGGAATTCGAAAAAGTGCTTGAAACTTTTTTGCTGAATTCCAGAAGGAGGTTTGTGTTGAACTGATACATTTCCAGTTGATTATGTATACATCAATGAACTCGCCCTCACTAGAATAATCAGTGATGGAAAACTTAATCATTAAAAAATTTGTCTGTTTGAAAAATCGAAGAAAGAACTCTTTTGCCGGTCGAAAGTTATTTACAAAAAATATTGACAGAAAAGTTAAGGACAGTTAAAGTTCGTATGAATTTGACTATACAGGTATTTTGAGACAAGACAGAAAACATTCGACAGACATTGAAGTTGGAAAAAATGTATTAAATGCATCTGAAAAAAAATGTATGGGACTAGCTGAAGTATTCCATATATTTTTGGATCGATCTCCTACTAACAGTACGTGCTACCCAATTGAATTAAAATCGTTACCCAGAATTAAGTTTTCTATGTGTCATCGAAATTCATTGTGCGTTATAAAAGGTGGCATAATACATTGAGTTCTTCGAAAGTAGTTAGAAACTTTTGAAGGTTACACATCAAATCATAATAGCACACTGACTTCTTTATTGAAATCATTTGAATTCCACCCCAATTCATCAATTAGTTGTGGCAACTTATTATTTTTTGTGGAATATAAATAATGTACAAAGAAGAAGCAGGAGAAGAGTGATCAATTCCGAATCTTTTGAAATCACGTGCCTTGTTACGTGAATATAATTCGTGGAGTTCTAATGCCATTTTATGAATATTGGTAGGTGCTTTTCATTAAGAATATTTTCTACTCTGAATAATTATTATTTCAAATACCAATATAACTCACCTCTTCTTGTCAAAGTATTACTATTATGTTTATATGTCCAGTCATCCCCAATTATCCACAAATCAAAACGAAGATAGTCGAGGTACGATGATAAGCAATTGAAGTGCTAAGTTTCAAAATTCAATGTCATTATTCGATGACAATGAGAAATTCCCTTGCGTTATCATGATCCACCTGATTTGTAAACCGACAAATCTGCTTGAATATCCTATGAGCTTTCAGCTATATTATTCTCGTTATCCGCTATTTGTTCGGAGAGAAGTAGATATCACATTGTGAAAATTAAACTCTTGCTGCTGTGAGATAGCTGTTGTTGAATTCAACAAAGCTGGAGGTAATTATGGAATTAATGACGAATGAGAACTGGACAGGCGAGGATAATGTTCACACAGGATGAATATTTCAGTTTGTTCTCGTTCATATTAATAGACTTCGGATGGGAGTTGGTGATATTTGTGTCATTTGTATCTTCTTTAGGGCGAGTTGTAACACGATAGATCAACTCTCAACCACTGGTTATTGTTGATTGGCTCGTTGTAACTTAGAATTATAGAAGTTCAGCAACTGGTTGAATATTCAATTTCTTACTAGCTAATTTCGCTTGGTTAACTAGTGTTCAGGTCTCAGAACGATGATGATCTACCTGTTTCAGGGATTTCATGATTCTGTTTATATTTTGGGTTTTTGATTATCGTAGTAGATAAATATTAGCGAAAATGTCTTGTGGCTTAGTTCTTGTTGTGTTGTTCATTAGATAAGAGCTATGAACTGGTTTAAGTAATATCGTTTTATAGAAAGTATATTATAAATTGTCATGAACATTCAACGAGGAGATCTGCTTGAACTTGCAGATGATGAAGATTTTCTGGAACTTGTCTAACAAGAAGTAATTCCTAGAGTTCAAAGAAATATTGGAGGAGAGGAAAATAGAGTGATGAGGATCTCAGAGCTAGGTTCAGGTTATCTATAGAAACAGTTCAACTTGTAATCCAGGAAATAGAAGAAGCTGTATCACTCATTAGAGTGAGTGTTCAAATTTAAATCTGGGATTTGAAATATGTCAGGACATGTAAAATGTTGACAACCTAGTAATTGTCGATTAGTCAATGATGAACACATGTTAGTTGAAAACATTTCTACTTTATCGATGTTGAATCATCTTCGATCGGGACAGTCTCAATTCACCTATGAGGTAGGTTAATGAACTTACAACTCTGATGAGGTTTCAAGGAATCTACTATCTTGCATCAACGGCGATTTCATCAATAATACACATTCCCATCATTTGAAACGTCGATTCTTTAGACGGAATTTCGAAATCAAGTAAAGGTACTTAGTCAAAAAAATGGTGCTCGATTACCCTTTACCGTGTTCCAAAGATTCAACGGCCCTCCACAAAGTAAATGGTAAGTATCGAAGCAAATTGCCCCAACAATCGACAATTCATGTAGATGAAAATCAGCGTTTTCACCTGCTAATTAGAACTTGAATAATCAACGAGTTCTTGTTTAATCGGGTTCAAAGCATTTAATTGGTTTACTCTCTACTTGTGCTGTTTTCCTATGGTAATTTTGGAGTAATTCAGAACTGTCGATTATCGAATCCTTTGATGCTCCTTGAGGCTGTTGAGGCGCCGTGAGATTGTACCCTTGATATCATATCAATGAGAATGAGTCTGTACCATTCAGCGAAATTTCCACCTTTGAGAATGAAATAGCTATTGAAAAGGTCATCATTCTACTCAAATAAACGATGAGTTTGGAACCTTTGCTGTGGAAGTTGAAACTTTTCCTAGAGATCAATTACCCTAACACACAACACAAACTGATATTTTTGCACTCAGAGTGCTAAAATATCAGTTAGGTGTTATGGTAATTGATCTCTAGGAAAAGTTTCATCATTCTACATATTGAGAATTATATTGGTAACAGTTTTGTGAGCCTTTCAGTTTCGAGATTATATTTTGAAAAAAGTGTTACCAAATCTTGACTCAAATATTTACATTTCAGTACAAAAATGGATCACCATTGGCAACTCTAAATCTGCTGATTTATTGTTATGCAATATATATTCCGGACTGAAAGAATTAATGCATTCACATAAACTTTTTTTACAGATTTCAGCATTTTGATGAATTTGAACACAAAATACTCTTGTCGAAGCTTGCTGGAGTCAGTGTTCATGGAGACCTGAGATGGTTTGCGTCACCGCAACATGTTTATAACAGACCATAAATTGTTCTCTTGAGCGAATACAAATTTCAGCCCATTGTATTTACGACCGGAGTGCCTCAAGGGTTCCACTTGGGTTCCTCATCATATCATGAATTCATAAACGACGTAAAGGATTGTTAAGAATTTTTTGGAAATACTTTTATACGCTAATGACTCGCAAATATTCTCTAGAATTGCCCTAACGTTTGGTCGGATCTTGATCTTTTTTCGCAATATTGTGTTACCGATAGGATTCAGCTATCAATGGTGAGTACATGGATATAGTAAATTATATCAAAGCTCATTTTTGACAGTAAATGGTGGTTTGATTCCATTCTGAATATATCGATGTTATCGAGAAAAATGTTATAGAATACAAGGTTTCATCAGCAGAATATGTAAAAAATTTGGAGTTGTACTATTCATCAAGTTTTCATGATTTGCCTACAAACAAATAAGGTATAGTTTCTCGAATGTTTTCCTCTCCTGAAGATGCTAACCTTGTTAACGAAACGCGCGTCGAGTGCAAATAATATCAGTTTGGTTTTCGGGTATTTGATTTCAACAAAAACTTTCTGAGTAAAGACATGTTTAGCCATCAGTCTATAATGTATTGCACTCAATTTTGTTTGTATCCCGAAATCGTAAATAATAAATCAGTTTACTACGTATATTAATAATTCAGGTGAACTCAAAGCTTTCGTGGAATTTGAAAACATTCTTTACATTAAAAACGATTATATCCGTACGTCGTTTATATAAAAAAATATTTAAATACTTACAGAAGTGAACTTTCAGTGAAGTCACATATCCGTTTCATAATACTTTAGGAGTGAACTCAAATATACATTTTTAAAATTTCCTGGGCCAAATAAAAACAAACATTTTAGCATTATCTGTTGACGGTTGAACTCTATATAGTTTCCAGAAACGATTTTTATCAGAAAAAGTTTTCCGAATTGTCGAAAAATATTTGTCTTAGCCAACTTACAACATTTCAGCCTTATCTGTTGATGGTTGAAGTCTACATAGTTTCGAGAAACGATTCCTATCAGGAAAAGTGTTCGAATTGTCGAAAAATATTTGTATAGGTCAACTTACTTAATTATAGTACTCAATGATGATATATCTACTGGGTTGTATTTAACCGTGATATTTTGAATCTTACTTGGTATATCATGACTTATTTTTGATTTTCTATACAATTTCTCCCACCCCATATGAATTGTTGACAATACGCCTCAGACATATATTGTGGAGTGGGTGGACGAGCAGTTTTTGCTCGATGAGACATTGGTTTTATTAGATTGTTTGGCCGAAATGTATGACTTATAGAAAATACCCATAGGTTGTATATTTTTGGTAAAAGCTTCAAACACCACCGCGAAGAGAACAGATTTGTGTCTCAACAAATGAAGATTCCTTTGATTATTCCAATGCATCTGATTCAAGAAAAGGTTTTTTTATAGTTCTACCAATCGCTTGGGCCAGTATATTTTTCCGAAATTTCCCGTTGCATTTCCATGATTTTTATTAAACTAGAATTTTCTTCTGATTTCTGATAACCAGAACTCATTCCCTATTGAGTTCCATTATTTAAGTGTGAGAACCCTGGTTCAATAATATCGGAGAAAAATAGCCAATAGATCTACGAGTACCACTGACGAAATGTAATAGCATGAAAAAATAATCAGTGTAGCTTGGGAAGTTTGTATATGAAAATGAAAACACTCCTTCTGCAGAACTTCCTGAGATTATTCAGAAAGATCTTGTCCAAAGTTTCTTGGTATTCAAATTCGAATATGATATTTATTCATTATTCTCTCCGAAGTTCTTCTGGATTAGTAATCTATCACAATCTGAAAAAATGGGAATTATCGTTGGAATATATGAGAGTTCAAAGAGGAATTCATTGTAAATTGCATAAACAGTTATTCTGTATTCGAACAACCTGAATGAAATCATTTCCCAGCCAAGTTTCATTCCTTTAATCCCTACATTCTCATTTTACGATGCAGAAAAACTCAAAGTCGTCTCCACAATTCAATATTTTAAAGATGTTCAATACGGTGATTCAGTGCATGTTTCGAACCTACATAGGTCCATCATCAGCTGAATTTACATTGAATTATGGAGATGAAAAACAATCACATGGTGAAGTTCAAAAGGACATAAATTTTTTTTTGTAGTGACAATTATGATTAATTTGATATTAGGGAAATTTGGGACATCCCTAACACCCAAATTCCCCTAATATCAAATTAATCATAATTGTCACTACAAAAAATTTTTTATGTCCTTTTGAACTTCACCATGTGATTTTGCTATTTTTTTCATCTCCATAATTCAATGTAAATTCAGCTGATGATGGACCTATGTAGGTTCGAAACATGTACTGAAGCACCGTATTGAACATCTTTCAAATATTAAATTGTGGAGACGACTTTGAGTTTTTCTGCATCGTAAATCTACTACACTCCACTTTGAGATACAATGGACTTCTACCACAGCTCATTTTGATTGTTTAGAAGATGACTCTGAAGATGAATCACCCCTTCATTATTCATAATATTACCTCGATATTTTCCATAGCTGTCTGGGGTGTGATATTAAATCGTTCAATAATATTTGTCGAAGTTAATTAATGCTCTTCACTTTTTCCTCACCCTTTAAATGTATTCGTAACCTCATGCGGTAACGGTTGGGTGATCATCGATGAACATGTCATCGCTAATGCTCCTAGGGATCTGATCCTGAGGGAGGGTGCATTAAATTCTCATTTGCAAGATCTTTAGGGCCACGGGATAAATCTAGGCTGGGAATTCTACATTATTATTTCGATTGATAGAGTTTCCAGTGATATATTTTATAGAATACCGAATGGCAGAGACAAGGACGCCGTGTCTCAAGGGCAAGAAGGGGCGGGCGCCCTTTCCTGGATTTTAGATTTTTCAGTCCATACGCCGTGTGAGACACGATATCGACCCAATTTTGATTCTTTGGTAATAATTTCGTCGCTATGAGCAACTTTTTTTTGAAATTCCCTTTCGTGTAACTCACGTAATCCGGTCTCCTCTACAAAAAGTCCATATGAAAATTTGGGCGGTCTCGTATATTTTCGGAGATACAAGAACATTTTGTTGTAAAACTTTACAATTTTCACATCAAATTTTTATTGTTTGAATCCCCAAAAAAATTTGTCCTTCTTCTGATCAAACACCACTCACTCTCTTATTCACTCGTTTTCAACATTTTTGAGCAGGAAAAAAACATTATTTTTTCAAAAAATCCAACTTTCTCCAAAACAACATCAATACATTCAGTTCTCAACAATAACAATGAGAGCGGCAATACTGCAAATACATCACTTTCGACTGACATTGCACTATGAATCACAACAAATTGGTCATGGTTTGAAAATAAATGCATTCTTTCGAAAAAGTTCTGTTTTTTCTGCTTAAAAATGTTGAAAACGATTTAATAAGAGAGTAAGTTGTGTTCCATCAGAGGAAGGGCGAATTTTGTGTGTTCAAACAACAGAATTTTGATGTGGAGAAGTGTAAAGTTCAACAACAAAATAGACCTGTATCTCCAAAAATATACGAGAGCGCCGAAAATTTCATATGGATTTTTTGTAGAGAAGACCGAATCACGTAAGTTCCACGAAAAAAATTTAAAAAAAGGTGCTCATAGCGACCGAAGTATTACCGATTTTTTTAAACCACACTCGTGAGTTTCGTGATTTCCATTTCAATTAAATGCATTATTTTAATTTTGAAAAATTTGCTCCCCTTACAGTTTTGTTACGGAGCCCATAGACAGAGATAGAATTCTTGGGTTGATATCTGCAGTGGACTTTATTATTGATGTAGCTACAAGTCTCCTCTTTTGGACTAAACCAACCACAAAAGCTACTATTGCTCACTTGCTATTTGGGTAAAGTACCTATGTGTCGAAAAATATTAAAGGCACTTCCTATATTCAGACTACGTATGAATGAACAAGCTCTTTTCCTTTCGTCCCATGAAAAAGAAACCTCAATATTTATAGCGACCCAACTGAAACATCCTTTCATATAATTGATTGAGGATGGCTTCATAAACGTCGGCAACGAAATAAAAGTTGTGTCAGTTATTCGACCTTACCCCAACCATCCCCCAGCTAAATGAATTTACTGAGGTCGAAAAACGACATCCAAACCACAAAAAAAATATATGGAGTACGAAACTGTTCTCTAGAACTTTAGAATGAAGTGAACCGGTCTAAAATTCGACTTCGAGGAAATGGCAAATTATCTGGTCTCAATTAGTAGCTCGGCCACCATTCTACACACTGGAACCTACAAATCGCATTCAGAGCGTAACCGTGATTTTCATATTGCGAAAAATTCAATGCAGCTGTTGAATCGAGATCATATTATCACATCCTTGGACGCAGTCTGTTAACATCCATATCCAAAGTATACATTTCCTGGCCTCATTGTAGGGAGCAAATTTGTCATTCTTTTAGCTAGGGAGGGAGAGTAAAAGTGACGTCATGGTACGTCATCAATGAAGTAACTTTACGGCATTGACGACCTGAACAACATTCTATTAATATATAAGTATAAATTTTACCGTTTATTTATTGATTACCCACATTTTGCAAAATGTTAGAAATAAGTGAAGAAGGTGAGGTATCAAGAAAATGAAAGTGAAACGGTGAACGTTATAAAAGAGCTACAGCAATACACTATGTTGATGATTCCGAATAAGTTTCCTGTGATTCCCACCAGCAGCGCAACGAGTTGGCAAGCACTGTTCATGACAGGTTTGTAGGCATTGTAGGTGTTGGTTCGAATTACAGAGTCGACAACCTTTTTTTTAATTCTTTTTTCTTTGATTTGTAGGTTCTCCTCATTTCTGAAATTTCAGGAGCATGCTTTACTGTACCCACTTCTCAGTTTCAGTTCTCTATTGAATTTTGTTCATTAGTTTCATGAATGAATTATTTAGAGTGATGCCCCTTTCGCCCTTGATTACTGTGAGGAAGAAGTAGCACTCTTATCCATTGTTTTGCATCATCAAATTTGTTTCCTGAACCTTCTCTCCAAACCTCAAACGGTCATGGCCATAACGAACAACATTATCGAAGAATTTAACACGTATTTCATCAACCAAAATGTCCCTTTCAGTCTGAAATGTCATGAGTTTTTTGGTACATTGAATGTTTCTCTCAGAGATGGAAGAGGTTCAAGATCACTTTGTGACTGAAATACAGACGGGACAAAGCATGCGGGTAGATTCCAGCACGTTTATCATTATTTTTCATCAAAGTATTGCTTCATTTTGAGGCTGGGAGGAAAAAATTCATATCAAACAAATTATTATTTTGTACTCATATTTTCCTTTGCTGAACACTCCTGCGAGTGAGACCAGAAGACAGAGCCCTGTGCGGGCAGGGGTCGGGTATCAACCTTGGGTGCCGAAACGTTATGGGGCATCTGACTGAATCGAGAGGTACAGCCTTCACTAATTCCATAGTAGGAAAACCCAGAAAACCCATGGTGCTGCTGGGTCGGCTGGTGTATTCAATCAAATTATCCCATTTTTTGGATTGAGGTGGCCTTTACTTGATGGAAATCCATAGTTATTACGCTATGAGGTAGACACGATTAAATTTCCACAAAATTTATTGTCTTCGCGACATGTTTCGATACACTGTATCTTTATCAAGCGAATGTAGTAGTAGTAGTGTGTAGTAGTAGTGTTTAAATACATTCGCTTGATAAAGATACAGTGTATCGAAACATGTTGCGAAGACAATAAATTTTGTGGAAATTTAATCGTGTCTACCTTATAGCGTAACAAAATATCCCACGTACCTACTAAGATTTGTTCCTAGGCAACCAACAATTACTTATCGCACTGGGCCAGCGAGAAAAATTCTACTCCGATCATCGAATTCACGACAGCGCCCTAAACCGCTTGACCACCGACCTACCGATATTGATTGCAAGAATTGATAATTCATTCATATTTTATCCAATTGAGTTGATATCAAAACATTGAGCATGAATCAGCAAGGAGTTCTACTATGATAAATAACGAAATGTATATTATCATGAAATACGGTAATTGTCGCGACAACAGAAAATAAAAATCTTACACGCTTTTCCACCCAGTATTTGGAAATTTTCAGTCAAAAATCGCTGAAGGTTCTAAACATGTTGAAACCAACTTCTGTATTCCGAGCCGCTGAAAACGAATTCGTAATCATTATGGTCCTTCAGAGTTCAGGATGAGTACATATTCCCCTTTTTTGCACCCAAAAGATGATATGAAGCGCATTTTTTCATTACTTAGGTGTCCGATACACATCATTTCACCTAATGAATAAAAACGTGTATTTCTGATCGTATTTTGGTGCAAAAAAAAGTCGGAATATGGCCTTCTTCCGACCTTCGAAGGAAAATAATTTCATATAGAAGATATCACTTCGGATTTGTGTTCAGCCGATCGAAATACGTTTTCATAAAGAGGAATTTTGTCACTACTCTTGCAATCCTTTTATTTGCCATCTATGAACAGAAATGTGCTTTGAGTTTGAAACATCATTCAATCAATATAAACTCCATCCAAGATACGGATTTCAATTTTGGAGACGAGATGAAATCCTATTGTTTATTGCTTTGATTCGATTCATTCAAGTATGGAAAACTCAATTTCCGTTGGTATCCATTGGTATGTCTTACAGTTTCCTCTGATTCACAAGGTTTTGTTCTCTAGTCGGGGGCCAACAGACGCTGCAAGGGTGCAAATATTTTTAGGGTGGGTACTTTCCGACCTGATTAACTGTCCGTTAAAATTATCAGTGCTGAGAATTGACAACACATCCTGTCATTTGCTAGAGCGAAAGCACAGCCTGAGCGCCGATTATTTTAACGGACTGTTAATCAGGTCGTAAAGTACCCGCCCTTACTCTCACAAAGGTATAACTGGAGGTTAATTTGAATTCGTTCCCGTGATCTGCTGTACATTGATTCACCGATTTAATTACTGGTTTTTAAATTTCTTTTCATTTAGTTTCGGATGTGTACAGTATATTATTGCAGTATACAAAAAGCAGTTGAGATTCAGGGGGATGTATCTATGAAAATCATAGTCGGGATGGAACTGAGTGAAGCCAAGGAGTTTATGACCTGTGAAAAATTTGAAACATCCTTTTGCGAAACATCATTAATACACAGGGTGTCCCTAGACTTCCTCTTTTCCTCTCGAGAATGTATAGAAGGGTCAAAATATCACCAGTATTTCATATAACTTATGTTCCTGAAACTCTTCGTTACCAAGTTACAGGCCCTCAAAGCTACAAAATGAAAAATGTTTTTCTCTAATTACATTCCAAGTGAATATTAAAAATCAATCAAATTTTGCTGATTAACTAACGAGTTGAATTGCTTTGATGAACTTTCATGCAGGAGTCAGTTGTTTTGCTACAAAGTCAGGAACGGACTACCTCTGATTGTCCACACCCCAGAACTTTGAATGGACAGATATTTTTCAATATTTTTTTACAAGATCAGGTTACTCAGACACTTTTCTGAATAAAAGTAATCGAACGAAGTAGCTATTTTCGATAAAAATGCACTTTTGTTCGAGGACATCCAACCTGAGATGTCTACCATCATTTGAAATGAAAATTGTTCACAGAAATGATTATGATAACTTTGATGCAACAACATAACAGGGGTACTTAATACAAAGAAAATATCGAGTTCTGTGGATTCGTGGTGGTTTTGAACTAACAAGCTACGCGAATATCGAATTCAATCCATATTTTGTATGTACATTGTATGTGGAACATTCACATTTCGTGTTGTGTTATCTGAATCTCATGAAACTCAACATTCGAATGTTTCAAATTCTTATTCACAGCTGAAATGTTGGGGAGTTTCAATGGTAATTTAATTTCATGGGAGAATATCTTCAACCTGATAATTTAATATGAAAAAACGCTTTTTCACCTATACTTATAAAAAGCAAACGAATAGACTACAAAAATGGCATCACATGAAAAGAAAAATATTCGGTGAATTATTATGTTCCATTTCTTCTACAGAGTTGACAAAAGAATATTTTGGAAAGAAATAATATAGTTGTGATAAAAAATGAGAAAATATAATGCTATTGTGTTTTGTTGAGGAGTGCATTGTCATTGAATTGTCAATATTCCATACCAGCTCGAGAAACAAAAACTCGAAGAAACATTCACGTCAATAAAATTAACGACGACTTTGTAAAAATAATAGAATGGGGTAACATGAACTTGGTGAAATTCAATGCTACGAAAACCCAGGCATGTCTCTTCTCAAGAAAAGCCGATCTATCATCATCGAATATTCTGATGTCAGGAGTAAATATTCCTACAAAATCAAGTATCTCGATGCTAGGAATTACGATCAGTGATAATCTCTAATGGAAAAACAATGAGAGATAGATCGCTAAAATGATTTCCTAGAAACTTGGATTTCTATTCCGCGCGAAGAAGTACTTCACTTCTCGTCAATTTCTAATGATCTACAAGGCTCACATACGACCTGTCATGGAATACAGTTCTCATGTATGCAGTTCGGCACTAAAACATTGATTGATGCTTCTCGATTCTATTCAGAGGAAGGCAATTTGTCTTATTGGTGATTCTTCGCTCACAGACTCGCTCACTTCATTGGAACATCGTAAAAGGGCCAGAGACTTGTCTCTCTTCAATAGATACTTTCATGGTCGGTGCTCTACCGAATTGTCATCAATCGTTCCCCCCTTGGCAATATCTACACGGATGACTCGACGAGTACAGAATTCCCAGTCCTTTGTTGTGAATTTGGGAACCTGTCGAACCTCTCTTGCTCAAGGTTATTTTTTCAATAGAACAGCTGAGCTTTGGAACTACTTGCCAAAAAAAGTTTTCCCTGAGGCTTACATACAAACTTCAGAAATTCAAAGTGAATGATAATTCGTATCTCCTGTCCCTTGATTCACGCGGTGTTCTTTGAACATCACAGGGCTTTACTTCCGTGTGAATTTCCAAAACCCGAAGAGATGTGTGGTTTATGCATGATGGCGCACCTTTTCATTCAAGTTTGATTGTGCGGGATCATCTGAACCATACTTTCCACAATAGATGGATTGATAGAGCAGGGCCATATGCATTGCCACAGCCGTCTCAGGATTTAAATCCATTGGATTTATTTCTGTTAAGGCATCGAAAATACCTTGTTTATGCTGCACCTATTCACACAAGAGATGCCTTGTTGAATAGAATAACATAACATAGTGGAGCCATACGAAAAGACCCTGGGATGGTATTTCAAGTACAGAGAGGGTGTCTTCGCAGACTACGAAAATGTATCGAGAAGGGGGTCATATCGAGCAAATCCGATCCGATCGATTTTCCACAAGAGTACTTTTATTCAGAAAATTGTCAAAATAATCCTCGCCGGGCCACCGTGCTGGGTAATCGCACGTTTAAAGGTAAGGCCTCGTTGATCCATAGCTCGCATAAGTTTCGACTTCTGAGGGTTGACGTTCGTCAGCTGGCTAACGAAACGAACAATTTCAGAGCAACAATCTGATTTTGTTGAAAAATAGTATAGAATATCTGTCAGTTCAAAGTTTTGGGGTGTCGACCTTCGGGGGTAGTCCATTCCTGACTTTGTAGCGGAATAACTGACTCCTGCATGAAATCTCATCAAAGCAAGTCATTTGTTTCGTCAATCACCAACATTTTATTGATTTTGAAAAATCACTTGAGCAGTTATGAAAGAAACGTTTAGGAACAAAAGTTATATGAAGTACTGGTGATATTTTGACCCCAGCTATACATTATCGAGGAAAAAATTGGAAGTCCAGGGACACTCTATATATGGATTATCAATTTTGCAAAGGTATTTTTCTTTCCTTTGACACATGTTGCTGTTTCATGAACCTCAGAATAATGATGATCTCACGTTACGCTGTATGATTCATAGGTTTTCCTCGGATATCGATCAGTTCTGTTCGATATTCAGAGAACATAAATCACTCATTTTTTCTTTCGATATCTCCATTCGATAATGTTCTTTCAAGATAAATATACAAACTGGTTCATATGGGATAGGTTGACTGGTTGGTGTAAAGAAACCTCAAACTAACAGTGATACATTATTGCTTTGGTAACTAAACAACAAGACAATGAATCCACTCACTCTGTTTACAATTCCTTCAGCGAGAGTGTAACCAACTCCTTGTGTGGTATCAGAAATTATTACCTTTTGATTTAGCTTTTTGATAGTGAGTCTGAATCGGGATCAACACCCGCTTATCTCTTCGATGAAATAAAGCCTATTGATTGGATTGGATCTGTCTCATTGTCCAGCAGAGAAAATGGGTATGAAATAGATGTTAATCAAATTACACGAAAGAATGTACTTTTTTAGTGCGACGTTCTTTCTCATCTCCAGAGACTGGCCTATCCGCTTCCTCTGCCAAATTACCGGGATGATCCCAAATCGAATTTTCCACGGTTCAACGGAACTGAAGGAAAGATTACTTCAAGGTCGAACGCCGTAAATGGGAACGGATAACGATAATTGACGAGGGCAGGCGAAGCTAATTCTGTCGTTTGCATTTAAATTGTTCCTTCGAGAAGTTGTAGATCCGCTCAACAGATGAGGAATCAGGAATAGTCTAGTCAACAGAAAAAAGTAACGACTGGAATGAAGAGTTCATTCTGGGAATATATGCATAGTTAAAGATATTCAGACAGAGAAGGAATCATTGCACACTGTTACATGGAAGTGAGAAAATGGTGGCCTTGCCATAAAAGACAACTGGATAAATTTCCACTGAAAGAAAATTACAAAAAATTCAGGTATTTATTTTATAGATAAAAAGAAGCAGAATAAAAAAGGTAGACCGGAACAAAAACGAATGAAATTTCATTATTATTCTGAAACTTTTCACTTACACATACGAGCACAGAAATGTTTGAATATTTCAACGAATGGAACTTCATTCATTGGTATCTTTCATCGGTGAATCCTCATTCCGCTGATTTTTGTATCAGTTTGAGTGACAACGGATAATGAGATCATGCATATCTGTCTTCAACGTGACCCCAGGGTACAGGCATGTTCCCGTTGAAATAATAAAATTACGTGATTAAAATAACCCACCGTTGAATTCAAATAACCAGTTCTCTCTCAGCTTATGTGAGATCCTATCACTCATAGGGTTGTGAATTAGTCATAGACATGAATTTTTTACAGTTCGGACTCACAAGGCATCGGATTGTCTAATGTAGGGATCTTGGTGATATTCAATTCAAATCGATTTATACAAAAATAATAACATGCTGAACAATTATGTGGTAATAATGAGTGTGTCAGTGCATTTTTACACGTATGCACCTAGGTAAGCTAACACTTTTGAGTGCACCTGTTCAAATATAACTACTATCGAGTTGGATAGCATTGGTTTCCGTTCTGGTGAGGATATAACACTTCAGGGACCCAATTCTTGAATTCATAGGAAATGTTTCTCTAGAGAAAATGACGTCATTTTCTCTCGATTCGTGATTTTGCTATTCTTGAAGCCAATAAGAGGAATCAATTCCTATCAAATCAGTAGGAATTATTTCTCCAAGTTTTCTGTAGGAGAAATCGAATTCACCAGTGAATCTGGTCACAGAACATTAGTTTCCGTGGCTTGATTTTGATTTCAAGATCACGGTACGATTAATTGATACTTGTTTCTTGATTGTTATTTATAATAATGGAGTGATTATATATGAGTTTATTGATGATGTGTATCTACCAAGTACTATTTTGAAAATATCGTGGGTATCATAAGTATCTTGATTCCACCAAACAGAAGATTTGTTGTTAGCAAAGAAATGAAGGTAAAATTATTAAACTCAGTAGATGCTAACGTATATCTAACAAAATTCTGTTATGTTATTGAAACCAAACCGAAGCTCATAAAGACTAAATAAACATATTCGAATCCGACGTTCAATACTTCAAATCCGAAATCCGACGTACATCGGACGGTCAATATTTCAAATCAGATTATCAAATATCAAATTCTAGAACATTAATCTCGCCTCTGATTACGTAGGTACCAAGTGAATATATACATCTTGAAGTGTACCAACCCGAAACTATCAATTGCATTGGATTTCTGAGAACGTGATTTGTTTAAATATAAATTCAATGGAAAGCGTACTCGACATACGTCGCTCATGCAGTTTCCCCCGGAAACACATTCCTAACTCGCCCAAGAATAGCTATTCCTACGTTTCGTATTTCCCAAGAGAATTTGGGAATATGAAACAATTCTCTAGAGAAACATTTCCTGATTTCAAGAATTGGGTTCCAGAGGCTATGTACGCTTTTTTTGATTTCGTAGTGACAATAGATAATATTGAATATTTGCTGGATCTTAATTTCGATTCCAGATGCAAACCAAGGTATCCCACATGATCACTGAAGTATATCATTATTAAAAAAATATCTGTTTATGTCACGATCATAGATGAAATAGCGCATGAATATAGGGAATCGCTTCACAGAAAATATCTCTTCAGTAGTAATGTCTGGGTTGGGCTTCATTGATGATTTCTTCATTTTTTTCGAATCAAAGGAAAAATTTACCATCCCGTAACGATGGCATAATGTAAAAGCATATGACATAGTCAGTGGGCATACTTGAAGACTGGCGTTAAATCAAATCATCTTTCGGACAATCTGTTCAGGCCACTCTCAAATTACCTACACACTAGGTTTCGGCTGGCACCTGTCAGAAAACAACTACTCCCCTGGCTGATACCACGAAGGGCATTGAATTATATCCGACCGGTGCCAGTGCAGGTTTCTTCACAGAAGTGAATCCTGCATTTGCTTTCGTCGATACAAATGAAGGAATTTATTTTCAATTATAGGGACCGGTTTCGGGCTATTTGGCCAATCGTTAGTGCAAGGCAGTGCCATCATCAACAAAACTCGATGAATTCCCATAATTAAGAATCAAAATTCTTCAGAGTGTCAAGCCCCGACCAAAGCTGATGCGAACAACGAAGTTATTGTGCCATCTACCAATGGACGAGGTATCCCAAAAGCAAACCGAATTCGCCTATTCCTCCTGCAAGGAAAATGTAAAAACATTTGACATAGTCAGTGGACATGTTTTGTCCGTCCCTATAAGTGAAAATCAATTCCTTCATTTGTATCGACGAAAGCAAATGCAGGATTTACTTCTGTGAAGAAACCTGCACTGGCACCTGGTCGGATATAATTCAATGCCCTTCGTGGTATTAGCCAGGGGAGTAGTTGTTTTCTGACGGGTGCCAGCCGAAACCTACTGTGTAGGTAATTTGAGACTGGCCTGAACAGATTGTTCGAAAGATGATTTGATGGCATAATGACCACACGTAGAAAAGATTACTGAGACAGAGACAACTAAAGAGGTGTTTTTAACCTATCGCTGAAAAAAACTGAGATTTTACAGGTGAACAAAAAAAGTTTGAAGTAGTAATGAGACTACTCACACGATAGCGCATGAGGAGAATCAACGTTATTGTTGCAGTGCCGCCAAATTTGCAAGACATCATCTGCCTAGGGTGTCAAGCTCTGTTCTGCAGAAGGCTCAAGTTTCATGAGAATTCCAACAAGACTGAAAAATTGTTCTGAATGTTAGGATGAAACCCATTGAAAAATGAGGAAAATATAATAGAAATGAAAGGAAAAATAATTTACGGGCGATCTGAGGTCGGGAAGTGTAAGGGGTGTTTTCAAGGGTAAAAAATGGTTTGTCTTGTTTTCTGGTAAAACTACAATTCCTATGGAAAAAGTGAAGAGGTAAAGTAGTTGGTAATGAATGAAATGATCTAGAAATTTTGTATCGAACTTTTTTCACATAACCTCAAAATTTATGTGAGGAATTCAAAAAACCAAGTTCTGTGAAAACTTAACTTTTTAGGATCCAAACACACTGTAATTCAGCTTTTTTCAAAAAGTCGATATGCTTTTTGTTGGTTGAAATCACTACTTTCCGATAGTGTAAAAATACACTACTATCTGTTCCGTAGCTTTCTGGGTTTGTCCTACCAGAATCTGAAAAAATAAGAATTGATATTGGAATCTATATAAGGGTAGGAGGGCAGATTTTCAATCTACCCCGAAAAGTTCTTTCTGGATGAAGCAAGTCCAATTAGTCAGCAAATTCTCGTATAACTACAATTTTGCCTATCAAAAAATAATAAGAACTGATATATATATATATATATATATATATATATATATATATATATATATATATATATATATATATATATATATATATATATATATATATATATATATAAATACTTATCGTAACGTTTCGGAAACTGAATCCGCTTCCGTTCTCAAAACTTATACGCAAATTCCTGTACAAATCCAAATATCTCTTGTAGACAATCTTCTCAATTAACATTTGTCAAATATTTCAAATACTACTAGTACTACTACTATATGTGAAAGACGAGAGTAAAAAAACAAAAACTCGTTTTTTTTGAATTTTACGAATGAAATTTGATTTTTTTTTTAATTTTGAGCTCATGTGAAAAAAGTGTGGATTCAAAAGTTGTAGATCTTTTTATTACCTACAAATTTGTTTTTTGACATTTTTTCCATGGGTCTTGTAGTTTTGCCGGAAATCGAGACAAACCGTTTTTTATTCTTGAAAACTCACCTTATAGTTCTTGACCTCAGGTCGCCCGTAAATTATTTTTTCTTTGATTTTTATTATATTCCCCTCGTTTCCCAATGGGTTTTATCCAACTATTATTTGTGTTTTGGTGTGGAGAGATTTTGACGCAGAAATCTATTCAGGAGGAGATGAAAAGTTTCGTGGAGCCGTACTCGTTTTATTTGGGCGAGTGGTTTCCAAAATCTCAAAAAAAAAATGTCAGTACCTACATACTATTTCAATTTCATTATCAATTTATGAGACTTCCTGATACAAGTTGAACTTTGAGAAGAGCATATTTCTTCAATAAGGCAACAACTCGATTCCATTTGATTTTTCGAAGCGCACAGTTTCATATGATACGATTGGCATCCTATTATTCCCAAACATAATATTTTGAAATCCCTCTGTGAACTGACCTCTCAGGCAACATAAACATCGCATCCGAAATCGTATTATTCCGTGCACTGAAAGGAACTCAAAGGAAAATGCAGTCTTCTCAGAAAATGGTTTTTCAATTTTCGTGATGTTTCCAGGAAATTTGTTGGCAATGACGTGTGTTCAAACGAACTGAGCCATCTTCGAAGATCGTGAAAGAAATGGCACAAACCCAAGAGAATTGATGGCCTTTGAATGTTGAGGTCGTTTCAAAGTGCCGGAATAAAGAAGTAGTGATGAATGGTGGTTGAACTTTTTCAATTCGCTTGCACTTTGTTGGATAACGATATTTTATTGCGCTGAACCGAATTACAATGTTTTCGAGAGAGAATGTTCAATGCCAAGGCGTGAACTTGACCTAGCGAGTTTTTCTCTCAGACGCTCATCTTTCGGTTCTGTTTCAATATTTGGCGAAGCGAAGGGAAGTTCTAACCCTTGTAACTGATTATATCTGCTGAAGTCTGATATCAAGCTGGGTAGGCTGCAGCGTGTTCTGTTGTTTACATAGGTAGGTGGCTAGAAATCAGACTTTTTAATTTCCTCGAAAAAAATAACTTACTATATAATGGACAATATAGTTTGCGCAGATCTAGAGACACCGAGGCAGCAGTGATGGACTTTGTTTCGAATATTCAAAACTTGACAATGACAAGAAATGTACCATCTTATCCTCAGATTTGTGTAAAGCATTCGACACAGTTGATAACGATATATTACTAAAAATTTATATAGTATTGGTATTAGAAGAAGTTTACATGAAGGGTTTCAAAATCATTTATCTGAAAGAAAATATGTTTATTTTGGAAACAATCAAAGTTCACTAAAATATATAGATTGTGGCGTACCACAGAGCTCTATCTTTGGTCCTGTTTTATTTTCAATCTATATGAACTCAATATCAAAATTGACCTTTAATGGAGTCCTATCTTTGTTCGCTGATGACAAAACAATCATTTATTTTTTACATACGATGAAATAACAGATCAGAATAAAAAAAAAAACTAATTAAATACTCATTTGGTTACAAAAAAATTAAAACAAAATCTTCATTCAAGAATTTACGATGCAGAAAAACTCTTAAGTCGTCTCCACAATTTAATATTCAAAGGATGTCAGGACGGTGATTCAGTACATGTTTCGAACCGACATAGGTTAATCATCAGCTGAATTTACATTTAATTATGGAGATGAAAAAATTCAATTGGAAAAAAAGGTCACATGGTGAAGTTAAGATAGACATTAGAAAAAATATATTGAAACGAATTATAAATATTTTTGTAAATAGGGGATGTCCTAAATTCCCCTAATTACAAAAATATTCATAATAGGTTTCAATATACTTTTTATAATGTCTATCTAAATGTATTGGAAAAGACGATAAAAATTCCCGAAAGTTTAACTATACAACAAATAATTTTGTTCAGCAAACAGCTCAGCAGCAAATCCATTTTTCCTCAACTACCCTTGACCTGGGTTGCAAATGTAAAATTCCTTTCAAGAGTCCAAAGATATGCTCTCTTATTTTAAGGTCGTTATATCATTCTCTCTTAAAACAAGAGGTACCTGGATGACCGAGCTTTGCTCGGTATTTTTTTTTAACGTGTTTTCGAACAGTACACACCATTGCGTAATGCAATGGTGTGTTCATTGGACAAATAGGAAGTAATTTCAATACTTTAATTTCTGAAAATCAGAGGATGATAACCCCTGATTATTTGGCAAAGAACTCGGCCAGAACAACTTCAAGAGAACACGCTGCAAAATATTTACACAATTTTCATTTCAAAAAGTCAAAAACTGGTTACGACTGAGGTAAAACCAGCACTTCTAGGAATGATAAACGAAGAAACGTGAAAATGCCACGAATTGAAAACCAGACACAAATGACGGATGGTTTATTCAACAGTTACTTCAACGTTATGAACTGAATTTCACAAGGGAAAAAATAAATTTTATCTGAGATGTCGAGAAGGAGATCCACTCCAGTGGGTGTAACCAAATAACTCGATAAATTATATACTTTTCAAGCGAATTTCCTGCTCATTATCACCTTCGTTTAATTACTGTCGAGACAAGCAAACGTTATCTGTAGGCACGAAAGGTGACGAAGGGAGACGAAGTGAAACAATCCCACAATTTGAATGAGTTATCCACCTCCCAAGTATATCCAGAAAACCCTTATGATGTACTTCTCAACAAAATATATGTAATCTAATGGTAGGATCAGAGAGTATGAGGTGTTCACCTGGTGTAATATCTGTGACATTCAAAGTATTTCAAATTTAATGTGTTTTTTCCTTCATTTACATTTTCAATGTTTTTGACCATGAATTCACAATAAAATTGTTCCTTCCATATTAATTTCAGTGTCCTGACGATGACCAACTATAAGGTCAAAACGTCGATATAAGCAGAATATGATTTTTTGTTTCTCTGACCACTTTCAAACTAAAATACTGAAATTAAAAACTCTGGGTCACGTACATTTCCACACAAAAATAAAGAAATATTGCCTGGAAACACGGATAAATGACGTTTTTCCAGGCACATAAATGGGTCATTTAATGATATTTAATAGATATTTTTGTAACTCTCTCAATTTTGAACATCTTACGACGTACGTTATCAGATGTACATGTCATATAAAAAAAAAGAGGAGAGTGTTGTCATCAAAACGTAGTCCTCAAAGTTTGATACCGAAAACAAAGGTACATGCCTGAAAATTTTCTCTGACTCCGATTATCCTACTGATATCGCTAGTATTAGACTTCCTAGGTAGAATGTTGGAAGATAAAGTAATGCTTTCTATTCTCGGAACGAAGTCAATTATTATGTCCCACTTGAAACGGAACTAAACTTCAAACAGAGCCGCAGAGTGAAGTTCAAAAGAGCAGTACGCTCTAGTCCTTTCTTTACAAAGCCGAAAGGCCCTTTGCAACTCAGTTTGCAAATGGGGACTGTTTCAAAAACATGTATTTCATTAGAAATTCACACTGATTAAACGAACAGTCTGAACATTCCATTTCTGGGCATGTATTATATACAGTGTGTAACCGAAAACTTAACAGAGCAGTTGTTGAATATAAAAAGTAAGAGTTTTAAAAGAAGCTCGGACACGTCGATTTCTAATTGAAGGGGGACACCTTTAAGACTACTCAGATATTTTTGTAGTACGCACCCCCTCGGAGGGGGTGCGTACCCTTGTTTTGAAGGTCTTTCGAATACCTTTACAACTCTGTTAAAAGAAAATTTTTGTGACGATAAGTTTTCGAGATAATTCGAAGTTAAAATTGCCATGTTGATAATACATTAGACAGACCACTCGGTAACTTGTATGCCCAAATAAAAAAAAATTCGAGCAGTTCTTCTCATCATTTTTTTGTTAAATAGAATCCCTTTTTTGGAATCAATACCCACTCCTCTTCTTCCAGTGTTCATTAGTACATCGTTCGATTGTTTTGTTAAAACGGGTCGTGTGTTGTTATTTGTTCAAAAATGCCTTACACTACTGCTGAAAGGGTTTCAGTTATTGCTTTATTTTTTGGCGACCAAAATGCTAATAAAACATCAATTTTATTCAACGAGTAAAACCCTGGTAAACACCTAAGCAGAAATCACGTTCTGGATTTGGTCAAAAAATTCAAGGGGACAGATTCGGTTATGAATAAAAAAAGGGATGTTCATAGACGGGTAGTGAATGACGATAATGCGATTGAAGTGATTGGTGAGGTCATCACCAATCCCAGGTTAAGTACCAGTGGTTTATCAGCAATGGCAGGAATAAGCCATATGAACGCATGGAGAATCCTTAAAAACCACAAATTCCATCCATACAAAATCAAACTTGTTCATGAACTCAATGAGGACGATTTTGACCGAAGACAGGAGTTTCGTGAGGGCATGAGTGAGAGATTAATGCAAAATTCCGAACTGCTTTATAACATCTGTTTTTCGGACGAAAGCTCATTTTATTTAAATGGTTGCGTGAACCGTCACAATTGCCGTTATTGGTTTGATGGAAACCCATGACAATACGCAGAAATACATACCCAACATCTCCAAAAGTGTATGTCTGGGCCGGAATATACAACATCTTGAACCTCGTATAGTTGAAATAATTCAACGGGATCCAAGATGTCAAGATGAAATCATCCATTTTCAACAAGTCGGTGCACCACCCCATTATGCCCAGCAGGTTCTAAATTTTTTGAATAATCATTGTGAAGGACAGTGGATTGGCAGAAGAGGTCCAATTGAATGGCCAGCTTGATCAGATTTAACACCACTGGACTACTTTTTGTGGGGATATTCAAAGTCTAAAGTTTATGCTAGACAGCCAGCCAATTTGGATGAATTACGTCGTAGAATTATTGATGAACAAAATCTTTTTTGTTGCATGGAGCAAAATGGCGCACATTTTGAACATTTATTCTAAATTTCCTATGTGAGTTACCCTTATTAGGTGTTTACTGTTTTTGTGTGTGCTTCAAAAACGATTATTGGGATTTATTAACCCTGAAACAGTTTTTTAAACTTTTTTGTGTTATCAGCATTAAAGGAAATCAGCAGGTTGTATTCGTTGTGTAGGTAAGTTTTCAGTATGATTCACTTTTTTATCAGAAGCATAAAATATCCACGTCAAAAGGCAACCTTCATAAGGAGATGCCACTTTATTTACCTAAAATTTAAGGGTGGTAACCAACCTCATCCCCCGAAAAAATCTCCTCGTATCAAACAAAAAAAAACGGAATCAAATGGACAGGAATTGGCAGGTTGTCATAAAAAGCAAAAATTTTTTTTTTATGAAAGTTCTGAACGTGAATTGTACCTTAAAAACAATTTTATTTTAAAAAGAGTTGAACTCAATACAAATACCTTCAAAACTTCAAATTATCTCGAAAAATGATCGTCACAAAAATTTTCTGTTAACAGAGTTGTAAAGGTATTCGAAAGACCTTCAAAACAAGGTGCCACTCGACCTACTTTCCCTATCTAAATAAGGGTCATCGGACGCACCCCTCCGAGGGGGTGCGTACTACAAAAAATTTGAGTAGTCTGAAAGGTGTCCCCCTTTAATTAGAAATCGACATATCCGAGCTTTTTTTAAAAATCTTACTTTTCATAGTCAACAACGGCTCTGTTAAATTTTTGTTGTTACACACTGTATAACAGATTCGTGCAATTATAATATTTCTAACAAGAGAGGTATAGCAAAATATGTTTCGAAAGAGAAATGTAATTTTTGCTGGGTTCGATAATATTCCATTTATAATTATTCGAAAAGTTGAAAAAAGGCAAAGTTAAATTTCATTACAATACTAGTGGAAATCGTTATTCATGGTATTTTCATACCAAACGCCATCGACTTTGAAGTCCGTCAGCAAATATGCCTTTTTACTAACTCCCCTCACCATATCTCAGGAGCAGCATAGTTATCAGTAGACTCTTCCCACATTCTTCACCAATCTGGCTATTCTTGGTGTACATCTTGTGTTCACACTTTCGCACTTCTAGAGGTCTCGACGTTTAACCGATATATTTTCAACCACACGAACAAGTTATTCGATAAATAAAATTCTTTGTGTTTTATTTTTTCGTGTGTGTCAGTATTAAACGTGAAGTATTTTAAATTTTGAATGTTCTTTTAACATTATATATGTATTGCCAATCCGTTTTATCTTTTCAGATAGTCGAGGGACATAAATAATGTTTGTCAAAGAATGTGTAGTTTGTGCAGGTTGTATGTCTTCACTATGGGTTTTGTTACGATTTTCAATTCCAGTAAATGTATTTATTATATTGATTTCATGAAATTAACCCTTCCATCAATTTTTATTGCATACTTTTTTGACACTTGTAAGGTGATTTGACTAATAGTGAAGATATCTGTTGGTATGTGTTTTCTTTCGATATACAATTTTGTCTATATGATATGTTGATTTCTTTATCATTACATCAAGGAAAAAAGTTCATCGATCATCTTAACTTCTATAGTGAACTTTATTGTTGTTTCTTGTTTGTTAATGTGTTCCAAAAAAATGTCAAGTTCATTTCGATCATATAGCAAAAATATCAACATATCTCCACCATACCTTTTTTCCATTTGTATAACTTTCCTCAAAATACTCCATGTAAATATTACTCAGAATTTGCAAGAGAGGTGAATCCATAGAAGAAGATGAAAGTAATTTTTCAACTGAAAACATGTTTTTTCTGTACATAGTTTTAGGATATCCATTATGGCATCTACATTCAACTTCGTTCTTTTGATCATATTTTTATCATTCTCTAGCTTCAAACAGTAGGAAGATTGGACTTCCGCGATTTGAGTTGTTTGCTTGGATTGCGTTATTGCTGGAGGAAAGTCTGGGTTTTCTTGATGAAGACTATAGCATGAGGGTCGAAACGTCGACTATTCAACATTCTGCACACGGATTAATACTCGAAAGGACTTATCTGTATTTCAGGGGCCTTAAAAAACATTTATTTCAGCAATGCGATATACACTCATTAGGTGATATTAGAGCTACCGTAATGTTAATGTAAATTCCAACTTGAATCAAAAAACGCATGTATGTATTTTCTAACTATCATATTCCTCTCGTTCCAGTCAAAGGAAAATCTTTTCATCGCACACCTCTAGGCTAAACCGATATATCTAAAACTTCTAATGAACACGCCTACCCCAGAAGTTCTAAATCTTGCCGGACTTGTTTTGACAGTTACAGCACAGTGGGTGTGCAAAGATACTGGGATGTTGGGGTAGCTTTTAACAACTTTCGGACGATAGAAATACCTTGGGAAAACGAAATATATCATTCCTTGAATGAAGTAAGATTTGTGATACTTCGTCTATTTTTTCCGCATGGTCAGGAAATAACTGAAGTATATACGAATGACGGAGTATCTGCAGCGGGATTCTCATCTCTCGACTCGACAGCTGTCGTATCGACAAAATGAAATTTGCGATTTTCATGTTTCATATCGAGAAGTGAGTATCGACTACAAATGTCATTTTTACTCGTCATCTAATGAGTTGTCGAGAAATCAATTTTGTGAGGTTTTGACTAGGTATTCGTGTTAATTTTTGAAAAATGTCATCATTGCGAATAAAACAAGAACACATGCAAATGAAAAATGGAAAATGAAATCTTTCCATGAAAGATTCCTTGAGTTCATTTTTTTCCCTCCTTGTTCTTGGAAATCTTATTTTATTGGGGCAGATATGCTTTTCGATTGCATCAGTAATTTCATGTATATATCTTAAAACACGAACATTATTTTATGAGTTCAGAATAAGTATAGACGAAAAGACAGCCCTACTGATGTAGACTTGTCTGGCTTACTCCCAGGTTGAAATCTTCGCCAACTGCCTTTTAATAGCAACCAGTCGCATAAAAGCGCAAAACTACAGGAATTTTTTGTTCTAGACCGACATCTAGGATTCTATACCCAAGTTCTGTAATATACCGCGCTAAAAGATTGCACAAAACTGCAAACAAATCTCTGTTTATTCTGAATAGTTCCTGAACACGGACTTCTGGAATTTCAACTACACTGAATTCTCGCCAAATTCGTCGTCGACGATTTCCAAATAAATAGTAAAATTTCATGTCGACGTGTAATTTCGTTGACAATTAATTGGCAACATCTATTTCATTATTTTCGTTAATATATTAATAGTTTTCATTCAGGGCTCAACTGAAACAAACTCAAATGATACGTTCGAATGACATGATTGGCATAACAAATGTTTCATTATTGGAATTAGGAAGATGTCGTCTGCTAAGACATACGTAACCTCTCGACTAGTTATTCGAAATGTGATGAGAATCATTCCACTCCCTATATCGAGAAGACTGTCGAAAAGTGACAGCCGGTCGATACATATCGAGTCGAGAGATAAGAATCCCGCTGCTGTTCTGAGCATAAAGCACTCAGGGGTGGCTTAGGCGGTGGAGCCCTCCTGAGCCAAAAACTTACACAGAATGTATAGCTTTTTCTTCTCAGAAACCCAATACTAATTCCGTCAAAATTCACCAAAATTCCAATTCCAAATGTTATTGTGATTAATATATTTATTATGTTTCTATAATTTTATATTTATCAATATTTTATACTTCCATCAATACAATAAAGTACTTTTCTGTTTCATCCTGATGCAGGTCAACCCCTCACAGTTCCTGGGATTTTTTGAATTGAAATTTTGTTTTGTTCTCTAGTCTACTGCTGGAATACCATATTTTTGATTTGATATAAAAATAAAATATCAATACTGAATGGATTTTTTTGTCAAGTTAGTGTACTTATTGTTCTGGAATTACTACTCTTATATCAAACTACTATCATACTATCAGAATCCATCATGGATGATGTTGAACTACAGAAAGACTTGAGATATAGAGAAGTTACTTGACCATTGTTTCATTTTGTGACATACAGAATTGGCAAATATTTCAGAAGAGTTTATGAACTGTATGGAGTAATCTTTTTTTTTTCATTTCTTATATATGCCTTGTTCTTAGGTCAGTTTTCGTTTCGTCAAGCATTCGATTCTCATGACAATGTGATTAACAGGTATGAAAAAAATAATATACCATGAACATTTCTTTGAACTGAAACACTAACATAGTCCTCCAGTAGTGCACGGTTCTGATCATTTGCTAAACGAATATATTTCGAAAAGTATGGTATATTGTGTTACACCATTCTATTCAGTATGCGGATTTCCAACACTAGGTACCCAACACCAAAAAAAAATCAAATTCTAAATTTCAAACTTCCCGAAGATACGCTGCGGCAAACTTTTTCAAAGATTTTTTTTGTTTTCTCCTCCCAAAAAATTGAAAAGCTTCAATTCTTATATTTTCTCTCTCAAATCGGTATATTACTTCTGAACTGTAATATTTTTAACAGTTGAATTGATTGAAACATCAAAATCATTAGAAATAAAAGTAGCTAAACTCAAAGGGGCTAATTGTATTTTCGTACATAGAAATGGGCAGGTTGCTGCTTGTTCTTCAAATATAGATCAAAGTTGGATGCCTCTTCCAAAGAGGGAAGTTTTGAACTGGGAAGATTCAGTATCAACGAAATAACATGAACAAGAGTCAAAACCTATTTCCGTGAATGAACAGTGAAAAATATTCTCTTCGGTTGGAAAATATTGCAGCATCAGAACATTTATTTATTTATTTATTTATTTATTTATTTATTTATTCATTAACTTTCAGAAACAGGATGATAACATACTGTTGAGAAATGTCGTCAAAGTAAAAACAGATTAAAAATATATAAGAACAAACTAGACTAATGGAACTAACAACTAACAGACAAAACAACATTCAAGTACATGCATAAAATTCACTAACTGTGTAACAATTTTTCTCTATCAGAAATATTTTCACTTCTTTCTTGAAAGTATTCAAATTCATACTACTCTTAATAATATCAGGTATCTTATTGTAAAACATACATCTCATATAAAATAAACCTTTCTGGTATAGCAATGTGTCATGTTTGTTTGGTAAGAGTTGATCTTTTTTTCTTGTATTATATGAGTGCTGAGCTCTCACTCCATTGAACATATTCCTATTCTTAACAAAATAACAAAAGACTTCATATATATACACAGATACAAGGGTTAATATTTTAGAGGATTTGAAAATCGTTCGTATCGCACGTTTTTGTAATTTGAAAACTCTATCAGCATCTGAGGCATATCCCCAGTGCATTATAGCATATTTCATAGATGAATGAAAACAGGCGAAGTAAAGTTGTCTGACTATATTCTGACTGCAATGCTTAGATGTTACTACTAAGGCGTAACAAGTTTTAGACAACTTAACACAAACTTCCTGAATATGGTCTGACCATTTGAGGTGATAATCTATTCTTAATCCTAGCATTTTTGTTTCTCTTGTGTAGATGACAGTAGTTTTATCCGACAAAAATATTTCGTTGCTGTGCTCCACCCGCGACTGTGATCTTTTGAACATAATACATGTTGTTTTTAGCATTATTAAGACTCAATTTATTTTTTTCAACCCACAGTGAAATTTTTCTAAAAATTGATCGTGCTATATTTTCGGCATCATTCACAGTATCACTTTCAATTAGAAAGTTTGTATCATCAGCATACGAGACAATCAATGAAGATGGTTGCTGAAGCCATTTTAACATATCATTAATATATACTATGAAGAGTGTAGGGCCCAGTATCGACCCTTGAGGCACCCTGGATTTGATATGCTTTATGCTGGAGGTGGTACTGTTTGTCGAAACTTGTTGTGGTCGATCCGAGAGGTACGAGGTGAACCAGTCCAAAGACACCCCTCTCACTCCATACCTCTCCAGTTTCCTTAGAAGAATGTTATAATTAACACAATCAAGAGCTTTTGTGAAGTCTACAAACAGTTCTAATGCAACCCGAGATTTATCCAGTGTACAAACAATATCACTCATTAACTCATCCAGAGCAGTATCTAGACTTTTTTGTTTAGTGGAACCATGTTGGCACTCTGATAGCAATTTATGAAATGTAAGGAAAGCCACTAATTGCTTATTAACAGCAGATTCAAATACTTTGGAAAAACTAGATAACAGGCTAATCCCACGATAATTTTCCAATACAGTTTTCTCACCTTTTTTATACAGTGGGATCACTTTTGCAGTTTTCAACATCGATGGAAATATACCCTGTTGCAACGACAAATTTATTATATAAGTAAGTGGTTTTATGATATAAGGTGCAATGCGTTTCACTAGAATATTTGAAATGTCGTCAGTGCCTGAGGAGCACGAGTTTTTCAAGGAACGTATCAATTCAGAAACATCACTTTCTATTACAACTACTACACTATTCTGATGCATCACACATATATACTCAGACTCTTCGATCTCCATTTCGTGCTATGAGAAAATTACAAGTGTAGCAAACTAATGCACTTATTGAGTTCAACACGCATCAGCTGGTCCCAACAAGGAATATAATACATAAGTGCAAAGTAATTCACAACTAGTTGTGGGGCCTGAACAAATCCATTCCAAGTCCATAAAACCGTTTCATGCTTCTCTGCATTGCATTATCTCATCACATTGTTGGAAACAACCGAAAGTAATCCCATGCAGCATATTGTATACTAGGGCATAGGAGATAGAGAAAGCTCCGCGAGACGAGAGTTATTCTAGCTTTTATAGGTCACATTGTTTTCCGCCAAGTTCAACAACTATAATATGTAATCAGTGTTAAGGAAGATATTTTGTGAGGAATTTCTACTGTTTGGAAATCTGATTTGTCACAATTGTATCAATGTCTATGTTTTACGTTTAATGATATACTCTATATGATCAGAATAATCAAAATGCTATGCCTTCTTCAGTGCTCATAATCGTGGTATTTGGAAAATGTCATTGATTTTCACAAACCCAATAGCCTATCTTTTCGAAAAATAGTTCAAATTCCTTTTCGTGAACAGAGCACACTAATCCATTGGAGGATGACAACAATTTCATAGACAAGCTATTATAGGTGAATATTTCCATCGTATGTTAAAAATCCCATATGAAGCGGGACATTTTCGATCAATTACAGCGATAAATTCCCGGCGGGACATTTTCGGGCTGGTAAATACCCGGTAGGTATCGAAAAATACCCGCTCGGTCCGTGTATCTATAATAACGATTGTTAAAGTGTACATTTGTCATCTTGACAGGCATAAATACTGAATTTCAAACGTCGTTGTTTCAACTCCGGAAATATTCTACCGAATTACACTCGTGCATCAAAATAAATCTGATAATTTTCCATTCAAGCATGTTGTCAGTAAAAAACTGCATTCGGTTATTTTCATATTTTGCTTAAAGAGCCCTTCTCCTTCGGAGTCGGGCTCTTTCGACAAAATATGAAAATAAACTCATGCAGTTTTTAGACAACATGCTTCCATGGAAAATTATCGGTAATTTTGAAGCACTTGTGTAATTATTCCCGATAATTGTCATTTTGTATGCGGGCATTCCTGAAAATTCAAAAAATATATTATGTCTTCTGCAAAGTTCGCTATTTCTTCTATTATCTGAATTGCTAATTTTCAACAACAAGTTATATAATGAATAATATGGAGCGATTTTTGTTCTCGTAAGACCCGATAAGTGTGTCAAGTTTTAGAGCATTTTTTATATGTTTTCAGCCAATTCCACACAAGAAGATCCTTGTACGGGCAAGGAACATTACTGATCTTGAGTGCCCTAGTGCTTCTGGCCAGCATAGTGATTTTCCGGTAGTGTATCTGCTATTCTGAATCCGGGAAAATCCACAGCTACAAAGTTAGTTGAGCGCATATGCCATACATCAAAAAACAGAAAAATTCAAGAAATCAATTGAATCAACATTTACAGACATGTACTCGTATGTATAAGGTGTTGGAATATCTGTTCCAAAATGGTAACAAATTTGAACAATTTAAAATACAACATAACATCAACACAAGAAATGTGGACATAAATATCCCAATACTCAGACTCACACAGACCGAAAAAATATTCAAATTGGTGTAGAAAATTTCATAATAAACCGCCAACTGACAAGAAAATAGAGTCACCTTTCAAAAAATACAAAAAAATCGTACTGCAACTGATTTCATAATAGTATATTTTGCAAGGATCGTGTAATGATGGTTATTAATACATGAGCATAAACCGGGATACGAAACGAGCCGAAGGTGAGTTTCGTATGGTTTATGCAAGTGTATCAATAACCATTACATGAGAGTTGCATACGCTATTTTATCTACACCCGATAAATAATGAAGAACTATAAATATTATACTATTAGTTACTTATATTGAACACAATAATAGTAGGTATCGTATTTCTTTGAAAAATTGTACAAAATTATAATTAATGGTATAATCTCGGAAAAAACAACGAGAAATGAAAAGAAGAAAAAGAAAATGGAAAAACCAAGGTCAATTTTTATCTTGTATTCTTGAAAATCTGTCCAACATACCATTTGTTTTGTTTTCTGGAACTCATGTGACGCCTATTCATTTATTCGCTCATACAAGTTTGTAGAATTGCCGTAATTTGATGAAATATATTTTTGTTATATTTTACATTGCAATTGATAACTAGATAATCAACATTGCGTTGTATCTATCGGGCATGAAGACGTACAATACAATTTGTCTCGATCCGGGACGCGTAAGTCTATTTGAAGTTTGCTGCTGTATCACGGTAAACAATGGAATTGAGGAATCACTCTTCATTACGTAACAACATTAATTTGGTAGAACTCGTTTATCGGACTGCGCCTTGCTTTGAAACATTTTTGAACGAATTCAAGTGTATTGCTCTAGCTTGTTTTTGTTCAGAGAAAACCGTCAATTGATCATCAAGAGTGAACATATGTGACAAAACCATGGAAATTCCTCATAACATGGCATATTGTCGAATGATTCTTCTTCAGCTGATATCACAATAAGTTGAGTTTTTGATGGCACACTCACTCATCGTGATTGTCTATAGTCAAATCTGGCTACTCTGAGCTGTCAAGTACAAAAGGCTTTTCGTTTCATTAACTCTGTCGAAAGAGGTCTCAAGAGCATAACATGTAATGGGAGAGATAATTTGCGACTTTCTGAATGAGATAATATCTTTGCTGGAGGCATGCGGTCGACGATTTGAATGATTCATGACGATGGAGATGAATGGTAACGTGGTTTGACCTTCCATTCAGCAGTTTGATAATGATATCGACCGAAAAAATCAATTGGCAGAGCTTTTAAAAGGCAAAAGTACCTGAAAAAAATTTGAAATGTGAAAAAATTAGCTTACACCAGATGGGTTATTGCAGTGGACTATTCAGAAACCAAGGGAATGAAGGAGAAAATTCAGAAGCTGAAGTCAAATTGGCAATAATGAAATGAAATCAACCGAAAATGGAATCGAAATGAAACAGGTGAAGGTGAGGAATGAACATAATTTAAGATGTAGAGTTTTGAGATGAAGTCAAATTTTTTTCATGAAAGTAATGGTATCAGAAGCCATGACCAAGGATAACGTCGATGTCGTAGGGACTTCAATAGATAATGCACAAACCTGTAAACTCCGCACTAGGGGTCTCGCGTCTCGACTTCATGACCATTTTAATGCGTCTAGTAATGAATAAATACCACTATTCAGCAATGGTTTGAGAATATGCCTCTCTTTATTGGCGAAAGGTATAGTTGCGAGGGGTTTTGAATGAACGCCCTTATAACCTGGGTAACAGGTATATATATATATATATATATATATTTAAATATATATATAAATACACCGCTTTCTAGACATTGGCTGCAAGTGTGCAACCTAGCCAAATGATTGGTACGGTCCTTTTATGAAATTCAAAGTGAGTCGAAGAAATGGTGAATACGCTTAATTATCGAGTTTGAACGACTTCGCCAATTATTTGATTTCAATCGATAAAAGGTGGAAAAAATGTGTTTCGCTATATAATGACTATCTCACACCGATAATAAATAAAATCCCATAATATCATGTGAATTCATTGAAATCTACCCAAATATTTAATGCAGAATCCGTGTTGAGAACATCAACCCGATAATTTTGGTACAGGTACAGGATTTTATCAAATTATCATACACTCAAGTGATTTGCTAGGCAAAATTTGGAAAATCATGGAAGAGCAGCACACATTTTAACTGATTAAACTTGTTGCACTCGAGATATAAACCCCTGATACCTATTACACCTAGAGGATAATATTTTTTACATTTCGATCCAGCTTGAACTTTCAGGATTCTTATTTCATCTATGAGATCATTGCTCAATATTTCATCAACTGATAATCGATTGAGACAGCTTTTCATGGCCTGAAATAATCGAATGCCAGTCTTCATCAACGTTATTAGGTATTGAAGCTTATTCTGAGAATCAACGTTATAATTATAGTCTATTGAATCCCATTTTTATAGTATTCCTATTGTCAATTGCCCATATTCATCTACTGAGAATTGCTGGATTTTGTTGTAAATGGTCTCTAGAATGAGTCGCAACTTCAACCTCACTCCCATCCGATGATTCTCTGCATGTGGTTTGTTGCCGGTTATGTTTCACCTCTCTCTTTGTATCAGAAATTTGCTGAATGCAATTCTTGTTCAGTGCACGATTTGGCCACGACAGTATCTGTCATATCAATTTTTATCCATGGGTGCAATGAAATCATGTTTGCACATGATACAGCAGACCGATGAATTAGTGTCTCCTATCTGACATCCAGTGCTGTCCGACATAGAAGAAGCTAGGCTAGTTCGTATTTAAAAAAATGAAATGTGTAAGAAAAATCGTATCGTACTGGTGTAGGTACCCGATATATCGGCTGAAGAAGTACAAGAAAGCATTATCAAGAAAATTTTGGATTCATCTAGTAGTAGAGGAAAGAAGTGCTGTTGGAGCATTTTATACGTTCTTTGGGCCCGGCTTCACCAACTCAACTTTAATTGTGATTCTCTCAAGATGCAATTCATTTAGTAGAAGATCCGAACCTGAATCGACCTTCACCGAGCTGACAATAGAATAAAGCATATTTTATAATAATTTAAGTATATTAGAAAATATATTAAATATGGGTTTGTTCAAAAATCATGGACAGACTATTCCTAATTATTTTTCAAAAAATGATTTTTAATAAAATTTTGCAACATCAAGATAATAAAAAAAAATCCTTACATAAAGTATAGTATGTGCAGCCGTTGGGTTGTCTATTATTCACCTGGCCGAACTGCTGGGTTGTCAGGTATAAACAGGTATGTCGATGCCAGTTACTTTCACTGGATTTGATAATAGAAAAAATTGTATATGACCATAAGCGCTGTTTTATTGTGAACACGTTGATATAAGGTTGTCTGCAAAAAAATCGAATTTTAAAGATTTCAATTTGAACGCGCTTGGAAATGTACGACAGAAAGATCCGAGGTAAGTATACCGTATGATAATAAAGGACCCAACATCGCAGTCGCTTGGGATGGGACCCTGAAAGAACAAAAATATTTTAAAGTAAGTAATTGATATTTGAATCATTTACGTTACCAAATTTTGAGTTACAAAAACTTGTGTATTATAGATTTATTCTATTACAGTTATAAGTCAATATATACAAGTGGGTCGAACGTCTCTTACAATAAAGGTCCGACTCAGGTTCGATATTCGACCCATAATTTGTCAAAATACTAATTGGTTACATACGAAGATTATTCCTAGAAATAGAATTATTGGCCGGAAACATATTCAACAATGGGGAGTTATTTAGTTCAACCTGATCATTCAATAAATATTCTGAATTTTTCCCTCTATTGATCTCCAAGCTTTCTAGAAGGTTAAGTTTCCAACCTTTCTTCTCAAAATGCCTTATTTTGAACTCGTGGTTGAACTCATGACCTTCCAGAATGAGGTGACTTGCATGAGTAGAATTTGTTTTTTCATTCAAAAAGCAAGCTCTGTGTTCTCTTAGGCGAGTGTTGAAAGATCTTCCCGTTTGGCCTACGTAGTACATCGGACATGACCCACATGTTAATTCATAAATTCCTGATCTTTGTGACGATTCATTTTTGTCTTTATTATTTTTGATATATATCCCCAATTTATTATTATTATTTTTCAAGAATCTATATATATATATATATATATATATATATATATATATATATATATATATATATATATATATATATATATATATATATATATTGACTTATAACTGTAATAGAATATATCTATAATAGACAAGTTTTTGTTACTCAAAATTTGGTAACGTAAATAATTCAAATATCAATTACTTTGAAATATTTTTGCTCTCTCAGGGTCCCATCCCGAGCGACTGCGATGTTGGGTCCTTTATTATTATACGCTATACTTACCTCGGATCTCTCTGTAATACATTTCCGAGCGCGTTAAAATTGAAATCTTTAAAATTCGCAAACCCCTAGTAGGACCGATTTTTTTGCAGACAACCATATATCAACGTGTTCACACTAAAACAGCCTTATGGTGATATACATTTTTTTCTATTATCAAATCAAGTGAAAGTAACTGGCATCGACATACCTGTTTATACCTGACAACCCAGTAGTTCGGCCAGGTGAATAATAAACAACCCAACGGCTGCACATTCTATACGTTCTATACTTTATGTCAGGATAAAATTTTCTCATTATCTTGATGTTGCAAAATTTTATTAAAAATCATTATTTGAAAAATAATTAAAAATAGTCTCTCCAGGATTTTCTCAGCAAACCCATTTTTAATATATTTTCTAATATACTAAAATCATTACAAAATATGTTTGTCGATTTAGGTTCGGATCTTAGACCAGTTCTGTCGCTACTTTAATCTAGATAGACTTTTCCTTGCGTTTCACCGTTGAAATACCTTGATTATCATCCTACGATTGAGAGAGGCAGTTTAAGAGAAACGACTACCTGGCAAAAGTGTGTACACGTGAAGTCGAGACCACAGTACTCATTTCCTCATTATGAGTTCTGTGATCGAAAATACCAATATTCTATCGGGCAAATTCTAATCGAATTGAAATTGTCGTCTCGGCCAGTAGTTCATCTTTATTCCATGAATCAATTATAGCCGATTCGACAGATTTTATTCGATTCTTGAAATAGAATTAGGGCTCAGTACGCCTTGAATTTTCATATCAACTTTCGAAATGGTTGCTGTAATAAAATAGAAGCGTGCTCCTGAATTTGAAGGAAGTGGAAATGTCTGTTGCTGGATTGCTGAGAACGGTTCGTCTTCGGCTGTTTATGGAAAAGAAAAATGCAAGAGGCGAATCCCAAAAATAGCAGCCCTGTCCGATGAATAATTCTTCGTATCATAGGTTTACTGATCCCACTAATGTCTGCTATGTTTTGTTGGTAACATAATATCATAAAGCGCATAACTGCTGGTTTATAGGTGACAGAATCATATCTGACAACACAAACATAGCCAATCAAAACTTATAGATAAATATAATAATGAAAACATGTTCACGTATCCCTATTAGGCATTCCAGATCAGGTGTCGTCTGGGGGGCAAACAATAAACAAACCGATAAGTTTTTGCTTTTACTGTTTTTATGATATTTCATCGACAGAACCAGTGTTTCTTATATTATTCAAACGCTTGATAAAAGATAGAAAAACATGGAAAGCGCACCAGTTTCATCACGGAAATCACTAACTCATTCAAAAAAACAAACGAAAGTGTCTGGGGGCAGATGCTGCCACATTGATTCAGTTGACAAGTATCTGGACTGTCTAATGGATTGTAAATATGAGATATCTTTCAATAGATTCTGAAATTTGCCAAGCAGAGGTCTTTGACAATCTGAATTTAATTTGGAAGTGTCTGTTATCCAGATTATTGAAATGATAGTCCCTTTTTCGAAACAATCGAGGCCGTTGAACCACAAATTCTTGTTCGTCTCCACTATCGTCTTGAAATGCAGGATAAATTGATCGGCGAACGGTAATTTCAAAAATCACATAATCTTTTTTCGAGGAAATAAGATAAACCTTATCATGTAATTGCCAAAAAATACAAAAAAGAATATTACAACCGAAAATACGTGATATTTTTCACTGACAGATGTTACCAAATAAGACTGACAGAGCTGCTATCTCGATTAGTTACTAAATCGCTCGTATAATGAGGAATAATCGTGGAATCCTGATCACTCGAGCTAAATGGTCTGGTGAAAGGGAATCGCAATTTTATCGCGTTCAAATATTCCACTTAGCAAGATAATCCAAATTAAAGTCGTTGATGAAACCGGAACATGAAATGTGAGGCAAATATCTTGCCAGCGGCTTCAGTTTTATTTCTGTCTTGGATTTCCCCACTCGTCTTGTACCTTATTACCGTATTTTCCATCTATTGCGTAGATGAATTCTTCAAAATTCATTTGATTTATCAATATTGTCCATATTTGACTTGACACCATGAACGACGATACGAAGATACTGCGACTCTGTACACAGCGCCGGCGACTTTAAAATCTTCTTTCGTGTTTTAAGTCTCATTCAGTGCTTTCCTTCTATTTTTGTACGAATACTCTACAACCCTCTAATATGAAGTCAATATCTTCACCTACTACAAAATGGTGATATGTTCAATAATTACCTGAATACATCGACGTTTAACTTCCTACTTTGAGGAAATAGGCTGAGTTCAGTCAGAAGATGCTCGAAATGGTTGCCTTAAACGTCTTGACATAAGAACAGCCCATCCAATCTTTCACGTCGAACATTTTCGAACACAGTAACGTGGATATTTCTACAGATATTTATTATTCTCCCTGCCATATATTCAATATTGAAGCAAGTTGAGATTCGCACACGTTTTACTTCAAATAGACCCACCAGAAAAGTCTAAAGGTATTAAATCTGGCAAGCGGGCTGGCCGTAGGACCACGAGTAGTATCCAAATAGTTTCTTATTTGTCTAGAGTGATGTGGTAGTGCTCCATCTTGTTCGAATAATAATATCCATATCGAAATCATTACGATTCACTTCGACGATTTCGGTGATTAAAGGATCAACAGTACTTTCCAGCATATTCAAATACAGTTCTCCTGTTGAATTTTTTTATTTGACCATTTTGGAGATAGTTAACGTGGTACCTATCTGCTTGTAAAATCGAAAAATAAATGGGAACCGTCGAACTGAACAGTGATGTTCGTTGTAGTACTGACATTTTTGTCTTTTTCCATGAACAAAAATAACCTATCAAACCTTATCGGGTTCTTGGGATTGCCATATTATTGCAGTGAAAAACGATAATTCCCAATTATTTAATGTTCCGCCATTTCAATTCTTCGTAAGAGGCTTAAGAGTTGAATTTCAGTATTGTACTGTTCTTCGTATCAGTTTATTTATATAAATCCGAAGATAAAAATAATTTGTCTATCATGGACCCTGTCCGTTCAAATCATCCCTCTCGTTTGTGCCGTGTGGAGCTTGTTTTTGGTTTTGCCGAGTTTCAATTCCATTGTTTTTTGCTACTGTCATTGATGAATAGTTCACATTGTCAAAACCTCATCAACAGCCTTCCGTATTATGCACGAAGATATTAGGCGCATACCCAAGCGTAAACATAGAAATCCCTTTATCCCGTGAGTTCGAAAACAAACTCATTTGATACCTACATATATGTTTCTGTACCCTTATTACTCTCCCACGCGTCACGGTGTGAAATATAATGCCTGTCACGGTGTTGGCAAATGGCCGTTGTCTTTCTGTAATTTTTCTCAGGTGAGCACAGGGATTAGGTCTGAACAAGTGTCGCGATAAATATAAATAAAAACTGTCTTTCGTGACCCATTCGTTTCCACTTGATTCGGTATGGCGAAGCCCATTCTACGTCTATGCAATATTGGGTTATCAAATTAAGATCGTAGCGCCACTCTGGCAAATGCTTCAACTAATTCGCAGCAATTTGACAACTATTATTATCATTGAATTTGAAAAAATGCTGATGATGTCTCCCAGAGTAAAAAACTCCGGAAGTAAAATACCTCCTTCATCGAAAGTATTGAGAATTGATCATTGAAATATTCGTAGAAGTAATAAAAATATCAATGATGTGCATCACCATCTGCAAACCGAAAAATCTGACATTCTTAGTCCAACTGAAACTCAGGTCAATTCATATACTCTACGAATGATTTATCGTGTCAACGCGAAGAAGGGCTGGAACCAAAATATTTGGACGTGATGTGGTCTGAGCTTGTCAATCGTCAACAAAATCAATTTGTCTGTTGTCTTTATTTATCTTCTGACAATGACAGACTATTCGAATTTCTATCGGAAAATATCGACTACATCAAAAAAAAAATCCAACTGATGAGATCACCATATTGGGAGAATTCATAGTATACCTTATTCTTCATGGCTTAAATTCTGAATGAAATAGATGAAAGGAGTCGATATGGCGGAGGCATGCGATATTACTAATGATCTGGAACAACTAACAAAACAACCCACTCGTATACCTGATACGAATAGCCAATTGCAATACACTGGACCTGTTTCTTATTACTCATCCTGATAATCATCAGATCAAAATTCGACCCACCTTGGGTAATTTTGATCACAGTTTGATTTCAACAACTTATTCGTATTCGGCTCCAATAAATGGTAAGTTACCCGCACGTCGTGCCTGGCATTACAAGTCAGCAGACTGGGACGGTCTTCGAATGTTTTTCTCTCATTTTCCTTGGAGAAGGGTCTGGTTCATCTGGTGACCCCACTCTATGTGTTCAAGAAATCTCTGATACTATCATTATGAGAATGGAAACATTCATTCCAAGTAGTACAAAGACACCACAGTCTGAGAAACAATGGTTCAATACAAGCTGCTCTAAGGCGTTCACGTCCAATCAAGCGGCATTCAATCACTGGCGTCAAAATCCAAGTTGAGAAACGAGTTACGAGAATGTTAACGCAAGAAATAGGTGTAGTGCAACAGGTAATGAAGCACGTCATTATAGAATTCGTTCCAGACTTGTTGAATGTCCTAACGGTTCTAGTTCGTTTTGGTCATTTGCTAAAGCTGTCGCCAAAAATATTACTATAGTTCATTTACCCCTTCAACCAAATAAAATGGATCACAATCCATCACTGCCCAACAAAGTGCAAATATATTGGCAAATATGTTTGCTGAAAATTCTACTCTTGACTCATCGGGAAAAAAAACTCCGATTATCAAGTCTTTCGACAGTCATATACCTTAAATAATTTTTCACCAACAAAATATAAGAAATATTTCAGTGGACCTGAAGGCCAGTGAGACTTGCGAATCTGATTGAAAGCCAGCAATTGTTCTTGAAGTGTGTCCCCCCGAATTAACACCAGTACTTGGCGAATTATTCAACTTTTCGTATAACTTGGTGGTTTTGCCCCAGCCCTGGAGAACACCAAGAGTTCAGCCATTTCCTAAAGAAGGAAAGAAATTTTGACCTTGTAATTATAGACCAATTGCGTTGCTTTCTATCATTTCCAAAGTCATGGAAATAGCAATCAATATGAAGTTTATCAAATATCTAGAGAAATCAGGCGTGGATTTCGTCATCAAAGATCAACCAGTGACTTATTGGCGTAGGTTTCACATATTTGGCAGCATTTAATCGAGAAATTCAGAAAAACGTTGCACTCGACATTTCAAAAGCATTTGATCGAGTTCGGCATCGGGGTCTCCAAGGATCAGATCTGGCCCTCACTTTGTTTCTGCTTCAATGATTTGCTGAAGAAGACATCTTGTTCAGTGACAGTATTCTTCATACTTCTTTCTCTTTCAGACTCCCCATACCAGCATGTGAAACAAAAATTCAGAGAAATATTCGAGTCAACAGAATGAACGATGACTTGTAAAAAATAAAAGAATGGGGTTACTTCAACTTGGTGGAACACAGGCATGTCTCTTCCCAGAGGAAATCGATCTATCATTATTAAGTATTCAGATGTCAGGAGTAACAAACAATTCCTACAAAGCCAAGTATCTCGATGCCAGGAATTACGATCAGTAATCTCATGGGAAAACCATGTGAGATCGATCGCTAAAGGTGTTTCTCAGAAACTTGGATTTCTATTTCGTGCGAAGGAATACTTTCTCTTCTCGTCAGCTTCTAATGATCTACATGGCTCAAATACAACCTGTCTTGAAATATAGTTCTCCTGTATGGAGCTCGGCTCCAAAATATTTATTGCTCGGGGATCTTTTTCCAATAGAACAGATGAACTTTGGAACTCCTTGTCGGGAGAGGTATCAACTGAGGCTTACCAACTTCAAAAAATTCAAAGTGAATGTTATTGCTATCTACTGTCCCTTAATTCACGTGGTGTTCTTTGAACATTACAGGGTTTCCCTCGTGTGAAAAAATATAACGAAATGGTTGAGACTTCGACATTTTCAACACTGTCTGATAGTAGGCAAATATTATTGTGTTTAGTCTGCCTCTAATTTTCAAGTTGGGCTTGCGAAACATATCAGTTACACTTTCAATCATATTTTGAAATTTCGAAATAATATAATGAATAGAATAATTGCAACTTCAACTGATTTGCATTATATTGACAACTATTGTTCGAGAATCCTGAACTGTATGTTTTCCAAGCGGTTGTATTGTTTATAGGTTTTACACATTTTATGTGAATGTTGATCATGAATCGCTATTGACTGTACTTGGGCTTATTCCAGCACGTCGTGCATTATTCTCCATGAATTAATTTCTTGGTAATTTTTGTTATAGATACATTCTCAACAAGACGAATTATTTTTCAATGCAGCAATTCATTCTCGAATGAAGAAAAACAGAAAAATTCGCTCGAACAAGATATCATGACCGATATGCAATTTGTTGTGAAAGATATTTGATGAATCCATCCGTTTTTAAAATATTCTACGTTAAAGAATCATAATCAGAAAATGTTCACAACTCTGTTGTAGCACTGAAGAAACATCTGTGAATAAAAATATTTCCTACTAGAGATGTGGAATTTGATCCTCAGTCGTTTACACATCCCTTATTATCATTTCACTCACCTACTCATGCAGATACTCATCAGAAAATTACTGACCTATGGGAAAATCAGATAAATTACCCTGATGGAGTTGGCATTGATTGAAACAATCTAATAGTCCCTCATTTATCGGTATTAGTATATGGACTGTATTATCTCACTCTTCGTACACCTGTTCCTGTAGCAAATTGCATTCGTAATAAGTTTGCGTGGTCTGGGCCGAAGTAATTCAGAGTAGACAGAGTCGTTATTCTCAAGGCACCCGACTCGTGGGAAATCCTGAGGTACCTGTTGCATTATATACTTTTTCAATGGAATCAATTCCAAGAGAATTTCCATCAAGGAACAGAATCAGATTGTGGCGTCTTTCTGAAATGGTTTGCTGAGTCAGGAAAGCCATTTTTCAACAAGCCATATCCAATAGAAATACACTAGAAATAGAAATTACATTCATTTCCTCGTAGTCGGTAAGGGTCAGATAAAATCGATATTATTATTATAAGGAAATGGTTTCTCTTAAACCTCGCACCTATATTTTTCGTATGCAGTATGGGGTGGATGAAGAAATCAATCAGATTTGAATTTGACTAGTAAACCGTCTCCCTCAACATTACCAACTTTCTAACGATATTTGAGGCAGATTTACTCAATATCAAGTGATAAAGGGAGAGAAGATTCAAATACTATCAGGTCACCCAGTAATTTTCAAATTTCACACTAATAGTCATTGGACACACACTTGGAGACTTCCTTCAAATGAAAAAAATTGATGAAACAATTCTTTTAGGCTAGTATCAACTACACAGTAGGTTAGATAAGGTTGAATCAAATAAATTGACGAAACGATTCTTTTATAGCCTGTTTCGACGATGCAAGTTTGTCGCTGCAACCTCAAAAAATTTACATGTGTTCATGCAAGTTTTTCGAGTTGCATGAATCTTTTTGGTGCGATAAGTTGCAGCGACTTAGTTATTTCTATGGTGAATTTGTTTCCGCAAACCACAAATATGTGGTGGCATCATTGTAAAGAATATTGATTTTGATCATTTCAATTATTTTTCGAGACTCTAGGAATCAAGTTGAGTAATGAGGTGATTTAATCACAATATCATTCATTAGAATATCAGTGCTATTTTTCAATATTGGCAATTCAAACTGACAGCTAGATGACATATCTCGCAGCGACAAGTCGCCGCGAGATGTTGCAGCGACAAAATTGCATCGTCGAAACGGGGTGTAAGGCTAGTCTTAACTACACAGTAGGTTAGGTTATAGTTATTTACGTGACGAGTGGGATATAGACATTATTAACGCATGCATGTGAGAATTGCAATCACATGAGTGCATTAATAATGTAGTATCCCACGTGTTGCGGACCTTATTTCATCTACAACTTTCAACGTTTTCATAACTATCTTTAAAATGTACCTGATTGACATTCCACTTCGACGTACCTACTCATGACAGTTTTCTGATAATCGAAAACACAAGTTGTAAGATGCCTAGGAAACCCTGGTGTATCTAGTGATTCGATATTGTTTAGAATTTCTTAGCGAAAAACAATCGACGATTACAAAAGCTTTCTAATTTTTGTATAGGGGGCGTTATATGAGCATTTTCGAATATCTGTCAAATGTCGGTTTTGACAAAATGACGTAACTCTGACGTTTATTGTTGTCAATGAAAACTCTGAAATTATTTCTTTGCATTCAACAGTGTTTGAAAGTCTATATAAGTAGAATAAGTTTTGAAGTTATTACAAGTACTTTTTCACGATGTGTAGAATATTTCGTATTTTGTGTGGTCAGTCAAAATCTGGGGATCCAAATATTCTTCTTTATTCAGCACCTAAGGTAAGTACAAAACAAATCGCCCCGAAATAATAACATGAATGTAGCGTTGTAGCTAATTTTATTCGTTTCAGCTTGAGCGAAAGTCTTATATCGAGGAGGAAACATCTGTAGCTCTTATCAATGAGATATTGAAAACAAGGATTTGTTTAAATGAAGGAAATATCGATGTGATACGTATTTTGAACCGTTGCATAACTGATGTGTGTATTCCCAATTCCAAGACAGTCTCTCACTTTTAATACACTAGCATGAACTTTGTCGTACATTCTCAGGTGAATGGGCAAAGTAAATTTTCTCGGCATCAAAGTCTAGTCTTGCATACTGATATAAACACACTAAAAACTTGTAGAGGTAACAGTGACAGGTTGTTAACGGTAGGTTTCCACGATACATGCACGTTTTCTGAAACACATTTGATTGGCTGTCAGGGCTCTCAAAATCTCAGTAGGCAAATAATAAACAGTGGTAGAATATTCGGTTGCACATTCCTCTCTACTGAAAATTGAGCTTCATATGGTATATGACTGATCGCCATCTACAATGGCGATCTGAAGCATTTGCGATCTCAGAAATCAAGCAATCAGTTTTCGCCAAGTTTATCCCAAAATTATTCAGGTATAAGTAGATACACCAGGGTTTCCTAGGCATCTTAACAAGTTGCCTCTGATCATTTTTGTAACCGTAGCAACGGTAGGTATAAACAAAGCCGTTTACTGATGTCAAATTGAATTGTCAGATCGATATCCAGAACCATCATTGAGTTTCTTGAGTGAAAATGTCTTCAAGTGAAGATGATCTACCATCCGATATTGAAAATGCGGCGACAAGTGTTATTTCAAATTTGGTGCCCGAGAAATCCAGAGGAAAATACCGTTTAGTGTATGATAGGTGAGAAAAATGGTGCAAAGAAAGGAAAGTTGTTAAATTGACGAATGAAGAGGAATTGCTATACTTCAATGAACTAAGCAAAATACAGAAGCCTTCATCTCTTCGGTGCTATTACTGAATGTTGAGGACAGGATTTTTAATCAAGCAAAACGACGATATCAAGAAATATACAAATTTGATAGCATTCCTGAAACGAAAATCCAAGGGGTACAAACCTAAGAAGTAGAAGGTTTTCACGACGGAAGAAATAATCAGTCAAGAAAGTTTTCATGTAATTCATGGGAGAATTCTTATCGTTTCCAATTTGAATTATATCTGTATTCATTCAATAAACGATTTATTTTGGTTGAAGTTTGTTTCCTATCTCATTACCGCACTAGTGCGGTAATAGATCCAAAAAACACTAGTGCGGTAATAAATCATAATCATTACTTAACAGTTGTAGATAAAATAAAATTAATTGACGGAACGATTCTTTAAGGCTAGTCTTAATTGCACCTTAGGTTAGGTTAGGTTGAATAGAATCAATGGACGGAACCAGTCTTTTAGGCTAGTCTTAAATACACAATAGGTAAGGCTAAGTTGAATAAAATCAATAGACGAAACGACTCTTTTAGGCTAGTCCTAACTGCACAATAGGTTAGGTTAGGTTGGTTTGAATAAAATCAATTGACGAACCAAATCTTTTAGGCTAGCCTCTACTACACAGTATGTTAGGTTCGTTTAAATAAACTCAATTGATGTAACGACTCTTTTAGGCTAGTCTTAACTACACAGTAGGTTAACGGGCTGAAGTGTAACACTAATTAACCTATACAGCTTCAACCAATTATTTCTCAAAATGAGTTCCTTTTCATCAATAACGAGTTAGCTGTTCGAAATGGCACACTCAAGTGAAATCCATCGAGATTTTCACGAACACGCTTTGTAAATGGAATGACATAAAAATGGCCCTATTAATATAAACCGGAGCGGCATTTTCTTATTTCCTGCTAACTCGCTCTCAGCTGAATCGATAAAGCAGTAATTGGTGCAGACGTGTGGGCTGGTATTGGTACGCGGGTCTTTCAGAAGCGAGTGGATTTTTTTGGCACTCAATTATGTTTCTATTCGCACGGAAGATAAAAACGTTGGATTTGGAAGCGCCAACGTCTTCGTGTATGCACTTAGAAATGAAGGTGACATCTATTCTGGAGTTTTTTGTAAAAGCAAAAACATACCGAGGCTTCGTATAAAATGAAGTCTTTCGATTGGGATATTGTTCGGTAGACGGTGGGGCAATGGAAACTCTTCGAATGAATTTTTTGTTCCTGGTCCTTGATTTGGCAATGGAAAAATATGTGTTTATTTACAACCATATATTTCCCGCCCTCACTTCCCGCCCTCATTTCCTCTATTCTAGACTTGAGCTATTTTTTCTTGAAGAACCGTGTTCAATGCGTTTTGAAACCAAACATATTGTTGTTGAATCAGTGACGTCAAAAATGAATACGGTTGATTATGTTTTGGAAGCTTCTTTAAGAACGGTTCGGTTTATTTTGACACTTTTATCATTTAGTTTCAAAATGGTATGTTTTCTTGAGTACCTACATGAATGTTTACGTCACGATTGAAAGCGGTTCGAAATCAAACTTCAATGCGGTTAAACAAGAAAAAACAGCTTTAATCTGTTATTTATTGACTTTATCTGACTTTCATTCATATTGGTGACAATTGTATACCCCGTAGTCACGATAAAAATATAATATCTACTTGATTATTCTGAGAAAACCGCGTTCTTGGTAATCAGTCGTTGAATGTAATATTTCAGATATGTCCAGAACGAAACAGAGATTTATTAATCGAAATATTATCGTTGTAAATGAAATAGTGTACAAACATCATTAGGAAGTTTCATTCCTGTCTCTAGATCATAGCTAACCTCGATGCTTTGCGTCTGGGTGAACTAACTAATCTCACGACAGGAATGAATCACTTCCCACCTCGGCGTGTAATATACTAGTACCATATCATCTTTATTAAATCATGATTAGGTACGTTTCGGCATGATGTCTCATCTTCAGATTCTATCACAAAAAATATCGAAAAATTGAATCGACGAGCATCATAGCGGTATAATCAACCCGAAATATTCGTAATAAAATATTAGATAATAATTGTTGAAATGATAGAAGCGCGTTCAAAAGTGTGCGCTATAATTTTTTCAAATCTTTATTGATTTCAAATAGAAAACCTGAAGAATGACAGGTCTCCTCATTCGAAATTTTCTAATTCTCTTGGCACTCTTTTCTATTTTCGAACTGTTAGACTTACCTGATGAGTTTTCCACAATTTTTAATAATTTGGATTTTTTAAAGACCATTTCCTGAATAATGTCAATGGTGACTTGTGCCAGTATCACTCAATTTCTACAACAAGTTATATATATATATATATATATATATATATATATATATATATATATATATATATATATATATATATATATATATATATATATATGTTAGCATGAATATTCAATCAGGTTGGCAGACAACGAACATCAAAAATAAGAGCGGAACACGATCGAGGTGACTCTACGAATGAATAACTACTCGGAGAGAATTATAAAAACGGCTTCCAAGAACAAACCGAGACAGCAGAAAACCCCAGAAACACCGGTCATAACAACCAGACTACCATACATAAAAGGAACCACAGATAAAATCAGCAGAATTCTCCGCGAACACGACATAGCTACTTCGTTCGTACCAGAACGTACAATAAGATCGATACTCCGTAATCCGAAGGACCAGATACCACTGGAGTCCCAGGGAGTCTACGAAGTACCATGTCGAGACTGCAACAAGTCCTACATCGGCCAGACCAACAGACGGATCAACGTACGCAAGGATGAACATGAGCTATCAGTGAAAGGAAAAGTCACCACATCTTCCATCTTCCAACACGTATTGGAGACAGGACATAACATCAATTTCGAAAACACGAAAACATTAGCGAGCGATGAAAACTTCTACTCTCGAACAATCAGAGAGGCTATCGAAATTGAGAAACGACCGAGTAGTATGAATAAGAGAGATGACGCCCAAAGATTACCAAGAACGTGGAAATCCATCCTATCACAAAACAAAAACAAGCCGATCACACCAGAGGAACAAGGTCGGACCTTTTCAAGTAATTACCATACGGACATAATGAAAAATGCAGTCGGACCAACGAGGAAAGTGGGAGGGGCCCAGGTCAAAGATACCATCATTGAACACCCCTATATATTGAGAAGCAGAACTCGAATTAATTAGTCGAGTTCGGAGGTCGAAACTCAATCATCACCTAGAAGATGGCAAATGAGACTTTGCCGAAACGTTGTGACAATTATCCTTCAGAGGATCAAAACCACAGAACACGGAATGAAACCCGAAAACACAATTCAGCATATATATATATATATATATATATATATATATATATATATATATATATATATATATATATATATATATATATATCGGTCAACAAACAATATTCAATTGATTATCACATACAGTGTCAAAATTGAAAAACAAAATACGAAGTAAAAGTAAAGATATAATATAATTTAACATCATCTAAAAATGAACACGTTTTTATGACTAAAAGATGAGGGCAAATTTAATTTCTAGCTCATTTCAAAATGAAGTTATCGTCATATGCCAATGTCTGCTTATAAAGATACGTGTCATTATTGTTATGTGACTACTAGAACTTATTGAATTTTTTTTTTGAAGTCAGAATCATTGGGGTAGATTTGTTTGGCAAAAATCTATTGACAATATCGACTTGTATTTTATCAATCTGCATGGATCCATGCCGACCTGCAAGTTTTTTCTTTGACGATTTTTGAAGGCAAAATGATATTGCAATTTCTTCATTCTTGCTCTGCCAAAGGTTAGAGGTTTTCGTTGATGAATTATATGTCAAAGTTGTTTAAATGACTCTGGAACAATTTGCAGACCTATAAAGTAGTGACACCCCATCTCAAATACATTTCAGTCTCAAATTAAATTGAATCTGACTCAAAATGGTGGTTGGTTTCCTGATAAAACATCTGTTTCCTGAATTATAGTGGACTATTCTAAATCACAATTGATATTTTCTGGATTACAGTTGATATTTCCTGAATAACATCTCATATTATCGGAATTACTATTGGGAAAGGTGTAGACGGTCACGTCACAATATGATATATATATATATATATATATATATATATATATATATATATATATATATCGGTCAACAAACAATATTCAATTGATTATCAACATACAGGGTCAAAATTGAAAAACAAAATACGAAGTAAAAGTAAAGATATCATATAATTTAACATCATCTAAAAATGAACTCGTTTTTATGACTAAAATATGAGGGCAAATTTAAGTTCTAGCTTATTTCAAAATGAAGTTATCGTCATATGCCAATGTCTGCTTATAAAGATACGTGTTAGTATTGTTATGTGACTACTAGAACTTATTGAATTTTTTTTGAAGTCAGAATTTTGCTCGGTAAATACTCATGGTAACTTTTATTTATTCTGAGTGTCAACTCAAAATGAGTTCATACTTAACCCAATCCATGCGGTCATACTTACCTCAAAATGCATTTTTATCGAGGTAAGTGTGAACCATGCCATGAAATTGTTTTGAATTGAATAATCATTGAATATAAAGAATTCAAACTAGGATCCAAATGATACACATACACGTATTATGGTCGGTTCATACACCACACTTTTACTTTTAATTTATCTTTTGCTTTTACCTCAAGAATGGAATTGGACCGTTCATACACCAGTGTTAAAGTAAACAGGACGCATGCGCAGTGATCAAAAACAAACGAAGAAGACGAAGTAATCGTGGGTTACGTCATTGTTTTGATTTGCAACTGACCAGTCACGACAACCAAACTGTATCGGATAATGACAGATATTTCACAGAACACCAATTTTATATCATTTCTCTAAAATATTCAGAAGAAGAACAGGGCTACGTTTCCCAATAATGTTGGTGGCACTGCTTGCTGTGATGACTTCACATGCACGCATGTGCAGTTCCTAAAATTATCTCATTCCTAAAGTAAAAGTTCTCATCCTTAAACTAAAAGTAAAAGTGCCGTGTATGAACGCCTCGATTGATTTACATTGTGACAACTTTCTTAAAGTAAAAGTAGAAGAAAAAAATAAAAGTGTGGTGTATAAACCGACCATTAGACATCAAAACTAATCGTCGATTCAACACAAATTTTGATATTTAAAAAAATACTGGTACACTCATCGAGCGTCAGTTGGAACAAATGAGGCAACTTTCCCGAATAAATCTGTTGAATTCCACTTTGCAGGGTATCTTTCTATGTAGTTATGTCAAACGAAGATGTGTACATGTCTATGCCAGATGGCGCTGAGATTTGCTCATTGGCCGCCCTTAGATGCAATTGTTCACACTTTCTTCGAATTTAAACTTACACGAGCTGACTATACCTAATTAAAAATGAGAACTAGAGTTGTGAATTCTTTTTCAATAATCATTTATTGACTATTCAATTTTGTTTCAGGAGGGACAGTTTGTTCGAATTGCCTGGGCGACTGAATTTGGTAAGCTCACTTCAGTTATATGATTTGAATTGGGGAAGACATACTAATGATTTTCATTCATTAGAACCATCAGTATTGTAGAAGTTATTTCCAGCATTCGTCTGTGCGCTCATGAAAACGAAGTAATAATAATAATGTTATAATAATGTTTATTATGCAATTCAAACAGGTATACAAAATTAAAATCAAACTCATTAATAAACCAAATGCATAATCCCACGAAGTGAAACTTGTTGTGGAATATTCGTATCACTCATGGAAGAAATGCGAAAAAATTATCAGGATCGAAACATAGGTATAATTAGTTTGTTTTCAACATATCATGAAATAGCTCTCTATTAGAAAGAAGTATCCATTCCTTTTTCGTAGGATATAAATGATCTTGTGTTTTTGATTTCCTGTGGTATAATGTCATATAGAACAATCGAAAACTCACTTCTCAACTAGTTGTCTCATCAATAATGTAAAGGGCTGGTTCAAACTTCAGCTCATCGAATGAACTCTGAACGATATTTTCGAATCAGTCGCGATTACGTAAAGAGTGGATTGATGAGGTGACACCTGCCAGAAGATTCCACGGAAATATAAATATAAGTCTCTGGTTTTTTTCAGGCAGATTTGAGATATATGAAAATTTGCTGACTAACTGAACGTGTCCCATTCAGAAAACTATTTATTTCAGGCAATTATTTTAGGCAATTATTAATTTTTTATTATTTTATTTTTATTATTTATTTTCAAGTTGAAACTTGATTTTCAAGTTGAAACTTAATTTATTTTCATTATTTATTATTTTATTTTTATGATTTTTTTTTATTTTATTATTTTATTCATGAATTTATTAATTAAAAATTAATTATTATTATTTTAGGCAATTATTTATTTCAGGCAAATTTGAGATATATAAAAATTTGCTGACTAACTGAACGTGTCCCATTCAGAAGGGACTATTTTTGAATTATTGCAGCAACTTATCGGGGTAGATTGAAAATCTGCCCTTCTACACTTGTACGGATTCAAATATTCATTCTTTTTCAGATTGTGGTAGGTTGAGAATACAAAAAAACTAAAACGCATTGAATTACATCCGACGTGCTAGTGCCCCCCTATATATTTTTGGTGATACCTAAACATGTTCCGGAATCCATTATCAATTATTCGGGTGAGAATACACACTCACTTCTACCAGCCAGCAATTGTAATCTTGAAATAGTTATCTTTCTGGTGCAATTCTTGATTTTGCTTGTAGTAATTGCACACAACTATATCCGCATATTTCAATTCTCATGAAAACGCATGAAGCGCATGCAATTTTGCTTGACTCACATAAGATATAATTAGTACACCTTCCTGTATCGACGTAATTAGCAGAACTCATTGATCTTGGAATTGTGCAATAGTTGGTGAAATGAACTTTTTGAACGTCATTATTTTGTGGTGTGGTCTTGTAGGAACTGCAGAAATATTCTGAATATTCATCAATTGTAATTCAATAGCCGTTGGGGTATCAACTCAGGAAGTAGTTTTTTCTGTTGAATAATTTTGATTAGCCCAATCTCTTTGTGTTTGTGAGCTTTACGTCATGCATTTCATGTATGGTTGCTAATTTTCGAAAGACTACAACGCATTCTGTACAAAAATAACAAAAAATAGTGTATGAAAATATCAAAAATAGGTACGTTACAACCCGGAACATAGTTAGAACTGTCCCCAACCAAGAAAATATCTATACATTCTATATAACTCTCTTGATTTAGGCGAGTCTTGGAATTACTGTAATCTCAAAGACTACCACTCTCTCTGTTTCTCTGAACTACTCCTGTTGGAAAATCAACGTTGATACAATTCGCTGGGTTCTGTATTTGATACACTCTGTAACAGTGTTACCGTAACCCTCCTATAAAATCAGGAAACCAACCACCATTTTAAGTCAGATTCAATTGAATTTGAGACTGAAATGTATTTGAGATGGGGTGTCACTACTTTATAGGTCTTCAAATTGTTCCACAGTAATTTAAACGACTTTGACATATAATTCATCAACGAAAACCTCTAACCTTTGGCAGAGCAAGAATGAAGAAATTGCAATGTCATTTTGCCTTCAAAAATCGACAATGAAAAAACTTGCAGGTCGGCATGGATCCCTGCAGATTGATAAAATAAAAGTCGATATTGTCAATAGATTTTTGCCAAACAAATCTACCCCAATGATGAAGGTCTTTTTGTGCGATCAATAGTATTTGTCCATACGTCGTTTGTCCCCATAAACCAAATAATCTGAATTACATGTGATATTTTCTGGATTATAATTAACAAATTCTTAATTACAATCGAGACCAAATCTGAATTACCATTGATATTTTCTGAAATATAGTTGACAATTCTGGATTACACTCGACACTTTCTGAATTACAGTTGACTAATCGAGTTATCTGACGCAGTGAAACAGGTGCAGGGTGCAGCTGCAATGGGTCCAGCGCCTGACCGACGATGAAATAAACATTATTCTAATAAAGGCAGCCCGCTTCGTGATTCATTGAAAACTGATCTATTCTTTGTCGCTTTGGGATTGAAAATGCCGCCCCTGAAAAACTGCCGCCTGAGGCGACCGTCTCACATGTCTCACCCCTAATGCCGGCCCTGAATCTAGAGGAAAGAGATCGAAAAAAGATGATTGAGTGATGACTAGATTCTAGCATTCTGTTAAAAAGGCCTCCAGAATCTTCACTATCTACACTTCGAACAAAATAAATTTCTGCGGAGCATCCCCCAGAGTCCCGCCTCCTCGCCCAACGTGATTTATAACCCACATGCTCGAACCACACCGCTTATTAGCCTATTAAGGAAATGGAGGGTGAAATAAGTATCGATTTGAAATATTAATGTATTCTCCCGCCAACCAATGATTTACTGATGATCGCCTGTCAAAACATTTCTCCGGGCTATAAACTCTGAAAGGCAAGTTTAGCATTTGATAAGCAACTCCTGGTAAATGTTGATGATAGTGTGGAGAATACAACTGTAAAAAATAATATCAACAGTTCATTTCGCTTTCGTATTCATTATCCCCAAGGCAGATGTAAGAAAAAAGTGAGCTCAACGGAACTGAATTCGATCTTTGGGTCTTTACATTGAATTTTCATATACTTCTTGAGTCTTTCCAATAATTTCGAAAGTGGTAAGATTACATCAAATTTCGTCGAGAACAGACAGGCCTGTATTTTGCTGCTTTGAAACTCAGTCGAAACTTTTTGGCAAGTTCTCATTCAGGGAAGATTTGCCATGAAACTGGTGGGATTGGAAACGGGCAAGACTCTCTACGTTGAACCACACAAAAAGATGTGGCGAATAACGCACTGGCAAACGACATTTTAGGTTCATAATCCACCTCTAAAACTTTCAGTTCCATCTTATAAGCGGTATTGAAAGTAGCACGGCCAGATTCCACAACTCAGTAGAAATATTTGTTTTGATGAATGCTCAAATACAGCAAATCATGAACATCCCAAGTATTGAGTTGAAAAGAACGATACTTAATGAAAACTCATATAACAAGATACTTAGTGAAGAGTATTTTACAACTCACCAAGCGATTTTTTTCTTTTTCTGTCAATGAATACAAAGAGTTATATATCTACATGAGAAAGTTGATTCAATTGTATTGAGTTTTTACTTTCGGAAAAGTAATAGCCAATAACTATCGACTTCAGCAATTGAGCCAAGTTACCAATTCCTGAGGTGCAGCATGGTTATTGTGTGTGTAAGTAGTACTACCACAGAACTAAATGAAGCCATCCTTTATTGAGAATTGTTTTGCCAGCATCACACAAATTTTACGTCACTTCCGGTTATGGTTTCGAGTGTTTTCCTAAGTTATCGTATTTCATAGATCTGCCATACAAGAAATTGTAGGTTTTTATGTCAACTATAAGATTAGCTTAGGGTGCTAGGCTAATTCAATCCGCAAACGCTGTGGCACCCTCGATGAAAGTTTTTTTCTTGTCCTCATATGTATCGAAAACATGGATGACGTTATGCTCAAAGTGAAGCGGACACTTCATATTTAAAGGAAAAATAGACTGTCTTGGTTCTTTTGCCCTCATTATTAGGCTACCTTCTTTAATTCACTTTCTGATAGTTTGCAAATATTCTTTATAACAATTTACATTTTTTTCTTTGATTTAATTGATTGTCGATCTAACAAATGATTGAACTTTACTTTGAAAGAATAATTTCAATAGAGTGATAGAGAGAAAAAGAAACTCATACCAACCTGCGTTGGATAATACTGATACTAGCATAACTCCTCACATTGACAAATGCCCTGAGAACTCAAAAATCCTCGTTGAATCGTCTGATATTGACGTTCTAGTGATTTTATTGGGACACGTTTCCAAATTACAATTTGAAATTTGGTTATTTTCTTCAATAAACCGAGAAGTCGACGAAAATTGTGTGCCTCGCCTGGTTTTCATGCTCGCACAGGATGCGATTTCACGGCAAATTTTCGTAAAAGAGGAAAATCGAGACCATTTGAGATTCTGAAAAATAATGAAAAGTATCAAATAATGTTCGCTTCACTCGAAAATGAAGAAAAAATAGCAACACTGCAACAATCAACGTATCAAATGTACGGCATCCAAGAATATGTAGATGTTAATTCAGCAAGAGTGCTTTCGTTTGAAAAACATTTTGCCTCATTAGATTGATGAAAACTTTTTCAATGGCGTTCGTTAATACGATTCCGGCTTGATGCAGTGATCAAAACAAAAAATCTTGCGAACGATATAGGTCAATGCCTTGTGGAATAACGCAAGAGCAGTGTATAACGATTGCGTTCGAAGAATGCTGATGGATATAAGATATAAAATAATGTATCAATGACAGTTAATAAGTTCGACGAAAGTCAAACTTCAAACTCCGATTCAAGTTAACGATATTTCAGTTGATGACTCTGACAACGAATCCTCAGAAAATTGAAATTAGTATGATGATGCTATTACAATAAACGATGATATCGATATTGACTCTTTGAATGTTCCATTAGATTGTACTGACGAAGATTAAATTAATGATAAGTATACTGTATTTTCATTTGTGATATAATTCGTGATAAAATACATTGATTGAATGCCCAAAAATATTCCTTGCCCTCTCCATTTCTTGACGAGGGAGGGCAGAAGAATCAAGGCGGCCTATTTTTTTTCCTAAAATAAGCTTCATTTTGAACATGAAGTCATCGATGTATTCGATAACATAGGATAACAAGAATAAAAATCTTTGATCAAGAGTGCCACAGGGTTGCGGGTTGATTTAGCCAAGCACCCTAAGATAATCGTACATTAAAACTACAATTTCATGTATAGCAGATCTATGTATTCGATGATTTAAGAAAACACTTAGAACCATAACCGGCTACAGCCGTCTCTTGGACTATAAGTAGTTTCCCAATGACAAAGAAGTATTCTGCACAGGCAAATATCTCCACGTTGGGTGTTGGAGCCCAGACTTCTGGGTCATGAACAGGGCGCTGAACTCCTTTGCTCGTTTGAAATATTCTGTTAAAAATATGCGGATGTACTGAAAACGACAATTATTTTCGATAAAATACCAGACGTTCATTCTAACACAACAAACTCTGATTCATAACACCATCGGCCATCATTTCTTGATGAAAAATAGATCTTTCAGAAAATGGAATTCTTTCGTTGTGAACGTGAGCGAATTTGAAGCAAAATGGTACACAGAGCTGTTAAAGTTGAACACAATTATCAATCAATAAATGTAACTTTTTTTGTTTTATTTTTTATTTATGGAGATTTACACGAAAGGGAAGCCCTGTAATGTTCAAAGTATACTCTGCCGTATTGGGGTAAAGGGCAGCAAGTAGTAAACAAACAACAGTAACTGTATAAAAATAATAAATTTTCAATAACGTTATTCGATGTCTTTGTATTCAATATCGAAATAAAAATTAATTGTGTGGAGCAAAAAAGACAAAATTGGCAATAACTCGAAATTGTTATCATGGCGCTCAGAGCTGTCAGAAAAAAGTATCTTAGTTACTTTAGGGTAACTTAGTTACTTTAAAGTATCTAAGATACAGTATCTTAGTTACTTTTTTGTTTTGGTAAAAAGTAATTAGTATCTTGATTACTTTTTAAAAGGAACTATATCTTGTAACTTTAAAAAGTATCTTAGATACTCAAAAGTATCTTAGATACTGAAGAGTATCTTAGATACTGAAAAGTATCTTAGATCCTCAAAAGTATCTTAGATACTCAAAAGTATCTTAGATATTGATAAGTATCTTAGATACCGAAAAGTATCTTAGTTACTGAAAAGTATCTTATTCTTAATGGTTGTTTGTGTTTGCACTAGTTTCGCTTAGCTCAAAGATACAGTTAAATGACATTTTTTGCATGTAAACATTATTATTTAATTGTCACTTAAACTTAAGCCGAACTGTTGCAAACCACCATAAAGTGATGTAAAAACACAATTGTCGATAATTCTGGGGTCACAGCTGTTTAAACATACATGATTTCGTTTTTGAATTTTCACAGAAACATGAATAAAAAATACATAATACAAAATGGTCTTTCGGGAACTGCATCCATCGATTGTGGAAAAACTATAACCAGCAAAAATTTGAAAATAAGGCAACTTACTGATGTGGGTGGGGGACATACGACTAAAATATTTTCAACATAGTGGCACTTCCGGACCTTCCGGTTATACTGAAAATAGCTGTCAACTTTGTTATTTTAAATGGAACACCCTGTATATTATTACATATTTCAAATTTATGAATAATTCCAGTAATTCCAGATATTTTTTGTATAAGGTAGTATATATAGGTCTATGTTCAATTCTTTTTCAGGTATTGATGATTCGACTCCTTTGTGGGCGTAAACTCTACGTTAATAAACCAACTTCCCTGGCGCAATTAAAACAAATTATTCGCCACGAAACGGAACCATCACGAAGCCTACCTGTCAATCGGTCATCAGAAATTTTAGTCTTTGATTGAATGAATGTCGCTAAAAATAATGTCGTTTGGACGACATTATTTTTAACAAATAAATTCCCAAAGAGTGTATTTTAATAATTAATAAAAAAATCGATAAACGGCTTACTTTATTTTTTATCGATTTTTGGAATATAAAATTTCTTTTGAGACACCTTGTACAAATTACAAAGTAACTGAAAAAGTATCTTATTGAGTATCTTAAAAAGTAACTTAAGATAAGTATTTAAGTTCCTTTTTTCAAAGAGTAACTAGATACCCAAAGTATCTTTTGACATTTTTTCGAAGAGTAACTTATCTAGTAACTAGATACTTTTCCAAAGTATCTTTGACAGCTCTGGGTGCGTATCACTACGTCGAATTCCCATTACGCCGAATTCCCACTACGTCGAATTCCCATTACGCCGAATTCCCACTACGTCGAAAAGCATCCCCACCACTTACGTCACCAAAACACGATCGTTATCGAAGCTGGATCCCATTCGACATAGTGATACGCACTCGCAAAATTTACCGGATATTCTGCAATTTCCTGTTAACCCAATCTGACTCAACCTAACTAACCTAACCTAAAAGAAGCATGAATTTCGCTGTGCTGTTGATATTGAAAGTGCATGGTGTGGCACTACGCCGAATTCCCATTACGCCGAATTCCCATTACGTCGAATGGGATCCAGCTTCGATAACGATCGTTTTTTGGTGACGTAAGTGGTGGGGATGCTTTTCGACGTAGTGGGAATTCGGCGTAATGGGAATTCGACATAGTGGGAATTCGACGTAATGGGAATTCGACGTAGTGACACGTCCCGACAGCTCTGATGGCGCTTACTGCTTTTTACTTCGATACGGCAGAACTGCGTGAATCAAGGGACAATTCTCCGACCCTTCTACGATGCTAAAGCGATGTGAGCGGATCTGTGAGCAAAGAATCACCAACAAGACGAATTGCCTTTCTCTGAATAGAATCGAGAAGCCGTAATGAATGTTTTGGTGCCGAACTCCATACATGAGAACTATATTCCAAGACTGGTCGTATCTGAGCCTTGTCATCATCATCATCATCATCATTTATTGTTTCTCACAACCATAGTGTATAACAAAGAGTTTGGTGCCATACAGTTTTCCTTAAATAAAAAAAAAATACAAATAACAAATTTCAACCATCAGAAAATGTTTTGCTCAAACGTAAATAGTGTGAAATTGTATATCATCAGTAGCTGATGAGGAGTGGAGTATTTCTTTGTACGAAATAGAAATTCAAGTTTCTGGGAAGCACCTTCAGCAATTGATCTCAAAAGAAAGATTATTGCTGTTCGTAATTCCTATCATAGGGAGACTTGACTTTGTAGGAATAGTTAATCCTGACATCTGTATACTAGATAATGATAGGTCCGCTTTCTTTGAGAAGAGACACGCCTGGGATTTCCCAGCCTTGAATTCCACCAAGTTCATGTTACCCCATTCTATTATTTTTGTCAAGTCATCGTTGATTTTATTGACGTGAATTTTTCTCTTAATTTTTGTTTCTCGTGCTGGTTTAGGGACTCTGGAACAGAAACAAGAAAACAAGATGTTTTCTCCAGTAAATCATCGATATGAAGCAGAAACAAAGTGGGCGCCAGAACTTAACCCTGTAGAACATCTGTATTCATTATTAAAATATCAGACGTAACTCCATCAACAACCACATACAGAGACCTATCAGACAATAAACTCTTGAACAAAGCACACAGGAGGCAAACCATGAGACGGCAGTTCGTAAGATGTTGAAATCATAGAATCTGCTGATCAGGAGAAACGGGATAACACACATAATCCCAATTTGATGTTATTTCTTCAAGTAAACAAGAACAATAAGTTTTACCAACTAGTTGTTTCTGAAATGTGTTATAGGTGTTAGAGAACTCATTTTTTGTATGTTAATGCTAATCACAGATCTTCAAAAGTATAGGTGGAAGACGGGGTGAAAGAGTTAATTTCCTCGAAGAATCTTTGATTTGACTATCTGATAGTCCGAAAAGGCATTCTTATCTAGATCAAATTTCTTGAAAATAATTATGTAATGAACATAATATGATTCGATATCTAAAGGAAACGGGTTGATTAAACGGTGAAAAATTATTGTGAAAGTTTCAAACGTGGGTCAACTTGCTTCCAAATAGTCAGTATGCTCTTTAGCTCACTCAATACTGTTCATTATGAATTTTAGCCCTGCAAGATATACCTATCTCTGTCGAATTTCGGATTCGTTGGAAGAATGATCCGAACTTATATTCGTGATATAAACTGAAAGCATCTTGGTCATAACATGAAGTGATGCATCAAATTTTTGTTGAAGAAGTATATGTAATCATCAATTAATGCATTATCTCCTTTCCTGAAAAAAGGCCAATTTCAAAATACGCCTTCTACAAAACAATATCTGAATAAAGTGGAACTAGCTTCCGAAATCCAAGCTGAAAATTGGTCAGAACTTTATAAACATAATGGTCCAGATTGTGCCTCAAATTATTTCATCGAATATCTTCAAAAATACATCGAATAATCTACCTCAATAATCAAACAGAAGAGATTCAATATCAAACGCGAAGAGTGGATTACAGAAGGTATAATATCATCTATAAATAAAAAAAAATCAAATGTTCACCTTAATGAAAAATGATCCCAGCTCTGAGAACGTAAATAATTTCAAAAAATACCGCAATAAACTAAATGATTTTATGAAAGAAACAAAAAAAATATATTACCAAAATAAAATCACTCAAAACCAACAGAGTTCGTTGAATCTGTGGCGATGTCCGAATGACATATCAAACCGAAATGAGAACCAATATGAGATTCTCGAGATTGAGGGAGACAATCAGACAATCAAATGCTTAAAAAGAAATGAATCACCTGGAAAGGATGAAATAACGGCCGAAACTCTGCAGCTTATAGCGAATCACATCAGCAGACCGTTGGCATATATTATCAACCTCTCAATAAAGACTGATATCTACCCAAAAGCATTTTAAACACCAATTGTAACGCCTCTCCATAGAATCGGTTCGAAACAAGAGGTTTCAAATTATAGACCAATTTCACTGATCTTGAACTTATCTAAAATCTACGAAAAACTTTTGAAAAAAAGAATCACAGCATTCTTACAGAAATATAAAGTAATGTCAGATATGCAGTTCGGGTTCAGGGAGAATAGGTCAACGGAAGATGCTATTAACTTCCTAACAACGCAAATAAGTAAAGCTGTAGACAGTAAACAACCTCATTATGCATTTTCGTAGATCTTAAGAAGGCATTCGATACTGTCTGCCACGAATCGCTTCTTAGTGCTTTGGAGAGTATAGGTTTCAGAGGTACTACTTTATAGTTGAGGCTTTCGCGGCCGAGGTTTTCAGTATCACTACTTTTATTCGGGTTTGAAGGCCGTCGTTTTTTGGAATTTCTTCCTGACGTTTCGCTGGCTCGAGTGGCTAGCTTCTTCGGAGGTTCATTCATCTTGGAATTCACTCCGATCGCGATGACTGGAGATTGTTTCTTCGCAAGTTGTATTTATGCCGATACAGGTAGTTTGCGGTGCTAATTATTCCATTCGGATTCAGGGAATTGTCATTAATATTGATTACCTTGTTTACCTCATGTGGGTTCGGAGAATAATCATCATTATTATCTGAAGAACTACCTGCAGTTATTATCGATTTTCTTAAAATGGGATTCCATATTCGGTTGAGGTTGACAGCTTCTTCTTTTCTGTTGAAATCATCCGCGTGTTTGTGGATATCTATTGCCTCCCGTACCAGTCGGCTATGGTATCCCTGGTTGGGTGCAATCAGTTTTGCATTTTCAAACAGAATCCTGTGGTTTCCCTCACTAAGTGCGTGTTCCGCCACAGCCGACTTGTCAATTTGCCCTAGTCTGCAGTTTCTCTCATGTTCCTTTAGCCTAGTTCCCATGGATCTTTTGGTGGTACCGATGTATACCTTCCCACAGGTGCACGGTTAGGGAACAAGTAGGCTAACTCCTTCAGGGAGTCTTCCAGTGGGACGTTGGTAAACAAGGACACAACATCGAAGCTGACCATAATATCTGTCGGTTCCAAAGTTAAGCCTCTAAACAGGGCCATGAAACTGAAGAATTCAACTGTTCGAAACAAGGAGGACGTTCAGATAGTTGCACATGCATATTTGCCATACATCCCGAGGGTCACAAACAGAATTGGAAAACTCCTGAGTAAATACAACATAAAAACTGTATTTAAACCCACAAAGAAGATTCAACAGAGCCTCAGATCGGCTAAAGACAAAAGAGATCCACTGTCTGCAGCGGGGGTTTATCGCATACCGTGCACCTGTGGGAAGGTATACATCGGTACCACCAAAAGATCCATGGGAACTAGGCTAAAGGAACATGAGAGAAACTGCAGACTAGGGCAAATTGACAAGTCGGCTGTGGCGGAACACGCACTTAGTGAGGGAAACCACAGGATTCTGTTTGAAAATGCAAAACTGATTGCATTCAACCAGGGATACCATAGCCGACTGGTACGGGAGGCAATAGAAATCCACAAACACGCGGATGATTTCAACAGAAAAGAAGAAGCTGTCAACCTCAACCGAATATGGAATCCCATTTTAAGAAAATCGATAATAACTGCAGGTAGTTCTTCAGATAATAATGATGATTATTCTCCGAACCCACATGAGGTAAACAAGGTAATCAATATTAATGACAATTCCCCGAATCCGAATGGAATAATTAGCACGGCAAACTACCTGTATCGGCATAAATACAACTTGCGAAGAAACAATCTCCAGTCATCGCGATCGGAGTGAATTCCAAGATGAATGAACCTCTGAAGAAGCTAGCCACTCGAGCCAGCGAAACGTCAGGAAGAAATTCCAAAAAACGACGGCCTTCAAACCCGAATAAAAGTAGTGATACTGTACTACTTTGAAGTTATTCAAGAGCTACCTGAGTGACCGAGAAAAATGCATCAAAATCAAAGATCACATTAGTTCCACAAGAATAATTGAATTTGGCGTTCCACAAGGCACTGTTCTGGGACCTATACTCTTCAACGCATACTTAAACGATATATTCAAATTGGAGGTGAAAGGAAATGTGGTAAGCTCTGCTGATGACACAGCCGTGTTCTATAAAGCAAAAACTTGGAAAGAATTGAAAATTATTGTAGAAACGGAATTTGGAAATATCCTTAAATGGTTAGATGGACAGCTGTTAACGGTGAATACGGACAAGACATGCTTGATTCCTTTCACCTCTTATTCCAAAAATCTACCATATTTTGACTCCCTGAAGATTAAAGGTACAAATGAAATAGTCGATATAAAAAAGGCAGACAGTTTCAAACATCTAGGAATCCACATCGACTGTAACTTGAAATGGAACGCTCAAATAAATTACGTTGTGAAAAAATTGAGGAGTATTCTATTCAGAATGAAACACTATCGTAGAATACGCACTTATCGAGAGTCACCTTAGTTATGGAGTTATTGCTTGGGGTGCAGCTAATAGAACTTTCATGAAAAATATAGAAAAAATACAGAAAATTATCCTTAAAGTAATCTTTACTAAACCATATACTTACCAACTGAAAACCTCCATAATGAATAAAAAATCTTAGATATTTGACAATTATTCTTTGTGAGTACTTTAACTCGACAACATAAATACAAAACAAATCTAGAAGCCATCAGCCATCCATATCAAACCAGGCAAGAATTGCATCTGGTGCAAGTAGCAAGACCATCAAAAAACATCCTGCAAAGGAGTTTTCTTTACCTAGGCCCAAAACTTCACAATGTTATACCTAACGACTTAAAAAATAGCCAAAACTTGAAAATGTTCAAACAAAAAACTAAATCATGGGTTCTCCAAATTCCACGCCTCCAATTCCATCGATACGTTGATGTAAAAAATGTTCACTATTTCTGAATAATATTATGCTTTCATTAACAAATTCAGTTTGCTGGAAGAAATTTAATCATCTGGCAAATTCAAAAATAAATTTTGACTGTATTTGTTTCCAGTTCGAAGTATTGTATCTTAACAATCACTATATGTATCCACATAATTTTTTTGTGTATATAGGTCTAATGTTGCTCGTATTTGAAGCAGCTCACGCTCAAGGTTCGCCTTTTGTGAGTTACCTTAATTTATTCGCATTACATTACTGCTGATACAATTGCCTTCGTCATTATCTTCAGTGAATAAATTATTATTATTGCAGTAATCAGGTTGTATCATCTCGAACAGTTGCTATAGATAATGGAATCTGAAATGTCTAATGTCCCTCTTGACATGAAAGGGTCTAATTATTATTCATCAAATTCCAGGTTTCAAATGTTACAGAGAGAAAAAGGGGGAAAACTCCCATTATCTCCGCGTTTAGAGCTCATTTGGTACACTCAAACTAAAATAATTCCGAAAATTCAACCTGCAATAAATCATTTCCTTGCACTCGTCTACAAACCGGCCCATTTCAGTGATTTATTTTACCGCTGGGACCTCACTAGATCTAATTGAAATTATCCCGTACCGTAAATTTCACTGTCACAGAAAGAGGAAATGGCAGAAAGACCACTCACAATGTAACGTGGTTTCAAGGATACTCCGTTGAAATTTTTATCGATGTTATTTTTCACAAGTTCAAAATAATGGAAATAACCGATGGGTTAATTCATCTTTTTCTATGCATCATCAATAGTTGACGAGATGAATAGTATACTATGGGACGAGCACGGAATGTTACGCATTTCCCACAAGAATAACTTTTGCAGCACTAGCCGTAGGCGAGTGCTATAAGTTATAAGAAAGGGGATTGACTATTCCAGGCGGGTTGCATACTATACTTTTTCCATGACTAAAACAAAGAAATTGCTCCTAAGAATGAGATTGTTCTCAGAAATTAATTCAATTAGGTATGCAAAATTTGTTCATCTTCGAACATCAACAATTTTGGTCTATGAGAACGTGGCTCGAAGTAAATTAAGGATTAAATTACATAGCTGTGAAAAATTCAATTCTTATTATACGTTCGATTAGACTAACTCTCCACAATGACAAGAATATGTTATTTGGTTACCCCCCCCCCTTTCCCGAACAAATTTTTGAAGCTTCACCAGAAAAACATATTGAGGGCCTGCAATTACAGTGAGTGAATGATATGATATCGTTGTTGTGTTTTTGTTGCAAGAGGTAGTGACTAGTGGTACGAAAACGGTGTTACTACAATTTTGGTATAATCGAACGTGGATTCTCGTATGATGAGGATTGCATTTCCTTAAAGGAAAGACGTTTAATCCTCAAATATAACATTGACAATGACATTCAATAATTGAATTATGGATTCGTATGCTTGGAATTATTTGGGGATTGATTTATGCTCGAAAAACTTATCCAAACACTTGATAGCTGAGTTTAATTCCAATTATATTATAGTGGCTGTCCATACTTTTTCCTCCTCTTCCTCGATATTTTCACACTATTAATAAAAATAATTTGATTATTGATGACATTTTCGACCAAGCCAGGCCTCTAATAACTTGCAAAAGTTTTTATTCTGTGTGAGCTTCACATATTAATTATGGATTAGTCGGCGCTAGAATATCCCCTATTTTTAGAGACCCTTCTAGTCCTTTGTTTGGAAAAGCTTGCTGTTAGACTACGGTCTGAGGTTCATCAGCGTGTTTGCTTCCAATTATTTTTTAATTAGGAGATGTGGAACCTGGTTGTGTGATGCTCTTTCATCCCGACTCATAATATTGGATAAATTTTTTTTGCATTACAGTAGAGAGTGTATATATGAAATTGTGAAAATCAACTACTTTCAATCTGAGTCAGTGAAACTATAATCTCATTCAGTTGAGTAACCAGTAACAATTTCTGGCAAAGGTGTAAAATACGTCAAATCGCCAATTTTTTTAAATTTTTTGTGGAAATCGCCAGAAACGGCCTACAATCGAAAAATACATAGGAATTTTGGCGCGGAAGCTGTGAAAAACGATTCCTTCGTGTGGAAAACTGAAATTATAGCCAAAAAACTAGTAATTTCTGAGTGGAAAGAAATTTCATTGTTTTGTTGCTTTAGTCACGAAATTTCGAACGAAATACTAGTACTCGCACTTTTTTGATTGAACACATCAGATTTGAGCATATGTTTTTTCCAAATATCCATTGAAAATATCAAAATGTTTTCTTAGAAAAATCCACCATTGACACTGACAACAGTGACTGTCATAGTGACAACATTTTACCGATAACGCACGTGATGTAAAGCAAAGTTGCCAAACTGTAAATTAGGACAGTGTCGTATTCGAATTTCCATCAAAACATAAACTAACCTAGCATAATTTCAATCACGTCTGATTATTGAGGTGAATCAAAATCAAACCTAACTAACCTAGCATCACTTGAATAACGTCTGATTATTGATATAAATGAAAGTCAAACCTAACTAACCTAGCATCACTTGAATAACGTCTGATTATGGAGAAATATTGAAGAATGGGACCAAATGCAATTATGGTGCAAATAAAAAAAATTCAATAGTAAATATTTTCAGATTTTTTTTTTGAGAATTGAATATTAAAAACAACCAATATAATTTTATCTTCTCATATATTATATATAATGAGTATATGAAAATGTATTGAAATTGAATAATCGAACAGAATAAAACTGATTATGATTCAAAATTTGCAATCATGTGAAAGAATAAGTCAAACCTAACTCGACACCCTTTACTCAACAAAATGTTATTAAACTACTTCCACAGGATCAATAATAGTCGCTTCCATCCTCTTCCATTAAGTCTAAATCTTCAATCGCATCAGCCGAGTGCAAAAAAAACATCTTCATAAAAAAATTCATCTTCAGAAAAAACATACCACGAATGAAAACGCGTGTGGTCCAAGAGATTTTGTGGCGCAGAAAAAGAAGGCAGAACATGTCCATTTTCGAACTTTAAAGGATCATAACTTGCAATTGTATACCATTCGAATATAAAATAGAACATTTTGGAATTGTAGCAACATCGTACCTGTTATCTCTATGCAGCTGTCAAATAAATGAAATTTTGGGAATGTTGGATCAGGTTGATGTCAACTTTTTGACTTGTAGTAATTAAATTCCAGTAATGAATGCAAGCTGTATGAGCTGTAATATGTTCGAAAACATAATATTTATTCAAGAATAGTATATGTAGATATAATTTCATGAATGTAGTGGTAAGTACAAGGATGATATAACAGTGAATCTAAGGTTTTTTTCGTACCCTCCGCACATTAATTTTCATTGAAATGAGGTTTTCCCATGGTTTCCGCGCCAAAATTTCATGTTTTCCATTCATTTCAAGGAACCCTGAACTTCCCCTGCGATTTTCATCAGAATCTGAGATTTGACGTGTTCTACACTTTTACCCAATTGCTTAATATGTATTCATCAACTGAACTAATATTGTTCGATAGTTGAAAATTTTCATAGATAAGTTACGGTATGCCAAAAGTGACAAATGTTTCGCAATCTGATATTACGAAAAAGCATAGTAAATGAGTGATGTTTGCTCTCCAATAGATAACACAATGTAGTATTCTCGTTTCACAAGTGTCCACAACATTCAAAGATCTTATTTTCCACCCCGTATATGCCCGTATCATCCAGCTGAGATCCATCACAACTGGATACCCCCTATTCGTTGTTCTGCGAAAGTAAGTGTTCCAACGTGTGTGTTGAACGATACCGAAATTATTAGCGACAACAGCTCGCAGAAATAAACTTATTGAGAACTAACTAACTAGGGCCCTATAGGCTCTGATTCAGAACGTATGTCTTAAAAATAATATAAAATTCATTTCAGCTTTTTCGGGGTGCGGATATTAGAGCTACGCATCAGTGGCACAGGGTATTACGTTGCTCTATGGGAAATAACAAATTCCATCATTTTCCCAACAATCAGCCCTTGGAATTTGAGGGGTATGCATTAAATGTCGGTTGTATAGTAGTTTTCACAATGAATGGTATTGACTGAAGGATTATAATAGATCCAATTAGACCCTTAAGTTGTAAAATCCGAGATGCACATCATAAATGTAAAAGGACCGGATTCAGGTAATTTTTCCAAAGGATGGTCTGATTCCTCTGATAAGTGTAAAACAACAGCACCATCAAATAAAGAGAAGAGAATCACAATATTACACGCAGGATCAGAAAATGGTTGGATCCCAAACGCTATGTGGCTTTCTGCCAAAAATATTAAGGACTCTTGTGTTATCACGAAGATACGACAGCAGAGCTTTTTGAAAATTGGTTTGAAAATTGTCTGTTACCCAACATTCCGCCAAACAGCGTTATAGTAATGGACAACGCAAGCTATCATAGTCGACAATTGCAAAAAATTCCTGGCTCAAAGAATGTGAAATTGGAGATTCAAAACTTCATGGCTGCAAATGACATATATTTTGAGGAAAATCATATCAAAAAAGAACTTTTACAAGTGCTGCAGTCATTTTCTTCAAAAAAAAACGTATGTTTGTGATACAATTGTAGAAGAATTGGGACATACAGTGTTACGACTACCTCCCTACTACTGCGTGTTCAATCCCATAGAGCTTATGTGGCACCAACTTAAATCGAGCGTGCGCGGAAAAAAGACTTCTCCGACTTCAAGTGGTAGTGTGGTAGAATTAATTAGGAACTGTATGAATGACATTCTTACCGACAGTTTGAAAAGTTCTGTTAGTCATGTTATAAATGTTGAAAACTCGTACCTTTCTGTAAAATCAATTCCGCCAATTATAATTAATTTAGATGAGGATAGCGATAGCGACACTGAACTAAATATAGAATAGAATTGTAACATTCAAATAAATAACTTGTATATCTCCTACATTATGCAAAATTCAAATTTCTTAAGTTCGACCCTGTAGTACATTTGCATCTTTTACCAGATGATTTTCTACACAATGGGATTAAACCAGGTAGTTTATTGCAGTTAATAAGCCAATACCATTTACTGTGAAAAATACTATATGAGTGAATATTCGAACTGCCACTGCATGTGGCACAGAGTATTGCGTAGCTCTATGAGTTCCTGCGGAACATAAATATAGAAACATCTCACGGAGTTTTGTCAAGTTGAATCCAAGCACTGTGAACGCTGAGTGATATCGAGTCGGCACACACTTTGCGTTATCATTTTTTTGTTGCTCCCTTTTCTACATTTGCATTACTTTATCTGCGAGCGAGATTCCAAAGGACTTGGCAAATAATATTGACGTGCATTTTGTCACTGATATATTTTTCATGAAACATCTCTGAAGGGATACTTTATGATGACCATCTCTATACGGAGGGACTCACAAATTGTCCACCGACATTCCCAATCAATAATTTCTATTCATAGTAGGAGAGCCCACGATGCTAAATCGGGATTTACTCGAGCGTCATAGAGACCTATTGGGTTGCGAAGCTTAGATGACGAAAAGAAAAGAATGTTATATAATGTGTACCTTTTCATCGGTGGGAGGAGCGGCTATAGACTTTCAGAAATGTAAAAAAAAACTGTTGCATGGACATGCTCGAGCGCGTCAGATATTGATATCATCTATGTCCTACATATTTTTGAAATGTACGTATGTTGATCCGATTGTTTCCATGATGGGAGTTGTCGTACGTAATGGTTGAAAATGAAAAAAAAAAAATTTTTTTCTCGAACGCTTCATATTTTCTGAGGGGATGTTAGGTGAACCTAAAAAAAAGCTCTTATATAATAATCTGAAGATTTGGATGTGACGCAGACTCGCGGCCGTTATTAGAATGTGAAAAAAATTCGTCATTTTGAAATACACAATCGCGTTAGATTGAAATATATATGGTTCATCTTTACGCCCTAAACGTTGCAGTCTCATGATCTGACGATTATCTGGAGGGATTCACCCTATCTGCCATTTTGATTTTTTTTTTTATTATTTCAGATCATTGAACTTACCTAAATAATTGAAAATCTCAAGAAAAAGCATGCAAATGAAAAAAGTGTATTTTTTTTTCAGAATAATAATTGTATATATGAGAAAATAATCATAAGGAATTAAATTTTTAAAATTTTAATACGTTGGATATCCGTTGTAAACAATATCATGCCACCAGCAAGTCTGTGTGATCAACTGTTTTGGCATCATGGCAACAGAAACCAGAGTGGGGACGGAGTGAGAGCGATAGATAGAGAAAGAGTGAGAGAGAAATAGAAACGTGGAGAAGGGAATATAGGCATCACGTAGCTGCATGCATTGAACTGTATCGATGAATTTTTATTATTTCGGTTTGTGGAAATGGTCAGATTATATTTTTTTGCAATTTTTGAATTATTTTCTTCAAAATGGAAATAAAATTAGCCACGTTTGAGAATGTCGAGATGACGTTTTTTGTTACAACTTTCTAGCCCTCCTCCTTCTTCAGGTCACTTTTGAATTGTCAGATTAGTGAAATATCCACATTTCAGGATGTAAATAACTCACCCTACCTTAATCTGACGCGCTCGAGAATTTCAGATGATCGATTTTTCTTACTAATCTGATCCTTTATCCTTGAAGTGCGGCCATATATATAGGGTTCATATATGGTGGAAGTACTTAACCGGGTACAAGGTATCCCCCTGTATATTAATCTGCCTCGCTTTAGTAAATCCCGAAATCCCCGCTAGGCTTCCCTATTATCAATAATGAGTTACAGGATTTTCAATTTCAGGCAGGATTTCAAGAAATTTCTCCTCGGAAAGTGAGGTAGACCAGGCACCAGCAAATTGTGACGTACATGAGGCACCTGACATCGCGGAAATACCAGCTCCGGATCCACTATTGACTATTGTTCTGAGACTCGAACCTCGATCTGGAAATGCTATGAGGCCCCCGAGCTAGTGAGCAGATGAAATCACTATCTCACTAAAGGGGTAAAAAAAAAATTTAGGAACTCTTTGAAAAATATCACTTCACTTCAAATTAAGAACTCCTTCGAGCACCAAAAACGAATCCTGAATTTATGGCATTGCTATCTGAATCACAAAATAAGACAGATGCCTACCTAGAGAATATCCAAACCACCCCAGGCAGAAGCCTTTCTGCTATTGGAGAAGTTCTTACCAATCAATAACCTACCTCAACAGGAGTCCAACAAATTGCGGATGCATCTAAGCTAATAGCCCAAGCAGTACACGCCATAAATACCCATAGACGTTTCGTCATATTTCCGATACTGTCTTTCGGAACTAAAAAAATCATGGAATCGACACAGGTTGAGAATTTTCTATCCAGGCTCGATTTTTACTAGAAATGCAAAGCAACGAATGAATCAGACAAGAACAGCAAAGAAATCAAAATGCGCAGGCCACTCAATTATATTTCAACTCTTGATTTGAACTCCAAGCGCCGCAACTTCAAACAAAGGAAGAGGCCAGCCGACTTCCGAATCAACAACCGCGACAAATACAGCAAACAACGCAAAGTCTACCGGAAGAGCCAGAGAAACAAGACTCAATGCCGCATAAGGCAACATCGACAGCGAGCATAAGCACTCAGGTAGCAAACATTTCGGGTCGTCTATAGTTTTTTACAATGCCTGGAGGAATTCAACGGACAGCAATTTCATTTTGAATTACATTCAAGGGTATAAAATCCCCTTTTGAGCGATTTTAAAACAAAGTTTTCCGCCACCTCAGAAACGTTTTTCGATAGCTGAACAACACATTTTCCTTAGAGAGCTTAATATATTGTTACGTAAGGGAGCTATCGAAAAATGTGAATTCAGAAAACGGCAATTCCACTTATTTCTTGGGGAAAAAACAGATGGTTTTTCCAGATTCATTCTCATTCTCAAAAAATTGAATGTTTACATTGAACCACCACATTTCAAATTTGAAGATCATAGAGTGGTGCACCGTTTATTGCACAAAAATTGATATATGGCTACAGTCGTTCTGCAAGATGCATATTTTTTATTCCAATTGCCGATCAGCCCAGAGAATATTCTCGATTTATTTTCAATAAACAATTATATGAATTTCGGTGCTTTGGTTCTGGATTGAATGTAGCCCCCTATTAATTCACCTAACTAATGAAACCAATCATTCAGACTTTGATATTACATAACATAGTTTCGGTCATTTACCTTGATGATCTGTTGATCCTTGGCAAAACATTCGAATGGTGCTCATATAATGTGTTATTTGCCAAAAAATTTCTGAAACAATTGGGTTTTATGATAAAATTCCAAAAGAGTTGTTTATTTCCACCACATGAATGTAAATATCTGGGATTTATATTCAATTTACGCGACTTTCCATATCTCTACCAGATGCCAAAAAACAAAATCTAACAAACTTTTTGGTACATTTCAGGGCGAAAAAAAAAATGTCCCACCTGATTGGTAAACTCATTTACATCTGCCCAGCCATCATTTAAGGATTCATGAATACTAAAAAATTCGAAAGGGAGAAATATGACGCACTCAAAGAGGAACGGGGGGACTATAATATTGTAATTTTATTAACCCCTTTTTTACAGAGAAAATCAAAGTTTTATGGTATGGAATGGGATCAATAACAAATTTAGATAATGAAACAGCAATGTTACAATGATTATTAATTATATGGAAAATAAATAGGTGATAGAAAACTCACCCTAATTATTTGAAAACGTTTCGATATAATTTATTGTGAAATGACTAGATAAAAATTATTACGCCAAAAATAAATATCCTTGATTTTTTTTAATCCGTTCGTTCACAACCTTGCTATTCTCGATTTTACAATGAAACCTAAAGAGATTTCCATTTTCAACAAAAAATGTCGTCATTAATTTTCTGTAGGATGGATAGTTTGGCAGATAAAGCGTCAAAACCATTTGCATCACTTTTTCCAATATGGCGGCCGCGGGACAAGGGTGGCGACCCTATGAACTTGGTTTCAAGCCCAACCAACCCCCTGATAATACATAAAGAGAGGAATTGCGTCCTCTGAGAAACGCAAACCCAGATGTATCGTTTCACTGGACTAGGATAAATGAAACCAAGTTGCTGTGGTTTTCCAGTCTCCATGCTAGAAAGCACTTAGATGATTTTTTTCCGGCCACATTCTGTATGGTTGTACTATTTTGAAAGTGAATACATCCTCACTCCATGGAATTCAACGCCATTTGATTGGCAGAGAGAAGGGTTTCCACTTAAGTTTGGTAAATTGAAAGAGCAATTCTTGATCATTAGAATTGACGACCTTTTATATTAATCATTCTGAAATATGATGGTTGCCGGAAATTGCATGTTCAAAATTTTAATTTCCACTCACTACCACTTTCAGAGTTACGAGTGAGTGATTCAGCAGTTTTCAAGACTTTCATTCCCTTTTAACTCGGGCAAAAACAAATGACTGATGACGGGTTTTCGGTATAGTGCGAGACCGTGTATTCTTGTGTTACTTGGCTTTTTGTCGGTATCAAAGGAGGAATTATTCATCATTTAATGTTACAGCGGTTATGTAGATAATTCCTCTTCATCAGAAAATTTGTATTTTTATGTTGAAGATATGGGAAATTCGCAGAAAAAGTGTTTTATTTGATTTCCTTAGGGGTTCTCCGTCAACGCTCGACACATAAAACTAATATTACTAATATTTTAAAAAATCATTTGAGATATTAGTTTGACTCTATACTCTCGATTCAATAGGAAGTCAATGATAAAATGCGATAGATACTAAGCAACAGCGTAAATTCATACATGGAAGGTCAATTGGTAGCCAAATGATGAAAACAATTGATTTTCTGACTGTTTTCACGGTACTTTGCACACCTAAACTCTTTCATATCATTCTCTGCTGAGATGCAGATTGAACATATATCTTTCTCTGGATATTTTTACCTGAAATTTGACAGAAAACTTGTTTCCGATGAAATTCGTTTCATTTGCTTCGATTCCAAGAAAGAATATGAAATCGGAAGTATCAACTGCGCAAGTAGATCAGACACTATTCTTGCTTAGTTCCAACCTACCTCCATATTGGACAGTTACCGATTGTTTCCTCAGGAGATGAGGTATGAAGCCAATCAGTTGAATGGTGAATTGCTATATTTTGTGAGCAGGTATCAGTATCAATCTTTCTTCGTAGTTGTCCTTTCTTGTCTGTAGTGAGCCATGACTCATACTAACCAGCACATAATACAAAGTCGCAAGAAACTGATAGTAGCACCTGAAACCACGTACACCAACCGCATTCCAATACTCTTTGATGGATTTTGTGCCAACCAGCAAAGACGCTTTTGAAACAATGTAATTTCGTAACAACTGAAGAAAGTATGGAAACCAATCCAAAAGACGACGATGGGATACAAGGATGATATTATTTCTGCGGCAGAACAATCGAACTCGTAATAAGGAATCACGAAGAACTTTTGTTAATAGTATATATAATGCAACAATCACGTAATGGTGGATATTAATATACGAGTATTAACCGGGATACAAATCGAGCCGAAAGTGACTTTCGTATGTGACACCCAATAAATACTGAAGAACTGTGAATATTATATTTATATTTGTATTCTGGGTCCCCTTGATATGGGAGTGGAAGGAATATATACATATATTTCCTTATTGCTAAACACAAAACATATTTTCAATTCATCGGTACGTTTCATGAACAAAAAGATGGAGTCGCAATGGGAAGCCCACTGAGTCCAGCTAACTTTTTCATGGAGAAATTCGAAGAAACTTGGGACCACGATGAAACGACTCAAATGCTGGTTGCGGTATGTGGATGACACTTTCGTGATCTGGAACCACGGTGAAGACAAACTGATTCAATTCCCCAGCCACATAAATAACGTCAATCCAAAAATTCAATTCACCATGGAAATAGAACAGAACGGGCAACTCGCTTTCTTAGATGTGGTGGATACGAGACGAAATGACGGTAAACATGGTTGGTATGTCGGAAAGCAACTGACACCGACAGATATCTATGAAGGACTCCAACCATCACTCGAGACATAAACTGGGCGTCATAAAAACACTGGTCGATAGAGCGAAACACATTTGCGAATCGGATCCTCTGAATGATAAACCATTTAAGAAACGCTCAAGAGCTAATGGTTACCAAGACAGGGAGATAGAATGAGCAATACGACCAAATTCTATCAAGAACCCAAAAAACAAAAGACGAAACTCTACCAAAAGGAACCGCTATTCTGCTCTACCTGAGGGGAACTACAGATCGCATTGGAAAAATAAATCTTGAAAAAGCACAACATCAAAACAATTTACAAGCCCACTAGGACAATACAGAAACACCTGAGGTCTGCTAAAGATTCAAGAGACCCTCTATCCAATGCTGGGGTATTTAGGATTCCGTGCTCACGTGGAAAAGTATTTGTAGGAAACATCAAACGTAGATTCAAGACGCGGATTAGTGAGCATAGTCGAAATTGTCGGTTGGGACAAACTGAAAAATCAGCTGTAGCCGAACACGCCCTTCTCGATAATCATAATATTCAATTTTATATAACCTCAATGCTCTTAACAAAAACAGATTATTCCACTCGCTTATACCGTGAAGCAATTGAGATATATAAGCATAAGGATAACTTCAACAGAAAGGAAGAGGGACTGACCTTGAAAAAATTTTGGCAGACAGAAGTACAGAATCCGACGTACGACAGAATAGGGTCCGACAACAAGATATTAACAAACAAGTACCTTCAGATTCGTGAAATTTTCACTCACAAAATGAAACCTTACTTTCAACTCTCATATCATAAATAGCTATTCTGACACAAATGCAACTCCTATCTGTAGATGTGTTTCGATAGTCTGAAGCTCACTTGGAAATTCTCAAGAAAATCGTTTTCTCTGATTTTGCTATGTGATCCTTTTATATAACCAAATGAACCCATGAACTGAAGAATTGACCCACAAGGAACTATCAATGGTCGGTTCGGAAATATTTATTGAATTTGGAACGTGGCGAGTGGAAACCGAATAGTTGGAGTTTTATTAGATTCCACATAATTCGCATCCTACCTCCTTTCAAATTCCGAGCCATTGACAAACCGAATAACGTCACGTAATCTTATTGAAATTCTCCCTCCATATCTCGGACATGTGCGCACGAGTGGATCCTAAACGAATTTTTATAGGTCTGTCATCCTGAACAGAAATTTTTTAAGTACTGTTTGAACGTCATTATTTTGAGGTGGATCAATATTAGATATGAATTAGATTTGGACATAATTGGAACTATACCGAGTGCTTGGAATATGTGAATCCATATTTATAACTCGTGTTGCTTTGTTAACAACGGAATAGTCAGATTCTTATGTTCATTATAAAAAATATATGTGCCTTAGTTTTCTGGGTTTGTAACCTACCACTATCTGAAGGAAGAACAGTTGATACTGGAATCTATACAAGTGTAGAAGGGCAGATTTCTAACACCCCGTTTCGACGATGCGATTTGTTGCTGCAATTTCTCGCGGCGACTTGTCGCTGCGAGATATGTCATCCAGCTGACAATTTGCATTGCCAATATTGAAAAATAGCACTGAATGTTACCAAGATGAACGTCTACATCATCACAACTGAAATATAATTTCATTCAATTCTAATAATTGATATTATTATTAAATCACCTTATTACTCAACTTGATTCCTTAAGTTTCGAAAAATAATTGAAATGTTCGAAATCAACATTCTTTAGAATGATGCCACCACATATTTGTAGTTTGCGGCAACAAAATCACCATAGAAATAACTAAGTCGCTGCAACTCATCACACTAAAACAGACTCATGCAACTCGAAAAACTTGCATGAACACATGCAATTTTTTGGAGTTGCAGCGACAACTTGCATCGTCGAAACAGGCAGGACTCTACCCCGAAAAGTTGCTGCGTCTTTTGGAAAATAGTTCTTTCCGCCTGTCTGAAAATCTGACTTTCTACACTTGTATAGATCCCAATATTATTTCTTTTTTTTTTCGGTAGGTTAAGAACCCAGAAAACTACGGAACAGATATTTTTTAGATGTCAGAATCTGACTATTCCGTTGTTAGCAAAGCAACAAGAATTATAGATATGAATTCACATATTCTAAGCACTCGGTGTAGTTCCAATTGATCTAATTAATATATTACTTGATACTAAAAGGGAACATAAAGTGCTTTTCTCTAATGCCTCTCCCCTTTTATTCTTTAAACGGGTTAACTCAAGAAATTGAAACTGGGGATAGTGAAATTGATGCTTCAATACTTTTTTTTTGGAGTGAAATTGACACATGAAAATTCCGAGATGGCGACTGGGTGCCATTTGAAAAAAAATTAAATGGAAAGGGGGGTATTGCGATACATCATTTTAAAGCTCCTGACGAATACTTCACAACCCTAGAATATGAAATCAGTATCTTCACCTACTACAAAATGGCGGAACATTTAAAAAATAATATACAGCTCATCGGAAAGGGTCGAAGAGGAGATTAGCTTCATGAAATCAGTGTTTAAAGAAAATGGATAACCAGATAATTCCATAAAACATTGACTGGAATTCAAAATCGAAGCAAACCCAACAGTGAAGACATACAATCTGCAAAAACTATATATCCTGTAAGTAACATTGAACATTTCGTCCCTCGACTGTCTGAAAAGATAAAACATATCGGCGACAGGTATGATGTTAGAACAACAATCAAAATAACAAATACTTTACGTTCAATACTGACACATTCCAAATCAAATAACGTAAAACACAAAAAAATGTATTCATCAAATTCCTTGTACGTGCAGTCAGAAATATATCGGGAAACATCCAGACCTTTAGAAGTGCTAAAGAGTGAACAGAGGGTGTACATCAGGGACAGACAGATTGATGGTTCTGAATTATCAGAGCACATTCTCATTGCCAATGGAGATCACACAGTAGAATGGAATAATACTCAAATGATGGCAAAGGAAAGCAATTGCAAGACAGGAAAGTTAAAGGAATCTGCGTTTATCATGCTGTTTGAGTATACTTGTTTCTCAGCCAGTTCAATTGATATGAGTCGGACATGACTAATCATTAGTTCTTGTATGTTTTCTGAGTTATACGAGAAGTTACTGACTGATAGAACGTGTTCTACTCAGAGGGAACTGTTTTTGAATTTACACAGCAACTTTTCGGGGTAGATTGAAAATCCGCCCTTCTGAACTTGTATGGAATCCAATATTGATTATTTTTTTCATATCGTGGTAGGTTAAAAGCTCAAAAAACTAGGAGTGAGTATATTGGCACATTTTCAAAATCATGATCCAAAGGTTCTCGTTAATGAAGCATTCCATTGATTTTCTATGATTTTCAGTCACACACGTATAAAAAATTGGATATTTAAAACAGATCAATGAAGAACACGCGTATGTCTCTGTTCTTGGAAGTTTTGATTTGAACGGGTGCATTACACCCCAGCGACCTCTTGAAATTTCAAGTTGGGGAAAATAATCGTGGGAGGTGATTGTTGAATGCAATTCTCGAATTTTTTCTGAATCGTTATTATATTATTCCTGAAAATATCCACTGATTATCAGCAAAATGATCTTCTGCAGTGAAAATTTGGATTTTTGTTTTCAGAAAGTTTATGCTTATGAATGTGAATTTTTATAAGATTATCAACTCTCTTGAAAAATTTATTTTCAGAAAGTTCAAGCTTTTATGATTATGTATGTAATTTTTTTAAGATAGTCCCCTCTATTGAGAAGTGAACATTTCTCTGAAGGTCAAATCAATGAATGATTCAAATACTACAATTTAATTTTCCGATAAAACTTGCAAAGCACTGATAAAACGAAAAGTCGACTGATGATGTTTTCATAAGTTTCTGAACGAGTTGAGTTATGTTACATTACATACACATATACAATTTAGTTTTGAAGTTTCACATTTTTGTGCTGAATTACACCTACTGCGTGTAAATGTTGTTTTTCAGAAGTTCTTCAAAACTTAACACATACGTACCATCCTAATCTACAGAGCTCTAGACAGAAAGCGGCCAACCTAGTCAATTCACTACAACTACAAAAATATCCAGGAGAAGGCAATCTGTCTTGTTTGTGATTCTTCGCTCACAGACCCGCTCACTTCATTGGAGCATCGTAGAAGGGTTGGAGACTTGTCTTCCCTTTCACGGTCGGTGATCTTCTGAATTGTTTTCAATCGTTCTACGCTTGTCAATATCTACACGAATGACTCGAGTACAGAATTCCCACCCTTTTTAGTGAACTTGGAGACATGACGAACCTCTCTTGCTCAGGGATCTATTTCAATAGAACAGCTGAGCTTTGGAACTCCTTACCGAGCGAGGTTTTTCCTGAAGCTTACAAACTTCAGAAATTTAAAGTGAATGTTAATTCGTATCTTCTGTCCCTTGATTCACGCGGTGTTATTTGAACATCACAGGGCTCCCCTTTCGTGTCAATCTGCATATAAAAAAAATACAGCCTACGACTGATATATAATTTCAATCACTGTATAGCATATGAATACTAATTCGATCTCATATTTGAAGTACTGTCCGAGAAGAACAATGTAACTCTACAATACCGTTGTCTAACAATACCAATGATGTTACGACATCCAGTCATTACTGTTATAGATTATATATATATTATATATATATATATATTAGGGACTTTCGTGCTACGAGCCTTTACACCGCGACCTTTTCAGATCTATTGTGTTTGTCCTCGAGATCATTTAGAGTTCTTTGTCTAATCCTGTCTTCTTTACGAGACTCCACAGGCTAGTTCTTAGAACTCCCATGAATTTGGGAGCTCTTGGTTTTTCTTCTCCCAGCGTTAGAAACCTTTGTCTTGACAAGCCCTCGCAGTGGCATAGTATGTGTACTGATGTTTCCTCTTCTTCCTGACAGAACCTGCATAGCATTTCTTCTGCCAGGCCTATTGTACTCATATGTTTATTGAGCCTACAGTGCCCCGTGAGAAGTCCTACTACTATTCTAGTAGTGTTCCTCTTCTGGCCTAGTAGATAGTCTGTGAATGTTGGCAGCGGTTGTTTGATAAACTCTTTGGCCTGTCTCATTCCTGGTGCATTGTTCCAGCAATCTTGAGACTTCTGTTGAATCCATGATTTAGTGTTTGTTTTTAGTACAGCTTTTGCTATACCGCAATACGGTTCTGGGCCATTCAGGGCCTTACTTGCTCCTTCTCGGGCTAGTGTATCGGCCTCTTCATTGCCTCTATAACCTGTATGTGCTGGTACCCAGGCTAGGGTCAGTCTGTTGTGACTGCCCAGCTCTTTTAGGGCGTCTATGCAGTCCCAAACAAGTTTTGAGGTAACTTGCATTGAGTTGACTGCTTTTATAGCAGCTTGGCTATCTGAGTATATGACAATGTTTTTTCCTGAAAATCATGCCTTATTAGCTCTTGTGCACAATGGTGTATTGCAACGATTTCCGCTTGAAATATCGTCGCATATTTGCCCAAGCTCAATGAGATTTTCATCTTCGGCTTGGTTCCGTAAATGCCGGCTCCTGCACCTTCATTCGTTTTGGAGCCATCGGTGTAGACAGCGATTTCCACATTGATGGGAGGCCCCCGCTTCCACGCATCCCTGTCCGTTATACTTGTCATGTGTCATTACTGTTAGATGTTCTTTCAGTTCGAATGGCAAGTTCGAGTGTAAGAAGGCTCATCTCTTGAAATGAAATCAACTGACCGGAGAAAAAACGCATTGACACAAATAAAATCTGTAAAGAAACTGAGAAAAATGAGGGCAAATAATCGAAATCTCAACAAACCCACCTACCTCTCTGCAACATCCCTTTCATTTCAACAACAGTTTTTTTTCTGTAATTTGTACCAATTCCAATAATCGGGAACAATAAAAAAAAGTAGGCAAACGCCTCAAATTCCTCCAAACACGCAGAAACAATAAACAACCCCTGTAAAGAAGGCGAGGTTCACGTTGATAACACTACGCAACACGTTTTTTATAAAAGAGGAACTCTGGCTATTGAGTTTCGCAAACATCCACAAGTGTTGCTGACGTTCGGGGAAGGTGGAATTTCAAACATATAAATTTTGAAATATATAGCTTTTCTAGACATTTCTCCAGCTTAGGATTTCTGCGATTCAAATCAACCATTTGGTAAAATAAAATTTCAAGCTCTTCCCTATTGCGTAAAAAGCAAAGAGACCTCGAAATGTAGGCATCCTAATAATATGGTATGAAAGAGGGTTGAATGAATTCGAAATCGCTTATTTGGTTACTGAGTTTAAAAATCGATAATAATAATATTTTTCAAGAAATATCAACATATATAACATCATAACAGTACAGTATATGAATATAATGTGGAGTTGATAATGGACATCTAAGTCCCCTTATACAACCGAGTAACCTGTTTTTAACAGGAACCGAATATCAAAAGTATGACAGTTATGACCCGACCTGATCATTTATAGTTTCAATCCCCATGTTTAGTGAATATTTCTCAAACAGCTTTTTCAAAGGTGGTTGAGGATTTATGAAAAGTCGAACTGAATTGTGAGAGGAGGATGTTTAAATGCGTTACTCGAACGCAGGGCTCACTGTCGAAGTTGATATTGTAGTTCTCCTGGTCTAGTCGTAAGGGAGTAGATTAGATAAATTGCTGTATTGAAGTTCTTGATGAAGACTCCAGCATGAGAGTCGAAACGTTCAACAACTCGCACACGGATTAATATTCGGAAGGAATATTTTCAAAACTGACAGAATGATGAAACTTCTTGCACCGACTTCATTCAATTCAAGTGTAACCGGTCCCGCTCTCGTGCTCTATATACGTTTGATCTGAACTTTGAGCGACCGACAAATACCTAGTTCCTCAATTTCGTTTCGGTTTTACCCAGTTCGAAGGTCAATCGATAATATCCCTCACGCGAAAGCTTTTCCGTACTCTCATAGTTATACGAGTTTTCAGACATGTGCCACGTCAACTGATATGCGGAGTTATCATGCCACTGACGATGACGGTGTGATCGGTGACAGAGTTGTCGTGCGGGTAACGAAGGCCGTAATTAATTCCTATGTAGCATTTTCTAGGTTTGGATATCACAACAGGGATGCGTACAGTCATTGTTGCCGAATCCCACGCGAATATCATTTCTGGTTGTGATATCGTGTCTGAATTGAAAGCAGGCATTATTAGAATTCTTGGGAGTAGTAGAGACACATGGAATATTGGTATCACGTCGATGTTGTGAGAGAGTTTTCACCGCAGAACGTTAGAACTGCTTGTTGGTTCGAATATTTGGTTTTATAAACAAAATGGTTAGGGCTTTCGCGGCCGAGGTTATTAGTATAACTACTTTTCTTCGGGCTTGGAGGCCGTCGTTCTTTGGAATTTCTTCCAGGAAGAAATTGAAAAGGTTTCCATTGCCAATTCATAGTCAGCAAAAATTTCTTGGGACTTTTGATAATACACTAAATTCAGTAAAAAAAAGTTGGTACATGTACCTAATATACATAAAATGATAGATTTTCTCTAATGATGATATTGAAGAAGGTAAGTATGATAATCATTGCTATGGTCCATATCAGTGAGAATTTTATCGAAAATCTCAAAACAAAACATATTCAAATAAATTTGGAGGTTATAATAATCATATTTCGAGGTTATAAATCTAGTGGAATCCGCAAAGAGTTGAACCATCCTCAACTTATTTGCATATCCGCAATGAAATTGGCGGTAAAGTTATTCAGTTTCGAATCATCCAATGCAATCGTGATACTGAAAATCCGCTTCTAATCATCCGCCTGGTGGAAACCAGCCTTAAGTCTTCATAGGGTAAAGTGAATTTAATTCAATTAGGTTTAATATATATTTTGATATTTAGTTGAAAAACTGAGATATGCCTATTCTGCTAAAGATTTTGATGCAGCTACAATGAGATACGCTGACAAATGAAAAATGAACAGATATAATGATTGGAAACAAAATTTATTTTTCAATTTCACATAACGGACATTATGGAAGCATCTTAATGTTATTCGTCAAGAGGAACAAAACTTAACTGCAAATATGTAAACAGAAAGATTAACGGCTAACTTTTACGGAAGGATTAAGAGAAATTTTATAGTCAAACACGTGTCGCGGTTTAGTAAACCCCAATGAGTAAAAAGCTAACAAACAAATGTATATTATTTGTTCAATACTGTATATTTTTAAAAAGAGTACTTGTGAGGAATAAGAATATTATATTATATAATGATTGGAAACAAAACTTACTTTTCAATTTCACATAACGGACATTATTAAAGCATCTTAATGTTATTCGTCAAGAAGAACAAAACTCAACTGCAAATTTGTAAACAGAAAGATTAACGGCTAACTTTTACGGAAGGATTAAGAGAAATTTTATAGTCAAACACGTGTCGCGGTTTAGTAAACCCTAATGAGTAAAAAGCTTACAAACAAATGTATATTATTTGTTTAATACTGTATATTTTTAAAAAGAGTACTTGTGAGGAATAAGAATATTATATTATATAATGATTGGAAACAAAACTTATTTTTCAATTTCACATAACGGACATTATAAAAGCATCTTAATGTTATTCGTCAAGAAGAACAAAACTCAACTGCAAATTTGTGAACAGAAAGATTAACGGCTATCTTTCACGGAAGGATTAAGAGAAATTTTATAGTCAAACACGTGTCGCGGTTTAGTAAACCCTAATGAGTAAAAAGCTTACATACAAATGTATGTTATTTGTTCAATACTGTATATTTTTAAAAAGAGTACTTGTGAGGAATAAGAATATTATATAATGATTGGAAACAAAACTTACTTTTCAATTTCACATAACGGACATTATTAAAGCATCTTAATGTTATTCGTCAAGAAGAACAAAACTCAACTGCAAATTTGTAAACAGAAAGATTAACGGCTAACTTTTACGGAAGGATTAAGAGAAATTTTATAGTCAAACACGTGTCGCGGTTTAGTAAACCCTAATGGGTAAAAAGCTTGGAAACAAATGTATATTATTTGTTTAATACTGTATATTTTTAAAAAGAGTACTTGTGAGGAATAAGAATATTATATTATATAATGATTGGAAACAAAACTTATTTTTCAATTTCACATAACGGACATTATAAAAGCATCTTAATGTTATTCGTCAAGAAGAACAAAACTCAACTGCAAATTTGTGAACAGAAAGATTAACGGCTATCTTTCACGGAAGGATTAAGAGAAATTTTATAGTCAAACACGTGTCGCGGTTTAGTAAACCCTAATGAGTAAAAAGCTTACAAACAAATGTATGTTATTTGTTTAATACTGTATATTTTTAAAAAGAGTACTTGTGAGGAATAAGAATATTATATAATGATTGGAAACAAAACTTACTTTTCAATTTCACATAACGGACATTATTAAAGCATCTTAATGTTATTCGTCAAGAAGAACAAAACTCAACTGCAAATTTGTAAACAGAAAGATCAACGGCTAACTTTTACAGAAGGATTAAGAGAAATTTTATAGTCAAACACGTGTCGCGGTTTAGTAAACCCTAATGAGTAAAAATCTTACAAACAAATGTATATCATTTGTTTAATACTGTATATTTTTAAAAAGAGTACTTGTGAGGAATAAGAATATTATATTATATAATGATTGGAAACAAAACTTATTTTTCAATTTCACATAACGGACATTATAAAAGCATCTTAATGTTATTCGTCAAGAAGAACAAAACTCAACTGCAAATTTGTGAACAGAAAGATTAACGGCTAACTTTCACGGAAGGATTAAGAGAAATTTTATAGTCAAACACGTGTCGCGGTTTAGTAAACCCTAATGGGTAAAAAGCTTGGAAACAAATGTATATTATTTGTTTAATACTGTATATTTTTAAAAAGAGTACTTGTGAGGAATAAGAATATTATATAATGATTGGAAACAAAACTTACTTTTCAATTTCACATAACGGACATTATTAAAGCATCTTAATGTTATTCGTCAAGAAGAACAAAACTTAACTGCAAATTTGTAAACAGAAAGATTAACGGCTAACATTCACGGCCATGTACTCCGGATGTTTATGCAAAAGGTAAAGTATGCTAAGCAAATGTCATGTCAGAGATGTTCCCATTTCGCTTACCACGACTTTGTTACTTCTGAATAGCTTAGGATTTCCGGTGATTTTGGATATACGTCTATTTTTACCAGTGTTTTTTTGAGGCAAGGATAAAGGAGTTTGAGCAAGTAAAATCTAAAATTCGTGAAACATTAAGATAATAATAATAATAATAATAATACGCCTTTATTCGATATAAAGATATACAACATAACGAAAAGGTGAAGGCTCACTGTGAAGTGCTTTTCAGCTCTACCTAACTATCCTAAGACTAAGTTAACAGAATCCTAATGTAATCAATTTACATAACTTGATTTCATAAATATTGATATAAAGAAAGAATTCAATTAATTATTACAAGGGGACTCAATAATGTTCCATTGTACATAGCAGTGGTTTGTTAACATCCTGATCTATCTTCCTCAATGAGAAGTGTCTTCAGTTTTTTCTTAAAATTGATTAGAGAGTAATTTTTCTATTCGTTTGGTAGTTTATTATAGAGAACACAGGCATCATACTGGAAACTTCTTCTGAAAATTGCCGTAGAATATTTTGACACAACTAAAGTTTGTCGATTTCTCGTTCCTGAGTTATTTATATTTTCAAAACGCTTGAGCTCATCGAATGAGTAGTGTGGCTTCTCATGAGTCAAAACTTTGTGTGTAAGGGAGCAAATGTAATTTCCTCACCTTATCCAACTTTAGTTTTTTAGAACAAGGTATTGTATATGTGGCTGATATGATCGTACTTTTCAATCAGGTAGGAGAATCGCATGCATAAATGTTGAACTCTTTGTAAACGGGAGATATCAGTTTTCGTTAGAGCAGGTCCGTATATAGAATCACAGTAAGATATTTTGGAAAGGAGATACGCCCTTTGGTCTTAGGACGGCAGTATTACGTAACGAGGAAGATAGTTAGCCTAGCCCGCACGAACAAATAATTGTGAGCACGAGGCGTTAGCCCAGTGCACTAATTCCCGAGTGCACTCAATTGGCTTTATCCTCGAGTTACGTACTGTAGTTTTTCTACTCTCACCATGCTTGTGCGGTTATTTCTGGCGGTGTAGCACAAATTTCTTCGTTATCACACATTTTCAATGATCGACGAGGAACTGAATGACAGCGTATTTAAAACAATTGCTTGTCGATTCATGGGATATACATTGCAACAAGATGCATATATTCCCGGTGAAATAACTTCTATACCAGTACAATGGTAATGTTTTCATCAAAAACGCAAGACCTACGACTCACTTGACAATGACATCCAGGGGAATTCACATTCTTGAAATTTCTTTACAGATGGCGACAAGCGCAACTCTAGACCCATGATATTATGAAGTATGACGAAATTTATATTAGCGGATTCTTTAGAACAACTGCAGAGTCAGTGTATCACTTTCTTTTTTCAACACTCTTCCTAATGGAGGATAAAGATACACGGATTCTGTCAAGAATTGAACGAGTTCCCACCTAAGAACTCGCTATATTTTGTATGCTCGTTTGTTTCTGTTTAGATGTTAATATTGATATGCATCTTGATACATAAATTACAGATAAATGCATTTGTTGTATAATCTCGATATATGTTATGAAAAATTAATAAAAAATCATAGAAATTCTTACTATTCGGTGCTACTTCAGAAAATTTGATGAAATTCTTCGAAATATCGGTATCGACGTGAGAGGTAATGTAGTTGGACTACATGGAAAAAATAATACGTCAATAAACAGTTTATTGAACATTATAGTGTTTAATTCGAAATGAATTGGACCCTCCATAGTCTAGATCAACCTGAATAATTTCAAATCATTAGGAAGATTGCTCTAGTGCATGCTATTATGGCGCTGTACAAGATGACGCTATTTGGAAACACTCTCCAGAAAGAACTTTTATTCCATGATTTTGAATTTTTTGTTATTGCATCCTTTCAAGGGGCATATAACAACCATTGTCACCTATACTGGAAATTGAAATAAATATGTTAAACTGGAAACTTATGAGAAACAATCAGCAAATAACACAAATATAACTTCTCCCGAAGTAAAAACTGAGCAAGCTTAACTTTGTTTTTATCAGCGTCAAAATAATCTCGCGTTATTTTGACCAGTTGAACTTGAGTACATGTGTTTTGAATGTTTTATACTAACCATCGGAACTTGATATAGATGAATAGATGATTGATTATTTCATCCACAAATAATACATTAGCGTTTGATATCCATTATAAAACACTAATGAAAACAACACTTGAATTAAAAACTGAACAAACGGACAACAACTGATAATTGAAAGCAACGGCAGATAAACGACAAATGAGTAACAAAGCTACGGTAGAGAATTGATCTGAAAACAACAAATATCTAGTTGAAAGGAACAGTAAAATTATGGAAAAATTTTAGCAAAATTCGAATCAATTGGAATTCAAATGTCAAAAAATACAGAATTCGATTCTTGCACCATCTACTGGAAATCGCAGTAAATTCCGAAGATATGATTGATAGTGCCTTGAGTTTTTGACGAAACAATATCGAATCGGAGATCGCACCAGGAATATGCATTTCGCATTACAAATAATGGATTAGAGGAAGGAAGGATATGCACATTGATATTGTTAAGGACATAATAGCAATTTTATACTTGAATTACTATATCCTTCATAAGGAATGAGCTTAGATATTATACTTAAAGTATTCTGTCTTGCTCATTCTGCAGGCATCTCTTTCTCTTAGGGCCAGTCCATCAAGTGTAATGTCTATAATTCATGAATATAATTAGCTACAGTACCAATCCATAAACTGTCGAACGATGAATTTCTTGAAAATATAATTTTTGATTCAAATCCACGAAGAATTTAGAGCAAAAATTCGCTAAATTTGGTTTTTGGGCAATTGGAAATATATTCAATATATCAAATTTATCATGTCAATATGGCCGCCATTAATTTGAAGTACACGTGGATTCCAAATGAACCATTACCTAATAGCTATCAAATAAGTAGGTTTAGAATAGTGGTATTGAAAAAATTCAATTATGATTATGTTGATTTTATTTCCTCTCCTGACTCCGAATAGAGACAACAGGATGGTTTTCTCTATTATATCTTATGATTTTGTTCGTGATGAATATGATTTTGTGACGCCACCTTTCCGGTATATCCTCGGATTTTTCAAATGATTCTTCCAGAAGCACGCGCTCATCATAGTCAGGCTCTGACTATGTGGAAATGACCTTGTACATATATGGAGCAGATGAAAAAACGCCTCTGAAAAAATATTTTCAAAGATATCGAACTGCTCAACGTTTCGAATTCTCCAGAGATTCTAGTGTTGATATTTCTCATTCTTGACATTCAATTCAATTGAAAATACATTTTATTGTTTCGTTAAGAATCAACAAAGCAGCCACACATTTTTCTCTATAGGAGAGCTTCAAGCATGTGTGAACTGTCCAGTGGACATCACAAAAAGTATTTTTCAATTAAGTTTTCATTCGATTTCATCAAGTATCGACCAATCCCATCAGTTATATCAACATTTGTTTCATTATCGCAAGCGTAAATATTTCTGTACCAGTTGTTTTCTCAGGTTGGGCCTATCCACTATATTCGATCCATAGAATGTTATCTTTATAAATTGAATTGAACTGACCGCTACTTGATGAAAATTCGTATCAACAAAAATACCAAAGCTTCCTGTAGGATTCTCTACGACAATGGGTTTACAAAATCGTAAACCTATACTTATAAAATTAATTACCCTGTAGATAATTTAATATAAATTCAATTCAAATATTTTTTTTAACAGCAAACTTGAAACTATATAAATTTTTTCTTTTGATTTCGTTTGATAATTCATTTTATTCAATGACTCCTTTGAAAAAAATTGAATTTTGAGTTGATTTTAGGTTATTTTGATTCAATATATGATTATTTTGTCCCCTAGTATTGTAAGTGTGCGTTTTTTTTTCAAAATGTCGTTGAAATAAGGAGCAGATGAATTTTTATTTATTTCATGAATGAAAACTAGTGTTTGGTAAATCAAAAATTGTTCGATATTCAACCATAGCATACTCTTTATTCGCTCATACCTTTCACATCTCTAAATCATCCTCATAGCCCGATTTTGTAATACTTAGAGTCTATTTCTATCGGTTTGTGATGAAATATATAAAATTGTACTACAGAATGTGAAATGGGGCAATATTATGGTATTATACACTAATTTTCTCGCAGATTCACTCAAATTTTTGCCAACTTTACTGAGTACACAAATTTTCCTAGAATATTTTTTACCAATATAATCTATGTGATGACTGAATTTTAATTCACAATCAACTATAATCCCAAGATATTTAAATTTTTCTGTCATCTCAATGTTATCATTACTAATTTTAAATGTGAAGTTATTTTGATTTATTTTTTGTCTATTTGATCCTAATATCATACATATTGTTTTAACTATATTCACTTTCAGTTGATTGTAATTTGTCTATTTGATCATATTAGAAAGTTCCGAATTCATTGCAGTTGTAAGAGAAATACAATCATCAGCCTCTGCATAAATCATAGTGTCATCTGCGAAGAAGTGATATTTACTATTTCGAAAAATATTTGTTGAATCATTTATATATAAATTAAAGAGTAAATGCCCCAGAACACTACCTTGTGGAACACCTATATCAACTTCGATTTTCCCAGATATGTATTCATTGCAACGAACAACTTGTTCTCTTGTTGATAAATAACTTTCAAACCAATCCAATGCTTTTTCTGTTATTCCATAATTTATCAATTTTAATAATGAAGTGGATCTATCAATTGTTTCAAATGCTCTTTTCAAATCCAAAAATATTACGCCGACAATCTTTCCTTGATCAACAGAATTTTTCCAACCATTCAAAACGTACTGAACGGCACATTCACATCCTATATTTTTGCGAAAACCCGATTGGAAAGGTGAGAGTATATCATTGTCTTCAACATGATCAAGTATTTGTGTATAAACGACACGTTCTAGTATTTTTTTCTATTGCTGGTAACATATTGATTGGTCTGAAATCTTCTTCTCGATTCGATTGCAACACCTTTCTTATTGGAATAATGGTACTGATTTTCAAATTCTCTGGAACGCAGCCATTAATTAAACACGAATTCACCAAATCTAATAAAAAATCGCCAAAACCTTTTTCGAAAAAATTATATTTATATCATCGGCAATCCCTTTGTTTGAAAAACTGAATAATTTTCCAATACCCACTGGTTCGAAACAAGTCAATTTCGATTTTATAATTTTCCCCAAAGTAAATTTGTGATCTGAAAAAGGAATATTATGTATAATTTCATGAATACCTACTTTCAACATAATTTTTTTTTAATTTTTCAGTAATTTCAAATGAAGAGCCATAACAACTATCACCAAAATAAATATCTTTATATACTTCTTCCTTCTTTGATGATATAATTGTTGTTAAAGTTCTCCACATTTGTTTGGAATCGAATCGACATTGGTCTATTATATTTTCAAAATATAATCGTTTCTCAAATCTAATTGTTGATACTACAGATTTCCTCGCCCTTTTGTATTTTTTCCAATCACTCAATTGTTTCGTGATACTGAAAATTTTGTGACCGTTGTTTCTATGTTCAATAGTTTTAGAAATATTCTCGTTGAACCAATACTTGGATTGAGACATCCTGATTTGTTTTTTAGGCATAGAAATATCCATAATACCCAGTATTTATTTTGCAAAACTCTACTCTTTTTGTCAATATCGTTTTCCTCATAGTCATATACAATATTCGACAATGCATCATTTATGAAACTATAATCTTCAATTATTTTTCTGTAAGTTATTGTTCTAATAAACTTTTCTTAACGTGGAGGGGATGTTGCTCTACTTTCTATCACCTAAAATGAAGGAGCTATGTTTAAAAAACCGATCAATTTTTTTTTGAAAAATTCGAAATACCCTCTTCGGAGAGTAGTAATCTACATAACCGGTATACTCGGCCGTTACGTTATATGTACCACTTTTTCCATCCACATTGGTGACAGAGAAGAAGAAAAATCTGCTCGCATGTGTGAGTGTATATTTCGTTGTTTTCTCACCAGTGAACATGAAGTTCGAAGACATATTATAAAAATTTGAATGTTTTCAAGGGTAGTGTATAACGGGAGTAGGCTGAAAGATTATGAAATTGTATCCTGAAGCATGAAACAATCATTATTTAACTATTTTTACCCATATTTATGTTTTTAATGTTATTTTATAATTTTTAACAATCAGTAGTTTTCAAAAACATTTCATTTCATTTTCTGAACTATTGTTTGGCTTTTCAACTTTGTATCTGATATGGGAACATTCACCGGCCTATGAACCATACTATTGTATGCTACTCTTTCATGTTTATATGGATGGAAAGAGCAATTTTGAATCACTATATCTGTCTGTGAAGGTTTTAAAAATTGAAAAGTTATGTTACTTCTTTATTTTAGTCAAATCCCGAAGGATCAAGAGAAATTTTATAGTCAAACACGTGTCGCGTTTAGGTTAACCCTAATGAGTAAAAAGCTTACAAGCAAATGTATATTATTTGTTTGATACTGTATATTTTCAAAAAAGGTACTTGTGGAGAATGAAAATGTTAGTATTCAATAACGCGTTATAATAATAAAACCAAACAAAAATAAAATTAATTTGATTTTCTTTAAAGAATCAAACGAATGTCAAGCAAATAAGATTAGAAAATTCGTGAACATATTATATCTCGACCCCCAAACAGTTTTTCCACACTGTAGGTTCAAATCTTATCGATTAACTATTTTCTGATATCTTATGTGGTCAATATAATTGAATGAATGAGAATATTAATGAAAAATAGAGATATAATGAACATAATCCAAATGAGAGTAATACACTTTTTTCAGATTTGCATATTCAATATTCGTTTCATTTTTATATTTGTTGCATTTTGTATTTTTGAATTTTTTTATATGATTGTTTGAATGACCTCCTCTAATAAAATCCTACGGAAGAATTCTGAAAATTATTGAGTATTTATAGTTATATCCAAAAGCTATCTTGTACAAAAGAATAGAGCATATGAAAAAACAGAAAATAAAATATGAATGAGTTCCATTCACCGGATCCCATGAGTTCCAACCCAACATCTTTGACATGATGATAAAATCGTGAATACGATCACAAACATTTCCGGCAAATTCAAAATTATTTAATACGATGTAACGTGCCACTGAAGCACCAAACTTCCGTGCACCAGCACGGTTTCCGCGAGGATATAAATCAATTTTCCACAAAGGCATTTACGAAAATTCTGAATTTATTGGGTGCAGTGTGTTCCAAGTGGAACTCTTTGGACGTTCTCTGGCTGATAATTCCACCACAAGCAATCATTCATTTGCAGCCAGTCGGGATCGAATGCTACAATGGTGGTAATTCCTTTGTGGAATGCTTTTTCATTCTATTCTTTTTCGTGCAGTATCCTAGATAATTAAACGGTCTTCTATTGAAAGAACTTTTTGTGGCACTAGTGATGGCTATTCATCTTTCCTTTGTTTCACAATCTTTTTATTTTCTTGCATGCAAGTCTTAAATTAGTTCAAACAATGTTGCAGTTAACATTGAAGCTATGAATCTCACTCGTATCGTTCACGTCAATAATGTGATGATGACATGGAATAAATATAAAGCATAAAATAATCTGGTTACGCTATGCCAGACCCAACACATTATTTCCAGAAATGTGTTTTGTCCTTCTGCGATAATCTTAGTGAAATGTTCAGAAACCTTCAGTGATTTGTGATACCGTTGAATTTCTACTGTCAAAAATGCGGAAAGCGGTATTCAATGAACAGATAAATTAGAAAGTTACCAGCTGACAGACTCATCTAGGAACTTAAGTATTTTTGAGGGGAGGATGAAATTTGATGAATTATTTTTGGGATTTTTTCATTCTACGAATGAAGAAATATAAATTACAACTTCTATGAAAGAAGTGAAATGATAAAGATACAAATACTCTCTGTTGATAGGTACGTGTATGTCATTCAAATACATTTGATTTATTTATAAATATACCTAAATTCTTAATTATCATTATAACTATGGCTGGTTTTCATGTGAATTAAGGTAGCTATATGCTGGCGTTTTCACTCCATATAAAAGATTGTCAGCAAATCAGACGACCGATCTGACCTACTTGATCAAGAATTGATGACGTAGACTGTAGTAATAACTCAAAAATTCGCCAGGTATCGTCACTCTCGCAGTTTAAAAGACAGTGATGTCCACTTCCTATGTTGCCGAGTGGCTATGTCGTTGCGAATTCTGGTCTATGTGCTATAAAAAATAATTGATTGTTGATATATTCATTTGAGCAATATAATATTGTGATCTCAATTCAAAAGCTCGGTTTAGGAGTAGTATCACAATTCAGCCGAATATTACTCACGTAAATGCGTGTGAGCGAATAGGAGTGAGAATTGTGATCAGATTCCATGGATATGTGGAGTGAGAAAATGCCATTTTTTCTGGTGAATGAAATCATTATAATTTTTTATGGCCTTCTGGGTTGAACTGAAAATATCTAAAACACATATCACTGCATTTATAGAATATTCAGAACGCGTGCACACTCTAGAATGTTGTTGCCAGCAAACTTGTTTTTTTTTATGATCACTACGAAATTTTTGAACGGTTATTTAATATACTAGAACGTGAGATTATTCTTGGAGGTAGGTCATTGAAGATGAAGTTTGTTTTCATCAGCCTCAGAATAATCTCGCGTTCTATTCTCTGTTCTAACCAAAAGTGATCTGTATTGGCGGTGTAGTGGTAAGCATATCTGCCTATCAAGCGGAAGGCCGGGGTTCGAATCCTCGCCGGGCTTCCGTGATGGGTAATCGCACGTTAAAAGGTAAGGCCTCGTTGATCCATTGCTCGCACAAGTTTCGACTTCTGAGGGTTGACGTTCGTCAGCTGGTTAACGGACCGAACAATTTTAGAACAACAATTTAGAACAACGTGTTCCATGGATCGAGTGATCTCGAAAATTTTCAGGAATTTCAACCACAAGCGCACCCTTAAGGCGTAATTTTGAACAACTACATCCTATCTACAGGTTTGTCTGAAACAATATCGCAATACTGAAAGCACCAGTATATAGCCATCTTAATATGAATCAATGTCACCGAAATGTCAGTTGAAACATGACAGACTTATCACGTGTTGAATATTTCGGAATCGAAGATTTGAAGATTTTAATGAAAGTTTACCCTCTTTCCCATTGAAGAACTCAATAAATACGATATCTTGTATGGGTTGGAAGAAATATTATCCTGGTGAGTCAGATTTTTTCAACAAATAGCTATCAATTCCGCTTAGTGTTGGTATTCCTATTTTTGCTATCCAATTGATTCAATTTTCATATGCTTGGCATATAAATTGAGAAAACGCGATTTCTATGTAACCCAGTGACCGTCATATAGGTAGTAGAGTATCTTTTTCAACTAACAAGCATCACTTTGACGATACTTTTACATTGTTTGAAACTTTCCTCCAGAGGGCGTATCGCTTATCTTGAAATCCCGTTAAAGGATTTAAAGCGTTTTTGTGACGCCATCTACACTATAAAGTTGATATTTCCGTTCATTTAATAATGTACCGCAAAACTCCACTCTCTAAAGGCATTGTTTATAGAGATACATAGTAAAGGTGAATTCAGACAGATCTGATATCCGACGTCCGAATCGTACTCGTATCATCGGACAAAATGGGCGATTCACATAGACCCGATTGTTACCGGATACGAAATTCTGGAATATTTTGTTCTGTGTGATCACGAACATGATATTCGCAAAATTCCATTGACGAACTTCGCCTTTCGCCATTGAACAAACAAAACATAACCTAATGTTCATTGTTGATAATTTTTTTGAGGATCGAGTGAGGTCGTAGCAAATGTGCTTCATCATATAATATTCCTCCTTTAGTAAGGAAACAAAATTGTCGTTCGGTCAGGTACAGTAAACAAAAATGTCGAGTGTTTCGTATTTAACCATCATGCCTTTTCAGGGTGAAATAAATCGAATAATATTTGATGAGTGAAGATTATTTCAAGTGAACTGAGCCTCAAGATCTTTATGTAGTCAAAAGAGAAGAGGTGCAAAATATCATAATGAAGCCATTCATCAGTTAAATCATATGTCCTTAACTAGTACAGTAATGAATTAACAATTTTTTGTGCAAACAAGTGCTATCAGATAAGATACCAAGGGCACAGTGAAAATATTTTCATTGGATGTCGACAGGCGACAGGCTCATTACTTGACCAAGATAATTAAATGAGATATAGCCAAGGTGCTCGCAATGATTTATCGTCATTTTGACTACAGTAAAGTGTTGCGGTATATATCATTTGCATTGAAAGGGAATACCTATTTCGCAAATAGTATTTGGAAGGGCGATTATATTCAATAAGGAGATAGTACCAGAACATCCGGACTACTGTGTAGGAGTGTACTAGACATATTTGAGGATTGCAGAGATTCCATCCAACTATCACTGTTCGCAATATGGAATGTTATCAGGAGTAGCAAAATAACTACATATTATTGAAATAAAGTTATATAATTATTATACTGAGCTGATTTTGATATTGAATTGTACTATGTTGTTCATAGTATATCTATTACTGTCTAAACACAGTATGTGTTCTCTCTGGTCGAAATAATACTTGCTGAATTCGATAGTCATTTGCAGGCACAATTCACATAATCCCCTGGGGCGTAATGGTTATTCATATAACCATGTACAAGCTTCTTAAGAAATAATAAGAGAAATATTATCTTTCGAAACATTTAAATTAGTGTCGAGTAATCTATTATGTGGCTCAATATCGCAGAATTTTTATAAAAGTCATTTATTGAAATGCTGATTGAGAGTTGCTGTTGAATAATTGAAACAATTCAATGCAAAAATAAAGTGCCTCTTCATATGAGATATACGCTTAGGTAAAATCCATAGCATATACAGTGCAGTATTATGGATACCTACTTCCTAAATTTTTCAAAGTAATTTGGAAGTGAAAATGAAAATACATTCGTATCATAGATGCAAATTGCAGCTTTTTATTTCATTCAGAAAACTACCACCCCAGAGAATCCATAATAGACATGATTGGAATACAAAGGAAATCCATGTGCTTTGCTGAACTCAATGTTTCATCAAGGAAGATACCTACCTGAATAGTTCATATAACTAGATAATGATATTTGATGATCCATAGTGATAGTGAGTTTTATCTAACATCGATTGGTAGGAAAACAAAGTATATTTATAATGAAGACATGCAGTTTTTATTCAAATATGTTCTTAAAAATTGAATTGAACTGGCCGATACTTGATGAAAATCCATATTAACAAAAAATATATTACAGTTTCCTGTATGATTTTCACTCACAATGGGTTTACAAAACCGCGACACGTGTTTCGCTATTACAATAGCTTCTTCAAGCAAGATAAATAAATCACTATTCTGAATAGCGTATTATAGAATAGTGATTTATTTATCTTGCTTGAAGAAGCTATTGTAATAGCGAAACACGTGTCGCGGTTTTGTAAACCCATTGTGAGTGAAAATCATACAGGAAACTGTAATATATTTTTTGTAAATATGTTCTTATTTGAGGTCACATATAGTTCTTTAGTGATTTATAAATGAGAAAATCTTCCTACTCGCCCCCCGATCTACTACTAAGTTGAGCAATATTTGAGGAAAGTTTCCGCAGACTCCTCAAACAGATATATTTTTCAATTATCATGGAAGTTGTATATTCTACAATGAATTGTAAATTATCCTTTTTCTATATTCGTTTTCTCCATTATCAAATAAAAAAAGATTATATTCAAGCTAGTTGAAAATCTGCGATGTATCTAAATAATTATACAATTCCCCTGGTTTTTCCCTATGTAGTCTAGTCTAGGGTATTCGGTACTCCCCGACCAACTTTCACTACAAATTGCCACAACGTCAGGTTCCTGTCAGAATATATGTGTCCTTTGAGTTCCGTGGGTAAATTTATCGGACAAAGTAAAATTTATTTCATCTCTTCCCGACACTGGATAGTATAACAACATTTCAACCACATGATTCCCGCTTAAAATAATGCACCAATCAGAACATCGTCATTTGACAGAATGCATTTTCTTCATCCGACATCGAAAAAAGTTAAAACTTTCGGATGAATTCTTCCCGCCGAATGACAATTCAAATTCAGACCAATCAGAAAGAAAGCTGTCGGATCATCGTACGATGAGATTTCGGATCTGTCTGAATTCAGCCTTAGTCAAAAATGTGATAATATGAAAATATCATTTGAAGGGGTGCATACTACGGGTAGATGGCACTAGTGTAGTAGTAATGTCTTTCATTTTTCTTACGGACGTCGTAGCATGGAACACACATTGTTTTGAATACTCATACATGATACCAGAAGATGGTAATCAATTCAGAAACAGGAGAGGGATTTTTTGTCAATGTCAACGGGTACACTTGCAGACCGGTTTCGGACTGATTGGACTCTCGTCTCGTCTCGTGGAAGGTAGTTCTGTATAACTTAAAACATACATTTCTTCTCTGAAAAACTTCGGCTGATATAATTCAATATCATAAGTGGGATCAGCAAGGGGGGTAGTTTTTGTCTGACAGGCGTAAGTCTATAATTTTGTTGGTTTTCTCTCCCCTTGAAATGGAAAGAAAAAATCTTCAAGTTTTTACGTAATATCTGTTTCAGGCCTATTGCCAAAAAAACAGATATTATGTAAGAACTTGAAGCTTCTTTCCTATCAGTTCCAGGGAAATGAAAACCCAAAAAAATCCAGATCATTTTTACCTCTTTAACAAACATCCAAGCAATAATAAGTCCATGAACCTAAATTGCAAAAAAGGGACTGGCAGGAACATATTGTTCCTAGATGACTTGATATTATCCCATATCAAGATATGATCTCGCATATCTCAAGTCAGAAAACAATCAATCATGTATCCATAAAGGTAAGCGTCCTTAGGTACGCATCGTACGTATCGTACGGATCGTATGAAACGGATTGATTTGTGGTAGTGCGTCCACTGTATCCGTAGCGATCGGATTGCCGATGCGACGGTCGGCTTTTGAGTAACATTCGCATTTTCGTTGTGAGTGGACGATCGGAAACATTACAGTGTGTAATGTTTCCGATCATGGAAAGTGATGAAGAACTTGTCATTATTGCTTTGTTATTAGATGAAGAAGAAAGGAGGGGAAATAAGAGAAGACATAGATTGTGGATACATGACATATTCAAAAAAAGATCACAATTTGGAGAATATCATACACTATTCACTGATTTGCTCCATGATATGCGTAATAATAATTATAATCAAAGCACGTGTGTGTACTTAGTGTCGAAATGTAACAAAATTCAAATGATCTGTGAGGCGACCAGTGACTACACATTGTGACATGCGTCCACTTATCGGAAATCCGCATGACGTCATCCGCACCAGTCGGAAAAGTTGCCCCTTCGATCAATTTCATCGGCATTACCGACGGACCGATACGTGCGATCCGTCCGCTGCCGGTCAGTGGACGCATATACATAACTTACTATACTAATAATTCTAAAATCCGTTTCATACGATACGTACGATGCGTACCTATGGACGCCTACCTTAAAGGTAAGCGTCCATAGGTACGCATCGTACGTATCGTACGGATCGTATAAAACGGATCGATTTGTGGTAGTGCCTCCACTGTATCCGTAGCGATCGGATTGCCGATGCGACGGTCGGCTTTTAAGTAACATTCGCATTTTCGTAGTGAGTAGACGATCGGAAATATTACAGTGTGTAATATTTCCGATCATGGAAAGTGATGAAGAACTTGTCGTTATTGCTTTGTTATTAGTTGAAGAAGAAAGGAGGGGAAATAAGAGAAGACATAGATTGTGGATACATGACATATTCAAAAAAAGATCACAATTTGGAGAATATCATACACTATTCACTGATTTTCTCCATGATATGCGTAATAACAAATATAATTAAAGCACGTGTGTGTACTTAGTGTCGAAATGTAACAAAATTCAAATGATCTGTGAGGCGACCAGTGACTACCTATTGTGACATGCGACCACTTATCGGCAATCCGCATGTTGTCATCCGCACCAGTCGTAAAAGTTGCCGCTTCGATAAATTTCATCGGCATTACCGACGGACCGATACGTGCGATCCGTCCGCTGCCGGTCAGTGGACGCATATGTATAACTTACTATACTAATAATTCTAAAATCCGTTTCATACGATCCGTACGATACGTACGATGCGTACCTATGGACGCCTACCTTAATGGTTCTTTCCCGTTTCCACTCGGTCCTTATAAAGTGCTTGTCGTTGCGTAACGGCTGTAACCATAGATCAAAACGTTACATATTGCATTCAGTCATTTCACGCAACGTTATACTTCCCTCGGGAAGCGGCGTAATTGCCAATTAATTGCGTTGAGAATATTTAATAGTACTATTCCATTAGGGACCAGCAGTAAATGATTCAAGGCTCATTTGACATAGAACGGGTTGCGGGTTGTGGAAAATCACCCCGAGGATCATATCCGAACTTAAAGAATGATTCAGGAACGAATTCAGGAGTTGTGTTTTAACCGGAATTCCGTTGACAAGTCTCACCAGAAACGGTAACAGCATACAGGGTTGCCCAGCAAAATGAAACAAGGCCGATATTTCATATTTATCTTTGGCAGAAAAAAAAAGCTCGGATCCGTCTATTTTTATTGCAAGGGGCACATGTTTTGCACATATTCTCAACTTCGTCACTTCAAGACCCTCGGAGGGGTCAGCTCCAACCCTTAAATCTTTAATGGGATTAGGGTGCATTTGAGAACGCATTTTGAAGGTCATCGACACTTTTGAGTTGTTTGAATTTGATGCAGTAGTTCTCAAGAAATCATTGTAAAACCTAAATACGGATAAAAATAGGTAATTAATGATTGTTTCATGCTTTAGGATACAATTTCATTATCTTTCAACCTACCCTTGTTAAAAACTACCCTTGAAAACATTGAAATTTTTATAATATGTCTTCCAACTGGTGAAAAATCAACGAAATATACACTCATACCCTCGAGCAGATGTTTCTTTGAATTACTTAAGATCCTCCCATTTTTAAATGGGGATAGTTCAAAGCTCTTGAATAGATGTTCGATCGTAAATTTAGGTGTTAAACGGCTATAGGTCGCCGAATATTCACTGTAAAAAAATGTGCACACAGGAAAATTTTTGTCATTGAAAAAGCTACAATTTAGCACGTTACCGTTTTTTCGTATCTTTAGAATTTTGGGAGATATTTTTAAGAAAAGGGTTGAACACACAAAATTGAAAAAAATCGTTTTCTCTTCAAACTCCAATTTTTCTAAAATTAGGCATTTTAAATTTGTCAAACTTCGTGGGTGTATTGATAGTACATATGTAAAGAGAATCACAGAAGAGTGGCAATCAATTCTAGTGAAGGGGTTACTTTGAGGGTCGTTTTCACAAAAAATTTTTCGTAGAAAAAAGCGGTTACCGATCTTATTTTGATCATAAGTCGGTCAATTTTCATGCTAGGGAGACACGTTTAAAAGCTTGAATCAAATACTTTAAAACAGAATCTATGAGCTTTCTTCGAAAAATGCAAATTTTTTTAGTTATTTCGTTTTATATCTTCCAATTTATACATTTGACGAAATAAGCTAAGCATTAATTTGCTGTATATCAGTTCGTATGTGTCGTAGAAAAATTAAACAGAAAAGCATTGTTTTTGTTTTTTCAAAAGCTACAATTTGGCTTTCTTCCTTTTTTTTGATAAAATGCATATTTTTACAGTTATTCGCAATAAAGTCGATATTTTTTCGTCAAAAAACTATTAGTTTCAATAACAAAAAATATGACTCTTACGAGAAAAACGTATAGACCATTTTTTTCTCAGAATTACTTTTTCCGTCGATTCCTACAGTTAAAATTTATTAAAAAAATTTCACTTCCGAGATGGAGTGGCAACCACCCCCAAAACTGTAGCGGCATAATATAGAATGATCCTTGAGCTATTCCTTACCTGAAAATTTCAGGTGAATCCATGGTAAACGAAAAAATTGCGAGCCAAAATGCTTCATTTCCTGCACTATTATATTTCAGCTTCACTGTCATTGAATTGAAGAAGGATTTATATTGATACTGTCACAGTCCATATACATAGCTTTGTCGTGTGTTATGTAGCCACTGTTCAGTGATGGGCAGTTTTTCGAAAAAAAATATCCGAGAAAATCTGTATAATCAGAAAAAACAACCATGGAAAAAATTGGCAATATTTGATTGTGTAGAAATATTGAGACACAAAACAAATCCGAGAATGTGTGATGTTCGAAAATGAATTATAAATTCAGATTCATATTTACCTAACCATGTGTTCCGATTTCATATTCATATTTGATATTTTTTTATACTTGTCTGAAGTATTTCTCCATATGGCATGAAACACCGTTCAGAAGACAGAGAATAAACTACTAGAAGTTTACGACCACCCCTTTCCCCACCATAGGGAAATTGGGTTGTTATAACCGACCATACCTCGAAATATTGTCAGTCATCACCCGAAGACGATTGCGGGTACCAGCAATCGAAACGTCGTGAATACACTCAACTTGAAACTTGGTTTCAAATTTTTTTCAATATATTTCATTTATTTCCTTATTTGAAAATTTCCCTGACTCATATTTCATATTCGAAAACTCAATTTTTTTAGTAACAACATTACTCCTTTCTTCAATCAATCCTTAATTTCATTATTGACCAAAAATTTTTATTTTCTCACTTGATTTGTATTTTTATCCTTTCGCTCTTAGCAACAGGTTTCAATAGAGTTGATAATACAGGCAATGGAATTCCGAACCATTACCATTCAACTACTAGAAGTGTTTTGTCGAATTTGAAACTCAAATTTTATTATATTAACCTATTGAGTGTGGACTTTGGAGTCAGTAGCTGTATCATCAGATAGCATTAAATTCAGAATAGAGTGGGATCCTCTTCCGTTCTCGATATGTCATCACAATGGATGCACATCGCTCCATTCCATATTTCAATTCACTTTTTGTATCTCGTGGATGCACATCGGACATCGCATTCCGGAAAATTTTATTGATGTTAGATGCTTGGAAAGATGCGATGGATTACAGTGTTATTCTGGAATGTCATCCATTCAGGCGATAGTTCGTCCTGACAAGTTATAAATTTCTGTTTACAACCGAGCAGCGTAGCCCATATATTGTATCGACAACCCTTACAGAGTGCTACCAATGTACAGAGTGCAACCCAATACAGAGTGCTAGTTGGTCCAGTGGAAGAATCGGTTGATAGTGAATTTTCAGTGGAAATGTAGCCAATATGGGGCCTGCAATTTTTCCAGCTGTATTCAGGAATTTTTTGAGCGCCGAATCCAAAATAACTGTCAAATTTGGTATATCAGATATAGTTTCTGAGATACATAATATTGGCGCTTTTTTGAAGGAACAATCTTATTTTTTATTTGATATACATTTAATAATATTGCTATTTCATTTTTCACTCCCACTACGGTACTACCTTTGAAAAAATATAAGTAAGTTGAGTCAGGTAAGGTCTTTAGTACATTTAGACATGGTGAAGCAGGGATATACAAAAATGACATTCATTACTTATTACTTATTTTCTCTGTTTTGCGATAAAAGGCAACATTAGTACCTAGATAAAATAAAATTATTTTCATTCAATCTAGAGGCAAGTAGTGCAGCAGACTCCTTATGAGGTTCAGGTCCCTAATGAGGTCATTCAAGTCTTTTTTAGTGAAGTGTTGGGAATTTGCTGTTTCTGCTTCAAAATCTTCTGTCTTTTTTTGATGTCATATCTTGAACTTCATCAGACGTTGATATATCTTGATCATCTTCTGAGAGGGTAGGTAGACCGCTGAATATTGGAATGGGTATTTCTTCAGAATAAGGTACAGGCCTTCTTGCTGACTCTATATCAGGATATGTCCATTTTTGTCTATTTTTGCGATTGATACCCTGGATATCTACGATACAAAAATAACAATCATCGTAATGTTTTCTTAGTTCCCTCCAAACCATTGGTACTCCAAACTTTAGGGCCGTCCTCTTTCCAATAATTAACCATTGCCGCAAATGTTCAACGCATGTTTTACATGTGGATCCCACGATTTATCCTGGTCTTCAAAGTGGACGCCAAAATAGACCAGATAAGCTCTCTTCACAAAGTTAGAAACAAAAAAATAATAAGAACTAATATATATAAATGAAAATACTTATCGTTAACGTTTCGGAAACTAAATCCGTTCCCGTTCTCAAAACTTATACGTGAATTTCTATTTAAATGCAAATATCTCCTGTTGGCAAACTTCGTAATTGACATTTGTCAAATATTTCAAATCTGATTTCGAATATGATAAAGCAGAGTCATAAAAAAATTATTGAAAGAATTTAAATTAATGTGAACAAATGCTGAAATCAATTCTCGAACATGAAAGGAAATAAAAAATCAATCGAGTTAACTCTCGCTATTTTACCTTTCCCTTGATTTTCGTATGGATTTACGCTAAAAAATATTGAAAATTAGATTATCTGATATCCCGAGGACGTAGCACTACGTGATTTCATGAAAGAACTTTCTCGAAACAAATTAAAGGCGAATTCTACTTTATCTCTCAGTCAACCCACATAAAATTGTCAAAAATTTCACGGTTAAGACCAATTGATCTCAAGTGAACGAATGGAAAATGTCATAGGTGAGTAAATATGATTAATGCTCCTGGAAGTGCACCAACTGGTGCTCATCAGGATTGAATTGAGAAACTCACAAATATATTTCAGTTTCTCGAAAGCTGGTGACGTAAATGCGAGTGGCAATAGCAGAAATAAATCGTGTTGGATTGCACTACGGGAGTTCCAGATATGAAAACAGAAAATACTCTGACAGAGATAGACCGAAATCGTGTTATCCCAACCCAAGAATGCAATGGCATGGAAATAGCGATAATATGCATTGCTAGATACATTTTTTACTTTTGAACAGTAGATAAATTCATTGATCTTTTCCGTTAACTAGCTGAAGATGAATTAACTGAATGAAAGTGGTGCCTATCGATAAAAATTTATTGTGAAAATTTGCAAACACTGTGAAAGTGTTATTCCTGGAAGCAGCCACATTCCTCCAGTTGATCTCTGCTGGGAGAGAACGCCACCAGAAATAACTTCCAAAATACAACAACTTGGTTAGTCAACCGAAAATCAACATTAATGTGCGTATTGTTCAGTAATATTAAAACTATTCTTAAACCTTTCTCTTCCTTTTCCACGAACTACTGACCGTCTCCGTCCCTGACTGGAGATGAAAAATTGATGCGATTCAAATGTGAAAGAAGAAAGTAAACGAATTGTATTTCATAAGTATCCCAGATTTTTGTTGATTCATCGAAAACAATTTTCCTCGCCAGAAAGTTCGAAAAAAAATGAATAACCACCGATCCAGTAAAAAGTCTGAATATGAACAATTATACGGAGCCAATACAGCCCATTGTCTTTATACTCTCTACGCACTCTCTAATCAAAACTGGGGTACTTTAAACGGCCACTACAGTTTATTGCCAACAACCTTTTAAGAGAAGTTCGACGATTCCTTCGTGTCACCAATATCCTCCAAATCTCTTGTTGATGATAAAACATATGTGCTACTTCCATTCTTTGATATATATATTTATATATATATATATATATCTTATATATATATATATAGATATAGATATATATTTATATATAATATATATATATATATATATATATATATATATATATATATATATATATATATATAAGCATACCACTATCTACCGAGCGTCCGTACATTAACAAATTACTATCTTCCAAGCGTCCGGCTCCAACAGAGCGTCCATATATGGACGCTCTGAAGAAACTGTGTAGAATCTGAACTCAGAGCACCAGAGTAGTTCACATATTTGAAAATTCGTTGGACGCCTTCTTGATAGTTGTGCAAATTTTTCGAATACTTTTGTATATTATTAGTTCATCAGGTTTGCCGCCAGCGACGCAAGGAGCATTTCTGAATATTCATTGAAAGGTATATATTACTTTCGGACCGTCGATTTCCAAGCGTCTTTCAATTTCTGAAGAAGAGGCAACGCTGAATAGGGGCTGATTTCAGAAGGCAGCGTGTTTTAAAAAGTGCAGTATTTGTTGACAAACATTCGTTGAGTGAAGAGTGAGTGATATTTGATAAACCGATTTCAGGGAAGTTATGAATCAAATGAGGTTTTGACACACACTCATGACTACTTTGTATTCTTTCGCTGTTTCTGCTTGAGTTCATCAACGCACAGACCTAGAGTAGGGGGTTTTTCAAGGCGAACTAAGCTTTTCGCGGGAAACCACACCATTCCTAGCTTCTTCAAAGGCTAGCCACTCGCGCCAGCAAAACGTCAGGAAGAAATTCCAAAAAACGACGACCTCCAAACCCGAACAAAAGTAGTGATACAGATGGCTTTTCCTTCAAGGATATCATGCCAGAGTGGTGATAGGATGTCGTGTGTGTCCAATATCCTTTACAACTATTTGGTTTGAACCTCACAACAGGGAGAACAAAAAATTAATTTCAATTCGTTATTTACAACCTCTATGGATTGTGTAATAGATCATTCATCAACTAGCCCCCATGAATTGAATGAATCGAAATAATTCATAATCGGTATTTTTGATACATGGTGGTAAAAAAAAATTGGTTTGAAAACCATTTGTTTTTCATTCCGGATACGCGATGTAATATCATATACAGGGTGGCTCATCGAAAATATATCGCAAGGCATTAGAGGCTGGAAAATTAATTTCGATAAAATCCGAATACACGTCAGAAGGACAATTTTTGACAAAAAATTAAAAATTTTATTTGATTCAACTCAAAAACATACCGTATTAGTTAAGTGAATGTGCACACTGTTGAACGCTTATCTTTGGATCTTTCGGAGTGCTGTGAACTTTGGTTTTATATGCTCAAAAAAAACTAAAAGACTCAAGTCGGGCGACCAAGAGGGCCACTCAGTTGCACCCCTTCGTTTACCCAGGGACCTGGAAACGTGCCATTCGAGTAATTGCGTACATTCAGCAAGTAATGGGGGGAGCTCCGTTTTGTGGAAAAATATTTCTTGTGCATCACATGCAGGGTCATTCTCTATGATATTTGTCATTCTATATGATATTTGTAATTGCGTACATTCAGCAAGTAATGGGGGAGAGCTCCATTTTGTGAAAAAATATTTCTTGTGCATCACATGCAGGATCATTCTCTATGACATTTGTTATAAATGAGTCGATGGCAATTTGTAGTGAATCCAGATACAGGACACACGATGAAAATTACCTGTTATTGAATAATACCAAGCTAGGTAGGGTCCCATCAGAAAAACAGGGAGTTCTGCCAATAATCTCGAGCCCTATGAATGTTGTCTTATTAACTCAGGTGGTCAGTCAGTATACTCAATAACGATCGGAAATTCTGAATCGATTGAAACGTCGCGTCGTGCTGATACTAACAACTCAGACAATGGAAGTCTGCGATAACAGTAGCAAATTCACATCACTCTAAAAATTAAAAAAAATATATGCGAAGGATCTGCACAGCATTAAAAAAGAAACCTCTCGAATAAATTTATTGGAATAAAACGGTCAGTATTTAGGTGAAATGAAATCGGTTCTTGCATTTTTCGTCGAAGGTAGTGTTGAAATTTTGAAATTCGATATTTTCTGAACGAGAAATATCTTATTTGAAGAGTTATCATTTCATTTACTTCTTTCTGAATGATTCGAGTGCGAACGCCTAACGCTCCACTTAGGGGAAGGTTTGGTTATGCTTTTGTTGCTGTTGTTGTGAAACTCACACCTAAAACTCCAGAAAATTGCATGTATTCATGCAGGTTTTTCGAGTTGCATGATTTTTTTTTGGTGCGATAAGTTGCTACGTCTGTTTTCGGGTATGTTGGGCCACAAAAAATATTTGATATCATTCAGTGTCTCAGAACTTCGTATTTTCTTATGAAAATATTGGCGTGGAATCATGAAAATTTTTTTGCAATCATTATTATATCCATCCGTACAGTGGCAACTGTAGTAACCTTTTTCAATTAAAAAAGACTACCAATTCTAGCCCTATACAGTGTCATCCCCAAAGTATGCACCATATGGGAAACTCATTTATTAAGGGTCTTTCGACGAAAAGTTATTCCTGATAAAAGTTTGTGCATCCCCTGAAACCGAATATGCACCAACAAAATACGGTAAAACAGACGTTATATACGAGGAGCCTTCAAATATTTGATTTTGAGACAATAGTAAAGTACTCTTATTCTGAAAAATATCGGGAAATGTTATTTGGAAAAGTTGTTCAGCATCAAAAAATACATCCAGGTTTGAAGGCATGGCCATCTGAGTGGAGTTTAATTTTCTACTCACTTTTCTCTAATGGGGACTACGAAAACAAAAATTTGTTAAAACGATAAATAGACAGCATCCTGTATACCACGGTTTATTTTAGGCTGTAATATTACAAATCACACAAGTAAGGTGTTACCCACGGTCAATTTTTTTGACGAGTTAAATAATTTTTTAAGTTTTTGGTGCAAGGTTATTTTTATTTTTTGTTGACACCGAATGTTACTGAAAATTCAGTATCACTACTTTTATTCGGGTTTGAAGGCCGTCGTTTTATGGAATTTCTTCCTGACGTTTCGCTGGCTCGAGTGGCTAGCTTCTTCAGAGGTTCATTCATCTTGGAATTCACTCCGATGACTCCAAGATGAATGAACCTCTGAAGAAGCTAGCCACTCGAGCCAGCGAAACGTCAGGAAGAAATTCTAAAAAACGACGGCCTTCAAACCCGAATAAAAGTAGTGATACTGAAAACCTCGGCCGCGAAAGCCTCAACTATTTTACTGAAAATTATACAGTATTCTAACAATAACTTAATATTCGATAATATCAAGTCACAAAACGTCAAAATAGGTATTTTGGAAAAAACTCATTGATTTTCTGGAGATTTTCTTGTCCAAAATAGTTATGAAGAAAATGAGTAAAAATGTTAAACTTCACTTAGATGGCCATGCCTTCGAATCTGGATGTATTTTTCGATGCTGAACAACTTTTCCAAACAACATTTTCCGAGATTTTTCAAAATACTCTTGTCTCAAAATCAAAAATTTGTATATTACGTGTGTTTTACTGTATTTTGTTGGTGCATGTTTAGTTTTAGGGGATACACAAACTCTTATCAGGAATAACTTTTTGTCGGAAAACCCTCAATAAATAAGTTTCCCATATGGTGCATACTTTGGGGATGACACTGTATATGTTTGGCACGCCTCTCAACATACATTTTGGCTGCTCATTACTCGGCTCATTACAAACACAAGTGAACACTTTGCCGTGTACCCTTTTATAACAGAGTATCTCCACAAATAAATTTTTCTTAATATATTTATTTATTTTTTATGAGTTGGAATGTGATTCTTAGGGCCATTTTCCAGATATGTGGTCATGTCATGATTTAGTAATGTTTGAAGAAAAGTATATAATTTCTTGTACGGACTGGTATTGAGTAAGCTTAATACAAAGCTAAATAACGAACAACATGACCACAGGTAGTGTGGCAATTAAAATAACAAGTAAATAGTGAAATTAAAAAAGTATCAAAGCAAAATATCAGAGCTCAGAAAGTCAACCCACGAGTAGCATCTTAAAGTTACCTATTGCCGTTAAGGTTTAATCTGGCATCATCGCCGGGCGCTTACGAATCGGAAGGACGAAAGTAAAATATATAAAGCGGACGCCAGCTAGCGGAAATTCTTGAATATATTGGACGCTGAGAGGGGGCTCCATGAAAGGACGCTAAGGAATGGACAAAAGAAAATTCCAATTATTTATAGTCGAAAAACAAAGTCCAAACAGTTTCCATGACACGTCGTGTATGAATCTTGAAAATATTCATCTGTACAACTACAGGTTTCTTGAGAACTACATGACGGACGCTCAGAGATTGAGTTGTGAAAAGACGCCAGGAAGATAGCTGGATGTATATATATATATATATATATATATATATATATATATATATATATATATATATATATGATGCGTTGTTTTTTTCGGGTTTCATTCTGTGTTCTGTGGTTTTGATCCTCTGAAGGATAATTCTCACAACGTTTCGGCAAAGTTTCATTTGCCATCTTCGATCTCCGAACTCGACTAATTAATTCGAGTTCTACTTCTCAATATATAGGGGTGTTCATTGATGGTATCTTTGATCTGGGCCCCTCCCACTTTCTTCGTTGGTCCGACTGCATTTGTCATCGTGTCTGGGTAATTACGTGGTAAGGTCCGATATTGTTCCTCTGGTGTAATCGGCTTGTCTTTGTTTAGTGATATAATGGATTTCCACGTTCTTGGTAATCTTTGGGCGTCGTCTCTCTTGTTCATGCTACTCGGTCGTTTCTCAATTTCTATAGCCTCTCTGATTGTTCGAGAGTAGAAGTTTTCATCGCTTGCTAATGTTTTTGTGTTTTTGAAATTGATGGTATGTCCTGTCTCCAATACGTGATTGAAGATGGAAGATGTGGTGACTTTTTCTTTCACTGATAGCTCATGTTCATCCTTGCGTACGTTGATCCGTCTGTTGGTCTGGCCGATGTAGGACTTGTTGCAGTCTCGACATGGTACTTCGTAAACTCCCTGGGACTCCAGTGGTATCTGGTCCTTCGGATTACGGAGTATCGATCTTATTGTACGTTCTGGTACGAACGAAGTAGCTATGTCGTGTTTGCGGAGAATTCTGCTGATTTTATCTGTGGTTCCTTCTATATATGGTAGTGTAGTTGTTATGACCGGTGTCAGGAGTTTTTTGCTGTTTCGGTTTGTTCTTGGAAGCCGTTTTTATAATTCTCTCCGAGTAATTATTCATTCGTAGAGTTTCCTCGATCGTGTTCCGCTCTTGTTTTTGATGTTCGTTGTCTGCCAACCTGATTGAACGTGTAATTAGTGTTTTTGCCACAGCGTTTAGGTGGTGATGTGAATTTGTGTTCAGGTATCTGTTTGTATGTGTTGCTTTGCGATATACCGTTGCTTTGCGATATATATATATATATATATATATATATATATATATATATATATATATAATTTGCATAATCTAGAAATGTAATTTCGGAGCTGAGGAGTAGGGAAAACTATTTCCAGTCCTTTTGTGGATGGTGACCTTTATGTTCGTTTTTTTTCTTTGGTATTGGTTGAACAATTAGGTTTCCAATCATATGGAAATAGCTTTTAGGGAGACATAAATGTGTGTTGGAAAGGGAAGTTCAAAGGGACTCCAGTAAGGGCTCCAGGTTTATGCCATGTGAACCTTGAGCATTGGATTCATGATTATATAAAATATTCTGAATGACTTCCTGGCTAAACATCCGATATTGTAATCAATCCGCACTTTCGTGTCTATTTGTTCGATATATTTCAATGGTTTCCGGATCAGTCTATTTCAAGAATAACTTAATTTGCAATATTTCTTAATTCACCATTCTTGAAATAGACTATAACTGAAATAGCTGAAATGCCACTAGCAAAGTAGTTATTCAATTCTCCTACGTTTCACAAGTGCTTTGTTGAAAAATGACGATCCTTTTGCATGCCTAACTACTGACATCCTTCTAGATCTTGTCCACGTTACGACAAGCGAGAGTGACATAGTTAATCACTGAAATTTCTTAAAAATGCACATGACAGTACTTTCACACGTGAGCACTCAATGCCTGCATCACTAAGAACTACTGTCAACTGATTTGAACATATATTTCACTGAAAACTTAGAAAATATCTCAAGCGAACTACATACTCACCCTAATAAGTCATATTGAATACTGATATAAATATGAACAACGCCATGCTACTAGGACAATCAAGTGTTTTTGACACTTTCCTTGACCACGGTTTCCCTACGAAGGCTGTGACAATGTTCGTATAGGACACAACTGCAGTATCGTTACTTATAAATGGTATGAAAACTTTGGCATATTCATTCCTCAATTTTCATTATTAGAGAATTTAACTGAAATTTATTTCCACTCAGGGCGGGGAGAACAGAACGATTATGTTGAGTTTCAATTAGAAAAAACTTCCCTCCAAATTATAACTTGTATGATTTCCTATAGAAAAAATATATCGCAGCGAACGTTTCTTGTTCTTAATAATGTATTCACGTCATTATTGAATGAACTTTCTGTTATTCAGTTTTTGAACCTACACTAATTGACTTTTGCATCTAATCTACCCTTTTGAGAAGAATCTCAATCTTCCATTTTTAGAGCATGAGTTCATGAATTCTGAGAACAGGTGTTAGCGAACAAGCAGTGAGGAGAGAGAGAGTAAATCCCACTCGGCCACCAACCTGCTACATAATCCAATAATAGCATGAAGAAGGACATCGAGAAAAAAAGTGTGCAAATGGCAAAATAATAGTTCCCACTATATCGATTACAATGTTCGACCATCAAATAAATGGTGTTGGTTTGTGCCTGAACAAACTCCTTTTGATATATACGAATATACGTAATTCGTAATGTTATATATGTCAAGGAATTAATTTTTTCTCCTGGGGGAGCAATGCTAGAATCGTTAAGAAACGAACACCCTATCGTAAAATATCGAAATGTATATAAATATATCCTTTCGTGTGTGTGCTTTCAACTGGGAAATTTCTCTAAAAAATTATTTTCCTGTTTGTTCTCGAATGAAAGACTTTGGCAAATTAGGCAATATATCAAACGAATAGAGAACTACTCCAGCAAATTATAATTCAAGTTCAGAAACTCAAGAAATACTCTCGGCACTTTCCTTCTCCGGAAAAGAGCTGAGAAAATTAGATCCTCTCAACAGAGCTCTGTTTGGTAAATACACTCATATATCATGGAAATAATGAATTCCATTCTGAATTATTGCCGGGTTTTCTGTATTTTGTCGGGCGAACAGTAGAAAAATTAGATGAAGCCGCTTTTGTCTGAAATAATTCCCACTGATTTGGTCCATTGAGAACTGGAATGTTGATTGAATAGCGATTGGATTTCTCCTTAGGTTCTTTCGGGCCAATCTTGGTTGGATATGATTATAGAAAAATCGATTTAAAATGGAATTGGTCTTGGAAATGATCTATCTCGGAGAATTAAAGGCGGAGTTGTTCGTCCTTCCAAATAACTTGTTTAACTTATCGTCAGAGTTCTTTTCTTTGTGAACTGAGCAAAGTTTTCTAGGGGAAGGAAGTGTATTTTGGGTTTGATCAATTTTCCTTTGGCTTTTTTCTTCTCCGGATCAAAAAATAGAAATTACAACTTCTATGGAAAGAAATCATTTTTCGAACAATTCGTTCAGGCCAGTCTCAAATTACCTACACGGTAGGTTTTGGCTGGCACCTGTCAGAAAACAACTACTCCCCTGATACCACGAAGGGCTTTCGGCGATACAATTTGATTCAACGCCAGTCATCAAGTAAGCCCATTGACTATGTCGAATGTTTCTATGGAAGGGGAAAATCTTAAAAAAAAATACAAACTCTCAGTTACGTGTATATCATTCAGAGACGTTCGATTCATTTACAAAAAGAAAGAAAGAGTCCATCTGAAACAGCTATTTCACGGCCTATATGATACAACGGGCAATAGTTTACATAGGAATCACTTTTTCTTACTATTTGCATACAGAACATATAAAAATTGAAATAAATACGTAGCAAACAGAAGAATATCTACCCAACCAAAAGAGAGAGCTATTTGTAAAATATCACTCACCAGGAAAGAATAGTTTGGGTACCAGGGCATAATACTAGTTACTAAATCTTGACTCGAATAATTTTTGTCAAAAAAATTTTGTGTGAAAAAAAATTTTCATACATAAAATTTAACTGAAAGGGAAGTTATTCATAAAGAAACAGCAACATCAATTCCATTTTTCCTCACTTATAATATCACAAGGTCTCAAATTATTTTCGGAAAATTTCTAGATGGCACGAATTTTTTTATTTTTTTTTCATTTTTGCCGAAAAAAAATCCAGGAATGAATTAAGCTTGCGTTATTCGTTGAATAAAAAAAATACCAACTTCAGTTACACCAAATGCTAGAGTTCAGATGGGTACTAGTTCAGTTTATCGCCCTTTCATAATTTTAGGTCAGCAAAGTTGAAATTGAAGTAGAAATGTATTTTGCATTATTCACAGGTTTATCTACATTATATAAGGGTTGTAGATCATATGTTTATGTTTTGAACTGTCAGAAAATCTCCACTAAAATATCGTTGCGCCTCGAAAAAGTTCCCGGAATTTTTTTTGTTGCCATAGTAACTAGTAAACATTGGGAAATCTCTTATTGAGAAGTAGAGGTCTGGAATTTTCAATGAAATTATATAACATGTGATGATCACTATAGGAATCATCTGAATTGAACATTCTTGTCGGAATATGTTCACATTCAGAAAAAAATTATAACAATTAGATTTTACTTCAAGAAAAAATATGCTGGTGATGAAGTATACATACAGTGTGGTCCACTAAGTCTGCAACAAATGGGAAACTTTTTTATTATCGATTTCTCAGAAAATTTTATTCCTGACAAAAGTTGGTGCATGTTCCAAAACTATACCAAGTGTACCTGAAATGGCTTTATGACAATCACCATACAGGATAGGCCAAAAAATATAAATTTCGTTCAAGAGTACCCTTATTTCAGAAAATATAGAAATATGTTGAGGAGAAAAGTTGCTAAGAATTAAAAGTTATGTTCAGATACGAAGTCATGGCCTGCTATTCGAATTTTTTTTTCTTTTGGAAAATTTTGAATTACCCCCGTATGATACATATTTTCACTATTTTGATTCAATATGTATTTGAAGTAGCTACAATCAAATCGGTTTGGAGTATTTCTTATCAAATTAAAGTGAATTTGTATAATTTACATGGATTTGTATTTTTTTAGGTGACCGTCAACTTCTTGTTTGTTGCAACGATATTCAACAGAACTCTAAAATAACACAAATACTTTTTTTAACGAGGCAAATACTTTACTAACTACATAAAAATATTTGTGTTATTTTAGAGTTCTGTTAAATATCGTTGCAACAAACAAGAAGTTGACGGTCACCTAAAAAAATACAAATCCATGTAAATTATACAAATTCACTTTAATTTGATGAGAAATACTCCGAACCGATTTGATTGTAGCTACTTCAAATACATATTGAATCAACCTAGTAAAAATATGTATCGTACGGTGGTAATTCAAAATTTTCCAAAAAAAAAAATTCGAATAGCAGGCCATGACTTCGTATCTGAACATAACTTTTAATTCCAAGCAACTTTTCTCCTCAACATATTTCTATATTTTCTGAAATAAGGGTACTTTACTCTTGAATGAAATTTATATTTTTTGGCCTATCCTGTATGGTGATTGTCATAAAGCCATTTCAGGTACACTTGGTATAGTTTTGAAACATGCACCAACTTTTGTCAAGAATAAAATTTTCTAAGAAATCGATAATGAAAAAGTTTCCCATTTGTTGCAGACTTAGTGGACCACACTGTATATCGAAATGACAATTTTTTCGGGATAGATTAGCTCTAATTCGACATTTTCGAAGATATTTGGTGTATGTAGTGGAAAAATTCCATAACCTTACACTAATGAGTTCTAGGTATAAGGTATAGCGAAAGAGCTTGTGTGTGCTTGAGAATTAAACGATACTCTGTGAGTGGAGTTTTATTACATTACAACTACCCTCTGATTCTTCCTTGTTGTGTGAACTAGCCTCGAATGTTGTACTCGTAAATCTTGATTCAAATAAAGAATACTGAAAATAAATGATATGTGATCAAATAAGAACCGTACATTTTTTATAAATTTGGAAAACATGCCGATATTGAGTGTATACCCATTCATAACGTTTTATGCTTGTTCGATAATGATTTTAGACTTCGTGATTATTGAAGAGTATTCTCTAGTCTTCGTACCATCACATTCAATCTTGTTCCGCTACTATTCAAGTAGATAGGAAAAAGTTGAAATTAAAACTCCACTAATCTAGGCGCATTCATCTCAAAATCTTTCTATTTTCGTTTCATGACGTTTTCTTTTCTTCAACGATTTGTTCGCGAGAAAACTGTCAGTTTTCTGTTCGTTTTGAATATGTATGCGTCCACACAAAAAGTTTTATCTCCTTTCTTTTCGCTTCCGGAGCGATTTATGGTTGTGACGTTTTTGGGACGAACAGGATTCGGTGAATCTCATGTCCTCGAAGGTTCTTTTAGCGCCCACATTAATTTGCAAGGAATCACTGTGATATGTCCCATGACGATGTTCTGTCTACAAATTGAGACGAGACCGGTTACTTTCGTATGAACTTGTTCTGTTCGGATTGAATATGCAAATGAGGTGATTGATTCCCTACTATATTGCTTTATTTCGCGCTACTAGAGTTGCATGAACGAACCTTCAAATTTCATTTGCTTATTTATACTCCTTTAAAAATTGGCAGTGTCTAGGACCACGCTCACGCGGATCTTAGCTGAAAAATTCCTCCACGCGAAATGCGCCATATGAATGTAGTGACGTTAACGTTTCGCTTGGTTCTCCCACTGTTGATTTATACACGCCAATTACACGTCGATATCAATATCTCTGAAAAATAAAAAATTGGATTCGTTGGGAATTTTCGAAGGATTTGAAGAATCCATTCCAACAGTGCGATCCCTGTCACACATGGAATGATTTTAAATATGTTGGTTTGATGAGAGCTCCGAAATTAAATTCATGGAATTGTAGATTTTATATTTAGCCAATAAAAAATTATGAATTAGAAGAATGAATGGTGAGTTTTCAAACTCAACTGGAATGGAGTAAGAGGTAATGTATTCAACCATTTGAAATTAAGGTGTTCATCAACAGAAGGTATATAATAGAAGAAATATTTGAGAGTCTGAACATATTTCGTAGTGGCCGTTAAAATAGAGTTTCTTTTATAAGTTTACACTCACTATAAATATATTTATATATATATATATATATATATATATATATATATATATATATATATATATATATATATATATATATAAATATATATATATAATTTTTTTTCACGCTGTTAGAATTGATGAGGCATTTGTTCCGTAGCTTTCTGGGTTTGTCCCCTAGCACAATCTGGAAAAATAAAAAGTGATATTGGAATCTATACGAGTGTAGAAGGGTAGATTTTCAATCTACCCCAAGATGAATAAAAACCCTGGTGTGTTGACTTATACCTTATACACATAAGGTATAATGTTTGATATAGCTTGTGTACTTTGTGTAGGTTGTATGTCTTCATTGTGGACTGTGTTCGGATTTTCAATTTCTGTCGAAGTTTTTTCTATGAATTTTTCTGGATATCCATTTTCATTAGCTAATACTGATTTTATGGAGTTTATCTCTTGATTGGTTTTTTCTTGTGAGTCACATATAATTTTTGTTCTATCCTAAAGGCATTTTACTATACCTTCCTTGACACGAAACAAATATTGATCCACCACAAAATAATGATGTTCAAACAGTACTGATAAGACATCTCCAAAATAAAAACTAGGTATGTGATATCAGCGCGAAACTACCGTGAATTGTTGATCATGAGGGAATGATCCACGCGAAATTATAGCGGATAAATTAAGAGAGAAAGATCCACGCGAAACGATAACGTCACTTTTTTCACACGACGCGGGTGAGGAATTTTGTCTCCAATATCCACGTTACAGTGGTTCTAGTCACAGCCTTAAAAATTTCTAAAAGTCGGTGTATATAATGTCCCATGATGGGCTGGGACAAGTCGTGGATTCAACACACGGAGGTACAGAATTTCTCCAACTCTGGTCGTGTTCCTTAAAAATAACCTTCACATTTACGCACAACGTGTTCTCGACCTTTTCAATCAACGTGATATTTGCTTCTATGGAAATGTAAAATAATGCTGGCCTTATCAATAATGGAATCAGAAAATCCAGTTGGGAATGTCCATGCTTCTATTTGAGTTCGTGCAGTGGGGGCATAATTCTTGTACGGTCAATCAAATCCAATCAGATACGGGTTATCAACAAAACGTTACACTGCGGATACTGGCGGGCACATTTCAGTATTAATGCAGATGGAAAGTGGGAAAGAAAAAAGGAGAGTGGGTAATTTTTGGCACGGAAGCTTTCCTTTAATGATACACCGTCGTCGATTTTTGCAGGAAATGCGATTACAAATCACGCTCCTGAATGAAAACGGAAATGTCAATCCAAACAACATCATAGTTAACACGAATGGAAATTTCGAAATAGGTTTATTCATTTGTTATTTGAATATTGAAAGAATAGCTAGATCTTATCATACTAGTCTGTTCTCTCGTACGCTTGTCTGATGTCGAATTTTTTTTCATTTGGGTAGGAAATGTGAGCGGAATAAGGTACCTATGCTTGTCCTTTTCAGGAATGGAAAAATTTAGATCTGTCATTTTATGATAAACTAATGAAATTGGATGATACTTGGGATGAAGGTCTATGATAACGTAAGTAATTAACACTACACTGGGTGATTTTCACTAAACATTTGATTGAATGTGGTTGACGGTTGAAATATTGAATATGAAATAGTTGAATCCAACTATGATATGAATCAATATGAACAATACTCCAGTAAAGGAAGTAAAAACTGGCTGGACGAATTCGAGACCAATTGAAGATACTTGGAGTTACTTGAATTTTGTTAAGAAAGGTGCCCAGTATCCGAGTAAATAACTTCCGTTACTGGGAAAAAGCGCGGGGGGTGGGGGGTGGAACTCATTGGGGGGGGGGGGGGTTAAAAAAAATAATAATGAAACCAATCGATAAATTATCATTTTTTAACATAAAAACATTGATTGCAATTTCTCATAAAAAGGTAATACTAGGGAGTAATAGCGCAAGGAAAAGTGTGATTTTTGCAAAAAAAAAATTAAGTTTTTAAAGTTTTTTTAAATTTACTGAAAATCTGTTAGTATTACAAAAAAAATTATATATTACTTATTTGAAGTATTTTAGTTTGACAAATAAAGTGGTTTTTGCTTTATTTTCGTACGATCAATATTAAAGGAGATATGATATGGCAAAAATGGTTGCTTAACGGAAAATGAAGAAACCGGATCGTTCTGGCGTAAATATCTCGAAAAATATAACTTTTACGAAAAAAAATGATTCCTATCATTTTGCAAGATGAAAAAATCGGGAAAATGTTGAGACCAACCAGAACCGTTTAAAATAAGAAGAAGAAAAGTTATGGGCAAAATAATTTTATTTCTAAAATTTTTAATGCCAATTTTTTAGCGCCATATGGGCTAAGGTGCTTGGGAAAAAAAATCCTTTGGTGAAAAGTCGGTACACTTCGTCCCAAATATGTCCAGCTATTTTTGGCCCTATCGGAGATGATTATTGTTTAAGTTTTGGCCTGCTGAAGTTGGGTAAAATCGTGTATTTTTTAAAACATTTTCAGGTTTTGACCAGCAGCATGAACATTATTTATTTTAAACAGCCAAATTTTTCAGCATTCATTCCAAGATAGTTGTATTTTAATTTTTTGTTATAATTTTTCATCTGTAAGCAAATTTGTCCGTTTAAAATTGCCTATTTTATGTTTATAATAGTAAATGCTCTTTTTTGTCGGGCGAAATAAAAAAAAATTGGTACATCCAATTCAAATGTTGCTTATGACATGAAATTTTGGCGATAACCTTAGCTTTGAAATGGTTCCTGGTACATCTCGTTATCATTAGCCAAAAAAAAGTTATGGCCAAAAAACCTTTTTTTTCCATCAATCACATAAAATTTTTATAGTTAATCCATTGGAACCCTCTATTTATAAGTTTTATGCACATTTTTCGTGCAGTACTGTATGTTTAGATGATAAGCCAATTAAATTCTGCTGTCAAATTTCAAATACTGACTCTGAAAAAACAACCCTAAAAAAGGGTAGTTTTTACGGTTTACAGGGTGTTTCAGAAATTTCTGACATAGGTACAGTGATCTTAATCAGTGACCCAAAAAACCCCCCGGTACCTATTTTTACGAAAATTCATTTAATATTGCCCGAGATATTAAATATTCATTAATTTTGGGCCAAAAAAACAGTTTGGCCATGTTTTACAGCGATTTGGAGCTTTGCCCAGTAACCAAACTTGTTTACTCGTATACTCGACACCTTTTTTGACAAATTCCAAAAAATTTTAAGTTGATCCGAGTGGTTTTGAATTAGTCCTTCATTTTACTAAAGAATTTACTTCCTTTACTGGAGTAAAATGATTGAACAAAGTCTCAAGTTGAGGGCACTCATGACGTTTAGATTGCTGCTATCCGCAATCGTCTTCGGATGATGGAAGACTGAAGACGATTTCGCAGAACAGTTTTAAAAACTGCGAATTATAGTATTGCTAGGTTGCTATTGTAAAGTGAAAATGAATATTTTTGCGATGCATCGAATGGTGGGGAATCATATACTTATAATGAGAAGAAATGAGTCTCATTCACACTTTCAAATGGAAGAATAGTAGTGTTATAGAGCAAACAAATATCCTGTTTTTTTTTGGTAACTTGATCTCAGTTAACTCCAACGAGTATAGCAAAAACTATAATTCCATTTGGAGAATGTTGTTTTGATTTCCTTAATTGGAAACAGAATTCTCTTTACGTAACGAAGTTACAAAAAGTTTATCATTTTATAACTGAGGGTTGATTTATGGAGCACAAGTTTACACTAAAGTATAATTTACATTTACACTTCAACTTCAACTAAGGAAATGAACCTCCCATTTAAAATGGTTCATTTTATGGAGGAAAATTGAAACTTGATCAAAATTAGTAGCTGGCCAACTTTTATCTTTCTAGTGTAATGTTAATTATTGCCACTACTGCGCAATTGTTGGCGCATATTTTGAATTTCACTGGCTGAACGGCGGAATGACATGGAAATCAGGGACACATTTCAATAGTGTAACCTCCAAACCCCAGTATACCATAACTATACAGTAGAGACACTCGCCACAGAACACCAACTTCAGCAGTTTGACATGTCGAGGTGTTATCAACCAATTTGATTGATGAGCGTCAATGTTTGTACAATATATTGTTTTTTTGAATCATTATGGCTAACTACCAAGGTGGATCAGTGTGTGCTTATCGCAGATGTTTTTTGAAGGCTAGAGACGAATTATCATCTCTTCTGAGGTTTCCGAAGGATATCAGAAGGTAATAGCCCTTCAGTGTTCTGTAGAATAGTAGCTCTTTTAATTTTTCATATATTTTTTTATGAATTGCAGAACAAAGAAATTACCATTTGATATCATTTATAGTCTTTATTACATTTTTGATGTCTAGATATATCTATTGTACATATTTGAAGCTGCTGCAAATAAAATGAAATTGAAAGCTTTCCTTTTCCTGGTCATCGAATATACACTTCCAAACAAAACATGGACTGGAGAAAAAAAGCAACAGAAAAATGGAATAGCTATTGAAGGTTCTTCAGGATTTCTGATTATTCACATTTATTTCAAACGTAATCCTAGACAAAATATTAAATTTATGATGTCAAATAACATACTGATTTGATACTTGGTATCCAGCACATTCAAATTCACCGCCACAAAATGACATAACACACCCCGAGCACAGAATGGAGGTCATAGAAATTTGATCCTCGAGAACAAAGGATTGACATTCAAGTGTCTCTACTGTATGGCTATGGTACAGTGGGTCCAAACCAAATCGAAATAATTCACAAACTAACTTGGTTTGGTGAACGTGAAATAATGAATAAGGCCAATCGAAGATGAAATGTTGATAGAACCAATGAGAAACGAAAATCTAAAAAAGAAAAAGATAGGTTTGGTTTTCGTAGTTCGTTTTTATTTGTCTACATAAAGCGGAGTTCAAGTAGGAAAGAAATTTGCAAAATTCGCCCGGATAAAAAAGGATGCAACTAAAAAATGGCCAATGATATTCCAGTGTGCTATCTCCATCTCATTTTAATCGCAATTTTTTTCCGAAAATCGTACCTATATGAACTATGCCTACAGGCACAATAAACCTAAGTTTAATTTTTCCTTAGTTGAAGTTTAGTTTAAGTAGAAGTTCAATGTGAACAAGGGTATGCTCTAGATAAAAAAATTTGGGACTTTTCTGAAAATATATTCAAACGGTTTCGAATGCTAATAAATGAGTCATGTAGTAAAACTTTTCGTTTTTTTTCCATCTAGTAAAATTTATCTTATGTAGAGGAGAAATAATAACTTCTTATCAATTATTTTCAAAGAATGCGAAGTGGCAATATTGCTTTTCAATGATTATTTGTATAATCAATTGTCAGAACTGACATTTTCTCATTAGTGTTGTTGATAACAAATAAATGCATCGTTTTATTTCCGATTCGTTCATTTAATTGGATTATTCAGCATATTTTTTATTTTATCGGTTTTTATATCTATCTAGTTGTTTATTTAATTTTGCTACAAATTTATTGCAATGGGTACTTCAAAAAATATAGTACTTCAAAAGCGGTTATGAAACATACCGGCAGTTTCTCTTGAATATTCGAGCTCACAGAGATGTTGAATGAATAGAGCCTGGAGAAAACTCCCGCATTTGAATCCAATGCTATGCTTAGTTTAGGCGGGAGGGTAAACTCAAACAATGTTTATATTAGCAACATTGAAGAACTTTTATACTTATTGTGCTCTTTCTCGATGCCCTGTTACTGATCACCAACACCATGATCAATGTCAAGAACTTAAAAAGCAAAAAGAGTGGAATTACTGGTCACAGTGAACAATCGCAATAGTAATCATTTCTGATTATAATACGCGCATAAGCGGCATTGCCAAAATGTCTATTTTAGTATTGTATTGCCTCAAAAAATTGTGCTGAAGAAAAGATTATTTGGAGATGTTCCGGAATTGTTTGGAAGCTGAAATTTTGGATTTTTTTTTTATTGACCTGAAATTGTACAAAATCTCACGACCGGGAATAGATGGCCCAGAAAAGCAAACCCCCCTTTGTGCTGCATGAATCCGCGCTAATTATGAAAAGTAAGGCATTTTGACATTTGCATCAATTTTGAAAAGTGTCAGGTAATGTTTCGAAATCATAAGAAATATGTTAGCCCCGTTCAATATTAACAAATTATCGGTTTCAATTGCACGAGTGCATGAAAATTACCGATAATTTTGCAAGAAAGCGTGATTTCTAAAAATTGCAAGTTTATTTTCATATTTTGGCGAAAGTGCCCGAGTCCGAGGACGAGGGCTCTTTTACAAAATATGAAAATAACCGAATGCAATTTGTATGAGATATCACGCTTGAATGCAAAATTATCTGGTCATTTTTATGCACGAATGTAATTCATTGGAATATTTCACGAATGAAGAAATTCTCAAGGAAATTATATTTTTTGTTCATTTATACTTTCCTTTATAGATTGCATGGAGTACTCACCTAAACGCGAAATGTTTTTCTATTTTTGAAGTCTATCTGACATTTATTTATGTTGTTTACTGACGTCTAGCGATACGGTTTCAAATGTGTTGTTATGGTGACTTGATACAATGCAATTACCGCTGTAAGTTTTCGATAATTGCATTACTCTTATGGGACATTTTATATATGAGGAAAATATTGGGGAGTAATTACACAAGTGCTTCAAAATTACCGATAATTTTCCATGAAAGCATGTTGTCTGAAAACTGCATGAGTTTATTTTCATATTTTGTCGAAAGACTCCGAAGGAGGAGAGCTCTTTTAGCAAAATATGTAAATAACCGAATGCAGTTTTTTTCTGCCAAGATGCTTGAATGGAAAATTATCAGGTTTATTTTGATGCACGAGTGTAATTCGGTAGAATATTTCCGGAGTTAAAACAACGACGTTTAAAATTCAGTATTTATAAGATGACAAATGTATATTTTAACAATCGTTACTATAGGTACACGGACCGAGCGGGTATTTTTCGATACCTACCGGGTATTTACCAGCCCGAAGATGTCCCGCCGGGATTTTATCGCTGTAATTGATCGAAAATGCCCCGCTTCATATGAGATTTTTAACATATGATGGAAATATTCGCTGTAAGTTTTCGATACAATGCAATTACCGCTGTGAGTTTTCGATAATTGCATTGCTCTTATGGGACATTTTATATATTAGGGAAATATTCGACAGGTTATCTTCATCTGTCATCACAGAGTAAAGTTGGTTACAACACTACATCAATCACATTACATTAGAATATGAAAAAACTCTTGCATTTTCTGTCGCAAGCTTCTAACTCGCTGTGAATAGAGGATATATGGTGACAATAATTTCCATTTAGCAGCCCGGCTCGCAATCATAAATGCCGCTGTTTCCGAAGCGAAAATACGAGTGAATTACTGGAACGCTAGTCTCAGTTCGAACTCGCGTAATGAATCATTGGCATGTCAGCAGAAGCAAAGGAGAAATTGTTGAATCGGTTCCTGTCGCATGATTAATCGAACTAATTTTCCACGTAAGGGTTAATTCCTAGGTGAATAGTATTTTATGAGTGAAATCATTTGGTGGCAGAAGATTCGATGAAATGAAGATTCTCACTATAGTCGAGGATCTTCAGACAGACATTTAAGTAGCTCGAACTCCGTGAAACTCCCACCGATTTTCATAATTTTCTTGATTTTTTTTAATGTAAAAAAAGTAATTTCGGTGGCAGTTGCAGGTAATAGTTTACAGGACGTTTTTTGGGACCAGTTGCTGCTGCATGGTCACAGGCTTCAGAAATCGGTTATGATATCTCCAAACCCACTCCGTTTGAGATATGTTATTCCCAATCCAAAGTTATACCTGGAGATACACCCTCTTAAGAAACTCAGCTGAAGCGTCTTTGGCCGGGGGCAAATCGTACAACTGTGTCGTTTTGGTATTTTTAGCTGTCGTTTGATGAAACTCTCTTACCTAGGTTGAAATGTAAAAAAAGGTCATTGAGATCACAGAATTCATTACTTTTCAAAGTCTATATCCAATATTAATACACACCTGAATTCATTCAGAGATTTGACTTCATTTTGTGCTGGGAAAAATTCCATGTAATTGATTTTTTGCTCATTTATATTGGAGGAAAAAAAAACGCAACCTGCTCAAATATTTCATATATTAAATGCAATATTCCAAACGAGCTTCTACTTTGAGACAAATTATATACAATAGCTCGACCCTCTTCCCCCTAAAAACGTTCCCAGGGTAGTATACCTGGGTGGAAATATAATTTCCCCTAAGTGTTATAGTATTTTTCACAGTAAATGGTATTGGCTTATTAACTGCAATAAACTACCCGATTTAATCCCATTGTGTAGAAAGTCATCTGGTAAAGGATGCAAATGTGCTACAGGGTCGAACTTAAGAAATTTGAATTTTGCATAATGTAGGAGATATACAATTGATTCATTTAAATGTTACAATTCCATTCTATATTTAGTTCAGTGTCGCTATCGTTATCCTCATCTAAATTGATTATAATTGGCGCAATTGATTTTACAGAAAGGTACGAGTTTTCAACATTTATAACATGACTAACAGAACTTTTCCAACTCTCGGTAGGAATGTCATTCATACAGTTCCTAATTAATTCTACCACACTACCACTCAAAGTCGGAGAAGTATTTTTTCCGCGCACGCTCGATTTAAGTTGGTGCCACATAAGCTCTATGGGATTGAACACGCAGTAGTAGGGAGGTAGTCGTAACACTGTATGTCCCAATTCTTCTGCAATCGTATCACAAACATACGTTTTTTTTTTAAGAAAATGACTGCAGCACTTGTAAAAGTTCTTTTTTTGTATAATTTTCCTCGAAATATATGTCATTTGCAGCCATGAAGTTTTGAATCTCCAATTTCGTATTCTTTGAGCCAGGAACATTTTGCAATTGTCGACTATGATAGCTTGCGTTGTCCATTACTATAACGCTGTTTGGCGGAATGTTGGGTAACAGACAATTTTTAAACCAATCTTGAAAAAGCTCTGCTGTCATATCTTCGTGATAATCAACACAAGAGTCCTCAATTTTTTTGGCAGAAAGCCACATAGCGTTTGGGATTCAACCATATTTGATGGTGCTTTTGTTTTACACTCATCAGAGAAATCAGACCATCCTTTGGAAGGGGTGTCATGCGTGTCAAACCACGTCTCGTCGAGGTAGAGCATTGGCCGATTTTCAGACCGGTATTTTCTTATTGACGTTACATATTCAGAACGCTAGTTTATTAAACGTGTGGATTCCATTATTACATGTCTCTTGTCAATTTTGCGACATTTAAAGCCCATTGCAGACAGAGCTCGCCAAAGAGTAGTGAGGCCACAGTTGATGTGAGTTTCGTCATTGACGAGCCGCTATTTCCAACTTTTGATTGTAGGGTCACGTGCTCATCGTACATAGTGTAGATTTTTCGCCGTATCAAATCTTTTTCCCAGTCGTCTAGACTTTTTGTGACACCGGAATCTTTACGCTTTTTTCTTGATTCCATGGAATTTTCAACAATTCGTCTAACCGAAGTAAGAGGCACCTTCGTCAAATTACTGGTTACTTTTGCTGCAGCACTCGCGTTATATCCTTGCTGCAGTAAGGAACTATACACATTTTTTATAATGATTTTCGCGTCACAAGATAAGTGATTCTTCTTTAACGAACCACTGGAAGAAGCACTATTACTTTTTATCCACGGACGCCACATACTGCCTATTCTGTACGTTGGGGTATAAAATCTTTGCTATTAATGTCTGTAATAACAAATAAATGTTATAAAATTATTGCACAAGTGCACACAAGTGAACACTTCCAATGAAATACAAAGACTTAAATGAACAAGAAGTGTAAGCTGTAATCCTCTACAATCCCTCTCTGAGAAACAAAATTACCTGAATCCGGTCCTTTTACATTTATGATGTCCCTCTCGGATTTTACAACTTGAGGGTCTAATTAGTTTCATTATAATCCTTCAGTCAATACCATTTATTGTGAAAACTACTATTACCTATAGTAGAGGGCCAAAACTTGTTTTTGAAATGAATTCACCATAACACGTTTATCTCAATAACTTCTAATGCGGATTAACGATTAATTGGTTTTTCACATAATTAAGAAATAATAATAATATACGGTTGCCTGTTAGATCATCACATATTAGGGTTTACTAAACCGCCACACGTGTTTCGCTATACAACAGCTTCCTCAAGTAGGAACTTCATCTTTAATTTGAAGTTCTAATATGTGAAGATGTTACGGGCAAGCGTATATTATTTGTTTAATATGGATTTTCATCAAGTAACGGCCACTTCCATTCAGTTTACAAAAAAAACAAGTGATCTCAGGTGGTGAACATTGTTTGAAATTTAATTTCGAAGCAATTAAAAAAAAAACAAAAAAATCACAAGACACAGTACCATTTTAGATCGAGATAGATTTTCAACATCGAACATCTACATCACCGACAACCTTTCCGAGACTGAAGGGAATGAAATTATTGGGCATTATTCACAATATAATATTTATTTGATACACAAAAATAATGTCGGATTAATTTGAGGGAAAATAATACACAATGCTTGTGACTACACAGTCAATTAGGTATAAACATTTCTTCGAAGAAATGAACAAAAATCTGATTAACTGCTCTTGTTTAAGAATTTGTATTGTCAATGTTTCATTCAATGTTTTTGGTTTTCGGAAATTCCACCCCTAAGGGGATGAAAAAAGGGCGCCATTTTAGTGATGCCTTGGTCTAACCTAGTTCAGATTTCGTATAGAAATTCTTTTACAGAATTGATGAAAGACGTGTTTCGTATATTATTAAAATTATTCACCTAACGGACTTGAAACGGGTAGAAAGATATTTTAGAGGTTAATCAACGCACAGCCTGATCGTAGAGATCTAAAACTTGTATGACGTAGGCATACGATAAGAATGGTTGTCCGAAATTCTACCCCTAAGGAGGTGGAAAACGGGGTCAAAGTTTGTATGGGACAACGTACTTCAATGTACTCCAAATTAACGCCCAACGAAAAGGGCACGGGTCAGCTAGTTGTTGATATTTTATGAATATATAAACCTAGTGAACCCACCGTAACATGCTTATAATCCAAGATACGAAATAGAGGTCGATCTTCACCCATCTGTTTATCGGATGGAATATACTTTTGATAGGGTTTCATAAATAGACGAATATGCCTATAATGGCTTGACTATCGAAATGTTGTCCAGACTATATACAGTGAAATTCAAAAATTTCCACCATATGGAAAACTTTTTTACTATCGATTTGTCAGAAAATTTCATTTCCCATAAAAATTGGTGTGTTGCAGAATACTTGCATATCAGTTGTCAGAATTTCAAATTTCCGAACTGAGTACAGGGGAGAACGAAAAATAGAAATTTTGATCAGGTGTAAACCACACCTCATTTTTGACATAATCAAAAAGTTCATACGGAGTAGTTTTTCAGAATTGAAATCAATATTCAAATTTGGAATGACATCCAGGGTATTTTACTCTTTCAACAAAGTTACACTTAGGTACCGGTAATGATTTTTACCAACTCTCTGAAAATAACAAAAATTGCCAGTTTGATGGAATATATACTTTTTTACCATTCATGAAGTGAAAACTCCCCTATAAACATGACGAAAATATTCTCAGAACGGAATAGCTTTTTTTGGTTCAAGAATCAATTCACAAATGAAGAAGTGAATACCAATGGTGAATTCGTTAACAATGCAAGGATCACTCGAAACTTACATTAAATTCATATGAAAATACAACCATAAAATCCATTGTGTTTCCTGTTTGACCAGAGATATTTTGTGACTTACAATTCAATTTTATTCATTGCAGATTCCACATTCCGACAAGTGGCATCTTGAATCAATTCCCAAGCTGTAAGTACTTGACATCTTCATTGCGCTCTGAATTATCTCGAACATGTTTTCTTTATCATTTTCATCATTCTTCCTTCTATATAGTTCAAATCATACATCAACAACAATATATATTTTTCTACTACCGTAAATTGTTGAAAGGTTTTTGTCTTTCAAATGAAAGGAAATTATACAGAACCTATTGTTAATAACTTTTCACAATTCTCTATAATAATGCATAGGACATTTTCAGTTCTTAATTATTATTATCAGACTATAATAATCAATAAACCAAGGGTAGCAATAGCTACGGAATGTTCTCAGTGCAATATCAAAAATCCATATTATATAGTACGTATTATTGAAAAAATATTCATGACCAAATACTTGGCTGAACTTTCTGGAACTGAAATCGGAAAAATCAATATAGTATGAATGCAAACCAGTGCCCATTCTCATCTTCGAAGTCCTCACTTGATACTTGATCGGTTGAACCATTTTCAGTTCTATGGGCTGGAAGGTAGGAATAAATATCGTGCAGAGAGTACAACCAAAGGAATTTAAATTCTAATTAACACACTCACTGAATCATTTTGCTCCGTTTTTTGAAGTTACATCTATTTTGAAGTTCAGAATAACGAAACGACGAGGCGTTGAATCTTCTTCTAAATGTGTTTATATTATTAGCTTTAGCACGATATTTCTATAATTGTTTACCGCGCTGATGAAAGCAGAACAATTTGATATTTTCGTTCTTGTTCACATTGATGTTTTCACAAACGCTTGAATATGGAAGATAATATTTTCGAGGTATTTTGGTGTTCGACGTTTCGACTCTCAAGCTGGTAATTATCGAACAATGATAGACAGTTTTCTGTCAATAGCATTCCGAACAAACTGACTGACGAAACTCCATCATTGACTTCGACTGCTTGCTTTGCCTGGTATATGAAATATTTCTCACACAATTCCTAACCGACTGTCTTTTGAATATGGAAGATGAAACTATTAGCAGAGATCTGTCTATCAGTTCTCGAAAATGACTCCAACTTTAGAGTTGAACAACAAAACATCTCGCACATAAAATATTTTCTGAAATTCCTGATCATGATTTCGAGCACATTAGGGCTGTTGAAATGAATGCAGCTAATGATGATTCATATCGGAATAGTTTGTCATCGAAATTTCATTAAACAAAAATTTCGAAATCTCAATCACTTTATGGAAATGAAGTACAAGAATTCAGAATATTTTTTCGAAGTTATTACCGTGAACATGAATCCAAAATGAATAGTTATTGATATGATGCAATTTTGACACATACCACGCATATCACATCACGCTAGAAAAAAGAGACGTTCAATGATATTCCCAACTAGTCCGCGCGAGATGATGAGAGATCCAATAGTTTCCTAAAAAATCAAATAATTATTCTGAGAAAAGTTCAGTGGAAAATTCAGTAATCTTATGATACTTCTCAGTAGAGATTATGCTTTTATTTATGATTTCCAGTATAAAATTCCTAGAATTGATAATTACATAAAGTTCTGAAAACCATATTCTACAAAACACTCCTTGCTTTGATGATTCTTCTCCGACGTTCTCAACTCAATCTGATAATTTTATCTTCGGCTTATCATCTGGAGTTCGAAACGCGTTGGCAGTAACCCTTTGTGACTTTCTCCAACGAATTAATAAAATTGGCATCTCCTTCAATCACGTTGCCTATTTCGGTGTGACGACGGATTCATTAAGATTTCTTTGGAATTTTGCGAAATAACCATCAAAGCTCTGTGCCTTTCTCCGTTTCCCTGCGATGACCTGATTTGCTTTGTTGAAAGTTGACTGAATAATATTATACGTTCTCCAGCAAGTTAGAAACAGCTATTTAAAACAGTATTATGTTGGTTATCGAATGGTTATGGTTATGGAATCACTCATGACCGAAACAATATAGAAGAAAATACAGGGTAATCTATTGGGATTATCAATCAGACTTTTAATAAATTGTTAATACTATAGGGAAAATTCGAATCTAAATGAAAATCTGTTGACAGGGGCAAGAGTTATAGGATCTTCAAATGAACTATGATCATTCCTCATGAAATGGGGTTTAATAAGGAGTGATATATGAGTGATATAACAAGTGATGTCACACCTTACTATACGTTTATATCTTGCTCAATTTTAAAGCTACCCCAAAACGAATTTCACCCTCATACTCCTCTACTGAATATGTTTTGAATGATATGAGAAAAAATAACATTTCCACTGAAATTAACCGAATTACCTAAGGCAGTCTTTCTCAACCTTTTCGCATTCGCGACCCACTATTTCGAGTTCATTTCAACCACGCCCCCTTCTATGAGTTTTATTGATAATCATCAAATACTATACTACTACGTGGAAACCACTGTTGGTCCGACATACTTCCATTTAAGGTACGCGTCCATAGGTACGCATCGTATGAAACGGATTTTAGAATTATTAGAATAGTAAGTTATGCATATGCGTCCACTGACCTGCAGCGGACGGATCGCACGTATCGGTCCGTCGGTAATGCTGATGAAATTGATCGAAGGGGCAACTTTTCCGACTGGTGCGGATGACGTCATGCGGATTGCTGATAAATGGACGCATGTCACAATAGGTAGTCACTGGTCGCCTCACAGATCATCTGAATTTTGTTACATTCCGACACTAAGTACACACACGTGCTTCAATTATAATTGTTATTACGCATATCATGGGTCAAATCAGTGAATGGTGTATGATATTCTCCAAATTGTGATCTTTTTTTGAATATGTCATGTATCCACATTCTATGTCTTCTTTTATTTTGCCTCCTTTCTTCTTCATCTGATAACAAAGCAATAATGACAAGTTCTTCCTCACTTAACATGATCGAAAACATTACACACTGTAATGTTTCCGATCGTCCACTCACGAGAATGCGAATGTTACTTAAAAGCCGACCGTCGCATCGGCAATCCGATCGCACGTATCGGTCCGTCGGTAATGCCGATGAAATTTATCGAAGGGGCAACTTTTCCGACTGGTGCGGATGACGTCATGCGGATTGCCGATGAGTGGACGCATGTCACAATAGGTAGTCACTGGTCGCCTCACAGTTCATTTGTTACATCTCGGCACTAAGTACACACACGTGCTCTAATTATATTTGTTATCATAGTGTATGATATTCTCCAAATTGTGATCTTTTTTTGAAAATGTTATGTATCCACAATCTATGTCTTCTCTTATTTCCTCTCCTTTCTTCTTCATCTAATAACAAAGCAATAATGACAAGTTCTTCATCACTTTCCATGATCGGAAACATTACACACTGTTTTTAAAAAAGTTCATTCTGTGAATGGAGAAGCTCTACTTGCTCCTTACAAAGTTGCGTACCAAATAGCAAGACGCAAAAAGCCGCACACCATTGGGGAAGAACTTATACTGCCAGCTGCAATTCGAATTGTGGAGATAATGTTCGGAGATGATTTATCTTAGATCCTAAGCTTTCGAATGAAGTGACTGATTTATCGTCAAACTTCTGGAATTCCTTATAAAAGTAAAAGCGTTCGTGAACATATCACCGACATGACGACATTTTTTTGAATGAAATTATGTTACTGTTATATTTTCACACTACTTCAAATAATCGATACAAGCCATACAGCATCTATTTATCAACACTGATATCGACTTACGGAGGGTAACAGGGTCACATATTCTGGGTTGAGAAGAAGAAGTGGAAATAATATAAGGAATTAGACAAAATCAGACCCGTTTATACAAATTAAATAAAGAATAAGAATCAACCAATGGAACCATGTTTTTTTTTGACAATAACGTTCAACTATCTTTCTGCAAATGCGCACTTAAATTTTCAAACTATAATAAGATGAGAATTGAAAGTTGACCAACTCTTATCTTATTTTATTTCAGTGGGTGTATAAACGTTTCTATCGATTTACATATGTTCAACTTTCTGATCTTGATCCTCATTTTGTCTTATTTGCTGCATAAACCCAGGGTTAATTTCACAATTCACCCCTCAGAACTACTGCATCCATCGAGTACTGCTACCCTTAGTCTCTTCTAGCGACCGAGCTACTGGACTAAATTTACCCTACCGGCCTCCTCCAGAGTTCATAATTAAACCTCCATGGGTCCAGAATTATTTTAATTCAAACATTCTGCATTTGCCAAATGTTGAAGTTTTCCTTCATATGTAGGTATGTATGCATAATCAAGGATCTAGAGACAAGAAAATGAAAATGAAGAAGCTGACAAGATCTGAAGGTTTTCTTGATACTTCAGGCAATAGGATATTGCTATCGAACATGACAATCCCTCCTTATCACACAATATATCATTTTCAAGAGAATCATCACTTGAAACTGTCACCGAATAGAGCAGCAAGTCCAAATATTCCATATCAAATCACTATTGGTCTTTCTATGATTGTTTCTGATTGTGATTGAAATTTGAACAACACATTAACACATTTGAAAAATAAAAAGAGGTGAGATGCAATTGAAAAAAGCTAATGATTTTTTGAGATATTTGAATCGCTAATTCCAATAACATTTCCAGAAAAGCTCTACACATCTTCAACCTAGTTCATTTTCGCATAGTTATTTTTGAAAGTTTTCCTAGAGATCAATTACCCCAACACCAAACTGATATTTTTGCACTCAACGAGGTTAGCATCTACAGAAGAAAATTGATACTGTATCAGTTTTATCCTCCTGAAGATTCTAACATAGTTAGCGGAACGCGCGTTGAATGCAAAAATATCAGTTTGGGGTTGGGGTGATTGATCTCTAGGAAACGTTTGAACTTTCACACCAGGGACCCAATTCTTGAAATCGTAGGAAATGTTTCTCTAGAGAATTGTTTCATACTCCCAAATTCTCTTGGGAAATACGAAACGTAGGAATAGCTATTCTTGGGCGAGTTAGGAATGTGTTTCCGGAGGAAACTGTATGAGCGACGTATGTCGAGTACGCTTTCCATTGAATTTATATTTAAACCAATCACGTTCTCAGAAATCCAATGTTATTGATAGTTTCAGGTTGGTGTTGGTACACTTGGTACCTACGTAATTAGTGGCGAGATTAATGTTCTAGAATTTGATATTTGATTTGAAATATTGACCGTCCGATGTACGTTGGCTTTCGGATTTGAAGTATTGAAAGTCGGATTCGAATATGTTTATTTAGTCTTTATAAGCTTCGGTTTGGATTCAATAACATATCAGAAATTTGTTAGATATACGTGATACAAAACCTAAAACAATATTCAAGAATATACATTTATGCATTTACTGAGTTTAATAATTTTACCTTCATTTCTTTGCTAACAACACTGAAATGTATAATTTATTATACATTTCAGTGGTTCTTCCGCGTTGGCCATATTATTAAGAAAAAAAATCCTCATAGCATTTTCCATTTTCTCAACTCATGATTCCCACGATATTTTCAAAATAGTACTTGGTAAATACACATCAACAATAAATTCATATAATCACAACTCCATTTTCATAAATAACAATCAAGAAACAAGTATCAAATAATCATACCGTGATCTTGAAACCAAAATCAAGCCACGGAAACTAATGTTCTGTGCCCAGATTCACTGGTGAATTCGATTTCTCCTACAGAACACTTGGAAAAATAATTCTTACTGATTTGATAGGAATTGATTCCTCTTATTGGCTTCAAGAATAGCAAAATCACGAATCGAGATAAAATGACGTCATTTTCTCTAGAGAAACATTTCCTACGATTTCAAGAATTGAGTCCCAGAGGTTTCAATCTCATCATTTGATCTTCATTTTTGTCTTTTGCTAACAAAATTTCCACCCCGCATGTGAACCATCTGTACTATAAATATTTATATTAATGTTATGAATTGAAAACATTATCGTCCAAAGTGCTAGGACTATATTTAAGATGCCTAGTAATCCTGGTGTGTTCACTTATACCTGTGAAAGTTTGGGATAAAAGTGGCTAAATCTGGATAACTTGATTTCATGTCGATAATTGAGCTTTTGGAGGCTTCCGTACAATACGTACAGATGTCGCCAACACGCTCTTGTCAGTCTCGTCTGAGGCTGAATTTGCACTAAGTGAAAATGTGCACTCGGGTTTTTCCACTTTTATTTGATGGCTAGCGAAAAGAGATCGCAACCTAAAGGATAATGGGTGGACAATGAGATACCAGTAACAACGTTTCGATATTTGAAAGCAATGAAATCAACAAATAAACACGATAAAAACATCGTACTCATCAAAATTTCAAAGTGACATGACAACTTGACACTTGTCATCAAATTTGAAAAATGAGAACATAATGCCATCCACCGAAAAAATAGGGGAAACCTTCAAAAGCGTCGATTGTTTTTTTCGCCACAAAAATCTTAACAAAATCTAATCAGTGGGATCACCAGGGTTTTAGGCATCTTAACTATATTATTCTTACAACCGACAGAAAACATACAAAAATTAATTCCTGTAGAGGAATGCCATTTCTCCAGAGTTCGTTTCGTTTCCCTCTTTCCCCTTATCTATGACAATGAAGACAATCATTCAATCAGCTTTATCAGGGGTCTGTAAATTGCGCGCTCTTTGTCCCGAGACGTATTTGCTGTATTTTCGCCGACTCCTTCGTTAGAGTTTGTGCAAATAGGTACGAAATGAATTAATGCTTGGAGTGTTTGCTGTGCCTGCACAACCGACTTCAAGTGATTTGTTTGAGGTTTGAAATTCACAATTCCATAAATGGATCTGGTTAGACAACAGAAACGTGACACATTTGGGTACAACCAGTATGAACAATACTCACGTAGAATGCCTCCTCAGATACTACGACAAAATATATTACGAGAAGTACAAATGGAAATATAAAGGAAGATTGGGTATACGCCAATAATGGACTATTAGAAAACTTCTTTGAACTTTTTGAATTACTGAATTTGTTGACGATTTCTCAATTTCTCTTGAAATTGGGTATTCAGGGCGGAATTGATTTCCAAGCAACTTTTTCAAATAAATTATTTCGCTGTTTCCACCTTGAAGCAAAATATCGAGAATTTTCGTGAGATCACAGTAGGCTGGGTTTAAGACTGTCACTCGGGCTAAATATTGCGAAGTGTGCTAGCCATGAAGGTCTAGGCCTGAAACAAAAAAATCTCTGCTTTCAAACATGACGTAAATACACTGGTGTCTTCATCTTAAGTGCGACACCCTGTATAATGAACATAACATAAGTCATGAAGGGTTGATACGTAAGTTTATCTCTTGGCCACCCAATCATGAACCAAAATTGTTTCAAAGTTGATAAAAGGAAATATACTTGAGAGTTATGTTATCGCTATCACACAACATTTCAGTTTCTCTTACCTGACATACTTATGTTTGACAAAGAACTTACCTCAGTGTTTTAATGGCTATCCTAGGTATAAAACTCGATTAATAAATTATTGAAAATATCAGGAAATTCCTAGATGTTGACTGAAATCTGGGTTCTAACATTCTTTGTTCAGTAAGTCACGGTATAGTCCAAGTAAACCATAGCCATACAATAGAGACACTTAAATGTCAAACCTTTGTTCTCTATGGTCAAATTTCTGTGACCTTCATTCTGTGCTCGGGGTGTGTAATGTCATTTTGTGACGGTTAATTTGAATGTACGGGACACCGAGTATCAAAGCAGTATATTATTTCACATCATAAAATTAATATTTTTTAAGTTAATCCTCTCGGTTACATATCTTCAACCATGCCTCACACCTGAGATAGTTATTTAATATTATGGTGCATTTTTATAAAGCTAATTTTTCGATGCGTAAATTAGCTTCTACTTGAACTTCTGCAGTTTTGAAAAAATATATAAAAAATTCAAAGAGATACTATTCTACAGAACACTAATGGCTATTACCTTCCGACATCATTCGGAAAACTCAAGAGAGATGATAGTTTGTCTCTAGCCTTCGACAAACATCCGCAGTAAGCACAAACTTTTCCACCTTGGTAGTTAGCTATAATAATTGGATACAATAGAAGTTGATTGATTACACCTCGACATGTCACCTTCTGAAGTTGGTGTTCTGTGGCCAATGTCTCTATTGTATGGTTATGGTATACTGGGGTATAGTGTTTTGTTATTACACCTCATCATTACAGGCACCGTCAGTATGACTTGAACATGCAAAAAAATGCGAAATGAAAAATTTGGAAAGAACTGAAGATCCAGCTACTCAACAATGGAAATCCTTCTAGCATGGCTCTTGTTTGCTGAAAACATGGACATGATAATATTGCTGTATATCCTATTATAGGTCAGGGTCAAGTTTATTTTGCATCAAACGCCATCCTGAAATTTTCATCTGTCAATTCTACTCCAAGATGAGTATTCATGCATCAATTTCATTATCCCAAGTTTCAGTTTTTTGAGCTGACCAAAACCGCTGTGTGTTCGGCTCCTCAAAACTCTCAGTCAATGATGCTATACACACACCATTTTCTTTAACAACGAATGTTTTTTGTGTGCCTTATCTAGACTTATCTATTGTGAAATCGCTTTCTTGTATGAATTACTCATTTTGATTTTCAGAGCCTCTTGAGAAGCAAATGAATTCACGTTTTGAATATTTTTACTAGTAGTCCAGAGTTCAAACAACAGGGCCTTCATTTGGTCAAATAATAGATGATATATTTCGAGGTAAACGCTATGTTTGTTTGCACAGAAAATTCACCCAACCATTATATTTCGGCTTGGCAAAAACAGGTATATTTACCTAATATAAACGGCAGTACTCTTAATCCGAAGAGCCGAGGTCACACCCATAAATCACGCTGTTAACGTAGCAAGGAAATCCTTTCATTTCGCTTACTGAACAACGGAAAACCACTTGAATTGAAATTAGGTGGGTAAACTACTGGTGAATCTCACAAACGTTAGTAATTGGGTCGTGTCAAGGATATAATTGTCCCCAGGGAATGGCATCGGATTAGATAACACGGAAGACAGGAGATCGTTCCCAATTATGCTCGAGAGTCGCCATTGTGAACTAGTTCAAAACAGCAGTTGGAATCCAAGGCGAATAATGTATTCTTGCTCTTGGGATGAGTGGTTTCCCAATATTCAAAAAATACATTCATGAAGTATCAGTCCGTGAAATATCAATGGGGTTGATTAAGTACATCACATTATTCAATCAGTGATTTTATTGCTAGTGAGATGGTGTGGTTGATAGCATTGAGGAGTTATCGAATTCGTAACTCTGGATTATTTGATAGCAACTGTAACAATTTTTAGTATAAATGGGGAAATAGCAAGAGCTTCCTGACATTTGTTAGCTAATTTCGACTCAACTGTTTCTCTCCTTCTCAAATTGTTTTTATGTTCAGCTCATCTTATTCCTAAGGTTATTGATGTTTCATCAGTATAAACACTACTACATACACATGGAATTCTACAAGCACGATTTTTCAAATTCTGTTCTGTGTTCAGAGGTTTATTCAGAGTCAATATGGATCTGATCGTGTTTTCTGCTTCGAATATTGTTCTTTTATTGAATCTATTATCCATACGTTTGATCTGATCCGAAAAACAATGGATATTAGGAATCATCATGCTCATCTGAAAAGTTTTTTTTATGCAGATTCACACGAAAGGGAAGCCCTGTGATGTTCAAAGAACACCGCGTGAATCAAGGGACAGGAGATACGAATTAACATTTACTCTGAAGTTTGTAAGCCTCAGGAAAAAACTCTCTTGGCAAGGAATTCCAAACCTTAGCTGTTCTATTGGAAAAAGATCCCTGAATATTGGTGTTTGCTTTTTTTCAAAATTTATGATGGTCCCATTAACAAATTCGTTAGGATTAGCATTTCCTCTGAGTACATTTTTTATGGTATACATTTCTTTGTATCGAATTTATCGATTTGATGATATGATTTGTGCTCTGTCATAGATAATTTTGGTTCTAACCCTTCTAACACTGATTTGATGATTTGAATCGGACTGTGAGCAATGATTTGTTATGAGTGTTCTCGAAGTTTCTTCAACTTGAACGTCAAGAAAAGACAGTTGATTATTTTTCTCAATTCTCATGGTAAACTGAACCGTGGGCTCTTTCTGATCAATATGCCGAAAGAAATTGATTCAATTTGTATGCACCGTTTTGATGAATAACAAATATATCATCAACGTGTCTCCACCAAAAAGGCTTGAAAAAAAGCAGAGTAGTTTACGATACGTACCTGACAATATAGTCAGTCAATTCTGCTTTTTATGATACTTTGCACTGTCGTTTCGGGGCAAATTTTATCTGCGCTATAAACAGCTATTACAAGAATTCGAGGCTTTTTCATTTGCAGAGGAGAGAAAACCCAAAAAATGGAATACATTATACTGATCTACACCCTCTGGAAGCCTTCAAACAATAACTCTAAGAATATATAGTATAAAATGAAGGAATGGCAAGAGCATCTGCTAACTACTACCTTCCCTGTATCTTTCATTTTCAGACGCACTGGTACTCTATCATCCATTTATTTGACAAACGGACAAAAAAATTTAAATATCAGAAAGAAACCAAATGAAAATAGAATGGCGAAATCACATTGGATAGTCATGTATACACAATACTTGAATCAATCACGAAGAGCTTTCGGATATCGATTGAGAGTCCGTAGTCTCGAAAAAATATTCAAGTGACTCATAAATCGTTTTATACTTCGAGCCACGTTCTTATAAACCAAAATGTGTAGTCAGGCATTTTTGTACTACTAGTAACTACCTCTTGCGAAAGAAATCTACGAAAACACTGATATCATATCGCTCACTTACCGTGCCTCGGTCCTTCATAACGTTTTCAAGTGAATACATCTTGCAAATTGATATTTCTTGGGAAAATACCCAAACGAAACCTAAGCTGGAAATGTGATAAAATGAAGAGGAAATTGAGGACGGGAGGTTGATATTGGATAGATACATCGTTATCTGATCCAGACAGCACAGAGTTTTGCATAATTTGTGATATACTATAGAACATCGGAAGATAGAGGACTATTTGTGCAGTTTTTTTTATTTATCAAATGAGAGCGATTTGCGCCGTTCATTTGAAACATTTCTCGTTCAAAATGACATTGCTTTAGAATATTCATAATATTTTAGAACCTGAATTCGATTCAGATATAAGCCAGGTGGAATCTAAATCATATGTGATAACAGTTCCAATGATGCATCAGTTCAAGACGAGGATATATTTTTCTGTGGACAAGTAGCAAACTAAGTCAAGTTATATAACAATCTACGAGGAGTCGCCGATTTCTCTGGTCTATTTGTGTTGATTTCCTAAATACAAAATAAAGGCGGTTCGAATTCATACTTTCGGAACTTTTATCGATGGAGGAGGCATTCCTGCCCATGTATAAGAATACATGAAATGCGGTATTAGAATGTGATATAACAGCCCAATGGACGTTCAATGATGAACCGGATTAGGGCTTGATCCTTCTGAAACATTGAGCTGTCCCCTCATTGGGCACAAAAATCTCATCGAGAAAGATACAAATCCCCCGAGAATTGTGAGTCCACTTTGATATCCTGAGTTCGAATCTTTATTCGCTCAAGACGAAATAAATTCAGTGTTGTATAATCGGAATTGATCTATTCCAGGTGTTTCTCGAACAGCATTTTTGAGCTTTCTTAATTATTTCTCTCATTGGTATAATTGATACCAGGGTATTTTTAAATCACGAACTCATTAATTTCGGCGTCTGAAGTTTATATCGGTATTGATATAATTAATTTTGCATGATTTTTGATGAATTATTATTCATTATTCAAATATTCATGAATATACAAAATGAGACAGTATCATAGAAGACACTCATATTGTCATTGAATATTCGACAACGATCTCTCTTCAAAATTCTTGTCATTAAACAATTCAGAAGTATCAGTTTCCTTCCATAAGGTCCTGACTTCATGAAAAAAAAAATGTAGGTAGGTGAGGCATACATTTTTTCCTCTCTAAGAAACTTTTGGTCTTGAGGGACCACAACACTGAATTTCAAAATTACCTATTGCGTGTATGGCCTCACATCTCACATTGGTTTAAGTGAAGTGAATTTTAGAACTCCGAAATGACATCGAAGCAAAATGCTTGACATACACGAAACCTTGTAGGAGCCAATGGATGAAAATGAAAAAAATATATTATTTCATGAGAAATATTAACGAGTCATCGTGTTCTTCCCACTTCGGCTGTTTTAACGCATGTAAAAGTTAAGGTTCCATCAGAAGCATGATCATTAATCTGAAACAGTCACAGAAGTTTGCAGAATACTTCCAACAGAAGAATCGATCCATGCTAAGAGCCTTTCACCCCCTTGAGAAAATGAAGTTGGAATAGGTATTTATTCAGGATAACATTAGAATGAAAAGTAAATATCATCTTCAAATATCCACTCATTTTGTTCTATGAGAACGTGGCATGGTGAGTGAGCGATATAATATTAGCATTTTTGTAGATTTCTTTTGGTAAGAGGTAGTGACTAGTAGCACGAAAAAGGCGTGAAAACCCATTTTGATCTAATCGATCATGGCCTCTTGTATAATAAGGATTGGATTTCGTTACAGGAAAGTCATCCAATCCATAATAATATACTAAAGAAGATGAGAATGAAAGGTGGGTTGTCATAATAGTTGTGAAGAACATGGCGCAACACTATCTGTTGGGAGTGATTAATGCAATTTTCGTTTGGTAAAATAATATCATAGACTCAATGAAGTTGATTGTGCTCTGCTATTTTTTCTCCATTCATCCTACGGGCTTAAGGTATTTCCCATACAAAAGAGTTTCAGGTTGTAGGTGATTCGAAATTGACTCAAACCGAATAATTTGAAAGAATGATGAGAGATGTGTGATGGCAAGAATCTTTTCATGAATGTATGACGAAACCTAATATTCTCGAAGCTTCTTGCACAATTTGATTGAAACATTTTCCAGAAAGGAGCTCCTTATTTCGGATAGTTTCTGAATCATTCACTTCTGATACCCTTGGTAATGAAATATTATTGGTGTACTGCGTAAATAGAATATCGAAACCACTTTGCGATTATGTTTCTTTGGGTAATCGCACGTTAAAAGGTGAGGCCTCGTTGATCCATTGCTCGCACATGTTTCGACTTCTTAGGGTTGACGTTCGTCAGCTGGTTAACGGAAACGAAAAATTTTATAACAATTTTTCTTGTCTACATAATTTGTTCCGTTGGAGTTTTCTTATGTGGTTCTAACGGATCGTTTGGTGTATTCGATCAAGGAATCCTACTTGGCAGTAGGTATTGATATATACGCAACTAATAATTACATATCTCACCAAGTCAGCCAGAAAACATTCTGCCGTGAGAAATCCCAATCAAATATAAACCAACGCCATAGACAAATCTGGCACCACCCGTTTGAAAAATCGAAAGATTCAGAAGAAATTTACCTTCCGAGAGAATTTTACATCATCTTATATGCCGCGGGTAGCAGTTTGGGAGTTAAGGGGTTGAAATGATGAAATCGTTATTGGAAACGGTGATTTGGTGACCATATAAGTGTCTCATAATCCTGATATAATGGATGATGATTCTCGATCGATAAGTGATTTATGGAAGAAATATTAAGGTTCAAATTACTTTCTAACGATGTGTTAGGAATATATCACATGTTCTCCCGTTCCGATATTGATTTAAAAATCTTGAAAGCTGGCAAGAGCTCTTGCTTTCATAGCCATCTACCAAACGAAAGCCTAAATAAAACTCAACGTGTAGAGAGAAATTTGTAGATTATTTATCGAATCTGATCGATAATCGAGTACATTTTTATAGATGATAATCTCATTTCTGTTTTTCCGTGATCCAGCTATAGGCTTATGATGAAGGAAGGACTGATACAAATGAAACGATACAAAAAAATTCAGAATACCATGGCAATGATATTCAGGGCTCACCAAAAAGTTGGTAACAATCACAATTTATCTTTTACTAATTGTTATAAAATTATAGTATATTAGTAAATAATGCGAATAGCAGAAATGTAATTATAATTCCAGTTGAAGCTATGGATAGGAATCCAAACGCATAGGAAATGAATAATATTTTGTTGTCATTAAGATTCCTGGACAAGTTGGATAATAATTATCAGTCATCAGTCAAGATGTCAAATGACTGTTTGGAGAAGAATTTGAAGGGGAAAATACAGTTTCGAGTACAAAAGATCACACATTGCCACTAGATGAAATGGAGTAACCTTTATCCAGATTTGAATTTATTTTGATCTCTTTTCTAATATTACAGAAATTAGCATTCCTAGTCGATATGATCAAGCTAGTTCCTCCATTTTTGAAAATCATTTTTTTTATATTTGATCGAATACATTGATCCTTGTAAATACGACATCAGCTAGTGTTTTTGTTACTTCAATGCGAACATTTTCTGGAGTGAAGCGGTTCAGTTCCGATTAACACGTTATCATTGGATCTTAATTGGCTACCCATTTCGAGAGAACTCATAATATCAAATCAAATTACAAATATTCGACAGATATAAAACGATTCGCAATATTTTCCCGAAAAATTTTCTTCCTGGTTCTTTGGATTGTTAACCCACCACCATCTGAAAAAATATATGATTTGATCGATAACCCAACAACTCAACTTGAGGACCTCAATAGTTAATATGACATTTTGTTGTATGAAATATGAGGTGGATGTTCTCTTCTCGAAATAATCGATTAACATTCATTTTTTGTTGATTTCGAAGAATACGAGAAGTTGCTGACAAGTTTTGGGTTCTCCTCTATTGGAACGAACATTTTCCAAGGTGGGAAGTCTACTCTTATACAATGAATTGAATATCAGAGAACTTTTCACATTGTAGGTTGAATACAATGATCCATCCCAAATAAATGGCATTGCTTTGAACATGAATTTTTATTGCTCCTAAAATACGACGAATATTTTACCTAAGCGAAAATGTATTCAAGACTGTTTCGGATTCAGTGCATGAAACTCGTGAAAATAAAATTGGGATTAGTAACAGTTTTATGGCTATTTTGGCTCTTGAGTGGAAAATAAAGCTTTTATAGACAAATAAAAAGGATTGAATAGAAATAGGCATGTTTGCATATAACATCTTCGAGTCCTGAGCACTAACAATGAGCGTGTGGAAACATTCGAGAGGGTTTTGAGTGATACTTCTACAGTTTTTGTTGTTGTTTCATTCACAACACCTGCATCTTTTTCGATAAGTTTTGTTCATACTGTTATGCTCTTTGGTTCTATCACACAAAAATTCAGCTACTTTTAAAGAAAATTGTGAAACTACATTATGTCAACTCGCCTGCTGGTTCAATGATATTTCTCTATATTTCGATACAGAAAAGACGAATCTTATCCTACTATTTCACCCGACAAGAAGGGATTTTGAAGATTTCGATATATCACTCAATGATTCTTTGATGAGCGTTGATCAAAGTTGTAAATTTCTTGACATATTTGTTGATTCCTGTTTAAACTGGAGAAAACATTGTCAATTTTTAGACTCCAAACTTTCTTCAGTCCATTTCATGCTAAGAAATCTCAAACCAATTTCGACACGGGCACAACTAATGAATTTATATTATGCCCAGGTGGAGAGCAGACTCAGGTATGGAGTGTGTCTCTGGGGAGACTCTTTTCAAGCCAAGCAAGTATTCATCTCTCAGAAGAAAATAATAAGATGTATCGCAGGAGTCAAACGCGATCATTCTTGCCGAAATATTTTTAAAGAATTTAATATTCTCACATTGACAGGCTTGTATATATACGAAACTTGTGTTTTTGTTTTTAAAAATAGATCTTCATTTCCGTGCGGTGCTGATTTCCACGCATACAATACTCGTAAAAACATCAACCTTTCAGTATCACTACTTTTATTCGGGTTTGAAGGCCGTCGTTTTTTGGAATTTCTTCCTGACGTTTCGCTGGCTCGAGTGGCTAGCTTCTTCAGAGGTTCATTCATCTTGGAATTCATACTATCAATTCGTTATTGCCTCCTAATGTGAACTGTATGCATGTATATTTTGTGTGTATGTGTATATATCCATGTTCTGCTTGTAATATTTTGTATTGTCAAATTGACTGTTGTCTATTAATTTCATTACTCCATCCTCCTAGATGAGAGTGTAATCTGACTTTTCTCATACAATGTATGTTGTCTACGAGAAATAAAGTGATTTGATTTGATTGATTTGCTTTTACACTGGGTACGAGAATACGTGACAATTTGTACGGCAAAATCAAACAAATTCATTCCAACAGACTCAAAAAATCACCGAAACACCTTATATACAAATCAATGAATCACCTAAATAACTATCCCACTGTTTCGTCTATTGACTTGCTGGATCGCGATGTCCATATATATTCCGAACATTTGCGATATATCGCTATAACCGTCGATGGGCGTGGTCTCCTCCAAATAACATCCATAGGCCTAGAGTAATTCATTGTTCACAGAATCATTGTTGATCGTCAAATTCCTAACAATAATATTCGTTATCGGTATCCAATGAAGTAATTTTGTTCAATCATTCTTCTATTCGTTATGTAACTCCTTCAAATTATCATATCATCGTGAACTGCCAAATGATTGGTCCAAGTCAAAATATACTATATTGTCAGATAAAAAATTCTTAAAGAGGAGATATACCAAATAGAATAGGACATATTGTATAATAATTTATTTTATATTATATTGGTAATGTCTGTCCTTTCAAATAATATCTCCATTTGGTTATTCAATGCTAGCTTCATGTTTATTTTTACACAAAAGATCATTCATCTGAATACCCGTGATATTTCAATCAATATGTTTTGCCAAGAGTCGAGATATTTAAATTATTATTGAATTTTTTTTATTCATTGCGAGAAACAGAACAGAAAATGAGCTGAAACGTCAGTCAATCGGAGACCTTTTCATTTTTATTCTAAAAATATTTCAATTCATATTTTCTACCGATAGTCAGAAGGTGCTTCCTAGAAACTTGGTTTCTATTTCTTGCGAAGAAATACTTCACTTCTCGTCAGCTTCTGATGATCTGCAAGGCTCAGATAAGACCTGTCTTGGAATATAGACCTCATATATGGAGTTCGGCACCAAATCATTAATTGAAGCTTCTCAATTCTATTCGCTCACCGACTCGCTCACTTCATTGGAGTATCGTAGAAGGGTCGGAGACTTGTCTCTCTTCTATAGATATCTTCACAGTCGGTGCTCTTCAGAATTGTTATCAATCGTTCCACCCTTGGCAATATATACACGGATGACTCGACATGTACAGAATTTCCACCCCTTTGTTGTGAACTTGGACACCTATCGAACCTCTCTTGCGCAGGAATCTTTTTTCAATGGAATAGCTGAGCTTCGGAACTCCTTGCCACGAGGGGTTTTTCCTGAGGCTTACAAACCACAAAAATTCAAAGTGAATTTTAATTCGTATCTCTTGTCCCTTGTTTCAAGCGGTGTTCTTCGAACATTACAGGGCTTCCCTTTCGTGTGAATCTTCATTAAAAAAAAAAAAAAAAAATTGAAAATTGAATTTTCTTTTTCATTCATAGCAAAATATATGACGGTTTGAAATGACATTTAACGTTGGCTGGGTTTTATTATACAACACCCTACTGTAGAATCTCCATTATATTTCACTCTTTTTGTCATAGAATGATTAGATTTTCTTTCAAATATAACACTCCCTGAATAATTTCAATGAATTCTTCATCTTGTCAAATACCATAATTGAGTCAGCCAGCTGTTTGTTTAGGATCAACGAACAAATTAAAATTTAAAATCGGTTGACTCCATTTTCGAGATGAACAAAAGTTTTCAATCAGGAAAGTTTACGCTTCAGCTTTCGGAGAAAAGTAACAAAACTCTCGTGGTCTACGATACTCAAACAAAGAATTTGCAGGAGAAAACAAAGGAGGATTGTACGTTATGTTATAAGGAGATATTGTGATATTTTGTGTGAAGGAGTATGAAGATTGATTGATGATCCATAGGAGAATTTGGTAACCATGCGATCCACGCCAATTAATTTTTCTCCGAATCACAAATGCTATTTTTTTTCAAATAAGGATATTGCAAATTATTATAACAACTCATTTGATAACAGCGCAGACAATGCAGATGATTACTTCTGATATCGGTGGCGGAATAGTAGAAAATAACCAAAATGAGGAAGATTTGATTCTACCTACCAGGAGAAAATGCCGACTTCAATATTCAATGTTAGAAACACACATAAGGTATCAGAGTTCCCAAATTAGAATAAATTTCTCAATATATACAGATTTCGATGTTTAACAAAATGTTTTGGTGTAGTTGGGAGGTTCTAATATATTATCATATAGATTACATCTGCTTCTTATCATTGATTTGGGTATGAAACAATAAAATCTACATAGGTGTTAACTAAGGTGGCTATATACTGGTGTTCTGACTTCATATAAAATATTGTTAGCAAATCAGACGACCGATCAGGCCTACTCGATCAAGAATTGATGACGTAGACCGTAGTTATAACTCAAAAAATTCGTCAGGTATCGTCACTATCGCAGTTGAGATGACAGTCATGTGCACGTCCAGTGTCGCCAAGTGGCTGTCGTTGCGAATACTGGTCTATGTACTGAAAAAATTAGTTGATTGATGATATTTTCATTTGAGCAATATAATTCGTTGCGAATACTGGTCTATGTACTGAAAAAATTAGTTGATTGATGATATTTTCATTTGAGCAATATAATATTGTGATATTTCAAACATGAGTACATTCATTTATACTCAAATGAACCGACTCAGATTTCGTGTTTGTAGGTAGACAGATCAGAATTGTAACAAGGTTTCTACAAGGTTGTCCCTGGTAACAATTTTGTTCTCTGTGATTGGTGGAATTCATTTCCCACCTTGTGTGGATATGAAATCATATCCATTCAGCTGACCACAGTCGCCTACTTATCCGTTTAGTAAACTATAAAAAAAATTGCATATTTACGGGTGCGAGTTGAAAAACTTCTACATTCAGCTACTCGACATCGCGGAAAACCGTATTATTGTTGAAGTAGCAACAGAATACTGAACGAATATAAACAGAACAAACATTTGTGGACTTAATCTCGACGGAATAAGGGATGCTGATGATATTCATTGAGCCGTTTGTTTTCTGATTTCCTCCTGTGATGTGATTTGCATTTTTATATCGGAATGTGAATGATGTGTAACTTCCAAATGGCGATGGAGAGTTTGAATGTGTAATGTGTTGTACGAGATTATTTCATGAGATAATTATCGTTTCAATAATTGTCGAAATGATTTCTTTCGGATCTGATCAGGTATGAAATGTATTCGAATCACCGATATAGATACAATAGAGATTTTGAATAATTTCATTATTATGACAATATATCTCCTTGCTTAACAACCAATCAGTCTATTTCAAATTTTGAAATTCAGTCAATAGAATCCGAATTACAGTGAAAATATAGCTTGTCGCTGTATTTTCACGGTGATAAACCTGTTTAGTTTTTGTTTTACTAGCTGTCAAGTGAAAATAATGATTTAAATTATAAACGTCAAATCTATGTGTTTTGATTAGTTATATTTCTTAATCAATATGAGCGATCGTTGGAGACAAATGGCGATTGGTATCATAGATGAAGCAGTGGAAAAGAGTATTTCCTTGAATACGGCCAGAAATAAAGAATCAATTACCAGGCAATTCAACAATTTTTGCTCAAACAGGGGTTATATTGTCGTCCTAAATATAATTCGTGGTATGATTAATAACCTATAATTTTTTGGAATATCAATTCATTGGCAATCCCAATGCAAGAAAATACAACTCGTCCTTCGGACTCGTATATTCAGCTTTGGGATTGCAATTCATTAATATTCCAAAAAATTATCGGTAATAATCATACCACTTATTATATTACCCCTGATAATGAAAACATATTCAATAAAAAAGTACAAAACACTGAAATCAATTTTCGGATAGTTCCAAAGTGAGCAAGATTCAGAGTTTGAAATTCGAAATTGAGCAAGATTCTACAATATAACGTCCATACAGAATTTTTTTTTCACGAGAAAGATACAGATAGAAAACCACGAAATCTAATAATCTTGAATTTTTTAACAGATTCTCTTTCCGATTTCAATGTTCACTATGAAGTTGACACTTCCTTTATAATTTGGTACAAAATCCAGTAAATATTTCTATTATTACATATACAGGATGGGGCACCGAAAACGAATCAGATCAAATATTTGCAAAAAAAAAACATGTGGTGTGAAACAAATGCAAAAACACGTCGATTTCAATTCCTAGACATCTTTCTATTATAACCTCAAATGTTATATTTTTTCCGCCACCCCTAGGTCACTATAACCCAAACCATTTGAATAGGGAAAGTAATAAGTGTGACACATCATCCGAAAGATAATTTCATAAGGAATACAGCCATATCATATATATAGCCATATATTTTGCTATTTCACTTTTTATTTTGCCGTCCTATTGCGAGAAAAACAAGTGTTCCGTATTCCATACTTCATTTGCAAGCTAAGTTGACATAAATTCGGTGACAACGAATTTCTAAAGGAAAAAACAAAATGTTGGCTCCAAATGGCTGACAAGATTTGCGATTATGGTCCGATTCGATTCAAAATTGATAAGTGGTGGTGGTTTTTAGGGTCGTAAATTATTATTTGTTTGTCAATGCAAAAACACAAGATGGCGGACGGAATTTGTAATTATGGTACAATTCGAATCAAAATAAGTGTGTGGGGATTTTCAGAGTCGAAAATTATAATTTTTCTATCAATGTGAAAAACCAAGATGACGGATGGAATTCATAATTACGGTTCGAATCGATGCAAAATTAGCATATGGAGGTTTTAGAAATTGCTAGTGTGATTGAACAGATTCATTCAGAGTGATAAAAAACGCTTTTTTACATAACTACGGTTATAACCCAAACACTATGCATAAAATATTGAAACATAGTAACTTCAATAGCCTTCTCAGAACGGTATTTTATGATTTTTGACCATCAATCAATGAAAAATTTCAGACAATTGAAAGTTTATGTGAATTATTCATACAGAAATGGAATAGAAAGTCAGCTATTTGTCTGAAAACACCTCAGAAATGGAATTACACAAATGTTTGGCAATGTATATAGCAGAATATAAAATTTCATTCAGATTTTCATCACAGAAATAGAAGAAAAAACTTCAAGCTACAACTCATTAGTTGACAAATATGTGAAGCAGGCATTTGTGAATTATGTAGTTACGAATTGAAAATGAACCCTTACGAAGGGTGGAAACACTGTTAAGAGTGCGTTTTGATCATTTTAACTTCTTAGATGATTTCAAAGAATAAATCTATTTTTATTGAAATACGGGGTTCCTAGAAAACACGTCATAAACACAAAGAAAAGTACTGTTTAGAAGTCATTAAATTGTGGTGAATGAATTTTTTGGATTGTTGTACGTTAACATTTCAAAAACTACATAAAAAGAATAACCGATATAAGTCTACGAACAATTTTATGAGTACCCAGATTATGTTTCCTGTTGATTCACAATTAAGTGGCAGAAAGGCGGAAACAATACTTGAAATGCGTACTGAGTAAGCATTCATATCAAATTTTCCGACCAACACATATTGAAACAATTTGACCTGATTTTAAGGCCTTTATGACTACTACAACATCAAACGGTTGGCCACAATACTACATCATGCGGAAAAATAATATATATGAATTTCGATAACGTATTGAATTGTTTTAACAGTGACATGATACAGCTATTCAAATTCAAATTATAGAATATGTCATGATAATCGTTACCCAACATTATTGCGACAGAAGTCATATTGTGTATTCGATGAATAATTGCCCAATTTGCATTCTCCATTTGAAATTATTTTATGAATTTTATGATATGTGTGAAAATTTATTGACTTTTTAAATCGACGATAAAAACTGATCCAATATGCAAATTGTAATAATGAACACGATGAAATGGCATTCCGATTGATGGAATCAAAAATTAGGGAAAATACTCGGAAATATTTGGTTTCAATTTGTACGTGAGAAAAAATGAACTAAAATGAGGTCGTAAAAGCCCCCTCTTAATTATTGAGAGGGACGAGAGATTCGAAGGCCGAACAAAATTGACATAAAATATCATCATTTTTGGTACTTGATGAAAAATTATGGTTCGTATGACGAGGAAGATATCAGATTTTTTCAATGAAAGAGGGATTCCTATTAAACTTGTTCGAAAGGTCTTGATTCAAAGGCAGCTGGCTTATGGGGAAATGGTCTTCGGTAAAATTTCATGAATTTGTTAGAATATTGTATTTGATGACTTTCAGAACAATAGTGTCCATGGGGTCAACTCAATCGGTATGACTAGTTTCATAGGTATAGGGTGTTGAATTTGGAAATGGCTTTTTTTTAAAAGCATGTATTTCTTATTTTCTTCAATGTATCAAGAATTTTTTTTATGTGATAGTGTTCTAATTACACCAAATATTTGTCCCTCATGAAGGTATCATTTCCTACAGGGATATTAAAAAACGAAACATTGACATGTAATATAATTCACCTTTCAGGAATTCCAATATATGGCTGATTTGCTCCTGGTTGGTTTATAATAATGAAATATGAAAACATTTTTTATAGGGCTAGTCAGAAAGTTGTTCGCCCCTGTATCCGATATTCGATAAAATTTTATATACTTTGTACTGCATGTTAGCAGGTGACATCAGGTCATTTCGTAATGTATATAATTTATATACATTACATACATACTGATATACAGGGCTATGGAAGAGAATCCGAGAATCGTATTTTTGCCGCCAATATTTGGGTTATCAATCCAAACATTGCCTGCATTCAGCAATCCTCGTGACAAAACTGAGATTTCTAAAATATTATTGGTTTGCCAGATACATTCATTAGAACGAGACCGAAATATAGGTACATGTACCTACAATATTATATTTTCGACCTTAACATAGGTAAATGACTTTTACCAACAATGACATTTTTTGGGAGATCCATAAAGCTCGTTTATTTCCAACTAGCAACCCGACCCGGCTTCGCACGGATAAAAAAAAAGTTTTTGTGGGTTATCCCTGAGAGATTGAAATATTCCATCGCAACGTTTGCAATGTAAGCAAAAAATGTGTTCATTTACGACATCACATTGGAAACCTCTAAAATTGACAGTATTTCTCCATTTTATGCATGTATTATACATATAAACCTTCTCTTTGAATCACTTTATCAATTGAAAAAACCACATCAAAATCCGTTACGTAGATTTAAAGATCAAACCCTACGAAGGGACAGACAAAGAGCGAAAAGTGAGTTTACGACTGTTACGAAATCTAGCGCCAGCCCTGTCGCTCGTAAATGCAAAATAATATGAGGAGTCGAGAAGAGAACCTCTTCTTCCAAAAATTTCTTATTGGCATAGAAAATACGATACACATCATCGAGACCTCTCTGGGAGATTTTCCATAGGCGCATGCAAGTATAAATCAGTACGATTCTATTTTACTCCAATGTCCCACTGATCGATCTCGGCATTTTTTATAGTTTTTCCACTTAATTTGAAGAGATCATTTTGATAATATGGCGGAACATAAAAATAAAGAATGATTTGTCTGAGCTTCCGGTCAAACTAAGTTATAGTTGAATAGGAGTAGGTATTTCAACATGACAAATATTTCATTTTGAGTGTAATCCGCTTGAACTGATTGATTAAACATAATTTGAGGGAAAACGAATATCAATTATAATTCAGAATCGTTTTTATCATGAAAATATTTTTTAGAAATGACCAGCCAATTCTCCATTTAAACGGTTCGTCTTCTAAAACTGCATTCGTTGAAATAAAATAAAATCATGGTAGGTAGGTTAGGTTGGACGTGAGTGGGTCATACACATTTTAACTAAAGGACTGGCCCTAAGAGAGAGAGATGACTGCAGAATGAGCAAGATAGAATACTTCAAGTTTGACCTCTAAGCGAATTCTTTCTTCAATGTAGCGGATGAAGAGAGGTTGAGAAGGATAAAGTATAGAATTATCATTCTGTCCTTCACAATATCACTTCAATGTGCATATCCTTTTTCTAATGTATTGCGCATCCTGTTATAAAGAAAAATGTCATAGAGGCCAGTCCATCGGTGGTAATGTCTATGGAGTGGGTCTGCACACGACTCCTCCACACTGCGATCTTTTGGGGTTTTTTGTGGCGCACACTAGCTGCATGCATACTTCGCAAGATAAGTCAAAGTTCTTGACAAAGCCGATCAGTTTCTCTGGTATATGACTTTTTTAGGGTAGAAACAGTGGGGCAGCGCAACTCGCCAGGCACATCGCCATACAAAGTAACAAATGTATTGGAGCCGTTCGGCTCTCCACATATCGTTCCAGGCAGCTCACCGTCTTTCGAGAAACAAAATTATTCGATTTTCGAGATGCAAGTGCCTGAAACTAGCGCTGCGATTGGTTCCCCTAAGGTCACGCGTTATTCCACTCTCTTCATTTCAGCAGTCCTTCACAAGTGTATTTATGGTTTTTAGTGAACATTTTTTTAGAACTGCTGTAATCCGATGATTTCACAACGGCGGGATGAAGTACTTCACTGTTAATACAGGTAATAGAGGATTTTGTTTTGCAAAATTAGGCCGGAGTTAATTTATTGCATGGATAGTTGCAGTCTGACGTACTCAACCTAAAAAACAAAATACTTACAAAAATGGCGAACGGAAGTGCCGCCATTTTGTGAAAAACCGTTTGGGCCTTTATCTCCGTAACCGTGCACTTTAGGCCCACGATTATAACGACCTTTTTTATAGATAATTGAATTTCCTATCTTTTTATCCAATAATTTTTTTCGTAGCACTTACCGTTCACGACTTATATTATTATTACTTTTTGTTTATTCACTTCTTTACCGACATCTCTTGAAATCATTGTTTAAACAATGAATTGTTTATAACAAAACTTTAAAATCGATGAATTTTCTACAACTTTTATTTAAAACTTTTTTGTCTAAAGTTAATATTTTTGAAGTTACAACGCGTTCAATGTTGTACTACCGAGTACAAGGTTATTAAGAACGAAGTATGCATAGCGTAATGATGCGATTCCGATACATAATAGAAAAATAGGAAAATGCAAATGCAGAACTGGCTGTGGCAGAGCTTGTGGGTGCCGAAAAGCAGGATTGGACTGTACGGTAATCTGTGAGAACTGCACAGAGAAAACGTACACTAATCAGCTGAAAGTAATCGTCAACAACACAGAATTGTGCGACATCGATGAAGATATTGGTGGTGATTCTAACGACAAATCAATAGAGGCGTTACAATCTTTATATGCCACTGACGAAGATAACGAAGAGGAAGAGGAGAATGTAACCAACATCGAAACTTCACCACCCTCGAAACGACAAAGAGTCAGATAAGACATATGATTCATTTTGGTGTACATTTGTAAAAATAAATTTCACATATATTCTTCAATGAATATTCCATTTTTTTATTTGCGTGTTTAATTATGGCAGTAGTTTTAAAATCAATTATAGTAATATTTGATTGTATAAAAGAAAATACAATGAAAAATTTTTAATGAGTATTCGCTATTTCTTGCAGGTAAGAACTTGAATTAATAATTATTTATCAAGTCAAAAAAATTCTAAAATTCATATTTTTTTTATTATGTATCGGAATCGCATCATTACGCTATGCATACTTCGTTCTTAATAACCTTGTACTCGGTAGTACAACATTGAACGCGTTGTAACTTCAAAAATATTAACTTTAGAGAAAAAAGTTTCAAATGAAAGTTGTAGAAAATTTATCGATTTGAATAATATTTCAAACAATTTATCGCTTAAACAATTATTCAAAGTGATATCGGTGAAAAAGTGAATAAACAAAAAGTAATAATAATAATATAAGTCGTGAACGGTAAGTGCTACGAAAAAAATTGTTGGATAAAAAAGATAGAAAATTCAATTATCTATAAAAAAGGTCCTCATAATTGTGGGCCCCAAAGTGCACGGTTACGGAGATACAGGCCCAACGGTTTTTCACAAAATGGCGGCACTTCCGTTCGCCATTTTTGTAAGTATTTTGTGTTTTTAGGTTGAGTACGTCAGACTGCAACTATCTATGAAATAAAATTACTCCTGACTAATTATGCATTATGGACACGAGTAGTTCGCTCCCTATTACCTGTACTATATGTTTTGCAGAGGCGAGTATAAATGCATGACAATGTGCGTAGCGAGTGGCGCGGCGAGTTGAGGTGCCCACTATGTTTTTACCCTTAGGTGCGAGGGCAGGAGATAACTATCATTATTACACGGCAAACGCTCATGCATGACTCCAGGTAATTTTGATGTCCTTCCGATAATTTCATTGTAATATAAACTGAACTTGATTTGCTAGATAAAGTCCGACTAATAAAAGCATTCGATCTCGGAAAAAAAGAGTTTTTCTTTTTCAACGTTCCCTCTCTGTATACCATCGTTGTTTGATGGTAGCTTTTCATCCAGCTGTGCAATCAGAACGAAATGTTCATTCGAACTTCCCGTTCTGAGTATGAAACGGTAGAAATAGAAAATGAGAAATCTCCAACCAGGAGACATTTCGTGTACATTTTGTGGTCGTTAATTCTCTGCAGCTTGCAGGTACTGTAATTGAAACCCCACTGAGCTTTTACTTTCCTGCCGTTTTTCATAGGTTTTTTGTCAAATCGAAACATAGAATTCAATGCTAACCCAGACACGTCTCTTCTGAAATAAAGCCGATTTATGTTTAGTCAATATTCAGATGTCAGGAGTAACTAACTATACACACATAGTCAAGTATCTCGATGCTAGGAATTACGATCCGTGATAGTCTCTCCTGGGAAAGATCGCTAAAAGTGCTTCCTACAATCTTTGATTTCTATTCCATGCGAAGAAATACTTCTCGTCGGCTTCTGATGATTTATACGGCATAGATACGGCATGTGTTGAAGTATAGTTCTCATGCGTTGGGCTCAGCACCAGAACATTCATTGAAACTTCTTGATCCTATTCAGAATAAAGCAATCCGTATTGTTGGTGATTCTTCGCTCATGGACTCGATCACTTCTTTGGAACATTGTAGAAGGGTGGGAACTTGTTTATCTTCTATAAATATTTCCACGGTCGACGAGTGCAGAATTATTACCCCTTTGTTGTGAGCTTGGAGACCTGTCGAACCTCTCTTGATCAAAGATCTTCATTCAGTAGAACAGCTGAATTTCAAAACTGCTTGCCACGGAAGTTTTTCCTCAGGCTTAAATATTCCATAACTCAAAGTTGATGTCAATTCGTATCTCCTGTCCCTAGTTTCATTCTTTTTTTTTCATATGCAGATTCACACGAAAGGGAAGCCCTGTGATGTTCAAAGAACACCGCGTGAATCAAGGAACAGGAGATACGAATTTACTTTGAATTCCTGAAGTTTGTAAGCCTCAGGAAAAACCTCTCTTGGCAAGGAGTTCCAAACCTTAGCTATGCTATTGAAAAAAATCCCTGAGCAAGAGAGGTTCGACAGGTTTCCAAATTCACAACAAAGGGGTGGGAATTCTGTACTCGTCGAGTCATCCGTGTAGATATTGCCAAGCGGGAAACGATTGATAACAATTCGGAAGAGAATCGACCGTGAAATTATCTATAGAAGAGAGACAAGTCTCCGACTCTTTCACGATGTTCCAATGAAATGAGCGAGTCTGTGAGTGAAGAATCACCAACAAGACGAATTGCCTTCCTCTGAAAGGAATCGAGAAGCCTCAATGAATGTTTTGGTGCCGAACTCCACATATGAGAACTGTATTCCGTGACAGGTCGTATCTGAGCCTTGTAGATCAGTAGAATCTGACGAGAAGTGAAGTATTTCTTCGCACGAAATAGAAATCCAAGTTTCTGAGAAGCACATGGTTTTTCCATGAGAGATCATCACTGATCGTAATTCCTAACATCGAGATATTTGATTTTGTAGGAATAATCACTCCTGACATCTGAATATTTGATGATGCATGATAGATCAGCTTTTCTTGAGCTGGGTTTTCGTAGCATTGAATTCCACCAAGTTCATCTTACCCCATTCTATTATTTTTGCCAAGTCGTCGTAAATTTTATTAACGTGAATGTTTCTTTGAATTTTTGTTTCTCGAGCTGGTATGGGGACTGTTAATTGAACATTACAGAGTTTCCTTTCCGGAAGAATCTGTAAATAAAAACTAAAACACATATTTCAAATGAATCTCTTTTATCGATTTTGATAAGGGAGTAGAATTCGTATGGTATTTCAATAGTAACGAAAAAGCTTGATTGCCTGATTTATTTGAAACACGTTTCCTCCTTCCGAATATATTCCTTGAGAGCCTTTTCAGTTAAATATTGGCTGGTAGTATAAAAAGTTATTATGAATTATTCCAAGTGAACTTGAAGAACTTCTAACTCCTAAGTTATTCAGCGGTATTCTCATGATAGAACCATTACACGAATATCGAACAAAAAGCCCGTTGGGGTGAAACATAAATTATGAATATCATAACCGATGAATATATAGCACACTTGCTTTCAACAGGGCTTTCCGAAGGAAAACTTCCCCCCTCCAATATTTTGGAACCGTTTGATAATATAAAAAATCACCGAAACACCTTACTGGAGGTTTGAAGGGGACACATTTCTTTCCAATATTTGTTAGTGACATTAATTGAACTTCTTCTATCTAGGAGGAATTGTTTTTTAATTGACGCTGCAACTTGTCGGGGTAGATAGAAGTCTACCCTTCGGCACTTGTTTAGATTTCGATATTAGTATTCGGTTTTTCAGATTGCTTTCAATTATATCGATATCTAGTATAATTTGAAGGTCAAAACAATTCTTGTATATAGTGCATTTCTTTGATGTCCCCCCTTCCATTTTCCGAACGAGCCAACTCAAAAAATTCAAACTTGGGATAATGAAATCGATGACTGAATACTATATTTTGGAATAAAATTGACACAGGAAAATTTCATGATGACGACTGGGCGCCATCTGGAAAAAACAATCAATGGAAAGGGACCTCTTGTGATACATCATTTTGACGCTCCTGACGAATACTTTTCAAATCTAGAATATAAAGTCAATATTTTCACCTACTACAAAATGGCGGAACATTTGATAATTACCTGACAACAAGCACAATAATATCGATATTTCTAAGAATATTCGTTTTCCTCTGTCATAAGGCGATTCCAAAAACTCGATAAGGTTTGATAATTTATTTTTTGTTCAAAAAGAAAGACAAAAATGTCAGTACAACGAACATCATTTTTTAGTTCAAATATCCTCATTTAGTTTTCGATTTTATAATCAGATATGTACCACGTAAACTATTTTCAAAATGGTCAATTCAACAAAATCCAACAATGGAATTTTATTTGAATAAGCTGGCAACTACTGTTGATCCTCTGATAACCGAAATCGTCGAGGTGAGTCCCATTGAATTCGATATGGATATGTTATCCTAACAACATGGACCACCACCACATAACTCCAGACTAGTAAGAAACTATTTGGATAATACTTGCCATGGTCGTTGGATTGGCCATCGAGATACTACGGAATGGCCTGCCCGCTTACCAGATTTGATACCTTCAGACTTTTTCATGTGGCTATTTGAAGCAGACAATATACGGCAGAGAATAATAAATATCGACGTTGCTGTATTCGAAAATGTTCAAAGTGAAATATCGGATAGGCTGTTCTTATCCCAAAACATTTATGCAACAATTTCGAGCATCTTCTGAACTGAACTCATTTCCTCAAATTATGAAGTCAAACTTCGATGTGTGCAGGCAATTATTATGTTTCTCTATTTTGTAGTAGGTAAAGATATTGACTAGGGTTGTGAAATATTCGTCAGGAGCTTCAGAATGCTGTATCACAAAACCTCCAGTCGCCATCTGGATTTTTTGTGTGTCAATTTTACTTCAAAATATAGTATTCATGCATCAATTTCATTATCCCACGTTTCAATTATTTGAGTTGACCGTTCAAAAAATAAAAATGGGGGACATCAAAGAAATGAACTGTATGAAAAAAAAAAGAAATTCGACCTTCTCGATGACCAGCTACTGCTTCAATCCACTTTCCTGAACTGAAAGCCCGCTGCTCTACTTTAAGATCATTTCCAGGTTATGATTCTTTTCTGTACCTAATACTCGGTTTTCAATGCAGCCCATCTCTCTCCCTCCTACAAGAAATGCAAGAACATTTTTCTCCGTCGTAGAAATAAGCATCATTGCGTTATTCGAGTCGCTGAATCGGGAATATTTCATAGAAAATGTCATCGAATATAACGAAATTCGTTCTCAGATACTACAATTCTCCGTGTTCGCCAGAACGGCTTCAAATACCCGTTATTTATTTACCAATAACTGACACAGATGGCAGGAAACGAATAGAAATTTCACCATTCGAAATAATGGGGTTTGTATCCCGTTTCTCGGCTTATCCGGTCGAATTTTTTCTTCCTACAGGGTGAGTCATATATAAATCCTTTATTCAGTCATATTATAATAAGTATGTACAATGGAAATGAAATAAATACAAAACATAAAAGCATAGATGACTCTTATAAATATGTATATGCCTACAAACAAATATATATTACCAAACAATCAAATCAAAACTAATAGAAATAATAAAACTAAATAAAAAAACAAAAGTGTTGTTACAATATATTCGTATTAGTCGATAGGTGTTTTTCGAGCTAAACTTTAAAAATATCAAGACTGGAAGAATTTCCCACGATAGGAATACTGTTATACATAGTTACACCTTCAACAAAAATTTAGGTTTGACTAGTGTGTTCTGCTAACCAGGGGAATACGAAGATAACCTCTACCTCTAGTATCGTGCTCATGAACTTCCTGATTTCGAAGTGAAATATTTTACAGTTATTTAGGTGTCATACCTGTTTTGATCTTCTGTATGAATGTGAGGGAGTGGTGTAGAAGATAATTCCTAACCGGTAACCAATATAGGGTATCTAGCATCGAAGTTATTTATGTCTCTCGCGAACAACAGAGAATAATGTGCATGGTTCGATTCTGCAATTTCTGTAAGCGGCTCAGCAAATTTTGATTCACCATATAAGGTACAGTGGTATAGTTGTTGAAGTGAGGAAGAATAAGGGTATTATAAATTATAATTCAACTCCATTGGTTGAGATGCGTAGAACATCTCCTTAAATAATTGATTTTCATAATAATTGTTTTTATGACAGTTTTTGCATGGTCAGTGAAGTATAGTTGATGATTAACTAATACTCCCAAATAGTTGAATTTTTCAATCTGGACACCACCGACAAACAGTTTTGGTGCCGTCTTCATCACTTCCTCATGCATTTTGTCTGTACTGATCAGCATCCATTAAGTTTTATTTGTAATTATCTCCAATGAATTTCCACAGTAATTGTATTGAAACATGTTGAACGGTTATGTCCAGTAAAATAAATAACTGCGTCGTTTAGTTTTATTTGTATTTATTCTCAATGAATTTCCAAAACTATTATTGTGAATAGCTTCTAGACTTTCATTGATTGTATTGAAACACGTTGAACTGTTCAGTCCAGTAAAATAAGCATATTCATTCAATTTGCCAAGCACAATATGAAATCATCTCATTTATATTTTCATAAAATCAGTAATTTTCATGTGTCTAAATAAAACCCGTCAAAACACAGCCTTGTAATCCCGTGATCCCAAAACCTGTTTTGGGCAGAAGTCCATTCTCCATCAAGGAATCAATACTTTCAATTCAATCCCAAGAGGCTTTGAGGAACTGAAAAGCAGAATCCTATCTATTAAACATTTGAAGATATATTGAATTTGATTTGAGAAATCAAATCCTGATGTTTCAGATTTAATCATTTGTTGATGATAGAAGTTAACTCAATAATTTTTCATAAACCAACTTCTTTTTTTCTTTAAGGTTAGTTTGATTGGGAAATGTTTGTTGTATTCCTGCTTTAAACTGTGAGGTATATTGGAATAATACAGTACTGATAATATAAAAAAAAACTCTGGGGCTCATTTGAAATTGTAGAACGGATAATTCAACGTTCAATATTGAACTGAGCTGTACAAAGAATGAAAGTTTTACCAAACGTATGACACTCAGAAATCTCTATGATCTTTAATCCTTTGGGTCTCCTGAGTTGTTCAATGATCAAAGCAAAAATATAGTTACAGCGTTTGTGGCTAGGAAAAATTGATTGGTTAAGGGGAGTGTGTACATGTACGCTGAAAAAATGATAATTGTGATGTTTTCGTAAGATAACTATGTGCCGAAAGTAAGGTTGCACCGTTGAAAGCAATCACAATTCTACATTTGGAATTATGAGCACCGCTAGTTTTGCCTTGCCTTGTAGATACAAATATATCTTCAATAACTTTGAATATTGATAATTGCAGGTTCTGGTCTGATTCACCTATTGTACTAGGGTGGTTAAGAACTCCACCGAAACTATCGCATACTTTCGTCAATATACGAGTACCTGAAATCTAAGCACGTACCAACCAAAGTTAATCCAGCATATTCATTATCGAGAGGTATAAATTCCTACCAGGTTCCAAATTCACTATTATGCTGGTATGCACCCGAATGACTCCAGGTGCGAGAATTCCCATTTGACAAACTTTCAAATTTGGAAAAACTGTAACGTACTGTTGCACTCATGTTCATGAATAATTGTAAAGTACAAAGGTCTGATCGCAACTTTGAATACCTCAATATTGCAGAAATTGACCATGCCCTCAAAACATTGCTCAAAATCTCTAAATCCCAGTCTTTCTAAGACGGTATAGATTTTCTTCTACGCAAATGAAAATAGAACAATTTCGAATATATTTTCAGACAATGATTCATTCATTTGTGTAGGCGGTAAACTTAATAGTTCCGATTTTTGCTAACGAATACAAAATGCGTCCTTTATTCACACTATTGAAGAATATTTTCCTATATGTCATCTTATTTCAGAATGGAAGTTCATTCTAAGTTGTTTCGAGAAGAATCCAGGTAGAATATTCATCGAATAAGTCGGTTAAATTTTGGTGCAGATGAGCGGTGTTTTATTTATGAGCCCTAGGGGATTCATAACGATATGCTCTGAAAAATAGCTGTTTTCTGCATTTCCTTTCGTTCAATTTGAAATTCATTTTGTTCGGCCTCAGAATCCATGACATCAAAGAGAATATATTTTTTTATAATTTTCTGATCTTCTATGTAACTTCCGAAAAACACATTCGTATTCTTGAAGCGGTTCTAGCAAAGATCATTGTGATAACATCAACATTACATTATCATCAAGAAAACTTGAACACCCGTTTCATAGTGGAAGTGTTCATGCAATACATTGGTGTATTAGAAATATATAATTCGCACTAAGATGTTGGCAACTTCCAACTTCATTATCATTACATTACGATTCTTAGTGACAACAGCAAATGCGCATGTGCAGTGACGTGTCATTCGACGGTGTGATATTTATTTTTGTATTTATATTATCAGCGTTCAACAAAATTATAGATCAAAGATCCTCAATGGAATGAGTTCGTCAATATGAATATCTTTTACGATAGAAAACAAAGATTTCAACAACAAATTTATAATGTAAAAAGTGTTACATGGACGGCAAAATTTTCTGAGCGATAATGTAATGTTACTGTAATGTTAATGTAATGTCAATGTAATGTTAATGTAATGTTAATGTAATGTTAATGTAATGTTAATGTAATGTTAATGTAATGTTAATGTAATGTTAATGTAATGTTAATTTAATGTTGATGTAAAGTAAATGTATTTATAATGATTATTGCATGAATCCGCCTTTACTTTTTGACAGTTTGAACTGCCGCATTCTTAGCGAATCGCTTTAGCTTTGCTTTCATTTTAATCCTATTGATTTCCGCTCCGGGTTTCTTCTGGTCGGTTGAACTGATCCAGTGAAACAGCTGTAAAACTCAATAGTTCCCCAGCCTTCAACTTTTCATCATCCATCCACATTGACGAAAATAATCTTGTCATAAACGAACCAGATATAACGATGTTGATTTACTGCACCCCATCTAGGCGGGTTTGTCGATAATCCCGTGGAAACGACTCGGTTATCCCTCTTCCCGAAACAGTTTCGGTGATAAACATCCGACCTGAGAGTCGCCCTATCTATCACTTAGCTCCGCTGTTATAATTAATCCTTCGGGTCTTTTTTTAATGTGGGGAATTCATTTTATTAGTCGTTTAATCTTATCTAGGAATACATTCGGATTATGTGACAGCAGATTTGTAACGCGCGGCCACATTTCAAAATAAACGGAGTAAGATCCGAATAACTATTTTTCCCGTCTCAGTCGTATCCAGCTTTCATTCATGTTATGTTATATATGTTAGAAAAAAAGCATGCACAGGAATTGAGAAATTCTAGAAACTGAAAATTATTGGAAAAACGTCATGGTTAGAAACCTGAAGATTACTGGTCTCGAAAACAATCATAAATAGGTCAGAAACCAACCGTGAATCACTATACTCCATGATGATTCGTCTATGATGGATGGAACCATGCGTTCTTCAGTTCAAATCCAGCGTTTGAGGTTAACCTCCTTATATGAAGTCGATTTTATCTTGCGACCAATGCATCATTAAGTTTCGACGCCTTTGTTGATATTCAAATAACACAGATTACTACTGTTATGATTTTTTTAGTGATATATTTCTTCGGATACAAGTTGAAATAATGGTACCAAACTGATACTAACACCATCTGATATTATAACGAATATTCTGTATAGTTTCTCTAGTATGTCATTAAATTGATGGTATTCCCAAAGGTACCGTGCATCAATTAGATTTTTCAATTCTATCGATTCTCCTTATTGCAATCGAATCGATATTTCATTAACTACCAATATTCAATCCATTTAATCGAAGACCGGGATACCTTTTGTAAAATCACTTTGATATTAGCTCTAACAGAGGGAATCGCTAGGCTGCACCCTGTGAAAACATGACACATCTATCATTGTTTTTCTTCAGTGATAAACCACTGAAGTTGTCTCTGATTCTTCATGTTCAGAGCGAATATCAACGAATATTTCCCTCATATATAAAATGTCCCTTGAGAGCAATGCAATTATCGAAAACTTACAGCGGTAATTCCATTGTATCGAAAACTTACAGCGGTAATTGCATTGTATCAAGTCACCATGACAAGACATTTGAAACCGTATCGCTAGACATCAGTAAACAACACAAATAAATGTCAGATAGACTTCAAAAATAGAAAAACATTTCGCGTTCTGGTGAGTGTTCCATACAATCTATAAAGGAAAGTATAAATGAACAAAAAATAACATTTCCTTGAGAATTTCTTTATTCGTGAAATATTCCAATGAATAACATTCGTGCATAAAAATGACCAGATAATTTTGCATTCAAGCTTGATATCTTTTACAAATTGCATTCGGTTATTTTCATATTTTGTAAAAGAGCCCTCGTCCTTCGGACTCGATAAAACTGCCTGGTTCTTCCGATTGTTTCGATAAAACGTTGTTTACCTTTGAACTGTCAAAACTATAAGGTTTACCGCTTCGATTCTATTGAACTGGCTCATATTTATATAAATTATCATGAATGAAGAGTTACCTTATTATTGATAGTCATTCACTTTTCACTTTTTCAGCATAATAATAACATAACACATTTCAATGAACACTCAAACACGTAAATAGCTCATAACCCCAACTTTATGACAGATATAGCGAACGACCGATTCAAATATTCAAGGTTTCCTTAACTCAAATGCAGATGGGGTACAATTAGTTTTTATTGAATACAATTCATTTTTTGTTGTATGAGAAGAAACCGTTGTATGAAGATTTTGATACAACGACATAACGAATGATTTTATGTTCCTTCTGGCGCGATTTTCATTTCATAAGAAATTTTCAATTATCAACCTTGTACAATGAGAGGTGTGACGCCATCTCTTGGTATTGTCGGCAAGCATTATCGTATTCAATGCGTAAGCATCATATCTCTTCTGGATCATAGGGGCATACATCGTTGTTTGACATTTCAAATTTGTAAAATTTTCACCTATTCTCAGTTCCTTCTTATGAAAATGAAATACTGATCAATTAAATTGTTCTTCCTTCTATTTGTTCAAAAAATAATCTCTCCAAATACAACTCGTTCTTCAAATTTAATAAGATAAATTTTCATTTTCGAAACACTCAAACTTTTTTATTTTGAGGCAAAAGCATTCAAACAAACCGAATAAGATAAAATCACTCGTCCTACGGACTCGTGATTTTATCAATCGGTTTGTTTTCATACTTTTGCCAAATAAAAAAGTTTTTGTGGAAAATGCAAATTTATCCATTAAATTTGAAGGACTCGTGGTATTACCTTTGATAATTTATAGTTCATGTTATGTAGCGCAGTCAGGTTCATCCATCAATAAAAGCACGGTAGGAAGACAGCATTATTAACTTGAGGATAGAAATATCCCTTCTACTTTTTATCAGTCGTTTCAATCATCGCTTTTTTTTTATATGTAGATTCACACGAAAGGGAAGCCCTGTAATGTTCAGAGAACACCGCGTGAATCAAGGGACAGAAGATACGAATTAACATTCACTTCGAATTTTTGACGTATGTAAGCCTCAGGAAAAACCCCTCTCGACAAGGAGTTCCAAAGTTTAGCTGTTCTATTGAAAAAAGATCCCTAAGCAAGAGAGGTGCGACAGGACTCTGAATTCACAACAAAGGGGTGAGAATTCTGTACTCTGTCGAGTCATCCTTGTAGATATTGCCGAAGGTGGAACGCTTGATAACAATTCAGAAGAGCACCGAACGTGAAAATATCTATAGAAGAGAGACAGGTCTACGATGAACAACTTCAATACCGTTTCTAACTTTATCCTCTTTTGTTAATCAATTTATAGGACAGATAATGAGTTTTGCATCTCTCAAACTAATTCACTGGGTCGACATAACCGTTGATTTCAGCTCACTTAGTAGTCATTGCACATGGGAGAATTCTTCATCAATAATGAAATCAAAAGGGTTGAGAGCGCTTGAAACTCCAACAACAACAAATTCAATTCAAGTTGAAATCCGGCGCTGATATGGAGTTTCCTCGAACCAAAACTCTAATAATACTCTGGCTGTAAATTGCTAATGTTTCTTAATATTCCACTGTATGTTAGATATCCCGTCCTTCGAAAAACATACAGAGTATGTCTCGTCGTCATTCTGTACTATCCTGCCTATCAGGAATAGGAATATTTCCATCAAATCATCTTTCTCAGATAGTAGCTCTTCCTTTATATGTGGAATATTTCAATGCTGACGTGAGAGCTGTATTGCGTACAAGCAATTTACTCAAGATGTATGAGCCTCTGAAGAAGCTAGCCACTCGCTCCAGCGAAACGTTAGGAAGAAATTCCAAAAATTGACGGCCTTCAAACCCGAACGAAAGTAGTGATACTCACAGATATTTCATTTGAGGAACACCATGACATTTTTTAACTTCGTCTCTTACAGTTGAATGTGCAGTGGCACACGTCATTATCGATGTAGTAGTACAATCCGTAATACTCATCAACAACCTTGGACAATTTACAACTCAATTCCAAGATGTGATGTCGTAGCTTGACTCCTCTCTCACTTTCTCAGCCCGCTCTCCTTCCTAGTTTGGCGCTTCTTAGAAACTGTAAATTATGGAGATGTCTTGTAGAAAAAAAATAACATCTTTGGATGACATGGAAGAGTTCAGTTCATTGAAACTTTTCCTAGAGATCAATTACTCTAACACCACCCTGATATTTTTGCACTCGACGCGCGTTTCGCTTACAAGGTTAGTATCTTCAGGAGAAGAAAATTGATACAACAGTATCATTTTTTTCTCCTGAAGATACTTCAGTGTATTTTTTTCTCCTGAAGATACCACGATATCAATTTTCTTCTCCTGAAGATGATAACCTTGTTAGCGAAACGCTCGTCGAATGCAAAAATATCAGTTTGGTGTGAGGGTAATTGATCTCTAGGAAAAGTTTCAACTCTTACACCAAAGGTTCCAATCTCATCCTTTATTACTTTAATTCATGTCTGTACTCGTTTCATAATGGCAAAGATTTACCACAGAATTCGTGCTGACACTATCGACAATAGGATCATGATGATAAGTTTTCAATTCAGAATTTGGGAATAACTTTGAGCTACCGCAAAATGTGTTTGTAGATGTAATTGATGTGGTAAAGAATATTCCATTCAGACCAGGTATGTTCTGGTAAAATCACATTGTGACAAATAAATAACAGAATAGAAGAGATTCTTTTTTTCATAATTCCGCAACCAAGTATCAAGTGCTTGTGGTAGAGAAAATTAATTTTCCCTAGATTGGTGACCTTCAGTGAGTAAAAGGTCTAGCTGTATTCCACTCAATTTGTTCACTGCCGGTACCCGCCCTGGTCTGAACAAAAAATCTGGCTGACCCTTGGCCTTCATTACCTAGATACCAATCCTAGTAAATTGGTAGCACCATAGTGTTTGGGTTTTTCTATGGTTGAAATAGATTGGATTAGATTACCGGGGAGCTGGCCCATGGCCTGATTCACTGCGACCTTTTCAGATCTATTGTGATGCTCCTTGGTTGTTGAAGCTCGTTGTCTAGCTTGATCTCTTTGATGAGAGTCAATAGCCTTGACACTGACCCCTTCATATAGCTGAGGGCCTCTGTTTTCTCCTCCCCGCATCTTGCGTGTCTTAGCCTTGATATCTCTTTGCATTCACAGAGCACAAGCAGTGCGGTTTCTTTCTCTTCTTGACAGAATCTGCATTGGGTTTCTTCTGTCAGACCAATGTTGCTCATATGTTTCCTGAGCCAGCTATGCCCGTTAGTAGAGCCACCACTACCCTTACAACCTCACGGTTCTGGTTTAGCAACCTGCTTAAGCAGAATCTGTGAATCTGGGAGCTGGTTTCTTCATGAACTCTTTCACCTGTCCCATTCCAGGGAGCTTATTCCACCAATCTTTCGATTCGTTTTGCATCATTTTTGAATTTATGGATGTCTTTATACTTGCCTTCGCTACCCCGCAAAAAGGGTTCTGGGCCGATTATATCCTTAGATGCGCCTTCATGGGCTAGAGCATCGGCCTCCTCGTTGCCCAGGATCATTAGCTTCATCTCTCGCCCACACAATGTCATTTATTTTAGTCAAACTCTCGAGAATGATTGACAAAGAAATATATAAAAATGACAATAACGATTCGGGCCATCAATCAACTATTCAAATCGAATTATTTCGGGTTGGTTTCCTCTTTCCATTCCATAATTTTTGATAGTTCAGGAAATACATCCATCAGAAACTCAACCCCATCCTCAGTGAAACAATTTTCTGAATTGTGTCACATCCAGAATTCATTCTTAGATTAAACGATTCAATCAGTTCGAGAGTTCTCCTTCATATAGAGCAATTACAATATCTTGTTATACGTTTTTTTTCACCATCAATTCTAATCCAATTCTGGACGGGGCCTCTTCATTAATGTAAAAAAGAGGTGGTTGTTAAAATTCTGCAATTAGGAATAAAACTGATAATCAATCATAAAAATGGTTTCCAAGCCCTCACAAATTGAAATATAAATCTAGAAATGGAAATACTCTCCCTGATTGTACTTATAATTGAATCTCTTTAATTGAAGTTTGAAATGGATTTCTTCTTTTCAGATCGGCAATAGTATACGGGGTTCTCGTTAAATTCCCACAGAGATTATTTTCTGCGCTCAATTGATAAAACACGCAATACTAAATGATAATAGCATTTCATTTATTTCTCAACAAACATACAGTATGTTCATGATAGGGAAAAAGATTATAAAGAGGGAGTAGTATGTATAAGGGGCCATCAGGACCGAGATCTCGGTCCTGATAGCCCCTTAGGGTATTTCGGGAGTTTGAGGGAACATAGTACGCCTATGTCAGCGGGCGCGGTCGTGGACCCCGTTACCCCGTTGGTACTCCGCCCATGTCCGCTAACGGTCTTCGTCGACATGTCGAGACCTGCAAAAGTTCGAACGGCGAGTTCCCAGGCTCACGTGCAAGGCGGCTCTTTTGTCGGCATGTTCGTCAAAGATATCGAATGAATGATTAATGGGTTTTCGGGTGAATCCCAACCGCCGAGCTGTTTACGAAAAACAAACGTGATGACTCATGCGTTTTTCCGAGAATTGCAGAAGGTCATGCCTGCGTGAGACTTGCAAAACAAAGCACACGTGCAAACGTGATGACGTAAGCGCTTTTCCGAGAAATGCGGTCATACGCGGCGTCTTTCGCTTCGGACGTGATCGGAAACGTTCGGGCGGCATCGTAGAACCGCACCCATTTCGAGCGGGAATATTTGAACTGGAAGCGTCTTTCGCTTCAGGCGGCGTTCATGACACATGTGGGTGGTACGTTGAGGCAATGCTGTCATATTCTTCTAGAGGTCAACGAGATAGACGCGGCGCGGGAGGGGATTGCGTCAACTTGGCTATGATCGACAAGCGACGCGCATCATTTTGCTTCGAGAATTCGACGAGTGAACATCTCAGTCAATACGCTCTCTCTTTCTCAATCAACAAAGTGTTGTGTCCAGTGTCTTCATACGAAAAAATGTAAGTACCTTTTTTCCTTCATACTCGGGAGTGTTTTTTCGCGCAAAACGGCTCTCATACAGGTTGAGTGCGATCTTCGGCATATACAGATCGAAACTTTTTCCGTTGACTTAGTGTGATTTTTTCGAACGGCATATACAGCGTGTGTCGAAAACTTTTTCCGTTGGCTCAGTGTAAATTTTTTCGAACGGCATATATACAGTGTGTGTCGAAAACTTTTTCCGTTGGCTCAGTGTGTGAGTTTTTCGATCGGCATATACAGCGTGTGTCGAAACTTTTTCCATTAGCTCAGTGTATGAGTTTTTCGAACGGCATATACAGTGTGTGTCGAAAACCTTTTTTCTGTCAAAGTGTCCCGATTGCTCATGACATCCAAATATTTTTCATGTGGGGTGGGTTAGCTCATACAGGTTGAGTTTTTTCAGACGTATACAGGGTGAGCCAAAAATTTTCTCGTATTTTTCGGCTGGGTGGCAAAAATTTTTCTTTTCCTTTGGGCACTTGATATTTTTTTCTGAAACGATGATCACTCATTTTAGATGGAAATTGCAGATATAAACGCAGTCGCCAGCTCATCTGGATATAAGCAGACTATTCCGCTGAGCACATTGCAGAAAAACCTGCCCTATCCTATTCAGAAGCTGCGTCTTGTGAAGACAAAGTTTGGGGAGGCCGTCGTTGCAGATCTCCCAGATAACGAAGTATTCCTGCCTAGACGAGTGGTCACAGTCCTGCGGGATAAATTGGAGCAGTTCACTCCAGGAAAATACTCGATAGTCATCAAGGAGGGGGGAGCCACCACCGCCGCAAAGACAATCCCCTTCGAATTTGTCGAAAACTGATTGAGCAGGTGAGGAAAATACTCTGTTTGCACCATATTTCCACATATAAAACCGAATAATGGCAGACATATCCGCCGTCAGTGATGAAATGATTGCTAAATTTGGGGAAATTCGGAAAACTTTGGGGACAAAATTCAGCGCGGCGGAACGCGAACTTTGGCTAAAGCATAGCAAACGATCTGTTTGTATATTGAAAAAAGCTATTCGGGTGTCGGATTCCTCTTCAATCGGCACATTGAGAAAACTTCAAACAAATTTAGGCCATGTGAAAGCATTTCAAAATTTTCTGAAAAATCCTATCGAGGGGCGGGGGTTGGCAGCGGGGGGAGGGGCGCGAAAATTGACGAGCCGTGTCATCTGGGAGGACTTGATTTCCACCTTTCAGGGGCGCGTACGTACAGGGGTAATCATAAACTTGAAGCACAAAGATGTACTTCAATTTTTCAGCGACGCTTTCAGCCTATTCAAGCGTCGCATAATGAACGCACTGAAGAAGGTTGGAGCGTCGCTGAAAGTGAATGCAGCTTTTTGCGGAGAGTTCTTCAAAATTTCCGCCGATCAACATGAAAGTGTGGAAATGAAGTACTTCAACACTAAAAACGAAGTAATTGACCAGGGGACGGACTTGAAAGCGTGGTTCAAGGAAAATATTGAGGGTAAAATCTTGACCAATTTGGACGAATTCAGCGGGAGGGAAAGTGGGTGGTCTTTGAGGAAAATCGTGAGTTTGGAAATAAATATCAATAAATCGGGATTTGGGAATGGGCGTGGTTCATCTTTCATCGAACTTCCGGAACCTATCAAGAAAAAACGAGCTTGCATCAACATCAAAAACGATGACGATGCATGTTTCGCTTGGGCAATCGTTTCGGCTCTATATCCATCTCCGGCAGGGAAAAAGGTTGAACGTACATCATCGTATCCGGATTGGCGTGAAAAGCTGAATACAGAGGGTTTGAAATTTCCCATGACAATCAAACAAATCGACAAATTTGAAAAATTGAACTCAATTTCGGTCAATGTGTTCATTTTGGAATTGATCAAACCGTCATCAGACGCTCGACCCTATTTCGATGTTGCTCCCATTCGACAGACAAAAAAGAAATTAGACAGACATGTAAATCTACTTTTGATCGAACAAACATACACACCAAAAATCAATGACTACGACCCACTACCGACAATATACGAGGAAGACGATGACGTCACAAACATCCGCGGACATTACTGTTGGATCAAAGACTTGTCTCGACTTGTCAGTAAACAACTCAGCAAACATAAAGAGAAAAAATTCATTTGCGACCGATGTTTGAATTACTTTTCGACGCAGGAGAAACTCGACAGTCATACGGTTGACTGCGAGGCTCAAAATTCATGCAAAATTAAATTTCCAAAATACACACATATCGAATTTCGAAATTTCGTTTTCAAGGAGAAAGCTCCTTTTGTGATCTACGCGGATTTCGAGAGCATTCTGGAGCCGTTTGATGAAAGTTTGACCAAATCCAAAATGTGTAATACCCAAAAATACCAAAAACATTCGGCTTTCAGCGCAGGTTTCTATTTCAAATGCACTTACGACGATTCTTTGTCGTTTTACGATAGCCATCGGGGGGCAGACTCGATGGAATGGTTCGCCGATCGAATGAAGGACATTGCCAAAGAGGTTGAGGCCAAAATCCATCATATCGTACCGATGGATGTATATCCGTCGGGCCGAGACTCTGCCAAAGTCTGCCACATTTGCGAACTCCCCTTCAAGGCGGAGGACGCAAAGGTGGCCGACCACGACCACTTCACCGGATTATTCCGGGGCTGGGCGCATGCGCAATGCAACCTCCAGTACAAGAAGCAGTTCGTAGTGCCCATTGTGTTCCACAACTTGGGCGGCTACGACAGCCATTTCATCATCAGGGACTTGGCTAAACGTGGACGCATAGTCCTGTTGCCGATCAATAAGGAAAAGTACATTTCCTTTACACAGTACGACGAGGAGACGACCATCAAATTCCGCTTCATCGACTCTTTCCGATTTTTGAGTATGAGTTTGGATGGGTTGGTGCGCACCATGAAAACTGAAGACTTGCGCGCAACGCGCAAAGAATTCAGTCACGTGAGCGCCGAACAATACGAACTGCTCACGCGCAAAGGGGTATTCCCATACGACTTTGTCGACACGCTGGACAAACTGGAGTGTACACAGTTGCCAGCTCTCGAGGAATTTCACAATAAACTGAACGATTGCGACATCACCCAAAGCGAGTACGAGCATGCGCAACGGGTATGGCAATCGTTCGGGGTGAAAACCCTCGGCGAATATTCGGATCTGTACATGAAAACCGACATCTTGTTGCTGACCGACATCTTTGAGAATTTCCGCAAGATCGGCCACAGCACCTACGGGCTCGATCCCGCTTGGTACTTCACCATGCCCGGCTATACGTGGTCGTGTATGTTGAAGTATACAAAGTGTAAGTTGGAACTTCTCAGAGACGTCGACATGGTGCTATTCATAGAGCGAGGCATTCGAGGCGGTATCAGCCAGTGCTGTAACCGTTACTCGAAAGCCAACAACAAGTACATGGCCGAGTTCGATCCCTCGAAACCGTCCAAGTACTTGATGTATTTCGACGTCAACAACCTCTATGGATGGGCCATGATGGAGCATTTGCCGGTGGGCCAATTCAAATGGGTCGAAAACTTCGACGATCTGGATATTCGCAACGTTTCGGACTCGTCCGACGTTGGGTATATCCTCGAGGTCGACTTGGAATACCCCGAGCATCTCCACGACAAACATCGAGATTTTCCGATGTGCGCCGAACACCGAGTACCGCCAAACTCAAAACACCCAAAATTGATGACCACCCTGTACCGAAAGGAAAGATACGTCGTACACTATCGGCTACTGAAACAGGCACTAGCGCACGGACTTGTACTCACAAAAGTACACAAAGCACTTCAGTTCAAGCAGCAGGCTTGGCTCAAGCCCTACATTGAACTGAATACGAGGTTGCGGGCGCAGGCGACCACGACCTTTGGCAAAAACCACTACAAGCTTGCCAACAACAGTGTTTTCGGCAAAACAATGGAAAACATCCGGAAACACCGAGTGGTGAAACTGGTCAACCGGTGGCACGGCAGGTACGGTGCCAAAAATCTCATTAGCAGTCCCAAGTTCCATAGTCGAACCATCTTCGACAACGACCTCATGGCTATCGAACTCCTCAAGTGCGATTTGGAGTTCAACAAACCCCTGTATATCGGCATGTCCATCCTCGACATATCCAAGGTCTGCGTATACGATTTCCATTATGATTTCATGATGAAAAAGTATACGCGAGACCAGTGCAAGCTCATGTATACCGATACGGACTCGTTGGTGTACGAACTCACCTGTGATGACGCCTATCGAGATCTCATTGCGTCTCACCTGGATAAATTCGATACGAGCGATTACCCAAGCGATAACCCATTCAAAATTCCGCAAGCAAACAAAAAAGTACCCGGTTTGATGAAAGATGAAGCCAACGGGTGCATCATGACAGATTTCGTGGGGTTGCGGGCAAAAATGTACACTTTCAAAATTCAGGGGCAAAAATGCGTCAAAAAGTCCAAAGGGGTCAAATACAATGTGGTTGCGAACGATATCACCTTTGAGGATTATCTGAATTGCCTGCAGGAAAATCGCGAAAAACTCGCAACTCAAAGGTGCATTCGTTCGTATGCTCACAACGTTTTTAGTGTTGAACAGACGAAAATCGCGCTAAGTCCTCACGATGACAAGAGGAAACTGATCCCGAATAGCTTCGATACATATCCGTGGGGCCATTATTCGGTTTTGGAGGACGTCGTCGACGACGTTTCCGAAAACGCCGGCGGTTCAGTGAACCCCGACGCTTTCGAAAACGTCGACGTCATGGAAGATGTTGACGACGATGACTTGGTGTAAAGTAGAGTTTTTTTCCCCATCTGTCTCAACAATTGTACATATCCATATATATAGAATTATATGTTATAGGAAATATATATACTTGTATCTGAAATCTACTGACTTTGATTTTGTGTGTGTGAGAGAGAGAGAGAGAGGCCCTTCAGGCACACATCAAAAATAGCATGCTTTTTGCAAGCAAAAAACATGCCATTTTTGAGGCGAAAAAACAGCACAAAAACGGTGCGTTTTTGACGCGTCAAAAGTGACCAAAAAACGTCGTTTTTTGCGTGTTTTTTCGATGCTCATTTTCGATGCGTCGAAGTGACAGAAAAACGTCGTTTTTCACGCGTTTTCACGCATCGAAAATGAGCGTCGAAAAAACACGTGAAAAACGACGTTTTTCTGTCACTTCGACGCACCGAAAATGAGCACCGAAATATCGTGAAAAACTGGTCGTTTTTCGATGATTTTTGTGCGAAAATGAGTCGATCAAAATCGCCGGTTTTTCCCATAAGAATACATGTAAAATGGGATGAAAATTGTGCAGTTTTCATCGACTGTTTCTCGCCCAAAATTTGTCATTTTCAAAGTGACCAAAATACGTCGTTTTTTGCCTGTTTTTTCGATGCTCGTTTTCGATGCGTCGAAGTGACAAAAAACCTTCGTTTTTCACGCGTTTTCACGCATCGAAAATGAGCGTCGAAAAAACACGTGAAAAATGACGTTTTTCTGTCACTTCGACGCATCGAAAATGAGTGTCGAAAAACACGTCAAAAATGGTGCGTTTTGATGCAATTTTTTCGTCGAAAAACTGCATCAAAAATGGCGCGTTTTTCCGACGAAAAAATGACATCAAAAACCTCAAAAATAAGACACACAGTGTACGTACAAACAAGTTTATTCATCTTTCAATAGATCATTCAAAATATTGGTTCTATAGAAGAAAAGATAATCGTTCATGGCGTTGCTCAGCAAACTGTCGGGGCAGATGTCGCTGAACGTCGTCAGAAGTTGCATGCCTCCCACGGTGGCGTCCGGGTTGCAGCGAAAGTAGCGTCTAACGCCATCTAGCAGATTGTGGTAGTAGGCACAAAAGTTGATGGAATCCAACATGGCGACTCGGTTCTTCACTATTGTGCTGTTCGCCGAGAAGATTTTCCAAACGTCATTTTCCTGCAGCTCCAAGCACTCGCCATGCTTCTCCACGAGCAGCATTCTTGTATCTTCCCACATGGTCTGCGTCACTTTGCAGTAGTCGCCCACTGGGAAAGTTATCGGATCATAATCGTCGGTGATCGGTTCGCGGAAAAAGTCATCCATTTTCTGTCCAAACAGGTCACAGAGCACAGACCATTCGTAGGCACTGAAGGAAATCTTCGAAAACTTTGCCCACCTGTACGGATGAGCGAGTATGATGGACGGGCTGAAGGTTCTTGCCGGAGAAAGTCCCACACGTATTTCGAAACCCTCCACAATGAAGGAGAACTGCAGCAACATATGTTCCTCGATTCTGGCAGCCATCTCGTACTTCTCCAATATACGTGTCAAATGTCGATCAAAGTTGCCGTCTGTCGAATACCAATTGGATTCGTCACTACTGCCGCCGCCGCCGCCGCCACTGAATCGACTCGAACTCGAAAGCATACTTGTGATGCTGCAACCGCTTGAATAGCCACTGTCTTGACTCATGACTGAAGTTGAACTGAGAGGGACGCGGCCCAGCGCAACACTAAGCATCGTCTTCCCCCACCACATCGGAGCAGTCTATCCAACTGTTGTGTCGGTTGTCAAAACCGAGCCACTTGACGTATATCTTCTTTCCTTTTCTGCGCAATACCTTTTCGATGAGATAGACGTCTGGGTTGCGCGTCTTTTGCAGTTCTTCCTCGTAGAACGCACCTTTTATGGGGTTGCCCTGTCGGTCTTCCAGCATATACGTTATGGGGTTGGTAACCCTGACGGCGCTCACAACGAACAGCTCTGTGGTCCAGTTGGGCACATAACCTTTCTCGAAAACGTGTTTCGCCTTGGAAATGCGTACGACGTCACCTTTCTTGAACTTGGGCGCTCGTCGCACAACTTTTCGACTCGAATATGCGTACTTGACGATTTTTTCGTTGGATTTGTTCACTTCGGAGGGCTTGCAGCCGATCGTTCTATGTTTGGTGGCGTTGTATTCGTCGGTGATTTTCGGCAGAACGTCCAACCACTTGTACGAACCCTTCAAGCTGAAATACTTGAACAATTTGGCTTTGAGCGTCCGTATTACCCGTTCTGCAATGGCGGCTTTCATGATGGTATACGTGTTGTAGTGGTTGATGTTCCTCTCACGCATCAGACTTTGAAATTTGGCATTGAAAAACTCTGTGCCCTGATCGGTGTGTAGATTTTTGGGACACCGCTGCGACTTGTCGAGGATGTCCTTGAATGCCTCGGTGATTTCGGCCCCCGTCTTCGTTTTCAGCGGCCGCGTCCATAGAAATTTCGAGAAGCAATCGATGACCACCATTATCATGGTGTGGTTTTTATTGAGAGTGCTGTACAACCGCAAATCGGCCAAGTCCATTTGCCAAGTATCGTCCAAGCCCCTGACGATGGTTCGGCGTCGCGGAAACCTTCGACGAGCCTGCCGATGCAGTTCGTCCACCACGTGTTTTTTCGTAGCCATATCAATGCTGCTTCGATTCCAGATCGATAATGACCTTACCGTCCAGGTGTTTGCCCAATTTATCTTGTATTTCGAACATCATTTTGGATATGTCCGTCATTCGACCTTCCAGCAGAGTAAGTTGGTCCGAATCCAAATTCAGCCGCTTATTCAACGTATTTTCTTGTTGTTCGATGCGGCGTTTCAAACTTGTTATTTCCTTTCGCAAATCTTTCTTTGCACGTGCGCTTATCTCGTCTGCATACTTGCGCGATGAGTCATGCAGCGTTGCCACATGCCCAGTCATCGCTTCGTTCAGCTGAGACGCAATAGAGTCGACGTATCGCTTGGTGACGGCATCGCTGTCGACCTTCGGTTCTTTCAAGTTACAAATTTTCACATTCTCAATGTCCAAGTCGCCGTCGGGAGTGCGCAGGAACGTTGGCGGAATATGTAGAATGGATGACAGGGTGATCGCCGACGACGACGTGGCGCCTCCGGAACGATGACCGAATTTGTCGACGCTCATGATGTGAATGAGGGACGAACGTTTCGTAAACGTATTATATCGGCCTCCTTCAGTTCATTGATGATGGCGACGATTTCGTTGTCGTGAGACGTATTTCCCGCCTGTTTGGAGGCCATCAGGAGCCGCAGGCGATCCACCAGCTCGTTCGGGTCGTCCCAATAGATGTACTCCATCGGTTTGTCGTTGTACGTCAATGTACTGCGGCCGCCGCCGCTACCTGCATGATGTGTAAACATGGGTTTTATGATGTTTCTGTACTTGCGCTTGGAGGAGCCCTTCAGACGTCCCCTAGCGTCTCGGTGAACATTGGTCAATTCCAGTATGCGGCGGTACGCATCGAAGTCATCTTGTTGAATGTCATCGTCGTCGGGGTCGTCGTAGAAGATGAGATCGTACAAGGAGGGCGTTCCCTCGAACGTGTGCACATTATTGATTTTTATCGAGCCGTCCGCTTCAAAGTTGATGGGTGCGGTGCCCAACAACCACGACGAAGAACTCGCATCGTATACGGGACCGTATACTTTGTCGATTTTTTTGTCGTTTTTCAGGTGCTCGTACAGGTAGGGTTGGGCTATGCTCGGATATCGATTCAGGTAGTCGTCCATTACGTCATTGGTAAAATTCGAAGGTAGCCACGGTGCGGCATCGTCGAATTCCTCTTCACTGCCCTCGTCGTCGGTTTCTTTTTTCTCGGGTTTCTCCTGCTTCAAAGCCGCTTCCTTTTTGATCTTTTTGGCGGCAGCCGTACGAATCAATATGGCCTTGGAGGATCGGGCAATCTGTTGCAGCGGTTGCGAAATGGGTTTGAACAGCTTTCCGATAGATTCGTCTTGTTCGGATTTGCCCAGTTTTAGGGCCAAGTACTTTTTTCGAATGGAGCGTGCGAGTTCGGTGATTTTTCGTTTGCGTGTAGCGATGGCAACTCGATCGGACGACATCTTGAAGCGGAATGACAGGTGATGACGATGGTTTCATACTTTTATATATGTGTCGAAACCTTTGCGGTAACGTCCCTCGTTCAGATTGAAATCTTTGACGATGACGAGAGTGCCGAAGGGAGCGTCCCAACATGCCGAACACATTCGTTTGAATTGATCAAAAGACATGTCAGGTGAGACGTGTTCGTCGAACACATGTTTCATATTGATTTCGTCCTGCTTGAAGAGTACGATCAAATTGCAGTTATCTCGGATGAGTTGTTTGGGTATTTTCGAGTACGTCTGACATAGGTAGGCGGCATCGATGTCCTTGTGCCGGCCCATAGAGTAGTATTCTCGAATTTTCTGCTGGCCGTCGCAGGCGACGTCGTCGAAAATGAACACAGAGTTCGGTTTCGCCTCGTGTGGACTTGTAATTTCTTCGTTGTCCTTGAATGGGAAATACCCGACCCCCTTCACGCCGCCCAACACCTCACGCAACAGCTCGTACTTGGGCTGGTACAGCGACTTTGAGTACACGTAGACGTTTTCAAATTTAGCGCCATTCGGATGGAACAACAGAGACAGCATGATGTTCGTCTTTCCGCATCCGCTCGGTCCACAAATGATGGCTCGAAAACTGTTCGGCAACAAGTTGCTGTGTTTTCTTCGCTTCGATGACTCATCGCTGATGACGTCATCGAAGTTGTTGATTGGAAGCGTGTGTTCTTGTCGAAAGGTCTGCATGTTGTGTTTGTTGGATACAGAGTGTTCGCCTATAAATAGTATACTGGGTGTCGCATATATATATAGGGGCGTACGTGAACGACCAATCAGTTTCAATGTTGGTGTACGAGGGTGAAGGTCTAGTCAACAACTTGATCACCAAGCTGCCGTTCGAACTTCATCTACCGGGGGGATACCAATACTGTGGACGTAAGTTGTAACAGTCACACTCACACGAATGGGGAAATCTAACCTCAAATACTTTCTCAGCGGGAACCAAACTTCAAAAACGCCTTGCGCGCGGCGATCCCGGAATCAATAAGCTCGACGCCGCGTGTCGCATCCACGACATAGCCTACTCCAAGTCTTCGCTGCTTGAAGATAGACATAAAGCCGATAAGGTGCTCGAGGACGAGGCTTGGAATCGGTTTCGAGCAAAAGACGCTTCTTTGGGTGAACGAGCCAACGCACTAGTTGTCACCGGAGCCATGAAGGCCAAAAGAAAGCTTGGCATGGGCGTATCACCCACCACTCTGTCATTCAAACGTCACATCATTCAAAAGGTGAAGAAGGGTATGAAACCATCGGCGACGACGCTCAAGGAGGCCGCCATCAACGCCTTGAAGGCGGCTCGAGTGGCCGTGAAGAAGGTTGGGGGCAGGAAACGCATTCGAATTCCCAGAATCATACCCATAGAAAATGCAAAATCAGGTGGAGTCCTACCTCTCATACCGCTGTTTGCCGGTTTGAGCGCTCTGGGCGCTCTGAGTGGGGGCGCAGCAGGAATCGCCAAGACGGTCCTGGATGCCAAAAACGCCCAAAAGAAACTCGACGAGGAGAAGCGCCACAACAAGGCGATGGAAGCCATCAACGGCAAAGGATTGTACCTGAGGAAGAACGCCAAAGGTGGATACGGTCTCTTTCTGAAGAAACAAAAAAACTCCCAATAAAGCTACCCGATAGGGCGCTGTTCGATCACGAACTTCGTCATTACGCCAAGCAGTTGAAAATCGCGCATTTTCGCGGCGTCTTCATGCGGGACACGCTTCCCGCTAAAGCGCGTCGTCGGGAGTGCGCCATCGTCAACTTGGACGTTTCCCACAATCCTGGAACGCATTGGGTAGCTTATAGGAAGATAAACGATCGCGTCGAGTACTTTGACTCATTCGGCAATCTGAAACCGATGAGAGAACTTGTGCGATACCTCAAAGACTGCACCATCGTCTACAACAACGAACAATACCAGACGTACAATCAATACAATTGCGGCCATCTTTGTTTGCAATTTCTATGGACCACCGCGTAATGGACTTGTCCGAGGAGGAAATGTGGTTCGTCATCGTCGTCCTGATGAGGAACATTACCATCGAAACGTGGCTGTGGTTTCCCGAAGATGTACGCCAAAAGCTGAAACGTTTCCTGCCTTGCAACCGGAACTACAATCGTCACGTGTGGCCTGACGTTTGCGGCCCTCGCATGGAGACACGCTGTGTATTTTGTCTCAGATTGTATTACGAATAAACGTTGATTGACTTCAGTGGCTATTTATATCTCTGCACCTATCCATCCATCATCAGTCGTCATGTCGCAGCTGTTGAGAGTGAACAGTCACAATCACGTGTTTTCCTTTAGGCCGCAAGCGCCTATCGTGCTCAACCCGAACAAAGAGTACGAGTTGGCGTTGAGGTCGTTTCACTCGTACAACTCTATTCCGAACATCGAGAGAGGGTCAAAGTTCTTCTACTACAACCGTGAGGGCACACTCGAAACCATCGAGTTTCCTCGAGGATGTTACGAAATTGCCGATATCGAGGCGTTCATACGGAAAAAGATGAACATTTCGCACCTGAGCGGTGCAGAGCAAGATGCCACCTTTTCGCTCAAACCCAACAATAACACGTTGAAATGTGAAATGTACAGCAAGTACTTTGACATTTCGTTCGAAGAGCAGGGCAATATTGGACACATTTTGGGCTTTTCGGCGAAATTCCTACCTGTCAACCAACTGCATTCGTCGGATCTACCTGTCAACATTATAAAAGTATCGACAATACGTTTCGAGTGCAGTATTACTTGGGGAGCCTTCGACGGTGACACGCCTGCGCACACCATCTACGAATTCGCCATTCAAGTGGACCCCGGATACGCAATCAACGAAACACCTTCGAATCTGTTGTACCTACCGGTGATTCCGCAGCGAGAAATCACCAACGTTACCGTATTAGCCCTCGATCAGGACGGTCGACCCGTAGACTTTCAAGGTGAAAAAAGCACCATCGTCTTGGAGGTGCGAGTTGCCCGGGACAGATGGGACTGATCTTCGAATCCAATAAAGGAAAACGCGCTGCAGGAGGTCAGTTAGTTGTGAAGCAGCCTTCAAAGCGTCACCACCACGAATTGACTTGTGCAAACAGAGCGTTCCTCAAACAAGTTCTTACCGCATACACATTGGGTGACGGTGCCTTCAAGAGCTATGCCGCAAACAAGCAAAAGAAGACGTAATGACTTTGAGTCGTCGACGGGGCCCTCTGAGCCACCGACCACGATATTCGACGTGTTTCGAAAGCCGAAATTCGACGAAACTATTCGCAAGGCCGAATACCGCTCGTACACACCTTTCATCAAGTCGTACAACTGCAACGATATCGTAGAGTTCAACATCAATCAAGTCGACTCGTATTTCGCCATGAACGAGTCTCAGATGTCGATCAATGGAAAGCTGGAAATTACCGGGACGGGCAACGTATCGCTCGCCCCCAATTTCGCCGCCTTCCTCTTCGACTCTTGCACCTACAGCGAGAGCGCTCGAGAAATCGAAACGGTTCGTGATCCTGGGATCGTAAGCGCCATCCGAGCCATGGTTTGCTATGAGCGCCAAGACTCCTCACACATGGCAATAGCCGGATGGAATTATCCCGATTCTCCGCCTGTTCTCAACGATCAAGACAAGTCGTTCAGCGTACTTGTTCCGCTGAAGCACATATTCAACATTTTCAACGATTACCCGCTCATAACGTGCGGCAGACAGACACTTCGCTTCGTTCGAGCTCGCAACGATACCGATTGCGTAATCATACGAGAATTGGGGGCAGCGGCGGCTGCTGCAGGACCCACCACCGTCAAAGTTGTCATCGAGAATATCGAGCTGAAAATCAAACACATCTATCCGAACGATGACATTCGGGAGCAGTTGATGAGGGCCATTCAGGCGGATGAACCTATAGTTATACCGTTTCGAAAATGGGAGTTGAACGAACTGCCTGCCATCACGAAGGACGCTAAACGAGAAATTTGGGCTGTCAAGACGAGTACGGCTGTGGAAAGACCACGTTTCGTCGTAGTATGTTTCCAGACGGACAAACGCGACGTCGCAGCTGCCGACCCGACGTCCTTCGATCACGTTCACATTCAGAACATTCGTCTGTCTCTGAACGGGGAATATTGGCCCAATGAACGTATGCAGTTGGATTTCCAGCGAAATCACTATACGGACGCCCATTTCAATTACACCGAGTTCCTGCCGAGCTACACCAATATGGCGGCAAAGAAGTCGGCTCTCCTGAATTACGTCGCTTTCAAGGAGCGCGCCCTCTTCGTCATAGACTGCTCGAAACAAGAAGAACGGATGAAATCCTCGACGGTTGACGTCCGTCTCGACATCGAGGCCAGCGTGGGTTTTCCCGATAAAACCCGCGTATATTGCATCATCATACACGATTGTCTGATGGAGTACTTCCCCCTCACCGAAGTCATGAGAAATCTCTCATAGGCGGCGCTGCGGTGGTGGGAGAAGTGGTGGAAGTGACGCTCTCTAGCGCGCTTCGTCATTCAGTTGCCAGCTATCACGAGTACAAGACGCACACACACACACCATGAGAATCGCTTTCGTCGACATACAAGGTTTCATCGTCAATGGGGCGTTCCACCCCAAAGAACTTACCATCCACATCGGACATCAGAGGCAGAATTTCCTCTTCAAGCCGCCAATGCCCTTTGTCGTGCTGACGGACAAAGATAAGAAGACCGCCCGCTATTTGGAAAAGTTCATACACAGCATCCCGTATTCTTCGGGGGACATTGAATACCACGACGTCGATGCCATCTTACAGAAATACCTACTGCACTCGGCCGAAATCATATATGTGAGAGGCAGCCAGAAAGCCGAGTTCCTCTCGAAGAAGGTACGAGAAATCGGAGTGGTCTTCCCCAATGTCCAGGACGTCTCTCAGTTCGACGGTACGACGCAGGGAATGGAGGAGAATTTCCAGCCAACGCCCACGCCATGCCCGAACCACATAGCCGCCGCCTACAATTCCAAGTTTATGTGCACACAGTTCAATGTGGACTCTATGCTTAGATGGTTCTCCAATAATGTTTTACCTCGTTGAGAGAAATGTATGTTTTTTCGATCAATAAATCGAATTTTCGAAAGGGTTGTTTTTTTTTTCTCTTTCAGATTGTGGGGTGGGACATAATGGGGAATAGAGGGTGGGAAAAAATGAAAAAACAAGAGTGTGGGGCACAGATCACTGTGCGATGGGTGGTTCTGAGTGGCGTGGATAGATGGCGTCCTCCGAGGCGGCGTCATCTGTCACTCACACTTATGAGTCGGCCTCACAGTGGCGTGGATAGATGGCGCCCTCGGAGGAGCTCACACTTATGAGTTGCCTCACAGTGGCGTGGATAGATGGCGTCCTCGAAGACGGCGTCATCTGTCACTCACGCATTGGTTCAGAGTGGCGTGGATAGATGGCGCCCTCGGAGGAGCTCACACTTATGAGTCGGCCTCACAGTGGCGTGGATAGGTGGCGTCCTCGAAGGCGGCGTCATCTGTCACTCACACTTATGAGTTGGTTCACAGTGGCGTGAATAGATGGCGTCCTCGGAGGAGCTCACCCTTATGAGTTGCCTCACAGTGGTGTGGATAGATGGCGTCGACGGAGAGTCTCAGCCATCTGTCCAAAATGAAAGACCTCTTTTTTCGTTCTCACACATCTTTATTCAAGCATTCACTTTCAAATTACATGATGAATCGAGTAGGTTATTGCGTATGCTCATAACAAGAAATTTCAATATGGCTACACTCATCAAGGTCATGATGACACATGCAATGACGAACAAGTCGTGCGTTTCTTGTTCAGCAACCGATTCGAGTGACATCGATCCATTCTTCATCAAGGAGGAGGAGGAATCCAGCATGATGGTTCGTTCTTCTGTCTTGAGCTTCAGCTTGAAGTTGAGGTACGTCGAATTGTCGTCGTCGCCCATGGTCAGTAGTTGATGGGAGCAGAACACCTCTAGCCCTCCATTTACATGAGTTCGCTCCATTTTCTGCCACTGCGCGCCGTCGTCGTCGTCGATACATTTTCCAAAACAAACTTCAGCTTCATGTACATCATTCGGAGCATTGACGTACAATCTGCCTGCCATACTGACAAATACGAGCAGAACGTATAAGTTGGCCGCCATCTTTAGAGTGGTTCTGGCTGAATTCTTCTGACAGGTCCTATGGGCGATTGCGGTACTGCAGTTGTGGTGTACCTTTCGAAAACCTTGTCCCAATATGCAGCAGATATGGCCAACTTCTCCAGTTGTTTCGTGCAATTCAGCTTGTCTTCGTAAAACTCCAAGTCTTTGGCTATAGCTCGTACTCGCGCACCAAATTCCTCCAATTTACGTCTATATTCTTCAGAGGACATTTTCACACTGACAATCGTCGATCATAACCATTTTCCTTATGGCTACGCCCCCTCCACTCTTCACCTCTGTGTGTGCGGTTAAGACAGCATTGCCTGTGTCATAAAACACCTCCTGCAGTTCAAATATTCCCGCCACATGTGTCATGAACGCCGCCTGAAGCGAAAGACGCTTCCAGTTCAAATATTCCCGCTCGAAATGGGTGCGGTTCTACGATGCCGCCCGAACGTTTCCGATCACGTCCGAAGCGAAAGACGCCGCGTATGACCGCATTTCTCGGAAAAGCGCTTACGTCATCACGTTTGCACGTGTGCTTTGTTTTGCAAGTCTCACGCAGGCATGACCTTCTGCAATTCTCGGAAAAACGCATGAGTCATCACGTTTGTTTTTCGTAAACAGCTCGGCGGTTGGGATTCACCCGAAAACCCATTAATCATTCATTCGATATCTTTGACGAACATGCCGACAAAAGAGCCGCCTTGCACGTGAGCCTGGGAACTCGCCGTTCGAACTTTTGCAGGTCTCGACATGTCGACGAAGACCGTTAGCGGACATGGGCGGAGTACCAACGGGGTAACGGGGTCCACGACCGCGCCCGCTGACATAGGCGTACTATGTTCCCTCAAACTCCCGAAATACCCTAAGGGGCTATCAGGACCGAGATCTCGGTCCTGATGGCCCCTTATACATACTACTAGAGGGTGTCTGACAATGCATATTTTCTGGTTATATCAATAATGCTGAATAAAATACATGTGGTCGTTTCATATGAAAGTAATATGGGACTGGGAAGGCCACATTGTTCAAATCATTTCAGATGTATAGGGTGTTGAATTTTTTCTTGAGAGCAATGAATATATATTCCTCAAATGATAAAATCATTTCATTATTCTAAAAAGACCCGTTAGTTCCATATATAGCATTCATTTTTGTCACAATGCACCGTTGCCAAGTTATTACTTTCCTAAAAATTTGTTTGTTGGAGTTAGGGCCAGTTTTATAGGTTCCGTTTAAACTGAGATTGAAGTTTAAACTACGCATTTGACAGATTTGTGCGTTTTATAAGTTCCGATGAAATAAAATCTTTAGATTAAACTCTGACGACTGTTCGTTAACGTGATCGGTGGATTGAGCAGTAGTTAAACTTCAGATCGAGGTTGGACATGGGTATCAGCCGAAGAAATATGTTTTTAGAACTATGATAAGTATGATAGGTGATGGATATTGACTTAGCCGGACCGCCTCCACCTTTATAAATTTTTTTCAGCAGGAAATTTCTTTTTTGTATTTTTTTTTATTATCTCACTTCCCTCTCGAATTTTTAGAGGTTCTTTGTGATTTCAGTGCACTTTTATTGAACTTGACTGCTAACAGCTCCCAAGATCTTCCTTTATGCCTCCACATGACAACATCACTTTTCTTACATTCTAAAATATTTTTATATTTTTTCCCTAACCCAATCAGAAGAGTAGTTTCATCTTTTATCTATTATATTTTATTTTCGGTTCTCTTGTCTTTCGACATGTTAAAAATAGAACTCTGCACGTTAGAACAAAGAAATTGCCTTTCACGTAGACTGGGAAATATAATGAAATTTAAAAATATAAGGCGAGTGAACATGACAGTCATGAGGCCATACTGCCAAGTGCCAATTCTAACAACTCACTAATCATGAATTTCCTAGAAACTGTCAACTATAATCGGAACCTGTAAAACACTCAACTGCTATGTGAGGTTCAAACTAAGTTTAAATCAGTGGATAACTGAAGTTTAATCTTCAGGTTAAACTCCAGCTTGAACCGAACCTATAAAACTGGCCCTTAATGAGATAAGCCCAAAGTACCGGGTGAAGATCTGAGATCATTTGTTATTTGATTTTAGTCGACACGTAATCTATTTTTCTAATAATTTTTCGATAATCTGCGTTTTCTGCAGTCTGGAAACACTTGGTTGAAATACTTATTTTGAACTGAAAGGATCAGCAATAGCTTCAATGGTAATAGTTGCTCAGAATGTAATTACCCTGTAGAATAAATTAAATAAGGTGAGGTTTAACGTGTAGTTTATAATTCAATATCTATCTTAGTTGACTATTTCATGATATGATATAATAGTTATAGATGTTGAAATGGAAAAGTCCAGTGGAGGCATTGATGGTTCTTCTCTCAATGCACTGAGTAGGCGTCCAGTTTGTTTTCAACGTCAGTGTCGATACGAACAAATGTCGTTGGCAATATTGTGATAACTGTTATTGACCTCCCGAACTATTAGCAACAAACACACTTCGGAACGTTTTAATTGTCAAAGTGAAAACAACTACGAATATTTATCACTTTTTTAATCTTGTGTTCATATATATATATATATATATATATATATATATATATATATATATATATATACCTCCCATCGACCGTCCGATCCCTGATCCTGCCATAATTACTAATGAACCCTTAAATCTCACCAACCTTCAATTCTCGATCTCCAGTGATGATAGCCAGCTAGTAAGACAACTCAGACCTAGACGCAAGGTCACTCAGTCTTGAAAATGGCTCCGAAATGGGTGCCGAAACGTAGACAAGACGCGGATCAACCGGGCTCCAGCCAGCACCTTTCTAGCCGCGGAAGCCTAGCCGATCATATATATATATATATATATATATATCTATATATATATATAAATGTATATATATATATATATATATTTGCAACAAAGTGCGAGATTCACGAGGAACGTCTGAATAACCGAAGTTTTCCGCCATTACACTCGTGTGATGTTGTCACTTTTGTTGACAACAAGCCCAGCGAATGCTTTCGGAATTTTCATCCGAAAGCCTCCGTGCAGAAGGTTCCATTTGGAACCACAATATATATATATATATATATATATATATGTTCGGATAGGTTTCCGCGGTCAGTTGTGTGTTGTTGTTGAGTTCGGGTTGAACCGCGTCTGGAGTTTTGTTCTCGACGTTTCGGCTCCGATTTTGGAGCCATTTTCAAGAGGTGAATGTGACTTCACGCTGAGGTCTCAATCTGCCTACTCCCCAGGTCTCGTCACGAGTTCTTTCTAAGGTCTCAATCTGCCTATTCAATCTGCCTCAATCAGTTCGATCTAAGGAGTAGGCAGATTGAGACCTTAGAAAGAACTCGTGACGAGACCTGGGGAGTAGGCAGATTGAGGCCCCGGCGTCAAGTCACAAACCCTTGCCCCCTGTGACAACACCTGAGGAGTAGGCAGATTGAGACCTCAGCGTGAAGTCACATTCACCTCTTGAAAATGGCTCCAAAATCGGAGCCGAAACGTCGAGAACAAAACTCCAGACGCGGTTCAACCCGAACTCAACAACAACACACACACATATATATATATATATATATATATATATATATATATATATATATATATATATATATATTGAGACCTCAGCGTGAAGTCACATTCACCTCTTGAAAATGGCTCCAAAATCGGAGCCGAAACGTCGAGAACAAAACTCCAGACGCGGTTCAACCCGAACTCAACAACAACACACACATATATATATATATATATATATATATATATATATATATATATATATATATATATATATATATATATATATATATATTGGTATTGGTGAGTTGGATGGTGACAAATGCGCTGCGACCTGCTTAGATCTATTGTGCCCCATCTTCTTCTGCTATCTCAAGGTGTTCTCGTTTATAGCAGCCCCTCAAGCCTCAATTCCTTCAGGAATTTAAGGATTTTGAGGGGATCTATTTGTGGTATTTCTCCCACAGTCAGCTGGAATGGTCCCAGTATATTCGATCTTTTGTGATGTACAGCAAAACACTCCATTAGGATGTGATGGGGTGTTTCTGGATGTTCTCCGCAGAACCTGCAGGTGCTGTCCTCCTCTAAGCCTAGCTTCCTTAGGTGTTCTTTGAGTCTGCAATGCCCCGTTAGAAATCCCGTGATTGCCTTTAGACTAGTTTTGCTGAGGTTAATCAGTGTCTTCGATCTTGCTCGGTTGTAGTTTCCGAGGAGATCTTTGGCCTGCCGCAGCCCCGGAAGTCTTTCCCAGTGTGTTGCTCTCATTGCTTCTTCCGTTTTATTGAGTTCTTCTTGGAAGTAAGAGTTTCCAAGTCCGCAGAATGGTTCTGGCCCGATCAGTGGTGTTGATGCACCTTTTCGTGCCAGGATGTCTGCTTGTTCATTCCCCTCCACTCCGACGTGCCCTGGCACCCAGAGTAGGGTCGCCTTGTTGTTCCTGCCTAGCTCGTTGAGTTTGTCTAGGCATTCCCAAACCATCTTCGAATTGATGCAATAGGAACTCAACGCTTTGATGGCTGCTTGACTGTCGGAGAGGATCACAATTTCCTTGTTCCGATATTTCCTGTCGAGGTTGATCTGAATGCACCTTTCTATGGCGTGAATTTCCGCTTGAAAAATGCTGGGGAACTGGCCCATGGGCTCAGAGAATTTGGTGCGAGGCCCATAGATTCCTGCTCCAGTTCCCTCGGGAGTTTTGGACCCGTCTGTGTACCATGTTATGGTATTCCTTCCTAGTGCTTGAATGGATTCTATGCTCCACTCTCTTTTGGTACTCAGTTCTGTTCGAAAGAGTTTTATAAAACTGAATTTCTTGATGATTTCGTCAGTTGGAAGATCGGCAAGGTGTGCGCTTTCAGGAGAGGTTGTGTTCCCCCCACCGTGTGCTATCCCCTTGAGTCCGACTTTTTCCAACCTGAGGTGTGCTCCCCAAGCAGTTCTCCTCACCATGATATGGAGAGGTGTGAGGTCCAAGATGACCTCTAGTGCTGCTGTTGGAGTCGATCTCATTGCTCCTGTTATGCAGAGACACGCAAGTCTTTGCACCTTCTCTAAGGTTTTTCTTGTTGTGGCGAATTCGGTTCTGCCGTGCCACACTACTGCTCCGTAGGTGATCATAGGTCTCACTATCATGGTGTACATCCATCGCAGTACCGATGGGTTACAGCCCCACGTTTTTCCCGCAATGTTCCTGCACACCATCAGTGATGATTTTGCCTTGTTCACGATCTTTTCTACGTGTCTGTTCCAGAGTAGTTTTGAGTCTAGGATAAGCCCTAGATACTTCACCTACATATATATATATATATATATATATATATATATATATATATATATATATACAGACCAGAGATTTTGGTAATATATTAATCAGTTTCTTGATTCCTCTGCTTCATAGCAAATACTAACCAGCTGACGAACGTCAACCCTCAAAAGTCGAAACTTGTGCGAGCAAGGGGTAAACGAGGCCTTACCTTTTAACGTGCGATTACCAGGCACGGTACATTTCTTCCTATATGGAGCGACGATTACTGAAACACTCAATTACGCTTTCTTGGTAAATTTATATTGCAAGAACACGAATCTTGGCTCAAATATATGGTATTCAAAGAAAAAATGTGAATATAAATATAATTAATTGAGAGGGTCACACATTTTAGAGATATTCCTCAACATATGCATTCAACCCCCTAGCGAAGAGGGCTCACAGGCCTAAAATCTCAAATGGAAAGGGGGGTCGAGGATACGTCATGTGAAAAGACACGAAATAATTTCATTAATGATACCCAGATAATTGGAATTTAGTAATGACATTTATCAATGCAAAAACGGCGATAAGAGCATTAATTTTGGTATTGATGTGATATACGAATAATTTTGGGTATCAGGAATCAAAAAAATTACAATTATTGGTAGATTTTAATGTTCTTCATTTGTAACGGTCCTTTCTAAAAAAGTGAACAAGTTGTTGAATTCATTTATTGGAATATTAATACAACAAGAGTTGAAAATATGATCCATATCAACAAAATTCATAACAAATTACAAATCATTTGATTGGGATCATGTCCTCAAACAAGCGAGCAGTGTGGCTGCGATACTATTTTTTGAGAATAAAACTCAACAATTTTAACAAGTTCTGGAATGGAATAATAAATCATATTTCATGGTGAATTTGAAATAATTCTCAAAGAACCCAAACTGAATCAGTGACAAGACTGCAATAAACGTTTGCCTAAATTATCTAAAAAAAAACGTCAACCCTCAGAAGCCGAAACTTGTGCGAGCAATGGATTAACGAGTCCTCACCTTTTAACGTGTGATTGCCCATCACGGTGGCCCTGCGGAGATTTGAATCCCGGTCTTCCGCTTGAAAGGCGGGCGTGCTAACCCTACACTATCTTCCTACAATCATCTGCAGTTATTCACAACAAAAAAGCAAACGATGATGGAGAATTTCATTGTAAAGAAAATTCAACATTGAAATCGTTTGTTGAAATGAAATAATTTGGAAGGGTTCGTAGTTATACTGATTCTATAATCTCAGAACATATTCGAATTTTTCATCAGTACCAAAATTATCGAATTGATGTTATCGAAGCCCATTTGCATTGAATATTTGGGTAAATGAGTAGGGTATCGTTGAAAAGATAAATTTGTACCTTATCACATGATATATCACTCGACCCTACTTTTCATTTGAAATTTTAGGGTTGTTACACCCACTCGCTAGGGGTTTGAAAACAGAGGTTTGAAAGTGTGAAATGTGTCCTATTCGAGAGCAAACTCTACGGGTCCGAGCTTTTTTGTTTCAAATTCCGAATAAGGGAGGTGCTAGGTGCATACTTTTCGTTGTACCACTTTGTATGTTACCGCTTTCGATTAAGTTTTCATTTTCCCTATTCTATTCGGAGAAGAAACAGCGGAAAAACAGTTCCTATTCATTGTTTCTTTCTAGAGTTAGCGTGAAGCCATGATTCTCTTCCACCTCATCTCAAACCGCACCAGCACATCCAGAATCACCAACTATCAGATATTTCCCATTTTCCTATTTCGAACGTAATTGCTGCATCACAATTTGTCAAAAGTAAATTAATGATCACTTGATAACGATAATTCTATGAAAACTTTCGAAGCCGTCATCCGTTTATCTTACATCATGCGAGAACATGATTTAAAACCGCGGATGGAAGTTTCGCAGCGTGATTAAACTTTCAAAATTCCATTATGAAGTTTGATGGCCTTGGTTCGATGGTGATAATCGTTCCTTCCTGAGTTAGACACACGCCATTCACCAGTTCAATCAATTCGGACGACGACGGTTGGCTGGATCAAACGATGAAATGCTATTTCAGAGTCCTGTCACTCATCGCGTTTTCACATTTCAGCAGAATTTGAGAATAGCAGATTCTGAATAATTTGTCAGCCCCTTAGTGTTGAGTTACAGAAAATAAATTCATGAATTCGTAGGAAAAAATTAGTGTGAAGATCCACAAAATCATTCTATAATGAATGTACTCGAGACTGATTCCAAGAATGTACGATTCGTACCAAAATAGGTGTACAAAACCGCGACACGTGTTTCGCTCCACAATAGCTTCCTCAAGCACGATTCCATTATATAGCCAAAACTATTATTAGTGAGAATCGTCCGAGATATTTTATCACTTCCAAAGTCATGAAAAAAGCAATCAATATGAAGCTTGTCAAATATCTAAAGAAATCAGGAATAATTATGATCGACAATATGTTTGGCTTATGTTTCTCAGATTTGGCAGCATTCAATCGAAAAATTCGGAGAAACGATGGCTGTTGCACTCGATATTTCAAAAGCGTTTGATCGAGTTTGGCATCGGGGTCTTCTTTCTGAACTGCCTCAATTGTGTGCACTGTTGAAGAGTTTCTCGTCTGATCGGTCTCTGTATGTGGTTGCTGATGGAGTATCATCTGATATTCTCTCATTAAATGCAGGTGTTCCACAGGGTACAGTTCTGGCACCCACTTTGTTTCCGCTTCATATTAATGATTTGCTCGAGAGAACATCTTATTCATTCAGTACATAGTTTTGCGGACGATAGTACTCTTCATACTAGTTTCTCTTCCAGAGTCCCCATACCTGCTCGAGAAACAAAAATTCAAAGAATTATTCACGTCAATAAAATTAACGATGACTCGGTAAGAATAATAGAATGGGATAACATGAACTTGGCATGTCTCTCCTCAAGGAAAGCCGATCTATCATTATCTAGTATCCAGATGTCAGCAGTAACTATTCCTACAAAATCAAGTATCCCGGTGCTAGGAATTACGATCAGTAATAATCTCTCATGGGAAAACCATGTGAGATCGATCGCTGAAGGTGCTTCCCAGAAATCTGGATTTCTATTTCGTGCGAAGGAATACTTCAGTTCTCGTCAGCTTCTAATGGTCTACAAGGCTCAGATATGACCTGTCTTGGAATATGGTTATCATGTGTGGGGTTCGGCTCCAAAACATTCATTAGGGCTTCTCGGTTCTATTCAGAGAAAGGCAATCCATCTTGTTGGTGATTCTTCGCTCACAGACTCGCTCACTTCAGTGGAATGTCGTAAAAGGGTCGGAGACTTGTCTCTCTTCTGAAGAAATTTTCATTGTCAGTGCTCTTCTGAATTGTTATCAATCGTTCCACCTTGGACAATATCTACATGGGTTACTTAACGAGTACAGAATTGCCACCGCTTTGTTGTGAACTTGGAGACCTGTTGAAACTCTTGCTAAGGGATCTTTTTTCAATAGAACATCTGAGCTCTGGAACTCCTTGCCGAGAGAGGTTTTTCCTGATTATACAAATTTCAAAGTTAATGTTAATTCGTATTTCCTGTTCCTTGATTCACGCCGTGTTCTTTGAACATTACAGGGCTTCCCTTACGCGTGAATCTGCATGTAAAATAAATGATAGCCTGATTCAATTAATTTTTGACCTCCATTGACTGTAATTTCATTTAGGGTACTCAGACAATGAAACTTCGAATCATAAAATAGGTACTTCTAAAATCTCACCATATTGAGGATCACAAAATCGTGAATACTGTTTTGCTATACAAAAGTTTTTTGAAATGGTAGACGTATCTCTATAAAAACAGTATCCCTTTATATCAAACCCTTCAGGGTGGTTCATCACCAGAAGGACTATTGATGTGATCGAAAAAGTTCTATAATCACATAACACATAATCTAACGTCACATAATTGGCGCCCCACGTTGGGCGCCAATTACGTGACGTCGACTGCAGCTATACTGCTGAAAAAACGCCCTCCCAGCAGCTTTTTCAGTTCTCGGAGGCTGGGTTGTGGATTTTTATTGATGTATCGATCCAAGCTATCCCGTGGGCGCCAGTCGAAGATTGTTATTCCCGACAAGGAAGGGGGAAAACGGAACACAGAACAGCGGGGAATTAAGGACACTTATTCATCGAAAAAATATAAATATAATATAAAAATTGGTTAGTAGAGTTGATCAATATAACGACAAAAAAAAGGAAAAATCGGAAGCGCACTAATATACAAATATTATACAAAAAAATTACACTGAATACTACCTGGGTAATATTCAGTACAAGTTCGGAAAATCACTTCAATGGAAAGAAATATAATTTACAGAGATCCGAGAAGAAATCAGCATAAAATGCAGAATAAAAAATTATTCTTGGAACAGCAGTTTCAAGATCACAAAAAAATTGAGTTATATCTCATCTTATGTAATAAATCTCTTTGAAGACTTAGGTTAGGACTCCGATTGTTGTAGTATGATGACTTGTATCTATCTCAGACAGTCCCTCAGCGTTGGCAAGTATATAAAAAATAGATACTCACTCGGAAGTTCAGATTAAGTGTTTTTCTTTTGCCTTTAGTACCCACCGTTAGCTTCTATCTTTCCAACAGCAGTATATCACTTATCCCACAACATGCTTAGGTGACCACTAACCGTGATGAAGGGTGGTATTTTATAAAAATTTGACAATGCATCCAGGAGTATCCACGTAAAAAACCTTAGCTGTTATCAGGTTTTTTGAACTTAACCCTAACGTTGGTTCATTAACATAATCCACATTTCATTTTCTCGAATTACAACTCAGGCTCGCTTCTTTCTCCGCGCAAAATAATCGAAAAGGTTTTCCCCGACGATATCGCGGTATTGTATCTTATCGATGCCCAATTTGGTTTCCGAAATAGTAAATCAACCACAAAAGCTCTCCTGGAGATCTTGGAAGGCATAGTCGACGGTCTTGAGGAGCATGGTCATTCACTACTGACCATGTGTGATCTCTCCAAGGCTTTTGATTGTGTTTCCCATGAACTTTTACTTCTAAAACTTTGCCACTATGGTGTTAGAGGCACGCCGTTGAAATTGCTCGAATCATATCTAGAGGGGAGGCAGCAGTTTGTACATCTGAATGACAATTCAAAATCAGACATGAGAACCATGAAGCATGGGGTACCGCAGGGTTCTGTTCTGGGACCGTTACTATTTATCATTTATATTAATGACCTATGTTTTCATATGATGAGGAATTGTCATGTTGTTCTATTTGCTGATGAAACAACCCTTATCAGCTCTGATAACAGCATTTCACGTCTCCTTCATAATGCGGAACACTTGATCAGGGAAGCAGAAGCGTGGTTCTCTGCTAATCACCTTCAACTAAACAAAACTAAAACCCAAAATCTTATAATTTCTAGTAATAATCAGATGACGACAGGTAAACATTGTAAATTACTCGGTCTTCATATAGACGATTGCCTGAATTGGAAGAGCCATATCGATCAACTCAGCAATAGACTTTCTAGTGTTTTATTTTTGCTAAGAAAACTCAGACGCTGCCTGAACTCAGGAGTGCTGAAAAGCATCTATTTTGGACTTTTTCATTTCTTGATCAGCTATGGTACGGTTTTTTGGGGTAACTCCACAAGCTCTATCAAAATATTCAGGCTCCAAACACGAGCAATCAGAATAATTGCAGGGGTAGGATATAGGGACCACTGCCAGCCTTTGTTCAAAGCACTCAGGATTTTGCCTCTTCCTTGTATCTACATGCTTCAGAGCTTGACTGAACTGCATTCGAGGAAACAAATCATACCTAAAGTTTCTAGCTTTCATTGTTATAATACTCGACTTGCCACTGCAGACGATTTTTTACTGCCACGATATAGGTTGATTAAATCAGAAAAAAATTCATTGAATATTAAACTTTACAATAGGCTGCCCTATAAACTCAGATCTATGAACGAAAAATGTTTTAAAATCAATGTGAAAAATTTTCTTCTTGAGCATTGTTTTTATTCTATAGATCAATACATGCAATGGTGAAAGTTGATTTCAAGTTCTTTTTTTTTGTAATTGTGTTTCATATTCAAATTTTATGTTATTTTATATTATATTGACTTTTATGTGACTTTATATAATTTTACTGCTTTTATATTTCATCGTTACTATATGTATTTTATATTTATATATGTGTATGTATATTTGTTTATGTGTACATATTTTCCATAACAATGCTGGTATGATTTTTATACAAAATGTTTTGACTTGCTATAAACCATATCATGTATGTGTGACATAGCCAAATAAATCTATCTATCTATCTATGATAGAACTTTTTCCATCTACACCGAATGTCAACTATGAATCTATTATACATGGTAGCGGAAGTGAACCGTTACACCATGACTGATGAAAAAATCTGTTGAAGTTTTTTTTGACATACATATTCTCATACACTATTATTTTATTTCAACAAATATTTCATATAATACTGTTGAAAGGTTTGAGCCAATTTTTTTTGGATTCAGAAGCTACTTCGATATGACACGCATATTAATAGACGCTGATAGTTCAGCACGACACAATTTTGAAAAACGATTATTTATAGCAAAACAATATTTTTACAGTGAATAATTATTCACTATTCAATAGTGAATGATGGCTATCATTGAGGTCGAGAAAATAGACGTCTAATCGGTACATCATACAATAGTCGTGAATAAAATATGTTTCGAACTGTTTTTTCAGGAGGGATAAAACCAAAAAAAAAAGATTTCCACCTGCTCCAAAAAATATTCGAACAATATTTACAAACCTTATTCACCTGGTTTGCAAGTTTTTATAGAGAATAATATGATCAATATTTTCTGATGTTTTCATGAAAAATAATCAACAACTTGCTTGCCATTTTTCAAGGGCAACGTGGTTGTTGTTCAGATTAAATATCCACCTAGAAGAAATGTGAATAATAAATAACTTGGGTGAACTGCACCCCAGTACGATCTTATCGTTTTAACAAATGTTTGGATTATGCGAAATCATGATTGTGAAAAAAAGACATTCTGTAAATGAAATGAGGGGAAAATGGACTGTTTAATATATATATTAACGGAATTTTTGCATTGGGCAACGGAAACATAGTCGGATTCGCAGATGACACTGCCATCTTTTATAAAGCAGATAACTGGAATTCCCTGAAATTAAAAGTAGAAACAGAATTCCCCCTCATAAAATATTGGCTGGACAAAGAGTTACTGACGGTGAATATTGAGAAAACGCATTACTTACCATTCTGTTGTAACGCAGCTGGAGCACCCCCATTTGATCAATTGAAAAACGGATACACCTTTCCATATCCTTTCTGAAAAGAAAATAAAATACTTGGGAATAATTCTAGATACTAATTTGAAATGGGACCTCCATATTAAGTATGTTGTCAATAAATTGAGAACCATTTTATTCAAATTCAGGAAACTCAAAGAACTCTTACCTCTAAAATATCTCAAAACTTCATACCACTCGCTTGTGGAGAGTCATGTCCGTTATGGAATAGCAGTGTGGGGAGGAGCATTAAATAGTCACATTCATCAAATTGAAATTATGCAAAGGCGCTTTCTCAAGTTAATATTCTCCAAAAGTTCTAGGTATCCCTCTGATAGTTTATACATCGAAACTCGTATGTTAGACATACGACAATTGTATTTTTTATGCTCCAGTACTGAATATCATGCAAATAAACATACAGCATTGCTTCCTTCACATCAGTACCACACCCGCCAGAGAGATCAGTTTACTACACCCTTAATAGTCAAGGTCGTTACTCAAAGATCCTACACTTACTTTGCGCCTAAACTCTATAACCGAATTCCTGAAAATATAAAATCTACTTCGAATATAAATCGCTTCAAACGAGAGTTGAAGGAGCATATTCTTCAGAGTCAGAGACTTGAACTTCTACGTCTATTTGAGTAGATGAGATAAAAGCATACGTACCTTTGCTATATTGTCCACTTGCAATTCTGAAATGTATGAATGCGTGTGTAGGTATGTATGTATATGTGTATATATGGGTACCAACGCTTTCTTAATATATATCACATCCATTTCAACAGCCTCCATATCGATTTTAAAAGGTGTTATATATCATTAATAGTATTTTATATTTTATAATTGTAATTTTATACTTGTTTGTCAATTAACTTTATGTTGTATGATTTTATATTCAAATGATATTATATGTGTCAAATGACTTTTTATATTTGTACTTATATCTATGATTTTATGGTGTGACTTTATGTGATTTTATTTTATTTACTTTATATATTATGTATTCCATCCTTATCCATATATTGTTTTCATACTTTATATCACATATTTATTCACTTTTCATTGTTTTCACCACAAACAAGCAGCATTTGATGCTTCCGTGGTTTCTACGATGTTTGTTCAACCGTATGTATCACTTTAATTATTTTTTCTGTGATCTGAATAAACGTCATTTATTATTATTATTATAATACAACTGCCAGAATTAATTTTCAATGGATGTAATACAATGCCCTTCGTGGTATTACCCAGGGGAGTAGTTGTTTTCTGCTGTTAGTTCGTCAACCTACAGTGTAGGTGAGTTGAGGCTGACCTGAATAAATTGTTCATTTAGAATATTTACTAATTGGTTACATGGAAAGTAATGCGCATATTTGCTTCTTCGTGTTTATTTTCGAGCAATTGATCTATAATTATAGCTGTGTTCCTTACCTCCAGAAATATATAGTATGAAAGTACTAATTTGTAGAGATAAATACCCAACTTACTCTTATAGCGGAGTTTCCATCTTGAAGTCCACCAGCACACTGCAAATGCTTTCTTCACAATAGGGAAAAAATCTGTCTGGCAATTTTATTCATCGAAAAAACATAGACCTACAAGATTTTGGAAATGCATAAATATTGGAAGGAAGGTAATTGTCCACCTTTACCGCAAAAAAAAATGTGAAAATCTTGACGAAATTCGACTGATGCTGGTCAAAGATACCAAAAAATCAGCTGAAGAACTTCGTCCAACTGAAGATTCTTTTAAATTGCATGCTCAAAAGTACGTAGTAATAAAATTATTTATACCTATAAATGCCTTTCAAGTTGGACTTTATGTTTTTAGATGCTATTATCAAGTGGTTTTGTGGAGATCTAGTCATATCGGAATAAGAGAAGAAATGGATACTCAAGATTATGGTTGGATGAAAGATAATGATATGTTAATTCGCAAATTTTCAGCGAAACCCCACATTCCGAACGAAATCAGAAAATTGATTAGTTTCTTTTGCACTGAGAAAAACTGCAACACTACGAAATGTGTGTGTAAAACTGAGAGTATGATTTGTTCAGTTGACTTCAAGTTTTCAATGAGGTGTACCAATCGTCTAAATTCAGAAAAGGAGGAGGAAGAAGACTAGATTTTAATACCATTCGAGTAGCGTTGATATAAAATACAATTATATATTTTATATGACATAACATAGATAAGCTAGATGTGTTTTTTATTTCGACCAAATATCTCATAACAATAGATATATTTTACAAGATTGCAAGTAATAGCTGCTGCAAATATTAATAATATGTGTAAAAATGACCGAACAGTTAATCGCGAAAGACGCAAACCGGCACGCTTCTCAACTGCTGGGCCGCGCCACCGCAGTGTACATTGCTGCGTTCAAAATGCTCCAGCTAGTTCATTTTTGAAAATGGATCTTACATTAATTGGTAAAAAATGAAGCTTATGAATGAAATTCTGCAGTTTTTGGATATAAAGTAATTCCAAAAGGGTTTTATATAAGCGAGATAGGTCGAGGTGAATCAAACAGTGAGAACAAAAAATGTATACATTTTTCACAAAACTAACAGTTCTCTGAATATTTTTGGATTGAAAATCAAAAACTTGAGCACTATATAAAAGAGCTTATTTCTAGCAATAGATGAGTAAAAAAGTTCAATAGTTATTTTATTTCCCGAGATATGGAGACTCAAAGTTAACAATTTTTTTTTATTTTTTTAATGTTTTTTACCTATAATTCTGGTCTCGACCAAAAAAAAAGTCCTCATATTCATTTTTCTATGTAGAAACATTCGTTTAAATAATGGTAGTATTCTTGTTTGGTTATACCAAAATATTGGGTTAGTGATCAATAACGAGGTCCGACCGCCGCATTAATAATCAACATAAATTCTATTACACTTATGAGGGAACAGTTTCAATAAGGATTTTCGGAAGCGCTATGAACTTGAGCATTTTTCTGTATTTCTGCCCATGAAACCTATCGATATCCCATGCTGCAAAATACACTGACGACACAATAGATATGTTAACTCAACTGCATAATTCCCAGGATACATTACTGTTGTTGTGACTGATAAACAACAAATTACTAATTCCCTGCATAACAATAGGTATTTACTGAACAGGTTGCGCTGGACATATTGTCAAGGATGATTAAATAGGACGTGAGCCGGATATATGTTCGATAGGGGTAGTGTCAATAAATCATGGAATGGATTGAATATTTCATAATAGCTAGTATCAAAGTGAGCAGAATGACAAAATGTTGAGGACGGGATTTCAATTCCCAAAATACTCGAAATATCGTCAACAGAGGAATTGAAGCTGGAATGTTTGAGTTATCCTAAATCGATTTTGCGTGTGTGTGACAATGGATATCGAAACCGATAACTCCCTTCCATCCATAGACATTGAAAGTGTCACTGACGAAATATCCGTAATACTGTAGGAACAGGACAATAAAGCGATATTCACCGCCATCAATCAAATTTCCACTTCCCTCCATTCGCCAATGATCTTCAGAGTATTTATGAAATTCCATGTTCCGATTGCCATAGAACCAGGCCATAGGCCAGACCAACAGACGTATGAGCATAGAGTATATGAACATCAACTTGCTGTCCGTGAGTCATATCAATCCTTAGCCCTCTACAGGTATCGTCAGGACACAGTGAGAATAGCACAATCTCGAATAATCCGCGGGGTCATCGGAATCGAGAAGCGATCTTTCTGCCGAAATGAACGTGATGACGGAGAGAGACTTCCAACTATCTGTGAACCCCTAATTTTCCAAAGTCCATTAGCACTTCCGGTGGTGGCAATTTCCTGAACACCCCTCTCCCAGCCCTAGTTATTTTCCATTCATTGACCTCCGCTGATATAAAGATTATCCTTCGATCCCTCAATTCCAACTGAGGAGTAGGCAGATTGAGGCCCCAGCATCAGGTCATAAAACCTTGTCCTGTGATAACACGTGGGGAATTAGCAGATTGAGATGATCTCAGTGTGTAATCATATTCTCCCTCCTTGGAATTGGTTCTGAAATCAGAGCCGAAACGATGAACACGAAACTTCAGACCGAACTCTGCCATTACCATATATATTATAAATGAAACATCAGTATAACGGAAAAAATACAGAAAAGTGTCAGGGCATGAATTTCGTTTTAGGAATATGTACTTCAAAATTGCAAAAAAAATAAAATCCAATTCAATCCAATACTTCATTCTTTTAGCTACAAATTTTGAAAAACCAGGACAATGAAAAAGGTTAAAATCACTTTTTTTGCACAATTAATTCAAATTGAAAACGATAACTGGTCTTACTAAATATTGATTTATATCAATGGAAGAGCAGGATTTCACATCCTCGGTGCGAAAGACTGAATTCCACCCTTTCACCAAAATTTGTTAATTTCTGGTGAATAAAGACATTATTATTATTATTATTATCATGTTTCACAGAGCGGAAGGCGAATATATTTTACTTGGCTATGAATAGTAGTTTGACTAAGTTGACAGTGAGAATGTGAAAAAGAAAATATTTATACATATATTATATTATACAAATAATTTTCTGAATATTCGACTTCCCCAACTCCAGACAAAACAGAAGCTTATTCATTATATTCCGGCCTGTATCTATTCTTTCAGGCATCATCGTTTGTAATCCGAATCTCGGATTTCATAGAAGACATTCTAAAAAAATCAAATAGCGAATCATAATTATTGAAAAAATCCAAATAATTGAAAGTGAAGCTGAAGGATTTCGAGACAGATTTTTTTCCAAAAAAAAACGAGGAAAATATAGTAATGAAGTTGAAGAAGGTAATGAGATTATAAAAAAAATATGATAATAAATCGAGGTTTCAAGTTGAATGTGCTCACAAGGTTCCGGTTGCTGCAATCATCAATTTTTTTCGGTGTTTAGGATCTGGTCCATTTGTCGAATAAGTGTGGGAAATTTTTTTGAATCTCTTTCTGACAAATCATCTTTCTTGTGGATGACACCAGCTCAAGTTTGAATATGAAAATCAAAGTTTGTATTTATGAGAAACATGAATATTCTATAGAAATATGACTTCATCACTCTGACATTCAACTAATACAGAAAAATGAAGAGTCTATGGAAAACAACTACCTAATAAATAGCATTTCTCATCGAAATTGAACCGAACTTTCAGTCTAAACAGCTCCATTCTTTTATGGAAACGGGAATTTGTATAACATTCCGAATATGGAAAAGTTCTGGTCGATGAACAAATAATTCTCAGCTTCTGCTTCTTCGCATTATTTCTTATGTTCCAGACTATATCATCACCGGCATTCATTTATACGAGACAAAAACCAAATCAGGAACCCAATCAGCACCGTCGGAATTATTGAGACAACACCTTTCTTTTGAGAGCCTACGCCTCTGTTCGTCCTCATAAATTCACATACAGAAATACGACCATTAACTTCGAAGTATGCTTTTATAATATCTTTAAAATTGTTACGGTTTCATATTGCACCGTAACACATTCTTTCTTGTTTTGGGAAGATACGCATAGTAGGCCTCGTCGATTGACCGCATACGCATCTATATACTACCTCACTTCCACATGATATCTTTTATCACACTTTTTCGAGTTTCAGAGTACTTGTTAACGCTTCAATTGCCTAAACGTAAACATTGCTTCAGTTTAAATGATTTGGCAACACCGTGTGCTGTCAGTCGATGAATATCCTACACATTTAAGGCATGGTCCAACGACTTCAGCGTTATTCGTAGTTACTACTGTTCCGTTACCCGAACAGAAGACCGTAATCTATTCCTCTCTTCTACTGTTTACTCCATCGCAAACTCCTCAAAGTTATTATGTTCCTAGAACCTAATCACACCACTCCTTTTAACATTCGGTCATTTATGTGCAATAATATCAGAAATTGTCACCTGTCAGTTGTTTTGGTTCCGACAAGAGACTAGGACAGAACACTGGGAAGTTGCGTCCTCATATAGTGTAGTCTGAGATCAGTTGGCAACAATGAATTTTACAAGTTGTCAGATGAATGTGTAAATACCATCGGTCTAATTCTTATTGTCCAGATTTTACATGGAACCAAACATCAGATAACGATTTAATATCGTAACACTCGTATTCTCACTATTGAGGCATCCCATGATTGTTTTTGTAACTTCCTGATGTTCTGCGGATCGCGGAACCCCTTCTTGTATTTTGACACTGTTGGCATGAAGGACATCTGACAGCTTCCGTAGTCATTGATATTGACATATCGATATTCTCAGAAAGGAGAGTTGAAGGCTGAGTTTTTTTTTTGAGAGTCTACCAAGTTTCTGCTTAACCAATTTCTTTTGGATTATCCATTGATATTTATTCAATCACATAACGGATTTGGGATATTCCATTTCTCAAGAGTTCTTCATTCGTCTGCGATTGTTTGCGCTGTGTATTTCAGGAAGAACTTCTTGTCTGCTCTGCAGGATTTATTTGGGTTAGGTAAGCTCGCCTCTGTGTGGACATCTCTCGATGATGCTCATACCTTTCTTGTTATGCATTTTAGGACTTGCGTTGCCACTCTCACTGGAATAAGAGATTGATTATCGAACGGCCGAACAAGCCATCAAGGTCGTATATTTACCCTCACGCTGAATTGAGGTTAGTAAGCTTATTGATGGCCCCAACGATGGCACAAAGGCACCATCATTCCATATAAGTGTAAACAGAAGTCAGACTGGTGATGTTTGTTTTAGGGTCCTTCCGGCTCACTCCTTCTGTCTCACTTCTTCAAGCTCACGTCCTATTTATCGGCCAACGTTCAGGACTATCTTCGTGACCCTACCTTGGTCTCTATTTACCACTTTGTGTGTTGTCAGACCCCCAGTGTTCATGCAGCAACTATACAAAGACTGACCTGTCGACTAGGAAGACAGAGATTGGAACAGGAACAGACCTAGAAAGAAAATCTGGAACTACATTATCTGCTCCTTTTCTATGGATGATCTCATAATCGTAAGGTTGTAAACGTAAACTCCACCTGCCTAGTCTACCCTGGGGATCTTTCAAGTTGTGAAGCCATTGCCATTGACAATCGGTGACAATAACGAAATGGTATCCATCGAGGTAATGTCGAAGTTTTTCAACGGCCCATATAACAGCCAAACATTCTCGTTCTGTGGCACTATACTTCCTTTCCTGAGCTGTAAGAGAACGAGACAAATATGCTATCACTTTCTCACCATCTTCGAAGTTCTGACTCAAGACCGCGCCGACTCCATAGGCGGAGGAATCTGTCTGTACATAGAATGTCCTACTGAAATCAGGGCACGTGAGTATTGGTGCGCTTACCAAACACTCCTTTAAGTAACGGAATGAGGCTTCACATTCGTCCGACCAGAAAAACTTTACATTTTTCTTGGTGAGGTCCGCTACTGCAAGTAGCATAGTTAAAATTGTAGAAGAGCAAGTTGTTCTCATGTTCGGCGCACCAAAGAAAATCGTGGTGGATAATGGTGTTCAATTCAAAAGCAATCTTTTTAAAAATCTTGCAAAGACCTACAATTTCGATATTGCATATACAGCAAACTATCACCCTCAGTCAAATCCTACTGAGAGAGTGAACCGTGTCATTAAGACCATGCTTACTGCTTATGTTTCAAAAAACCAGAAATTATGGGATGTCTATCTCCCGAAAATTGCATATGCAATAGGGTCTTCCAAACATGAGACTACTGCCCTGACCCCTAATTTTGTGAATTTTGGACGTGAGGTCTCTCTTGACGGGAAGAATGAAATATATGTTCCTAGCGAGTCACCTTATCCTGTTTGTTCTGCTGAGGATAAGAAAAATGCATTTTCCCGCATTTATAAAGATGTGCAAGCTCGAATACTGAAAGCGCATAATACAAGTAAACAACATTATGACCTCCGGCGACGTCCTGTAAAATTTTCGGTAGGACAGAATGTGTGGAGACGAAATTATGCGATCTCCAATGCATCCAACAACTTTACCGCCAAACTAGCAGCAAAATACCTCGGCCCGTTCACGATCACTAAAATACTATCACCTTGGACTTATGAGTTGAGAGATGATAAGGGTAAGACATCTGTCTGGCATGGAAAAGATTTGAAACCTCACCCAATAGATGAGGCTGAATCATCTGTAATCGAGCACCAAGAGCCAAATTACCTTCGATAGGTTTAATTGGGGCAAAATCTGGTTGTCCCTCACTTATGTGAAAAGCTACTTGAACTTGGCACGTTCCCAGATAGTAGGTGGATCATAACATCATCCATTACCTACGGCAGTTACATCACTGTTTGCGTATTTGAGATATCCTATAGTCTCTCATGTTTGCTCATAATGCCACAAAAATTGGTGAACAATCGGATCTTTTTGGTAACCATCAGTTGTGTCAGCGGTTCTTTTGTTTCTTGGTGTCTGGATTGTTCTTCAACTTCCAAACATGATATGGAGCTTCGCTGCTGATTTTCAGTGGACGACTGGCCTATCATTGTATTAAAAAAAAAATATTAAAAAAAAAAATGCCTTGATATGGAGCTTCGCTGCTGCTTTTCAGTGGACGACTGGCCTATCATTGTATAAATAAATAAAAAAAAAAAAATGCCTTGATATGGAGCTTCGCTGCTGATTTTCAGTGGACGATTGGCCTGTTGAACTGTTTCATTTTATGTCCATGTGGTCCGTGAGTTCGCCTTATCCTGATTTTGGTCTCAGATGGTTTTTCATTGTCTTCATATATCAGACTTCAAAATGATAGTGTTGAGTCGAGAGGTTGTTTTTCTTTCTCAATGAGATATCTGATTAGTTAATACCGTAATGTGTCTTCTCGATTTAATCTGCTGTCAAGAAATTAGTAGTATATCCGTGTAAAATGCTGCGTAGTTTCGGGATCTGTTTTCTTGCAGCCTATTTCAGTACATGGTTTGTTTTGGTGTAGAGCTTTGCAGTGTTGCATATTAAAGCTATTTTATCAAACTTGTACTGATATCCTCCGCTGAGGGATTTATTTGATTAAATATTTTTGTACAGACATATTTTGATTACTACAGGGTATTATTAGATTTTTAATTTTGATTAGTATGACGATCACCAGGCATATCCCGAATTTATTTATCTCATTGATTATTGTAAAACACATATTGATAATATCGAAAACATTTGACCACTCGACATCAACTTACATGAGTTGGATAGCAAACTTGGAGGTGGTTTCTATCGGGGTTTTTAACCTCCCATTCATTTGTATTGAATGTTGTGTCTGCTAGGTTACCAAATTTTAAGGCGGTTTGGTATCATGCATATCAATGCCTCCCCCATTTTTTTTGTCTGTAGGAGACCTGGTGTGATGGGCGCGAGCATAGTTCAGTCCGACAGCTTGTCTCGTCAAGCAGAATCCATGGAAGGGTGAACTTGGGGGGTGTCGTGTGCGCTAGCGTGGAGGCCTAGGCCGGTCAACGTGTGAAGCTCGCCTAAGAGCGGTCGTGCGGCACTACTGGGGGATCCTGAGCTCCTTGGATTCGTCGAGACTGAGGACTTGTTCGCGGTATCAAATTCAGGAGGATCTCCGAATTTTTGTGTCGGGGTTTTCTTGTGGTTTAGCCACTTTCAGCCTGGTAGAGCTATATCTCACCCCAATTGAAGTGGACAATTGGCTATCTCTGTCTTTGTTTATATCTACTTTAACTTCATTTCTTTTTTTGTTTCCACTTGGGAATTCTTGTTGGGTTTCTGTTACTGTTGTGATGGTTGGGGTGGTGCTTCAACATTGGACTCAGGGACGAGTGGTATCGGATGTTTCGATGGCGCAGCATTTTCATCTGGCAGCGAAAAGATCATCTGATCTGAGTTCGGTGGGGAATAACCACTCTTAGCTCTTGCTTCGAGGGCAGAAAGCCAACAACATTTCACCAATACCAGTTTAACACAGTGTTGTTGACTGTTTTATCTCTATGAAGGGGAAGTTTTTTTGATTCTTCTCAATTTTAATTGTGTAAATATTGTATGTTGTGCAACAGTTGGTGGATAGATCTTGGTAATTCTGCTTCATATTGCTTCACCAGTATGATTTACACTTTGAATGTTAAAATTGTATATTTGTAATAGGAAGCCTTACGATTAATCGTCATTAAAGTTCTGGGAACTTTAATGCCTCTCCGAGTAGAGGGGGGATTTGTTACGGTTTCATATTGCACCGTAACACATTCTTTCTTGTTTTGGGAAGATACGCATAGTAGGCCTCGTCGATTGACCGCATACGCATCTATATACTACCTCACTTCCACATGATATCTTTTATCATACTTTTTCGAGTTTCAGAGTACTTGTTAACGCTTCAATTGCCTAAACGTAAACATTGCTTCAGTTTAAATGATTTGGCAACACCGTGTGCTGTCAGTCGATGAATATCCTACACATTTAAGGCATGGTCCAACGACTTCAGCGTTATTCGTAGTTACTACTGTTCCGTTACCCGAACAGAAGACCGTAATCTATTCCTCTCTTCTACTGTTTACTCCATCGCAAACTCCTCAAAGTTATTATGTTCCTAGAACCTAATCACACCACTCCTTTTAACATTCGGTCATTTATGTGCAATAATATCAGAAATTGTCACCTGTCAGTTGTTTTGGTTCCGACAAGAGACTAGGACAGAACACTGGGAAGTTGCGTCCTCATATAGTGTAGTCTGAGATCAGTTGGCAACAATGAATTTTACAAGTTGTCAGATGAATGTGTAAATACCATCGGTCTAATTCTTATTGTCCAGATTTTACATGGAACCAAACATCAGATAACGATTTAATATCGTAACACTCGTATTCTCACTATTGAGGCATCCCATGATTGTTTTTGTAACTTCCTGATGTTCTGCGGATCGCGGAACCCCTTCTTGTATTTTGACATTGTTGGCATGAAGGACATCTGACAGCTTCCGTAGTCATTGATATTGACATATCGATATTCTCAGAAAGGAGAGTTGAAGGCTGAGTTTTTTTTTTGAGAGTCTACCAAGTTTCTGCTTAACCAATTTCTTTTGGATTATCCATTGATATTTATTCAATCACATAACGGATTTGGGATATTCCATTTCTCAAGAGTTCTTCATTCGTCTGCGATTGTTTGCGCTGTGTATTTCAGGAAGAACTTCTTGTCTGCTCTGCAGGATTTATTTGGGTTAGGTAAGCTCGCCTCTGTGTGGACATCTCTCGATGATGCTCATACCTTTCTTGTTATGCATTTTAGGACTTGCGTTGCCACTCTCACTGGAATAAGAGATTGATTATCGAACGGCCGAACAAGCCATCAAGGTCGTATATTTACCCTCACGCTGAATTGAGGTTAGTAAGCTTATTGATGGCCCCAACGATGGCACAAAGGCACCATCATTCCATATAAGTGTAAACAGAAGTCAGACTGGTGATGTTTGTTTTAGGGTCCTTCCGGCTCACTCCTTCTGTCTCACTTCTTCAAGCTCACGTCCTATTTATCGGCCAACGTTCAGGACTATCTTCGTGACCCTACCTTGGTCTCTATTTACCACTTTGTGTGTTGTCAGACCCCCAGTGTTCATGCAGCAACTATACAAAGACTGACCTGTCGACTAGGAAGACAGAGATTGGCACCGCTAGTTCAAGAGAGTCAGCGTTAAGCAATATCACGAAGTATCCCAGTATCAGATAAGTTTAGATATTAAGCGGAGACTGCCTATCAGGCTCATTCACATCAAGTATTTCATTGATAACTATAATGTACGCTATCAACGTGACGTCACATGAATAGCCCTATTACTAAGATCTGAGTGAAAAATATCAATTGAATTCACCCAAATATAGTCACCTGAATATCCTCATTTGGGGTGTTGTGACAGAAATCTATTTTAATGCTGATTTCTGGTAGTTGAGTCAGTCTTCTGTCTGCATAGTTAATATTGTTATACATTTACACATCTATTTATTACTGGTGGTATAAGCCTTATAAAGCTGTGTGGCACTGGTGTAATTCCATAATACATTTTATTAGTAAGGTACAAGTCTATTTCTTTAGTCTGGTCCAAGTTATTCAGGTACGGAAGAAACCATATATCTACCAGGTATTATTCCAATATCTTTGTTATATATACATTTGAATTCATATTTTATTATTATTATAATTAGTGCGGTGGGTTGTCCCTTTCCATCAGGGTGGTTTCGGATTTAAACTGGCAATAAATCCGTGGCGCACCAGAAAAGTAACCCAAAGTGTTTCACGGATAACGAAACCTAATTTTGTTGTCGAACCCATACTCAACTGAGCTGCTGGGACAGTTAGAGGCGGGTATCATCTTATGCACATTCACTGCTCATGCTCTTTCTCTAAATTCGCCCCTAACAAAATGTTCGTGAAATATTCAAAAATGTCGTGCCAAATATGAAGTACCTATACACAATGGTATATTGTTCAACGAGCAAGAAATTATAGTCATTTTTCTGGAGAGAGAAATTACCATTCCATGCGAGTAATTCATTATTCTTTTTCAGGTAATAGCGAAATGATTTAACATTTAAAAAAAAATTTTATTCAAAATCTGCAATTAGCAAGTACAATTGAATGAGTAGACAATGTACCTCATCGATCAGTCAAGAACAGTTAGAGCAAAATTGTGTTATACCCGTAGGAAGAACAACAATAAATTGTATGAATGAATAGTGAGTGTTCAAGAATGAGATCATTGAATTATATTCACATACTTTCGTGTAGATATAGTTAATTATGAGGCACACACCGTCTGCGTCTGTTTGTTGAATCAACCATGTTGATATCGTTGAGAAGACAGAAAATTGAGCACGAAATCGATAAGAAACTCAGCTCTTCCAACAATTTGATCAACTGGCTACTATGGTCCATAAAACGAATGATAACAAACATCGTAGTTAGACTGTAACAGGCTGTTGCCTGGTTTGCGTTTAGACTTGTCGTCACACCCTAGAATCTTGGTTGTAACCATTGACATCATATAACATGGACTGGGCCTTCTAGTGAGAGGATTGATCCCTGCACTTAGAACGGTATGAACATATTCAACTCAGGGCTCAGCGTCACCTTTTACGTATGACGTAACGATGTATCACTTGTTGCATATTTGCATAGGAAAAAATCCGTTCGACAGTGAAGGAGTTTATTTTTCTTGTGATTTTATTAAGTTATTCAAAGTGTTCAATTATGTATTGTTTCATGTTTATGAATAATTTAGACTTTTTCAATTACATTTTTCAATGATTGTGCCCTCAACTTTTTGACGTTGTAAGCTTTCTCTGTTGTAAATTCATTCACAATGATAGTGGGTTCATTAATATATTTGAGATTGAAAAAAAATTTCATTTCAAATATTGAAAACAATAGTAGTTGAACGTTTCAATTACAGAAAAGGCAGTGACATTAAATATCGATAAAAACAGAGTTTCGTTTCTATTTATATAGGACGAACACAGGTCTGTCTATTCGGGTCATAACTTGATGGAGCTATTACCGACGGAATCTAAGTATGCAACATATATAGATAATGTATCACATTATATCGATGACGTAGATAGAATTGGTTCGGGATCGGGCCGCAAGAACTTGTATTTGGGGGCATGGCCCAGCTCTTCAGGTTGACTGACAGTCATTCGATATCTGAAGTTGAGCAACGCCGAGCGCGGATAGTACTTGGTTGGGTGACCATGCAGGAAAATACCGTGTCGAAAGCCCGAACAGCTGCAGCGAAATAGCATATCATAGCTCGCAGACAATATATCAATGAGCACAAGATATATTGAGGATATGCCGTCCTTCGGAGGGGACGTGAAGCAGGCGGTCCCGAGTCCATAGATGTTGGGATCGATAAAGATCCCTACCTCCGGTTGGAATACCTGAGGGTTTGGCAAAAAAAATCTTGTATTTGAGGGTTACCTGACACCCAGTCCATGTTATATTACGTCAATGGTTGTACCCGTTCAGAAACATCGTCCGGGCCACAACTTTTTCATCCTTTCTTAAAGCGGGGCGCACTATATAATGTATATTGTCATAATATTTGAATTCGAAGATTCGCCTGAAAGGAAAACCTTGCAATGTTCAAAGAACACCGCATGAATCGAGAAACAGGATATACGAATTAGCAAATCACTTTGAATTTCTAATTAATAAGCCTCAGGATGAACCTCTGTCGGTAAGAAATTTCAAAGTTCAGCTGTTCCAGTGAAAGAAGATTCCTGAGCGAGAGAGGTTCGACAGGTCTCCAAAACTCCAAACAAAGAGGTGGGAATTCCGCACTCGGGTCATCTGTGTAGAACGATTGACGGCAATTCAGAAGAGCATCGACCGTGAAAATATCTATGGAATAGAAGTTCTCGACCCTTCTACGAGGTTTCAACGAAGTGAGCGAGTCCAAAAGAACTTTTTATCATTGTTACGATCTTCCCTTGGGTCGTTGATTAAAACTCCAAACAACACTTCAATACTTCTATTACAACTCTTCATCACAATACAGTCACTTAATTTGCTTCGCTAATTATCCAACGCTCTGTACTGAACACTCTGATAAGCTATCTGTGATAGAAATTCTACACTTCAACTTCTGCACTCAGCAATAACGAAGCTCTTCCCACTCAGCTCTGAATAACTCTGCTCAATTCTCTGCGAATAAAACTCTCTCTCTGAATAAACTTCTCAATAACTGTCGAATAACTGTCTCCCCCGTGATGAAGTGTCTCCTTTTATACCTGCGTACGCCTATGGAGAATATTCGAGAGAGGCCTCGATGATGTGTATCGAATTCTCCACGCAGATTACGGGTTCCTGGAAAAATAATGTTCCCCTCATATTACTCTGCGTTCATGACATACACAGCCGGCGTTAAGACATTATCCCCCTCTCAATTTTGATCGTCCCGATCAAGCAATATCTCGTTATTTCCATTGTAACATTTGAGTCTCTCTATGTGTACGACTTTCATTTTTGTTCTAGGCCTACGTGGACCCCTGTACAACACATCATTCATCAAACAACGAGGGTTGTATAGTCACACTCGATCTCCTTCTTCGAATCCGCCAGTATTTGCCTTCCGATAGTACCAAGCCTTCATGCTATCAATACGCTCCACCATCTCTTGTTGTTTAGTGAATGGAACTCTTTTTGATTGCTGCCGAACCGGTTGGACTTGGCCAATATTGACTTTGTGTTTGACCAAGAGCCGGTTGCATAAAAGCCAATCAAGAGCTAATGTCAAATCAATTCGCATTTGACGAGGCATTAGCCTAATCACCTCCGCTCCACTGATTAACGTACAATCAGGAACTGTCAGATGAAAATTCTGTCAAAGATAATTTGGATATTCTTGAATTTTTGGTGAAAATTGTCGACATGTTCAGTTTTTCTGTGAATAAGTTTATATAAGGGAGGTAGGTATATGAAATTTTGTCACAATTAAGGTTGGTGGATATATATATATATATATATATATTTATGTTAGCATGAAGATTCTCACGGACGAAGTATGATGAGTTGTTTTTTCGGGTTTCATTCCGTGTTCTGTGTTTTTTTTATCCCCTGAAGGATAATTGTCACAACGTTTCGGCAAAGTCTCATTTGCCATCTTCTAGGTGATGATTGAGTTTCGTCCTCCGAACTCGACTAATTATTTCGAGTTCTACTTCTCAATATATAGGGGTGTTCATTGATGGTATCTTTGACCTGGTCCCCTCCCACTTTCTTCGTTGGTCCGACTGCATTTTTCATTATGTCTGTATGGTAATTACTTGATAAGGTCCGACCTTTTTCCTCTGGTGTGATCGGCTTGTTTTTGTTTTGTGATAGGATGGATTTCCACGTTCTTGGTAATCTTTGGGCATCATCTCTCTTATTCATACTACTCGTTCGTTTCTCAATTTCGATAGCCTCTCTGATTGTTCGAGAGTAGAAGTTTTCATCGCTCGCTAATGTTTTGGTGTTTTCGAAATTGATGTTATGCCCTGTCTCCAATACGTGTTGGAAGATGGAGGATATGAAAAATGCAGTCGGACCAACGAAGAAAGTGGGAGGGGCCCAGGTCAAAGATATCATCAATGAACACCCCTATATATTGAGAAGTAGAACTCGAAATAATTAGTCGAGTTCGGAGGACGAAACTCAATCATCACCTAGAAGATGGCAAATGAGACTTTGCCGAAACGTTGTGACAATTATCCTTCAGGGGATCAAAACCACAGAACACGGAATGAAACCCGAAAAAACAACTCATCATATATATTTATATATATATATATATATATATATATATATATATATATATATATATACTATGACAGCATTTGCTCAGAGTGTTACACCATAGGTGGTGGTCCACATTCATTTCAAATCCTCTGGGCTTCTATCACAGTTTGTGTTCGATACGAGGACCTTGCCAACCCACAGCTGATGAAGGCCAAAGCCAGAAACAGCTAGTTGTCTTGTGGTGGGCATTTCTTATCAGTTTCCTGATTCATCTTGCTTCATAGCAAATTGAGTTCTTTCTTAACATTGTCATCAAGTTGGTGAGTTTCATTGAGAGATTTGTATTTTCTTTGTATTTGAAAAGTTGGATCATTATTCAGTTGAACATATGAAGTACTGTTATTAATAATATCATTGGATAAATGTAAGTATTGCTGTTTTTCCATGATGACAGTGACATTACCTTTGTCTGATTGAATAAGAACCAAATTTTGATTATCATTCAAAAATTGTTTTGATTTGTTATAAAGATTTCGAAAAATATCATGTTTTTTGATATTAGAATTAAGTACATGATATTGGTAGCTCTAGCTATGGTGATGTTTCTTTTTTTTGTTTCAGTGATAAATGAAGTAATATAATCTACATCTGCTAGAATGTTTTTTATAGGAATTTTTTTTTTCATTATTGGATCAAGACTAAATTTTGGACCTAATGATAAAAATTGTGAAATTTCTTCGGGAATAGTTGTGTTAGAAATATTTTTTATCCTATTTGAATCTGTTTTTAATTTTATTCTATTATCAATTTCTTTCAATTCATTTAGTTTCTCAATATGGTTGGTTTTCACTTTATGAAATATTCTATTGTACTGAATAATTTGTTTGCTATAGAAATTTTGAAAAATTACTTCATTTGTCAATGATCCAACTTTTCAAATACAAAGAAAATGCAATAATTTGATCAAATCTCTCAATATATATATATATATATATATATATATATATATATATATATATATATATATATATATATATATATATATATATATATATATATATATATATATATATATATGTCTACAACATCATTGTCTTCATTTTCAGAAGAAGATTCGAAGGCCTAGATTCTTTCGAAGTAGAAACAATCTCTTCGATATTTACGATGATATCGATTTTTATCAAGAGTCAGATTTTCCAAACATGTGGTTATGGAATTGATCCATTTATTTGGAGATGAGATTGAGCCTGTTACCAAGAGAAACTTGCCTATAAGTGCAATGAATTAGTTATTATTAATGCTGAGATACTAAACGACTGGTGCATATCAACAAGTTATAGGGGATAGTTTCAATGTACACAAATCAAGGTAGTTTTTTCCACCTCGGTATAGTTGGGCCCCCTTTTTTTCTTTGAAGTCTCCATATTTTGCCAGACACCAACAAGTGAACAAACTAATAACTTTAAAGTGACAGCCTGACAGAATCAAAAACAATAATGGTAACGCTGGGAATGCAAATGTTAGCACTGTTGCAACGTATTTTCCGTCATTACTTAATGGATCGTTAATCGTAGCATCAGTAAGTTTGATGCAACACAATCGACATTTAACGTAACATCAAAATTGGCATTAGTTAATCATACGATTACTTTTTCTTTATGCAACCGACCCCAAGTCAGCCATTCCAGTTGTTTTCAACTCGTAGAAGTCACTTTTACTCCTAATGCGAAACCTGGCGGCTCTCACAGGGGTGGCTTGTGCCAAAACAATGGCTGCTGCATTCAGGGACTTTGTTCACTGTAGCACGAATTACTTTCTTCGATAGTGCGCAGGAATTCTCGCAGTTTCAGATAATCGCGGATTCGCAGGCAACTTCCTCTGTCCTGCAGTTGTAGGGACAAAATCTTCTCCAAACATCATAATCTTCTCGTGGTCGAATAAAAACCCATAGTCCGAATAATAAAAAAGAAGTCTATCTGTATTAGTTCGATGAACTAGTGCAAAGTTCTCGGTCAATGAGCCAAAATAAGTGGTTTTCATATTTCTCGAATTCATAGGGGTCGTTATTCCATGGGGCAACTTCCTTGTGTTCAACCAATCTGATATCGAATTTATTCGATATAAGACTTATCACTTTCACGTATTACCTGGTTGAATAGTTCTTGTTTTTGCTGTTTTTTTTCCTTCAGTTGTCTGCAAATTGTGTTCTGTAATCGAAACCGGACTCTGAAGCAACATTTCTGTTAATTTCTTCAATATTCTCTACAAGTCCTCTAACGCAGAAACAAAGTTATATCACTGGTTAACATATCTGCCTTGTTCTCTGGGTCCTTTTACTTCTTAGGATCCAATATTTCTATCTCAGAAAAGTTATTTCTCATGTCTCTCCAAGCTATTATCAAGACTTTTTATCTACTGGGCAAACTCGTGAATCAATTGATTAAAAAAACATTATTATCGAATAGAAACTCTTCTAATATCGAATGTTTCTCTCATATATATAAAATGTCCCATAAGAGTATAAGAGCAATGCAATTATCGAAAACTTACAGCGGTAATTGCATTGTATCAAGTCACCATAACGACACATTTGAAATAGATGTCAGTAAACAACACAAATAAATGTCAGATAGACTTCAAAAATAGAAAAACATTTCGCGTTTTTGGTGAGTGCTCCATACAATCTATAGAGGAAAGTATAAATGAACAAAAAATAACATTTCCTTGAGAATTTCTTTATTTGTGAAATATTCCAATGAATTACATTCGTGCATAAAAATGACCAGATAAGTTTGCATTTGTAAACAACACCACTGATGGAAAATGACCACTGTGGGGAGAGATGATTCACCGACATATCGCTGGGCTGATTCATAGGAGAATTTTTGTCATAGGGTTACCTAATCGATGTGGGCACAAAGGGATAGATATTATTATGGATTCATTCGATGTCTAGCTTCAGAGAGCTCCGGTTTGTTGAATATTCTGTACCTATAGTTTAGTGAGCAAATATATATAGAAAAAGGATATCGTGTTTCGTTCACAAGTCCTTAATACATTCAAGCGTGATATCTTATACAAATTGCCACTTTCGCCAAAATATGAAAATAAACTTGCAATTTTTAGATATCACGCTTTCTTGCAAAATTATCGGTAATTTTTATGCACTCGTGCAATTATAACCGATAAGAACTCCTCTGATATATGTGTACATCATTCAAATATTCAATTCATTCATAAACAACAAGAGTCTATCGAGAACAATTACCTATTGAATACCATGTTCCGTCAAAATTGTAGGAAACTTTCAGTCTCAACAATTCCATTCTCACATCGAAACGAGAATCCATATCGAATCCCGAGTATGAAAAATTCTGGCCAAGGGACAAATAATTACCCGAATATTCCACTTCCTTAGCTCCTGTGAAGAAATAGGCCCTTATTCCATACGTTCCATTCTTTACGGCATCATCGCCCGCCTACGGGTAGTCCATCGTCAAAACTTGAATTAGTTGGTATCAAGGGTGCCGTGCATCGTCGATGTGAAATCCTGCGATTTACTCCTGGATTCCGCAGGAGAGATACCGACTGAAGAATAGGGTCAGTTGCACGTGCGGCAGGAGAATCTGTTCGAATTATGGCCAGTTTGTGAGTTGGGACAAGTTAATTCTTTGTTTGGTTTCAGCGATATATCGCCGCGTTTGCTTTGTGTCCCGTATGCGGGCACAGTTCATGACAGGATTATTGGCAATAGTCGACAACGAGTTTGTCTACAGGATTGAGGGAAAGGACCCTTCACTCTAGAAAGTAATGAACGAAATAAAATATGCCATGCGGCGGCGAAGAATGATAATTTACTAGTTTTGAGATCATTCCTTGAGAATTTCTACAGAACTTGAAGGAATAGAGTATTATTCCAAGTGTAGTGTTCAATAATCATCAAATAATGAGAAAACTTCGGCTGTTTTTGAATAAACATGTAAAATTGTAGCCGTTCATTTGCTGTAGTTTCCTTATCCAATTGGAAATAAAATAAATGGATCTTTCAAATCATTCCTAAATTGATAAATTGTTGGGAATTAATCGTTAAAGTGTATAAAATGTCTTCTCATGAGGATGCTAACATTGTTAGCTGAAATAACTTCGGGTACGAGTGCTATCGATTTGGTGACAGGAAAATTGATCTCTGTAATAAATTGAGTTGAAAAATAGTTCACGAAATCGAAAACGGAAGGAATTGAGGATATTTCTTGAACCTTAAACTAATATCAGATATTGAATATATTTCTTCCCTTTATTCCATACTGTATATGATTTTGATACAAAGAGTTCTTCTGAATTATTCTAAGTAAACTTCAATATCGAACAAAAAGTTTGTTGGGGTGAAACATAAATTAGGGATATCAGAACTGATAAATATATAGAGTGGTCCAACGAAAAGTATGCAGCAGCTCTTCTCTTTTGAAAATTGAATGGAAGTTGCCGTTACATGATGAAAATCCATATTTGGTCAATTTTACAAACTCAACAGACATGAACCCTAAAACAGAGCAGGAAGGGTTACATATACATAAGAACCTTACATATACATCTAATCAGCAACACTAACACTTGATAATAGCGTTTTTGAAGCTACTCACACTTTGAGCAAAAATATCGATATCGCTGTTACCTTGAATTTCATTGAAGGCTTTGCACATAGCATTTAGGGGAGCACTACTACAATAATTCGTACGAGCTGGTTCAGAAGACTTTGCAAAATCTGTATACACTATAAAAAAAACTGATGCAGACGGTGTAAACCTCGAAGAGGCAACGCCATCTGCTGGGTGATGACCAAAGTCTCAAACTCTCACTGTCCAAGACAGAGGAGACCTCTTACAGCGGGCCATCGTACGACGAAGTCGCAACAAATAGCCCGCCGCGATCGAGAATCGACTTTTGTCAACTTGCAGAAAGCTGCAACCCATCACAGAAATCAGAATTTCTATGTTCGAAATATCCAGTGCCAGACAGCTGTTTCGACCTACCAGGTCTCATCAGTGACACTTGGCTGGATTGTGGACACAAACATTTCGAACTATCTACTCCTTACGAATTAAGTCTCTGAAATTTGTTGCGACTTCGTCGTACGATGGCCCGCTGTAAGAGGTCTCCTCTGTCTTGGACAGTGAGAGTTTGAGACTTTGGTGGTCACCCAGCAGATGGCGTTGCCTCTTGGAGGTTTACACCGTCTGCATCAGTTTTCAGAGACTTACTTCGTAAGGAGTAGATGGTTCGAAATGTTTGTGTTCACAATCCAGCCAAGTGTCACTGATGAGACCTGGTAGGTCGAAACAGCTGTCCGGCACTGGATTGTGAATGCAATCATTTCGAACATAGAAATTCTGATTGTATACACTATATCAACTTGTACCTGATTATCCATGGTTTCTGCTATAAATTGAGTGATATTGCCAAGATTGCTTATTGTGCTTCTTTTTCTCATGAATCCATGTCGAAATTGGAAGATTTGGGGGTAGAGGGAAAAATAAATGTGTCTCACTATAACTGACTCGAAGAGTTTAGCTGGTGCAGACAACACTGCCACCGGCCTGTAATTCGATATATTAATTTTATCGTCATTTTTATGAACTGTTCAAATTTTAACTTCTTTCCAAAAGTTTGGAAAAGTTTTGGTTTTCAAACATAAGTTATAGATAATTTTCAAGGGATACAACAAGAAATCAATCAAGTCTTTGAACATGTATGGTGGAATATTATCTGGGCCAACAGACTTCTTTACTTTCAAATTTCTAGCGGCTACCCGGATATCTACGTGATCATTATACTCAATCGAAACTGTTTCGAGATATCTTCTAAAATATGTATTTGAGTCGTCTATACATTCATCTTCATAAACAGAACTAAAGTGTTCAGCAAAGGCGTTCGATATATGAGCTTCATTGGCATATTCGATGCCGTTCAATTGCATTTTCCCTGGTATGCCTGCATTGTTTTTTTTTATTATTTACACATTGCCAAAAAGGCCTGGAATCATTTTTCATTTCCTGTTGAATTTTTTGTATGTATATATCATATGCACATTAATATCTTTTTTCAGTTTTTTCTCAATTTCCGAAAGTGAAATTCTATTTCCGAATTTGGATCAGTTTGATTCATTATTCTCAATTCGTCTTTCTTTTTCAGATCTCGTATTGTGTGTTTATTCAACCAATGAGGATAATTTTTTGCTCTTGTATGTTTGGGAACACAACTAGTGAAAATTTCATTCATTTTGGTATAAAAAAGACATACCGCTGAATTTGCGTCTGTGTATAATTCTAGGCCACACCACTCAACATTTGCAAACAATTGGAACATGAAATCAGTACTCGCCTTTCTAAAATTAAAGTAGTTGGACGCTGATGGACACAATTCTCTCATTTTAGAATTTTCAAGCTGTAATGAAGGATGATGCCTATCCTCTATCACAAAACTAAATGGGTTTCTTTCAACTTTACACTGCCGCCTGCATAACCAAGTCCAGCATGCGGCGAAAATCATTTTCAACATAACAGTGTTGCTCAGTATCTAAAAAATTTTAAAAGTTTACAAATATTTCTACACAAGTATCTCTCACAATGCTTTCTGAGTAGTAATCGTTCAAATGGGATATATTAAAGTCGCCTAGTATTGAAAAAGATCTATCATATAATATCATTTGATTTTTGAGGAGATTCAACAAGTTTTCTTTGGATTACATTGAACAGTTTGGCACTACATAGACTACTACCAAATGAGTGCAATTGACATTGTTTGTATATACTTTTGTACAAATCACCTCAATATCAGGGTCATTGAATTCTATTCTATTGTATGTCTCATTCACAGCCAGAAGTACACCACCGCCTTTATTTTTTGCTGCACTTTCTCTATTGCGGTTCCTGCTTCTATAGACAATAAAATTTTCAGGAAATAATTCAGAACCATATACACTACTAGGAAGCCATGTCTCTGTTATAGCGATGGCATCATAATCATCAATTGTCGTATGCACTGAGTTCAGGAATGTAGCAGTTTTTGTATTCACTCCTCTCACATTTTGATAAGCGATGTAGAATTTTTCGTTTCTAGCCTTCGCTGAAGGTCTCTTTCGTGGGCTCTTCATTAAAAATTACCACCTTGTTGTTGGAGAAATTATCTGTGCCTTGCAAAATTGAACCGTTTGATACCAGCATTTCTCGACCAGAATTCTGGTTGATATTTTTCGATATTGGCGCTGTTACTACAAACCTTTTCAACTGGTTTGCGTAACTCGGCAGTTCTTTTGTGGTCACTGTATTTTCATCAAAGCCTTGTTTTTCTTTCAAATATTTGATAATGTCCGCTTCTTTCGCTGCACGTTTGACCCTGTATATGTATAGCCAAACTTTTCTCTCACCACCTCCGAAATCACCAACATTTTGTTGTACATCTGCCGTCCCCAAATTCTTCTGGTATTTTTTTCTATTCCTCCTGTGGTTGACTAGGGTGAATTTGTATCGTTGAATATTGAATTGAATGAAGTTGCTTTCCTTTGAGGTTTTCATGAATATCGAAAGAATACTCCATATCTATAATTGATTATCAAAATGAAAGCTGATACATACTTTTCGTTTGACCACTCTGTATGAGAAAAAAATCATATGAAAAATATCTACTCCTATTTACATATATTTTCGAACAGTTTCATTTGGAAACGATTCTACCCCACAATATCAACATTTGGAAATGAATTATCATCGAAATCATTGCCGTTTTCAGGAAGAATCGTATTATTCTCAATAACATTTTGCTCCCAAAAAGTGATATTGTGCAGGTAGGGTCTCATTTTCTATTGGCAAAGACTCGCTATTCACTCACATATTTTGACAGCTCCACATTCTTGCACGATCTTGATATCGCAATATGAAGCACACGAGTTGAATCTTTGGAGAAAGTATTAGGAACGAAAACTTTTATTTTTCTTCGATATATCGACCAGACCCAATAATAAAGAAGTTCGAAACAGTTCCGAGAAGTTATTACAGAAGGCTTTTACAATGTGTTATAAAAAAGTTGCGGAACGCATTTTGCTAGTGATGAGGTATTGATTGTTCTGAGAGAAAAGGGAATATCGTGCCTGTCTTTTTTATTTCATGTACAGAAAGTAAAAATTCTTCCAAAAAAAGGTTAATAAACTTTCATGTGCGTTTCAGTCAGTAAGATAATCTTTTTTTTTTCTATCATATGTTATGAAGATTGCGATTTGGTGATGACCATTTGATTGTTTTGACTAAGCAAGAAATGTCGTTTGTCTCCTTCCGTGAATAATCATATGTACAGGTTGTAAATATTCTTATCGAACTGTTTTGTGAAAAACTGTTTTGGAAAACTTGCATAGATATATTGGTCAGGGGGATGATCCTTTTTTCCAAACCTGATGGGTAATGAAGGTTGCCATCTGGTTACAAGATATTTTTTGTGTAACCTAAAAGTTAGCAACCACGCGTTAAAAGATAAGACTTAATTTTTTCCAAGCTCCCACAAGTTTTACGGTCTAAGGGAGACGTCAGCTGGCTAACAGAAATCCCATTTTAACCCAAATCCAAAGCACATTCAAATAAAACGTCCGGTCCCAAGAATATCACTCCAAGGTTCGGTGACGAAAATATGTGAACGGCAAATGAATATATTGCTTATGTAACCAAATTTTAAACTTTCTATTCACTTGTGAAAGTTTTTATAACTAAACTTCACCCAATAAAAGGTATTATTTTATTACTTGTAGTTGCGTAAGGAGGGAATCAGATGAATAATCTTGGTAAAAAATGATATTCACGATATGTCCCATAAATTTACGGTCCTGGTTACACCATCTTTAATACTTAGGTATATACTATATATATATATATAAGCCAATAAATCCATGAGTTAGCTCTCATACTGATACTAACTATTATCAATTCCTTTTCCTGAGGATGCTAACCTCGGTAGTGAAATTCCCATCGAGTGCGATTGATATAAATTCGTTATTAGATGAGCAATTGATCCCGTTTCAGTATGGGAAACGGACCCAAGAAAATCATGAAGACCCAATTGGTAGTTAATCTACTTTCATTTAGACTGGACGACAAAAATAGATTTTTTGGAATAACCTTTCATATTCTGCCTCCGAAAGAAATAATTCTTTCAGCTCATACAAGTCGTGAATAGCAAAAAAATTGCACGCCGAGGGGAACGTCATGTGAAACCTAGAATTCGGATTTGTTGAAACGCGACTTATACTTCTAAAAAATAAGTATGTCTCATGAATTTTTGACAATCTCGCTGGAAAACCATTTCAATACTGTTAAATAGTATATTGTATAAGTGAGAAATATGTCATTTTCTCAAGCATTGTACACTGTACTTTTCCTACAGTTGCGTTGTTTTCAATTATTGAAAATTAAAATACATATATAATAATACTTGTATGTCATTAACTCATTTTTAAATTCCATTGAAAATAGTAATCAACAACAATAGTTATATTTGAACAATTTGTTTCAACATGTTTTAGGTAATTGAAATATTAGCTGCGGTCGAAGTTGAAGTTGATGGGCTTCCACAGCATTGTTGTGTTCAGGTTCCAATGGCACTGGAGGCTGAATGAATTCTACTATACTTTTTGAAATTCTCATTCTGATAGCTATGGTGCTGTCGATATAAGATTCAACAACATTGCTGGGTTTTCAACCCCCATGGCGTTTCAAAGCTGAAAGATCTGCCCCTGCGTAAACTAGAATAGTCGTAGATGACCTTCGGAAACAGTGACCAGTATATAATGAAGGGTTCGGTAATTGTAAAAATTTCGCTATTTCATTCGCCATGGTGCAGAATTTATTTATCCCCACAGGCTGTTTGGTACATTTGCTATTTTTGTGATTTAAACAAAAAAAGTGTTTCATTTGTGCATGGTCAAAGATTCACATATTTTTTGTAAATTTAGTAGAATTCTCCTGTGACAGTGAAATCTCTAGGAACCTTGCTTTTAGTATCGGGTAATTTTATTGAAAGAGCTGAATTAAGATCTTCCTTGTCATCATTTTTAATTTACAAAATTCATCACAACGGCATGCCCCTCTGAGGCCAATTGCTGAATCAGCCTGAAATCAAAACCAAACAATCATTTTTCGATAACAATTTTAAAATTTCGAATTCATGCCTTTATCAGCAAATACTTTTCATCAGGTGCATCTTTTGAAAATTGTTGAATTTCTTCAGAAGTTAATGTTTCTGACTGCTTTGGAGCATTTTTTTTCAGATTTGCGTTGCAAATATGCACGTAGTTTTACGTATTTTCATATATAAATACAATTTTTAATAATCAAGGTACTCCTCAGCAACGAGTACTGAGACCATAATGTTGATGATTTCAATCTTCTTGACAAGAATAAACTAACAAGATATTTTCGGAACAAGAATCCACCTTGGCTATCATTTTCCAGACCATGAAGCAATTTCATATTTTTCTCTTGATGTGCTTGGTAGCGAATTATTGTTATTATCTATTGCTTTCTGAACAATTTCTGGAGATGCATTTTCCAAATCTAAATATTCGTATTCCATTATATTCAATATTTAATAAATCTGAACTGTTTACACCAATCAACAATAAAACTATTTTCGTTGGGTAAGTTGACAGCAATGATCATGCAGTGCTTCGGTTCTGATGTTATGGAAACGCCAACAATGGGATACTTAGATATTGCACGCGAATCGTCCGCGTAGCATTGTCAACGTGGAGAACGTGTCATATCAATCTGACATGTAACAATTCATGACTAACTTGGGTTATCGTGATAACTGTATGCCCTCACGATTTTTACAATTTGAGCAACGATTTCATGTGAAGCAAATACAAGTCAGCTCATAAAAACGAAAGAATTGTCGAACTCATCAAAGCAAATTCTTAGCATAATTTTTTGGAAGAACAATTTATTTAACCTTCAAGTGTTTTATCTTTCGAATTCAGACTGAAAGAATTGATCCAAAATATCTTAAACTTCAATGAATGAAAATCTGTTATCGTTGAGAAAAATAAAAACTGAAAGTGCACTTGTTTTGTCGGTTATAACTACGAAATATAAAGCCAATTTTTCCTTTCAAACCACATAGTAAAACGAGATTGTCTTTCAAGTTCCACTTTGAACTACTATGAACAGCACTCCGCTCCTACTTTATGCATTTTATATAGCTTCGTGAAATCTTGTTTCATATCTCTTACATGATTTTTGAACAAATTTCAATCTGTTCCCCTTAGTCATAAAGGAATTTACGATCGATAACGCTAGAACAACCGCTCACGAAATTGCCCTGAAACCAAAAAATGTGGGTGGAAGATGCAAGTTATAAAATGCTGCAGGTGGGAAATTATATATAGAATATGTTTGGAAAAATAAATTTTAACTGTTCTCCAGCACCAGCTCGGTTTGTAGTGTTTGTGCAGATGGTTTATCGAAATTAACGTCCAAGATCAATGTTCATTCTATTGATTGTTTATTTCTTGTGATATATCCCAAGAGCAGTAAAAACTTCATTTGATGTTCCAATTACCAATTTCCTGGATTGTTTTTTGAGTATACGCTTCTAGTTTTCAAGTCGAACACATCCAAGGGTCTGGATGTTTTTATAATATATAAAAGTTATATGTATAATGCTTTTTGTGCGGCGAGTATGGAGATTGACGACAACCATGCGGGACAGAGAAAGCTCTTCTCCGAAATACACGTGCTGTTTTTCTCGAAAAATATTCTTCAGAGAAATATCTATCTCATAGTTTTGAGTGATATTGTTTTGAACTTCCATTGTTTATATCATAAAATCAATTGAAACCTGCTGTAAAAAACTTCAAAGATATATTAAATCAAAATTGAACAATAAATGGCGAATAATGGAAATGAATCGAATATACAACTCTCTAACTTGGACATGTATGAGTAGAAGTTAATCGAAGAGCAATAATAAGGATAAAATATCCTGTCAAATAATTGGGTCAAAAAATAAATCAAATCAGGTACTCAAATCCAACAAAAAATGATTGAAATGGATTATGATGGAAAGTGAGATAACAATCTATTCATGAATATGATATTGTGACAATGATAAATAATAATAAATATTGGATATCAAATAGCAAAATTAAACAATATCCAAGTTGTGTGTACTCATTCAGGTTGAGTGTATTCACAATTTTTTCATCTTATAAGTCCAGACTATACAGTTTGGTCCACTGAGTCTGCAACAAATGGGAAACTCTTTTATTATCGATTTCTCAGAAAATTTTATTCTTGACAAGAGTTAGTGCATGTTTCAAAACTATACCAAGTGTACCTGAAATTGCTTTATGACAATCACCATACAGGATAGGCCAAAAAATTAAATTTCGTTCAAGGGTAAAGTACCCTTATTTCAGAAAATATAGAAATATGTTGAGGAGAAAAGTTGCTTAGAATTAAACGTTATGTTCAGATACGAAGTCATGGCCTGCTATTCTAATTTTTTTTCTTTTGGAAAATTTTGAATTACCCCCGTATGATACATATTTTTACTATTTTGATTCAAAATGTATTTGAAGTAGCTACAATCAAATCGGTTTGGAGTATTTCTTATCAAATTAAAGTGAATTTGTATAATTTACATGGATTTGTATTTTTTAGGTGACCGTCAACTTCTTGTTTGTTGCAACGATATTTAACAGAACTCTAAAATAACACAAATATTTTTATGTAGTTAGTAAAGTATTTGCCTCGTTAAAAAAACTATTTGTGTTATTTTAGAGTTCTGTTAAATATCGTTGCGACAAAAAAAAGAAGTTGACGGTCACCTAAAAAAATACAAATCCATGTAAATCATACAAATTCACTTCAATTTGATAAGAAATACTCCAAACCGATTTGATTAATACATATTGAATCAAAATAGTAAAAATATGTATCATACGGGGGTAATTCAAAATTTTCCAAAAGAAAAAAAATTCGAATAGCAGGCCATGACTTCGTATCTGAACATAACTTTTAATTCTAAGCAACTTTTCTCCCCAACATATTTCTATATTTTCAGAAAATAAGGGTATTTTACTCTTGAACGAAATTTATATTTTTTGGCCTATCCTGTATGGTGATTGTCATAAAGCCATTTCAGGTACACTTGGTATAGTTTTGGAACATGCACCAACTTTTGTCAAGAATAAAATTTTCTGAGAAATCGATAATAAAAAAGTTTCCCATTTGTTGCAGACTTAGTGGACCACACTGTATACGGTGAGATTCAAGAATTTCCACAATATAAATAACTTTTTTATTATCGATTTGTCAGGAGATTTTATTTCTCATAAAAATTGATGTTCTGCAGAATACTTACAATTAAGTTATCAAAATTTCAAAATCCCGAACAGTGTACAGGGGAGAACGAAAAATAGGAATGTTGATCAATTGTGAGCCACATCTCATTTTTGACATTATCGAAAAGTTCATTCAAAGGAGTTGTTGAGAATTGAAATATATATTCAAATTTGGAATCACATCCAGGGTAACTTGTGGTAGAAGTCCTTCATGTCTCGAAGTGGAGTGTAACAGATTTACGATGAAGAAAAGCTCAAAGTCATCTCCACAATTTAATATACCATAAGGTGTATAGTAGTTCAGTACACGTTTCGAACTTATATAGGTTCATCATCAGCTGAATTTACATGAAAATCTACAATAAAAGAAGAGTAATAAAACAAATTTCAATATGGTGGGGTGTAATTTTACACCTCACCTCATCCGGTAAACAGACTACATAGACAATGGAAGTCCAAACCAATTCCACTCAGTAAAGAATAATATTCTACAATCGATCGTTTTTTAAGTACCTACGTATTAGGAATTGCACGTTGAAGCTCCGATTGAACCGTAGTTTCGCGCAAGTTTCGACTTGTGAGAGATCGACAGTTGGACACAATTGACCCTAATCTCTGAAAACTCAATAGAAAATCAATCATGCGATGTCAAAATCGTAATACATATTTTCCCTTGTCAAACATACTTGTGGCAAGGGTCGGAAGATTATCTTGGGTGCCAAAGTGATCCAGGGCTTCTTATTGATTTTGAGGTAGCACATTTTCTATTTGAACTGTGTAACAACCCAGAAAATCCCACAGTCGGTTGGTGTATTCGATAAAGAGATCCCTCTTCCATTCAGAAACATCTTTATAGCATTTCACACAGATAGGAAATTTTCTTTTTTCAGTAGTTTCCGCGATATCTACGGAAATACGTTTATTTTCTTCGACTCCGAAACTAAGGGAATTTCAAATTTTGTTGAATTTCCATTGTGAATTATTGCAAGAAATAACCCTCTGAGTAGGGAATGTTATCCTGGACCGGGATCAGTGAATTGGGGTTTCGGGTTCAACATTTTTCAATCTCGGAGTCCCAGGATTGATCTAGGGATCCTAAAAAAATTGTTTAAACTCCGTAAAAAGCATTTATCTTTAATTTTAATAAGAAATGTATTTATGTTGACGTATGCTACTGTTGAGTTTACAGTTCCTATTTTATACCTGAGCTATATACATATATATATATATATACATTCTTACAGTAACATTTTTGAAAATGTCAACTGAGATGTTGGCGAAACGTCGAAAGTCAATACCGACAAATCAACGGATAAACTCCCAGAATACCAATTTCGCACACTCAAGTATCCGTGAAAACCTTCACTGTAACATACATATATATATATATATATATATATATATATATATATATATATATATATATATATATATATATATATATATATATGTATATATATAAGCCATATGTCTACTAAAACATATTAGATACCCAAATTCAACTATTAGTAACAACAACAAATTCATTAAAAAACCAGAAGCAAATCATCATGAATTTTACTTAAATATCTCGAAGAAATTCAATAAGTAGAAATATTTTTACATACCAATTCATACATATGATATCACTCAAATTTGAATTGTTATGAATTAATGCATTGACTTTTTGAGTCTAGAACCTTATTATCTTTGAGTTGAGTAATATCTTTGTGAAAACTCTGTTTCTGAGAAAGTTTGATGAGTAAAAAAAAGGATATGCTCCAATTCGATTGTGGTGAGTGAACCATATTCACGTTCATCATTACCTACTCTCGAGTTAGTTCAGAAAATGAAGCTGAAAAATTCGCAATTTTTTCGTCCAGCACCGACTTGTACAAAAATTTAGGATTAGGCTTATTACACCCTCTAGTTCATTTTCCATATTGTGCTGTTGTACGCTTTTTGTTTTTTATGTGAATGCAATTACTTAAGATTCTTCAATTTTTGAATGGGGAGAGTTCAAAGCTCTTGACTAAGGTGATGTTCGATCGTAAATGTAGGTGTTAAACGGCTATATCTCGCCGAATATTCACTTTACAAAAAATTTTCACACAGGGAAATTTTTGTCATTGAAAAAGCTTCAATTTAGTACTGTGTCGTTTTTTTGGGTATCTTTAGTATTTTGAGAGATATTTATGAGAAAAGGGTTTAAAACACGAAATTGAAAAAAAAATCGTTTTCTCTTTAAACTCCAATTTTTCTAAAATTAGGCATTTCAAATTGGTTAAACTTCGTAGATGTATTGATAGTACATATATAAAGAAAATCACAGAAGGGTGGCGATCAACTTGAGTTAGGAGGTACTTTGGAGGTTGTTTTCACAGATTTTTTCGTAGAAAAAGCGGGTACCGATCTTACTCTGATCATAAGTCGGTCAATTATCATGCTAGGAAGACATTCTTTCATTTGTTTGAAATTGGATACTTTAAAAGATAGCTTTCTTTGAAGAATGCAAATTTTTCTCGTTTTTTCGCTTTAAATCTTCCAATTTATAAATTTGACGAAAAAAACTAAGCATTAATTTGCTGTATCTCAGTTCGTATGTGTCGTAAGAAAAATATAAAGAAAGCATTGTTTTTGTTTTTTCGAAAGCTACAATTTGCCTCTCCAAACTTTTTTTGATAAAATGCATAGTTTCGGAGTTATTTACAAAGAACCATTTGAAAAAGTTGATTTTTTTGTCAAAAAACTGTTACTTTCAACTTCGAATAACTCAAAAAATATTACTTTTACGATAAAAACGTATGGAACATTTTTTCTTAGAATTACTCCTTTCGTCGATTCCTACAGTTAAAATGTAATAAAAAATTTCCACCCCCGAGATGGGGTGGCAACCACCCCCAAGGCTCTAGCGTACAGCGTCATAATATAGAAAATAATCCTTGAGCTATTCCCTACCTTCTGTGGAAATTTCAGGTAAATCCATGGTGGACGAAAAAAATCCGAGCCAAAATGCTTCATTTTCTGAACTAAGTTATTTCTGAATCGAAGAATGTAAGCTGTAACCCTTTGCATTTTGGTCAAGCTAGAATATTTGTCGAACAAAGTTTCAATGCCACTCAGCACCAAAAAAGGTTATCTGATCCCGATAATCCCGGCATTGACTCTTCACAATCCCGGTCGATTTTTTCGTCCGGGATCCCGTAACCCGGTATCACATTCCCTACCTCTGAGGTCAGTGACAATTCTTGATGAACATCATGTTGAATAGATCTCTGCTGTTATTATATATATATGTAATCAATCCTCATCACAGTTAGTCCAGTAAATGAAAGGACGAACCTGTGAATAAGTCTAGGAGTTCTTCACTTGTGGCTCAATTTGTAGGTCGTCACAGATGTTTTCAAAGGACCCAAAACTCAACACGATTGCGTTCATGGGAATGGCCGAATATGGCCCCCCAAACCCAGAAAAATGGGTTTTCCGCCAATATCTGGCTAAATATACGAATTAGAGAATATTTTGTTTATACAAAAATTAAAGATCGTCTCATTATCATTATCTACAAAAATGATCCCTATCATTTTTTCCGAAAACTCAACAGTTTCCGAGATGAAGGGACCCAAAACTCTCCTCATTTCAGCTGCCGCTTTCTCTATAGGAATTCTGTTGTCTATGCATTCGCTTGGAGGCGGACGGACAAATTGTTTCATAACTCAGGCAAAAACTGACATATTCAATGATTCAAAGTTCTAGATAATGAGAAAACCCGTAGCTATCATTCCATGTATTTCGAAGTTTTTTCTTATTTGGCAAAAAGATTCAATAAGCTGTGAAAGTTTTTTTCCGCACCATTTCGACACTGTTTCATTGGTCTTTCATGGGAAATTTTTCTTTATAATGAATTCTTGGGGGGTCTTGAATGATCTCTGATTTTTTTTGTACTTTCCCCGCGTTCTAATAAATGATCCATTTGTTTATTTACATTTTTCGGATTTATGTAGAATCTGCGGAACAACCGCGAATTAAAAAATTATTAGCCATTTTATCGACTTGCCATGCACATCGTTTAGAAGCCAAGATGCTTTTGTTTCCGAATGCATATATATATTTTTTATGGCTGATAATTTTTTAATTCGCGGTTGTTCCGCAGATTCGACATAACTCCGAAATCGCATGAAAAATGTAAATAAACAAATGGATCATTTATTAGAACGCGGGGAAAGAAAAAAAAAATTCAGAGATCATTCAAGACCTTCCAAAGACCCATTATAAAGAAAAATTTCCGATAAAAGACTATTTTTGAAAAAAATTCAAACAAATTAATGAAACAGTGTCGAAATGGCGCGGAAAAAAACTTTCACAGCTTATTAACTCTTTCTGCCAAATGAGCAAAAACTTCGAAATACATGGAATGATAGCTACGGGTTTCCTCATTATCTTGAACTTTGAATCATTGAAAAATGTCAGTTTTTGCCTGAGTTATGAAAAAATTCGTCCGCCCGCCTCCAAGCGAATGCATAGACAACAGAATTCCTGTAGAGAAAGCGGCAGCTGAAATGAGGAGAGCTTTGGGTCCCTTTATCTCGAAAACTGTAGATAATTGTAGATAATGAAACGATCTTTAATTTTTGTATGAACAAAAATTCTCTAATTCGTATATTTAGCCAGATATTGGCGGGAAACCCATTTTTCTGGGTTTGGGGGGCCATTTTCGGCCATTGCCATGAACGCAATTGTGTTAAGTTTTGGGTCCTTTGAAAACATCTGTGACGACCTATAAATTGAGCCACAAGTGAAGAACGCATAGACTTGTTCACAGCTTTCCCTAGTTTCGGATCTTCAGTTACTGGACTAAGTCTCGATACTGCGAAAAACTTGATCAGTCATTAGTTTCCATTCGTCCGGGTTCAACAACAAAATCTTCCGCTTAAGCAGGATGAATGCCGGAGTACGGACGCATTCGCCGTGATTCATGATGAAGAAGAGCACTTGTGAATGATGTATACGGCCGAAGATTCCCTCCGAGCTGCTCTGATCCTCACGAAAGCGTAAAAACAAATGGAAGTTTACACCCACGCGGTTTCGTAGCGCAAGATGACGGCAAGAGGAATGCTCACGATATCAATTCTGAGTGCGAAAGAAGCGCCGTAGAGATAGGGATTCACTGGGAATATTAAACTGACCGAAAAACGTTCGTGTTGCGTATTTTTGATTATTTCAGACAGGTTGAAAGAAATGTAGATCCATGCAGGACGTTTCTTAGCTGATCCCGCTATTGCTTTCTAAGAAATGGCCAGATCTACAAGGTCAGTTGAATTGGACAAGAGTTTTCAATTTTGGAAAACTGGAATAATCTACTTCACATTGAGAATATCACTGTTTTTTTTAACTATGTTCGAAAAACTAGCGTTGTCGAATTTCGTGTTTTTGGCTCTACCGCTTCAATTTCGAATGACATAAGAGTCTGAGGAACTCTCAACATCATTTGATGATTTGAACTGATCTGTACAAATTTTCAATGAGACATTTCTCTCAATAGATTTCGTCACCAACTTTTTTTTAATGTTTTTTTATGGATTTTTTGTAGCCACTGACATAAAAATTTCAGCTCTGCACTACAATACACGTCTTTGATGGCTAGGGGTATTTTGATACAAACTGCTTTCTATTTGATAGTCGATTTCTTCCGGAATTTGGAGTTTGTATCGTTGAATTCGAACTCAAAAAACATTGGATCCTATTTATCCAAGATAACTCTGACTGGGAGTTGTATGACCACACGGTGACGACGACAAAACGACAGGAAACACATATATTATGACAATCAGCTGAATTTCCTATGGCAGTCGCTACAGAAATCGATTCAACAAACTAGAAATCCGTGTTTGAAATAATTAAGTTGATGATGTATTTAAAAGAAAGGAACGTCTTATTGAAAATCATTTCACATCAATTTATAACAGTATTGATGGTTCCTCCGACATTTTTTATATTATTCGAAATGAGGGCGGTCGAGCCAACCGATATTCGGCAATTCTAGTTTTTGGAAAATATTTCAAGTACAACCACTGATATTTTGGATCTGAAAAAAAAAAGATATTTCTCCACATTCCTCCGCTCCTCCAAGGACAAAATTGTCAACGAATCACAGGGTATATATGAAATACCATGTTCTGATTGCCATAGAACATATGTAGGCCAGACCAACAGACGTGTGACAAGTAGAGTATACGAAGATCAACTTGCTGTCCGAAAATCAGACCCATCTTCAGCTCTGTCCAAACATCATCAAGAGACAGGACACAATATAGACTTCAGAGACTTCCAACTGCATGGAAACCCTTATAAAGGGTGCTATAAATACCACCCAACATCCCTCGATACCTCAGTTCGATCTGAGGAGTAGGCAGATTGAGGCCCCGGCGTCAAGTCACAAACCCTTGCCTCCTGTGACAACACCTGAGGAGTAGGCAGATTGAGACCTCAGCGTGAAGTCACATTTACTCTTGAAAATGGAGCCGAAACGTCGAGAACAAAACTCCAGACGCGGTTCAACCCGAGCTCAACAACAACAACATATATATATATATATATATATATATATATATATATATATATATATATATATATATTATATATATATATATATATATATGATGCGTTGTTTTTTTTTCGGGTTTCATTCCGTGTTCTGTGGTTTTGATCCTCTGAAGGATAATTCTCACAATGTTTCGGCAAAGTCTCATTTGCCATCTTCTAGGTGATGTCTTGAGTTTCGATCTCCGAACTCGACAGTCGAGTTCGGAGATCGAAACTCAAGACATCACCTAGAAGATGGCAAATGAGACTTTGCCGAAACATTGTGAGAATTATCCTTCAGAGGATCAAAACCACAGAACACGGAATGAAACCCGAAAAAACAACGCATCATACTTCGTCCGTGAGAATCTTCATGCTAACATATATATATATATATATATATATATATATATATATATATATATATATATATATATATATATATATATATATATATATATATATATATATAAGGAGAAAGTGTTATTCGCTATGAAGCAAGATGAATCAGGAAACTGATAAATAGATTATCAAATTCTCTCTCTATATATATATATATATATATATATAAAGAGAAAGTGTTATTTGCTATGAAGCAAGATGAATCAGGAAACTGATAAATAGATTATCAAATTCTCTGGTCTATCACAATTTGCATTCAATTCGAAATGCCCACCAAAAGATACGAGGACCATGCCAACCCACAGCTGATGAAGGCCAAAGCCAGAAATAGCTAGCTATCTTGTGGTGGGCATTTCGAATTGAATGCAAATTGTGATAGACCAGAGAATCTGATAATCTATTTATCAGTTTCCTGATTCATCTTGCTTCATAGCAAATAACACTTTCTCTTTGTATCATTTCAGGTACATTTGTGGATTCGATTTTCGATAACACTCTGAGAGTGCTTGTCATTATTTCTGCAAACGCAGTTGTTAGTTGACGTGGCGAACTGTCACCACTGACGGAAAACTATGACAGCATTTCCTTATAGTGTTACACCCTAGGTGGTTCCACTTATGTGTCGCTTGCCGTAAAGGCACGATTCATTTCAAACCCTCTGGATATCTATCACAGTTTGTCTTCGATACGAGGACCATGCCAACCCACAGCTGATGAAGGCCAAAGCCAGAAATAGCTAGCTATATATATATATATATATATATATATATATATATATATATATATATATATATATATATATATATACCGCGGAAACCTATCCGAACATATATATATATATATACATATATATCATTTCTTTTGTTTCTTGACCACATATGTGTATTTTCTTCAGTTTTTTGGAATGAGGATGCTATTCAGTCTACTTATTTTTTTATTCAACGACGTTTCGGCATTATCTATGTCATCTTCAGGGTTAAAATAAAATAAGTGAACAGGATTACTATATGTATTTTGTGCTTATTTAATTTTCTCGTTTATAATGAACGTCGTTGAATGAAAAATACGTAGACTGAATAAGACCCTTATTTCAAGATACTGATGGATCCTCAGTGCACCACAAGCCAAAGAATCAACAGAGATATATCCAAAATCAAGCATGTTCAGAATGATGCTACTATTCGATGTGAGTTTTTTTGACCTTGGGTAAGTGCCCATTTGGCCAGTCAGAACTTAATTGGATCACTATAATTGTAAACCCAACGACAACTTATTAGTACGTCAGAGGAGGAGACTTTTCACGCCTAGGGGGCTATCAAGGCGACTTCTTCAGCACAAGAGAGGCCCTCGTTATGATGTAACATTTGATACCACTTTACCTCCAGTTTTGAGCGGTACAATTAAGTGTCAAATATGTTTGATGAATCCGGAGAAAATAAATACGAAGAATATCGTACCGTAGAAAAATGATGGTACGGGGGGGGGGGAAAGAAATTATTTTCATTTCATGAAAATTATGAATATGAATTATTGTTTCATATACAGTAGTCTCGTCAAGAACATGATCCACTCCTTAAAATTAAATTATGATCTCGTGGTTGACACAAGCATTAATGATGCCATAATTTTGAATTCATCCAGATGGATCATAATTTTTAATGAGGAATAACTTTCACTCCATCAGATCAAAGTTGTAGTAGATTTCAATGGCTATAAAATCGAATATATGTTATTTTCCTGGAACAATGAAATTGTTTCGTTATACTGCGAATAATACTTTGAGTTTGAGAGATATTGAACATATTTTTTATATGAAAAAAGAAAATTTATTTCTTGCAACACAGATTTATTTCTGTGCTCGATTGTCCGGAGTGGTTGTTAACAATATTTGAACGAAAGTTCAGCTCATTCATTTTCATGGAATAAAAATTTTTTCAATCATTATTTAGCAAGAATATCCATGTTTGCCGAAATATATTTCCATAATTTCACGTTCCAAATGCCACATGCACCGTGCACCACAAATCATATTCACACTGCACGTGCTTACAGAAGTACGGTCAGGCATAATGACTCAGAAATCACCGTGATATTCTCATGTAATTGCGCATCCGATAAATTTCGACAATAGGTTGTTTTTCCAGCCTCATTTTCGTCTGGTGAAGCTTTTGAAAATTACAGTTATTGTTTCGTTTGCGTGTTCGTGCATTTGATTTATTATGAATCCGAGCTCGAAAGCGCCGACTATTATTAGCCTTTTTTTTTTCTTTGTTCTTGGATAAGTGTAGAAGGGTTCATTCAACGTGAATGATGAAACAATTCCATTGACAAGTTGTTCAAAATCCCAAAATCCGATACAATTTTTTTTTTTAAATTCAGTTGCTTGCCATAGGGTTTGTTATGGAAGATACTGTCAACCATCCTCGGTTTTTTACCGATCTTGATACGAGATACTTCTGATTGAGAAAAACTTCAAATTAACTTCTCATTTGATCGCACTCGATCAAACTATTTTGTTCATTTCAAATCCATTCCTACTCATACCCTTTTTTATCATCTACCCAATTACATTTCGATTTTTTTGTCATCTTCAATCATTTTTCTATCCGATATACTGTTTTCTGAATCATCAACCTCAATAAAATTTCGTTAACTCTAGCATGCCCAGCCTATATTATGAAATTCAAACGTTTCAATTCATTCAAATAATTTTCTATTTGGTAATTTCAGTTTCTTTTGGGAACTCAATCCAGCAACATAATTTTCAGTCACAAAGTTTAATATTTCTCCAACTGTACTATCAATATTTTTGCCATTGCATTACATTGTTCTGATAATCTTTCAATTTCCCACTCATCGATGTCTTTGATGTTTCAAATGTTCTTAGCTGTCAGTCTATCCCATCACTGCTGGAGATTATTGAAAAAGTAAAAATCTCTAGAAAAGTTTGTAAAACCGTTAATATTCTTTTCAACTTGAGAAAGTTTTCACAATGCTAAAGTAAGAAAGAGTTCATACACAAAATTACTTCAACGGTTTGTGCTTGAACTTCTCCATTGGTATACATTGCGACTACTTTTTCAAAGCAGAAGTGATACATAAAATGAAAGTGAATGTTTGGTCGATGAACTAGGCTTTAAATCCAAGCTACTGTTACGATCTATTCTTGGGTTCGATGATTAAAACACCAAACAACACTAAACTTCTTTTATTATAACTCTGTACCGCAATACAATACAACACAATCACTTGAATCGCCCCGATAACTTTCCAATGCTCAGTACTAAAACTCATTGTACTAAAAATTCTACACGTCGACTACTTGCACTGAGCAATAACAAAACTCTCTCCACTTAGCTCCACTTAGCTCTGAATACAAACTTGTCACTTAACTAACTCTCCGAATAGAAACTTGTCTCGTAACTAACTCTGCCGCGACGAAGTCTTTCCCGTATATATACCTGCGTACGCCTATGAAGAATCTTCGCGAATTCTCCACACGCGATTTACCGATTCTTGGAAAGTGACGTTCGCTACGACGCGATCCCTCATCTGCGTTTACGATCTCGTCAGGGCCGGCGCTGAAAGAGCGCTAAGAGATTCGTAACACTACGTAAAATGTTACGTTGAGGTATCCATTCAGTTTAGGTCCATGATAAATAGGATGAGTATGAGTATTCAACACAAAAAATAATTCAAAATATATTCACAATTTTTCCTACTGCTCTTATCACCAGTAGCTAATTCCGATAATTTTCAGTTGATTATTTTTTTCACTTGTCAAAATGTGACTTTTTTGGCATTTCAACCAATAGTAGCGGGTTATTCCAGCCAATCATTCGGTTTGATACTGATAAAACTGCCCGGTCCCTCATAAAAATTTGTTTACTTTTAAACTGTCAGAACCATGAGGTTTACCGCGTCGATTCTATTGAACCGGCTTATACAACGTTGAAATATAAATTATCAGGAATAGAAAGTCACCTAATTATTAATAGTTATTCTCTTCTCACTTTGTAGGCACAATGATAACATGAACCACACATTCCACATTTCAGTAAATACTCACATCTCACACACCTGAATAGCTGATGAACATAACCAAATTTATGGCAGATGTTGCACGACTTACGTCGCGGTCAAAATGAGGAAGATGACCCAAAGCTTTTAGTAGGTGGCAGCACGACTGCATGTGCCTAACGAGTGATTTTGCAGGTTATGTTTTATTTTTATTTTAATGAATATTTTCAAAAGATACTTGAGAATCATAGGGATGTTTTCTCCAACCGATAGATATGGATGTACCAGAACTGAATAGTTTGTTGAGGGCACGTGGTGGATCCCTCAAAGGAACAAAAAAAGATCTGAGTGAAAGGTAAAAAATTCAAACTGATTACAGAGGTGTTTCGTTAAAAATCATCAATATAACCTTCTACTAGCCCTGCTACGTTCTTTTGTAAGTGACTGGAGCATAATCTAGAATGTTCAGAAGCCTGAAAGCTCTTTCTTTTCAGGGCTACTTCCCACTGCTTTTTCAGTTTTGTTTCTTTTGGAAATAAATGCGTACCTACATTTTTACATCCGAATGCACCACATAAGACCATTTTATGTCGATTTCAAATCTTTATATTCTTAATTATTGCAAAGAAGGGACGTTTAATGTTTTGAATTGTTGTCATTTGACTTGAGAGGCTGTCAAAGGTACATGCAGTGGTGGCGCTCCTAGTGGTAGAGTTTTGCAGCCGTCATCCCCATTGCAGCAGCTTTTAGGGCGGGTTGTAACACGACAGGTGAGCCGAGGTGAGTTGCTAAGCATTAGCCAATAGCATCGTTTGTTGCTTGACAACTGAAACCGGTTCCCACGAACCACAGTTAACCTTTCGTGTTACAACCTCTCCTTGAACCAATTCAAATATTTAAGATTTCCTTAACTCAAATGAAGAAGGCGTTTGATAAATTTGTTGTTTAATTCTTTTTGTTTTTCGATGTTTTAATGGAATACTAATGAATCGAATGGTTCTTCCTTTGTTTTTTTCAATAAATAATCTCTCCAAATACAACTTGTTCTTCAAATTTAAACAGATAAGTTTTCATTTTCGAAACACACAAACTTATTTATTTTGAGGTAAAAGCATTCAAACAAATCGAATTGAATAAAATCAATTACTCATCCTACGGACTCGTGACTTTATCAATCGTGTCGTTTTCTTACTTTTGCCAAAAAAGAAGTTTTCGTGGAAAATAAAAATTCATCGATGAAATTTAAAGTACTCGTGGTACCTTTATATCTGGATTTTCGTTGACGTTATTTATAGCAATTCAACCTCTCATGATCACCGTTTGGAAGCTGAAAAATCGTTGAAAATTATATGGATTTCCCAAAAAGCGACAAAAGGAATGTTTCCACCCCAGTTAACTTATTTGAATATCAATTGGAATATATTTCATGAAATATTATATCCATGGGATATCGTAAGTGTAAAGAAAAATCTCCACCTTGAAAAAGTACTTAAATTTTGACAACCGTATCTAACTGAAAATCACATGCCCTGGATATTCGATTTACAGTTGAGATGATTAAAAGTTCTCACAATTTTTCTCTGCTTGTTTCAGGAATCGATCACTGTTCGAGAATGTAGATCGAATATGAACAAAAACACTACTGGAGGAAACATGGAAAATGGATCAGGCGCCACTCGCCCAGAGAATTGAAACCAAACACTAGCTCCCCATTACTTGAAGAGATGTACGACAACCGCAAAACCTGAAGGCAAACCGCAAAATGTTATCCGGCACCGAGGACAATGTTCCGGTATCGGAGAATCAGACGGTGCCTATCATCGTTTGGGCGATATCACCAGCCAATGAGAACGACACTGACATCCCCTTCTGCGTCAAAGTAGACCCAGAAGTCGAGAACTTCTTCCGCTTCGTAACGAACGGCCTATTCATCAACATCATAGGCATGCTGGGAATACTGGGCAACATAATATCCATGATAATACTGTCCAGGCCGCAGATGCGGTCCAGCATCAACTACCTGCTGATCGGCCTGGCTAGAATCGACACGGTCCTGATAATCACGAGCATGCTAGTTTTCGGCCTCCCCGGTATTCACCCCTACAGCGGGTGTATGTTCACGTATTTTTACGTAGTTTATCCGCATCTGGCTCCCGTGGTCTTTCCCATCGCCATGATCGCCCAAACGGCTTCCGTCTATTTGACCTTGACCGTATCCTTGGAGAGATTCGTGGCCGTATGCCATCCCCTGAGGGCCCGATCGCTGTGTACGTACGGCAGAGCGAGGATTTATGTGATCGGGATCATCATTTTTTCCGTGATGTATAACCTCCCACGGTTTTGGGAAGGGTCGGTGCAAAAGGAGTGGAGCGAAAAGTACAACGTCACCGTTTATTGTCCGCAGCAGTCCGATTTCAGAGACGATGCGGCCTACCAGACCATTTATATTCACTGGATGTATTTGATTTTCATGTACCTGTTGCCGTTCGGATCGCTGGCAGTGCTGAATGCTTGTATATATCGGCAGGTGAGGAGATTTATTTTTTCTTCTCCCTTTTTATGATATCGTTGTTATATGTTCAACCTGTAGAATAGGACAAAGTTATTGAGCTCCATGAGCTATTACGAAACATTGAAAAAAGAAATGGTTTTATTGATTGATACGTCATAAATGAGAATCACATCGATGAAAATATAAGCTTGCATATGGAGACACAGCACAAATATATGCTCTTTCATTTTTCCACAGAGGAGTGAATTCAAATTGTAGAACATATTCGATTTCTTTCCAAAATGAATTTAAATGAGTTTATCCACAACTATTGTATAATATACATAGTTAATAATAATAATATTCATTATTCACTAGTGAACAATGAATAATTATTCACTGCTGCCAAATACTTCCTTGATTTATCTATAATATTATTGTTTTGTTAAAAACAATCGGTATTAAAAATTTAATCGTGTAAACCACCAAATATTTTCAATACAGTTCTTTAGCTACATATAAAAAAAAGAAGGCAAGAAGCATCTACACTGAGCTATCAGCGACTATGAATGTGCATGTCATATTTAAATGGTTTTTGAATCCGAACAACTTTTGACTCGAATCTGTCAACAGTATTGTATGAAATATTTGTTAGAATGAAATGATGAGTGTTTCTAAAATTATGTACATACATAATGTATAAAAATTTTTCAACAAATAAAATTCCATAATTTTTTTACGAACGAATATAGTTGTCAACGGGTCGAGTCAAGGATTTCAATGAAAATGAAAACCACATACGGCTCTTCCAAATATTGGTCGTGGATGAAGTATAGTATTTTACTCGCATATAATGGCTATTATTCTCCCGTTGATTAGTCCACTCGCCTGCGAGTGACAGTAAACTTCACCTCATGAATAATAGCCATCATTATATGCTCGTTGAAAAATATACTATTAATCCCTTCTAGTTGATATCCTTGAATAATTTATTTTATCTACACCCGTACTCTAATAATACACTTATATGCCCATAACCCGTTTTATAATGAAATCCATTACGATACAGATTTTTCGTTACGATGCAGATTTTTAACCAATAGAAACCCATTATTTTTCAATCAAGCATTATGTGCATGTTCTGCATTTGACGTTTGTCAAGTCAAAATCGGTATAGGTATTGAATTTTTGAAGAATACAGTCAAACTTCGATAATCATAACAAAATGTCTGATACCAGCGATATGGAAGAATCACCTTCGACACCTTCACCGGTGGAAATACAGTTAGTATGATTGAATTTTTCATTTGACAAATGCATGATTTATTTCTTTATGTATGCAACTCTCATATAATGGTTATCAATACACTCGCATCAGCCATACGAAACTCACGTTCGGCTCGTTTCGTATCCCGGTTGATGCTCGTGTATTAATAACCATCATCACATGATCGTTGCATAATATACTATTTCCTCCAACCGACTGAATATAACCATCTTTTATTTTGTAAAAGAAGTAATGACTATTTAACCGCTGAAGCAAAATATCTACTTGCCGGCAATTTGTATGACGCTATCTGTAGTGTTTCTCCTCAAAATCATCAATTCTAATTTGAAATAACAACGAACAGTTCACCGACACTATCCCAAAATTCGTACTATTGAATTGAAATTGATTCATTCATACGTTAATATCGTTACAACTTTGGTTTGGGGGTTGCTCAGGGGTAGTTATATGAGAGAGATAACATGAGGGAAACACCAGAATACTTGAATGAGTTGTACATAGGGGTCCTTCCCCAATCAGGTCTTGATAACAACTGTCTTATTATAATACATGATAACATCATCAAAAATTGTCGATCATCTCGCAACAGTATCCTGTTAACGTGAATCTCGCCTCGCCGATAACCTGTCACAAGAATTTGACATCATTAAAATTTGAATTCAAATTCATTTGTTAAATAAACAATCATCACGACTTGAAGTCTTATAGCAGAATATTTAGAAAATCTACTAATTGACTGAAAACTGGGTATTGATAGTGATTCTTCCTGGAAAAGAATCACCTCCCAACATCAGAGAATCAGCTAATAATGCTACCATAGGACTGCTACCTGTTTTCAGTGACGAATTCTATGTTTCGATAAATCTCAAAATTAGCGGTGGGAAAAATAATTTTGTGTCAGCACTCCGCTTCGCGTCGTCTGGCAACTCTCTAATAGGTATTTTTTGTACTATTTCCACAAATAAATAATATTCTATCATTTCCTTGAAAATAAACCACTTTTTATATATTTTTTTCATTTTTTCCGGATCACATTGACTGAGCTCAATAAATAAAATATGGGGTCGAAGGGGATAGTCAAGGCTATGGATGGTTATATTCGGGAGGCCACTGACCCCCCTAAGGAATTGAATAACCAAAAAAAAAATATATATTTTCGATGGCGGTACAAAAAATGTTATTTTCCAGAAATGTTACTGAGTCAATTTGTAAAATTTCTGTTATAAAAATTACGATAGGAATGATGGTTTGTCCAAAAAAAAAATTCTTTATTTTAATATCATTATCGGCGCTTTTTGTAAGACAAACCTAGGTATCCATTTTGTGTAATTGAATAAAATCGAAGGAATTCAAATACAATTCCAGAGAATGCATTCATTTTCCATCTTTTGCTAGTTTATAGTGAAGAGAATCCAATCAGATTCGCGTGATTCTGGCCAATGTTGTGGATTTTGTGGACTATTTGTATTCGAAACTGACATTTCAATCAAAATCATTATTATTTTCCGTTTTCGGAGTATTGGGTTGAACGGGAGAGTCAGGGATAGAAATGAGTGTTATTGATATGCTCACACAACCCACTAACCCCCTAAAAAATTGAAAAACAAAAAAAAATAAAAATAATTCCGAGAGCGGTACATAAACTTGCATTTTTCAGAGATTTTACATATGTGTTATAATTTTGTTAATCACGTTAGTAGTGGTGGTTGAACCATGGAATGAAATAGCCTCCCACTGCAAAAAAACTTCAGTCACTGCTATCGAACCCTTCAAATGTGTTTTCACCCCACAGCAAATCCGTTTCACTATTTTTTTTTTGATTACTGTTTCCTCGCCATCTCTTGGAATGCTGGATTCCACATGGAGTATCACGCAACGCGTGGCATTTTTGCAGATTAAGATTCGAATAATTTTTTTTCGAAGGCAGACAAAAAATGGTTCAAAAAATCTGTTACTTCCTTCCGGTCTGCACATAGACTCAATGTAAGATTAATTATTATAGTGAATTACAATATCTTAAATATAATTCCATAGATCTTGTCAACTGTTGCCTGGGAAAACATATATCTTCGAGGAACTATTTTTTAGCTTTCTCCTTCTGCGAATGAAAAAATTGAAATAACAACAAGAGGGTTTGTAGAATTTTTTGATTCCACTTCTTTCATAGCAGTTGTTATTCTCATTTTTTGATTCGGAGAAGAAGAAAGCCAAAAAATAATATATCAAACTTCATTCGCTCCACAAAAGTATACAAGCTCCTAATGTAAATATCTTCATTATGATATACATAAATAGCTATCAGTTACCATTATCGTGCATCAATCAAATGATACGATCTCTTCTGTATTTGTTACAGGTTCGAAGAGCAAACAAGGAACGTCAACGACTTTCCAGGCATCAAAAACGTGAGATCGGATTGGCCACAATGCTGCTAGGTGTTGTCGTCGTCTTCTTCATCTGCAACATCCTCCCGCTAGTGATAAATATCATAGAAACATTCAACGTGTTCATCGAGTTCAATCTTGTCTTCTTAATTTATGTCAGCAACTTGCTCGTTACCATAAACTCTAGTGTGAACTTCATCATTTACGTCATTTTCGGTGAGAAGTTCAAGAGGCTCTTTTTAGTGCTGTTCTGTAACAACTCACTGTTCAGAAGTGGCCGGGACTCCCCGGAAAATTTCACCCACGAGGATAGTTTCATGTCGAATGGGGACAGACAGAGCTTGAGGTGAGTCACACAATTTGATCTCGAATGACTCATTCGAAATAGAAACACCTTCATGAAACATGTATTTTAACCGAGAGAAATTTTAATTTTTTTCATCGGGGACATATCCAAGAAGTCTTCTAGATCAGCAAGTCAAAAGTGAATCATTGTTTTCAGGACAAATCAAATAGCGATTTTTTTTATCTGTCCACATCACTGGATTCACATAGTTCTAAGACTGTCTGTGTGACTTGTACGTTGAAATCCGTTCGTCATTTGGAAAGTTATCAGAGGATATAATATTTGAGAATAATTCAACCATCAGCGCAAATCTCAATTTTAGAAACTTCATCAAAATTCTGACTGGAATCAGGTTTTGCTGCATCGCTGTCCAGAAGTTCTTCAAAATTTGTTAATCATTAAAAGAGTTACAAATATAAAAATTGGTGGAGTAAGAATTTCGCAAATTTTTCTATCAAATGACATGCTTCCCAAACACCTGAAAGATAACTTAGGACTTTCAAGCTACAATACAAATAATAATACAAGGAATTCCACTGATATCGAATTGAATAAATATAATACAAGTTTTGGACAAAATCAACTCTTTTATAAAGGCTTGAGAACTTTCAATGAATTGCCATTGAAAATGAAAAATTGTGAAAGTTTAACAAATTTCCGAAAAATATAAACAAATTTTGTTAAAACTAACATTGACTTCTGAAAGATTTGATTTTTTTGTCTCTAAAAATAATGATCTTTAGATTTTTTGAATTATTTGATGAATTTTATACAAAGTGTACTTGTGAAAATAATATATTCCAATTTATTTTTTATATCAATGATCGATAGTTAAATGTTATACATTTGATGTTATAAGATGATTGTAATAAGTAGTAATAAGTAGCTATTTCCGTTATCAAACAAGATGACTGAGGCAAGACGAGTATATTTTCCGAGCCTGTTTGCAGCGGATCAAAGCTGATGATATCATTTCAGTTTGTCTTGTAATGAATTCGAGAAGGTTTTGTTTTTTTTATCCAACGATTGTGGCTATTGGGATTCTATACTGAATCAAAAAACAATAAAATTTTCACTGTCGTTTGAAGAAATCGCTTCTCAACCAAAGGATTTTGGGGGATTCATCCGCCGGCATAATAGGTCAACTGCCCTTACAGCACATCAACAAAAAATGTTTTCCCTTGATAGAAGGAAAATCAATACTCACCAATAGCTTCGATTCACTCCACAGAATACTGGAATAGTCAAGTCAAGTAAAGTATTTATTGTTTCTCAGAGGATCATACAAGGTATGAAATAGAACAAGTCACAACAGTTTAAAACAGAAACGTTAAAAAAATATGAAAAAATAGAAAGTCAACATTCAGCATATGACATTAAAACATACAAAAGTATTTAAAAAGTTTGACAACAACAGTAAAACTAGTATAAAAACAACAATGGTTACAAATATTTCATAGATATCAAAATTCATTCGCGTTGAGACTCGCAGAGAAGTATTCATTCATATTATAAATTGCTTTAGTTAGCAATAGTTTTTTAATTGAACTTTTGAATTTTCCAAATGGAAGTTGCTTGATATCTTCCGGTAATTTATTGTACGTTTTAATTCCCATTAGTTTAGGACTGCATTCTGTCTTTGAGCGTCTATGAGAAGGGATTTCAAGAAGGTGATTCCTAGAGCAATAATTATTTCTGTGATTGAGCGCCTTAAAAGAGTAGATATTCGTTTTCACATACAATAATAATTGATAAATATAAATAAACGTTAACGTAAGAATACCCAACTCTTTGAATAATTGCTTACAACTAGTTCTCTTGTTAACACCCACAATACATCGAATGGCCCTTTTTTGAAGCACAAAAACTCTCTGGCAGTCATTTGAGCATCCTCAGGCCAGTATTCCATATGATAAAATAGACTGTATTTGGGCATGATAATACACAAGTAGGACAGACCTATCCACTGTACTCCGTAGTTAATATAGACAGTAACACATAGGGGTAATTTTTCTACATATTCCGTCAATTTGTAATTTCCAGGTAGAGTTTTCTGATATGCTTATTCCAAGGAATTTTGTTGATTGTACTTGTTTCAAAGACTTGTTGTGTTCTGTTTTTATGGGTAAACTCTCATCTATGAATTTTTGAGAGAGGTGGGAACGTACAAAAACCGATTTTGTATCATTTACGATAAGATAATTCCTCTGAAACCAAGCACTTCTGTTTTTAATAACTTCATGAGCTTCATATAGCATTGAATTCAATGTATGAGATGTCGCTAATAGAGACGTGTCGTCCGCGTACCTGATACATTTTGTTATCCAGATCATTTGATACATGAGTTACTGAAAGTTGTAACTGGACAAAATAATCAGTTAATGTTAGGCCATATCATTCAAGATAGTCCTTCCGCCGAATACGAGAATCCCGCTCCTCCACCAAAATTGATATTGCCCACTATAATACCAATAACAGTGTCGAGGTGTCTCACTACGGCAGTAGGCGTAAAAATTTGTGTCAGCACCGGAAAGTACTCGGCAAGAAAAGGAAGTGCTCAGCAGGACATGAGTTACGGGAATTTTCAATTGAACAAAATGATCAATTAACGTTAGGCCATAATATTCAAGATCCTTCCTCCGCCAAAACCGAGCAGCCCGCTCCTTCACCAAAATTAAAATTTTCCACAATACCAATAACAGTGTCGAGGCAGTAGGCGTAAAAGTTTGGGTCATGACCGGAAAGTACTTGGCAGGACAAGGTAGTGCTTGGTAGGTCTTGGTAGGATACGGTAGGACCGAGTAGGACTAGGTAATATATCTCGAGACGAATTCACTTTTATAATCGATATCAAATAAGAGCGGGAATTTATATAATAATTTATAGAGCTCGATATAGAAGCAGCAGGCAAAATTCACTACTATGTTTTATGCCTGGAAATCACCTCGTATCACCTTTTCTTGTTCTCGTTGGTTATTCGAATAACCAGGGAGGCCTTAAGCTTATTCAAAGACTTTTATCAGTTAGACCCAGATATATTTATCGAATATTGGAGAATCACTTTGAAAGCATGTAGTCCATAACTTTTATGATAAAAAAATACTATATCAATAAAAATATTTTGTAGTGACATCGGGTTAACGCTATGCACAACGGATGATCAAAGGTACTAATTTCTATTCTTCAATTAGATAGACATTTTTCTCCGATTTTTTTTCTGATCTACCGACAAGTGTCTTTGCTTACCAAGCTCCTCGTGAATATAGGCGTAGTGAGCAGAAAAAAAAATTTACATGAACATCATCAACTAGTTGTGAATGTTATTTATAGACATTAGTCTTCATATTACAATCGACCTGAAATCATGGAACATGGCAGTCACTACCCAATAGGACAGATACATTTTTGAAGGAAAATTATATCAAACGCATTATGAGATCAAATCAAGGATATCTAGATCATAAGTCCGAAAAACATGCACTTGCGCCAATTACTTCGTGTATCATAATACGGGTATTGTTTGAAAATGCAATGAATTTCGAAAGCATTTTGACTACCCCGGAAGTGTACTGAACAAATTATAATTCTGAAAACTGATTTCAATGAGGAATATTATTTACAAGGTCATTTCTTTCAACTTCAACGAATGTTCTAAACTAAAGAAACTGAAATTACTCATATAAAATACACAGGTATGTAATTTTGTTAGTGGTTTATTCATTGGAACTGATAATTATTACTCTTTCTCTATCTTCGAAATAATTTTCATTGTCTGAGAAACTGGAAGTTTTAGGTCGGCTTGAAGGAAAATATGTCGTCGCGTACCCTAAGACGGAATACATTATATGATGCAGTTCAAAACTCCTAGTTCTACAACTTACCGGGAATTTTAAGGGATATTAATGCGTTATGTGAATTCTCCTTTAGTAAGGGGCATGACAAAATCCACAAAAATACCCTTTACGCACATTATTTGAGTCGAGATCTTGTTTCCGAGATAGTTATAGAGTTGTTTGGTTCGATTCACTCGATCCAATTATCGAAAATCACTTCATTATTTTCGAAAAAAAAAAAACGATAACTTTTCAGCGCGTTTTGTGTTGAAACATTTTGTCCTCATTGACTTCCCGAATAGAATACAGCTTTCAGCTCGCAGTGAACCATTTTGTTGAAATAAAATCGAATTTATGCTTCACACATAGACATTACAACTAATGGACTGGCCTTTATGACCGTTTTCCATATAACACAATGCGGAGTACAAGAGAGAAAGTAGCTGAAGCTTCTGAATTGAACACAAGAGGGTGACTGTTACGTTTCTGAATTTATTTTTGTATTCTCTATATAGGACAGTTATTTCAAAGCGAGTTCCAGAGCAAGAACTCTATGCAGTGTTTACATTGTTGAACGCGAGAGTGAGCTACCATTGCTAATTCAAATTATATACTTTGGTTATGGAAAAATGGTCAGTAATGCTATAGTTTTATGATTATTTTTATCATTTCCTTTATCATTTCTTCAAATTACTTTTACTTGCTGATTCGAATTCAGAAGTGAATGATTGTTATTCATTCTTTTCACCTACTGAAAGACGGAAGGCAAGTCGTGTTTTCATTGAAATGGAAAGTAATATGTTATAATTGAAAATTGCTTGATTCCATCCTGTTCTTCCTGGTCCTGCCTTGAAGTACCCGGAAGGACCATGAAATCGCTGGTACTGCCAATAGGTGTAGAGAATTCGAGGAGTGAGACAGCCCTCAAACAGATTTCACCTCATTTTCCTATCGAGTTTTGCTCTCACGAGTGGATATAGAAGGATTGAAAGAGAAAGCGATTCAGGAAAGGGCATTATCTACAAATCTACTGGTTGGGCATGAAGTCGCGTTCAGCAGATTTTTGTACTAAGTACGAAAGTAGTAGTGGTTGGAACTTTATCTATTATAATGAATTAAAGAAAATGTGAAAAATGCTTGATATAAAACCAAAGTGGGCAGAGGGAAATTATGAAATATTCTCAATCATTAAAAAAGTATTGGTAAGAAAATCCAGAAGAAAGATCGATAGTGAATCTTTTCACAAAAGGCAAGGTAATTCAAGGACATTTTATAATATTAACATCAACTCGAAGATGGAAGGTCACAAATTTCATAACTAGTTTCAATTCACTTCTCTCAATTGGTTCATTTTATGTTGAGCTCATAGACATTACAACTAATCGACAGTTTGTCATATAACACGAAGCGGAATACATCAGAGAGAGGAAAGATATGCACATTGAACAGATATTGTGAAGGACAAAATGACAATTTCATACTCGAATTATAGGGTAATTCATCATTACCTCTCTTCATGTGCTATAGTGAGGAAAGAATGCATACTTGAAGTATTCTATTTCGCTCCTTTCGCAGTCTTCTCTCCCTTAGGGCCATGTCTATGTTTAAAGTTCTCCCTCAAACGTTGAAATCGTATGACGTTATGTAAGTGACATTTTCAATTGATATTGACATTTTTGTCCGTTCAAATTTTAATATTCATTACTATGTTTACGTTCCACTTCTCTGGTGCTGGCACTCAAAGTAATAACTTTTTATGTATTGGCAATAGAACTATACGGAAGCGCTGAAGGGCCATACTATTTCAAATTTTATTTTCCTATGATTCCGACTTTTAAGTCGGAATTCCGACTATGATCTCGGAATTCCGACTTTGATCTCGGAATTCCGACTTTAATCTCGGAATTCCGACTTTAATCTCGGAATTCCGACTTCAATCTCGGAATTCCGACTTTTATCTCGGAATTCCGACTTTCATGTCGGAATTCCAACTTCTATCTCGGAATTCCGACTTTCATCTCGGAATTCCGACTTTTATCTCGAAATATTTAATCAAAATCATGAATCGTGACTAATTTTTGAAACATTAAGTTCGTTGTAATTAACTCATATGAGTTATTTTAGACCATGATCATAATAATACTCAAAAAACTATAAGGTGGGCAATTAGGTAATTATTTCAATGCGACAAAAGTAGAAAATTCATTGAGTTTCAGATTATGAAAATAAGGATTTCATTTTATTCCTAAGACTCAAATATAAATCTATAGTTCCATCCATATCCATCTCTTCGTTTTCTAAGCTAATAACTGAATAGCAAACTAAATGGTATAAGCTCTTTGTCACCAGTCATATTATTTTTACATTTCTATTCTCTTGAATGCATCTTCTTCTCCTGAAGATGCCAACCTTTTTAACGGAACTCGCTTCGAGTTCGATTTAATACAAGTTTGGTCTTATGCTAATTCAGGAAATGATGTTGGGGATCTTTGAATAAACATGTCAGTTAACATGAAACCCCAACATATGTGGTGACTATAGTATTTACTTTTCCAAATTTATTATTTTATTTTAATATTTCAAGCTGCTATTTGCATGGAAATTCAGTATGTCATGCAATTCCTATAGTAATTCATTCTCAACATTTCTTCATTCATTTTTATTTCCACATCTTTCTATATCGTTTCTATATTTTCAATTCTTTTCGTTTTGTGGTTTGATTATATTTGATGATATTGAATGGACCCCAACTAGAAGAGGTGGAGTTTCAGAAGAAGCTGTTTTACGTGTATATTTGATTTTTCGAACATCATTTTTCGATAGTTCATGGAAATTTGGATTGAACATTGATTGCACACTATCAAACACAAGATATGACAATTCCACAGGAGAAGATGATCGTTCATTTAGGTGGATGTCACCAATTTGTGAACAATAGGTATATCATTACAAATGAAAACAAAATATGCCTAGAAATTCAAATTATTATAGTAACATTTGCGGAATAACCGCACTTGTGAGGTATCTACATCAGATCAGCGAAAAAACTACTCATTCCTAGAAACAAGATCTGAAAAACTGTGCTGTACCAGACACCCGTATAGGAAATGATGCATGTACAAGCTTATCCAATCCATCCTGGCACAAACTCAGCTACTTTTCTAGTTGCACACTGATAGTGCAGGTCATGACGAAAGAAAAAACACCTACTAGGAAAAAAATTCAACACAGTGAACACATATAATAGGTGTTTTTTCATCTTAGTATACTTCACAGAGATTCCTGGGCATTTATGTCATCAGTTCTGTGCCAAGATGGATTGGATAAGCCGGTTTTCATTTACCAAATCAGAATGATTACTCCGAACGTCGGAATTCCGACATAAAAGTCGGAATTCCGAGATAAAAGTCGGAATTCCGAGATTTAAGTCGGAATTCCGAGATAAAAGTCGGAATTCTGAGATAAAAGTCGGAATTCTGAGTTAAAAGTCGGAATTCCGAGATTCAATTCGAAATTCCGAGATAAAAAACGGAATTCCGAGATAAAAGTCGGAATTCCGAGATAAAAGTCGGAATTCCGAGATAAAAGTCGGAATTCCGACTTAAAAGTCGGAATCATAGAAAAATAAAATTTCAAAAAAGTATGGCCCTTCTGCGCTTCCGTAGAACTACCCATTTTCGAGTAAAGACAGTTATTACGTTTATAGAGAAACTGCCAAAAGAAAACGAAGAACAAATTTTGTATGGTTTGCATTGGTGGCGGACTCCCAATAACTGTGCTTGCCACATACAACATAGCTTATTATCTACACCCGTACTCTAATAATACAGTTATATGCCCACAACCCGTTTTATAATGAAATCCATTACGATACAGATTTTCAACCAATAGAAACCCATTATTTTTCAATCAAGCATGATGTGCAAGCTTTGCATTTTGACGTTTGTCGAGTCAAAATCAATAGGTATTGAATTTTTGAAGAATTTAGTCAATTTTCGATAATCGTATGAAAATGTCTTACAGCAGTGATATAGAAGAATTACCAGCGACCCTCCACAGATGTCTTAGACAAAAAAAAATACAATCAAAAGGATTATATTTTTCATTTGACAAATGCACACATGTGTTTTCATTTTCAACATAACTATGTGAGTTCTCATGTCCAAGTGGTCAAAGGCGCCGGCAGTGATCAGTTACGTCCGGGTTCAATACCTGACCTGGACAGAATTTTTTTTCATTTTTTTTTTCATTTCTCATTGTTATATTTTTCGTGGTTATACCGTTAGTTATAATTTTGTAGAATTTTTCAAAGAAATACGATTGATTACCTACTTTTATTTTGTTCAATATAATTACCTTATAATATAATATTTTTAGTTCTTCATTATTTATTGGGTGTAGATAAAATAGCGTATGCAACTCTCATGTGAGGGTTATTAATACACTCGCATGAACCATACGAAACTCACCTTCGGCTCGTTTCGTATCCCGGTTTATGCTCATGTATTAATAACCATCATTACACGATCGTTGCATAATATACTATTACGGAAAAGGTCAATCTGGCAAATATGAATATGTGAAAAACCCACTTCATTTCTGAAATGAATCTGTATAATCGATAATTCCTCATTTGAATTTGGAATGAAATACCAAACAAAATCTTGTCTGACTCTCTATGTATACTTTTTTTGCATGAATCTCAAATTTACTTGGCGACAGAAGTAGAATTGACTAGAAAATGATTTCACGAAAATTCACCTGTGATCGGAATTGTAATCCTAATCGGCGGATAATTTTTACCTCAAAATTCTAAGCAATACCGAATCAGTTGGTACTCAATCGTGGTTTCCATTGCAGATTGCACCGGCACAACACCAGCATCAGCAGGAACGGGGTCTCGCCAGGAATAGCCAGGACGAACGGTTCCACGAGACACGCATCGGCCAGAGATCACAACCGGTACCGGAATTCCAGCCCGGGACCCTGTGTCTACTATCCCGGCCACCGGTTCAGCAAGGACATCAGCTCGTACACGACTCACACGTTCGTGCCATCTGACTGACGGTGGCTGCACCAGGACATCGTCCAGGAGTCGTCCGTGTGACGTCCTGGGGAGACGTCCTTAAAGGAAATCCACAAGTTTTTCCGGATACAGGTCGATTTCGAACAGAATGGGTGAATGTTAAGAAGTGATTGGATGTGGGGTGTAACTAAGTGATGTTTTTCATGAGACTAAATTCATTCTTGACGAAGATGTAGTCTTGAATTTTTGGAACAGTTCTTTCAGGAAGGCAAAACCGCACACACTCTGATATCGTTAATACCACAATTCACCAAATGAGCTCAATAAACTTATGGATGAAATGGGTTGGTTATAGAGGAACAGAATAGTTAGCCAACCATATAGAAATATCATTTTGAGGGATGCAAATCAGCGATAAATGGCATTAGGGATTTTGTTCCCAAATTTTTTTGTTCCTTCAAGAACAGACGATGATTTTTTTTTTCGGTATCGTTGATCATTCAAATTTTGATGATTTTTTTGGAACTCAAACTTTCTCTTCCAGTTCGAACTTTTGCTGTTAGAATTATTTTGAAGTTTCATTAGCTTTCAGTCAAACCATTGTTTATAGAGATATAGTTTGATGAGACTCTGGGTTTACGAAATTGTAGTAACTACCATAAATCTTTTTGATATTCTTTACTTTTAGAAGTAATTCCCTATAACAGAAACTATTTCTTTTTGCTTAGTTAAAAATGTCCTACACCATGAAAAATGTTCTCTCGAAGTAGGGTTATAGAACGCATCAGTGATAGAAATACAGACTCACTTTTCCCTCGTTGCGAGCTCGACAGCTTCCTGGACACGGCAAACGGCAACGGTAGATCTGGTGCACAGTTATCGTTTTCAAAACCATTCACACTGTTACAACCTTTGGTAATGTATTTTTATATTGTTTTTAGGCACAAACTGCATCATGCTACCTCGTACCTCGTTTTCAGAGAAGCCAAACCGCTCTCTCCCAGTCCGTTCCTTCTTCACCTCTCTCCGTCATGCTCCACTCATGTCTTGTCTTGCGCACGCAGTTTAAGCCACGAAGACCAGTGGCGCAACACTCTCATATAAAATAAGCATTACAAGTTAGTCAACCATATGGTAATATCATTTGAGGGAATGGATACTTCGGGAAGATGGCACTAGTGATTTCGTTTTGCAAGTCATGTCTTTTTTTTAATGTTTCTCACGGACGTCGTAGCCTGAATAGTACATTTTCTCTATTACTTATTCATAATACCAGAAGATGGCATTTTTTTTTATTCGGGAACAGAAGTGGAATTTTTGGTCAATGTCGTCGATCATTCATTCATTGAAGATTAATTTGATAGCTAAACTTTCATTTCCTTCATAAACTTCTATCGTCAACTCTGTCTTGAAGCTTCATTATCTTGCTCCCAACATTTCAGTCAAACTGACAGACAGAAATCTGCACCTATTTTTCCCTTCAGAGTAGGAAACTTTGTCGTGCATTGTCAAGTAAACCGAAATATCGATATTACTTTGTAGATGGCGTAAAAAACTCTTCAAATCCTTTTTACATAAGGATTGACTAACTATATCTCTATAAACAAACTGAAGAACAGAAATCTACACCTACTTCAGCCTTCAGAAAAGGAATCGTTTTTGTTACGCCATCTACACCATAATGTTTATAGGTTCGTTAGGTGTGGGTGAAATAGATGCCGATTTCTGTTTGTCAGTTCGGCAGAAAAGTTCCTTTGAAGCCTCAAAATAGACTTGACAATTGGAGTTTACACAGGAAATTGAAGTTCAGGCATTGAAGTAATCTAAAAAATATGAATAATCTGCGACAATGACAAAAAATCTAATTATGTTTCTGAATTGATTGCTATCTTGCCTGATTTTTCTTCCAGTCAATGAATCATGAATCAACTGCTTATTATAAGGGCAGCTTACTGTTCATCTATTTGTGAACTACGATAGAACAGAAGTTCAATGGAAGTGCTCTATCGTCTTTTCACAAGTTGGTAGCAGTGACCCATGCGGAATTGAAGTACCTATAAAAAGCCGAATTCTATGGTAATACTGACTATCTCTGGTAGGACAGATGTGAATGAAAATATTTGAATTCTGTGGGTGGGTGGACAAGTACAGTTGTATTTTGATGACAGAAGTTTGCGATATTTTGAAAATTTTCTATCCGATTGTATTGTTCAAAACGTAATTTTTAATTCAACCGCAAATAACAGCATAAAACGAGAAAGACAAATTGAACTGAAAAATAGTAGGAATTGAATTGCCTAGTCTCTACCGTTTTTTTGACTTTTCATTTATATTCTCTTTTGTCAAACACTCTTGTGCACCCAGAAGACAGAGCCTTGTGCGAGCAACTGTCGGCTAATTGTTTTGGTTGCCAAAAGCGCTCTGAGGCGTCTTATCGATTTTACGGTAGCACCTTCGCTATCTGAACCCAAAAAAAACATAAAAAAACTCACAGTGCTACCGGGTCGGATGTTGTATTCGATCAAGTTATTCAATCTACCAGGATTGGTATCTAGACATCCAAACAAAAAGCTGGATGTTTGCTTCTTTCATTCATAATTGTCAATGTGGAACTGGAAGGTGAAAAAATAATGTCATTGTCCAAGATGATTGAGTATTTATGTGATATTCAGAGCCAGAAAAGTAACTAACCCAAAAATTGAAATCCCCTATGTCGTGGATCAGAAATAATGATTTGATTTTCAGAACTGGAAATGTGACAATTGTCACCAGAACGCCTTTATGTTATTGTAGGGGGATATTATCATTAAAATGATTTCAGCAAATTTTTACAATCAAGGCTTAAAGTATAATCAGCAATTAACGTGAACAATATCAAGTCATGAATAAAAAAGGGGTCGAAGAGTGAGAGCGCAGGTGATTTAAAATATATTTGCGTTTTTGGTGAATTCTGGTCTATATGAAGGCGGGATCTGGAATTCAACACTAATTCTATCATTGTTGCCGTGACGTCATTAGACAGATTGATACTGATGGATGAGATTTATGCAAGATGAAAGAGGGGTTTTCAATATAACAAAAATTATACATACCTGACAAGTGATAACAGAACAAAAAATAGTACTTTACCTAACAAGAAAGGGAAAGTGTTACTTTTCCGCACGCGATTTCTACTAACGTGCGAAAAAACGATAGTTAACAAAGAAACATTCATTATTGAATACATATCGATAAATTGATTAATATTGATATTAATATCGAATTTGCAATTCATTGCATTCTACAAATTATTTGCAGAGGTTGAAATGTTTATCAATGATGTGAGATTTCGGAGGTCATTTTGGAAGGCTTTAGTCAAATAGTCAAACGCTTTCAACACTCAAATGAGTGCCGAGAAGTGAACTTTAAAAATATCTTCTGCTAGTGGGTGGCTACTAAAGAAGCAACTTCAGATTGACAAAAACTACAGTTTACGTTTACAATTTCATAAGATATTGAACCGAATTCAATGATCTGTCTTCAAATTCTATTTCTATATTGCGTAATACCCCACACACAAAAACCTACACCATATCCGGCATTTTGTGAATGTCATTTCTTCTACAAAACCAAATCAATCAACCAAAAACCTCGAAAAATTGGTGTGCGGCATTGATGGAACTAATCACAAATTCAAGAACGTGATGTAGTCACATCTGCAATCCATCAAATATTATTATTAACGATTTTGATGGATTGATTCGCTCACCGTCCAGAACTAACCAAACCATATATTCGAAGTATTTTTCATCAAATTTGGGTAAACAAAATATTTATTCACCAATGTAATGAGAATTTTTGATTGGCTTTTCGAATAGTAATCTCTTTGAAATTGTATATCAATGGAAACGGTTATGGCTTCATGAAAAATGGATATATTTCTGTGAGACTTCATAACTATAATTTTCAGCTTTCGAAATATTTGAAACAACAGTCACATATTCCGTTCTCGCATGCAATTCTTCCTTCATTTATCATTTGATACAATCGAAAACAGAAATATAGTAACGATCAGTTGATATTGTATCACTCCATCCTGCAAGTTGACGATCTTTTTTGTGTAGATCATTCAATTTTGGATTTCCATTTATATTACGTGAAGTTTCTTTCCAAATAAGGATTGATTTCGACTGATCGAACATCAAAACTTGAGAAAAAGATATCACATATGAAACAGGTTTCATCGTAACAGGAATATAATTAATTGACTTGAATATTTGAATATTTTCATGCGCATTGATATTTCTTCAAACGTTATAAAGATGTGAATGATTGATTCAAGGCATGAAAATTTGTTCATATTCTCCTGATGTTTTTATTGTAGTCACTGTTTTAGTCTCCTACAAATAATTCTGGGACTTTTCTCTATCAATACCTCAAGGAGCACTACACAGTCCATTGAAGACATCTTCATGCGAGCACGTGGCATGAATAAAAATTATTCATGTGTGACCCCAATTTCATCTAAATCCCTTATGAGAGGAGATGCCTACGTTCTATGAGCAGAAGTACACTTAATTGCACCTTTTAGATAATGATTAGTTTTATTTTGATCAATTATATTTGATTTTATCACATATTTATATGCTAACATAATATGCATGATATTTTTATGCCTCAAATTTACACCTCTTTATAACGTAGAAAGAATATACTAGGCATGAAAATATTCATATAACTGTCTAAAGTGAGAAGTAAATGTAGACATTTTCAAAGTCATTGTCACAATGATTCAAATCGAAAGGAACGCGTATATTATCAAAACTGAGGAGAGATCACAGTGACAATTGGCAATTATGAAATCAGGTCATACTTTTGGTATAAAGGCGACCTGCAAAAACGAAAAACATTATTGTTTGCTGGAACCTTAATTGCCATTTGGTTATAGACGGCTTCCCAGAAAAAAAACTGTCCGATTCATTGTTTTCAATTGGCAATATAGCATGCATAATACTTCGTTTCTTACCACTGATAATATTTTTCTAGAGTAAGGAAGAATCCGTATCAGAATTGAATACCTTATTTTCATGATTTAAATTTTTGGGGTACATTAACCAAAGTTCATTTGAAACGGAAATTACCCCTGCAAGTCCATTTGACTGAGAGAAATGATTGAAAATTCGATGAAAAAAATCTACCTGAAGGAAACCTTCGCCCGATGTGTGAGATACAGTATAATACTTTTTGAAATAATTCGGGGGTATCTTGGGGGTAGTAGGGGTAAAAATATAGTTCTTTTCGTTCTTCTAGTAACTGATTTCATAGATTCTCAATATATGTGCTCGTTTCGGTAATATTTGGAGTTACATTCCAGAGAAAACTAATTCTAAGAAATTGTCTTCTAGATTAGAACTTCCACATGAAGTATCACGAATGGTGAATTGCCATATGAAACAAGGTGGAAGATGTTTTTTTCTTCTGGGAAGCATGGTCGGGAATACAACGATTTTTGTCATTGTCATTGTTGGTACTAACTTCTCGACAATTTTTCATACTTTATAGGTCAGGTGTCCACTGTCAGTAAATTTGATCCTTACCGAGTACCGTTTGTCGATTCTGGAATACATTTGTCAATATCTGATTATTAATCGATTTTCTCTGAATTACACTCGATTGATATACGTCACATCTGATATTTTCTGAATCGCTATCAGAAAAGTGTACGGTAGCTACTACTATTGCTAGGTCGTAATCTGACGGGAGTTACTGCGAGTTGCCCACTCCAACACCAAAACATTAGGCTGACGTTTAAATCGTACTTTAAACGCGCATTTCAACTCAACTGATACCAGATTTTCAATTTGTGAATTAGCAAATTAGCAACCAAGTGAACGTGACTTCAACAAAATACATAAATAATGGCAACATATGTGTAATTAAAGTAAGAAAATCTCAACGAATATTACAAAGTCGTTGCAAGTTATTACACCCGACCAGAGTAGTATGTCCCTGATATACTCGTACTTATGTGGGATTCCAGTCCCACGTATTTCATTATTATAGCTATGCATCTGAATTAGTTTTACCCCTATAGATGTGCAGTGATATTGGCCGAAGGTTCAGACCGTTATGAAACCATAAATTTACATTTTAGGGTGAGTAATTCCTCGCACTGGCTAGGTTATAACAGTGTGGCCCATTTGAGGACGTACCCTTCTGGAACTTAAATTTTTCAACCGATTGAATGATTCATCTTCGACTCGGTAAACTTTCTACTTGAACACCAAATTTCATGAATGAGTCTCGAAAAACTTTCATTATTTTCAAAGGTCAAGAATCAATCACTGATTTTTTTCATGGAATCCCTACCACTCCACTGGAATAATGACGTTTCGAAATGATTCAAGTCAAAATTACATCGCGATCCGTTAATTTTGAAAAAACTAATGAGAAAATGAGATTTTAAAAATGATTTGATTTTAAGAATTTTGACTACTCACTTCAATGGAATCAGCTAATTCAATTGTTAACTGATTAGAAATTAATAGAAAGCTGCTGATTTTTCCTGAGTTTCGACTTTGATAAAAATGGAAGTTGACCTTGAGAACCAAGACTCATTCATGAAATTGAATGTTCAAGTAGACTTCTTGAATATGTATCTATAAAAAAATCATCCCAATCGGTTGTATAATATTAGTTTTAGAAAGTTTTTTTAACTTTATATGGCTCACACTGTACAACTCCCAATGAAAATGTATGCATTATTTGACTCATTCATTTTCTGAAGTGATTCCATTTTTCATTTATACTTTCCTTTATCAAACACTTCTTTGAGTGCGATGCCGAAGCGCTCAGGGCGCATTTGCTATTTCAGCTATAGGAAAACCCAGAAAAACTCAAAATGCTAGATAAAAACAAGTACTTGAAATATGTGACAGATTTTTCAATCTCTGACCATACTTTATAATGGAAAAAACATTCGAATAAATCCTTCGAACATATTCAATGGAAGATCTGAATCTATGAAATCTGTACAGTTTGTATACTTCACGAACGATGTCCCAGTTTGAGGAAAAGAGGCTACACTTCAACTTTCTTGTAAATAGGTATCCTTGAATCCCCAGTTGAATGTTTCGAGGAACTAATGTTCAACCCTGTATAACATGAAAAAGATCACTTAATCAACCGCTAGTGTTACCATCACATATCCAAGTATTTCTTCATCATATTTCGAAAGTAAAACACTTTCGAGAACTGTATATATAAACTTATCATTGAAAAATGTAAATAGTAGATATAGTTGAAAAAAGTTGTAGTATGTGGATATGACGATATGACTAATGAATATGAAAGAAAGAAACCAGGGCTATTAAAAATAAACTTCAATATGAAAATGAACTCCCCATATTAGTAAAGCAATCTTCATGAAATCTAGTTTGAATTAGTTTATCTTCAAAATCGACTAGTAGAGTATAAATCAATAATTGACATTTTCTTCACGATTAACTTCGCCCATATTTCTAGACTGAAACTTTTCAAATATATATTTATTTTTCCCTCGAATGAAACTATGGATGATGCACTCTACTATCACATGTGTTTGGTTTAATTTTCTGGTTATCACTATTCCTTATGAGATCCTATTGGATTTAATGGGTGTTGAAATAAATAACCAATCATCAATACCTTCATTATCAATGTTGACAAACCTCTCTTGCACATTTTCATTTTAAAAATCATCGAAGATCATTGTGAGAAATATATGGTCAGAAAATCAATGAAAAATAACATTTTAAAGTTTCAGCTAATGCAGAAATTTGAGAAAATAAAACTTGTCATAAAAGGGTGAGACTGGAACCTTTGGTATGAAAGTTGAAACTTTTCCTAGAGATCAATTACCCTAACACCAAACTGATATTTTTTGCACTCGGCGCGCGTTTCTCTAACAAGGTTAGCATCTTCAGGAGAAGAAAATTGAGAAAATTGAGTATACATTTTCTTCTCCTGAAGATGCTAACCTAGTTAGAGAAACGCGCGTCTAGTGCAAAAAATATCAGTTTGGTGTTAGGGTATTTGATCTCTAGAAAAAATTTGTCATGAAGCAATTTTTCTCAGTACCCTGTATAAAATCAATTTCATCAAGAATAATAATTGAAACAAAAAAATGTTATCAATCGAGTTCTGTATTACAAAAAGGAATCCCTTTGCGGTGCACATGTATCATTTTTGAAATAACAAAGTTACATTTCTCTTCTGAAATGGCAAGTTCCATACGGTTGAACATTTTTGAGTTATATAATTGACAGCAGTCAATTTCTGGAAAGAATTTTCTCGAATTTTTCGAACTGTTTTCATCAGATATTTAAATCCCCAATGTGAGAATGAAAAAAATTCACTACGTGTTAATAATGTCCAATGTTATTTTTCGTTTTAGTATTTCAGAATGATCATAACATCCAAATTGGATCCTATTATCTTCTGTGCATATTATATGTCGGATATCAGTGTGGGAAAATTATTCATTCGACCTCTTCATCAGATAATAGAGTCATTCAATAGTAAAACATCAATCGTGGCACTTGAAAAAACAACAATTATAGAGATCCCTTGGTTACTCCACGAATGACTATTAAAAAGAAGACAGAAAAAATTATATTCAATTTAGTTCACTTCATAAAATATGAGTTAATCCGGCAAAAGAACAGTTCTATCAACTGAATGTTTACCCTTCATGTTATAATTCTTTTTCATCTTCCCTCATTTCCCTAGAACATAATTGCTGGGATTCTTAGAATGGAAGAATTATATTACGATCCTGACAGCTGATTGAAATTCACCTCCATCTCTGATAAAGGTTATGGATTGTAAAATTAAGGAATTTACGACATAAGCTGTTACGAGATAGTGCCATAACATCCACCGATTCATCATGTTTTCAGTTCGTGCTGAAAGCAACGAATATAATAATATAATTTATCTCTCAGACTCTTTTTCCTCGTAAAATTATCAAATTTACGGGAATTTCATTTGTCATCGTCATTTCTACATCAAACGAAAATTTGTCATGAACTGCTGATCTGAGAAAAATAAGTCTAGATGACAAAGTGCTCGATGTTGATATTTGCTAATTTATCGAATTTATCGTGCTATGAAACTGAGGCCACCATTTTCTCACAAAAGATTGAAGTGACAGGCAGAGATATATGTCCAGGTAATGAAACATCATATAGATGGTGGTTCATAGACCACACTTTTTCTTATACTTTATATTTTACTTTTACTCTAAGAGAGTTCTCACAATTCTGATGAATGGAGGCGTTCAAACATAAAATGGTAAATTAAAAGTTTCGTGAATGAACGATTCCATTGATTAGAATTGTGTGAACTTCCTTAAAGTAAAAGTAAAAGATAAAGTAAAAGTTTGGACTATGAACCGAAAGGAAGATGTGAAAAACAGATAGAGAGAAAAAGAAATAATCGGTGGAAAGCAACTGAATATATAATTTTTTTCTAATTATATTTGCAATAATGAATTATTTCTCCCACAAATCGATCAACAATATTCGAATGAAACGAATAACATTTTGACTAGAAATAATTTTTAGAAACTGTTCATTTCCGTATTGTTCTTAAAAATAGTTCTAAAATTGTTCGTTCCGTTAACCAGCTGACGAACGTCAACCCTCAGAAGTCGAAACTTGTGCTAGCAATGGATCAACGAGGCCTTACCTTTCAACGTACGATTACCCAGCACGGTGGCTCGGCGAGGATTCGAACCCCGGCCTTCCGCTTGATAGGCAGATATGCTAACCACTACACTACCAAGACGACTAATTGTTGAAGGAACTATAAGTACAGATGCATTCGAAGTGAACAAAACAATTCGACAAGCGGAGAATGACATTACCGCATTTTTTGGTGGCCTCATTTATATTGCGATCAATTCATTCGTAGTTGCCAAGAAAAAAAAATCAGGTACACACTCGAATACAATTACTAGCGGGAAAAATATTGCAAATGTCAGTCATCGAAGCATTGTACGGAATATTCTGAATACGGACCTGTTCATTCCTCGTATCTGAGATCGATCAATAACGTGGAAACCGATCGATCACCTAAGTATTACGTACTAGCTTTGTGACCCTGAAATAGATTTGCAATATGACTATAGTATTTGTAACACAATTTTAATTTTTCCTTCAGTTCATGAAAATGTAAGATGTAAGAGGAGAGATGAAAAGAGAAAAAGTAACCCATTTGCGAAATATATCTTGCATATTCCCCATAGACCAGCTATTTTAGTCATACTATATGGTAATCAAACTATTGGAACCTGAATTGTTCTACCCATATGAAAAGACCTAATTTCAATGAAATTCCAAATTATTGCTAGTTTATTCAAATCTTGTATAGCAACTGTCTTTTGCACCCTGTTATATCAAATACATCCGAGAACTGTATCAGCGAATTATTCAGAATTACAATAAATATCATCTTTTGAAAAATAATGCTTCATTGAATTGTTTGAAATATCTTCCCCGTTCTCATCATGTTCCTGGGGAGCGGTTACCCCTTCCTGCTAGGAATACGTTCACGAACTGTGGTGTTTCCCTCTGTCCACCCTTAATGCAATGAATTTTGCGCCCCCCCCCCCTTTTCGGCTGTAGATATCTGATAGTGATGGACTCAATTGTAGAATATGTTCAGAGTTACGATACACGCTGTGAAATTGATTGCATAATATTTAAAATAATCATTATTTATTTAGGTAGAATGTCACCATTAAATAAATACAAAGTGACTGAAAGTAAGTGTGTGACTGTTAGTTATATTTTATTCAATAAAATATTGCTCCAAAATTATTTCGTTTCATTTCGAAAGTGAGAGATACCACCGACGAAAATCGTTTTTGGACTATTGGAGGGTTTGGAATTCTGAAGTTACATGAACTTATTCTCGCCATCACATTATGGTGTGCGTATCACTACGTCGAATTCCCATTACGCCGAAAACCCATCACGCCGAATTCTCATTACGCCAAATTCCCACTACGCCGAAAAGCATCCCCACCACTTACGTCACCAGTTTACGATCGTTATCGAAGTTGAATCCCATTTGGGTAATTCTAATTCGACGTAGTGCCATACCATGCACTTTCAATACCAGAGACACAGGAGTGGCAGTACGACAAATTACGAAACGTCGTTCGGTCATCATTCAGATTGTTTTTCAAAATAAGGAAGGTAAATACGTCGAATTCCAATTACGCCGAATGGGATCCAGCTTCGATAACGATCGTGTTTTGATGACGTGAGTGGTCGGGATACTTTTCGGCGTAGTGAGAATTCGGCGAAATGGGAATTCGGTGTGATGGGAATTCGATGTACTGATACGTCCCGACATCATGTACTATCAAAAGTAGGGCTGTTGGATTCGAGAGAAGACTATTACTCTGAACTAATTCATGTAAACAGGTACTAATCATCTCAAAATATCAATTCAGATGAGAGACGCCTGTTTCGCTGGTGAAGGGAACTAATTCAAGCAATATCATTATTGAAAGGAGGCAGCAAATTACTTTTTATCTTCAATATCTTCATTGACTAGCACAAAATTAAAAGCGTATGTACCTACCTTACGAAATCTGTCAAAAAATCTTATAATAATAATAATAATGTTTATTCAAAATATAAAATTTGTATAAGCAATTACATAAATATTTGAATCACTAGTAAATAAACATATGAGCTCACAGAAGCAATGAATTGCTTGTGCGTGAGGATAAACACATACGTAATACAAGTACATAAGAATTATTATAAATAACTACATTGAGAAAGTACAACCATGAGTTGCTGAATACCAGAGACAAATTCAGGACAACTTTTTAGGTCAAGCTGTATTTTCACAATCAGGAAATTTGCCATATCTATATCGTTTTTTTTTTCACAATCTGGAGATCAAAATAAATAACTAGACTTAGTAAGTTATTTCCTCATATTAACGAGATCACTGAAAAACACCCTATTTGTATTGATGATCCATTTTTTCAGTTTATATTTGAAAGAGTTTATATTGTCAATCGCTTTCATTTCTAATGGCAAATGATTATATAATTTTGGACCCAGATATTGTGCGCTCCTCTGTCCAATATTTTTATCATATTTAGGGACCCTCACCATTCCATCTCTACCACGAGTGTCATGATCATGTTCTATAGGTTTCAGTTGAATTAGTGATCGATGAGTGCTCAATATAATCCTCTGGCAATACAACTGTCTCACATCGGGCACCTCACTGATCCCGTAAAGTCTGTCACTAGGAAAAGTCAATTTCTTTTTCTGAATGATCCTCAAAATCCATCGTTGTATAACATTAACCTTTTCCAAGTGACAATCAAGAATCCCGCCCCAACCCAAAATACCGTATGACAACTGGGATTGAATTAAGGCAAAGTAAACCGTTTTCAACTGACGTGTATCCAAAAAGTTTGATGAGTACCTGAATCTACCAATCAGACCTCTGATCTTGTTTGTCACAGAGTTAGCGTGTGAATCCCAGCGTAGATGCCTGTCCATAACTATACCAAGATATTTTACAGAATCCGATTCGGGTATTCTGGTACTTTCATCGATATTCAAATCTCCCAGCTGAGATACATCATTCTTATATGATGTAAACGACATATAACATGTTTTATCGACATTGAGAGTTGATTTATTGTGTTGGAGCCATTTTTTTATTAATTGAAAGTCAGTTTCCGCTTTGCATTTCAAATCTTGCCATCTATCTGCATTATATTATATTACTGTATCATCAGCAAAGCTAAGAACTGTTCCCTCTGAATTGAGAAGCAGAAGACTGTTTATGTACAGGGTGAACAATAATGGGCCTAAAACAGTGCCCTGTGGTACTCCATAGGTAACAGTCCTAGCTTCGCTGATACTGCCATTCACACTAACCTGCTGTTGCCTATCTGTCAGATAACTCTTGAGGAGATCGTGAATTTTGCCTCTGATACCGTACGAAAATAATTTCCTCAGCAATGTTGTATGACAAACCGTATCAAACGCTTTGGAGAGGTCTATAAATACACATGAAATGGGCTTTTTTTATCAATGGCATCATATAAAAGTTTTGTCAGTGAATGGATGGCATCTTCCGTTGATACCCCCTCTCTAAAACCAAACTGACGATCGGAAATTACTCCATGTCGGTTCAAGAAGCTGGTTATCCTCTTTTTCAGAATTTTTTCAGCAATTTTGGATATCGATGAAATGAGTGAAATAGGCCTGTAATTACTGATGTTTGTTTTGTTACCTGTTTTGTGTAATGGTTTGATCAAACCAGTGTTCAAGGCCCTCGGAAATTGAGCGGAATCGAAACATTTGCCGATCAAAAATTTCAGAGGATGAACAATGAGATCGGAAACCTTCTTTAAAGTTTCCGCTCTCAGACCATTTAATCCAGGAGACTTTTTAGGTTTGAGACTGTTTATGGTTCTTATAATTTCGTTTTCTGTCGGTGGGAACAAATACATCGTGTGGTTTAGCATAGGAATATCGTCTGAAAACCCTTGGAGTTCCGGAATTTCATTGGCATAGTTCAGTGCTATTGAGTCTCAGTTTGATATACCAACTTATCACTTTGGTATATTTTTTCCATCAGGTTCTCACAATGACAATATTCCCTTTATTTTTCAGACAAAATAAAATTGGAAATATTCGTTGCCAACACTGCTCCTTGACATGCACCATCATCGTGATAAGTACACATCACCTGCATTGGAAATTTAAGAACCTTTCCGCTCGAAATTTTATGAAATATAAATTTTACATCATCCATAACTATAAATCTTCGTCGTTTGATATGAGATGTTCACCATAAAAGTTAGAATATTCAAATTGAATTCAAAGAATACTTCTTTTCATGAATGCGCCAAAAAGATGTACTATCTCGAATAACTTTTATAATCTTTCTCGCGCCATGCCAATTTCTCGAAGTTGACGTATATTATCATTGAGTTGAAATTTGAATACAATAGGAGTTCTCATATCATTCGCTATGAAAAAGGTGAGACATACCGCTAAATTCTTCATTATTATTATAAAACTTTTCCTAGAGATCAATTACGCTAACATCAAACTGATATTTTTGCACTCGACGCGCGTTTCGCTAACAAGGTTATCATCTGCAGGAGAAGAAAATAAATACCAGTATTCATTTTTTTATACTAGTATCAATATTTTTCTCCTGAAGATGCTAACCTTGTTAGCGAAATGCGCGTCGAGTGCAAAAATATCAGTTTTTTGTTAGGATAATTATTCTTTAGGAAAAGTTTCAACTTTTACACCAAAGGTTCCGATATCATCGTTTATTATTCTTGTAAGGAATTCATATACCCGTGTCCATCAAGCCCTTTCTACTATTCTTGCACGCAGAATATTTTCCTTAACGAGAAGAATTTCCATTTTTCCAACGAAGTTTGCAATGAAATTTTCATGAAATAATGCAATTTTTCCTAGGAGTTTTTCCTAGGAATTAATTATATACGAATATTCAAGAGTGTTAACCTACATAAAAATACTGATAGGTTGGTATAAACTATGGTCCAAACATGCTCGGTTACTAAAATAGAAGGAATTAGAGTTTCAAGAAAAAAATTGATTTACCTTGTATCTCCGAAACCATTTTGAAAATCGTAGTGATATTTGGTGTTGAGCAGTGGAAGTTGATAAAAATTTCACAAATAGCTGGAAGATCCTTCACATTGCTCTACTATTCCAACGCAGTACCCAGGGTCTTCACTAATGTGGCACAAACTACCTTCTGAGAAAATACAGGAATTCTCGCAGTTTTTACTAATCGCAGTTTCACAGGTATCGCCCTCGCTGCTGGAGTTGTAAGAACAAATTTCTATCCTCCGAACTTCATAATCTTCTCTTCATTGACAAATGATAACCCATAGCACTGATCAAATTCATTCCTAGTATGAATTAATCTTCTATGTCTGCGACGTATACTGTATTTATGATGGTGAGTAGCCCAAGAATCGGTAAAATCTCAGCTTCTTATACGTGCATTATCACCAGTGACAGTTTGAAGCACGAAGTTGGAAGAAATAGGTTTTACGCTTTCTGGTCGAAGGAGATCACTACATAACAAATAAACTGCAGCACCGATGTCTATGGTGCAAATGACGTCTATTTCATTCATTTTTCCTGAATTGGTCAGACTATCGTTTGTACTTAGTCTGCTTATATGGATGACCCTGGGGGCTCTGTTATTGCTAGCCAGCATGCACCCCGATATGCTGGCTGATTCTAGTTTTCCCGAAGCCAATTTGAGGACTCGCTTGATGACCTTGTCCTCACAGGTAATTGCGTACTAGATGGCTCCCTTGCAGTTTAGTTGGATTTTGTTGGCATTCTCACATTGCAGTCTTCGATGAGATGTCTGGTTTTCTACTATAGCATATTGTCTTCTTCTGGGTGCTTATCCAACAATAGGTTTTTGTTATGTTCACATACATAAATACTTTGGCTGCGATCCAATTTTCTACTCTTTGGCTCGATTATTAAAACGAATTCATATTCTCATTCTTTAGCTCTCCTGTAGAAGAGGCTTCTTGGACTTATTTCCTTCTGACCCCCACCCTAGACAGATGGATTCATTCACTACTTCACATACTGGTGTGAATTTGTAGCATGTCATATTGCATTTTTCTCGGGTTTCATTCCGTGTTCTGTTGTTTTGATCCTCTGAAGGATTATCATCACGAACTAGAGTTCGGAGGTCGAAACTCTAGACATCACCTAGAAGATGGCAAATTAGACTTTGCCGAAACGTCGTGATAATAATCCTTCAGAGGATCAAAACAACAGAACACGGAATGAAACCCGAGAAAACAGCTCATCATATAGTTACGGCTCTGTCGGTCACGCGGAATAGTGTGTAGGGTCGGACAGCGACGTAATTTTTCCAGGAACCCGTATTTCGCTTGGAGACACCTCATCGAGGCTTCTCTCGAAAATTATCCATGGGTGTACGTAGATATATAAGGAGCGGGACAGCGCGGCGGAGACAAGTTTTATTCAGAGCTAAGTGGAGAGAGCTTTGTCCAGGAGTTAAAATGTAGAATTTGTATAAGAGAGAGTTTATCAGAGTGTTTAGTATAGAGCGTTGAGAAGTTAGCGAAACAGTTTAAGTGATCGTATTGTATTGTGTTGTGAAAAGTGACAGGGTTATGATAAAGGAAGTTTAGTGTTGTTTGGAGTTTCAATCGACGAACCCAGGGATGAATCGTACCAATATATATGTAAATATAGGTCCTGAGATATATATATATATATATATATATATATATATATATATATATATATATATACAGTGTCACACATAAAGTTCGCGACATATGGAAGTTTTTTTTATTAATAGATATAATGAAAATTTGGCTTGGCAGTTAGTTTGTGCTTGAAAAATTAATAAAAAAACAGCCTCTTTCCTTTTGTCATGTGATACTCTAAACCTGTCGAATTTGACATTTTTTTCGAAAATCCTCAAAAAATCTTTTTTTTTTGGAAATTTCGAAAAATGCCAAAGAGAAAAAGTGCTCAGTTTCCAATTTCATACCTTTGCTCGGAATTTGGACTCTTTACTGTCACTTCGACTTTTTTACAATTTTTTTAATTTTTCGAATCTGTCGCTCTATCGATTCGAACGAAACATGATTCAAATTTCATAATTTTGATGAATACGAGACTTCAATGTCATATCTTGCCCAGAAAATACCCGCATTGGCCTGTTACCAGAAAAAGAAATGAATACACCTCCAGAAATTCGTCTTTGTTGTTGCAAAGTTCATCTAGTTTTTCATTTCATTGTTAAACTGATTCGGTTTTTCCATGTATGGACGTTAATATGTCAGTAATCGAATAAACGAATTCCTCTTCATTCTTATTACACTCGTATTTCTTTTTTTAATAGATTTTTATCCAGTTTGATTATTTTTCTGACCAATAATTCAGTTACAAACTAACCCGAAATATCATACTTTTCTGTAAACTAAACATTGACCTACAGTTTCGAAACTATTCAAAAGACTTTGGTTCTAGCGATTTGTACTAAACATGATATAAAATTTCGTGATTTTAAACATTACAAGACTAATGCAACATGTCAAGAAGAAAATAGTAGGTACTGATCAAATCGAAATAAAATTTTCCCTCAGTAGGCTTTTGAAACAAATTTTCAGTTTTGGTTAATGTCAAATTATTGCTTTCAATAAATCGAGTTGTTTTGTGTACATATTTTCGTACATTTATACACAAATAAGTTTTATGTACAATGTTATCCACGCAAGACAAAGTGGAAATCGTTCTTTTATGTGGTGAGAATGTGCCATATCGAGATGTTGCTTGTATTTTCAATCGCCGGCATCCAGGAAGAAATATTCACTTTAGTACCGTGGGAAGGATATTGAAAACATTCAAAGAAACTGGCTCTGTGGACAATCGTTTCAAGAAACCACATAATCCAATAAAGTATAATGAAGAAGAACAACTCAATGTTTGTTTGAGCGTTGTTGAAAACGGAAAAACTAATATTAGGAGTATTAGTGAAGATACAGGGGTTGGCAGAGAAACTGTGAGAAGAATTTTGCACAAAAATAAATTCCGTCCCTATAAGCCAAATTTCATACACACTCTTAAAGCAAGAGATTTCGATATTCGAGTAGGATTTTCCTTTTGGTTCCAGGGTGAGAGAGAAAATGATATCGCATTTCCCTACAGGATTTTATGGACAGACGAGGCAACTTTCACGTCGAACGGAACAGTTAGTTCCCAAAATGGTCGCTGGTGGTCCAACACTAATCCACATTTGGTAATAGAATGCCGTGACCAATATTCATTCAAGACAAATGTGTGGTGTTTGTTATTACATAACCAAATAATTGGACCATATTTTTTTAGAGAAAATTTGAACGCAGCCATGTACAGAAATTTCATTATGAATCAGTTGTCTGAAGTTTTGGATAATCTGCCTCTAAGTGTTAGACGAAATTTGTGGTACCAGCTTGACGGGGCACCGATCCACCAAACGGTAGAAGTGAAACAGTGTCTCAGTCAGATGTTTAGGGGCAAAGTGATAGGACGAGATTGGGAAGATTATTGCCCACCAAGATCACCGGACTTATCCCCGATGGACTTTTTTATATGGGGTTATCTGAAACAAAAAGTGTATAAGCACAGACCATTTGCAAACAAAGGACATTTGGAGAATACCATTCGGGAGTGTTGTTCTAACATAAATCCCCTATTCATTTAAAATGCCACTAAGTCTGTGAATGAAAGGACTATAATTTGTATAGAACGGGAAGGACGGCATACTGAATGATGAATTCGGGTTCTTTATGAGATTATTGAGATAAATCAATGAATGTTATGATGTTTTGTTGTGAATTTGGTTATAGTTATTTTGTTTTAATGTTATTTACACACCTAATGGTGAAAATAAAAAATATAATATTTATGAAGCAAGAAGCGTTATTATTTGCTCGATAACTACATCTAACAGTTTACATCCAACAGTCACACTGTTGGGTGTAAACTGCATCAAAATATTTGGAACTCATCTGCAGCTAATGGGATACAAGTCTGCTAAAAAAGGAATACGAGTGTAATAAGAATAAGGAGAAATACGTTTTTTCGATTACTGACATATTAACGTCCATACATTGAAAAACCGAATCAGTTCAACAATGAAATGAAAAAACTAGATGAACTTTGCAACAACAAAGACGAATTTCTGGAGGTGTATTCATTTCTTTTTCTGGTAACAGGCCAATGCGGGTATTTTCTGGGCAAGATATGACATTGAAGTCTCGTATTCATCAAAATTATGAAATTTGAATCATGCCAAGTCAAATTTTCATTATATCTATTAATAAAAAAAACTTCCATATGTCGCGAACTTTATGTGTGACACTGTATATATATATATATATATATTATTATTTGGCACCCCTAACTCCTTGGAGAAATTGCGATTTTTCATTGAAATTTCCTTAGATTATCAATAGGAAATTTCATTGCAAAATTCGTTGAGAAAATAGAAATTGATTCACCTGAACCCAATCTCCTCATTTAGGAAATTATTCTGCGTGCAGGGAAAGTAGAAAGTGCTTGGTGGATAAGGGTATATGAATTCCTCATAATAATAATGAAGATTTCAGCGACACTTTTCTCATCTTTTTCATATAGAATAATCTGAGGACACCTATTGGATTCGAAATTCAACTCAATGATGAAATGGCGCGAGAAAGATTAGAAAAGTTATTCGGGAAAGTACATCTTTTCGCGCATTCGTGGAAAGAAGTATTCTTTGAATTCAACTTGAATATTCGAACTTTTATGGTGAACATGTCATATGAAACGACATAGATTTATGGTTATGGAGAATGTAAAATTTATATTTCATAAAATTCCGAGCGGAAAAGTTCTTGAATTTCCAATGCAGGTGTACATTTCACGATGATGGCGCAATCCATACAAGGAGCAGTGGATGCTTTTGTTGGCAACGAATATTCCCAATTTCATTCCATCTGAAAAATACAGAAATTTTATCATTGTGAGAAGCTGATGGAATAAAAAACCAACGTGGTGAGTTGGTATCTCAAACCGATAGTCAATAGCACTATACATTTTTTTGACAGATTTCGCGTAAGGTACGTATGCTTTTTATTTTGTGCTTGTCAATGAATTATCCTAATTCGAGATAGGAAGAAATTTGCTGTCACCTTTCAATGATGATATTGCATGAATTAATTCCGTTTACCAGCGAAACAGGCGTCTTTCCTCTGAAATTAATATTTTGAGATGATTAGTACCTGTATAGATGAATTATTACAGAGTAGTAGTCTTCTCTCGAATCCAATAGCCCTGCTTTTGATAGTACATTATGTCGGGACGTATCACTACGTCGAATTCTCATCACGCCAAAGAGCACCTACATCACTTACGTTACCAAAACACTCGTACCAATATATATGTAAATATAGTTCCTGAGATATATATATATATATATACATATATATACATATATTTCTTCTATTCTATTCTATTTGTAGTCAACCACTTACTTTCACTGCACCTTTTTTCTCCACCGCGAGCTGTTCCAGAAAAGACCGTGTTGTACCCCACTTTCCCTGTCAATGTTCCATTATTGTATTTTTCGGCTTTGAAATAATACATTTCACACACTTTTTACACTTTCTTTTCTTTTTTTATACTAACTACGTACTCATTGTAGTTATTTCCGTATGATTTCTTCACGATCGAGATGAGATTGGAACCTTTGGTGTAAAAGTTGAAACTCTTCCTAGAGATCAGTTACCCTAAAACCAAACTATCAATTTTCAATCAAGTATCAATTTTCTCCTCCTGAAAATGCTAACTTTGTTAGCGAAACTTGCATCGAGTGCAAAAATACCAGTTTGGTGTTAGGGTAACTGATCTCTAGGAAAAGTTTCAATGATTTCTTCATACTATACCGTGTGACACAGACTCATGGTACACCCCCGTTTTCTCCGTTGTTTTTCTAGCTATATTTTTGAAATTTGGAACATTGAATATGCTCACTGAACAGCTTTTTTCGACATATCTGAGAGAAAAAAACAACTTCCAATTTTTCCGGAAATGACATCAACTTTCGATTCTTGAATGGGACACCCTGTATATTGTTACATGATCGGTTAGGGATGATCATGAGGAATCCAACGATACCAGGTTTGATGATGTTATCTCTAATGACTGCGGAGATATCGCCATTTATTTTATTCATAAGCTCAATGAGTGGGAGAGAGAATTGAATTGACCCGCCAAAAAAAGTTTCTCTCTCCTACTCGTTGAGCTTATGAATAAAATAAATGGCGATATCTCCGCAGTCATTAGAGATAACATCATCAAACCTGGTATCGTTGGATTTCTCATGATCATCCCTAACCGATCATGTAACAATATACAGGGTGTCCCATTCAAGAATCGAAAGTTGATGTCATTTCCGGAAAAATTGGAAGTTGTTTTTTTCTTTCAGATATGTCGAGAAATGCTGTTCAGTGAGCATATTCAATATTCCGAATTTCAAAAATATAGCTAGAAAAACAAAGGAGAAAACGGGGGTGTACCATGAGTCTGTTACACACGGTATATGCCCAATTTGGCAATATGCTTGACATTTCTGGCTGCGACGTTGAAGGTAATAGCTTATACTCTTTTTCTCGACAAAATAATTCAAACTGCTTCCCAATTGATGATTTGTTTTTTCTTAGTGTTTTTTGGAATGGCGTTGTCTAATGCAGAATTTATTATTAGAGTAGTTGCACCACCAAATCTATCTTGTAACAAAAAGTAGGAAAATTTGTTCACATTTAGCTTTGTTGATAGTAACGCGTCCTAGGTACAGCGTGCAGCTGCATCAAACTCATACGACAATTATTATTAATAGTTGTTGCCGTGGTGAAGGTGAATAAGAGTTTATCCACTTGCAAAGAGTTTCGTTGAAATATATTCATCTTGATTCTCCTATTGATCTCATATCAAACTGCCAAAACTGACGTTTCTTATGGACGATTTTATACATGAGTTGAATTATCGATTATAATTGCACGAGTGCATAAAAATTACCGATAATTTTGCAAGAAAGCGTGATATCTAAAAATTGCAAGTTTCTTTTCATATTTTGACGAAAGTGCCCGAGTCCGAAGGACGAGGGCTCTTTTACAAAATATGAAAATAACCGAATGCAATTTGTATAAGATATCACGCTTGAATGCAAAATTATCTGGTCATTTTTATTCACGAATGTAATTCATTGGAATATCTCACGAATACGGAAATTCTCAAGGACATGTTATTTTTTGTTCATTTATACTTTCCTCTATAGATTGTATGGAGCACTCACAAAAACGCGAAATGTTTTTCTATTTTTGAAGTCTATCTGACATTTATTTGTGTTTTAACTGACGTCTAGCGATACGGTTTCAAATGTGTTGTTATGGTGACTTGATATACAATGCAATTACTGCTGTTAGTTTTCGATACAATGCAAATACCGCTGTAAATCTTCGATAATTGCATTGCCCTTATGGGACATTTCATATATGAGGGAAATATTCGCTGTAACACTCTGTAAAAGAAGTCTAGCCTTAATTTTTCTCATTGTTTATACGAATTGAGGGAAATAATCAACAATATGTTATCCCGTGTAACTCACGAGAACATTGCGAGAATGGATTGCTTTGAAAAATACTTACCAATGGGAAATTTATTGATGCTGGCTGAATAATCTATGGGTTCGCTAGAGAAATCCGGCTAAATTCATGATTTTTCTGGTTCCTTTGAATCAAGCGATTTTAATAGGTCACGCAAAAGATCAAATTTTGCTAGAAGAGTGAAATTGAGTCTGATTGAGATGATGTAAAAAAGCAAAACGTTGCTATAACACTGTTCACTTATCTAGTCTGCGATGTCCGGGTAAAGTATCATTTTTTTTCTCCAAAGATGCTAACAACTTTACTAGGGTGACCATCAATGACTCAAATATATTGTTGAAATACCGTTTTGATTTACAGCCGATTAACAAAGGAAGTCTTTAAGATAGGTGAGGGTTCTTTAAAGGGTGTTGAATATTCTCCTAAATTATGATGCAATTGCCGCAGTGCGTTTACTGACCTTTTGAGGCCCAATAGCTTCGTGCCCCCATAAGAAAAAGTCGGTGCAATCGGCTGTTAATGTCATTTCAGAAGCTTCGGTACTCTTGTGGCTAACAAATGTGATGACTCACAGACAAAACTCAATACTTCTTAACAAAAAATATATTACAGTTTCCTGTATGATTTTCACTCACAATGGGTTTACAAAACCGCGACACGTGTTTCGCTATTACAATAGCTTCTTCAAGCAAGATAAATGCTATCTTGCTTGAAGAAGCTATTGTAATAGCGAAACACGTGTCGCGGTTTTGTAAACCCATTGTGAGTGAAAATCATACAGGAAACTGTAATATATTTTTTGTTAATATGGATTTTCATCAAGTATCGGCCAGTTCAATTCAATCAATACTTCTTGTTCTTGTGTATCTCTCTTTGTTATTTGAATGATAGAGCACATGTGAACAATAACGAGCCCTGATTTTGTTTATATCGTTGGGGAGATTGAAAGGGATATATCCAATATATCAGATTCCGAATGAACAGAAGTCATCTCATAGATATGAGTATTCTATTGTTTTTACCTGAAGGAATTTTATAGTAGTTTTTCGTCTGAAGACAATTAGTTCGAAATTTAGTATTTGAAATTTCTCCTCACCAGGAATATTTCATAGTTTTGGCTCAACAGACTTCCAAAATAGCCATTTCAAAAAATAATAGAATGGGGTAACATGAACTTGGTGGAATTTATTGCTAGGTAAACCCAGGCATGTCTCTTGTCAAGGAAAGCCGATCTATCATCATCTAGTATACAGATGTCAAGAGTTACTATTCCTACAGAGTCAGGTAGGTATCTCGATGCTAGGAATTACGATCAGTGATAATCTCTCATAGGAAAACCATGTGAGATCAATCGCTGAAGGTGCTCCCCACAAACTTGGATTTCTATTTCGTGCTAAGAAATACTTCGCTTCTCGTCAGCTTCTAATGATCTACAAGGCTCAGGTAAGACCTGTCTTGGAATATAGTTCTCATGTGTGGAGTTCGGCACCAAAACATGCATTGAGGCTTCTCGATTCTATTCAGAGAAAGGCGATCCGTCTTGTTGGTGATTCTTGGCTCACAGACTCGCTCACTTCATGGGAACATCGTAGAAGTGTAGGAGACTTGTTTCTCTTCTATAGATATTTTCACGGTCGGTGCTCTTCTGAATTGTTATCAATCATTCCACCCTTGGCAATATCTACACATATGACTCGACGAGTACTGAATTCCCACCACTCTATTGTGAATTTGGAGACCAGTCGAACCTCTCTTGCTCATGGATCTTTTTTCAATAGAACAGCTGAGATTTGGAACTCCTTTCCGAGAGAGGTTTCTCCTGAGGCTTACAACTTTTTTTTTTCAATTCTTTATTCAACGTCGGCCTATTTCCGCTAACAAGGCCAATCACCGACGCCGATGAGCACACTTCCCACAACCGGAAAATTTGCCGAACCCTCTGGTATTCCAACCAGAGGATCTTTAACGAGCCCAACATCCATGGACTCGGGACCGACGGCTTTACGTCCCCTCCGAAGGACGGCATATCCTCAATATATCTGGCTAACAAACTTCAAAAATTCAAAGTGAATATCAATTCGTATCTTCTGTACCCTGATTGACGCGGTGTTTTTTGAACATTACAGGGCTTCCCTCTCGTGTGAATCTGCATATATAAAAAAAAATATATATATATATAGTCATATAGGTCTTGATATAGTGAGGTTGCAGTCTGACATCATATATATATATATATATATATATATATATATATATAGATAAAAATGTGAAAGAAAGTTGACAAACTTTATGAAATTTGAAAAGTTATTCATGTTCAAATGAGAATAAAAAAGAATATTGAAAATTGAATATAAAAATGAAAAATACAAAGATGAAAATCCAAAAGTTCGAGCACACAGTCGAATTTGAGTAGAAGAAGCGTTTAACTCGTCAAGTACTGCTTGATGAATATTACATTTCAGATATTCCCCAATAGAATAGATATAGTGCTTCGGAGAGAGTGTTTAATGATAGATTCAAAATCGTATGCATTCGAATGCCCAACTTCCATGGGTAGTTTATCAAACACCCCAACATTCATAGAGTTCCTATCTGACACTGCTAGTCTATGCATGGGATTTCTTCGAAAATATCGTGATCTGGTGAGATATTAGTGTCACACGGTTTCAGTTTCATATATTTTAATGTTCCAGTGGATTTCTAAAAGAGTGTGATAAAGAAAAACTGCAGGAACTGGCATTATTTTGATATAACGGAAGTGGTCTGCGATGATCATTGTAATTTGCTACGATCATCGCACATCAGAGCACAGGAGAATCTGCCAGATGTATGATACTCCAGAATCGATTCACGAGAGAGCTACCAGATATCTCCAGAATTGTCGAACTTAAAAATTCTTCCGCAGGGCCGTGAACAAGCTGTGTTCCCTCCACTCTCCAAAAATCCTCAAATGTTATTTCTTTCTTGTTCTGTAGTTTGGAATTTTATAAGATTTTCCAACTTCTTTTATATATGCAGATTCACACAAAAAGGAAGCACTGCAATGTTCAAAAAACACCGCTTGAATCAAGGTACAGAAGATACGAATTAATATTCATTTTGAATTTTTGAAGTTTGTAAGCCTCAGAAAAAAACCCCTCTCGGCAAAGAGTTCCAGAGCTCAGCTGTTCTATTGAAAAATATCCCTGAGCAAGAGAGGTTCGACTGGTCTCCAAATTCACAATAAAGTGGTAGGAATTCAGTACTCGTCGAGTCATATGTGTATATATTGCCAAGGGTGGGATGATTGATAAGAATTCAGAAGATCACCGACTGTAAAAATATCCCTAGAAGAGAAACAATTCTCCTACACTTCTACGATGTTCCCATAATGTGAGCGAGTCTGTGAGCGAAGAATCACCAACAAGACGGATCGCCTTTCTCTGAATAGAAACGAGAAGCCTCAATGAATGTTTTGCTGCCGAACTCCACACATGAGAACTATATTCCAAGACAGGTCCTATCTAAGCCTTGTAGATGATTAGAAGCTGACGAGAAGTGAAGTATTTCTAAGCACAAAATAGAAATCCAAGTTTGTGGGAAGCACCTTCAGCGATTGATCTCACATGGTTTTCCCATGAGAGATTATCACTGATCGTAATCCCTAGCATCGAGATATCTACCTGACTTTGTAGGAATAGTAACTCTTGACATCTGTATACTAGATGATGATAGATCGGCTTTCCTTGACAAGAGACATGCCTGGGTTTACCTAGCAATAAATTCCACCAAGTTCATGTTACCCCATTCTATTATTTTTTGAAATGGCTATTTTGGAAGTCTGTTGAGCCAAAACTATGAAATATTCCTGGTGAGGAGAAATTTCAAGTACTGAATTTCGAACTAATTGTCCTTGGACGAAAAACTCCTTTGAAATTTCTTTAGGAAAAAAACAATAGAATACTCTGAGATGACTTCTGTTCATTCAAAATCTGATATAATGGATATATTCCTTCGAACCTTTTCACATCATCGTCAATCTCCCCAACGATGAAAACAAAATCAGGGTTCGTTATTGTTCACATGTGCTCTATCATTCAAATATCAACAAGAGATATACAAGAAAAAGAAGTATTGAGTTTTGTCTGTGAGTCATCATATTTGTTAGCCACAGGAGTACGGAAGCCTCTGAAATGACATTAACAGCCGATTGCACCGACTTTTTCTTATGGGGGCACGAAGCTATTGGGCCTCAAAAGGTCAGTAAACGCACTGCGGCAATTGCATCATAATTTAGGAGAATATTCAACACCCTTTAAAGAACCCCCACCTATCTTAAAGACTGCCTTTGTTAATCGCCTGTAAATCAAAATGGTATTTCAACAATATATTCGAGTCATTGATGGTCACCCTAGTAAGGTTGTTAGCATCTTTGGAGAAAAAAACTAATATTTTACCCGGACATCGCAGACTAGATAAGTGAACAGTGTTATAGCAACGTTTTGATTTTTTTGCTTCATCTCCATCAGACTCAATTTCACTCTTCTAGCAAAATTTGATCTTTTGCGTGACCTATTAAAATCGCTTGATCCAAAGGTACCAGAAAAATCATGACTATCGCCGGATTTGTCTACCGAACCCATAGATCATTCAGCCAGCATCAATCAATTTTCCATTGGCAAGTATTTTTCAAAGCAATGCATTTTCGGAATGTTCTCGTGAGTTACACGGGAAAACATATTGTTGATTATTTCCCTCAATGCGAATAGAAGAAGAAAAAAATTAAGGCTAGACTTCTTTTACAGAGTGTTACAGCGAATATTTCCCTCATATATGAAATGTCCCATAAAAGCAATGCAATTATCGAAAACTTACAGCGGTAATTGCATTGTATCGAAAACTAACAGCGGTAATTGCATTGTATATCAAGTCACCATAACAACACATTTGAAACCGTATCGCTAGGCGTCAGTAAACAACACAAGTAAATGTCAGATAGACTTCAAAAATAGTAAAACATTACGCGTTTTGGTGAGTGCTCCATACAATCTATAGAGGAAAGTATATATGAAAAAAAAATAACATTTCCTTGAGAATCTCTTCATTCGTGAAATATTCCAATGAATTCGTGCATGAAAATGACTAGATAATTTTGCATTCAAGCGTGATATCTTATACAAATTGCATTCGGTTATCTTCATATTTTGTAAAAGAGCCCTCGTCCTTCGGACTCAGGCACTTTCGCCAAAATATGAAAAGAAACTTGCAATTTTTAGAAATCACGCTTTCTTGCAAAATTATCGGTAATTTTTATGCACTCGTGCAATTATAATCGATAATTCAACCCATGTATAAAATCGTCCATAAGAAACGTCAGTTTTGGCAGTTTGATATGAGATCAATAGGAACGTAACCAAGATGAATATATTCCAACGTTACTCTTTGCAAGTGGATAAACTCTTATTCACCTTCACCACGGCAACAACTATTAATAATTATTGTCGTATGAGTTTGTTGCAGCTGCACGCTGTACCTAGGACGCGTTACTATCAACAAAGCCAAATGTGAACAAATTTCCCTACTTTTCGTTACAAAGTGTTGTTTTTTATTTCAAATGACCGTTTACGGTAGATTTGGTGGTGCAATTACTCAAATAATAAATTCTGCATTAGACAACGCCACTCCAAAAAACATTAAAAAAAAATTCATCAATTGGGAGGCAGTTTGAATTATTTTGTCGAGAAAAAGGGTATAAACTATTACCTTCAACGTCGCAGCCGGAAATCTCAAGTATATTGCCAAATCGGGCATATATAGAATGAAGAAATCATTGAAACTTTTCCTACAGATCGATCACCCTAACACCAAACTGATATTTTTGCACTCGATGCACGTTTCGCTAATAAGGTTAGCATCTTCAGGAGATGAAAATTGATACTTGATAGAAAATTGATAGTTTGGTTTTGGGGCTATTGATCTCTAGGAAGAGTTTCAACTTCTACACTAAAGGTTCCAATCTCATCGTTCATGAAGAAATCATACGGAAGTAACTACAATGAGTACGTAGTTAATACAATACTGTATCCAAAATTGTTTTTGACCAATTCAAAGATGTGACATTTCAATCCGCTATAAATGCTAACCGCAAGCAACAGCAGAGCAATTTAGATGAAAGAAGACAAAGTTCTATAGCATTAAGTAAAGAAGAAGTTATAAAAATGGCAGAGCAGTGGGATGAAAATACTACAATGAGACTCAAAAAAAAACTGTTTCATATCGCCGATTTTGAATTATCCTGGAGAGGTGGTGAAAGTGCGTAGTGTAAAATGTATTATTTCAAAGCCGAAAAATACAATAATGGAACATTGACACGCAAAGTGGAGTAAAACTCGGTTTTTACTGAAACAGCTCAAGGTGGAGATAAAAGGTGCAGTGAAAGTAAGTGGTTGACTACAAATATAGAAAATCTGAAAGTGTGTGTGTCCTGTAAGATTGTTGAAAATGCTCCTAGATAAACGAAACCAACATATTTCTACAGAGAGATTGTTTCTAACACCAAATCCGTTTTGGAAAAATGAAAATGCCAAGGGATGGTACAAAAATATGCCCATTGGTGTAAACGAAATTTCAAAGTGGACCAGAATTTCTGCAGAAAAAGGTCTAGATCTGAAAAATTAAATTACTTCCATAGGGCTAGTACTATTTATACTGTCGCCAAAGCAGGAGTCTCAGAACAACAAATTATCAAGCTGACTGGAGATTCGAACGCCAATTCTCTGAAGCCATACCTTCAGTTAGACTCACAGCATCATTCCCCTTTGGTGACAAACCTAAAAGAAAAAAATAATCAAACTCAGCAGTCTTCTTCGGGTATTATTCTATGCCAAAAATGTACTTTCACTCATTGTACATTCAAATAATATTTACTGTTGAATATACTTTTTGTTCAATGAATCAAATTATTGATTCAATTTAATCAATTATGTTCTATTCACTATTGTTTCATAATTCATTAATTTGATTCCTTAAATTATCTCACTAAATACCACTCGAGGTTTTGTTTTCATCGTATAAACTTTAATTTTGTTCCACTCAAACTTTGTAGATTGTAATATGACTCGAGCAAAAATTATCAAAGGTAATACCACGAGTCCTTCAAATTTAATCGATAAATTTTCATTTTCCACAAAAACTTTTTTATTTGGCAAAAGTATGAAAACAAACCGATTGATAAAATCACGAGTCCGTAGGACGAGTGATTTTATCTAATTCGGTTTGTTTGAATGCTTTTGCCTCAAAATAAAAAAGTTTGAGTGTTTCGAAAATGAAAATTTATCTCATTAAATTTGAAGAACGAGTTGTATTTGAAAAGATTATTTTTTGAACAAATAGAAGGAAGAACAATTTAATTGATCAGTATTTCATTTACATAAGAAGGAAACGAGAAAAGGTGAAAATTTTACTGATTTGAAATGTCAAACAACGATGTAGGCCCTCTATGATCCAGAAGAGATATAATGCTTACGCATTGAATATGATATGACGATACCAAGAGATGGCGTCACACCTCTCATTGTACAAGGTTGATAATTGAAAATTTTTTATGACATGGAAATCGCGCCAGAAGGAACATAAAATCATTCGTTATGTCGTTGTATCAAAATCTGCATACAACGGTTTCTTCTCATACAACAAAAAATGAATTGTATTTAATGAAAACTAATTGTACGCCATCTTCATTTGAAGGAAACCTTAAATATTTGAATCGCTATATCTGTCATAAAGTTGAGGTTATGAGTTATTTACGTGTTTGAGTGTTCATTGAAATGTGTTATGTTATTATTATGCTGAAAAAGTGAGAAGTGAATGACTATTAATAATAAGGTAACTGTTCATTCACGATAATTTATATAAATATGAGCCAGTTCAATAGAATCGACGCGGTAAACCGTATAGTTTTGACAGTTCAAAGGTAAACAACGTTTTATCGAAACAATCGAAAGGACCAGCTAGTTTTATCAGTATAATACCCAATGATTGGCTAGAATAACCATAGAATAACCCGCTACTATTGGTTGAAATGCCAAAAACGTCACATTTTTGACAAGTGAAAAAAATAATCAGATAAAATCACTCCACCTTCGGTGTTGTGATTTTATCATGTTATTTGCTCTCGTCAATTACCAAACAACCAAGTTTTCGTGCAGAATGCAAGTACAGTAGAGTAGAGTAGATATATTTGACCATTTTACATACAAGTACATTTATGGCAAGTCATAGTTACTAAAATCGCACAAAATTATTTTTAACAAGTTAAACTAAGCAATTTTACAATGGTTAAGATAAAAGTAGGCTTAACACCTAAAACTATAATTATATGATTAAAATAACTAAAACGTTAAAAGACAACACTTGAATAATAAAAAACAAATAGCTTTATCACAGTGACTCAGATGAATAAAGTTCCAGCGACGTCAGTAAACTCATCTGTAGAGTAAAAACAATGTTGAAGTAGAAATCTTTTGATACATGATTTGAAGTTCATATAGTTCAATGATTTGATAGACGAATGAAGACAATTATACAGGTTCAAATTCAAAGAATTCTTCTGACAGACTGTTAACCTGTTTTTTGAGGGGTGCAGCGAATTGGCTAATCTTGTGGAGTAATTATGATTATCTGAATGTCTCGGAAACTTATTAATATTTTTGTGTATCTCTAATAACACAATAAAAACATATGATGTTGGCAAGGGCATGATACCGAACCGAATAAAGAGAGGACGACAGTGTTCTCTGTAGCCTACGTTTGCAAGAATTCTAATTTTAAGTTTATCCGATAAAATAAAACCCTTTTGTGGTATTACCCTCGATAAAATGCACTAGATCTTTTTACCGATTAAACTGATCGAAATAAAGAATGCGTTTGGCTCACTTTTCAGGTATTATATCGTGTACTATATTCCTCTGTTCGATTTTGATGTTTTCTGGGTTTACCGTTTTTCTTCAACTTATATCCTTCCTTCACTGAGCTCAATACACCAAAATGCGTGCATTTCCATAATTTTCAAAATTTTCGTGTAATCCCTCGTCCTGCGGTCTCGAACCCCCGAAAATCAGTCATTAGGTACGTTGAAAGTTATCAGCCTTCAGAACGATTCAATTTGTTCGAAACGTAAACAAATTTTTGCCCTCCATTTGATCAAATACGTCAGTCGTAAATTCAATTTCATTTAGTTCATTTCTCTGTTTTGTACCCAAAGAGTATGTGTACCGAATATGAAGAGTCGCTTTATATGCTCGAATATCATGAAGATGTTGGCATAAACATTCTTTATAGCCGGAATTCTCATTCGTAACGTTTCCCCTAGGAATTTTTACTGATGTTACGCAAAAGCATGGCCATTCCACCATCGCTGCGTTTTCAACTGCATCAAATATTTGTTTAGAGGCTCTGAATATTTTATTGAATCGTAGAATATAAAATTAATGAATTTCATGTCAGAGTTGAAAAATTTTATTATGTCAGCGACGTATCCTAGTGGGTATTAGCCCACTGATCAGAGCAACAAAAGGGGCTTCACCTAAAAATAATTGAAGGAGTTTTGATTTCTTGTGTATGGTGTGAGGTCAAGTGTCAGAAACAGCATATTCATTTTGCGATCTCGAAATCTCCGAGGACATTAAAAAAAATGTGTTTTTTCGCAAAAATCTATTTTTGACAAATATCTCGATTCTCGTGCGTTTCCTGAAGAACATGCACCCGTTTAAAAATGAAGATTCGTTTTTGCTGTGAAGTTGATAGTTTCGATGCAGCGGGTCTGTATTTTTCATCCGAATTGCACAAAATCTGTATTCTTTTTTTTTGTTGTCCCATTAGGCCTGATCCACGAAGTGAGTTTAATCGAGTTTCCTTCACTTTGTCTTTCTCGATGGTCCTTGTTTTTCAAGATTTTCAAGTCCTGCTTCGTCACTTCTCTCCTCATTTAGTTCAAATTCTGGGTCGTCATCCAATTCTTCTATTATTCGGCCCAAAATAGTTATCGCAGCTGCATGTTGTTCATCATAATTTTCAGAAAGAAAGTCCAGTTTTTTTGCAGCTGCAGGCCGGCCTACAGTCTATTTGCATTTACACGCAATGCTTTTCAGCCATTTTTTGGCGCGGAGTCCTGAAAAGTCGGGATTGAAACAAGTAGTCCACTCTCATTTATTTTCCATCCCCAGTTTGGAGGTGGATTTTCATTACCACGCCACGAAAAAATTTGCACTTGGTGGTGAGTTCTCGAAGAATACTGACGCGCTGCTGCTTCGGTCGATGGTGATAAAGCGAGATTGGTTTTGATTCAAGTCATATGCCTGAGATAATTTTTCACCAACAAAATATAAGAAATATTTTAATGAACCTGAAGACGAATAAGGCTTGCGAATCTGATGGAATCCCAGCAATTGTTCTGAAAGTATGTGTCCCCGAATTGACACCAGTACTTTGCGAATTATTCAACCTTTCATATAACCTGGGGATTTTTCCTAAGACCTGGAGGACAGCAAGAGTTCAGCCAGTTCCTAAAAAAAAGAAGAAAACTTTACCTTGTGAATATAGACCAATTGCATTGATTTCTATCATCTCCAAAGTCATGGAATGAGCAATCAATATGAAGCTCATCAAATATAAATAACAAATTAATGATCGACAATACAGAATTCGCCATCGAATATCAACCAGTGACTTATTGGCTTATGTTTCTCATATTTGGCAGCATTTAAATCGAGAAACGATGGCTGTTGGACTCGTTATTTCAAAAGCATTTGATCGAGTTTGGCATCGGGGTCACTTTTCTATGCTGCCATCTTATGGTTCGACTCCTCAGTTGTGTGCTTTTTTAAAGAGTTTCGTTTTTGATAGGTGAATATCATCTGATATTCTCGTTATATTCGGGAGAATGATGACCTCAATCTCATTATATTGGGATTGAATGTAAAACACTTTCCATGAATTTCATCAGGAAATTGTTTGATTGACATTATTTTGATATCAAGAACCAATTGAAATAGATTTTGAAACAACATGCTCTCCTTCAATGCAAATTTCCTTGATCACCTCAACGACCTCCACCCAAATATAAAGTTCACAATGGAAATCGAAAGCAATAACTCCCTTCCATTCTTAGATGTCCTCATCACAAAATCCAATTACTCCTTCACCCACACGGTCTTCAGGAAACCAACACACACAAACCGATACCAGAACAAACCAATTCCGTTGTAAATTCCCTCATCCACAGATCTATCAACCTCACAGACCTCCATAACAAACCACAGGAACCAGCCCAACTCAAATCAGCCCTTTTTCAAAATGGATTCACAGACCATCAAATTGACAGATCTATCCGCCGCCATCAAACTTCTCCTCCCATTCCCAGAGACCCGACAGACAACAACGTTCCCCACAAAGCTTTCCTTCCCTACATCGAAGGTGTTACTGACAAAATTAGCCGAATTCTCAAAAAACAGGACATAAAAACGATATATACAGCCAACGAGAAAATCTCCACATTCCTCCGCTTCCCCAAGGACAGAATTGTCAACGAATCACAGGGTATATATGAAATACCATGTTCTGATTGCCATAGAATCTATGTAGGCCAGACCAACAGACGTGTGATAGGTAGAATATACTAACATCAACTTGCTGTCCGAAAAGCAGACCCATCCTTAGCTCTGTCCAAACATCATCAAGAGACAGGACACAATATAGACTTTGAGAACACTAAGACCATCGCCCCAGCAAAAACACTACAAGCTCGTATAATTCGCGAGGCCAGTTTTTGGTTTTGTTGACCCACCACAATCTGAAAAATTAATATTCAATGTTGGGATCCGTACAAGTAGGAAAAGGCAGATTTCTAATCCACTCCGGAAAGTTGCTGCCTCAATTTTCAAACAAATTGTTTTCAATAATAGTCTTAGAGTATTCGCAAATACTCTCGAATGAGAAATAACTACCCGTCTACTTATTCAATCTATTCCAGCAATTCAAACAAAACATCAAACAACGCGAAAAACTTCAGCTCGTTCAGCTGGAAAATCCGATTTCGAGTGTCAGCGATGCTTGTTTTCTCCAGTTTCCACTCCTATTGAGATGATCACATTTCAGTCGTCGAGTCAATTCGAATTTTCTGCATATTTCCCATCTTGCGATGGAAAAGCTGGTACATGGAATAAAATACAACAATATTCGGCGATGCAAACATCGGTTGTTTACCCCTTCACACTGTGGAGCGATGCGATGTCGAATAATAAACAGTTTGAAAATGTTTTCGGGGACCCGTTTGAGGAAAGTTCGGGATGCCTGAATCTGTAACCCTCAGGCCACCGAAATCCACATTATCGGTCCAGTGAATGGGTGGATTCACATTCAATTTAAATTGTTTTCAATGTTCACAAAGACTTTGTTGGAGCTTGGATGCGATCATGGGGTGGAATATCGTGAATTTGTATTTCAAATGAAATTATATGAGATCGCTAATGGATGATAATGTATCAAACTGGTGTTAGCATTTGAAACAAATTTATTTTCGTTAATTTCGGCAATTGCTCTAATTTTCATGTAGATAAGAATTTGACTGCTTTTTCTGGGCTCGCACTTTTCCAGGACTCGGCTACGGCTCGTCCTAGTTTTGTATACTCGTCCAAAAAACGTTATTTTATAAACTTGTTTTGTGAAATATTATATTCTGAACTGTCAATGAGGAAGAGTTTCCGATAATTCCATCAACTTTGGGATTTCAATTGAAGGTTTCTACAACAAAAACATTATTAAATTAATATTCCTGCTGATCTTGAGCGAACGAAATATTCGCAAAATTGACTGCGGACTTTAATGCCAATAAAACTATTCAACTGTTCATGAAATCTGAATTCATAGATCAAGCTTGGCAAATGCAGTTATCGATGATAAATACCACCCAAGAGAAGTTTTAATAATGTTACGAAATATCCTAGCGCCGGCCCTGTCGCTCAGGGAGGGTCGAAGAGAGGACGTCATTTTTCCAGGAACTCTCGTCATGCGTGGAATGTTAGATCACTGAGATTTTCCATAGTCATACGCAAGTATGAAAGTTTTAGTACCGAGCGTTGGGAAGTTAGCGGAGCAATTTAAGTATTTGTTGTGACAAAGAGTTGTAATAAAAGTAGTTGAGTGTTGTTTGGAGTTTCAATAAACGAAACCAAAAAAATATCGTACACACTCAAGAACTTAATCCAAAATGTCTTGCTGTTTTGGTGGAAAATTATTTGAGGTTCACAAATTGTGCACTACGTTATGATATTTTGTTCCAGGATCATACTCTTGAAAAATAATATTTTCTTCCATGGGGAATATCTACAAAATTCACTTTATTGGACTTGAAAAATCTCCAGAGAATATAGACCTTTTACATTAAAGAATTCTTTTCTATTAGCATGAAATTTTTGGGATATAAGAAAACTATCATAACCCAAAATCCCCCAAGTTTGATATGTTACAATCATTCGTCGGTTAACTGAAAGCAATGCTCATAGGATTTCCATTCCTTGAGAAATGAAACGCAAGATGTCAATTAATTTTTCAGTCCTAAAATAACTATTGTGATAACTTAGTATTGAACTGTTTGTAATGTACGTACTTCATTGGTGGGGTGTACATTGAGTTAGATGGAGTTGGGGGATTTCAGATGGGTTTTCTGTCGATGAACTGACGCCTCTTACGAGCTGATATCCTCAAAATCATAAACGTGTACGAGCTGAGAATTTACGAGATCCTACCTTTCACCGTGTGATCTCAGACACGATATATTTAAAATAGTAAGTACAACCAACACTTTCAGAGATTCTTCTGCATTATACTCGATATCATTTCAAAGTTGAGAAGAAAAAAGTTGTTACGTGTAACCAGTTTCACAAATCACCATCAAATGCGTACCTACCTCTGAATTTCTGTTTCAACCTTTTTGTTTCCTTATCTTTCAAATTGATCGAATCTCACTCAGATGGTCCTATTTTGGTACTAAAATTTGTGCATACTGCCTTCAAGAAACTCTTAAGTTCATCACCCTCATCTCATCGTTTATTCATCATCTTCAAACAATTTCCTCTAGCAAAATATTCTCTCCTCATCTTCTGACGCAAAAGGGTCAAGAGGGCTGATAAACTTCACTATTATAAGTCCTCGCCGCAACGATTGGGGTTGAGAAATGGGGACAAGCTCTAGTAGTTCTTCAGACACTCATTTATATCAATTTGGGACAATGAGGCTCCAGGATTACTTATCTCCATGACTCTGGAGCCCTTCATATTGAAATGTTCATTGTTAATAAAGAAGTGGGCCATTTATGGTCATTACCTTGCACTTTTCGTTATAGAGGGAATTGAAGATAGAACAGATGTCGAAATTGAAGTGACAAAAAGATATTTTCATCTTTAAGTTTATTCATCAAAGTAAGGAAGTGATACAGAGCCCAGGCGCGTATACAAGGGGGGTAATTACCCCCCCCCATGATCAGTCAGTCACTTGACAAATTACAATATATGAAAAATATAGGAAGATATCAAAAATATAATGAATGAATGAAAAATTAATCACAATTTTATTTCACTTTCATTCCCTGTAACCCTGTTAGTCTGTAATATCGCAGAATCCAGTAATTAAATTCAAAATTATTATCAAAATTATAAATTATCTCAGAAGATAATATATAGTCTCTGGTATTTCGAGAGAAATTGATAAACCTAAATTCAAATTCATTATTCAATATTTCTGTTGCAAGTTTATTTTCATCAAAAATTATTGTTTTCCCTACTTTCCAATTTTATTTATGAAAAAAATGAAGATTAAACTAATCTGACGTTTTTATTCCACAGTTTCCTAATAATTCGAATCATTGTGAAAGGTAAGTTTGTAAAAAGACCAATATGTGCATTCGTGTTTTGATAAAATGGTGGAAACGCATAATTTTCTCAGTGATTACCCCCCCTATGAACTTGAGCTGTATACGCGCCTGAGACAGAGCCTTCTATAGCTTAGAACTTACTTCTTGAAAAAGTTCTAGATGATTCGAAATATGAAAAGAGATCAAGATTCTGATATCGATGGCTTGCTTGATTTGTACCTGGTCCCGAAAAGTTCAGAACCGCTTTATATTTCGCGATACACATTGCGGCAATTCATTCCACAAAGTTTTATTTCCGGCAATTAATATTGCTGGTCTGCTTCACACTCGGATTGTCAAACACGTTCTATCATCAATCATCTTCGAATGAAAAATGTATAATGGATTTTACTGATAGTGACTTATTACTCATCAGAGTTTTGATTGACTGTTGTGCTCTACTCTGAAAGAGGGAATTCTTTTTCCTGACATTGTATTATTTATGATGTGGTAACCATTCAATATCAAAAGTCACCAAAATTATCACTTGAATTGCATCGGCAATACGTATTATAATAAAATATAGGTCCGGACCCATTTTCTGCACTTGCAATAATAATCATTGCAACAGCTGATCGAAGAGTTTCTACAGCGCATGTGCACAAGAAAAATTGCTGCAACACTTTCAAGACTGTGCGAACTGTAAGGCGGCCCTTGTGAAATACAGCACTGTGTTTCTCAAACATAAGAACCGTTCATACGAAAGGAAGCCGCGTAAACTTCGAAGAATCCATGTGAGTCAAGGGACAGGGAGTTCCAAAAGTTGAGATGTTCTTTTGAAAAAAGAGCCCACAACTAAGGGGTGGAAATTCTGCACTCGTTGATGTGAGAAACGCAGTGAGCCCAATCTTTTTCAGCAGAAAGCCTACGAATTAGAAAAACCGAGACCACTATTGAGTGCCGTGGTCTCAGATTTTCAACGTTCACGTCCCTCAACTCCAGAAATTATTGAATTCAACGATAAATGAGTTTCCATAAAAAGAATTTTTGATTTCTGATAATGGGGAAATCAAATACAGTAATTTAACAATGTTCATTTCATGAAAAATATGATTCTCCACAAAAATTATTATAATAGTAGTAAGGATAATAGTATGTAATTGACGAGTTTTTCATCTTTATTCTAATTATTTTTTTTAATAATTCTTGCTAATTCATTTTCAAAGTAAGAGAGCTCTACATCTGACTGTCTTACTGCGTTGTTATTCAATCCCACTAATTGTAGTTAATTGTTTTCATTCAATTTATTCATCTTATATAAGTTCTTGCAAACAGGTTTCAATAGAGTCTTATACAAACAATGGATGTCCGAACCACTCAGCAAGAAACGTTGCCAACCACATTTAAGCCATCTATTTTTCAGTTTTTTCTTGTGACCCAAATATACAAAAAAACGGAACTGACTTTGAATGTCAAGTGCTCGAAAAGAAAAATCTGAAAGACAATGCATGCAAGTTATGTCAGACTCTTCTTATGTCCCAAGTAATATTTAATATCAATGTTTTTGTTTATTCGAGTCTCAGAAGCCCCGTCTACATTTTCTTCCTGAAGAATCGTTAATGTGGAGTAAAAAAATTGTGAATGCTGAAAGAAGCTTCCTTCCTGCAAAGTTCATTTCAATTAAACTCCATCACCCTATCAGTGGTAATATACTTCCAACGATTCCCAAACTCATTAGTGGGAATATATATGGTTCAGTGTAAGAAAACAACTACCAAGAAAAAGTCGCCTCGAGAAATTCACAAATCTCATTTCAGATTAGCTAGTTATAAATCTCATGTTTCTGGCTACGCTCAGTGGTACAAAGTTATTTCTATTTCCCTTCTGGAAGTGAAATAGGACGGTTTCCGAATGGAAATAAACCTGTCAATTTCGCATACGTTTGGAAAACGTTTTCTTATACATAAATTAACATTTTCAATTTATTCCCCAGCTATATACGACTCTACGCTAGGTCTCGGCGATCATAAACCCAAACATATACGGTCGGATATATGCTGTAGTTCATTTCCATTGCCCTTGCTGTTCTTTATTACAGGAAAACGTTTTGTCGAGATCAATTACCCTTACACTGAACTGATATTATCTGCACTCAAAGCGCGTTTCACTGAAAAGGTTATTATCTAATGACTATGGGTTAGTGATTTATATACTTTACATTCTGAGGTAGTGCAAAACCTACCTGAAAGGATTTTTCTTGGTCCGATATGAACTTTGTTAAGTACTGATTTCGTAAATTCACACCTTTTCCGTGTTTTCTAATTTATCTATTGGATGACCTTGAAGCTCTTGTAATTCATGAAAAATCCTCCCATCTATTTGGACAATCGAAGGTTAGCGAAGTGTTTTCCTGAATTTACATTTTCTGGTCATCTTATCAACCCTCTTTGGGGCTCACTTCACCTATGTACCTAATCACTCTACTGTCATTGTCGTACTCATCTTTCTTCAAAGGAAACATTTTAAACCTATTGACGAGAAATTGCAGTGGTGCCATTTTATGTTGTATTCTTGTCCTTCCTACAAACATTAAACTCAATTACATTTATTCAGGAACTTTCCTCACGACTCGAATCATTGTCCAAAACAAAAAATGACAGCAATGCAATTCATAATACATGCGTTAATAACATTTCCTTTGGAGAAAGATAAGTACGACAATAAAAAGATGTTGATCAGATAAGTAGCAAGATCAAACGGTTTTTAACCAAGATACTTGGACAATGTGAATTTAGGGAAATGCTTCGTAAATCTCTGGCTTTTCGCAAAAAAAGAGAGTAGTCAAAAATGAATAGTAATTCCATATAAACCTCAATACTCGAACAAATATTCGATGATAAATTAGAAGAGCTCCTTGGCGATCCAGAAGTTAATAGGAAACACATGAAAATTTGAAGTTAATGGAATCAGTTTTCGAAATCACAACAATAAATACATTGTCAAGAGCCGCCGGACCTGTCAACCATGAAACGTGGCAACTGTCATTCGCCAACACGACAGAGAAATTCTTATAGAGAAAAATTTCTGCCCCGTTTGAGAAGCGAACCCGAGACCTTTCGGTCGACAGGCGAAAGTGATGCTCATATCTTACTCTGAGCAAGTGTGTAATGTAGGTTACGCAGGTATCAATCCTTCTGATAGGTGTTGTTGACGTTAACTGCTTACCATGCCAGAATAAGATAGGACCTTGTTGGATCCTTGGTTCGCGCAAATTTCGACGTTTGAGGTTTGATTCATTCTTCCAATTCTGAAAATGTTTATCTAACTCAAAAAATAAATGTCTTGTAATACATCGAAACAAATGCCAGGTGACAACAAAATATTTGTACAATGCGCCATGCAGTTGTTTATAGGGTTAGAAATTTGATATTTGAACTAAGAATAGTTCGTTGAGGCCAATATTTACAACAATAAAAAATGTCAATACATTACCAGTCTGGTCGAACAAGTCGAAAAGATTGGTGGCCATTTTTCAAAATGACGTGGTTGAAGTTGTTTCTTCCAAATTCAATTCGGCGGCACTATGACGTTATCTATGAAACTATTGTCACTCGATGAAGACAAAAACCGAAAGTTACTCCGTTGCTGATGAAACTTCGAGAATTCAATTTTTTTAACTATTTGCAATCTGTATTTCGTTTTTCAATTCCATTTTCAACTTGAATTTTCTCGAAAGCCCTAATAGGAAGAAGTATGCTCCGCCCTCTAATTTTGAATTATGCATAGTTGGAATTTTACATGAGAGCTTTGGAGCAATGGTTTTCCATAGTAATGACTTTTTCTGAAACTGACCAATGAAACGTATTTTATAGTCAGCATTTACTATATGCAAAAATAAATACGTCAAGATTCTAGACGAAATGGTTAAGGCTTTCGCGGCCGAGGTTATTAGTATAACTACTTTTCTTCGGGCTTGAAGGCCGTCGTTCTTTGGAATTTCTTCCTGATGGTTCGCTAGCGCGAGTGGCTAGCTTCTTCAGAGGCTTACTCATTTCTGATGACTAAACGTTTCGATTTCTTAAGGCGTATTTATATTGTATTCTATATGTAAATATAAATACGCCTCAAGAAATCGAAACGTTTAGTCATCGGAAATGAGTAAGCCTCTGAAAAAGCTAGCCTCTCGCGCTAGCGAAAAGTCAGGAAGAAATTCCAAAGAACGACGGCCTTCCAAACCGAAGGAAAGTAGTTATACTGTCAAGGTTCTAGTTTGAAACACAATTTTTTTTCTATTATACTCTGGAAAATTAATATTGAGTATCAAAAGAGTTTTCATCTCCTACAGTATGAACTTGAGAAATATTCTCCAGGGCAACAATCCATTCGAGAATGTTATTCTCTATTTTCGTCATCTGAAAAAATGTATAAAATATCACAACCCTAATATTGGTGATCCCTACTTTACCTTCCTTTTTTTTGGGGAGTTATCCCCACCTGTATAAAAATCATATTCAGAATATATTCGGAAAAACCCTTCATGAATGATGATGGAACTATTATATTATTTGTCGACTTTTTACATGATGGGATTTGAACAGTGAAATTATCATTAGAATGATATTTCAAATAACAGCTCTATTGATTGATCTGTTCAAAATTTCATTATCGATTCCTGGAACCTATACAACATGAATATGTCCTGCATCATAAATGAAATTGCGAGTCGATTTTTTGAGAATTATTTTTGACATTGACCAACACATCTCAAATCTCAAATAGTGTGCACCTGATGATACATTGCAACTGCAACACTTCTGATTCCAGAAGCTTCCTCATTAACTGAGCCGTTTTCAAGATATTCGGAATTTCAAGAAATATTTTCATGAAAACATAAAAAAGATGTTGACGGGAAAGGTTGTCGAATTGAAACAATTTTTTCTGAATAATTACCGTTTTGGAAATGTAGCGTGTCGAAATTCGTATATTATAGTTAGCATTTTCTATATGCAAAAATAAATACGTCAAGGTTCTAGTTTGAAAAACAATTTTTTTTCTATTACGCTCGGGAAACTTTATATTGAATATCAAAAGATGTTTTTATCTTCTACAGTAGAACTTGAGAAATATTCTCCAGGGCAACAATCCATTCGAGAATGATATTTACGATTTTCGTCTTTGAAAAAATGTATGAAATATCATAACCCTAGATTGGTGATCCCTACTTCACCTTCCTTTTTTTGGGGAGTTATCCCCACCTGTATAAAAAATCATATTCAGAATTTATTCGAAAAAACCCTTCATGAAAGATGATGGAACGAGTATATTATTTGTCGACTATTTACATGGTGGGATTTGAACAGTGAAATTATCATTAGATTGGTATTTCAAATAACAGCTCTATTGATTGATCTGTTCAAAATTTCATTATCGATTCCTGGAAGCTATACAACATGAATATGTCCTGCATCATAGATAAAATTGCGAGTCGATTTTTTGAAAATTATTCTTGACATCCACCAACACATCTAAGTAAAGACACTAACGTAGAAAGCGATTCCTGTCACTGAAAAATTTCATTCATAAAGTATATATTTTCTATCTCGGGTAAAATGTGCTGCATGTCGAGTGTACTCAATTCAACAGTGTGGAATACTCTTCAGCAAAAAATGTCACAGAGACATCCTTAAAGCCGAGATAAGAGCATTCAGTATCCACTTATCCGTGCTACTCTGCCGAGAAAAAGTCGAGAAACGACGGATTTTACGTTTTGGCGTGGCAAGTTTTTATTCACTTGCTCTATTCTGAATGAATGATTGGAGTGCCACATAATGTTGGTTAAGAAGAAGAGGGCGTTAGCAATACCAAGACTTCTAGATAACAAGGGTCTACAGGGCATCCCAACCTCACAAAAGGGATATCTACGAAACTGTAGGAGATATATCAAAAGCTGGTGAGTTCATTCTATATTGAAGATTGAATGAGGTGCTGTGCACCTGATGATACATTGCAACTGCAACACTTCTGATTCCAGGAGTTTCCTCATTAACTGAGCCGTTTTCAAGATATTCGGAATTTCAAGAAATATTTTCATGAAAACATAAACAAGATGTTGACGGGAAAGGTTGTCGAATTGATACAACTTTTTCTGAAAAATTACTGTTTTTGAAATGTAGCATGTCGAAATTCAGTATTAAATATTGATTTTTTCTAAATGGATTATTATCTTATTGCACAAGGCACTATTTTTTCGACAACAAAATCGAATTTATACCAACACACTAAGATATGGGTAGCTATTTTTTTTCATACTCTCCTTTTCCACTCCACTAGTGCGAGAAGAATTGTTTTTCTTCCTTTTTCCTCTACAGTTTTATGTGCATAGTGGAACAGCTCTGGATATGAAAATAATTTCAGTTCCCGGGGAAATGAAAAATAGTTCAAATTTCGTTTCCATTAGTGTTGTTTCTATCAGTTATCAAATAGGAATACCAAAAATTGCTTCCAACAGCAGAGCCATCTTTGTAGCAATCAATAGTTTGAAAAAAATTTAAAAAACACGATTTCCTATAGAAATGAACTATAAAATGAAAAATAATTTTTCAAAAATTTGTATTAGAAAAAAATGTATCGCAATGTAAAAAAAGCATAGGGTGTATGGTGTCAATAGATTACTTGAAAGCACCTCACACTTTTTTAAATTGGTAATACATTTTTTCCATCCACAGTATTCCTAATTCAAAATTTGATTTTTTTTACTCTTCAGTTCATATTTTTTAAAAAGCTTGTTTTTCAATTTTCTAAACCATTATTCATTTCTCATTTTTAGATGGATTTTTTATAAGAGAGTGTTTTTTAGTTTTTTCAACTATTATTCATTTTTCATATCATATAATTGAAAACTGCAAATATTTATGTGGGTTGTAAATATTCAAGTTCAATTGGTGATGAGTGGGGTTTTACAGAGAAATGCGAACTGGCTCCTTCGCCAAAAAATTCGTTATACTAGGTCGCTAGAGAAACAAATCGTTAATTATGATGGTCCTAGTAAGGATATTGGGACAATATTCCCATAGCATTGCATAGCCATCGGTCCACAGGAGCATATCAAATGAATGAAAACTGCAAATATTTATGTGGGTTGTAAATATTCAGGTTCAATTGGTGATGAGTGGTGTTTTACCAAGAAATGCAAACTGGCTCCTTCGCCAAAATTTCGTTATATTCAAGGTCGCTAGAAAAACAAATTGTTATTTCTGGTGGTTCTTGTGAGGATATTGGGACGATATTTCCATATTATTGCATTGCCATCGATCCTTGATGAGTATGCAGAAATTCAAATCAATCCGACGTTTCAAAGTTGGTCGAAACCACGTTCAAACTTCCGTTACAAAAACAGATACATACCAAGCTAATGAAAGAGTGGTAATAGAAAAATTTAAAATTTACCCTCAAATCAATCTCATTACTCCTGCCCATCCAATCACTTTCGCGCAATTGGAATATCTTCTCCAGTTTCGTCGATATTCGTTCTGAGACTTTTGAGTGGTATGCCATACAAAGGTGAATTATACCTTCATTCATTAGATACGTTGGGAAGAATAAGTATGAGTGAAACATATCAGGCCAGCAAGAAATATCATGTTGACTCACCGATGTATTCGTTCTTCACCTCCACTAAATAATTGAATGATTGAATGGATATGTTGAACGTATTGGAGGTAGAGTGGAAAAGCAGCGTATAAATATTTGTTCCGTTGTTTTCTGGGTTTTCTAACCTAGCACAATATGAAAAAATAAGGATTGACAACATTAAGTTTGTAGTTTATATTATTATATGGATGATAAGCATTTGATAAAAATATTTTATTTTACCAAGCTTAACTGAAATCCCAAAGAGTACTAAATCTCAGATGGAAAACATAATAAAATATGTTCTCATATTCAGGGTACTCCCATTGAGTAAACAAGAGTTGTTTATTTCAATATATAAATGGTTCTTGTGGAAAATAATCATCGGTCCATGCAAAAAAATGCACTGTCGACTAGGAACAGGTTTCAATTAGAGAAATTGGTTGCGACGGAATATGAACTTTTCGATTGAACCACCGTACTCCTCACACTCCTTTCACAACTGATGAGTAGGGAGCCGGAAGTCGCCTGTCAGTTCATATGATTGGAAATAGAATTTGAATAACGTAATTGGGAGTCCGTCGCTGATCTTCTGTGATTTCTGGCTGGCTCGATATATATTTATTTTCCACATATGTATGATCAGCAAAAGAAAAGAATATCAACATCTCTGGCCTCGAAATGAGCAAATCATGTCTATATGTTAGACTCAGATCATTAATGAACAAAAACTGAACTGAATTTTCTGGATTCTTTGTGCACTTCAATTGTTTGGTTATCTCTTTATTCATTCATAATTTCTCTTTACGTACTGGACTATGGGTCATATTATTGATGACCTCTTTTCAGAAAGAAATATTACGTATCAATACAACAATTTTAATCGAATTCAAGAACTTTAGACACAAGAAGACAATCTATATGGTGTTCAAACGAATCACGTCATATTGTGATGAATTGGATTGAAAGACTTCTATCCCTTAACTTTTTACTAACGCATGTTGAAAGGTGAAATAACGTCTGCGTTCATAGATATAAAGGTACACCTCTTGTCCGTCTCAAGTGAATGCTGAGTGCCCTAAGTGTACCAAATTCAACGTTGTGAAACAGGTTCAAAAGAAAGTGGAAGATTTCGGAGTTGGGATAATAGCCTCCAATCTCGGCCACTCGATGAGGGCAAAGTTGAGAAAGGTGGAATACATGCGATGTATTCCCAAGTCAGTACGTTATATTCACGGCCAATTTCCCAATCCACATCGATCTGGGGCTGGACAATTCCTTCATTCAGTTATCCACGGGAATTGTGTGTTCACGCCATGGTTGAAATTGTAAAACTGTACGTTCTATCATGATAAATTGATAAAGTAAAATATTGAATGCTGTTATGTGAATGTATTTCGGGTAGAATGATGCACAGAATGCACTTGTGATTGCACTTGTAAATGAGTGAGTTACCAAAAAACGTTAATATCAATGGATGATCTTACCAAATGATTCAAGATATTTCGATCAACTGAATTATAGTTTTTATGAAGGTATCTTGTGTTTCTATCTTTTTTGTAGATATTTACACCATGGATATTTTCTTTCCCATATCTCGCCTGAATATCAAAGAAAATGTTAAACAATAAGCACTTTGCCATGGCCACTTTTTGAAGACTTCACGATAACGTGAGCTGATTTTTTTTGCGACGTTTCGTCTTTTATAAAACAACAACTTCATATTTCTATATGGGCCGAAGCTTAAGGATACCCTGTATACGACTCCATTTTCCATTGTGAATACAGCAACTTAGCACACAATATATGATTTAATAACCATTTCTGGCGCAAAATAAAGAATGATTACTTAACCTGCTTTTCTTCAATTTGTTGTCATACTAATACTGTTGTTTGGTAGAATTCTTGACATATTACCGTTCCTACTTTCACATCTTGTTACCTACCTGAATTGTGTAAAAATGGAAAACGCCACCTTTTCGAATGTTACATTTTTGTGCCAAAGAAATTGTGTTGATGCTGAACGTGCGTAATCTCATAAGTATCCAGAGAGGCAAGAAATCAATATTCAGACGTTCAGTTCTCAATTCGAAAGAATACGGATCATTTGAAAAACCTGTGATTTCCCAACCAAACAAATCTAATGAAGAAAGCCAGCGTGATGTGTTACAGGATGTTGTTGAAAATCCTGAGATATCCACTGGCACCACTGAACATAATACCGGGATATCCAAATCCACCACTTCATTTTAAGAAAAAAAAAATATCATCCATATAAATTAAGGATTTGTCATGGACTCAGACCAGGTGACGATGCAATGTGAAGAACATTTTGTAAACGGTACACTAGAAAATTTCCCTTTCAGAATAATTTTGTCTCATGGAACTGAGATCACCAACAATGGCATTTTAATAGAAGGAATGTTCATTATTGGTCACTACAAAATCCGCATGTACACAAAGTGTCCAGACATCAACATCGTTTCGATTTTGACATTTGGGTTGGGATTATCGGTACGAATGTTATTGGGCCTTTTTTCAACCAAAACAATTCAACGAAAAAGCGGTCATAAACTTGTGATACGTTGCTGTATTCACAATGAAAAATGGAGTCGTACACAGAGTATATTTTAGTTCCGGTCCATATAAAAATACAAAATTTGATGATGTTTTATAAAAGACGAAACGTCGCAGAAAAATCCTGCTAACGTTATCGTGTAGTCCTTAGAGAGTGACCATGGCAAAGTGCTATTTGTTTTACATTTCGTTTGAAAATAAAGCTTGAAGAAAATAAAAATGAAATTCTCAAATTTCGGTTTTTCTCGGACACCTCTGAAACTACTCTAATATTAAAACTTTCAGAATGAAAAATTATTAGGCACATGAATGCGCTACTTTTCTCTAATTCAACCGACCCCGTATCCCTTACCGTTTTCGATATCCCCATGCTGTTCATGAATATCTTGGACACACTGTATATTCTACTGTATGAATCAATCTATAAACCTAAAAAAGTGAATACCCCTTTTTCATGATCGGATCAGAATTTACGAAAATTTCCTCCTGCAAAGAAATGAAACCAGAAAATTCACCTCTTTGTAATAGTAGTTTGGAAAACAAAAATACTCTTTATAGTCCAAGGAATCTCGAACTCACGATTGCAATTTCGCTCTTGGAGACACTAATAACTCTGATAATTTGTTGAATGGTAATGGTTCGGACTTCCATTGTCTATATTATTAACTCAATTGAAACCTGTTGCTGAGAACGAAGGGATAAAAATATAAAAATTAAGTGAGAAAATCAAATCCCAAACGGAAGGTTGAAATAGATCTTTTGGTCAATAATGAAATTAAGGACTGATTGATCAAAGAAAATAATGTTGTTACGAAAAAATCGATAATGGAATATTACTCAAAAATGTTTGAATGAAAGAATGAATGAAATAATACTGTAGCAAGAAGATTGAGATATCGAATGTGAAATACTAGTCAGAAAATAAAAAAAAAAAATATTATGAATTGTGACGGGTTTTCCTGGGTCCAAACCCGCACAAGTGACGCTTACGGATAGATTTACAAATCTTTTTGTAAATTACAAATCGTTTTGTAAATCAATGCCTCGAGCGCCAGTTTTTTTACTTGGTATGCTCCAAATTCCCGGATAGCAATCAGATGGAGGTATCCAGAGGTCAGATAATTGTGACAACGGCAGAGTACTAATTGATGTAGGCTTTAATTACACCAATTTGCATCTAAATACCGTTTGCTATATGAAAGTTCTCGAAAGTATTTCGTTTCTACTTTCTTGAGACACCTTTGTACTCACTTGAGAGGTATTTCGTTTCTACCTCTCGACACACTTTTATTTCACTGATTTGTTTCCTGAAAATAGGTTGGAGAAAATAACGACCAACGATGTTCAGAAATACGAGTTTATTATATACTATCAACAATATTAAGTATTAGAGTTATAAAAACGGGGTTGGCAACAATGATAGACGGTATATAAACTTTGCGTTTGAACTGCACAGGGTCACTGAATTCGGAATTTGGTCGGTAAACGGTGAGTCGATACTTTAAAAAGGAAAACTATGAAATGTTGGCAGGTGAAATGTTTCGGAGCGGTAACTACGATAATCGGAAATGAAGTTGTATATTTTGAATTAACTAAACCTGGTTCTAAATGGCACTCAGAAACAGCAGAAGGCTGAACTGGCAAGAACCCAAAATAAAGATAAAACAAAATGATTGGTTCTAATTGGCACTCAGATACAGCGGAAGGCTGAACTGGCAAGAACACAACCAAATGAAAATTAAAACGGATTTCTTGAATCTCACAAAAATGATTGATTGGTTCTGAATGGCACACAGATACAGCAGAAGGCTGAACTGGCAAGAACACAACCAAATGAAAATTAAAACGGATTTCTTGAATCTCACAAAAATGATTGATTGGTTCTGAATGGCACTCAGATACAGCAGAAGGCTGAACTGGCAAGAACACAACCAAATGAAAAATAAAACGAATTTCTCGAATCACACAAAAATGATTGGTTCTAAATGGCACTCAGATACGACAGACGGTCGAACTGGCAAGAACGCAATCAGAACTAATTATTTCAAATAACAAATCAAGTGTCAGACTGTCGGATCTAACCTCAAAATGAATTTCGGTCTTTTTGTTGAATGAAACGGTCGGTAAACAAATTTCGGAGCAACTAGGAGCACAAGTAACTATCTGCAAGACTGAATCTTCACGAATGAATCGAATCGAATGGATCGAATCCCGGTAGTCCTCAGAGTCGGATATTTATACCCACCGAAAATCTGAAAAGTAGTGGAACTCAAATGACAGAGAGCACTGAGGAATTTCATAAAAACTACAGTCGGTTCGGCCAGTTTCAAATGTTTTTCAATATAAGGTCAATTGAAAAACTCTGTAAAGAATGTGTTTTTATATCAACGGTAGCAAACTAGGCTGATAAGATACCCGAAATGATGAATATTTTACTCGGAAATAATATTTTCGAATTCTTTGAAACATTTCACTTCTCAACAAATTATGAAAACACATTTCTGAATCTTTCCTTCCGATTATCTCAAGATTCTATACAATACATCATTCATTTCAGATAGATGGAATAATCAAACCTTACTCAATATGAAAATAGGCCAACCACAAACGCATGAAAGAAAATACATAACAAATACGGAGATGAACAACAATGAGCAGAAAATCATTCTATGTCACTAAATCATAAGCCAATAAAAATGAAATGAGTAATCAAAATGTTCACGGATAACATCATTCATTAAAAATAAATCAATAATACTTCTAGCAGTCTATCATATACCATATCGAATAAACCCAAGTGCTGAAACGGAATCTATATACAACATATATTAGCCAGGTCAGTCGACTTTATTTACAAACCTTATTACTGAAAATAATGACTTCATTACAGAATAAATGTTGAAATCAAGTTTCAATCGTCTTCGGGTTAGGACTGGAAACGATTGCAGATTTATTTCTTTATCTGAAATTTTTTGACCAATATTCCATATTCGATATTTTGTAACATTACATTATTTTAATTAACATTATTTTCTTTGATCAATCAATCTTCAATTTCATTATTGACCAAAATATCTATTTCAACCTTTCATTTGGGATTCGATTTTCTTAGTTGATTTTTATTTTTATACTTTCGGTCTTAGCAACAGGTTTCAATAGAGTTAATGATACAATGAAAATCCGAACCATTACCATTCAGCAAGAAACATTGTCAACCACATTTAAGCAAACGTCTAATAATTTGCCAGCGCCCGCTTTATTTCCTTGCCCATCCCTATTACACGAAGAAACAGGAAGACAGATGTATCTAGCGATAATTCAGCTCGGAAAACTGCCGTGCTCAATGGTTCGTATTCAATCACGAATCACGGGCGTTTAGTGTCCGCCCGGTGACTGATCTTTCGCCATCAAAAAACGAACTCTCAACCCGACGACCGCTCTTATCTGAATTGTTCATTTGTTTCATTCGGGAAGATCAACTCGAGTTTAAATTGAAAGTTTCAAAGTGATTTCATTAGCGTCGTTCTGCAGAGATTATGGAAGTTTACGGGAATTGCGTAGAATGAAGTTCATCGGACTGGAAACGATGAATTTTCGATGATTCTGATATTTCTGTGGATAAGGTTATTACGAGAAAGCACATTTATACTAATGAACGATCATTGTCATGATATATTTCTATGAATTGTCACACTGGGAAGTGTAACACTGGCGATTTCATTTCTTAACTCGTCTCTCTTTGCAAAAACTATTCATTCTCAAAATCGGTGTTTTATTTTACTTTTTTCACACGAACTGACTTCCAATCGCATTTCACAAACATGTGAAAGACGAGAAACTGACAAGCGATTTGATAAACAATCTTGATATTTTAAATTAAATGGGGATTTCCTTGTCTCGAAACTCGAAACAACATCTGTCAACTTCGGTAATGAATTTTTTTTAACGACATATCTCTGAAAATGAGTGATTCCAGCGAAAGATTTATAATTTGAGTCCCTGTCCAGGCTTCACCTTTGAATTAACACTCGATATCTCCACAATTTCAATTATGATGCAACTAGACGATTTTTGTGCTGTCCTTGGTTTTCCTTCTTGGGCTCATCTCTCTCTCCAGTTGACTACCCCTTGTGAACAACGAATGTGGTCCCCATTAGACCCAAACTTCGTGTTCACCTACGGTTTGCCGCTGGTTGAGTCTGACGTTGTCCTGAAGATGTACTGAGGACACGAGCAAAAGTTCGCTAATGTTTCTGAGTGCACCTCACAGGCCTTCTCGAGGAACTTACTTTCTACCTGGCTCCGGTGTTTGGATTGGAAAGTTGGGTTCTCATTAGACCCTAATTCCACTTCCACTCCCCCTGCTGGTGGAATTGTTCTTCCTTGAAAATTGGTTTTCGGAACGCACTCTTGAAATTTTCAGTTCTACTTCGAGTGTAATTCATAACCACAATAGTTAACTTCAGAACGTACCTCGGACCATTTCAAACTAGTCACTCTTCTGTCAGATCTCTGTCAGTGATCGTAAGTTGGGTTCCCATTAGACTCAAACGGTTGGTACACTTTCAGCATTCTTATAGTGGAGTTTCTGTTGGGAGATGGACCGAGAACGTACCTTTCCTATTTCAAACAATCTCAATTGAATAATTCTGTGCTCACCTTGGAAAGTTCTGATGTACTGTAGTCACTAATACGTCATTTGTCACAAAGTTTATGTTCCAAAATCATTTTGGACCTGAAGTCAATGTCAATTTTCACTTCCTGTCACCCCTCTTGCTCAGCATGCAGCACGTTGGGAATCCAAATTTTAATCTTTTTACAATGTTTTATTAGTAAAATTTCAACTGTCAACCCAAAAGGGCACTGACTTCAACTTTGATGTTTATTCAGTGTAATGTCTCACGATTATTTATGATTGTGAAGATCTTCCTGTAAATACCTAGACGAGTAAGTAATTCAATTCTAACCTTTAATCCACTTTTCGAGTATTACTTACTTGCAGGTATAGCACTGAAGATGGCTTAATAGCCGAAAGCGCTCTGCGATTTTCAAATAAATTTATTTACACGAAATACGACTTTCCCTGATTCATCAGACACGTGTATGCAGGACCAACAAATCTCACCAAAGATTCACAAGGTGAAGACCACAGAGCATGAGGCTATTCCGTAACATTTTGAAATTCAAATATTGTATTACTCGGTTTTTTAGGGTGCTCGTAGAAAAGCAACAATGAAACTTCTCATCAAGTTATTTTAGAGAAAGGAACATATCATTATTAAAACAATAAACATGTGTGTTCACAATCTCTAGGAGATGCTAACCTAGTGAAACACGCGTTTCTCTATCAGCTTTTCTGTATCAATTTCTCACCTTCGAAAGCCTTTAGTATCAGTGATAATGTCATGTTGCGAAGGTGCTCTAGATCTCTTTTTTTACTCCCGTTATTTTTAATGAGATATTTTGTCAAGTGGTTGATTTTTGAAAAAGTTTGTTTATGTTTTGACGCTTTCTGTTACAGAAATCATCAGTTCCTTGGAGAATATTCGCACAATCTTAAAAAAATCAATAATACCCACTGTGCACTTATGGAATACCCCAGAATACACCTACCTATATTACCTTACATTCCTTCCGACTGCCAATTTATTTAGCTCGTTGGTCAGTCAGTATCGCCTCCCCGCCAGAAACTCAACTGAATTCGTGGGTCCTCTCAGAGCACTCTTGATCAATCTCCGTGGATCTATGGATTTCGAAATTTACCCTGCGCATTCGCCAAATTTTGACTGCCCGCCGCTGGCCCAACGGCGAAAAATGCGACAAGTTTTCAGATACTTTTTACGAATTTGTGAAGTACCCTCAAAATGTACAGTGAAGATAAATATAAAGGTTCCGAAAACCAAAATTTCAAGAACTTGAATTTTTGACAGAAATAAAATATCGTTGTTCACAAGTTTTTTGAGGCAAATGCACTTCAATTCCTCATATTTCATAAATGACTTTGTCATACACCCGATCTTATCAGACATTTTTTCTTATACAATCATTTGAAACTCATCCACCATCTAACCCCTATCAGTTTTTAAAGTCTCTCCTCGGAAACTCTTTCAAGTAGCATTTGGCAACATTCCTTTGAGAGCAGAATATCAATGCTTTTTCTATACTGATTTGGAAAGATTGGATCAATTTTGATGACAAATATGCAGTCGCCGAATTGGAGTGGCATATAGAATTCAATTTCAACGGGGCATTCAATATGCAGTATGAATTAAAAAAGATCCACAGGAGAAATTTCAACGAAACCATATATTGAATTCTTGCTATCCCGTTCAAATGAAAACAGTTCAGCTTTTCATAAAACAGTACGATAAAAAAAATAATATTTATATCCTGTCCTATCAGGAGGAGTAATAAATGAAGATTTGTTTGGCGACAATGGGGATCGATGGATGGCCCGCCAACCATAATAGCCATAAAAACGCTTTTTCTTGAGAAAAACACATGATATTTTGACTTCAAACGTGGAAAATGCAATGCTCTAGGAAGCATTAAATCAAATTCGGAAACTTGCTTCCAATGCAGAAAAATTACTTTTAGTCCGCCAACAGTGAAAGTAGAACTAACCACGAAAGTAGGTAGGAAAAGAATAACAACTTTAATGTTCAATGTCAGTCACAATACTTCTTAAATTTCAAACGTTTGAAAGAAAGGTATGTTATCTAAATGAAACAGGAACCTTTCGCATAGAATGTTTGCGATCCAATGCCGTTTTTTACAATACATCCAATATCACTAATGGAATCCATTTTTTCGTGCGATTTCTCTGATGATCATTCTGAAATAAAAACTTTTCCTAGAGATCAATTACCCTAACACCAAACTGATATTTTTGCACTCGACGCGCGTTTCGCTAACAAGGTTAGCATCTTCAGGAGAAGAAAATTGATACTCAATCAATTTTCTTCTCCTGAAGATGCTAACCTTGTTAGCGAAACGCGCGTCGAGTGCAAAAATATCAGTTTGGTGTTAGAAAATTGATACTCAATCAATTTTCTTCTCCTGAAGATGCTAACCTTGTTAGCGAAACGCGCGTCGAGTGCAAAAATATCAGTTTGGTGTTAGGGTAATTGATCTCTAGGAAAAGTTTCAACTTTTACACCAAAGGTTCCAAAACTCATCGTTTATTCTGAAATAAATTGACTTTTTACGGTTTTCGATCTAATCAGGTGCTTGATTGACGAAGTAATTTTAATTCCTATTTTCACTTTCAAGATTGAACTTAATCATGACGTTTGAAGACTACTTTGAAGTTCAATTAAACTGACAGATACTCGCAGTTGAAAATAATTGAACAAATGCACAGTAATGGATTCACTCAACTATAATTAGCTTCATTAGTCTATCTGATAATTTCTCACTAGAGAGGCAAAACTAGTCTATATAATTTATCAAAAAAAAATCATATCATTGACAAATGTTTCCATTGCCATGGAAAAGATTTATTGCCTTATATTCAGGATACAGTTGGAAATCACAAATTCTAAAATTAGGTCATATATAACTCTATCTTCCGTAGCTGGTAAGTTTTGAATGCTGGTAGGAAATTGCGCAGGAGTTTGTTAATAAAAGTATTAATTCCATGAATGTTTTTACAGTTGACGAATAGGTGATTCAGATCAGAAATTTCATAATCATATTGGCATAACGGTAATTCAAGAATCCCAGTTTTATATAAATAAGCCGGAAAGCACCCATGATTGGATTTGAGTCGTGTTATAATAGTAGAATATCTTTTTGGGACATCAAATAAAAATATGTGAGGTAATCGCACGTTAAAAGGTAAGGCCTCGTTGATCCATCGCTCGCACAAGTTTCGACATCTGAGGGTTGACGTTCGTCAGCTGGTTAACGGAACGAACAATTTTAGAACAACTTGTTTGGGGAGTTCCGTATGCATGAGAAAGTAAGGGTTGGTGGACTTACTAACCATTTCTGACCACATTCCAATCTATTCTTCATTTACATTTTGTCTGTAGATACTCAGGAGATCATTGTTACAAGGAATTTGTTCAAAAGTTGTACAAGTTCGTGTTTCTTTAGCTGCCTGGTCTACCATTTCATTTCCAAGGATACCAGTGTGACCTTTGGCCCCGATAAATATAACTTTGCTATCGAAAAGCGAAAGCTTATAGAATAGATCCCCCATCCTACAAACACTGAAATTTCTGTACATATTCCATGAGAGATGCTAAATGCTCTCCAGCACCGATTTTGAATCAGAGATAATAACTGATTTGTTAAGTATCCTTCAATGAAGAATAAGATATAAATTACGAAATATCTATCGACTGGTCATATCGAAATGATATAACTCACTCTGTGATGTCTTTTCGAAAGCGTCACCATTTTCTAGAAACAATCGATTTTTCTCTTCTTCTCTCAAACCAACTACCACCGTAGTGCCGCTAAAACAAGCATGAAACCGATAGCAAAGTACCTTTCACAAAAGGTGAAGATGAATGAAAGATAACTGATTGAAGTAAGTTGTATTTAATCTCGAAGTTATCGTGACACCAATGTATCGATGCATATCCAGAAAGAGATTCACGAAATGATATGGAACGAATAGTTTGAAATTGGTCAACTTTCAGTCTACTGCGAATTCCTGGTTTCAGCTCATTCATTCTTTACATTCTTCTCCTCAAATGTGTAGTCTCAACTTTTTTATTTGACCATTTTTTGTTTCATATTTCAACTTTTTTTTTTATGAATTCACCAGTACGCCCTGCGTTGAAATGTTTATCCACGACTTTTGCAGACAATACCCTACAAAAGTCTGTTTGCTCGGCCTTAATAATATCCATTATTGATTCAGTTGATAAAACAACTGGTGGCGGTGTTCTGATAGCCTTAAGGAATTACATAAAATCTAACATAGTTAATACATCACTATTTGATTTGCAATTCCCTTCGATCGATATTTTAGTTGTTAAGTGCTCAATTGGGCATAAGGTATTGAATGTTGTAGCATTATATATTCCAGACAAAGTCAACATAGACGAATTTGAACTCTTTTTCGAATCTTTAGAACAGCTTGAAATATTCGAAAATCATTGTATTCTGCTAGGAGATTTTAATGTCCCGAGATTTGTTGATAGAAGTGCAACGGACAGAAAAACTGAAATTATACTTAACTTTCTGAGTCTATACAACTGTGACCAATTCAACAATGTACACAACAACTTGGGCCGACTCCTGGATTCGATTATATCTGCCGAAAACTGTCAGGTTGATCATGATGACTCGCCTCTCGTCAACGAGGATTTTATTTCTCTTTATAAAGAGTTGCTATCAACAAATTGGGATGAACTGAATTCTTATTGTGATGTAGACATTTTGGTTTCAGAATTTCACAAGAAGTTATATGAACTATTCAATAGACATATTCCAGTTTATGAGAATCATAAACATAAATACCCACCATGGTGTCATCCGATATTATTAGATATATAAAGTTGAAATCTAAATACCGTGAGAAATATTATACAACTAACAATGTACATTACCTGAACGAATTCAAAAGACTTCGGAAATTGATAAAAACGCAAATCAAACATGCTTACGATGATTACTTACAAGATGTTCAATTGGGTATATTTAATAATTCAAATATGTTTTGGTCTTATGGACGTTCCAAGAATAGAATGTCACGAATCCCAGGAGAAATGACTCTCGATGATAAAGTTCTGGATAATCCGCGGAGCATAGTTGATGCATTCAAGTCATTTTTCCAGAAAGTATACATACAGGACGATCCTAATAATAACACTCAGTCTGATAATTATGTGAACCACTACTACTAAAAAACTAAAAGACAAAATGACTTCTGGTCCGGACAATATTCCATCGTTCTTTGTTAAAGATTGTGTAGGAGTGAGTGTTAGCAAAACCGCTCCGAACAATCTTCAACATGTCTATTAGAACAGGGAAATATCCCAAGCTATGGAAAGAGGCAAGGATATGTCCTATATTGAAAAACGGTGACAAATCAAATATCGAAAATTATAGACCAATCTCATTAATATGTAATTTCTCGAAGGTATTCGAGATCGTTCTGTATAGAGACATATATTCTCCAATTCGCACCTGTATTTCTCCGTATCAGCACGGTTTCGTTGATAAGAGATCTACAGTCACAAACCTTATGGTACTGGCTCAGTTTGTCTCCAAAGTATTAGATAATCAAGGACAGGTTGATGTTATCTATACGGATTTCTCGAAGGCCTTCGATTAAGTTAATCATCAGAACCTGATATCATCAAAGCTGGGAGCAATGGGATTCTCTAGTTGTGCATTGACTCTTCTGCGTCACCATTTAGACGAGAGAACACAGTTTGTTTCATATAATGGATATAGATCAGATCCAATTGCTGTAACCTCCGGAGTTCCACAGGGATCCAACTTGGGTCCATTACTATTTCTTTTATACATAAATGATTTATGTGACTTAATAGACTGCCAAAAATCATGCTTCGCGGATGACTTGAAAATATTCACAGGAATACACAAGGTCGATGACTGTATTGTCCTTCAAGAAAATCTGAATCGTATCAACAACTGGTGCATTGATAATAGTCTTCTTTTGAATATAAAAAAATGCAAAGTGGTGACTTATTCTAAAAAAATACAATTATCGACTTTCAGTACAATGTAGAGAATACAGAGCTTCTTAGGTGCGATACCATCAAAGACTTGGGGGTGATATTTGACAACAGATTTACTTTTTCTGATCACATCGAGAATAAAATATCAGAAAGTCTCAGAATGTATGGATTCATCATCAGAAATTGTAAACATTTTGACAACATTGCAGCCCTCAAACTGCTATGTAACTCGCTGGTGCGCTCTAAAGTTGAATATACAAACTTGATTTGGTATCCATTCTACAAATATGATATTCAGAAAATAGAAAGAGTTCAAAGAAAGTTTCTTAAATTTTTTATATTTAGGACCGACGGGGTGTATCCTGAAAGAGGCATAAATAATGCAGAATTATGTAATAAATTGGATATTCATAGTTTAGAATTGATGCGGAATATAACATCATTGTCCTTATAGAAATTGTTGAATGGAAATATTGATTGTGCCGATATATTGTATCGAATCAACATCAATATTCCCCGTTTAACGTCTAGAAATAACTTAGTATTTCGATGTTCAAAGGCAAGAACAAACATTTTATTGAAGTCACCTGTGTATGTTATGTGTAATAATTACAACAAAATCTGTAACCGATGCGATATTTTTTCCTGTACACTGTATGAACTTATCAAAATCCCTTGTATTTATCTAGAGTAATTTTCCTTCTATTTGTTCTCATCTCATACCACGTCATCTCTAATTGTTTTATGTAGATTGCCCTGTTAATGGGAAACTGTTGGACAATAAACCTATTATTGTTATTATTTTCGTTAAAACAAATCTAGTCGGGTCCGTACTCCCCACTGCTCCGACCCAGTGGGCGAACGCGCTAGTATAATTAACCAATGACCACTCCCCGCACCGCGAGGTGAGTGGTCACTGGCACCGAGAATCGTGAGTCCTGAGCAGACGCAACGAACCGAGAATAACGGCCTTTTGCATGTGGCCGGCCAACATCTCTGCCGCATTACGGCATGCAGGTATGATCTTGAGCTCCGAGAGTATTATTATTATTATTATTATTCACTATTGAATAATGTGTCATTATTCACTGCTCTCAAATACTTTCTCGATTAAGCTATGATATTATAATGTTCTGCTAAAAACAATAGGTTTTTCAAAATTCTATCGTGTGAACCACCAAAGATTTTTAATCCAGTTCTAACCTACATATCAAAACAAAGAAGGCAAAAGTTATCTACACTAAGATATCGGTGACTATGAATGTGCGTGTCATATTGGAATAGCTTTTGAATCCAAACAAATTTGACTCGAACCTGTCAAGAGTATTGTATGATATATTTGTTGAAATAAAATAATAGTGTTCCCAAAACTATTTATGTAACGTAACAAAATTTTCCAACAAATAAACTTCAACTTTTTTTTAATTGATCCTGGATAAAGTATACTATTCTACTCGCGTGTAATTGCCATTATTCTATCGGTAATTTAGGCCACTCGCCTGCTGCTCGTGGCCGTAAACTTCAGCTCGTGAGTAATAGCTATCATTGTACGCTCGTTGAATAATATACTTTGTTCTCGTGTAGTTACAAATATCAATTGTCGGTTTTGTTTTGAAACAATAAAGCGAAAATTCAAAAATAGCAAATGTACTCTCTTCCAAAAATGAGTGTTTGCCCAGACACGAAAACAAGATCAATAAATTTATTCACTTTCTGTTCACAACTATGCGAGTTTCTCGAACTCAATTCTGGAACAGACCCCTCAAATAGTCCTTTTTTTCTGATCGTGTCCATTCCACATTATGTAATTGAAGATTAGTCCTCCTGAACAAAACGATACCGACCGCTTACTGTCGCCATAAAGGAGGCACCGAACTCCTCGAGGCGCATTGTCGTCCAAACAAAAGGATTGGAAAGAACAACACAACCAACATGCCAGCAGTCGTCTATCACTTAAACCGGAGTCTTAGTGGTGCTGAAGCTGAACAACAAAAGCTAAGAATGTGTTTCAATAAAAGAAAGCGTCGCCATATTCCACTGGGTTTAATAAAGAGGGTTTGACCTGGTGGACGTCCGACTCTATTATGTTCAGCTTTGCAAAATGAACAAGACTCTACGATGCTTCCTGGATTACAAGATGCATCATTACTACTGTTGAATGGGCCTAGTGGTCACAAAATCTGTTGGAGTTCGGTAGCGATGTTGAAGATTGCCATGATTATGAACGGTAGTGTAGTGGTTAGCATATCTGCCTATCAAGCGGAAGGCCGGGGTTCGAATCCTCGCCGGGCCACCGTGCTGGGTAATCGCAAGTTTAAAGGTAAGACCTCGTTGATCCATTGCTCGCACAAGCTTCGACTTCTGAGGGTTGATGTTCGTCAGCCAGTTAACGGAACGAACAATTTCAAATTTCAATTACAATAAATTAAGGAAAGTGGAACAAGATTATGTGAGATTAATACCAATCATCACATCACCTTTTTGCCGATTTAATTTCAATTTAGCAAAACTAACTTGGAAATATGCTAAGTAAGTACTGTTTCTCAAAGACATTATTTTGTGGTGGATAAATTTTTTCTTCGTATTTTTTGGTTTGTTAACCTGCCACGATCTGCAAAAAATTGAGAGTTAATGTTGAAATCTATACAAGTGTAGAGGGAAGATTTTCAAACTACGTAGAAAAGTTGCTACTTTAATTAAAAACAGTGCCTTCTGAATGAAACACGTCCTAATAATCAGCAACTATAACGCAAATTTGTCTATCACAAAAAAATGTTTTGGTTTTCGGAAACCAACCGAGAAATATTCGTGAATGAGTTTTGAAAACGGAAGCGGATTTGGTTTCCGAAGTAATAATAATGAAGCTACTTATTACAATTATTTTATAACATCAAATGTATAATATTACTATTACTATTAACTAGTAATCATTGATATGAAAAATAAACTGAAATATATTATTTTCTCTAGTACACTTTGTATAAAATTCAATCAAATTATTCAAAAACTGTAAAGATCATCATTTCAGTCTATGATTTATTTATTCTAGAGACGAAAAATCCAAATTTTTCAGAAGTCAATGTTCGTTTTAACAAAATTTGTACATATTTTTTGAAAATCTGTTGAAGTTTCACAATTTTTTATTTCTAACGGCAATTCATTAAAAGGTTTCAAGCATTTATGAAAAAGTTGATTTTGTCCAAAACTTGTATTATACCTTTTCAATGTAATATCAGTGGAATTCCTTGTATTATAATTTGTATTGTAGCTTGAAAGTTCTAAGTTGTCTCTCAGGTATTTGAGAAGCATGTCATTTTTCAATTTATAGAAAAAAAATATATAAGTTTTCAGATATAATCTCTGTTTAACACTCAAAATGTCAAGGGACTCATGCATCTATAATACTTTGAAATAGATATCTTTATTTAAAACTACTTTCAAAGCCCTGTTCTGCAATTTCTGTAAAATTTCCATCTGAGTTTTATTCAGTGTGAATAATATCGTTGAATAATATTGAAAATGAAGTTATATTTTTAATTCTGTTTCATTTGTTAAGTGTTTTCCAAATCTTGATAGTAATTCAGTTTTTATAGCAATTTTTCCTGAAATATATGTGAGATACCCATTAAAATTCAGTGAATCATCTAACAACACACCTAGACATTTGAATTCCGAAACAATTTCGATTTTTTCACTCTCAATGAAAAGAGATCTTAAATTTTGTACTGGTCTATTTGAAAGTAGCATGAATTTTGATTTACCTGGGTTCAGTTTGAGTTCATCGAAATTCAACCAGTTTTCTATATATTTGACATATTTCTCTAAAGACTTGGTGTAGTGAAAGTATTCACTCCAAATAATCAGTTCCGAGGAAGGGAGGTCAGCTGCAAAAAATGTAACATTTTTTTTCAACGTAATATGGCATATGAAAAAATTTAATGGTTTATTAATCAAACTAAATATTTGTCTCCCAGAAATATTGAATGTACCCTGGATTGAAATAGTTGTAAAGCACAAATGTAACGGAAACTAAATTCTCTCTAAAACAATAAGCCGCCAGACAATTATTCAAAAACGCTCAATACTGAACTGAATTCGACATGAGATAATATAAACCAACCTGATATGCATGGGGCATATGTGCAATGGACATATTGAAATTAGCCTGAATATTTCCCTCATATATAAAATGTCCCATAAGAGCAATTCAATGAAAACTTACAGCGGTAATTGCATTGTATCAAGTCACCATAACAACACATTTGAAACCGTATCGCTAGACGTCAGTAAACAACACGAATAAATGTCAGATAGACTTCAAAAATAGAAAAACCTTTCGCGTTTGGGTGAGTACTCCATACAATCTATAGAGGAAAGTATACTAACTATGACAGGCACATATATATACGAGTGCCTTATGTTTCTTTTCAAAAATCGAGATAAATTCCGGATACATAAAATACAACATAACTTAAATACACGAAATAAAAATAATAACTACAATACACCAGTGCATAGACTATCTTCTACAGAGAAATCTCCAGAATACGCGTGTATCAGATTTTTCAATAGGCTGTCAACCGAAGTCATACTGGTGGGTAACATAAAAAAGTACAAGCAATTTATATTGAAATTGTCAATAGAATCAGAACCATATTCGGTCAGGGAATATGTTGAAGAAAGTTGAAGGCCCCTGCGATGCTGATGAGACATTCATGAAGCTGTAATTTTTTTTATCAATATTGTAGTTTTTTTTTTTAATTTTTATCTATTTTACTCATGACATAGCTATCCCTATACTGACGATGTTTTCTTCAATCTAGTCATGATAATTGTATTGTTATGAATATGTATTTTTGAAAATAAAGCCACTATAACTATGACTATGACTATAAATGAACAAAAAATAAAATTTCCTTGAGAATTTCTTTATTCGTGAAATATGGCAATGAATCACATTCGTGCATAAAAATGACCAGATAATTTTGCATTCAAGCGTGATATCTTATACAAATTGCATTCGTTCATTTTTAGATATCACGATTTCACCCCACCAACAGTTTTCGAACAAAGAAATGCTTATTTAGTTTGGCGTTACTAAGGCAACACAGGTATATTATCGGAAATTTTTTCCAGCATGAATAATCTACAGAGAATTTTAGTGAAATTTTTTGACACAAGCAGATAGTATTTTGTTTGACACAACATGTCACTTACCCACTTTGAGCAGACCTGAACAAAATGGAACCTTCAAATTCGGAACAAGAGCAATTTAGCAGAGTAATGAAAATACAATATTAATCTACGTCTTCATTTACGAGCCACTAACACATCACAATTATCATGTTTGAAAAATGGAAATGTTTTCTTTGTTGCTTTGAGTACTGATCTTCTGAGGCCTTGTTGTTTCATTGCATTTCTATTCAGGACTTATTTTTTTAATCAGGTGAGCCTGAAATAAATAGAAATTTGGAGTTATATTCACTGTGGGCTCAGAATACTTAACTATACAGAAGCGAATCCAATGAAATATTCGGTAAAAGCCACGCCTTTCTGAGGTGCACCAATAAGAGCGTACTAAAATATTCTATTGCTTTTGCTCCAGTGAGTTAGATTAGGAAAGCTACCACTTGAAATTCCTCAGTGTATTTTCCTATTGTTGGTTATTGTAAGATTTCTCAGTGTACATGAAGGTGCCAAAGTTCGATCAAAGTCAAATATTTTAGGACAATCGTGCTAGGTTACCGTTTCGCTTCTGTATATAGTAATTGAGTATGCTGAGCTGTAGACGTAATCAGGTTTACTACTCTAACTCTTTAAATGCTCATTGCTGAACTGAGACTCACCAGAAGTCCAAGGCGTCATTGTGATTAGATTTGATTCATTCAAGTTGCATCTCTCTTTGTCGTCCACGTTTACTGAAAGGATCCACAAGAATGGTGGCAGGCAGCGATGACCTCGCACATATACACATATACGGTGTTGAAAATCTAGCTTATAATTTTATGCATTTGAAGTCGGTACAACTAATAACATCGGTAGTTTCTTGACCGGATCGATTCATTTTCTTAAAGTTCACACAATAAACTAAATTAAATATGACAGAACAAGGCAATTAGGTTTCAATTGCTGAATCTGTAATGTTATCCAGAGCCTATCTTGACGTATGTACAGCTTAATGGATCCATCTTGGCACAAACTCAGATACTTTTCCAGTAGCACACTGGAAGTGTAGACACCATGACGAAAGAAAAAACCCCCAGGAATAAATTACAACACAGTGAACACATATAATAGGTGTTTTCTTTTATCTCAGTATAATTCACAGAGATTGCCGGGCATATACGTTATTAGTTTTGTGACAAGATGGATTGGATGAGCTGTACTTTGAAAGGCTAAAACATGAATTTCAAATAATTCGTGTCTATAAGGTATGACATTTTCTTACCGAATACCACGTGTAGTTGAATTATCCTTGTAAATGTTTTCTTCCTCACAAATATTTACAGATAATATTTGTGAACTCGAAAATATTTCGGCTATAACTCAAGCAGTAGTGGTATTACAAGTGAAAACTCACATTGTTCAACATTTGATGAACTAGCTCATACTTGATGAAAATCAATATTCAACACAAATTACTACACTTTCCCATATTATTTTCACAGACAATTGGTTAACGTAAAGCGTTTTTATAACAGAGTAATCGAAGATGCTTCCCGAAACTTACAATCTTCAACAATTCTGAGTGAATCTTCACAGCTAACAGCATCACAAGCTTTTCCATACGGCGTGAACATCTAAATAAAAAGCCGATGTGGTTGGAGTTCATCAAAAAATTAATCATTCTGCAGAGATTCTTTGTCTGAAATGAATCCTTTGAAACTCGGTAAAAATTACAAACATTCGCAGCACTGCTCGTTGATGAACGCACGCGTTCTTCATGAAGTTATTAGGTGCAATATTGCCAAGGCTTGATAAAAAAATCTCATTTAACGGTTCCACGAGTTCTGATATGGAGCTTGATTAGTAGTCACGCTGCCTTCGGTTTGCGATAGGCTGTGAGCTGTTTGAAGAGATATATAATTATTATGAGGAAAGTTTTCAGTAACTTCGACGAATGGCAAGTTGGTGGAGTCCCAAGAGTGCGTTATCATAGGAAAAGCTTCCCTAATAGGTCGATTTATCGTTTGTATCAAATGTCAATCGCCCTCGGATACACACGACATTCAAGAATCTGATCCAGACTGGATAACGCATGCGCAGTTCAAAGAATCGGAAGTCGTAATTGTAGAATGGTTAGGGCTTTCGTGGCCGAGGTTTTTAGAATCACTACTTTTGTTCGTGTTCGAAGACTCTCGTTTTTTTGGAATTTCTTCCTGACTGTTACGATCTATCCTTGGGCTCGTTGATAAAAACACACGTTCAAGATCGGTAGATATTTTATTGTTTGGGGAACAGGTCAGAATTTTCGGGTTAGGAAAATCGATTATAATATTGAGGAAGAGGTGAGGATGTGGGTTACTGTGCTCGGCTCATGATACAATAAAATTGACGACTACTAATATTGAAACAATAGGGATACTTCCGTAGAATTGAACGCTCCACACATACATGAACTTTATGAAACTCACCCCTCTCTTGTCTGCGGTAACAACTCCCGGAACCAACCAATTTTTCAAATTTGTCAGAGATCCAGTAAAGAAAAGAAATTCCCCTGACAATTTTCTATCCCACTAAGGAAAACAAAAAATGATAATGTGCGAGGGGAAATAGCTCATTGATTCTTTCAAGATATATAATGACAGCCAGAAATAAGCTTTGTGAGAAAGCATCAGCTGATATTCGTGAGCACGAAATAGAAAGATGTTATTGGAGGCATCGGAATTCGTCATTTCGACTTCATTTTTACGTTGCAAAATCCTGTTTTGGAAATCTCGTACTGACGCAATATTGACTGGCATTCGCCACTCAACGCTAAAAGCTTTGTTTGATATGCTAAAGTTTCCACTGAGTTCGCCGAGTTTCAATAAGAAGTTCGACTTTTGTTTACTGATGAAATGAGGGAAGATGAATATCGAAGTGTTGGGAGTTGTGGGCAATACACAAGAATACCATTAACATACCACTTATTCCTCAACGATGAGATAATTCAATCCAGTAAAACCTGAATAGCATAGCTGGGCATTAACTCGTTAATCCGTTAATCGTTAATTAACGAAGTTAACATTTTGATTAACGGATTCACTTTTAAGTTAACTTTTAAGAAGGTTAACGGATACGTTAACTTTCGTTAATATGCAGAAGTCCGTTAATCGTTAATCCAATGCCGAATAGTTTCCACACGGCACCGTCAAGTGACGGGGAACGAGTGAAACAAAAACAAAACTAGATATATTTTGTCGAGGCGTGCGAGTGAGAAAGAAAACTGCAAGGGGATTTCTTTCATTTGATGTTTGATCAATTCATTACTTAGCGCAGGTGCTTGGGGTATGGTCCGATACTTACCGCTACTAACCGATTTTTTGACAGCGGTTTTCTGAGAAACTGGTAATCAGTGCCTAATTTCAGGACACATGTTAGTTTCAAGTTCAAAACAGCCAGAGAACTACCTATGGTGTAAGAAACTACCATAACAGAGGCATTCATGTTCAAAAGTATGAAAAATACTTTTGACATATGACAACAGCGGTTAGGTTTGAACAGATATTAACGAATTAACGATTAACGTAAACTTGCGTTAATTCTTCCGAAATATAACGCTTTAACGTTCAACGAAGCTAACTTTTTTGTAGCGGATTAACGATTAACGAAGTTAATTAGTTGATCAACGGCGCCCAGCTATGCTGAATAGTAACATTTATTCAAGAGAATTCTTCACGAATACGAAAATTATTTCTACTACAATGCTTACTCAAGAAACTTTCGAATATTCCTTTCTCTTTTTGTCCAATGAGAGTTCCATAAGATATAAGTCATAACATTATAATGAATATTTCCATCGTATGTTAAAAATCCCATATGAAGCGGGACATTTTCGATCAATTGCAGCAATAAATTTCCGGCGGGACATTTTCGGGCTAGTAAATACCCGGTAGGTATCGAAAGATACCCCCTCGGTCCGTGTATCTATAGTAACGATTTTTAAAATGTACATTTGTCATCTTGACAGGCATAAATACTGAATTTCAAACGTCGTTGTTTTAACTCCGGAAATATTCTACCGAATTACACTCGTGGATCAAAATAAACCTGATTATTTTTTTCACTTGTCAAAATGTGACGTTTTTGGCATTTCAACCAATAGTAGTGGGTTATTCTATGGTTATTCTAGCCAATCATTGGGTATTATACTGATAAAACTGCCTGGTCCTTTCGATTGTTTCGATAAAACGTTGTTTACCTTTGAACTGTCAAAACTATACAGTTTACCGCGTCGATTCTATTGAACTGGCTCATATTTATATAAATTATCATGAATGAAGAGGTACCTTATTATTAATAGTCATTCACTTTTCACTTTTTCAGCATAATAATAACATAACACATTTCAATGAACACTCAAACACGTAAATAGCTCATAACCCCAACTTTATGACAGATATAGCGAACGACCGATTCAAATATTTAAGGTTTCCTTTACTCAAATAAAGATGGTGTACAATCAGTTTTTATTAAATACAATTCATTTTTTGTTGTATGAGAAGAAACCGTTGTATGAAGATTTTGATACAACGACATAACGAATGATTTTATGTTCCTTCTGGCGCGATTTCCATTTCATAAGAACCTTGTACAATGAGAGGTGTGACGCCATCTCTTGGTATCGTCGGCAAGCATTATCATATTCAATGCGTAAGCATCATATCTCTTCTGGATCATAGAGGGCATACATCCTTGTTTGACATTTCAAATTTGTAAAATTTTCACCTTTTCTCTTTTCCTTCTTATGTAAATGGAATACTGATCAATTATATTGTTCTTCCTTCTTTTTGTTCAAAAAATAATCTCTCCAAATACAACTCGTTCTTCAAATTCAATAAGATAAATTTTCATTTTCGAAACACTAAAACTTTTTCATTTTGAGACAGAAGCATTCAAACAAACCGAATTAGATAAAATCACGAGTCCTATTTATCAATCGGTTTGTTTTCATACTTTTGCCAAATAAAAAAGTTTTTGTGGAAAATGAAAATTTATCGATTAAATTTGAAGGACCTTTGATAATTTTTCATTCAAGCATGTTGTCAGTTAAAAAACTGCATTCGGTTATTTTCAAATTCTGCTAAAAAAGCCCTCCTCCTTTCGACAAAATATGAAAATAAACTCATGCAATTTTTAGACAACATGCTTTCATGGAAAATTATCGGTAATGTTGAAGCTCTTGTGTAATTACTCCCGATAATGATATTCTATCATATCGTAACATTGCATTTGATATTTCAAATCTATACATCAACTTTTGTAGTTTATTAAATTTTAAACATTCTTTGTATGTTTTTTTCATTAATTTGCATAACAGTTTTATTATTTTTCAGTTTTTTTCATTGAGTTTTTCTACCCATTTCTATTTTTTTTTATTTTCATTTCGATGGCTTTATTTAATATCTATTTCGCCTAGATGAACATGTTTTCATTGAGTCTATCCAAAATATGTTTTATTGGATTTCCACATAAATTTCATTTCATTGAGAAGGAAAAAGGATGATACTTGTTATTGATCCATATTCTTTCATAAAAGTATATTCATTTGGTTTCATTTCTATGATTCGTACGTGGGTGCTAAGTTCAAATGGTGATGATAATGAAAAAAATTTCAGGATAAACAGTTCATTGAATTCCACAAAGTCATTTATATGATTCCTCTGTGGAATTTTCGTTTTCTGTACGTAGCTTTTACTAGCGATTAGATAGATATATGACTTGTATTCGACTGATTTAATTCATTCACCAGATCCTCGTAGATTTGATCCAGTATCAAATAAAGCTTCAATATGATTCAATTGGCGTGTTTCCCAATTTCTTTCGAATCCATGTGGTGAAATAAAATAACACGTGTATTTATGTGGTATGGTAAACGCCGAATAAGAGTCGAATGTGTCAGTTCTTATATTACGTTCATATTATCCGAAAGTAAAAGTACAGAATCTATTTTCCATTTGATGATTACAATATGTTACAATGAACTTTCAAAGAAAATATGAAGAAAAAAATTGAGAGATATTCTTTCATGAAGAGAAGAAACTTTGAATTCAGTTAGCATATTATGAAACAAATTAACATTTGTCTTTTTTCAGTACATTTCAATTTTGTTCATGCCCAGTTCATCAATTGGCAAAATCTATAATATGGGTGCGTTTTTTTCCAGGATCAGTGTGGGCTCTAGGTGAGACAAATAAACGGCTTTTTCCGGAGATGTTCTGGATTCGTATTCTGATAGTTAATATCAATTTCTACAGTCTCGCTACTGGAGAGAATGTGCTGAAGCTAATTTTCGTCAGTGTTTCAGTTTGAGCATATTACATTCTATCAGGAGTGCAGGGAAATGAGTCAAAAGAAAATGGATGCCAGTTTTGTACTATTGTATTTTATACAGCATTGTCAACGTTTTCATATTTGTGAAATAACAATGATTTTTTATATGAATTGCCAATCAGTGTGGCCAAGCGGTCTAAGGCGCGGTCCTTATATTCAATTTCTTTTTCACTGCTGTTTCGAACCGCGATCGGGACAGAATTTTTCTGAACGGCTCGGTGCGATAGGCAATTGTAAGTGGGATATCTAGATTGAATACATCAACCGACCCGGTAGCACTGTGGATTCTCCTGGGTTTCCCTACAGATAAAATTACGAATGTGCTACCGTGAAATTTGGTAAGACGCCCCAGAGCGTTTCGGCACCCATAATGATTAACCTACCTTTGCCGGCACAAAGCTCTGCCTTCTGGAGGAACTCAAGAGTGTCCAGCAGAGGAAAATATAAATATGACAATTTTTTTTAATATCTCTTCATCTCATATACTATATAATATTGATGTGATGATTGAAACAGTGTTCACCGTCAAAATGTACCCCTACATATTTTGCATTCGTTTCTACTGAATTATATTTGAGTATTGGGAATAAATATCAATCTTTTTCTGCGAGAACATTTTTTAAATTCAAGGGTAGATTATTATTGTTTCCCGACCATATTAATACTGAATCTAAATCTTTGTGTAATATATGACAGTCATGAATATCAGCTATTATTTCGTAGATGTCAAATCCATCAAAGAATAAAATATTCATGGTAAGGTATTCATGAGACAAAAAAAGAAAATGGACCTTAATCAGCCTATTTTGTATGTTAAAAAAACGAACCCTTTAGAAAAATCCATTTTTACAACAACTTGCCTATCGAATTGTCTATAAACTACTCTACATTGGCTCTCTGACAGAATTGCATGAGATTCCTCAATGGCAATTTTTTTATTGTGGAGCACCATATGTTGCTCATCGGCTATTTTATATTCCATCCTTTCCATATATGACATTGAATCGACTAATTTGATTGGTGCACAAATTGAAGCAATGGAACATATTTGTCTATCGTTATCAAGTCTTCATTATCATGAGACAGTCCGATTGCTCAACAATATCCACCCGCTACTCGGTTCCCCAAGGAAAACTGATTACAAACTTCCTTTTGAGAAAGTTCCCGCACTCGAGACCTGCAAGTGTCCGGAAATTCATCAAAAGTAAACTTGCCGAACTTTGAGAATGTTATTTGGGAATATAATATATACCTTGACTTCGTGAAAGGTAATACTGATATTGAAAGTTATCGCAGTTTCTTTTCGTTTTTTCTTATAATTTTATTTTACCCCCTTTCATGCATATATCTTTTCATTACATTTCAGAGTTCTTCAAGTTTTGTCGAAGAAAGTGCCGATTTCGATACTGTAAGAATAAACAGAAACGGAAAGTTTCAATATAACTTGAATAAACATTCCGAGTAGAATGGAGAGATTGGAAAAACAGAAATTCGAACGAATCTTAACTTTATTGGACGAAAGCGTAGAGCGGACATTATTTTTTTTTATTTCGACTTACAACTCGCAATTAGCTCAATTAAATCAAGGAAAAAATATATCGTGTCCGCTATACACTTAGGTACTATTGCGTTGATGCCATTCATCTGTTATGAAATGAATAATTCATGATGGAAACTCATGAAAACGTTATTGAAAACCCCTTTTTTGTTTGATTTTCATCAAACACTTCACAAACCGCTACACGTGTTTCTCTCAACAATAGATTCCTAAGACCTGTTATGGTACCATTTTTGTGTGGTAAATAATACGCCTTCTTACGAGGTTGATGATTACAATAGTACTCACACTACTAACAAATTTATCAAACAATGATACTTCGAGCCACTTTCTCATGGACCAAAATGTGTAGATACGCCTTTTTCAGCTTATCTAAGAACGACATGAACATTCAAGTGATCAATATCTATAAAGAATTTGTTACAAAAAAAGGATTATAAAATGTTGGCTCCTCTTCGTATACATTAATCGAAAATAACACTTCATCTCATCCGTCATACGGTAAAAACTGTCAAGATTAAAAAAAAAAAGTTCATAATAACACGTTACATAATACAGCAAATGGAAATGTAGCCATTACAGTTGTTTTTTATACAACATGTTATTCAATTCGTTGGGCCCTATGTACTAATTTAAGAGTCTCCATAGCAGTCGCGGATTCAGAAGGGAAGCGACCAACTTCGCAGCTTCTGATTTTCACATAATCACAACATAAAAATTATTGTTTCGTCAATAGAACATTTTTTTTGGCAACCAGCGAAAATCTGAACAATCATTCTTTGAACATTCGAAATTCCTATGGCAACAGCGGAGATATGTTATTCAATCCTCAGATTGCTTAGAACTCAACTCCGATAATATAATAATAATAATATATGTTCAGTGCAGTACAGATTCAGATAGACGCAAACAAAGTAATCCATCAATTCGTCAACAGAATTAAAGGATAGATAGAGGATAGATTTACAACCCCACAGCAAATTTGGTGCCTGCAATTTTTTAGTTGTTTCTAGGTAGTTTTTGAGCGCAGAATAAAAAATAACTGTCAGTTTTGGGATATCAAATATAGTTTTTGAGATACATTATATTGGCGCTTTTTTGAATTAACTCTTATCTTATCTTATTTTTCAATTTATATACATCTTATAATATTACTATTTTATCATTTACTTTTACTACGGTACTACCATTAAAGAAACAAAAATATATGTAAGGTAATTATCTTTATCACATACAGACATGAAAAATCAGGGATATACAGAAATAACATTCATCACTTATCACTTAAGATTTTTCCCTATCTCTTCCATTGACATCTGCATTAGAGATTGAGTTTTTCGAACCTAATTTTGGAAAAACGAGGTAATTTTCATCAAACAGATCCTCGCCTAGAATTTTAGTTTAGTTTATTAGGAGAACTATATCAATAAAACATAATCATTAACAGAACCAATAAGAAAATACTTCAATCAAATTCTACCTCACTATTATCACGACAATTGTTCATTATGTGTGATATCATGGAATATTTGGGATGGACCTTATGAAATTGAAAAGGGTATCCATTTCGTCTAACTCCTCGAAGATCAGAGAGGTCATGCCCAGAATCAAATGCTTGCCACTAATGAACATACTCCTTACCGACTCAAAAACAATTCATTTTGGAAAATGTGCTGGTAATAAATCATGCAAAATCATGCAATATTCTGAAAACAATACTAATATGGGAAAACCACGTGAGATCGATCGCTGTAGGTGCTTCCCAGAAACTTGGATTTCTATTTCGTGCGAAGAAATACTTCACTTCTCCTTAGCTTCTTGTGATCTAGAATGCTCAGATACGACCTGTCTTGGAATACAAATCTTATGTGTGGAGTTCGGCACCAAAACATTCATTGAGGCTTCTCGATTCTGTTCAGAAAAGCAATTCGTCTTGTTGGTGATTCTTGGCTCACAGACTCGCTCACTTCATTGGAACATCGTAGAAGGGTCGGAAGATAGTTTCACAGTCGATGCTCTTCTGAATTGTTTTCAATCGTTCCACGCTTGGCAATACCTACACGGATGATTCGAGTACAGAATTCCCACCCCTTTGTTGTGAATTTGGAGACCTGTCGAACCTCTCTTGCTCAGGGATCTTTTTTCAATAGAACAGCTGAGCTTTGGAACTCCTTGCCGAAAGAGTTTTTCCTTGAGGCTAACAAACTTCAAAAATTCAAAGTGAATGTTAATTCGTTTCTCCTGTCTCTTGATTCATGCGGTGTTCTTTGAACATTACAGGGCTTCCCCTTTCGTTGTGAATCTGCATGTAAAAGAATTATTACATTTGCAATAGATTGGGCCTTACAAGTTATTTCATTTTAATAGAAATCGATTAATTCTTGTTTCATTGTTTCAACTATCAGCAATGTTGATTTTAAAGAACGAAAAATACAGATTAATAGCGAATCATCGCATTACCAATATTATCCAGACCAACAATAGTGTTATTAGATCAGTGATAAATGAGGCCCGTATATCAACTTCCTATTATGATCAAGAATACCGACTGTTCCAGAAACTAGTAACAAAATTTGAAACGGGCCATTAATTATTCGAAAATGATTAGCCTGGCCCATCCTGTCTGGAACTCCATCTCATTCACTCCCTCATTTTGCGACCCCACAAGAATGTATACCCGACATCAGTTGCCACTTCAGCAGAAGCGAATGAATTTCATTTGCGGCCGATTGGAATACTAAACTACTAGAACTGTCATTCACAGTTACCCTTTTCAAGTTGGGATTGATTGAAAATAAGTTACTTAGTGAAAAGTAACCCGAAATCACTGTCCGAATGAGTTGATCGGTATCAATTGTGAACGAGTCACATAGAAGTCCCAAGTGGTACAGGGTCGTTCATTGGGTGTACAATAGATATTCATCAATTGAAATATTGATACATTGGACATCCAAATGGCTTTTTAATGAATATTCACTGTTTCGAACATAAATATAGACTGGACGTTGTAAAACGTTCAAATGGATTCCATGGTGCTTTCTGAAACATAAAGTTATCAGAAAAGACAAAAAATGTATATTAATTGGATTCATATAAAACCCATCTTTGAGAAAATAAACAAAACAATAAAATGAAATTCACTCATAGTCAACATAAAATAAAATAATTCTTTTCTTCTCCCACTATATTGAACCGTTTCATTACGTATTTCATAGCTGTTAGATAATGGCTCATTCAGAATACACTTGTATTCTGAATTAATGTAGGTCGCTTCCGGAAGTTATTTTGTGAAATGAAGGGATATGTAACATTTATCCTGATAAATTTGATCTCATGACTACATTCAATCGTCTAATAGCAAACTTTAGCGAATTTTCCTCCAAATTATCAATGAAATCGAATTAAAAATCATATTTTCAGAAAATTTATTGTTAACTGTTTTTGGATTGGTACTGAATCTATTTTATCCATGAATGGACAAGCAATTGTTTTACGTACCTGCTGACATGACTTGTTGTTTCGTGAATCATTGAAAATGGGTATACCGAAGAATTTGTGCTACACCACCAAAAATTACCACACAAGAATAGTGGAAGTAGGACAAGTACAGTACGCTAGTTACGTACACTCGCGAATTACCGCACACAGCTAACGCCTCGTGCTCGTGTGTAATAAGTTACTCATCCCCCACGTCATGTAATATACTATCATCATTCAACATAAACTTGGTGACATGAATGAATTTTCGAATTTCTCTCTTCGGCACAGCTCAGGCTTTTCTAAACTGGATCTTTTGTTCTTTTTCATGAGCAGCGACTGCAAAAATTCAATTTAATATAAGAGCTATAAGTTTACAGATTCTTCAATAATCAATTAACTCTTTAACACAATTTCTCTCGGCAAACGTTGGGTATGCAATGAAGATATTAGTTTGTTTTGCAACTGTATTGTATTCATCAGAGAGTAAAACCACTAAACTTGTGTGAATTGAAGAATCCTTGAAAGAATCAAGTTGGTAATAACGAAGGTCTCGGTAGTGTAGTGGTAAGCATATCTGCCTATCAAGCGGAAGGCCGGGGTTCGAATCCTCGCCGGGCCACCGTGCTGGGTAATCGCACGTTAAAAGGTAAGGCCTCGTTGATCCATTGCTCGCACAAGTTTCGACTTCTGAGGGTTGACGTTCGTCAGCTGGTTAACGAAAACGAACAATTTTAGAACAATTTTTTTAAATACTATGTTTTTCATTTCTTTCGAACAAACACAAAAAATAATAGACAAAATTATCGAAGGAGAAATTAATTTTTTACCTGTCCAGATTTCAACAGCACCATCAGCAGATATGTGTTAGCATTTTTTGCTGTTTTGATATTCGAGATGCAGGTGCCTGAAACTAGCGATGCGATTGGTTCTCCTGTGGTCAAACACCTTCCCACTCTCTTCATTTCAGCGGTCATGAACTACTTCACTATGTTCCGTAGGGGCAAGTATAAATGAGTGGCAAAATGTTTCCACCCGAAGATACTGAAATTGGTAAAATTGTTTGAATTCGCCTGTGCGAAGAATCCTCGAAAAAATCAGTTCTGTATATAGGAATGTTTTCAGCAAAGCTCCTCTCTATCATCTAACTTCAAAGATATACACATACTTTTTACAAATTCAAATCCTTATGTAGTTCATTCGATTATGAAGGTTCACTGGTTCAAGATCACATTAGCAATCGTCTTCCGCAGAACAGTAAAGGAAATCACAGAGAATTGAAAATGGCCAACCCAAGAATGATTTCACTGATGTTTGTTTTGGTTTTTGAACGGATATAAATGATGTCCTACACTAATTGAATTTCAATTCAAGCTTATCGAAGCGTAAATGTTGAATTATCACAAAAATGACAAATGAAAATAATCCTTTCCTTTTTTTTATCACATATTTATTACTGACAAGAGGTCGACTTATGGATATCCAGTGGTTATACATTTATTTGTGGAATATGTTCCCTATGGATGTCCGATGGATAAGCATTATGTATTTATCCAGAACATGTCCACTTGTGGATGTCAAATGAGTATCCATTTCATGTCCATGGATGCAGGTACGTATTACGGACATCAAATGGATATCTATAATCAAAGTCAAAGTCGAAATCAATAGTATTTGCGAGTTGTAGAAGCAGAGTCATACATTCCACTGGGAACAGCAAGATAATTCCATTCCATTGTTGAGATAACTCCCATCTTCAAAAGTACCTGTGACGTCACATCTACTACAAATTGACCCCACTTTGAACCACGTTCCCCAAATGTATAAGATTTTATGAATCAAAAAACGTTCTCATCTGAATATACGCCATTATTTTCCAATTAGTTCTATATAATAGTTCAATATTTTGATTCAAGTTTCTCAAAAATTGGGCACAATCGTAAGAGTGTTTGACTAGGAAAAATATAAAAAGTGCTCAAGAATGACGAGCGTGAAAACACTCTAGTTGCATCACAAAGTTTCCTCTGCGAAATGTTATCAAACAAGCACTTAAGCTTCGCACAAGGGAATACCAGCTAAATCAGGATTATTCTTTTACATGACATCGTTTAGTAATGATGTATTTCAGTAAACTCATATAGAATATATATCCGGTTTTTTTTTATTTTGTGAACGAAATTCTAGATACAGCTTTAGCGCCCATCACCCCTCTCAGAAAAAATTGAAAGTACCATCAATCAACTATGCTATATTCATTCAACCTGAATGACAATTTATTCTCCAGACAAAACAAGAAGTGGGTAAAATCAATGGTCAGCTAGTAGGCATCGTACATCCTATAGGCCAAAACTCCGCCTGATAAATTATTCAGGTCAACTCCCAAATCAGTCGAACTGGCCTATTGTTTTCGGCGTGTGTCAACACATCCGAATATATTGAAGTTTGGGAGGATCTTGTCCTCTCAAAGCTTTCATTTCACTATAGATCACACCCATTGAGTCGGTTTACTTTTAGCATAATGAAGTGAGATTCACCTTTGACCTAAGGAAAGTATTACATTTCCTTTGATGGATGTCCTTTTATGGTGAAGTTTGAATAACTTTCAAACGTTTGTCTTAATCATTTTCCTGCATTCATCCACAGTTTTTCTACAATAAAAAAGCGAACAATAAATGGGGGATTCGATAGTAGTAGTAGTATTAGTGGGATTCATTTTTTTTCATACAAATTCACATTTGTATGAGAATAGTCAGGCTTATCCTAGATTGTAATGACGAATTTCAACATTGAAATATTGCTTTCATTGAAATTAGGTAATTCCGAGATGTTTGTAGTCATTCTGATTCTCAAATCCCAAAACATATATGTATTTTTCATCAGTACCAAAATTATCGGGTTCATGTTCATAACGCCGATTTTGCATTGAATGTTTGAGTGAATTTTGATGAATAGGGTATCATTGGAAAGATAATTTTGAACCTTTTCACATGACATTTCACTCGACCCACTTTATTTCTGCAATTTCAGACTTGTGACACCCTTTCACTAGGGATTTGAAGGCAGTGGTTGGAAAACATGTGTCGAATGTGTTCCCTTGGAAAGAAAATTTTTCGTTTTAAATTTCAAGAAAAGAACAAAAGCTAGGTGCATACTTTCCATTGGTCCACTCTGTATATCTTTCATAGACGTTAAATTCATTCACAAAAAGAAAGGGTCTGTCCAAAACAGCTACTTCCCTGTTTAGAAATCAGAAGTTGGCAACTTTTAACTTTATTCTCATTACATTACGAATCATAGTGAAAACAGCAATTGCGCATGTGCAGTGACGTGTCATTTGACGGTTTTAGGTTATGTTATGTTTATTTTTGTGTTTTTATTATTAGTATTCAGCAATATAACAGATCAAGGTGCTTTAATAGAATTAGTTCGTCAATACGAACATCCTTGAAATGAAAAACATAAAGATTTCAACAACAGTTTCATAACGTAATGTGTGTTGCATGAACTGCAACATTTTCTTAGTGAAAATGTAATGATAGTGTAATGTAAATGTAATTATAATGATCGTTGCATGAATCTACCTTCTCAATGTTGTTAAATATCAGTTACTCAAAATCCCTATAGCAAATTGTACACCTTTTGTACGCTTGGCCCGAAGTCATATTGACAATTTAAGTCTTGTATAAAATATCCCATAAGCCGCCGTGATTTTGTCATTATGACAGCGAAAAAACTTTGCCCTAATGGTGGATTCATGCAGCAATCGTAACTCGGAAGTCGGAATTCGCAAGTCGTAAGAAATAAGTCGGAAGAAGTTCAGTCAATGACTTTCAATAAGATCGTTCATGCAGCTATCGTAAGTCGGAATTCGTAAGGAAAGTTGACTAAGTTTCAACTCTTGTGACTTACGAATTTTCAAACTGCGCATGCGTTATCTAGTTCGGATTGTATTGTCAAATGTAATGTGATTGGTTGTTCAAAAGTATGACCTCGCCAGACGTCAGAGCGACTGTGTCAAATCGACCAAATAGGGAAGCTTGTCTTACGATTGGACAGTTCTTAAGATTGTTACATGAATGCTGTATACTTTGTTACGAATTAAAACTTACGATTACCGACTTCCGAGCTACGATTGCTGCATGAATCCACTATAAGTTTTTCAGCGACAAAACAAAACGGAACCTAACTCTTGAAAGCATGGCAATCAGAATTGTACACAAATCTTTGACGGCGTCTTTGTCAATTTTTTACTTGCGTTGTCAAAAGAGTATATCTGATCTGTGAGAATGAAATATTAGAATTGTGTTTTTAACAATTGTACTTTTCCGTTGAATTGAATAAACTAAACTGTATTCATTAAATAGACGTACCGAATTACACTCGAGCTTTTTTTGGCGAAGAAAACTTGACATTTATGATTCGAGTTCAGTTGCCTTCCGTCAAATTAACTCAAAAAAACTGCCAGAAATTATTACTCGTCCTACGGTCTCGTTTTTTTTTCAGAGGCAGTTTTTTTTGTTGAGGCAACAAAATTCTCATCGAAATGTAAAGCTTACTTCGACAAAAAAAGCTCTCGTGTGATTATAAGTGAAAAATAATAAACAATCCAATTACAAAATCTTCATTGAGAAGGAAAATGTTTCCTTTGGATTTCAATATCCTACAACAGCCAACTGATCAACTGAAACTCTGTCGAATACGCCATCTTGAACCATACTCTTTTCATTATCTTTAGAACTTTCACGCGAATCGGAGCAAAATGCCTCAATCCTTTGTCTTATGAAACAACGATCAACAGCCTCCAAGATACCTGCTGCGACTTCACAACAAATCTGCTACGTCGTCAATCTGCGCTGTCGTTAAAGGGGATAATCCAACTGAGAAGTTTGTTATTGAGGTACACAGCTCCACTAAGTTATCCTTCATCGTTGTTATCTGTATTCCAGAATTGCTAATCTTCCGGAATACTCAGTATTATGATGGCGCTTTTCTTGCAATATTCGACACCTACAGAATAAAGATACCCTGCTAACTATTATACCATGTCAAGTCGAGAATAAAGCGATTCTCAGAATTAGTTCAGGATTTACCAATCAATTTTCGGAGTGTATCTCCGTGAATTTCTTCGTATAATTATGTTTGCTCATAGTCGAGAGGTCGTGGGTTCAATCCCCCAATAGGGCAGAGATTGGTGAATGGCACTGCCACGTCCTTCCGTTATAGACCGGGAGGTCATGACAGGTGACGTTCCACCATTTTTTCGTGCATGCAATTTAGGAAAATTCCGTGTTTTCAAATTGCATGCCGATGTGAAGAATTGAAGTTTTTGTAATAAAAACACTATGGGAAAATTGGCATGCACCCCCCGTAGGGCCAACGGTGATAAATTTCCCGAAAATTCTGTAAAATTCTAACACCGATTTTCCGTGATTTCAAATCACTCCTAATAAGGATGAATATTAATTTTATAACGGAATAATTATCTAATTCAAATGGCATGCATGTTGAATAAGCCCATCGTATTATAAATAATAATAAAAGTTGCAAAAAAACAGTGCAAAATTAGGTGACTTGTTTTTGCATGCAGTTTTGTATTTGATGAATTTACCTTATTTCAAATCATGAATGTAAATGGCATGCATGTAGCTACAGCCCAATACACAAAAATTGTGAAAAAAATGAATAAACATCAATTTTTGGACTGAAAAAAAATCTAAAAATGCCGTGACTTCTTCTTGTATACCACTTTGTATTTCGTTTGTAGATACTATTTTAAGTTGAAATACGAAATGGCATGCATGTAGCTCTATGAAAATTGTTTGAATAAACATTATTTCAAGTTGATGGCTGAAATAACATACATGTTATCACAGTCCAACATTCAAGAATTGTAAAAAAAATAAATTCAAATGACTTGAATCTCCCGGTCTCTAGTCTAAACGTGGCCTATCATACGTCGACTAGCACGAGAGGTTACTACTACCCTATTGTTACTATCTTTCTTCTGGAAAATATCAACTCTGACACCACTGTTACGATATATCCTTCCAAAATCCAACTTCTGACACTACTTTTACGATTTATCCCTGGGTTCGTCGATTAAAACACTGAACAACACTGAACTTCTTTTATTATAACTCTCTATCACAATACAATACAACACAATCAACTAAATCGCTCCGATAACTTTCCAATGCTCGGTACCAAAAATTCTACTTCCGTACAAAGCTCTGCTCCACTTAGCTCCCAAAAACTTTCACCACTTAGCTCTGAATAAAATTTGTCACTTAACTAACTCTCCGAATAAAAACTTCTCTCCGCCGCGATATCACGATACTTATATACCTGCGTACCTATCAGGAATCCTCGAGGGAAGCCCCGATGACGTGTCTCGAATCCTCCAGGCGGCAATCAACAGTTCTTGGAAAATGACGACGCGATCCCTCATCTGCGTTTACGATCTCGTCAGGGCCGGCGCTAGCACGTAACACTATGATAGACGCTATACACTAAGCCATTGCCTTTCCACCGTATAGAAGTAAACAACAAGTTCGCTACCAGTCGGCATGATGTATCAGGTCAAGATTTTATATTTAGCTGGGCTCTGGCAGCATGTGGTGCGGTAGGAGGGTGTCGGCTGAGAGCATTCTTGGCTCACTTGCACTCACGCCTCAGATACATCGGCTGAGCGGCTAAGAGATGGGAATATTAACGCAAATAGGGCGGCGAGTGAATTCAATAATAATACTTCATGTATAAAATAATGATGCTGAAAATGATTTTCTACTTTCATTTTTCATAAAAAATTTGAAAAATAATAAAATTATTAAATCGAACGATTTTTTTGTTTATTTAACCAATTGTCATAAAGCTACATGCATGCTATTTTGCATTTCGGCTCAAAAAAGTACATAGCGGCATGCAAAAAGAAGTCACGCCATTTTTTAGATTTTTTTTCAATTAAAATATTGATGTTTATTCCATTTTTTCACAATTTTTGTGTATTGGGCTGTAGCTACATACATGCCATTTACATTCATGACTTGAAATAAGGTAAATTCATGAATTTCAAAACGGCATGCAAAAACAAGTCACCTAAATTTGCTCAGTGTTTTTTGCAACTTTCGTCGCGCATGCCTCTATTTTGCAACACCCTGGTGTGCATGCCAAATTTCCTTCTATTGAATAATGGTACGAATTAAGTATTTTTTCAATGGCATGCAGTTTGGAATCACGGAAAATCGGTGTTAAAATTTTACAGAATTTTCCGGAAATTTTTCACCGTTGGTCCTACGAGGGGTGCATGCCAATTTTTCCATAGTGTTTTTATTACAAAAACTTCAATTCTTCACATCGGCATGCAATTTGAAAACACGGAATTTCCCTAAATTTTTTTTCAGGTTTTCACAACCCTTTGATCATCTTGGGCCGCTGCGGGGTGCATGCCATCAATTATTAGAGCTTCAATTAGTTTGAACTTCCGTATATTACAATGGCAAGCAGTAAAATATCACGGAAAAACACGAAAATTCGCTACAGAAAGAAAAGCGTTTTTCCTTATGAAGAGGGCGCGCGGGGGGGGCTAAAAACTCGACTATCTTTGATATTTTAGGGTTATTTATCAAGCCTTAAAAAGGCATGCACGAAAAAATGGTGGAACGTCACCTGTCATGACCTCCCGGTCTAAATGCTTAACTCCACACATGGGACGGGGCCTTCATTCTCGCATGTTGACATTCAATATCACATGCGCCAAAATCAGTGCATTGCTTTTATTATTCTTGCATTGAAAAGAGATGGGGGTATTTTGACGCACGCGACAGTGGGAAGTAGACATTTGAGAATCTGGCTCCATTTCTGATTTGTGATCAGAAGCTGACGGCATTAATTACCACGCTGAACCAATATTTTGTAGAGCATATTCTGATTTCAGATGGTTTTTATCTGATTATTTTTTCACTTGTCAAAATGTGACGTTTTTGGCATTTCAACCAATAGTGGCGGGTTATTTTATTAATCATCTATGGATGTTTATTTATTTCATTTTATTTATACCTTTATATGTATAAGTTCTTATATCTCATCTCGTACTTACATACAACTTTATTTATACGTGTGACTTATCCAGACACCAAGGTGTACTTGTGATCAATAAAGATTATTATTATTATTATTATTATTATTATTATTATTATTCTATGGTTATTCTAGCCAATCATTGGGTATTATACTGATAAAACTGCCTGGTCCTTTCGATAAAACGTTGTTTACCTTTGAACTGTCAAAACTATACGATTTACCGCGTCGATTCTATTGAACTGGCTCATATTTATATAAATTATCATGAATGAAGGGTTACCTTATTATTAATAGTCATTCACTTTTTACTTTCAGCATAATAATAACATAACACATTTCAATGAACACTCAAACACGTAAAGAGCTCAAAACCCCAACTTTATGACAGATATAGCGAACGACCGATTCAAATATTTAAGGTTTCCTTTACTCAAATAAAGATGGTGTACAATTAGTTTTTATTAAATACAATTCATTTTTTGTTGTATGAGAAGAAACCGTTGTATGAAGATTTTGATACAACGACATAACGAATGATTTTATGTTCCTTCTGGCGCGATTTCCATTTCATAAGAACCTTGTATAATGAGAGGTGTGACGCCATCTCTTGGTATCGTCGGCAAGCATTATCATATTCAATGCGTAAGCATCATATCTCTTCTGGATCATAGAGGGCATACATCCTTGTTTGACAATTCAAATTTGTAAAATTTTCACCTATTCTCCGTTCCTTCTGATGTAAATGAAATACTGATCAATTAAATTGTTCTTCCTTCTATTTGTTCAAAAAATAATCTCTCCAAATACAACTCGTTCTTCAAATTCAATAAGATAAATTTTCATTTTCGAAACACTCAAACTTTTTTATTTTGAGGCAAAAGCATTCAAACAAACCGAATTAGATAAAATCACTCGTCCTACGGACTCGTGATTTTATCAATCTGTTTGTTTTCATATTTTTGCCAAATAAAAAAGTTTTTGTGGAAAATGAAAATTTATCGATTGAATTTGAAGGACTCGTGGTATTACCTTTGACAATTTAACTCATGTATAAAATATCCCATAAGCCGCCGTGATTTTGTCATTATGACAGCGAAAAAACGGAACCTAACTCTAGAAAGCATGGCAAACAGAACTGTAAACAAATCTTTGACGGTGTCTTTGTCAATTTTTCACTTGCGTTGTCAAAAAAGTATATCTGATCTGTGAAAATGAAATATAAGATTTGTGTTTTTAACAATTGTACTTTTCCGTTGAATTGAATAAACTAAACTGTATTCATTGAATTGTCGTACCAAATTACACTCGAGCTTTTTTTGTCGAAGAAAACTTGACATTTTTTATACGAGTTTAGTTGCCTTCCGGCAAATTAACTCAAAAAACTGCCAGAAAAAATTACTCGTCCTAAGAACTCGTAATTTTTTCAGAGGCAGTTTTTTTCGTTGAGTGCCAGGCAACAAAATTCTCATCGAAATGTCAAGTTAACTTGACAAAAAAAAGCTCTCGTGTTTAAAAAGTATTGCTGATCATATTTGGGGGCATCTAAGAAAATAATACCGTTGGAATAGGAACTTATTAGACATCGATGGCCGATAGGTTTTCCTCCAGAAATCGTAATTGAAAACAACAATTCATTGAGTGATTTCCACCAAACCGTTTACGAAACCGCTACATGTGTTTCACTATGATATAACACCTTCAAGCGTGTTAATAGCACTGACTGAAAAAATTTAAATTCACCACCAGTAGAATCGTGCATGATTGGTATAAAAGGTTCAATGTCAACTCATTCATCAATTGCATATCAAGTTGATTGACAGTATTTCCTATAAAGTCTGCGTGTATCGACCGTAGAATCTCCATAAGGCACAATGCATGGATTTCCCACAAAAGTTCCAACAGTGGACGGCCCTGTCGTCGCACACGGTCCCAATAACGTCATGTGATGAGGAATATTTCAGTCAAAGAGCCGACGAACTAGGCCACATTATTCCATTAGGTTTGTTCGCGTTCTCAAGGAACCTGGTTCAGGATAACTTCAAAGCAGTTGTACTGGTTGACTGGTCTCAAACTGTCCTTCTAGTCCAGTCTATGACCATTTTTCTGTGTATTTATCCCATACAGCACCGATTCGCATGAAAATTTGTATTCAGGATCTACATACACTCTTTTCAAAATCTACCCTGTGCCGAGGGTTGCTTTCTCCCTGGATTGTTTCGGAGTATATCTTTGAAAAGGTTCATGCTGAAAAGGCTCAAAAAAGATACTTTGCGCGAACCCTCACAATATTTAACTGAACATATCTTACTCTATTTTCATCCTGCAGAAAAAAATGAAACACCGAAATTTTCAGAGAAGAAAAGCCTTCAATTTTGTATTCGAGAAAATTTTGCATGTGATCAATACTTTTCGAGTTATTTCGAAGATATTGTGATTTTTCGCTGAATTACGTATATGATTTTTTCTCTTCAATCTCAATTTTTTCCAAAACTACGTACTTTCAATTGATGAAAAACTCAGGGCTCATTATAAGAACATGAATGAAGTAAATTATGGAGTAACAACGATTTTTTTCAGAGGGGGGGGGGAAGAGAGGATGAGTTATTCATAATTTTTTTTTGAACGAAAAAATAGGATTCAACATTATTTCCTTCATACCTCGGTCAGTTTTGATGCTAGAAAGTTTTATAAATAACAAAAATAAAGGATTTCAGAAGGACTTCAGAAAAGGTCCAATTAGTTTTTACCCGAAAAATGCATTGGTTTTTGGTTATTATATCTAGAAACTTTCCATTTTGGCGTTTGAAAATACCAATCAACTTTTCACAAGCAATTATTCAGTTTGTAGTGGGTTTGCATGCATCACAAATAAACAATCGCCTTTGTTTTTCCAAAGACTATAATTTTGCTGTCCGCAGGTTTTTCGATTAGATGCATTATTTTCCAGTTATTCGCGAGAAAGCATCTGAAAATGTGTTTTTTTTACCGAAAACCGACAATTTCACTCGCGAATTAGTCGAAAAGTATTGCTTTTCAGAAAAAACTCCATTGAACAAAAAGTGCCTAGAATTAGTCAATCTATTGATTTCCGCACTTATTTCCAATAAAAAATTTTTCACCCCCAAGAAGTGGTGGCATCCACCCCCACGGAGAAAGCAACCCTCGGCACGGGGTAGATTTTGGAATGGAGGGTAAGTAGAACCTATATCCAAATTTTCATACGAATCGGTGCTGTATGGGATAAATACACAGTTTACACTTTTTTCACCGTCATAGACTGGAAGTTTTCATTTAGAAAGGGGACAAGTCTATGGTATACAATTCGAAATCGTGAGTGCTTCCCATTAATTATACGTTACACTTTATAGGATGGCTCTCAGTTCTTTATTCATATTCTCATATAATGTACAATTTTCATTTGTACTTGTGATTTCACATGATGAGGAATATTTGAGGCATCGATAAGCTTCACAATACTTGTGTATTATATAATCGTTGGTTTCCATTTTCCAAAATGTTTATGGAATATTCATTACAACATCCATATTTCTATCTTCTCGAATTCTGGTTACTCGGAGCGGATGTGAGGATTTCGCAAGAGAACTGATACATTAACTTTCATCTGAATAACTGAGGATGAACAAGAGATCAATTCCAGCATATCTTTTATATGTCGTGTGGGTTCGATGATTGGTTCCAGCGAAACAACAAAGGGCCAGATGTAACCTCTTTGATAACCACATACTGGAGAAATTCACAAGTCAAGAAACTTCACACAACTTGAGAGGCAATCCTTATAGTGGTTGTTTGTCGAGAAATTCTTGGTGACAAACGAGATTAAATACTTTGAAGATGTAGACTGGATGACAGTAGCTGCAATATACCCAAGTCGTGAGCTGGGTAGCCACAATAACTACAACATAATATCCTCAAAATAAGATAGCGAAGATTGTCAGATCTTATTGATTTATAATTATATATATATATATATATATATATATATATATATATATATATATATATATATATATATATATATATATATATATATTCCACAGCTAACGTTTCATTTGCTCGAAAATGTTTGACAATGTTTCTTGCTGGGTGGTATTGATTCGGACTTCCATGTTCCATTGTTATATTTTCAATTCTATTGTAACCTGTTGCTGAGAAAGAAAGGATGAAAGTATAAAAATACAAATCAAATAAGGCAATCAAATCTGAACAAGAAGGCTGAAATGGATTTTTTGGTCGATTTCAAATTAAAGTTTTGATTGATGAATATTACCATTACAATGTTTATGTTTTGGTCAAAAACGCTACACCTACGGATCACTTGATATGACATCCAGGAAAATTCATATTCCTGAAATTGGTTTACAGATGGCGGCAAGCGGCAACTCTAGACACGTGACATTATGAATTCTGACGAAATTTTTCTTAGCGAATTCTTTTGTGAGAACTTATGCAGAGTCAGTGTATTACTTTCTTTTTTCAACACTCTACATAATAAAGGATAAAGATACACGAGTTCTGTCCAAAAATGCACAAGCTGAAAGTTTTCCTAAAATCTGATGAAATTCTTCGAAATATCGGTATCGACGTGAGAGCTAGTGGAGTTGGACCACAGAGATGGAAAAGTAGTACGTCAATATAACGTTTAGTAAGCATCAAAGTTTTTATTTCTAAATTAATTGAACCCTCCACGGTCCAGATCATCCTGAGTAATTTCAATCAATTAGGGAGAGTGCTGTAAAAAAACTGTGGGCCACAGTAAACAAACCCAAAAAACACCTCAGTTACCTCTGGCTGTGAAAGTTTACTTTCTTTGATCAAAAGATGACAGGATTCGATTCTTGCACCATCTACTGGAAATCGCAGTAAACTCCCTGGATATGATTGACTGTGTCTAGAGCTTCGACGCACCAGGACTATATGCATCTTGAGTTGCACAATATTGTTGGGTTCACCGAGGGGAATTGTGAATTTTTTTGCAGCTGCTTTGACCGCTGTGAGCTCCCAGATGCGGCGAATTATTATTCGATTCTTGATATAAGTACAGTTCAGATATGGTGTGGAGTTTAAATTTCGGATTTGACATAAAAAGCATGGGAATCCTGTCAAATTTTTCTTCCTAACCGCCACCTGGAGCTCAAACCGAACCTATAAAAATGGCCCTTATTAGATGTGTGCGCGTTCTTCGAAAGACGTTTTCAAACCAGTCAGAAGTAGTCGCCCAACTAACTACTGAAAATGAAATCCCGTGAAACTTGTCACAGTACAACTGTCCAACTGGTTCGAACTTATCCTGAACCAGGTTCCCTGAGAACGCGCTAATAGTTTCCAATCGCATATCATTAGTCATCGCCTACTGCGGTGGCTCCAAAATATTTATGAAAATGGGAATAATTCGCCGTGACATATCTCACATGAAAGTATACACTCTACCCCTGCTAAATTTCCGTTCAAATCTCCCGTGAAAAATTACCAGCATCTACGATCCGTCGCTCGGATCTCGGTTAGATAAAAAAACGCAATAATGCGGATCGATTTCTGCACTCTGACCGCTATAAATTTTTCTGATTTATGGACATGAAAAATTGGCCGTATATTGACTTTGGCCAAGCCTTGTCCATTAGCGAGTTGGAGAAGTAATGCACGGTTTTCGAACGTTTCTATACACGACAGTATTTCGATGATTATCAACACTCCGCATCTGTTTGAATGTGTGAAAGAATCGTCAGAGGTGGTACCTGATAATTTCAAACGAATATAGGTATGTAGATGGAGTGAAAAGCGAATAAGTTATTTTCAATCAACTACTACAATATGGATATCAAATGAATAATAATAATGTGACGAAATGTCCTAGCGCCGGCTCTGTCGCTAATAAACGCAGAATAATATAAGGGGTCGAAGAACGAACGTCATTTTTCCAGGAACTCGTAAATCGCGTGGAAAATTCGATACACATCATCGAAGATTCTCCATAGGGGCCGTTCATAAAATACGTCACACTAAAATCAGCTTTTTTTGACCCCCTTCCCCTCCATTGTCACGCTGTGTCACACTTTTTGTGACCCCCCTAGAAATATTTCGTCACAAAATCTAAGGACACCCCCCCTGCTGAGTATGATAAATTCTAAATGATAGTACACAAATTCTGAAAATTAAAAATATTTATTTAGTTATTATAATAAAATTTCAATTTATTAATAAATATCTTTCATAACGAACATATAATAAATAATAAATAATATTTCTATTATTCAAGAGTCCAAGGATTTTCTAATTACATAATCAGAAGATTCAATACTCAATAACACAATGAAACAGTGAAAAATCGCTTTATTTTGTTTCATTTGTATAGTGAAATACAGTGTACTGTAACAAGATTATTTCGCTTTCTCAATTGAAAATTCATTCGCAAAGATGGAGTCACTATAGATTTGATCAAAAAATCTGACGAGTTGAAGAATTCGTTAGAAGATGTCGCACATGTAGATTTCTACCAAAATCTACTGAAGATTTCTTTCAAACCAAATTTTTTCAATTTCTGTCAGAAATCTACTAAAGAAGTAGATTTCTACCGAAAGTGGTCACGCTGGCTTCTAGCGCTCATGTCAAAAAATAATAAACGGCGAACGTCACGTTGCCGTATACCCCCCGCCCCCCCTTGTCACATCTTGTCACACTCAGCCAGACCCCCCCCCCTTGTATGCGAACGTATTTTATGAACGGCCCCTTATAACTATTTGTTCACCTTGATAGTCTATTTAATTTGATGACTTGTGGGATAAACAAATGGCAGCATACCTGAACATCTATATGCTTGATCTTTTCGAAAAATTTGCGACTTTTTTTCAACAGCAGCAGACTTATTTCTGGAACTGAAAATGAGAAATTCTTCATGCCTTTTTCATAAAACAGTTCAGATGGTTAGTCTCAAACAAGTTCCAATTGTCGTTCTTCGCACTATATAAAACCGAAAATGCAAAAGAAATAGTTGAAAACAAATATTTCATTGAAAAAAATCGAAAACAAATTAAAGAACAACTTTGACTGATCACAAAACGAAAAAAACCTCGTCATAAGAGCATCAAACCATTTCAAAGTGAAATTTATCAAACTTCGATGAAATGTTTCTTCTGATTTGAAAAAAATCGTAATTCAACCCCTGTATATTCCGAATCAAGGCACTGAGACCTTTTATCTTCACAAGTTTCAATAGGTACACTTTTGAACAACATATATGTTGAAAGCTCAGTTACTTTCACTGAAATATTCCTACATGAATGTTGTCGGTTGTTTGAGAGAATTTTCTTTACACTTTTTGTCGAAAAGTTTTCGTAGAAATTCCCAGTATGAAGTCAGAGTTGATTTTTTTTAGTTTTACTAGTGGCATTTCTACGCTTTCGTAGAAGGTATTCAACTCAAGAAGTGTATGCCGCTAAATTATTTTGTTTCTTTGGTTCTTCTGTTGTTTGTAAAAAGTATTACTAGTGCAAACATGATGAAGATCAGCCTGTATGAGATTATGTGCGTGTTTCCATTTGAACTTTTTCAATATAGCCTTGCATAAATCATAGACGCACAATTTATCAGCAGTTAGAACACCCACTGAATGCAGACAAAATGTTAATGCTATGACCCGTCAGCTCGCATAAAATATCTTCCCGATAAAACTGGAAAGATGCATGTTGCTCTGGCGATAAACAGAACGTGAACGTGAACTACTGCACGAGATTTATATAAAACTACGTTTGAAATAGCTCGAGGTCTACGGAAGCTGGACAGTTTTGTTGGGGAAGTAAAAATATTCGACATAGTCGATGGGCTTACTTGAAGACTGGCGTTAAATCAAATCATGTTTTGAACAGTTTGTTCAGGCTAGTCTCAAACTACCTACACAGTAGGTTTTGGCTGGCACCTGCCAGAAAACAACTACTTCCCTGGCTAATACCACGACGGGCATTGAATGATATTCAACCTCGCTAGGGGAATGAGCGAATTTGGTTTGTTTTTGGAATACCTCGTCCATAACTTCGTTGTTCGCATCAGCTTTGGTCGGGGCTTGATACTATGAAGGATTTCGATTTTTAATTATGGAAAGTCATCGACTTTATGTTGATGATGGCACTGCCTTGTACTGACGAGTGGCCAAATATACCGAAACCGGTCTAAAAGTGTGTCCGTCCCTATGAATGAAAATCAATTCCTTCATTATTTGTATCGCCAAAAGCAAATGCGGGATTTTCTCCTGTGAAGAAACCTGCACTGGCATCGGTTGGATATAACTCAATGCCCGTCGGGGTATTAGCCAGGGGAGTAGTTGTTTTCTGACAGGTGCCACCCAAAACCTACTATGTAGATAGATTTTAGACTGGCCCGAACGAATTGTTCTAAAGACCATTTGTTGGGGAAGCCCTAATTCAAACTCAATTTTGCCATAATCGGGAATAGAGAGAAGGAAAGCTGAATTTAATGTGAGGGAGAAGTCTACATCTGTTTGGCGGTTGGAATTTTCAAAGTAGTTGACACCTATCACAACTAATCAGTGGATACACAACGATCAGTATCATAATCATCGAAAGTTATATTAGGCCTATTCCCGCCATCTTACGGTTCGCCATATCACTATGACAATTTTTGAGGTATCAATTGTTACATCAATCACCGACACGTCAACAGTCACCCAACGACCTTTGCAGATTTCGATTATATTCAATGGCATTGTAAAAAAAATGGCACTACTTGAATGAGAGCACTTTCCTAACTTACGAACCATGATCGTGGAACAGTTAGATAGGTTCAATTTCATATTTTCAAAAGTCATATCCCAGGTAGCACATCATGTTTTTTTTTTTAATATTTGCAGATTCACACGAAGAACACCGCTTGAATCAAGGAACAGGAGATACGAATTAACATTCACTTTGAATTTATGAAGTTCGTAAGCCTCATGAAAATCCTCTTCCGGCAAGGGGCTCCAAAGCTCAGCTGTTCTACTGAAAAAAGATCCCTGAGCAAAAGAGGTTCGACAGGTCTCCAAATTCACAACAAAGGGGTGGGAATTCTGTACTCGTCGAGTCATCCGTGTAGATATTGCCAAGTGTGGAACGATTGATATCAATTCAGAAGAGCACCAACCGTGAAAATATATAGAAGAGAGACAAGTCTCCTACCCTTCTACGATGGTATAAAGAAGTTAGCGAATCTGTGAGCAAAGAATCACCAACAAGATGGATTGCTCTCAGAATAAAATCGAGAAGCCTCAATGAATGTTTTGGTGACGAACTACACACATGAGAACTATATTCCAAAACAAGTCGTATCTGAGCCATGTAGATCATTAGAAGCTGACGAGAAGTAAAGTATTTCTTCGCACGAAATTTATATCCAAGTTTCTGGGAAGCACCTATAGCGATCGATCTCACATGGTTCTCCCTTGAGAGATTATCACTGATTGTAATTCCTAGCATCGAGATACTTGACTTTGTAGGAATAGTCACTCCTAACATCTGAAAACCGATTTTTTTCTGGGCCAATACAGAGATTTCGTAAGTGGAAGAACTGATATTGAAATATGACAGATTGACTTTGGAAACACGATAATTTAATGTTTTTTTTCCATTCAACATTGTCTCAACGATTTCCAACATATTATTTGGTGCGTTATTAGAACATTATCGGTTTCATTCTTTGTCATCAATATCAGAATTGAATTGAACTGTCCTATACTTGATGAAAATCCATATTTACCACAAAATTCTACAGTTTTATGTACGATTCTCAACAACTTTGGGTTTACAAAACTGCGACGCGTGTTTCCACATAAAACAGTTTTTCCATGCAAGTTGAAACCGTTTTGAGGAAGCTATGTATAGGGAAACACGTTCAACAATGGATATTCCGATATCGTTTGCTTATATGTTCTAAACTACATTTTCAACATTAAAATTCCAATATCTGTCTTATAATGATTGGAAGAATAAAAAACAATATTACATTACCCACATGAAAGTAATCTATATGTTGTGAAATATTTTCAAAATATCCAAACATAACCGAAGAATATCCCTCTTAGCAGGAACGTGCTTAGCATATATACCACAAACAATACCTATAAAATATTCCAGATATATTGTGCTAACAACATTCAATGATCTATTATAATCTTCACCTACCTGTATTCCATCTAAAAAAAAATCACTCAGTATTTTAACTGAAGGGAACCTCAGAAAATCCGTTCAAGAGATTGATGTCGTTATATTCAAGTTACAAATGTTGATGGAAATCATGCATAGTACTTGAGCACTTGCTAGAAAAACTATATACTAAATTTATAATGAGAAGACAAAATTATTATCTGGGTAGGAAGACTTTGGCATAATACTTCAGAATAGATAGGTATAACAGTTCAGAGATTAATTAAATATTTCACTCATATCACGAGTGGAATATTCAAAATATGAGCCGACGTTTGCTTCACAAGCAAATTCTATAATACTAGGTGATTGTTTGCTTGATCCAGCTAGCTTGATTACTTGATTGTATCTGTTATTAAAACAGTGGTCAGTCGGTAAGTTTTAAAGGAATATCATGGCAAACTATCGATATTCCTCATATCTTGTAAACGCTGATTTCAGGATAAAATTTGATATTCATTCATTGGAGAAGTTCTAGGAAATATTGTCTATTAAAATTATTTTATTGTGCAGTAGAATTGAATTTGTACCCATTTTTGATGATTTTTCAATGATCCAGTAATATACAAGATTCAATAGCACACCAGAATAAAATAAAATGTACCAATCATTTTTGATATCTAATATTCTATTGATTAGCCTAGGTATGCTTATAAAGATGTCCTCGAAAGGAACACCCATATTATTTCGATTTTTCTTGATATAACTGATAGAAAACAGGAAAATGCAGTTGGATATTCGGCTGAAAGTTGAAAAAACTGCAAATGTATCCCTTTATTGGCGAATAATTCAATGGTGTGCATTCAATGCAAATTTTCCAGCTGATTCTCAAAGAATCTTAGTGTTCCATTTTTGTCGTTTGCATCGTTTATAGAAACACTTGTCATCAAACATTCTCAATAAAAATACGTGTACTGAAAATCACACTGAAAACGTTATAATAAGCAACTCAGTATCGCAATGGAACTTTTCCAATAAATTCATTATCATTTGAATTTGCACTCTTTATTCATCGGTTGCCAGACTAACCATTCTCAAATACGTCAGAAATTCGAAAATGAACATACAATTAAAAAACTGTTTCCTAACAGTCTTTATATTTTCGAAAATAAGAATATTTTCAAGAGGTGTATCAATTTTATTTATTGTTAATTGCTAGGGATTACTGTGAAGTTGATAATCTGGAGGTGTGAAAAATGTAACTCTGATTCATATCATCCAGGAATATCGGTTGAAGTTTTTGTTGAACAATTCAATGCAGGATTTATATTGACTTCTTCAATGTAGCTATTGAACCGCTTGGTATCTACTGAAAAACAATAAACCTGAATATTAAGTTGACAAGTCTCGCACATTTCGAACGTTTAACACCGCCAATATTTGAAACAATCACTTGTGATTCTAAAAATTCGATTTTCATTTTCACTCATGAAACGCTGCAAAGTTCTGTAATGACCTAACTAGTGAATTTCGATATTACTCAATTCACAATTAAAACAAAAATTGAAATTCATCAAACTCATATGTGGAAGAGCGATATTTTGTATTTATTGGGATATCGCTTTCAATCCTTTTACAAGTTCGACTCACAAGCATATCATGGTTTAGGCAAAACATTAAATAAACAACTGTATCTTTTGTTGCATATACGTCGAATATTTCTTCTAATAATTATTTTAAGTTCCGGGGTAGGTAATAGTAGGATTCTACATTGAGTTTTCGATACCTAGCCTACCACGCAACAGAGGGAGCGCCTATTCAACACATTCACAAATGTCATTACATCATTCCATGTATGTGTTTAGGTTACATATTTTTTAACAAATTAGTGGGATTTTATAAGGTATCGTGATAGAAAGTGCGGGTTATGTTTTCGACCAGTGGAACTCTAGTCATTCCTTATCTTGCGATCACCAGCATTCTGTGATAAATTAGTGTTAAGTGTCTCGTAAATTACTGCAAACATAATCGACCCATACTGCCGCTGTCTATCAAGGTATTCAATGAAAACATCAAATGAAACGAAATATATCACCGACACCGGTCGTCAGTTGTTATCAATAACAGCGTAGTGTATCTCTGTGTCCATGAAAAAATTATCGCCCGGATCAGATAAACGAATCGACAGTATGGATGCCGCGGTCGAAACAGAAACCCCTCAGTGGAAAAAAGACCTGATAGCTCGCCTGAAGAATCAAAATAAAACGGTGGCCACGGTCGGCAGCGTAGATCAACAGCTGTACTCATCCCCTCAATACTCTTCGAGCCGAGCGGGCCATCAACCTATCCTAACGTGCAAGAGTGAGTCAGTAGCGTCTGGTGTTTCGAGTTTGTCTGGTGTGGCCGTTCAGTGTGATGTGAATTCTACGTGTTCGTCAAACGACAAGGCGAAAATGGTTCAGGAACGGGTTTGGGTAGACAACGATCACGAACGTTTCGGTGAGATGGTGAGTGAAAACTACGGCAACAACGGGTACCACAAAGACAACGATTCGGACTCGGAGGACTTGCACTACGGTCCGGGCATCGTCAAGAAGTTGAAAAACAAATACCTCAGCCTGGCGCTCAGGGAAAGCGTGTCCAGGCCTACTATTTTGCACATGAGAAAAGCCGCGTCTCTGGAGAATATCCTAGACGACGATGTTCCGGAGGCGAAAAGCGGGAACAGGAATTTTCAATCCAGACTGAGTGACGGTAGCAGGAATGCCCCGAACCGGTATCGGAATGCGGGTCGACAGGGCTACGAAATGAAAAGAGCCCGCTCTGTGGAGGCTATATCGAGGATCGACAACAACTTGTCTGCGGTTTCGAACGAGGTGCGCCCCAATCGCCAGTCGCTGCACGAGGAAATGCTTATCGCCGAAGGAAATGACTATCCCCGCAGGAAAGTCGATAAGCTGGAAACGAACACGGAGAACAAGTTCAGTCCCACGACCGGCTACAGAATAAACAGACCGAAGAGAATACAGCCCGTGATGAACGAGAAAGAAAAACCGCCGGCCGACGTCGTGAAACAGGCCAAGATGATTTTCGAGAGGAGGCCCGAGCAGCGCACCAGAGCGCCCCCTCAAACGGGAGGGGTAGCAGCCAAAGTCGACAGCTTCAACAACATCATCGTGAAGGCCAAGGTCGAGGCCAAGGTGTCCAAGAAACCTCCGGTGAAGGGGAACAAACCAGTACTTAACGATAAATTTATATGTAATACTCGCCCAGTGGCCAAACACGTAGTTGTAAGCGAAGAGAAACACAAAGAGAGCCAGCCCAAGAAGAACCTGGAGTTCAATAAAGTGCCGAAAAATGACTTCAAAGAAGTGCCTTTGCCGAGTCCGATCCCGGACGTATCTAGAATCGATTTTCCCAGCAAAGGAGAAACAGAAAACGGTAGCGTAGTCAGTAACCTTTCGGAAACCCCGGATCTTATCCTAACGTCTAGTCCACTGCCGATGCTGTCTTCGCCGACGCATAAAAGGAACGTAACTGAAGATTTTATTAAAGAGGAAATACGCAACTGTAGCCCTGTTTTCGACAATAATAGGCAGGGCAGTCCTGTACTGAGCCCCAAGAGACTCACGAGTCCCTTATTGAGTCCGAACAGAGTGAAACCTGCTAGTCCTCTTTCCAGTCCTAGCCTCAACAAGCCCTCGAGTTTGAGTCCGACGATATTCAGACCGTCAAGTTTAGTGTACGGGGACGATGATTTCGATTCACCTGGCTTCAAGAAAATATCGCCAACGAGCATAAACAATATCTCCAAAGAAGCCTCAGGGACCGCCGTGTACAACTTCACCAACAAAACGGTGAACCAGGGCCATCTCCCTGTCGCCAACGACGTTTCAGTTTCTAACGTCAAGACGCCTCCGACGCAACAACTGAAAATCGAGGTTAACGGCCATAACGAACCGAAAATCTCGACCTCCGCTCCCAAGTTATTGCTGCAAAAAACTCAGAGGCCGAAGTCGCCGCCTCCCCCGCCCGTCGTCCCTTCGAAACCGGAAAAACAATTGACTGTGACGGAAATCGAGAAGAATTCCATAAACATCGCGAAAAGCGAGGGCAGAATCTCGCCGCAACCGAACAAGTCTAGTTTTTTCGCGGACAGTGTGGAAGTGGTGAATAAAAATGTAGTGCCAAAAAAGAACAGGAGCAAAGAGCCTGTGTCGAATACGGCGGTGTTCAATTTCACCAACAGGAAGGATGTGCCCGATTACATTTCCAATGACAGGTCAAGGTCACCGAGTCGACCAGAGATGCCGAAGGTAAGTACCTGTTGATTCAAAACGATTCAAAAGATGGATGAGAGATGTTGATTTTTTTTATGATTCTTGGAGATAAGTGTTGCCATGTATACTAAGTTGTGGAGTATCAAAAACCGAGGTGGACTCCATTTAGCTGTTAGCGCTTCCTTACCGACTTGATTCATGCTCTTTGATCTCTTGTGTCTTCATTGTGAGCGAATAGGAATAGAACCAAAAGTAAGAGATGAAATTGGAACCTTTGGAGTTAAAGTTGAAACTTTTTATAGGGATCAATTTCCCTAACACTACCTGAAGTTCAAGGTATATAAATAGCTAACCCTAGTCCTGCCTTCAGATTTAGTATCAATTATTTCGAGAATTATTTCCTCCTGAATATGCTAACCTTGTTAGCGAAACGCACGTCGCATGCAAATGATATCAGTATGGTGTTACAGTAATTGATCTCTTCAAAAAGTTGTAAGTTAAACGAAGTTAAACAAAGAGCCCATTTTTTTTAGGTGTGTCGGAGTTTCTCAACATCCCTCGTCACATCTGAAGCAATAAAGCTTTTCATGTTTTCCAATTCTTTGAAAATAACCCCTGAGATTAGTTGAAAGACAGATTCCCATGTCCTGTGATCAGTACTGACATAACTTAACTGTAACAGCATGTTCCTCGTCAACACGGGTGTGAAGTTATCCACATCCACAACATACACTGAGAAAAACTCGGAGAAAAATATATTGAAATTTTTTCAAATTCTTCTAGAAATCTGATATACGCCACGGTATTCAATGTGATGCTTCTTTCGATGAACTGAGTTGAAAATCTGATGATTATGGATCATCTATTATCTGAATGGGATGTGAATGGGGTAGTAATGGGGTTCGGTAACTTTGAAATCTCTATTTCGAAAAGTTGATATTGTACGCCATTCATTTTAGGATATGTTATTCCTTGAGGTCAACCGCATAAAAAAAATACCATGTCGGAGTTTTCCAGGCCGTCTAAGGGGGTGGAAATGGGGTTGAAAAACTACGAAAATTTCTCTTTCGTGAACTTGACATTGTACGCGTTTCATTTTCGGATATGTTATTCCTTGTAGCCAAGTACATAAGAAAAATACCATGTCGGAGTTTTCCAGGCCGTCTAAGGGGGTGGGAATGGGGTTGAAAAACTACGAAAAATTCTATTTTGTGAACTTGCCATTGTACGCGTTTCATTTTCGGATATGTCATTCCTTGTGGCCGAGTACATAAGAAAAATACCATGTCGGAGTTTCCCAGGCCGCCATAAGATGATGGATATAGTTGATGAATTAAGGTTTTTTTCTAGAATAGCTCACAGGTAAGAGAGGTCTGATCGGAATTTTTCAATCCGGCCCAATTTCAATGAAACATAATTACACTTCGGGTTTCGGGGGTGATAAATAAATAGAGCTAGGTTTCGTTTCATTAGAAAACGGTGACATCAAAAAATATTTTTCATATTTCATCAGCATCTGAAAAAAAAATTCAACAAACGACGATTTATATCGTCGAGTGTTTTGAAAAACAAAATTCAGAAATTGTGTCACTCGAAATGAATTTTTATCTCCATCCTCTCAAAAGGGTTGAAAAACTCCGACATGGTATTTTTCTTATGTAGGTACTCGGCCACAAGGAATGACATATCCGAAAATGAAACGCGTACAATGTCAAGTTAACGAAATAGTATTTTTATTAGTTTTTCAACCCCATTTCCACCCCCTTAGACGGCCTGGAAAACTCCGACATGGTATTTTTCTTACGTACTCGGCCACAAGGAATAACATATCCGAAAATGAAACGCGTACAATGTCAAGTTCACGAAATAGAATTTTTCGTAGTTTTTCAACCCCATTCCCACCCCCTTAGACGGCCTGGAAAACTCCGACATGGTATTTTTCTTACGTACTCGGCCACAAGGAATAACATATCCGAAAATGAAACGCGTACAATGTCAAGTTCACGAAATAGAATTTTTCGTAGTTTTTCAACCCCATTCCCACCCCCTTAGACGGCCTGGAAAACTCCGACATGATAATTTTCTTATGTACTCGGCCACAAGGAATAACATATCCGAAAATGAAACGCGTACAATGTCAAGTTGACGAAATAGTATTTTTATTAGTTTTTCAACCCCATTTTCACCCCCTTAGACGACCTGGAAAACTCCGACATGGTATTTTTTTTATGCGGTTGACCGCAAGGAATAACATATCCTAAAATGAAAGGCGTACAGTACAATATCAACTTTTCGAAATAGAGATTTCAAAGTTACCGAACCCCATTACTACCCCATTCACATCCCATTCAGATAATCTGATAATCCATAATCATCAGATTTTCAACTCAGCTCATCGAAAGAAGCATCACATTGAATACCGTGGCGTATATCAGATTTCTAGAAGAATTTGAAAAAATTTCGATATATTTTTCTCAGTGTATGTTGTGGATGTGGATAACTTCACACCCGTCTCGTCAACAATCTGATTACTTGAATCTGGAGATGAGCATATGCCAGAATGTATGTCATTAGAAAAAATAAATATAATAGGAACGACAAAAAGGTCCCTTAGATATTGGTAAAATTGGACAAAACTTGCCAATTAGGTGGCAAGTGTTCAAATGTCTTTTCTACAACGCGAATAACACTACTGATCTGTAAAAAAATATTCATTTTTGATTTCATCTCCATCGTCGAAGCCATCGTTCACAGGTCAGTTTGTAATCAGGACGTACCTACTATATTTAAATTTTTTTTGCTCGATTTTTTGTTGATACCAATAATTATATCTCAAAAATTAAGTACCTATAGAGTATTGTTATAAGAACTTAATACTCATTCAATAATGCCAAATCACAAAACATCACAATAAAATCAATATTCCGGCAAACACTCATCAAATCAAATATTTTTTGAAGATTTTCTTGCCGAAACTAAGTAAGTATCAGTCTTTGTCAAAATACTATTATTATGATTTTTCGTAATTTGCTCGGTAATTTGATATTATTGGATATTGAGTTCTTGTTACAATACTTCATGATTTTTAGTAATTTCTCGAATAATTTCCGGCATTATCAAAAAATTTTAGAATTTTTTCTCGAGTTTTTTCTTTTCTTAAAAAATTGAGATTGGCATACTCAATAGTTGTGTAATTTCTGCTCGAGTTTTTGCTATCATTGGTTTTTCGACTAAACTGACATATACTGGATGTTGTCTATTCATCGTTTCAGCTCTTTTTTAGTAGTCTCCATTTTTCAAAATGGCCAAAAAATAAAAATTCACTAAGTAGTAGGTCATGACTACAAATCCAGATAAGTATATTTTTTTAATATTTTAATAATAAAAAAGGCATACAGTAAAATTTCAATATTTATATAAAATCATAATTCAAAAACAAAACAATTAAAAAAAATCCACTTCCACTGGACGAAGAAAGTTAGGACCTTTGTTTTGAAAGAGTTTGTGGCGAATTTCCAATTTGAAATACATTTTGTTAGCGACAAATAATCCTGATGACAACAATCTTCATGATCTGATAGACATCTGATATGTCCCTGGTGGGTGTTAGGGAAGTTTTTGCAAATGAGTCAATGACCTCGAACTGACCGCGGAAACCTATCCGAACAGATACACAGACTGGACTGGAGTTTCGCCCTATGGGGCTCATAAGCATTCGAACTCATACCTCCACGATCTTACGATGAGTGTGAACTCACCGCCATCTCGTGGTGGATCGACAAAGCAAAGGATCAAGAGGTTGTCAACAAGAGTGACAACAACACACGAGAGTTATGGCAGAATACTTCGGTTATCAGACGTTCCTCGTGAATCTCGCAATTTGTGGCAGATTAGACATGCCTGCTACTTACTTCCAACAGATCCTAACCAAATACTTCGCCCAAATGTTGGAAGTAGATACGTTGGTGTGAAATTCTCAAAAAACGCTGGAGCAAACTCATAAATCGAGATACATTCTCACTGACACTACAAAGTTCGTTCGGATGTGAAAGATTGACGAGCAGAATGTCGACCTCTGTGCCACAATTACCCAATGCGAACGGCGGAATATCAATTATGTTTCCTGCGTACCGACAACATCCTGCGAAATCAGTAATTTGAAGCATCCTGCCTCCCGGTGGGTAACGTATGAACCGAGCCGTGAACCTAACAATGGGAATTCAGCAAGGAATTTAGGTTAGAAATGCGAGAATAAATCAGCGCCACTTATCATCTTACGTTAGGTAGATACTCTGGTAGGTATGTGAATTTGGAATATAACATTACTCAATGGACTGCAAAAAGGATTGTCCATCAAAAGACCAAGTTAGAGCATGTAGGAAATTTGTTGGTTACTTTACCAAATTTTTGGGGAATCTGGTTCGAAATCTTGACTAACATAAGTTCAGCTCGAGGTAATACTTCGGTCGCTATGAGCACCTTTTTTGATTTTTTTGTGGAACTAACGTAATTCGGTCTCCTCTACAAAAAAATACAAATGAAATTATCGGCGGTCTCGTATATTTATGAAGATACAGGCCCATTTTGTTGTAAAACTTCACAATTTCTCACATCAAATTTCTGTTGTTTGAACACACAAAATTCGTCCTTCTGATCAGAACACCACGCACTCTTTTATTTACTCGTTTTCAACAGAAGAAACCATTAGCTTTTCAAAGAATGCATTTATTTTCAAACCATAACCAATTTGTTGCGATGTCATAGTGCAATGACAGTTGAAATTGATGTATTTGCAGTGTTGCCGCTCTCATTTTAATTGTTGAGAACTGAATGTATTAATTTTGACTTTTGGAGAAAGTTGAATTTTTCGAAAAAATAATGTTTTTTTCTGCCTAAAAATGTTGAAACGAGTGAATAAAAGAGTGAATGGTGTTTGATGTGAAAAATTGTGAAGTTTTACAACAAAATGGACCTGTGTCTCCGAATATATACGAGACCGCCGAAAATTTCCTTTGGATTTTTGTAAAGGAGACCGTATTAAGTAGGTAAATTTCACAAAAAAAAATTCAAAAAAAAAGTGCTCATAGCAACCGAAGTATTACACAGCTCGATTTCGCCCCAAATTTTGCATTTTTTGATAAAACAAAATTATTCTATCGTTTGTCCAGTATCTACCATATATACTTATCTCATGCCAGTCGAGGGGTGTTTCACTTCCCTAAAATTTGTACACCAAATTCTCATTCGAGGGCTTTCAATTGGATTTCAGAATTTTCGAACAGATTTCCGTATTTCACCAAGTATTTCTAGATTTCACACGGATTTTAAGATTTCATAGGGATTTCAAGATTTCATTCGGATTTCAAGATTTCTTTCAGATTTCAAGATGCCTGTAGAATTTCTGGATTTCATAAGCGATTTCAGGATTTCATTCGGATTTCAAGATTTCATTTGGATTCCAGGATTTCTTGTAGGATTTCTGAATTTCACCAGAGATTTCAGGATTTCATAAGGATTTCAAGATTTCTTGAAGGATTTTTGACTTTTACTCGAGATTTCTGCATTCCTTAAGGATTTCAAGATTTCATATAGGATTTCTGGATTTCGTCAAAGAATTCAGAATTTCAGGTTGTATTTCTGGAATTCAACATGGGTTTCAAGGATTTCTGCTCATTTTGTACACCGGATTTCCGAAGTGAGACACCCCTCGGGGTGTTTCACTTCCCTGAAATTTGTATACCAAATTTTCATTTGAGGAATTTCAATTGAATTTCATTCAGATTTCAATATTTCATATGGATTTCAAGATTTCTTTCTGATTCAAAGATCTTTTGTAGGATTTCTGGATTTCAAAGGGGATTTCAAGGTTTCATAGGGATTTCAAGTTTTCTTATAGGATATCTGAATTCCGCTTGAGATTTCTGGATTTCATAAGGATTTCGAAATTTCAAATTGATTTATGAATTTCTTCAAAGATTTCAGAATTTCAGATTGAATTTCTGATGATAATGCATTTGAGTGCATGCATCAGACACTGAAGGAGTGTAGGAGATTTCCGAGGAGATTTCTTTTGGAGGCGTCAAGCAACCTAACTTTGTCTAACGCAATAAATACTTTGTTTTTCGTATACCTATATGAGTAATTTCAAGATAGAACATTTTGGTCCAATGTTAGAATTTTTTATCATAAACATCAAAAGAATGAATGTTTTTCGAAGTTCTGATGAGAATTCTTGTTTTTCGTAAAATTTACATAAGGCACAATGCATAGGTCCCCAAAAAGTACTAAAAGTGAATGTCGCTGTCGTCGCGCTCGGTCCCAATATAAAGTTTTTGCAAATAGTGCATTACATCAACGTAAAACCTCTCGTATGTCCTTTTGTCTTGAACGTCTCAAAATAAAGAGCCTAAAAAGTTGGTCGATAAACGTGATCAAACAATGTAACTCAATGAATTTCTCAAAAGTGAAAAAATCCTAATTAAAACTTGGGTATTGTGTAGAGAGAATGAAGTTTGAGAAATTTTATTTTGGCTCTCTCCTCCGAAATAGAAATAACAACTTCTACGAGAGTTGTTAAATCAAAAAATCACAGTCTCTGTTGATAAGTACGTGTATATCAATGCCCAGTGCCAGTGCAGTTTTAGATTGACTTTTCATTTTTTTTTTTGAATGAATCAAACATCTTGAAGTCATGAACACGCACCTATCATCAGAGAGTGTTTGTTATTATTTTGATATCACTTTTTTTTTTAGAATTTGTAATTTCTATTTTTTGATTCGGAGAAAAAGGAAGTCGAGAAATAATTGAAGATCTTTTCATTAATTTATTACAAGAAACATGAACAACATGAATAGAGAGTAGTGAACCATTTCATTTACGAGTTCATTTATGTATTTCATAATATTTCAGCGCAAATCATTATATTCCTGTTTTTCAAACTTTTGGAAGGTTCTTAAACAAAATTTGTTCCTGGACCATTTCAATGCTCTTTTGAGTGCTCGTTCAGTAAACCAATCTTTATACTAAAGAAGCTAGCAAAGCCACATACGAATTTCGACTCGGGGTGGGTCACATAATTTTAGGCTCATTTTAGGCTAATTTATTGCCATGTTCCCGAATTTTTTGCTGTCCCCCTTCATAGAAAAATTCGTGGCTTTGCTAGCTTCGGCCGAATTCAGCAGAGTCATATTTTAAAAATTAAAAAAAAAAGTGATATGATATGACCAAATTGTAGAGCCTATTTTAGGCTAATTTATTACCCTATTTGAAATTATTTTACTCTATTCCATCATAGAAAAATCTGTGGCTTTTCTAGCTTCGGTCGAACTCAGCAAAGCCATTTTTGAAATAAAACATTTTCAGCCATTTGAAATAGTGATTTTCTAGAAATATTTTTAGGCTAATTAATTACCCTAGTTTCACATTTTTTGCTCCTCGCGTTTTCGAAAAAAACTTGATTTACTTATTGATTCTCTTTGGCGATGATGAAATTATTCCGAACTATAAATATTTGACAATTTGACATGTAGAAACGATGATTACTGTCGAATGATCGATGTACGGCCAACATTGATTTTTTTTATCGACTTTTTTTAAAACAAACCTGTGGCTTTGCTAGCTTCGGGCGAAGTCAGCAGAGCCATTTCTGCAATAACAACATTTTTCAATGATTATAAATAGTAATATTCAAGATTCAGTTTTTGGCTAATTAATTACCCTAGTTTCATATTTTTTGCTCCTCGCGTTTTCGAAAAAAACTTGATTTACTTATTGATTCTCTTTGACGATGATGAAATTATTCCAAGCTATAAATATTTGACAATTTGACATGTAGAAATGATGATTACTGTCGAATGATCGATGTACGGCCAACATTGAATTTTTTTGATCGACTTTTTTTAAAACAAAACTGTGGCTTTGCTAGCTTCGGGTGAAGTCAGCAGAGCCATTTGCATAACAACATTTTTCAAAGATTGTAAATAGTAACAATTCAAGATTTAGTTTTAGGCTAATTATTTACTTCAGTTTCATATTTTTTGCTCCTCGCGTTTTCAAAAAAACTCTATTTACTCATTGATTCTCTTTAGCGATGATGAAATTATTCCAAACTATAAATATTTGACAATTTGACATGTAGAAACGATGATTACTGTCGAATGATCGATGTACGGCCAACATTGATTTTTTTTATCAACTTTTTTTTAAAACAAACCTATGGCTTTGCTAGCTTCGGGCGAAGTCAGCGGAGCCATTTCTGCAATAACAACATTTTTCAATGATTATAAATAGTTATTTTCAAGATTCAGTTTTAGGCTAATTAATTACCTCAGTTTCATATTTTTTGCTCCTCGCGTTTTCGAAAAAAACTTGATTTACTTATTGATTCTCTTTGGCGATGATGAAATTATTCCAAAATATAAATATTTGACAATTTGACAAGTAGAAACGATGATTACTGTCGAATGATCGATGTACGGCCAACATTGAATTTTTTTGATCAACTTCTTTTAAAACAAACCTGTGGTTTTGCTAGCTTCGGGCGAAGTCAGCAGAGCCATTTTTGCAATAACAACAATTTTCAATGATTATAAATAGTAATATTCAAGATTCAGTTTTAGGCTAATTAATTACCTTAGTTTCATATTTTTTGCTCCTCGCGTTTTCGAAAAAAACTTGATTTACTTATTGATTCTCTTTGGCGATGATGAAATTATTCCAAACTATGAATATTTGACAATTTGACATGTCGAAACGATGAATACTGTCGAATGATCGATGTACGGTCAACATTGAATTTTTTTGATCAACTTTTTTTAAAACAAACCTGTGGATTTGCTAGCTTACGAAGAAGTCAGCAGAGCCATTTCTGCAATAACAACATTTTTCAAAGATTCAAGGACTATTTTTAGGCTAATTAATTACCTACCCCACTCTCATATTATTTGCCCTTTGCAATTTCGAAACAAAAAATTATTGAATTTCGTATAGGCGTTGATATAGATTATTCCTCGGATTATTACAAAATATAATAATTTGACGATTTGACCTGTCGATATGATGGTAACCATCGAAGGATCGATGAATGACCCATATTTAATTCCTTTTTTCTGCCTTACTGTTATATATCTGAAGATTTGGCAACGCTAAATCACGTGTTCTGAATGAATAGACAACATAGTCGGCTCATCATCTAATATTTCAATTTCGAACTCGAAGGAAGGTAGAAGGCACTAGACGAGGGTGGATGCCTGTTGTATTCTAACGTGTTTGATTGGTGTTAAGTTAATATTTTTCTCAACGAAATGGAAATTCGAAGACCAGGACGACCAGCTAAAGTATCCAGGAATGATGTAATTGATATATTCCTTAAGAATAAAGACATAATTTTCAATGCCAAACAAAAACCCGTTTCAAAAGTTTTACCAATTTGGAATGATTTGTCAATACAATTGGGTGAAAAAATTTCCTCCAGGTCACTTTACTCTATGGCGTGCAATAAAGACATTATTGAAAACATATTTCCTTTTGATGCCCAGAATAGCCTGATGGAAATGAGTGAAAATTCAGAAATATCATGTGATAACACATCATGTGAAGAAGTCCAACTCCTCGATAAAAGTGATACAGGAGGTTTTACTAAATTTAATCTTTATGTCCCAAAAGACGAATTTCAAAAATTAATAGAAACCAAATTGCTGAAACGGAACGATGCCTTCAGGAAAAAAAAATATACTCGTTTTACGATACGATTGAAATATGGTTTATGGCAAAATTGGTTGACACATGAATTATGGATGAAAGCCAAAATTAAATGTGGGTTCAATTTTCATTACCATCATGTTAATAAGGATGCTACGGGTGGCACTACAAAAGGTAAGCAATTATTTCTTCACATACAATATATAAATTGGATTATGATAATTTTTGTCACTCTCCGCTTGCAAATTAAGTTAATTAAATTGAGTAGGCTATGAAAGTTTCTTTATGAAAATAGAAGTTCGCTGTCATATTTTTAACTATTAATTGACAAATTCACAGTTCGGAGTTTCTAAAGTGATTTTTTGGTACCATGCCCGACTTTACGAATGCTGAAATGGCTGATATGGTTTTTACATACGCCTTGGCTTTAATTTGGATTGAATAAGCAGTTCGATAATGCTCAGTTTAGAAGAAGTCTGTACGGGAATACTGCGTATAAAGCTTGATGAAAATAACTAAAATTGCAAAAAACTGATGACAAAAACCTACCATGTTTTGAAAAATTTCAATCTATATTTCGAAAACGAATCATTTTTCGTTAAACATTTTATAGGGAAAAGTTGTTTATTTTGACGAGATCCACCACATACTTAGTTTTTGTAATGTTCTCAGCAACTTCACTCAGCGCTCAGAGCTAAGTAATATGCATCGATATAGAAAATTGTAAATATCTCGAAAACGATCACCTACAGCGTTGTTGAGGAGGTTTACTTTTTTTTTAGGTTTTTTCATGAAAAGTACCAAAAGTTTACTGTCAAAAAGACTAGGGCAAATTGAAATGAATAATGACAGCGTACGCAGCACCCTCTAGATGCTACATGAAAATCAATATGAAATTATGATTTCCCACGTCAAAAAAAAAACCCGGGTACCGAATTTCATGCGAATAACTTATTTTGTGCAAGTTATTTTCAAAAAGCAAACAAAAAATTCAATTTCAACACCCTGTATCTCTGAAACGAAGCATTTTCGGACACAAGTTCATATAGACTATTTTCTCAAAATTGTTTCAGGAATACGTCACTTGAATATTTTAACGTACTTATGTTACGCCCTGTATACTACTTCCATGGAATATTCATTTCAAATGATATGAATCACACAAGGTGATCAAAATTAGCAAAACCAACAGGCAAAATTAATGTTGTACAGTTTTCGAAGTCATGTTTTGTTTCTAATAATGATTTAAATATCGCATAGTACTTACTTCATTCTTTGAAAGAGACAGCATTTGTCGCTTGTTCAATATATACAAGGATCGGCAAAAGCACCGGAACAGCTTGGCGTAGTGTTCGGCAGTAATCAAGCCATTTCGGGACTTTGGCTCAACTCTGTATAGGCAGCAAACATTTTTACAGAACCATCAATATTCAAATTCCTATGCTTTTAGTTTTGTTCATTGTAGGTACATGTAATTGTGGAGGTGAAATTGCTTGCAAATTCACTCAGATACAAGAACGTATTCAAATTGAGTGCACTTACAAACAAGGGGAAGGCAAATGTGGCAAAAGATATTTGAGGAATCCAATCAGGACCGAATTGGCTAGAGAATTGAAGATTCATTCTGCAATAGTCTCACGATCTAATACAGCCGATCAACTTATGGAAAAAGGAGATGATGAGCCTCCGCATCTATATTCTTTGAATATAATGCACAAAGCCAAACAAGAATTCATAGCGTCAGAATATGTGCACAAAGATCCATTGATGGCACTTAGTTTTCTGAAAGTAGGCTCTCTCCAAGGTTCTATTCATAATATAGGAATGGATCCATTTTATGTGCATTTCTGGAGTTCGCATCAATTGCATGTGTATCGATCAACGATGAGAAGTGGACATGTCACTCTTTCCATCGATGCTACTGGAGGAATAGTTAGGAAAATTGTGAAACCGAATGGAACTACATCTAATAGTATATTCTTATACAACACCGTGGCATCAACTGAGCACAATCAATATCCACTTTTCCATATGCTCAGTGAGAGTCATAATACGAACGCCATTACATTCTGGATAGGTGAATGGTGTCGAATGAATATCCCTTTTCCAAAAGAAATAGTCTGCGATTCGTCAAAAGCCCTTTTGACTGCCATTGTGAGAGCATTCACAGGTTTCTTGACAATCGAAGATTATGCTAATGCACTGATCCACCTCAAGCTACCATGTTATGTTCGGTTAGATGTTGCACATTTCATAAAAATGTACGTGAATTTTTTGAAGGACATCAAAAGCAAGGGTGTAAAAAGTTTATATTTGTCTTGCATCGGACAAATGATATTATGCGAAGATGTGGAAACTGCTGCAGATATTCTGCTATCGATATTGATAATTGCAAGATGCAAGACAAACGGAAAGTTATCTAGCGGACAAGATACACAATGTACAATTCATAAAAAAAAGTTAAAACAATTTCTAGATCCGAACAATGACAAGCTTGATGATATTGATTTGAGTGATACCTCAGATGACTCAGATGATACCATATTCGATTCCAATGAATATACAAATGAGTGGTCGAAATGGGCTCTAGATATAGATGAAAAGGCTAAATATATCGCCATAACAGAAAATGGAGATGATGAAAACGCACATTATTTTCCCGAGCTGGCTGATCGATTAATCAGTGATATGAAATGGTTGCCCCTCTGGTCATCCATTTATCGAAATCGTTTTGGATTTGGAAGGCATCCTGCCACTAGTGCTCCATCCGAAATAGAATTCAATCTGGTGAAGAATCATATTTTCAAACTTTTTCCGAAGCCTGTTAGAGCAGATGTATTCGTAGAAACTTACATGAAATACCTTAGTGGAAAAATAAAAATGGTTGATGCTTCCACTAAATTATTGAATGATGATCTATGTCTGCAAGAACTACAGGAGCCAGAGGAACAACAACAGCTATCAACAGAAAAGTACCACGTTTTGAACGACATCACAAATGTAAGAGATTGCAATGACAATAAATTGAATCCAGATGTAGAATACGAAGCAATATCTGCACCAATATCTGCGATACAAGAAATTGAGAATTGGAGAGGACTGGCATCAAATCGTGTGAAAACCAAATCCAGATATTTGCAACGAAATCCTGAGACGTATGATAAGATCATGTTGCCATCGAAGAATGAAAGATTAGCTAAGATTCCGATATTGAAAAATGGGAATAATCCGTATTTGCAGGTAACTATGTATCGATTGTTAAAACACGAAATTGATTATAATTGGTCGGTCATATGTATTGAAATCGCATTGATTGTATTTATTGTTTTTTCCTGTTTCACACTTCGATGTCAAATAGTCGATACATAACGCATCAGCCTTTCTTGCTTTCTTCTGTTTGCTAATAATAATTAAGTTTGAAATTGATCGGAAATGTAATTATAACCATTCTTATTATTTCAGGCCGTGAAATTTAAAGACAAAGAATATTCCTTTACGAACACATGCGCCTTTGATAGTCTGGTACAAATATTCCTGGTAGGAGTGTGCGACAATCCTCATCTTAGGGAAATGTTTATGGGATTGAAAGAATGTATGAAATTCGCGGAACTCGTCATACACATAATGAACAAAGGTGTTAGCCATCACGCTTATAGGATAAGAGCAGAAATTTTAATTGATCTATTCGAACCGACTACGAATACATCATGGATGCCTAATAAATACTTAGTCAATTGTGAGTCTAATGTTGTAACATTAGTGTGTAATATTTTTGGAGAATTTCCGAGTATTCAGGAATCGACAAGTTGTGATAGAGGATGTCCTCCAAAAATAAGAAATTCAAGAGTTGTGAGCGTAGATCCGTCAAATATGACAACAAATATATTCCAGAACATTCTCTCAGAATTGATATCAGTGGAACCTCGTCCATGTTCTAGAAAGGAAGGATGTTCTGGCACTACACAGACGACAGTTGCTAGCACAGGTAAAGTGGCGAGACTTATTATCATTCAGGGTTCAATTGAAATATTGATATCGAGTATATTCACTCTATTTGTTTATTATCATCAGTTTAAGTCACTGCTGTGATGAATCGAGTAATATGACAGTACGATTGAGTAATATTGTCAAATCCCATCGTCTGGTCGAATTCTTATATATATATGAGCAAATTCTACAGAACATACCTGACTCAAGTTTTCTTAGTTTCAATCTCTCTCGCAAAAATTAAAAAGAAATTGAATTAATTTTTCTTTATTCTCAAATGTATTGAGAATTGGTTCATTTGAAACGCTGGAACTGAGTATAGGAAAAACGCGAAAGCCAGAAGAAAAATCAGCTGATGCAGCGGATCGAGCGGCGTTCGTTCCCACACATCTGTATTGTTGGTCGCATAGGGCATCTTAGTTGCATAAAGTAGCATTGTTGAAGACTCTAGGCCTGGCAATGTTTGCTCATAGGTATTTCTCATTGAGTTGTTTTGTTTTATATTGATTCAAGATATTCCTATACAGCAGTGTTCAATTTCACTATAAAACTATTAAAAAATCAACACCTGCCCATGTGATTCTCTATGAGTAATTTTTGAACTTATGAAGCGGTTCAGATATTCAGATAGTTCTGAATTAAGATGCCTTCGGCTCGTACTGCAATTATCATCTTCGTGGGTAATAGCCATCATTACGCACTCGTTAATTAATTTCATTGAATGAATGAGTAACACGAGGGACATTTCAGTAAGAAATTGGTGTGCACAGGGTGGTCATGCCAATTCAACGTGAATTCATAAAATTCATTAGACTTTTTGAAATTTTTTCCATCGAAATATAAGATAATTCAATGGGAAATATGAGGATATGTACATTATTATATAAATTGGTGTACATTATTTTTTTTCATAAAATGCTTCTAGTGTAACATGTAATGAGTTGTGAGAAGGGAGAATGGTGAATACAAATTGTCAAATGATTTTTTGATTTTTCAGGAAAGATGATTTTTGTGGAACCGATTGATTTTGGATTGGAACAACCCTCATTAATTTTAGAAAAAGTTCAAAAAAATTTTATGAACCCCTATGATAACCTGTCAAACAAATCAATTTATCAATTTCTGGGTTTAGTTGACTACAAACAGCCCCCTATAACTACTAGACGATCGAATGATGTCATAATGGGGCATTACACTGCAATCACATTGAGAAATGCGAATTTCTACTATGAATTCAATGATCTGTTAGATAAACCCAAGAAAGTTGCATCTAATTTCAAGAGTCATCCTCATCTTCTGGTTTATTTCAAGATATAGATACTGAGTTAAGAGTAGAGTTAGATACTGATTTTGTTATGTTTCATTCTTATTACGCTTATTTATTATATATTGATGTTTTATTTTTATCTTTTTTATTCTTATGTTTATTTTTATTTTGTTCATCTTCATTATGTTCATTCTGATGTTTTTTTATTTATTAAAATGTTTATTTTTATCATTTTTATTCTTGTTATATTTATTTTTATTTTGTTCATTCTTATTATATACTTGTATTCTGATGGAATTTAGCATAATAGTATATGCAACGATCGTGTAATGATGGTTATTAATATATGAGCATAAACCGGGATACGAAACGAGCCGAAGGTGAGTTTCGTATGGTTTATGCGAGTGTATTAATAACCATTACATGAGAGTTGCATACGCTATTTTATCTACACCCGATAAATATTATATTTATATTTGTCTCGATATTTGAATTGCACACAATAATACTAATTTAACGAATTTCTTTGAGAAATTCCACAGAATTGTAATTGATAGTAATACTTAGAGAAATAAAACGATCAGATATGAAAAGAAGATCAAAAATCAAAGAAAAAAAAAGATTACTCGAGACCGGAATCGAACCAATGTCTCCTCCAGCTAGAATAATATCAATGTCAGCGCCACAGACAACTCGGCTACGGAGAGCCCACAAAATTTGATGAAAAAATGAGTAATGAATCATGCATTTGTCAAATGAAAAATTTAATCATTCTAACTGTATTTTTGTCGGTGAAGGTGTCGAAGATGATTCTCCAATATCGCTGGTATCAGACCTTTTGTTATGATTATCGAAGTTTGGCTATATTCTTCAAAAATTCAATACCTATACCGATTTTGACTTGACAAATGTCAAATGAAGAGCATGCACATCATGCTCGATTGAAAAATAATGGGTTTCTATTGGTTGAAAATCTGTATCGTAATGAAAAATCTGTATCGTAATGGATTTCATAACAAAACGGGTTGTGGGCACATAAGTGTATTATTAGAGTACGGGTGTAGATAAATATTATTTTTCCATTTGAAGTTTTGATTATTTTCATCATTACTCACCATGTCAAGTAAACGAAAAAAATAACTCTCTTTCTTGTGAGCTCAAAATTTGATTATTTTAATATCCAATAAAATACTTTTCAACATATTTGCATGGATGAAATGATATCCGGTTCAACCATTTTATTTATCGATCATTCGATGGTAGATTATCGTTTCAACTAGTGAAGTTATTGAAAAATAATACAGTTTGGAATAATCACACCTTAGCCTATCAATAAATCTCATTTTATTTGAAAACGCGAGAAGCAAAAATTATGAAACTGAGGTAATTAATTGGCCTCAAACTGAATCTTGAATATTACTATTTGGAATCTTTGAAAAATGTTGTAATTGCAGAAATGGCTCTGCTGACTTCGCCCGAAGCTAGCAAAGCCACAGGTTTGTTTTAAAAAAAGTTGATCAAAAAAATTCAATGTTGGCCGTACATCGATCATTCGACAGTAATCATCATTTCTACATGTCAAATTGTCAAATATTTATAGCTTGGAATAATTTCATCATCGTCAAAGAGAATCAATAAGTAAATCAAGTTTTTTTCGAAAACGCGAGGAGCAAAAAATATGAAACTAGGGTAATTAATTAGCCTAAAACTGAATCTTGAATATTACTATTTATAATCTTTGAAAAATGTTGTTATTGCAGAAATGGCCCTGCTGACTTCGCCCGAAGCTAGCAAAGCCACAGGTTTGTTTTAAAAAAAGTCGATAAAAAAAATCAATGTTGGCCGTACATCGATCATTCGACAGTAATCATCGTTTCTACATGTCAAATTGTCAAATATTTATAGTTTGGAATAATTTCATCATCGTCAAAGAGAATCAATAAGTAAATCAAGTTTTTTTCGAAAACGCGAGGAGCAAAAAATATGAAACTAGGGTAATTAATTAGCCTAAAACTGAATCTTGAATATTACTATTTATAATCTTTGAAAAATGTTGTTATTGCAGAAATGGCTCTGCTGACTTCGCCCGAAGCTAGCAAAGCCACAGGTTTGTTTTAAAAAAAGTTGATTAAAAAAATCAATGTTGGCCGTACATCGATCATTCGACAGTAATCATCGTTTCTACATGTCAAATTGTCAAATATTTATAGTTTGGAATAATTTCATCATCGCTAAAGAGAATCAATGAGTAAATAGAGTTTTTTTCGAAAACGCGAGAAGCAAAAAATATGAAACTAAGGTAAATAATTAGCCTAAAACTGAATCTTGAATATTACTATTTATGATCATTGAAAAATGTTGTTATTGCAGAAATGGCTCTGCTGACTTCGCCCGAAGCTAGCAAAGCCACAGGTTTGTTTTAAAAAAAGTTGGCCGTACATCGATCATTCGACAGTAATCATCGTTTCGACATGTCAAATTGTCAAATATTTATAGTTTGGAATAATTTCATCATCGCTAAAGAGAATCAATGAGTAAATAGAGTTTTTTTGAAAACGCGAGGAGCAAAAAATATGAAACTAAGGTAAATAATTAGCCTAAAACTGAATCTTGAATATTACTATTTATGATCATTGAAAAATGTTGTTATTGCAGAAATGGCTCTGCTGACTTCGCCCGAAGCTAGCAAAGCCACAGGTTTGTTTTAAAAAAAGTTGGCCGTACATCGATCATTCGACAGTAATCATCGTTTCTACATGTCAAATTGTCAAATATTTATAGTTTGGAATAATTTCATCATCGCTAAAGAGAATCAATGAGTAAATAGAGTTTTTTTCGAAAACGCGAGAAGCAAAAAATATGAAACTAAGGTAAATAATTAGCCTAAAACTGAATCTTGAATATTACTATTTATGATCATTGAAAAATGTTGTTATTGCAGAAATGGCTCTGCTGACTTCGCCCGAAGCTAGCAAAGCCACAGGTTTGTTTTAAAAAAAGTTGGCCGTACATCGATCATTCGACAGTAATCATCGTTTCGACATGTCAAATTGTCAAATATTTATAGTTTGGAATAATTTCATCATCGCTAAAGAGAATCAATGAGTAAATAGAGTTTTTTTGAAAACGCGAGGAGCAAAAAATATGAAACTAAGGTAAATAATTAGCCTAAAACTGAATCTTGAATATTACTATTTATGATCATTGAAAAATGTTGTTATTGCAGAAATGGCTCTGCTGACTTCGCCCGAAGCTAGCAAAGCCACAGGTTTGTTTTAAAAAAAGTTGGCCGTACATCGATCATTCGACAGTAATCATCGTTTCGACATGTCAAATTGTCAAATATTTATAGTTTGGAATAATTTCATCATCGCCAAAGAGAATCAATAAGTAAATCAAGTTTTTTTCGAAAACGCGAGGAGCAAAAAATATGAAACTAGGGTAATTAATTAGCCTAAAACTGAATCTTGAATATTACTATTTATGATCATTGAAAAATGTTGTTATTGCAGAAATGGCTCTGCTGACTTCGCCCGAAGCTAGCAAAGCCACAGGTTTGTTTTAAAAAAAGTCGATAAAAAAAATCAATGTTGGCCGTACATCGATCATTCGACAGTAATCATCGTTTCTACATGTCAAATTGTCAAATATTTATAGTTTGGAATAATTTCATCATCGCCAAAGAGAATCAATAAGTAAATCAAGTTTTTTTCGAAAACGCGAGGAGCAAAAAATATGAAACTAGGGTAATTAATTAGCCTAAAACTGAATCTTGAATATTACTATTTATAATCTTTGAAAAATGTTGTTATTGCAGAAATGGCTCTGCTGACTTCGCCCGAAGCTAGCAAAGCCACAGGTTTGTTTTAAAAAAAGTTGATTAAAAAAATCAATGTTGGACGTACATCGATCATTCGACAGTAATCATCGTTTCGACATGTCGAATTGTCAAATATTTATAGTTTGGAATAATTTCATCATCGTCAAAGAGAATCAATAAGTAAATCAAGTTTTTTTCGAAAACGCGGGGAGCAAAAAATATGAAACTAGGGTAATTAATTAGCCTAAAACTGAATCTTGAATATTACCATTTATAATCATTGAAAAATGTTGTTATTGCAGAAATGGCTCTGCTGACTTCGCCCGAAGCTAGCAAAGCCACAGGTTTGTTTTAAAAAAAGTCGATAAAAAAAATCAATGTTGGCCGTACATCGATCATTCGACAGTAATCATCGTTTCTACATGTCAAATTGTCAAATATTTATAGTTCGGAATAATTTCATCATCGCCAAAGAGAATCAATAAGTAAATCAAGTTTTTTTCGAAAACGCGAGGAGCAAAAAATGTGAAACTAGGGTAATTAATTAGCCTAAAAATATTTCTAGAAAATCACTATTTCAAATGGCTGAAAAATGTTTTATTTCAAAAATGGCTTTGCTGAGTTCGACCGAAGCTAGAAAAGCCACAGATTTTTCTACGATGGAATAGAGTAAAATAATTTCAAATAGGGTAATAAATTAGCCTAAAATAGGCTCTACAATTTGGTCATATCATATCACTTTTTTTTTAATTTTTAAAATATGACTCTGCTGAATTCAGCCGAAGCTAGCAAAGCCACGAATTTTTCTATGAAGGGGGACAGCAAAAAATTCGGGAACATGGCAATAAATTAGCCTAAAATGAGCCTAAAATTATGTGACCCACCCCGAGTCGAAATTCGTATGTGGCTTTGCTAGCTTCTTTAGCACCCAATCTTTGACGAATTTGAATTTTTTCTATTTTCTCGGTTCAACCTCACACCCCTCGCCTCACCTTACGATTAGTAGTATTTCCTGCGTGTTTTCATCGGTAGTCATCCATGTTTCGTAATCGATCATCATATCCTCCTATAGAATTCTTATCATATCGCTCGACCGCATCCTGTCCTGGTTTGCTTTTCATCATTGAAAGTGAATGTAAATGCAAAAATTCCCAATTTCAAAACAAATTCAAGTGGAGTGTATCTTCAGTAAAACTTGAAACTATACCAGTATCAGGCAGAATCTCGGGCAGAATATACAGGAATCATCTCGCAAGAGACGCTCAGATTCATATGCGCCGATAATATTTCAGAGTTGAAATTAATGGGACTTTATTTATGAACATCCAGGCTTCTTAGTTAGAAGTCTATCTATATAGACAGATCAAGCATTGGTGGACTTTGATGGTGTAGGTCGGTGTAGGTAATGAAAACGGATGCGCTTTACTATATATACAAATTTCGTTACATATTGGGCCATTGTTATAGCTCAACAAAACCTCTTATATGCGTTCTTATACTTACCTAGTATAGACATACGGCAGTAACGTTTTGGTTAAAAAGAGAATTTGACTCTTTGAATTTGTCGAACCTGATGGTGAAAATTGTATATGAAATAATTCAATTTTCGTGTCAGCTTCTAATAATCTACAAGGCACAGATACAGATATTCAGAGAAAGGCAATCCATCTAGTTGGTAATTCTTCGCTCACAGACTCGCTTATTTCGCTGGAGCATCGTAGAGGGGTCCGAGGAGGGGTCGGACACTTGTCTCTCTTCTATAGATATTTCCTCGGATATTTCCTTACATGATGAGACATTTTCACGGTCGGTGCTCTTGTGAATTGTCGTCAGTCGTTCCACCTGTCGAACCTCTCCTGCTCAGGGATCGAGTCAGGGATATTTTTTCCATAGAACAGCTCAACTTTGGAATTTTTTGCCGAGAGAGGTTTTTCCTGCATTGAAACTTACAAACTTCAAAAATTCAAAGTGAATGTCCTCCTGTCCCTCGATTCACGCGGTGTCATTTGAATATTTTCAGGGCTTCCCTTTCATATGAATCTATTTAAAAAAAATATCCAATAGCTCGATTAACAGGTCATCACATTTGATGGCCAAAGATTTCCTCCAGCAAAATGAGAATCCTTTCCCGATTTTTCCTTTGTATCTGATAAATATTGTGGGGAAAATTAGGGAAACTGCTACTGAATCAGTCGAGGAATCAGTATTCACAAATAATCCACAAATCACCTCCAAAACGCAGTTCAAAAACACCTGGAATTTTTAGATTATTGTTGTTTCTGGTGACTGCGACTGTGACTGCAATGGTAGAAATGCCGTATTACTTACTGTGAATCTTTAGGTTCACTCTCGGGTTCACTCTTTCATTTTATCATCCCGTGATATTGTCAAACTTCTGCTTCCTGTCAAATGACAGCTCCGTAGACCGCAAGACCACCGACCGACGGTACTTATTTTGTGTAATTAATAACTCGATTAATAATGTACTAAGTATATGTAATTCAATTCATCTTCATATATACATACAGGGTGGTGTATTGAGTGTGCAAAAAGTTGATGCGTGCTTGATTCCCTTTAGACATTTTTTCTCCTAATTTCCTTTGTTGAGTTTGCGGTTATCCTCGCGGTTATCTCAAAAATACATAGGTACCTAAATCCGAGTAAATTTTCGGGATGAAATTCATGTGAGAGTAGTTCAAAACTTCCAAAAAAAATTAATGTTCAAAAAGGATGTTTCTGGATTTGAGCAATTAAATTTCGAACAATTTTTCTGAATGACGTTTTGTTATAGTTTTCGAAATAAGGGTAAGTAGTTTTATTCTCAAACGTATTTACCTCAGTATTTACAATAATAATAATAATAATAATAATAATAATAATCTTTATTAACGGGACGAACCCAATTCCTACAAAAATATAAACTTTAACAAATAATACATAAACACTACTTATTAATATACATCTCATGTAGGAATGATCAAGAAAAATTTTCGAGGAAATTCTTGTTTTAGAAGTGAACAATTTTTTGTGTAGAAATTTAGGTCTGGAGGTGATATAGATCTCGGGAGTATTCATAATTATTCCTTGTTTTTCTTGGTATCGTAGTTTTGTAGTACCAAAATAAATCCCCGATAGTAGGCGAGATAGTTGGTAAATTAAGAAAGAGAATTAATTATGGAACTAAAGAAATTAAATAGAATTTAGAATACTCTATAAGTAATCGGTATTATTTTATTTTCATTCTGTTATCTAATGAATAATTGGCCTCTCACATCCTCGATTTTACTTTTCGAAGTCATTGTCAAGCATTTACATTCGTTTCTATTGTTGGCTCTTACGTCAGTGGTCTTTCACTTGTTTTCACTCGAATAATTTGAATAGCGTCCGGCGAGAGATGAGATTTATAAATGCTGCTCAAGGATATCTGCCAAGGGCATCAGCGAACGAGCTCCTGAAAAAACTCATTTGAAATCAGATACTCTGAACACGTAGGTACTTACAGATGGTTATCAGTTTCGTATGTGTTGTAGTATGTTCTGAATAGGATCGTTATCAAATTGTTTCTGATATGAATTTTCCAATCATGACGCCACATCTGAGGAGTACCGAATTTCGTGTATCGACTTAGATGAGTAATCGTCCGCCTACATATCAATATTAATTTTATGTCATACTACTTCATTATTGTGTTTTATTGCTTAGTTACCATCTACATAATAGTTTACTTCATGGACTGAAGAGACAGATTTTTTTACTTGTCACACTTTCAGTTCATACTAAAGAAGCTAGAAAAGCCACATACGAATTTCGACTCGGGGTGGGTTACCTAATTTTTGGCTCATTTTAGGCTAATTTATTGCCATGTTCCCGAATTTTCGCTCTCCCCCTTCATAGAAAAATTCGTGGCTTTGCTAGCTCCGGCCAAATTCAGCAGAGTCATATTTCAAAATTAAAAAAAAAAGTGATTTGATATGGCCAAATTGTAGAGCATATTTTAGGCTAATTCATTACCCTTTTTGATTTTTTTTTACTCTATTCCATCATAGAAAAATCTGTGGCCTTTCTAGCTTCGGTCGAAGTCAGCATAGCCATTTTTGAAATGAAACATTTTCCAGCCATTTGAAATAGTGATTTTTTGGTAATATTTTTCGGCTAATTAATTACCCTAGTTTCATATTTCATTGCTCCTTGCGTTTTAGAAAAAAACAGGATTTATTGATTCTCGCTCAGGTGATGATGTAATGATCCAAACTATAAATATTTGACAATTTGACATGTCAAAACGATGATTACCATCGAATGATCGATGAATGGCTAACATTGAATTTTTTTAATCATTTTTTTTTTAACACAAACCTGTGGCTTTGCTAGCTTCGGGCTAAGCCAGCAGAGCCATTTCTGCAATAACATTTTTCAAAGATTGTAAATAGTAATATTCAAGATTCAGTTTTAGGCTAATTAATTACCTTAGTTTCATATTTTTTGCTCCTCGCGTTTTCGAAAAAACTTGATTTACTTATTGATTCTCATTGGCGATGATGTAATTATTCCAAATTATAAATATTTGACATGAAATGGCTCTGTTGACTTCGATGGTAATCATCGTTTCGACATGTCAAATTGTCAAATATTTATAGCTTGGATCATTACATCATCGCCTGGTCGAGAATCAATAAATCCTGTTTCTTTCTAAAACGCAAGGAGCAATGAAATATGAAACTAGGGTAATTAACTAGCCGAAAAATATTCCTGAAAAATTACTATTTCAAATGGCTGAAAAAATGTTTCAATTCAAAATTGGCTTTGCTGAGTTCGACCGAAGGTAGAAAGGCCACAGATTTTTCTATGATGGAATATAGTAGAAAAATTTCAAATAGGGTAATAAATTAGCCTAAAATAGTCTCGAAGTCGAAATTCGTATGTGGCTTTGCTAGCTTCTTTAGTATTTTCAATACTTACTGCGTTTCCCTAGCATTGAATTTAGTCAAAATCGAATAGAATTATTGATTCCTTGAGTTGCGAATATTCAAATTTTGATGCAATAGCGACATGAAAGTTGGTATGCACCACGGATATAAATAGTTGTATATGCCCTAAGGAAACTTACAAACCCTTTGCTTGAATGTGGTCGACAATGTTCCTTGCTGAATGGGAATTATGCGGATTTTCATTGCCTATATTATTAACTCTATTGAAACCTGTTGGTGAGAACAGAAGGATAAAAAAGTCATCACCCGAAGACGATTGCGGATACCAGCAATCGAAACGTCGTGAGTACACTCAACTTGAAACTTGGTTTATACATTTATTGATACTATTTCATTTACTTCTTTATTAATTTTTTTTTTTGACTAATATTTCACATTCAATATCTCAATTGTCTACACAATATTATTTCATTGATTTCTTTATTTGAATTTTTGCGGAATTTTTTTGTCTCATATTTCATATTCGATATCTCGATTTTTTGTAACAACATTGTTTTTTTCGATAAATCAAACCTTTATTTTTTTATTGACCAAAATATCAATTTCAACTTTTTGTTTGGATTCGATTTCCTTACTTGATTTGTATTTTTTATTCTTAGGTTCTCAGCAACAGGTTACAATTAATTTAATAATAACAAGTCGGGTACGAGTGGATTACTAATGAAACGAGGAATGATACTTACAGATCTAATCAATAGAAATTGTGAGAAATATTTGCTAAAAATAATTTCGAACATAGTTGTTAAATATTTTATCAGTCTGAGTTTCGAACAAGTTGAGTTCTAAGTTGGCGAGCCTAGAATTTGGGTAATGTGAATACAGCGACTAACTGCAGTCGCTTGTTTGGAATTCCCTTTCACCTTAAATAATTCACTAACTACTTATATTCATCATTAATGAATCCAACTTAACCTGATTCACCTCCTTCGAGAATTGTCTAAAAATTATAATGTGACAATCAATGCTGTGAATACAGCGACTGTTTAACGTCATTTGTTTGAAATTCCCATTCACCTTCAATAATTCACTAACTACTTATATTCATCATTAATGAATCCAACTTAACCTGATTCACCTCCTTCGAGAATTGTCTAAAAATTATAATGTGACAATCAATGCTGTGAATACAGCGACTGTTTAACGTCATTTGTTTGAAATTCCCATTCACCTTCAATAATTCACTAACTACTTATATTCATCATTAATGAATCCAACTTAACCTGATTCACCTCCTTCGAGAATTGTCTGAAAATTATAATGTGACAATCAATGCTGTGAATACAGCGACTGTTTAACGTCATTTGTTTGAAATTCCCATTCACCTTCAATAATTCATTAACTACTTATATTCATCATTAATGAATCCAACTTAACCTGATTCACCTCCTTCGAGAATTGTCTAAAAATTATAATGTAACAATCAATGCTGTGAATACAGCGACTGTTTAACGTCATTTGTTTGAAATTCCCATTCACCTTCAATAATTCACTAACTACTTATATTCATAATTAATGAATCCAACTTAACCTGATTCACCTCCTTCGAGAATTGTCTAAAAATTATAATGTGACAATCAATGCTGTGAATACAGCGACTGTTTAACGTCATTTGTTTGAAATTCCCATTCACCTTCAATAATTCACTAACTACTTATATTCATCATTAATGAATCCAACTTAACCTGATTCACCTCCTTCGAGAATTGTCTAAAAATTATAATGTGAAAATCAATGCTGTGAATACAGCGACTGTTTAACGTCATTTGTTTGAAATTCCCATTCACCTCGAGGGGTGTTTCACTTCGGAAATCCGGTGTACAAAACTCAGGAGAAATCTTGTTGGATTCCATGTTGAAATCCAGAAATCCAACCCGAAATCCTTGAAGAAATTCTGAAATCCACTAGAAATCCTGATTTGGTGTACAAATTTTACGGAAGTGAAACACCCCTCTAATCACCTTCAATAATTCACTAACTACTTATATTCATCATTAATGAATCCAACTCGATCCAACTTAACCTGATTCACCTCCTTCGAGAATTGTCTAAACAGCGACTGTTTAACGTCGTTTGTTTGAGATTCCCATTTCACCTTCAATAACAATTAGCCATTCCAAATTTCCGGTCATTTCTAGCAAATTCAAATTGAATTCACCTTCGTGCCAAAAGCTTAGTTGACAACTCCCCTAAAAATTTAATGATACTACAAGTTATTTTGTTGATCTACCTCTAGATCTACCGAAACAGCTAGTTATCTTGTGGTGGGCATTTCGAATTGAATGCAAATTATGATAGACCAGAGAATTTGCGAGGATTTGATAATCTATTTAACAGTTTCCTGATTTCTCTGCTTCAAAGCAAATACTACTTTCTATATATGTGTTTATATAGAAGAGAGTAGAGGAAGTCTTTGCTGAGAAGTTGAGAACAAAACTAGGGAATTATATTTGGGACACATAGTAAAATTTTTTAAAACATTGATACGCGAGTTGATACGTATCAGAACAATACTTACCTAAACACGTTAAAAACTATTTTCTTCCTTTTTGATGAAAAGGTGCAGTGACGAACACCATGTGGAAATGATAAAAGGGCATGAAATTTTATGGTTATGAAGGCGCCAAAAGTCATTTGTCAAAAATGTCAAATGTCACTAAAAAATTCTTATTGAGAAACAATTCGGCCTAAGCCGCTGAGACCTCGATACAATTACATGTGCTGCAAATATTTTGATTATTAAGTAAACGACACTCGAATTGCCTTCGAGAACCTTCGAATTCCCATCAATTAATAATATGAATAAATTTCACTCAAATGATTGAGATCGGTTCTTTCATTTAAACAGTTTGAAGATTGGGAAATGAAAGCCATTTCTAAGAACATCCTCTTCGAAACATTCCTTTCATTGGATAAAATTTTAGTGGAACTGTAATTCATTGCATGTCCTTCTTAGGAAGTATGTTCACTCAGAGCACACCTTTCAGGATGGAGTCTGCTGTCGCTTTTATGTGAAGGAATGCGATCCTTCAACAGTCTTCCTGTCTGTCCGATATACTCAGAGTCACAATTATTGCAAGGAACACAGTCAACCACATTTGACTGGGAAAATTTTGAAGCTTTGTCTTTAACATTGGAAAAGAGGGAATTGATTGTAAGAACAGTTTTATTGGCTATTTTAATATTATCCATGTTACTGAAAATTCTGGCTAGTCCAAGGGGTGATCTCAGTAATATATGGTAAGCTAATGTATGAAAAGTTACTAGGGGGTTGATTAGAAGCTTGACTAATAGAAGTAAGTTCTAAATTTGAGTTATATTATGATTCTGTGGGAGAGTTGATGGTGACGTGCCAAATAAGATCTTATTCAAAAGTGAAGAAGGATAAGAATTATTTAAGAACAATTGTTTTAAAATATGGAGATTCTTCTGGTGAAAACCCTGGTCCGAAATGCGAAGAATTCGATTTTCATCTGCTTGACCACGTTTACCTTCATGCGAGCCTTCATGGTCTTTATGGTATGACCAATAGTTTAAATACCTACCAGAGCTGATAGGTTTTCGGTACCAGTCCCAATATAACATTGGTGGAGGTACGCCTCAATCTGGTTTCCAGAAATGAAACACTACAATCTGCATCCTCTTTTTCAATGGTAAATTGGATAAACTGATCATAGCTATTGAAAATATCTACTATCTCGTCAACCCCAGACGTAGGTAATGTCTTTTATAGAAGTTTTGTTATTGCCTTGGAGAAGAAAACTTCAAAAAGCACTTCCTCAAAACTTCCTTCTCTCAAAAAAATAATCGTGTTCTTTAATGTGAGATAGATCTGCCTAAGGTAATAAAGCACAAAACTGAGTTTGACTGCGAATTCTTAGATTTTTGTTCATGAACAATTCACGGATTCGTGAAACTGACAAGAAAACATATTCAAGTAGAGCTGAATCTAATTTAAGCTAACACTGATAACGGAGATAAAGATAATTCTCAGATGCAGCAGCTGAGATTTCACAAACTGGTAGTCGATGCACTTCAATTTCGTATTCATTATCAAACAAACTGCGTGATGAATTTATGATAAGCGATAGGAAGCTTTTGTTATAGTTGTGAAGGTCGTTTCTGTCTTTGTTCTATGACGATATTCGCATGTAGGTTGATAGTTCTTTATTGTTTGTTTGTTTATTGCGGCCTCATTTTACTTTTTAATAAAAGTGTATCGACGATAATGACATGGCCGCCAGATATGGAGCTCATCATATTTAAAGTTCGATCGACATTTTATACCTGCTTCCTGTTGATTGCGTGCTTTGAATAATGAGCTGGTTGGAAAGTGGAAGTAGATAGCTTCGTAGCTAGCTCGTTGCTCATTATTAACCAAGCCATTTCCTAATTGAAATAGGTCGTAGATCAAAATATAATAGTTGAATGCATAATAAGCCGAGCGATAGTGACACATTTTTTTTTTTGATCTCATGAAATATTTACGACCTGTAGTATAATTCGTGTAGGAGCCAGCCGTTTTTAAATTCTACAATGATTCTGATGGTCGCCTAGCATCTGTTACACGCAAAAACATATTTTTTTTATATGCAGATTCACACGAAAGGGAAGCCCTGTAATGTTCGAAGAACACCGCGTGAATGAAGGGACAGGAGATACGAATTAATATTCACTTTGAATTTCTGGAGTTTGTAAGCCTCAGGAAAAACCTCTTTTGGCATGGAGTTCCAAAGCTCAGCTGTTCTTTTGGAAAAAGATCCCTGAGCAAGAGAGGTTCGACAGGTTTCTAAACTCACAACAAAGGGGTGGGAATTCTGTACTCGTCGAGTCATCCGTGTAGATATTGCCAAGGGGGGAACGATTGATAACAAGTCGGAAGAGCATCGATCGTGAAAGTATCTATAGAAGAGAGACAAGTCTCCGACCCTTCTACGATGTTCCAATGAAGTAAGCGAGTCTGTGAGCGAAGAATCACCAACAAGACCTTCTTCTTACCACTTCATACAAATGAAACATCCTGCCCGAACTTCCAAAACCTGATTATAGACCAAAAGACGATTATACAATCATGTACAGAAATTAAATACCTAGGTGTAATAATTGATTCTAAGCTCAAGTGGGACAAACAGATAAACTATGTTATAAAAAAAAAAACATTTCATCTTCAAATTCAAACTACTGAGAAGCATACTAGACGTAAAACAAATGAAAACAATATATCTTTCACTCGTGGGATCTCATTTATCCTATGGCATATTGTCCTGGGGTGGAGTGGGAAAAAACCATACTCAACCGACTTATAATCTCACAGAAAAAAATAATAAAAATAATGCTCAATAAAAACCTCACTTACTCGACCAATAATCTTTACAACGAATCAGGACTACTGGATCCCAGACAACTCTTCTACATGATCTCCATTTTAAAATTTGACAAAATTAAATTGAACCTGAAAAGAATGGAACACCAATACAATACCAGAAACAGAGATAAAATGTATATACGTCCTCATATGACAAAAACTATAGGCCAGGAAAGTTTTTCATATCTTGGCCCTGAACTTTACAACCACCTACCTGAACTTATAAAAAATTTCTCTAACCAATTATCATTTGAGAAACACCTTAAAGAATTTATTATGTCACTATCACGTGAAACTGTTCATAGTATCATAGAATCTCAATCAATCTAAAAGTAGTAGTTACCAAAATCTATGATACAATGAGGATTGTATTATGTATTTACCACAATATTAGCATTCCATTCATCAGCAAACACTCATTAACCTATACCAATCTTGAAAAAGTATATTCTCCTTTTCTTGATTTTTTAATGTTCTTATTATTACAATTCACTTATCGTTATTGCTTATATATACCCTATATCTTCTTTATTTTTATTTTACTTGATGTACCTGATGTTATTATTGTATATGTAGTATGTATGTATTTTCTTAGCTCCGTACAAGCTCGTCTTACAGGAGTGGAAATGTGTTCTCTTGTCAATATTTGTGCAACATCATTCCATTATTCTTTATGTAACCACTGAATGAAGATCAGACGGATTGTGCCTTCCTCTGAATAGAATCGAGAAGCCTCAATGAATGTTTTGGTGCCGAACTCCACACATAAGAACTGTATTCCATGACAGGTCGTATCTGAGCTTTGTAGATCATTAGAAGCTGAGGAGAAGTGAAGTATTTCTTCGCACAAAATAGAAATCCAAGTTTCTGGGAAGCGATCGATCTCACATAGTTTTCTCATGAGAGATTATAACTGATCGTAATTCCCAGCATCGAGATACTTGATTTTGTAGTAATAGTTACTCCTGACATCTGAATATTAGATGATAATAGATCGGCTTTTCTTGAGAAGAGACATGCCTGGATTTTCGTAGCATTAAATTCCACCAAGTTCATGTTACCCCTTTCTATTATTTTTAGCAAGTCGTCGTTAATTTTATTGACGTGATGTTTCTTTGAATTTTTGTTTCTCGAGCTGGTATGGGGTTTCTGAAAGAGAAACTACTATGAAGAGTACTGTCGTCCGCAGAACTATGTATTGAACAAATCACCAGAATTATGAAGGCATACCGTTTCAAATGATTCAAAGTGACTTACAATTTGCACGAATGTGTTGCGACAGAATGTAAGAAAAAAAACTTTTCTCAGCATGACCTTCACTTTCTGGCAATAAATCTCACATGAATATTGCTCATCATGATTTCGATATCAATACAGGCAGATAATATATTGGCTTTCTTGGGAAAGATACATATTCGAAGTTTGTTAGCATTCCCGACATCAAAATTTCAAGTGATGCCTCTGCCATCATTTACTTCTCCAAATTATTGGAACTTCATTCGAACAACATTCCAAATAGCATATTTTCAACGTTATATTGTCCATTGCAATAGGCATTCGCTGTTTTGAATATTTGCACATTTGGCCCTCGAGAAGAGTCACGAAATGTGTTTTGTATCTGGAAGCCTTTTTAGTAGTTGACATATCATTTAACGAAAGTACTAGATAGTTTCACGTACTAGACCGACATTCCTGACATACTTTCATAGCAGTCAACTATTTACAAAACCAATCTAGAAATGAATTGTTATTAGTACATTTTTGTCTATTATTAATATTCGGTTCCATGAAGGCAAACGAGCCCGGAAATATATTTTAAAAAATTAGGTCTTCAAGTTATACTTGAGTGGAAAACGGTTCAAGTTTTCGCTTTTTGCTGATTTCATTTACTTACGCTATAAGGTAGACACGATTAAATTTCCACAAAATTTATTGTCTTCGCGACATGTTTCGGTACACTGTACCTTTATCAAGCGAATGTATTTAAACACTAAATTATTCTTCGCTAAAAGCTCCTTAAATATATCAGGGCCTACTCTAATTATCTATGATTCCTAGAATAATACCACTGACAATGATGATGATTCCTAACTGATGCTGATAACTGATACTGATTCCTAATAATAATTATGATATCGGACCATAGTTACTACTTATTGATTGAATAAGTAGTAACTATGGTCCGATATCATAATTATTATTAGGAATCAGTATCAGTTATCAGCATCAGTTAGGAATCATCATCATTGTCAGTGGTATTATTCTAGGAATCATAGATAATTAGAGTAGGCCCTGATATATTTAAGGAACTTTTAGCGAAGAATAATTTAGTGTTTAAATACATTCGCTTGATAAAGGTACAGTGTACCGAAACATGTCGCGAAGACAATAAATTTTGTGGAAATTTAATCGTGTCTACCTTATAGCGTAATAACTATGGATTTCCATCAAGTAAAGGCCACCTCAGTCCAAAATTTCATTTACTTGCTTGAATGTGGAAGACAATGTTCCCCGATAAGTGTTTTTGGTTCTGACTTACAATTTCTATAAGTTGACATGTAAAAAAATTATGATTTGAAAGATTGAAGCGAAAAATTGAATCACGTATTATGGAATTGAATCACTTACAAGGTAAAACGATCAAACATTCAATTCTCAAAATTTGAAATTGAATGGACTGATTTGGCTCCTGCTTATTCATTTTCTCAACGTTTGAAAAATATATATTCAATTGATTCACTCTGTGATTAAATCTCATTATTCGTTATTCATTGCTTAAGTTTTTCCATTTTGCGCTATTTTTTATGTTATCAATCATGCGAATATTACTTTACCTACATTTCAATAAAAATTCCGAAATTTTAGAAGCGATTCTTTGATCTAGCATTCTGCGAAACAATCAATAAGTTCAAATGGTAGGTTTGGAAATTTCTGTTCACTGAAAAGAGTAAATATCCTTTTTTGCACATATTCAAAGATATACCGGGCCTGTGTGCCAAATGATTACAAATACCATCAAAAGATATCAATAACATTCAAATGATATTTATGATTCCATTTTGGGAATTTTCATGTTGGCTTTATTTAGGTTCAACAAAAATTTGGAACTATGGCATTCCCCCTGTACCTAAAAATATTCGATTGGTCATTCTCCCTATATTTCGAAATTTGTATTGATGGTAATGGAAATAAATACAAATTCAGTCAGCATGAACACTCAATTCAATATTCAATATATTTCAGTGAACAAAAAGTTTTAATTTCACTTTCAAATGACATTCAATGATATGTATGACGAATGTACTTAAGTGATGTGCGTATGATAATTAAATTATAAACTCGATTCAATCCAACAAATTCAATTAGCAGGGCATTGCTTTGAATTGTTTTGCTTCGCGTTCACATGCCACTAGCTCATTGTTTATATCGACAATGACCTTTCTCAACAACAATTAAATGAATATTTCAATGACAAGAGTGATTTATAGTTTTTTGGCGGTTCAAAGTTCAAAGTCGACTGCGAGTCTTCCTTCTGATTTATTTGTCGCACGAAGTCAATCACCTCGGCGACGCTAAGTCGATTTCCGATAGTTCACTGTTCCGTGCGACTATGGCAAATACCAATAACAGCATTTCTATACAGGGTGTAACATGAGTACGTTAAAATATTCAAGTGACACATGCCTGAGACAATTTTGAGAAAAAGAAAAAAGTTTGTATAAACTTGTGTCCGGAAATGCTTCTGTTACGAATTCTCCTAGCGCCGACCCTGTCGAATAAATATGTGGGGTCGAAGGAAGATTGTTACCTGCGGGATCGTGGCTCACAGAGAAGATTCGATCACCGAGATTTGACTGGAAGATTATCCGTAGGCGTACGTAGGTATATATTATACGGAAGCTATTAATCCGATGCAGCAGATAGTTATTCAGATAGTTATCAGAGTTTCTAGCTTAGTGAAGAGAGGAAGAGTTGTACAGTGATTTTATCAGAGAGAGCTTTGGTATTGCTAAGTGCAGATGTCGAAGTAGAGGATTTCTATTACAGAGAGTTTCAGTAAAGAGCGTTGGATAGTTAGCGGAGCAGTTTGAGTGATTTTATTTTATTGTGATGAGGAGTTGTAATAAAAGTAGTGAAGTGTTGTTTGGAGTTTTAATAAAAGAACCCAAGGAATTATCGTAACACTTCGTTTCGGAGATACAGGGAGTTGAAATTGAACTTTCGCAAAAAATAAGTCATCCATACGAAATTTGACATCCTGTTTTTTTTGACGTGGGAAATCATAATTTCGTATAAATTCTCTTGTAACATCTAAATGTCACTGCGTGCGCTGTCATTATTCATTTCAAATTTCCCTAACATTTTGACTTTTTTGACAGTAACCTTCTGGTACTTTTCATGAAAAAACCTAATTGGCACACCTTTTCCGATCGTTTTCGAGATATTTCAATACAATTTTCTATATTGTTTCGTTTTCGAGATAGAGATTGTTGAAATTTTTCAAAATATGGGGGATACTTTTCAAGCCCAAGGCAAGCCGTATGCAAAAACAATATCAGCCATTTCAGCATTTGTATAGTCAAGCATGGTAGCAGAAAATCAGTTCATTTTCTATTATGAAAAACCTCGTGAAAAACAAACGTTCATCCTCCGATTCTTGATTTGACAGCTGAGTTACAGAAACGATTGAAATCAAATTTGGCTTAACCATTAAATGCTCAGTTTAGAAGATGTATATCAAGTTAGCGAGGCACTTTTCGAAATATGGAAAACTAATGATTCCATAATTTGGTGCTATTTTGTTGCTAATTAGTTGCGAAAGAAAAAATTTTTCCGCTCCTTTTTTTAAAAAAATACATGATGTCTCGCTAACTTGACGTCAAATTAGCAATACAACTTTCTTATTATTGGCTTTTTAATAATTTTGACTAGATCATCAGATTCCTCTAATTATTCGCTAATTAGTTGCGGAGGAAAATCTTTCATTTTATTTTTGTTTGAAAAAATATATGATGTCTCGCTATCCTGACGTCAAGTTAGCAATACAACTTTTTTATCATTGAGTTTTTCATAATTTTGACTAGACCATCAGATTCCTCCAATTATTCGCTAATTAGTTGCGTAGGAAAATCTTTCATTTTATTTTTGTTTAAAAAAATATATGATGTCTCTCTAACTTGATATCAAGTTAGCAATATAACTTTTTTATCCTCGAGTTTTTCATAATTTTGACTAGACCATTGGATTCCTCTAATTATTCTCTAATTAGTTGCGGAGGGAAATCTTTCATTTTATTTTCGTTCAAAAAAAATATAATGTCTCGCTAACTTACACTTAGAAATGCAACTTTTATATTATTAAGTCTTGCCTAATTTTGACTTGGTATATCATTAAATTTCTGCAATTATTCACTTATTAGTTGAGGACGAAACTATTTTTTTTTCTTTTATAGAACATACATGGTATCTAAGAGTTCTTAGAGAAGTAATTTTAATATTTCATTTTATATTTTCATTTGATATATTATATATTCAAAAGAAACACCTACGTGGCTATTACGTGGAAATTATGAGAATTACCTCATAATATGATAGCGGCATGAATTTCAACCAATAAAATCAGTAAAGAAAGTCAGATATTTTCAAGAAGTGAATACGTATGTTGAGGAAATAAAAGTTATACGCCGAATCCATAATTTCGCTACAATTTCCTGTGTGCCTCCGTAGTGCAGAATGTTAATATATATAGGTATTGGTTCGAATCCGGGGTCGAGAATTCTTTTTTTAAAACCCTTCGTTTTGTAGGTTCTCCTAGTTTTGAGAATTTCAGGAACGTTATACCGTACCTACTTCTCAGTTTTAGTTCTTTAATGATTTTTATTCGTTAGTTTCATAGATTTTTTTAAAAGAATTGTTGTTCGAGGGAGGCGGAAAAATTATTTGTATAACATGGTTGTGAAGTGCCTTTTCCTCCCTTGACTGTTCTCCGCTACGCGTGCGTCGGGCAGTAAGCTTCATCCTCTGCAGGAAAAGTGGCACTATGCACCCTTGTTATACAAATAGCTATTATTGTCATCAAAAACCATCAAAACTTCGCTCGTATTCAGTATAAAGTAAATGTACATGAAGAGTAGCACCACTGAAGTAACAATTTCAAACAATTGCTACTTGTGCTTGGTATAGCTACGTAGGTGTTTCTTTTGAATATATAATATATCAAATGAAAATATAAATTGAAATATTAAAATTACCTCTCATAGAACTCTTAGATACCATGAATGTTTTATCAAAGAAAAAAAAATAGTTTCCTCCTCAACTAATTAGCGAATAATTGCAGAAATTCAATGATATACCCAGTCAATATTATGAAAAACTCAATAATATAAAAGTTGTATTTCTAAGTTGATGTGTAAGTTAGCGAGACATAATATATTTTTTTGAACGAAAATAAAATGAAATATTTTCCTCCGCAACTAATTAGCGAATAATTAGAGAAATCTAATGGTCTATTCAAAATTATGAAAAACTCGAGGATAAAAAAGTTATAAGTATTGCTAACTTGATATCAAGTTAGAGAAACATCATATATTTTTTCAAACAAAAATAAAATGATAGATTTTTCTCCGCAACTAATAAGCGAATAATTAGAGGAATCTGATGGTCTAGTCAAAATTATGAAAAATTCAATTATAAGAAAGTTGTATTGCTAACTTGACGTCAAGTTAGCGAGACATCATGTATTTTTTTTGAAAAAAGGAGCGGAAATTTTTTTTCTTCCGCAACTAACTAGCGAATAATTAGAGGAATCTAATGGTCTAGTTGAAATTATGAAAATCTCAATAATAAAAAAGTTGTATTGCTAACTTGACGTCAAGTTAGCGAGACATCAAGTAATTTTTTTAAAAATGGGGCGGAAAAATTTTTACTTCCGCAACTAATTAGCAACAAAATAGCACCAAATTATGGAATCATTAGTTTTCTATATTTCGAAAAGTGCCTCGCTAACTTGATATACATGTTTAGAAGTCTGTCTGGCTATACTGACTGCCTATAGAGTGTGATGAAAATAACTATAAAAAAGTTCAATAATCTGAATTTCGAATATGAATTATTTTTCGATGAACATTTCACTTAGCGCCCTTAGAGCTAAGTAATATGCATCAATAAAGAAAATTGGAAATATCTCGAAAAAGATCGCCTCCAGCGTTGTTGAGGAAGGGTACCTTCTTCTCAGGAATAAATCACCAAGATATTTTAACGTACTTATGTTACCCCCTATATATCCGATTCGTATAATCAAAATTCTTTACATCCCTTATGAACATTCGCTGGTACCGAAGGTGTTTACTTCGGAAAGCCAGTGTACAAAAAGTTCTAGAATCACATAAGTGAATGTCTCTCGGCTTGTATAGTAGAAAAAACTTATTTTTGTCCAGGAAAATGGCTACTGCATTTCTTTATCTAGTGACTTAGACTATTGACATCGTCTGTCGATCGTACAGGCACAGGTCAATATACAGTAGCTGCCTTTCCGAAGACTCTTTTCCAGAGAAGTTACATCCCTTAGATACCTTTTCGACAGACTTTGTAGCTTTCACCAGAAAATATGTAAGGCTGCCAAATCAGAATGTTAGGCCAGATTCTCATCCTGCTTTGGTTAAGAAGACTACCTACTTGCACCTTTATAGTCATAAGTATGGTGTGGCAGAATTATGATTATTTTTGAATGTAGCATATTTCAAAGAAGCACCTTGTCGAGGATTGAGTCCTCTATCTACACCTGGAATTTACTAATGCGATTTCGCTCTCTATATTTTGTCCCACTTCTGGTTTCTATTTGCTTCATGTTATAGTCGGCACACCTTTACCCTTAAAAATATGTCGATATAATCAAATAAATGAGCAGTATGCTCCTGTGTATATATATATGTATATATATATATATATATATATATATATATATATATATATATATATATATATATATATATATATGTATAATTTGCATATATATATATATATATATATATATATATATATATATATATATATATGTATAATTTGCATATATATATATATATATATATATATATATATATATATATATATGTATAATTTGCATATATATATATATATATATATATATATATATATATATATATATATATATATATATATATATATATATATATATATATATATATATATGTGATGTATTCTCGACCGTACTTTATAAACTAGATTTGGAAGTTCTCAGGTTTGCGGTCTGTTTACTAATAAAACTCATTTGTTCTTGATCTCAATATTTCGCTAATGTTTATTAGCTTCATCAGGAGAAAAGCTACAAAGAATGTGACAAAATTGTACAAGATTGAATCGAAAATAACAGTTCTACTTACAATCATAGAATTAATATTCCTGGTGTGTTCATTGCCTTGGGAAGCTGAATCAAACTACCCATGCTCGCATAGTTACTGCCTCACTTAAACTGAATCAGCTAGGCAAAATTCATGTTAATAGGAGTCCCTCAGCTGTACCAGGCAATGATGTTAATTAACGTTGATCTAAGGGTTTTTATAAGTAAGCACATGTCTGTCCTTATTTTTAAATATTACAAAAGTGATTAAATAGAACTCAAAATATTGCAATAAATGTTACTTAACTGACCTGTATCGGTTTTATGATTAACTGTATTTGGTTTTTTGTTAATGTGGTACATTTCAAGGAACAACCTGGTTTTCTGGTTACTGACTCTGTCTAGGATTTTTACATTCGAATAATCAAATTGATGGCCGGTTTTTTGGGAGTGGTCGACTGCTGCACAAGAGTTTTTTCCTAGTCGGGCATCGCTCTTGTGGAGGGCTATTCTTTGTTTGAGCCACTGCGAGGTCTGTCCCACATAACATTGGTTACATCCACCACACGGGATTTCATATATAACGTTGCTGTTAAGTGGGACAGGTGTTTTGTCTTTGACTTTTGAAAAGAGATCCGAAATTTTTGTGGTGTTGTATCTGGCTATTTTTATCTGTGGAAAATCTTTGAAAATATTTGTGATTTGGTGGGATAATTTGTCTACAAAAGGAATTGATTTGTATTTGAACTGTATGTTACAATCTTCAGGTGGTCCGTCATAGAAATTAGAGTTATAAATTAGTTTCTTTGGGATATGTTTAGGATATCCGTTGTTCGTGAAGATGGCAAATAATTTCTTTAGGTTCTGTTTTGAAAAAGTTTCATGACAAATATGTGTGATTCTGTTTTTCATGGCAATAACTGTATTGTATTTTTGATTTGTGGGGTGATTGGATGCGAAATTAATGAATCTACCGGATGCGGTTTCCTTTTGATACCAGTCCAATACTATCTGTTTTTTTTCCGTTCGTATTAATCTGGTGTCTAGGAACGGGACGCTACTGTGTTTTTCTTGTTCTACACTGTCAAATTTCCTTGATCACCTCAACGACCTTCACCCAAAATAAAGTTTACAATGGAAATCGAAAGTAATAACTCCCTTCCATTCTTAGATGTCCTCATCACAAAAACCAATGACTCCTTCACCCACACGGTCTACAGGAAACCAACACACACAAACCGATACCTTAACGCAAACTCCCACCATCATCCAGCACAAACCAATTCCGTTGTGCATTCCCTCATCCACAGATCCATCAACCTCACAGACCTCTATAACAAACCACAGGAACTAGCCCAACTCAAATCAGCCCTTCTTCAAAATGGATTCACAGACCATCAAATTGACAGATCCATCCGCCGCCATCAAACTTCTCATTCCATTCCCAGAGACCCAACAGACAACAACGTTCCCCACAAAGCTTTTCTTCCCTACATTAAAGGTGTTACTGACAAAATCAGCCGAATTCTCAAAAAACAGGACATAAAAACGATATTTACAGCCAGCAACAAAATCTCCACATTCCTCCGCACCCCCAAGGACAAAATTGTCAACGAATCACAGGGTATATATGAAATACCATGTTCCGATTGCCATAGAACGTATGTAGGCCAGACCAACAGACGTGTGACAAGTAGAGTATACGAACATCAACTTGCTGTCCGAAAATCAGACCCATCTTCAGCTCTGTCCAAACATCATCAAGAGACAGGACACAATATAGACTTTACGAACACTAAGACCATCGCCACAGCAAAAACACTACAAGCTCGTATAATTCGCGAGGCCATCGAAATCGAGAAGCGACCTTCCTGCTTAAATAAACGTGACGACGTGAGACTTCCAACTGCATGGAAACCCCTAATTTCCAGATGCCCAGTCCCCACCAAGACATCCGGCGGTCCTTTAGTAGCACCCGCTGCTATAAATCCTACCCAACATCCCTCGATACCTCAGTTCGATCTAAGGAGTAGGCAGATTGAGACCTTAGAAAGAACTCGTGACGAGACCTGGGGAGTAGGCAGATTGAGGCCCCGGCGTCAAGTCACAAACCCTTGCCCCCCTGTGACAACACCTGAGGAGTAGGCAGATTGAGACCTCAGCGTGAAGTCACATTCACTTCTTGAAAATGGCTCCAAAATCGGAGCCGAAACGTCGAGAACAAAACTCCAGACGCGGTTCAACCCGAACTCAACAACAACACAAAACTGACCGCGGAAACCTATCCGAACATATATATATATATATATATATATATATATATATATATATATACGTGCCGTCATATTGAATGCTGTTGCACATAAGATGATTTGTAAGTTAGGTGGTGAAATAGATTATTTTTCAATTGTTGGTTTCTATTCATCGATCCAAGTATGGAAAATCTACCCTTACTTGTCGAAAATAAAGAATTCTGCATTCTCTTCTGTAATATTTTTCTGTGATACATTCAATTATTTTGTAAAGTTGGGGTCAACAGCCGCTGCATGAATGTGGAGCAATACTTTTTGGTTTATTCAAGTATGCCATATCCTATCTAAATTATTCTATAATCTATAGTTACTAGTCTGTAGTTGGTGTGTACCTCGGTGTATACCTACATAGTGAATGAATAAAATCAGTTTTTTTTTCGTGGAAATGTCGAAATTAACACCGTACACCACAAGTCGAGCGCTAGCAGAATCACGCCGGTGAGGTCGTGAACAGTTTCGTCTTCTGCTCTCGTTAATTGGTTCCGTATCAAAATACCGCTAAGACACATTTCTAATGACAGGAGCGACGTGGATTTTTACAACGCGCACCACCATCACTAAAGCCAGAAGTGGAACAACCAAAGTAATTTCATTTATACCGTGTGTATTTGCAACCGTTTAACTTTCCTCATACTAGACCAGGGAGCGTAGAATCCGAGGTAGAATCGAACAAAGAATTTGCCAATACTTGTTTGATAAATTTTATCAAAAGGCTCAATTGCGTTAACGGTATGTTGCATATTATTTGAGGGTAATTATTTTGCGGTAGATGAATTGTTTCTTCGTAGTTTTTTGGGTTCTTAACCACATCTTTTCCATTGTAATTTTGAATCAGTATTATTCCTAGTCGAACGTCAAGAATATTAAGCATATTGCGTTACTTCGTGTAATATCAAAAGTTATCGAGAAAGGGATCGATCGAGGGATCGATAAAGAACTCATTCGTAGCAGACAGAAATAATTAACAATTTTGATACTGGAGATCAAGTGATGACCCACGAGGTTGCGTTTCGAATATTTAGCCTCGTATAGTATTCATATTTTCAAAGCTCTGAACGCACTCAGAATAAAACATTACTCGACAAATTGTTTTCGGTCCGACGACAATTGCGGATACCAGCAATCGAAACGTCGTGAGTACACTCAACTTGTAACTTGGTTTCAACATTTATCCATACTATTTCCTTTATTTCTTCATTTCATTTTTTTACTAATAGGTATTTCACATTCGATATCTCAATTTTCTTGTCACGGTTTTATTTTATTTATTCTTTTATTTAATTTTTCTGACTAATATTTCACATTCGATATCTCAATTTTTTTTCTCACAATATTATTTTCTTCGACCAATCAAACCTTTCGTTTTATTTCTTGACCAAAAAATCCATTTCAACCCTTTGTTCGGATTTGATTACCTCATTTGATTCGTATGTTTATCCTTTCGTTCTTAGCAACAGGTTTCAATACAGTTAATAAAATAGACTATGAGAGTCCGAAGCATTATCATTTATAAACATTAAATCAAATAAGGCACTCGAATACAAAAATGAACTGAAATGGATTCTGGTGAAAGAAAAAAATCAAAAATTCGATTATTCAAAAATTATATTGTGATAAAATATAAATATGAAATAATTATATCGAACAAACCAGCGATCGAAACGTGGCGTCGTAAAGTACAACCCGAGGTACAACCTGAAACTTGATTCCAACAATAATTGTTCATATCGATTCATTATTCCTCATATGAATTTTGTTTGATTTCATTTATTTCGTATTTTCTTACAATATTTGTTTCATTCATAGAATTTCAATCTTTGACCGATACCGAGGGGTGTTTCACTGTAAAATTTGAACGCCAAATCAGGATTTCTAGTGGATTTCAGGATTCCTTCGAAGGTTTCGGGTGGGATTTCTGAATTACAAGATTTCTAGTGAATTCTGTACACCGGATTTCCGAAGTGAAAAACCCCTCGACCGATACCCATTTCACATTTTCCTGTTTATTCGAGTGCCTTATTTAATTTAATTTTGACCGAACTATTTAACAAATTTGTTATCCTTATTGTTTTTTTTAATTAACTTCTGCTCATGCTTTTCCGATGTTTGGGAGCTATATATTCGACACGTCAAGAGAAGATAAATATAGAATAATACAAAAGTAAACAATCACTGGATGTGTGACTGTTCAATTCCACTATTTGTAATTAGTAGGTAGTCCGAAGCAATACCATTCAACTCCAATCATCTGTTGAAAATTTTAGAAAATCTTTTATTCAAAAAGGTATATAAGTTGACATTAGCGACATACCATGTAAATTAAAAAAAAAAGAAAATTAAAAGATATCCCCCTCAAATAATTAGCGGATGAATAGCTAGAGGAATGTGATGATGTTGTCAAATTTCAGAAGAATGCTCTCAAAGAATTGTATAAAGGAGCGAAGAACTGTTCTCCTCCAAATTTTGGAATCAATAATTTTCCAGTATTCAAAAAGTCTCCCGCTAACTTGAAACACGTCTGATACACTTGTATTGAGTTTTGAAATGAATATTTCATAACATCAGTTTCTATTCATTCATTCGTTATTTCTTTGAATATTGATACTTTCTCGGGAAATTTTCGAAATGTATAAACGTAGTATTCTGCAAACTATGAAATCCGTCCGAAAGTTCCTCGGAATATCTTTATCGTCACAGTTGACCTCGATTATCTTATCATGTGACTAACCATCATCCGCCTCAAGGCTATGTAACTGCTTATAAGAGTGAGCCTTCTTTGTAAATGTTGAAACAATGGTTTATTGACCAGTAGATGCATATTGACCTTGTAATTCGTAGAACCCTAGCTGATTATTAAAAAAATATATACCCAATGCACAGGTGAACAACGTTACTTACTATTTAAATCCATTTTCTTATATTCTTATCGATACGTTATTTCCTATGAATGATGAATAGAAAATGAAATGGTCAAAATCTACTTTTCCTGTTTATTTATATAGTAACCTGTCATTGACAAATCTGCTGATTTCATTTTGCTAGTAGCCCCCATATATTAACGGAGCTTATTGAAATTCGAATCACGAGCTCACTGACCTTTGTGACAATATTTGTATTAGATTTCATCGTGCACAGTTCCCAACACAGATGTACAAGGTGATTTCATTGTGACTCATGAAAATGTTAACTGTGCATATTGCCTCTAATGAAGTACTCTCTCTCCAAAATATATATGTGTTCGGATAGGTTTCTGCAGTCGGAAATGTGATAACTGGAACTTCCGGTTGAACCGCGTCTGGAATCGTTCTTCTGTCGACGTTTCGGCTCCCACTTTGGAGCCATTCTCAAGACTTCTTCGCGACTAGGTGCCAAGGTCTAAGTCTCCTTAACCCCCAGCTCTCATCTTGAGAGCTAGGTACTCCAACAAGCAATGCATTTTAAAAATCTAATATATCCAAATTGATCGAGAAACCTCCCACTATTACCTTTACATTCGTCACTCGCTTGGTATTCGTCTAAAGGTCTTTTCAAATTGTTGACTGACGGCGGAGTTTTACAGAGTTTTTAGTATACAGTGTGGTCCACTAAGTCTGCAACAAATGGGAAACTTTTTTATTATCGATTTCTCAGAAAATTTTATTCTTGACAAAAGTTGGTGCATGTTTCAAAACTATACCAAGTGTACCTGAAATGGCTTTATGACAATCACCATACAGGATAGGCCAAAAAATATAAATTTCGTTCAAGAGTAAAGTACCCTTATTTCAGAAAATATAGAAATATGTTGAGGAGAAAAGTTGCTTAGAATTAAAAGTTATGTTCAGATACGAAGTCATGGCCTGCTATTCGATTTTTTTTTCTTTTGGAAAATTTCGAATTACCCCCGTATGATACATATTTTTACTATTTTGATTCAATATGTATTAATCAAATCGGTTTGGAGTATCAAATTGAAGTGAATTTGTATGATTTACATGGATTTGTATTTTTTTAGGTGACCGTCAACTTCTTGTTTGTTGCAACGATATTTAACAGAACTCTAAAATAACACAAATACTTTTTTTAACGAGGCAAATACTTTACTAACTACATAAAAATATTTGTGTTATTTTAGAGTTCTGTTAAATATCGTTGCAACAAACAAGAAGTTGACGGTCACAAATACAAATCCATGTAAATTATACAAATTCACTTTAATTTGATGAGAAATACTCCAAACCGATTTGATTGTAGCTACTTCAAATACATATTGAATCAAAATAGTAAAAATATGTATCATACGGGTGTAATTCAAAATTTTCCAAAAAAAAATTCGAATAGCAGGCCATGACTTCGTATCTGAATATAACTTTTGATTCTAAGCAACTTTTCACCCCAACATATTTCCATATTTTCTGAAATAAGGGTACTTTACTCTTGAACGAAATTTATATTTTTTGGCCTATCCTGTATGGTGATTGTCATAAAGCCATTTCAGGTACACTTGGTATAGTTTTGAAACATGCACCAACTTTCGTCAAGAATAAAATTTTCTGAGAAATCGATAATAAAAAAGTTTCCCATTTGTTGCAGACTTAGTGGACCACACTGTATAGAGAGCTTTTGGTATTGCTAAGTGCAGAAGTTGAAGTGTATAGAGTTTTAATACAGAGCGTTGGATAGTTTAGCTGAGCAGTTTAAGTGATTGTATTGTATTGTGAAAAGGAGTTCCGATAAAAGCAGTTTGGTGCTGTTTGGAATTTTGATAAAGGAACTCAAGGAAACATCGTAACACTTTACAATATATAATAGATATATAAATACATAAAAGAAAATAGACCATTTTCTGTCATCTTTTCCATAAAATACACTGCATCGAGACTTCTTTTCAATCATTGTTTTGTATATTTTCACTGAAAGCAAATCCTCATGCATTGAAATTTTTGCAAAATTAGTAAAATGATTGATTGCACATGCTAATTTGTAAAGGTTGAGGAATTGCGTCTTCGGTTTTCCAATTGGAATTTTGGTTTGGCAACTTTGGAAGAATTCGACAGAATTTCGTTGGAAATGAGCCAAAACTCAAATACACGAGAAATTCTTTACAGAATTAACGTTCAATTCTAGTTAAAATGGCAGATTTGTGAAAAACTCGAACTGACAAGCGATATGATGATAAACAAACCCGAAAAAAGGTTGTACAGTAGACAATTCCATCAAATGCTGAAAGAATTATATTTTCTATTGAAATAAGAAAACAACTGCATTGTGTGTAACTCATGTCACTTCGTTCTGAGGTAATCGAAATTGAAGTTTATCTGATTGAATTAATATATTTTTATGCTCTGGTGAAGCAATATAAACATATCATACACGTTTTCTTTAATTTGTTACAGCACTTTTTATGTATCAAATTCAATGTAAGGAAATACTCTTCACCTTGAAAAGCCGTATATGACAAGTATTACTCAGTCTTCGTGAATTTTATCCTGGTTATTTTTTATGGATTCACGCCTTGAGAATTTCCTTGTCGATTAGTATGGTATCTTGATTGTGAAATGTCGACCGATGTTCTTTGCACATACCAATTTCTAGTATAGAAGAGCCTCATAATTGTAGACATCGTTGTTAATAGCAATAATAGTAACTTGCCGTAAAGATAAATTACCCTAACTTGAAATTGAACTCTATTACGCTCGGTGCACGCTTTGCTAACCAGATTAGCATTTTCCGAGAAAATATTGATACTGAATCTACAAACTAGAGTTTCACAGACTGTAGAATTTCATTTATTTCTAGAATTCCGGAAGCATCGAGAAGCTCTGATCGATTTCGATTTGCTGTAATCGTCATTCGAAATCTGCTGGACAGTATTGAACCTTTAAATTTTTTCGTAGTGGATTCATGCATAATGATTCTGGAACTGAATAGTCGTGGATGCATGAAATCGTTGTAAAAGAGACGTACATCGTTTTGAAATATGCCTGATTTTCGAAGTGTGTCTGCACCAGCGTTGCCAGACGTCCCGATTTTGGCGGGACGTCCCGATTTTTAGATGGGGAATTAAATGTCCCGCGCGGGACAAGCTTAGACCCGCTTTCAGGGATACCAGGAATATGTTCAAACTAGTGTCTTTTATATCAAAGGAGACAGACGAATACGTTTTGAATACATGAGCGCCAGAAAATGCCTCAAGTATCCCAACATCAAGCTGCTTTCCTGAACGCGTTTATCGCAGATGAATTTTAAATGATCGGGTGCCAAAAATAAGTGCTCCATAAATTCAATGAAAGCAGAATTACTCATCCAGTTCAATCTAGAGCTATCCTGTGCAGAGTTCTTCATCTTTATTAAAGAGAAAGAGAAAACTCTGAAGACAAGTTAAATCTTAGTCAAGTAATTCCTATAAATAATGATTATCTTATTGTAACAATTTGTTACACTCACTATTAATTGAAACACCAAATTTCTGTAATGAATCAAAAAAAATTTGGCCTTGATTTTTTTAATTTTAATTTTTTTCAGATTACTAAGGAGACTCAACTATCTGACTATGGAGTGAATCTGAAAAATCCCATTTTTTCAACTATATAACTCTATGACTATTTTTGCTATCTATTATCACGTGAACGTGATTACAAACTCAAATAATAAAATCAATAATCAAAAACTTCTGATTATGTAAATTTCTATACTGTCTAGCTTTGGACGAAAGAATCCCGCATTTTTCACTCGAAAAGTTTCAAAATCCCGACCTGGCAAAAAAAATCTGGCAACGCTGGTCTCCAATCTTGTAGATACGTAAATACATTTGCGAAATGATTAATAATACATTGGATGAAACCGAATCCTTTCAAACCGTCATGTCGGATTTGCGAAGTAATGGTTTACTGGTGATCATTCTTCGTGGTTTTACTACGCACCGTTACTTTCGTTAGATAGCTGTCCACAAAACTTATTTAATGACGGTGTAGGCTCCAAGATACAGAGTGGATCGTTGAATAGGAAAATTCATCAAATCATACAGATGATCAAAGTTTTTACAGAAAAATAAAATTGTCATGGCGTCCCAATAAAAGTAATTTTTGTCAACGATAGATGACTACTAAGTACAGCTTATCCAATCCATCTTGGCACAGAACTCATACCGTATATGCCCAGCAATCTCTGTGAAGTATAGTAAGATGAAAAAACCTATTATATGTGTTCACTGTGTTGGAATATATTCCTAGAAGGTGTTTTTTCTTTCGACATGGTCTAAATCACCAGTGTGCAACGGGAAAAATATCTGAGTTTGTGCCAAGATGGATTGGACAAGCTGCACCTTGATGCGTTTCTCGCGAATACTAAATTGTTCTAAAATTGTTCGTTTCCGTTAACCAGCTGACGAACGTCAACCCTCAGAAATCGAAACTTGTGCGAGCAATGGATCAACGAGGCCTTACCTTTTAACGTGCGATTACCCAGCACGGTGGCCCGGCGAGGATTCGAACCCCTGCCTTGATAGGCAGATATGCTAACCATTACACTACCGAGACCACACCACTATTACTATGGATCAACTAATTCATGGTAGTTGAAACTTTTCCTAGAGATCAATTACCCTAACAGCAAACTGATAGTTTTGCACTCGACGCGCGTTTCACTAACAAGGTTAGCATCTTCAGGGAAAGAAAAGTGATACTCGAGTGCAAAAATATCAGTTTGGTGTTAAGGTGATTGATCTCTGGGAAAAGATTCAACTTTTACACCAAAGATTCCAATCTCATCGTTTATTCATAGGAATTGTTCATGATATAACTTGTTTTTTCACCATATCTTCCATTGTGGTTCTGACTATTTTTTTACAGTACTTCCTGATTCTCATCATTCTGAGAAATTCGGTTGTTGGTACCTATATTCGAAACGAACTTCTTGAGCTCATACTCATTGATGATGTTGGTGTTCCATTCAAAACATTTTCTATGTTCCTTCCGGTTCTCCTAATAGAAACATTCACGTCAATAAAATTAACAACGACTTGGCAAAAATAATAGAATGGGGTAACATGAACTTAACTGGAATTTAATGCTACGAAAACCCAGGCATGTCTCTTCTCAAGAAAAGCCGATATATCATCATCAAATATTTAGTTCCCAACGAGACGGCCCAAAAACTAGGTGCCATTTTATTACTCTAGATACCGTGTAAAAAGTATGGGGAACGACGTAACTAAGACTTTTGGACCACTGCCGTCAATTTCTGGTGGCCCGATTTTCCGCCATAATTAAATAAACATTGCATCTGGAAACGTCATTTTGTATAAAATTATTACTGACGGCATACTGTTTATATTAACAGTAGTAGTTGAAATTTAATTTAAACTTATTGCCGTCAAAAAAAAATGACACCGGAAGTCAGGAAAAATTTTGAAAATTTGAAAGTTGAGTATCCATTTTAGCATCAAATCATTATTGACGGCAATAGCATAATTTATTATACTTTTTGATGTTATTATTTCGTGTTTTATTAATGCCGTCAAAATTTACTGGCACCGGGGTTGAAAAACAGGGTGGTCACCCCAACCTCGGGCACCCTGGGTGCAGAATTTTTGCATAGTGTTTGGCACTTACAAAAAAATTATATTTCACATCAAACTCAATAAAAAAACGATTCAAAGTTGGTGCCGTCAAAAAAAAAAGTAAACGAAGTCAGAAAAATTGTTTATTTACGTCTAGTAGAGGTACTATTTTTGTATCAAATTATTATTGACGGCAGTTGTAAAATTTGTTTTATTTTATCATGTTATTTGATTTTTTATCATCGCCGTCAAAATTTGGTGGCCCGGGGGTTGAGAAAAGGGGGTGGACGGCCGCCTTCGATGCTTGCAGCCTAAAATATTAAACTAAAAATTCGGAAAAAACGAAAAAGTCAGGAAGACGGCCTTTTTCTAAGTAAATTAGTTAAAGAAATTGCGTGGATTAAGAATCTAGGAATCTGAACACCTACCGAGGGGTGCTATTATTTATAAATAAACTAATTCTAACAAAAATAATTCTTTTTATATTTTTTTTTTTTTCATTTTCAATCTGCAGACTTCTACAAGTTTATTCTTTCAATTTAATCTCTTCTGAAAATGCCATCAATCCAGCATTAATAAATGCTTTTGTTTACCAATAGCCTGACGTCAAAGATACTCGAACGTTGTCTTCTAAAAGTGAAAAGTAAAAAACTAAAACGTTTTAAAGTCAAAAATTTAAGGAAAACACTTTGTTTTTTTAGCATACAGTTTATTTGTTTTAACCAGCAACAATATTAAATATTTGCACGAATTAAATGTATCTATCATATTTAATATGCAAAATAATTCATGTAAAAAAATGTGTCACGTCCCAAGTTGAACGCGGTTGAATCGATTCGTAAAAAACAATTCACACATTCAATATTTTTGACGGCGTATCACGTCTTGTACGCTATAAACTTTTTTTAATTTTAATAGCCGTCGGTGCCATTAAAAATTGACGGCACAATAATTTATTATATTGTATTCTCAAGTAGTTTAATAATATTGAAAAAATTTTTGTAATGAAATAGTACTAAAACCCTATTCAACGTAAGGGGTTTTTTCAACGCCGGTGCCAGTAAATTTTGACGGCATTAATAAAACACGAAATAACATCACAAAGTATAATAAATTATGCTATTGCCGTCAATAATGATTTGATACTAAAATGGATACTCAACTTTCAAATTTTCAAAAATTTTCCTGACTTCCGGTGCCATTTTTTTTTGACGACAATAAGTTTAAATTTAATTTTCAACTACTACTGTTAATATAAACAGTATGCCGTCAGTAATAATTTTATACAAAATGACGTTTCCAGATGCAATGTTTATTTAATTATGGCGGAAAATCGGGCCACCAGAAATTGACGGCAGTGGTCCAAAAGTCTTAGTTACGTCGTTCCCCATACTTTTTACACGGTCTCTAGAGTAATAAAATGACACCTAGTTTTTGGGCCGTCTCGTTGGGAACTAATTCAGATGTCAGGAGTAACTGTTCCTACAAAATCAAGTATCTCGATGCTAGGAATTACGATCAGTGATAATCTCTCATGGAAAACCATGTGAGATCGATCGCTAAAAGTGCTTCTCAGAAACTTGGAATTCTATTTCGTGCAAAGAAATACTTCACTTCTCGTCGGCTTTTAATGATCTACAAAGCTCAAATACGACCTGTCATGGAATGCAGTTCTCATGTGTGGAGTTCGGCACCAAAACATTCATTGAGGCTTCTCGGTTCTAATCAGAGAAAGGCAATTCGTCTTGGTGATTCTTCGCTCACAGAGTCGCTCACTTCATTGAAACATCGTAGGAGGAGGAGGGTCGGAGACTTGTCTCTCTTCTATAGATACTTTCACGGTCGATGCCATTCCGAAATGTTATCAATCGTTCCTCCCTTGGCAATATCTACACGGATGACTCGACGAGTACAGAATTCCCACCCCTCCGTTGTGAATTTGGAAACCTGTCGAACCTCTCTTGCCCAGGGATCTTTTGTCAATAGAACAGCTGAGCTTTGGAACTCCTTGCCCCGAAAGAGGTTTTTCCTGAGGCTTACAACCTTCAGAAATTCTTCGAACATTACAGGGCTTCCCTTTCGTGTGAATCTGCATATAAAAAAAACATGAACATGAGTTATAAATCCATTTTGAATAAACTGAAATTCAACATTCGCCAAGAATAAATAAATAAATGAATATTTCACTATGAAGGACTTCGAGAGAAGTAGATGGCGTTTGATGTATAATACCATAAATCACATCTACTACTACTCCTACTATTTCACTATTGATCGATCCAACGTTCGATATAACTTACCATTCAGGTTCGATTGTAATTTGGAAAAGACAGTTTATTCAAGTTTCAAATCCCCTTCAGACATTCTTTCAAACAGTTATCTGATAGAGCAAATTCACATTGATTTGTAACAGATGTTGAGTCTGTCGAGTACACATTGAACATCAACCACATGATATTAATCCTATGAAGAACATTTTGCTTTCTACTTTTCATATGATATCGTTTATGTTGATACTAAATTCTAGTAAAACAGAAAACAAAAATGTAAAGAAACTCTTCAGGAATTAAAAACATTGGGGTGGAATCCCCCCAAAAAAGTTGAGTACTATCTCTTGGAGAATGTGAGGATTTAACTGATTTCAAAGTGGTTTTGATAGTGGAGAGTCACCTGCAGTGATCACAATATTGTAAATTGTTCCTTAAGATGTTCTTGATTCAGTTCTCTTCATTCTGTCATTATACCTACATTGTTCCTGTCTCCCTGTATCTGTCTCATTACTCACTTTGTATTTGATTCCTTGGTTCATTCTCCAATCATTTCAGTCTTAATACGCCATTCCCTACAAAGCGAATAAATATTGGCCATGAAATTAGATCCGAAAAAGAAGCTAAACATCTTTTTTTTTTTCAGCCCGGTGAAGGTGGCATCATTCTACTGGCCAACGCCGCAGATTCTTTTACGGAGGAAGACGAAGAAATAGCTCGATCTCTGGAACGACCTCCAAGCCCTTGTGATGTTACTTTCATCAATGACAATATTCTCATCGATGGAAAGTCTAGTATTAGTAAGAGAACGAAGCAATCGAAGGTGAGTGTTCATTTCAAATTTTGGGAGTACTCGTAGGGATAGACCCTCGTTATTTTATAAAAGCTGGAAGTTTCTCTGCGCATGTCCCCAACACAGGTGAGAACGATCAGTTACCATGAAGTTTTGATGACGGTTACTTGAGCAGGTACCAGGTAACAAAGGTGTATAAAATAATACCTCAATTTCGTTGACGAATAAAGCCCATTTTTATATTTTTATAATGATATTAGGAATCAGATCATACATTGCCGGACACTTATTACGCTTACAACCCCCAAACTTTATTAAATTATAAATGAATGATAATAAATTATATTTAGGTTTGACAGTATTTAAAGCGGTTTCATTCACGACTAATAAATAATGTAAGTATTATACTTATGGTTTGTCATATATCATTCCCTTAGGAAATAATGGCGAGGGATTAAAAGTCTTTGCCTTTATTCTCTCTTGTATTCCTATCACAACATTTCTCGAATTGAATATTACCATGGAAACTAAACCAAACTCCAAAGTGTCAGTGTCAAACACGTAGGTAGTGTTTCTGTATATATATTGAGATGAATGAAACTGAAGAATCATTTATGATAAATAAATAGTAAATAAATTAGAGTATACTATTCGCAATAATAACTATTATTATTGACTCTTGGTATAATCTACTATTGTGACGCCATCCCGCCTATTATATCCATATTTCCGTTTACTTGACAATGTAAGACAAAGTCATTATTTCTGAAGGGTCAAGTAGGTGCAGATATCCATTTGTCCGTTTGACTGAAATGTTGACAGAAAGCTAATGAACCTTTGAAACAGTTTTAACGTTAGGAGTTTATACGTAAAAAGAAGATTGAAGCCTGAAAATACCCAAAAAAATATGAATGATCCATGATATTGATCAAATATCCCACTTCTGTATCTGAATTGATTGCCATCTTGATTACTTCTGTATGAGTAATCAAAAAATGTGCGACATCCGTAAGATAGATGTAGGAAAACACATGATTTAAAAAAAAACTTTGCTTCCTGCTTCCTGCCCAAGTAACCAAGACCCATACTCCATAGTAGCTGATTGTTCTTATCTATCTTGGGGACATAAGCAGAGAAACTTTCTGCTTTGCTATTATGAAATTAATAAATGTTTTTGAAGGGGATTTTGGATGAGAAACCCCTGTAACTGTTTTATCAACAATTGGTTGAGCCTTGGCTATTTTTTTGATCTAAAATCAAGTGCAAGTTCTAAGATTTTTGTAGGATCATCGGCCAATGAATCAGCAGATGAAAACTTTTATTTCAGGAAAGCTCACTTCACTGAACCGGATGCGTTATGCTCACGTTAGTGTCAAGCCTTCGATAGGGTTTGTTTCAAAGCAGATTCCGCTTATATATGTATCTGGGTCTGATCAATTGGATTGAGTCTTTCTGAAGAAACGTTATCTTTCAGTTCAAGTGAGGGTAATACTTCGGTCGCTATGAGCACCTTCTTTTTTTTTGTGGAACTAACGTAATTCGGTCTCCTCTACAGAAAATCTAAATGAAATTATCGGCGGTCTCTCATATTTTCGGAGATACAGGGCGTTTTTGGTGTAAAACTTCGTCCTTCTTCTGATCAAACACCACACACTCTCTTGTTTACTCGTTTTCAACATTTTCAAGCAGAAAAATCATTAGTTTTTCAACAAATCCAACTTTCTCCAAAAGTCAACATTAATGTATTCACTTCTCAACAATAACAACGAGAGCGGCTACACTGCAAATACATCACTTTCGATTGTCATTGCACTATGACATCACAACAAATTTGTTATGGTTAGAAAATAAATGCATTTTTTGGAAAACCAATGTTTTTTTCTGCTTGAAAATGTTGGAAACGGGTAAATAAGAGAGTGTGTGGTGTTTGATCAGAAGAAGGACGAATTTTGTGTGTTAAAACACCAGAAATTTTATGTGGAAAATTGTGAAGTTTTACACCAAAAAGGCTCTGTATCTCCGAAAATATAAGAGACCGCCGATAATTTCATTTAGATGTTCTATAGACTCAATAACGAAAGTTCCACAAAAAAAAATAAAAAAAAGTGGTCAAAGCGACCGAAGTAATTACCCAAGTGAGGAGTTGCTAATTCGAGAATTCGAGGAACTTTTGGTAATACTTCGGTCGCTATGAGCACCTTTTTTGAATTTTTTTTTGTGTAGAACTTACGTAATTCTATCTCCTCTACAAAATATCATCATAAAATCTTCGGCGGTATCGTATATTTTCGGAGATATGGGTCCATTTTGTTGTGAAACTCCACAATTTTTCACATCAAATTTCTCTTTTTTTTGAACACACAAAATTCGTCCTTCTTCTGATAAAACAACACACACTCTTTTATTTACTCGTGTTCAACATTTTTAAGCAGAAAAAATTTCACACCACAACCAATTTCTTGTGACGTCTTAGTGCAATGACAGTCGAAAGTGATGTAATTGCAGTGTTGCCGCTCTCATTTTTAATTTTTGGGAACTGAATGTATTGATGTCGACTTATGGAGAAAGTTGGATTTTTTGAAAAAATAATGTTTTTTTTTCTCTGCCTAAAAATGTTGAACAATAGTAAATAAGAGAGTGTGTGGGGTTTGATCAGAAGAAGGACGGATTTTGTGTGATCAATCAACAGAAATTTGATGTGGAAAATTGTGAAGTTTTACAACAAAATGGACCTATATCTCCGAAAATATACGAGACCGCCGAAAATTTTATGAGTATTTTTTGCAGAGGAGATCGAATTACGCAAGTTCCACACAAAAAAAATTAAAAAAAAAAACTCATAAGAATTGTCTGCAGTGAAGACCTTGAGCAATAAGGAGATCGAATACCCAACCCAAATCAAGTATCCAAGTAACCAACAAAAAGACAATTACTTATTGGTTCAATTTTACGGAAACATTGGTTCAATTTCACAAATATTATTATGACCTTAAAAAATGTGAAAAATTTGCAATTTTGGTTTAATATTCGAAAACAATATGATAATATATTGGTACAATTTCATGAAAAATATTTCTGCAAAAATGTGACTTCGGATTAATTCGATTAGCCTCACATAATTTTAATTATTTATATTCGAGATTATCTCATTCAACCTTCAATCACATGTACTAACCAAATACTAACTTGAGTGGTTGTTGTGGGGCTTGAACTCACTATATTTAGTTCGACAAGTTTTCACTATTCACTTCATTCCACGAAGAAGACTTGTTTTATGTAGGAGATACTTGATATGGATGTTGTGACTTCGAGTTGTGTTCGAGAAACATGACACTGTTGAATAGTGAGAAATGTATGTATGGAAATGACTATATCAAATTTTGGTTTTAGAGAATATACATTCGAAAAAACAGTGCAATATCACTGTTTCATATGAGGGCCAATTCAAATGTGAATCTCACTGTGTGAAACGTTCTGGATGTAATATTCTGGAATTGAAATTCAATGGACAATAATATCAGTTTTTTAGTATTAATTCATATCAAATATTGTTAAATCAATATTGATATCTCAGTTTTGAAACGATATGCGATTTACTGTTAACTCGATATTTAAGAATTGGCATATCTATGTTGCAGTAACATGCCAATATGCTACTTGAATTCAGTGTTATCATCTTCTCCCAAATATAGTATATAGTATAAGCAATTCTGATATTGGTGATGAGCTATGAAACTGATTTATTTCAAATTTCCACCCAACAAAATGCAGTTGGAATTCATTATCAATATTAAACCAATATTGATATTGAAATATCGTTTTTTTTTTATCCATATGAATTCAACATGATTTTTCACTCAAGATATACCTATATTCGACCAATTTAAATTCGGGGTTCAGCCATGTGTTACATTGTAGGACATGGCAGCCAGTACGAAGAAATGAAATCAGTAATCTCATGCTTGAAATCAAGTTTATTATCAACAATTTCATAATCGGATTTATCGTCATAGCTGCAGACAGGATGTTTGGGACCTTGTAGCCATGTAGTCATTTTACACAAATACTGCTGTCAACACAATCGTTATCAGAGAGAACACTGAAGTTGTCACGTTCTCAAAGCTCGATTGTTCAATTTTTTGGATCATTAAGTTTATCGGCAGTGAGATGATGAATTAACTGCTATCGCATCGCTTTCGTTGCGTTCGAATTTTGTTTTTTTTTTTTATAATAAACAATACGGATAGGAATTGGGAATGGTGGTACACCAACCCGATGCCATGATATTCCCAAATAAATTATCGAAATCGTTTCGTAGTATGTTGGTGATGAAAGGATTAAATATTCTGATAAGTGTGAAAATATTTGTCGATAATCTTATCATATCGATAGGAGTAGATTACTCACTATTTTTTCATATCTAGAACTAATCTTATAAAGGAACCATTATCTGAAATAGACATGTTTATCCTTCTTATCGAGCATTCATTCAAAACTCACCTGAAGTAATGAATGACACAAATGGCTTGCTATTTTTCAAATTATCGATGAGAGGTAATTTTGGTCATTGAAACCTTCGTATCAGGATTTTTTTTTATGTGCAAATTCACACGAAAGGGAAGCCCTGTAATATTCAAGAAACACTGCGTGAATCAAGGGAGAGGAAATACTAATTAACATTCACTTTGAATTTTTGAAGATTATAAGCCTCAGGAAAAACCTCTTTCGGCAAGGAGTTCCAAAGCTCAGCTGTTCTATTGAAAAAAGATCCCTGAGCAAGAGAGGTTCGACAGGTCTCCATATTCACAACAAAGGGGTGGGAATTCGGTACTCGTCGAGGCATCCGTGTAGATATTGCCAAGGGTGGAACGATTGATAACAATTCAGAAGAGCACCGACCGTGAAAATATCATAAGGAGCTGATGAGAAGTGAAGTATTTTTTCGCACGAAATGGAAATCCAAGTTTCTGGAAAATACCTTTAACGATCGATCCCACATGGTTTTCCCATGAGAGATTATTACTGATGGTGATTCCAAGCATCGAGATACTCGACTTCGTAGGAATAGTTACTCCTGACATCTGAATACTAGACGATGATAGATCAACTTTCCTTGAGAAGAGACATGCCTGGGTCTTCCTAGCATTAAATTCCACCAAGTTCATGTTATCCCATTCTATCATTTTCACCAAGTCATCGTTAATTTTATTGAAGTGAATGTTTCTTTGAATTTTTGTTTCTCGATGTGATATGGGAACTCTGGAAGAGAAACTAGTATAAAGAGTACTGTCGTCCGCAAAACTGTGTACTGAACAAGGTGTTTTCTCGGGCAAATCATTGATATGAAGCAGAAACAAAGTGGGCGCCAGAACTGAACCCTGTGGAACACCTGCATTTATTGGGAGAATATCAGATGATACCCCAAGGAAGACTTGAATATTCAGAGGCCTATACTAAATAATTTCGACGCAGGTTGTTATATGAATGAATCGGAAGTAGTTCATTACAGCTTCACTTTAAATCTTGATTTATTGTCCAAAGAACCATTTTTTGTCTCGATGACTGAGCAGAATACAAAACAAACAAGAGACCATCAAGTTGTTTTTCGATCACTATATTTGAGAATAACATCTTTCTTTAGAATTATTCCCACTGTAAATATCAATCAAATGTCAATATCATCGAAATTATCGTTTCAAGACTATTCACATCTAAAGAAGGAATATATAATACTTAGTAATGTTACGATATTTCTTTTGGGTTCGTTGATTAAAACCCCAAACAACACTAAACTACTTCTATTACAACTCTCTGTCACATCACAATACAATCCCTTGAGCTGCTCCGCTAACTTTCAAACGCTCGCTACTAAATCTCTCTGTACTAAATATTCTGCCGTAGCGGTGAGCGGCTTCCGTTTATATACTCGCTCACACCCACGGAGAATCCTCCAGACAAATCTCGATGATCGAATATTCTCGGTGAGTCGCGATCCTGCAGGAAACAATCTTCCTTCGAACCGTCACACTGATTTGCGTTTATGGGCGACAGGGCCGGCGCTAGGAACCTCTGTAGCAGTAATAATTGTAACATATTTTAATAATACCTCTAGTTCAGTCGTCATTTCATTCGCACCTATTTCTTGTATGTGATTTCATTTATATTTTGGCAGTATGTCTTTTAATAGGTGAAAGCAACTGATATGTGGATGTTCGAAATAGATTCATTGTCAGACCATCGTTTGTTTTATCACAACAGTTTACAATAATGATTAATTTCATTGACAATACTTTGGTAATAAAAAAAGACATATGAAACAAACGATGCCAAGACGCAGAGTTAAATTTTATATTACCAAATAGATATTAATACACTCTTACCACAGCTCAATTGTGTTTTCACATTCAACCTGAAGAAGAAAATAATTGAAAGTAAAACAAAATACAAGGAGTAGAATTTTTTTTGGGTCCCAGAGTGTACATCACTAAGAATATAATAAGCAAACTTTGACCCTCCTTTCTTGGAAATTGGCCAAGTTATGGGAGGATTATTTCAAATGAAATTTTTCTGGAACTCGACAAGGAGTAATGTCATATTTCAAGAATGACTCTATATCTTCGGACTCGACACTTAACGTTAGACTAGTTTCAACAGTTTCGCCTCACCCTTGCACTTGATTCGAATCTGAACCGCTGAAGAATACTGAATTGTTGTATCTAAACCAACCGCTTCAACCAAAAAAATAAATGAAATTTTTTATATGCTCGAATTCCCCTTACGAGTGATTCATTCTTCAACACAAACGTTTTTTTATGTATCATCTGTACCTGTCGTCATTATAATATTTTCGTATCTCCAACAAACCATAACACTGCCGACTTGCTTCACAGAGTTCCCATGCCACAGACACTGTTCGCTTCGGTTTCCGAACGGCTGTTACAAGACCCGATACCGGTAATTAATTGATAATTAAATTAGCCTACTCGACTGGAAATGAGATAAGATTATCTTCTGCCGTGTGTTCCGACGATTATTCCTCTATAACGCCATGACGATTATTACCATGGTTGTATCTCCAATAGCTTTGGTTCTCGATCGATAATAATTGTGGTATAGTATTTTTCACAGTAAATGGTATTGGCTTATTAACTGCAATAAACTACCCGATTTAATTCCATTGTGTAGAAAATCATCTGGTAAAATATGCAAATGTGCTAAAGGGTCGAACTTAAGAAATTTGAATTTTGCATAATGTAGGAGATATACAAGTAATTTATTTAAATGTTACAATTCTATTCTATATTTAGTTCAGTGTCGCTATCGCTATCCTCATCTAAATTAATTATAATTGGCGCAATTGATTTTACAGAAAGGTACGAGTTTTCAACATTTATAACATGACTAACAGAACTTTTCCAACTCTCGGTAGGAATGTCATTCATATAGTTCCTAATTAATTCTACCACACTACCACTTAAAAGTCGGAGAAGTATTTTTTCCGCTCACGCTCGATTTAAGTTGTTGCCACATAAGCTCTATGCGATTGAACACGCAGTAGTAGGGAGGTAGTCCTAACACTGTATGTCCCAATTCTTCTGCAATTGTATCACAAACATACGTTTTTTTTTAAAGAAAATGACTGCAGCAGTCATCGGAGATGAATAAGCCTCTGAAGAAGCTGGCCACTCGCGCTAGCGAAACGTCAGGAAGGGCGAGCGCCACGGTAAAAGTTCTTTTTTTGTATAATTTTCCTCAAAATATATGTCATTTGCAGCGATGAAGTTTTGAATCTCCAATTTCGTATTCTTTGAGCCAGGAATTTTTTGCAATTTTCGACTATGATAGCTGGCGTTGTCCATTACTATAACGCTGTTTGGCGGAATGTTGGGTAACAGACAATTTTTAAACCAATCTTCAAAAAGCTCTGCTGTCGTATCTTCGTGATAATCAACACAAGAGTCCTTAATATTTACAATCCCTCTCTGAGAAACAAAATTACCTGAATTCGGTCCTTTTACATTTATGATGTGCATCTCGGATTTTACAACTTAAGGGTCTAATTGGTTTTATTATAATCCTTCAGTCAATACCATTTATTGTGAAAACTACTATAACATCAGACACCAGCTCATTTCCATGCATTTCTTATAGGAAAAGTTTTCTAAATGAATTCACAGAATCGGGAAAATAAACCTTTTGAGATCGCATCTCCGCACCACAAACAGCCTGTTTCGACGATGCAATTTGTCGCTGCAACTCCAGAAAATAACGCAAGTTTTTCGAGTTGCATGAATCTTTAGTGGTGCGATAAGTTTTTTTATATGCAGATTCACACGGAAGGGAAGCCCTGTAATGTTCAAAGAACACCGCGTGAATCAAGGGACAGGAGATACGAATTGAAATTCACTTCGATTTTTTGAAGTTTGTAATCCTCAGGAAAAACCTCTTCTGGCAAGGAGTTCCAAAGCTCAGCTGTTCTATTGAAAAAGATCCCTGAGCAAGAGAGCTTCTACAGGTTTCCAAATTCACAACGAAGTGGTGGGAATTCTGTACAAGTCGAGTCATCCGTGTAAATATTGCCAAGGGGGGAACGATTGATAACAATTCGGAAGAGCATCGACCGTGAAAGTATCTATAAAAAAGGGACAAGTCTCCGACCGTTCTACGATGTTTCAATGAAGTAAGCGAGTCTGAGAGTGAAGAATCACCAACAAGACGAATTGCCTTTCTCTAAATAGAATCGAGAAGCCTCAATGAATGATCTGGTGCCGAACTCCACACATGAGAGCTGTGTTCCATGACAGTTCGTATCTGAGCTTTGTAGATCATTAGAAGCTGACGAGAAGTAAAGTATTTTTTCGCAGAAAATAGAAATCCAAGTTTCTGGAAAGCACTTCTAGCGATCGATCTTACATAGTTTTCCCATGAGAGATTATTATTATAGGAATAATTACTCTTGACATCAGAATACTAGATGAATATTGATTGGCTTTCTTTGAGAAGAGACATGCCTGGGTTTTCCTAGCATTAAATTCCACCAAGTTCATGTTACTCCATTCTGTTATTTTCACCAAGTCATCGTTAATTTTATTGACGTAAATATTTCTTTGAATATTCGTTTCTCGAGCAGGTATGGGGACTCTGGAAGAGAAACCCGTATGAAGATTACTGTCTTCCGCAAAACTATGTACTGAACAAGATGTTTTCTCGAGCAAATCATTGATATGAAGTAGAAACAAAGTGGGCTCTAGAACTGAACCCTGTGGAACACCTGCATTTATTAAGGTTGCAGCGACTTAGTGATCTCTGTGGTGAATTTGTTGCAAACTACAAATATGTGGTGGCACAATTTTGAGGAATGGCGGTTTTGAAGATTCAATTATTTGTCAACACTGAAGAATTCAAGTAGATTAATGAGTTGAATTCATCACAGTTACAATTATTAGCAATGAATAAAAACATATATTATTTGCGATAATGTAGGCGTTCATCTGGGTAACATTCCGTGCTTTTTTTTAATATTGGCAATTCAAACTGACAGATACAAATTCCATTATCGAAACAGGCTGAATGCTGGGAAGTATACTATATTCATCCAACAAAGAGAGTAACCCAAACAACGATAGATGATCAACGCATGATCACTACATACATTTGCATCTATTGGGTAGAATGAACACGCCTCCTTACGCTGGCTTCTCAGAAAACGGCTCAGGCAAAGCTCTCTGGCTTACAGAGACAGGCCTGTTTGGCTATCTGTGGTGCCATCAGTACCACTCCGTCAGCGGCCATGGAGATCCTTCTAGATCTACCTCCTCTCCACATTTTTCTGGAGAGAGAGGCTAGATGGACTGCATACAGACTTGTGCACATCGCTAATTGCACAAAACAATCTAATGCAGAGTATACTAGACTGCTGGCTGACACTAGAAGTCACAGCATTCTGGGAATGACCTCTGACATTATGACTCCAACTGTAAACTATGAACTGCCTTATACAGTTCTTTTCCCGAGTAGAGAGGACTGGATCCTCCGGGAGAAGGAAATAATGAGAGCAGATAGTTGTTGGTTCACAGATGGATCAAAAACACCTTCTGGTTCCGGTGCAGGTGTTTTCAGTCGCAAACCCAGGACAGAGATATCAACCTGACTAGGGACATATGCGACCGTATTTCAAGCAGAAATTTATGCTATTGAACTGTGTGCGGAGAAATTGGCAGAATCCAACCTCACACACAAGTCAATAAAAATATTCTCGGACAGTCAAGCGGCGCTGAAAGCCATTGGCTCTTACCGATTAACGTCCAAACTGGTAACAAATTGCCAAAAACGACTCTCCTCAATAGGAAGATTTAACAAATTGTCTCTGGTCTGGATTCCGGGCCATACTGGCCTGGAAGGCAATGAGGCTGCTGACTCCCTTGCAAAGGAGGGTGCTGCAAGCAGCTTCATCGGACCAGAACCTGTCATTGGCATCGCCTTAGGCTTTGCCAAACAAACATTGAATACCTGGATGGCAAGAAGATTTATGGACTTCTGGCAAAGTCTTCCAGGATTGGCTCATTCCAAGGCGTTTATTCACCCTTCGAAGTCGGAAACCAAACAGTTGTTGGACTACAGTAGGGACGAACTACGATGTCTAACTGGCCTTCTCACAGGTCACTGTCATTTGAATCATCATATGCAGAGAATCGGACTGTCAGAAGACAGCCTGTGTCGTCTCTGTCTGGAAAATGATGAAACAGCAGAGCACATAATTTGTGCCTGCCCCGCTGCGGACCGAATCAGGTTTTCAGAGTTTGGCAAGGCTTCACTCTTACCATCTGACCTGAAAGATCACTCACCATACAAACTAATCGGCTTCGTTAAGAAGCTGGGTTTATTTGGTCGAGTTTGAATAGGTGTGAGCCACAATAGAAGCTTGTTGGTTGCAGTGGAGGGCCGAACAGACCCACTCACTTCTGACCTAACCTAACCTTACGCTGGCCAATCGAAATCAAATGCAATCGACTGATGGGATTCGCGCCGCAGTGTCGGAGTATTCAGTTACGTTTTAACGCTTGTGGTGTCTACATATATGGTATTTTGAACTTTGAGATTTTTAAAATGTCAAGTACTGATACGGCTGAAGAAACTGCTAATATGTAACCCCACAGTCCACCCAAAAAAAGACTAAAAAACTGCACCTTGAAAAATACAATTTCGGTCGTTCCTTAAGTGCTTGGATGGATAGAGTATAGTCATCTTTTAGATATTATATAATCAGAGTCCACTCCAGGAAGTAGAACTTACTGAAAATATCAGTTTTTTTAGTCGGCTATGAATATCTATCTGCTTAGGCCTGTCTTCGACAAACATGTTGCCAGTATCGTTGACAAAAAGGCTTGAATATTTCGCTCCTGTGAATAAATATCGAAACCCTTTTATTCAACTAGAAATCGAATTATAGTTAGATTCTGTAGGCTTTAAAATCAATCGAACAACAATTATCTCCTAGTTTGGTCACAAAAATATTATTGAAGACAATCTATTCCAGTAAATATTGTGATATATCTACCTCGACTCTGAAATTTACCCACGTTCAGGTCAGTGTTTATTGATTCATGAAACCACATCTGTCCCTTGTTTATTCTGTCACAACCATAAACATATCAATTCAGAGTTGAGTTATACCGACTGACTAAAGTTCACTCAGTATTTGTGTACATGTAATAAAGATTGCTTTGACACGTTTTCGACATTGAAATAAAAACATTCGATGATATGTTTTGGTATATTTGACTGATACGATATTTCTGATATTTCTACGGGTACGGATACAACGTTCTTCATCTTGCTTGTCCTTAAACTTTTTCCTAAATTTATTGTTAACTCTCTTCTACTAATTTCACTATTTTCTTTTTAAACTGATGATGCGCATGATCGAAATATTTTCTGTTCTTAACGTTCCATGTTTCAAGTTATTCCAACTTCTAACCTTACAATAACAACCTGAAAATATCATTGAGTGATAATCTTTGCTATTAGGCATTCCAGATACTTGTCAAGAATGTCAAATAAATCGAAATGAACCAATCAGCGGCATCTGCCCCCTAGGAACTTTCGTTTGTTTTCTTTTTTATAAGTGTGTGATTGGTTGTTCTAAATTGTTCTAAAATTGTTCTAAAATTGTTCGTTTTCGTTAACCAGCTGACGAACGTCAACCCTCAAAAGTCGAAACTTGTGCGAGCAATGGATCAACGAGGCCTTACCTTTTAACGTGCGATTACCCAGCACGGTGGCCCGGCGAGGATTCGAACCCCGGCCTTCCGCTTGATAGGCAGATATGCTAACCACTACACTACCGAGACCACAATGGTTAAAACTGGTATTTGCCCCCCAGACATAACCTGATCTGGAATGCCTAATATGTAACAGAATCAAAATTCAAAATATCGACAATTAGGAGGTTAGTTACTGTAACCACTGTCAAAACGGAAATGTGATATTCATAAAACACCAAAGTCAATGTCAAAAGACCTTGGTTCATTTTTATTGCTTATGTTATTTTAGTCATCTGTTTAAACACACGTCTTCTGCCCCTAATTAGTTTCTTTTTTTATTTGCTGTTTGAACTATCCTTTATTTAACGAAAACTATAACCCAAAAACTGGGCATGGCCCAGCTCTTCAGGTTGACTGACAGTCATTCGATATCTGAAGTTTAGCAACGCCGAGCGCGGTTAGTACTTGGATGGGTGACCATGCAGGGAAATACCGTGTCGAAAGCCCGTACAGCTGCAGCGAAGTAGCATATCATAGCTCGCAGACAATATATCAATGAGCACAAGATATATTGAGGATATGCCGTCCTTCGGAGGGGACGTTAAGCCGTCGGTCCCGAGTCCATGGATGTTGGGCTCGTTAAAGATCCCTACCTCTGGTTGGAATACCAGAGGGTTCGGCAAAATTTCCGGTTGGGAGAAGTGTGCTCACCGGCGTCGGTGATTGGCCTTGATAGCGGAAATAGGCCGACGTTAAATAAAGAATAAAAAAAAAAAGTTCAATTGAGAGGAGCATCATAATTTTTTTTCATATTTGCATGAATCCAGAAATGATTGGTCACTACCTTTGAAAAAATTGGAATTGATGGTTTTCAAATCTCTAGTGATGAAAAAAAGCCCCGAAATATGACAGTATTCGCAATGAACTTCAGAATGTTGCCGTTTTATTGTCAATGAGTCCTGGAAAGAAGAAGTTTGGGAGGGCAAGAGGCTCACCCAAAGAGATAGGAAGATTTTAGTAGTGATCTGGTCAAGCGTGATTATACTGTCTCATTTCTCCGAGATTCACCGAGGCCTTCTGTGCGGTAGTTTGGAACGTTTTTCATAAATTTGTGTGGACCTGAATACGTTTTTAATGGTTACATAGCAAACAAAATTCTTCTCTTTTCATCACGATTCAACCAGGTCACGGCTATGATGATTTACTATTTATTGAAATTTCACTGACAATTCAACGGTTCGTGCGAAAACAGTTTCCATTTTGACTAATGGCGATGGTAATGATTAGTCATTACGAATGATAAATAATGTTTGACTTCAAAATGTAACATCATACGTATGCCGATAGAATGTTGATTTGAGATTGCATCGAGCAGTGGCGTATTCGAATAAGGTGCATATTTGAATATTCACCAAGGGGAAAAATGACTTAGTAAGAATAGGCTAACAACCCATCAAAAAAATAGATGATATTCGTTCCATGAATGATGTCGCAGAAACATCAGCTGCATTCCACTAAATAAAAAATTTGAAATATTTATCAACACGCGCTTTGCTAACCTAATAAGGATCTTCAGTCATGGGAATCAAGGTACTATCTGCATAGGACGAAGGTTACGGACTACCTATCGAACCTATAAAGAAACTTTCCATTCCATTATAGGGGCCAGTTTATCAATCACCAGCTGAGCAATTGCTGAGAGCTAGAATACTCAAACGAGATATTCGATTGATTTTCGAGGGCTCAGCTGACAGCTTATAGTCTCCACAGTACATTTTTTGATTGGTCCTTAACCATTCCTAGACTAGTTCCAAATTGCATTCACTTCTCCAGTGATTTTCATCCAGAGCATGCTGGGCAGTACTGGATTTTTTCCGTATTAGATGTGAGCATAAGCCTCGTTGAAGAAAATTCAAGTGACGGGTCAAATCGATCAGCTATCTTCATATTACTCGCTGAAGCAAAAGCAATAGAATATTTACGTACGTTCTCATTGATGCACTTTGGGAAGGAGTAGCTTTTACTGAATATGTCATTGGATTCGCTTCTGTATAGTAGTTCAATTATTCTGTGATCTGGCATTAGTCTGGTAATATCTGGAAAGCATTAGTTATCGAATTTTTGAGTATATGGAATTATGAATTCCAAACCAACCTAAGAACCACTATAAACGGCGGGTGATGGCGACAATAAAATCAATTAGAGATTAACAGCATTCAGAAAGTGACATCTCAAGGCGACTTGTAGAGTGACAGTTTGTGTTCGTGTATTCTAGTTTGGTTTCCTGTCCCCAAATAGTTCCTATTTTTGTAATTTGGTGTATATTTCATAAATCATCCTGTTTTTATCATACCGAGTGTCAGTTATCACCGAAGCTACCGGAATAATGTAACAATATCTGATAGTTTTCTTTTTTAACTTTTTCCAACGAGCCCCCCTTGAGAAGCTCTCGGTTCCGCCACTATCATCTGCTCGTACTAAGTGGCACAATTATTATTCACTTCCTATCTGCAATCTCTATTGACGTGAGCGAAATTAATATCAGTTGCAAATGGCAATTGAACTAATTGTTAGAGTCCACTTTCTGTTCTGCGACTTGCGATGGGGGATTAGATGAAATTATCCGGGCAGTCCAGATGGTATCGCACCAAGCATAACTAACTGTTGTTGATGAGCCATATACAAGGCTGCGAGAAGATGAAAGATGCTCTCTGACATAATAGTTACGTAGGCAGCATGACTGTGCGATATTGGTATGAATGTAACAAGGGGTTTGGTTGATTATCGGGAAGTTTGAGGTGATGATAAAATTGTTCATCAATCATCTGGATATTTATTTTTTGGTGGCTACGGACATAGTCCGAACACGTAAATGAAAAATAATATACTGTCTAAGCGTTATGAGGTGGTATTCTGCCATCAACAGCATATATTTTTTAAGAAGTATGGTGCTAGAAACTTCGAAAAAACTCAAACTCTGGTTTTGAGTAACCTCAAAATCGTTTAATTTAAATAATATTCGATTTCTGTGCAAATGGCGGCGTTACCAGTAGAGGAAAACCGCCATTTTCTGAGCTTGACAAAAAGACTCAAACTTCATATCTGATGGTTTAAAAAAAAGAATCAAAATTGTTTTTTGCGTTAACCAGCTCACGAACATCAACCCTCAGATATTGAAACTTGCGCGAGCAATGGATGAACGAGGCCTTACCTTCCAATGTGTGAATCCCATCACGGTGGCCCGGCGGGAAATTAAACCCTAATTTTCCGCTTGATAGGCGGACGTGGTTACCTCTACACTACTGACAACCATTTGAAGATACGAACGAGAATTGTTGGTCCACAAATTGCAGGGAGGGTTGTAACCGCAAGCTCTGAATAGTGCTGCTGAGGAGACTTCTGGCGGGTCAAAACATCTGTATGGCAAAATTTTGGAATTTGGTACAGGATTTCAGCCTTACCGGCGATTTGTAAATGATTCAACTTCTCGCAACAGCTTATGATGTTGGACGTGTCCATCGTTAGAGATCTTCATTACCTTTTATTAGGTTCGAAGTTAGAGTCTTTGTGTCAAGCCCAGCAAAAATTATCGGTTCTTCTTAATGGAATGAATATAAGGTTCTATAGCCTCTCCATTTTGGACCTAAGGCGATTCTGGCGATCTGCCACACTATCAGAGATCCTCAACCTATTATCACATTTGAACGTTGATCTTAGTTTCAAACCCTTTTTCTTCACGAAAAATGCCATATGCATCGAATTTTCGTTTTTTTTTTTTTCGAGAGATTCACGATTTGGAACGCTTTTTTTTTCGAGAGATTCACGATTTGGAACGCATTTTGCCTACAAGCTCTGCCTAATACCACTAACGAGACTGTCGAAACAGATGTGTGACATTAAGTTTGTCGATGCAATGATTTTGAATAGCGAAATTTTTGAGAAAGAATATTACTACGATATTTTCTTTGGGTTCGTTTATTGAAACTCCAAACAACACTAAACTACTTTTAATACAACTCTTTATCACAACACGATACAATACAATCAATTTAATTGGCCAGCTAAACTATCCAATACTATACTAAAAAACTCTATTAAACTCTATACTTTTCGACTTCAGCATTTAGCAATACCATAGCTATCCCTACTGAAAACTCTGAAAAACTCTTTCTCTGATAAAAACTTTACTTCGACTTCTGCACTTAGCAATACCAAAGCTCTCTGTACTCGAAACTCTGTAAAACTCTTCTCCGCGATGAAGTGTCTCCCTTTTATACTTGCGTACTCCTATGGAGAATCTTCCAGAGAGATATCGATGATGTGTATCGAATTCTCCACGTGAAAGAGTTCCTGGAAAAATGACTTTCTCTCTTCGACCCCTCATATTATTTTGCGTTTACGAGCGACAGGGCCGGCGCTAGGAGCTTTCGTAACAATATTCATTCAGGGTGCTGCTACGAAAATGGGTCTGCATGAATAAAGAGCCATATTGTGTTAACTGCCAAGCCACATGTGTTATTCATTGTTTATTGTTACCGAAAGATTGTCTAAGTGGACGTGTATTTCAAATATTTGCACTGTCAGTTTCATTATAATCAATTGTTTTTATGAAGAAATAAAGTCATCGATTCATCTCTGCTTTTGATAACATTTTGAGATATTGTCTTTTCTGTGGAGGGTAGGCAGTTTCTTGGCTTTTTTTACCGAATCAACATAAAGTAATAACTTCTAACAAAGAGTAACACCATCAGTATCAATAACAATTTCTAGCTATATTGTGTATATCATCCACAGGCAATAATTACTGCATACAAGAAAACTGAAATGATCCAAAACAACAGAATCACATAGACCTTATTATTTTTCACTCAACTTGTACATCGAACACACGTAATTTGAGTCAGATAATCATAGAATGTTCCGTTGAAAAATCAGCTCTTTTCATCTAAGATGATCTGATTAAAGGTTGGGAGGTGAACAGATCAAATATGGGTGAGTGCAATCAATTTCAATATTTGAATATTCAAAAAAAATTAGCATCAACAACTCTAAACTACTTTCATTACAACTCTTTATCACAATACAATACAATCACTTGAACTGTTCAGCTAAAATATCCAACACTCTGTACCAAAACACTCTGATAAATCCTCTACTTCGGCTTCTGCATTTAGCAGAGCAAAGCTCTCTCCACTAGAAAGTCTGAATTACTCTCCGATAAACTCTCTCCGCCGTCACGATGATGTGTCTCCCCTTTTATACTTGTGTACGCCTATGGAGAATCTACCAGAGAGGTCTCGATGATTTGTATCGGATTCTACACGCCAATCAATAGTTCCTGGAAAAAATGACGTTCTCTCTCAGACCTCTCATATAATTTTGCGTTTACGAACGACAGGGCCGGCGCTAGGAGATTTCGTAACAATATCATTTTTTTGAAATATTGTTCCTTCTCAAGCTGATGGTTCGGTATCCAGTTCAACTCGATTTTGTTGAATTCAGTTTATATAATCATGCAATCCATCTCATTGCTACACTACACTAAAGAACTGATGATTGGTCTTCCTGTTAAACACATTGAAGTTTCAGATTCTGATTAATACTATCGATATATCATAATGTTACTAAATCAATCACGAATTCCCGTGTACCACTTTCGTAATTGAATTTCAATTATTTCTTATCGGACTTTCATCGATCGGCCACATAACATCCACACTGAATATTGAATAATCTCTGTGCATTGAACCGACTATAACCTATGTTCACCAGAAAAAAAAGTTACGGACAGGTTTGTAAAATGTGTACATTCATAATTGTGGATAAACTCATAACCTAAAAGAGAAACATTCAAGAAATAATAAAAGATGAGTAGTTATCGTTATAATCCTAGAGTTCAACCATGTGAAAGGAAGGAACCATTTATTAGTGCTTTGATAAATGAAGTATTCGACATATAAATTGAAGAAGTGACATGATGTCCTCGACTACTGTTTGATAGTGTCAGGAGTACTTTTCCCCTATATTGATACCACAGATTCATTTGAGTACCACTACCGTTCCCACAAGAAACAACTTTGTCGTCCAATTCCTCGTCCAAATCTTTATTTTAATTATGAGTGATTGTGTGAACGGAAGCAACTATTATTCTGGAAACAACATGAGTTAATAGTCGTAGAATATACTTGGATTTTATATGAAAACGGCTGAATTTCAAATTGGAGAGAAAATTTGCCTTGAATAAATCCAATGCTGTTAATTATGACAATTACTCAGGAAATGAAATACATTTTTCAATGTCTTTGTTCACACATCCTAGGCACATCATCTCTTGATGTATACAAAATACAATAAGGAATGATTACTACCGATGAGCGTTAGATGATGAGTACGCGGTAAACATCTGATCATAGAACAATTGAACAATAACATAAGACAAGGACAAACTTTGGGAGGAACATTTTTTGTTGGAAAAAAAATTATTTCAGGGACATTATCATTCAGAATTGTTTTCATTTACAAATTTCACTCAAGACTTCATATCGGAAATTCAATAAAAATAATGAAATTGAGCCAGTGGTCAGCTTTGCCGTGTAGCCAAATGCAGAATATCCGGATTTTTTTTAACCCTCAGAATATCAATAGGTACTCCCTTCAATTACAATATTTCTTTGAATTTGAATATGTCGACGTGGTTGGTATGAGTTTTTGAACAAAATTAGTTCTTGTCAGTCTTTTCACATAAATTGTTTCACAACTTCAATTGCTTGTATCACAAAAACTATTGTCAAATCAAATTATTTTGGGAAGGTTTTTTTCTGTCGCTTACAAACTCCAAATATTCAAAGTTAATGTTAATTCGCATCTCCTGTCCCTTGATTCACGAGGGCTTCCCTTTCGTGTAAATCTGTATATAAAAATTGGACTATACCTTTACGTCGTAAAATTGTTGAAATGAACGAACAAATTTGTAATGTATTACGAGTCATAGGAATGTTTTATAATTGAGTGTCTGCTTGAGCTGTGTAAGTTTTACCATTTTAGCTAATTCAAATTAATTTCAGAACATTTGTATCCGATTTGCCGAAAACGCTTGGTCAAATAATCTGAACTGAACTTCCTTTTGGTCTTGGGCCTGAAAAACCCGAGGACGGGCCTGTGTTATATTGATAGGACGTTAGATATAAAAGAATTGATATATTATCCGCCTTCGTTCAACATTCGTGACAAAAAACACTTTTTGATTTGTGTCGAGGAATTCGAAAATGAACGCCATTTGTTATTTGAGGATTTGTAACATTCACAATTCTGATGAAATTATATATGAATTCGAATTTACACAAATGCAGGAGGGGGTGTGAATGCTAAAACTCGGAGAAATGAACTTCATTGTTTAATTTCGTTGTACAAGCAAGGACTATCCGATACATCCAATTTTTAGGAAAAAAATATGTACCACTACCTAGCTGATAACCGAACAGATACCGAGTTTCCATAATTTAGCTTTCCATTACTGATAATACAGAAAAAAATTGAAATTTCTTGGAAATCTTCTTTTGCTGATGCGGCAACTCCGATAGCAGGTACTGCTGTTTAGAAGATTCCCTCATTCAGTGAAAAAACGTATCAGCATAATGATATAGAAGTTTAACATTACACATTGTATATTCATATACAAACATCATCAAACTTCTTTACCTGTCAAATTTGAACGTTTTTGGGAAATAGTGGTCCATGGCTTTGGTTGATTTTTTTCCGTTGAGGCTATTGACTTCTGTTGTTCGTTCTAAAATTTATCAACAACGGAACAGATATATCTTTCGTAGGAGCCTGTAAAATATCATGTTTCAATTTGAACGCCTTGTATTTTACAGAAAGAGAATCTACTTCTAATCCCCTAACGTTCTTTTCCCCTTCGTAGGGCATTGCATTGAGTAGAAAGGGTGCTACCTCCGAATAATCTTATTATACTTGGCTTTACTTTGCGATCGATATAAAATCTTCCCCAGCATATTCAATATATTCGCTTTTTCTTCCAAATTCATTTTCAACACTCATCAAAAATAAAATGGAATCCTTTTTGTTCAAAGAAGTTAGACGTGAAAAAATACCTTTTTGGCATTCTGTAAAGGGCAAGCCTTGAGCAGGAGATTATCGACATCTACAATCTAGTGTGTAATGATTTAACCACTATAAGATAATATTCATGTTTCATTTCATCTGTCTTTGACTCCTCAAAAATTCTATCTTTCATTTCAACTCATGGATACCATGTCCTGTTTGTTGTTACAGAGGCGGCAATGAAATATAAACTGGTTACGAATCCCAATGCGATATGAACTGCACAGCATGAAGAACTGCGTCTTACATACAGTGTGTATCACAGCAAACTTCCATTAATACTTCAAAATGGATAAAAATTCGTTAAAAACTATCATTTATGACTCTTAGCCTTTGAAAATCAATCATTTTTCCAATTGGACAACATACATTGCAATCTTTGTTTGGAGTGCTGCTGAGTATCACTTCAGAAATATGGGTCAATATGCAGCAATTCAGGAGTTATTCATTTATTCATTTATTTGTAGATCACCCAAGCAGATGAAACCACTGGGGTTCATCCTTTAGTGGGGCGATACAGGGTTACAATATAGTATATCACTAGGCACTAAGTAGTTAAGCTAACTAGGTTTGAGTACAAAAATAAGTTACAAGATAATATAAACAAGTATACTACTTCATTGATCAATTGAGGCATAACAAGTTAACAGAAACTACTTCAGTTTTTTCTTAAAATTAGCCAGAGTGCAGTGATATATATCGATATTAGAGTGACAGATTATATTATATGCATCCATGCATCTTATCGGAGGATTGCTATAATAATTTGTAACATAAGAGGGAGGATAAAAAGTCACATCTATTTCTAACAAGTTTGGGGTTACAGTTTAAGTACAAATATTCCATACATTCTGATGAATCTATATGATTATTCATTATTTCGTACACAAATAAAATATCATAAAAATCTTGTCTCGTGAACATAGCTTCCAGATTATACAGTTTCAGATTTGATTCAAAAATATAGTGGTAACGATGTCGATTAAACCTATAGTTCAAAGTATTCACTAATTCTTTCTGCACATTTTCAATTTTAGAAACATATTTTTCATAAAAGGAATTCCAAATAGTACTACATTATTCCAGTAATGGTCTCACTAATGCTCTGTACATTGTAAGAACAGATGTGGGGTTGCGAAATTCTTTTGTATCCCTCAAAATTAAACCCAACATGCGCATTGCCTTTGTAACAATTTTATCTATATTGTGGATCAAATGTTAATTTTCTGTCCAGGATGATTCCCAGATCGCGAATCTCATCACAGGATTTGATTACTTCATTATCTAGATGTAAGTTTCGAAAAGGGGGATTGTTACTTCTTGAAATAACAATGTGATAGCATTTGTTGACATGAGTTATACTAAATACAATGTCAAAAAGCAGACCTATTTAACAAACACCATTAGTATGGACTCACGCGGGGGTAACTTCACACTTTGCAAACAAACATAAAACCATAATCACAGCTTTTTCGAAGTCGATGAAAAAACAATATGAAAATCAAACGATACTATAGTCTCGTTATCACAAAAATTTAGGAAGTGAACCCAGATATTGGTTACTTGGAAAAGTTGGGCAAACTTTTTAGTGTATATTCTGCTCTCTCCATGAGTAACCCTTAGTGTCAATTGATTTCCAACTATGATTGAATCACCAGACGTATTTACGTTTTAGGTATCATTCTGCATGCGTTAAAATCAAGAAGATTAAAATCAAAAAACTGCTAAATAAAAGCGATCTTTTTTTCATATTCTAGTAGGTCTGTAGTCTGAGGGTCTGAAAATTTGCCGCAATATGAGCCTCACAAATCAATTGACGTTTTTGCTGAATAATTTTGAATTTATTCTTAACATCATTTCTAGAAAAGTATTGTTACGATATTTCCTTGGGTTCGTTTATTAAAACTCCGAACAACACTGAACTACTTTTATTACAACTCTTTATACAACACAATGCAATACAATCACTCAAACTGCTCAGCTAAAATATCCAACGCTCTCTACTAAAACTCTCTCTGATAAACTCTTCCTACTAGAAACTCTGAAGAACTATCTCTCCTAGCGATGAATCGCTTCCATATCTATACTTGCTTACGTCTATGGAGAATCTTCCAGTCAAATCTCGATGATTGCATTTTCTTCGCGAGCCGAGATCCCGCAGGTAAACAATCTTCCTTCGACCCCTCATATTATTTTGCGTTTACGAGCGACAGGGCCGGCGCTAGGAGATTTCGTAACAGTATCTTCTAGGGTAGCCCTAATATTGAATGATATTCGGGACGTTGCATTTGAAAATTTGGGAAAAATTGATTTGGTTCATCCAATCGCCCAGAATTATATAAAATGGTTTATCATTCGACAACTAAAAAACTGCATTTCCAAAACTTTGTTATGGAAAAATGGGTATTCGAACAGAGTTTTTTCAAATGAGTACTGTTGATAAGTCTGCTATTAGACATTATTTTGAGCATGACTTTCAAAGCTCACTCCCAAGAAAGGAAGCCGAATATGAAAAAAAAAGGTTCAATTGTAAAACATGACTTTGATACGCCACACTATTGATCAGAACGGGTATATCGATGAATGATTGAAAAAAGCTGAATTTGGTTCGTGGTTCTCGATAGTGTAGGGTTAAGCACGTCCTACTGTCAGGCGGAATACCGGGGTTCAATTCTCCGCCTCGAGGATTCACACGTCGAAAGGTGAGGCCTCGTTAATCCATTGCTCGCACAAGTTCCGACCTCTGAGGGTTGATGTTCGTAGAGTGGCTTCAACTTGTTAAAAGCAGTTTTCAGAACCATTTATTTTTGTAATCGCAATTAAATCAGTCATACGAAACAACATACCTTCACTCCACTTATAAATTCAAATGGTAGTTCAATACGACACACACCGTATACTTTACAGAGTTTATTAGATTTAAACTAGATTTGACACGAACGGTATTGTGGGCGCAATTGGATACAACTCGCAGACACAACAATCGTGGGTAACATGGATGCGTGGGAGAAATGATAACTTACAATTTCATTAGAAACCAACATTGTAAATTGAATACTTTACGATTATTACGCGTTTTGCAATTATGGCTATTACGCAATTATGGCATTTGAAGGCAATGCACGTTGATTGAAATGCATGTTTTTATGGAATTTTGGCGACTTACGTAGATTGGAAACAGGGTGCTTCTTTTTCAGGTGCTGACGCTTTTCCTATGACTACATCAAAGCATGTTATCAATAGAGTCCAATAGGGCGGAAAATAATACTGCAAGTTTTTTTAAGGTTCATATTCCAATATGATATTTTCAGATTCACACGTCACATAAGCAACCTTTGCCAAGTATCCTACAATGTTCTTAGGCAACTCTATCCCAGTAGACATTTATTATCGAAAAATATAAAGTTGGAGCTTTGCGAGTACTTGATCCCCTCTCGACTGGCCTATTGTGATACAATTTATGGACCAACCTTAAAACAAAACGATTGCTTACGTTTACAACGGATACAAAATAGCTGCATCAGATTTTCTTACGGCATACGAATGACCACAGTAGTGCTTCTTCTCGTGAAACAGGTTGCTACTGCAACAAGTTCGAGAAATACACCTTCTCACATTGACTCATAAAATATTGCTTTCTGGTACTCCAACATATTTGCGAGAAAAATTGGTACCCTTGTCTCATTGGCTCAATAGCAGAAATTAAAAAACGCTTTTAATTCCTAGGCATAGAACTGCTATTTTCACTAGAAGTTTTTCATATAATGCAGCAAAAATGTATGTCGAAATCAAAGAACATACTTTGAACAATTTCAAAAAGAGACTGAAGGCCATCTTTCACTCAAGGCAATTATCCTGTTGACAAATCGCTTTACACATACCTGGACATGATAAAAATAATAGAGCAAAATATGAAATTCAACTGAGTTTGTACCCGATATATCAACAGGAAAAAATCGTTTCCATATTGCTTGTAAATTTAACACACACATTTGCCACTGGTTTATCATTTATTTCTCGTTATATACTTATAATATATATTTTCAATTTATAGATTTTATACATCTGTAAATTGTGATGTTATACTCGATATGCTTTGTATTGTATTTTTGAATTATTTTGAATTCCATCACTTTTTTTTTCTGTCTAATGGTTAGGTTTAAAAACAGCTTCTTTAGCTGAACCTTGCCATCTCATATTTTTAGTAACATATATTGTTACCTCATTATTCCTGATATAATATTGTTATGATGAATAAAGACATTATTAAGTATATTTTGATCAGGGCGAACATGTGTAGTCACCAACTCGCAGAATCAGGTAGATTACTACTTAATATTAATCGTTAATATTGAAACCTTCGGTGTAAAACTCTCTATACGATGCGATTACTTTGACCTCAATGCAACAAGATACTTGTTCGACGGTTTTTCATGAATTCCAACAAGACTCAAGTAACCAGTATGTCCTAAGGTGTAAGTACGGTTTCCAAGCGTATCAACAACATGTACTTTTCCTACCCTTTCCTGCAATGTACAGAACTGGCAAAGATTTGTGACGAAGACTGGCATCATGTTTAGAGAGAGGGACTTTGATCCAATGATAACATCAAATTCTTCTTTGAATGGCATACTGTTCATATCTGAAAAAGTAAATGATTATGAACACATCCAATTATTCAATTTCAGTAATGGAATGCCAATGAAAGAAATATTGAATAGATATGCAACATCTCTAGCCGATACATCTTCAGCGAATAGTATAAAAACAATAGTATATTACTTTATGAGGCGGAGAAGCATGACTTTTCTTGACGCGCCCGATATTACGCGCCGAACGAAGTGAGGCGCGTAATAGAGGGCAAGTCAAGAAAAGTCGCTTCTTTGCCGAATAAAGTATACTATTTTTTCTTCAAACGTAGCAATTTTCAACCATAAATAGTACAATTCATACGCTATTTTTACTCGAAATTAACTGTGATAACTATAAAAGTCGTCTAGATGTTAGAAATTAAAATAATTAAGTCGTCGGTGGGATTTGCGTCTCCCTGGTCACAGTTGTTTGACAGTTATTTTTTGTTATTAAAGACAGCTTATTGTTGTTGCAACCGCAAGCGCAAATTTAGTGCGAAAATGGAAAACCTAAACGAAATTGAGTCCGCGTCTAATGATGCAGTATCACGTTTGGGGCCCTCCAAGTCCGGAATAAAGTATCGGTTAGCGTACAAGCACTTCCAAGAGTGGTGCGATACAAGAGGAGTACGGCAAGTTACCGAAGACGTTTTACTGGCATATTTTAATATAATGGAAAATGAAAATAAATGGAAATCTTCTACAATGTGGTCACGATACTCTATGATAAAATCCGAGTTAGTTATTAGAAAAAATGTGGATGTAAGCAAATTTTTAAAGTTACGTGCCTTTCTGAAAAAGACAAGCGAAGGATATACTGCAAAGAAGTCTAAAGTTTTCACTAAAGACGAGTTTGATAAATTTTTGTTTGAAGCGCCAGATAAGTTGTATTTAGGATTGAAGGTAAAAAAAATTATATTGCAAAGCATGTAGTATACTCTACTAAATTATAAAAATATTTCAGATTGTTTTGTTAATTGGGGTTACCGGCGCCTGTCGATGCGATGAATTGGTAAAAATGAAGACTGTGGACATTGAGGATAAAGAAAATGTAATAATTATCAAAATCCCAGACAGTAAAACACGACAAATTTGATCTTTTACGATAATTGGTCAAAACTACATTAAACTGTATAAAAAGTATGCATCACTGCGGCCTGAAAATTTCACAGAAAACCGATTTTTTATAAAGTACCAAAATGGAAAGTGTTACCGAAGCGTCATGGGAATACATTCGATCAGCGCAGTAGCCCAAAAAGTAGCTAGTTATTTAAATTTAATGCAAGCGCATACACGGGTCACTGTTTACGACGAACTTCAGCAACACTTTCAATTGATGGAGGCGGAAATCTAGAATGCCTCAAACGACATGGGGGCTGGAAATCAAGCACGGTTGCCGAAGGATATATAGATGATTCAATAAGAAATAATAACGATAATGCTCAAAACATTTTAAACCCTCATGATTCGCCAACATCGGGAATGATTGCTGAAAGTTGTGCTCGACCATCAGTATCATCAACAATTACCAATGCGTATCAAGAGTCGGGAACATTTTTGCACGGTTTCAATTTTGAAAATGCTTCATTAACTAATTGTACTTTTAATATTACTATAAATAAAAATGATGTTTTATTGTTGTTAATGACAATTGTATTGTTGCTTTGTGACATGTTTCATATTATTGCCATGACAACATTTTTCCCTCCGCCGCGCCGTAAAGAAATGGGAAAAAAAACTGCTGCCGGCGGAGACATCAAACTTTGACAGGATCAAGTTAGATAAGTTATGTCATCATTATTTGACGTTTGAAGAAAAAAAAATATTCATACATATCTCTGGAGGTATACATAGGAATCACCGTCTTGTGTGGTCCTTGGCTCTCTTTTCTGTCATTTTTCTCTCAGACAAGTTGACTTTTCTCATATTGATTTGAAGGTATCACATTTCTACTTTTTTATTGCAATCTTTCTGACAAAAAATCTAAAATTCGAAAATCATTCTCTATGGAGAAACGCATCAAGAAGAAGTTGACCCACCATCAATTGTAAAATATTGTGATTTGAAAACGAATATGGAAAGAATATTTGACATATTTCACCTCCATTATGTAATCTTCACTTGAAATTGTTATTGAAACCGATAAAACTTATGAAAAGTTAGGTTATGAATCTAAAACAGTTGGAAATAGTGCGCATGTTGTCGCCAATTCTGCTCCAACGTTGGAACTGATTATCACAGTTCTGGAATAGTTCCAAATCTGATTTTTAAAAACCAAAACACGTTGAGGACGATTCCAGAACAGTTCTAAGTGAACCAAAACATATTTATATTTATTCAATCGTTACGAATTGAAATGCAATGAGAGTTTCACACAACAAGCTTCTTTCGATCAGATATTAAAATGCAGGAATGGTGTGTATCAACCAACGCGCCACGATTTGAGTTCATTTTCATCGGAATGCAGAAGTGTTTATTATTTGCGAATGTATTGCTATATTTCCTATTGCGAGAAAGTATGATTTATGTGGTTCACGATCCGTACCAACTGTATAAACACGTAGTTGGGGAATGTTGCGTTTGTTTTATACCGTAAATATTCGAATCTATTGCACAAAGAAATCCATAGCGTGCAGTTATTTCTGAAAATTGTTCTTATCTCTCATTGGCGCACCCAGTGGGGGTTGTCGGAAAAAACTGCACAATTTATATTTTTTTTGCTACTGATGACGTCAAAATTCTTCGAAATTTAGTTCTGCGCTCAGACCTCCCCATCCAGACCTAAGTTCTGGATACACCACTGGAATAAACGAATGCATTGCGTGCTTTTGATGAAATCCAGTGATATTTAATTAACACTGATTTGTGTCCATCAGAAATACGCTTTTCTTGTATTCAGATGAAAGGAGTACCTATTCCTACAAAGTCGAGTATCTCGATGCTAGGAATTTCAATTAGTAATAATCTCTCATGGGAAAACCATGTAAGATCGATCGCTAAAGGTGCTTCCAAGTAACTTGGATTTCTATTTCGTGCGAAGAAATACTTCTTTTCCCGTCAGCTTCTAATGATCTACAAGGCTCAGATAGACCTGTCTTGGAATATGGTTCTCATGTGTGGGATTCGGCACCAGAACATTCATTAAGGCTTCTCGATTATATTCACAGAAAGGCAATCCATCTTATTGGTGATTCTTCGCTCACAGACTCGCTCACTTAGGAACATCGTAGAAGGGTCGGAGACTTGTCTCTCTTCTATAGATATTTTCACGGTCGGTGCTCTTCTGAATTTTTATCAATCGTCCCACCCTTGACATCCCACCATTTTTTTGTGAATTTGGAGACCTGTCGAACCTTCTTTGCTCAGAGATCTTTTTTCTATAGAACACCTGAGCTTCGGAACCTCTTGCAAGAGGTCTTCCCTGAGGCTTATAAACTTCAGAAATTCAAAGTGAATTCGTATCTCATATCCCTTGATTCACGCGGTGTTCTTTGAACATTACAGAGCCTCCCTTTCGTGTGAATCTGCATATGGAAAAATTCTTTCAAAGAATAGCTCTGAAAACTTCATTCTCCCCACAAAAAATAATCATATTTAAAAGTACCAAGGCCGAACTCCCATTGTCTATATAATTTACTCAAATAAAACCTGTTGAAAATGTATAAAATATAAAGGAACTTCAACAGAAACAATGAAATTCGAATAACAGGATCGAAATCCATCGTTAGTAGATCAATAAAATTACACGGGTTTGAAAATTTAAAAATGGATGAACAGGAGTTTATCGAAGAGAATAAAAACTTGTGAAATAATAAGGTCAAACAACTGACTCAAACAAGACACTCATATATAACCCATAAAATTGAAACGGCTCAAAGAGTAAAACTTGTAAGAAAATTGTAATAATCAGAAATGTGAATGAGCAAAAAATGATATTGAAATAATTTTTATATTTGAAAATTGTTTTCAAACAATATCAAAGAAAAAATATGAATACTCGTGGCCCACGACGTGTATTCAACTTGAAATTTGTTTCAACAATTTCGCATACTTTCTCTTCGAATATCAAATAAAATTATGAATGGAAATCATTACGTAGTGTTTTTTTAATTGAGCCCCGTCTGAAAGGTACATGATTGTGTGCCATTTATCACATGTGACTGAGATGAGTTGCAACTTACTTTCCAAAAACATATTTTTTATTGTTTTCTCATTTCACGCCTTTCTTAGTAAAATAACTTGTATCATTCGTCATAAGTTTAATGTCACCTTTGAATGCTGACAAGAGTTGTTACGACACGTTAGTTCCCATAATCATTTCTTCCATGACTGAGATTTATTGACGAATAATTTATAATGAAATGGATATTGTTTACCAAACGAATTATAAATCATTGAAAATTGCATAACAGTTTTTTTTCCATTACTGCAATTGGAACTGAGCATGGTGTGTGAAATGACTAGTTGGTATACATTGAACGAAGTATATCGTCAAAAAAATTATTGTTGATGAACAGTGTTTAATATGGGAAACAGGGTGTTACAGAAGTGCCTGCAAGAATTTTCAAGGAGTGTTTTCGAATTGGAAATAAGGCTCTTTCTTTCGACAAATATGGGGTCGAAATTGCATCCCCTCTGGGAATCTATTTTTCGATGGCACTTGCAGTCTTTGGAAAAATGAATGAATCATTTGAAATTGATAAAAGCAGAAGGGCAGTATAAAAGTAATTTATGTTTCTGTCGTCGACGTATAAAAAAAAATCAGCTTCCGTTTCCAAAACTTGTCTCGAATTCAATGAGCTAATGTGAACCCTGACTCGACATTCCATATAAAAAAATAAAAAAAAAAAGTTTTCCGATTTGAATATTAATGTACAGGATTTTTTAGATTATGTAAATCAAAAAACTATCTGTCTGTGTTGGCCTGTCTGTTTTTCTGTCTGTCTGTCTGTCGTGTAGAAATCACTAACAGTTCATTTTCTTCAGAGATATAGAACACCATCAACTTAAATTAATCAACTTATTTCATATGACCGTTTCGCATATTTCTTCCCAAAATGACAACAAATAGTAGTGAAAGTAATGAATGTGATTCTCAATATTTTGTAATAAATCGACTTCAGCAAGTAGGCCTTTTTACTGAATCTCTGCCTCATTGGAAAATCGAATGCGGGAAATAAAAAATATTTATTCTAAAGATATGAGTTCAAAATTAAATAATTGTTCTGTGATCAAACTGGATGATAATCAAATATTTTCGTGATGAACAATCGCCCTTTTTTTCATACAGTAAGATCGAGGAGATATTTTGTCACCAATTTTCGAAAAAAATCCCATTAGAATAAGCGGTGAGATTGAAACATTTGCCGTGAATGTGAAAAATTCTGAAAAAGATCCCTTAGCCTGAGACCAAACTGACATCGCTCCCACTCGAAACCAGTTTTATTATCAAAGTTAGCATCATCAGGGAATGAGATTAAAACTTTGTTAGTAACAAGATCCAATGAAATCGAAACAGTTCTGGCCGTAATTGTAAAGATCGTATTGGAGTCATCACTTCTGCCCGCATTCAGAGAACCTCTGAGGGGACGGTGATCTTTTGCACAGATGTTGGTTAGATGAAAATTGTGAAAAGTCCTTTGCTTTTTCGTGGAACACATAACTGTTCATTCATGAAAAACTGTTAGATCTTGTAGGAAAATAATTTAAGAAAATATGAAGCCATTTTTAGTGATTGTACTTAATTTGTATTGCAGTTTCATTCGAAACACATCGTTTCCTACAATGAATCTACCTGTTGAATTTCACTCTTCATAAAAACTTCAATATGAAAGTCATTCTGCATGAATATGTCAATGAGCATAATAAACGAAAGGTTTCTCATATATAATTCTCACTATAATATATTCCATTCATCTTAACTAATTAATCTTTGTTCGTTTGTTTTTAGTTGAAAAAAAAGAGTTTCTACAAGTCACATGCTTTCTGTTGGAGGCGTCACAATGTCAATGACGTTCATATCAGAAAGTAATGAAAGTGTATAACTCGAAGCACATTTGGACAAAACAACCGCCATTGTTTATGAACCCTTTTCTCACGCGATACAAGAGGAAGAAGTATATTACGTTTCTCGTATACATTTCTTCGAATTCCTTCACCCGATCTGGCATGACTGCAGTTCCCATGAGTTTGGATTACATGTTATGATAGGGGGGCCCAAGCGGGGATTTCGGGATTCACTAAAGCGCGGCAGATTAATATACAGGCGGATACCTTGTACCCGGTTAAGTACTTCCACCATATATGAGCCCTATATATATGGCCGCCCTTCAAAGATAAAGGATCAGATTAGTAAATAAAATTGATCATCTGAAATTCTCGAGCGCGTCAGATTAAGGTAGGGTGAGTTAGTTACATCCTGAAGCGTGTATATTCCACTAATCTGACAATTCGAGAGTGACCTAAAGAAGGAGGAGGGCTACAAAGTTGTAAAAAAAACGGCATCTCGACATTCTCGAGCGTGGCCAATTTTATTTTCATTCTGAAGGGAATAATTTAAGAATTGCAAAAAATATATAATCTGACGATTTCCACAAGCCGAAATAATAAAAATTCATCGATAAAGTTTAATGCGGGCAGCTACGTGATGCCTATATTCCCCTCTCCGCGTTGCTATTTCTCTCTCACTCTTTCTCTATCTATTGCTCTCTCACTCCGTCCCCACTCTGGTTTCTGTTGCCATGATGCCAGATGCCATGACAGTTAATCACACAGACCCGTTGGTGGCATGGTATTGTTTACAACGAATATCCAACGTTTTGAAATTTTAAAAATTCAATTGCTTATAATTATTCTCTTATAAAAAGAAGTATTCTACTAAAAAAGCATACACTTTTTTTATTTGCATGCTTTTTCCTGAGATTTTCAATTAATTAAGTTCAATGATTGAAAGAAAATGAAAAAAAATTCGAATTGGCAGAATAGGCGACTCCCTCCAGATAATCGTCAGATTATGAGACTGCAACGTCTAAGGCGTAAAGATGAACCATATATTTTTAATCTGACGCGCTTGTGTATTTCAAAATGCTGATTTTTTTTTTCACGTTCTAATAACGGCCGCGAGTCTGCGTCACATCCAAACTGTCAGATTATTATATAAGAGCTTTTTTTAGGTTCACTTAACATCCCCTCAGAAAATCTGACGTGCTCGAGAATTTTTTTTTTTTTCATTTATAAACCCTTACGTACGACCACCCCACCATGGAAACAATCAGATTAACATACGTACACTTTTAAAAATATGTAGGACATAGATGATATCAAGATCTGACGCGCTCGAGTATGTCCATGCAACAGTTTTTTTTTACATTTTTGAAAGTCTATAGCCGCTCCCCCCCACCGATGAAAAGGTATATATTATATATGTTACCAGCAAAGTGTAATATCAGGCATTGTATAGAATACCTAGGCATTCTATACATTGCCAAAAGTAAGCAGGCAAAGTGTGAAATTTTAAACATTTCATACTTTGCCTAGGCATTCTATAGAATGCCTGCTGGAGTTCAGGCAGAGTTAAAAATCTGTCTGTTCCATTGTTTTCAAGTTAAGGTTAACCTAACCTAAGCTGAGAAAATGAAAGCTAATTATTCACTAATATTTCACTTTTAAATTTTACTCTAGTAAAATATGAGGATTTTCAGATCCTATGTTTAATACATTTCATGTTTGTTATTTGCAATAAACAATTTTTAACAATGTTGTTCATTTTATACTTTGCCTGCAAAACTTTCGACATTCTATATAATGCCTAGGCATTATACACAATGCCTAGGCAAAGTTTGTACAATTGTTAAGAAATGAGTTTATTTCATACTTTGCCTGGATTCACTCGGCAATGTATACAATGCCTAGGTATTCCATACAATGCCTGAATTGTACACATTGCCGGTAACATATATATTTTTTTTTATCATCTAAGCTTCGCAACCCAATAGGTCTCTATGATGCTCGAGTGAATCCTGATTTAGCATCGTGGTCTCTCCTACTATTATGTTATGGCAGTGCTCCTGTTCAGTTTGTGTCACGAGAATCGTTGTTCGAATATCTACAGTTATCTGCTCCAAGTTATGAACAGTTACCAGGCGTATTTGATTTCAACTTTGTTATTCAAAATAATTTTCAGACATGAGAGTTATCACCTATAAATCATTGGATCGAAACTGATACTTTCAGACTAACAGATATCGTAATCAACGTTCTCTAAGATTGGCAAATGCACCGACGATGATCTCACATTCAATACAAGGACATAGGAAACGTCAGCGGTATGGTTTTTTTTAACCAACAAATTAATGTCAATTTACTCATTAGGTATTCCAGATCACGTGATGTCTGGGGGCTAACAATAAACAAACCGATTAGTTCTCAAACCAGTGTAAAATTCGTGGATCTTTCTTTTCCATTATTCAAATGCTTGATAATGGATAGGAAAACACCGAGGGCGTACCAGTTTACCATCGAAGTCTTTTGAAAAAAAACGAATGAAAATTTCTGGGTGGCAGATATCGTCCTATATAAATTATAAACATAACCTCCTTATTTTCAATGGTACAAATGACTTCATAACTCATTTGAGATATCGACACCGCCATCATAGTTTAGTAAATCAAATAGAAATAACACACTTTTAATTTTTTTGTTCACTTGAGAAGAAATGTCTTAACTGTTGAGAGAACATCATGCTCATGAAAAAAGAGGTCATCGTTGAGTTCGAACTTTTCTATGGACAGTTATGTGAACAACGTGTTCCAGTGCAAAGACATTTTCTCGAAGGTAATACTTCGGTCGCTATGAACACCTTTCTTTTTGAAACTTTTTCTTGTGTGTGGAGTTTGATCAGAAGAAGAACGAGTTTTGTGTGTTCAAACAACAGAAATTTGATGTGAAAAATTGTAAAGTTTTGCAACAAAATGGACCTGTATCTCCGAAAATAGAAAGAAAAAAAATTCATTACTCAATTGGATTCATATTCTAAGGAACAGAAAATAGTTTTAATGATGATGCCGTCTCAATTTCATCTGCTTTTTTATACGGGATGGGGAGGCAAAATTCAGGTTAGGTTAGGTAGATTTTGTCTCAATTTTTTCAGATATTTGATAAAACCGCTAATTATTCGGGAATATCTCATTTAATTTTCAAAAATGAACCATTCTTGAAGTTTGACAAAACTTCTCTCATTGGAAAAATTTTGATACCGCCCTTCTTGAATCAAAATGCATTCAAAACTATGCCTTTTTACGTGAATTCTGAAGATAGAAAGGAAGGAATTTAAAAAAATTTGACTTTGCGAAAATGAAACTTTCCTATTCGAAAAAAATGTTAGGAGCTGCAATTTGGTAACGTGTGACGTCACAGAAATATTGGTTTCATCCAAAGTACTAAAAATGACGGCTTTTCACGTGAACTTTGTCCAACCTAGGTCTCTTGTGAATCAGCGAATTGCTTTTCCAGAAAACTGACAAAGTTCATTCTGAAGCACCCCAGCAAATTCAAAACTTGGGAATGAACCTTAAAATTGGAGTTACACCACACCCTGATATCTTAAATCTGTAATTATTATATGGAACTCGGTAAGATTTCTGAATGAATTGAAAAACCCCCAATAGGTAGATTTAGAATTTGAAAATAACATCGCAGAGTTTCACGATATGGTGAAAAATTAGTGGCAAATTTCAATATCGGAGATCGAAAGTGGAATTATCTTATCAATAGAAAAAAAGTTTGTTTTTTCAAATGTAACATTTCCAAAGCACAGGATTCAAATAAAACCTTATCATTCAAACACTATTTGACAAAATTTCCACCCTTTTTTTATTTTTTCCATACTCTGCAGGTTGATATACATCTGAAATGTTCGAGATTTCTCAGATATTGTGGAAACGATGCGCAATATTTTTGCTCAATGAAATATCTAAATGAGTTATTTTTGTATCCATTGATTGATCAATTCATGTAGATAATTTTTTCTGGATTATACGTTCTTTGTGAAGTACTTATCAAACAGAGAATAAAATATTTTCAATAAACATCTACTGATAAAGTGTCACTGCTGATCTATGAGACAATTTTTCTGAATCCAAAAAAATTTTAAATCGCACACTATAAGAAACAATTTCTGAATAACCAAATGTCATTAACCACTCAGCAATGTCATATGTGTTGCCAACAGCATACCAGCGAAAAATAGTCTAAAACTTCAAATTAATACGAGCATTCCTATGCTATGCATTTTTATATGAGAACGTGTGCCTGTGATCATTTCATTGCGGCATCAATGATGTGTGATTAATTCAATTCTAAATCAACTGTAGCATTGCTCATTATTTTGTGTTACAGATATGCTATTTGGAAGAATCATTTGGTGACTACGAAGACCCCAGAAAAAACTCATCTAAGATACACTAAGTTCAATTCTATACAACCTCCAAAGCTAACCGTTCCTCATATCGTACATTAATGACGGAAAAGATACCCATAACCCATTGAGTATTATTTCAGATATGAACTTTTTCAAAGGGTTGAAGTACAATTCACCATTTTCCGGGTTACCATTCTCCGAAAAGCCTCTTAAGCGAATATGTAAAGAAGGCGCGAATGTTCATACAAGCGAGACCAAACAAATTAAAACAGCAAGGGCCCATTTACAGGAGCATGTGGAATCATTGATGCAATTACTATTACAGAATAACTTCTACAAATTATTATAATTCACAATTTGATAAGTGGAATATTATTGCCGAGCAATCGAGGCGCTTTATCTTTATTTTATGACTTTTGGCCTGGATTGTATTACTTTTAGTATTCATTTTTATCTTCTCTATTAGTATGAAGAATTTGATTTGTTACTCAAATAAGTGGTCGTATAATATACCTAAAATGTCTTCAATAGATGTGACTTGGGACATATTTTATTAAATTAGATTGAATTAGAAATGTTCTTCTCTGAGCATCATCATTTCTGATGAAACACTTGAATAACTCTGCATCCCGAACTCTAGGAATTGGTTATTTGTTTTGAAAACTATCTTCGTCATTCACTTTATCACTTATCATTGTACATAGAACCATCGATATGTCAATAGTGAGTTATCTGGTATATTTACGATGAGATGAGAAATACTTGTTCATATTGCCCGATACCCAGAAAAGGAAAGAGGTGGGGTATAGCTGAATAATATATTTTCGAAATGAATAATATTCTTTACTCGAAACACGCGGGTGAAACGTTGGGTAAGGAGTGTTTTTCCAAGATGCTTTTATGAACGTCAGTAGTTGAAAGGTATACATAAATGTTAGCGAATGCTTTTCATTTCCGGTTAAAACAAGGAAATATTTATAGAAGAAACAAGTCTCCGACCCTTCTATGATGTTCCAACAAAGTGAGCGAGTCCATGAGCGAAGAATCACCACCAAGACGGATTGCTTTTCTCTGAATAGAATCAAGAAGTTTCAATGGATGTTGTGGTGCCGAGTCCCACACGTAAGAACAAGTTTGGAGTTCTGAGGGTTGACGTTCGTCAGCTGGTTAACGGAAACGAACAATTTTAGAACAATCTGTGCCTTGTAGATCATTAGAAGCTGACGAGACGTAAAGAATAGTATTCCAAGCTTCTGGGAAATTCACTACCCATTATGATAAAATGTCTATTTATTCATATCAAAAAACTTTTTCTAGAATGTCTGGTGTATCTTGTGAGAAAGTTCTATATTTTATACAATATTTTTCCGACCGAAACGAGCTTGTCTGGGTTTGAGAATGAAATATTCTCCTTATGAATGATTTTTGCGCCTCATAGGCGGAGAAGTAGCTGTTTTAGATAGACTTTCTTCCTTTTTGTAAATGAATTGCACGTCTATGAATGATATACATATATATATATATATATATATATATATATATATATATATATATATATATATATATATATATATGTTGTTGTTGAGTTCGGGTTGAACCGCGTCTGGAGTTTTGTTCTCGACGTTTCGGCTCCGATTTTGGAGCCATTTTCAAGCAAACAAGAGAATAAATAACCTTCTGAACGAAAGCAAGCCAACCGTATACGCATTACCTTTTTTCTTCTTTCCATCGCAATCCAATAAATACCATTCCAGGCACACACTGAAGAATTTGAACTCAGCGTCGACGCTGCGGACACGAGTGAACAGTTATGTAGTTCCTTTTAATTTCACCGGTACCGTTCTTCACGAAGCCATTCTACAGGCGAGACGTCGTCATATTACGAAAATATGATCAGCTTCTAGGAAGCTACCTAGTCGAGAGTGGACGAAAAACAAGCTGTCCTGAGATCTTGCGATGAATGTTTCTAAGGACGCTTGGATACGAAATAATAAACCACGTAAAAGATGCTTTTTTCTTATAGAATCAACAGACAGATTACCAATAGCATTCCGATTAGTCGAAACCCTTTACTAGACTGCTGAATAAAATACACAGTCTGTTCCGCGTCCGAATTACTGCTATTTACGAGGGTATTCATAAACAGATTGAAACCTTGGGTGTAAAAGTTGAAACTATTACTAGAGCAATTACCCTAACAAAAAACTGATATTTTCGCACTTGACGCGCGTTTCGCTAACAAGGTTATCATAGGGGAAGAAAATTGATACCGCTAGTAAATTGACACTGTTATTAATTTTTTCTCCTGAAGATTGTTGCTCTAAAATTGTTCGTTTTCGTTAACCAGCTGACGAACGTCAACCCTCAGAAGTCGAAACTTGTGCGAGCAATGGATCAACGAGGCCTTACCTTTTAACGTGCGATTACCCAGCAGATGTTAACCTTGTTAGATGGCCCTCACGATACCATCGGCCAAAACAGCATCGATCAATCATCAAAAGAGTTATCATATTTTGATTCGATTTGTATGGGTTGGATTTTACCTTTCGATTGTCTTCTCGAAATACAGAGAGAGATATTCTGATATCGTGTCGAAAAATTTCTCAACAGACATCACCTTGATATAAAAAAATTGAATTTTTGACGTTTCATTCTACCATATTATTTGAATTGGATATAAGTCATGCCATGGTGGTTTAAAAAATAATCATATTGCCAATCATCTACGAAATTAGACGTGTGTACTCATTATAGAGACAAACATTTTAATGCAGTTTTGTGCAATATTTGACACCCATAATTTGTACATTTCAGAACACAGGTACAAAATTTCGAATGTCTCTCAGGAACAAAAATATTGGTTGTTTTGTGCTGCTAGCAAAAAGTAGTAGAAGACCTCCACTTGGGTGTACACATGTTGTTGTTGAAAACTTCGTCAATGAAGCATTGAAAAATTCATTTTTCTTATTTTCTAATTTGGTAAAAACCTCGAATATAATTCAACGAACTCTTTAGCAAAAAAATTTCATTCACCACTCCTTATTTGACATCACGGCAGTGATTCATTAACCACTGCTCTCAAATGCTTTCTTGACCAATAATTTTTCCATCATCAATTACTATAAATAAATATCATACTGTAAGATTAGAAACGTGATATTTGTTAAGCTAATTACATTGATTTTTGTGTTAATTATTATGGGATATTATACGATCATTATAATTTTCGAAGTTGTGCTGTGTAAAGATGAACAATAATGTATTTTGTGAAATATTTGTTGAAATGGAATGATAATGTTTTTAAAAATATTTAAAGTAACATTTTTCAACAAAAAATGTTATTAGTCGTGGATATATTATTCTACTCGCGTATAATGGCTATTGTTTTGGCTCGTTGAATAATATACTGTTTGGTGACAACCTTGCATGTGTCCCATCAAAAATTGAGATTAAAGGTCGAGCTCCATAAGATGATTTCATTACAAATTGTTACGATATTTTCTTTTGTTCGTTTATTAAACCAACACCAAACTACTTTTATCACAACTCTTTACTATAATACAATACAATCACCTAATTTGCTCAGCTAAACTATCCAACGCTCTGTACTAAAATACTCCGATAAACTCTCAAGAACTCTGATAAACTCTCCATTTCAACTTCTGCACTTAGCAATACCAAAGCTCTCTCCACTAGAAACTCTGAATCACTCTTCCCGAATAAACTCTGAAGAACTCTCCCTCTTCTAGAAACTTTGAAGAACTATCTCTCTTCACTGAGCTCCACTGAGTCAGAAACTCTGATGAACTCTCCGCCGGCGCCGTAGCGATGAATTGCTTCGGTATATATACTTGCTTACGCCTATGGAGAATCTTCCAGTCAAATCTCTCTGATCGAATTTTCTGGGCGAGCCGCGATCTCGCGGGTAAATAATCTTCCTTCGACCCCTCATATTATTTTGCGTTTACGAGCGACAGGGCCGGCGCTAGGAGATTCCGTAACAATATTCATGGTCTTCTTTGGAAGTAGTCTGTTGAACAGTTAAAATGAATAACTGGAAATTCAGTTAAATATATACTTATTACTGTTCCCTTTACGATTGTCAGTTACGACGAGTGTACGAAACTGCGACTTTTGTTTTGCTCCACAATAGCTTCCTCTCGCAGGATTACTCGACCAAATAAGTAAGGTTCTGCAATTTTTTCGAAATAATGTATTCTCATTTTCATTCATAATTTGTCTTTTCTAACGTGAGGTGGAGGGAAGAATAGCATTACGTAATATTTTTTAATTTTTCTTCATTTTTTTTTAAATGACATATTTTAGGAATGTTTCCACCTCTAGAGCGAATAGGAAATTCAACACGTTGAGACGAAATAGCAATTGTTAAAAAGAATTCATGTAGAAGTAACAGGTATTTTTGTTTCAAAAAAATTCTTTCCAATTAGGTTTGATTTTTTTTTTTCGAAGTTTCATGAAAGAGACTTTTTTATCATGCTGATTTTGAATAGTAATTCTGAAGTTATGGCGATTTCAATAGGAATACATAAAACACGAAATTTGACCTCTACGCGCCTGCTACTGCTTCAATCCCCCAGTATCAACTACAGCCTGCTGATATCGTACTTTACAACAACTACTTCTACAAAACTACTTCATAAATGGACTGAATGGACTGAATCCTAATACATCTTCCTGAAATACAAAAGAATATTTGAAATTGGTGTATTCGTTCGTCTCGGAAATGTGTGCTTCAATGTCCCGTTTGGGACCTGTATGAAAGTTATCAGAAACTGTTTTCAATCAGGAAAAGAAAATCACTTCGCATCAGAAAAAAATGTTATCGATTTAACTACTACCTCAAGCCGGATGGTTCAGCAAGAACAACAGTTTTGTGATTTGACTCTTTCGTTCACTTTTCTAAACTGTATTTTCATTTGTTATTAATCCACACTTCATTTCGAAAGGTACCGTTGATGATAAAAAAATCTTACAGTATTATTCAAATCATTTTTAGCCATTTGTGATGACGAGAGATGTTGAAAAGTAAATTATTTCAGAATTGAAAGGCATAAAGAGACGGAAATGTTCTTTTTAGTTGAAAATTTCGAATGAATGAAAGTATACGAAATGAGCTTACAGTATATCCATTACCAAAAAACAGTTGATTACTTTTTCTTACTTCACCTTTTCATTGTGCTGTGTTTGAGATATTTACACTCGTATTTACATCAAAATCGATTTCAATAGTTCCTAACTTCTTGTGCTATTGTGACCAATTGGGTATTTTCGTAACACTGCTTGAAAAGGGAAAATTTATAGATCAATAAAAACGCTAAGTAATTATATTTTTATTTTTAACCGCGTATAAAGTTCGTAGCTTGAGGAATTATGCCGACATTATTTAGTTTTTCATAATTGATTTGAATCATGCGGTCTGGGATATAATTTCAATATCAGTTGAGCGAAAGACGAATTTGTCAACAAGATATTCACTCTTATTCCATTATAAGTTGATTATAAGTCCATATAAGTTGAATCGATCTTGTTGTTAGGTTCAGTACGTATAAAATACTTTGCACTTCTTCACTGGAGTCCTTTTTGTAATTCTGTTATTTTTTAAAAAAGAGGGTCTTGCAATAGAAGGGTCATATCTTAAATCTTGTGTAAATAGTGAAAAAAGGGGCAATGAAAATTGGGGAAGATGTAAAAACAATCTCGAATATTGAATTTCATTAGATATTCTGCTGAGCCGTCGGTTCAATAAAAAAATAGAGGTTTGAAAAAATTCAAGGTTCAATTCAGATGTATGAATATAGGATTTCATAATATCAAACCCCTAGAAAACCCCATATTTAATGGTTCAGTTGGGTGTTACTACCTGATAAAGACACGTTTTTTTTCATTTTCTCTTTGTAGTTTTTAGGGTAGTGAAGAACCACAGTCTGAAAAAATTGAGAATCAATGTTGGAAGTGTGGAAGGACAGGAAACGAAAATTGAAAAAATCTGTTTTCATCATGATTATTGAGGATAGTGCTTATCAACGAGTTGATGTGGTCTGGCTATCTTACTTGAATGACAAAATGCTTTCAAAATCTCAGATCTTTGACAGATTCTCCAAAAACTAACATAGAATTGGTGTATTCAACAAAAATGCCAACAGCAACCGAGAGTAATGGGAGAAAACTTCGGTTTCATACGTTCCTCGTGAATCTCACAATTTTTGCAGTATTTGTGAATGAGTTTTGAAAACTGAAACGGCTTATATTAAAAATACCTATGATGAAAAAGCCAATTTGACTCAAACAGATGCAGACTCACACTTGTTGAGCACCAAAATGATTGCAATTTGAAACCGTTTGATATTGTGAAATCCTGTTAATACATCCGAATTCAACCTGAAAGTTTTTAAAACCTAGTTTTCAATTGAACCGACGGCTCAGCATATTTTCTAATAAAATTCAACATTTGAGATTGTTTTTTCATCAATTTTCATTGACCATCAGCTATTTTTTTTTCAATATCAACACAAGATTTAAGATATAACCCTTCTACTGCAAGCCCCTTTTTGTAACAAATCACCATGATTACAAAAAAGACTCCAATGAAGAAGTAAGTGGGTTATACACAAGCAGAAAGAGAGATGTAAAATTGTAAAATTTAGGTCTCCAGGAAAACTCACCAAGCCTAGCCAACAAAATACATGATATGCTTGAAATCCGATAGGTTGAGTACTCAGAAATGTAACTTAAAATGTTTTGAGAGTTCAATGATTCAATACCCCAGTCTAAATATACAAGTATTCACAAAATTCACAAGCCGTAAAAAAGAGACCCTTTCCCAAACTTTGTGAAAATTAAGAATTATTGAAAGTATAGCATTGCTTCTCTAAAAGGCTAAGATATCCTTATTGATTGTTCAATGACTTTTCAATATCACTTCCTAACCAAAACCATTGAATAGTAGTGGGGATAACGACAGAAAATGCTTTAATTTTGAGTTAACGAACCAATTTTACGCGTTTAAGGATGGAACGATTTTTTTTTTTATTTTCTCTGTTCTATATTCATCTATTTGATCATGAAACGTGACTGAAAATTTTACCCCACAATTGGTAACATAGGTCCCGTGGTCATGGTGTAAAGAGCCCAGTCCAGGTTCGAATCCAGGGAGAACCAGAATTTTTCGTGTACACAAGCTCTTGAATGAGCTTCTGAGGGGTTTCCTAGGAACCTGGGATATTCTTCGAGAAGAAAAAAAACTATGTTTCAAAGTGCGTATACCGGTGATAGTAAATCATAACTTTCAAGTTTTTCGCACATGCTTTTGAAACCCTAGGAATTCTACATCAGCTGACATTTCAATATGTTTAATGTGTTCCTTGCTCACTGCAGTTTCATTCTTTCGGTTTCAGACCATCTCATTTGAAAGTATTCAAAATTAGAAGGTTTCGTTTACATCTGGATATAAGCACACCATTTTTTTGCCTTAGCTATCAGCTTTTCTCGTGAATATTTGTATAATATTCAGAATTTTATAACCCTCTTGAATACGTCCTTACCCTTCATATCGTATCTAAAAATTAACAATCAACCAAATTCGAAACCTTGAACGTTAATGACCAGCAAACAGGTGACTGACTGTTCATGGACATTTTCAAAATCGATTCGTTCAAAAAAACGGTAACCTTCATTGCATCCCGATAATATCAGTCATTTTATCTACCATCAAAGAACGAGGTCATATAACATAATTACCCCACTTATTTTGAAGTGATTTTTTATTGATCGCATAATAATGATAGTTTTTCGCACTCGACTTGGTGTCTCGAAAATGTTTTATTGGGAATTAATTTGGCTTGACTTTTAACGCACAGCCAACCTGGTTCTCAAGTCATTCAGTTCGGTTTTGGCGTGTTTCGGAAAACAAATTTGACAAAAACTTCAAGCGAAATTACCGATAGCCTTGTTATTAAAGAGTGATATGAGTAACCTAGTTATATGGTCACGGCTGAACCGCAAAGCGCCTAAATCGGTTAATATATAATACTCAATTCTAATTTCAGTAATGAGATTTTTATCGCCGCAGTTACGCTAGTGAAACAGCGGTTATGGTAGAAGTACAAGTTTTTCTTTAATTATTGTTGTGCAATAATCGATCACCACCAGCTGGTAGTGTGTTTATTAACGTTTTGATGATGGGAATGCAATATCTACTAGTTTCATTGAATAAGCTATAAAATAGAGAAAAAATCGAAGGACAATTAGCCTTGTTTCCTTTTGCTTCAACTGTTCCTCTTCGACTACCCATGAATCTTCCTGTGACTTAAGCCTGACATTTGCTATGGTCACGGCTAAACCACAAAAATACCCTTCATACCAGTTTCCTCCCCATACCAGCTCAAGAAACGAAAATTTAAAGAAACAATCACGTCAATAAAATTAACGACGACCTGGTAAAAATAGTAGAATGGGGTAACATGAACTTGGTGGAATTTATTGCCACGAAAACACAGGCATCTCTCTCAGATGTCAGGAGTAACTATTCCTACAAAGTCTGTAACAGAATCACCCTGTACTCAAATCACTAACCACAGAGTTTCAGTCAGGAATCTTTCATTCAAAATTTCGGGTGTTTCTTGCGAACGATAGGTGTCAGTATATGGTCCAAATACTTTCGAATTCGTTCGGTGTTTTTTTCTCATTGTTGTGAAGTAAATTCCTTATCTGAGTTCTGAAACATTTCATCAGCGACTTTTGAAATCTCGTGGTAGATCTGAGAGATTTAGCGTTGCTAAAGTCCATCAGTGTGCCTGGTTTTAGGTAAGATTTCAAAATTAATTTATTTATTGTGAGGGTTTGTTTATACTTGATATCATGTTGAATCAGTAACTTTTAGACATTATCCTTTAATATGAATTCTAGATTGTCGTTGAGAAAATAAATTCCAACCTCTCAAATTTTGGTTTGTCTGAACCCACCTTGTTACAAGTCAAGTATCTCGATGCTAGGAATTACGATCAGTGGTAATTTCTCATGGAAGAACCATGTGAGATCGATCGCTAAAAGTGCTTCCCAGAAACTTGGATTTTTATTTCGTGCATAGAAATACTTCAGTTCTCGTCAGCTTCTAATGATCTACAAGGCTCAGATACGACGTGTCATGGAATACAGTTCTCATATGTGGAGTTTGGCACCAAAACATTCATTGAGGCTTCTCAATTATATGCAGAGAAAGGCAATTCGTCTTGGTGTGATTCTTCGCTCACAGACTCTCTCACTTCATTCGTACATCGTAGAAGAGTCGGAGACTAGTCTCTTCTATAGATACTTTTACGGTCGATGCTCTTCCGATATCAATCGTTCCCCCCTTGGCAATATCTACACGGATGACTCGACAAGTACAGAATTCCCACCCCTCTGTTGTGAATTTGGAAACCTGTCGAACCTCTCTTGCTCAGGGATCTTTTTTCAATAGAAGAGCTGAGCTTTGGAACTCCTTGCCAAAAGAGGTTTTTTCTGAGGTTTACAAACTTCAGAAATTCAAAGTGGACGTTAATTTGTATCTCCTGTCCCTTGATTCACGCGGTGTTCTTTGAACATTACAGGGCTCCTCTTTCGTGTGAATCTGCATATAAAAAACAATTACCCAATATCAGCTCAGGTTTGTGTCCTAATTGTTCTATTGAATGATAATAGTACATATTTTTGTTATCATTATCTAATTCACCTTCGGTAAATGTATTCTCATACAAAATCACAAATATCAAAATAAAATATGGTTTTCTGGTAACACTCGGTCAGTTATCACCGGCAGTATTAAGAATAATAGCTTTTTTATTATCTCTCAGTTTCCTTTATTTCACTCGATCTTATTTTATCATGTTTATCTTCTCTTCATTTGTTTTCGAATACCTTATACATCTTCACACATATTTCAAAAGTTCGAAGCTGATGGACTATGAATTTGTAAGTTGAGAAAATAGCCCAGTCGTCAGAGTAATAAAAAGGGATCTACCTAAAAATAATACAAGGAGTTTTGATGTCTTGTGTATGGTATAAGGTCAAGTGTCAAAAACAACATATTCATTTTTGTGATCTTGAAATCCCTGTGAAAATAAAAAAAAAATCGTGTGTTGATGAAAAAATTCATTTTTACCAAATATTTCGGTTCTCGTGGTTCATGAAGAATATGCACCCGTATAAAAATGAAGGGGACTAAATTCTCTTTAATTTATGTCCCATTTATTTTTGCTGTGAAATGTATAGTTTCGATGCAGCGGGTCTGTAGATGTGAGTACTTCTTATCGCAGTTGCACAAATTACTGTTTTTTTTTTTTGCTGTGGTTTCAAAATTAGGCCTAATCCACGAATTAAATTTACTCGAGTTTCCTTCGCTTTGTCTTTCTCGATGGTTTTGTTTTTTCAAGATCTTCAAGTTCTGATTCGTCACTTATCTCCTCATTAAATTCGAATTCTTGGTCATCATCCAATTCTTCTATTATTTGGTCCATAATAGTTATCGGAGCTGCATCTTCTTTATCATCATTTTCCGGAATGCGCATTATCGCAGGAGTCACCATCGATGCATCCACATATTATGTTACTGCATTTTAATTTAGTTTTCCTGCAGCCGCAGGCCGGTCCACAGACTTTTTTGCATTTGCACGTAATGCATTTCAGCGATTTTTCTAGTGCGGGGTCCTGCAAAGTCTTAACTGGGACAAGTAGTACACTGTCAATGATTCTCCATCCCCAGTTTGTAGGTGGTTTTTCATTACCATGACAGAGTTGCATTTGGTGGTAAGTTCTAAAAGAGTGCTGATATGTTGTTTTTGGCACTTGACATTGTGTGGTGAAAATTAATATAGTGTATGTCGCGCAGGCAATCACATTTGGTAAATTTCCCAACAAAAACTTTTAAACGATTCATTCTATCTAATCCAGTTATGGTCCACGCATTTTTCGTACTTGTTTTTTTTTTAATGGTGCTTGTAGATGTCCGATACTGAATGTTGATTCGAGTCAAGGTCAAAACAGATTTGTTTGTGGGAGGTTTGGTGATATTGGTGGACGCGCATGTCCTTTTAATTGGATACACCAACGAACGTGGTAGTACTGTTGGTTTTTCGAGTTTTCCTACAGTGGAATTGGAAAATTCATCATCAATAAACAAGGCCGGATTATCCATAGGCAGTGTAGACAACTAGTGTACCGTTTCGGCTAGAGAGTTCGTGCACTGATAAAAAGTTACTTGACTGCGAAGACAATAAATTTTGTGGAAATTTAATCGTGTCTACCTTATAGCGTAATAACTATGGATTTCCATCAAGTAAAGGCCACCTCAGTCCAAAAAAAAAGGCATTTTTTCATTGATCGCATGTCATTAATCTTGTTTTCATCCGTAAAGTTAAAAAAATCTTGGTACGCGGAATAGATCCTACGGTATAGAGTTCCATAATGTCATTTTGGCAAAAAGACTCATTAGTTCAAAAAACATCTGAAAAAAGAGCGATATAATTATATATATTATCATCTCGTCAAACAAGATTATTTTGAATTATATTGTCACCGGATGTACTGCAAGGCCAGTTTTCTTTTCAGAATATACAAAATAAGAATTCAGTCCTCAACACAAAAACCAGTTTAGTCATCCAGTTCGGATGCAGGCTGAATGAAAATATCCTTCACATTCCTATTATAATTGGAAGAAATTGTATCAGGTAGAAGGTTTTAAGACAGAGCCAGTCTTTGTTCCTTACTAAATGGACTTACAATATTGATTCTCATATCAGAAAAAGTACTGAATATTTTCGCAAAATACCCAATCGCAGAATCTGTAATTTGTGGGCAAGAAACAATAAATATCAGATTCTCTCAGTGGCCTAATCCACGATTAGGCCACTATTTTATATAAATTCAAACCTTTAAATAATAATTGTAATGCATTTTTGAATTTGAAGTCGAAAGAGTCGGGAAGAAAAGTTGAATAATATGTATACGCACTCATTGAAGTTCATAGTGTGCCTTGAATTTTTCTCGCCTTCAGGTAACCAAAAAAAATTGTGCACTCGAGATATTGATTCCCGTTCTAAAGAATCATATAGGTCGAAGAAAACTGTGTGGAAACGGGCTCTGTGAGAATGCATATATCTTCCTCACCTGAGTGAATATAAGCTGATTAAAACACAAATGCCAATGCATAAAAACACTATTAATAACAAAACGTTGAAAAAAAATTGTTAATTAATATTAATCGCCAATCATTTCGGAAAGGAATACAAACATGCAGGCTTCATAAAATTCATAATTCATACACATATCAATGAGTTTTTATGTTAAATTCTTTTTGGATTCGGAAACAAGCTTGATTCCAAATTAGCATGAGCATTATGCAGGTTCCGAACCAGTATATGTGTATTGAATATTCATCGCTTCGGGTCAATAAGAGACATGTTTTAGACCTTTGACTGTTATTCATTGGAATATTTCTCAACCACACTGAATGAATTAGAATGTTTACGTTGTTAGTTCCTATTAGAGTAGGTATATTTTTGGAAAGTTCGTCAACAGGCCGGAGGCAATCAGCAACGGAAGTTATAAAAATTCCACTTTCTCTTTGGTATTGAAAAAACGAGAAATTGTTTATTCAGGAAAATTTAATGATGCGATCTGAACCACAGATTTTAACGTCCTTACTTTCAAATATTTTGCATGAAATGTGTTCTTGGCCTAAGAAACAGTGTATCATACGTAAGAGAAAAGTTTGTTTGTTCACAATAGATCAAAAATTTACTTCTTTCACATTTTTCAATATGAATTGTACATAAACTTGTGTGTAAATGTATTGATTCTAATAAATAAAATTTATATAAACAGTTGAAGTGTTTAATAAAATAATATCATGAAATAAAATGAAATATTGACGTGAAACAAAGTGAAACAAATAGAATATAAACACAAATGAAGAAAATGAGGTAGAAAATAATAATGCTTGATAGAAGAATTGAATAAGAAATACCAAAAAAACTAAGTATAGAAAGCGCAAAATGTCTGTTAGCAATCTTCCGCCTATATTATTGAAACCAGGGTAAAAAAGTCATCTTCTGGTAAATAGAATAATATTCGAGCGAAATATCAAAATGAGGTCATTTGAATGGAGAGTTGATCACTACAAATATATCATAGTGAATTAATCGAAAAAGTTATTAAATGGAATATAAAATTCTAAATAATCAGAAAAACTATGAAATGGATAATTAACCTTGGGAACGAAAGTATGAAAAAGGATTTCAATATGAGATTCAACAGGTGTGTACATTAAAATTGTTGATGTTAACTATGACTTTCATCATTATCATGTTTTCGATTGGTCTATCTTTACTACCAGTATCCCATTCCCTTTTTTAGTAACATTCGTCATACATATCAAGAAAGTTACGAAAATAATAATAATTACAATAATAATAGTGAGTAGCAAATACATTTATATTGATTTCACCTTTGTTCTGCTTCTTTATTGGTTTCATCACATGTCTTTATTCGTACCATGCAAGATTAAGTTTATACGAATACATAGTGGGCAGCTGTTGAAAAAATGTTCCTTAGCTCAACCTTATGCCTTGATATCATAATTATAGAATGATTTATGAGAATTATATTATTCTATCAATTTTGAAACAAGTCCAGTAAACCACAGATCTTGTAGGTTATAAAATACACGATTCCAGTTCATTCTCCTCAAAATATCTTCGTAAGTATAATTGGATTTTTTCAAACAGAGCTCAGTTGCTGTCACACCAAATTAAAAACATTTGCACTCGACAATCATTTCGAACACAATGTTTGGAATCATCAAGCATGTATATTGTTTTGACATATGAACACCATTGTTCCTCGAGTGAACTTATCAAGTCTATGCACTATTCAAACAGTTTGCATCAATTGAAATCCAATAAATCTTAGCTCGAATGAAGTTTTGTTAGCGAACTATGAAACAATTTATTCGACCAAACAATGTATGATCAATTATGTCACAAACAGCTTCGATAGTTTATGGCCGTCCCAAAATAACAATATTTTTATATATTTCTTGAACATTAACTAACCTGTGTTGTATATCTTCAACCACGTATATTCATATACTTAGTTAAGGAAGTCATTTTATACATTTCCTTTATGTGTTTTAGTTATTTTTCATGCGATATGGATATTTCAACTTGTATCAGTTTTTGATTTGCTGAAATTTCTTCTAGCAACCTCATAACCCTCAAGGAAATTCTAGTTGAACACTAATAATTTAGCTGATAATACATCCGAACGTTGGCTAAGTACCTACCCACTTTTTATTAATCACAGATTCAATTAAAGAAATTCTTTCCAAACCTACTCATTCACTTCATTTTTCATTCACTAAATGTTGAAAAAACTCAAACATCTGACACAAACGAATAGACCTAAAGTAGTTTATGTCAATATGTTTTATTTGAATATGCAAAATTTCACTTTTCAGTGAATCCAGCGTTTATCAATAGACATCCATTATCATGCTCTAATAGCCAACGTAAATAACTAATCGTTGCAAATGGTATACAACGCCAACTTGTTGGTGGACACAGAGGACAAAGTGGAACAAGTAAAAAGAATAAAATAAGAGCTTGCATACTGCTTGAAAAAACGTGAAACTGCAGAAATTCTTTTGTTGTGTCATGTGATGTCAATGTCAACCGGTCTTTGCTTGCTCGGTGATTTTATTAGTCAGGGAGTCAGATGTTATTTTCCACAATTTCATTATACTCGTAATGATTTAAGAAATTGTAGGTATGATTACTGTTTTTTCAGTTGGCAAAGGTAGTATTTTCGTGTAATGAAGCAAACAAATAATATTCTTATTTTTTCAGAATGCATTTATGTTCTGTATGGTTGTGATGAAAATATAAATGTTCCTAATTATTATTTCGCATGCTGGAAAAAAATGTTAAAAATTTTGAAATATTTTTTTCAAAAAATTGTTGATTATTTCATAAAATGAGATACAAAGTATTTTTGATTGGGACTCGTAAAAGGCGCTATCAATAATTCTTCCAATTATACCAATCCAAAATGATAACTTAGTTATTGTTTTGAATTTTTATAATCGAAAAGTGGGGGTACACAGCTAATTGATCGTTGAACCTCGATTGAAACGATATATACATTTCACGACAAATTCAATAAAAAATATACCTCATAGGAATGTTGGAAAAAAATACTATTGGTTAAGTACAAGATGAATACCGTATCTTGATTCCGTGATCTTTCTAGTGATAAATTTTGGAAAGTATTCATTGTACAGGACACCTGTTCTTAACGACTGTATTGATTGAAAATCATGTTATTTTCATTTTGAAGAGAAGTTTGTGTCGTTCATCGTAAATTAAAACCAGACCGCCCTGTTCAGATAAGCTTTGTTCACAGATAATTGAAATCCACGCCACACATTATTTACGATCATTGTCAATAAACAGGTGTTTATGGACCTTTTTTATTTTTCCAGATGAAAGCCGTTTAATAGTCAACAAGTCTGAGACTAGCATATTAGCTTCAATTTCAGAGAATAATTGGAGAGAGATCCTCTTCAATTTATTTTTTAACTGAGTGCTGACCAAGTGCTAATTAGGTATTATTTAGTTAGATCAGGGATATTGCGAAAGTACTTGGTATTTGTATCGATGTTTTCATGAACATTAACTGTTATTGGAGTTATAAAGAAGTGAGAGACTAACTACATGTTGCAATTGCATATCCGAATCGATATATTCAAAGCTTGCTTTTTGATGCAACAACTCTCTTTTGAAGGTGAAAAGTGCATTCATTTCGGAAAATCCATGTTTTCTAGCAGCCGGTTTAGTGTTGATAACACTGTTCTTTTCCCCTCCCCTAAAGACAAAATTGTAAGACTTTTGATCACTAGCATCTTGAGTTTCTCGTTTTTCCAGTACTTTTACTTCTGCTCTGTAAAAGTACTCATTTTCTGTGGGATGGGAGAGATGATCTCCAGTTTCGGATGATTCGTTAGAATGATAATTTCAAGTGGGTCCTTCAACTGTTCTATCACAATTCATATGTGTAAATATATGTACAAATATCAATTCTCAATAACTTTCGAACAAAGAGGGTAAAATAAAAAATATTCCTTGATAATCCGAGAATATGAATTTTACATATAAGTAATCAAAACACTGACAACATATTATTTATGACCATTATAAATAATAGCAGGTGTCCTCAGTTGACCCTATATAGTTCTTCAGGTGAGGAATGTTCATTGGTTGACGACACTCTCTCAATGCTCAATAGCTCTGGAAAGTTGTCCCTTTCCAATTATCGGTTGAGGCTATTATCCCTCATTTCAACATTGATTTGACCATTCTTATCATTCACAGCTTGATACTGTATCACTCACCACCTCCTCTCCATAATAATCGGTAAATAAATCATTTTGTTGTATACCGGATGATAACGAAAACATTTTACACAATGTCATTCCTTTGTAGGGTTAGAAATTCCATATATGGAACAAGAATAGTTTATTGAGGTTGATATTTTCAACAATAAAACAGTTCAGATGCCCATTTTTTTCTAAAATTCGAATATAAAACAGAGTTATAATTTTTTTTTCCGAAATTCCACTTCAACTTAATTTTTTTCAAAATTCTCAATAGGAAGGAGTATGTTTTGAATTTCAATCTTGGCGCATGTCCTATAAAAATGCCAATTTACATTTCATTTTGCATTTTCAGAAGTAGTGAAGATCTAGTCTAAGATACTATCAGATATCACAGCTTAAAAGTTCAATTTTCTCTACTGGATCAGAAAAAATTTACCCATATTATAATCAACATTCTTAAATGGGAGAATATGTTTGCTTCGAGGTCATAGTTTTAAACAGTACTTTCTATCAAGACTTTCCAAAAAAATTGGCTTCAGAAAAAAGGTGTTTGAGTTTTTTCAACAATTCAAATTTTGTAATTTTTTATCTTTCTCTGAAAAATTTCAGGGATCTTTTCGGAAATTACTCGTATTTCATTTGTATTCAAATTACTAAAAACTATATTTGTTCGAACATTCTGGATTCCATTTTTTGGGTTTTATCCCCTAGAAATGAAGATAAAAAAGCATTAAGTTTCAATAATATCTGTTTTTAGGTCAAATTGGTATATTTGCCCCGATATGTAACTGCAATATTGAAAAGATACAAAATTGATTGACTATTTGGTCAATTACGTAGGGATCGTATTTTCATAAATTTGGAGATTTAGGGCTGGTACTTCACGACCTGATTAACAGTCGATTAAAATAATCTGTGCCTCCAATTTCGCAATCGAAAGCACATGGTGTCTACCTGAACTATTTATCAATTCGACAAGATTTTGGCAATGGTGTCATATTTAATTTGAGAACAATGATTCCTACACCGACGTTTTGAATAGAAATGGATTAATACGTAAAAAATGATTGTAAAGGGTATAAGTAATTTCCAAGTTTAAATATAGAATAACGATTGAACCGAGTCTAGATCCACCTAATATTATACCGCATGAAATGAATTTTATTACATCGCCAAATTCAGCAGGCTCACAGACTATATCCGGAGAAGACGCCAGACAAAGCCAAGGTATCTCCATATGAGTACTATATACTTACTTAAGTTCATTCAGTGATTTGAATATCAAATGAATCTCGGGTGCGGAGAAAATTCCTTATAAAATTTCTTTCGAATCATTCAATTCATCCATGCATTAAGGAATCTTTAGAACTTCGGGCCGCTTTTATTGAGGAATGCTAATTCCCTATTCTATCGAGCATGATTGAAATGTTTGATAATTCTGCTCCAAAAAAAAACTGATCAAATAAAAGCGTTTTATTCGTACGGGATTTTCGACCTGGAGGTCTAAATCATGCGTGAGTCGGACTATTTGTAAATTCTATTTTGTCAAATATTCGTAGTGAAAGATGGGTCTGGATTTACCTATATATTCTAACATACGATCAACTCCAGAAGATATTTGAAAGTATTGTTACGATATTTCCTTAGGTTCGTTTATTACAACTCTTTATCACAATACAATATAATACAAACTGCTCAGCTAAGCTATCCAATGCTCTGTACTCAAATTCTTTCAACTTAGCTAGAAACTCTGATGAAACCCCCAATCGTGTCCGTATTTATACTTGCGTACGCCTATAGAGAATATTCCAGACAAGTTTCGATGATGTATATCGAATACTCAACACGAACCGGGAATTCTTGTAACGTTACATTGTTTCTTCGAGCCCTCATATTATTTTGCGTTTACGAGCGACAGGGCCGGCGCTAGGAGATTTCGTACTAGTATATACCATGTACATAAAAGACGTTAAAACTCGTTCAAACATCAGTAACGTATCAACTTTCCTGGAGAAAAAATACAATCAGAAATATTAGATTTGTATATATATGGCTGTTAAAGTATAATTTCTAAGTCGAACTTCAGTCTGTTTGCAATATATTCATATCACGACTAAGAAACCGGTTTCGACGAAAATAATGGCATCAAAACGAACATTGGTTTTCAATGGGTGCAATATTTCACGATTATTTTTTGCATATTTCGTAAATAACGCCTAAATTGCTACCTTGAAGAATTCCATGATTATAAAACTGTTGAATTTTTATTGTATATTTTTCACATTGTGATATTGTAGCACTGATTTGTATATCTAATCTTATATTAGTAATATTATGAAGAGGTTTGTTTCTAGCTTTGTTTGTTGGGTGTAATCTTCTGGAAGGGGTTGAAAAGGGATATAAAGTTATTTTGGGGGTGAATCAATGAACAGTCTAAAACGCTGATCGTAGAGTTCTAAAATTTGAAGGGTGTATTCTGCGTATGACGCAGGCATCCGATAAGAAAGGGTTTTTCGAAATTCCACCCCTAGGGGGTGGGCAACGGGGACAAAGTTTGAAAGGGACAACGTGATGCCTTGGTCCAATCTTCTCCGAATTCTGCATGAACATTATTCAACAGAATTTATGGAAGACGTGTTTCGTATTTTATTGAAATTCATCTCCTAACGGGGTTGAAAAGGTATAGAAAGTTATTTTGGGGTTGAATCAACGAACAGTCTAAACCGCTGATCGTAGAGATCTGAAACTAGGAGTGTGCGTTCTTTGTGTGATGTGGGCATCCGATATGAAAGGATTTTCCAAAATTCCAACCCTTAGGAAGTAGAAAACGGGGCCGAAGTTTTTTTGGACAACATAATTCCTAGGTTCCACTCCAAATTTTGCATAAATATTCTTTATTAAGAGAATAGATGAGGGATGTGTTCGTATTTTTCACCCCCTTTTGATAATTTCATAAGGTTTGCGTGCGTGTGTGTGTTTGCGCTCGCGCAAAAATTTCAAAAAACTGTAACACGTGTTTCGTGAAACCCTTGAAAAAACTCTCTCTTCCTAATTTTGAACGGGAGGACTAAAACATAAAAAGGCATTGTTTTAAGTACATTTTGAAATGTGAAAAAAAAAGGTATGGCCACATTCGTTGCTAAGGGGGTAGCACAATTTTTTTTTTCAATAAGAAGAGTATTGTGACGTTTAGTTGGCAAGGTTTATTTTTGAGCATCGAATCAGACATTATTAACAGTCCCAAAATAAAATGTTTACTTTGTTCAACCATCCTTTGCCGTTACGTCATACGTTGTCCAACTTTATCTCTCATTCATGAAATGGATGAGACGGAATTATGACGTCATTAACGTATGTCTTATTTAATCGTGAAGTCGATGTGAATTTTATTTTGTCATTTTTGACAGTTCAGCTGTCATAGTTTGATTTGTTCAGTATTTTTGGTCATTGTCGCCTTTTCAGTTAATTTTTCATTGTCAAAATGTCTTTCCGGTATAATGAGAAAGAGCAAAGCTCAATTTTGAAAGTGGTTGACTACTTTTCAAGAGAAAGAGATCCTGGAGTGCCGCTTTTACCGTTAAATGCAGTCTACAACGTATGTATCTACCTATGTTATGCAAAATGTAAGTTTTTATTGATTTGATTTAATAAAATTCTGTAGCGTGTTGCTGATGCTCTAGAAATATCTATTAGAACTGTTCTAGTGAAATGGAAACAGATAAAGACTACAAAATCAAAGTTCATGCCAGACATGTTTCTGCTCGAGGATCATCGATTTATATCATACATCAACAAGCAATAAGAACACGAGTGTACGCGATGTATTCTGCAGGTAGGTACATACTAATAATAATTTTGAGGTTGAGTGTGAAATAACATTCAACTAATATGAGACAAACGTAAAACAGCAGAATACGTCACCGATTATGACGTAACGGCAAAGGATGGTTGAACAAAGTATACTTCTAACAACTGAGGAATGGCTCATTCGATTTTCAGAAGGGCAATATGTTGATAAGACTTTCCCCTCCATAAATAAATAGATAGCTCCTTGGAAACAGTGACGTCATAGTAGTTATTTGTTTTATTAGGCAACAAATTAGTAGATTGACTGCCGCGACTAGAAATTCAGCCAAAACAGTCAATCTACTTTACTGCCGAGTTGAACATATCATTTTTCTCCGATTGTTTATAATGATATATGTGGGATATTGTATTCGCAAATTATCAAAATTCTTCTTTTTCCTACAGTGATGAATTAGAAGAAAATTTCATAGAAATAGCAATCGTTGAAATGGTTGGTTGCTATAGAAATATATATGTTCATAATAATAATTATGTTTTGACAACATTATGAACACTGATAGAGACTCAGAAGTACTCAATCCTTCAGACACATATCAATCAGCAAAGTATTACTTTTGCTGTCTAGGCAGGAAAAGTAATGCTGATTGATATATGTCTGTTAAATTAATATTTGCTGTCAATCGGAGAAAAAAGTATTTATCTATGAAAAAGTACAGAAAATGATGCCTTCTCATCTGAGCTTTGTCGGACCTCGATATCTTCATTCCAGAAAATGGGGGAGGGTGGATTTTTCATGGTTCTGTAGGTATCATCTGAAAATAAGTTTAGCCTTCCTCATATATGGCCATTATAATAAGTCGTTCATTGTATTGAATACCTTCAACCTGAAGCGATTTTGTTTCAAACAGCTTATAACTTCTACGTAAAAGGTCTTCATAGAAAATGATAGGAACTCAGTGGGAGCTTGATGCCTTCTTTCCAGCTGTCAAAAAATTCCATAAAAATCTCAACGAAAATTCAATTTCTCTCTGGTAAAAAGTTGAGATTTTCTGCGTTGGTATTAATGCAAATATTTGTATGCGCCCCACATCGATATTCGTAACTAGTATCAGATTCTGAACACCATTTTTTCTCGATATTCACAAATAAACAATGAGTTTTGGAACGCGCGTCGAGTGCGAAAATATCATTTTGGTGTTAGGGTTATTGATCTCTAGAAAAAGTTTCGATATTCACAGTTTAATGTCATCAACCAGACTTTCAGAATGATTTTGAATTAAGCTTAGCTTTTATGCTTCGTCATACCTGAATAATCATACAATAAAAATATTACCGAAATGTATTCATGAACTAAATAAATCTACAGAATCTCGGCTAACTTTCACCAAAAATATTTCACAAGCTCGCTATTGAGACTTTTATCGAATCATAAATAACAACATTTATAACCCCATTATCGAGACAATGACATTGTTGGTTTTTTATGGCCGAATAAAAATCGAACAATGGCGAATGCTTTATTTATATTTTTTACGCTTAAAAAAATCCGCTCCTTCGACCGTTGCAGCATTCTGCGACTGGTCCGGTTATAACTGTATACCTATGATGTTATAGGCGAATGTATAATTATCCCGAACATCCTGTGTGCCGAATAACATCGCATTCGTTTTGGTGGACCATATGATTTATGCGTACAGGGTGTTTCTGATAGCGTTTTTCAAATCGACAGAAGATTCTTTTTATAATCCCATCAATGTTTTTCCAATTGAAACTTTTTTTGAATATGTACGTACTCTTTTACTATTTTCGAAACGAAGGGGGTATTTAAAATGAAAAAATAAGACTTAATTCTTCCCGAGAACTTTCAAAATATCGTTTCGTTGAAGAAAAATCAAGTTTCCACTACCAACACGTGAATGTCGAAAACAAAGTATTTCCATCAGAAGTTTCATTTTTGAAATGTTTATGATTCCATGAGTATATCAATTGGGAAATCGTTTTTGTGAATGCGCAGCCTAAATCGAACATTAAGAACAAGCTTTCAGTGAACGCAACTCGACATAACACTACGGACATTTTGTCACTGTGGTAGACGCAATGTCATGCCCAAAAACCTGCACCCCACGGCTAACAAACCCAAAACCTATCAATCGTTAGGAAAAACTTCAATAACTGATAGATATGGATCATTTCTAGTTTTCTCAAAGATTTATTTGAACAGAACTAAACAGAGAATCCAAGAATTGGTATAAAATGTTTTTCGTATTAATATTAAGCATGAAACTATGGTGAATGTAGTAAACTGAATATATTAATAGCTTCAGACAAGTTGGCATTGATGAACAATTTTAAAAATCGTGGTTCATTGTTGGTACAGAAAGCCAGTGGCGCATCCAGAATGATATTATGGGGAGGCACACATAGCTGCCCGTGGAAAGAAATTAACACCACAGGCGTTTTTTAGGGTCAAGGTCATGGGATCTATAGAATTACGATGAAATGTTATATCAATATCAAAATTGAAGTTTGTTGATGGTGTTTTTTTTTACAATTGAAAACTCTTTTTTTTAATACAAAACTCTTTTTAATGACAGGGAATGATTAAATGACAGTTGAATTCAAATGACAGTTGAATTCTTGTTTATGTGGTTGAAATTTTCCACAAATGTTTAATCAAAGCACCGATATCTCAAAATCAATGCATCACCCAACGACAATAATGTAGAATCAAAATCGTATTTGCTTAACACTCAACACTGATATGACTCTTAGATGAAACAAAACAGTTCACAGCTTAAAAAATGATGTGAATTTCCTAGTGAGCAACGCAGAAGTTGTGGCAGCGATCCTACAGCAGTACTACACCCCAAAAATATCTAACCCACTGATTTTCAATTGGGTAATCCCGATTGTGAGAGAATAGTGACCGGCGAGAGAATAGTGAAAACTTTGAATTTAGTCAAAATATCAATTACGAATAACATGCTTTTCGAAGTTCTTGGGGCGCTCGTGCCCCCCCCCCTCCCGGGTGCGCCAGTGTACAATGTAAAAATTTATTAACCCTTGAGCTCAACCCTCGAGAAATAAAGACTGTAGCACCTAATAAACAAATTTCAACCAAGAACTTTCTTGAATAACTATTGCTTCTCCAAATCTAAGGTTATAATAAGATATTGTTTCTTACTATTCATCGCAAACTGAAATATTGTGATCCATCTTCCCTTCACCCATGTTTTTCCACCGACTTTATGATGAAGATTTCTACTGGAGATTTATGTATTTTTTTCTTTCTAGTTGAGGATATCTTTTGTTGACGGACCTGAAGTATACGAATACCCGTCAGAAAACTCGTTAATGTTGGATGATTCACCATTATCACCGGTTCAACTTGGCCATACAGTTCCTAACCTTGGTGGTAAGTTACTTCATTTTGTTAGTTTTGAGAAAACTCATTTCAAAACAGTTCTGATTGTTTCAAACATTGATTTTTAGACCAATCCACTGAAAAGTATACTCACCGTTCTATTAGCTTTTACGACAATCAACTCAATAGATAAAAAAATAACACCCCTTCAAGAGAATATTACTTTTAATGGGGTACTCGTGGCTGTACAGTAACTTGTCTAGACAATTGATATTGTTCCCAATCTGAGGGATGTACCAAGAAGAAACAAAAACAAAACCTCATTATCTTGTCAATTTATATATAAATGTGTTTTAGGACTAATAAAAGTATCATCTAATTATTATAAGATATCTCATGGAGAAAACTTCTTCCACAGTTCAATTATCAATAGCATTAATAACAACACAAGAACATTGAACACAAAACCCAATTTCGAAATGTCATTGATGTCAAAATCGCGATCCGCTCTTCCGAAAGCAGCAAATTTTTACGCTGGGCAAAACATTCAGCTGCTGTCGAACAACTTTCAAGCAGCGCTTCATTCAGATAGACTTCTTAATAAGCTGTCTCAGCCGCTGTCAGCTCCTGAATGTACCCATTATTTTTCTTTATCCACGACCATTGAATAATGTACCCATTATACGTTTGCACGACCTTAACGATACCCACTATTCTATCCACTAGTGAATAATGAGTCATAGTTTTCCAACAAAAAAACTTCAACAATTTTTTCATTAGTCGTAGATAAAGTACAGTATTCTACTCGCGTATAATGGCTATAATTCTCTCTGTGGTTTAGGCAGTAGACTTCACCTCGTGAATAATAGCCATCATTATACGCTCGTTGGATAATATTCTATTATCTAATGAGCGACTTTTAAATATAACGAAAGGGAAGACAATCGGTGTCTAAGGCAACCATTAAGGCATCTTCCGGGAATTTTAGCCTCGTCTATATGGTGATGATTGAAAAGATGGACCCTAATGAAAAACACGTTTCAAGCATAGCTTGCGTTCAGTGCTATGTATCACTCGAACTATCAATGAACAAACATAAATAACCCTGATCAAAATAACCCTGATCATCTATTCAAAGAACCGTCTTTCTTAATACAGACTAGTGTTTAATGTACACCATTGTTTCACTTATATCAGTCGATAAATAATCATTTACATGTTTTTTCGATATCAAAACAAGATCGATATTTTTTCCGACGGGCAAATGCATCTCTCTCTTCATCAAGACTAATTTAACATATCAACCGGTGGTCTAGAGGTGTATGGCGATGTCGTATATTATAATTTCACAAATAAAAAAACTGTTACTCGTGAATGTTCATTATAGTTAATTTATGGTGAAACTGATAACAGAATATCAAAAAAACAATACAATTCAAAAACTTTCTTTCTGTTTTTTCAAAAACTGACTTCATTTATCTCTCATCTTTGGATCCTCCCATAATGGGCTCGACTTGACTGGATCCGATCCACCTAATCGTGGAACGGGTTGGATTGAACCACTCAAGTCAATTCCAAGAAATATAGAATGGACCCAGCCGATCGCCAATGGGTATAAAATTGACAAATTTCAGGTGGAAGTTAGCCAACTTCAGATTAGTTTTTTATCGCCTCAATTATTGTCTTGGCATCTGATGAGTTATCTTCCTCGAAATGAAGAACAAAATAATGATAAAAAAAAAGAAACGTATACTCCAAAATAGATTAGTTTTTTCAATCAACTCAATTTGTAGAACACAAGAAATTCAACGAACGACATTTGACTATCGAATTCTAGGCTGTTTCGTTTTTCATTGCATGTCACAAAATCATTTCAGAATTCAGAAATGTTTTTTTTTCGTCAATCATCTGACCCTCACCTATGGACGTCAACCCTCAGAAGTCAAAACTTGTATTGATTAAAGGGGCCTTTCCTTTCAACGTGTGAAATGCAGCACCCAGCAGTGAAAAAGAAATAGATACAAACACGTTCCTTAGTTCATTAACAAATTGCATGTTATACAGAATCCTCATCATTATTACAATCGCATAAATGTTACCTTCTTTGATATATTTATCTCTTTCACTACCGCCTACCATTTTAAGCGCCATTTTATTCATGAAAGTCTGAAAGATGGATATTGTAACATATCGAATGTAAAAGACGTTTTCTTGAATTATTCCACGTGGGTTAATATTTATATATATATATATAAATATTTGGCCATTTTCGGCTTAAAATATTAGCCAGATATTTTTGTGGATTGTAGGCCCAACTATAACTGAAAAGACAAAATACATGTAGAAAGTGCTTCTCGTTTCATCTAACATAGCTTTTCCTTATCGTTATAGGATCATCTCTTGCGAATTACACTCCGAAAGGATACGCCGAATTCCAGCCAGGTGTAACACGAACCATTCAACAAACCGTTCCTAAGCCCGATGTAACTGAAGTAGACTCGACCACCGAACTAGTGGAGGAATCCCAACCGTTCAGCTCTGGAAATAACACAGACATACTTTTTTAATGTATAGAAAGTTCAGAGACCTTTTCTCCGAATGTTGTGGGCACTTGGTGTTGCATTAGGCTGAATTCGAATAGCAAACGATATCTAATTTGATACCGACAACATATATTATGCTCAAGTATAAATTGTCATAATATCTTTCATAGAGACTTTTACACAAATAAAAATGTTCAACTTCATAACTTTCCATTCCAATTGTGATTCATAGCTTTATATCAGCCTACACCTAGTTCCCACCACATACTTTTTTGATCACACTTTTTTACTGAAGTTATTTGTATATTGAATTCCATCGGCCACATTCCAGTATTGAAAACTATCCCATCTTTTGGAAACATTTACAACTTTGTATATTTATATCTACTTTGTGTTAGTGTGTGTTATTGAAGGGTTTCTGTGTGATTCAGTCCGAAGGTTCATTCCAGAAAATTTTGCTCTAATAAGTATATATGTTTTTTACACATGTAAGATTTGAAAAATCAAGTTCCACAAAAAAGTATGAATGTTGGAAATTTATAAAAATCAAATTTGGCTTTTTGAACACTCTCCCGTGAATGCAGATTTTTTGGGATGAACTTTCGACAATCAGATTATACAGAAATTCTAAAATTAATTGTGAACCTGCTTTAATATTTTAATTGAGTAATTTTAATTGTTAGATTCAAGCGCCTATCTCTTAAGACGTAATTGTACTGATAAATGCATTTCCATTGTAAATTTTTCATTTTACATTTTATTCTAGTTTTAGGATTTAATTTCGTTATTAATAATCTGTGATTCGAAGAATATTTAATGGACCAATCCAACTGAGTCGTCCAGTTTGCTTCTTTTAAATGTAGCCTGCTTATGTTTGATTAAATCTGAATATATGATATACATGAACTATTGAGTTGTAGTCATCCGTACGATTATCACTCTCTTTGCAGAAAAACTTTGAAAAAGTTGGGTGGCTAAGCAGTTTTTTTACAAAGGTCAACAGTGAATACTTGCATTGGACTGCTCTAGCAGACTAAAAGGATGCAGGAATTTGGTTCACTGTTCATGTTCAATTTCGAATTCAACAAACCAATGTGAATATGTTTTATCGACTATACCTATCTTGCGTGAGGCGGCATCAGGATAGGGAGATTTTATAAAAATTTAAAATGCGCTTTATTGTGTATGTTTATGGGCGAGATATTTTTACAAAATGGTTAAGGCTTTCGCGGCCGAGGTTATAAGTATAACTACTTTTCTTCGGGCTTGTAGGCCGTCGTTCTTTGGAATTTCTTCCTGACGTTTCGCTAGCGCAAGTGGCCTGCTTCTTCAGAGGCTTACTCATTTCCGATGACCAAACGTTTCGATTTCTCAAGGCGTATTTATATTGATGCGGGTAGTCTGGAGTGTTAATTACTTCTGTCGTGTTCGGGGAATAATCATCATTATTAGTTGCCGCACTACCTGCCGTGATTTTATCAGTTATTCTTGATTTCCTCAGAATGGGATTCCAAATTCTGTTTAGACTCAACGCTTCTTCCTTTCTTTTAAAATTGTCCGCATGTTTTTGGATCTCTATTGCCTCCCGTACCAGTCGGCTATGGTAACCCTGGTTGGGGGCAATCAGTTTGGCATTTTCGAACAGAATCCTGTGGTCACCCTCACTCAGTGCGTGTTCCGCCGATTTGTCGGTTTGGCCAGCCTGCAGTTCCTTTCCACAGGTGCACGGTATGCGATAAACCCCTGCCGCTGACAGTGGGTCTCTTTTGTCTTTAGCTGACCTGAGGCTTTGTTGGATCTTCTTGGTCGGCTGAAAACCGTTTTTATGTTATATTTCCCCAAGAGTTTCCCAATTCTGTCAGTGACCCTCGGGATATATGGCAGATATGCATTTGCAACTACCTGAGAGTCCTCCCTGTTTTGAACCGTGGAACTCTTCGGTTTCATGGCCCTGTTGATCTCAGATACACTGTATCCATTTGACCTCAAGGTCACTTGAAGATGTTCCAGTTCCTGCTCTAGATTTTCTGGTTCACATATTCTTCGAGCACGTTCAGTTAAGGTAGATATGACTCCTCTCTTTTGACTGGGAAGGTGGTTCGAGAATGCGTGCAGGTACCTATCCGTGTGCGTGGGTTTTCGATATACTTTGTGGGTTAGTCTAGCACCACATCGTTCAATCAGAACATCTTAGAATGCTCAAAATAGTTGAGGCTTTCGCGGCCGAGGTTTTCAGTATCACTACTTTTATTCGGGTTTGAAGGCCGTCGTTTTTTGGAATTTCTTCCTGACGTTTCGCTGGCTCGAGTGGCTAGCTTCTTCAGAGGTTCATTCATCTTGGAATTCATCGGAGTGAATTCCAAGATAAATGAACCTCTGAAGAAGCTAGCCACTCGAGCCAGCGAAACGTCAGGAAGAAATTCCAAAAAACGACAGCCTTCAAACACGAATAAAAGTAGTGATATCTTAGAATGCTATCTGCTGGTTCTGTTCGGTTTCCATGGTGAATTTGATGCTGGGGTGTTGAGTGTTCAGGTGGTCCAGAAAAAGGTTCAGAGCGTCCCTTCAATGTTTCCAGACGACGAAGGTGTCATCCACGTAACGTAGTCACAAGGTCGGTTTCAAATGAAAGGCGTCGATTGCCTTCTCTTCAAAACGTTCCATGAAGAAGTTGGAACGGCAGGTAGTGCGGCAACTATTAATGATGTTTATTTTCCGAACCCGACAGAAGTAATTAACACTCCAGACTACCTGCATCAATATAAATATGCTTTGAGAAATCGAAACGTTTAGTCATCGGAAATGAGTAAGCCTCTGAAGAAGCTGGCCACTTGCGCTAGCGAAACGTCAGGAATAAATTCCAAAGAACGACGGCCTTCAAGCCCGAAGAAAAGTAGTTATACGAGATATTTCTTGACAATTTTCCTCGGAACTTATCTCAGGGAACTCACTAATAAACTCGATACTTGGTGCAAACGACGTTTGGGTTCTTGATTTTGGCCGTAGCAGTGAACAGCTGTACACAAATACCTGTGGATACAAAACAGGTTCTGGAAAACAGAACCAGATGTGACCTGAAATTTTATGGAATATAGGTGGTCATTGTATTTGAAGTGATATGAGCGGAGACGTATCATTCAAACACTATAGGCCCAGTATACCATAGCCATACAGTAGAGACACTTTAATATCCTTTGTTCTCGAGGGTCAAATTTCTATGACCTTCATTCTGTGCTCGGGGTGTGTAATGTCGTTTTGAATGTACTGGATACCAAGTATAAGTATTTCACATCATAAAATTAATATTTTGTCTAGGATAACGTTTGAAATAAACGTGAATAATCTGAAATTCTCGAGTATCTACAATACCTTTTCCACTTTTCTATTGCTTTTTCCTCATGTCCATGTTTGTTTGGAAATGTATATTCGATGACCAGGAAATAAAAAGCTTTCAAGAGGATGTTTTATTTGCAGCTGCTTCAAATATGTACAATAGATACATTCAGACATTAGCAATGTAATAAAGACTATAATAATAATAAAGTTTATTCAAAATTCATAAAAAAGACCATATACATCAATTTGTGAAAAGGTGAATAAACAGTTCAATTATACCCGCGAAGTTAAAAACTTGTTGCGAGAGATACGAATTACATTTATGTATAATATGTTTGATAAATTTGTAGAATTCAACAAAATAATATTGAAAAATTAACTGATTTTCTTAACTGAAGTGAGAGATTTCATGAAATAAATTTCGACGTGATTCTTGAATCCATTTTTTAATCTGTAGTTTAAAAGATACTATATAATGCCTTGATCATTTTTATATGATTTGGAATCGAATCATAGTAGAATGGCAATAAATATAAAAAAAATTGAGACATTGTTGTTTTAACTCTATTTTTCAATGTGATATTATTTTTATTCCTTGTATTATAAATATGATTATTGAAATTTATATTCAATTTGTGTTTATGGATATAAATCATGATATTATATCCGAATAATTGTCTTATGTCCATTTTATGTGTTTCTATGTACAGATTTTCACTTGGATACAAATAAGACTTATTATATATTATTTTCAAAAACCGTTTCTGAAGAACTTCAAGATTTCTAATGTGGGATTTCATGGCCCCTCCCCAAGCCAGAATCCCATAATTCAATTGGGACTGTACTAATGAAAAATAAAGATTGTTAAGGGTTTTCACGCTCATAAATGTTTTGAGATAGTTGAATTTTGATAAAAAACTTCGTAATTTCTTCAAAAGGAACGCTATGTGTTTGTCCCATTTCAGATGTTTATCAATTATAACCCCTAAATACTTGATACTATCAGTTTGTTTAATGCTAGTATTATCATTGAAGTATTAGTGGTCCTAAGTCCGGTAGGGAAATATAAAATGAGAATGGGACATATTTTGTTTTCTCAAATTCACTGTAAGTTATAATCAAACCAACTTTTAATCTTTTCAAAATCTAATGTAGTTTTGGTTTGTAACTCATTCGTTTTTTTTTCCCATATAATATGACAGTATCATCTGCGAAACTATGGATTTCACTACAGTGTCAATATCAAAAAGGTCGTTGAGATAAATATTAAATAGAAGCGGTCCTAAAACGGCTCCCTGTGGTACACCGAATTGAAAGATTTGCTCTTCACTTCTAGCTTCATCAATTTCAACAAATTGAATTCTATTGTCTAAATAATTTTTGAGGAGCTTATGAACCTTGCCAGGAAATTCAAATGGTAAATTTTTTGTTCTTCGATTTATTAGTTTTGCTTTTCTCAAATTTATATTCGAAAATTTCAATGTGTCGAAAATTCTAGAACATTTTTTTCTCAAAGTGAAATTCACACAAGGAATAGTTGTCATAGAGAGCTTCTGGAGATTTTCAAGTAAATCGTCTCGTTTACATACCTTCAACCATGCCTCGCACCTGAAAAAGTAATTTAATATTAAGGTACATTTTTATCAAGCTAATATTTCGACGCAAATTAGCTTCCATTCAAAGTTCTGCAATTTGTAAAAAATATATGAAACATTTGAAGAGCTACTATTCTACAGAACACTGAAGGGCTATTACCTTTGACATCCTTCGGAAACCTCAAGCGAGATGATAATTTGTTTCTAGCCTTCGACAAACATCCGCGATAAGCACACATTTATCCACCTTGGTAGTTGGCCATAATTCAAAATACAAAATTGAGTCGAGTTAATTGATAACACCTCGACATGTCAAACTGCTGAAGTTGGTGTTCTGTGGCGAGTGTCTCTACTGTATGGTTATGGTATACTGGGCTATAGGTATGTATGGAATAAAATCCAAGTTTTCTATCGAATGAAAACTACTGTATTAGGTACTACTTTTCTTCGGGTTTGAAGGCCGTCGTTCTTTGGAATTTCTTCCTGACGTTTCGCTAGCGAGAGTGGCCAGCTTCTTCAGAGGCTTACTCATCTCGACTATTATTCCGATAACTGATTGTATAGTCTCCATATTTCCTCCCCGTAGAGGTTTTTCTATTATTCCGATGACTCATCGGAGTAATAGTCAAAATGAGTGAGCCTCTGAAGAAGCTAGCCACTCTCGCTAGCGAAACGTCAGGAAGAAATTCCAAAGAACGACGGCCTTCAAACCCGAAGAAAAGTAGTAATACTGAAAACCTCGGCCGCGAAAGACTTAACCATTCTGCCGAAAACTCTGTGTTAGGTGAATGATTTCAAGTTTGAATTTGGTGTATTATTTTTTTTATTCTCCACATTTATGCATATATGTATTTGTAGAACTTCAATACAAGTAGTGTTGAAGTACATCAAAACCTTCACAATGAATATAAAAAGAAATTAATGATTATTATCTTAAGAATGAGTGAGAGACAGATATAGAACATGCCTTACAAAAGTGATGATGACTTTAAACATTTGAAAAATTCGTATTACCTGTAGAATGTTCTATTTGAAATTTTCTAGTTGATGTCTATTAAATGTAGATGTAGCAACCTATAAGCAAGTGATAGTTTATTCAGTCAGCACTTCAATGAAATGAAATGTAATACTCTCCCAATTTCGTCATCGGACCGTAATGACTATTCTATTCTAAGAACAGATAAGCGATGCCGATGAGACTATTCCAGGTGTTGTTTTCAGTATCCTGTTACATTGAAATTTATATCATGATAATTTAACATGTATACCTAGATATATTGGTGCTCACGACAGCGCTGTCAATATCAATATTTTCATAAAACAGGTTTTGGCGACATTGACAGATAATCCATTGTTATAACAGTAGTCCTGAAATACTAGAGCGTTATAGTTAGCTTTGATGATATTCTCTTCATTTGAAGAATTTTTGATACAAAAATTAGTGTCATCAGCATATACTATTTGGAGATCACTCTCAATTCCCGAAGTGCTGAGATCATTCATGAAGACGATAAATAATAGTGGTCTAAGTACGGATCCCTGAAGGATTCCTTGTTTGATGTATTGAATATTCGATTTTTCACTGTCAACTACTACTCTTTGGCATCTGCCATCTAGATAAGAGGATAACCAATTATTTCCTACCCCCCTTACTCCTAATCTTTCCAATTTATCTAGCAGTGATTGAATGCTCGACTTAGATCAAAATAAATCGCGAGAGGAGTTTATTTTATTTATTGCTGTTGTGGTTGATTTATTCTTTCTAAACCCATGTTGGAAATTTGAAAGAAGATTATTCGACTCTAAGAAATTAGTTAGCCTAGAGTAATAGCATATGTCGAATACTTTGGCTTTGACTTTGTAGGCATATATTCCTATAGTTCTTCACGTCATGAATTGACCCTTTATTTTTATATACTGGTACTGCTTTTGATTCTTTGAATATTGATGGATACTGCCCATTTAGAAAAGATTCAATAATGAGAATTGAAAGGGGGTTGCTCAGCTCGCAAGCAGCTGCACTCAATACTCTGCCACTGATTTTCATCAATACCAGGTGATGGTTTCCGTGCGCAATTTTTCAATATACTCGTGATTTCTTCAGGAACCGTTGAGGTTAGGTAAAAAGATATTAGTTCATATATATATATATATATATATATATATATATATATATATATATATATATATATATATATATATATATATATATATATATATATATATATATATATATATATATATATATATACTTTTGTTCTCGACGTTTCGGCTCCGATTTTGGAGCCATTTTCAAGAGGTAAATGTGACTTCACGCTGAGGTCTCAATCTGCCTACTCCTCAGGTGTTGTCACAGGGGACAAGGGTTTGTGACTTGACGCCGGGGTCTCAATCTGCCTGCTCCCCAGGTCTCGTCACGAGTTCTTTCTAAGGTCTCAATCTGCCTACTCCTCAGATCGAACTGAGGTATCGAGGGATGTTGGGTAGTATTTATAGCAGCGGGTGCTACTAAAGGACCGTCGGATGTCTTGGTGGGGACTGGGCATCTGGAAATTAGGGGTTTCCATGTAGTTGGAAGTCTCTAGCCGTCGTCACGTTTATTTAAGCAGGAAGGTCGCTTTTCGATTTCGATGGCCTCGCGAATTATACGAGCTTGTAGTGTTTTTGCTGTGGCGATGGTCTTAGTGTTCACAAAGTCTATATCGTGTCCTGTCTCTTGATGATGTTTGGACAGAGCTGAAGATGGGTCTGATTTTCGTACAGCAAGTTGATGTTCGTATACTCTACTTGTCACACGTCTGTTGGTCTGGCCTACATATGTTCTATGGCAATCAGAACATGGTATTTCATATATACCCTGTGATTCGTTGACAATTTTGTCCTTGGGGGAGCGGAGGAATGTGGATATTTTATTGCTGGCTGTAAATATCGTTTTTATGTCCTGTTTTTTGAGAATTCTGCTGATTTTGTAGGTAGGTAGGTAGGGGGATATTGGAGTTGTTGATGAGGGTCCTGGTTTTCTTCTCAAGATAGGTCGTTGGGTCTCTGTCGGTGGGTTGATATTCAGGTGAATCGAGTAGTTTACTCATTTTATCAACATAGTCAGACGTGTTGAGGATGACTGTGGCGTTGCCCTTGTCTGCTGGGAGGATGATCAGGTCTGGGTTGCTGTGGAGACTTTTCAGAGAATAATAAAGTGTCTTTATTTCAGGTGGAGTTCAGTCAGAGACTGCTCTTACACTCAACACTCAACCTTAAAAATGTTATTACAGTAACATAGCCTAATTAGTACAAAAAAAAATGATTACTGAAATAACAAAGAATGAATTAAAATAATAAATTGAATTCTATCATTACAGGAGTAATATAACGACAATGACAAAGATTTATCTGCATCAAGGTTTGCAATTAGCATATGATATCACGTTATCCACAAAGATCAGGTTTACCTCTGAGAACTATTTTCACTGAGTGTCCAATAAGTATTGCTTGAATTTTTCTTTAAAACGTGGTAAAGTATTTCGTTTGATGGTGAAAGGAATTGAATTGTAGAGTGAGGGGGCGGCATAGCTGAAAGATTTTTTTGAAAAAGGTAGTTGAGTGCTTTGGTATATGCAGGAGATTTATATGTCTCAAGGTTCGATTGTGTATGGACGATCTGAGCTTCAGGTGTGATATTGGATTTAGGAAATTTTGCCCTCCTGAGGGTGATGGCGATGTCTTGTCGGGTTTCTTCAGCTATCATTTCAGGAAAGTGAGTGATAGCAGATTCGATGTGGGTGATGAGTGATTCGGTTGGTATTGAAGTGGGAGTGATAGAGAAATTGAAACCTTTGGATAAAATGTTGTGGGCATTTTCGTCCAGAGGGGTGTCGGAGAGATTGTGAACTAGGACTGGGGGATTGGATGTTGATGGATTCGGAGTGTTGGTTTTCAGGAGAACTGATGGTTTTTTCTTATGGGTCTCGGTTTTTTGTATGCTGATATGGTCTGCTTTCTCTTGAGAGATTCTAAGAAGTGTGTCCATGAGTGGATGGATTTTGGCGAGTGATAGCGTGCCGTAGCATTGGTATAAGGACATATTGTTGGAATGAAGGTTGCGTCTGACATCGTGGATGGTTTTTCGGATGAGGGCCTGACTGGCGCGAGCAAGGATGTGTTTGGCTGAGAAGGACTTGTCGTGATGCTTAAGTTGGAATGCTTTGGGAATGACTTCGTGGTCTCTGCAGGATTTGAGGAAAGTGAGATCGCAGAGAAGTTTGGATCTTCGGATGAGGAGTGAGGAATAGGTTTTGGTGAGTTTTAGTATTTCCTCCCCGTAGAGGCGTACTATGTGTTCGGATAGGTTTCCGCGGTCAGTTGTGTGTTGTTGTTGAGTTCGGGTTGAACCGCGTCTGTAGTTTTGTTCTCGACGTTTCGGCTCCGATTTTGGAGCCATTTTCAAGAGGTAAATGTGACTTCACGCTGAGGTCTCAATCTGCCTACTCCCCAGGTCTCGTCACGAGTTCTTTCTAAGGTCTCAATCTGCCTACTCCTTAGATCGAACTGAGGTATCGAGGGATGTTGGGTAGTATTTATAGCAGCGGGTGCTACTAAAGGACCGTCGGATGTCTTGGTGGGGACTGGGCATCTGGAAATTAGGGGTTTCCATGTAGTTGGAAGTCTCTGGCCGTCGTCACGTTTTATTTAAGCAGGAAGGTCGCTTTTCGATTTCGATGGCCTCGCGAATTATACGAGCTTGTAGTGTTTTTGCTGTGGCAATGGTCTTAGTGTTCACAAAGTCTATATTGTGTCCTGTCTCTTGATGATGTTTGGACAGAGCTGAAGATGGGTCTGATTTTCGTACAGCAAGTTGATGTTCGTATACTCATATTAACGCGGCGCGTTGCAGTGTCAAGTCTTGTTCCCCGTTTTGAAAAAGTGGAGATCACCAAGCTCTCCCGTTACATTGATTTGACTGGATAGCTATTTCAATTTTTTTTTCTTGAATTTCTTGCGTTGATTTCTGTTTCAATTCTGAATCCTCATGAATATAAAAAAATAGTTTTGTGCTTGTTTTAATAATTTTTGTGTCTATCTACGTAACTACCATTATCGCAGGTACCCTCTACTAGGAGCGCCGTGAAAAAACATTAAACTTGTGAGTGCGCCGACATCTGAAAAAGATTGGCAACCTCTAAATTAGCTTATTGTTCTCAGTTGATTGACTTCTTCAATAAGTGCCAATTGTTCACTACGAATCAGCATGGGTAAAATGCAGGGTAGATCAACAATGTCATCAATTTTTCAGTTCACTAAAAACGTTTTATACTTGATGGAAAGAAGCAACTAGCATTTGGAATTTTCTTGGATCTTCCCAAAGCATACGACTGCTTAGACAACAATCTTTTACTAATCGAATTGAAAATATATAGTATCAGAGGAATGCCCGGAAATGGGACGAATCTTACCTCACAGAACGAACCCAAAACCCAAAGGGAAATCTCTATAAGTCAGAAATTTTGTCGTCTAGTATTGGAATACCCTAAGGCAGCATTGTTGATCCTATCTTTTTCATTATGATTTATGTGTAGCAAATATCGAGAAACAATTCATAACAAATTATGCAGGCAACACAAATCTCTTACGTGTCGGAGATTTTCCTAAAATGATACAGAATGCCAATTGATCTTCTCAACAAAACGAAAAATGGTTTTCAATGTAATGAACTCTTGCTAAATGATTGAAAAAGAAACACAATTCTGTTTCAGAAGACAACTTCAATTAGAATATCCTACATCTATCAAAATGGACAATTTAAACAGAGAAATATCTCGAAGTACAAAATTTTTGGGTGTTCATATCAACAAGTTTTCAAGCTGGTCCGAACACAAAGAAAAGCTGCGAACGAAATTCAATACAATTGTTTTTACATTCAGACCCCTGAATCGTTACCTGCATCCCAATTAAATGAAGATTATTCATCGAGGTGATTTCGAATCAGTCACAAAATATGGAACCCTTTTTTGGGGAAGTAGCTTGAATGCTCAGAAGGTATTTGTAATTCAAAAAAAAAACTATCAGAATTAAACAAGAACGGGAAATATCAATAAACCTAATCACAGGCGGCTAACGGTAACGAAATAATCCACAATATACATGTATAAATTCTTTCCACAAATTACCTGATGAAATTAAAACCCTTCATGGTATCTATAAAGTCAAGAGAGCAAAAAAAGATATTAATAGATATTGAACTGTAGGATGTGAAGGGTTATTTAATCACATATTTTATATCTGAGTCTTTTATTTATAAATAATTTTTTTAATTTCTGTTACGTCATTTCATTCTATGTTTTCAATGTTTCTTGTTTAATATGTAAACATTTTCTAAAATAAATTGATATTATTATTATCAAATAGCAGCTACATATCATTTCCTTAAATCAGATAGGATTTATTTGAAAGCCCACCTAGACTGTGTTTGGAGGTAGGTTGATTTTGAAAAATCATTCCAAAAAATGTTTTCATTTGAAATTGTGATTAGATAACTGCTGCTAAATTGATTTTTTTGTTATAATTTTTTATTACACTGGACATTGGCAACGCCGGAAATATTGAACAGCAATTGAACTATGTATACAAATAGAATATAAAATATTGAATATACTTGATGGTGGTTTGGAAGCGTGGAATGGGTTATTTCTCCAACTATCTTGAAAACCCCAAATTCTACATATTCTCGAAAATCTTGAAAAATAATATATGAGAACATTAATTTCTTTCACGAAATCTCAAGATATGAACCAGCTCTTGAAAACATGTATGAACTTTTACTCTTGCTCAAAAAAGAAAACATGCAAAACTACACTTAAATCTTATTCATAATCACAGGGTACCAGCTCATAACATTAACAAAACAAGTCTTGGTATGTCAACGTATGTAAAAAATTATCGATTCAGCTTGTATCATAACAATTTTAAGACAACTGGATACTTTTCTTTTACATTCACATGAACTTCTGCAATTTTATCGAGTTCAATCAGCTTCTCTTTCAAACCTTTTAGGGCCTGAAATATAAAAAGTAATATTACAAAAAGTCAAAACTTTAACAAATGTAAAATTCAAACTCACCCCTAAAATTTTTCCTTGTGCCTCAGAATTATTCTCCATTACTTCCGATTTCAATTTCATCAGATCAACTGCAGAAAAACCAATGAAATCTGCTACTATATCATCATGTACCCTTACGCTAATATCACCTGTTGCATCTTCAACCTTGATTACTAAATGAAATTTATCATCTATCACAATCATTTTTTCAACAATTGATTTGAATTTGGCTTTTATTTTGAACTTGCCATTATTAATATTTGGTATATTCTGAACAAGCTTCTCTATGGTCCATATAATTGGCTGAGATATGTTAAGTTCCTTATCGATTTTGTCCAAGTGTGCATCAATGTCTAAATTTTCAAACACATCATTATCTAACTCCAAGCTATTTGATAAATCTACTATTTCTGTTTCATTATTTTTTGATGTTGTAAGTTTAGGGTCATTTTTTGGGACTAATGAACCTGCACTCTCAGTTCTTACTGTTGTAATAACTGAATCAGGAATTACTAAATTTTCAAAATCACTATTGTCAAATTCCTTATTGTCGAATATATCTGGTGATTTATTGGGTTTCCTTCTTTTAACTCTTGCCTCTTCGAAATCCCTCTCGACTTCCATCAAAATATCTATTTCCTCATTCAGTCTATCTTCTTCTAACTCAAAATAATCATTGTTGTCTCTTGTCGACTGAATTGTGCTATTATAAACTCTCCTAGATTCTGTGCTTTGGGGTAACTGGTTACTTCGTGACAAATCAATCATCGAATTGCTTATGGTTGAATTTGCCTTGAGTTTAGAGGACGGCTGGTGATTTGATTGATTTCTATTATCATCACCCTGTCTTACAGCATTGGCAACACCTGTAATAATTAATATTTAGACCTCAATAAACCAGTCGTTGATGTGACATAGTGAACTGTCTCATTTGGAAGAATAAGCAATCCAGAAAACTGTCATGTCAAAAGTTGAAAGATGATATACGAATACTTCCTACCAAAATTCAACAAAAATTGTAATTACCTTGAATAATTACCTGTGTCCCTAAACATGTCGGTATTAGCAGTCATCAAGCTCTCCTGAATCACTGAAGGAGATGGATTCAAAGGGAGTTTCAAATGTTTGGCTAGTACATTTTCAGCTGCATTTTCAACAACTAAATCTTCAACTTCCCCTCCTATAACTTGAACGTGTCTGTCCTCAAGCAATAATCTGCCTCTCCTTATGTCAATAGGGCCCATCAATTTTATTTTGATTCCAGGGGACAGATTAAGATTCAAACACTGAATGAATCTCAATTCTGTAGCTTCTACTTGCTGTACTCCATCTGACAATGTGAGCATCAGCACTCTTTTAGAAGATTCTGCCTCCTGATCAACATTTTTTGGTAAGCCATTTCTGATTTTTTGAATTTGCCAATATTTTGGTTTTGAAATATCAACAACTTGCATCATTTGCAGAGAGTAATTGCCAGTTAAGGTAAATTTTATTTTACTAGACAGACCAGGTGGTAACGATGGAACTTCCACATCTCGAAGATCCAACAGTATCCACTGATCAAAAACTTTTCTCAGAAGATCTTTCGGGGAATAAGTGGCTGGAAGATTCTCCTCCTTGCACCACTGTACACAACTTTCCAACCAAAATCGGGAAAAAATAATTTGAAGGGAGGATGATTTGAAGAAATTTTCAATCATTGTTATTTCATCCATTTTAAGGAATTTTATTGACTATTCATTCAACCATTTCCATTTCGTTCAGAGAACATTGAAGGAATCACAAAATAATCACTGTAGGACCAGTCAATATTGAAGTCAGTTGTAAAATTTCATTCAGAACTGAATGAGTTTTCAAAAACTTGGATAAAATATTTATCTACGAAGTTTAAAGTTGCCTTTGGTGACTTTTTCTCTCTAACCTTAACCACATTTTGCGACCGCTTCTTCTTCTTATTTATTGGCTCTGCTCCCTGTTGGTGCAATAGACCGCGGGCATGTGACGTCACACGCATCAGCCTGCTGGACAAACAAAACGTATTTCCATAAATAACAATGGTAATTTAATGAGATTATAATTTCAATTCTGAGATACAAAATTCATGGATATACCGTTGCCCATTTCAACTTACCAGAACTTAAATCTGCTCTTCTAGTTGCTTGAATCCACAATTCACGTCTCTTAACAGCAAAAGGAGTAATATTTTTTCTATTGTAGAAAATAGAAAGGAATCGATTGATTGAAACTTCACAATCACTCAAAATTGAGTTATTAACGAGAGAAAATATTATGAAATGTGACACAAATGCACAAAAGCCTCTTTAGCTTTAGATCCGTTTGTTTGTCCAGCAGGCTGGACTTACAACTGTCGGATTTACTGTCGTCTGGCAGATATGCCCGCGGTCTATATGCCAGCTCGATCTCGTGGTTTCAGGGCCAGTTGCACCGCTTCAACTCAGCAGAGATTCAACTAAGCTTGGCTCAATCGTTAAGAAACAAGGAAGCTGATTGGCAAATCCATAGCAACAAAGCCTGGCTCAGATAAAGCACAACTTAAGAAAAGCGGTGCAACTGGCCGTCAATGCTCGTATGCACCGCTCCTATTTAATAATGGTTTAAGTAAGCTAGGTTTTGTTGCTATGGATTTGCCTATCAAATTCCTTGTTCCTTAGTAATGAAACCAAGCTTAGTTAAACCTCTATTAAGTAGAAGCGGTGCATCGGGCGTCAACGTTGCCTGATGAGGCTGGATTTAAACAGATTCGAAATCTGATCGAACGACAATCCGATAGCTTTCTGATTGGTCTAAATTTAAATTTGGACCAATCAGAAAGCTAACGGATCGTCGTACGATCATATTTCGGATATGTCTGAATCCAGTCTGATTCGAAATCATGTTGTAACCCTGTGGATAATTGATAATGATCTATGATATGATGATAATGGGGGATTCTTCTACTCGCGATAGAAAATAAGATCGCAGCGCTAACGCGGAGAAACGCGGAACTGTCCATGCATGTGTAAATATGAAGCTTCGATGTTCTCATGTTCCTTTACTTCGTGAAATTTTCAATTTCTCATTAATTTCTGTGCGAGAAGTGACTCAATCAAAGTTTTTCATTATCAAAACATTGTAAAATTCACAACAGGTTGTGTCCATACAAGACTTAGATTTATGAGTTTTTGCTATCAAGTCGGGCTCACTGAACGAATATTGCATAATTTAATGATCAATGCACATCTGAAATGATTAAAAATTACTTCTCTCAGATGGAAAAATTTACATCGATCACTTGAATATAAAATTTATTCAATGTATTCAAGCAATCATAAACTATCAGAAGTGGCAGTTTTCAGCTGGTCGATGTGATTCTTCCTAATTAGAATTATGCATTACATACTAAATTATACATTATCAGCCATACCGGAGAGACTGTATCAAAGATTACCTAGTTTATATCCAGAACTAGAAAACAATAGTTTACGCGCACAGTAAATGAAATGCAGCAAACCTTCCTATTATTTCACTGGAATATTTCCATTTCTTGAAAATATCTAGAATCTCTATTAGAGTTCAAACAAACAAAAATCATGAAAATCCGAAATAACTGAAGAGTCAATAAAACAGCTAGAGCAAGAGCCCGCGTCCGCCAGACCTTCGTTATTTTATAAAAGCTGAAAGTTTCTCTGCGTATTCCCCTAACACAGGTGAGAACGATCAGCGACTATGAAGTTTGGATGATAGTTACAGCTTATCCAATCCATCTTGGCACAGAACTGATAACGTATATGCCCAGCAATCTTTGTCAAGTAGACTAAGATAATAAAACACCTATTATATGTGTTCAATGGGTTGAAATCTATTCCTAGTAAGTGATTTTTCTTTCGTCGTGGTCTACACTACCACTGTGCAACTGGAAATATATCTGAGTTTGTGCCAAGTTGGATTGGACAAGCTGTACTTCTTCAGATACCAGGTAGCAAAGGCGTATAATATAGTACCTCACTTTCGTCAAAGTATAAAGCTCAGCTTTTTCATATCTTCTTCGGAATGATTTCAGAAATCACATCATCCATTGCCAGACACTTACTCTGGTTCCAACCCCCTGCCAGATACCCCTCAACTTCATTAAATCATAATTATACTTACGTTTTACGTTTGACAGTATTTGAAGGGTTTTTGTGACGCCATCTTGCCTATAATGTCGATATTTCTGTTTACTTGTCAATGTAAGAGAAATTTATTTTTTCTGAAGGGTAAAGTAGGTGCAGATATCTATTTGTCAGTTTGATAAAATGGTTTGACTGAAATATTGGCAGAAAGATGATGAAGCTTCACAGGAGTGTTAACAATAAAAGTTTATACGGAAAATAATAGTTCAATCCTGAAAGTACTTATAAAAATATGAATGATCTAAGATATTGATGAAATTATTTCACATCTGTTGCTGAATTGCTTGCCATCTTTTGACGTTATGTATAAGTAATCAAGAAAATGTGCGCTTGAAGCTACGACATTCGTAAGAAATATATAAGAAAACACATGACTTGGATAAAAATCTTTGCTGTCTGTTTCCTGGCCAAGCAACCAAGATCCGAACTCCACAGTCGCTGATTGTTTTCACCTTTGTTGGGGACACGCGCAGATGAACTTTCGGCTTTTATAAAATAACGTAAGTCTGGCGATCGCTGGCTCTTAGGCTAAGCCCCAAACACATGCAAACTAGAATATGGCGATCTTGACAAAATAGTTAAGGCTTTCGCGGCCGAGGTTTTCAGTATCACTACTTTTAGTCGGGTTTGAAGGCCGTCGTTTTTTTTGAAATTTCTTTCTGACGTTTCGCTGGCTCGAGTGGCTAGCTTCTTCAGAGGCTCATTCATCTTGAAATTCACTCCGATGACTCGGCGATCTTAGCATTGAGTGTTCCCGCAAAAGTCGATATGGGGCGTATCGCTTATTTTCTATGGTAAATCTTGATTGTGCTAGGTTTAAGTACATATAATGGGTAAACTTTTTTCGCTTCGGAGCAGCGCAAAGCATTGCAGGAGCCCGAAATGCTGCCTCAGATAGGCCCAAGGAAAGGAAGGATAACAAGAAAGATAGGATCCATTGAAAAGGAAGTAATTAGACTGGGTATAGTGAAATTTGTTTGTATTTTTTTTTGTTTTTCAGTCATTCGATAATGGTTTATTTACAGTTATATTTCAATATGATTGAACTGTAGAAATGTATTAAGCAAAAAATAACGTCTTTATTAAAGTTTTGTAGGACGGTTGTAATGTGAAGAGGAGCTGTAACCCCCATATCATGGTTAATTGATGATAAAAATCTTGATATGGGTATGCATCAATAGAGCACTAAAAAAATATGATTGAGACGATTTGCCGACAATCACAGTAAGGTGAATCTGTCACACCTATTTTGTATAAATGCTTTTTTGTAATGCAATGCCCCGTCTTTATACGGATAATTGTGGTGATATGTCTCCTAATCGATATGGGGAAAAAGAAAAATACCAAATATTCAGAGGATATTCTGGATGGATTTTCACGATAAGTAGTTGGAATTTTAGATTTTATGCAAGGTAATATAGCTGTTTTGTCCACAGGAATATTGAGAGAAGTTCCCAATTTTGCAAAAGTATCATGAGTTTTTCGTTACCTTATTGTATATTGAAATGGCCTGGTATCATCTAAAACTTTAGGAACCATACTCAGAAATTGCTCTGAACTGCCCCCCGAATACATTAAAAGAGTATATATATATGTATATATATATATATATATATATAGTCGAGTTCGGAGGTCGAAACTCAATCATCACCTAGAAGATGGCAAATGAGACTTTGCCGAAACGTTGTGAAAATTATCCTTTACAGGATCAAAACCACAGAACACGGAATGAAACCCGAAAACATATATATATATATATATATATATATATATATATATATATATATATATATATATATATATATAAAAGAGTGCAAAATAAGTTCCTAAGATACTATGCTTTCAAATTGAGCTTCAGAATAAGGGACCACAAGTATTCACCCATATTGAACTTGATCAAATCTACTTGCCCTTCATAGAAGAAGAGTCCACTCTGATATGATCTTTATTTTTAAGTTATAAAATGGTTTAATTGTTCGTCCTGAACTTCTCGAACTTATTAACTTCAATGTTCCAAATAGGTTGCTAAGAAGGCAAAACCTGTTCAATATAGAATTTCATGCTACCAATTATGCTTAACATTACTCTTATTTTGCTAGGGCCTTGAGGCTAATGTATGATTGCAACATTGATATATTTGGATATTCACCATCAGCATTCAAAAGAGCTCTAAGGAACGATATTTGGTGTTTTAATTGATGATTTCCGTATTTGAATTATTATAAGTGAATATATATTTATAAGCTGTTTCTACAATGAAAAATCAAATGTACTTATGTATATATTTTTTGTAATGGGGTTTAACCCGTTATCAAATAAATAAATAGTCCCATTATTGAGAACTACAATTATTGCTTGATTTGTCAATAACGCTGTTGAGTCATAAAATAATTAAAGTTTCGTTAATTGTTTTCCAAGCATACCATGACTGCCTTAGGAATGGTTATAAGCTCAGCTCAGCATCACAAATATTGACATCGTGCTTCAACTAACATCAAGGCCAGATTCTATTTCAGGAATTCGATTAACGAATAGCTTAGAATATGCGTATATTTCCTACCTAGAGCATGGAATAGCTGCAGTCTGAGTATTCTGAGCTACTCGATAATCGAATTCGTGAAATACTCAGGACGTCACGATCACAGACCACCTAGATATAAAATGAAACGTCCTGTGGTAAGGATAGAACACTGATATTAGCGCTGCAGTTGTCTTTTAAGAGAACTTTTGAACGAGTTGGCGCGTCATCTGCTGTAAAAAAAACTACCGAAACGCGGAAAATTGTAATACTGAAATTATTGGGCTAATCCAGAGAGTATTGGATTATAGTTATTCAGTAAAAAAATTGCATATTTCTGAACATGGTATTGTAGAATACATATTCACTAAATAAATATAAACTTTACAAGCAAAACCTGAATAGAAAATACTTGGCTATAGCTCATTAACCATTATCCAATCCTCTGGAATAAAACTATAAAAGTGAAAATGAATCAAAAACTCCCAATATCAGCTAAAATGTATCATTTCTGTTTCCAAGTTTATAATAAGACTAGGCTGAACAAGTTTATAAAATGAAAATAAAAATTTTGAAAGCATGCAATACAAATGTATTTCAAGGATCATACGAGCAAAGTCAAAATTGAAATTACAAATAACACTAGTATCTAGAAATAGTTGATGTTTGAAATACATATATAAGTACCCTATGGCGTCGGTGTGTTTCCCATCAACAATCTTTCGAAATATGTTATAAATTTTCGTCGAACAATTACCAATAATGTCCTCTACAATATCAGAACAATTCTCGAATAAACCAGCTATCAAAAAAATATAAACTGAAATTTGGAAAATGATATTTTTCTAGACAGAAAAAGTAACTTCATATGAGTGCCTGCAGAATAATAATCAGTATATATTATATAGTAGTATAACGCCAAAAATTTTCAGCCCTCCAAAATATCGGCGTCATAAATAAAATGGCGACCACCACTAAAAAGAGTTTGATATTTTTCCAGGAAACGAGTCCTTGAGACAGATTCTGATATAATGCATCAGTATATAGAGTATAACGCCCCAAATTTTCAGCACTCCTAAATATCGGCGTCATAGTAAAAATGGCGAACAACCCTGAGAAGACTTCGATTTTTTTCCTGGAAACGAGTATTTGAGACAGATTCTGATATGATTCAGAATGTTGAGTATATATAGTAGAATAACTCCATAAATTTTCAGTCATCCTAAATATCGGAGTCATAATAAAAATGGCGACAGCCCCTGTAGAGACTTTAATTTTTTTAACTGTCCTCGAGACAGATTCTGATATGATGCAGAATGTTCAGTATATATTATATATGTTAGTATAACGCCAAAAATTGTCAGCCCTCTAAAATATCGACGTCATAGTTAAAAAGGCGAACACCCCTGAAAAGACTTTAATTTTTTTCCTGGAAACGAATGAATGAATGACAGTAGTTTTTCCCTTTGATAATGTCTATGACATTTCAGAGAATTCGAATATCAAGAATAAGTTCAAGGGTTATACAGATAATAAGATAGAAACCCAATCTAAAATAACTAAAAAATTAAGTACCTAAGTGAATTTCTGAATTTTCCCAAAATTAAGTATACTTTAATAACAGATGTTCAAAGTAACATTGTTTCCGCCACTCTCAAAAACCCTCGAAACGCACATTTATCCACATAGTTAATTCATAAATAACATATATGCTTCAATGTATTAATCGGTTGTTGGTTTCAGAAATATCACCTTTATAAACGCTAGAGATTGTATCAAATAGGTACCTGCTACAGGAAGAAAATTTGACACATTCGAAAAATACAACTTTAATTTTTCCAATAAACAACATTGAACGAAACTTTTGAAGGACTTATAATATATTAAAAACAACATAAAAATGTTTGAAACTTAACTCTGTACATCACATTAAATGTTTCAATTTGTCGATTGTACAGACTTTAACCAATTGAAGATGATGTCAACATCGATTTTGAAAATCAAATCCATTTTGATCTCCTGCATTATAATACCTTGAGGATCAATGATGAAAACACCTCTGGAAAATAAAATTTAACCATTAACGATGCCCAGAAGTGTTTCAAGATTTTCACGGTGGAATGTATTAATGAACATTTGGCATACAAAAACATACATTTCAGAATAAAAACAAAATTCTCACAAACTGTTAAGAAAGTAAACCTCACCTAAACGTATGACCTAAATGATCCGAATATATTTTATATGATTTGGAGATGTGATGATTTGCATCTGAGAGCAGAGGTATCTCCAACTTTTCCAGAAATGCTTGCTGTTTCAAGTATCTAACCCAGGCAATGTGGGTATAATAGGAATCCACCGAGCAAGCAACAACTTCCACATTGATGCGTCGAAAATCTTCAATTCTCTCATTGAAACTGAGAATTTCCATTGGTTCACAAACATAAGGAAGAGTACCACTGTGGAAACATATAGAATAAATCTAGGATGGGGATTAAAAAAATGATCATCAATAATTTCAACATTTTAGGTAAAGTTATATACTAAAGATGAACAACTAGAAAACGTGAAAATTATCAAGGTGGCTGGATGTACTAACAGTTAACATATCCCGGATACTTACAAGTCTGCAGGAAAGAAAAACATCACCAAATATTTTTTCAAATAGTCCGTAGATTTGAGCGTAACTATCTTGTCATCCAGTAAAGCTGAGCCTTGCCACGATGGGGCACGTTTGGAAACTGAAAATAACACAAAAGTCATATACAACTTGCTAAAGATAGCTCTGCGCCTGATAAAAGACCTAGGTGCGCAGTGCAGAATGAGCGGCCCCTTGAAACCTTCTACCAGTTTCCCCACGCCTTTAGGGGTCAGGCTGATTCAGACGAAAAGCTATTTATAAATCTGTAGGTAATGACAGTTACATCCCATATAACATAGGGCATCTTAAAGATACCTCATTTGTATCCAAATAATGTCTCGAGACGTTAAAATATATGTAGGTAATTTGAAAATATACTTTATCATAAGACCAAATTTTCAACACAGTAAAACTGATTAATGCTCAAATGGAATGAACGAAACTGTTTTTGTAAATATGTATTGTTACGTTTTTATTCTGGGTTCGACAATAAGTGGCAATTGGTATGGCAAAATCCAACAACTTTATTGCAATTCACTCAATAAATCACAAAACAACCAATTCACAGATCAATAAATAACTCAAATAACTATTACTGTCAGCCTATTTATTCACTTGAACCCTATCTGTAATCAACTGAGCTCGTCCGCTATATATACATAGACATTACAACTAATGGATTGGCCTTTATGACGAATTGAAGTGATATTTTGAAGGAAAGAATTGAAATTATATTCATGAATTACTCTATCCTTCTCAACCTCTCTTCATCTGCTACATTGGGAAAGGAATTCGCTTGAAGGTTATACTTGAAGTGTTCTTTCTTCCTCACTCCGCAGTCCTCCTTCTCTTAGGAGCAGTCCATTAGTTGTAATGTATAGGTCTATGGTTCTAGAATTTTCCGTATTCGAACGGACTTCAACAATTCTTGAACAGTTCAAGAATTGTTGAAGTTCAAGTTGAACTTTCGCGATGGTTATTTCCGTGTGTGAACAAATACGATTGGTATCTCTCTCGAACATTCTCGATGAATCGCGATGAAATACGATGGGCGTGGTCTTCTTCAAATCACATAGGCATAGGCGTAGAGAAAGGGTTTTATATTCCTGGCACTATATTGAAGAAAATTTCAAAAATATATTGATGTAATACTCATGATTGAATGGAAAAAGTCAATCATATAATATGGTATCATTTATCAATTTGATGCGGCGGCACTAATTTCGCGCCTAGCTTTCGTGCACAATGATTGGCTGATGATGGCGAGGCCTATCAGCATTTAAGACTGATTCTTGATCTGAAATTCAAAACCTAACACCTATGTTCGTTTCGATTTGCCGCGGATGTTGGATATGTATAGTTTATTTTTCGGTTACCATCTGGTAAATTTCATTATAGTATTCTATTTAGTGTAGTTCTTCTGTAGGTGTAAAGTCGAAAATGAAGAGAAATGGTTTGCAGACATACTATATAAAAGCCAAAAGAGCCATGCAGCTGAACTCAAGTGAAAGCAACAGTGAATCTAGTTTAGATTATCCGAACATAAGCTCGATAAAATTCAGACAACTTTTCTATTACTGATATGAATCTTGGGGTTCTAGAAGATGACATTACGGATAATCTTCAAATAGCAGGTCCCTCGAATGTTCAGGATTTTGATTTCGATGTTAATGAAATATCTAATATATATCTGATTTTATGGTATTCAAATGTTCAATGAAATCGTTTTTTGAGTACCTGATTACTGTGCTTCATTTAAAAAAATCATTAAATTTTTTATGTAATTCAATTAAAAAAGATGATTCAATAATATCTTCCGTATGTAATGAAAAGATATCTGTAAAATATTATGGAAAGATATATTTCGTTGGAACATCTTCAAGACACAATCAATATCTTGGATAAGATAACTTTGGAATTTCTAGATAGATATTTAGAAGATATCTTTGTGCTATCTGGGATATCTCATAGGATCACATTCATTTTTTTCATGGCTTAGTTATATCACCCACGAATAACTAATTAACGAATGTTTGACGGACATATGCATTGTATGCAGCTTTCCCTTACCCACACATTGTGTTCCGGTTATTTCCAGATGATTATGTTTAAATAAAAGATCTGGAAATTGAAACCTAATTTCAAACTATAGGTACTTGATTTTTCTCACCTAGAATGGGGTACGGAGAAAGTTGTGTGCTCTGTGTGGCATTTGCATTATCTACATCATGCTCTTGGCTAAGATCATCTCGATTCGTCAAATTGTCCAGGTGCTAAAAAATCGATAAAATGTTATGTAAGTCAGAAGTCAGCATTTAGATTGACCACTAAAAATTATCTAGTGAAATAGGAAGATGTCATTTTGGAAATAAGTGTTTAAAATTTTTAAAAATATTGGCTTTCTCCTCGTGAGTGGGAAATGTTTTTTTTTGAAAATGTTTCTCAAAAAGTTTGTAGAAAATTTAATTCTACACAAAAATTGTTCTGGGTTTAATACTTCAGCCACTAAACGCTTGTAAACTCTTTTCAATCCAAAATCGCGCAGAAATGGTCCGAATAACAGTTCGTGTGAGAAAGAGGCAGCAGGAGGTCAGAAGGAGTTTTGTATGCGACTGAAGTATTGTTGTATAATTCCTATTTTCAGGTACATAGGTAAGTGGTTGTTATATTCTAGGTTATATTATTAGGTGACACCCATGGCTTGACGACTTCGACAATTGCGGAACTGGCCAAACGTTACATCCATACTCAATCCCTTAAGAGATGGGATGAAACCAAAGGATGCAGTTTTGCCAGGATCACCCTGGGCGACCTTGAGAAGCTGGATCCGAATAAATATTTGGCGATGACCAGGAAGAACCTACGTTTAACAGTGGGATTTCTGACTGGACACTGTCAACTGAGGAAACACCTCCATATTATGGGGCTAGTGGACACACCTCTATGCAGGATGTGTGAACAGGAAGATGAAACTGTCAGGCATGTCTTATGTGAATGTCTGGAGCTATCGTCGATAAGAGAGTGTGTGTTCGGTGAGTCTTGGCCTACACCTGCCGATATTGAGATGTCCCCTGGTGACCTGTCCTCCTTCCTGGATAAGGCAGGATGGACAATGTCCTAGGAGGGCGACTCCTTGGGAGGATGTACAATGGGCCATATTGCGGCCTAAGTGCTGTGGGTATATACTCACCCTCCCTACTCTACTGATACAGATATATCATTATGCGAATATTTTTAACACCGAGGGCCGGTTTCTCGATCACCAGCTAAGCGATAGCTGGAAGCTAAATGGCTGTTGACGACTTGGTTAACAGCTGAGTTTGAAACTTCAATTGTTTTTGAATAATGAAAGGGAGATATGATGTCCTCGATTGTTTTTAGAGTCCAGCAATCCATTTGCGGGCTTGAAAATCTTTATGAAGTATTGTCGCCGTATGTGTAGTTGAATTTCAACTCCGTGCAAAATATGATGTTTTCGTTTTGTTTTTTGTGTATATCATGCAACTTTTCGAGCCAACAGATTCCGAGAAATCAATTCAACGCGAACTATAAAATTTGAAGTCGAAATGGCAACATTGCATACGCAACTCGATCGATTTTATATGTTTCTTTTTCTCAGTGTCGAGTCTCATTTAAGCCTTTGCCGTGCGAAATTTGAAGCATCTGGGTTAAAAAAAGTTTGAAAGCATGTAGCGTCTGAACTATCTAACGTACGTGAATTGATCACCAACAATTTTTATGCAGAATTGAATTTCCTACAACTTCTGTTTGGAACTATTTCAAAAACATTTACCGTTTTCCACTTATGAGTAAAAAACTAGGATTTCGAATGATTTTTCACACTTCCTGCCAAAATGGCACCTTCATATTTTAATTTGAGGTACAATAAAATGCCCAAGGATTTTGAAGATAGCAGAAGTATGACGCGATTAAAATTTTGAATGAAAAAATTCATTCTCCTCAAATTATACTTCAGCTGTTTTTTAATTGCGTTTTAATGACTAGTTTTTCACATTGAGTTTATGCGTGAGTGTGTAGGTTTTTTCTGTCTCTCTCATTAATTCGTAATGCTAGAAAAAGCTAATGGATTGTGAACAGTTGTTCGAAAAAAATGGCGGTTCCAATACAGATGGCGTTATATTACAACAAATTCACAGTGAAAGTAAAACAGACTATATATTTTATCTGAACTACAACAACACTAACGAATCTTTGTGACACGATAAAAACAATTTCAGGGGCAAATAAATAAATCTGCAAAACTTTTCAACACACTTGTTTCAAAAATTGACCTATTTTTTATCTCCTCTCAAATCATCATACAAAATGGAAAAAATGTTAATGAGTCACACATTACTGAAACAATATGAAACATGGCCATTATACAAACAGAGGTAATGAACTGAAATTACTCAACTCGCGTCCAACCCTTGACAGAGATCTGCAAACCGTCAAGGTATCATGATATGACACATTATGCTACAAAAAAATTGGAAAATATTGACAACTAAGATGCTTAAAAACCCTGGCGCATCTATTGAGTCGATATTGTTTAGAATTTTTTGGCGAAAAACAATCGACGATTATGATAGCTTCCTAATTTTTTATAGGGGGCGTTATATTAGCATGCTGACGTAAGTTTGATGTCATTGTCAATCTTTGTTTGAATTTTTATTGATATCACTTCATTAAATATTATCTGATATCGTGATTTCTTTTTAGATATTGAGATTGAAAATTGAAAGACTGGGTGCTCCTGGAGCATTATACATTGTGTAAAATCATCTAAAAACTAAGTACTCTTTCATTCTTATTTTCTTATTTATTCTTTTATTCTGTAGCTGATGTAACAAACCTTTCCTGTCAGTATCTGATGAAATATTTTGCCGATAGTGTATTTGGAAAATATTTTGGATGACAAATTAATTTTATTCAATTTTAATCTTTCGAGTGTTGAAGGTAGAACTCATGGATCATTCCAAAAGCCCCTTCAATTTACTGTATACATGGTCCATGATTACTTTTAAATAATCAGTATTTCTATGAATAAAAATTCTAATAATAAAAATATTTCTCAAGTTCATTTTAAGGATCATAACTTACCGGTCCTTCGTTCATTTTCACCTTCTTTGGCGGCGACGGTAACTCATCCCATCCAGATTTTATACGTATATCAGATATAATATTTATCTTCGTATTAGCTTTCACTGTACTATCCTCGGCTGGAATACAATCGTTTTCTTCTGCAATTTCTACACACGTCCTCTTTCGTAAATTCCTATCATGAGAAAATTCAGGAGGCATATTATTGTTTTCCTTGTGCCGCTGGTCATCAATCGGATCAGCTTTTTGCGTTACCTTTCGAATCGGCCGTGAAGGTTTCTTGGGCAATTTCAAAGACACGGACGATGACGAAGAGATATTACCGGTTGTTCTACGTTTATAATCGATCTCGATAGGTTTTGGTTTCGAACTAGTTGTGGCAAACGTTTCTCTTCGTTTTTTTGGCTTTTCAGAGGTTAAATTCGATTTTCGGGTAGTCTTATTTTTCTCTTTCAATTTTTTATCACCAATGTCACTGACTCTATTCCCTTTTTTGTTTTTCAATTTGTTTTTGTTCAGTTTCTCCAGTATAGACTCTCCACCCATTTCCTCTCGAAAAGAATCCAACATATCATCGAAAAATGATTTTAAACTTTTTTCTTTGTTTCTCACAATGCTTGTATTCAAGTTGACCGTTTTGATGAGTTTCTTATTTTCTTTGTCATGATCTCTGAGGTTTTTGACGTCTCTGTAATTGACTGCGGTTTTTGAGATACTTTTTCTAGCTTTCGTTGTTTTAGTCTCTTTCTTCGGGGGATTTATCGAAAACTCGGCCATTTCAGCTCCTTTCTTCAGAGGAACTATCCCAGGCAAAATGGTAGTATTCTGTTCAACGACAACAGGTGGCGAGGGATTCAAAGTAAAGTTATCGGCGTCGTTTTTGGCTTCATTTTTAATTTTTTCCAATGTTGGTTTATCCAAAATTTGCTTACTACTAGTTGACATATTCGAGGAACGGTTCATGAAAATCAGTTCCTTTACCTTCCCAGTCTCACTGAATTTATCGGTTATATCGTTACTTGCTGGGGAAATATCACCTGTTAGCGAGTTAAAATAGGATACATCATTTGGGTCGTACAATTTTCTAAGTTTACGTCCACTTAGAGTAGTTGAAAGAGTCTGGTTTGGATCTTTCGTTTGGTTATGAGTAACTTCTGGAATAAAAATAGGACATTTATTCTCAGATGAGTACAGAACTGAACAGAAATGTAATGGGAAGTAGGATGTCGAAAACATGTTCCCAAACTTGTTCCCAAATAATAAAGTGAAGACATTTTATAGAAATCAAATACTCTTATTATTATTTTGTTGAATTCTACAAATTTATCAAATATATTATACATAAATGTAATTCGTATCTCTCGCAACAACTTCGCGGGTATAATTGAACTGTTTATTCACCTTTCTACAAATTGATGTATATGCTTTTTTTTATGAATTTTGAATAAACTTTATTATTATTTTTCCACCAAGCTAATATCTCTCGCACTCTACTCGGCGTTTCGCTACCAAGTAGGGTCTATAACCTAGACTAATACCTAGATAGAACCTAGAAATAAAACTAAATTATTACATACTAGTTTTGCTTCTCTTTAATCTAATTCCGTAACCGAAACTATCCAAAATTAACGGATAATCCGATATAATTATATTCCTATATCCATATCCGTATCCAGATCCGAAATTTCATGTTCATAATAACATCCCTGGTATTTATGTACAGTGAGTGCGATTTCAAACTGCAACATTACAAAATGGAATACTATGACCGAATTTTATTTGGAATGCATCCTATGTTTTTTTCATTTATTATCTTGAATACTAATAATACGAAAAAAAAATTGTTCCATATTATAAATAGAAAATCAGATATTGATTCTGAGTGTGGTATGATATATTCAAACAAAACCCATGAGAAATATTATATTATACTGTCACTAACCTTGGTCTTCCGGCTTTTTCGATGGTACAGGTCTGTCGAATTTCACATTTTTTTTATTTTTCTCGAACAACCCAGGCTTCTCAGTTTCGGCAATGTTCTTATCAGGAATTTCTTCAACGACCTTCTCGTTAATCTTATTCTCATCACGTGGATTAGAATCATCTTTAGATTTGAGTACGCTTTTCAACTCTCTTGTTGCATCTTTCCCAGTTTTTTTCATAGACGTAGAGTCCATTTGAACTGCGCTTTTTATTTGATCATCTTGTTGTTCAACAATTTCCTTGATATTCTCACTCGGTTCCTGTTTTTTGTTACTGTCGAGTTTGATGTTACCCTTTGGTGGCAGTATCTTCGGAGAAAAACCTCCAGAAGAAACACTAACCACTCTTTCCCAGTCACTTTTCGGTTCAGTCACTACTGCACTATTAGAACCGGCTTTGAGCAAATCTTGAAATGCCTTATCGGGATCAATTGAAACCCTTGGAGCGTCAACGTCAGGTGTATACCCATGTTCGCTGAAATAATCGTCCGATTCATCAGATTTTGTATTATCAACCAAAACAGCTCTTCCCGAACTGGAAACTTGATTGACTTGATATTCTCTAAGAACGTCTTTATTTTGATCCTCGTCACGTGCAGGAGATGATTTATGAAGTTTTTCTTCAACTTGAGATTCCTCTGGTACATCCTCAAATGTTATAACTTTGTCTTCAAATTCTTTTTGAGCCGACTTTTCTCTAATCGGCGACCTTGCCCTTGTCGAATTCACACCTGAAGAAGGGAGAATATGACGTTTTTCATCATTATCTTTCGTTGAGTCTCCGTATGGCACCGCTTCGTCTTCTGAATCAGGCAATACTGACACTTTTCGTTTCATTGGCACAATCTCACTCGAAGATGACTCTCCATCTGAAGAAGGGGAACTTCTTACTTTTGTTATTGAATGTCTTCCTCGTTTTAGTGACGTTTTTTTCTTCAGTAACTTCTGGACTTCACTTAACGTCAAGGTATCGTCTTCAGAGAACACCGTAGTCGTCTCTAAACTTCGACGTGTCCCACGTTTCGTCTCAGTAATACACATACATTTATTCTTTTTTCCTGAAGAACGGGTGATCCGAACACTTTTTTCTACATTCCCCTCACTTATGTCTGGTGTGTTTCCTTTTTTTGATTTCGTTCCAGCTAGGTCATCCTCGGTCTGACAAACTTTTTTATTTTTACTGGTATTGGTTGGTTTTCGTGAGCAAACTTTACTTTCATTTCCATCTTCTGCAACTTTATTTTGATTCAGATCTAATTGCAGGTGTTTCAACTCATCAAACTGATCATTTCCTTCAACGTTATTATTTGAAGTGATTTTTTCAAGGTCTCCCAATCTTTGCTTTTCCAACAATTTCTTGGTGAGGCCAATACTTGCGTCAACGAGTTTCTCGGAAGTAACTGAGATTTTTGAATCATCGATTTTTCTGTCAAATCTTCTACTAGTCCTCTTGGTCCTCTCTGGTAAATTTGATTTATTCACTTTCATGTTACTTTCAAAGTCCTTGGTCCGATCTTTTTTTTCATTTTTGACGATGTCAATAGGTTTTAGAGAATCATCTTCACCTTCGCTGTTGTCTATCGCAACTTTATTTTGTTTCAAGTCTTCAAACTGATCCTTTCCTTCGAGAGTAATATCGCTGATACTTCCGCATCTCTGATTCTCTAACAATCTTTTAGTTGGACCAGTTTTCTTGGCTACTTTCTTTTCTGAGATACTATCACCTGCATCAACTGCGATTTTCGAATTATCGTATTTTTCATCAGAACCACTATTCTTTCTGGGATTCCCTAGAGAAACTCCTCTCCTGGAAATATTCCTTTTAGCTGGTTGAGTTTTATCTGCATCTGCCTGCACATTTTTCTGGGACATTATTGTAGATTTCCTACCTTCTTTCACAACGATATTAGGATTTAGTGGGCACGGACGTTCATCTCGAGTTTGCTTTTCACTTTCTTCTTTTCTAGAAAAAATCTCCTCTATACTCTTTCTGGACCCACCTTTTCTCACTCTTGGTTCGGTTGTGTCAGTTTTCAAAAGTCTTTTCGACTTTATTTCGTCTATGATTTGCGGTTCACTAGACGGCATATTTTCCAGCAAAATCCTTTCATTTTGAGGTGTCTGCTCCATTTCCCATGATTTTTCACCGAATTCAATAGTATCAGCATTCTTGGAACCCGCCACAGAATGTGAGGTATCTTTTTCTAGGTTGGAAATATCCGTCGCATTTTTCTCATCTAATTTCAGTGGATTGTAGTTGTTAACTCTTTCCTCTGATGTTTTTGATGACGACTTAGTTTTTTTAATTACAGCATCTTCTTCGCAGGCAAGGATGTCCTTCAGCAATATTTCCTCTGATTTTGATCTTAATACTTTGGTTTTGGACACACTTTTGCTCCCCTTTGGAGCTGTCTTTTTCGCGTCTTCATTTTTTTCACTCGACTTCAGACTATCATCTTTACCAGTGAGATTTTTTTCTTCAGAAATCTTTCGCCTGACAGTTTTTATCTTCTCGGAGGAACTTGAATTTTCATCCTTATCACCAACTTTATCATCCCCCCTGAAAATTTTCTTGGTGATAACACCATCATCTTCCCTACAGGTGGGAGAATGCTGCTCGGTTTGCAAAATTTCAATCGATTTTGATACTTTAGTCTTAGATGTACTGTTGCCAACTTTGCTAACTCGTGGAATTGAGGTCTGCCCTTTTTCCTGTTTACCAGACTGATCGCCCACTCTCGATTCAGATTTCCCCGGAATGTTCGATAAATCTTCAAAAATGTTGACCTCTAATGAATTGAAGTATTGTTCTTCCACACAGTCTTTATAACTTGTCTCACTTGGTTTTGTTGAAGTGTTCTTATCAAAGTCATCAATCTTTGTTGATACTTTCTTCGGAATCATCGACCTATTGCTAGTTCTCTTCTGGGACACTCCTTCAATCGCTGTACTCGTGAGTATCAATTTATCTTCAAAGTCTAGAGACGCATCTTTTTCCTTGTCAATTTTTTTACATGCACCCACTTTATCGTGCATTGTTCTTGTTGTCTCACATGAAAATTGAATGTTTTCCTCATCATATGTGATATTTGTGCTCACTTTGAAATCAACAGCCGCCCTTTCTCTGTTATGATGACTAATTGATTCCAGATCTTCAGTCATTTCAGGAAAAGTAGATACATACTTTCCCGAAAGATACATTGAGTTTTCATTGAAATTGTTTGATGAAACGAGCACAGAGCTGGAAGCAGTTGATGTTTTACCCCGATATACATTGAGAGTAGTGTTTAAATGCGGGAAATCATTCGTTTCATAATCTTTTTCAATGACACTATGACACGATTTATAATCATTAAAACTTCCGATTCTAACAGTTTCTTGGCTTTCATTGAATTGCACCTTATTTCTGCAAATTTCAGCCGAGTTATGAGATGCCAAGGATTCCTGGGCAGTTTCATAAACTTCCATCAATGTCTTTCTGGAATCATTCACTGCCTCAGTCTTATTTTTTTCGAAGTATGTTGATACCTTCAGGGGAGTACTACAAGCGCGATCTCTAGATGCTTGCGATGCCTGGGAATATTTGATGTTCGACCCGCTGCACCTCCCGGAAAAAATCTGAATCTGCGAAGATGTTCCAACGAGGTTACTCGTTTCTGAGGACGTTACGGAAATGACATCTCTTGTCATAGCATTTTCTAGTTTTTCCTCTTGTTCAGGTATGACCGATAAAAATCTTCCGCTGTAACTTCGTTGCTCACTGGAGTTGCGAATGGTGATAATTTCAATTTTAGAACTGTTAGATGAAATCGAGCGTCTAGTTTGATCCATCGAGCAATTTTTAGAGGAAGTGCTTCCTGCACTTCTCGTGGCAACAGATTTTTTTGTAGGATCCAGATGAGAATCCTGAAAAAAACGACAAGGGTGTGAATATTCATTTATCTACACCCGTACTCTAATAATACACTTATATGCCCACAACCCGTTTTATAATGAAATCCATTACGATACAAATTTTCAACAAATAGAAACCCATTATTTTTCAATCAAGACTGATGTGCAAGCTTTGCATTTTGACGTTTGTCAAGTCAAAATCAGTAGGTATTGAATTTTTGAAGAATTTAGTCAATTTTCGATTATCAAATGAAAATGTCTTATAGCAGTGATATAGAAGAATTACCAGCGACTCCTCCACAGATGTCTTAGACAAGGAAAATATACAATCGAAAGGGTTCTATTTTTCATTTGACAAATGCAAGACATATGTTTTTATTTTCGATCAAATTGAATGCGCTCTAATGGCCGAGTGGTCAACGCGATGGCGGTGATCAGAAACGTTCGGGTTCAAATCCTGAACTCGGCAGAGATGTTTTTTCATTTTTTTTTTCATTTCTCATTGTTGTATTTTCCGTGGTTATACCATTATTTATAATTTTGTAGGATTTTTCAAAGAAATACGATTGATTACCTACTATTATTGTGTTCAATATAAATACCTAATAATATAATATTTCTAGTTCTTCATTATTTATTGGGTGTAGATAAAATAGCGTATGCAACTCTCATGTAATAGTTATTAACACACTCGCATAAACCATACGAAACTCACCTTCGGCTCGTTTCGTATCCCGGTTTATGATCATGTATTAATAACCATCATTACACGATCGTTGCATAATATACTATTATGTTTCATCAAAATAATTATTATCGGTTTATACAAAATCAATGCAGTGTGAACGAGGCAACGGTTGATCACAATAAGATGTTATTCTAACACATCAGTGTGTGCAGGTGGTATTGTGCCAAGCTCATGAGCGAGATGTCAATGGTTCGATCTCCCAACAGTTGTGTGACATGTAACATCAATTAATAGGGTTTTCACAAGTGGAACTTCTGGTCATTTCATCATTGATGTTTTACAAAAAATACGCTGAATAAACGAGAGAGTTGATGCTATGGTTCCGCATTCGACTCGCGATCAAAGTTTCGTGGCTACGATTCCCCAAAAAGGCAGTTTTTTTTAAGATTCATCTCTGTTGTCTTGGGGAATGACTCTGCCAAGCTTCATGGTTGGAGAGTCCGCGAATAACCATGCTCCTGAGGTATGGCGTAGGGAGTCAGTAACAAACCCACTTGCTGAATGACTTCGAAAGAAGTCGATGGCGTTTTGTATATAATATCGGAAATCACATTTACTACTACACTGAATACGGAACCATAATCACGACAGAAAAAACCATTTTCTACGCAGTCGCTCGAAATCTGAGTTCTGATTATGGAATAATAATAATAATAATGAAAGAATGTAGGCTTTCACGGCCGGTGTTAATACATCTTCGGTTTTTCGGGCCGTGTGCTGGAATTTTGACTTCTGGAGCTTTCGGCTTTCAGTGGCGTGGTCTTAGTTGAACTCCTCTATGTAAGTTTACTACGACTGATTGCAAACCCGGAATTGACTCGTTAAACGAACCGAAGATAACTCCAACAGAAAGGAAGAAGGACTAAATCTGAACAAAATTAAGCTAAGGCTGGATTCAGACAGATCCGAAATTCGATCGTACGACGATCAGATAGCTTTCTGATTGGTCTAAATTTAAATTCAGACCAATTTAGACCAATCAGAAAGCTATCTGATCGTCGGACGATCAGATTTCGGATCTGTCTGAATCCAGCCTAAGACGAAGCCAGATAGAACCAGGGAATCGGACGACCAACAGAACCCTGTCGGACCAAAAGATAAAAACGAGTCAATTCCAGATTTGCAATCAGTCGTAGTAAACTCACATAGAGGAGTTCAACTAAGCTGGATTTATAAACATGCAGTTCGTCGTTAGCTTTGGCGTTCGCGCTGGCGTCCGTCGTCAGCAATTCTTGGCAACGAAATTCACCATTTATAAACTTGTCGTTGGCCGTTACGAAAATTATCATAACCTCAATATAATGTGTCATGTGAATTGACAGTGAGTTGTCACTGCGCGTTTTGTTTGTTTACACCTCTTTATGGATATTTTATTTCTAGTGAAGGTGGTCTGTAATCCCGAAAAGACGACCAGCACCTTTTGTTTTTGAGCTTTCTAGAAAATTTTACATATGACGTGAACCACTTGACAGCTGAAAGTCGTTTTGATTGGCTCTTCAGAGTTGCTACGAACTGTGCTACGAGCCACCGACGGCAAAAGTTAAAGTTTATCCAAGTCGAACGACAGCCCAACAGCGAACGGCAACACCGACGGTAGATATAAATGATCTTACGGGTTTCTGTGCTTTTAATTGGGAACGCGAACGCCAAAGCCAACGATGAACTGCAAGTTTATAAATCCAGCTTAAGACCACGCCGTTGAAGATGGCTGCCGCAGATGTAGTCGAAAGCTCCGGAAGTCAAAATTCCAGCACACGGCCCTCAAGCCCGAAAAACCGAAGATGTAATAATAATAATATTCATTCAAAAAATAATGTATCTTGAGAGTTCATCTCATTTGGATAAATAAGGACGAGAAGAATCCCACTACAATCGATTTGGATGTGAATTACATGAACAAAACTTTCTGTCACGCAATACCTACTACCCAACCAGAGTGTTTGTGACATGACATCCCTGCCATTTCACAATATTTTTTTTTACTAAAAATATGTTCATTACTTATAATATTCTCTTCTTGACAAACATATTTTTTCAACAGAATATTAAGAGTTCAACTCAATGTGAAGACGTTTGCGTGAATGTGGTTGACAATGTTCCTTGCTGAACGGTATTGGTTCGGACATCCATTGTCTATATTATTAAGTTTTATGAAACCTGCTGCAAAGAAAAAAACAACTTATGTGAATCGAAAATCAAATAAGGCAATCAAATCCAAACAAAAAGTTTTAAATGGATTTTTGGTGAAAGAATAAGATTGAAGGTTTGATTGATCAGAGAAAATAACCCAGGCAGCACATAATATCCTATGAATATTCTCACAATGTTCAAATATACTTTTTTCTCAAAATATTCCAATGATAAGTATTCAGAAATAAATATTCTATGAACATTCATTTGTTATATCCATTTAATATTCTGTTCGAATATCCGCAGAATATACAGAATCGTATCAAAATATTCTGACAATTTTCAAAATATACTTCATTTGGAATATCCCGATAGAATGTTCTGAGAATGATCCCAGAGTATTATCATCCTGTAACAAATATTGTAAGAACTTACATTTCGATATGTTCCTAATATATTTTCTTCGAATTTTTTGAGAATGTACGGACTAGTATCAAAATATTTTTTTTGTATTCTATATTAGGTCAGTTCTCCCAGCACAAAGGGAGTTTCCAATTCCGAAGTAGTGATATAAAAAAGCCACTGAACTAGACTCCATATCAGACAAAAATATTTCAATTTGTAGGATGAAAAATATGCCATATTGACAGCCAAGAACTACTGTCCAAATAATATAATTGTCAGTATAACTACTTTTCTTCGGGCTTTCGATTTCGTAAGGGGTATTTACATTGATGCAGGTAGTCTGGAGTGTTAATTACTTCTGCCGGGTTCGGAGAATAATCATCGTTATTAGTTGCCACACTAGTGCGACAACTAATGCTTCTGGTTTCTCCTATATGCGGCAAGTCCTACAAAGGAGAAACAAAAAGACCATGGGAAGTGAGAACGTACGAACACAAGAAGAACACCCGAGGAGAAACTCCAAAATCGGTAATAGCGGAGAACGTTTGGGCTAACCGCCACAGCATCAAATGGTCTGAAGCTGGGTTTATACACAGGGAAGAGCACTGATTTCAAAGAAAATTCAAGAAAGATGCCTATATTCTCAACAACCATGCATTCAGCCACCCCAGCATGGAAATCCGGAACGTGCGGATATCACTTCTCCACAGGATGGACCAACTTCGGCTCGACGAACTAGAATCTCGCGGCAATGCATTCATTTCCCGCTGAATCCGATCAGCGTTCATATTTATAGCACTGGTGCGCATCATTGTTAGCACAGCGCCCTTTTCTCACCCTCGGGTGTTTATAACCGACCATAACTCGAAATGTTGTCAGTCATCACCCGAAGACGATTTTTTTTTTTTCATATTCAATATCTCACCATTTTGACAAAATGGTTGAGGCTCACTATTTTGTCACAACAATATTTACTTTGATCAATCAAATCTTTAATCTTTTTCTTTGAACAAAAATCCCCTACAACCTTTTTGTTTGGATTTGATTGCCTGATTTGATTTGTACTGTGAGTTTTTTTTGCAAAAAATATTAAGTTATCTCTATACGAAAGTAATAGACGATCGGAAAAGGCGCTTCAAGATACAGGGAGTCCCAAACTCAATGGCCTATTAGACATTTCTGGAAAGCGGGACATAGGATTATTTTGAAAATTTGAATTCTTGGGTAATTAGTTCTGTTCTATCGATCTAAAATATTTTCAGCGCTGCGACGTTGCCGCTTATATTGAAAAGTAGCAACAACTTCGATATTTTAAATGGGACCCCCTATATATTATTGCCTTTCTCGCTTTGTTATTGCTTTCCGATTATTTTTGTATAATACTTCCCTATACCTATCTTTAGTGGTTTTCGAGAAATTCATTGATTTCCTTATTTTTTGTGCGAAACGTAGCTTTAATCAAATGCTTATTATTGCGGTATTTGCATTCGAAGACAGCTGAAATTTTGAATGTAGTTTGACAATGCCCTGTGTATAAGTTGTGTCTAAGGAAATTTTTTCTCCATTATACAGGGTCGTTCAAAATTTGTGAATTCACCGACACATACAAAAGTGGTGAAAAGTGCATTTTTTCAAATGAAACATTCTGTATATTATCGAAAATCCTGAAAGACAATTGAAATTCCTTTCAAATGATGTGTTATGTTCCTATACCTAAATAGTCAGGTTTCCGAAATAAATGCAAGTTTCTACAAAAATTGTATTATTTTGACATATTTTGTATTAGGTAGCTATGAAATGTCATGGAACATGTCATTATGAAAATTCGACAATTAATGCATCAATAATGAAACGTCATTAACTTAAATTTGATTAGAAAAGAATCAAAATGGAAGGCAAAAACAATTCAAATGAAGTTTTGATGAAATTGATTATTACTCATGGCCAAACAAACTTTAAGTTAGACAAGCAGTGATTTTCATAGTGTTTCTGTCAGAAGAAAGTATTGAAAATGGATTATAATGCATATTCAAATGTAGATATTTCAAATTTGTTTTATATTCACGGTGAGTGCCAAAGAACTGTTTCGAGAACATGCATCAGAAAATTCAATGAACTTTATCCAAATTTACCGCATATGAATAGAAGAAAATTAAGAAGAATTGAACGGAATTATGCTGTGTTTGGGAATATTAAAGCACCAAGAAATCAAATCATGCCGATAACTGGAGACGAAGTAAATGAAACAGAACATTTTGCATGTTCTTGCTATAATTTGATCACATTGACCATGAAGAATAAACAATTTCCGTTTGTATTCTTTTCTAATCAAATTTACGTTATTGAAAGCGCAAACATTTCATTATTGATGCATTAATTGTCGAATTTTTATAATGACATGTTCCATGACATTTCATAGCCACCTAATACAAATTATGTCGAAATAATACAATTTTTATATAAACTTGTATTTATTTCGAAAACCTGACTATTTAGGTATAGGAACATGACACATCATTTGAAAGGAACTTAAATTGTCTTTCAGGATTTTCGATGATATACAGGATGTTCCATTTGAAAAAATGCACTTTTCACCACTTTTGTATGTGTCGGTAAAATCACAAATTTTGAACGACCCTGTATAATGGAGAAAAAATTTCCTTAGACACAACTAATACACAGGGCATTGTCAAACTACATTCAAAATTTCAGCTGTCTTCGAATCTAAATACCACAGTAATAAGCATTTGATTAATGCTACGTTTCGCACAAAAAATAAGGAAATCAATGAATTTCTCGAAAACCACTGAAGATAGGTATAGGAAAGTATTATACAAAAATAATCGGAAAGCAATAACAAAGCGAGAAAGGCAATAATATATAGGGTGTCCCATTTAAAATATCAAAGTTGTTACTTTTCAATATAAGCGGCAGCGTCGCAGCGCTGAAAATATTTTAGATCGATAGAACAGAACTAATTACCCAAGAATTCAAATTTTCAAAATAATCCTATGTCTCGTTTTCTAGAAATGTCTAATAGGCCATTGAGTTTGGGACACCCTGTATATGTACAGAGATAATACCGGAACTGAATAATTTGTAATAGCTTTGATATAAATCCAGACGTAAGTTTTACGTTTTCTAAGCTTCACCTAGCTTCTACCACTTTTATTACTACTTCTGAAAACCCAAACAAAAAAAGGGTTGAACCCGATACTTGAAACCATTTTTGACCGGTCAAGATAATGAAAAAGAGCCACTTCGTTAATAGCGAGTGAGTGAAAATAATTTTCATAGTAGTAGAAGTATTCATGGTATTTTAACATGCCAAACGCCATCAACCTCAATCGAAGTCCTTCAGAAAGTTACTAACTCCCTTAGTCATTGTGATATCGCAAAGAAAACATTTCAAGAGTTACATCGTAAATACATCTCAAAACATGTCTCATTTATATCGCATTTGGCGTACAAGCCGGGATGTCACACGACATGTGATGTTGTGACGTACATGCAACTTTCCTGGGACGCGTTTTGGTGCTTAACATGTCACGTTGTGATATCGCGATTACGTCCCAGCGATGTAAGTGCGTTGGCTGGGGTCTACTGTTTCGCAGTTCCTCGCTACTCCAACATGGCACCTTTATCGGTTTCTGGTTACTGGAGAGATGAAATACTTTCTATACCGATGCTTCAGAGGTTGCTCTCTGAGTAACTGTCATTCCGACTGAACCATCTATTTGGGGACAGTGGAACGGAACGGTTTCTTTGAATTACCCTATTCACATCTATGAAGAATACAGCATTTTCAATGATTTACCATACATATGAATCGCTGATGAACAACTTCATATAACTTACCGTATAGGAAACATCCGATTTACTGCGCGATGCAACAGATTTTGCTCTAGAATTGGGCCTGATATTCAGAGGTTTGTAGTCAGACTCTGAAACAAAAATAGATGACAATGGCAGAGAAAAAACTAGAGAAAAATCAACTGTCAGATTCAATATACATCCTTTTATCTAGTCGTTTCAACGAGCTACGGGTAAGTGAGATTTGTATCTAAATGTATCTCTTGTTCTTGAAGTTTTCGATTCGTTTATTTTAATAACTATACAAGGTGTTCAGCAAAAGTAAAATGAATATTCTTAACCCAGGAAAGCCCAAGTTAGGTAGTTATTACAGGATTAGCAAAAGCCAATTTCAAATTAGTTAAATATTACTAAAATTGAAGCCTTTGGAGTAAAAATGAAAACTTTTTATGAGGTTGAATTACGCCAACCTCAGACTGGTATCACTATCAAAGTAGGAAGAAACCTCAGACTGGTATCACTATCAAAGTAGGAAGAAACCTCAGACAAAGACAATTTATAGTAGTATCAAATTTCTTTTCTTTAATTAAAATTGATCTTTATAGCTCTATAAAAAGTGTTAAGATATGTACATAACAGTGAGTACTTATATTATGTAAACTAGGAACTTTCCTTCTTTCATTAGGGTATTAGAACTGGCAACAAAAATTGGTGAGGCATTTGAGGACAATGTAGTAGGTGCTATTATTCTTGGAGGTCTGACGACAGAAGAATTTATATCATTAATACTGGGAATACAAAGATCAAAACAAAAAACTTGAAAGTAGTGATACTGAACTTCTACTGAATTCTCCAAAACCTCATTGTTCCAAGAAAATGTGAAAAACTTGTCCTCAGTAACCAAGGCATTTTATGGCAAAAATTCTAGAAATTCAGCGAAAAAATTTCGAAAAGGTCACAGATGCTTCAATTGTAATGAGTATAACCACAAAGCCAGTAAGTGTAAGAAACCAAGAAAGTTCAGCTAAGGAAAGAATACTGAGAGGGGTCCGTTGTAATAACTTGCAATGATTATTTTTCACAGCATGATGGACACTGGTACATAGACTCTGGTGCCACACAACATTTCACTCCTCAGAAATGCTTACTGCAAGATTTCCACGTAGAAAAAGATCAAGACCTCAGCATTGCAAACGGACAGAAGCTAAATTGCACAGGCAAGGAAAAAATAGAAAATTCTTTACAACGAGAGGTGGGCCACTTTGGGAAACGTTATATTCATGACCCAGATCTCTCCCCGAAGCTATTATCAGTGAGTAGGATGGTGAGCACTGGAAAAAACAGTAATTTTCGATGAAACTGGATGTCATATTACTGAACAGCTGATCGAAATACAACCCAAAAAAGTTGTAGCGTTTGCTCCAGAAGGAACGGCATCTTTCAACTTGATATTAAGTAGCCATGGCAGAATTCAGCAATGGCAATAAACTCAAATTCTGTTGATCTCTAGTACCGACGTTTGGGACATTTGAATTATGATTCAAAGGAAATTCTGAAATAAAAATTCGCAGCCAAAATGAATTAGAGTGGAAACCTCAAAAAATGCGAAGACTGTGTGCGAGGAAAATTATGCAGGCAACCATTTAATAAAATCTAAAGGAATAAACCCAGAAAACTTCCTAGACGTCGTACACTCAGACTTATGTGGACTGATGCAACTACTATCTATTGGTGGAGCTAGAATCTTTCTGATTTTCTGAAGTCAACTGTCTTCTTTCTGCAGCGCGAGAGTGAAGTCCTAGGGAAGTTTAAAGAGTACAAAGCTTTGGTAGTAAATGGACAGAATCTACGCATAAAATGTTTGAGAAAGGACAAAGGCGGAGAATTCATGAACTCAAATTGCTCTGCTGTTACCAATAAATTAGGCATCTTCAGGTCTAGAAAATTGATACTGTGTGGTCCGTTTGAACCAATTCAAAATTACTTCCGAAAGGACTATCATGGAATCACTGACTTCATCAAGTTTTTGTCGATATATAACTGCTATACCTTCAGGCACGAAAAAATAATTTCAGACAAATTTTTAGATAATCTGAAGGATTACAAATCTGATTGAGGTTAATCTCCTTATAGGATCGATTACAACGGATATAATTCGAAAAATAGGGTTATTTGTAAAATTGATCTTGAATAAGTAATTAACACAAACAATTTCAAATTTTAGTTCTATAAAAAAGGTTGTTACTTTTGGGCTACGAAACAAAATTTGTGGGTCATTGAACTATCAATGTTCTTCTCCTGAAGATGTCAATCTTGTTAGCAAAACTCGTGTCGAAGGCGAGTACTATTGGTTTACTGTTAGAGTAATTAATCTCTATAAAAAGTGTTCACTTTTATACCAAAGGTTCCAATTATACTAATTATAGACTATATAGGTCAAAAAAATCAAAGAGAATAGTCAGGAAAAACTACCTTCCTAGATTTTAGATCTCAACTTGCAATGACAAGAAAAATTTTGTGATTTATCTCTCTTTGTGACTGCTTGTTAAGAATGTTTTCAATTTTCAATAAAAGTTGTAATTTCTATTTTTTGATTGGGATAAAAAAAGGCAAAAAATAATTCATCAAAATTAAGAATGACTGTTATGGTGTTATGTATATTGAAATCTTCACTGGCAATTTACATAATAATATGTTGATTAAAATAACATAATTACTTGTTGTTGAAACTTTTTTTCGTGCATCTCTCTGCGTGTTCTGTTGAATTTTTTTCCCGAACAAACGGGGTAGGACTTCTGATATCAGCTCAGTAGCTTTCTCTGAACTATGTACAAGTATACTCAAGTTATCAGCCTTGTCGAGGGCATCCTGGTAATTTTCAGAGCACAAACAGGGTCCTGACAATGTACAGTAAATTATGTAAGTTGAATTATCGGCAGAACTAAAACAAACAAAAAAATTAAAATTTCTAGAGTAAATTAGATGAATGAGCTTTCAGTCCAATAATGACAGGAAGACGATTGTGATTTTGCTACACTTTTTATGTTAATATCCTTGGTCCTCTGCATATCTTATTCATTTATCACCTTTTCATACTTGACAATAATCATTTTATTTCATACTGCATCGTAACAGCCATGTTTAAGTCAACGATTTTAGTCCGGTAAATGAGACTTTACGGTATCGAGTCCGGTAAAATTTTTACCGGACTCTAATGAAATGGGGCAAGAATCAAACAATTTATTGTGAAAACAATACAAAATTAATAAACATGTAATTGAAGACAATCTAAACAATAAAAGTAACATGAATTGTGCAATCTGTATTCCCAGTTATTTCAACTTTCGGTAAACCATCGTGGAGAGTGGAACTCGAGCAAGCACTTGTACTAATAATTTCTTTAGATTTCTCAGTTAAGACTTGCACAAAACTTTCTCCTTCCTGGATCATTTTAGCCACTTTGTTCTTTCCTTCCAACGAATCCTCAATATACTTTTCTGCCACGGAGGAACTCTTCCATCCTCCATGTCTTTTGAGAACGGAAAATTCCGCTCCCGCATTTGCTAGTAAACTCGCCGATGTGCGGCGAAAACTATGGCCGGTGTACAACTCGGGATTTGCTGATCCAAGAAATTCCGCAATTTTCTTGGGAACTCCACCGACTGTGTGAATTCCAACGCGCTGGGAAATGCACTTGCCATTATGGTATCCTACGAACAATTTGTTGTGACCTAAACCTTTGGGCCGCAAGGCAACGTATCTTCAGAACAGTTCCAACACACTTATGCCGTCCATTTCATCAATGACCGTAAATACTCTTCTTTGATTCGTTTTCGAGAAAGGGATTGTGATTACCAATTGTGTAGAAGTTTCCTGGATGTCATCCAAAGACATTTCATATATCTCTTCGCGGCGACAACCACCAGCGACGGCGATTAAACCAACAATCTAACAAGAACACAAAATTATCAGTAAATATTGAAATGTACATCTAAAATTATTACCTTTGCCAAAAGATATTGTTGATCTGGTGCCTCTTTCACAAATTTTACCAATTCTTCTCTGGTGAGTGTTTTGGCTTGTTTAGGTTGATAGCCAACAGACTGATTTTTAAAGAACGCTCGAAGTTTAGAGAATCTTGATATATACACGTTTTCATTAAATTGTAGCATGACTTTAACCATCGAGTACTTTGACCAGAGTGAAGAACTGGACATTTTCTTCGACTAGAAAATCACCAATAATGATTGAGTGCAACTTACCAGATCAAACAAATACGCCAGCATTATTTCCTCATTGATTTCACTGACTGCGTTTACCCTTTTCCAGTCGCAATACTGTTTATATTCGCTATGGTACCTTTCTGATGATTTTGTGGGAATCAGAGAGCCGGCAGCTTCATTATATTTACGCAAAACATCTTCGGAAATGTTATTGTTTGTCGACATTTTGTCTGTTGACATTTCGTTTCACAAAAGTCAAAAAAACAAACACCAGAAACAGTAACCTTAGAAACTAGCGTTTCCATCATGGATGATCATATTTTCAATTTTTGTTTTATTAATGTAAGATGTGTCTGCAGTATGAAATAAAACGGGTCTGCAGTATGAAATAAAACGCATTACGACATACGACCGAGAAACTTTTACAGTAACTCGTCTCAAAATTACGGACTCGTACTGTAAAAATGCGTTTCCCGGACTTATGACGTAAATTATTATTTTTCGGCAACCGTCCGGGAAGTGGGTACTTCCCGGACGCTTTTTCTTTGAGAAAGTAGCATTTTTCCGGCCTAGTCCGGGAAATACGTACTTCCCGGACTAGGCCGGGAAAATGCTACCTTCTCAAAGAAAAAGCGTCCGGGAAGTGGGTCGGTTGCCAAAAAAAATAGTGTACGCAACACGACCGAAAATAGTTTTTTTGGACTCGCAGCGATGCCAACAATAGGAAATCTGCATAAAAATTTTAATTTGTCCACAAATATATTTTTCTCAAATCTTTGTTATCGTCATATTATAATTGCAGGAATTTTTTTTTCATATAGTTTTAACCCATGAAATATTACATAAAAACCTAAGGATTGGGGAGGAAAATTCAAACTCGCAAAACGTGTCAAGCGATAAGTTTTAATAAAATACGATCACGTCTTCCATCTATATTCTGGTACGTTAATGAAAAATATTGAGTAAATCAAACCAAGGAATCACCTTGTCCCATACGAACCTAGTCCCCATTTTTCACCCCCTTACGGGTTTCAGGTCTGTTTGGTTGCCTGTAAAAACAGACAACCACTTGAAAGCTAAATTTTTGCTCGTTCGAACAGGTGGATACAAAACTGAAGTAAAAAAGCAACGCTTCCCCTTCGTCCAGAAGCTATATTGCCCTTCAAATGTAAAAAAGTGGCATATTTCACATTTCCATCTGATAACAAACGGTATTCACATGTTCTCGATCGCCATCTTTCTTTTACACACCTTATTCACACAACGATACTTTCCCAAATATTTCCATTGTTGATGAAAGAATCTGGTCGAAATTTCGCGAGTTTTCAGGTAAAAAATCAGCAGTCAATGCCTGATATTACCTTTCCTCGGTTGAGTAGTAACGAACATAGTGGAGGGTCTTGATCAGGGTAGGCATACTTCCTTGACATTGTGTGACTTAACCAAAGCTTTCGATTGTGTATCCCACTCAATCCTCATTCAGAAATTGAGTTACTATGGTGTAAGAGGCACTGCTCTTGAGCTAGTAGGTTCTTATCTTCAAAATAGGTATCAATGTGTTGAAGTTAATAATATTAAGTCAGATTTGAATCAAATTCGCCATGGTGTTCCTCAGGGTTCTGTCCTCGGCCCATTGTTGTTTATTATTTATATGAATGATTTATGTAGTTTCACGACGCCAACAAAATGTGTTTTGTTTGCTGATGACACAACCCTCATATGTTCAAGTGAATCACATTCCAGTTTACCTCAAATAATGAACATAAATAAAAATTTAGCAAACACTTGGTTTACAGCTAATAAACTCAAACTAAACGATGAGAAAACCCAGAATATTATAGTATCTTCAAACTCTAGTCTCACTCTAGGAAGTAGTGTTAAGTTCTTGGCTATTATCATTGATGATCGACTTAGTTGGTCCAGCCACATAAAAACAATGACTCGGAAACTGTCTAGTGTTTTATTTGTTCTTAGACAACTGAGGAATACTGTAGGCTTGGTGGCTCTGAAAATGGCTTATCATTCACTATTCCACTCAGTCATCTCATATGGAATTTTGATCTGGGGAAATTCAAGAAACTCAATCACTATTTTCAGATGCCAGAAAAAAGCTATGAGAATGATGGCAAATGTAGAGTGTAGAGTATAGAAAACATTGTCGTCCTCTTTTGATTAACTTTGAAATCATGCCGCTTCCGACTTTGTATATTTATGTAGTGCTATTGAAAATTCACAAAAACATTGGGATGTTTCCAAAACACTCCTACAATCATAATTACTCAACAAGATCTGCAAGTTTATTGAATAATACAAGACACAGATTAACAGTGACTCAAAAAAATTCGCTAGACCTGAATTTATATAACTATCTCCACAAATCAATTAAATCTTTGGATTTCAGGAATTTCAAAAATGATATCAAAAGATACCTTCTAAAACATTGTTTCTACACAATCGAGGAATACACTTCTGTAGCTATTCAATTCACAGTTCTTGAGTTTTGAATCATTACACTGGAGTTGTGATATATATCTTAGTTCTGTTGACTTATTAGTTGATATTTATATTTTTTATTCATTTTAGTTTCGTGTCTAATCTTTATGATCATTTTATTGAGTGGCAAATGTACTCTTCGATATTTTTAACCGTACCAGATTTGTATTTTTAAATTGATACTCATGGTTATCCATGCTCATTTTGAGATTTTAAATTTTAGGCTTAGTAAATACATTATGACTTGCCATAAATGTACTCTGTATATAAAGTGGTCAAATAAATTACTCTACTCTGCTGTAAACAATTAGAAAGAAAGACAACTTTCATCTCTTATTACTTGTATAAATCTAGTGTCAGTGTATTTGTGCACAACAAGGCAACATATTATTTGCCTTCTTGTCAAGTATCGCTTTCGCTTCTGATTTTTTATTCTGTGATATTGTCACTCGAGTAGTGACAGTTCAACAATTTTTTCAAAAATTCCATTTCCATACGAAACCGTCAAAATCTCAAGTAAATCATACAAAATGACACACGAAGGTGAAATATCTCACGAGAATGGGCGGAAATAATACAAAAAATAAGTCGAGGGGAAGAAGTATCAGACTGCACCTTCATGCTGACGAAATCAAGAAATACAAAAGAATTTTTGCGGAGATGGATAGAAACAAAGACGGTAAAATCTGTTACGACGAACTGGCCATTGCAATGAGACGACTAGGAGAAAACCCCACCAAAGCTGAATTAGAGCAGATAATACGAGAGGTAGATGTCAATAACAACGGCTACATTGAATTCGAAGAATTCGCAATGATGATGATCCGTCAAATAAAATTAGGGGACGAAGAAGAAGAAATACGACAAATATTTCGCGTGTTCGATATGGACGGCAACGGCAAGATTTCTCCGGCAGAGCTACATCGAATAATGATCGATCTCGGCACTGACGTAACAGCAGAGGAAATCGACGAAATGATCCGCGATGTGGATTTAGATGGCGACGGTGAAATATGCTTCGAAGAGTTCAAAATCATGTATAAACAGTTACACGATTGAGTGAAAGTTTTGAAGCAACAACGTTTCCAATTCGTGAGCAGGCATATCAAGCCGAACTTAATAACTTTTAAACCATCCATACAGATGTACATGCATCAATCATAATGGAAAATTATAATTTTTATCATTTCCTAAGGCAACCATCAATTTTAAAAAAAATTACAGTTCCCACGGTATTGAGTTCACCTCAATAAACTATGGTATTCATGTCTGAAGAACATTTGCAACACTCCCGTTTTTTGTATTGCAGAGAAGTCAAGATGCATAAAAAACTTGAATTGAACCTGAAAAATCGCAGGTCCAATTTTTCGATCTCTCGCATTCTTGATTTTGAACAATTCATGAATCTGGTAACGTAATGTAACATTTCCTGCACGTCCGACGGCAGTTTTTTAGGATATAGAATTTAAAAACACTCGCCCGAAAGAACTTTTATTCCATGATTTCAAATTCTTATTGTGGCATCCTTTTCTACCAGTCATGTAACATCCACTGTCACTAATGATAGATAGATAGATAGATCTTCATTGTCTAAAATGTAATACATTTTGTCGACAAAGGGTTTCATAAGAAAAACATCAAACAATGAAAAAATGTACAAATATGTCATCAACAAAACAACACAATTTTAAAATTACTTAATATAAATCGTATACCCAAAGACTGGAACCTGCACGCAAAATACTCCTCCAAACTGTAGAAACACCTTCCCATAATGAGGTTCTTCACTGATTTTCTAAATTGTTTAAGTTCATTAATTGCTGTTATATCTTTTGGTAGATGATTATATATTTGTCTACTTCTATAGATTTGAGACTGTCTGGTCAAAGATGATGTGGGCAATGGAAGGGCAAGTTTTATATCGCTAAGCGTGGACCTTTCTGTATGGTTTTCAAACTTTTCTTTATGTTTGTGAAGTAAGCAGACAGTCTCTAAAATGAATATTTCAAATATTGTTAATATTTTGTTCTTGCAGAAAAGTGGTCTACACGAGTCACGCATCTTCAATTTGAATATTATTCTCAAAGCTCTTTTTTGTATAACAAATATACTCTGCATCAAGACCTGGCTGCCTGAGCCCCAGAAAGGAATTCCATACCGGAGAAAATGTTGAAAATCCGAGCTCATGAGATAAGACATTTATGGCAAAGCAACCAGAAAATCATTTCTTTTTTAGGGCAGTAATCTGTGTATCAAATTTCAATTTGCTGTCAATGAATATACCTAGAAATTTAGTTACAGGCTCAATTTCAATCATGCGTTCATCTAGTGTTACTCGCTCTAAGTCCCACTTGAATGTTATTAGATTTGTTTTAGAAACGTTTAGCGATAGCATATTCGAGTCACACCATTTTTTTATTTTTTCAAAGTCTGAGTGGATAGACCAAGTCAAAGTATCAGGATCTTTATTACGCCAAAGTACCGTGGTGTCATCCGCAAACAAGGTAAATGCTCCAGATATGTCAAGCTTTGCCATATCGTTAATATATAGCAAAAATAAAATTGGCCCTAGGACTGAACCCTGAGGAACTCCGCGTACAATTTCTCCACTATCAGAAGTGTTGTTTCTCAATGTTATTTTCTGACTTCTACCAGTTAGATAAGATCTGAACCATTCCAAAGCTGTTCCCCGGAATCCATAATGGAAGAGTTTTAACAGCAGGATTTCATGTTCCACGCAATCAAATGCCTTAGAAAGGTCCAGAAATACTGCCGCAGCCACTTCTTTATCATTTAGGGTCGTATAGACGTTTTCAAGGAAATGAAAGATGGCGTCGGTCGTGTTTTTTTGTGTCGGAAGCCAAACTGTTCTGGTGTTAAAATTTCATGTTTTTCCAAGAAACTCACTATCCTACGTTTAACTAGTTTTTCAATGATTTTTGATAACGTTGATAAAATTGAGATCGGTCTGAAATTGCTGGGTTCATCATTGGCACCACCTTTGTAAAGCGGTATTACTTTTGCCGATTTCAAACTGGAAGGAAAGACACCAGTAGTTAACGACGAGTTTATAGCTATTACTAAAGCTTGAAGAGCTTCATCAGGCAATTGTAAAAACAACTTTGCTGATAGGTTATCTTCACCAGCAGAATTTTTGTTTTTTATTTCTTTTATTACTAACTTCAGCTCACTCAAATCTGTGTCGTATAAAAACAAGGAATTCATAGGAGAGCTTATCTTGCTCAAGTTTTGAAACTGGTTTAGGTTTATCTTGATTACCGGATGGTTCTGTTCCTCATTTCCTCTCAAATCATTTACTATTGCCCACATTTCTTTTTGTTTATTTTCTGCTTCACTCAGTCTATTATTATAATAGTTGTCTTTGGCTATGCTGGGAAATATATGATGAACTGGGAAATTAATAAAAACAATCAGAAAATCACAAAAATATAGCATCTACCCAAGTAATTCATATATTTTCCAACACTTATAAATAATTTACCTGTGGAATTATGGGGATATTCAATACCACAAACAATGCAAAATGCTTCATTATAAGATAACTATTACATTAAAAACTCACTCAACAATAGCAATAGTAACGATAAAAACGTGGGAAGTAAAACGTGAAATGAAATGAACAAAATTAAATGGAATAGTATTGAGTTTTTCGGAAATCCAATTGAATTCAAATTCTTCAAATCGAAGTATCAAACTGACAAACTTGTCTGATAGGGGGTTAGCTTTTTTTAAGGTGGCTACAGACATTTTGTTTACTAATCTAATGATTCTATTGGTGAATGAAAGATCCCGCCAAAGTTCAGCCAATGAGACCGCCGATATCGAAATTAATTAGTGAGCTGTCGAATGATTGGAATCGAAGCGTGAAAAACTGTAAACTTTCACTTCGATTTCTCAGAACGAGAGGAATTGACACAACGAAATTATATCACTCACTTACTTATTTACTTTTTATGCATCTTGATACAAACATGATAAGGAGGTCGTGCTTGCGAAAGGTCCAGTCGTTCTGAATTTTTTATAGTCTCTTAGGACCTAAACCATTAATAAAAAAAGATTTGCAATTTCCAGAGTGCTGTGCGAGCGGAGGTGTAAAACAAAACAAAACAATATGAAATTTTGGGACTTTCTTCATTTTTTGCTCAATCTCTCCGTGAAGGAAGGTTCTGACCGGTATGGTCGCCCTACAATCTTTTGGAATAGACTAAATTTACTACAATTCGAGACTGGGCGAGCTCTATACAGGCTCTGGTTCCCACGATGCGTAGTTCTTCGAAAATACCCCACTTTTTCTATGTGAACTTCTTTCGAAATAGACACCTATTTTGTGAAATATCTTTAAAAAAAACGCAGACATGTTTTTATTTTCAACCAACTTACATGAGCTCTCATGCCCGAGTGGTCAAAGGCGCGTGCAGTGATCAATAACGTCCGGGTTCAATTCCTGACCTCGGCAGAATTATTTTTTTCTTTTCATTTCTCATTGTTGTATTTTCCGTGGTTATACCATTAATTATAATTTTGTAGAATTTTTCAAAGAAATACGATTGATTACCTACTATTATTGTGTTCAATATAAATACCTAATAATATAATATTTTTAGTTCTTCATTATTTATTGGGTGTAGATAAGGTAGCGTATGCAACTCTCATGTAATGGTTATTAATACACTCGCATAAACCATACGAAACTCACCTTCGGCTCGTTTCGTATCCCGGTTTATGCTCATGTATTAAAAACCATCATTACACGATCGTTGCATAATAGGGAGCATCTCGTTCTACCCACATTTCGTAACACCCAAAGTGCGTAACACCCAAATGTCATAACACCCAAATTTCGTTATGCCCACACTCACCGAACATACACGAATGATGCGCTGTTGCCAAATTCATCCTTCTTTTAGGTTAGGTTAGTTAGGTTAAGTTAGATTGGGTTAACAGGAAATTGCAGAATATCCGGTAAATTTTGCAACAGTGCATCATTCGGGTATGTTCGGAGAGTGTGGGCATAACGAAATTTGGGTGTTATGACATTTGGGTGTTACGCACTTTGGGTGTTATGCACTGTGGGTGTTACGGAATGTGGGTGTTACGCAGCGCACCCGCATAATATACTATATCTACCCCCGTACTATTATAATAACTCATAACTCGTTTTATAATGAAATCCATTACGATACAGATTTTCAAACAATAGAAACTCATTATTTTTCAATCAAGCTTTGCATTTTGACGCTTGTCAAGTCAAAATCAGTAGGCATTGAATTTTTGAAGAATTTAGTAAATTTTCGATAATCGTATGAAAATGTCTTATAGCAGTGATATAGAAGAATTACCAGTGATTCCTCCACAGATGTCTTAGATAAGAAAAAAATACAATCGAAAGTATTATATTTTTCATTTGACAAATGCAACAGATATGTTTTTATTTTCAACCAACTTAGATGAGCTCTCATGTCCGAGTGGTCGAAGGCGCGTGCAGTGATCAATAACGTCCGGGTTCAATTCCTGACCTCGGCAGAATTATTTTTTTCTTTTCATTTCTCATTGTTGTATTTTCCGTGGTTATACCATTAATTATAATTTTTTAAAGAAATACGATTGATTACCTACTATTATTGTGTTCAATATGTTAGGGACTTTACATTAGAATCAGTGCTCAGTACAGCCCTGTACACTATCTGTTATTATATAAGGATGATACACATCTTTCTTTAGGTTGAGGATATTTTAGGTGAGTCAGTCTTAAACTGACATTGTTCTGGAGTGGATCAATAAATATTGTGTTAAGTGTGAAGTGCAGTGTTTAATATTGTGGCTAGCCAGTGGGGCCTTCCTAACATCTCAGAAGTGGGATACACATCGTTTTTTTTTTGTCTCTTTCGCTCCACACTCAACGTTTGAACATGGCAGGACGGCGATCAAAAAAACGCCGTAGAAGGTCGAGTTCCTCAGAATCTTCATCAAGTTCTGAAGTTTCTTCTAGTAGCAGTGAACCCAAACGACGAGCACATAAAAAGAAATTGGGCAACCGTAAAGGTCGAAGGTCCAGGGTAAGGAGCACCTATTTTAATTTTTGTGAACGAGGTGAGTCGAAAAATGTTTCTACAATTCTGGAGTTTGGCCGAAAGTCTGATTCTGTTAGAGATTGGTTAAACATTGTGGATCAACATGCAACATGTTTTAAATGGGACGATAATACAACAAAAACTATTGCTTTGAGTAAACTTAGAAATACTGCATCACAATGGTTTCAAACGTATATTCAAACGGAAATTGGTTGGGCGAATTATTCATGGGTTGAATGGAAAAGAATTATTTCTACCACATTTCAGTCAGTTAGGAATACTCATAATTTTTTTTTATGAAAGTTGCGAATCAAAAGTCATTAGAGGGGGAATCATTGTACAGTTTTCATTTTGATCACTTAGCTAAAATAGAAGCATTGAAAGCGAATTTTTCCGACGCTGACAAAGTATCTCTCATCTTCGCGCAATCGCAGATGACACGGTTGCGTCGGCTGTGAGAGCAGCTAATATTACGGATCTCAATCATTTAGCAAGTTATTTGAGGGACAGAACATATGCTGAGGCAGGACCCAGTCACAATCAAATAGGTAACAATACTTCAAATACCAAACCAGAACATTCAAAGCCTGCTGAGAAGCATGATAAGTATTTAAAAATACAAAACAATCAAATTAAATGTTCATATTGCAATAAACGTGGACTCGAATGAAGTGAGTGTAGAAGTTATAATAATAAGAAATACAATTATTGCCATAGAAAAGGTCATATCGAAGCAGATTGTTATTCACAAAAAAGACAGACCGAGGTAAAATTAGAGAAGTTCAGAGAAAAACCGCAAAAAAATTAATGTCATTGAGAGCTCTACTGAAGATAAATTCTATAGAAACATTAGGATCAATGACCCTTCCCTTTTGGCATTTCTTGATTTTGATAGTGACTGTGTAGCCTCTTCTCTCTTCACTTGAAGGTATTGAGCATTTCTTGATGAAAATTCAACTATGCCACTCTAAAGTTATTGCACGTACAGGTTGGCACAAAGTTAAAAACCAATAGTCAGAAAGTTGGTGTCTGAATTGTTAGCAGCAGGAATAATTCGCGAAAGTAGCTCCAAATCTTAAGGGAAAATCGTTTAACGTTAAATTCAGACAAATGTTCATTTCTACAAAGCAGTATACTGTTTCTAGGCTATGAGATTGGTGAATCAGGGATTCGTCCCGGTAACAATAAAATACGAGCTGTACAAAATTTTCCTATTCCACAAAACATTCATCAGTTACGACAGTTCTTGGGTTTGGTGAGTTACTTAAAAAAAAAATTCATCAATGAATTTGCACAAACAAGCGAGAGCGAGAAAAGATTCCATTCATTCGAGTTAAAGTTGTTGGCAATAATGTCTGTACTGCAAAAGTTTCGACATTATTTATTGGGTATCGAATCTATTATTAGAACTGACTGTAATGCAGTTCGGGGAACAATTGAAAAAAAATATATAAATCCACGCATTGGCAGATGGGTCCCCTCAGTACAAGAATATAATGTTCAAATTATTCACAAATCAGGAAATCAAATGAGTCACGTGGATGCTTTGAGTGGTTACCCATGCGTAAGCAGTGAAAATATACAACCAGATAGCATTATGAAAATATCTGAAGGTGATTGGTTGACGACTGTTCAAGCCAAAGACCCTGAAATTGTTAAAATTAAAGAAAATTTGAAATCAGGTGATGTGGGTAGAGATATCATTTATAATTATGATTTAAGGGCAGAGCGAGTTTTTTTAAGCTCACTGAGTATGGTCGGCGCTGGCTTGTTCCGAAAAACTGTCGTTGGCAGATAGTAAAAGCCAACCACGATGATTTGGGACATTTCTCGGTAGAAAAAACTCTTCATAGAGTGCAAGAACGATATTGGTTTCCTCGGATGCGGCATTTTGTAAAAAGGTATATTAAATCATGCCTACATTGCCAATATCATAAAGTGCCCGCAGGGAAAAAGCCGGGATTTTTATTTTCCATTCGTGAATGCCCTCGTCCTTTTCATACTATTCATGTTGATCATGTTGGTCTATTTATTGAGAGAAGAAACGGCAACAAATACATATTTCTTATGGTTGACTCGTTCACAAGATTCACAATAATTGTGAGTGCCCTTCCCAATACCAAGACTTCATCGGTTCTGAATGAATTGCGTAAATTGGTGGCTATTTTTGGAGTGCCACTGCGTATGATATCGGACGCAAGCGAAGCGTTTTCATCCAACAAATTAAAAAAATGCGAAGAACAAGGTATTCGCCATTATCAGGGTTCTAGAGCGGTGTCTCGCGCAAATGGTCAGGTGGAACGATACAGCAGGACTATTGTGGACGCTGCCGCAACAGTAGGTTCAGGTCTGAAGGAAGAAGATTGGAACAAAGATGTGTCCAAAATTCAGTTGGCAATCGATAGTACATTTGATAGGACAGTAGTACAAGCTGCTCCGGGTGAAGTTTTAATCGGATTTCGGTTGAACTTGGGGAGTGACCGATATGTGGCTCATGTCCGCGAGCCCCCAACGATTGACGTAGCCAAACTGAGGCAGGATGTTGCAAAAAGATTGGAGGAAAATCGAGAAAGGCAGAATAAAGCTTTCAATTTGAGACGAAAAGTAGCTCCGATTTATAAAATAGGCGATTTGGTGCTCGTAAAAGTAACTAGTTTCAAAACTGATGGAAACAGTGAGAAATTAGTCGAAAAATACAAAAGACCTTTCGAAATGGAGGAAAATTTAGGAAATGATAGATATAAGGTACGAGAAGAATTAGGGTCGGAAAAGTTGCCAGAACACAAACCTCTATGAGGAAGTTATTGGTGTGGAACATCTCAAACCGTTCACAGTGAGAGACGACAATTAGTAAGTGGAAATCTAGTCATAATTCAGGGATTAAACTGAATTTACGATTGGGAGTGAAAGTTGGGGATTAAACCATCCGAAAAGAATAACTTAGGGATTAAACTAAGTTATGAAAAGTAATCCATCATAATTTAGGGATTAAACTAAATTTATGATTAGGAGTGAAAGTTGGGGATTAAACCAACCGAAAAGAATAACTTAGGGATTAAACTAAGTTATGAAAAGTAACCCATCATAATTTAGGTATTCAACTAAATTTATGATCAGGAGTGAAAGTTGGGGATTAAACCAACCGAAAAGAATAACTTAGGGATCAAACTAAGTTATGAAAAAAAAAATCCATTCATAATTTAGGGATTAAACTAAATTCATGATTGTTAGTTGAAGTTAGCTAGGTACCTAGGACTTGTCCTTGACCGAAAGCTGTTATGGAGAGGAAATATAAGGGAAAGGGTGAAAAAGGCAACAGTTGCGCTATATACCTGTTAAAGAACCATTGGCAAACAATGGGGGTTGAGACCCAACATTGTCCACTGGTTATATACGGCGGTCGTAAGACCCACACTCATGTATGGATCACTAGTATGGCGGCCAGCCTTATGTAAAGAGGTCAACCGAAAAAGGGTGGGAAATGTACAGCGATTAGCTGCCACTCTCACGACGGGGTGTCTTAGGACAACTCCTACTAAAGCCCTGGAAATGATCCTACATCTGACTCCATTAGACCTATATGGGAAAGAGGGCGCGGCTAGCGTTACTCTCAGACTCAATGCAATCTCACCATGGCCTAAGGAACTCCATTGGAAACGCGATTGCGGCCATCACTGGACACTGGCTTGGAGGATGCCATGTCGCACGTATGGGAATCCTACAACGGAATGACTTCTGTAGAAGCTGTCAAGACAAGGAGGAGGAAGAGACGATGGTCCACTTCCTCTGTCACTGCCCTGCCCTATCCAGGAAAGGATTTTCTGCTCTGGGTCAGCCCTACTTTGAAAACCTATCCGATCTCCAGTCGATTGGTATCAAATGCCTTATGCTGTTCATCAACAACAGCTACTGGTTCCCACGGTAGTGGAGGGGGTGGTAACCACCCCTAACGACATCACAACGGGCCTTTGGCCTATGTGGGTTCCATCCCGGACCACCGTGCTAACCTAACCTAACCTAGTTGAAGTTATTAAACCAACGGACACAAATAACTTATGGATCAAACTGACTTATGGCACATTCACACATATACAAAATATCGTACACGTAGGTGTTCATCGAAATGTTCTGTTTCAGATTATCCTGATGGGTGTTTGCATCCATTTGAGGTCAAATGGAGTAACAGGATGGCCGAATGTTAGGGACTTTACATTAGAATCAGTGCTCAGTACAGCCCTGTACACTATCTGTTATTATATAAGGATGATACACATCTTTCTTTAGGTTGAGGATATTTTAGGTGAGTCAGTCTTAAACTGACATTGTTCTGGAGTGGATCAATAAATATTGTGTTAAGTGTGAAGTGCAGTGTTTAATATTGTGGCTAGCCAGTGGGGCCTTCCTAACAAATATAAATACCTAATAATATAATATTTTTAGTTCTTCATTATTTATTGGGTGTAGATAAGATAGCGTATGCAACTCTCATGTAATGGTTATTAATACACGATCGTTGCATAATATACTATTATCTACCCCCGTACTATTATAATAACTCATAACTCGTTTTATAATGAAATCCATTACGATACAGAATTTCATCCAATAGGAACCCATTATTTTTCAATCAAGCATGATGTGCAAGGTTTGCATTTTGACGTTTGTCAAGTCTAAATGAGTAGGTATTGAATTTTTGAAGAATTTAGTCAATTTTCGATAATCGTATGAAAATGTCTTAAAGCAGTGATATAGAAGAATAACCAGCGACCCTCCACAGATGTCTTAGACAAGAAAAAAATACAATCGAAAGGATTATATTTTTCATTCGACAAATGCAACGTATATGTTTTTATTTTCGACGAAACTGAATGAGCCCTCATGGCCGAGTGGTCAATGGCGCCGGCAGTGATCAAACACGTCCGGGTTCAATTTCTGCCATTGGGAGAGATTTTATTTTTCATTGTTTTCCTTTTCATTCCTCATTGTTGTATTTTCCGTGGTTATACCATTAATTATAATTTTGTAGAATTTTTCAGAGAAATACGATTGATTACCTACTATTATTGTGTTCGATATAAATACCTAATAATATATTTATAGTTCTTCATTATTCATTATGTGTAGATAAAATAGCGTATGCAACTCTCATGTAAAGGTTATTAATACACTCGCATAAACCATACGAAACTCACCTTCGGCTCGTTTCGTATCCCGGTTTATGCTCATGTATTGATAACGAATATATTATGTCTTTTCTATAGTAAGTGAAACACCCAACAGATTGCAGCAACAGTCCAGACCAAAGCTTCACAATAATAATGTCATTCAAAAATGACAGTTACTTTTACGCTATCATTCTTATTTTATTTGACACTCTTCAAAATTGCCCGTAAATGACAAAAATGGCACACAAAGAAAAAAAGAGTTCGAAAAATGGGCGGAAATAGTACAAAAAAGGCAAAGAAGCGTACTGGAAAAATTGAACTCGATGCGAAGGAAATTGCCAAATACAAGGAGATGTTCGTACGGTTGGATTCGAACAAAGACGGTAAAATTGGTTGGGAGGAATTAGGTACCGCAATGAGACAAGTCGGTGAAAACCCCACTCGAGCCGAATTAGAGCAAATGATAAATGAGGTAGATCTCGATAGAAACGGTTCAGTCGAATTCGAAGAGTTCGTTATAATGATGGTTAACCGACTGCAACAATCAGACGAAGACGAAGTACGCCAGGTTTTTCGTGCATTCGACATAGACGGCAACGGGAAAATTTCTCCGGAAGAGTTGCGTCAAATAATGAGCGATCTCGGTAATGAGTTAACAGATGAGGAAATCAACGAAATGATCCGCGACGCAGATTTGGATGGTGACGGCGAAATATGCTTCGAGGAGTTCAAGATTATGTACAAAAACTTAAACAATTGAAACTTCTGCAACGACAATGTTTTCATTTCGAGACATAAAACAGAAATAACCAACTGCTGGCAACTAAACTTCGGTGTGATTCCTCAGATCAGTTTTACAGAACAAGCATGAGTTGAATAAAATGGTCTTCAATCCTTTCAAGCGTCCGCCTTTCTCCAGATAGTTATATCATTCAAATAACCAACTGAATTCAATTCAAACAATGAGATATCTATGCATTGAAACAAACAATAGTAAATATTTCTTTGTATTGCAGGAAAAAGTAAAACTATAAAGGATCTCATTGTTTTTCGAATATGTGGACAAAAACTTTTGTGTGAAACTTCATCCCGTTTCAAGCATACTGTTCATACTGGAAAATTCAAAATACAGGGGATTTTATTTCTAGTTATATAGTAAAGCATAGTTATAATTAGATAGGTAAAAATGGTTGTCAAGGTGGAATAATGTCCATCGGATAACATATCGTAACATCGTGCGAAAAAAAGGTGAGATATTCCCCTTTTTCATTACTTTGAAGAGCCAAAACTTCGGAACGATGGGAGAGCGCCTCTTTCTGACTTCGGATTCATGTTCTGCGGCTCGAAGTACCGACATTTCAGAAACTCTATGCTGCTCGATGAACGGATATTTACGAAAATTTCTCTTCCATTCGAAAGTATCATACCTGGGACAAAGATGAAGCTAACGACAAGCAAATTAGCCGTCAGCAGTTCAGCCTTGTTCGAACTACGGTGCTTTCAAAAGGAATTCATTTTCAATTATGATGGGAAACCATCGACAACCTTGTTCTTTAGGAGAGGCCAAATAGCCCGAAATCAGTCTACAAGTGTAGTTTTTTCTGACTGCTGAAAGTTCATCTTGTCTGTGTGGGTAAGTTGGGACTGACCTAGACGAATTTTAGATCCTTTAGATCATAGGTTCCCAAAGTGGTCCAGGTGGACCCCAAGGGGTCCATAGGAGACCACCAAGAACAGAACGTTACTCATTTGTTTCCGGTATTTTGAACATAAAAGTGTGACTGTAAGTGAACTGATGTCAGTGTTTGCAATGCCGGAAAAAGTAAGTATTTGCCTATTTGTTATACATATTTTTATTGTATACAGTAATTTATCAATCATATTACATTTAAATACCCTGCATGATGACTTCGAGAATAAATTTGAAGATATTCTGACGATGGAAATACCACCACGGATCATAAATACATTTGAAGGAACTTTGTACCAATGAGGAGCTGAAGGTGAAATTTGATAGAGGGTATTAAACATTTTGGCTGCAGGCAGAAATACCCGAAAAATATCCGGGGCTGTGAAAAATTGCAAGAATTTTTTTTAAAGCGTTTCTCTCGTCATATCTTGTCGAAAAAAATTTTAGTGCAGTTAACAAACTGTTAACAAAAAAGGAGCAGATCGAACATCACAGAACGGGAAGATTTGAGATTACTTCTTACAAAACCGAAGCCAAATATTAATAATTTGCTGTCAATTCATCAAGCACATCCGTCTCATTAAAAGTATGACCATCTTTTATTGTTCGTTACAGTTCAAAATTCATTGTTGATTTTTTTTTCGATTGTTGATTGTGATTATAAATGTTTATAATTTTGTATAACCACAAGTATTATTTTAATAAATAGGACCCAAGATGATGTGCTAATTTTTTATTCTCAACACCCCAATATTCTTTAGGAGTTTGGGAATACAGTAGACATGTTGCAGCAGGGGATCTACCGAAAATAATAAAACTTTGAAAGTGGTCAACGAGAAAAAAAAGTTTGGGAACCTCGGCTTTAGATGAACACCTAGTTTGATTAATTGATATTTTTGTAATTCAGTTCCACAGAAACATAACCATAATGATTTGGCAAACTGTGGCAAGTCATTTCAAACAAGGTGTCACAAAACACAACCACCAATTGAAAGAAATTTCTGCCCTTTTCTCGAGGAGTCACGCAAATATTTTTTTCATCCATAAGTCATGTCTGTCGATTATTCAGAAAAAAACGGTGAGATAATATGAAAATATGTTGAAAATCACCAGAAAAAGGGGCTACCGTCACTTTTTTGGAAAAACAGCTTGATTTGGGAAAAATAACAGCGAAAATAATAACATGCAACATTCCTTTCTTGAATGCAAACGTGACTGAAAAATCATAATTTGAATGACTTCAAAAATAGGCCCTGAACATTTTCACACATAGTATCTGAAAAGTGTCTGAATAACAGAGGAATAAAAACCATTTGAAACTCAAGTTGATAAGGAATAAGAAATAAGTGAAGCAGGAAATTTTTGAAGGGTTAACATGGAGCTAGGTATCTTCAGATAAAACATTGCGCTTGTTTGCTTTAATATTAACGCCTCCAAAAATGTCTGTCTCAATCATTTCTTTATATTTAAATAACTCATGTTCGGAATGGCCAAGGCTCTCGTGTCATCAAACACATTTTCTGCAACATACCTGTATACACAGTATCTTTTGTAGGTATCCAGGTAGGCTGGGCAATAGGGTGGTCACAAGGTATAAGGTGAAAAAATATTTTCAAGGTAATGCTGGCGGGACCCCCCTAATATTCGCTATTTGTTCAGAAGTTCAGAGAATAAGATTAAATTTGAAAAAATGCTTTTTGTTACTAAAAATCCCCATTTTTCCCTCATAAAATGAAAACTAATTGTTCTAGCAATTTGATTATTTTTTCAATTCATAGGAAATGTTGCCATCTTCAAGTCTGACCGAAACCACTTTTTTGTTCAAACGTTTACATTTGAAGATATCCATTATTTTCCAAGACCAGACATGATACGAATTCTCAAAGTAGCTATTTTTAGAAAATAAGTGGAAAATGGCAAGAAAGATACTCAATTTGATCATCTCTGATCAATTTCTTGTTTCCTTTGAACATTATACAATATTAAACAATAGATAAGGGGCCGTTCATAAAATACGTCACACTAAAATCAGCTTTTTTTGACCCCTTCTCCCCCCATTGTCACGCTGTGTCACACTTTTTGTGACCCCCCCTGGAAATATTTCGTCACAAAAACTAAGACCCCCCCCTGCTGAGTATGATAAATTCCAAATGATAGTACACAAATTCTGAAAATTAAATATATTTATTCAGTTATTATAATAAAATTTAAATAAATCTATTTTCCAGAAGTCCAAGGAAAGTAGATTTCTACCAAAAATGGTCACGCTGGCTAGCGCTCATGTCAAAAAATAATAAACGGCAAACGTCACGTTGCCGTATACCCCCGTCCCCCCTTGTCACACTCAGCCAGACCCCTCCCCTTGTATGCGAACGTATTTTATGAACGGCTCCTAATCAAACATAAAATAAACATTTTTTTCAAGTTTATCAATGTTTTTATCCTCGACTATAATGTACCCATTTTTACGTGTGTTCGCTTGACCCTAATAATACCTATTAATCACTACTGTCAGATGTTTCCTTGATAAAGCTATAATATTATATTGTTTTGATGTTAATTCTATCTCTGTGATAAAGTTGACCACTTGTTCAAATATTACAATTATTAACAACTATAAATAAATATCATGTAATATAAATATTAACTTGTAAGATTAGATACGTGGTAAGCTGAATATATAGATTTTTGTGTTAAAAATTATGAGATATACGATTATTATAATTTTCGATAACTATGTACTGTGTATAGATGAACAATAATGTATTGTATGAAATATTTCTTCAAATAAAACAATGGTGTTTCTAAAAATAGGTATGTAATGTAACATAATTTTCCAATAAAAAAACTTCAACATAATTTTTTATTAGTGTTTGATAAAGTATAGCATTTTACTCGCGTATAATGGCTATTAGTTTCCGGGTAATTTGCATTCACCTCGTGAATAATAGCCATCCTAATACGCTCCTTTAACACACTATTACGAATTGCAAGTTAGTGGTTACCTATCTGGTATATAGCTATACCCCTCAAAAGGTCGGATTTGTGACAAAAGAGCTATTGACAAGGACCCCTTCTTCAGAGAATCCCTACCTGGAGTGTCATAAACCACATACTTTCTTTTGTGTGTTCTTTGTCTGGGATGCCAGGTGATTTCCCACTCTTTCGAAATCGTAAGGGAGAAGTCAGAGAGCTTTAGTTAACGCTTGCATTTCAAGCAGTGAACATTATAGAACAACGTTCATCTATAGTGAGATTTTTCTTGTGAGATTTGAGGGACTATGTCTTCTACATCAACAACGAGCCATGCTCGCTCGGGTTCGAGTTCAAGCCAGAAAGAATTGGCGTATTTAATTGGTCACATGTTTAACCAAATCACTGGCAGTAAATTATCATCTAAAAGTTTTAACCACCAGCTTTTTTTTATAATAGACAGCAAGTGAAATTGAACATCAGAGAAGATGCAAGATTTCCAATAGAGGAAGTTGTAATTTTTTGGAAGAAAGCTAAGATACCAACCAGACACTTTAAAGATGGTGTTGTAGAGCTTGCAAAACTGTATAAAGAGTGGAGAAAACTACAAAATAAAACGGTAATAGATGTAAAAGCACAGCCCTTGATGACCTTTTTGATATTACTCATCAGGATGCATTAAAAAGCACTGAAGACGAGAAATGTTTGTTACTCCAGAGAAAAAAAGGAAATCCTGTGTGCATGGGATGCGTTGACACGATTTTCGTGAATGCAGAACAACAGGTGAATTTTCTCGACACAGAGAATGGAAGACTAGAAATAAAGAAAATATATACGCTAGAAGAAGTGGAAGAGATTAAAACCGAAAAATTTTCTTTATTCTTATATAGACTCAGTATTTCAGATAGACGCAGTTTGAATGATATCAGCCACTGCAGAGACGTTAGGTTTCGACTCACATAATTCAATCGTAAGTAGAAGTGTAATACGACTTCGCAGGCAGCTTTTCCGAAAAAAAAGGACCGAACTTATCAAACATATATTCAAAAATTCCTTTTCAGAAAGAGGTTTTTAGCACTGGGGCGGAGAATTACTTAGATATTTTCAGTTTCAGTAAAGAAAATGTAGAATGGGTAGCGGTTTTGATTAGTTATGGTTATGAAGAACAGTTGATAGGAGTTCCTCAGCTTGAAAATTATGCGGAAATCACTCAGGAAAAAGCTGTATTTTCAGCAGTTGAATAGTTGGGGGCACTTAATAAAATCTAGCCAATGTATTTTGATACCACTGCGGTAAGAACCGGTTGCCTCAACGGAACCTGCGTTTTGTTGGAGCAATCATTGGAGAAAAATCGTCTTTATTCAGCATGTCACCACCATGTTTCAGAAATTATTCTCAAAAAAATTGACTCAATAAATGCCCCCCACTCAAATATTGTCAAAAAATTTCACACTGGATGGTCAAAGAAGCTAGACAAGACAAAATATAAAACTGCTAATGAAGATAAAAATGAAATGTCTATTTGTATTATAGGATAAAGCTGAAAGAGGGGTAAAATTAATACAAGACTGCATTTCCTGTTTGATAAAATTTGAAGAACAACGACAGTTACAACTTGTATCAGAATGTACCATTACCACATGAATCTGATAATTATTTGTAAATGTAAATAATAATAACTTCATCCTTTTCAATATTTGCTTGAATTTATTATTTATAGTAGTGGCTCTTCGCTACGTTTTTATTCTAATTATGACTTCGATTATAAATTTAGTTTGTGATGTCCAGGCTTATAGTGGGACTGTGGCGAGTGTTTATTTCCTTTTTGGAGTTCGCTCGCCTCTGCCCTAACAATTGTATTATCCTTTTTTGTTTTTGTTCTCAACTTACTGAATCATCGATTTTATCGCTTTTAATGATTGTTAAATTTATGTATTTAACCCACCCTGTAATTGGTTTTTACTGTTTTGGTGGAGTATAATAAATAAATAAATAAATATTTTAAATAAGATTTTGAACATATTGGGATTGCGCTGTATTTACTCTGAGAACAGATTTAAATACACTCTTTTTCGTGTGCCAATTGAGAAAATAAAACAAAATCTAGACAGCAGATGAAATTGAATCTTGCAAAATTTTGAGCTATTTTAAGAAAAAAACATTTTTATAAAAATATTAACTTTTAATAACCGAAACAAACTTGGTTAATAAAGTTAATAATTAATCTCATCCTCATCAAATACGTCCTGAACATCTTCACACATAGTTTTCTAACGTTATTGGTTTCAGTAACAAAACTATTTGATCAACAAATAAAAAAAAAACCTTGAAAACCAAAGTTGGTAAGAAGTAAGTAAAGCAGATATATTTTGAAAGGTTAACATTGAGGTAGGTATTTTAAAATACAACTTTGGGGTTGTTTGCTTCAATGCTATCGCCTCCAAAAATGTATGTCCTTATTATTTTTTCATATTTAAATAAATCAAGTTGGGAATGGCTTCTTTTTGCAACTTACCTAAAAGCACAGTATCTTGTGTATGTAACCAGGAAGGCCGGGCAAAAATATATATATATATTTGACTGATACTTATATACAAAGTTCCATGATGCACCAAACAATATCATGAAATTTGCATGAGCTCTAAGGGTGAAAAATTACACTTCATAAGTCCACATCGTGAAAAATATTTGGCAAGGAAGTTGTGATTGAATAATGAAAAAAAGTTAAACAAACAAGAAAATGACAAAATGGTTAAGGCTTTCGCGGCCGAGGTTATTAGTATAACTACTTCTCTTCGGGCTTGAAGGCCGAAGAACGACGGAAGAAATTCCGAAGAACGACGGCCTTCAAGCCCGAAGAGAAGTAGTTATACAAACAAGAAAATTATTATCAGGTTTACTCCATTACTCACCTGTGAATATTCACACTCTCGATATCCGAAACAAATATGGTTAATAGGGTCCAAACAATCTCATCCTCATCATTTTGTTCCTGACAGAAAGAGCCTGTACTACAATACCAGGTGATGCTCTTCTCCCCCAGATTAAAATCAACCCAATGTCCATCAATATTATCCTGTAAGCAATGATAATGTTTAATCAATTGTTGTTCAAATTTTTGTAGCTGGAGGTTATCAGTGGCAAATCTAGTCAAGGAAAGGGGAGAGAGAGAAGAAAAGAAATAAACTCCCCAGCTTCAAAGTACCAATACCATATTGTTTTCTTCTGTCATATAAAACTCTTACAATCAGCCAATGCAATTTCAATTTGAAATACCTAGATCTGCTACTGGTGACCATTTTTTATGAAAAATGGATTTTATACTCACCATAGCTGGTAGACAAACTATTTCTCCCACTCTGATACTTTCACAAATTATTGAAAATAATTTTCCTGATATCTTATTTAGACTATTCAAAAATACACGAATATCTTCGACGAATGTTTCATCTTTAATTTCAGCAAAAGTTTGGCTCAATTCTTGAGATTCAGGAATCAAATCTTTCAGCATTTTATTTATTTTGAATTGACCATACATGCGAAATACAAGTTCGATTAGTTGTACTTGCAAATCATAATCTCCATAGGAACTTATGCTGTCTATCATCTTCAAGCTAAAAATAAATGAAATTACAACATTGGAGACAGGCTAAATATTATACTCACATATACATATCAGACAACTCTCTTACAGTTCTACTTCTAACCATTTTGTTAGAACCATCAATACAGTAATTGAATGCATTCAAGAGTTCTCTCTTCATACACCAATTATGTGTATTTTCTTCAATGACGATATCAAATACTCTTCTGGTGACTCGCTCCACAAAAATATTTTTGAGCTCAGGAGTCATTATTATTTCCTTGAAGGAAATCAGAAGTTATAGTACTATCACTCATATTGGCCTAAATAAATCCATAATATAAAGATTGAAATAAAACTAGAAAATTCAAAATCTTAGTAATTAGTTAAAAAATCAATAAGATCTGATAAATCACAATCATTAAGCGAAGTGTATGTAGAGAAGTGAAAAATGAATACCTATATACCTTCAATACTCCAAAATTGGATTTACAAACTGAATACTGGATCTGTGGAATCTGTGTAGAAGCATAATTTACTATCAAATCTATGAACTGGATCACACACTTTGTTAAATTTTCAGGATTGGTCACATACGAAACCCTTTTCAACTGATCCTGACACTTTTTCAAATCGTCCAAACTAATTTTCGATGGGTAGTTCTCCTGAAATGATAAAATAGGTGCATGCATTATTTGCATTATTTTCATCTGAACATGGCAAAAAAATTGATATTCGAACATGTGGAAGTTTGTTGGGCTCTCAACTATACTTCAGTTTGTGTACAAGAGGTATGGGGCAAAACACAGCAGAAAGTACAATATTATCAACTATGTGCTATTTACTTACCTTGAGTTTTTATTAAGTAGGAGTATTTGGGACAATTCTGAATGTCATTGAACAGAAATTGAAAATGAAATCAATTTATATCAATAAATTGAATTGCAAAAATATTTTTCGTACTCTGGATGCCAACGGACGAAAATTTTATAAAATATGGAAACTGGATTCTAAACGAGAATCTATGGGACGTTGTGTGATAATAATATAAATTGATTTGATATACCTACCTTTTGCATTCCTCTCAAGAATTTTTTAACGATATCTGTGGGGTCCATGATCGAGGACTAAACCAACCGCAGAAATATTTTGTCTAATCACAAGTTACACACAGGAAAACGAAATCAAAACTACATAAAACTAGAAACTACTGCACTGAAAATCGGTTGCGTTTATCATTTTTTTATATATATTTTCAAAACAAAAACTTTACCGGTTATGCTCCTCCAAATTCATATTGTACCGAACACCAAACAAATAAACTGAAAAGTAACAAGTAACTGACCAAACGAGTCAAACGTATCGTAGCGGTAGATGGCGTAGATTCCGTAGAACGTAAAAGTGTCGTAGAGTTGTTGAGTAAAAAGTAAGAACGAGAGTGACGCAATAAATATATACAAAACAAAATGAATCAAAAAAGGGAAAGGGTGCAGTATTAGATCTGCAAGAGTATTCCACTGATCACAAATTATCAACTTTGTAGTCTATATATGAAGACCCCGATGAGGTAGGTATTTTCGAGATTTCCATAAGGCCTTAGTATAATTCTGAAATGGATAGGTACCTAGTTGCTTGGATGTGGAAGGCGACTTATTTTTAAGTACCTAATGAAGTACCTAATGCGATAATATGTTTGATATCTAGTTTTATAATTTCGAATTATTGATAAAAATCGTCCCCCTTCATTATATCTTGGATCCGCCTCTGCTTTGTATAAGTAATGCCGGTTGTACAGAAACAAGACTTACGTATATCCGCGTATAGCTGCTTTTACACCGAACAACTTTAATTGCACGAATTTAGTTGCGGCATAATTGTAGTTGAGGAATTGAATACTAGTTGTCGAAAAAGTTCCATTACCTATTGGTGATATCTTTGATTAATTCCTTTGAGAATTGGGAACTGTAAAATCGACATTTTCGGAAGTACAGCGTACCTAATAATCCAGTCAATGACCATTATTCCGTGTATTTATCCCATACAGTACCGGATCTGAATAAAAATTCGGATTTAGGTTCTACTTACCATCTATTTCAAAGTCTACAATGTGCTAGGGGTTGCTTTTTCCACGGGGGTGGATGCCACTCCTTCTTAGGGTTGGAAAATTTGTCATTGAAAATAAGTGCGGAAATCGATAAATTGACTGATTCTCAGCAACTTTTGTTCTATAAATATTTTTCTGAAAGGCAATACTTTTCTACCTAATTGCGAGTAAAATTGTCTGTTTTTAGGCAAAAGAAACGTTTACATATAATTTTTCGCGGACAACTGAAAAAATTTGCATTTAATCAAAAAACCTGTAGAGAGCAAAATTATAGCTCATAAAAAACAAATGAAATCGTGTATTTATGATGTATGCAGACCCAATACAAACGGAATTATTGCTTGAAAGTTGATTGGTATTTTCAAACTTCAAAATGGAATGTTTCTAGGTACAATAATCAAAAACCAATATAATAATGTATTTTTTCTTCGAAAAACCTTTTTATAAAAGTTTTTACACGAAAAAGACATGGAAAAATTGCCTGCCTTGACCAGATTAATAATAATAGTAAACGTTTTTATTGATAGATAAATTACCAATTCAAAACCATGACATAATAACAAATAATATCTATCAAAAGGCAGAGTTATTAGCTCTTGTTCGAACTCACGGAGAGTCGTGCTATCTTCCACTCAACCTAGAGCTGGAAACGAAAGCACTTGGGTGTGAAAAATACATAGAGGACTTTTTTCGAATAACTGAACAGCGCAGGATCCTTTTTTGCCCAGCTTGCTCTGGATAAAGATAAGTGAAAGCAATTTGTGACTGATCATAGATGTACATAGTAATAGGCTTATCGATTCATTCGAAAGTCTATTACAGCCGATAGCACCTATTTCTTCTTATGAGATCATTTAACAAAAGGACTCTTCAAGATAGGTGAGGGTTCACTGATGGGTGTTTAATTATCTCTTAAATTATGGTGCAATCGCTGCAGTGCGTTAGATGACCTCTAATGGTCCATTATAGCTTAATACTCCCATACGAAAAAGTTGGTGCAATCGGCTGTTAGTAAGATAAAGACAGGCATACATTATAAAATTTCCGTGCAATGCAAGTGCTGGGCAAGTTCAAAATGTATGAAGACAGACAAATATGCAATTTTCATGCAATGGAAGTGCCATATGCAAGTCCAAAATTTACAACGCGCTTGTAATTCCCATACAGGTCGGACGAAATCGGAACGGCTCTAGTTTTCATGCAGACTCGTGCAATTCTAGTAGTTTTTATAGTTATCATCAGAATACCAACAAAAATTAAGAAATCGCCAGTTGTTATTGGGCCAATGAACCTGTACTACTACTTGTTTTATGCTTGTTATTATTGCACCACTTATTATTTTCGTACCACTTTCTTTAAATCCTTCTTCGTCATTAAATGTCATTATGATCGAGTAACGAGAATGAATTCGGAACAATCATATATCTAACTTTTATTGATTTTAGGTTAAGTTGGATATACCTACTGTCATAAGAAATGAATCTTGCTCAGGAAAATCAATGTATGAACGATGGCATGAGGCATGCACCCAGCCAATACATCTGTGACATGACATCCCTGCGATGTCACTATCAAGTAACACTGAGACATTACTTTTGTTAGGTCGCTGCGATGCACACATTTGGCATGTAACTATTGCGATATCGAGTTGATGTGATATTTGTGACATCCAGTAGATATCGCTCTTATGATGTCCAGTAGATGTCGCTCTTTATATATGATGTCCAGTGTATATAATTCTGGTAATATCCATGAAATATCAATGATACAGAATACAGGCCTGCCAATATTTCTGGATAGATTTCAGAATATATCCCACATATTAAAGGCAGAAAGTACGTCGCAGATTGATAGCGAAATAAATCGCAGTGTCATCGCACATCTTGTCGCAATTACGTCGCAAAATTGATCTCGATTTTGTCACAAAACTGGTTGCAATTTTGTCACAAAACTTGTCGAAATTTCGTCACAAAACTTGTCGCAGTTGTGTCACAGGCGATGTCGCCTGAGTGTGACATCGCGACATGTGAGCGACGTAAATGCAAGTTCCCTGCGAAGTTTTGGGGAGTCACACGCCTCGTCGTGATATCGCAGGGACGTCTCTGCGATGTAAGTGTGTTGGCTGGGCAAGTGCTATGCAATACATTTCTTGCATAGACAAAACTTGCATTGCATGGAATGGCATAATGCCTGTCTTGGTGCTCTTTCGCGAGTCCAATGTTCATACAAGTTAAAAAAAATAGCATCGCCGCGGCTCTATCTGTCATGCAAGTTTTACGCAATTTTCTGGCAATTTTTTGGTAGTAACAGCTTTATCAACCTTAACTTCAAAAGCAGTTTCATCTTCTAATTATCTTCTTTATGTTTATATTTCTTGTATCTTGAGGTTTGTTTTGAGCAGGCTCTATATCCCTATTGATTGAGTGTTTCTGGTAATTAGGGACGAAACAAGAGAACAGGTAAAATCATTTATAATTTCATGTGAATATATTTGATTGCTAGAATGTTGAAACAAATCACAATTGCACTGAAAGAGCATAAATGTAATGTGTAATTTCTTGCATATCACCAAACTTGCATAGCAAAAGGTGTGCCTGTCCTGAAAACTTGAATTGCATACACTGGAAAATAGGACAATAGATGGCATTTGCTTCTTCAGAAAATCGTTTTACAGTATCTTCTAAAGCTTCTTCATTTAAAAATTTTTCGATTTCTCTTTTTTATATTTCTACTGTTTGCTGTATTTCGGTCCCTATTTTTATCATTTTCATTATTCATTATACCTATTATACATTTTACTGATGTCTACTTCAAAATTAATCACTTATGAAGATGTTATGAAAACTGATATGGTGGATTCATGCAGCAATAATTGTAGCTCGGAAGTCGGTAATCGCAACGCGTGGGTCTAATTCGTAACAAAATTAACACCATTCATGCAGCAATCTTAAAAATTGTCAAATCGTAAGAAAAGCTTTCTGAATTGGTCGTTTTTTTTTTGCCCACGATACGCGACATTTGAGAATCTAATCCAAATACTGGATAACGCATGCAAAGTTCAAAAAGTCGTAGCTCGTATGAGTGGAAAGTTGGTTTTTACCCACAAATTTTATCCCGAACCCTTGCTATAAACTTCAGCATGTTTGTGTTTGAAAACTTTCTTGGGAATCGATCATTTCCATCTAATTACTCCCGAAAACAATTGCAGCTTCGTTGCTCCATTCACCATCAGGATACAGAGAATAAATGCTGCCAAGGATTTCTACAACATTCTGAATTTTTTTTAAATCTGCGAACATGTTATAAAATTCCGATTTAATATCCCTAATGACGTCTTGTATTGGCCGAGGCAAATCTCGATGTCACTGCTGATAATTTCATTTAAACTGAAAAAATGTAAGCATTCTTTACCAAGATCATTATTAAAGAGTTTGAGTTATTGCTAAAAACCTTTTATTCTGAAATGAGCTCCCATACAAGCTTTCCCTTGCTTTGAAGTTTAAGATTCAGGTCTCTGATATATTCAAAAATATCCGTCAAGAAAACATTAGCAGCTACATTTTCTTTTTTGCTTAGAAAACTCAAGTAGAGACCTAGTGGGTCGAAACAGCTATCTGGATTTGTGAATGCAATAACAACATTGAAACTTCTCAAATAATTGGGATCTCTCTCATCTTCACAGGTGAGGCAATAGATGTTTCAATTATATTGTCCAGTCTGTGTAGATGTTTGAAGGATGCTAGGCAATCTAAGTCGAAGAATATAATAATAATATGAATTTATTTAGGTAACCAGTATTATAAATATAAATGAGAATAACTATAGTTAACATAACAAAATGGAACATTTACACCTTACATATAGATTGCCTCTGTAAATGAATTCAAGAGACCCACAAAGGAAAACCTGTGCGTGGGTTTCAAGGACTACTTCAATACATTTTTTTTATCATAAGCTTAACAAAGTTTTTATACGAGAGTAAAATCACAAATACTCCATAGATACTCCTATGAAAACATACAAATACTGGCACATACAGAAAAAACGACTATAAAAACTATACATGGGTGATGGTGATCGAGGAGTGTGCTTGGTATTGAGAACATATAATTCAAATCTTTTTACATCAATTGTTTTTTATGTCAATAAGTCTATGAAATTTTTCTCGGGGTTCCTGCAAAAGCCACTTTTTAACTTTGCACTTGAACATTGTAATGGAATTAATTTCTTTGAGGAAACCAGGAATTTCACTGTAAATTTTCGGTGAAAGGTATATAAAACTTCTTTGCCCTATAGTTTTACACATACGTGGTACAATAATAGACTCTTTATTTCTGGTGTGGTAGCTGTGGTCAATAGGTTTTGAATTCGATATATTTTTGCGTTGATACATAACCAGCGTTAAAACATAAATTTGCCTGATGTCTAAGACTTCGGCTTCTTTATATAAATCATTACTAGGGTACCTATAATTCTTCCCCAACATGATTTTCAAAATCCATTTCTGCGTAGTTTCTAGATTTTTAAGATAGGCATTCGTAACACCACCCCATGCTATAATCCCATAAAGCAGGTGAGTTTGTATCAATGCAAAATACATCATCCTCAAATGTTTCATCCCGAAAATTTTTTTCATGTATTTGAATTTGTATAAATAGTACCTCAGTTTATTAATGAGATTATTTAAGTGTATATTCCATTTCAAATTGCTGTCCAGATGGATCTCTAAAAATTTAACCGAGTTACTAGTGGTTATCTGAAGAGTTTGATCATTATATTGGATATTGATTGATGTATAGCCTGGTACGTTCAAATTATAGATAGTGAAGGGAACGTAAACCGTTTTATCTAGATTTATCGTGAGTAGTTTACAACTAAAAAAATCTAATATAACCGGTAGTGACCTAGTAATCTTATCTTTCAGATTGGACCACGACTTATCTTTGAAGAATATTACCGTATCATCCGCGAAACTACTTATTTCTCCCTCGACAGGTAAGTCAAAAATAGCATTTATGTAGAGTAAAAATAATATTGGACCCAACAACTGTCCCTTGGGGAACTGCAAATCGAACCTCTCTCTCTTTACTCAATTTATTGTTAATTCTGACACATTGTTTTCTGCCTTCCAAATAAGAAGACAAAAGTTTATAGGCTCTTCCCCTGAATCCACAATTTTCCAGCGTTTCAAGTAAATCTGGGTGACTGAGGGTGTCGAACGCTTTTGCGAGATCCACGAAGATGCAAATTGCTGGTTCTTTGTTATCCATTGCAGCGTGAATTTTTGCAGTCAAATCAGCAATAGGATCCTGCATGGATCTCCCTTCTATAAACCCATATTGACTTTTCGAAAGGACTTGATATTTATTCGAAAAAGCTACTATCCTGGCATTGATAAGTTTATCTAAAATCTTGCTCATTGTTGACAGTAATGATATAGGCCTGTAGTTTGTCACCGTTGACCTGTTTCCGGACTTGAAAAGAGGTTTAATAACTGCAATCTTACAGAGCTTCGGAAAAATACCCACTTCTATTACTTTGTTGGCCATATATGTAATGGGTTTCAACAATTCTTTGGAACATTGTTCGCATCCTCCCAGCAGACAAGGGCAACGCCACAGTTATCCTCAACACGTCTGACTATGTTGATAAAATGAGTAAACTACTCGATTCACCTGAATATCAACCCACCGACCTATCTTGAGAAGAAAACCAGGACCCTCATCAACAACTCCAATATCCCTACCGAAACCAAGAAAGCTCTCATCCCCCGGGAAAAATCCTCACGCACACCTCGCATATATGGTCTCCCAAAAATACACAAACCCAACGTTCCTCTTCGCCCCATTGTCAGTGCTTTCGGTTCTCCAACACAAAATCTTGCTAAACACCTTGCAAATACTCTCCAACCCCTTGCAAAACAGTCCTCGTCATATGTACGAAATTCTTTCCACTTCATTGAAATCCTCAAAAACCTCAATATCCAACAGACCGACATCCTTGTGAGTTTCGACGTAGTGTCCTTATTCACAAATATCCCTTTATCAGATACATTGAACATTCTCGAAACCAAACACCAAATTTCCAAAGGCACCCTCAACCTCATCAGTCACTGTATGTCCAGTACATACTTCCTATTCCAAGGTACCTTTTACAAACAAGTGAAAGGCGCCCCCATGGGTTCTCCCCTCTCACCAGTCCTTGCAAACCTTTTCATGGAAGACTTCGAAACTAAAGCCATTGACACGTTCGACCACAAACCCTCTTGCTGGTTCAGATACGTAGATGACGTTTTCGTCATATGGCCTCACGGCTCCGAAACTCTCCATAATTTCCTTGATCACCTTAACGACCTCCACCCAAATATAAAGTTTACAATGGAAATCGAAAGCAATAACTCCCTTCCATTCTTAGATGTCCTCATCACAAAAACCAATGACTCCTTCACCCACACGGTCTACAGGAAACCAACACACACAAACCGATACCTTAACGCAAACTCCCACCATCATCCAGCACAAACCAATTCCGTTGTGAATTCCCTCATCCACAGATCCATCAACCTCACAGACCTCCATAACAAACCACAGGAACTAGCCCAACTCAAATCAGCCCTTCTTCAAAATGGATTCACAGACCATCAAATTGACAGATCCATCCGCCGCCATCAAACTTCTCATTCCATTCCCAGAGACCCAACAGACAACAACGTTCCCCACAAAGCTTTTCTTCCCTACATTAAAGGTGTTACTGACAAAATCAGCCGAATTCTCAAAAAACAGGACATAAAAACGATATTTACAGCCAGCAACAAAATCTCCACATTCCTCCGCTCCCCCAAGGACAAAATTGTCAACGAATCACAGGGTATATATGAAATACCATGTTCTGATTGCCATAGAACATATGTAGGCCAGACCAACAGACGTGTGACAAGTAGAGTATATGAACATCAACTTGCTGTCCGAAAATCAGACCCATCTTCAGCTCTGTCCAAACATCATCAAGAGACAGGACACAATATAGACTTTGCGAACACTAAGACCATCGCCACAGCAAAAACACTACAAGCTCGTATAATTCGCGAGGCCATCGAAATCGAGAAGCGACCTTCCTGCTTAAATAAACGTGACGACGGCCAGAGACTTCCAACTGCATGGAAACCCCTAATTTCCAGATGCCCAGTCCCCACCAAGACATCCGACGGTCCTTTAGTAGCACCCGCTGCTATAAATCCTACCCAACATCCCTCGATACCTCAGTTCGATCTAAGGAGTAGGCAGATTGAGACCTTAGAAAGAACTCGTGACGAGACCTGGGGAGTAGGCAGATTGAGGCCCCGGCGTCAAGTCACAAACCCTTGCCCCCTGTGACAACACCTGAGGAGTAGGCAGATTGAGACCTCAGCGTGAAGTCACATTCACCTCTTGAAAATGGCTCCAAAATCGGAGCCGAAACGTCGAGAACAAAACTCCAGACGCGGTTCAACCCGAACTCAACAACAACATATATATATATATATATATATATATATATATATATATATATATATAACACAAAATACTAGTTTCCTAGTTGAGCAAGCTATTGTATAGAGAAACACTTGTTGCGGTAACCCATTATTGTTAGTGAGAATCATAAAGGAAATTTATCTTTATGTTTTCAGATAGTGATTTCGATTTTTGAAATATAAAAATAAATGTATTGATGCCCCCCGTTCGATCAAACTCTCCATGATTTCATCTTTCAAAACTTGACAGGCACCGATGATGATGAAATAATGAATCAGAAATTTTGTTAACAAATTTTATTCTATAAAATACAATGTGATGTGGTTAAAAAATATAAATCTTATTTTTAGCGAGTTGAATTGGAATTTGTTCATGTTATAAAAAAAAACAGTGAAATTGCAGAACCCAAATCTCAATGTTTTTGGAAATATTTCTTCTTTTCTTCTGGATTGGGAATTATCTGGAATAACATAAAAAAGTATTGAGAGCGGTTCATAACCTGAACAAATTTTGTGATATGTCTTCTGCCAATTTTTCTGATTGTGTACAATATTCAGAGCTAGAAGTCAAGTTTTAATTTATTGTTCTGTTATAGTATTATCCATGGCTTAGTCGAGATTGGTGTTCTATAAAATGAAATACTAAATAGAGCATCTTAACCAGGTCTTTCATTTGGTAGTATTTAATTCAAATCAATACTTTGAGTTTGTTCTGGCTTGGATTAGTTCGGAAGATAGATGTGGACTAATTCAAGACCAATTATTGCAGATACTTGGAGTTACTTGAATTTTGTTAAGAAAGGTGCCCTGTATCCGAGTAAACAACTTCCGTAACTGGGAAAAAGCGCGGGGGGTAGGGGGGTGGAACTCATTGGGGGAGGGGGTTAAAAAAATAATGAGACCAATCCATAAATTATCACGTTTTAACATAAAAACATTGATTGCAATTTTTCATAAAAATGCACCCCTTTCGAGTAATAGCGCAAGTAAAAGTGTGATTTTTGCAACAAAAATTCAAAAGTTTTAAAAGTTTTTTTAAATTTACTGAAAATCTGTTAGTATTCCAAAAAAAATTATATATTACTTATATGGAGTATTTTAGTTGACAAATTAGGTGGTTTATGTTTTATTTTTGTACGGTTAATATTACAGGAGATATGACATGGCAAAAATGGTTGCTTAACAAAAAATTAAGAAACCGGATCGTTCTGGCGTAAATATCTCGAAAAATATAACTTTTACAAAAAAAAATGATTCCTATCATTTTGCAAGACCAACCAGAACCGTTTAAAATAAGAAGAAAAAAGTTATGGGCAAAATCTTTTTTTTTTTCAAAAATTTTTAATGCCAATTCCTTAGCGCCATATGGGCTAAGGTGCTTGGAAAAAAATCCTTTTTTGAAAAGTCAGAAAACTTTGTCCTTAATATGTCCAGCCATTTTTGGCCCTATCGGGTAATTATTGTTTATGTTTTGGCCTGCTAAAGTTGGGTAAAATCGTGGATTTTTTAAAACATTTTCAGTTTTTGGCCAGCAGCGTGAACATTATTTATTTTAAACAGCCAAATTCTTCAGCATTTATTCCAGGATAGTTGTATTTAAATTTTTTGTTATAATTTTTCATCTGCAAGCAAATTTGTCCGTTTAAAATTGCCTATTTTATGTTTGTAACGGTAAATGCTCTTTTTTGTCGAGCGAAATAAAAAAAATTGGCCCATCCAATTCAAATGTTGCATATGACATGGAATTTCAACGATAACCTTAGCTTTAAAATGGTTCCTGGTACATCTCGTTATCATTAGCCAAAAAAAAGTTATGGCCAAAAAAAAGTTATGGCCAAAAAACCTTTTTTTTCCATCATTCACATAAAATTTTGACAGTTAATCCATTGGGCCCCTCTATTTATAAGTTTTATGAACATTTTTCGTGCAGTACTGCATGTTTAGATAATAAGCCAATTAAATTCTGCTGTCAAATTTCAAATCAAAATATTTAAAAAAAAACCTAAAAAGGGTAGTTTTTACGGTTTACAGGGTGTTTCAGAAATTTTTGACATTAAAATCGTAATCAGTGAGACAAAAAACCCCCCGGTACCTATTTTCACGAAAATTCATTTAATATTGGCCGAGATATTAAATATTTATTAATTTTGGGCCAAAAAAAAAGTTTGGCCAAGTTTTACAGCGTTTTGGAGCTTTGCCCAATAACCAAACTTTTTTACTCGGATACTTGACACCTTTTTTGAAAAATTCCAAAAAATTTTAAGTTGATCTGAGTGGTCTCGAATTAATCCTTCATTTTACTAAAAAATTTACTTCCTTTACTGGAGTAATTGTAGTTGTTACACTGTCCTCACTGCCGCTTCGAGCAATGTTGGTTATCTAGTCTAGATAACAAAACTGGCAGGTGGGACTTATGTACTGAATACAACGACTGAGTTGGTAGTACTGGGGGTTCTCTGGCTTACCTACACTTGAAACATCAACTGCATTACCAGATATTAAGTAGGTCTCTCCGGAGCGTTACTGCACTCAATAACAGTAACCATAATAAGGGAGAACATTTAGAAAACTTAAATAAATCCTCTGTTCACATTGAATATTCAGTGTTCAATAGAGCAACGAAAATTTTTGTTAACTTTATGAAAATAGAACATTTTCTTGTGAGCTCTCTTGTCAGTCCAGAAAAATTGAGAGATTTTGGTTGATGAAAATAGTTCATATAAAAAAATTTTTCAGTGTCAATAATGAATATTGAGTTTTCTTGAATTATTATAATAGAAAGTACCAACTTCAATCAATAGTGAGCCCTCTCAGTGAATTGAAAAGCATGAACAAAATTTATCTTGATGGAGGAGTTCACCTGATTTCACTTCCCACCCAGTTCACACATTCTTTATTACAATAACCAAAATACATGTATTAAAGTTAAGTTATCTGGTTGGATTATATTATGTTTCAGAACTTAAAAATCATTATTCCGTTGTACAAAATTTGAAGAGATGGTGGAGACTATTAGGATTTCAAGAGAAACGATATGCCCTTCAGATAATAGTTTCATTTTCAATGTGTTGCTGCAATGTTATTTCGATATTTTGGAATACGAATAAAATTATAACACGACATTTGCATAAAAATAACTAAAACACTCGAAACTATAATAATCACTTACGCCTACGGTTTTGAATTATCAAGGAATGTTAGAAATGTCAAAGTCGTAACATTGATCAAGTGGCGCAAATCACTTGAATATTTTTCCAATGTAGCTCTGCGATTATATTCATTTGAAATCCAAATAGCTTGAAGGGTTCAACTCTCAATGTTATAGCGTAATGTAAATTTATGTGCATCACTGGGAAAAGTGTATTATCGACTTGAAATGAATTAGGCAATACAAAATTCTGTCAAGTTGAATATTCTTGTAGAATGATAAAGACTTATGCCTGGTATCTGATTTGCTCCAGGCTTTGCATCTCCACATTTGAGGAGAAATAGTGGTAAGAAGTGAGTTTATATTTCAAATCTTTGGTCAATACTCAAAGTCTTCATTTTTTCTCAACACATTCAGCTATATTAAACTACATACCGTATCTTGCCCAGGCTTCCAGCCAGCTGGACATACTTCTCCATGTTTGTCAGTGTATTGGAAAGCTTGAACTAATCTGAGAGTTTCATCTACACTTCTACCTACTGGTAAGTCGTTCATTGTAATTTGACGCACTATCCCTTTAGGATCAATTATGAACAGCCCCCTAGAAAATTAAAAATTTTTGTCAAGACAAGGTTTCAAAATCAAAAGTCATCATCATTTCTATTATTCAAACTCGCTAGGAAATATTTTTTTCTGAAAACATTAATGATATTAAGTCAAAAATTGAAAGTGATCTTCAAATTATTGACCCGTGGTTGGCCAGACATAAATTAACATTGAATATTCAGAAATCTTCCGTCATGTTTGATTCAAAAAGACCTATAATAATCGATAATAGATTATCAAAAATCAAGTTTAAAAAATATGAGATAAATTATACAAATTCTATTAAATTTTTAGGTTTACATTTAGATTCTACACTGTCATGGTCAACTCATATTGGTCATTTGAGAAAACAACTTTCGCCACTAATTCGTGTATTGTATCGAATTAGAATCTATTTAGCACTGAAACATTTGAAACAGATTTATTTCGGATTGATGTATTCAAAACTGCAATATTTAATTTCAGCTTGGGGAATAGCAAACAAATCAATATTGAGGCCCTTGAAAACCTTAAAAAATAAAATATCAATCAATCAAAATATGCTTTATTGTCAGAAGATTTACATCTCATTGACAAAGTCTTAGAAAGATTTGGTCATTACAAAAACTTATAACTACTCAGTAAAAGATATACAATAAAATATAATAAAATAAAAAATAATAATAGAATTTTCAAGTCAGAAGGACAACAAAGATAAAACGGGTATAAAGTTTTATTTAGTTGAAGCTTTTGTTGAAGTATTCATCGATTTCATAGAATACCTCTTCTAAGAGAATCATCTTAACAGTTCTCCTAAACAACACCATTGACTCAATGATTTTGACTCGTTCTGGAAGATGGTTGTATATTTTGGCTGCATTGTAAATGATTGAGTTCTTTGTTAGATTTGAAATAGGAATGGGTAGTCTTATGTTGTTGTTTTGGCGGGTGGATCCAAGATTGATATTATATATATATATATATATATATATATATATATATATATATATATATATATATATATATATATATATATATATATATATATATATATATATACATATATATATGTAAGTTCCTATGAACTGAAAAGTGAATACATTTCACTAAATAGTAAAATGTATTTTCAAATTAAATGTCTCGGAGCCTACTGTGAATTTATACAAGCCAAGGAAGTTATTGAATTTGGATCAAATATTCAGGATGAAAATATGCTTATTTGTTCATTTTGCCTTGAAAAATATCAAACATTCTTTGAAATTTACAGTTAATTCTGATATTCATAACTATGCTACTAGACAAACTAATGAGCTCATTTTGATCAAAGTCAAAACAGAATTTGCAAAGAAATCCCTTCTTCATAATGGTGTTAAAATTTACAACAATTTACCTCCCTATGTGAAAAAAGTTAAAGATGCTGTTAAATTCAAAAGATACCTTAAAGATTTGTTCTTAACTAAAAAAAATGATATTTGATGTTTGTGTCTGTTTTTCATTTTCTACTACTCTGAAGCTTCTGGAAAACATTTCTTTTGCCAGTATCGATTAATCTTTATAACTATTTGAACTGATCTATCTGTTTTCTTTTTATGTTGTAATGCATTATTTATTTTATTATGTCCCTGTTATCAACATTTATGTTTCTTGGGATAAATAAAGATATTATATTATATATTGGGGTATTTCCTCACTGAATAATTTCTTGATTAACTGAAATATTAGGTATATTCAGAATGTTATAGGAATAAAATTGATCAATAAGGTCAATCAGTTACCTACTTATAAGGAGATTATTGATCCACTAACTGAAATTTTTGCTCAATCATCTTTTCAATATAGTTACAGATAACAGGTCCATAAAACATTCTGGGGGTGCCAAATTACCCTCCATGAAACAAGTTTAAAACCAAGTAATTTTATTAGCAACATCTTCGAAAATATCAAATTGATTCTATAAATGTACAATCAATGATGCGATATTTTATATTCTCATTTTCTGGATATAATATTTTTATAATTTTCTCATGAGATGGAGAAGAAATACTTCCAAGATTTCTGTTAGATGTTGGTTCAGATAAACAAATTAAAATAATACTTTCAGAGAGCTGGAATACCCAAATAATAAACTGAAATTACTAAAACTCATGTTGCTTTTCAATCAGAATCGTTTAAAGAATTGAAAATCTATATGAGCCCATTAAACCATTTGATATTTATTCTCTTTTCTAAATGAAAACATGTGATGAGTCACTTTGACAAAGATTGGTTTTTTAATTTTAACAGTTTTGATACAACACATGTCAACTCTATTACTTGTGGTCTTTGCATATTCGTTGGGATGGATAAATGAGCTTGGTAAAAGAAACTTGCATTGAGTTGAGAATGAGTGATTTTAGTTTGTTTTGTGTTTTGGTTGATAAGGATCTGTTCGATTGTTTTTACTCTCCAGTCACACCTACAATTTAGCTACTGTGATCTAATTATGTTACTTTTGGATGTTATCGGTTATAATTGCACGAGTGCATAAAAATTACCGACAATTTTGCAAGAAAGCGTGATATCTAAAAATTGCAATTTGTATAAGATATCACGCTTGAATGCAAAATTATCTGGTCATTTTTATGCACGAATGTAATTCATTGGAATATTTCACGAATAAAGAAATTCTCAAGGAAATGTTATTTTTTGTTCATTTATACTTTCCTCAATAGATTGTATGGAGCACTAACCAAAACGCGAAATGTTTTTCTATTTTTGAAGTCTATCTGACATTTATTTGTGTTGTTTACTGAAGTCTAGCGATACGGTTTCAAATGTGTTGTTATGGTGACTTGATACAATGCAATTACCGCTGTAAGTTTCCGATAATTGCATTGCTCTTATGGGACATTTTATATATGAGGGAAATATTCTGGGTAATATCTGTGGTCTTAGGCGCTGCTGTTGTAGTCACAGTCGAAAGCTACAAACTTAAATATACGAGCTAAGGAATAAAATATAACATAAAAAATCTCGACTCCGACCGTGAAAGCCTGCATTCTTTCACTACTTATGTCGTCTTATTAAACTTTTTAAGCTAAAACTGAGGATCCATTATACAAGAAGTGAAAACATACTTGTACATATTGTTTTTGTGAGAGATATAGGTGAATACATTATCGTTTCTGGAAATCAAATGTGGTGTCAAGAAAAACATTCAAAACTAGTTTGAATGTAATATTCGAAAAGTCTTGATCTGCAGAATAATAGGTAAAATTATAGGATTAAACTACCCACGAGTGCAAAATATCAGTTTGGTGTTGGGGTAATTGATCTCTAGAAAAAGTTTCAACTTTCACATCAAAAGTTCCAATCCCATTTTATTCGGAGGAGTAAATTAATTCAATTTTCCATATCGGTCGCATGAAAAAAAATCGAAATATAGATGCAGATATGAAGTTTTAATGAAATATTCCCATGCAAGATAATAGATAATCGAGGACGTAAAATCAACTTTTCTCATCGGTGGCAAGGAGATAATTGCGGTGGAAGCTCAGATATTGTGTTTGGAGTAAGATATTCAAGTTGAAAAAAACTTGTGCAGCTAAATCATACAAAAAATCCCAAGTGTTAACTACCCTCATAAAAGGGTGAATATCATTGTTGTATATGGTGGCATAAATATTGAGTAAAATTTATCCCAGTTTTTCAATATGTCATTCCCAAACTGGAAGTAGAATTCAGGCATTTGCCTAATTTTTGCTGAATTAAATATTTTCTTCGGTAAAATTCTATTTATCGGGCGCCACCTGTTTTTTGAAAAAAATTTTTTTAACTTACGTATTTCGGTCTCCCGAACAAAAAATTCTGATGAAAATTTTGGCGGTCTCAACTAGTTTCGGAGATACGGCCCCCCAAAGACAGGAAAACGGGGTTGACGCTCATGTTTGTTTTTCAGCCAATTGTTCGTTCTAAAATTGTTCTTTTTCGTTAACCAGCTGACGAACGTCAACCCTCAGAAGTCGAAACTTGTGCGAGCAATAGATTCCGCTCGAAATTCCTCCCTCTTTATATCAGCACAATATACACATTCTGTTCCACCTTCTTCATCACTTTTCAACCGAATTAATAGCATCTTTCGCTACAAGATTGAAAAATATATCCTGATAGGAAAGTGAGGTTAACAACATAACTGTGGAACTCGCATCGGCGATGCCTTGTGCGTTCGACTGTTTTGTTAACCTCACTTTCCTATCAGGATATAATTTTCAATCTTGTAGCGAAAGATGCTATTAATTCGGTTGAAAAGTGATGAAGAAGGTGGAACAGAATGTGTATATTGTGTTGATATAAAAGAGGAATTTCGAGTGGAATTGGCTGAAAAACAAACATAAGCGTCAACTCCGTTTTCCTGTCTTTGGGAGGCCGTATCTCCGAAACTAGTTGAGACCGCCAAAATGTTCATCAGAATTTTTTGTTCAGGAGACCGAAATACGTTAGTTAAAAACCAATTTTTAAAAAACAGGTGGCGCCCGATAAATAGAATTTTACCTTTTCTTCATACGAGCGGACTAGAAACGTGTTCTGATGCATGAGAATAAGTGAGATGTGTCCCCGTTTCCAACTCTGAAAGACGCTTTAATTTCCGAACGAAATGAGAACGCCCGGTTTTCACAGAAATGTAAAAATGATTGACAAAAATGGCAGTTTGAGCATACCCACCTTCACTTTGATATTCCTGGAATATTTACTAGGAAAAAATACCACCCGACAACAATAATGCTTAAATAAACAGTATAATTTTTTTTAATTTCAGAATTCATACCCCACCATGAAAATAAAGGTATATGTGCTCCTGCAGTTAAAGGAGATCTACCGCCATGATCTCCGGCTCCGCAATAAAATTTGCTTATTTGACTCATTTCAAGTTTTTCTATCACTTCTATTCAATCTGGAGTGAACTGAGTTCATTAATTCTTGCACTTGTTTTCCAACAGAACATACAATTCGCATGTTGTGCTACCAATGGAACATAAAATATGCACTCAGTGTGAACTTGTTTTACCGATGGAAAAAGGTATTAGTTTTCAAGTGAAGAATCGCATAAGTTTTTTTTTTGTATCTACACATTTGAAATGGTTTGCAAGCAACTGACTATCAGTTTACTTGCTAGGGATAGGTACGAGTTACAGCAAAAGACGAAAATCAGCTTGCTATAATAAAATAATATTGCCAGCTGTCAAGATACATCACAGTATTAGTCATAAGCACAAGTCATTTTTGAATGTGTTTGTTGTGAAAATTACGTTAGAGTTCTTCAACGTCAACCCAAATATACCCCTTTCACCAGTCAATTCTGAGATGTCAGCATTGAATTATGAGGAAAAATTTCAGAGGTATATTTGAGTTGGGAGAGATCTAATAGTACAATATTTTAAATTGGCGAAACTCCACTCAGTTACTCTCTTACTATAGACAAAAATGATATTACCTGAGGGTGTGACCTAGGTCATCCAAAAAGACCCCATAGTCTTTTGATATGCTGTGATTCAAGTCAGAGAGCAAGGGGAAATTGACGTTTCCTAAACCCCCCTCTTTTCTTGGGGTGTTGATCCATGCCAAATGTGTGAAATGAGAATCGACGGAACAGGCAACAACTTCGGTGTTGATTTTTCTGAATTCTTCGATTCTATCACTGAATGCTAATATTTCAGTTGGGCAGACAAAAGTACTGTAAAAATTGTTAATATCGTAATTAGATGTGTGGAATGAAACAATCATTATGAAATAGTTGTTTGCTGAAGCATACTCACAAATCTAGTGGATAAAAAAAGAAAACCAAGTATTTTCCTAGATAGTCAGTCGATTTTAGTTGTATAAACTTTCCCTCAAAAACCGCTGTACTTTCCCAAAACGGAGCGGACTTTGATACTGAAATATAAAAAAATAAATGGGTTTAAAAGGATATATATATATATATATATATATATATATATATTCAAATAAATGAAGGACTGCCCTCGATCGCTAGTTATAAGTCACTTAAACCTAGACGCCAAATCACTTTGTCTTAAAAATGGTTCCGGGAACCGAAACATTGACCGACTAAAATTATAGACGCGATTCTACCGGAACTTACTATATCACTCACTATAATAAATTATAAATAACTGTAAAAAAGTAGTGTAAAACTATGAAAAATTTTCATAATAGTAATAAATAATGTTATTTATCCTCATTGAAAAAATTTGTGGCAGAAAGATGATTAATATCTGATGGAAATCTCCACACAAAAAATCTAGTTAATAAGCAAGCTGAAAGATTAATCGGAATACAGTAAAAAGTCGGAATCTAGAAAATAAAATCTCAAGGCTATTATAGCAGAAAACGAGGCAGAAAATGACTCCAAAAATGAACTCGTTTTGAATACCCGACCCACATATCTAATACAAATTCGAACAAATCCAGTATTGCTCAGTAAAGATTAAATAAAAGAAATTGCCCCTCAAGAAGTTACTGCGCTAATAAAAAATTTTCATCCTGGTGTAACTATTGAATCAGACAGTAGCTTGCCGATAGGGGGGCCGACGCAGATTTTTTAGACTAACTTCTCTCAATATTTACGTCTTGCTGTATGATTTGAAACAGTATACCTCGACGATTTTTGTAATTTGAGTGAAGATTTTATGTGGAACAGACAAGGCATGTAAAAAAGTTGTCACTACCGCCCAGTTTCTTATCATACAGTGCGGTCGTTACATGTTCCTGCCCTTACTAACGTTTGTACGGGACTAGATATCAAGATCAGACAACATTAACGTGAAAATATATCATTTTCAATGCTTTACAATGAAAAAATTAGTAGTGCTATCGAGGGGGCTCTAACTCTTTTTAATCACCCCTTTGAGTTTGGTCACGCACTTAAATAAAACCTGTATCCCTGGGTTTATACAGCAAATAAGATGAAATAAGAAATAAGCAATAAGATAATGACAGTGTGTATGCGCAAAATAAATAGTTGAATGTCATTGTCAAAAAGGCGTGATTTCATTGGTTGATTCTTATTCCTCAATTCATCTGTATAAACAGGTCTGATTGTATCTGATTCCTCATTTTATTTTATCTTATTTGCTGTATAAATCCAGGGTTAACTCACACCTTTTGCTTCACCTGGCAGGTACTGGTGCTCATCGCAAACGCCTGTAAATTTTTTTTAAACTTCACAATGAATAAACAAAATCGTTTACAGCAAAAAGTTGTTTTTTTCTAATTTTTTTTACACATTCAAAAATATAGGGGTTGATGACGTGTAGGTTTGATGCGTGCCAGGTGATGGTTACCCTACTTATCATGCCATAACTTTACCTCATAGTGAAATGAGAAATGAATAATGACGGTACTTCGGAAGAAAATAGTTCAGAGGTTTAATTAGTAAAGTAAATCTGGAGGTTTCACCACTGCTCAGAATTTCGGAAACAACACTAGTAATGCAGAATTATTTTTAATTTGAAATATGTATAATAAGATTATATGGTGTTCAAGTTTCGAATTGAATCGTTTTGAGTACCTAATGACTGTGTGTTATCGAAAAATCAATTCAATTTTTTAAGTAATTCGATCTAAAAGATGATTCAATATTATATTTCAGATGTTATGGAGAGATATCACGAATAACTGCGTGAATAAATTCTACTCGATACTGAATACATTGAATATTTGCCAGTTGATAGATGTTCCTACTAGAGTTACGGCCACGTCGGCAACTCTTTTGGACTATGTAATAGTCCAGGAGGGAACTGAGGTGGAGAAGGGTATTATACCTTGCAACATTTCTGATCACGATATAGTCTGGTGCAAGTTGAGAGTACGTGAAGAACATCGGGTTCCCAAACTTTGTACATACAGGAGCTTCAAAAACTTCAACCAAGACCTTTTTCAGGTAGATCTTTTCAATACTTCCTTTTTCAAGATATATGACCAAGAAAGGGTTGAAGAGAAAGTTACATACTTGGTGAATTCTTTGAATAACATATTTGATAAACATATTCCAATAACTACTTCTAGGGTGACAAAACCGAAAGCCCCATGGCTCACGGGTGTGATAAAAATAATGATCGCTGAAAGGGAAAAAGCTCTGGTGAAATTCAAGAGAACAAAATTACAGAGGCACTTAGATTTCTATAGGCAAATGCGTAATTTAACTAACCAGGCTATTAAAAGAGAAAAAAGAGCTTATTTTGCCCATGAATTTAATAACACTTCACCAAAGGACATGTGGAAAACTCTCAAGGCTAATAAATTCATACCTGAAAAGAAAAATGAAATACCAGAAATTTTAAAAAACCCTCAGGAATTGAATAGATATTTTATAGAATCAGTCCCACAAAATGAACCACCACAAAATTTATTGGATTTTTATAAAAATAATAAACGGGTTGATAGTGATTTTGAAGAAATTAATGATATGTTTGTATACAAAACTATTTCTGAAATAAAAACAAATGCTAAAGGATGCGACGGGTTGAGTATAAAACTGATAAAGCTGTGTTGCCCTCATATCGTACCCTATATTACCCACATCATAAATTTCTGTTTAACCGAGAATGTCTGTCCAACTGTCTGGAAGAGAGCCATTGTGAAGGTTCTGCCTAAAAAACAGAGTCCAATGGAATTTAAAGATTTGAGGGGAATAAGTATTTTGCCTGTATTGTCAAAAATCCTGGAGAGAGCCATGGAGTTTCAAATCAAAAACCACCTATTGAGCTTCTCCTTATTGCCTTCTGTTCAATCGGGATTTCGGAAAGGGCATAGCTGTACAACCGCTCTTCTACATATGACGTAATGAAAGCAATAGATGAAAACAAATGTACGGTGTTAGTCCTACTAGATTTCAGCCGGGCGTTTGATACTATTAGTCATAATCTTCTGTTAGCTATTTTGGAATATATCGGTTTTTCTGCCGATGCTCTGTCATTACTGATGGAGTATTTGAAGGATAGACAGCAGATGGTTAGAATAGAAGAATGCAGCTCAGATATTTTATATCTCAAATCAGGAGTACCTCAAGGTTCCATACTCGGCCCTTTATTATTTTCTATATATACTTCCTACTTACTTCAGGCTCTTCACACTTGTGAAACTTATTTATACGCTGATGATACTCAAATATATTACAGCTTTCCGGTGAGAATGGTAGACAGTGCTTGTGACATTATCAATGCAGATCTAAATAGATTTGTTGAACTGGCAACCGACCATTGTTTATTTATAAACCCCAATAAATCGAATGTAATGATCTTCGGTCCAAAATATCATCGTTCCATAGTGACTAACTCTGCGAATATCCGCATTCGAAATGAACCGCTTGACATTGTTAGTGAAGCAAAAAATCTTGGTGTCTTGATGGATGTAGAGCTAAGATTTGAAAAATTCATAAATAGACTTTTACAACGTGCCTACTCCGCACTGAAAATCATTTATGGTAACCGACATCTTCTGCCTTATCATGTGAAAAAGTCATTATGTGAATCTTTGGTGCTTTCAGTTTTCAACTACGCGGATGTTCTTTATGGCCCATGTCTAACCACCCAGTACAAAAATAAAATTCAAAAAGTTCAAAACTCGTGTCTTAGATTAATTTTTGGTATTCGTCGGCGACAAAGAATCTCATACAAACTTCAAGAAATTGGGTGGTTGAACATGGAGAAAAGAAGGTTATTTCACGCTGCCTGTCTTTTCCATAAAATAATTGTAACAAAGAAGCCCTCATATCTGCATAGAAAAATTACATATCATACAGACATTCATAACTTGAATATTCGATATAAAAATATGCTTGCAGTGCCAAAATTCAGAACAGAAGTGTTCAGGCGGTCTTTTAGGTACCAAATTTGTCAAAGGTATAACTCTGTCCCCACCTCTCTTAAACAATCAAATTTCACAAAATTCAAAACTAAATATAGAGACTATTTGTTCGGCTAAAATGGAAGAAAATGCATATATATCTTGTAAGGAATAAGTAAACCAAATTAAATCTGTAAGGTGTTTGTTCGTATTCAGATTATAATAGTATTATTTGTATAAGAATCACAGTTTTTTCAGGGTTAAGTGGAAGAACATTTTCCGTGATGCATTGCATTACGGACGATGAACTTCGCCCTTTATTTCACTTTGTCATTCAAGTATAAGAATTATAGTGTGTTTTTGTTTTATGAAATAATAAAGACGATATTATTATCATTATATCTTCAAGATATTGGGAGAAGATATCTTTGAGATGTTACAAGATATCTTCAAAAGGTCTTATTTTGTTACATACGTACATATTTGAGTATTTAAGACATTTTAAAGATATGTAAAATATATACATGTACATCCGAGTGTACATCATAAATATCTTGGATAAGATAACTTTTAGATTTCTTTAAGATGTCTTTGTGCTATCTGGAATACTATTATTTCTCACTAAAGTACTAAACATGATACATTTTTAGGTAAAAATTACTTTTGAGGAAATACGCATCTCATAGAGGAGGGGTCACAAATTAGTTTCGCTCGGGGTTGTTAGAAATGAAATGTCCACCGCGGTCCGCACAACATTCTATAGAAGATAATATTAATTAAAAAATTTAATTACGGAAATAACAAAGGTATTTTTTCACATGTCGATGAGAAAAATGACATTCCTTCTTACGGACTATCTGCCTGAAGTATATACATCAACTAAGTTTGAAGTAAAATTTGTGCAAGCTATTGATATATAATCCTGGAGATGTATTAATCAGTAAATCGAGATCGAAATTTACATTGTGCTGATGAAAAAGAAGGAGGCATCTCAAGTGTTATCTTGCCGCAGAAAAGTGTACTAGAAAATCCCATTTTTCACCCAGAAATTGGCCCGTATCTCCGAGAGCGCCAAAAATTTCATCTGAACTTTTTGTTCAGGAGGCTAAAATACCTAAGTTCTCGCAAACCGTTTTTCTTTATCTTCGTGAGCCCGATAATGCACAAAAATTTAAATTAGGTGGAAACTGCATATATTAAGAACATGTTGAGGATCCAAGGTCCACAACAAAAAACGAGTAGGTAGAAGATATCTCAAGGAGGCAGGGAATAATAATAATGGATGGAGAGGATGTTTATTTGTGACCCGGTTTATTGTAGGAAAACCAACAACACTACTTATGAATTGAAGTATCTTAAATTTTCTACCTACAACAAAAAAATTCGATATATACAAGTACTTACTAACAGCTTTCGTAAACTGTAATTTGTGATCTGTTTGTCCTGGATTAGATGTATGGGGGTATACGCTACCACCTGCGAAAGTTTGGCAAGATTCTCCCTCTAAACCACCCGCTACTAATAACAAATTTATTAAAAATAAGAATAGCTTTCCCCACATGATAACGATATCAGTCTAAACAACACAGCGGTGCATCAAAGATCAGCCACATCACATCAATATTTTGAAGTGGCCAGTAGATACCTAACCAACCAACCAAAACTTTGATTTGTTTACATTATTTCTTCTTCTTCAATTTTCGTGGCGTTTTGAAACGGCTCCCTCTCCTCTCCCTACGTCAAACGAAGATGCTTTCTCTGTGGACGCCCTTAGGCCCTTAGCTAAGTTCGGATATAGACCGCGGGCATATCTGACAGACGACAGTAATTGATAGTTGTAAATCGAGCCTGCTGGACAAACAAACAGATCTCAAAATATCTTTTCTCAATAATAACTCAATTTTGAGCGATTGTGGTGTTTCAATCCATCGACTCCCTTCTATTTTCGAAAATAGAAAAAATATTGATCCCCTTTCTGTTGAGAGACGTGAATTGTGGATTCGAGCAACTAGAAGATCAGATTTAAGTACTGATAAGTTGAAATGGACAACGGTATATTCAACAAATTTACCGGATATTCTGCAATTTCCTGTTAACCCAATCTAACTTAACCTAACTAACCTAACCTAAAAGAAGGATGAATTTGGCAACAGCGCATCATTCGGGTATGTTCGGTGAGTGTGGGCATAACGAAATTTGGGTGCTATGACATTTGGGTGTTATGCACTGTGGGTGTTACGAAATGTGGGTAGAACGAGATGCTCCCGATAATGCCGCAAGTGGAGTTTCAGTAAATAGTCTTTGCTTGATTACTTTGGCATACAACAAATTCTGATTCAACTGATCATATGGTTACCCAGCGTCTGATAATACAAAACTGTTCACGAATTATATTCAGTAAACAGTAAACTTCGAATCTCAAATATACTTGAATTATTCTGTTGAGAACTTTAGGTTCTTTGCTCTTGGTGGAACTTTTGGTTCCTAGTGGACGTAGTATTTCATATTGCTCGTAGAATAATAACTCAAATTGTTGTCAGAATTGTGGAATAAAGTTTCACTTTTATTGACAGTCAAATTAAATTTCTTGACAAGTTATTTCTAACATATTCATATCCAAGCAACAAGCATCTCAACGTATATATAGGATGATTATAAACGAAACACCTATGAAAGTCTAACAATTCTATCTTGCTCATTTTGCAGTCCTCTCTTTCTTAGAGCCAGTCCATTTCGTTGTAATGTCTATGCAATATCCAGAGTGGAGCACTGTTTTATTTCGTTATGAAATGACCCTGTTCTTGCCCAAGTAATTTACGATTGTCATGTTGATAACTGAGTCACATAACCTCCAAAAGCGAATTTAAGAGAGGTTAAGAAGGATAGAGTAATTCAAGTATAGAATTATCATTCTGTCATCGTCGATAGATATACTAATAAGTCCGCTCACACTCACGGATAATAGACTATTATCCGTGGCTCACACTCACCAGCAACCAAAATCATCACCCTCTGTCCTCGCGTGTCCCTTACCGGGCCCAAGGATAGTAAACTATTTTTACAGAGGATGGCCCGATTCGCCAATTTCATTATGCTGTCATTGACGTCATCGCGATTCCGTAAACAACCGAAAACAGATTCACAATACTAATGTTTTGTTTGATTATTGATAGTATCAGAAGTGGCAGTTTTCAGCTGGTAGATGTTTTCCTCAATTTGAGTTATGCATTATCTACTAAATAATGCATTCACTAAATCCGCCTCAACTCTGAAATTTATTGAGTTTAAATCTGAGGGGTAGATAGAGGATTGTACATGCTCATTCGACCAATTCAAAGTAGGAATATTTACCTAGAAAAAATAATATATATTAAGTACACTTTTCACAAGTTCGAATATCTACCAAAAAATTTCAAGCATAGACAAGTAAATAAAAATAAAAGATGGCAAGCATATGGCATGGCATTGATGGCAATTGACAACAGTCGCTTCGTTAGAGTAGCGCAAACTTCATCATATTATTAGTTCCACTGCAACACGAAATGAACATATACACTACGGAAGGAATCGTTGTGACGTCAGTTGACAGGATAACATTGCAGTATAGGGAACTGGCCATCCTCTAGAATAGTTTACTGTCCTTGTACCGGGCCACTGGCCAGTCGGCCGTCACGTCAGTGCCGGCGGGCGAGCCAGTTCAACAGAGTGTCCCGGATTGAACAGTTCGCACCGTTCCGGTCGGTTATACTGAGTGCGCGAAATGAAAGCATTCTGTTTGAACTTGTATTTTTGTAGTGATTTGAAAATTTATTATTGTAATGATGACTTCTCACTAAGATGCCTGGAAACCCTGGTGTGTTTACTTATACCTGTAGAAGTTTGGGATAAAAGTGGCGAAATCTGGATTGCTTGATTTTTGGTGGATAATTGAGCTTTTGAAGGTTTCCGTACAATATGTACAGATGTCGCCAACACGCTCTTGTCAGTCTTGTCTGAAGCTACATTTGCACTAAGTGAAAATGTGCAGTCGGATTTTTCCACTTTTATTTGATGGCTAGCGAAAAGAGATCGCAACCTAAAGGATAATGGGTGGACAATGAGATACCAGTCACAACGTTTCGATATTTAAAAGCAATGAAATCAACAAATAAACACGATAAAAACATCGTAAACATCAAAATTTCAAACTGACATGACAATTAACTTGACACTTGTCATCAAATTTGAAAAATGGGAACATAACGCCCTCTACCGAAAAAATAGGGGAAACCTTCAAAAGCGTCGATTGTTTTTTTCGCCACAAAAATCTAAACAAAATCTAATCAGTTGAGTCACCAGGACTTCTAGGCATCTTACTTCTCACCGTACTAAGATGTCTATATACTGGTGTTTCTAATGTTGCGATATTGTTTCAGACAAACCTGTGGACAAGGCGTGGTAGTTCATCAGTGGCCGTGAGGGGCGCTGGTAACCAAAAATTTCTATTTATTTTCGTGATCACTCGATCCATGGAACACGCTGTTGCCAATTCTGATGTTTTTGTTAAAGGATAGAGAATTTATCGGGACTGGATATGTGAGGTTATTGAAAACATCAAAACGCGGCAAATTTGTGTTTAACTTTATGCGTTATTTATTCCATGTAGTTTGAAAATAATTTCTCAGTTGGAATAAATTTGCATTGTTTATTCTGATCTGGACCAGAATTCGCAACGACATGGCCACTTGGCAACACAGGACTGTCATCTCGACTGCAAGAGTGCCGGTACCTGTCGGATTTTTTGCAGTACTACTACGCCTACATCATCAAATTTTTCATCAAGTTGGCTATATCGGTCGTCTGATTTGCTGACAATCTTTTATATGGAGTGAAAACACCAGTATATAGCCACCTTACACCGTACCTATTGCAGTGTGGATTCTTGTAATAGTTCACGTAAAAATATTTAATTTTTTCGATTTCCTAAAGACCTGAACCTGAAAGTTTTAGACAATAGAGGAAAGGATGTTACGAATTCTCTGAAATTTATTTTGGGTTAGAAGAAATGGATAATATTGAAAATATAAATTTTTATTGACGTAATCCTAATCAGGATTTTCTCGAGAATTACTTTGGCCAAATCAGAAACGCTAGAAATCCAACTGCCATTCATTTTCCCAGAGCATTTAAAAAACTTTTTGCTATAGGATATTTTCACGAGACAGTAGGCATTAATTGTAGGGAAGACAGTAGCGATATTTTGCTCAATATAACATCAGAGTCATTGAAAAATATAAGTTTTCACGAAGAAAATTACGAAAATATTTCGCCAATTATAAAAATTGAATCAACCGATGAAAGGAATTTGATGTCAGATGGAAATTCACCGGTCTATGTTGGTGGATATTTTTAACGTAGATGTCTCTTTAAACATTCTTGTCATACCTACTTGTTTAAAATATTGTTTATTATCTGAAAGATAATTTTGTGAGCTCTAAAGCTTGCAACGGTAGTAAAAATATATTTGGTGGTTTAACCGAGGGTTTAACAGTCCCTACCAAAGATTTCTCAGAGTATTTGATGCGATTAGAGAATATGTTTGTTTCGAATTCTTATAATCACTCTATACATGATGGTGTAGGAAATATATTTTTGAAAGAATATTCCAATGCAGAATTTACCCATCCATGTATTTTCCCAAAGAGTATTTACTTTCATTGTTTACCAGAGTTTGCATCTACTACACAATCAAATTTGCAAGCAGACAAATAAGATTTCAATGTGGAGTTACCAGACTTATCAGTATATCTATGGATGATGATTGTATCCTTCACAATATCACTTCAACATGCATATCCTTTCTCTCTCTAATGTATTCTGAATCATGGGAAAGTGTCATGAGGGCCAGTCCATTGGTTGTAATGTCTATGGAATATAGTGGGAATAACTTTGAATCATTCATTTCATTCTCAATTACAACCTTTGATTTTCGTTTTCCTAGGGTTGAAGTGACAAAACGCACTTATTATAGATACCAATGAATGAATCACATTGTAGCAATTTTTTAATCGATTGGAGCGATGAATATGCTCAATTGTATACTGTCCTGAATCCGTGCTTTGTCAGAGCCGAATGCTGACAAAACAAGTTGAAACTTGTGCAAGAAATGAATTAATGGGGTCTAACCTTTTATGTGCGAATTCCAACACAGTGGTTCCGTCTCGAGGATTCGAACCCAGGCCTCCCGCATGACAGGCGGACGTGCCCACCACTACACTACAGAGAATCATAGGGTTGTTATGTTTCTCTGTTTGTATTGTCTCAGATCGAAATAATAAAGTGTTCATCAATCCCAAAAAACAAAAAATGTCTGTACAGGGAATTGAAGCTCATATATAACAAAAAGTTATATACAAACTCCAGATAACTATAGACAATGCCAATTCAACAAAAAAAAAATAAGTTGAATCAGATTACTTATCTTTTAATTGGTATATTATATTGCAGCATTGGATATGATTTCTAATATCCAATTATGGAATTAGATGGAAAAAATAAATGTGGACTTCTATCGCTAGATCTCTGTAAAGCCTTTGACACTGTTGATCATGAAATCTTGTTCACTAAGTTATTCGATATAGGTGTCAGAGGTAATACATTTTTATGGTTACAAAATTATTTAAATGATAAAAAACAATTTGTATCTTTGGAAAACTGTGAGAGTTCATTGGAAAACATTGTTTGTGGAGTCCCACAAGGATGCATACTAGGACCTCTACTGTTTCTAATATATATTAATTCAATTTCAGAATTGAACATCACTGGAAAGTTGGTATTATTTGCTGATGATACGACTTTAATATATTTCAATAAAGATTTGCAAGTGATCCAATGTCAAATGGAAAATGATTTGAAACAAATGTTTATTTGGCTCAATGTTCATAAACTCACTTTGAATTTCGAAAAATCATCTTTCTTGTTCATTGATAAAAAACCAATTTTATCGCAATCGAAATTTTTATTGCTAGGACAACAAAAAATTAACAGGTCATATAATATAAAATTTTTAGTTCTGAATATTGATGAAAATATTTCGTGGGATATTCATATTGATCTAATCCGAAAAAAAAATATCACCAGTCATTGGAATTTTGTACAAAATAAGGAGCTATACCTTCGAAATATCTAAAATTGATTTGTTTTTCACTAATTTATTCGAAATTACAATATTTAATCAGCATATGGGGTACTGCGTCGAATACCATTCTGAAACCACTGAAGTCTTTACAGAATAAAGCAATTAAATGCATTTTTCATTTATCTTATTTGGAACCAACAAGGAATATTTATAAACCAAATCGTCTCCTCGACATCAATTCTATTTATAAACTGAAAATATGTACTATTTTGCATTCTATTGTGACTAATAAGAAACATTCTATCATGAAATTTTTTAAATCTAACAGTGTACATAACCACAAAACGAGGCAGTTCAATAATTTGTTAACAAAAAATCTTATTTTTATTTTCGAGTAATAAACAATTCTGATTGAGCTTTTTAATAAATGTATTATATAAATATTCCCTATATATAAACTGTAGTTTCTTGGGAATAAATAAAAAAAATTATATATTTTTTGTTTCTTTTGTATTTTTCAACATGACCGATATTTTTTCAGGTATTCTGGCAGACTGTTATGAATTTTCTGTTTTGGGAAACAATCCAAGTAGCTAACTAGAACGTACCTGATATTGTTAACCATGAAACTATGTATTGCTTTCTGTGTCATCAACCAAATTGAACTGAATTTTAACATGGTTTTCAGTGATATTGGAGTTATTCAAACAAAATGGTAAAATAAAAATAAAAAAATAGTCGTCTATGTTTTTGGTATTATTTGGAAAGTTTCAAATATAAACTTCGCAGGTAAACAAGGATAATTTGTAATAAATTTCAGTATGAAAAAATAATTCATGAATTCACAGCATTTTCTTCTAAAGCAAAATGCAACAATGCAAATATCGAGAAATCTATTTGAATTTACTTCTTGCTGGCTGGAATATAGCATCTCTTGGTGATTTGCGCCAAACCCTCGAATTCCCCCTCCACTACATAGGGAATACTTCCAGTGTATCCGCCTTGCAACATTAAAACCGATGGCGGTATATTAACACCATTCATGACCAAGTAAAACACCTCATCCAGTACATCTGGTGGCTCAGGTGTGATCAATAACAAAGCTGCATTGGTCGTGTCTATAGCCCTAACTATTCCATATCCCATACAACGAAAAATCTTGGAACTGTCCTCTCTGGAACACAAAGCTACCAAGTTTCCAATCACTGCAGCTGGACTTATCTCCGATCCGTCTCCATCAACAATTTTGATGGAGTCCAGGCCAACCCTGTAAGAGGACATATTAATTCGTGAGTAATTGAAGTAACTCACAGTATATAAACTCAATTGAGAGACTGGATTATAGTTTTTATTCCACTACACGAGTGATAAATACTCAATTTTTCAAAGATAAGTCTTCCAAAAAAATTTGTATCCCAGTTACTCCAGTCTATGACGATAAAAAAATTGTAAACTGTGTATTCATCCCGTACAGCACCGATTCGTATGAAAATTTGGATATGGGTTCTACTTACCCTCTATTTCAGAATCTACCCTGTGCCGAGGGTTGCTTTTTTGGAGGGGGGGTAAAAACCACCCCTAAAAAAATATCAAAATTTTAGATTGGAGCATGTAACAAACTGAAATCATATTTATATCAGTAAATCAATCAATTGATGATTTTTAATATAATTTATGGTTCAGTAATCAATGTCAGCCCTTAACACCCCCCCCCTTATGACAGAATATCATCAGAAAATAATAATTAACATGTTATTTGGCAGTTATTCAACTTATTCGGTATCTATTTGGATTTAATTCGAGATTTAGCTTCTATCTACCATCTACTTCAGAGTTGAGGTTGTGCCTGGGGTTGACTTTTATTCATCAGAGGTGAAAACTACCCCTATTCAAATAAAATTTCAAAATACTAGTTTTGAGCGTGCAGTCATCTGTAAATACGTTGAACTAACGTTGATAGACAATTTCTGAGCTATTGAACAGTTTCGACCCCTAAAAACCACCCTCATGATAGTTTTCATTGATAAATTATATCGAAATTGTTATTGAGTAACCGGAAAACCCAACTGCATGAAAATTCAGATTGAGACTCTACTTTAAAGTTACCTCTGTACTCGGGGTTGCTTTTGATTTTTTAAGGGTGAAAACTACCCCATTAAAAAAAGGTTGAATCTAGATTTGGATGTGTGAGCGATTGAAATCATCTTCAAATGTATTTAAAATATTTTTCAACAACTTTTTATGTACCGATATATATATATATATATATATATATATATATATATATATATATATATATATATATATATGGAGTAACAACGATTGTTTTCAAAGGGGAGGGAAGAGAGGATGAGTTAGTCACAATTTTTTTTCAACGAAAAAATCGGATTCAATATTATTTCCTTCATACCTTGGTCATTTTGGCGTTTGAAAATACCAATCAATTTTCAACAAGCATTTATTCAGTTTGTAGTGGGTTTGCATACATCACAAATAAACGATCGCCTTTGTTTTTTCAAAAGCTATAATTTTGCTCTCCGCAGGTTTTTCAATTTGATGCATATTGTTCCAGATATTCGCGAAAAAGGATCTGAAAACGTGTTTTTTTTTGCCTAAAAACCGACAATTTCACTCGCGAATAAGTCGAAAAGTATTGCTTTTCAGAAAAAACTTCATTGAAAAAAAAGTGCTTAGAATTAGTCAATCTATTGATTTCCGCACTTATTTCCAATAAAAATTTTCTCACCACCAAGAAGGGGTGGCATCCACCCTCAGGAAGGAAGCAACCCTCGGCACAGGGTAGATTTTGAAAAAGAGGGTATGTAGATCCTGAATCCAAATTTTCATGTGAATCGGTGCTGTATGGGATAAATACACGGGAAAATGGTCATAGACTGGACTAAGTGTCTGGGAATCACCCAAATTTCATCAACAACCAATACATTTCAGTACTGATACTTACCCATACGTTGGAAGTTTACAACTCAACAAAGAACTGATTCCATTATGCATCATTTGGCCAAAATAACTCAAAGCACACATTTCTCTTGCTTGCCTAGGTGCAAGAGTCCATCCACTATTATTGTTGTCACTCATCGATGTCAATTTGTGTAAATTGAACCTCAAAATAGGTGGATCCATTCCTTTCGATTTACAAATCTCTCCCACTGTGAACGAAGATAGGTCCTTTATGAAATTTTTATTGGAAGTTTGGCTTGATATCTGAACCACATCAGTGGGAAGGACATGAGTTATAACAGATGATACAATGTCCAGGCCTTCAGAACCCTGAGAGTATCCCATGTAGTTTATCACTGTAGGGATGTTTTGTCTGGTGTCTAATTCCGTCATCAGTAATTTTATATTTTTAAGATACATACTTCTGTGACAACCAACATCTATATTGGAAAGGTATGATCTGAAATATAAGAAATAATTATGAAACAAAACAAATCGAGGTAGGTATTTTTTTACTCACACAGCACTTAGTTTTTAAATTAAAATTGTATTAATTTACGTAAGTTGAGTTGAGACACTGAACACCAATCCAAAATTTTATTGGAAAGGTATTATAGCCCTTCAAAGGAAAGAAAGAAGCATATTCCACTTTTGAACTAAAATACACGTTTTAAAATCGCTTGGTCCTTTTTACACTCTGTTGAAATTTGAGTCTTGAACATCTCGAAATTTCAAATCTATTTTTTTCATGAAAACTAAGGGTAATCGCTGAAAAGGATATAATAGAGGTGAGAAAGGGACCTGGCAGCTAAAAGTTGAGAGTTGGAACATGTCTTTTCTGATCTTTGAGGGGTCATAAGTTCTAAACAAAGGGAGAGTGCCACATTTTGACTTAGAATAAAATTTATACCAAAACTATAAACCGAGCTATAAACTGTTCGAACAAATACTATCCCAATCTAACTACTGTTGATTGTTGTCAATTTACTAAACTGTCACTGTTACGTTCTCACGTTTCTTGTCAGCTTGTTAATAGAAGCTCAATTCGTTATTTGGTGCCTTTTATTTCTTCAACAATTACACAGTACAAATGATGGAAATACCTTTCAGTTTTTCTCAAATGAGTATAATTTGGTCCACAAACAGGTTCTGTAACGGCGAGAACTGATATACAACCAGGGACAGTAAATTCAGGCTGCCCAGGATCCAAATCTATAACTCTTATTTTTTCAAAGTGGTTTAATAATCGGTTGATCGCATATCTGACAAAAGTACTTTTCCCTACTCCTTTTCCTCCAGCTACTAATAATTTGCTTGAAGTAGATACATTTTTCAGGACTTCATCCCACAGTGGACTTTCAGATACAACATTAAAGTCATTATCTGGCTCAAAAATAACTCTTGGTAATCCAATATCATCAATTTTTGGAAATATCTGTTGTGATATATATTTCTCTGTACATTTCAGACAGCCATCATCCAGTGTACTATATCTTAAAACAGCAGTTGTTTTTTTCTCAACCAAATCCTTCGGACATTTCCTCTTTTTCAAATTTGGGAAAATGTCATGCAGGCTTCCTTCTTCACCTTGAACGGTGATATTTTTTATAGTCAGCAAAGCTGATCCCCTTGGAGAATACACATTGATTTCTTTAGAATGTTTGTCAAGAACATACCCTAGCACCTCAACAGTTCCATGAAGAACTTTCAATTTGAATAATCCAAAGAAACACAATGAACAATTTTCTCTCAATAACACCATTTGTTCATGTTTAATTTCAAAATACTTGTCAATTCTTGTTTCAGTATGTCTTTCTGGGGTACTTGAAAATTCATCAATAGATTCAGGCTCAGTCCTACTAATGCCAATACTGTTGGTGGAAGAATCAAAATGATCCAAATCCTCTGAAAATGTTCTTTCAATCTCTGGAACATCTTGGGGATAATTTTCTACAATGCTGTCCGTGGATTCATAACAATCAACTTGAACAGATTCATGAGTAATAGGTATTTCTACGTTTTCACCAAATTTATCTTCAATTTGTTTTGGATCGATTGATTCTACACTCATTTGTGTGGTACTTGGCGCATCTGAAGAATCATTAGATTTTAAATCAAACATACGTTTCCCACAAATTTTGACTTTTTTGATACCATCACTAATAAACTCATAGTCAATGCCAGAATGAGCTTCAGTGATAGATTCATTCAAGCTGTGATCCCTTGTATGAAAAAAATTTGTAAAAGAGAAAGAGTTATTACTTTCTTCACTATCACTTGTGATTTCTATTGGCGATTCTTCTTTTTTGAAAATATTGGTTCCATTAGCATTACCAGCTTCTGATTTTGTTGGAGAAATGTCATACATTAAATCTTCCTGGAATGAATCATTACTGTAAGAGATCACCAACTTCCTTTTTTTAGAGCCATTTATTTTATATGGCGTCGGTTTTCTAGAGTTCAAGGAATGAAAAAATGTATTCCTTGGTTCATAATCTTCATCAGTGGAAACTTGTTTTCTTCTTTTCTTGGGTCTTTCTCTTTTAGAACCAGACGATAAATTCGAAAAAACGGTCTCGGACTTGTAGTCATTTGGAGCAAATCTTATTTTCTTAGGTGTCTTCGGCATGTTTTCTTATGAATTTAATATTTTCCACTAAATTTTTGGTGAATATATTGAACATAAACACCATCATCTGTATCTGTACGATTCATCGACGATTCACATGAATTTCATAGACATAACCTCATTTTCATTTCATTTCATGTGCTGTGTTCTGTGCATAGAACATAGAAATCATATTATATATATGTACTCGTTCTGTGACTAGATTCTATATTCTGTGTGAATGGGGAAGATGACCCAAAGCTTTTAGTAGGTGGCAGCACGACTGCATGTGCCTAACGAGTGATTTTGCAGGTTATGTTTTATTTTAATTAATATTTTCAAAAAATACTTAAGAATCATAAGTGTCTTTTATTCAGTTAGAAATGGAATATTTTTATATGAGAAAAACTGTATTAATTCAATGTCTATATTTTCATGTCAAAGAATGACAATAATGATAAACTCTTTTTTTTTCTTCTACAAAGCGTTAAAAATTATTTAATGTGAACTACAACAGCAACATTTCTCCCCTCCTAGTGAAAAACGTTTCAAACAGTTTCTTCACTATCTTCAATTTTCATCCGGCAAAGCTTCGATACAGGCCGTCGAAAAATACCAAATTGTGTCTTGACGTCTGCTACTCTGATTTTTCCATCAGAACCATGGATGATTCTTTCAACTTTTCCCATTCTCCATAGGTTTCGAGGAGCTGTTTCATCCACGATAATGACTATATCATCCTTGGCCAGTGGTTCTGAATCATTTATCCATTTGTCTCGTTTTGTCAGAGAAGGCAAGTATTCTTTGACCCACCTTTTCCAAAAACAGTCTGCCATATATTGGGTTTTGCGCCATTCTTTCCTTAAGAACTTCCCATCGAAATGTCCCAGTGGTTTTTCTCCACTACTGGATCCCAGTAACCAATGATTTGGTGTCAGTGCCTCTAGATCATTCGGGTCCAATGACACATGAGTTAGGGGGGAGTAAATGAATTCGATTTCGCTGAAGAAGGTGGACAAGGTTTCATCTTTTAAGCTTTGACCATTCAAAATTACATCCAGGCATTTCTTCACGCTTCTAATCAGTCTCTCCCAAGTTCCACCCATATGTGGGGCACCAGGAGGTATGAATTTCCATACTATATCCTTCATGCAGAGAAATTCGGATATTTCCTGTTTGTCCAGTTCTTTCACAGACTTCTTGAGCTCCTCAGCTGCCCCACGGAAATTAGTCCCGTTGTCTGACCAAATCTCTCTGGGTTTTCCTCTTCTGGAAATCATACGCTTGATAGCCATAATAGCCGAGTCGGTCGTCAAAGAGTGTGCAATTTCCAGATGGACAGCTCGAACACTCATGCATGTGAAAATGACTCCCCATCTTTTTTCTGTACGCCGACCTATCCTTACTTTCAGAGGTCCAAAATAATCGATACCCGTAACAGTGAAAGGTCGTACATTGGGCGTCATTCGCACAGCAGGTAGTTGTCCCATGATTGGAAACTCTGGTTTCGCTTTTCTGATTCGACATTTTATACATTTTGCAAAAACAGATCTTACAGCTGTTGTACCATTTAAAATCCAAAATTTTTCTCGAATAGCATTTAGTACAGTTTCTAGTCCTTGATGTAAATATTTCTCGTGATAATACTGAATGAGGAGAACAGTGAATTTATGTTTTGGTGAAAGAATGTACGGTCGTTTTGTTCGCTCTGCCATAGCTGTCGAAAGGTCGGTTCTTCCACCCAACACTATGATGTCATCTTCAAACACAGGTGTCATTTGACGGAGTCTGCTTTGTTTGTCCAATGGCTTTCCCTTCTTCAAATCCCGAATTTCCTCAGGAAACATTTCTGATTGGCAGCTTCGAATCCATAGCTTCTCAGCGTATTTCATTTCAGCTGTTGTCAGTACCGGTGGAATTGTTTTAGGAGTTTTCTTGACTGTCGCTTTCAACTGACCCATATATCTCTTTATCCATGCGGTAACTCTGATGAGATTTTGATACGATGAAAACCTATTTATGTCAGGTAGACTGATTATCACATGATTTATCAAAAGTGAAATTTCGTTGTGAATGGTTGTGTCCCTAATTTCATCGAGAATATTTGCGGGTAGAAAATTTCTGGTTGGCCATCTTGTTTCATCCGATTCCAAAAGAAATTCAGGACCAGCGAACCATCTATTGAAATTGGTAGTATTGCCTCCTTCATTACTATACGTTCTAGTTGCAAGATCAGCTGCATTCGATTTGGACGGAACCCAATTCCAATCACAAATACTTGTTGACTCTTGAATCTCTCCAACCCGATGTGATTCAAACTGTCCCAAACGACTTGCATCATTTTTAATCCAGCAAAGTACAGTTGAAGAGTCTGTCCAAAAATATATTTTGTCGATTTTTATACTCAACGAATCTATTAAGGTGTTCGCTAGTCGGCTAGCCATGACAGCTCCCTGCAATTCCAACCTTGGTATCGAAATCGGTTTTGTCGGTGCCACTCTTGCTCTCGCCATGACCAAAGCGACTTCTACTTTGTCCCCTATCATTACTCTCAGGTAGGCAACTGCTGCGAAAGCTTTTTTACTCCCATCGCAGAAAACGTGCAATTGTATGTTGCGTGCACCAGGAATGTTATATGAGTAACACCTAGGAATGATAATTTCATCGATTCGATTCAAGTCTATGAGCCAGTATTTCCAGATATTATAAGTTTCAGAGTCCAATGTATCATCCCATCCTATTCCAGTCCTCCATATGTCTTGAATCAACATTCTTCCTCTCACAGAAAAGTTCACAATTAGTCCCAATGGGTCGAAAATTGACATAACTGTCTTCAATACAAATCTTTTAGTAGGTCTCTCGTCTTTGTAAGTGCACTCGACTCTTCGAAATACAAAGTTGTCATTTTTTGCATCCCAAAAAAGTCCCAAGACTCTCTGTACATTGTCTACGTCAAAATTCAGGTCTTTAGAAAACTCTGCACAGCTGGATAGGGAATCCAGAACTATTTTTGAATTTGAAGTCCATTTAGTCAGCTCGAAACCTGCACATTTTTGGATACGGCTTACTTCATGTATTATGTCGATTGCTTCCTCTTCCGTGTCCGTACAATCGAGATAATCGTCCACATAATGCTTCTTTACGATAGCTTCAACAATTCTCTCTGAAGGTGCACATTCGAGGGCATTCAAGTTTTTGATAAACTGGGCACAGGTCGGTGAACAGGTGGCACCAAAAATCATAACTTGCATTTCGTAGACAAGAAATGGTTGATTCGCGTTTCCGTCCCTCCATATGAACCTTTGTGAACTCTGATCTTGTCTCCTTATCCTGATTTGATGGAACATCTCTTTTACATCACTACTAAAAGCTATTTTTCTTTCTCGAAATTTCAGTAAGATCGTTAACAATGATTGTAACAGATCTGGCCCAACTAACAGGTTATCATTCAAGCTGATTCCATTTGATTTTGAAGCAGCATCGAATACAAACCTCAGCTTATCTGGTTTATTGGGGTTTATAACACCGAAATGTGGTAAATACCAACACCGAGGATTATCTGTCTCAATTTCTGTGTGATCTAATATCCGTGCATATCCTTTATCTATATAGCTTTGAACAGTCTCACAATATTTCTTTTTGAAATGTTTATCTTTCTCCATCTGTTTCTCTACGCATAACAGTCGTCGAATAGCTGTCTTTTTGCTCTCAGGTAATTGAATGTGGTCATCTTTCCAAAGTAGTCCAATTTCAAATCTAATGCCTGTTCTTCTAGCCGTCTTCTGCATTATTTCTAGGGCTCTGGTCTCCGCTTTATTCAATATAGACTTTGCTGTTGGTGTAACTCCAAAAGATTCCATAGAAAAACTATTTTTTACAAGTTGGTGTAAACTATTATCGGACGAACTCTCCTGACAGTGACAAATATGGAACATAAATTGTTCGGGTGCCTTTTGAACAGTATTTCCATGTAAGGTCCATCCGAGATTCGTTTTTGATGCAATTGGTAGATTATCGGGACCTTGAACCACCTTTCTTGCGATGCTGAGACGAATATTATCCTGACCAATAAGTATCATAGGTCGTTCAGTTATATCACCGATTGGAAGTCCATGCAGATATGTATATTTTTTCCAATCTGATGATAAGACTTTTTGAAAAGGTAGTGATAGATTCTCGACTGTACGAACATTTTTCATGGAGAATATGCTTGCGTTATTAGAATCACCCGATATATTCACAGTCATACATTGTGAATTTCCATGGCGATGAACAATGTCATTAGTCCATTGTAGACAGAGGGGCATTCGTCTACCTGTCAAATTCAATTCATCAGAAATTGAAGCATCCATTAATGTGACCGTAGAAGCTTCATCCAGAAGAGCCACTACTTTTACAAAGGATGAGTTTGGGCCATAAACTCGTACATTTACCATTCTCAAAATGACATTCTTTACTTGGTTAACTGAAGTGAGTACAGTCTCTTTGTCTGAATCGTTCGAGGCCTTGGCAGAATTCTCAACTTCAACGACTTGTTTCGTCATTTCTTTGTGCAAAAATCTATGATGAGGTAAGGTACAACCCTTGAAACTGCAAAGTTTTCTATTTCTGCAATTCTTCGTTTGATGATTACTACGCAAACAAGAGAAGCATAACTTTTTCTTGGTGATTTCATTCCATCTTTTATCAATGTCGTCAGATTGAAGCTTTTCACAAATTTCTATCTTATGTCCTTTTTTTGAACAATATGAACATAATATTTCTGTTGGTGGCTTTGTGGAAGTAACATAAGATTTTTCGAATTTTCTTGGAGTGAAATTATTAACTTTTGATAGTTTTTGGGTGGTCGGACTACTAACGTAGCATGCTGCAGAGGCGATTTCTAGGAGCCAAACAGAAAAATCTTGCAAATTAGCCTTTCCTTTTCTTCGCATCACCACTTCACCCCAACGGAGTTTCAAACTATCTGGTAATTTCTGGCAGAGTTCTTTCAGTACTTGTGGATTCTGAAGATGATCGTGATGATCTAAAGATGTTATAGTCGATACAAGGCAGGTCAACTGATTTGAAAAGTGAATGATTCCCTCCAAGTCATGTTCTTTTATAGGTAAAAATTCTCTCACTCGCGTCAACAAAATATCGATAATCTGATCAGGTCTACCAAATCTCATTTCGAGTGTGTTGAGTACCATGTCTAGATTGTTGGGCGTCATCATCATACCAGCAACTGCTAGTTTTGCATTACCTTTCAAACATTTATGTAGTTTCATCATGCATTCCTCGGGAGTATAGCGACAATATGTAGATATTTTATTGAATTGGTATTTGAAAGTGATCCATTCTTCTGGTTTTCCATCAAAAATGGGAAAGTCTTTTTCAGCTGCATGACGAGAACACAACGTATCTTCCCTTGGCGAAATTGCAGTTTTTAAGACATTTCCGAGTGATTCGCACAGAATTTTTATGTCAGACTTATCTTCGTCCTGCTTTCTTAAATTCACTTCAACATTATCATTCACATTACTATAGGAACATTCTGGAATGTTGTCTACCCAATTCGCTACAAATGACTTAGCACCACAAAGTGAAGGGAGTGGACCTTGTTCTTTTCCTCTCATTTGAACCTCTGGATCCGAACTGTCCTTTCGCACTGATAATATATCACTATTTCTACTTCTAGTGGATTTTCTTTCAATATTTTCTTCGATTTCAGCTTCCCTCAGCTCTCTTTCCATTTCGATCAATTTCAGCTTGTTAATCATCATTTCGTTTTCAATAGCCTGTTTTGCTTTTTCTGCCTCTAATGCTAACTTTTTCTTTTGTATTTCCGCACTAGTAGAAGTATAATTTGATTTCGAAGACCTATTCGAATGTCTTGAAGATAAAACCGTATTGTTTATAGTTGGGGTCTGTCGATTTGATGAATGATGAGGTCGGACTATCTGTTCATCAATTTCATCAAAATTTTCAACTTCAAAGATACGGGTTTCTTCACTTTCCTTTGCAACCTTCAGCAAACCATGGGAGTTTTTTCCAAAGTTTGTCGGCCATTCAAAGTTATCATCGAGATGCTGGTTGATACCTGCTGTTTTTCTAGGAGATCTGTCAGATGGTAGATTTTCCATGATTCAAAAGAATTTCTTCGAAATTTCTTCACCAAACACTCCACAGGACTAGTCTTGAATGCTCGAAGGACCAATGTCTTTTATTCAGTTAGAAATGGAATATTTTTATATGAGAAAAACTGTATTAATTCAATGTCTATATTTTCATGTCAAAGAATGACAATAATGATAAACTCTTTTTTTTTCTTCTACAAAGCGTTAAAAATTATTTAATGTGAACTACAACAGCAACAATAAGGATGTTTTCTCCAACCGATAGATATGGATGTTTGTCTTTACCAGAACTGAAAAGTTTGTTGAGGGAACGTGGTGGATCCCTCAAAGGAAAAAAAAAGATGTGAGTGAAAGGTAAAAAATTCAAACTGATAACAGAGATGTTTCGTTAAAAATCATCATAATAACCATCTACTAGCCCTGCCACGTTCTTTTGTAAGTGACTGGAGCATAATCTAGAATGTTCAGAAGCCTGAAGGCTCTTTCTTTCAGGTCTACTTCCTACTGCTTTTTCAGTTTTGTTTCTTTTGGAAATAAATGCGTACCTACATTTTTACATCCGAATGCACTACATAAGACCATTTTCTGTCGATTTCAAATCTTTATAATCTTAATTATTGCAATGTTTTGAATTGTTGTCATTTGACTTGAGAGGCTGTCAAAGGTACATGCAGTGGTGGCGCTCCTAGTGGTGGAGTTTTGCAGCCGTCATCGCCATTGTGTGATCACCAGATCCAGATCACCACAGACTAGTGTTGCCAATGACATCTACAAAATACCCACACTATGTAACCAAAATACCCGATTTTACCCGCGAACTCTAGATTGTATATAGATGTTGCATTCACATATCCTATAATCCTTATATTGTGAAATCCATGATTTCAATTTCCACTGTCGATCCACTCCATTTCTGAAGGGCAAAGTACAGTGTTTCTGTGTCCTCAGAACCTTTCATCAAAATTTCGACAAATCCATTCTCTCTAGCCCTTGAAATTTGCCTCAATTTACCCGCGAATTCCATATACCCGCAAAAATACTCAAACAGCTCAAAAATACCTGGTGCATATTCTTATGTCGAATTCTTCCTACGGCGAACTTTCCACTATGGGGTGTATGGACCATCATCGGAAACGTTCGTGTTCTAATGACGTCAGTGGAGGGGGATGACATTCGCCGTAGGAAGAACTCGCCATAGAAAGAATTCGACGTAGCAAGACGACCCTGAACTCGGTTCACTTGTACCTTGTACCACAGTTAACTGAGTATGTCCAACTGGCCCTTTGCCAATCACATATTACTTTCAGGAAAAACAGATATTTTTCTGGAAATACTGCTTTCAAATAAGCGAGTAGAAGTTTTGGGTTGCTATTGATCAAAACGAACTCCTTCAAATACTATTCACATATATGACTATTCACTGCAAAATTCCATTTATATATCTGATGGTAGACCGGTAGACCGGAGTTCCTCCATCGAATAGGTGCCTGAGCCTGATTAAAGATGTGTGTGTGGGTGACTTTCATTATTGGCACCGGCTTCCTATTAGGCATCATTATGGCCAGTCTCCACCCATTGCAAAGCAATGATGGCTTCGTCCGTGGACCCCATGTCTCACTCGTAGTGATAAGGGGGCTCCAATTACTTATTCCCAATTGATTATGTTTGCACGTTAAAGGGCATCAGGCTTGTTACTAACTCCCTACGCCTTACTCAGAAGCAGCATGGTTATTCGCGGACCAGCGCCGGATTTAGACTTTGGCGGCCCATAGGCAGAGCATGTGGTGGAGGCCCTCAAATCGTTTATGGTTACCTGTTGAAAGGTCAAGTTGAAGAAGAGAACAATTGAATAAATTAGCTAAGATAACGTTTATTTAAAATTATAGATACCTGCAAGCTAAATTATTTTTCGTCTTATTTTCCTATTGATAAATGAATCAATAATATTGTTGAAGTCTGTTTCTCTCAAAACATCACTTTCTGAACTGAAGAGAGTCAAAATATTCAATCTGTCCTCGGTCATTGAACTTCGGAGTTAATTTTTGATAAGATTTAGTTTTGAAAACGATCTCTCGGCAGTACAGTTCGTCACCATTAGTGTGAGATAAATTCTCAATATTACCTCAACATTGGGAAAGCACTCTTTAACATTGTATTTACACAATAATTCATACATCCATTTCTCATACTCAATTTCTTATCTTCTCTTCTGTTAAAATTTTTCATATTGAACTATGAATAGTTTGCAATATTTGAATTCATTGCCAAGAGTATTATCTACGTCGTCGCAATAGGTTTTCAGCAAGTTTTCGCTGGCAGACAAAATTTCTTGATCAGAAATAGTTGTGAAATTTCAAAAAAATCCAAATCGTGCATTCAGAAGAGAGTAGGCATCCATTCTCTTCTGAAGAGCGGTCATGAACTGGGATGTAGCTTTGAGTCCTAAATTTGTCCGTGGGTGACAGCTGAACTTCCGAAGCTTGCGGGCAATCTAAAGTAGATAACCGAACGTTTCTTTTCGTTTTCCTCCTTTTCTCTTCTTCGTAGTTTCGGCAATCAAAACTATGCAAAAAACTTGTTCATTCATGGTTCATTCATGTCGAGCGAGGGTGTCTACGTATGCGCAAAAGCGTTTGGGCGGGTGGCGCGGCGGGCGGCATGACTTTTTCTATAAAAAGAGGAGGCGATACGCCGCTCTATAGCTTCATAAACGCGTCTTACTCGATTTGCAATGAGAAAAGGCCTGCTTTTTTCATGGTGCGACAAGCCATTTTTGGTTGTTGCTATCGGTTGAGCGCGGTGCGTTGGAATGTGCAAAAGGCGCTATTTGTGATTATATTTCGTGCTGCTTTGACTCGAAGATTTTTAAATGTTAACTCTCTCCACTCTTCGAACAAAATAAGTTTTTTGTTCAACTATTTGTAACAAAACTACGTATTTTTTTATTATACTGAGCCCTTGTCGATTGAATTTAATTTTTTTGTGATGTGGTGGCGGCCCATAGGCGACTGCCTATGTTGCCTATGCTCAAATCCGGCACTGCGCGGACCCGTCAACCATGAAACGTGGCAGAAGTCAATCGCCAACACGACAGGGAAATTCTTATAAAGAAAAATGTCTGCTCCGTTGGGCTGATTATCAAAGATTAATATATGTCTTCTGGAGTCTGGACAGGAGCGTTACTAGGGAGTACTAGGAGTAGGTACGTGTTCGATCGGACTGCTTATATGAATATGTTCGCAAATTAAGATCCTGTTTAGGAGTACTTCTTGGATTTTTCTACTTACTGTTTATATTACTGTTGTTTTGATTTCAAGGCAGACTCATATTATTTTCATTTTTAATATGACACTATTGGAAAGTTCATAATTTTATGCGACGTCTGGCGGAAATATAACGCACTGCTAGAATTTCACAAACAAACGGCTTCCATTTTATGTGTGTTAATTTATTGAGTTCTTTGATGTTGATTTAGGAAATCTCATCTGAAGTTGTAATTTTTTTCGAATAATAATAACAAACAATCATGGATGCAGATCGCTCAGTGAGCCGTATAAAGTGTTTGGTGCCAAGTTGCCGCAACTCTAGGAACCGAAATCCAATAAGTTGCCTTTCCACACGTTTCCAAAGATAAATACATCTTTGGTGGGAAACATTACGGAAAGTGGATTGAAAGATAAAATAGACAGGTACAAGGCTTGGAATATTAAACTGAAACTGCATAAATCACCATCTAGGGCGGCTTCAGTGTGTTCCTTGCATTTCAAAAGAGATATGATTTCTTGTTACCTGGTGAGTCTGTTTGTCTGCGAAGTTATGGCGCAATTCATCATCCATGTAATAAAAGCCTCTTTGGTTCACTAACACTACACTAAAACTAAAAAATGTCCTGGAACAAATATCATTAGATTTTAAAACACAATGCATCTAGGGTTAACCTCCAATGAATGGTATTGTGCGGATATTCAAAGCATGATGAACACAGTTATATTAACCTTCACGAGAAAAAATTCGTACAATGAAAATATAGCAAAAAAACACCAAAATCTTGTCTAGCGGGGGCAACTGATGACTGGATTTCAGTTTGGCGCTTTATTTCACAAATGTAAACAAGGTAACTATTTCAAAATGGTGGATAAAGTTTAACCACCACCAGCGCCCTCATCGGTCGATATTCTTCCCTATAGTGTCAGCTAATAATCCACGCGCCGCCAAAAAGCGTTCGACTTTCACACTGAAATAATGGTTCTGTGTCTGTCAGTAAGTTTAGCATCATTTTACTGCGCAACCTATTCTGCTCAGAACCATAATCGTCCCTATAACCATGCTTAAAATTAGAATTCGAACATTTCGAACGAACACAGATTGGTCACAGATTATCTATCATGGGAGTGTAAAAGTTTGATTATTGATCAGCAGCATGGATTTAGCAAGGGGAGATCTACTGTCACCAGCTTGCTTTCTTTTCAAAATACAATCTTAAATGCTTTCGAGAGGGGGTGTCAGGTTCACTCCATTTACACAGACTTCTCGAAAGCATTTGATAGAGTGAATCATGAACTATTAATTACAAAGCTGAAGGCATATGGCATCACTGGTAATCTACTGGACTGGCTCCATAGCTTCTTAACTGGCAGGCATCAATGGGTCAAAATAGGCAATTACATTTCAGACAGTATTGAAGTTCACTCTGGGGTTCCTCAGGGAAGTCACTGTGGCCCCCTACTATTCAACTTATTTGTCAATGACATTGGCCTAAATATAGAGTATTCTCAATTTCTACTATTTGCTGACGATTTAAAAATTTTCAAAGTTATCGAAAATGAAATCAATTGCCGTGAACTTCAGAGTGACATCAATAACCTTGTACATTGGTGTAATTCTAATGAAATGGATCTGAACCTCAATAAATGCTTCTTTATAAATTATAACAGAAATCATTCTTCTATAGAGTTTTCATACTCTATCAACTCATTACACCTAGAAAGGGTATCTCAAATAAAAGACCTTGGGGTATTATTGGATGACAAACTATCGTTTTCTCAACACATAATAATGATCTCCCTGAAAGCACGCAAGATGCTAGGTTACATCAAGAGAGTATCCAGAGACCTCTCAGTCAACGCCTTCAAAGTTCTTTACTGTGCATTTGTCCGTTCAAACTTGGAATATGCGTCTGTGGTATGGAGCCCTTACTATCAGACTTATATTAACATGCTGGAAACAGTTCAACACAAATTTCTAAGATCTTCTGCATACAAATCAGGAATTCATGTGGACAATTACCACTATGATTATCCAACCCTATGTTCATTATTGAATGTACCTAATCTTGAGACAAGAAGAATTGAAACTGACTTATGTTTTTTGTTCAAGTTGCTAGCGGGTGAAATTTCTTCCCCTGAGCTTCTCTCTCACATCAACTTTAAAATTAATACCTCTGGTACGAGGTCGAATGATACCTTTCATATCAAACACCACTACCGAAACTATGGATGCCACAGCCCTTTAACAAGAATGGCAAGGAATGCCAATAAAGTAGATTTAAACTACTTCGACATCCCCTTTTCTACTTTCAAACGCGAACTAAAAATTAGAAATTGAAAAAAAAAACAAGAAAAAAGAAGACAAACACTTGGTTCAGTGATACTGTTTGAATATGAGCTCCTATCATTTTCCAGGAGTATATTAATGTTTCTGTGTAGTGAAAATATATATTTTTTTTATTCTATAGGACCATGAAATTTTAAAACAAATGTATTTGGCTTTTATCATAAATGTATGTTTTGTAGGTATTTATGTATTTAGGACCGCAATTTTATATCAACTTGTATAATACTGTAATGGACTTTCCGTAAATAAATAAATAAATAAATAAACCCGATGTGACCAGTAACCATATTTGCGAACGTTTGAATTGCAGTGCAATTATTGCACTAATTTATAAAACTTGTCGAAAACTAACATCAGTTGACTTTCGATTTGGTGAATTCTGGCCTTAACTTAACTTCAGAAGTGCCAACTTAATTTTCCTCCAATGACTCGTATCCCCACCCCGTTAAGAAAAACTCCGAACACATTTTTTTTCCTGTTGAATCGTCCATTAGTCCATTTTGCTTGAGAATGTACCTACGAGAAGTCGAGATTTGTGCTAGTAAGTAGTACGCTAGAGACCATCTTGAGTAATTGTGGCATGAGGTAAGTTCAGTTATCCTATATTTTTTCATCCATCCTTTTCAATACACTCGATCCCACGAAATGATTGAGTGTGTAGTTGTAGTGTTGATTGAGTTTACATGATATTTACAGAATTCTATATGGATTTCGAGAAATTGTGTGAAAATGACAAAGCTTTATCAGATGAAGAAATCAGATGTCTTCAGTTACAAGATAACCGTAGGGTGTCTGAATTCAAAGCCAAAATGTTGGAAACAGATGCCAGAAAGCACTGGGATTTATTTTATAAAAGAAACGAAACCAAATTCTTCAAGGATCGCCACTGGACAACCAGAGAATTTGAAGAACTTGTGAATTCGAATGAAACTGACTCAACACCAAGAACTTTATTGGAGATAGGATGTGGTGTCGGCAACTTCATTTTTCCTTTAGTGGAAGAAAACTCATGCTTCAGGGTGATAGCATGTGATTTATCACCTCGAGCAATTGAAATGCTGAAAAATAATTCTCAATATAACCCCGAGAGAATGAAGGCCTTTCAGTGTGATATAACAACTGATGATATATTCAGCAATGTTCAGAAATCTTCAGTCGATATAGCCACCCTGATATTTGTATTATCGGCCATACATCCAGATAAGTTTGTGAAAACTTTGAAAAATGTGTATGAATTACTCATGCCTGGTGGTCTTTTATTGTTTCGCGATTATGGACTGTATGATATGGCTCAATTGAGGTTTAAGCCTGGACACAAAATCGCTGAAAATTTCTACATGCGGCAGGATGGAACACGTAGTTATTATTTTTCTCTAGAGTGTGTTTCTGAGTTACTGAAGGAGGCAGGCTTTGATATTTTACTAAACACATATATCCATCGAAGAACTGTGAATAAAAAAGAAAACATTGATGTTCCAAGAATTTTTGCGCAATTCAAAGCCAGAAAACCTATTTGAGGAGGTAATTTCTTTTTTTATTTAATTTTTTCTTGTTATCACATGTTATTGGTAGCAAAAATCTTGAATCCAACAGTAAAGTCATGCAAAATTATGCAAAGTTATATAGTATAGGTGGATAATTCTTTATTTCATAGTACCCTGATTCAAACTTGCAATGTGCTGGTCTCGCACTGGGTCTAATCATTCTTCTTTCTACAGAATACATTAATTTTTTGAACATTATTAGCTGAAGAGTATATCCCCAATCTCTTGCATGTAAGAATTTGAGGTTCTCATGGAAGAATCATTTAAAATATTTTATCAAAAAAATCTAGGAAATGAAAATTCTCAATATTCAATTATCATTTTTTTCAACGGTAGCAATTTTTCATTGGGTATTTATTAATTCGGTGAAATTTTGCTTGCAGTGAGCATCTAGATGAAAAAAAACTGGAACATCATTTCAAGGTAACAGGTCCATTTTGTTGTAAAACTCCACCATTTGTAACAACAAATAAATCAATTTTTTAATGATATATTGCAAATGATTAAAAAAACTACTATTTCAAAAGGTTGTAAAGGGAAAGTCATCAATAATCCTTCCGAATCCACCAATATTATAGTTTCTTATTCACAATGACCGAAAAACATTTAATATAACTTGGCAGATCAGAACAACTGGAATGAGGTTAACAAATCAACACATTTATCTTTCTTATTTTTGTATTGCTTTAAATTCCATATCAGTTTTTTTTCCTTTTGGAGGTCAGGTTCAAAAACTGCTCTTTTAGCTGAACCTTTCCTTCATGTTATCAAATTGTTATGAACACATTTTGCATATATTCATTATTTCTTCTGTGATAAACATGATGAATAAAGACATTATTATTATTGTTTTGCTATAGTATAGAAGCAGAATTTTGTGATGTTTCATTTGTTCAATTTGAAGGTATATCCTGTTTTACAAAGTAATTCATCTTTGTTATGAATTCTTGAACTGTTCAGATTTTAATGATGATTTGATAGATATGATTTCTATGATTTTTGTTCTATTAGCTCTAGCTGAATTGTGGAAAATTAGAGTGTCTTATTGAAATTATTTTCACTCGATCTTATTTGTTGTGCTTTGTTTCAGAAATATCATCACCAGGATAAACAGGCCATGAATAGAATGTAAGTAACACTGATGATCATCAAAGCTACAGTATAAAGTGAATCATACAGATATCAAGTTGTGTGATTATGCTTTTCCTCGAAACAATAGGTATTTACTTTCTTTTGACCTACAGCACTTGGTTTTGAAAAAATAATTGGGATTAACTCAAGTATTTGAAGATGCTAACGAATCCAAATCCACGTGGCACTTTCTCTTCTAGAATTCAACTTTTATAGTCGTTTTTATATGAATTTATATATTCTCATTTTTTAATATATTTATAATCTCATAAGCAATTGGATAATTCAAACAATCAGTGGTAACATTTTGAATTCCAAGTTTCTGCGATGATTTTCACCTCCTTTAGGACTAAGTACGGAATGGAGGTTCATGTACTAGAAATGCTTCAAATGCATTATTTCAACTTTGCTCCACTTACCCCAATTGAAAATTTAATAGTGATGTCAATGAATTTTGTCATCAACACTTCTACACAATATAATAAAACAGACTGAAAATTGATGTGCAAATAATCTAATCATCTCAGTTAAGTTTTTTCTGCTAATACATAAAGGGTTGTCATCGATCGTGGTATATAATAATAATTACAATTCGAAAATTTTATGAATATACATTTTTATGAATAAACTGAAAAACAAACCTTACGAAGAGAACTTGCATGGTTAATTGAAGGTAATTACCATTAACAATCAATACATTTGAAGCTACATACCTAGATAATCATCAATTTAAAGAAACCAATTTCATAAACTATTCAAAAATTTGCCAAAATAAATTGAGAGGTCTTGATAATCCATATTTTACTTTTTTGTTTAAATGATGTTAATTATTTAATTTTTTTGATTTCATGTGGTATTTTGTCATAAAGATATGGTATCATAAACTTGTAGTTTCTTTGTGCAATTTTCTTTTTAATTCTCTTTTTAGATGTAATTACAGTTTTATTTCGAGTTTCATATTTATGTTCATTATAATTTACATTTTTTTTATTTTTATGAATGTAAATCATCTTTCTATAAATATATAATTGATTTATATCCATTTTTTCACTTTCTTTGAATAATAATTCAGTTGAATATTTCCAGTCCTTATTGTAAATTATTTTCAGAAACCTTTTTTGTATTATTTCCAGTTTGTTTATATATTTTAGACACCCCGCCCCAGCCTAATATTCCATAACTTATTTGGGATTGTATTAAGGCAAAATATAGAATTTCAAGTTGTGGTATTGTTAAAAACCCTTTCAATTGTCGAAATTTGGGAAGAAGAATTCGAAGTTTTTTTACTATAAAATATATTTGCTGATCCCATTTCAGATGTCTATCTATCATTTTGCGAAGGTATTTGATACAGTCACTATCCATGATTTCTACAGTATTAGTAATTTTAATAGGGCCCCAATTTGGTAGTGAATTTTCGTAAGAAGAAAAGGGAAGATATTTTGTTATATCGAAATTTATTGTTAATAAATTGTTATTGAACCATTTTTTAACATTTTTAAAATCTTGTACTATTTTTTTTAACTCTGTCCAACTTTTAGCAGTGTAAAATATAACAGTGTCATCCGCGAACGCATGAATTTTTCCTTTGGATTTGACTAAAGAAAGATCGTTTAGATAAATATTGAATAACAAGGGACCCAAAACTGTACCCTGTGGTACACCATATTTAAATTTTTTTTGATCACTAAATGTGTCGTCAATATTAACTTGTTGTATTCTTTCGTTTAGGTAATTTGCAAATAAATCTTGGGTTATTCCGCGAAAACCAATATTCTGCAATTTTTCCAAAAGTAATTCATGACTGACTGTATCAAATATTTAATTTATTCTGTTTTATCATTTACAGCCTTGTGATCACTGGCAATGTTAGCTATGCTTTATGAAATTCTTGTTTGAGGAACCCTATCAACTATTTTAGTTAATTGAAATCTAACCTGTGAGCTGTTACGTGAGCTCAAGACTTCTTTCCTTTTTACCTCTGTACAATCATTTTCACATTTTGATTTAGTGGATCAGTTGGAATAATAAATTTTAATAAATTCTGTTGAATGAATATCTATTTAAGCGGAATTTTAATGAAGAGATTGTACTAAGCATATTGGTATGATATGTTGTGCAATGTTCTAATTTATATTTATTGTAGCCCTGAAGAAGGCAAAAACCATCGCCGTAACGTTGGCGTCAAAAGTGCTAACTCTCAGTAGCGTTTCAATTGTCTCAATTACTTGAGAGCCCTACCAAAAATAAACACTTGTAAACTAATGATGAACTAACTATCACCGAGATATGAGTGACCGTGATTCATATTACATGCACTACCAACTGAGTATATAATTATAAAGGTCCAATTGAATGTGATTTGTTTGATATCTTCAATTATTTTTTTTATTCTTTTCAGGAAAACGAGGGTCGAAAGTACTTCTTTGATAGAATTTCCACCGGATAACACTGTGAGTTTTTTCTTCCTTTATTAAAACAAAAAATGTCAAAAAATAACTTTGTGTTCATTCATTTAGCCTACGTGCTTGGGTTTAGTTTGTATTCATAATAAAGTTAATCTGTGTAGAAAACTTCAACTTCATTGAAATGTACTAACACGTTTTGAATTGAAAATGGGTCTAAAATTATTTCATGTGATCTCAGCCCAAATAGCACACAATGACCTGAAAACTAAAAATTATGCAAATGAATATTTTTTATAGAATACAGTTATTCATAATGATGTCAACCTTATCACCAAGATATGAGAAAAGTGATTATTTTATTTTAACATGCACTACCAACTGATATTTTATGTACTTATCACTCGGTTGTATTGAATTATTTGGAATTTTAATTATTATGTTATATTTCAGATTCCTCTGGATAGTAAAAAATTGGGACGAACATTTTTATCTATGAGGTTTGGATTCAGAGCAGCTACGTAGCTACATGATGGGTCTATCAACTACTTTCAGTTTCATTGTAAGTCACTTTAAAATTCATTGATCTTGATAATAATAATAATAACGTTTATTCAAAATTCATAAAAAAGAGCATATACATCAATTTGTAAAAAGGTGAATGAACAGTTCAATTATACCCGCGAAGTTAAAAATTTGTTGCGAGAGATACGAATTACATTTATGTATAATATATTTGATACATTTGTAGAATTCAACAAAATAATATTGAAAGATTAACTAATTTTCTTAATTGAAGTGAGAGATTTCATGAAATAAATTTCGACGTGATTCTTGAATCCATTTTTTAATCTGTAGTTTGAAAGATACTAATGACTTGCTCATTTTTATATGATTTGGAATCAAATGATAGTAGAATGGCAATATTTAGCAAAAAAATTTCGAGACATTGTTGTTTTAACTCTATTTTTCAATGTGATATTATTTTTATTCCTTGTATTATAAATATGATTATTGAAATTTATATTCAATTTGTGTTTATGGATATAAATCATGATGTTATATCCGAATAATTGTCTTATGTCCATTTTATGTGTTTCTATGTACAGATTTTCACTTGGATACAAATAAGACTTATTATATATTATTCTCAAAAACCGTTTCTGAAGAACTTCAAGATTTCTAATGTGGGATTTCATGACCCCTCCCCAAGCCAGAATCCCATAATTCAATCGGGACTGTATTGTAATGATACTGACCAATTTTCACAATATCGATATTGTTTTTCAAAACGCTGATTTTCTATCTATGATTTGAAAGAACATTTCACGAGTTTGTGCCAATTGGAAAAAATATGGCACTTTGATTTGTCACAATTATTGTTCATGAGCCTAATAAAAAAAATACTTGTGAACTAACTATCACCATGATAAGAGTGACAATGATTCATATTACATACTACCTGAGTATGTAATTATAAAGGCAATTTTCGCTGGATAACGAAATAGTTTTTGTCAGTTTCATTGAAATATTGGAAAGAATTTTGACTCGAAAATGTGTCTAAATGGTTGTTTCAAAGTGATAAAAAAAATTGTCTCAACTCTAATAACAAACAATGACCTGAAAATGCAGGTTAATTGTTTGTCAAATATGCAAATGAATATTTTTTTTCAGAATGTTTTATAATGATGTCAACCTTATCACCAAGATATGAGAAAAATGATTATTCTATATCATGCACTACCAACTGAAACTTTTATGTACTTTTCGCTCGTTTGTATTGAATGATTTGGAATGGTAATTATTTATGTTCTTTTTCAGATTCCCCTGGGTAGTTATAAATCAGGACAAACATTCTCTCTATGACTTCTGGATTTGAGCCAGTACATGATGGGCACATCGATTACTTCCAGCTGTTCATTGTAAGTCATTTTCTGAATCCTCTGATCTTGCTAACAAAATAGTACTCGATGATTTTTACAATATCTGTATTGTTTTTCGAAATATTGATTTCTATCCATAATTCAAGAAACATCTCACACGGAGCTAATCGATAATTATGTATCAACCCTATGAACAATTTCACCAACATATCAGAAAAAATTATTTTTATTTTTTTTTTGAGTCAAATTGACTCAAAAAAAGATCATTCACAATAATTCAAATATATATAATATATATATATGTTTTATATATATACATATATGTTATATATATATACATATATATATATATATATATATATATATATATATATATATATATATATATATATATATATATATATATATATGTTATATATATACATATATATATATATATATATATATACATATATATATATATGTTATATATATACATATATATATATATATCTTTATTTATCCCAAGAAACATTAATGTTTATAACAGGGACATACTTAAATAATAATGTAATACAACATAAAAAAAAAACAGATAGATCAGTTCAAATAGTTGTAAAGATTAATCAATACTGACAAAAGAAATGTTTTCCAGAAGCTTTAGAGTAGTAAGTAGAAAATGAAAAAAACGCTTCAAAAAAAACTTGAAAAAGTATTTGATCCCTAACACTTCTTTTTTTCCAGCTGACATTGGATTGATTCATGATCGAAATCTTCTTTTTAATGCATGAATTGCAATAGTGACTTAGTTTTAAGATCCCTTCTTTATAAACATTCATGTTTCTTAGGGTCAATAAAGATTGATTGATTGATAAGTTCCCTTTTTGGAGAAATTGTTATATATGATGCACTTTCTTCCTTGGGATGTGATATACTATTCTTCGAGTCCTCCATATTTATTTTCAATTTTTTTCTGTTCTTATTGACGAAACGTTTACATGATGAATTCATAGTTCAAATGAAAATATGATTACAAAATTTTCGCCCCTATCTGACAATGTTAAATGATGAATTATTGTGTGTTTGGTCTTGGTGTTATTTTACTTATATTTTTGATTTTTTACAGGAATTGATGCTGAAAGATTTCTAGTTCTCCATGAAGGGCTATGTAGAAGGTATATATCAGTTTTTGTTGATTAATTGGTTCTTTTATGACAAAAAAGTTCTTAGAGATGGTACATATTTTCTAGATAGTGTTGAAGCTTTTATAAGTGTAGTACCAAATATCAGAAGTCCAATGCTCTCTTTTTTCTTTATAATATTTAGCACATTGTTCACAATATTTTATATTTTGACGTGATGATTTCATAGTTCAAATGAAACTATTTGATTACAGCAATTTTATCTTTCGCTCCTATCTGAATACATTATTCTCAATCATTCAGAAGAAGTAGGTCTTGATAACTTTGTAATGCAGCTATTGTTTTCAGATCTTCCAATGTAGAAAGTCGGTTACTGAATAGGTGGATGCATATGTTCCTTATCTAATTAGGTAAGTTATAAGTTTTGATGTTTTTTTTTGCCATCTTTAAGCAGGGAATACTCACTCTGCCATGTATAAACATATATGAATGTGCATATTTTGCAATGAAAAATTATGAAGAATTCATGAAGAAATATGAAACAGTAAATCTTTACAACACCAGATATAGGTACAAAACTTAAATTACAACAAACACGATATGCCCAAGTTCAGAAAAATTTTGTTAATCAAGTTTTAAGAATTTTGATTGATGTTCCTGAACAATTCAAAAAACTGCCAAAAAATCAATTCAAACTGAAATTCAAGCAGTATTTATCAGAAGAAGCATTTTATTGTGTTTTAGATTTTTATAATTGATTTTTTTTATTTTATTTATTTATTTATATATATTCGTTCCACACTGTAAATTATTATGGAATAAAGTGATTATTATTATTATTATTAATGATGATTTCATAGTTCAAATGAAACTATTTGATTACAGCAATATATCTTTCGCTCCTATCTGATCAAGTTAGGAATTTTCAGACAAAATAGTCCCAAGCAAGATAACTTTTAATGTAGCCTTTCGTTTCAGATATTCCATACTAAAAAGTCAACCTACTGATTTGATGGATGATTATGTCCCTCGTCTCATTAGGTATGTTATAAATTATATTATAACTTATGATAAAATTCGTATTTCAGAAAGGTCCACATTGCCTTAATCTTATTCTGTGTTTTGAATTATGCTTATCAGAAAATGTTTAGATCCCCGCTAACATTTACACACAGTACACACTAACATAGTTTACAGAACAAGCTAACCTTGATCTGATATTGAATTTTATCAATACAGATTGGACCTAATAGTTTTTGATATTTGTCTCTTCCAAAGTATACAGTTTTTTCCAGAAGTAAACATGATTTTATTTTTGTTGAAAATGCCTTGCCATAGTTCATTTGCAACTCACCTGGTGTTGAATTGAACTTATATAATATATCTTCAATGCATACACTAAAACTCTGCATGTTCATTCATTTGGTTAAAAATAAATTGAAACATTCTAATCTCATCTTCAAAGTTAATGGTGACCAACATGACCATTCAATCAGATGCTTAAATAATTTATCAACAATGAAATTCAGATCAAACATAGGACAACAATCAATTTATTACAACGGATTGATGTTATATAAATTCAATTTCAATAATAATAATAAAGTTTATTCATAATTCATAAAAAGAGCATATACATCAATTTGTAAAACAGGTGAAAAAACAGTTCAATTATACCCGCGAAGTTAAAAATTTGTTGCGAGAGATTCGAATTACATTTATATATAATATATTTGATAAATTTGTAGGATTCAACAAAATAATATTGAAAAATTAACTAATTTTCTAAACTGAAGTGAGAGATTTCCTGAAATAAATTTCGACTTGATTCTTGAATCCATTTTTTAATCTGTAGTTTGAAAGATAACAATGACTTGTTCATTTTTATATGATTTGGAATCAATTAACGCTGTAAGTTTTCGATAATTGCATTGCTCTTATAGGACATTTTATATATGAGGGAAATATTCAGTAGGATACTTGTACTTGATAACGTGATGAGCTGCATGCACCACTCTTACTGTTTATGCAGATGAATAATGCCATAAATCTGAAATAAATATTCTCAAGTTGTAATATCTTGAATCTCTTTACGAAAATTTTAACAGTCCTTTTCTTTAGGTCAATTTTTGGAGCTTGAAAAACATACCACTCTATGAACGGTCCAAATCACAATGGTTCCGCAGAAAGAAATCCACGTGTTGAAAATGATGCAAATTGATATGAGAATCCAGGAAAACCAACCAGGTGAGTCATCAATAATGATGATCTGAATATGATAATCTTGTTCAACATGATGATTGCATGCACCACTCTTACTGTTTGTGGGGAAAGACAATGCCATAAGTCTGAAAAATTGCCATGCAACAAGAAAATGAACTGTAAATGTGTTCATATGATATCAAAGCATTTTTTTTCAGGTTGCCGATCTCCAGTGGCCCCAGTGCAGGGTGAAGAAATAACATGCTCTTTGTAAATCACTGTTGATAATAAATGGTAATTGTTATTCATTTTGATGTTATTTCCTTGACAATCCTTAGATAAATCTATTCCTTTTTCTGTCTCCAGACATGAGATGTTTCTTCTAAGATTTTAGTGAAATCAAATTTTGATAGTGAATTTGATAGAGAACAAAACCGTCTGAAGCATAAAATAATTTAATACTCCATTTGGCACAATCATGGAGGTGACAGGAAATTATTGGCAAATAATTTGAATCTAATTTTGTAGTCTTATCATGCCTGCCATTTCAGGTAATATTGTTTCAAGTGATGATATCTTTTATTGAAAGTATGGTTGACTGATGGAATTCAGAAAACTAAAGTTTTTCAATCTGCAGATTTGCAAATTACTCTACCACACTAGCTTGTTTTTGCTCATTTGCCATTTGTTGAACATGAGCATACTAAACTTTCACTTGTGAAATTATTGCACTAACTTTCTGGATTTGTTCTTTGCATCGATTTTTGTCAATTACCTACTGATAGAATTGATTATAAACGGATGATGAACTTTATAAGTGAAGAAATTGGATTTGATGACTATCAATACGGCTTTCAAGAAAATAGTGGGCTCTCAGTACAACAATTGACTTTGTGAGCTACATCTCGGGGGAACTTCATAAAAAAAATTCATGTACTGACAGTATTTGTAGACTTGCGGAAGGCGTTTGATGTTGTGAACCACAAAATATTGTTGAAGAAATTGGAATAAGAGGAAACTTTTTCACATTACTCTCAGCCTACTTCCTAATAGAGAGTAGTATGTTTGTGTGAATGGTCATTTCAGTGATGTCAGTTATTCAAATTGTGGAGTTCCTCGGGGCTCCGTTTTAGGTCCCTTTTTATATACATTGCTAGTAAGGAGGGCGAATCTGATTGGGAAATATTATTCATTTGCAGGTGACACAATATTAATGTATCGATAGATCTAACGGATTTGGAAAGAAATGGTTAGAAAAAATAAACTCTAGATCAATGTAAATAAAACTACCTACATGCTTTTCAAACAAAGAAATATGGGTGAACTGGCTTTACAAGTAAAATTAGGTCAAGACATCATAAATAGAGTGGAAAATACAAAATATTTGGGTTTAATCATTGACGAACACCGGAATTGGAGCAAAAAGAAAATATTGAAGAAAAATTGGTATCGAAAATTGGTGCAATTTATCACTGTAAAGATTATTTGTTCAAATCCACAGCAAAACAAATTTATAATGCATTCTTCTTATCAATTCTTTATTCTGGTCTGGGGCACATGTGGGATAACACTCATGGGTAAAGTACGAAAAATTCAGAACAAAATAGTTGAAGGTTTATTCAATTATAACTTCAGAACGAGCACTGATATTTGTACAAAATGCTTTTTCAAAGATATCGGACATACTGAGAGTAAATTCCTCTTCAAAGTAACCAGAGTCAAGAGTAATTAACAGTTAGTTTTAGTGAGTGATAGACATCTATACAATACTAGAATGCAAAATAGTTATTTAAATTCTGTCAGAACGAATATAGGTTTAAACAGCCCTAGGAGTAAATGCATTGAGACTTTCAACGGATTGTTAGAGTATGTGAAACTTCTCCAAACATACAATAAATGTAAGAAGATCAAATGTGTACATTGGAATGATTAATATGTGATATATTTACACCAAAGAATATCAATATGTGATAAGTATATTTTATTTTATAGTGTAAGTAGTATATATTTTTCTTACTGTTTTATTTGTACCTATGTGGTTGTGATGTATTCCGGACCGGCACTGTAGTTGCCGATTAGGAACCTGCTTGTTCAAATAATTGACTTGCCATATTCTGTTATTATTGTATTTTTTATTGCGAACAGAAACTATTTGAATTAAATTCTTAAAAATGAAAGTTTTCTGCGATAAAAAGCTTCCTGCACTTCTGAAATGTCCGAGGAATGTCGGGCAAATTGAGAAAAAATAGATTTTCATATCACAGGCAACAGCATAGATGGGGGGGTACTAAGTCACGGTAACCCTCCTGGAAGCAAAAGAATAGTATAATTGAGAAGATCTAAGAACAATTATCAAAACAGTTTCATTAATGGAATGTTGAATCATATTGGCTTTGTACAGCCCGTCAATGGGTTTAGAATGACCCCCTTTGCCCTTGATCACATTCAATCGTGGCTCGGGCCAACCGATATTCGCGAGTCGCTACTTAAGCCGTGTTCAGTTTCCCTGTCTGATTTGAAAATGGACAATTAGATGATCTATCTGAAATAGAAGGACTTATGGTTGCACACTATTTTACAAAAAATAGTGATTTGCAGCCGAAATTCGAGTAGTAAAAATGAATAAGTGGGACTTGAGCTACCTGTTTGTTGCCTAACAACTATTTCGGAAATAGAATGTAATTGAACGCATTATTTACAATAAAATTATTTAGATAAGTACCTGAACGTCGAAGCACAAGCTTACCAAACCTTCTAAGCTCTGTTTAACAAATAAATAGTAATGTTTTTATTACCTATTCACTCTTCTTGATATAGCTTTTTGCTCCAAATTGATACAACCTCTGTGTTGGTTCAGCTTACCGTCGACACCTGTAAATTATTCTAATGAAAGAAAGTGGGCATTGACGGGGAGGGTGACAGGGAGTGTCAGAGAGAAGATTTTTTTTCTGAATTGTCAAATTTTCGACCTCCGGGAGAATATCCCTTCAATAGGAGGACCATTGTAGTTTACGTTGTCAATACATTGTGTCTGGAAGCCAGTTTTTCCTTTAGACACATCACCAATTACTCGTAAGATCCCGACCCCAGAGAAATGGCTAGACAGGAGTCTCAAGCCGACCACTTCATTGGCGCCCAACGTGGGGCACCAATGAAGTGGTCGGCTTGAGACTCCTATCTAGCCAGTTTTTCCTTTAGACAGATCACCAATCACTCGTAAGATCCCGACCCCAGATAAATGGCTAGATAGGAGTCTCAAGCCGACCACTTCATTGGCGCCCAACGTGGGGCGCCAATGAAGTGGTCGGCTTGAGACTCCTATCTAGCTAGTTTTTCCTTCAGACACATCACCAATCACTCGTGAGATCCCGACCTCAGTGAAATGGCTAGATAGCAGTCTCAAGCCGACCACTTCAAACCTCAACCTCTTGCTAGCTTTTATCCATTTCATTCACATTCGGATATCCATTGGAACCACAAAAAACAACTCTTTCCGGGCATTGGTGGTGATGCTTTAACATTTTGGAACAACACATGACTTTCTTGTATTTGGATTAGACATTTGAAGATAAAGATAAATAAATCATGTACCGAGTTCCACACTCATCTGAAAATAATACCCGATATTTTGAAACAAATTCGTTCAGGTGACAAAAACAAAAATACGACTCGGAAGTCACGCCACTACAAGGCCTTAGTCGTGCCTACCTCGCTTTTTTTTATATGCAGATTCACACGAAAGGGAACCCCTTTAATGTTCAAGGAACACCGCGTGAATCAAGGTACAGGAGATACGAATTAACATTCACTTTGAATTTTTGTGTTCAGTTCTTTGATTATTTCGTATAACTCTATCTTCTATATTGAATTACTTGTAAAACAAAAAAAAATCATATAGTTCTGCAAATGTCCCACTTTGTCAAAAAATAAATGGTCACGTTACGTATGGAAGAAAAGATGCAGTTTGTGTTGTCAGGTATAAATAATGCAGGGAAAAGATCCGTCGACCCATCTAGATGTTCCTATGGTACATGTTATGCAGTAAATCAAACGAACGTCCTTACCAATAACTTGAATATAATATGAATAAAGATCTCGATCAGTCTCAACAAGATAAGTAGTTCTCAAGAAAGTACTCTAATTACTATCTATTCCAGTATCTGAGGAATCAGAAACCGTATCGAAATATTCCGTTTGTTCGTTAGTTTCAGTTCGTAATCCGTCCTCGGTTTCTTCTGGAAGATCTTGGTTTTCTGTGATTGCTTGAGAGTCCTCCGGGAGTGAACTCATATCTTGGGACGAAACACCTGGATCTACTTCCGCAAAGTCCGTAGTGTTGTTTGAAGAAGAAGTGGTTTCCTCGTCCTCTTCTTCTTCGACTTCAACAGCCATAACGGATGGATGAACACCTGAAAGTGGAACCCTGATTCAATTGGGATATCAAGTGAAGCGATACACCCTCTGGTTGAGTTTCAATCCTTGTCGAAATGTGCAATTTAGAAAGACTTGGTCAGCAGCTATGTTGTTTTGAAATTTCGAATCATGATTACAGGTATATCTAAAATATTTATAAAGTAAAATTTGTTACTGTTAATGGTATAAAACGTAAAAAATCTAAAATCGACAATAGTCGCTTAGCAAATACTAAGGAACAAGGTAGAATACATAACTGTATTAGGGTGGGTACTTCACGACCTGATTGAGAGTCGGTTAAAAGTTAAAATAATCGGTGTTGAGAATGGAAACCACGTCCTGTCATTTGCTTGAGTAAAAGAACAGCCAAAGCACCGATTATTTTAACGGACTGTTAATCAAGTTATAATGTATCTGCCCTTAGAGTACTAAATTGACGTTCTGTAATTTAGAGTGGAGAACTAAAGCTATGTTGGGTGATCAAATTTCGAGTTTTTTCTATATACAAATTTTCATAAATCTCAAATTTTATTAGTGGCCGATGCGAATGAATTTTTTCGATTTCACTTCTTTCATAATAAATAAATCACTTTTATTATTATTTGATATTTCATAATTATATGACAATCTGGCTATAGTGTACTTCAAAATTTGACCACGCCCCTGATGACGTGCAACAGTTTTTAAATTGTATGAAGTTTACATAATAATATTTTTCGCCTTGCCACGACCGACTGGACTAATAGTCGCCACCCCTGGCATAGACATCGCGATACAATTTGGGGCATAGGCGCCGGAACTTCAAAATTACTATGGGGCTCGGTCTTCAAAAATAAACATAAGAATAATATATATATATATAATTCGATTGATTTTGTGAGGTTGCAGTCAAGTTTGTGGGCAGTTACAAAGAGGACTCTTTGTTATTAGTCAAGCTTTCGGTAAATTTATTACCTTCGTCAGGACAACTAAAAATAATACATTCGATGATATTTTGTAAAGATAGAAATATGGAACACTTACTAACGTGAGAATAAAATATAAATTGGTGCAAAACAAACAGACAAAACATTGAAGAATATTGAAGTATATGATTGAAGTATGTCAAATTTTGATGTAATGTTATGTGGGAAAATTCTGAATACCAGGTGATTTTCTTCTATCTTTTTCGTATTCAAGTAGAAACGTATAAATTTGGCTTAAATTACTGAGATCTGTTTTTTTGTTCATAGAATGTTCTTCGTTATTAATATGTGTCATTTCTAAAAATGTTCTTTTGGTTATATTTGTTTCTCTATCCAAAATTTCTGGGTGTTCAAAATCCATCTTGTGATCCTCAATGTTGACGTGTTCACTCAAAGCGCAAGAATTAACGTTTCGTCTACAGTCGCTTTTATGTGAAATAATGCGACTATTTAAGGGTCTAGATGTTTGGCCTATATATGTTTTAGAACAATCCATGCATGAAATTTTGTATACTAAGTTGGATTTTTGTTTGTTCAATATTGGGGTCTTAACTTGGCTATATAATTTAGAGATAGTGGTGACATTTCTTTTGGAAATTATAAAGTTATTATTTCGGAATACATTAATTAATTTTGGTGTTAGTTCTTGAATATAAGGTAATGATTTATAAATGAGAGGTTGTACTGGATCGTTATTTTCACTGAAAATTATTCTATTTACTAAACTTTTTGGATATGAATTTTCAATTAGAATTTTACTTAACATGGATAAGCTCTTGTTTTGTAAACTGGGATGACTGATTCTGATGATTCTGTTCTTTAAAGATTTGATCAAATTTATCTTCATTTTATTTGAATGATAGGAATGGTAGTTAATAAATCTATTACTAGATATAGGTTTTCTATACCATTCTGTGATGATGATATTTTGTTCTGATCTGATCAATTTCATGTCTAAAAATGGAATAGAGTTATTTTTTTCTTCTTCGATGGTGAACTGAATATTTGTATTGAAAGAATTGAATACATTTAAAATTTCTTCCTTACCATCTGAAGGTATCGTCAAAATCAAATCATCGACAAAACGTTTGATAAAAGGAATCTGAAAAGATAATTTTGGAATACATTCATCGAGAAGCTCGTCTAAAACGTAGTTTGATAAAATAGGTGATATTGTTGAACCCATTGGGGTGCCAAATATTTGTTTATAGAATTTATCATTGAATACAAAATAAGTTGAATCAAAGATGAAGTCTAAATTTTTTATGAAAGTAATTTTGTCAAGGTTACAATTTTCTTCAATGATGTTCCAATATTAATGTATACATTGTTTTACCATTTCTAGAGGAAGATTTGTAAAAAGTGAAACAACATCAAGGCTTATCATAACATAATTTTGAGGTAGCTGAAAATTGTTGATAAATAATTTCCAAAAGAAATGTCACCACTATCTCTAAATTATATAGCCAAGTTAAGACCCCAATATTGAACAAACAAAAATCCAACTTAGTATACAAAATTTCATGCATGGATTGTTCTAAAACATATATAGGCCAAACATCTAGACCCTTAAATAGTCGCATTATTTCACATAAAAGCGACTGTAGACGAAACGTTAATTCTTGCGCTTTGAGTGAACACGTCAACATTGAGGATCACAAGATGGATTTTGAACACCCAGAAATTTTGGATAGAGAAACAAATATAACCAAAAGAACATTTTTAGAAATGACACATATTAATAACGAAGAACATTCTATGAACAAAAAAACAGATCTCAGTAATTTAAGCCAAATTTATACGTTTCTACTTGAATACGAAAAAGATAGAAGAAAATCACCTGGTATTCAGAATTTTCCCACATAACATTACATCAAAATTTGACATACTTCAATCATATACTTCAATATTCTTCAATGTTTTGTCTGTTTGTTTTGCACCAATTTATATTTTATTCTCACGTTAGTAAGTGTTCCATATTTCTATCTTCACAAAATATCATCGAATGTATTATTTTTAGTTGTCCTGACGAAGGTAATAAATTTACCGAAAGCTTGACTAATAACAAAGAGTCCTCTTTGTAACTGCCCACAAACTTGACTGCAACCTCACAAAATCAATCGAATTATATATATATATATATATATATATATATATATATATATATATATATATATATAATATTTGATATTAGTATATTATGCAACGATCGTGTAATGATGGTTATTAATATATGAGCATAAACCGGGATACGAAACGAGCCGAAGGTGAGTTTATTCGAGTGTATTAATAACCATTACATGAGAGTTGCATACGCTATTTTATCTACACCCGATAAATAGTGAAGAACTACAAATATTATATTTATATTGCACACAATAATACTAATTTAACGAATTTCTTTGAAAAATTCCACAGAATTGTAATTAATAGCATTACTTTGAGAAATAAAACGATGAGATATGAAAAGAAGATCAAAAATCAAAGAAAAAAAAGATTACTTGAGACCGGATTCGAACCAATGTCTCCTCCAGCTAGAATATTCAATGTCAGCGCCACAGACGGCTCGGCTACGGAGAGCCTGCGGAATTTGATGAAAAAATAAGTGATAAATCATGCATTTGTCAAATGAAAAATTTAATCATTCCAACTATATTTCTGCCGGTGAAGGTGATTCTCCCGTATCGCTGGTATCAGACATTTTGTTATGATTATCAAAGTTTGGCTATATTCTTCAAAAGTTCAATACCTATACCGATTTTGACTTGACAAATGTCAAATGCAGAGCATGCACATCATGCTTGATTGAAAAATAATGGGTTTCTATTGGTTGAAAATCTGTATCGTAATGAAAAATCTGTATCGTAATGGATTTCATTATAAAACGGGTTGTGGGCATATAAGTGTATTATTACAGTACGGGTGTAGATAAAATAATATCAGATATCACATCTTTTTATTTGTGTTGAGGTTGCATATCGTATGGTATGACCACTGTATCGACTGATACAATTATGGAGATGCACGGCGGCTATGCGAGTACGGCTTTGAGTAACAAACTCCGGCGGTTTTGTCACTTACACTGGTGCCAGCGTGATAACAAAAATCTTTATAACCCGACACCACTGAGGCCGATACATAATTTGTTCTAAACGAAATATTTTTGCTATGAAAGCATATTAACAGTTTCGCAAACCAGAACTTCACTATGGGGGCTACGCCCTCATAGCCAATTCTCTATGCGGGCCCGAACCCCCATTGCCCCCATGGTTCCGGCACCCCTGGCTTGCGGTTTTGGAACAACTTGGAACATTCTCCCATTCACTTGACTTCGGTCGAATATTTCGCTGACTTCACTTTCTTTTCGACTCACGAGTTACTCAAGTGTTCACATTAATATTCCAGTTCGAGAACAGGACCTCAACTTGATTGAGCCGATAATATATGCAAATTATTGCTTCTGGAAGTTTCTCCATTATATCCAATTTGAAACTTGTTTTCTCACGTTAATTGATTATCTGTACCACACCACGATCGTATACCTGGAGAATTCATGCATTCAAAAAAACAAAATCGAACTTATGCAGTAGAGATCGATCTGACGAGATGGCCGGAGGAGGTGGATTATGGAGTAAGAAATGTTGTGAAACCGTCTAACTATTGGCTCACCACTCTTCTTGAGACGGTCATGAATAGAATAATCAATGTATTCAATATTTCTTGTTCTGAAAATTAGCTGGCGACAAGAAATGTTAGAGTCGGAGACAATTTTATCAGAAATACTGGTTGTTAAAAAATTATATGTGAAGATTTTTGGGTTTTGAGAACAAATTAATATATTTTTCCATAAACATAGGGTTGAAAAGGTACTAAATGTTTGGTGCATTTGCAGTTTCATCTGTAGGGGAAAACGAGAAACCTCCTTCTACGCGAATTCGCTTAAACAAGTCAGAAAAATGTTTGGCCTGTGTCGGATTCGAACTACCAAATGAGGGTCGGGAATTAAACACATGCGAGTGCAACGAACGTAAACTTTCACGACCGGAGGAAACTGATTCTGGGGTATTTTTCGGGTTTGTTCGCCGTGGTCCGCAGGTTTCTATTCCTGACGTTTCGAATACAGCTGTGGTATGCATTATCAAAGTCTATGAGGTTACGGACGCAGTGTTCTCGTTCTCACTGCACATACTACTTCGTTCACGTTTTGCTCCGCTTTATATTTGCTTTCGTGTCGGACGTTTTGTGCGTCGGGGATGGGCGTGGCCTGTTTTCTATCAACTGGTTTTGGTATAACTGTGGTTCGGTCCACATTGGAACCACCAAAAAAGCATCAAGACACGGCTCTCCGAACATAAGTGAAATTGTCGCCCAAGACAGACAGATAAGTCGGCAGTGGCAGAACACGCACTCGGAAAGGCAATCACGTAATTGCTTTTGACTAAATTCAAGTGATCGACAGGACTCTGATTACACAGACAGGCAAGATGAATAAAAACCCTGGTGTGTTGACTAATACCTGATAGATTGTAAGCAAATTTTCTCGACCCCCAAATGCGCCTACACTAGGAAGCAACGGGCAATAAAAACACAAATTTTCTCGACTTTTCGCTTTCTTGATTTTGATCAATTTTAACTGAAGAGATGCCTTCGAGAGTTTGCCAGCAGAGGTGCACCTTACGTGATTTTAATTTAATCTGTGATGCCATGATATCCGTCTGCTCGACGGCCATTCGATTATTTATAGATTTATAGGTTATGTTTATTTCATGGTCTCGTGTTTGGCATACAATTTCTTGCTTTCCCGCGAAATGCTAGAAATTATGTAGTAATCATATTTTGACTGATTATTGTATTCCTTTTGCTTTCAATTTCATGAAAAATAAATTAAAAATTCAGTGATTGTGATGTGATTTTAAATCTTCCGAAACAATAGTTGTGAGTGAAACTGGAAAGTATTGATATCTTATCTTTCTACTTTCTGAGGAACCGAAGATAGGTAAGTATTATTTCTTCATAGTGTAAAAAAATGCAATTTTAATGTGATTACGAGCCGATGATATGAGGGATAAGTAATACCTACACGTTACACGAGCGTTGTGCGTTTTATTTTAAGCTTTGTAAATCGGTTCATAATAAATCTATCTATCACTATAAAATGAAACAAATACAAGAACAGCAACGATAAACACTTTAAAAGAATATAAATAAGAAAAACGTGAAAAGAAACAAGAACTAGGTACAACATTTTGAATATTGAAGAAACTTTCAAATGCATTCAAATTCGCATCGAACTGTCAAACATTTCAAAAAAATTAATAGCTTTTTATAAGACGAACTTGACCTTACGTATTTTGTATACTGATAATTTTATTGGTGAACGAAATATCCTGCAAGACTTTATCTAATGAGACCGCCGGTATCGAAAATCACTCGTAAGCTGCCGCCTCAATGAAAATGTACCCTTAGAAAATCGCATTTGTATCACCACCCCAAAACCACCTACCGTCAAAAATTTAAGTTTACTCTTCGATTTCACAGGTCGAGAGGAATTGGCTAAACAAAAGCATATCGGTCAACGCATCAGGGTTTTTATTCATCTTGCAGACAGGCAATAGAGATACACAAACATAAAGACAGTTTCAACCAAAAAGAAGACATGAACATGAATGAAGTCTGGTTACCTGCACTAAAGAATACCTGACTAAACCAGTTAATAAAAAAGAAGCTCCCCCATCTCCGACACATATATCGTCCGACACCAAAGCAGATATAAAGCGGATCAAAACGTTAACGAAGTAGTTTGTGCTGTGAGAACGAGAACATTGGGTCCATTACCTCATAGACTTTCATAATCCCTACTACAGCTGTAGGCGAAACGTCAGGAGTAAAAACCTCTGCACCACGGTAAACGAAAAACAAACCAACCGATATATCTGTGAACTAAATATCTGAACATTGGTTAGTCGGATCTGAAAATTTCGTCAAGATTTCGATTCGGTTTCGAAATATTTCTCTTGATATCTTATTGCATCGTTTAGCATATTACCCAGCCCGTCTCCCTGACAATAGTAATGTGGCTCGTCTGAAGTTGTTGACGTGTTCGATCCATCTTGTTGAGCAGCTGGCGTCCCAAATATCTGCAATAACCATTGCGGAAAACCATTTTCAACGGGCATAACTACAAAACATTAAAATTGATGAGATTGGATATTTTTTTCGAATTGCTCTATCGAAGAACGTGTTCAAGTTGTGAATTAATTATTTCTTGATAATTTAATTTTGTTGCTTCTGTGATATCAGAAACTCGGGTTCACTGTACAGAATAGATGCATTGTGTCTCGGTAAAAAATTTTCAAGGTCTCAGATATGATTGAAATTGATGAAAGTATTGTGGTACACATCATTTATCGACTCAGTAGTGGTATAATCGGATTGTAGAGTTTCTAATACGGAAATTTCGTCTTGAGGATCTGTTAATTATAAGGATGAAATAGTTTCCAAATTCTAAGAATTGTTTTTTTGTTTTTTTTTTTAATCACGATTTACATCCCAAGAAACATATACATGCTTATAGTAGGGAAAATTAAACTGATGTCATACAAGTAAAGTAGAATAGAAAGCGAAGAATACAAGAAAATGAGTAATGAAATCAGATCTTCAACTGGCAATAAAAAAAATTATGACAATAAATGTTTCTTGAAATTATTTTTGAAACGAAATTTTCCATATTCCTTTAATGAATTCGGTAGATCATTGTATAGTTGAATTCCATTGTGATAAATTAAGCTCTGTTTGGTGGAATTGGTTGAGCTGTACTTCCTTTTCGTTGTTGAAAAAAGTTTTTCTACAACTATTGAGATGCAACAAAGGTGTTGCCCCAAATTCACATTTGAACACAAGACTCGAAATATAAGAATGTTTCTCAATAAAAATCAGTATTGCTGTTCATATTGATAGCACTAGGAAATATATTGTAACGAAATAGAAATTTATCTAACGCCGCCGCTGAGCATGATAAAAACACAATTCCATGAAATGATCTCTACCTGGATCGACCGGAGGATCACGTCAAGGCGTTAATGGAATATGCAGTGCAGCAGTTGTATTATTATAGGGAGTTGATAAAAATAGTTTAGTGTTGTTCACAGAATTATTTGAAGAACGAACCCAGAAATATTGTAACAATATATACGCAATTGAAAATAATTTCGACGAATATACCTAGACATTGATCCAGCCGGTGACCTAACCACCCGAAAGCACTAATACAGCCGATTGCACCGACTTTTTCTTACGAGACCATTAACGAAGGTACTCTTACGATAGGTGAGAGTTCATTAATGGGTGTTTAACAATCTCTTAAACTACGTTGCAATCGCTGCAGTGTGTTAAATTACCCTTAAAGGACCATTAGCAAAATGCTCCCATAAGAAAAAGTTGGTGCAATCGGCTATTGAGATAGTAATGATTGTTACATGATTATTTTTTTTGGAGAGAACAAAGTTACGAAAAAGTGTTCGTTAGCTTTTCTTACTTGAATCAATATAAAAGAAAGACAAAACTTCTTTTGAAGAGGTGAGATCAAAAAAATTACAAACTCTCTCCGTCGATATGAGTTTATCATTGATAGATGTTCGATTCATTGTCAAAAATTATAAGAGTTTCATAAACAACCAGTCTCCCGCCAATACGACGCGACGGGTGCTGTATCACATTGATATCACTTTTTCTTGCTGAATTCGATCTACTAAGCACATGGAACTTGAATGGAAAGAAGCATTAATATGATAGGTATTTCTCAACAAGTAATGGGAAAATAGATAGTTTGCAATGATATACCATTTACCAGAATAACAATCCAATGTCAAATGGAAAATGATTTGAAACAAATATTTGTTTGGCTAAATATTCATAAACTTACTTTAAATTTCGAAAAATCATCTTTCTTATGTTCATTGATAAAAAACCAATTTTATCACAATCGAAATTTTTATTGCTAGGACAACAAAAAATTAACAGGTCATATAATATAAAATTTTTAGGTCTGAATATTGATGAGAATATTTCGTGGGATATTCATATTGATCTGATCCGAAAAAAATATCACCAGTCATTGGAATTTTGTACAAGATAAGTAGCTATATACCTTTGAAATATCTAAAATTAATTTATTTTTCACTTATTTATTCGAAATTACAATATTTAATCAGCATATATGGGGTACTGCATCGAATAGCATTCTGTAACCACTGAAGTCTTTACAGAATAAAGCGATTAAATGCATTTTTCATTTACCTTATTTGGAACCAACAAGGAATATTTATAAAACAAATCGTCTCCTCGACATCAATTCTATTTATAAACTGAAAATATGTAATATTTTGCATTCTATTGTGACTAATAAGAAACATTCTATTATGAAATTTTTTAAATCTAACAGTGTACATAACCACAAAACGAGGCAGTTCAATAATTTGTTAACAAAAAATCTCAGGACGGAATTTTCCAGAAAATCTATTTTCTATAAAGGTGTTATCACACATAATGGATTACCCACTGGAATAAAATGTTTTTCTCAAATGAACAAATTCAAATTTGCTATGAAGCGTTATCTGTTAGAATGAATTTTATTGAAAAATTATTTCATTTTTTTATTTTCGAGTAATAAACAATTCTGATTGAGCTTTTTAATAAATGTATTATATAAATATTCCCTATTTATAAACTGTAGTTTCCCGGGAATAAATAACTGTTATTATTATTATTATTAATTCAATCTCAAATCATAGACAAGCTTGTTCCGTTCAGAAACAACCATTTTATGAACTCTGGAGAAGGAAATCCTTCGTGTGGTTGGCATACAAACTGGGGAACGTAAAGTGACATGTGATGTGATTCAAAGCCTGTTGCGCCATATAGGCAGGAGGAGTATCTGTTTTAGATAGTTTCTTCATTTTCGCGCATGAATCAAATGTCTACGAATGATATGCGCATGAATAGAAAGTGATAGTTAATTATATGATGTTGCTTGTTCTACAAAAGTTTTGTATTTCTTTACTTTATCGATTCGGAAAATAAGTCAAAAAATACTTCCTCAAAATAAGTCATTTTCGATACAGCAACACATTCAGAAATTTTTATTTTTAATTTTTTTTTGCAATTTTCTCTACATTTTCTTCAGTTCTGTTTTATTCGCCATGAGGAGAAAATGCAAGGTAATTTCCTCTGAAGAAAGAATCGACCACAATGCAGATATTCTTCCAAGGAGTGAACTATAATGACGTGACTAATCCGAACCTTGTTGATCTATATCTATAACATTCGCTATCGGACGAATTCCGACGAGAACGATGTTATTTCCCACTTCCAGGATGTCCACGGCTTCTTGCACCGGAGGCGGTATTTCGAAATCTTCGAGCAAATCTTGTACCGAGTTCGGATCGAACAGCGCCTCTCTGCTGGCTCGAGAGACTTGAATTTCTAGCTGTTGTTGCGGCGTTCCGGCGCTTTCTTCGTTAGATTGTTCAGCGAAAGGTATAGGAGGATCTTCTAGCACAAGGAGATTCTCGACATTTTCTTCATTCGATTCCAAATTAGTTTTTGCCGCATCATTTCCAAGATCTCTCGAGGGAGTATAAAAGTTACCTTCAATACATACAGATTAGGAATAAATCCCAGATAGTTTAGAATGTCCCATGGACATCCAATTCAAGTCCGTTTCAGATCCGAATATCTTTACACTCGAAATGGATATTTGCAATGATTTCCGTCAGAGGATATTCTTTGGTATATATTCTATATTTATCCATTAGACACTCCAACTAGTCGCATTTTGCGGTTTTATTCCTGATAGCTCAAGTATATCCATCGGATGTCTGATGGAGATACATACTGGATATCCAGAGAATGTCTTTTAACCCTTGAATTTTATTGATGTTCAATGGATATCCAAGGGATATTCGAGGATATCTATCAAAAATCCCTTGCGGAAAATCTATAAGCCACATACCTTTCCTATTGATTCTTAGTTATTAGTTTTTGACTAGTGTGTTAATACACGTAAGTCCGGTTTTTTAATTTGCCTTAGGTCAATGATTTTTTCTATTTTTTGCGTTTTTCCTAGATGTCCTATAGATTTTCATGAGATATATTTTGTGTAAGAATAGAAAGTCTCTTTATATCCATATACTATCGAAATTATCAATCGGATGTCCAGAGGATATCCTTGTGCTATCTCGGACAGAAATTTTTTCGACATGGACATTAACAAATGATCCATTTGAGACAAAAATATTTGTAACACATATCGTTTGAAAAAAGTTCAATAGAAATGACAGGGTTTGAGCAAAAGCAGATCCAAATTGATGTGGAAATATCTGAATTTGTTTTGTGAAAGAACATGTTTTTTAGCTCACTACAACTGTCACTGTAATCTTAAAAAGGATTAATGAAAAAAACTCAGGTTCTGGTGCAGATGTATACAACCCTGGACAGAGATATCAACCTGGCTCGGGACCTGTGCGACCGTATTTCAGCCACAAAGTCATGCGATCAATTTATGTGTGGAAAGGTGTTATACGTGAAAGAATATAGAGCAAGAGCCTGCAACGGCCGAGCCTTCGTTATTTCATAAAAGCTAAAAGTTTCTATGCACATGTCCCTGAAACAGGTGAGAACGATCAGTGACTATGGAGTTTGGAGAATGGTTAATGTCACCTGAGTCATCATATAAAGACTTGGTCTGTTCGAAGATTCGACGCCCGCCTCTGTTTGGAAGATCAACAAACACCAGAGCATACAGTTTGTTCTCGGCCCGCCCATTCTGAAACAGGCATTTGATATTTCTCTCGCCTTCGGGCTTTGAAGATCATTCATCAAATAAACTAATTGGCTTAGTTGAGAAACTAGATCTGTCAAAGCTTCGCGAGATACAGTGGAGGATAGGATAGACCAACCAACCTTGAATTTGAATCAACATTCTGGAAGATGGACCAGAAGGTAAATCAACAATGAGAGTGGAAGAAGCAAGTGAGAAAATACACGAATGACTTGATTTATATTTGATGTTTGTGTTTAATAAACCCTACAAAATACAAATAAAACAGACCACTGAGGCGGATGCTGCAAATGCAATACGCATATACACAGACGGCTCAAAAACCAAGGAAGGATCAGGATGTGGAGTTTACTCTAGATCACAGCCTAAAGATTAAGTGGGGAATGGGAAAAAATACCAGCGTGGTTCAAACAGTACTGGCTGGTATCTCAATCGCCACAAAAGAGCTAACCAGAAAAGGAATTTCTGGCAAAAACATAATAATCTACACTGATAGTAGACAAGCCCTACTAACCTTGAATAGACAACGTATTATCTCAGGGTTAGCACTAAAGTGCCACCAAGATTAAGCTAACGCCTCGGTAGATAATAATATCGTACTAAGGTGGGTGAAAGGGCACGACAGGAGCAAAGGTAACCGCATTGCTGACTCTCTGGCCAGGATGGCGGCTGGACTGAAAATTATGGGACCAGGTGACACCCATGGCTTTACGATTTCGACAACTGCGGAACTAACCAAACGTTACACCCATACTCGATCCCTTAAGAGATGGGATGAAACCAAAGGATGCAGTTTTGCCAGGATCACCCTGGGCGACCCTGAGAAGCTGGATCCAAATAAATATTTGGCGATGACCAGAAAGAACCTACGATTAACAGTGGGATTTCTGACTGGACACTGTCAACTAAGGAAACACCTCCATATTATGGGGCTAGTGGACACACCTCTATGCAGGATGTGTGAACAGGAAGATGAAACTGTCAGGCATGTCTTATGTGAATGTCTGGAGCTATCGTCGATAAGAGAGTGTGTGTTCGGTGAGTCTTGGCCTACACCTGCCGATATTAAGGAGATGTCCCCTGGTGACCTGTCCTCCTTCCTGGATAAGGCAGGATGGACAATGTCCTAGGAGGGCGACTCCTTGGGAGGAAGTACAATGGGCCATATTGTGGCTTAAGTGCTGTGTGTCTATACTCACCCTCCCTACTCTACAGATACAGAGATGCAGATTATATTTGAATCACTTCATTAGCAGAGGCAAGCTTGGGAAATGGGACAAACTATGATTATTTACCTTCACGATTTGTACTGATATCGATCTCGTCAAGTTCCATTGCTGAAGTTGGTTCTTGTACCCCAGCCACAGGCACTAGAGCCAACTCCGGCTCGATGTTGAACTCGATAACGTCGTCCTTAGTCTTTTCGACCCCCACGATATCCAACTTGTTCAACGTGTTTTGTACGATGCAATTGGTGATCGATTTGATATCGTCCATGGGGCCTTCGTCTTCGACGTCCGTGAACGAACCGCCTTTTTTGCTTCTCCTCTTTTTCTTCGACATCGCGTTCGAAGGTCCCGGCGAATTATCTCTGTCTCTATCTCTCGTAACCGGCCTTCGGACGACGTGAGCCTGAGGACTCAAAAAGTGGTTGAAAAACGCCCGACCCGGCGCTATATTACTGAACTTATCCAGCTCGTTGACTCTGTTTGGATCTATTTTCATTCTCTGATGAGACGACGTGGTTAATGGCACGAATACGGCTTTCTCCAAACCGACTAACTTCTTCAAATGGACTTTGTTGTCTTCACTCGATAATTTTGGGGTGGTCGAGGTTTCTTCGAAAAAATCAATTTCTTCCGAGTTATCTGGTGAACACTGTGGCAATGCGGTGGATGATTTTTGGTATTCGGAGTGCAATAGCAAAGAATTGTTTTCGTCGTTTTCTATATCAGGGAAAAGCTTGCTCCGATCTTCCGGTTGAGTTATATCTGACGATGATGGTTCTACAAACGAAATTTGAAAATACGAAGCAGAATTGAAGTGTAAATCTTTGTTTAAATATAGAAAAGCTCTCGGAAAGTATGCAAAGGAAAAATTAGTTCTCGTTGGATTCATCATAATTTATTGATAATATAGTTGTTCAGTAGGTATTTTGTCTTTGAGTCATTTATGTTTTTATTTCAATTATCTCGGAAATGAACAAACAGTTACGATAAAACTCAATATAGGATGGAGGCGAGTTTTCCTTCTCTCACTTACATATACAGAGGCAAGAAATGTAGAGTTACGCTTGCCTTCATCAACAGTGTGGAAATTAAAAAAAAATCTAGAGTATCTGTCTCAAATAACTTATGAATGGTACATCATTATAAAGAGTCATAATTTTGTTTCATATACCAGTATCAATGATCTTTTTTTGCGCTTTTGTGCACAAAATATTATTGTGGAATGTTAGAATATTATTTTAGTTAAAACTCTGTTTTATATAAGCAATCATTCACCTACTCTATATTTTTGATGGGTTTATATTTGCTATGTATCGTATACTGACAACTACATGGAGAAAAGAACAGTTCACTCAAAACTGTCTCATGTGGTTTTCCTCAAGGATCCATTGTAGGACCGGTTCTTTTTCTCGTGTATGTGAATTCTCTCTCCAATTTAGATTTGAAAGGAAAAATCAAAATGTTCGCAGACGATACATCAGTAATATGTTGATATGTTAAAAGATCTCCAAAAAATATAATCTTGGTTGATAAGTCACAAACTATCGTTGAATTTCGAGAAATCTTCATTTATGTTTATCTCTGAAAAATCGACTTCATCACAATCTGACATCCCATCATAATAGATAATAAAATCATCAAATATTCTTCTATTGTGAGATTTCTGGGCATATACATAGATGAACATTTGACATGGAATAAACATCTGGAAATTCTGAGAAAACAGATCTCTCCAATTATAGGAGTATTTTTTAAATTGCGAAATTTCCTGCCTTTGAAATATTTGAAATTAATTTATTTTTCTCTGGTATATTTTAGATTTCAATACCTAATTCCGGATTGGGGATCAGCAACAAAAACCTTATTGAGACCTCTGAAAGCTTTACAAAATAAATTAATTAAATGTATGTATAAATTTGATTATAGAGATTATTTTATTTTCATTATTAACTTTTTTTTAATTTTTGTGAAAAGTCTGATTTCATTATCTTACTTTTTTTCTCTATTTATTCGATTCATTATTTATTTGTTTCTAATTTTCACTTTTATAAACTTATAAGTTTCTTGGGTAATAAACATCATTCATTCATTATATAAACCGCATGGTCTTTTGAATATTCAATCTGCTTTTCAATTAAAAATTTGTTGTTTTATACATTCAGTTAGAAAAAAAAAATCAAACATTCAACTATGAACTTTAGTGAAATTAATACAATTCATGATCGTAACGAGACAAACCAAACAATTAATTGTTGAACCTCATCGTTCTAAATTTGGAGGGAAATCAATTCATCATTTAGGTGTTGAAATTTACAATAATCTTCCAGAAAGACTGAAAATGAATTCAAAAACAACAAAATTCAAATCTGAATTGAAAAAAATGTTTGCTCTCTAGTTGAAATTCTGATCTCCATACATAATTACAATTTTTTATTTACACAACTTTCTCACATAATATAACTATTAATTTGTGTTGTACACTGTTTTATTTTGTGAACAAATAATTTAGGTGATTATTATCGATTTTTATCCCTGTTATAAACTCTGTAGTTTCTTGGGATTTATAAAGATTATTATTATTATCATTTATGTTCACACTCATGATATAGTTAGACAAGATCAGTATGTTTCAAAAAATCAATGGAATAGGCGAATACTTTTCTTCAAAAACTAACCTAAGTAGATTTCTAAATCACCCACAAAAATGTCAGTCCTTGTTACTTGTAATGAAGCCATCAATCTTTACCTTCGATATTTCTATCATTTTCGATTGCAGTGAGAAAGTTGTCTTCTGATATCATTTGGCTAGATTCAATGCTCAATTCTGAATCGTCGACGTCTGAAAGAGCTTTTTCTTCTTGATCATTCAACGTATTGAAGACATTTTCTACGACACTATTTCTGATTGATGCGATAGCTTCCATCTTCCCCGAAGACGAAACTTTCAAAATTGGTTTCTTGGCTTGTATGACAGCACTTGCAACAGTCGAGGGCCCCGGTGATGGTATCCCATCCATCGCGTTTGCGTCGTTTAACCTTTCAGCCATGGGATTCAGGAAATTATTCATGAATGTTCGGGCTGGTCGAATCTCGCCTGAAGACCCAAATGTTTTTTCCTCGACCAATTTTTTTATTCGAACCTTAGCATTTTTAGATGGTAGGCTCAAGGTACTTATGTTCTCGTCAAATGAGCTTTCTTGTTTGTTTGAACCACAAGAATGTTTTTGATGATTTGAGTCAGGTGAATCGGTCCGTTTATCTACATCACTTGAAAGTCCATTTTGATCGACAGGCGTTCTCACTCCAGAAGATAAGAGCTCTATAAACGGAATCATCACATTATAGAATTATTTATAGAAAAATTATTTATTTCTCTTTAGTTTGTTCTAGAATACACTATTTTATCTCGATTTGGGGAACTGCCAATAATTCGAATATAAAGCCACTTCAAACTCTTCAAATTAAAATTCTGAAATGCATATTCAATCTAGATTAGATCATAAAGAACCAACTGTTAACCTTTAGGACTTCTAGACATTATCTCCATTTTAAAATTCAGAACATTCATTCATCTTCTAAAAAAAAAACATCAAGCATTTAAAGCAAAAACTGAGCTCGAATGGTCACGATCATTCAACAAGAAGAGCAAATGATTTTTCTTTGGCAAAATTCAAAACAAACTTCTACAAAAAATCTATTTTATACCAAGGCATCATCTGCTATACAGCTTACCAAAATCACTGAAAGTCACCAAAAATGTGTTTTCATTCAAGAAAAAAAACTGAAAAAGTGTTTGCTATCATGATATTTGTTTCATGTTACATATTTCAGTGCCATTTCATTTCACCTGTTAGTAAGAGTGTGCATTGGTGTTTATGTGTGCGCGCCTCATGCATAGGTGTGTTCATTAGTTTTTGGTACAAATCCTTTTTTGCGAACTGCATGAATTTGGTGTTGGTGTATCAAATATAAACTCGCGATTAGGATATGTGTTTTTTGAAATTAATCATTTTATTGCAATTATAACATACGATGTTCTCCGAAAAAAGCAAATCAATTATGGTTCATCGAAGATACACAACTTATTACTCTACCAAAAACTCAAAATTGTGAAATAAATCGAGACAAGTTTTTGTATTGGTATTGTCACGAATCTCCTAGCGATCTCCTAGCGCTGGCCCTGACGAGATCGTAAATGAGGGATCGTGTTGTAGCGAACGTCATTTTCCAGGAACCCGTAAAACGTATGTGGAGAATTCGCGAAGATTCTTCATAGGCGTACGCAGGTATATATACGGGAGAACTTCGTCGCGAGAAGGGCTAGTTATTCGAAGTTCGTATTCAGAGCTAAGTGGAGCTAAGTGCAGGAAGCTTTGTTATTGCTAAGTGCAAGTAGTCGAAGGGCAGAATTTTTAGTACAATGAGTTTTAGTACTGAGCATTGGAAAGTTATCGGGGCGATTCAAGTGATTGTGTTGTATTGTATTGTGATAGAGAGTTATAATAAAAGAAGTTTAGTGTTGTTTGGAGTTTCAATAAACGAACCCAAGTATTATCGTAACAGTGGTGTAAGAATTGAGATTTTCCAAGGGAATATCGTAACAGTGGTGTCAGAAGTGGGATTTCGCAAGGATATATCGTAACAGTATGATATTCAATCAGACAATGCTCAATATGGAAGCCTGTTTTTGATGATAATAGCAAATACGTCATGGAGGAAAATGAGAATTATAATTAAAATCTTTGAATTGAAATGAATTGGATTGGATTAATGAAATTATAAACAGATTATGAAAAGAGTTGTAGGTAGGTACAATGTGATATATAATACACATTTATCCGATATTTTGGTTTGGATCATATTTCAAAGATCATGGGACTTTATCCTGTCGGACATGAAACCGCGACAAAGAACCTATGGACATATTTCCTACAAACAAAAAAGAAAGCGCAATATGTCATTTTCGGAACTTCAAAGGGCCATAATTATATCCGGCGGAAGAATTTATGTCAGTCGGGGTAGAGACCGAATACCATTTCGGCATTATCGTCATAAACAACGATCCTAGTTGATAATATAGCTTATTGATGTGTGAATCTGATATTTTTCTCTTAGATGATTCCTAGAAATGTTGTTCCTTTGTTATTTTTCAGCCGATAATCATCTATATGAATTTTTATACTCGCTGGGTCTATTAATATTGTTTCTGTTTCGAATAGTATAAACACAGTTTTTTCATAAGTTATCGTAGGCCATTTCCTGCAGCCCGGATTTTGAAATCATTTATAGGAAATATATTGTACTGAGTGAGCTTTGGCAGTACCTAGTACCTTCATTAAATGATAGTGTGATATCCCGGGTGGTAGCTGGTTGTCATCGAGTCAAGTGGTCTTTAGATGTTAAGAACTCAGGCTCTACATGTAAAAGTAATGAATCGTGCTTTCATTGTGGAATAAAGAAGCTTCAAAGTGAAACTGCATGATTTTATTGAATATAAAACAAGGCAATATGGAAGATAGTAAACACTATATGTTGAGTATTACTACTTTTCTTCGGGTTCGAAGGCCGTCGTTCTTTGGAATTTCTTCCTGACGTTTCGCTAGCGCGAGTGGCTAGCTTCTTCAGAGGCTCACTTATCTTTCATCTATTATTCCGATGAACATAACAGCTACAAGTGTTAATCAGTTCAGGGTATCATCGATCGAGCATGTCTTTCAGTTTTCTTCTGTAACCCAGGTGTGTTCAGTAATGAAGCTTTTATCGTTCAAAGTCGCCATCAGTATAATAATAATTTATTATTTTTAAAATAATTGTACCTAGTACAGTTAGTCTATTAACGTTTCTTTTCTATTTAGAGAAATATATATTCAATTTTGAACTGCAATTCATTTCCATTCCAGACAACTCGTGAAATGTTTCATAACTGAATTTATTTGAAGATTACTTACATATTGGCACTCATCACTTTCAGAGGCCCATCGGCTGAAAAGAATTTAAAAAAACTCATTTTTCAACTGGTGGATCAGTACTTCTTTTTATTTTCTCAAAAACAAGGAATGAACTATTTTCCACAACATCTTGAATGAATATATCTCACTGTGAATTCACTTATAAATTTCGTACGAAAAAAAACCCTATCGAAGATGCATTCGACATATACTATTACTGTAGGCTAACTAATTTCTTAGAGTCAAATAATCTACTGTCAAATTTCCAACACGGGTTTAGAAAGAATAAATCAACCACAACAGCAATAAGTGAACCAACCTCGTTCATATATGATGCTCTAAATGAAAAAAAAAACTCCTCTCGCGATTTATTTTGATCTAAGTCGAGCATTCGATATGGTAGATCACAAATTACTGCTAGATAAATTGAAAAGATTAGGAGTAAGGGGGTAAGAAATAATTGGTTATCCTCTTGTCTAGATGGCAGATGCCAAAGAGTAGTAGTTGACAATAAAAAAATCGAATATTCAATACATCAAACAAGGAATTCCTCAGGGATCCGTACTTGGACTACTATTATTTATTGTTTTCATGAATGATCTCAGCAACTCGGGAATTGAGACTGATCTCCAAATAGTCTATGCTGATGACACAAATTTTTGTATCAAAAACTCTTCAAGTGAAGAGAATATCACCAAAGCTAACTATAACGCTCGAGTATTTCAGGACTACTGTTATAACAATGGATTATCTGTCAATGTCGACGAAACCTGTTTTATGGCTTTTTTTCCAAAAAACATTGTGCGTGATTCCAGTATGCTTGTACGAATGAATCATAAATCAATTCAGCAAACCAGCTCAACCAAATTTTTGGGTATTATAGTCGATCATGAGATGACTTGGAAAGATCACATTCATTGTATGACTAGTAAATAAAGCTCTTAGTATAACTACTTTTCTTTGGGCTTGAAGACCGTCGTTCTTTGGAATTTCTTCCTAACGTTTCGCTGGCGCGAGTGGCCAGCTTCTTCAGAGGCTTACTCATTTCCGAGGACTAAACGTTTCGATTTCTTAAGGTGTATTTATATTGATGCAGGTAGTCTGGAGTGTTGATTACTTCTGTCAGGTTCGTGGAATAATCATCTTTATTATACGCCGCACTACCTGTTATGATTTCATTAGTTATTCTTGACTTCCTCGGATTTGGATTCCAAATTATGTTTAGACTCAACGCTTCTTCTTATCTGTTGAAATTGTCCGTATGTTTTTGGATCGAAAAAAGGAAATTTTAATTTTTGAACAAATATATTTAATATCCTATTTATTCCATTTTTATTGTGTATGTGTCACCTTTATGTGATTTTTTGTTAGCTTAGCTGTAGTTTTTGACTAGTCCGATGGATGTACACCTGTTTTGGTAATTATAAGCAGATGTTAAATTTTAGTGGTGAATAAAGATTTTGTATTTGTCATCACCTAGTCGTGGTTGCGTGGTGAGGGCAATGCCAGTGGAAGCCAAGCCACTGGTAGGGTCTCCAATGACGTAAGGGTCGAGGGAGAGAAGACAGAGTCTCGGTAATGTAAAGGTAAGCACCTCGGAAGACCTGGGTTCAATTCACCGCCGGAGCATTTCGCCTCTTTTTTCCGAATTTTAATCATCATCATTTCACTATAAAACTCGAAGCGAGAATTTGAGTTTGAAGAAGATAGAATGAGGGGTAAGGAGCTTCTGAGGAATGTGTATGTAGCGATCTCTTTTCGGTGCAATAAAGAAGTCTGAACAATATACCCTTTTTCTTAACTTTAAAAAGTCTAAATTTCCGAACGAAGGGAGAGCGCCGTGCAAAAACTTCCGTATCGTTTTTAGCTGCTCCAAATATGTAATGTTTGACCAAACATTTTATTCGATAAACGAATCTTTACCCCAAATTGAATGTAGTTTCACTTGCCTGTACTGCTACTAAAGTTTTCGTCGGAATTCTCCTTAACATATGGTTCATCCCAATCCTCCCAATCTAAAAGAGATTCTTCGTTAGGCTGGTACATCGGATAATCATCATCGTAACCTGAAGCTCCTGAACTGCTAGAATATTCTTCCATAACAGGTTCATATATGACGCACGTTTCTAGTTGGCCCGTCTCTTGGAAAATGCATTCTTCGATTTTGTAATCGTATTTGGTGAGGAGTTTGCTGAAAAATGAAATGTTACATTGAACTGGAATTTATGGTATTGTTGGTGACTGTAGTGACAGAAGTGCTAATGACAATGTCAGTCAAGATGAAAAATGAGTCGTTTTTCTGTTGGAGAATCAGAAATGAGTGTGATTTAACCTTGCGAAATACGATACACTATACAGGGCACACCGCGCTAGGATGTATTATGTAAGAGTTACATAATTTTCCGTACATATATTGAATTTTTCAAATATTTGAAATAATACTGTAAATTATTGTTTTAAAGTTATTATTTCGTGGAGCATAAATCTTTTCGTAGTTTTCTGGGTTTCTAACCTACCAAAATGAACTGTTTTTTTAAATTAACGCAGCAAATTGTCGAGTAAACAGAAGTCTGCCTGACTATATGTCAGAAACACAAAAAAATACGAAGAAACTATAAAGTATTTTGGTAAAGTTCTATTACTCCGCCGCCAAGCGTTAGAAAAAATGTTTTTTTAGAACTCAAATATTTCGGTCACTTGAATAAAAAATTTAAATGAATAGTTTGGTGGTCACTACTAGTTTCTGAGATAAAGCCCCCCAAATACAGGAAAAATGGGGTTGACACACGGAATTGGCTGGAAAACGAAGATATGCGTCAAACCCGTTTTCCCTTCTTCGCACACGGTCGCCATCTTGAAATTTTCATCTGTCAATTTTACTCCAAAACATAGTAATCATGTATAAATTCTGTTATCCCAAGGTTCATTTTTTTGAATTGACCCGTTCAAGAAATAATTGGGGGTAGGCATCAAAGAAAGCTAGGTATAATAAAATAGTTTATAATAATTTTTTTGGTGATTACAAATATTTTCGGAACATTTTGTGGGTGATGGAATTTCAAAAATGACCTTTTTTATTTAATTAGATGACGCGAGTAGCTATAGTGCCATACTATCAGTCTTTTAATAAGCTTTCCAATGAATTAAAAGAATACTTAGTAGGCTGGCCGTTCGGAGAACAAAGTGAGGCAAACTCGACTCTTGAGTAGGGTTCATGTTGGAACAAAAACATAATATTCATATAAATATTGAAGTTTGCAAATCTCAGGAAGCATTGTTACAACTCCTTCGAGAAATTATTTCTTGACTTTCTTCTCCGAATCAAAAATCAGAAATGACAACTTCTGAGGAAGTAAAATAATGAAAATACAAGCACTCTCTATGTTGATAGGTACGGGTATATCATTCGAAGACGCTTGATTCATTCACGAAAAAAGAAGACTGTCCACCCAAAACAATATTCTGCTGAATGGTAATGGTTTGGACTTCCATTGTCTATATTATTAACTCTATTGAAATATGTTGCTAAGAACGAGAGTATAAAAATACAAATCAAGTGAAAAAATCAAATCAATATCAAATTTTTGGTCAATAATGAAACTAAGGATTGATTGATCAAAGAAAAATAATGTTGTTACGAAAAAAAATCGAGATATCGAATATTCGAAATTTGATACCTCAATTTTCTAGTCACAATATTATTTCATTTATTTCTTTACGAAAAAAATTTTCTTGACTCATATTTCATATGAAAAATAATGTTGTTACGAAAAAGAATCGATATATCGAATATTCGAAATTCGATACCTCGATTATCTTGTCACAATATTATTTTATTTAATTCTTTATGAAAAACATTTTTTTGACTCATTTTTCATATGAAAAATAATGTTGTTACGAAAAAGAATCGATATATCGAATATTCGAAATTCGATACCTCAATTTTCTAGTCACAATATTATTTCATTTATTTCTTCACGAAAAAAATTTTCTTGACTCATATTTCATATGTAAAATAATGTTGTTACGAAAAAGAATCGATATATCGAATATTCGAAATTCGATACCTCAATTTTCTAGTCACAATATTATTTCTTTCATTTCTTTACGAAAAAAATTTCCTTGACTCATACTCCATATGAAAAATAATGTTGTTACGAAAAAAAATCGAGATATCGAATATTCGAAATTCGATACTTCAATTTTCTTGTCACAATATTATTTTATTTATTTCTTTATGAAAAAAATTTCCTTGACTCATACTTCTTATGAAAAATAATGTTGTTACGGAAAAAAAATCGAGATATCGAATATTCGAAATTTGATACCTCAATTTTCTAGTCACAATATTATTTCATTTAGTTCTTCACGAAAAAAATTTTCTTGACTCATATTTCATATGAAAAATAATGTTGTTACGAAAAAGAATCGATATATCGAATATTCGAAATTCGATACCTCAATTTTCTAGTCACAATATTATTTCATTTATTTCTTCACGAAAAAAATTTTCTTGACTCATATTTCATATGAAAAATAATGTTGTTACGAAAAAGAATCGATATATCGAATATTCGAAATTCGATACCTCAATTTTCTAGTCACAATATTATTTCATTTATTTCTTTACGAAAAACATTTTCTTGACTCATATTTCATATGAAAAATAATGTTGTTACGAAAAAGAATCGATATATCGAATATTCGAAATTCAATACCTCAATTTTCTAGTCACAATATTATTTTATTTATTTCTTTATGAAAAAAATTTCCTTGACTCATACTTCTTATGAAAAATAATGTTGTTACGGAAAAAAAATCGAGATATCGAATATTCGAAATTCGATACCTCAATTTTCTTGTCACAATATTATTTCATTTATTTCTTTATGAAAAAAATTTCCTTGACTCATACTTCATATGAAAAATAATGTTGTTACGGAAAAAAAATCGAGATATCGAATATTCGAAATTTGATACCTCAATTTTCTTGTCACAATATTATTTCATTTATTTCTTTACGAAAAACATTTTCTTGACTCATATTTCATATAAAAAATAATGTTGTTACGAAAAAGAATCGATATATCGAATATTCGAAATTCGATACCTCAATTTTCTAGTCACAATATTATTTTATTTATTTCTTTATGAAAAAAATTTCCTTGACTCATACTTCTTATGAAAAATAATGTTGTTAAGGAAAAAAAATCGAGATATCGAATATTCGAAATTTGATACCTCAATTTTCTAGTCACAATATTATTTCATTTATTTCTTCACGAAAAAAATTTTCTTGACTCATATTTCATATGAAAAATAATGTTGTTACGAAAAAGAATCGATATATCGAATATTCGAAATTCGATACCTCAATTTTCTAGTCACAATATTATTTCATTTATTTCTTTATGGAAAACACTTTTTCGACTCATATTTCATATGAAAAATAATGTTGTTACGAAAAAAAATCGAGATATCGAATATTCGAAATTCGATACCTCAATATTCTTGTCACAAAACTATTACATTCATTTCTTTATGAAAAAAAATTGCTTGACTCATACTTCATATGAAAAATAATGTTACGAAAAAAAAAATCGAGATATCGAATATTCGAAATTCGATACCTCAATTTTCTTGTCACAATATTATTTCATTTATTTCTTTATGAAAAAAATTTCCTTGACTCATACTTCTTTTGAAAAATAATGTTGTTACGGAAAAAAAATCGAGATATCGAATATTCGAAATTTGATACCTCAATTTTCTTGTCACAATATTATTTCATTTATTTCTTTACGAAAAACATTTTCTTGACTCATATTTCATATGAAAAATAATGTTGTTACGAAAAAGAATCGATATATCGAATATTCGAAATTCGATACCTCAATTTTCTAGTCACAATATTATTTCATTTATTTCTTTACGAAAAAAATTTCCTTGACTCCTACTCCATATGAAAAATAATGATGTTACGAAAAAAAATCGAGATATCGAATATTCGAAATTCGATACTTCAATTTTCTTGTCACAATATTATTTTATTTATTTCTTTATGAAAAAAATTTCCTTGACTCATACTTCTTATGAAAAATAATGTTGTTACGGAAAAAAAATCGAGATATCGAATATTCGAAATTTGATACCTCAATTTTCTAGTCACAATATTATTTCATTTATTTCTTCACGAAAAAAATTTTCTTGACTCAAATTTCATATGAAAAATAATGTTGTTACGAAAAAGAATCGATATATCGAATATTCGAAATTCGATACCTCAATTTTCTAGTCACAATATTATTTCATTTATTTCTTCACGAAAAAAATTTTCTCGACTCATATTTCATATGAAAAATAATGTTGTTACGAAAAAGAATCGATATATCGAATATTCGAAATTCGATACCTCAATTTTCTAGTCACAATATTATTTCATTTATTTCTTTACGAAAAACATTTTCTTGACTCATATTTCATATGAAAAATAATGTTGTTACGAAAAAGAATCGATATATCGAATATTCGAAATTCAATACCTCAATTTTCTAGTCACAATATTATTTTATTCATTTCTTTATGAAAAAAATTTCCTTGACTCATACTTCTTATGAAAAATAATGTTGTTACGGAAAAAAAATCGAGATATCGAATATTCGAAATTCGATACCTCAATTTTCTTGTCACAATATTATTTCATTTATTTCTTTATGAAAAAAATTTCCTTGACTCATACTTCATATGAAAAATAATGTTGTTACGGAAAAAAAATCGAGATATCGAATATTCGAAATTTGATACCTCAATTTTCTTGTCACAATATTATTTCATTTATTTCTTTACGAAAAACATTTTCTTGACTCATATTTCATATGAAAAATAATGTTGTTACGAAAAAGAATCGATATATCGAATATTCGAAATTCGATACCTCAATTTTCTAGTCACAATATTATTTCATTTATTTCTTTATGGAAAAAATTTTTTCGACTCATATTTCATATGAAAAATAATGTTGTTACGAAAAAAAATCGAGATATCGAATATTCGAAATTCGATACCTCAATATTCTTGTCACAAAACTATTACATTCATTTCTTTATGAAAAAAAATTTCTTGACTCATACTTCATATGAAAAATAATGTTGTTACGAAAAAAAAAATCGAGATATCGAATATTCGAAATTCGATACCTCAATTTTCTTGTCACAATATTATTTTATTTATTTCTTTATGAAAAAAATTTCCTTGACTCATACTTCTTATGAAAAATAATGTTGTTACGAAAAAAAATCGAGATATCGAATATTCGAAATTCGATACCTCAATATTCTTGTCACAAAACTATTACATTCATTTCTTTATGAAAAAAATTTTCTCGACTCATATTTCATATGAAAAATAATGTTGTTACGAAAAAGAATCGATATATCGAATATTCGAAATTCGATACCTCAATTTTCTAGTCACAATATTATTTCATTTATTTCTTTACGAAAAACATTTTCTTGACTCATATTTCATATGAAAAATAATGTTGTTACGAAACAGAATCGATATATCGAATATTCGAAATTCAATACCTCAATTTTCTAGTCACAATATTATTTTATTTATTTCTTTATGAAAAAAATTTCCTTGACTCATACTTCTTATGAAAAATAATGTTGTTACGGAAAAAAAATCGAGATATCGAATATTCGAAATTCGATACCTCAATTTTCTTGTCACAATATTATTTCATTTATTTCTTTATGAAAAAAATTTCCTTGACTCATACTTCATATGAAAAATAATGTTGTTACGGAAAAAAAATCGAGATATCGAATATTCGAAATTTGATACCTCAATTTTCTTGTCACAATATTATTTCATTTATTTCTTTACGAAAAACATTTTCTTGACTCATATTTCATATGAAAAATAATGTTGTTACGAAAAAGAATCGATATATCGAATATTCGAAATTCGATACCTCAATTTTCTAGTCACAATATTATTTCATTTATTTCTTTATGGAAAAAATTTTTTCGACTCATATTTCATATGAAAAATAATGTTGTTACGAAAAAAAATCGAGATATCGAATATTCGAAATTCGATACCTCAATATTCTTGTCACAAAACTATTACATTCATTTCTTTATGAAAAAAAATTTCTTGACTCATACTTCATATGAAAAATAATGTTGTTACGAAAAAAAAAATCGAGATATCGAATATTCGAAATTCGATACCTCAATTTTCTTGTCACAATATTATTTTATTTATTTCTTTATGAAAAAAATTTCCTTGACTCATACTTCTTATGAAAAATAATGTTGTTACGAAAAAAAATCGAGATATCGAATATTCGAAATTCGATACCTCAATATTCTTGTCACAAAACTATTACATTCATTTCTTTATGAAAAAAATTTTCTCGACTCATATTTCATATGAAAAATAATGTTGTTACGAAAAAGAATCGATATATCGAATATTCGAAATTCGATACCTCAATTTTCTAGTCACAATATTATTTCATTTATTTCTTTACGAAAAACATTTTCTTGACTCATATTTCATATGAAAAATAATGTTGTTACGAAACAGAATCGATATATCGAATATTCGAAATTCAATACCTCAATTTTCTAGTCACAATATTATTTTATTTATTTCTTTATGAAAAAAATTTCCTTGACTCATACTTCTTATGAAAAATAATGTTGTTACGGAAAAAAAATCGAGATATCGAATATTCGAAATTCGATACCTCAATTTTCTTGTCACAATATTATTTCATTTATTTCTTTATGAAAAAAATTTCCTTGACTCATACTTCATATGAAAAATAATGTTGTTACGGAAAAAAAATCGAGATATCGAATATTCGAAATTTGATACCTCAATTTTCTTGTCACAATATTATTTCATTTATTTCTTTACGAAAAACATTTTCTTGACTCATATTTCATATGAAAAATAATGTTGTTACGAAAAAGAATCGATATATCGAATATTCGAAATTCGATACCTCAATTTTCTAGTCACAATATTATTTTATTTATTTCTTTATGAAAAAAATTTCCTTGACTCATACTTCTTATGAAAAATAATGTTGTTACGGAAAAAAAAATCGAGATATCGAATATTCGAAATTTGATACCTCAATTTTCTAGTCACAATATTATTTCATTTATTTCTTTACGAAAAACATTTTCTTGACTCATATTTCATATGAAAAATAATGTTGTTACGAAACAGAATCGATATATCGAATATTCGAAATTCAATACCTCAATTTTCTAGTCACAATATTATTTTATTTATTTCTTTATGAAAAAAATTTCCTTGACTCATACTTCTTATGAAAAATAATGTTGTTACGGAAAAAAAATCGAGATATCGAATATTCGAAATTCGATACCTCAATTTTCTTGTCACAATATTATTTCATTTATTTCTTTATGAAAAAAATTTCCTTGACTCATACTTCATATGAAAAATAATGTTGTTACGGAAAAAAAATCGAGATATCGAATATTCGAAATTTGATACCTCAATTTTCTTGTCACAATATTATTTCATTTATTTCTTTACGAAAAACATTTTCTTGACTCATATTTCATATGAAAAATAATGTTGTTACGAAAAGAATCGATATATCGAATATTCGAAATTCGATACCTCAATTTTCTAGTCACAATATTATTTCATTTATTTCTTTACGAAAAACATTTTCTTGACTCATATTTCATATGAAAAATAATGTTGTTACGAAACAGAATCGATATATCGAATATTCGAAATTCAATACCTCAATTTTCTAGTCACAATATTATTTTATTTATTTCTTTATGAAAAAAATTTCCTTGACTCATACTTCTTATGAAAAATAATGTTGTTACGGAAAAAAATCGAGATATCGAATATTCGAAATTCGATACCTCAATTTTCTTGTCACAATATTATTTCATTTATTTCTTTATGAAAAAAATTTCCTTGACTCATACTTCATATGAAAAATAATGTTGTTACGGAAAAAAAATCGAGATATCGAATATTCGAAATTTGATACCTCAATTTTCTTGTCACAATATTATTTCATTTATTTCTTTACGAAAAACATTTTCTTGACTCATATTTCATATGAAAAATAATGTTGTTACGAAAAAGAATCGATATATCGAATATTCGAAATTCGATACCTCAATTTTCTAGTCACAATATTATTTCATTTATTTCTTTATGGAAAAAATTTTTTCGACTCATATTTCATATGAAAAATAATGTTGTTACGAAAAAAAATCGAGATATCGAATATTCGAAATTCGATACCTCAATATTCTTGTCACAAAACTATTACATTCATTTCTTTATGAAAAAAAATTTCTTGACTCATACTTCATATGAAAAATAATGTTGTTACGAAAAAAAAAATCGAGATATCGAATATTCGAAATTCGATACCTCAATTTTCTTGTCACAATATTATTTTATTTATTTCTTTATGAAAAAAATTTCCTTGACTCATACTTCTTATGAAAAATAATGTTGTTACGAAAAAAAATCGAGATATCGAATATTCGAAATTCGATACCTCAATATTCTTGTCACAAAACTATTACATTCATTTCTTTATGAAAAAAATTTTCTCGACTCATATTTCATATGAAAAATAATGTTGTTACGAAAAAGAATCGATATATCGAATATTCGAAATTCGATACCTCAATTTTCTAGTCACAATATTATTTCATTTATTTCTTTACGAAAAACATTTTCTTGACTCATATTTCATATGAAAAATAATGTTGTTACGAAACAGAATCGATATATCGAATATTCGAAATTCAATACCTCAATTTTCTAGTCACAATATTATTTTATTTATTTCTTTATGAAAAAAATTTCCTTGACTCATACTTCTTATGAAAAATAATGTTGTTACGGAAAAAAAATCGAGATATCGAATATTCGAAATTCGATACCTCAATTTTCTTGTCACAATATTATTTCATTTATTTCTTTATGAAAAAAATTTCCTTGACTCATACTTCATATGAAAAATAATGTTGTTACGGAAAAAAAATCGAGATATCGAATATTCGAAATTTGATACCTCAATTTTCTTGTCACAATATTATTTCATTTATTTCTTTACGAAAAAAATTTTCTTGACTCATATATCATATGAAAAATAATGTTGTTACGAAAAAGAATCGATATATCGAATATTCGAAATTCGATACCTCAATTTTCTAGTCACAATATTATTTCATTTATTTCTTTATGGAAAAAATTTTTTCGACTCATATTTCATATGAAAAATAATGTTGTTACGAAAAAAAATCGAGATATCGAATATTCGAAATTCGATACCTCAATATTCTTGTCACAAAACTATTACATTCATTTCTTTATGAAAAAAATTTTCTCGACTCATATTTCATATGAAAAATAATGTTGTTACGAAAAAGAATCGATATATCGAATATTCGAAATTCGATACCTCAATTTTCTAGTCACAATATTATTTCATTTATTTCTTTATGGAAAAAATTTTTTCGACTCATATTTCATATGAAAAATAATGTTGTTACGAAAAAAAATCGAGATATCGAATATTCGAAATTCGATACCTCAATATTCTTGTCACAAAACTATTACATTCATTTCTTTATGAAAAAAAATTTCTTGACTCATACTTCATGTGAAAAATAATGTTGTTACGAAAAAAAAAATCGAGATATCGAATATTCGAAATTCGATACCTCAATTTTCTTGTCACAATATTATTTCATTTATTTCTTTATGAAAAAAATTTCCTTGACTCATACTTCTTTTGAAAAATAATGTTGTTACGGAAAAAAAATCGAGATATCGAATATTCGAAATTTGATACCTCAATTTTCTTGTCACAATATTATTTCATTTATTTCTTTACGAAAAACATTTTCTTGACTCATATTTCATATGAAAAATAATGTTGTTACGAAAAAGAATCGATATATCGAATATTCGAAATTCGATACCTCAATTTTCTAGTCACAATATTATTTTATTTATTTCTTTATGAAAAACATTTTCTTGACTCATATTTCATATGAAAAATAATGTTGTTACGAAAAAAAAATCGAGATATCGAATATTCGAAATTCGATACCTCAATTTTCTTCTCACAATATTATTTTATTTATTCCTTTATGAAAAAAATTTTCTTGACTCATATTTCATATTTGATATCTCGGTTTCTTTCTGTAACAACATTATTTTTCTTTGATCAATAAATTCTTGATTTCATTATTGACCAAAAATTGATATTGATTTGATTTTCTCACATGATTTGTATTTTTATCCTTTCGTTCTTAGCAACAGGTTTTAATAGATTTAATAATATAGACAATAGAAGTCCGAACCATTTCCATTCAGGAAGGAACATTGTCAACCACATTCAAGCAAACAATATTTTGCTTTGTGTAGATCTTTTTATGTATGCCATCTATATGATTCAGTTTTCATATGCCTGGTTAACAAATTGAGCGAAAAAAAGTTGTTTCTTTGTAACCCTGTTATGCCAAATAGGCAGGGGGTAGCTGTTTAGATGGACTCCTTCTACCTTTTTTGAATGAATCAAATAGCTTTGAATAATGAACACGTACCTATCAACAGATACTGTCTTATTAATTTTTTTTATTTTAGGCTTCAGATGATTCCAAAATATTCAACTCGTGACAAGCCTGTCATGAGTTTTAATTAACAAAAAATAACTTCCTAAACTTCATTATCTCCACAAAAATACCCCGAATTCCTTATTCACACCCCTTCAACAATTATGAACTGTAATGAGAACCTGATACAAATATTTTGGGGGTATCACGAAAATCGTTCGAGCGCAAATAAAAAAGAAAACTTACCCCAATTCAGACTTAGTGATGCAACAACTATCGAACCCGTAAATCAAATCGGACAACGGTATTTCAGATCTATTCCTTTCCTCCACAAAGAATCTCCCTCGAGCGTATCCCAAATTATTGATCCTGTATCGATACTCGTCGATCATTTTCTCTTCCTCCGTTCGTTCGTCGTAGTAAAAAGGATAATCCACCTTCTCGATGAACTTGTAATGAATTCCGTACGAGGGACTCGCCCCTTCGTTGTCGGTTATTTCGAAGTCTGCGATTTGCTTCGAGAAGCTGTAGTATGTACACACTCCGTGAGACGAGTTCGGACAGCACAGTGCGCAAACGCAAGGGCACGACATTTTCGCATGTTCGGTCAGTCCTTTGCACAAAGATTTGCTATCACAGATACAGGGGGACGAGTAGGATTTCGAGACGAAGCCTTCGTCTAACAGGTCTTTTCGGACGAACACAGCCATTTGGGAACACTCTCCCAGATCTTCTGTACCGGCAGGACCTTCCCCGATTCCAGAGAAAGACACCGAATAATCGGGAAAACGGGTTACTATGTTGTTTGCCCTAGAAAAATGTATTCATGAAACGTTCGATTCAGATCATCTTTAGCCCCCCATAATTCTTGCAAGCACATGTCAAATCCAACAACATTGACGGTAAATTGTTTTATTCCTTATTGTTAATTTTACCACTTTATCAGAAATTGGAACGCCAGGGAAAAATTATCCCAAAAGTGAAGTGTGGATTTCTATATTCATTCATTAATATTTCCCTTTGTTGAACACTCTTGAGGTTGCGGCGAGAACGCAGAGCCTTAAGCGCGAATCCCACTATACGTAACGTCACCGTCACGTCTCCGCACCGTCACCGAACCGAAAATATCACATACTAGCCGGCAAGCAGCAGTCCGTTTGTCTGCCCGTAGACAGTGCAACGTACGTAGTGAAAATTGAACATGAGTGAATTTACAAATGAAGAGCTTGGACACTTTGCGCTTATTCTGGATATGGAAGAAGAAAAGTTTAAAGTTAAGAAGAAAAGACAATTATGGGTGCATGATATATTTCTGAGAAGGAAGGACGAGGGCGAATATCACACATTATTTTCGGCATTAGAAGATGATGAATTAAAATTTTATAAATATTTCAGAATGTCGCACCAGCAATTCTTCCCTCTCTTGCATAGAATTGAAGGCAGAATAACAAAGAAAAACACTAAGTTTATATTATTTTCAAACAAATATTAATCCGACGTGAACAGAGACGTCAGTCAATGCCAATGCACACTAACGTATTAGGCGCGAATCCCACTATACGTAACGTCACCGTCACGTCTCCGCACCGTCACCGAACCGAAAATATCACCAATCCATACTAGCCGACAACCGGCAAGCAGCAGTCCGTTTGTCTGCCCGTAGAGAGTGCGACGTAGAGAAAATTCGAACATGAGTGAATTCACAAATGAAGAGCTTGGACAAATTGCGCTTATTCTGAATATGGAAGGAGAAAAGTTCAAAGTTAAGAAGAGAAGGCAATTATGGGTGCATGATATATTTCTGAGAAGGAAGGACGAGGGCGAATATCACACATTATTTTCGGCATTAGAAGATGATGAATTAAAATTTTATAAATATTTCAGAATGTCGCACCAGCAATTCTTCCCTCTCTTGCATAGAATTGAAGGCAGAATAACAAAGAAAAACACTAAGTTTATATTATTTTCAAACAAATATTAATCCGACGTGAACAGAGACGTCAGTCAATGCCAATGCACACTAACGTATTAGGCGCGAATCCCACTATACGTAACGTCACCGTCACGTCTCCGCACCGTCACCGTCATGGTAAATATTCTTACATTGCAAGCAATGAACATAATCACACTATCAGTCACGTCCACCTCCCGTCGCCGTCATTGCTTGCAATGTAAGAATATTTACCGTGATGGTGACGGTGCGGAAACGTGACGGTGACGGTACGTATAGTGGGATTCGCGCCTTACACACGTACATTCGACCCAACGACAAGCACCGACACGTCAAATATTCTCTCGCTACAATCGCCGACGGAGGTGACGGCGACGGGAGGTGGACATGACTGATAGTGTGATTATGTTCATTGCTTGCAATGTAAGAATATTTACCGTGATGGTGACGGTGCGGAGACGTGACGGTGACATTACGTATAGTGGGATTCGCGCCTTGCGCGAATCCCACTATACGTAACGTCACCGTCACGTCTCCGCACCGTCACCGAACCGAAAATATCACCAATCCATACTAGCCGACAACCGGTAAGCAGCAGTCCGTTTGTCTGCCCGTAGAGAGTGCGACGTAGAGAAAATTCGAACATGAGTGAATTCACAAATGAAGAGCTTGGACAAATTGCGCTTATTCTGAATATGGAAGGAGAAAAGTTCAAAGTTAAGAAGAGAAGGCAATTATGGGTGCATGATATATTTCTGAGAAGGAAGGACGAGGGCGAATATCACACATTATTTTCGGCATTAGAAGATGATGAATTAAAATTTTATAAATATTTCAGAATGTCGCACCAGCAATTCTTCCCTCTCTTGCATAGAATTGAAGGCAGAATAACAAAGAAAAACACTAAGTTTATATTATTTTCAAACAAATATTAATTCGACGTGAACAGAGACGTCAGTCGATGCCAATGCACACTAACGTATTATACACGTACAGTCAACCCACCGACAAGCACCGACACGTCAAATATTCTCTAGCTACAATCGCCGACGGAGGTGACGGCGACGGGAGGTGGACGTGACTGATAGTGTGATTATGTTCATTGCTTGCGATGTAAGAATATTTACCGTGATGGTTACGTTACGTATAGTGGGATTCGCGCCTATGCGGGCAAGGGTCGGCTAAGGCGCGAATCCCACTATACGTAACGTCACCGTCACGTCTCCGCACCGTCACCGAACCGAAAATATCACCAATCCATACTAGCCGACAACCGGCAAGCAGCAGTCCGTTTGTCTGCCCGTAGAGAGTGCGACGTAGAGAAAATTCGAACATGAGTGAATTCACAAATGAAGAGCTTGGACAAATTGCGCTTATTCTGAATATGGAAGGAGAAAAGTTCAAAGTTAAGAAGAAAAGGCAATTATGGGTGCATGACATATTTCTGAGAAGGAAGGACGAGGGCGAATATCACACATTATTTTCGGCATTAGAAGATGATGAATTAAAATTTTATAAATATTTCAGAATGTCGCACCAGCAATTCTTCCCTCTCTTGCATAGAATTGAAGGCAGAATAACAAAGAAAAACACTAAGTTTATATTATTTTCAAACAAATATTAATCCGACGTGAACAGAGACGTCAGTCGATGCCAATGCACACTAACGTATTACACACGTACAGTCAACCCACCGACAAGCACCGACACGTCAAATATTCTCTAGCTACAATCGCCGACGGAGGTGACGGCGACGGGAGGTGGACGTGACTGATAGTGTGATTATGTTCATTGCTTGCGATGTAAGAATATTTACCGTGATGGTGACGTTACGTATAGTGGGATTCGCGCCTATGCGGGCAAGGGTCGGCTAAGGCGCGAATCCCACTATACGTAACGTAACCGTCACGTCTCCGATCCGTCACCATCACGATAAATATTCTTACATTGCAAGCAATGAACATAATTACACTATCAGTCACGTCCACCTCCCGTCGCCGTCACCTCCGTCGGCGATTGTAGCGAGAGAATATTTGACGTGTCGGTGCTTTCCGGTGGGTCGACTGTACGTGTGTAATACGTTAGTGTGCATTGACTGACGTCTCTGTTCACGTAGGTTTAATATTTGTTTGAAAATAATATAAAGTTAGTGTTTTTCTTTGTTACTCTGCCTTCAATTCTATGCAAGAGAGGAAAGAATTGCTGTTTCGACACTCGAAAATATTTATAAAATTTCAATTCATCATCTTCTAATGCCGAAAATAATGTGTGATATTCGCCCTCGTCCTTCCTTCTCAGGAATATATCATATCACCATCACCTTCTGAGAAAGCTCAACCAATTTGGCATCTCTGAAAAAATTAGACGTTTATTGAAATCTTTTTTGATTAACAGAGAGTCTTTCGTAGAATATGAAGGAGTGAAATCTCCAAGATTTATATCGACTTCAGGAGTTCCCCAAGGATCTAACTTGGGACCCTTGCTATTTCTTCTATTTGTTAATGATATATGTGACTCCTTGAATTCGAATACCCTCCTTTATGCCGATGACTTGAAGTTGTATCGAGAAATCAGTGATGTTCGCGACTGTGAATTATTGCAGCAGGACTTGACAATTCTTAATAACTGGTGCGTTGAAAACGACTTACTCCTCAATACGAATAAGTGCAAGGTAATGACTTTCAGTCGCAAAAGTAATCCACACGTCTTTGATTATTGTATCTCTGATCAACAACTCCTACGAGTTTCCCTGTGCAAAGATCTGGGTGTCACATTCGATGAAAAACTCACTTTTGTGAATCACATAAATACAGTCGTATGCGAGGCTACACGTAGGTTGGGCTTTCTCATTCGGAATTGTAAGGAATTTCAATCTTTTGAGGCATTACGTAACGTTTATTACTCGATTGTAAGAACCAAACTGCAATATTGTAGTGTTATATGGAACCCTTATCACATAAAATATGTGGATATACTAGAATCTGTACAAAAAAAATTCTTAAAATTTGCATTCTTTAAAAAGCATGGGGTTTATCCTGTAAGAAGATATGATTATAACCTTTTGCTAGGGGAATTCAACTTATCATCATTGAGAAAACAGAGGGAAATCGATAACCTTATTTTTCTTCACAAATTGATCAACAACAGTATAGATTCCCCTTGCCTGTTACTGTCTCTCAACTTTAATACTCCAAGAATTACGTCCAGAATTAACCATACGTTTCGTCTCAACAATTGTAATTCATGGCATCATTATTATTGCCCCGTCTCAGATATGTGTAGAAGTTACAATAATTTGCGAGATATCAATGTAGATATATTTTTCATGAACTTGAAATGTTTCAAAAGGAAAATGTATAGTCTTATTCCTAACTAATCTTAAACTTTGCAAGCGTTTACCTCAATTTTGTAAAATACACCTGTTACTGGGCTTTAAGCCTGTTGGATGTATAATGTATAAATAAATAAATAAATAAATAAATAAATATCCAGAATAAGCGCAATGTGTCCAAGCTCTTCATTTGTAAATTCACTCATGTTCGAGTTTTCACTACGTCGCACTCTCTACGGGCAGACAAACTGACTGCTGCTTGCCAGTTGTCGGCTAGTATGAATTAAGGTGATATTTTCGGTTCGGTAACGGTGAGGTGACGTGACGGTGACGTTATGTATAGTGGGATTCGCGCTTAATCATTTCTGGTGCCGAAGCGCATTAGATATTTCAACTTCAGTGCTACCGGGTCGGTTCCTATATCCAATTCAGATATCCCATCTACCAGGAGTGGTGTCCAAGTAAGTAACAATTGCCCATCGCACCGAGCCGGTCAGAAAAATTCTGCCTCGACCGCGGTTCGACCCAGCAGTGAAAGAGTCAAATTTAATATAAAGACGGCGCCTAAGACCGCATGTCCGCATGGCCACCGACCGAGTGGCTGAAATCAGTTCAATACTGAAAAATCGTTAGACGATAGTTTCAGAAAATGTTTTTGAATCGTATTGCTGTGAAATCAACAATAAAGTACTATAGTACTATAAAAAAATTCGACATATATATGGTAAATCACACATGAAATGTTGACAACTTAAGAATTCTTCATGTCTTATAATGAAAGTTTTTGGAAAGGCTCAGTCAAAGGAACAGTTTCATAGTTACACTTCAATATTGAAGCAAGTTTTTAGTTTGATAATGGTGTTCTAGGATATCTATTAAAGAGAACATGTCTTCAACTTTGGCTTAATTGTCCTCATCAATAAAACTTCCGTAAACTACAAAATATTTCTGATTTTTGGGAATGATCGCAATAATTGAATTGTTTTCTACTGTTCTGGTGCTGTTGATTCCGTGGTTGAAAATGAAAAAATATGAAATAATGTACGTAATAATCGCGATCAAATTTATGGTCTCACACACTATCCGATAGTCTCGCAAATAAACATTTATCTTCTGCAACTTTGTAATAAATGACGGGTAGGTAGTGACAGCATGGGCTCGGGGAAGTGACTCTTCGCCATTCCTCAGAAATAGCATGGATATTCATTGATCCGTCAACCACGTAACGTGACAGAGGCATTCCTCAATATTCCTATTATATATATCCTATTATAATAGTATATTAGGCAACGATCATGTAATGATGGTTATTAATACACGAGCCTTAACGGGGATATGAACCGAGCCGAAGGACGGTTTATGCGAGCTTATTAATAACCATTACATGAGAGTTGCATGCGCTATTTCTTCTGCACCCAATAAATGATGAAAAACTATGAATAGTATATTTATATTTGTATTGTGGGTCCCACTGATCTGGAAGTGGAAGGAATATTATCATTTTTTTCATTATTGCTAGTCTCAATATAGTTCAATATTGTATTGGAATATTTAAAGACAACAATAGTGATTTGGTTAGGATCACTGCTTTCAAAAATGAAAGCTTGGTGTTATGAAACAGACCTGGTTACAAAACTGCCCAACAAATAGTCAGATCTAGCAAACTGCTGATATTCTTCATTTTTGATTACTTTGTATCATTTTTTTAGTTCAACTTACCAATCCTCGAATTGGTCTCTGCTCCACTCGAATTTGTGATCATAGTGTCTCATCCTTTTCGGGTCTGACGAGAATAAAATATTGAAATCTGAATTAGGGGTTGTGATTATAACTATCTTTGGTTCAATGAAACAAAAAACATTGTAGGGAAAAGCATCCAGCACATCAGGATACAAATGCTCGATCCTGTAAAAAATTATAATCAAATTTCTTTCAAATTTTTATGAAAAAATGCAACAGACAATTCACCCCCACAGTGAAAATCACAGTTGTGTGAGTAACTGTTGACGGAGAATGCAGCAACAGCAGCTTTAGAAAGATATTTTTCACTTTTTTATTTTGATGACAATTTTTTTAGGGAAAAAGTAGAAGATGAAGTGAAAATTTGGTCAAAGAACCAGGCATCAGTGTTCAAATGTTTACATTAAATTCACTGACAAATTTAACACCTGTAAAACCTTTCAATACATACTGCATTGGTAATAATTTTCAATCTTATTTGGTGAAAGCACAGCCCTACACTTGAGCCATTTGAAAAAAATGTATGTTTCTGCTTATCTCTTTCCATGCATAAAATTCAAATCTGAAGTCAAAATATGGCGCTCCCCCTTCATTTGGAAGTTATGGTTCTTCTAAGTTTGAAAAAGCACATATTCTGTATTCTTTGTTGCACAATAGTCCCAACAATAGTATAATAAGAACTAACATGTTTCAATTCGTAAGGAGCCCTCGAAAGAAAACAACTCATAAATCGTATCGGAAATTTGTTTTCCTGTTTATTACTGAAAATGGTTTTGATTTGGAAAATGTTGAAAGTCAAGTGAAGTGTCAAGAGCACTTGAAGAATTAAAATACGTGTGTTCCGATGCTTTTTTTTCTTGTAAGAAAGGAGGCAGAATGTCCTCATCCGAACTTTGGATGCCCATAACATCTGAACGAAGAGAGAGTGCTGTGTTTCAACTACATATTCATGTTCTACACATGACAGTAGGAACTTAACTTTATTGAAACGATTTGAGTGAAAGAATAATATACTTCTTCTACAGCCCTTTAAGAAAATACGCCGTTTTGTGTAATAAAATAATTTCAGCAAAAAAGTGATTTTTATCACAAGGAGAAATTGTCATAACATTCAGTGGATATGATTGCTGTTTTGATTGCTTGTCTCCGCCATAGCCTTTTTGTGACAACCCACTCATTTTGCTATCATCACAAAGTCAAAATGAGTCAATTCTGTACAGAACTAGGCATTGATCAAGAAGCATATAGGTGAGCCAATTAAATCCTAATAATCTTACAGTTCAATTGCAATGACAGCATCAGTACACTCTAATCGATAGTCAGGATCTGACACACTTCCAGCAAATACACTTATTTGAAGAGGCGATTCTCTTCGTCTGAGATATTCAAGTGTGAGAGGATATATCCTTCTGATGTTATCCCTGAGAGTATCTTCCTCAATGTCAATACAAAATATGTTATTCAAGCTACTCAGTTTTTTGATAAAAACAAATAGTCCGAATTCAGCACAGCCAAAATCACACAACTTTTTTATCTCTTTCCTCCATCTCTCATCTAATAGGATTTCATAAACTTTTCCGTATCTCTGTCGAAAAACTGGAGGTTCAAATCTGAGATTATTTTCCAGATCCATTGTAGCATTTTCTGAGGGTGAGTGCTGCTCTCGCTCTCTAGTCTTCTGCTGCAGTATTTCCAGGAACTTTATCCGTTTTCTGTGTCTCAATAGTTTGAGTACGAGAAGACAAGCAACATGAAAACTTATGAGCATGCTTTTTCAAGTCTGCAAATTATGTTTTCATCCTGTTACGCAAATGTAATATAACGCTTATTGTAGAAAAAAACAAAATCAAATGTTGTTCCTCTTGTTATTGTGAGGTTAAGAGGTTTGGAGTTGAGGTTAAGTTCATGTTTCAAGCGTTTCCTGACGTATGATGTAAACAAATCTAAAATGGACTTTAAGCCGCTTTCTCAGAGCTTCGTAACTGTCGCCAGCGACAGTTCTGGCACAAGTATAAAGCTAAGTTCGTTAGCTTTATACTTGTGGTTCTGGAACCAATCAGAAACGACCATCTGATTTTCCCAAACAGATTGGCTGCGTTTAACAGTTACAGCGCTTGAAGTCGCTTCACAAAATTTGACAACTCACCATGGAAAACTGTAAAAATTTGTGCAGCAGCTTTTGGCGCTGTAAGCTGTTAGACGTGGCCAATCCGTTACGATAAATCAAATGGTCGTTTCTGATTGGTTCCAGAACTGTCGCTAGCGTCAGTACGAAGGTCTGAAGAAGCGGCTTAATATGTGTTTCGTTCTGATAGGAAATTTGCGATTCAACATGAAACTTGAGTACATTATTCAAAGACCGTTGAAAAAGGTTAGTGGATATCTTATGAGGTAGGCAAGAAAACATGACTTTTCGGGTCGAAATTAGTGAAAGATGTTTTTTTATTCACGAGTTGGTGTTTTGAGTATGTTAACCGCACTCCAATTTTTGAAAAATTATTATTGATTCATATGAAATATTATTTATTATAACAAAAATAAAAGAATGGTTTTGAATTTTCATACAATATTAAAAATGGCATTGTAAACAAAATTTCAACATCTGCAGTGTTTCTTGTCAAGGTTACGACTTTTACATTATTTGAAAATTCAAAATTGCAAGTATTTGGTAGACGATTTTTAGCGTTTTTGGTATTTTTCCATCTTTTATGTAAAAGTAGTAATAAATTGTACTCAATAAAACCGTAATTCATGATTTGATCAAATTTCCAAATTACTTCGCGCCACTTTGATCAAGATTTCGAATGATTTCTATCACATTAATTTGAACTTAATTCGTTATCTCAATACACAAGGGGTGCATTGCATAAAAATTCCACAAAATCTGATGTTTTCGAAGTTTGTCAATCAACAGATGTTAGAGCCTGCAGTATGCACTCTGTCTTTGTGTATGAGCGTGACTTTTTTCCTGTTATATATGAAATTTTCGACAAGACATAACCGAGTGTTGTATCGAGTTGGAAATGATTCAGGATATTACAAAACAATCATGACATTGAATTAGTTTGTAATCTCTCTCTCTCCAATTGGGAAGATCGTTGCTTCAGAGCAGGCGCAGGCGTCCATTAGTTTTAACTCGGTAGTTGGTAACTTTTGACTTCCATCACTTCTCTCTCTGCCTGCAGTTTCTGGCTGGACATCTCCAGAAATATAAGAAGAAGAACAATGCAGACAGTTGACAGTTGTCAAAATTCTTGTGGTTATTCAACATTCCACTTGTCAATTTTTCAGTTTATTAATGGCGTTTGCGAAGAGTTGTATGTGGTAGGGTGATCGTTCATTGAATATCGTTTGATAAAGGAAATCGTCCCTATAACTCGTTGAACATCATTTCTATCCGTCAGGTTAGTTAATCTTTATTTACGAAATAAAAAGAACCGTTCGGTTCTAGCTGAACTTATTTTTCGTTTTGCCAACTAATTTATTCAGAGAATAATGTGGAGCTAAATGCTTTCTTTCAGAATCTGAATTGTTGGACTCATTCTGTATTTATTTAAATATAATTGTAGCATTGATATTCGTCTTATCCCTTTCGAAAAAATCGAACAAAAGGTAGATTTTCTGTCATTATCATCTTACAAGAATCAGTTGGAGGGAAATCAGAACCTGTTGAGGATAATTTTTCAGAAACAGTAATGACGATGGTGTTGATCAATAGTTTTATTTTTTGGGTCTGTATTTTTGTTAATGGAACAACTCATTTGATAAAGAAAATTTGGTCGCAATGAGCATCTGAATTGAAAAAAAAATGTGGAACTTACGAATTCGGTCTCCTCTACAAAAAATCGAAATAAAATTTTCCGCAGTCACGTCTTTTTTTGGATATACAGGCACATTTTGTTGTGAAACTTCATCATTTTTCATATCAAATTTCTGTTATTTGTGGCACACAAATGTTCTCCTTTCGATCATAACACCACAAACGCCCTCATTTACTTGTTTGTAACATTTTTCATTATTGTTTAAAGAAATCCAACCTCCTTCAATAGTCAACATAAATATGTTCAGTTCTCAACAATAACAATGAGGGCGGCAACATTGCAAATAAATCAGAATTGACGAATTGACTGTGATTGATTGAACTATGACATCCCAACGAATTGGTGAAAATTTGAATAAAGGTGAATTTGTTTAAACAATAAATATTTTTTTCTGCTCTTAAATGTTGAAAACGAGTAAATTTGGGCGTGTGTAGTGTTTTGATAAAAGGGACAAGTTTTGTGTTATTCAAGACAGAAATTTGATGTGAAAAATGGTGAAAAAAGACGTGACCGCCGAAACTTTTATTTGGATTTTTTGTACAGGAGACTGAATTACGTAATTTCCACTTTTTTTTTTAATTTAGATTATTATTGCGACCGAAGTTTCACCTTTTTTTTTAGGATGAATATTTTTTGTTTTATATTCATTCGAAACGAATAAGTATAATGAAGAAGGTTAAGTAATTTCCGTGAATTTTGTTTCAGTCGATGATATATATCTAAAGTTATGTTTCACGATGATCATGAAAGGGTTGGGAATCGAGTTGGGATGATACATATTTATAAATGCTTGTGAATGAAATATCCAATTCAATAGTATTGAATTGAGTTATTAATATTGTAAAACATTTGAAGAAAATAGGGAATATGATGGATGTTTAGGATTTTCTTCTCTTCTCAATTATCGAAAACTTGCAGCGATAATTGCATTGTATCAAGTCACCAAAACAACACATTTGAAACCGTATCGCTAGACGTCAGTAAACAACACAAATAAATTTCAGATAGACTTCAATAATAGAAAAACATTTCGCGTTTTGGTGAGTACTCCACACAATCAATAGAGGAAAGTATAAATGAACAGAAAATAACATTTTCTTGAGAATTTCCTTATTCGTGAAATATTCCAATGAATTACATTCGTGCATGAAAATGACCAGATGATTTTGCATTCAAGCGTGATATCTTATACAAATTGCATTCGGTTATTTTCATATTTTGTCAAAATATGAAAATAACTTGCAGTTTTCAGATATCACGCTTTGTTGCAAAATTATCGGTAATTTTTATGCACTCGTGCAATTATAACCGAAAATGTATGTTTTGTGGCTGTAATTTCTATAAAAAGTTGAACTTTTTCTTTTATCAAATTTCAATTATCACCAAGTTTATGTTCTACAATTTCCAGTCTTGATTCGAAATTCTAAGAACATTTTCACGTGCATGAAAAAGAATAGCTAAGTATGTGCTACCTATTCGTATTTTGTGAGTCTCCCATAGTGATGATAATTCGAATGTGAAAGTAGAACGTAAACTTGAATATAGAAATGATGGTCATATATATAGCTCCATAAGTTTAATGCTCCTGGTGAAAAAACTTGCTTCTGACTTCTCAGTAGAAAAATGCAGTGGCGGGTCGAGCAGGGCGACTATAGTATCCATTTCCCCAACCCCCGCCCAAACTCCAACATTCAAATACTAAAATATCCAATACTCATTCGATTCGAACAGAATGCATTGAAAAATGTGATATAACTCAAAATTTTAAGGTTTTCTATTTATACGAGCATTTTATGAGTTTCAAATAAAAAGACTCAATTCTGTGTCTGTGAAACCTATCATTTCTCATTCTTGCTACATTCTATCCAACTGTATTGCTCGTTAAGTTGAATTATACGTAATTATACAAAACATATAGCCGTACTTCGAGTTTTTTCCGTTATGCAATCAGATTCGATTCAGATGTAATCGAAAGATTGGATAGAAGTTTATGTAATACTGACCAGTAAACATACCTACAGGCATGCAAGATTTGCAGACAACAGAGAAAGTATGCTATTCGACCTTCTTAAAGCAACATCTTGATTACACCTTCTGAACTGAAATGGAATTAAATGAAATGATTTATTGAGCATAAACTCTTTGCAGAACCGTGCTTCTCTTTCATGAATGACGTTCAAACCAAGTATCGGAAATGGAATGTTGGCTCGGTAAAGCAAATATTAAAATATAAAAATTATTTTTTGAGGAGAGTAGAAGTTTTGAAGAACCCATTTCTCGGAATTTTTTCTCCAAATCAATAAAAAAACGAAATTTCTTTTAAAAAAGTATTATGAAAATAATGACTGAAAATGAGAGAGAATATAAAACACTCACTTCCCTGCATATATTTTGCGATCCGGACCTTGAATCACATAGAATAAGTCTCTTTTTTTACTCAATTTGTATACCAAGCACACGTAATTCGAATCAGAAAGATAACATTAACAGGAATCTTCTTCAAAACATAAAAAAAAAAAATGTTGAAGTATATAACATTTCATTCGCCCACAAGATGAAAACTATTCCTTGCCATCATTTGGATAGATTATAGAACTTTCAGAGGAAATTTCTCAGCAAAGTGATTACACCAATTATTTTCGAAAAAGTCTATTTTGAGCTAATTTGAATTATTGACAATACGATAACACACTCATCTGTACGTTTTTTCTTTTGTGGAAGTTTTATTTTAAAATTGGAGAATAGAAAGTCAAAAAACACTTCCTCAAATCGTTATGACTAATGTATTAACAGGCAGTAAGTGTTTTTGGATAGACGTTCTTCTTTCATTTGTATAAATTAACCTCCCGTGAAATATACACGCATACCAACAAAGAGCATTCGCTAATATGCTATTTTTTTAAGCTTCTTTGGATTTCTTTTTTTCGAGTTCGAGAGGTCACAACCAAGTAAGTTCTTCAAATAGTAATCATGTATTGTGATGTACCTAGCTGAGTCCTTTTTCCTTGTTTCTTATCTTGACGTCCAACTGTATTTCCACTAGCAGTGATATCAGAATGGGATATCAACAAAAATATATCCTAAATTGCCTTTCACAATCAGTAATCTGAAACATTGCGAAGTGGGAATCATTTGGGAATAACACTTCAACTGATTAGAATCTCAAATAAACATTCATTATATATTCTTTTCTGTACATGGGGACCTCGTAAACGATAAGAGATAGAGTGTCGGTTACATTAAGGCAAATTTGCGTTTTTAGAGACCTATTCAATGATGTAAAAAAAATCGAATGTAGCCCTTTTGGTTTTAGAGATATACAGGAAAAACAAAAAAATCCCAAATTATGTTTTTGCCTGTATTTTCTTTATTCGCAAACATAACGAAAATTTGTCCACATTTTGTTATTGGCACTTGATGCGGGCTATCAGAATATGAATCTTTTATACAGGGTATCATCTGACTTGGGCCACTCCCATCTTTGAAATTTCAAATACGGACTTGTATTTTTTGTTGTAGTTTTTGGATCGTCGACGTTCACTTCATTCTGTGAAATTTGATTAAATTTCATATTTCGGGATGTTTTGATAATATTTTATTATAATTGTGTGAATTAGTCCCTATCAAATTACATCTCTGGAAATTTGTTGACTGAGTTAAATAAAAACGCAACTTTCACGTCTCCCTATGTATTTATGATTATTATGATTTTTTCATTTTCAGGTACCTTTTCATATTCTTTCACATTCCCATTGCCCTGAGCGTTTTCTACAATGAACTTCGATTAGCAAAACCTTTTTTGATTATCTGAAACATATCTACAAAAAAAATAGATTATATGTTTTTGATAAGCAGAAAAGTAATCATCATTTTCTACCCCCATCAACTCAAAGATATAAAACAAATATAAAAAAATGTCAAAATATTATCGAAAATTGTTCTCACAGTCTACTGAGATTTCATCGGTATCAAACATGGTAACCAAAGACATCAGCAATTTATAGGTAAGTATTATAGTAACAAGTGAAAATGGGGTGTTAAGATCTCTCTATCTCCAAGAATCTCTTATGGTGCATGGAGAAACGGGAATTGCTTCCATTCGACCTGTTGACAGATGGGTAGCAAATGATGGACCAATAAGATGGGTTGCAAGATCACCAGATCTTTATATTTTCGATTATTTTCTATGAGGCACATTGGAAAATAGGTTTTACGCTGACAGAGAGATTTTGAATATGGTAGACTTGAGAAATAGGATTTTGAATGCTTTCAAAACAATACAGCAAAGGAGTGTATCGAGAGTAATAAATATGAAAAACGAATTCAAAACTGTCCAGAAATGGAAGGACACCAATTCGAACATTTATTTAGCCCTTATTTTTTTTGTGTATATACTCAAATTACTTTCTTGCAATTTTCATTTCAATTATAGTGTTCGTTTCGGATGTAATAATTGCTATAATTTTTTTTTCAGTTTATCAAAATACATATAATGTACATATTTTTGTAGTAAGTAGATATGTTTCAGATAATCATAAAAGGTTTTTCTATTTGAAGTCCACTGTTGAAAACGCTCAAAGAGCATTGAAAATGTGAAGAAATGAATTGGTACCTAAAAAAATGAATAACACTAAGGTTCATGGGGAGACGTTGCACATGAGAAAGTGGCTATTGTGTTTTTATTACTTAGTCAACCAAACTGTCGGAAAACTCCACTGTACATAGGGAGACGTGAAAGTTGCGTTTTTATTTAACTCAGTCAACCAATTTCCAGGGACGCAATTTGAGAGGGAATAATTCACCCAATTATAATAAAATATTACCGAAAAATCAAATAAAATTTAATTTCTCTGTATGAAGTGAACGTCGACGATCCAAAAACTACAACAAAAAATACAGGTCCGTATTTAAAAATTCAAAGATGGGGGTGGCCTAAGTCAGATGACACCCTGTAAAAAAGATCCATGGACATATTCTGATAGCCCGCATCGAGTGCCAATAGCAAAATGTAGACAGATTTTCAATATGTTTGCGAATAAAGAAGATACAGGCAAAAATATAATTTGGGATTTTTTGGTTTTTCCTATATATCTCCAGAATCAAAAGAGCTACATTAGATTTTTTTACATCATTGAATAGGTCTCTGAAATACGCAAATTTGCCTTAATATAACCGACATTCTATCTCTTATCGTTTACGAGATCCCCATGTACAGAAATATATGTGTATATATATACAGTGTGTCCAAGATAAGGTTCCTAAGCATGGGAATCTCAGTGCCTGTTGGAGATACAGCTTGGGTTAAATTAGGAAAAAGTTGTGTTCTTTAAAGCTTATTTACATGCCGTTTAGAAACTTGAAGAATTTTCATGGCCTGCTGAGATATTTGGGAAAAACGAGAATTTGAAAATATCGATTTTATTTTTTTCTGACTTCATTTGAAAAGATGTCAAAAAACGAATAACACTTTTTCATTGGCACTTTCAAGGTACTACACGATGGTATTTTTAGTTTTTATATCCGACGTTTCGTTTTCAAAAAACCATCATCAACTTTATTTTTTTAAATAGCCCGAAAAAAAAGTACACCCTGTATCTGATTCCATTTTTTATTACAAATTCAACGATGTATCACATGCCATTGTTTTCTTTTTAGTTTAAGGGAAAATGCATTTTTTCTATTTTTAAAATGTATTTTTGAGTAGGTTAATGATTTTTTCAAAGTAATGAAAACAACAAAGAAATTAACGCATTTTTTATTTAATTCAAAGGAGGTGTTCAAATTCAAATTCAAAACAGGTTTCCGTTATTTTCCAAGTATGATCTTCTAACTGTAGAACTTAAAACATCACGTAACATCTCTGGTGTAATACTGTTAAATGCGGCAGTTACACATTCTCGTAACTGCTGTTCAGTTTCAAAAGAATGTTGCTAAACCCGGTTTTCCACAAAACCCCATATGAAGAAGTCCAGAGGAGTTAAGTCAGGGGATCGCGCTGGCCAAGACACTTCACTAGAGGTTCCAATCCACCTTCCAGGAAATCGCTGCGAAAGATACTCTCGAACTTGTCTAGAATTATGTGCAGGAGCACCGTCTTGTTGAAACCAACAGTTATTGACCTGTGCCAGAGGTAAATTATCTAAACAGTCTTCTAAATAGTTTTGCAATAAATGATGGTATCGTTCGGCGGTCAAAGTATTATAGTAAAAAACGGACCTAGTATTTTAGTTCCTAAAATTGCACACCACATATCAAACCGAAAACGTTCTTGATGTCTTGATATTTTCTTAACACGCGGATTTTGCTGAGCCCAGTAATGCGTATTGCGGCGGTTGAAGATACCATTATTAGTGACCATACTTTCGTCGGACCATATTATTTTTGAAGGGAAATTTGAATCTTCTTCACACGCGCGTGTGGATTTGGCTACTCCTATTTTGGGCTTCTTCTGAAGATTCCTTTTTTCGAGATAAAACAGGCTTTTTAAATGAACCATATTCTTTTAAATTTCGAGCCAGCTCTAAGAAAATGGACTTACATGGCTGCTTTCTTTCTGGATATTATTAAGATACGTTGCTGCTGTATTTACAGTATTTTTGTGGCACAAAATGTAGCACGTTAGCATGTCAAACTTTTCTTCATGGCTATAATGCTCACCCGGCATATTCGACGATAATAACACAATATTATCTATTCAACAATAAACAATAATAACGACAACAGTAACAATAACTCTAAAAACAACAACTCGACAAACAGGCTAACAACAACGACAATTACTATTTTATCGTGTAATTAAATAATATTTGACAGGCTCGGTGACAGGTATTTACGTCAAAGCATTTGTTTGCAACGCCTACTTAAAGATTTTTTAAAAATAGAAAAAATGCAATTTTCCTTTAAACTAAAAAGAAAACAATGGCATGTGATACATCGTTGAATTCGTAATAAAAAATGGAATCAGATACAGGGTGTACTTTTTTTTGGGGCCATATAAAAAAATAAAGTTGATGATGGTTTCTTGAAAACGAAACGTCGAATATAAAATCTAAAAATACCATCGTGTAGTACCTTGAAAGTGCCATTGAAAAAGTGTTATTCGTTTTTTGATATCTTTCCAAACAAAGTCAGAAAAAAATAAAATCGATATTTTCAAATTCTCGTTTTTCCCAAATATCTCACCAGGCCATGAAAATTCTTCAAGTTTCTAAACGGTATGTAAATAAACTTTAAAGAACACAACTTTTTCCTAATTGAACCTATGCTGTATCTCCAACAGCTACTGAGATTCCTATGCTTAGGATCCTTATCTTGGACACAATGTATATATATATATATATATATATATATATATATATATATATATATATATAAATACTTACTGAGATCATGACTGATTGATTACTATAAGGAAATTAAGAAATAAAGTTGCCATATTTATTCCGTTTCCTTTTGGGAAAAGGTTTGGTAAATGCTGAACTAAGTTTCTGCTTTGATTTCAGACGGTCGCCCATCATCAGATTCAGACAGTCCTCCCCTCCCCCTCCTACCCTACCGCACAGCGTGAACAATCGGCAGCGCCTCTACCACACTTATAGTACGGGAACCAACGTGAGAATCGCGCCGGAAATGGCTTAAGGTCGCGATCTGCATGACCAACGGGCGGGGCGCCGGCATGGCGTCGTTCATGACCAAAAAGAAGAAATACAAATTTCAAGTGGAAATATGTCTGGAGGAACTGCTCGAAGTGCCGTTCGTGTCGGCGGTGCTGTTCGCGAAACTTCGGCTCCTCGACGGCGGCAATTTTCAGGATCACAGTAGCAGGTGAGTGTTTTTGCATTACGTTCCGTTTGTCGTCATCATTTTCCCCTCAGGAAAATACAGTCGAAAGCGAGTCAGATGTGCAGGAAAAGACGTAAGTCTGTGTTCTTCTGGAAGTGATTAGGAGATGCCTCCTGAGTATGAATTTCGATGGCAGTGATGCCAGATTTTGCAACCGCTAGGCGGCGCTAGCGTGTTCAGGGGCGGAACTACGGAACCCCGTGTGTTCTGTCAGTTCCGTGACAAATCTATGTCATAACGTTGCGATATGAAACTGTCTTGGTAATGAAACTTAATATCCGGATGATTTTATATGCTACAATTCTGTTGCACTTTCATTGAAAAATCGTGATAAAGGGTGTATTCCTCTTTTTCAATAATGTAATATTGATGTCATCAATCAACTTTTTTTATCCTTCACTTGCAAACAAATAATGTTTATTAGTATAACTACTTCTCTTCGGGCTTGAAGGCCGTCGTTCTTCGGAATTTCTTCCTGACGTTTCGCTAGCGCGAGTGGCCAGCTTCTTCAGAGGCTTATTCATCTCCGATGACTGTCAGTCATCGGAGATGAATAAGCCTCTGAAGAAGCTGGCCACTCGCGCTAGCGAAACGTCAGGAAGAAATTCCGAAGAACGACGGCCTTCAAGCCCGAAGAGAAGTAGTTATACTAATAACCTCGGCCGCGAAAGCCTTAACCATTTTGTAAATAATGTTTATGTTTTTCTTTATAGGTACTTGAGAAATTTCGCATTCATTTCAAACCTTATTGTATACAAAATATTCATTTAAACATGTGAAATAACACACCGATCCTGCAAATTCAGATTTACCGCCACAATATGACATTACACACCCCGAGCACAGAATAGTATATTATGCAACGATCGTGTAATGATGCGAGTGTATTAATAACCATTACATGAGAGTTGCATACGCTATTTTATCTACACCCGATAAATAGTGAAGAACTACAAATATTATATTTATATTTGTATTGCACACAATAATACTAATTAACGAATTTATTTGAAAAATTCCACAGAATTGTAATTAATAGTATTAATTCGAGAAATAAAACGATGAGATATGAAAAGATGATCAAAAATCAAAGAAAAAAAATTTTACTCGGGACCGGATTCGAACCAATGTCTCCTAAAGCTAGAATAATCAATGTCAGCGCCACAGACGGCTCGGCAACGGAGAGCCTACAAGATTTGATGAAAAAATAACTGATAAATCATGCATTTGTCAAATGAAAAATTTAATCTAACTGTTTTTCTGTCGGTGAAGGTGTCGAAGGTGATTCTCCCATATCGCTGGTATCAGACATTTTGTTATGATTATCGAAGTTTGGCTATATTCTTCGAAAGTTTAATACCTATACCGATTTTGACTTGACAAATGTCAAATGCAGAGCATGCACATCATGCTTGATTGAAAAATAATGGGTTTCTATTGGTTGAAAATCTGTATCGTAATGAAAATCTGTATCGTAATGGATTTCATTATAAAACGGGTTGTGAGCATATAAATGTATTATTAGAGTACGGGTGTAGATGAAAGTATATTACACACCGAGGTGGGAAGTGATTCATTCCTATCGTGACTTCAGTTAGTTAGTTAGCTATGATCTCGAGACAGAAATGAAACTTCCTACCGAGGTTTGTATACTATTTTATTTACAACCATCATATTTCGATGAAAATAAATAAATCTCTGTTTCGTTCTGAACATATCTAAAATATTACATTTAACGACAAATTACCAAGAACGCGGTTTTCTCAAATAATCAAGTAGATATATTGTTAACGTGACTACGGGGTATACAATTGTCACCAATATAAATGAATATCAGATAAACTCATTAAATGACAGATAAGGTATAGAATAGATGAAATGAGGGCAGGAAGTAAAGGTGTGTAATGTGACACTTCCCAACCTTCAATGACGTTAGTAATGACAGCATTACATATATGGTTGTGAATGAATTGACATTTAAGTGTCTCTACTGTATTGCTGTGGTCTACTGTCGCAATATATTTCACATTACCGAACATTCCCTGAATTGACTCCTTTTCAATTGTCCATCTCGGTCATACAGTTATCATCTGTCCGACTTCAGCCGGACATGTTACGATTTTTCCGGTCATGTCTGGACAAACTTTCAAGTGTCCGGCCTTGTCCGGCTTTAGTAGGCTTTTCGGTCTGCTTCGCGCCAATAAACAACAATTATTTCTAAAATTCCACTAATTTTTTAGAGAATGAAAAGGAAAACTGTCACTCTCAAAACCTGTTAGCACCTAAAAAGTGGACAGCTTATTTTCAATCATTCCGTAATGAAGAATTCCGTTCTGAAGTTAGCTGGATACTATTTCGCAGTTTCGGGCATAACGCTAACGTTGAGATAGTTATCTTATTGATGAATTTTCAGTGAACGATCTTAATGAATTCTCAGTGGACGAAGGAAATAAATGAACTGTTAACAGAGACAATTGTGAAAAAGATATTTACATTGTTCAATTTCGATTCAAAATGTTCAGAGTTTCACTATATGATATGTAAAGAAAGCGAAATTTTAGATTGAGGTGGTGGAGCAGAAAATACAACCAACTAGGTAACAATTCAAGAGATTTTCTTGTTTTTCAACAAATTTGCGATTATAATCAGAACACCAAAGATAATTTTCGATTATAATTGCACGACTGCATTAAAATCACCAATAATTTTGCAAGAAAGCGTGATATCTAAAAATTTGCAAGTTTATTTTCACATTTTGGCGAAAGTGTCCGAGTCCGAAGGACGAGAGCTCTTTTACAAAATATGAAAATTACCGAATGCAATTTGTATAAGATCACGCTTGAATGCAAAATTATCTGGCCATTTCTATGCACGAATGTAATTCATTGGAATATTTCACGAGTAAAGAAATTCTCTAGGAAATGTTATTTTATACTTTCCTCTATATATTGTATGGAGCACTCACCAAAACGCGAAATGTTTTTCTATTTTTGAAGTCTATCTGACATTCATTTGTGTTGTTTACTGACGTCTAGCGATACGGTTTCAAATGTGTTGTTATGGTGACTTGATACAATGCAATTACCGCTGTGAGTTTTAGATACAATGCAATTACCGCTGTAAGTTTTCGATAATTGCATTGCTCTTATGGGACATTTTATATATGAGGGAAATATTCGATTTTACAGTTCCACACCCAGAATAATATTATATTTTGTTTGTGTTTGAATCTTTCACTATCAGAAAAGATCTTGAAATTTTTCGCTGTTTTGTTTTACTTAATATTTGGTGTCCAAATCTCGGAGGTGAGAAATATCGGATCTGCGACAGACTTCAACTGAGTTATTATCGCACGATATTACATCGAACGCTGCTTATAAGACAAAGTATAACACAACTAAAAATGATCTGGTCATCTATATGGTAAACTAAATTGACAGAGCCGTGTAACCGAATGACCGGTGGGTGTTACTGCCCATACGTGCTTTACTGGAGCATTAGGGGAACCGAATTGCGTGTTATTCGTTTTATTAGCGCTCCAAACCGAAATATTAACGAGCTCTCAGATGCGATTTTAGCGATTGTTATAACGGCGATCGCGGTGTTACCGAGGTTATTTAGGCGAATGGGCGTGTGTAGGTACTTTGCTGATTATTTCCTTGAGGAAAAGTAAAAGCTTGATAGCTGTAATAGCCTATACGAAGTTACTTGAGACAGCATTAAAACTGAAACTCCATTTACAGTCGACCTAGCTCAATTTAGAACATTAATTATAATGAAAGGGCTTCCGGTAGAAACGGGGTTACCAGCCGTGAACTTTCATAGTGCTTCATTAGATTTTTTGAGGAAAACGAAAACTACAAGCATAAACCTGTTGCAAATGAATGATCATTCCACCACTATTACTATCACGTTCAAAAACACCTTTTCGTTACATAAACTACAATTTTGAGAAGAACAGAGGGAGAGATAGATCAATCAACCTGGGAAGTTTCACTTTCGGAGTTTGAGTCGCTATTAACCTTAATGATAATCGGAATGATCGGTGGTAGAATATACCTAGTATTAGTTTTCTTTGCCTATTTATTCCAGCCATTTCATCTACCACTGTTCTAATATCATTCAATACTGACCCTCTCAATCCTGGCGATTCATTATATTTTCTCAATTTCCCTTTGATAGCAGACCAGATCATCTCAATGGGGTTGCACTGATATGGCGGTAGACGTAGGACAACATGGCCATGTTTTTCAAAAAGTTTATCAATCACATAGTCCTACTCGAAAATTTTCTTTCTTAATCAATTCCAATAGTATATTCTTCGTGTTCTTCTGGGGTATTTCCATGTTTTTACTTTCCATGAACTTGATGATCTGCTTTTTTCATATTGCTCTTGGTGATTTTAGATCTGGACGAGAATGATAATATTTATTGTCCATGTGATGAAATATTGGGTAAGAGATGCTGTTTTGCCCATGTTTCGAACCATGCGGCAGCCATGTTCTCATGACAGCAGATGATTGCTCAATATTTTTACAGACAACAATAACGCATTATCAACAAATCCTTTTCAATTTTCGACGTGGATACATTTAATTTTTTTCCTCTGGAACATGGATCTTTCGAGTACACTTGTTGCTTTGATTTACCCTACCGAGGTGGACGACATCATGGGTATCAGACCACGTCCTATCAAGATATATTATGTCTCTCTTCTCATATTCGATATTCTTGTCGATGGACAACTATTCTTGCCGACTTCAATTTATCCAATTTTTTGTATTTGAAACCGCAATCAAGTAAAATGTTTTGCAGTTCTAACGATTTATAAACAATCTGAATATTCACGTAATTTATCATGAATCATTTCTAATATCGGCACCTTATTTTTTCGAAAAAACTTATGCAAAACATCTGCGAATGTGTTCTTTGGAAGGTGAATCAAGTTTCTTGAATTTCTGTCCGTCTCTCTTTCGTTTGACAGAGTTGTCGACAACGTCTTCGGCTTGAATTACTCTAAATACAGTAGCTCTGCAAATTTTGGTTAGTTCGCTTATCCTTTACACAATAATTGATGATGAAGAAACACTACTATTCAAATTTCAAATGCGAATACATATTGCGACATATTCAAAATAACCCTTTGAATTGGAATGTGTAGGGCTTTATTGAAAAAATTCCTTATGTTACTCTCTAGATCAGCTTCTATTTAGAGCTCTTCTGAGATTCGTCTGTTTTCACGACTGTGAATGTCATAAATAATCTGATTAAGACAACTAAATACGATATATAAATATGTCTGTGATTTTAGTTGCACGGCACTGTCTTGAAATAAATCTAGTTATTTGGAATTCGACACTGCGGCAAGTCAAATCTCTGACCAATCGGAAATCGAGAGCGACCAACCAAAAGCGTTCGATTGCTATTACGTCCTCCCTTTATACATAAAGGGACACAGTCCACAAATAATCTCAACTAAAAATTTGGGAATTTTTTTTTTAATTTACTCTTCATATAAAACTGTGGATCATTTACTTCTTATATTATTTCGGATGAGTAAAAATAAAAAAAAATCTTCAATACTTCATTATCTCCGTAAATATCATTTGAAATTGATATTCTATATAGGAAAATACACCTAGTAGGAAAAGTTCTACGTTTCGAGGTGCAATTATATTTTTCAGAAATCATTCAAGAATATTGACATTTCTGAGAAAATTTTCGAAGGAACAGACATTTTTATACACCTAGTTGCTCTGTAAAGAAATTTTATAACTTTGTCGTTTGTGAAAACGCTAACGTGATCGATTTGCAGAAAAATAAGTTTTTGTACAACTGTCATTAAAAGTGATTTTTAATGGTTGTCAAGAGTATTAAAAGATGATGTTTACAGAGTAGCGTGTTAAAATATCATTAACACTATTGTTAATAAGTATTTTTAACTCGATCTTTCTCCATCTAAGAAAATTAGAATATGCGATGTCGTACTGCTGAGCCTATTTTTTCGGTAACAATTCAGTTGAAGCTCCTTTGGAAGACTTTTATATCGTCAGGAAGACAATTCCTCATTATTTTTCTTTTAGCACTAGTGCTGAGAGTGATTTATTTGTAGAGAAAATATAAAGACATAATTCAAAATGGAGTGTTTATTTAATTGAACGTACAATTAGTGAAACTACAAGTATGATAAGAAACTCCATGACCGCTTCAAAAAAGCCACAAGCTTGTAATATCTGCTTATGTCATGATTATTTATGTTCATCATCGACTTCAACAGAGTAATTCGACCAAAGCGTTGACGAGTTCCATATTATGGACTTTTCTTCAAACTATGCAAGAAGCACTTTTTCACTGGCCTCCTTGCCAGTGACATTTTTCTGATCACACCATTTCAAGAAACGATCGTATGGAAACTCGTACTGTCGCTTTGACTTACTACGCAATAATTCAAAAGCAGCTTAATTGGCAGCTTCTTCAATTTCCGGCGGTAGAAATTCATTTTCTGGATCACTTTCCGTCGAGGAACGAAGAAACGAGAATAATTCGTGATTTATTGACGTTTGTTGTCAACAAAGACAAATTAACAAATTGTGTTTTTGATTACCTTGGCAACTTGTTTCATGAATAGATTAGATGAAATTGGATTCAAAACTGATAATCTCGAGGCTATTATTTTATCAATTAATTAATGTAAAATAGGTATGCGTTAATTTGGACTTTTAATGGTGTTTGTAGAAAAAATAGTGTATGATATACCTGCTAAAAGTGATTTTATTTTGTTTGAAGGGATGGAGCACTCCGCCTTCGGCGTCGCGTCGTGTCCCAAACTTCCCTTCTCACCAAAATAAATATCACTTTTAGCACTTAAATCGTAAATAACTATTGTACAACTCTTGTGCCTTGGCGAGCAATCTTTACAGTCGCTCGGAAAAGTAAGGCTTGCCCTTGTAGGCATGTAATCTACTATTTATCATTTACTTATACGTGTGGAGAGCGACACTTAATAAACAAATACATAATTGAGCGTTTAGATTTGTTCAACGCAGTTTTGCTTTCTAACCGCGATAAGAAAATTAATTTGTTGCTATAATGCAACTTATCGTTAGTGATAGAGACCTCATAAACAGTGCTTAATGAATGTTTAATTGATGTAGCAGTGCATTGACGTACCTGATCAAAATCGATAGGTAGGTGAATATTGTAAACACATTCTCATTCAATACCTGAAAAATCTAATAAAAGATGATAACCTTGTTAATGTCGTATTTTAGAAATATAGAATTTGGAATCAACGCTAGCGACTGCAGAATTTTGTGGACTATATTGAGAGAGCAACATACTTGATCAGGTTTGATAGGCATTATGTTTGAGAAAGAAAGAAGATGAAGTAACGATTAATGTATTTTATTGTTAAAGAAATACTTGGTTGATCATAGAATTTTGATGAGCATTACGTTTGAGAAAGAATGGGAATAAAGTAACGATAAACGAACAATATATTTTATTGTTAAAAAAAATTCTCGATCATAGAAGTTTGATAAGCATGATGTTCGAGAAAGAATGACGATAAAGTAACGATTAACTAAAAAGATATTTTATTGTTACAAAAAATACTCGATCATAGAAGTTCGATGAGCATTATATTTGAGAAAGAATGAGATTAACGAAAAATATATATTTTTGTTGAAAAATTACTTGATTATAGAAGTTTGATAAGCATTATGTTTCATAAAGGATGAGGATAAAGAAACGATCACCGAAAAATATATTTTATTGTTGAAAAAAATACTCGATCATAGAAGTTTGATAAGCATTATGTTCAAGAAAGAATGAGGATAAATTAACGATCAATGACACTTGACTCAAATTCTTCAGTGAGCTAATAAAATATTTCGCCTCGACTGTGCGGAAATTTAAACGATACACTTGCTGCGAGTTGTTTTCATCGTGTCGTCGAGCAGGCTATAATTTTTTATTTCCGTTGCTTCCATTGTATACCAGACAGACTTATTATTGCTGATAGGGGGCACCGGATGCGAGACATCAATTATTTCGCATCGTACCAAAGTGACCACCGAAATTCTGGAAGGCGGTTGGCTGATGTTCTTCAATTGTCAGGTTTTCGTAATATGATCTGACCACTGAAGATTTTAACTGGGATAATAAAGGAAACAAAAATTATCTAGTGAATAGCAATTTATGTAACTAGTTATAAAAAGTTATATTTTGTATAACCAAAGCAATTTCTACAGGACGAGCGTGTCGAGATCCTGCGAAGTAGATGAAATTTTCTATCATGTTGCATACAACATTCTTCAATCATGATGGAAATTATTATTTCATTATTTTCAAAGAGTAAAATTGTCTGCTCAATAAAATAATCCAAGCATTAGGTTTGTTATTAATATCGCTTGTCAGAAAAGAAGTCAGAAAACGCTCTACATTATAAACGATGAGATTGGTATCTTTGGAGTTGAAAGTTGAAACTTTTTCTAGAGATGAATTACACCAAACTAACACCAAACTAATATTTTTGCACTCGACGCGCGTTTCGTTTCGCTAACAAGGTTAGCGTCCTCAGGAGAAAAAAAATTAATACTGTTACAATTTTCTTCTCCTGAAGATGCTAACCTTGTTAGCGAAACGCGAGTCAAATGTTAACCTTTCTAGATTTTTGACGAGGACTCTTCACGATTGCTCGGAAATGTGAAAAGTAAGTCTGTTTCTACTAAGCTGCAATCTCCTATTTTAAAACATCATTTTCGTGAAGTTAATGAAGTCTTGAGGAACTATTTTTTTGTTTTTTTTTGTCATTCAAATCAGTATACAATAATGTAAAACTACTTTGAAAGGAGTAACATAAAAAATCAGTACTAAGTGATGTGCATAGTATTCATGAAAGTTTGATTCATTGACAAAAATGATGAAAGAGTTTCATAAACCACTACTCCCTTTCCAATTCTCAGCGACAGGCGTTGTAAAGCATATAGAAGTAACTTTTTTTGCTCTGTTTGTATAACAACCACCACGAACTCGAATCAAATTATTATCATATATAGGAGACTTATAAAAATAAAGAAAAAGAGCTAGTAGTTTGTGATGAAATTTCACTCAGGATAAGATTACATTCTCACACCCAGACAAAAAGCTTGTTTCGCTCGCAGAAATTTCTCCCTCGTATTCTTCAGTGAATTTTTGTATACAACTAGTTCGTCATAACTTCATGCTGGATTCATGTATGTAAAAAATTTGCAAAATTCGTCTGAATAAAAAAGAATATAACTAAAAAATGGCTAATGATATTCCAGTGTTCGATCTATCTCTTTTTAATAGCAATTTATTTCCAGAAATCGTGCCTGCATGAGCTATGCTGTACAGTACTTGTTTTGATTTCTTCTCAAGTGTCTACTGTTTCGTCTCGTCCCTATCGCAACATGTCACCTATACTGGGCACAACACGTGATTAACTATTTGTGGATTCATCCTATTTCAACGAAGTGTTTAATATTAATGGAAGCAACCTCCAGTCTTTAGAAGATTCTTATAGACCAGTAAGTGGAGACAGGTGACGTTCTCCCACTTTACACTGCATCCCTTCTCAAGGCTTGATAATTAACCCCAAAATATGAAAAATAGACAAGTTCCTGGCAGCCGTGCGTGTGCACTTCATAAGGAAAAATGCTTTTCTTTTTCTGGGGAATTTTCGTTTTTTTCGATTTGCATGCCCTTTCGGATTTCATTAATATATATCATTTCGAATTATTGACGTAAACGGCATGCATGTAGCTACAGTCCGACATACAAAAATTGTGAAAAAATTGAATGAACATAATTTTTTAAATTCAAGCAAACATTTGAAAAATTCTTTGACTTTTTCTTGCACGCTGCTTTTTATTGTCTTAGGACCGGTTTTTCAATGCATAATATCTATCAGATAAAAATAAGCAACAGTTTCCATCCTAGTCACTGCCAAACTTTCCTAACGAGCACCCTCTCATTTCTTTTATCTATCCGACAGATAACTTATTTATCCTTGTATTGAAAACCTGGCTCTTAGTGAATATTATTTCAAGCTAAAATAATAAATGGAAAAATACGAAATTTTCCCACAAAAAGAAAAGCGTTTTTCCTTATGAACTGCACACGCTCGGCTGCCAGAAACCTGTCTATTTTTCATATTTTAGGGTAAATTATCAAGCCTTGATAAAGGCATGCAGTGTAGAATGGGAGAACGTCAACTGTCACCGTCTCCTGGTCTATTATTGGATACGTTTGTTTACGTTTTCGTACAATATCATCAATGGATTGAAATAGAATAAAACAAATAATCCTCTTTCTCGTAAGTTAACCATTTTTCCAGCTGGCTCTGACAGTTCAGAAAATTTTGATGGGCGGAAACATTATCTAGTCCAGTAACTGAAGAGCCGAAACTAGGGAAAGCTGTGAACAAGTCTATGCGTTCTTCACTTGTGGCTCAATTTGTAGGTCGTCACAGATGTTTTCAAAGGACCCAAAACTTAACACGATTGCGTTCATGGCAGTGGCCGAAAATGGCCCCCCAAACCCAGAAAAATGGGTTTCCCGCCAATATCTGGCTTAATATACGAATTAGAGAATTTTCGTTCGCACAAAAATTAAAGATCGTCTCATTATCTACAAAAATGACCCTCATAATTTTTTCCGAAAACTCAACAGTTTTCGTGATAAGGGACCCAAAACTCTCCTCATTTCAGCTGCCGCTTTCTCTACCTCTATAGGAATTCTGTTGTCTATGCATTCGCTTGGAGGCGGGCGGACAAATTGTTTCATAACTCAGGCAAACACTGACGTTTTTCAATGATTCAAAGTTCAAGATAATGAGAAAACCCGTAGCTATCATTCCATGTATTTCGAAGTTCTTTCTTATTTGGCAAAAAGATTTAATAAGCTGTGAAAGTTTTTTTCCGCACCATTTCGACACTGTTTCATTAATTTATTTACATTTTTTTCAAAAATAGTCTTTTATCGGAAATTTTTCTTTATAATGGGTCCTTGGGGGGTCTTGAATGATCTCCGGATTTTTTTTGTATTATCCCCGCGTTCTAATAAATGATCCATTTGTGTATTTACCTTTTTATTGCGATTCCGGAGTTATGTAGAATCTACGGAACATAACATAAACAGAGAGGTTTTTATCTAACAGAGTCGACTTCATATAGAGTTTTTAATAATCTGGAAATGAATTTTCTCTCTGCAGTTGCCGTAGGTATTTCGTACAGGGATAATTTGTGTAGATTGGCATTGTAAATTGAATGTGTCACTTGTACGTATAAGCTCATAAAACTTTTTTGGGGTCTAATGAATTAGCATGAATTATGCTCAAGACGATGCTGCTATATGGAACATTCTCGGAAACATTAACTACCAGCACTATGCCCTTACTTTTAAGTGGTACGATTGACGAAATAGATGAGAACTGAATATTCTACCGAAAAATTAGAAGTGAAAAATGAATAACGAGGAACCCATTGTCGTGCGGACGCTATTAAATATTTTTTTGGAAATCCAATAAAATTCTAGGCTCTCAATACCATAATTTTTGAACAGCATTAGGGTCTTTATGATTCGTTTTGAAAATAACCGTATAAAATATTCGATCTTAACTTCCAAGTTTTGGGTAGAAAATTAAGTTTTTTCCCGTGTTCCATTTGTGCCCCTGAAATTTGACGGCATAGTCTAGGAGTTATTGTTTCATATACAGCAACATCTTCATTCATGCTGGGTTATTTGACTTCCCAAGAAAATATCATGGACTTGTATTCTATACATACATATTGTCTATTTCAACCACTAGGGATTTGCCTACCAGAAGATCATGGATATTGAATGATTGTTCAGATTTGCTTCGGTTGAAAAAATATATACCACTTAGAAAAAAATTGATAGTCCGAGATGTGGGAGATGTTCCTCCCACACCATCTTCTACATTCGCCATTAACTATTATTAACGCATATACCCAACCTTTTTTTGTACCGAGTAAAAACACACAGTTACAACCAGAAAATAAATATCTCTGAAAAACGTATGTCGCTCTTAGAGAGCTCGCCTATAAACAGACAAATTTAGTGGACATTTCAAGTGTTGTAGCTTTCTTAAAAACGAAACGTATTTCAGTGAAATGATTCACATTGCAGGCATGCTAAAAATAATCATCCATTGTTTATATTCATTTTTATTTCCATTCTGCTAGGAAGAATTCTCTGATGAATAATTATGATGTTTATTCATTTGAGATTGTTGTTTATTTTATTAATACTAATACTTTGCCTTGCGTGTGCATTGTCGGGAACGAACGTGGCACGAGGTGCTTTGTTTCCTTGTTTTGTGTATTTTTTTTTAATTCGCACACTTTGATGATAAAATTCATTATAGTCCTTCCGAATTAGACGAAAGAAAAGCAACTTTGCAATAGGAGATAGTACACAATATTGTCCAAGAAATCAATAAGAAATGTTTATTCACAAAGCATGATTCTAAAGACTGTGAAGGATAATACAAATTTTCAAACACAATACCTAAAATTTTCAAATATGAGATAATTTTCTTCAAAATACAAACATAATGTTCATTAGTCAAATACTCCCTGAAAATGAAAATTGTATCATAGAGAGGTACGAATTGAAAAAAAACATTTTTTCTTAACAATTCTTCCGATGAAGATATGTGTATATAATTCATAGACGTTTAAATTCGTTCACAAAAAGAAAGAAAGACCATCTACCCTTTGCCTATATGATATGATGCAAAGGGCGCTGGATTACAATGTGTAAATCAAGCACACGAACCTTGATCAAAAAGGGAATGAATTCATGAGATATTTCGGCACTAGATAGTAGTTCTCAATTATACGGGTGTGATGTTAGCCACAACCACAAGATACACTGAGAAAAATTTACTCGATTATTTGTTACCGTGTTACTAAGTTGTTTTATGCATAATTCGATGCAGATTTCAATTCCATAATTAGTGGATATTGAAAATATAGTATTTGACTACCTGTCGCCTCGTCAAGGGAAAAAATGAGGGGATATAGTGATGTAAAAAACCGAGAAACTTAATAACATTTAGAAATGGCTCTGTCGAGGAATTTCGAATGCAGATTCGGATTTAGGGTGGCAAATAACATATGAAATGAGGTATGTGATCATTTGTCGGTGCGTCAGTGAGGGTGGAGTGGGGTTGAAAGATAAAAAAAAGTCATAGCATTTCCGAAAGGCTCTGTCGAGGAATTTTGAATGCAGATTCGGATTTAGGGTGGCAAATAACATATGAAATGAGATATGTGATCATTTGTCGGTGCGTCAGTGAGGATGGAGTGGGGTTGAAATATAAAAAAAAATCATAACACTTTCAAAAGATGGTCTAGTGAATTTGAATGCAGATTCGAATTAAGGGTGATTATTTTTTTCACTTGTCAAAATGTGACGTTTTTGGCATTTCATCCAATAGTAGCGGGTTATTCTATGGTTATTCTAGCCAATCATTGGGCATTATACTGATAAAACTGCCTGGTCTTTTCGATAAAACGTTGTTTACCTACCTTTGAACTGTCAAAACTATAAGGTTTACCGCGTCGATTCTGTTGAACTGGCTCATATTTATATAAATTATCATGAATGAAGAGTTACCTTATTATTAATAGTCATTCACTTTTCACTATTTCAGCATAATAATAACGTAAACAACACATTTCAATGAACACTCGAACACGTAAATAGCTCATAACCCCAACTTCATGACAGATATAGCGAACGACCGATTCAAATATTTAAGGTTTCCTTAACTCAAATGAAGATAACGTACAATTAGTTTTTATTAAATACAATTATTTTTTGTGGTATGAGAAGAAACCGTTGTATGAAGATTTTGATACAACGACATAACGAATGATTTTATGTTCCTTCTGGCGCGATTTTCATTTCATAAGAAATTTTCAATTATCAACCTTGTACAATGAGAGGTGTAAAGCCATCTCTTGGTATCATCGGCAAGCATTATCTTATGCACTGCGTAAGCATCATAACCCTTCTGGATCATAGAGGACATACATCGTTGTTTGACATTTCAAATTTGTAAAATTTTCACCTATTCTCCTTTCCTTCTTATGTTAATGAAATACTGATCAATTAAATTGTTCTTCCTTCTATTTGTTCAAAAAATAATCTCTTCAAATACAACTCGTTCTTCAAATTTAATAAGATAAATTTTCATTTTCGAAACACTCAAATTTTTTTATTTTGAGGCAAAAGCATTCAAACAAACCGAATTAGATAAAATCACTCGTCCTATGGACTCGTGATTTTATCAATCGGTTTCTTTTCATACTTTTGCCAAACAAAAAAGTTTTTGTAGAAAATGAAAATTTATCGGGGGTTATATCCCGAGTGCACCAAGTTTAATCGGTTAAAATGTGTGCTGCACTTCCATGATTCTCGAAATTTTGCTTAGAAAATGACTTGAATTATTATACACGAAACTTGGTGAAGGAGGGATATATGTTTAGATTATTTCCAGAAAACATGTAAACTCAGGAAACATCAAAATCGAACATAGGAACAATATAGTACCAGAGATAGTACCTGAAAAGTGATCCAAACGCCCGGTTTATTTCGAACATTTTAATCGGTTAAAAGGTCTAGTGCATTTAATCGCTGTAAAACTCTGTAAAAGCAGTCTAGCCTTCAACTGTTTCATCGTTTACTCGCATTGAGGGAAATAATCGATTGAATTTGAAGGACTCGTTGTATTACCTTTGATAAATAACCTATGAAATGAGATATGTGATCATTTGTCGGTGCGTCAGTGAGGGTGGAGTGACGCACTGACAAAAAATCACATATCTCATTTCGTATGTTAGTTGTCACCCTCAATCCGAATCTGCATTCAAAATTACTCGACAGAGTCTTTTGAAAATGCTACGAATTTTCTCAATTTTTCACATCGCTATATTCCCCTCATTTCTCCGCCTCGACGAAGCGACAGATAGTTACATACTCTATTTTAAATATCCACTAATCATGGAACAGAATTCTGCATCAAATTATGCGTGAAACAACTCATTAACACAGTAAGAAATAATTTATTAATTTTTTCCCAAGGTATCTTGTGGCTGCGGCTAACTTCACACCTGTAAAATTAATCATGCTACTAGAATTTTTCCATTACGTAGTAGCTTTTTGTTTAAAGTTGACTTGAGAGTATGAACCGCTTTTTTTTGCTTCCATAATTTGAAGAATCTTTCATCAAAGTTAATTTTGGGATAGAAAGGATTATTTTTTTATTAGTTCGGGTGACATAATTTGTTTTTTGAAAATTATATTTGTGAATCAGATGTTTTAATATTTGTCAGAGATATCTTCCGATGTATTCACTTCATGAGTAACTACTCTCAATGGATACCAATCTGAATGATTTATAATCCACACGAATCCGGGGCCTGTTCTGCAATACTGTCCCTTTGCGTTGAAATCAAAAGATTACATTCAGAAAAAGACGAATCGTCTCGTTGATGATGCTTCACTTACGAACTCTCTCACTTCTCTGAAACACCTTATTAGGACTTGGTCCTCTTCGAAAGATTTTTTCCATCGGTCGTTTCGGCTCTGTCAGTTCCGTAGCGGTTATCCTGACGAGTGCAGTCATCCTACCTTTTTGTTATGAGCCTCGAGACATGTAGAGTTCTTCTCCAAAGGGGCGTTCTTAAACAGAGCTGTCCAACTTTGGAATTTCTTGCAGAGTGAGGTTTTTCCCCTTCAACCTTTGAGCATCGGTTTCGCGTGAACCTGGAGACAAATAACGTTCTGTCATCTTTTTCAGCGCATCTTTCCACCCGAACTTAGTTTGACTCCATTGCAGAATGTCTGATTGGATATTTTGAGTGATTTTATTTTCGTTATAATGTTGACTTTGTGGGATTATTCCATTTTTCAAATCGGGAGGTATTGCTGTTTGATATATGGCTCTCCACCATTTCATCCGCTCCTGTTCATACACTGCACCCGCTTCACACGCGAAAACCCCGTCAGATCGTAGAATCTATCGATCCAATAAGCACATCGGGGCAGGGGTGGGAAACACCTCTCGCGGTCTCTGTTTTCCCGGTGGAGTTTTCCCACTTAGTGGAAGAAATCCGCCATGGAAATCTGGAAAGCGTCCCGGCAACGGGGAATTCTTCCATCTTGGGTTCGGGAACTTCCATTGGAAACAACCCCCGCGCGGAGTATCTGAAGGGAGTTCCGGGAACTCCTACGATTTTATTCGGAGATCTCGTCCAGAAGGGGAGTTTTCGTATCAGGAGAATACGACGTGGAGGAGCGTTTGATTCTTGCTGCCGTGTCTAGGAAAAGTAAGGAGAGAATTTTTAGATATTTGCGCTTATGATGGAACAATGAAGCGAGGGTCAAATTAAAATCAAAATCATTTCAATTCAACTCGATATTTTGGATTCTATTATTGTCCATTGAAAAGTTACATTAGGGGTTGCGTTTCTCGGAGGACGCAATTTTATTTTTCTGATGTGTGGGGGAGGTTATGGTTATCTTAAATCCAAGTTTGTGGGGTTGCAACCCTTGTCCCGTAATTTTCGCGCTTTGTCTGCCAAAATTTCCATCCTACTGAAAATTCATGGAGACATCTTTCGTTGATTATTGCATTTTCTACAACATTAATTTCATTATTTTTTTTGTAAAATCGGAAATAAAAAGATTATGAAAGAAAATAGTTGGAAATTTTGGAACGAATTCTCTTTTCCGGCGTAATAATTTCTTCTCTAGTCATCTTACGATGAATAAAAATATTTTTATCATGGGGATATCAACGAAGAATTCTTACTATAAATTTTTGTAATTTCGTTTTACGGCGCTTCGATCTTGACTGTATTCTAAAATACTCCTTTAAGGATATGTTGGAGATTGGCTTCGATTATTTTTTAACTATTAGGAAATAAACTTAACGTGACGAATAAATTTTTCATTATGACATACATCTGAACAAACTCTTTTTTTTAATTATAACATCACAATAATTGGAACAAAATCAATAAATATAAAAAAAAATGATAATAAAACAAAAGAAAATCTTCCGCAGGAACACTCCCTCCCAGTGATGAACTCCTGTTTATCACTATTCTTCAGGTTTGACCTCATCGAGCAGACAAAGTTTGATGAGAGTACGGCTATATGTGCCCATTGAAGTTTTGATGTCCACCACTCTTATGTCACCATCTGCTCCGGTATGAACGGCAGTGACGATACCTTTTGGCCAACTGTTTCTCGAGAATTGTGAGTCGACCACAATGAACACTTCACAGACTTTGATTTTTCTTGCAGACTTCTTGATTTTTCCGTTAACACAGACAAATATTCTTTAATCTATCGTTTCCAAAAATGTTCGGAAAGTAGCTGTGATATTCGCCATATCTGGTGAGAAGATCGTTTTCTTCGAAATTCCCAGGAATCTGTGCTGCACTTGACGTACCTAGTAAGAAGTGATTTGGTGTCAGTGCTTCACTATCTGCATGATCCAAAGAAACGTGGTCAAGAGGACGACAATTTACTATATTTTCTGCCTCTATCATCAGAGTTTGTGAAACTTCTTCTCGTGGACATTTTTTTTTGAGAATAACATTTAAGTCATCTTGACAGATTTAGCAAGTCGTTCCCAACTTCCACCCATAGGAGGAGCGGAAGGAGGTATGAAACAAAATTCCACGTTGTAGATGAACAAGTGTCTAACTTTTTTCTTCTGGTCCATATTTACCATGACTTCCTTCAATTATTTCGCAGCTTCCCGTAGCCCTATGAGCCTCCTTACTGTCATTATAGCAGAATCCGTACTCAAAGAGTGTGCCACCTCTAGATGAATTGCACGAGTGCTCATACATGTGAAAAGCCTCGTGAAAAGCACACCATAACTTTTTTCTCGACGACGCGACGACCAATTGACACATACATAGCTCCAAAAGAGTCCATGCCGGTAATTTTGAAAGGTCTTACAAATGAAACTAATCGAGATTCCGGAAGTGGAGCCATTTCTGGAATTTCTGATTTTGCTCTAATATTTTTGCAAAAGTGACACTTACTCCAAGAACTTCTGACAGCTGCTCTCGAGTTAATAATCCAGAATCTTTGTCGGAGTTCGTTAGCCACATATTCTTGTCCATTGTGTGCTGCTTTGATATGATAATGATTTATTAGTAGTTCAGTGAATCGATTTTTTGGTTCGAGAATGGATTCCATGTTTTTCTGAAGATGCTAACTAGGTAAGCGAAAACCGAAGAGCGTTATTTCGATTTGGTGTGATTGACCTGTGTTGAAAAAACTCAGGTTTGTGCCATTGAAATATTGCTCCTTTCACCTAACACTATTTGAACGTTGATATCATCACCGCCATTTTATTGCATCCATACCATAAAGTGACTGATCCGTGTCATAAAGGGGTTCAGTGAAATCATTCTCACATCTCGAAATATTCACCTCTTGATTGTAACTACTTCGCTTTTTTTGCGTAGAGATATCGCGTTCGACTAACCTTTCTCAAATTTGTACTTTGCCATTATTTCTGTTGAAAAATTGAATATCCAAAAATCATTGGGAACACATTTGATATTTGACAGGTTATTTTCGGGAGATACTAATTGGACAGGATTATATATAATTGATTTTTCCGAATGAAAATAAAGACAGGTTCAAAAACTTCATTGAAGAAGTTACATGAATAAATCAACTTTCGATTAAAATGTGCATATCAATCATAGATGTTGGATGCATTAACAAATAGGAAGAGAATTTTTTATCTGTATCTTTCTGGGTTTTTAACCTACCACAATCTGAAAGAAAAAAATAATTAATGTTGAAATCTATACAAGTGTTGAAGGGCGGATTTCGAGGCGGATTTCTAACCTAACTCGAAAAAGTTTTTGCGCTATTCAAAAACAGTTCCTTTAGAATGAAACACGTCCTATTACCCAGCAACTTCTCGTATAAAACGGATCGGCAACAGTTATGATGTTAGAAAAATATTTATAACAACAATTACTTCACAAGTTCAATATTGACACATACTAATCATACGAACAAAATAGAAAACACGAAGAATCGTATTTATCAATTTCCTTGTTCTTGCGCCCAAAAATATATCGGTGAAAAGTCAAGACCTCTCGAAGTGCGAAAGAGTGAACATAATTGTTAGCCAATTTTTTTCTCCTGAACGCGCGTCGAGTGCAAAATTATCAGTTTGGTTTTAGGGTAATTGATCTCTTGGGAAAGTTTCGTGAATGACTATATCTAATTGGATATTTGTTGACATGTCTAATTATGTTTAATGCATCTTTAGTGCAGCGACCAGGTAGAATTGGTTTTGGATTCTTTCTAATGCTTTTAAACTTTAGCCAACAGATAATAAAATATGAGCTTGAGTACCTAATACTTGCATTGTTTTTCAAAACTATCCTTATTGAATTTCATAATTTGTTACTTGGTTCGGGTACTTTTCTCATCTATACTTTCTGATAACCTTAGTTCTCAAGCCCTGCTTAGGCCTTTTTTCAAGCGGTTACAATGTTGTCATCATCCGATCATATTTTTAATTTTTTGGATATGCTTGGTGATTTTGCACTCGCCCGTGATCAGCCAAAATACACTATACAGGTAATGATCATGTTTTGACGTAATTCTTGATCGTGAATTTGGACTACGGCCAACAATATATTCTAAACTGAATCACATTTTTTGTCTTACTGTAATGTAACATCCAGAAATAAATTGTGAACGGTAGGTTAGTTCTAAAATAGACAGATTTTCCTGAATCTCACTCTTATCTTTAGATCATATTAGAGTTGAACCTTATACTTATTTATTATTATTGATAATTTTTTGATTGTTCTAAAAAAAATTGTTCGAATGTTGAATAATTGATGTTCATATCCAAGTTTCCACTTCTGAATCAACTCAAGGCCGAGAACAGTTTATATAGTAGTTTTCACAATAAATGGTATTGACTGATGGATTATAATAAAACCAATTAGACCCTTAAGTTTTAAAATCCAAGATGCACATCATAAATGTAAAAGGACCGGATTCAGGTAATTTTGTTTCTCAGAGAGGGATTGTAGAGGATTACAGCTTACAGTTCTTGTTCATTTTAGTCTTTGTATTTCATTGGAAGTGTTCACTTGTGTTACGTCGTGCAATAATTTTATAACATTTATTTGTTATTACAGACATTAATAGCAAAGATTTTATACCCCAACGTACAGGATAGGCAGTATGTGGCGTCCGTGGATAAAAAGTAATAGTGCTTCTTCCAGTGGTTCGTTAAAGAAGGATCACTTATCTTGTGACGCGAAAATCATTATAAAAAATGTGTATAGTTCCTTACTTCAGCAAGGATATAACGCGGGTGCTGCAGCAAAAGTAACCAGTAATTTGACGAAGGTGCGCCTCTTACTTCAGTTAGACGAATTGTTGAAAATTCCATGGAATCAAGAAAAAAAGCGTAAAGATTCCGGTGTCACAAAAAGTCTAGACGATAGCGACACTGAACTACATATAGAATAGAATTGTAACATTTAAATACATTTCATGTATATTTCCTACATTATGCAAAATTCAAATTTCTTAAGTTCGACCCTGTAGCACATTTGCATCTTTTACCAGATGATTTTCTACACAATGGGATTAAATCGGGTAGTTTATTGCAGTTAATAAGCCAATACCATTTACTGTGAAAAATACTATACTTTCAGATTTTGATTACCTCAAGTTTTCGATTGTTGGGCATGATTCACGCTTAAAAAACGTTTACTACAACTAATGACTTAAAATGATCGCAAATGATGTTTCATGTTTATATTCTTCTGAACATAAAAATTCTCTCGATTTGAAGGCAATTAATTGGTTATAATTCGTTAAGTTGTCACTAGTGTTGCTCGGGCAAGTAATAATAATAATAATAATAGTAATATGTTTATTCATCAACAACATTGAGTTAGTACAGATTTTAACAGAAATTATATATGAAGGAACAAATACCATAACAGCCATAAGGAAATATATCATTCTGTCGTCTCAACCGTAAAAATTCTGAAATATATTTTAAGGTACAGCTTGTCCAATCCATCTTGGCACAGAAATTATAACGTATATGCCCAGCGATCTCTGTGGAGTATACTAAGATTTAAAAACACCTATTATATGTGTTCACTGTGTTGAAATTTATTCCTAGAAGGTGCTTTTTCTTTCGTCATGGTTTATACTAGCAGTGTGCAACTGGAAAAGTATCTGAGTTTGTGCCAAGATGGATTGGATGAGCTGTACTTTCCATAGTTGATTTTGTCATTTCTTTCGAGTCATCTTTGCGTAATTCAGAGAGAAAATAACTATGCTATGGATATTAGATTCAAATAATTATTTTCTCTTCTATTTCTAGCTGCATCAATTGTCATGCTGATCAGTATCATCAACGCAAAATTCTTGTCCCTCTTGGTGTGAAATCCGAGTTGGAGAAACTGCGGAAATAAAATTCAACACAATTTTCAACGAACAGTTTTTTCAGAAACAGAAAAATCTTAAGTGAAAATGAGTGATTTTAATTTTTATTGCCACCCCATGCTTTAAATACACAAACATGTCACCCGTTATAGCCCACGAATTTATGACCAATAGTAATAAAATACTTAGGTAGTATGCAGAAATACAAATACGTTTTATTGCAAATATTATCGTTTGCACATTTGCGTTAGTACACACCTATCTGTATTTTTAATCTGTAGCTGGGTTATTGTTTCATATAGAACTAATAAAATATTTGCCTTCGTTCCAAGGTTATTTACTACGTCATTCTAAGAAAATCTTCTATGGCTGGAAGAAATTGGAAAAATTCTAATGATTGAAGCCACTTGGGTTGGTATTCGGTGACTGAAGTTTTTAAAATTTCTGGGTGATTACAAATTTCAAAGAGTGATGCTGACACATGAAAAAAAAGCTACTTGCAGCTTCTAATGCTTGACAAATCGTTCACACCACGTGTGTCGTAAGTGATTAGATATGAACAAATCACACACTATTTTAGTTGTTGGTATGTATCGATTGAAAGAACAAAAACAAAAGGAGAGTTAGGTGAAGTTTTTTTGGATAGTTCAGTTATACGAAGTATACCACAAGAATGATTTTAGTTTCAAGATTTTCTTCACTATACCTATATAAAATATAATTCTTTGAATTAAATAATGTAAATACAGATTACAGAAACAAGTTTAGGAAACAGCATATGTTTACTGTTTGAACGTCATTATTTTGAGGTGGATCAATATTTGTTCCGTAGTTTTCTGGATTTTTAACCTACCACAATCTGATAAAATGAGAATTAATATTAGAATCTATACAAGTCTAGAAGGGCAAATATTTAGTCTACCCCGAAAAGTTGCTGCGTCTATTGAATATCAAGTCCAATTAGTCAGCAAAAAATAATAAGAACTAATTGACATTTATATGAAAATACTTATCGTTAACGTTTCGGAAACTAAACCGCTTCCGTTCTCAAAACCTACACGCAAATTCCTGTTCGAATTCAAATATCTCTTGTTGACAATCTTCGTGATTTCGTTGATTTCAAATCAGATTTGGAATATTTGACAAATGTCAATTACAATTACCATCAGATTTGAAATATTCTACAAATGTCAATGTCAATATATGACCTTCTACTTACACTTGTATAGATTGTAATATTAATTATTATTTTTTCAGATTGTGGTATATAATACATAAGTAATCAAAATTCAGAATTCTGTGTTACCGACGTGTTGAGGGCAGATCGTCCGTACTTGGATCGATTGATACAAACCAATAATTAATAATTAAAATCTATCTCGCCACTTAACTCTAAACACATCTTCTGTGCGAAAAGCAGTTCTCCGGAATATGTGGCGTGATGTACCCTAAGACGACATACATTTCATAACGCAGTTCAAAACAATTCATCATGTTCTATAAATCACCTCAATATTACTTTTCATTAGAATCTTACGCATCATTGTCAATTACAATTTTACTGTCCGCAGTTTTAATCTTCCGGTTCATACAAAAAAAAACCTAATGCTCGAGGACCATCGTGTGAACCAAAGGAGTGGAGAATTATTGCGCTATAAGGTAGAACACGATTAAATTTCCACAAAATTTATTGTCTTCGCGACATGTTTCGATACACTGTATCTTTTTCAAGCGAATGTATTATAAACACTAAATTATTCTTTGTTGAAAGCTTCTTAAATACATCAGGGCCTACTCTAATTATCCCTGATCCCTAGAATAATACAAATGATGATGATTCCTACATTATGAAATGATGCTGATTCCTGAAATTATACAACTGATACTGATTCCTAGAATTATACACTGATAATGATTATGATCTGAACATAGTTACTACTTATTAATTGAATAAGTTCAACAAAGGGGAACTATTGAGATCTAGTTGATCATTTAGCAAACAATTTGAATTTTTCAGTTTATTGATTTCCAAAAATTATAAGTAATTAAGTCTAATGCCCTTATTTTCAACATGCAGAATTTCGAAATTTTTATCGAATTCATGGCCTTCCTCCAAAATGTGATTGGCATATGATGAATGAGTTGTTTTCTTTTCATAATTCATACGATGTTCACGTACGCGGTTTTTGAATGGTCTACCTGTCTGGCCAATATATACTTTGGAACAAGATCCACAATTCAATTTATAAACTCCCGATTCTTCATCTTTCATTGTTTTATCTTTGTTATTCTTGATAAACCTTTCCAACGTTTTATCTGTTCTATATGCTACTCTTAAATTTTGTTTATGCAAAAATGAAGCTATTTTTTCCGTAGCAGGTCCTGAATAAGTTAAAATTCTATAATTATTGTCATGGTTCCTCAAAGTGGGGTACACTTCTTGGATAGCTATTCAATGTAGTTTTTTAGCAAGAATATTTTCTATTAATTTGACTTGATATCCATTGTTAACTGCTATTTGTTTTATGATATTTAATTCTTTGTTAAAATTGTTCACAGAAAGAGGAATATTTACTGATCTGTGTATCATACTATGGTATGCTGATATTTCATGTTTATATGGATGTACTGAATTATTATGAATAGTGATATCAGTGTAGGAAGGTTTATGAAAAATAGCAAAGTGGTGTTTGCTGTTGGCTTTACCTATTGTCAAATCTAAAAAAATAATTGAATTTTCTGCTTCCATCTCTATTGTGAATTGAATATTTGGATGAATAGTGTTAATATATTTATGAAATGTATATAATTGCCCGTTGGTGCCTTTAAAACAAACTATAACGTCATCTACATATCTGTACCAATACAAAAACTGTTGCGAGAGTGGATGCTTATGAATTATATTTTCCAGATTGTCCATGAAAATTTCTGCCAGTAGAGGGCTCAGCGGATTTCCCATGATCAAACCTTCAGTTGAAGAGTATACTTTGTTGTCAAATTGAAAGTAATTTTGTTCAAGACATATCGACAAAATGTCTAATATCTCTTGTTTAATAAGCGGGTTAACATAATTTTTATCTAGTAAACCTTCGACTAAGAGTATGGCATCTTGTGGAGGTATACTAGGGAAAAGATTTTGAACGTCAAATGATATTAATTTTGCGTTATCTGTAACACTTATATCCTGTATTTTATTTATCAGATCATAAGAATTTTTAAGGCTGAATTTCGGTTCGAATTTAGAATAGTTTGTTATTGAATGTATTAGCTTTCTTGATAACTTAACTGATGGTGCTGTAACAAATGATACTACTGGCCTAATAGGGTAGTTTCGTTTATGTAATTTCAGCAAAGAATATAATTTTGGGGTTTGAGGATTCATCAGAGTAAGTCTGAACTTCTCAGATTCATTGAAAATAGAATTTGAGTTTCTCAAAAATTCCTTGATTTGTAGTTGGTACACATGAGTAGGGTCACGTTTCAGTAATGTGAATTTATCGTAATCTAAAAAATCAAGAGTTTTTTGAACATAATCATTCCTATTAATAGCAATGACTGTGTTACCTTTATCTACTCTTGTAAAAATTATATCCTTTTCCTCAGTTTTATTCTCTATAGATTTTACTATTTTCATATCATTCATATTACACTTATCCTTCAGAAACGTAGATTTGATGATATTAGTAGCCTGATATTTATTGTTCGTAATGTCCAAAGTACCTTTCAGGGCAATTTCTGTTTCAACACCAAGAATTTACATATCCTTGATGATATTATTGTTTTTTATATTATGCTTAAAACCTTTTGTGATTTTAAGGAGCTTTCAACAAAGAATAATTTGGTGTTTATAATACATTCGCTTGAGAAAGATACGGTGTATGGAAACATGTCGCGAAGACAATAAATTTTGTGGAAATTCAATCGTGTTCTACCTTATACCGTAATAACTATGGATTTCCATCAAGTAAAGGCCACCTCAATCCAAAAAGAGTGGAGAATTGTTTAAGAGTGTAATCCTCTGGAAAAACTTCCTTTGGCAAAGTTTAGCCGTCCTGTTGTATAACAACCCCCGAGAAAGAAAAGGACACTCATCGGGTCAAGAAGCAACTGACAAATCCGTAACTATTGCTGACATTTGGAAAGAGCTAAGATAGAGAGAATGTACATATTAATTGAAGGACAAATCACCGACTTGATGTGATTGAGTTCGTAAGCGCAACATAACCAAAAAGAATATTATAATGATGATGTTATCACTAACGATAATGAATATTTTTCGAATTTTTTTTGCTCATCATGATCTTTACTGATCAATTCATTTGAAACTTGAACTAGTGTTTCGATTCGTCATATTGAAAACGGAATTCATAAATCGCCTATTCCAATAGGCGACACGTTTTTTCTTCTCATCTAACGATGCAATATAACCCTCCTTCTTTGTCGATTTATTCGAGAGATTTTTCGAATTTCCGAACAGAGCGTAACACCGAATGGGAATCCTTCAGCGTCTGATGCCACTTCAGGACCCCAGGCCGTATCGAAGACGTTGCTAGAACCCTTGCCAATTAAATTGAATTCGACGACGGCCTTGTTATTAGCATTCGACCTACACTAGAGCGAGTCTGCCCTCTGATCTGACCGACATTCGATACTCTGTTTGCCGTGGTAGAGGAACAGGACTGTAATTTGGTGGTTGGGCGTATCTCTTGTAACTAATTCGCTATGCACACGGTTTGGTCAAGGTTTACGTACAGCGTGACCATATATGGCAGATTCCTGCCATTTTGGCAGGAATAGCCCCTTATTTTATCAGTTGATGTTTTATAAAACCTATCATTTTTGGCAGTATTGGATTATTGAAAATAATTTTTATTATGACAATTCAAAATGCCGAAAATGACAACCCCAGATACTTCGCGAGCATGTGGAATGTAAGGATTCCCATGTATTTCTCGTGTCATGTTTGTATTCGCGATAGAAAACAAACGATACGCCCCTGTCGACTTTTGCGGGAACACTCAATGGTTAAATCGCCATATTCTAGTTTGCATGTGTTTATATGGATTTTTATGATTTTTGTGTGTGTTTGAGCTTTGATAGCGATTGTGGAGATTTTCAAGAATTTTAGGAATATTCCAGTGAAATAATTGGAAGGTTTCCTGCTGTTCATTAATTGTGAGCATATATTTACTTTTTGTTGTTTTCCAGTTCTGGATATAAACCAGTTAATCTTTGATACAATCTCTACGGTATCGGTGATAATGTATAATTTAGTGTGTAATGCATAATTCTAATTGGGGAGAATCACATCAACCAGCTGAAAACTGCTACTTCTGAAGCCTAGTTACTTCAGCAATAAAGTTCAGCAATATTTTTTTTTTTTTTTTGACAAAGGGTTGTAAGTAGAACAAGTAAAGTCTTTTTCTGGGATTCCAGCGCTGTTAATAATATCCCACGGTTTTCAGGACCGGTATTTATAGCTCGAGCAATATTTTACAACTTCCTTGATATGAACTCTGTCACTTTATTATCTCAGCATGACAATCAAAATGGACTGAGGAAAAAACCACATGGTCAAAATAATTTTTCCGGGCGTCCAGGGCCGGTTTCTCCCCAGCAATACATCCCATCTTTCTTATTATGGACCCTGCCAGTTTCATATTTCAGTAAGACAATAAAGATGGGTTGAGGAAGAGAGCCATGTTGTCAAAAAAATTTTTCCGGGCGTCCAGGACCGGTTTCACCCCGGCAATAAATCCCAACTTTCTTATTATGGACCCTGCCAGTTTCATATTTCAGAGAGACAATAAGAAAGGGTTAAGAAAAAAAGCTACGTTGTCAAAATAATTTTTCCGGGCGTCCAGGGCCGGTTTCACCTTGGCAATACATCTCAACTTTCTTATTAGGGATCCTGTCAGTTTCATATTTTAGTAAGACAATAAAGATGGGTTGAGAAAAAGAGCCACGTTCTCAAAATAATTTTTCCGGGCGTCCAGGGCCGGTTTCACCCCGAAAATACATCCCAACTTTATTATTATGGACCCTGCCAGTTTCATATTTTAGTAAGAAAATGAGGATGGGTTGAGAAAAGTGCCATGTTGTCAAAATATTTTTTCCGGTCTGTTTAATATTTTATCAAGAGTGTTGTCCGTTGTGACATGATATTTCATAAATTAAGGCGGGTGAAAGGGATATATAACCTCACTTTCGTAAGTACACACGTGCCATATATATATATATATATATATATATATATATATATATATATATATATATATATATATAAAAGAATCCTTCAAATTCGGGTATGCAGTCAACAAGGGTATGGAAAATAAGGAACTCTTTTTCTATTCAACTATTCAAGCTTTCGAGTCACTTATTGGCTCTTCATCAGGATCTCTACAATGAACTGAAATTAAATATTATTTGATTTGAAGGATATTTGGGCACGTATGTACTTACGAAAGTGAGGTTATATATCCCTTTCACCCGCCGTAATTTATGAAATATCATGTCACAACGGACAACACTCTTGATAAAATATTAAACAGACCGGAAAAAATATTTTGACAACATGGCTCTTTTCTCAACCCATCCTCATTTTCTTACTAAAATATGAAACTGGCAGGGTCCATAATGATAAAGTTGGGATGTATTGCCGGGGTGAAACCGGCCCTGGACGCCCGGAAAAATTATTTTGACAACGTAGCTTTTTTTCTTAACCCTTCCTTATTGTCTCTCTGAAATATGAAACTGGCAGGGTCCATAATAAGAAAGTTGGGATTTATTGCCGGGGTGAAACCGGTCCTGGACGCCCGGAAAAATTATTTTGACAACGTGGCTCTCTTCCTCAACCCATCTTTATTGTCTTACTGAAATATGAAACTGGCAGGATCCCTAATAAGAAAGTTGGGATGTATTGCCAAGGTGAAACTGGTCCTGGACGCCCGGAAAAATTATTTCGACAACGTGGCTCTCTTCCTCAACCCATCTTTATTGTCTTACTGAAATATGAAACTGGCAGGATCCCTAATAAGAAAGTTGAGATGTATTGCCAAGGTGAAACCGGCCCTGGACGCCCGGAAAAATTATTTTGACAACGTAGCTTTTTTTCTTAACCCTTTCTTATTGTCTCTCTGAAATATGAAACTGGCAGGGTCCATAATAAGAAAGTTGGGATTTATTGCCGGGGTGAAACCGGTCCTGGACGCCCGGAAAAATTATTTCGACAACGTAGCTTTTTTGCTTAACCCTTCCTTATCGTCTTACTGAAATATGAAACTGACAGGGTCCATAATAGGAAAGTTGGGATTTATTGCCGGGGTGAAACCGGTGTTGGACGCCCGGAAAAATTATTTTGACAACGTGGCTCTCTTCCTCAACCCATCTTTATTGTCTTACTGAAATTTGAAACTGGCAGGATCCCTTATAAGAAAGTTGGGATGTATTGCCAAGGTGAAACCGGCCCTGGACGCCCGGAAAAATTATATCGACAACGTAGCTCTTTTGCTTAACCCTTCCTTATCGTCTTACTGAAATATGAAACTGACAGGGTCCATAATAGGAAAGTTGGGATTTATTGCAGGGGTGAAACCGGTCCTGGATGCCCGGAAAAATTATTTTAACAACGTGGCTCTCTTCCTCAACCCATCTTTATTGTCTTACTGAAATTTGAAACTGGCAGGATCCTTAATAAGAAAGTTGGGATGTATTGCCAAGGTGAGACCGGCCCTGGACGCCCGGAAAAATTATTTTGACAACGTGACTCTTCTCCTCAAACCATCCTTTTCATCTTACTAAAATATGAAACTGGCAGGGTCCATGATAAGAAAGATGGGATGTATTGCTGGGGAGAAACCGGCCCTGGACGCCCGGAAAAATTATTTTGACCATGTGGTTTTTTCCTCAGTCCATTTTGATTGTCATGCTGAGATAATAAAGTGACAGAGTTCATATCAAGGAAGTTGTAAAATATTGCTCGAGCTATAAATACCGGTCCTGAAAACCGTGGGATATTATTAACAGCGCTGGAATCCCAGAAAAAGACTTGACTTGTTCTACTTACAACCCTTTGTAAAAAAAAAAAAAAAATATTGCTGAACTTTATTGCTAAAGTAACTAGGCTTACTTCTGATACTTTATTATTGCTTAAATACATTCAATAAATTTTATATTTAAGTGATCGAAGTAAATTTTTCCAGCTGAGAGATGTAATTTTCAATTATTTCAGGTTTACATTAATCTTTAAATTATGCAATATTCGTTCAGTAAGCCCGACTTGATAGCAGAAACTCATAAATCCAAGTCTCATCTGAAAACAACCTCAGGTTTTTCGAATTTTACAATGTTTTGATAATGAAAAACCTTCGAATTTGTTCAATGAAATGCTCTTTAAGTATTCAACTGTCGATTGAGTCACTTCTCACACAGAAATCAATGAGAAATTGACAATTTCACGAACAAAAGGAACACGAGAACATCGAAGTTCCATATATACACTTGCAAATGTAAACATGACAATCTAACCATGGACAGTTTCGCGTTTCTCCGCGCTAGCGCTGCGATCTTATTTTCTATCGCGAATCATACTCCGCACTCAATTAACAACTTTAATACTTTGTGTATAAGTTTGAAAATAAACATGATAAAACGTAAAGAGCGAAGTGGGAGCCAGATCCTTTACTTTCATCGTGCACCTGAAAAATAACTTATTTATTATTTCAAATTTTGAAAATATTTTATATTTTCATACTCTTTTATACCTATTGTCATAATGTTTCACATCAGATTTCATTATGAGACACCTGTTATTTTACTATATCAACGTCCAACGTTATACCATAAAATCTATTGAATTTCTAATTTCACTTGGCCCTGAAAAAGTTTCAGAATAAAACGAAAGCTTGGCTGTATTGTTGAAAAGACTTTTGATATTGCCAAGAGTATTTTGATTGTCAAACGATTATACAAGGAACAGCTGTGAAAAAATTTGGTTGAGTTGGTGAAATTCAGACATTTTTCACTAGAGACGTCGGCAGGAGTTGGTAGATTTTTAACCAAAGTAAGGCAGGATCTGTAGTTTAGAGATTGACACACCGTTTACATCACTGTATTACTAGCTTAAACGAACTTTATCAGAAAGCTCACATTCTTCATTGATAAAAGGTGGTTCTTTTGAGTGAAAATAAGCGAACAGAGTGGTATGCTGTAACGAGAAAGTGAAAGATATAACTTTAAATAACATCGTTCGAAAATATGATTGTTTATAACCTACTCTCAGGTTTGAAACTGACCAGTTGTACACTCAGGAGGAAGGAGACTAGATAGAAAAGAACTTTTCAGACCTCTTAGTTTCCGACTTGTTTCTCTTTTATTCATCAGGGTCAGTCCATTTCCATGGTCGAAAACGATGCTAACATTAATCCCTGTAACCCTGTAATATCGCAGAATCCAGTAATTTAATTCAAAATTATTATCAAAATTATAGAATATCTCAGAAGATTACATAGTCTCTGGTATTTCGGGAGAAATTGATAAACCTAAATTTAAATTGATTATTTATTTTTTCTGTTGCATTATTTTGTGTTCACTAAGTATATACTTTTCATTCTACTCATATTGATATGTAGTATGATAAATATATGAACGAATATCATTATAACGGTTTATTTTCACTTACTTTCAAAAGGCAAATGTTAGTTATCTCTGAAGTCTGATGTTTATTTTCATCGAAAATTATTGTTTTCTCTACTTTCCAATTTTATTTATGAAGAAAATGAAGATTAAACGAATCTTACGTTTTTATTCCACAGTTTCCTAATAATTTAAGTCATTGTGAAAGGTTGTAAAAAGGCCAATATGCATTTATCTTTTGATAAAATGGTGGATACGCATAATTTTCTCAGTGATTACCCCCCTTATGAACTTGAGCTGTATACGCGCCTGCTTGTATAACTCAAATTTGACAACAAAAAATCCAAGGGCTAATATTTATCAAAATTCTCATCTTTAATGTTTCGGAAACCGAATCCAGCACAAAATAATGACATTCAAACAGTATTTATAGAATTTGTTTTCATAAATATGTATATTTTCCTAGAATATCGAGAATATTTATGGTTTTTTCTAATAAAATACACTTCCATAAATATTTTTTGCATATTCCTAGAATATTCATTGTATATTCTGAATACTCTATAAATATTTCCTCAATAATATTCTTGGATAATTCTCAATCTGTTTTGCTACGCCTAGAATATTCATATATATTGTTACGATATTTCCTTGGGTTCGTCGATTAAAACACCAAACAACACTAAACTTCTTTTATTAAAACTCTCTATCACAATACAATACAACGCAGTCACTTAAATCGCTCCGAAAACTTTCCAATGCTCGCTACTACAACTCTCTGTACTAAAAATTCTGCTCTCAGCGTGAACGGCTTCCGCTTATATACACGCGCTCATAGAGAGGAGAATCATCTAGACAAATCTTCACAGTCGAATCTTCTGGATGAGCCGCGATCACGCGAGTAAAATCGTTCCTGGAATCTCGCGCTAATTCGCATCGGTAGGCGGCAGGGCCGGCGCTAGCACATTTCGTTACATTATCCCCCTCTCAATTTTGATCGTCCCGATCAAACAATACGTCATTATCGCCATTGTAACGTTTAAGTCTTTCTAGGTGAACGACCTTCATTTTTGCTCTAGGGCTACGTTGAATCCTGTACACCACGTCATTTATTCTCTTGACTATCGAGTAGGGTCCTTCCCAGCATGGTGTTAGTTTGGGAGAAATTCCTTTTTTACGACGAGGGTTGTACAGCCACACTCGATCTCCTTCTTGAGATCGTATCGAGCCTTCATCCTGTCACTAGCAATCTTCAATCTTCTTCTCGCTATTTCGTGAATCCTAATCAGGCTCTCTCGCAGTTCATCGGCATAATCCTGTACCTCTTTTTCCTCAGTACTTGGGGATCCGAACACCAAGTCGCAGGGCAAACGAAGATCTCTTCCGAAGATGATACTAGCTGGGGTGAGCTTTGTGGAATCGTGCACAGCTGCCCGGTAAGCCATCAAGAATAGTTGAAGGTGTCGATCCCAGTCTTTTTGATGCTCTTCTACTACTTTGGAAAGATGTTCTTCCATAGTTCTGTTGAACCTCTCGACCATGCCATTAGACTGTGGATGGAGGGCAGTTGTTCTGGTCTTGCTAATTCCCATCAATTCGCAAACCTTCCTGAATAAATTCGATTCGAAATTTCTTCCTTGATCAGAATGTAGCTCCATTGGCACTCCAAACCTTGTAAACATGTTGTCCACCAGGGCTCTTGCAACGGTGGATGCTTCTTGATTAGGCAAGGCGTAAGCTTCAACCCATTTACTGAAATAATCCATGGCAACGGGGATGTATTTGTTGCCATCATTCGTCATCGGGAACGGTCCAGCTACATCGATGGCGATTCGTTCGAAGGGAGCACCAACATTGTATTGTTTCATCTCGCCCCTTGATCTTGTACTAGGACCTTTGCTTGCTTCGCATTTTGGACATCTTCGGCACCATCTCTCGGCATCTTCTCGACATTGGACCCAGTAGAACCTTTGCCTTATTTTATCCAAGGTCTTGTTAACTCCTAGATGTCCACCTGATTTACCACCATGAATCTCTAGCAAAACATCCTCTATTCTCGACATGGGCACAGCCAGTTGGGAACTCACTTTCTTGCCATCGGCTGACTCCCAAGCCCTCTTCAGTAGGCCATTCTCCACAATCAAGGAATCCCATTGGGCCCACAATGCTTTGAAGGTTGGCGATCGATCCGAGATGTCCTTCCAGGTGGGTCTTTCCGCTCCATTTTCCTTCCACTTCAAAAATTCTGCAACGTTTGGATCATTCTCCTGGTCTTCTCGCATTTTTGCTGTCGTCCAATTGTCATCTACTATCAATCTCACTTGGTTGATTCCTTCGCGACGTTCAATTCGCTCACAGTGTTTACAAGTATCCGAAAAAGGTCTTCTAGACAAGGCATCTGCGTTGTTATGCAATCGTCCTGGTCGATGTTTTATTCTGAAGTGATACTGGTTCAACTTCTCAATCCACCTCGCTACTTGTCCTTCAGGAGTCTTCATTTCGAGTAACCACTTCAGAGCTGCATGATCTGTTCTGATGAGGAACTCTCTTCCATATAGATATTTGTGGAAGTGGTCTACAGCCTTGATTATTGCCAGTAGCTCTTTTCTCGTTACGCAATAATTTCTTTCTGGCTTGGTGAGTACTTTGCTGTAGAACTCGATTACTTTTTCCTGACCATCTTGCTCTTGTGATAGTACGGCTCCAATACCATTATTACTGGCATCTGTGTCCAAAACAAACAGGCCTCGTTGACGTGGGAAACTTAAAATGGGGCTGGAACATAGAGCAACTTTCAGTTTCCCAAATGCTCGTTCACTTTCGTTGGACCAGACGAATTTGACTCGATCTTCTGTCAACTTATGTAGGGGTGCCGCAATATCAGCAAATCCTTCTACGAAACGACGGTAGTAGGTGCAGAGACCTAGGAAACTCCTCACTTCATGTTTGTCTCTTGGCCTCGGCCAGTCTCTTGTGGCTTGTATCTTCTTTTGGTCTGTTCGGATACCGTCTGATGAAACTGTGTGACCTAGAAAATCCACTTCTTTCTGGAACAATGAACATTTATGAAGAATCAGTTTGAGGTTGGCGTCCCTGAATCGTTGAAAGACTTCTCGCAGGTTGTGCAGATGTTCTTCGAATGTCTTTCCCATGACCAAAACGTCGTCGAGGTATACAAGACAAGTTTTCCAAGTGAGCCCCCGAAGGACCAGCTCCATTAGTCTCTCAAATGTTGCTGGAGCATTGCACAATCCAAACGGCATAACAGTGAACTGGTAAAGTCCACTCCCAGTCGAGAATGCAGTCTTCTCCTTATCGTCTTCATGTATGCTCACTTGCCAGTATCCGCTCTTCAGATCTAATGTTGAGAACCAACGGGAACCTGCCAAAGTTGTTAATGTGTCATCTATTCTTGGCAGAGGGTAGCTGTCCTTCTTGGTGACATCATTTAATTTCCTGTAATCGACACAGAATCTCGTAGATCCATCCTTCTTGGAAACCAACACGACAGGTGCAGACCAAGGGCTCGATGACTCTTCAATTACACCGTCCTTCATCATCTTGTCGACAAGCTCTTCCACCTCCTGTTGCTTGGCGAATGGAATTCTTCTTGGTGGTTGCCGAATCCGATGAGCTTGGCCAGTATCGATTCTGTGTTTGACCAAATCAGTTCTTCCTGTTGTTGTCGAATCAAAAATGTCACTTTCACTCCTGATGAACTTATTGGCAGCTTTCAGTTCCTCTGTTGATAGGTGTTGACATGATTTTTCCAGAGTTGATATAACACTCTCAGAGTCCGCCTTTATTTCTTGACGTTCATTTGAATTACAGTTCGCTACCCAAGTAACAGGTTCACATGTTCCAATGACATCGCCTGCCTTAACAGTTATTTCTCCAGGAAACACGTTGGCAACCCTCACAGGAATAGTTTTGTTCGTTTTAACTAAGGCTCGTGCAAATACCAAATTGCTGGGGGATTCATCACATGGCTGGACTACTCCAACGCAGCACCCAGGGTCTTCATCTAATGTAGCGCAAATTACTTTTTCTGAAAATCCAGGAATTCTCGCAGTTTTCAATGATCGCAGTTTTGCAGGTATCGTCCTTTCCATTGGAGTTGTAAGGACAAATTCTTCTTCTCCGAACCTCATTATCTTCTCCTCATTGTCGAATGAAAATCCATAGTCGATCAAGTCCATTCCGAGTATGAATTCATCTTCTATATCTGCGACGTAAACTGTATCTGTGATGGTGAGTCGCCCAAGAACCAATGTAATTTCAGCCTCTCCTCGAATAGGTGCGTTTTCACCAGTGACTGTCCGAAGTACGACGTTGGAAGAAATAGTCTTCACGCTTCCAGGCCGAAGAATGTCGCTGCGTACCAAGGAAACTGCAGCACCGGTGTCTATGGTGCATATAACGTCGATTTCATTCAATTTTCCTGGAATGGTAAGGCTCTCAGATGTTCTTTTCAGCCTGTTAACACGGATGACCCTGGGGGCTCTGTTATTGATAGCCAGCATGCGCCCCGATATGCTGGCTAATTCTCGTTTTCCTGCCGCCAATTTGAGGACTCGCTGGATGACCTTGTCCTCACAGGTGATTGCGTACGAGATGGCACCCTTGCAGGTGAGCTAGATCTTGATGGCATTCTCACCCGACAGTCTTTGATAAGATGTCCAGGTTTCCCACATCTATAGCATGTCTTCTTCTTCTGTGTGCTAATTCCACTTATCATCAATTTGATTTCTTCCAGAACCTTCTCGACTGAACTATTCGCTGTGCCAAATCGATGTTCGGGATCGTCAATTGTTACCGCTCGCACTTTCGGCCTTGAGGTGTTGAAGGCCGCCTCCACTTCTAGCGAACGTACCAAGGCATCGCTACTCCTTTTGAAACTCGTCAATCGTAAAGTTCTTTGTATTTCTGGGTCTCTCAGTCCGTCTATAAATATCTGCACAGCCAACTGCTCCTTGAAATCTCCGGGTGCTTCTGGATATGCCAGCTGGATTAGGCGTCGAACATCTGCCTCAAACTCCTGCAGACTCTCACCTGATTTTTGTGTGCGAGTCTTCATCTGTGCCCGGTACAGCTGTTCTCGGTGTTGATCGCCATACCTCAACTCTAATGCAGAAATCAGGTCCTCATATTTCTTTTGCTGTTCTATGATTATCGTCTGTAATATACCCAAAGCTGGCCCTCTCAAAGCTACTATGAGTGCCGTAGCTTTTTCTTCTTCGCCCCATCCATTGGTTTCTGCCGCAGCCTCAAATTGTCGACGATACATGGACCAAGAAGACTGTCCATCAAAAGTCGGCGGTTTCACGGAAATTCCTGACGTGGCAACACTGTCTCGGCGATCTCGGTTCTTGAGAAGAGCTATCTGTTTTTCTAAACCTCTCATTTCATTTCTCATCTCCTCTCGCACTACATCCACTTTCTTATTGACATCTTCCTTCAGTTCTACCTTTAGGTCTTCTTTCAGTTCTACCTTTAGGTTTTCTTTCAATTCTTCCATTTGAACTTTGGTTTCATGTGAAACATGCTCGAAGAACTTTTCCTGATTTTCTAGAACTTTCTGGAAGTCTTCTTTTTGTTGTTTTTCTATTTGCTCTAATTCATTCTTTTGTTGTTCTAGAATATTCTGGAGGTCTTCTCGTTCTTTTCTCTGTTCTAGAATTTTCTGGAGCCCTTCTTCTCGTTCTTTCTTTTCATTTTCTCGTTCTTTCTTTTCAGCTTCTCGCTCTTTTCTCTGGTCTTCGAGAATTTTCTGGAGTCCTTCTTCTCGTTCTTTCTTTTCCTCCAGCCGTCGCTTTTCATCTTCCTGCCGTCGCTTTTCCGCCAATTCTTTTTCCTCCAGCCGTCGCTTTTCATCTTCCTGTCTTCGCTTTTCCTCTAATTCTTTCTCCTCCAGCCGACGCTTTTCATCTTCCTGTCGTCGTCTTTCCCAATCCATCGTATCGTAAGATGTACTTCTCGTATTAACCATAAATTGTTTTTATTTACCAGCAAAAATTCCACTTCCGACACCACTGTTACGATATTTCCTTGGGTTCGTCGATTAAAACACCAAACAACACTAAACTTCTTTTATTAAAACTCTCTATCACAATACAATACAACGCAATCACTTAAATCGCTCCGAAAACTTTCCAATGCTCGCTACTACAACTCTCTGTACTAAAAATTCTGCTCTCAGCGTGAACAACTTCCGCTTATATACACGCGCTCATAGAGAGGAGAATCATCTAGACAAATCTTCACAGTCGAATCTTCTGGATGAGCCGCGATCACGCGAGTAAAATCGTTCCTGGAATCTCGCGCTAATTCGCATCGGTAGGCGGCAGGGCCGGCGCTAGCACATTTCGTTACAATATATAGAGTAATACAATATCCATGAAAAAATATTTCGGGAATATTCATTGCTATCTGGGTCTATAATAATTGATATTTCATTATATTATCATTTTCACAAATCCAGGGTCATTATTTGAAGTGGAAGTATAAATAATACAAACATTGCTTATTTGCAACGATCTTCATGACTCACTATAATTAATGAGGATAATAAGAATTTTAAATTCATCTCTTTGTAACACATCCCTTCGAGGAGCATATGCTTTCTTTCGTCATAGTGCTCAATGGAAAAATGTCAATAGGGCCAGTCCATTAGTTGTTAGGTCAATGTCTGCTATAAAATAGTTTCGCTCTCATCAGAGTTCTATGAGTATGGCAAAAAACCCTCCGGAAAATTCTTGATGCTCGAATACACTTGCGATGATTGGATGGAAATCGTTTAGAATTGAATACACTTTTGTTCACCCCAGCTACCACATATGACAAGACCTCAACATTTTTTCCATGAATTTTCATTTTTAACGATGGCATGATGAGACTACAAGTCCATAAAACGATTGGATTTCATCTGTTGATTGCTAGATTGGTGTTGCTAGAAAATAACAAATCTTGAGTAAAAAATCGAATTCATCTGAATTCATTCATTCGAAGTCGAGTGGTACATAATCGTAATAGTATATGCTTATTATTATTCAACGAGCATATAATGATGTCTATAATAGCCATTATACGCGAGTAGAATACTGTTACGTCCTAGCGCCGGTCCTGACCAGATCGTAAACGCAGATGGGGAATCGCGTCGCAGCGAACGTTATTTTCCAAGAACCCGTGGATCCGACTGGAGAATTCGAGACACGTCATCGGGGCTTCTCTGGAGGATTCTCGATGGTTACGCAGGCATATATAAGCATCGTGATGTCGCGGCGGAGACAGAGCTTTTATTCGGAGAGAATTTGTATTCAGAGCTAAGTGGAGCGAGTTTAGTAGAGCTAAGTGGCGAGAGTTATTGATATCTAAGCGGAAGTTATTGCTAAGTGCAAGAAGTGTGTAGAATTTTTAGTACAGAGAGTTTTAGTAGCGAGCATTGGAAAGTTATCGGAGCGATTTAGGTGATTGTGTTGTATTGTATTGTGAAAGAGTTATAATAAAAGAAGTTTAGTGTTGTTTGGTGTTTTAATCGACGAACCCAAGGATATATCGTAACAATACTATACTTTGTATACGAATGTTGTATAAACCATACATTTTGAAAGCAATATTGGAAAGAAAATCGTTATACTTCACCAAAATCAAAATTTATAAGTCTGTTCGAATACCTAAGAAATATCATTGATATAAAAAAATCACAAATATATAAAAAAATATTCAGAATGCGTTTGTTTCTTCAAAAATTACGATACACATGATTCATGAATATTTTAACAATATTCGCGGACAATGAAATAGTTTCATCCAATTCAATTACTCTCTCTAGTAATTTTCTGATATTTTCACATCTGCTTGTGGTTTCATCTGTTGTCGGTTTCCCAATCATTGCTATTGTTTGAAATGAAGTTCAAATTTGAAATAATTGATATTTATTCGAGAAATTATTACGTCGAGGAAAGATCGTAAAAATCATTTCCATTATAGCTGTGAAATTGGCGCAAAGATGCCGGGCTCAAGATTGAAATGAAATTAGTTTTGCTGTTGTATCAAGATAGCGTTGCCACGTTACATGGTTGACGGGTGCGCCAATAACCATGCTGTTCCTGAAGATTGGCTCATATTTTTAACATGACCAGAGTATAGAAATGAGCTATTCAAATCAGTTCTTATACGTATGTATAACCATTGGTATACAAACATCATTTTCAGGAATTTTTCACGAGTAGTTTAAACGGAATATGAAGAAAGCAAAAGAAAACGGAACATAATTTTTCATTAGATAAGAAAATAATCATAATCTTATCAATTATAACTTCCAAAATTCAAAATCCAGAAATAATTGTGAATATTGCAAAAATATTATCGAATTCGGTCCAAAGGTCATTTGTTGAATAATAAATCTAATCAGTTAGGTACCGAATTCAAGGAAATCTGATATCTAAATTCTCAATGTATAAATTAATATTTTATCTTTGAAGTATGGGTACCCAGTTGCAACTATATATTGGGAACATACTGGGCTATGGATTTCTTGAAATCTCAATGTATATTATCTCTTCACGTAATTTTTAATTGAATGATATCCACAGTCACATTCTTCGGGTTGTTTTATAAATATCCCATTAAACATTTATGTCCTTATTCTGTTACTGTCTGGTTACGGCTTTCGCTTAGGTCTGTTTCCCAACATATTTCCCATAGGAGTTGAAGCACGGCTTTACACAGAGAATACAAATTTGTTTTTTCATATCTCGCGCGATACAATTGGTTTCTTTGTGTTTTGCCTCAATAAGGCAAACGATTTTGGGGGTGTTCAAACTTTAGTTTATATATAAGTGATAGATATCAAAACGGTCACCTCAATCTTGCTTAGACAATTTTAACACATCATGTAGCACCCAAAAGTGTTCACGTAGGAATGTGTAGAAGCATGATTTATAGAGATAACGGATAGTTGGTCAACCGTAGGGAAATATCATTTATCATTTATTTCACACATTTTCTCGATTACTTATACATAATACCAAAAGATAGCAATCAATTCAGAAACCAGTGGAATAATTACGTGAAATTTTTTGTTAATGTCGTAGATCACTTATTATTTTAGGATGCCTAACCACAGATCAATTAAACTACTATACAGATGCGAATCGATAACCTAACAGGATTGTCACAAAAATATTTGACCTTGATTGAACTTGGCACTTTCGTCGACACCATTGTTTATAAAGATGTCATTTAGTCAATCTTATGGAAGTATCATTTGAAGGGATGGATACTACGGTAGATGGCACTAGAGATTTCGTTTCCAAGTCAAGTCTTTTCTTTCGTTTTTCGTTTGTTTGGAAGATTATTTTAATGTTTTAAACTTTAATTTCCTCCATAAACTTCGTGCATTGTCAACTAAACGGAAATGTCGACATTATACTGTAGATGTCGTAATAAAAACGCTTCAAATCCTCTTTCACAGGTATTAACAATGTCGACACTGAGGAATCTGAGAATATATACCAACAATAGGAAACTAAACTGACAAAATTCAAGTGAGATGCGTCAAATCAATCGGCTGTCTTCATCTGACTCATTGGAGCAAAAGCGATAGAATATTTTAGTACTCTCTCATTGGTGCACTTTGGGGAGGCGTGGCTTTTACCGAATATGTCATTGGATTCGTATGGTAGTTCAATCATTCTGTACCTAAACTTTCATTTCCTCGTGAGCTTGTATTGCCAACTTAACCTTCCATTCGACATTTCGGTTAAACTGACACAGAAATCTACATCTATTTGACCCTTCAGAAATTTTCAAATGCTTTTCATCCGAGCGTCGGCTTACCTATTTATATTGGTAAAAGTACAATGATCAGATCACAGATTCATGTTTATGTTTAGGTAGGTAATCGAATCCTCGCCGGGCCACCGTGCTGGGTAATCGCACGTTAAAAGGTAAGGCCTCGTTGATCCATTGCTCGCACAAGTTTCGACTTCTGAGGGTTGACGTTCGTCAGCTGGTTAACGAAAACGAACAATCGCATAATATACCAAAAATTTCTGTAACGATTGTTGACCCCAACTACACAACGAACAATATTGGATGCATCATGGAAAACTGTTAAAACTATAAATGCATAATATCGTATTATCGACCAACTGAGGGCGGATTTTCCATCGATTCAAATCATGAAATTATGAAAATCTATTTTGCCACCAAAATTACAATAAATGTTTTGTGCAAAAAACAGTAACTATTCCAACAGTCAAGTATCTCGATGCTAGGAATTACGATCAGTGATAATCTCTCATGGAAAAACCATATGAGATCGATCGCTAAAGGTGCTTCCCAGAAACTTGGATTTCTATTTCGTGCGAAGAAATACTTCTCTTCTCGTCACCTTCTAATGATCGACAAGACTCAGATACGGTCTGTCTTGGAATATAGTTCTCATGTGTGGAGTTCAGCACCGAAACATTCATTAAGGCTTCTCGATTCTATTCAGAGAAAGGCAATCCGTCTTGTTAGTGATTCTTCACTTACAAAGTCGCTCACTTCGTTAGAGCATCGTAGAAGGGTCGGAGACTTGTCTCTCTTCTATAAATATTTTCACGGTCGGTGCTCTTCTGAATTGTTATCAATCTTTCCACCCTTGGCAATAACACGGATGACCCGACGAGTACAGAATTCCCACCCCTCCGTTGTGAACTTGCAGACCTGTCGAACCTCTTTGAATTCGTTCATTAAAACTCCAAACAACACTGAATTACTTTTATTACAACTCTTTATCACAATAAAATACATAGCAATCAATTAAACTGCTCCGCTAACTATCCAACGCTCTGAAATAGAAATTCTCTCCCTCGACTTCTGCACTTAGCAATACCACAGCTCTCTTCGTTAAAAACTCTGTAAAACACTCCGCCTCTCCACTAAGCTAGAAACTCTGATAACTATCTGAATTACTATCAATAACTCTGCTGTATGGGATGAATCGCTTCCGTATATTCACCTGCGTACGCAGTTCTCTCTTCGACCCCTCATATTATTTCGCGTTTATGGGCGACAGGGCTAAGAAGTTTGCTTAGGAGCAACCGAGTTTTCCTCGTAAACCACAACCTCCACAAAACTTGGAAAACTCATTTGAATATGCATTTCCTCCGAGAGATTTCTCGGTCGGCCATCGCAGATCAGGAAACGAAAATTACTGTCTTTCATTATATCTGATCGTTCCCGAGACGACAAAGTTTAACATATTCGTGAATGATATATGGCTAATTTATAGCGTCATCTAACAACAAAAAAAAGGGTTCTCTGTCGAGGCAGTGAAACGTTTCCCAAGAGAATCGTACGCGAACGATATGGCAGACATGAAACATGACCCACATAACTCGCTTGAAGCTGAACAAACAGCTAGCATATTCATTAGGTTCTCGTGAACACACGCGGCTTCACGTCAGAGGAACAACTATATATACGAGGTGAGGTCAATAAATCCTGAAATCTTGTAAAAACATAAACAGCCAGTAATTTTTCGATTAACAAACATGTTTCAAGATATTTTGATTCTCACAATTTTCTTTTGAGTAATGGGTGTATTTTTAGATTATCGTTAAATCCATTTCGTCTATGAATAATATTGACTTGTATCGAACTGGCCGATGCCGATATTAGACGAAAATCCGAATTCAACAGAAAATATCACAGTTTTCAGTACGATTCTCACTGACGATGGGTTCACAAAGCGCGATATGTGTTTCGCTATACAATAGCTTCCTCAAGCAGGATAATGATCCTGATGAATGTGCAATGAGATAATATCGATGAAATACAATGCCATATACGTCATTGAATGACATCTTCCGATGAAGATATCCGAAATAATTGTATAACTGTTATCATAGACTACAAATTTCAAGATGGGTTTCTAAACTGTATATACAGGGTGGGCCAATGAAAACGAAACACGACAGATTTTCCATAGTTGGCTCACATAAATGAAAATACCTCGAGGCCGTCAATTTGCATTTTCAGGGAAAAATCATTTGAATATTTTCATCCTTCTTACTTCCACCGTCTGGGGGGAGCTAGATCCAACCCTTGAATCTGAAATGGGAATAGGAGTCGAGGGACACCTTGTTTGAGGTTTTCAATTTCTTTTTCCATTGCTGCGTTCAATTTTCCAGCTGTTGGTAGACTACCTTGCACTAACGAATGGCCAATAAGCTCGAAACCGTCCGGCAAGTGTGGCCGTCTTCATGAACTTGAACCTAATACCAAGAACATGAGAGAATTTATTTAAAAAAATCAATTAGTTTTGAAGAAACCTACTGAATAGGGAATATGAATTAAATCTTAATTCGTCTTTAAAATTTTTTCACGAATCTTTATTATAGTCATATTATAATTGAAATGTATTTTTTCATTCACTTATTATTCAAACCCTTAAAATAGCATTAAAAAAACAAAGGATTACAAAATAATTGATGGAAACAAAATCGGCATCGATATACATACTGTGTTAGTGGCGATATCTAGTAAATCTATATTTGTAGTGAATCTATGATGATGAATGAAAGTGGTGTTATACAAGCACGATCGAAAAATTAACCGAAAATATGTACATACATTAGTTTCGATTACACAGAAAGAAAAATAGTGAAAGCTGCGAGATTAAACATTATATATAATATGATTTATTTGAGCCCATAGCATAGATTCGTATTCCTAAATGCTCACAACAGAGATGTATATTATAAATCTATATTCCGATAGGTTTTTAAACTAGGTTAGGTAGTTCAATACCGAGTTCTCCACTAGCCTAAAAAGCTGAAAATAGTTTGATTATTTTCAAGCCTATTTATATATTTTTTTACGTCATCAAGATGTAAGTGGTTGAATTATGACATAACAAAAATGAAGTTGTATACATTGAAATCAAGAGGATGACAATTCAATGGCAGTACTCTGAAAGAATGCAGACCAGATGTTTTTATGCGAGTATTAAAAATTTCAAATATCATGGAAAAATACAGATTTCACCAAATTCTCATTTCGTAGAGACCTATTTACTATTGAAACTACTAACGATACTACATCATAGTTGATCATAAAATGGTTTAGGCCTTCGAGGTTTTAGTATAACTTTTGTTCGGGTTTGGAGGCCGTCGTTTTCTGGAATTTCTCCAGACATTTCGCGGGCGCGATTGGCTTCTTCAGAGGCTCATACATCTTGGCTTCGACTCCGATGACTGTGTATAACGACTTTGTAAAGCGTATTTATATGGATTCAAACTTCAACGTAATTCAATATCTGCCGTAGCATATATACCAGTAAGTAGATGTTTCAGACATAAACTTTCTTCCTATTGTGTGGAAAATAAAGTCTGTGTATATAAAATATAAAAAAACTATTTGAACGTCATTATTTTGGCAATCTGGAAAAATAAGAATTAATATTGGAATCTATACAAGTGTAGAAAGGCAGATTTTTAATCTACCCCGAAAATTTGCTGCGTCCATCGAAAAAGAGTTCTTTATGAATAGAACAAATCCAATTAGTTACGAGAAGTAGGTGACTAATTGGACTTGTTCCATCCAGAAAGAACTGTTTTTCAATAGACGCAGCAACTTTTCGGTGTATATTGAAAATCTGCCCTTCTATACTTGTATAGATTCCAATAAAAATTATTATTTCTTTGATTGTGGTAGGTTACAAACTCAGAAAACTACGGAACAAATAAAACAAAACCTCTATATAAGGAGTATGATCAAAAAATCAGTAAACAATCTCCGTTCTGAAATTTCATGACAATGCATCATCCCTACAATCCTTGATTGACCTCACCAGCTCACGCCACGTGAAAAATAGTCAAAGCAACTCATCCGCTTGCATTTCACTCCAGTCATTACGTCGGAAAAATCGGGTTAGAAATGCAAATGAACCGAGAAAGCCAAATTGTAGATATAATGTTGGGGGGGGGGGGCTAGAAATGCTCAAGTTCAGATTGTCGACCAAAATAACCTTGTGGGTTTTCCGCCATCTTGAAAAAGGGTTAAATTCAGTTTTTTCATCATTACTCGGTTCCCCGTTGAGATACGAAAATTTTTATTGAATACTTTTTTGTTGCTTTTTGCACGATCTACAATTAAGGTTTCATACATTTTTCACGTATCGATCATCGTTGTCGAGATATCGATGAAAACAACCATAAATTTGGGGAGAACAAATTGTTTTTCGCTATTTTCTTTTTTCTCGTGAAAGATATCGAGAAATGTTCGAAATTAAACTTGTAGAGCGTGTCCAGACCTACAAATTCGTTTTTCAATTTTTTATTTCCGACAAAAGTTACGACCTCTAGCGCGCCACAAAGTCAATAAGACTGTGTCCGGTTTTTATTTAGTCGCTCGCACGGTTTTATCCACACGTCAGGGAATTATTGCAATACATAATAAATCAATAAACCAGCCAAATTATATATCAAATACATGAAATTTGTTAATCAAATAATTGTTATGCAGCAAAATTAATAATTACAGGCAGTCATTTTTTCACACGTTTTTCGGCGTTTTGATGGTCCCGGCTGTTCAAACTTCTCCTCGGTGGACTCTTCGAGTCGTGAAACTTCGTCAATCGCAGGAAATGATGCTGTGACGGTCAAAAAATCGTCATCGTTATCATCGTGATCGTCGTTGAATAAAATATCGACTCTGGCGACATTGTCGCACGTCTGTCCACTACAGTGAAGCCAAATAACGGAGCAACTAATTCCTGCTTTCCTGCACCCACAAGCAGCTCAACATTTTCCTTTACATTTGCTCGAAATGAGTTTCAAAAGTTCGGGTGGAGCGGGTGCGGCTGTGGTGCAAATTGGTTCAAGCCCGTAATTACTCTGTCGCCAACCCCATTCCTGAGGATCTTTGAAAATTCCGAGCCACGTTTGTACTTGAAGATATGTCCGGAAAACGTGTTGGCGGACTGCGTTTTCCGTTGGTGGGAGTAGTGAACGATTATTCGTCTTATGAAAGAATGTAGGCTTTCACGGCCGGTGTTAATACATCTCTGGTTTTTCGGGCTTGAGGGCCGTGTGGTGGAATTTTGACTTCCGGGGCTTTCGGCTACATCTGCGGCAGCCATCTTCAGCGGCGTGGTCTTAGTTGAACTCCTCTATGTGAGTTTACTACGACTGATTGCAAATCTGGAATTGACTCGTTTTTTTTTTCGTTCCGCCAGCGTTCTGTTGGTCGTCCGATTCCCTGGTTCTATCTGGTTTCGTCTTAGCTGTTCTTAGAACTGGATACCAAATTTTTTGGCGATTGAGCACAAGGATAACTTCAACAGAAAGGAAGAGGGACTGAATTTGAACAAAATTTGGTATCCAGTTCTCTAACTCTAACGGTCGCTCTATGGCGAGACGCACATTGCAGCGTCGGGCGCGCTGAGGCCGACTTTGTAGCGCGCTAGAGGTCGTAACTTTTGTCGGGAATAAAAAATTAAAAAACTAATTTGTAGGTCTGGGCATGCTCTACAAGTTTCATCTCGAACATTTCTCGATATCTTCCACAAGAAAAAAGAAAATAGCGAAAAACAATTTTTTCTACGTGAAAAATGTATAGAACCTTAATTGTAGATCGTGCAAAAAGCAACAAAAAGGTATTCGATACCAATTTTCGTATCTCAACGGGGAACCGAGTAATGATGAAAACACCATAAATTCAACCCTTTTTCAAGATGGCGGAAAACCCACAAGGTTATTTTGGTCGACAATTTGAACTTAAGCTTTTCTAGCCCCCCCCCCCCCCCCCAACATAATATCTGAAATTTGGCTTTCTCGGTTCATTTGCATTTCCAAATGTATATAATGACTGGAGTATTTCAAGCAGTCCTCGTACACGCCAGAAATGTGTAACCTTGCAAGGTTGACACCGTCACCTGAATATATGTATATTTATTATGTCTGCGGACAATCTCGGTATTCTCTCGAGAGGTGTGCCGACGTTATTCTCGGAACGTTTACGAAATCGAGATGCATATCGGGTTTCTATTCATGGCGATACGTGTGACGTGTCTTATTCACAGCTCGACATAGTGTGAGCATTATTAGTTCACGATAATAACAACGTCGAGATGAATGGGCTCATCAAGAGCGTATCTTTCCTTTCATACGGATGGAAGTACACAAGAAATTGAGTGGGTATAGAAAACAGAATTATCTTCCGAGGAAAATTTGGCTGTGACGTAATATGATCCACAATATATTTCCATAGAGGATGCAAAGGTCATAACATTTCTACGTTGAATATTGGGCTGTCATTTTTACAATTTTTTTTTAAGTCTCATATTGCCTGAAGGTAAAATACCCACAATCATGAAAATATTGGATTGATCTTCTGAGGCGAACTCTACCAAAAAACCGGGCTTTTTGCCATACTCGGATCGAGTGAATCAAATCACTCCATACTATAAAAATCTCTCTTGGCAGCACCCATTTGTGTTTCTTCGTAATTTACATTGCTACGTACTGAAAGAGGACTTACACCCCACTTCTTTGCCCAAAATTCCAGGTAACAGAAAGCAATTAATTAAAATGCGTCGTAATAAATCGTGAAGGACGCAGTATATTTTTTTTTTCTTCAAACGTCAAATAATGATGACATTACTTATCTAACTTGATCCTGTCAAAGTTTGATGTCTCCGCCGGCAGCAGTGTTTTTTTCCCATTTCTTTACGGCGCGGAGGGAAAAATGTTGTCATGGCAACAATATGAAACATGTCACAAAGCAACCATACAAATGTCATTAACAACAATTAAACATCATTTTTATTTATAGTAATATTAAAAGTACAATTAGTTAATGAAGCATTTTCAAAATTGAAACCGTGCAAAAATGTTCCCGACTCTTGATACGCATTGGTAATTGTTGATGATACTGATGGTCGAGCACAACTTTCAGCAATCATTCCCGATGTTGGCGAATCATGAGGGTTTAAAATTTTTTGAGCATTATCGTTCTTATTTCTTATTGAATCTTCTATATATCCTTCGGCAACCGTGCTTGATTACCAGCCCCCATGTCGTTTGAGGCATTCTAGATTTCCGCCTCCATCAATTAAAAGTGTTGCTGAAGTTCGTCGTAAACAGTGACCCGTGTATGCGCTTGCATCGTTTAAATTTAAATAACTAGCTACTTTTTGGGCGCTGATCGAATGTATTCCCATGATGCTTCGGTAACACTTTCCATTTTGGTACTTTATAAAAAATCGGTTTTCTGTGAAATTTTCAGGCCGCAGTGATTCATACTTTTTATACAGTTTAATGTAGTTTTGACCAATTATCGTGAAAGATCTAATTTGTCGTGTTTTACTGTCTGGGATTTTGATAATTATTACATTTTCTTTATCCTCAATGTCCAATGTCTTCATTTTTACCAATTCGTCGCATCGACAGGCGCCGGTAACCCCAATTAACAAAACAATCTGAAATATTTTTATAATTTAGTAGAGTATACTACGTCATGCTTTGCAATATAATTTTTTTTACCTTTAATCCTAAATACAACTTATCTGGCGCTTCAAACAAAAATTTATCAAACTCGTCTTTAGTGAAAACTTTAGACTTCTTTGCAGTATATCCTTCGCTTGTTTTTTTCAAAAAGGCACGTAACTTTAAAAATTTGCTTATATCCACATTTTTTCTGATAACTAACTCGAATTTTATCATAGAGTATCGTGACCACATTGTAGAAGATTTCCATTTATTTTCATTTTCCATTATATTAAAATATGCCAGTAAAACGTCTTCGGTAACTTGCCGTACTCCTCTTGTATCGCACCACTCTTGGAAGTGCTTGTACGCTAACCGATACTTTATTCCAGACTTGGAGGGCCCCAAACGTGCTACTGCATCATTAGTCGCGGACTCAATTTCGTTTAGGTTTTCCATTTTCGCACTAAATTTGCGCTTGCGGTTGCAACAACAATAAGCTGTCTTTAATAACATAAAATGACTGTCAAACAACTGTAACCAGGGAGACGCAAATCCCACCGACGACTTAATTATTTTAATTTCTAACATCTAGACGACTTTAATAGTTGTCACAGTTAATTTCGAGTAAAAATAGCGTATGAATTGTACTATTTATGGTTGAAAATTGCTACGTTTGAAGAAAAAATAGTATACTTTATTCGGCAAAGAAGCGACTTTTCTTGACTTGCCCTCTATTACGCGCCGAACGAAGTGAGGCGCGTAATATCGGGCGCGTCAAGAAAAGTCATGCTTCTCCGCCTCACAAATCCAAATACGTTCTCCACCCTGCAGATGTTGCTGACTGAAATTGATATTTTATAAAGTCGATAATTCTTTTTGCGATTTGATGCTTGTTATGGGCGAAATCATTCTTGAAAGTTCACCTCCAAAGCCCCATACCTCTTTCATTTGTTGAGATATTCTGATGATATTTCGAAATGCCTGTGTCATTTTACTTGATTTTCCATAATGACGCTATAAAAAAACATTGAAAACTGCTTCTTTCGGGATATACGTATCGCTCGAAAACTGAATATGAACCGTATCGAAGCTGTACCAAAATAAATTATTTTCAAAAGATGTAACCGATCAAGGCACTTTTTCACTGCCATTATTTATCTGAAGTCCTATGCCAAATCGAAATTAAACTCCATCTCCTTGCATTTCCCTTAATTGAATCTGTGATCAATCTGCTCCAACCTACGCACTGACATCTGTTACGCTGGAAATCTTCGTGATAAAAAAAAACAACAAAATCTGTGCAGGAAATTTAAAAATTTCCGCAAAAATATTATCTATTTGCATTCAATTAGAGTTTCGCCTCATCTTGCTACAAAAACCTAATCCAGCTCTAGTTGAAAATCGTTTGTTTGAAGGATCCCTTTGATAGACCGATTGTTTGCACTAATTGCAACATCTATTGTTAGTTTACATGTATTGTTTCTCGGATATCATAAAAGCGTGTATTTATCGTCGATGTTCGCTCGGAACTCGATTGTGTCGGTAAAGTGGTATCCAAGTCCAAGGATCTGGCTGTCTGGCGGCCTCATGACCCAGGCATTCTGGATCATCACACAGTAACCGTAAAACTCGGGAAACTTGTACGAATAATGGTATGTTATTTAATGAACGAGAAATACTAACTTCTTGTATGACTTCACCGGGTATTTGATGTGCAATGCGAATTTAACGAAATATGTTTTTCTGAAGGAAACGGCGTAAAAAGTTATCGACAAAATATCGTAATTTTGTTTCAGAAATTCAACCTGTTTAGATACTGATACATCCCTAATTGAAATGAAATGGATGTTGAATTCCAATCCACGATCGCCTCAGTGAAAAGAGAGATATATTTAAGGTGTTTTGTTTATGAAATCTATTCTCAAGAACTGCTTCAACAGAACTGTCCTTATGACGATTGGGGGCGATTTCGGAGGTTACAAGCAGCAAGGCATAAAAACTGCACATTGATTTCGTATTTTTCATTCTGTCGTCGACCAGCTGTTTTCCTAAAAGCAACTCTTAGAAGTATTTCAGAGACTCGTCTGGTACTTCCTACGTACTCCCTACGTCATTCCTCAGCAGCAGCTGCAGCAGCAGCATAGTTATTCGCTGTCCCTCAACCATGAAATATGACAATGTCATTTATCAATATGAGATATGATTCTCCTCACTTATAATCAATCTTACCTGACAACCGATATTGTTTAGATCGATAATAATACTCTTAACCATTGTGCTATGTCGCTTATATAATACGTTTCGAATTCCGACAATACCTTAAAATCAATATCCTACTGTGTATGAACATCTCTAGCAATTGCTCCGGCTTCGCCTTGAAGCTTCTGCTTCTCCAGCCATTGCTTTTGCTGATAGAAATATACCTTGTGTCATACCTGTTCATTATTCTGTTTTTTGTGCTTGGTTACCAACTACATAACAATGTGTTTATGCTTGTGCGGGCATGAAGTGCTTTACGACCTTATGATCCACACGGGTTTAATTGGATACACAATTTTTCTACATGTTAACGTTTCAATTTCTACTGTGATTCCCTAGTAACCGTAGTATTCAGTTGAAATCGAATAGAGATATTGATATTTTGCAAATATTTATATTTTGATGCAATTGGGACATAAATGTTGATATGCACAACCGGTATAAATAGATGTATATGCCCTAGGGCGACTAACAATCCCTCGAAGCATAAATATCTGCTTTATACCTTTTTTTTCTTTTCCTTGCGGAAGCCGTCTGACCTGTCCTTCACTCCCAGGTCTCCGAAAAGCACTTCAGCCTCTAGGGCTTATTGCGCTTTGCTTCCCAATACTTTATGAGACCCATTCCAACAACCTTGCCCCCTGCACAAGTTTGTGCAGGTTGATTGCTGGGTGACATATTCTTTTGGATCCAAAGTTGGTTTTCCATATATTTGTTGCCTTTTATGATCCAGAGCTGTATGTCGAGCTGTCTCTATCCTTTTTTTACACTGTCTGCAGTTAAGGTCGCTATTTTACAGCCCTATCTTATTCAGGGGCCTGTTTCATAAAAATACAAGTCTTGTAGCTACAAGCAAAAGACAATGCAGGTTCAAGGAAAAAACAATTATTTATCATCGGGTTTCTTTGTGTTTCTCTTGTAGCTACAAGACTTGTACTTTCTTGAAACAGGCCCCTGGTGTCCTTTGAGTGTACAGTGTCCAGTCAACAGCCCTGTTATAACCCTTATCTGATTCCTGTTACACTGAAGCAGGTCTTGAGTCTTTTTCCTCGACGGCCCTTTTATGAAAGTTTACCGTGAGCGCTGCTGAGTAGATTTCCCCAGTAATCTCTATGTTTTGTTCTCACCCAATTCCTCATGTGAACGTTGTTTTAGGTACTCCCACTGCTGGCTCGGGTCCAGTGTATGGTGTTGATGATCTTTGCCTTGCAAGCTTATCGGCTTTTTCATTGCCTGCGATACCTGAATGACCCGGGACCCATTGTAGAGTCAGTCTATTATGGTCTGCCAGGTGTTTCGATTCCTCGCCGCATTCCCATACCAGTGGAGATGTCACTATGGGATTTTTCAGTGCTTGGCTGTCCGTGAAAATATTGATCCTCCCATTTCGTTGGGACCTCAGGTTGATTGTTGTCGCACATTGGAGTATAGCATATTTTTCTGCTTGTAAGCTTTATACCCTTGCTACATAGATAAGTATTTTGCGACTGGTGGTATCGAATCTCACCAGAATGACCGGACTATAAAATCGTCGCGTTCATTTCAACGAGTTATGTCAGTACAGAGCCTCTGCGATAAGGTCCTCGATACAATAACTCGTGGGCAAGGACGTGTCCCCATTCATTTCCCGTGTATCTCGACCGCCGCGTTGCAATTTCGTTCAACGGTCAGACCGGATTTTGTACTTTGATAATGATACGTTTTACGGTTTCCTCTCAACTCAACGTGCATCGTTGATTTACTGAACACGGTGTTGGAGAATCATTATAAAAACGCGGTTGCGGCTTCGCGAATGTTTTATTAGATTGGCAATCGAAAGGATTTGAAAATGAACTTTTTCACATAATAAACGATTGAAAAGTTGTTTGTGATTTTTTTGGATAATGTCCATTTAAAATACGGTGATAAATATTTGAAAAAAATAGAGAAGTGATATTTTTTTATTTTTTTTCTACTTTTTACTTGTCTTCTACTCGTGAATATGTCGATTTCTTTACAGCGTACCTACACGACGTACAGTTTTCATTTTCTATATATCTTCGATAAGTACATAGCCAAGCAATTTGTATACAAAAAAATTAAAACATGCCATGGCTCTTTCAACTATGAACAGAATGTGGAATGACTTCAAAACGGAGAAACTCTTCAATTGATTTGCTCACAAACGTGAGTGAAAAACGTAGTTCTGTACTTCCGTGTGTAAAATTGAGATCCACCTAGGTAGAGTAAGTATAATGTTACGAAATATCCTAGCGCCGGCCCTGCCGCTCGTAAACGCAAAATAATATGATGGGTCAAAGGAAGATTGTTTACGTGCGGGATCTCGGCTCGTCGAGAATGTTCGATCATCGAGATTTGACTGGAGGATTCTCCATGGGCGTGGGCAAGTATATATACGGAGGAGATTCATCGCTACGAGAGAGAGTAAAGAGCGCTTTGGTATTGCTAAGTGCAGAAGTCGAAGTGTATAGAGTGTTTTAGTACAGAGCGTTGGATAGTTTAGCTGACCAATTTGAGTAATTGTATTGTGTTGTGATAAAAAGTTGTTATGAAAGTAGTTCAGTGTTGTTTGAAGTTTTAATAAACTATTGTTTTTTCCAAGAATAACCCGGACATTTTCCGTAATTTTATCGAATGAATAAAAGCACCAAGTTATGAGAATTGATCTCGAGACCAAATACTCATATCTTGTGTGCAAAGTAGGGATGCACCGGGTACCCGGTCAATACTCGGTTTTGACGATACCCGGCCAAAAAAATGAAGAAACCGGTTTACCCGGTTTTACCGGGTATCAATTAGTACCCGGCATCCTAGTCCGGGTACACTGATAATAGATAATAGATAATAGAAATTGCTCAAGTTTTATTTTTTATTTATACGTTTAAATTCAATCACAACATTAACTCCATTGACCCTAAGATATACATATTACAAAAATTAACATTGATTATAAAAAAATTATAAACTCAACATGTTATAAAATATTAAAAATTGAAATAATTCTCAATACTGATAGGATTATTTATTCATGAATGAAAATATCAATTGAACTCACATTACACCTAACTAATATCCATAATTAAGCAGAGGGGCGTTGTGATGCAAAAAAAGCAGTTTTTCCCCATTTTCTGATGAAAGACTTTCAAGAGGAAACAGAAGCGCATGCAATTGCAGATCAGTAGGATTCTGTTTCTAATAAAGTTAGGTTATGTGCATCCGTTTGCAAGCCAATTTACAGCTGTGTCTACCCGGCACTCGGTGAATACCGGGTACTCGGTATTCATTACTCGGCCTAGCCATACTCGGTACCCGCTTTGTGAATTTCAGATGAAACTCGGTATCCGGTATTGTAAAAATCACTACTCGGTGCATCCCTAGTGCAAAGTATAATTTTCTCTATAGTGCCACGACCATAAACTGAAAAGAGAAATTACCTACATTATAACGCTCAAGATTCCAGGTGAGTTATATAAAATAATAAATTTGTATGAGGAATTCTGTCACTTATCTCGTTAACCTATCTTAACCTTTTATTATACCTCTATAAACAGGAATGTTTTTATTGTGATCACTACATCAATCAATATACCATTAGCAAAACCGAAATTTTGAGTGAAGGAACTATATAATATGAAAGCCCTTCCCACTACGGATTTCGAAGAGAATTTTTTCCCACTGATACGAATCGTAATAAATTTTGGTAGAGAGACTGGATGTGAGTTGATTTCATTTAAAATTTATTCAATTATGGAAACGCCAATCTTTTCTTCGACTGATCGATAATACAGTTTATGATGGAAATGGAAGTTTAGGCGTTAAAATAACCTTCAAAACATAAATGATCTACGACATTGACAAAAAATTTCAATTCTGAATTGTTTTTGTTCTAAAATTGTTCGTTTCCGTTAACCAGCTGACGAACTTCAACCTCCAGAAGTCGAAACTGTGCTAGCAATGGATCAACGAGGCCTTACCTTTCAACGTGCGTCTACCCAGCAAGGTGGCGGTGAATCGAACACCTTTCTTCCATTTGAAAGGCAAAAGTGCTCAAACCCCACACAGCAAAATTATATACCAAGTATGTGCTAAACATATTCCTAAACGCATAAGAATATTGAGATTATATCCCTAGCATATACACAGAATATGGTTACTATATGCTGAGAATATGCTAGGTATATTTTTTTGGCCACAAGTAGTATATGCTACGTATATGATTGAAATATATACCCTGAATATATTCAAATATCCTCAGGATATACCTATATCACCAACATAGCATATGCTATATATATGCTCAATATACCCTATATGTGCAAACTGGATATGTCCAAGATGAATATATATTTTGGTGAGGGACTTTAGGAGATGGAACATCATTATCCTCAAAGGTTCTAGTAGTTAGTTTCTTGGCATTTTCTGAAGCATAAATGCCATCCTTGATTATCTTCAAACAAAAGACATCAAATAGGTACTTTTAAAACATTTAAGAAAAACTAAGAAATTCTTATTCACATGTTATTGTTTTTTATCCTATTTCAGTGTCCTGGGAATGCTGCTGATTTTAGGACCTAAAAATATAATGGATTAGAACAATATACCGGGTGTCCCGGTATACATGTTACAATGGAATATTTCATTTATTTGAAAAAATAAAAATTTAAAATTCTGAATAATCAATATAGATAATTATACATATTGCTTTGAGCAATGTAAATATCGGAAATCACTTCTGGTTTATGAGATATTCCATTGGAACATGTAGGTATACTGGGACAGTGGTAGGGTCCAAAATTCAAAACTCACCTCATCTCAGTTTTCTTTAATTCATTTTTAACCCATTCTTTAGCTTTAGCTTTAGCGAACCATCTCTTTATTTCTTGGATAATTTCATATTCACAGGCATTTTGTGTTCTCTCATTACATTGAACAGCATCTAAAATAGATATACCTACAAGATATTATTCTATGAATAAAAAGAGCCGTGAAGAAAGCTTACCCTAACCTTACTTTTTTTTCGATAACTTCCCCACACTTCACTATCGGTATCGAATATGCACAATCCACAATAGAGAACACTGAACACACACTGATAAAATGTCTTCTTTGAAAATAAACAAGTTAACTGGTAAACTGATTGTAGATAACATTCAATTTCAACAAGAACAAAGAACAAGAATCTTGGAAAATGGAAGCTTAGCTTGCGACCTGCCAGTGGATTATCACTTGCCGACCAAGTAAAGCAGGGTTGTTTACCAATTAATGTGACAAGATTGACAAATGACAAGTCATAACACTGAAAACTGACAAAACTGACAGCTGACAAGACACAGCGTTAACTGACGTTTTCTTTTACAATTATCAGTTCGTCCGGTTCGTCGGTTCCTTGGTACGGAAATATTTGAATTAACAAACTTCATATTCAATAGGGTGTGTTCGTTAAAGTAAAAATTGAATAAAATATATTTTTCAAATTTAAAAAATCGGGCTAGATTTCTCATTGGGGGGGCTAGAGGGCTAAATCAACTCGAATCGGGCTAAATCTAGCCCAATCGGGCTAGCAATGGCAACGCTGCCTGCCACGCACGCATGCATGCAGTGCTGCCAGGAAGATTTTAACGAAGTCGAAGTACCAACAGTTGGGATTTCAACCTAGCCAGTTTGTACTAAATGTCAAGTTGAAAATGTATTAGAATGTAATATAATAGATTCTAAAAAGTAAGGTTACGGGGTTGATTTGAGTGGTTAGTTCACAAAAATGTAAATGTTGAATTTTTATGTACGTATTTTTTAAAACAAATATTCTTTGAAGTATTTACGGAAATGTGTCCCAAGATCCCTAGAATATGCTACAATATTCCTAGACAGATATGATGAAAAGAACATTCATAACAGTAAAGTACTTATGCTGGGAATATACTAGTGATATTATTTGGGAAATATGAGTTGAAACATATCCTCAGCATGTGCTCGAGTTATGAATATGCTTTTGATTGCTATGTGGGGTACTCTACAATACCCAGAAACACTGCCATCTCTTGGTATTATGTATAAATAATCAAGAAAATGTGTGATTCAGGCTACGACGTCCGTGAGAAAAACGAAAGAAAAGACCTGAGCCCAGATTCTATTTCACGAATTCGATTATCAAATTAGAATAGAATAGAATAGAATATGTTTATTCACTAGGTAACAATTTAAAAAATTACAAAACAATATGCATATATAAATACCAAGTAAATAAACAAAAACGCCATGTAGCCCTTGAAAGGACTGTCTATGGAGTGGTTTATGTTTATTTGCTTTCCTGAATTTGTGCGTGCATTATAAAAAATTTTGTTTTAGCTTCATAGATTATTTGTACCTTATTAAAAGTTATAAAATAACTTATTAAAATAGCGTGACAATAAATAAATTTAATATTAAACAACATAAACTTAGTCTACCTTAAAATATTTATAAAATGTATAATAAGTAGAATGAAAGAATTTGGCATATATATGATGATTTGAGATTATTTTATTTTGTTTATTACTCAATCAATAATCGAATGAAAGTAAGCTCTTCCACGTTGCAAAATCCATTTTTTTAAAGTTTTTTTGAAGAACAGTTTTGATTCGATACATCTTATATTTTCCGGAAGGCTATTGTATAGTTTTGGCGCATTATACGTTAGAGATCGTTGCCCTAACGCTTTGTTGGCTCTCGGTGGATATGCATTTTTTATTCTCATGCTCCGTGTGTTATAAGAGTGGTCAGGTTTGTTGAGGTAAGATGACTTGTTTGAAAATATAAACATCAGCACTGATTTCACATATATTTGTCTGATATCCAATATTTCAAGGTCGTTATAAAGTTTATCGGATGGGTATCGGTGTGGTTTGAAAGATATTATTTTTAGAATTCTCTTCTGGAGTACCAGCAGGGGTTCCATCAGAGTCTTTCGTGCCCCTCCCCACCCTATTATACCATAGCTCAATAACGACTCTCCGATTGCAAAATATATCTCCTTCAGTTTTTGAAGTGGGAGTATATATCGACACTGGTAGAACTTATATAATAGGGAACGGATTTTAGGCAGGAGTCGATGAATATTCCAAGATAACGGACACTACGGTCCGTTGCAACATTTTGTCCATCAAAAGCAATAGAATATGTTGGTAAGTTGGTGTCATATGAGGAAAAGGGTATTATCTTTGTTTTGGTGACATTTACCGTTAACAAATTTAATTTGAACCAATCATTAATTTTTTCCAAATCGTCTTCGGCCTTTTTCTTCACCTCGGCCCACGAATTAGCCACATAAATGATGGCCGTATCATCAGCGAACGAGACAATTTCCCCATCAATTTCTGAAGTGAGCAAGGAGTTTAAATATACTATGAACATTATAGGACCAAGCACTGTACCCTGTGGTACACCACAGGAAACCGATTTTGGATCACTTATTTTTCCATTTACTTTGACCATTTGTACGCGGTTTTTGAGGAAGTTTCTGAGAAGTTCCAATGGAATTCCTCTTATGCCTAGACTTTCTAGCTTTTCCAACAAAAGTTTATGACTTACCGTGTCAAAAGCCTTTGCTAAATCTACGAAAACACCCAAACAAGGCTGTTTATTGTCCACAGCAGCGTATATTTGCGAAGTGAGGTATGCTATGGCATCCTGGGTGCTTCGGTTTTCCCTGAAACCGTATTGTCTGTTCGAAATTACATTGTGGAGGTTAAGGTATTCCATAAGTCGTTTTTTGATTATTTTCTCAAATAATTTTGAAAAGACCGATGTGAGTGAAATAGGTCGGTAGTTTGACACACTTGATTTATCACCACCTTTGAATATTGGAATTATAATTGCAGTTTTAAAAGCCTTTGGCACTATTCCGGTGGAGATGCACAGGTTGAATATGTGACATAAGGGTGCAGATATATTGTCTGCCATCAATTTGACCTCCTCATTTTTTATCCCATCTGGCCCCGGTGATTTATTACTTTTTAGTGATGAGATTTCATTTTTAATTTCGGTAACGGATGTGGGTCGAAGATATATAGAGTGCGGGAATGTTGTGTGGTGCTCTTTCGAATACGATTTGTTAATTTTAGATGCAAGTTTCGGACCTATTTCTGAAAAATAGTTATTTATTTCATTTGCTATATCATTTGCCTCAGTTATTTCCTCACCATCTCCCAGGATTAAGTTTTTGATGGTGTTAGTTTTCTCTTTATAGTTACTGGTGAATAAGTTAACAACTTTCCACATATTTTTTGCTGATCCAACGTTCTTTTCGATTTCAGATTTAAAGTAATTGCTTTTTGCTTTTTTTATTAATTTGTTTAGTTTGTTGCGAAACTTGATGTAATATTTTTTTAGTGTAAGATTGTTTGGTTCTGCTACTTGTCTTCGGTGTAGGGAATCGCGGGTTTTAATCGAAGTCACTAGTCCTTGAGATATCCACGGCTTTTTTTTCTTTTTCACTTTTATTTGAATAATTTTTGTTGCATCTTTTATTATTTTTGTCACTTCTGTTATGAATGATTCAAATGATAGTTCGGCGTCTTGGAGATTTTCCACATTTTCAGTATCACTACTTTTATTCGGGTTTGAAGGCCGTCGGTTTTTGGAATTTCTTCCTGACGTTTCGCTGGCTCGAGTGGCTAGCTTCTTCAGAGGTTCATTCATCTTGGAATTCACTCCGATGACTGTCATCGGAGTGAATTCCAAGATGAATGAACCTCTGAAGAAGCTAGCCACTCGAGCCAGCGAAACGTCAGGAAGAAATTCCAAAAACCGACGGCCTTCAAACCCGAATAAAAGTAGTGATACTGAAAACCTCGGCCGCGAAAGCCTCAACTATTTTTTCCACATTTTCCCAATTTTTTTGTTTTATCGTATCAAGTAGTTTTATTTCATCAGTTTTACAATATGTGAGTACACTTTCGGCCGACGTATGTTTTCTAATATTGGTAAAAACGAAGGTTGTATAGTGGTCTGTGATTAGTGTTTTTAACACGCTAGAATAGTTGTTTTCATCATAGTTTTTATTTTTGCCCTTTATGAATACGTGATCCAGACAAGATTTCGTATCGGAGGTAACTCTGGTGAATGTGTTTATTAAGGAGATGAATCCCTTTTCATGCAACATATTCAGATAGTCGTCCGTTTCTTTACTGTTTTTGAGTATATCGATATTTATATCTCCGATAATGTATGTATAATCATAATTGTTGAAATTTTGATTCTCTAGTAAAAATGATAAATTGTTTGTAAATTCTTCTGGATCCGTTGATGGGGACCTGTAAACTGCAATAAGTTTAATTTTTTGCTTATTTATATCAATTTCAATGTTTAATGCATTAGCTGAGCCTATTTGGACATTTTTATAACAGTGTAGTAATCCTTTTTTTAAGTAGACTACCACCCCATCATTTTGATTGAGCCGAGTATCTGTGTGAATCATATCATAATTTTCGATCTGACATAGATCTTTATTTTTTATGTCCCAAGTTTCGGACAGAACAATACAACTAGGGGAAAAATCAATTTGCGAAAGTAACACTTCAAGTTGTACGAGGTTTTTGTTGATACTACAAATGTTCAAATTACAGAATGATAATGCGTTATGCGGATTAGTGTTACTTTTTTTTAATTTGTTATTCATATCATCGATTGTGTCATGTTCAACTGTATTGAAGTTATTCCCAATTTGATTTCTAATAAACCATTCCATAATAAAAGTTTTACTGCCTTAATTCTTTATTCCCACCTTCTACCTTGGGTGATATTTGATATTCTTTCAAAGCCTGGGTGATATTTTCGACGTAATGATGGAATGTGATCTAAAACTAACAGAATAGAACTATATTAAGTATAAAGTAAGAACACATAAAAAGTTTGTTATTGTTGAAACTGATTTCCAGAACGTGAGCCAGCACGGGTTCTCACTATGGTTTTTTCTAGTGGCTTCTCTGTTTGTTTCTTGGATGGGTTTTTCGTTTTCGGTGTCTCTGTTTTTTTGTCTTCCAGTGAAGGTTGTAGCTGATTTATCATGAACTCCGGCGCATCCAATTCTAGGTAGGTGGGTGTAGCGGGGGCGCTGTTTGCTCCTATTTCCTTTTCTTGATCAAGATCAAATAATTCCTGTACTGAATATTTTTTGTTGTCCAATACCAGCTTGTCGCCTTGGATAAAGCAGTTTGTATATTTTCCTATATTCCGGTAATAGGATAGATAATGCTTCAATGCTTTATATTCTTCCCTTTGGTTCGACGTTAGATCATTTGCTATGGAAATGCCTGTCCCTTTCAGCTTTTTGGCGTTTTTTAGTATGCTTTTTTTCTTTAACTGCGAAATAAGTTCTATCTTCAGGGGGGCACTACATGACTTTCCGAGTCGGTAAAAATCGCTTATATCAGATTCCGTCAGGTTTACTCCAACAAGATTTTCTATTTCGGTGCAAACAAATTCTGGAGTGGTTTCCTGAATAGCTTTATCTAAACCGAATACTATGATATTTTTGTTCCTGGAGCTCCTTTCCAGAGATTCAACTCTCTCTTTCAGCAAATTGTTTTCTTCTTCCAACTTCTTGATTTTGTTATTTTGGTCCTCGATTTTCAAGACCACCCTAGTTTCACTTGAGTCAATTCTATTTTTCAAATCCGTTCGGGTTTTCTGAATTTCTTTCAATATTTCCTTCGTAGCTTCTTCCAACAGTTTCTTTACCACTGTTTTATTGTTTAGAATATGCGTATATTTTCGGTACAGCGCATGCTACAGTCACAGTCTGAGCTATCGACAATCGAATTCGTGAAATAGAATCTGGGGGATGATTTGGAAACGAAATCACTAGCGCCATCTACCCGTAGTACCCATACCTTCGAATGATATTTCCATATAGTTGACCAATTATACCTATACAGTGTGTAACAACAAAAATTTAACAGAGCCGTTGTTGAATATAAAAAGTAAGATTTTAAAAAAGCTCGGACACGTCGATTTTAAATTAAAGGGGGTCACCTTTCAGACTAATCAGATTTTTTGTAGTACGCTTCTCCTCGGAGGGGTGCGTCCGACGACCCTTATTTAGATAGGGAAAGTAGGTCGAGTAGCACCTTGTTTTGAAGGTCTTTCGAATACCTTTACAACTCTGTTAACAGAAAATTTTTGTGACGATTAGTTTTCGAGATAATTTAAAGTTTTAAAGGTATCTGTATTGAGTTCAACGCTGTTAAAAATAAATCAAATTGGTTTTAAAGTTGATTTTACGTTCAGAACTTTCATAAAAATATAAATTTTTGCTTTTTATGACAACGTGCTAATACGGGTCCATGTGATTTCGTATTTTTTGTTTATTGGTTACCAATCGTTACAAAAATTTTTTTTGACAGAGTTGTAAAGGTATTCGAAAGACCTTTGAAACAAGGTGCCACTCGACCTACTTTCCCTATCTAAATAAGGGTCCTCCGAGGGCGTGCGTACTACAAAATGTCTGGAACGTATCCCCCTTTTAATTAGAAATCGACGTGTCCGAGCTTTTTTTTTAAATTTTTACCTTTTATTAAAAAACGGCTCTGTTTAGTTTTCGTTGTTACACTGTATATAAACAATTATATGTGATCAAGAAAATGTGTCGTTCAAGCTACGACGTCCTCACTAGTCCTCAGAGAAAAATGAAACATGAACAATTGTTTGGGTCAACAGAGACGTGTCGTGAAACTTTTTGGTATACACAATAGGTATAGTGTTTTCTATCTTAAATGTTTTTTGTGATCTGTGGATCGATCAGAATTACTGACTAATAACGATGTAACATCGACCCCGTTTGTAAGCGACAAGAAGAATCACCTCATAAATCTCTAACACTTTCTGGTGTCATATCGCTATGTAGTCCTTTTTAGTTCTGAAAACCCCGGCTACGACGTCGATGAAAGCCACGTGCCAGTATCGGAAATAATGTCAGAAACACGAAGCACGTGTACCTTTTCATAATTTCACGACTAATTTGCTACGCTTCTAAATTGCTTCATCCTATATATACAACATCAAAAGTTTCGCTCCGGGATACGCTATGAAAAGAGGAGCTTCGATTTCCAAGAGGAACACTTCAATCAACAATTGAAAAATCGATGGCGTGACCGAACTTTGTGATTGGTGGTCGTCAACAAAAGTTTCGTATCGAGAAGTTTTGTTTCAATGATCCCCATTCAGAATTCAAAGGTAGCAGTTAATCGAATTACTTATTGACAACGTCAAACACGTCCTCGTTGGTGTTGACATTCGAAACTGAGAGAGTTCAGAGTTGGTTCGTTGTAGAAGGGCAAAAAAGAGTAGATTACTTTTTTTGCAATCATCGAGAATATGATTCTGGAACCTTTTTTCATGTTCATGAATTAGCAATGGAAGTAGGAAACTTAAAAGTATCAACTTCCTGACCTCTTCTTCTTCTTTCTTTCAATCGATATTCCTCAGGACTTGTCATTCTTGATAAAATATATGACTAGCGCAAGGTTGACGCGAGAACGTAGAGTGGTTCCTGGATACTTTTCAACATAAAAGTTGAATTAAGGCCTGAAATCAAGATATGGTTACCATAATTCACATTTAAAACATAATTATCACCATAAAAAAATATATGAGTACTATATAGAAGCAGTAAAAGCTAAATGATTACCAGAGACTTATTCTGTGGTTTGTTTTTTTTATCAAACTATGTAATCACGCTTTGTATGTATTATGATTTTGTCCATAGAAAACATGCCACTCTATGAAATTGAATATATTTTAAAGATTTTCAAGATAATCGAAAATCCTCTTATTGATGCTCATTTCAGCAATATCATTGGGCGGGATTTCGACTCATTGAGCAGATCGACGACAGTTTTCTGAAGGAAGATGTATCTTCTTGGGATAATAATGCTGCTTTCCTGGAAGCTTGAAGAAGAATGAGTCATTTGAGAGTTGTGAATGATACTGCAGAAAGGGCTGTTGAATTAATGCAAGATTTTAATGGACTTATCACGGCTGAAGAAGAACAAAAACAGTTCTTGTTGCACTGTGTCAAGGAACATAGAAAATTGTATCCGGACTGTAAAAAAACTACTCTGAAAAGAAGTTATCCTGACTGATTGTTATTATAACTTTGAATTTTTAATTAAATATTAATGATAATATCATTCAATTTCTACTTTTATTTACCTTATTGAATGCATTTATAGTGATTTTATAGCAGACCGAAATATCAGGACAAAACACGATTTTTACTAAACTTTGAAGCTCTGTCGGCACTGGTTGCAATGATGCTAGAAAGATGAAATTTCATATTTATTAAATAATGTAGAGGGTATGCATTTCGAAATGGGACAAAAAGTTTTTTTTGCCATATAAGGGACACCCTAATGTTCAATTATCATCAGCGAGAGAGACTCGCTCCTGAAAACCGCCCCCTAGTTATGACTAGTCCCATTGTTTTCACCGGATCAAGGCCGTTTCGGGAGTTTCATTCGAGTTTTATGATGAAATAAAAAGGTTGAGGAAGGTGGCATGAGTTGTGAAGGACACCTTGATGTATTCATTATGCGTTTATCTATTGAAAGGATTCGGTAATCTATTGAATCTTTTTTTTATAATCGTTCCTTCGATGAACATGATGATCTATTAATCCTCTCCTCATAAACTAATCTCTACTAAATACATAGACATAATAACTAATGTACTGACCTTAATGACAGTTTTCCGTATAACACGATTCGGAGTACAATAGAGAAAGAAAGGATATGCACATCGATATTGTCAAGGACAGAATGATGATTCTAGACTTGAATTACGCTATTCTTCTGAACCTCTCTTCATCTGCCAGATTGGGGAAAGAATTCGCTTAGAGGTTATACTTGAAGTATTCTATCTTGCGCGCTCTGCAGTTCTCTCCCTCTTTCTTAGGACCAGTCCATTATTTATAATGTCTATGATTAAATACCGTCTATGAACTGACCTCCATTAAGATCGCGGTACTCAATTCGACAACTTTGGGTGTTCAGATTTTTTTTGCAAATATGAATATTTCGTACATCATCAGACATTATGAACTCGACTTATCCCGTCTATTGAAATCAGCTTATTCATAAAGTCAGGTTTATCTATTCATTACAAGACTATTTTGTTTATTGGATTATCCAGCAGTAATACTAGAGATATTTCATTTCTGAGAGATTCTAGGCATATTTAGAAAGCAAATTCGTGATAATTAATGGAATATTCACTATAGGTAATGTGTGAATTATTATTTGAAATTTTCGCGAATATTTTGAAAAGAATCCAAGACGAGCGATCTTTTTTTTAAATCATTTGAAAATGGGAAAAATTCATTGATCCACACACGAATGGCATTTGGTTACAACAAAACCTGCACGAGCTAAAAAAAAGGAGCTGTCATAAGCATCATAAGTAAATCGTAAACATAATATTGTTACGATTTATCCCTTGGAAAATCTCAATTCTGACACCACTGTTACGATATCTCCTTGGGTTTGTCGATTAAAACACCAAACAACACTAAACTACTTTTACTATAACTCTCTATCACAATACAATACAACAAAATCACTTAAATCGCTCCGATAACTTTCCAATGCTCGCTCGCTACTAAAACTCTCTGTACTAACAATTCTATACTCCAACTCCTTGCACTTAGCAATAACAAAACTCTCTCCACTTAGCTCTACTAAACTCGCTCCACTTAGCTCTGAATACAAATTCTTCTCCGAATAAAAACTCTTTGACTAGCTAACTCTCTGTAATACCAATTCTCTCCCCGCCGCCACATCACGATGCTTATATACAGCTGCGTAACCATCGAGAATCCTCTAGAGAAGCCCCGATGACGTGTCTCGAATTCTCTAGGCGGCTGTACGGGTTCTTGGAAAATGACGTTCGCTGCGACGCGATTCCTTCGCCTTGCGTTTACGTCAGGGCCGGCACTAGGAGAGCGCTAGGTGAAATGAAACAATATTGATGATTTGAATTTAGGATAATGAAAGAACTTCAACATATCAGTGTCAGTCATGAAGTGTCATATATTTTACAAGCTCACGATTTATTTTTCGATCGGTCTATCAGTTTGGTGTAAGGGTAATTGATCTCTAGAGAAAATTCAAACTATTTCTCTGTTGCAGCATTCAGTTATCACTATTGCTATCATCCATTCATTAAATTCAATTTAGTAGTTGTATTCATCTTTGTAGGTCGTAAAAATGTCAAAAAGTAATGAAATATATTGCTTTTAATGCCACTATTTGAAACAAGTGATTTTCCGCCTATAAAGTCAGCCTAGGGTACCAAGAACAAAGTATTCCGGTAGTTGCCATCATAACGGTAGTCATTGTTATGTACAAGTGCAACATATTCGATATTAACAATAAGCAAGACGAGTCCAACTCTGCTTTCATATCAGACACGAGATCAGCAGTATCAAAATGGTGTTTCAGCAATTCAATCGATTCATATACGTTGGATTTTATATGAAATTGAATTGACGACAGAAACATGTGGATATTTGCAGATATTATGTTTTCGAAGCGTTTGATAGTTCTGCTTACGGATAACCCTTTATTTTATTCCTGTTATTTCAAGCAATAGTACATTACGGTCTCGAAATGTATCCTTTGATTCGTTTGGAAACTTGTTCATGTTCGTTAGGTATGCCGAGTATCTATTTTATGAGGTCCTTAAACGTTATCTTTATCGCTATAGAAGCGATCATTAATTATCAATTCAATTATATAATCAGAGTGAAAACATCAGGAGATAATTGATACAGACAAAAGTTTCCACGGATGGGTTGAGCTATGCTTTTTAGTGTTTCGCAAGTCGAGCAGGTTGACTACAGTAGTTACCTGAGTATATAAAGAAGACCAAAACGCCGAGTTCGAATACCAGATTCTGGTTTTTATCGCAAATATTCATGGGTATGCTTGAAAACCGGCTTTAAATCAAATATTCCAAATGAACAATTTGTTCAGGACAGCTTCAACTCACCTGCACTGTAGGTTGACGGACTAACATCGACCCGACACGAATGATCAAGAAGTTTTCATCAAACTTTATGTCGAGATCAAATACCATAACATCAAACAAACTGTTATCATTTTCACTCGAATCGCGTTTCTCTGACAAGGTTAGCATCTTCAAGAGAAGAAAATTAATACTGCATGAGACGAAGTTACTCGATGCATTCGAGAGTCTAGCAATACCAAAATATAAAAATAGCATGAATGGAGACAAAGGGAATGTCTCTTTTAGCTCGATTTTAAGGAAATTAATCAGAATGAATGGTAGTAACAGACGAAGCCAATATCGCAACAAAAAACTTCGCGGATAATTTTTGCACTACCTCAGATTGTAAAGTATATAAATAGCTAACCCTAGACTTCAGTTTAGTGTCAATTTTCTTCTTCTGAAGATGCCAACCTTGTTCGCTAAATACGCGTCGAGTGCAAATAATATCAGTTTGGTGTTAGGGTAATTACCCTACAATAAAGTTTCAACTTTCACACCAAAGGTTCCATCCATACTCAACCTTATTTTTTTTTGGGGCCACAAACACGTTTTGGTCTTGCTGCGCTGGCCTCAAAAAAATGTTAAATTGGTAATAAAAAACATATAAAAAAAAGATTGGTAACAATAAAGCCAGCTGTACAATACATGATCTTGATAATAGTAATAATAATTGTATGTATGTTCAAAATAACATTAATATGAGTAAAAAAATTAATGAAAATATAAACAGACACATTATTATGTAATGTGGTGTATAAATATTGGAAAAACTTGTAGATCTAAACGGTAATATTATAAATTCACATTCGAAAAAATGAAAGACATTGTAAGACTATACATACAATAAAGTAAGTTCTTGTAATCTTTAGAATATAATCGATATACTTTTCAAAAAAACTGTTATTTTAATAACTCTGGAATCCTATTGGCTTTACTACCGAAAGTAACAACTTCACATATTCCTATCAGTTCAAACTTCAAAACAAGTGTTCTGCTGTATAACTCTTGACGGACGCGAAATTCAAAAACTTTGACTATAACTCAAGGTGGGCCAATCCCAAAGGCCGGCGGGCCGCAGGTTGAGTATGGTTGTTCCAATCCGTTTATGAGTTTTTATCATCCAAAAATTGTTGTGAGCTCCTTGTGAACTTTAGAGTGTAACTAATGAAAATTGCATGAATGAAAATTCCCACATGCGAACGGAAATACTCTGAACTAAAATTACATCCTCTCACCGCGAGTATTCGATTTTTTCATCAAGGGTGTTTTCTGTACCGGTTCGTTACTAATTAATAACAAGTTCGCGTTTCAAGGACGTTATATAAATTGTTTTTGTTTGCACGCGCTCACGCCATAATAACGCATAATGAAATGAACTAGTACGAAAACACATTCAACGAAATTTAATTAATTAGTGTCCATGACGAACACGTTTTTCAAATCGGAAACATGTTTCCAAGTTATTATGACTGTAGTCACCGACTTGCTATTATTCCCTCATGAAATTTAATTGAAAAGATTATTATCAATTTTTTTGCATGATTAGATAAGCTACTCAACATTCTCGAACCGCACGCAATAGGATCGAAATGATTCTTGTCTTGTTTCAATCAGAATGGTCATCAATGATAGGAATCGAATAATTAATTAAGGTTCAATGATCAGTTCTACATACAAGGTAACAACACAAATGCTTTGGATAAAACCGTATTCCTTGAATATATAATGACATACCTCTGTTGGTTTAGACATCAGAAAATGTAAATATTTTTAAAAAAAGGTTGAGAAAAATGTATTTTAATGTATAGAGTATATTGTTTATGTATATGTGATTAAATGTGACATTCACGCATTGTAATGTAATACCTCACTCAGATGCTAAATAAAGTTGTATTCAAAATTTTGTCGAAGCTTTCAATAAAAGCTGGATAACTTTGCTAAGGTGTATTCACGAAATGTTACTATTTGATAAGTCATCATTCGAAATTTCTAAATGAATTTCTACTCGATGAATCAAACTGACTAATTGAGTTATCCTATACTTCGAAACTATTTGGGTTATGAGAGAACATTTGTAGAAACATTTAGAAATATATTATAGAGAGATACTTTTACCACTTCATATATTTGTATCTTCTATTCCACAGTATCAAATTCTGTAATGTCCAGTTGTGAAAACTCCAGTGAACTGAGAGTCAAGTGAATCAAAATCAGTTGTAAGGCATCATTTCCTAGCGACTGAACCGAATTCATTTTTAGCATCGTTCTGTAGAGTTTGTAGAATTGAATCTAATATTCGTGATAACTCAACCGTTCTTTTGTAAGCGAATTTTTTGTGGTCGTGATTGAACGATAGTTTGATTCCCCAACATGTCGACTTTTTGATTCCCACTTTTTGAAGTAGGTAGGTCAAAAATTCAGTACTGGCCTCTTTTTTTCATCAACACTGAAAAATAATGCTTGTTCTTGAAAGTTTCAGTGTGAGTGTGAATTTGAAAAAAAATATCTGATTGATTCAAGCCCGTTTCCTTCAGGTAAATGCCTTACTCCTTAAGACGTCGGACGGTTCACAAACTATATGCTTTCGAAAATTATATTCAAGCATACCAGCGATCGAAACACTTGAAATTCGCTTTCAACATTTGTTTATATTGATTCATGTTTTTTTATTATTTTTTTTTATTTTTTATTTATTATTTCAATTTTTGTCATAATATTATATTATTTTAGACCAATCAAACCTTCAATTTTTATTCTTTGACATTAAAATTACATTTTAACCTTTTTAGATTTGATTGTCTTATTTGACTCGATCTTCTTATAAATTATTCATTTGGAGCAGAACTTAATTGAGAGTTGATTATATAGACTAAGGAAATCCGGATCAAAACCACTAGTTCTGTTCATTAGTTGATTCGAACTGTTATTTTTTGTCGTGATATCTTTGCCATATGTAATGCAGAGACGTCCCTGATACGTGCAACAGCTGCATTTTGTATGGACTGACTATATTACACTTTTATTTGAGCATTTGTTCTTAAAAGTTCATGACCGCTCACGACGGCCACTTCGTGTTTCATTCGCAATAGATTTCCCAGGCAGAAATATAATCTAGAGTAATGTGTATCGGTGATGTTAAGAAATCACCTAGCGCCGGCCCTGTCGCTCGTAAACGCAAAATAATATGAGGGGTCGAGGGAAGATTGCAGAAGTCGAAGTGTATAGAGAGTTTTTATCATAGATAGTTCTTCAGAGTTTCAAATAGAGAGAACTTCGGTATTGCTAAGGGCATGAGTCGAAGTGTAGGAAGAATTCATCAGATAATTTTCAGTGGAGAGAGTTATAGTACAGAGCGTTGGATAGTTAGCGGAGCAGTTTGAGTGATTGTATTGTATCGTGATAGAAAGTTGTAATAAAAGTAGTGAAGTGTTTGGAGTTTCAATGAACGAACCCAAGAAAATATCGTAACAGTATAATCACACACGATTCTGTTCTTGGAAAAAATATATTTCATCCTATTGTTTGATATATCTCCCGTCAACACTTCCCTATTCGTATCTTCTCTGATGAAAGAAAAACGGGTTGAAACTAATGTCGTTTCAAAGGGTTTCACAACATTAATAATAAATTTTTCATGGAAAAACCATGTGAGATCGATCGCTAGAAGTGCTTTCCAGAAACTTGGGTTTCTATTTCGTGCGAAGAAATACTTCACTTCTCGACAGCGTCTAATGATCTAGAAGGCTCAGATACGACCTGTCATGGAATACAGTTCTCATGTGTGGAGTTCGGCACCAAAACATTCATTGAGGACTCTCGATTCTATTCAGAGAAAAGCAATTCGTCTTGTTGGTGATTCTTCGCTCACAGACTCGCTCACTTCATTGGAACATCGTAGAAGGGTGGGAGACTTGTCTCTCTTCTATGGATAATTTCACGGTCGGTGTTCTTCTGAATTGTTATCAATCGTTCCACCCTTGGCAATATCTACACGGATGACTCGACGAGTACAGAATTCCCACCTCTTTGTTGTCAATTTGGAAACCTGTCGAACCTCTCTTGCTTAGGAATCTTTTTTCAATAGAACAGCTGAGCTTTGGAACTCCTTGCCGAGGGAGGATTTTCCTGAGGCTTACAAATTTCAAAAATTCAAAGTGAATGTTAATCCGTATCTCCTGTCCCTTGACTCACGCGGTGTTCTTTGAACATTACAGGGCTTCCGTTTCTGTGAATCTGCATACAAAAAAAATAAAAAACACAATTGAAAAATATTTTGCGAATAGTGTGAATATCAGACTACATTATATTTGTTCCGCCTTTCGGAACGATTATGCCATTCTATCGAGAGAGTTGCTTCCAGTAATGTTTTCTTCCGTTGTTTTTTCTCGAATCATCTTCTCTATGAATAACGTCTGTTCCATCTGGTTGCATCCTCGATTTTCCCATCCGCGATCTGTTGTCGACAACAGACGCCTGACAACAAAAAATAGAATAAAATGGCGAAAAATATCGTATTCCGACTACAAATGAAATCTTCGGTAGTGTGGAACTAATTGCATTAAAGGCCTTGACTGGCAGATTCAGTTTCACGAGAAGGTTCCGTTTATACAAATCATATCCAGTTTTTACAGTGTCGTCACGCAGAATAGTTTGGATGGATCTGGATCGTTGATTGGAGCCGTCATATCTTTCGGAAGTTATTCAATTTTTTTTTTATTCATTCGGGTTTCGCAACTAGCTCATCGAAATAGCTACAGCTTAGTTTATATTTGTAATTTTTCACTGCGTTCAGTAGAGAACAATTTTCGGAATTGTAACTGTGAGAAATAAATGTTGTTTGCGACTGTCAGAAAGAATTAGATTTGTATCTGTAACAGATAGGATAATTATTACGAAAATTTTTTGCTCAAGTAGAAATCCAATGAAATCAGTTAATCTTAAGTCATCTGATGGAACACAACCAATCAGAACAAAATTATACCGAATATTTCCCTCATATATGAGATGTCCCATAAGAGCAATGCAATTATCGAAAATTTACAGCGGTTATTTCATTGTATCAAGTCACCATAACAACACATTTGAAACCGTATCGCTAGACGTCAGTAAACAACACAAATAAATGTCAGATAGACTTCAAAAATAGAAAAACATTTCGCGTTTAGGTGAGTACTCCATACAATCTATAGAGGAAAGTATAAATGAACAAAAAATAACATTTCCTTGAGAATTTCCTCATTCGTGAAATATTCCAATTAATTACATTCGTGCATAAAAATGACCAGATAATTTTGCATTCAAGCGTGATATCTTATACAAATTGCATTCGGTTATTTTCATATTTTCGCCAATATATGAAAATAAACTCTTGCAATTTTTAGATATCACGCTTTCTTGCAAAATTATCGGTAATTTTTATGCCCTCGTGCAATTATAACCGAAAAGATCCCATGGGCTCTTTTCACTTTATTATGTTATTGCCATGGATACATACAAATTGTTTTATTTCGATTTTGACGTTTCAAATATTTGATATTTCAAAATGTCACCATTTGGTTGTAATATTATAATAATATCAATGAAATTGTAGAATCAAATATACCAAAAATTACAGTTTACAATTAAGAACTTGTATGGAAAGCATTTATGATCTTTTGTAATGAGAGAAAGTATCATTTAGATGGAAATCGGGAGGCGAAAGAATTATCGTCAATTTCAAAGGATTGCGCTGTGAACATGAGAACAAAAGATAGTAGAGAGTTTACGGTCAAAACCATGTGGAACTTAGCAGGATGAATTGGTTTTTCTTTTAAGTTTCATCAAAAATTAGCAAAAAAATTTCTATCCGAATAACCCTCGAACATTGATAAATGCTCAAAAATGTTATAACAACTTTTTCAAGCTTGTTGCCTACGGCGTCCGTCTGTTTCCTAGCAACAAGCTCACGAAATCTGTTATAAACTTTTCGAACAATTGTCAATGTCCTTGGGTTATTACTACTGAAAATAACACCACGTGCAGTTAATTCTCCGTCTAATATTGCGTTGTAGTTGTATCAAGTTTTCAATGCATACAAACTCATCATCCAAAAACAATTCCCCTAACTGTGTGAAATATTTGAAATATTATATAGAACAAAATTCTTCAATGAAAAATGACATCAAATATAGCTGATTTGATATTTGCAATCTCAGTGTTCTGAGCTGATAAAATTAATGATGTTAGTAAGTAAATGTAAGCACTTTTTTCCACTCATTTTCTCTTTATTTATGGATTAAATGTAATTCCACTCCACTCTAGAGATATTGAGTGAAAATGTATTTCGAATAATAATTGATAGTTTGTTTATTCTTGATATGAATATATTTTTTTTTGGTATCTGCCACGAAATCTGATGATATATATATATATATATATATATATATATATATATATATATACAGTGTGTCCCTAGACCAGTGGGACAGTTGAATATCCCTTGAACCAATAGGAATTTTCAAAATATTATAAGTTCACATTATATCGCATTATGAGAGCTAAGTTCAGGAATTACTATTTTTTATACGAGGGGCGCAAGAAAGGCTCACAAAATCGAACATCAATGTTTTCAAATGGAACACCCCATATATTTCAATATATCTGAACCCTCATTCCTTCAGGCAAATTATTGGTTTTTTATTTTTGAAAATCCGACAAGGCGTTGCCAAGTTATACCAGTGGTTCATGAAATGCAGACATTTGTTTAGACAAACCCATGATTCATCATACGAAGAATTTCTGGAATCATTCAAGACTGTTGGTAGTCGGTAGCATATTCTATAATATGGAATACTCATCTTCTTCGAGAGTTATACAGGGTGGTCAGAAATATTATATGATTTTCACGAAATTCAAACTTTCTTCACATCAATTTTTCAAATAGTGCACATAGCCCATTGGTGATTTGATTGCTTATGGTCAATGGTTGTGAAAGAGACATGTGAATTTCATCATCAGAAAATGCAAAAAAATCATCAAACTAGGTATTCTAGTGTACTACATAAGAGTCCCTACAAGAAACTACCTTCTTCAACTGGCTATGATAGGCGGATAGATTTCATCATTGAGATGATGGTAAGAATCCATGATGATGGTGATTTTTTGTCAAAAGTTATGTGGTCTGATGAATGCCGCTTCCACAATAATGGGAAAGTTAATCGTCATAATGTACATTACTGGGCTGCAGAAAATCCGCACTGGGTTCGAGAAACCAATTTTCAGGAGGTTTGGGAAGTGAATGTTTGGTGTGGAATTTTAAAGAATAATTTGATTGGACCATATTTTTATCAAGATACTCTGAATAGTGAAATATACCTTTGTTTTCTTCGAAATGAGTACAGTAATCATCTTGATGAGGTTCCCCTTGGATACCTCAGAGAAATGTTCTTCCAGCAGGATGGAGCGCCGCCTCAGAATGCTGGGAGCGTGACAAACCAATTGAACGTTCTTTTTCCTCAACGATGGCTCGGAACAAACGGACCAATAAAATGGCCGGCTCGTTCGCCAGACTTGACCCCCTTGGACTTTTTCTGTGGGGGTATCTAAAATCAGAGGTGTATACTACTAAATCATTGAATCTGGAAGATTTGCAAAATCGATTTGTAAATGTTTGTCAAAGTATAACACCGCAAATGTTGGAGAACGTCACAAGACATCATGTAATGAAAAATTTCGAAATGTGCCTTGCAGCAAACGGAAGACAATTCGAACATTTATATCAATATTTTCGTCCCTATTTATCTGTCAACACAGTTTTTTTCTTGTTGAGACTTTGTTTAGGACAGTTGAATGAATAAATAGTTTACTGCATTTTTTTATTTGCATTTGCTGATGATGAAATTCATATGTCTCTTTCACAACCATTGGCCATAAGCAATCAAATCACCAATGGGATATAAAATCATTCATATTGTAGGGTGAAATATTTGAGAAATTCATGTGAAGAAAGTTTGAATTTCGTGAAAATCATATAATATTTCTGACCACCCTGTATAACTTTTGAAAAAGATGAGTATTCCATATGATAGAATATGCTACCGACTATCAACAGTCTTGAATGATTCCAGAAATCCTTCGTAGAATAAATAATGGGTTTGTCTGAAAAAAAGTCTGCATTTCATGAACCACTGGTATAACTTGGCAACGCCTTGTCGGATTTTCAAAAATAAAAAACCAATAATTAGCCTTAAGGAATGAGAGTTCAGATATATTGAAATATATGGGGTGTTCCATTTGAAAAAATTGATGTTCGATTTTGTGAGTCTTTCTTGCGCCCCTCGTATAAAAAACAGTAATTCCTGAAGTTACCTCTCATAATGCGATATAATGTGAACTTATAATATTTTGAAAATTCCTATTGGTTCAAGAGATATTAAACTGTCCCACTGGTCTAGGGACACACTGTATACACCGTACGATACAGACGTCATGGTACACCCCCGTTTTCTCCTTTGTTTTTCTAGTTATATTTTTGAAATTCGGAACATTAAATATGCTCACTGAACAGCATTTCTCGACATATCTGGAAGAAAAAAACAACTTTCAATTTTTCCAGAAATGACATCAACTTTCGATTCTTGAATGGGACACCCTGTATATTGTTACATGATCGGCTAGGGATGATCATGAGGAATCGAAAGTTGATGTCATTTCCGGAAAAACTGGAAGTTGTTTTTTTCTTTCAGATATGTCGAGAAATTCTGTTCAGTGAGCATATTCAATGTTCCGAATTTAAAAAATATAGCTAGAAAAACAAAGGAGAAAACGGGGGTGTACCATGAGTCTGTGTCACACGGTATATATAATCTCAGAATCTCAGTAGAACATCATTTCTTGTTGAAATTAAATTACTTCCATTTTTTGCCCCTTCATATCATTTCGATGGGTGTATTTTCGTGAAGTTGTTTGAAGATATTTTTTTTAAAATCAAATGTATTTGAGATCTTTTGAAGTGAGTTCATTCGATAGGTTTTCTGTGCGGTGTTTCACGAATAAACCCGAATTTGATCCTTTCATAAACAACTACCGATTAAACTAAACCCATATCGCAGGATCGATAGGCAGAATAGATTATTTATTATCGATAAAAATAATAAAACTGCACGTTCCTCGAGTTTGACGAACTTCGTGCGTATCATTATCGAACGAAAATTATTTATAGAAGTTATATTTCAGTCGTGTTTTGATATCATAATTTACGACACCGGTCACATATGCAGGAAACCGAACTACCGGAAATTCCCTACGCGAACTGTTTTGACCTGTATATATTCCGTACGCCACACACGTTGACCTATGTTTAGCGCCCCATTATAATAGGGGAGCCCAAGCGGGGATTTCGGGATTTACTGAAGCGCGGCAGATTTATATACAGGGGGATACCTTATACCCGGTTAAGTACTTCCACCATATATGAGCCCTATATATATGGCCCTTTAAAGGATAAAGGATCAGATACCTAAGTAAAAAAAAGATCATCTGAAAGTCTCTAGGGGGTCAGATTAAGGTAGGGTGAGTTAGTTACACCCTAAAACGTGTATATTCCACTAATCTGACAATTCGAGAGTGACCTAAAGAAGAAGGAAGGCTACAAAGTTGTAAAAAAACGTCATCTCGACATTCTCGAGCGTGGCTAATTTTATTTTTATTTTGAAAGGAATAATTCAAGAATTGCAAAAAATATATAATCTGACGATTTCTACAAGCCAAAATAATAAAAATTCATCGATAGAGTTTATGTGTGCAGCTATGTGATGCCTATATTCCCCTCTCCACGTTTCTATTTCTCTCTCTCTTTCTCTATCTATTGCTCTCTCCTTCTCTATCTATTGCTCTCTCACTCCGTCCCCATTCTGGTTTCTGTTGCCATGATGCCATGACAGTTGATCACAGTCGATGGTGGCATGATATTGTTTACAACGACTATCCAACGTTTTAAAATTTTGAAAATTCAATAGTTATGATTATTTTCTTATAAATATATGAGTATTCTACTAAAAAAATTATACACTTTTTTTATTTGCATGCTTTTTCCTGAACTTTTCAATTAATTGTGTTCAATGATAAAAAAAATAAAAATAATTCAAATTGGCAGAATAGGCGAATCCCTCCAGATAATCGTCAGATTATAAGACTGCAACGTCTAGGTCGTGAAGATGCACCATATATATCTTAATCTGACGCGTTTGTGTATTTCGAAATGACAAAATTTTTTTCACATTCTAATAACTGCCGCGAGTCTGCATCACATCCAAACGATTAGATTATTATATAAGAGCTTTTTTTTAGGTTCACTTATCATCCCCTCAGAAAATCTGACGCGCTCGAAAATTTTTTTTTCATTTTCAACCCTCACGTACCACCACCCCCATCATGGAAACAAACAGATTAACATACGTACATTTATAAAAATATGTAGGACATAGATGATATCAATATCTGACGCGCTCGAGTATGTCCATGCAATTGTTTTTTTTTTTACATTTTTGATAATCTATAGCCGCTTTTCCCACCTATGAAAAGGTATACATTATATAACCTTTTTTTTCGTTTTATCATCTAAGCTTCGAAACCCAATAGGTCTCTTCGACGCTCGAGTAAATCCCGATTTAGCATCGTGGGCTCTCCTACTATTATATTATTTCGATTCGACTCGAATCCATAAAGTCGCAGAAACAATAACAAACTGGTCCGGCCGAACTTGTTCGAAGCTTTGAATCTGATATTATTGCATTCGACCCACGTGAACAGGAAATGTAATCGCCCAAATAGAAGATGTGAGGTAATTCATCGTTTTATGAGGAAGACGATAAAAATGTTGATGACGATGCTGTAGTGGCCGTTATGATGATTGATATCCTATCGATTCCGATTTTTATGTTTGATTCATTATTTCCGACATTTGTTTAACGTTCTGATAATTTGAGGAGTCTAAGGTCCGGTTTAACAAAGACTTTATTCTAGATTATCTTGCTAACTGGAATATTTGTACGCATTTATGCATTCAGAAATACCAGTAAGCAAGATAGTCCAGTTTAAAGTCTTTGGTGAAACCGGGCCTAAACGTTCAGCATAATCGAGATTTATCTGGTTATCAGATATATTCTAAAAAATTTGAGTTTCCTAGGCCCGGTTTCACCAACGACTTCAATCTTGGATTATCTTGCTAACTGGAATTTATGAGCGCATGAATGCATACACAATTTTCCAGTTAGCAAGATAATCCAGATTAAAGTCGTTGGTGAAACGGGCCTGAACGTTCAGCATAATCGAGATTATCTGGTTATCGGATATTTTCTAACAAATTTGAGTTTCTTAGGCCCGGTTTCGGAACGCTTTGGTGTATGTATCCATGGCAATAACATAATAAATTAAAAAGAGCCCATGGGATCTTTTCGGTTATAATTGCACGAGTGCATAAAAATTACCGATAATTTTGCAAGAAAGCGTGATATCTGAAAATTGCAAGAGTTTTTATTTCATATTTTGGCGAAAGTACCCGAGTCCGAAGGACGAGGGCTCTTTAACAAAATATGAAAATAACCGAATGCAATTTGTATAAGATATCACGCTTGAATGCAAAATTATCCGGTCATTTTTTTGCACGAATGTAATTTATTGAAATATTTCACGAATGAAGAAATTCTCAAGGAATTGTTATTTTTTGTTCATTTATACTTTCCTCCATAGATTGTATGGAGCACCCACCAAAACGCGAAATGTTTTTCTATTTTTGATGTCTATCTGACATGTATTTGTGTTGTTTACTGACGTCTAGCGATACGGTTACACATGTGTTGTTATGGTGACTTGATACAATGCAATTACCGCTGTAAATTTTCGATAATTGCATTACTCTTATGGGACATTTTATATATGAGGGAAATATTCAGTATAATTTTGTTCTGATCGGTTGTGTTCGATCAGATGACTTAAGATTAACTGATTTCATTGGATTTCTACTTGAGCAAAACATTTTCGTAATAATTATCCTATCTGTTATTGACACAAATCTAATTCTTTCTGACAGTCGCAAACAACATTCATTTCTCACAGTTACAATTCCGAAAATTGTTCTCTACTGAACGCAGTGAAAAATCACAAATATAAACCAAGCTGTAGCTATTTCGATGAGCTAGTTGCGAAACCCGAATGAATAAAAAAAAATTGAATAACTTCCGAAATATATGACTGCTCCAATCAACGATCCAGATCCATCCAAACTATTCTGCGTGACGACACTGTAAAAACTGGATATGATTTGTATAAACGGAACCTTCTCGTAAAACTGAATCTGCCAGTCAAGGCCTTTAATGCGATTAGTTCCACACTACCAAATATTTCATTTGTAGTCCGCATACGATATTTTTCGCTGTTCTATTATATTTTTGTTGTTAGGCGTCTGTTGTCGACAACGGATCGCGGATGGGAAAATCGAGGATGCAACCAGATGAACCAGATTAAAGTCGTTGGTGAAACGGGCCTAAACGTTCAGCATGATCGAGATTATCTGGTTATCGGATATTTTCTAACAAATTTGAGTTTCTTAGGCCCGGTTTCGGAACGCTTTGGTGAAACCGGCCCAGAAAACTCAAATTTGTTAGAATATATCCGAAAACATTTAGTTTTCGATTATGCTGAACGTTCAGGCCCGGTTTCGACTTGAGTCTGGATTAGTTTGCTAACTGGAATATAAGTATGCATTCATGCGTTCAGAAATTCCAGTTAGCAAGATAATCCAGATTAAAGTCGTTGGTGAAGCAAGTTACTTTGCTGTTTCATATGGCGTTTCTGGCAAACTCCTCACTTTCCGTATACATTTTGGATATTGTTTTAAAATAACCAAAATATTCATTGTGATACATCTACCTTCGATATATGATATCAAATCCCACTATTTTTTTTTCAAATTGTTTGGTTCATTTGAACAAAATTTTTATCATCCGTAATATTCGAAAAATACTCCCAGTAATCCACCAACTTTATTCGGTCACGAATATTTTTTTTGGCCCAAAGCTTATTTTATTCCTTCATTTTGAAACTCATAAATAATCGTAAATAGTTTACATAATGATACAATGTATTGATCTTATCACCAATTTAATAATAGTATCTCATTCAACTAGAAAAGTTTCTAGTTCAAGTTAACTTAATATTATTCGTGTGTAAGTTATTATTCAGACTTATTTCTCACTCGAAATATTCTGAGAGGATAACCTCGACAAGTACAATTCTGTTGGATGAATTTTTTTGCGTGACTCCACTATTTGTTAAAATTCTACTATTCATTTAATTCAGTCATATCGAAGTGAATTGTTCGAACGATTTGGAAACTCTTGATTTGTCTTTTTTTTACACCAACTAATAGCTGTTTTCATTTTCAGGTAAGCTCAATGGTGTGAAACCCGATTTCGAAGAATTATTGACGCACGTGAGTCCATATTTGTATGTTTCAGTAAAAGTATAAAATCAGGTTTTTCAAAATCTTGTTGGTGAATTAAGCTGTCACATATAGTAAACAGCATTTCTCTTCTGGCAATGTTATTTCCTAGTCTCAGGCATGATGACCAGCCTGCCCTAACGTTTTCCATATATTAGTGGATTTTCAACGATTGTGTGATCTGTTAGGCAGTCTGAAAAAAAATTGTTCTCATACCTTTAGTTCGGTTTCAAAAAATGGCCAGAAGTTTCTGAGTTTCATTCAGAAAAAGCAGTTCTTGTTGATATATAACCTACAAATTTCGTTCACTCAAACATATATATCATAATAATAATAATGATGATATTTCAGGAACTTGGAAACATCAATTTTGCCCTTAATAAGTGACGTGTATAATTGTCCAGACAAATCTGCATTAAACAAAGAGTAGTATATGAAAAATACAGGAAAGTTATGAAATCAGGTTTCGTTTTTGAACAAGATTATCCCAGTTATGGAACTCATTGAGGGGTTCCTTCAGACTAATGGTGGATTTTTGTATCATTCAATTACAGTTTCACTTCCACTTTGATGAACTATTGACTTACGGTAGGTATGTTGTATGTTGGTGTTTGAATTTCTCCACTAGGAAATAGTTGTTCAGCTTTGAAAGTGACAATGATTACGAAATTTCATTTTTCTTTTTGTCGTTTCCATGGTATTATGCCATCCAGAATTCGCAAAAAAATAAATATTTGGAATCTATACAAGTTTCGAAGGGAAGACCTTCTAGTGCAGCCCGAAAAGATTGTTGAGAGTAATATCTGACTTTGCCAACAATAAAAAAGTAATCGATTTCCAAAAAAAGTACTTATCTGTGTCGTTGATGTTTCGAATGCCGAATCTGTTCCGCTATACAATAGCCTTTTCGAGCAAATTATTATTTATTTGAAGAAGGTATTGTATAGCGAAACACGTGTCGCGGTTTTATGAAACTCATAGCTAAAAACTTACAGGAAACAAGCAAAGTATTTATCTGGGGAAGGACAGATTTGGGTTCTGGCGTAAAGTCACAAATCTTTCCTCCTCTGGCAATACCTGAGGAGTAGGCAGACTGAGACCTCAGCATGACCATCAATTTCTTGAAAATGACTCATCATCGACAGTTTTTTGTTTTTTACATGTTTAGGCGACCATCTGGCATATTATACACCTAGCTATAGTTAGTATTAATACTGATTATATCAATGTCAACAACAACATTGTGTACAGCTGATGAATAGGCGGGGTTCGGCTTGAAGCTGCTTTTAGTCCAACCTAGTCAGCTGAATAATTTCTTATTCTGAAATTTGGTTAGCTACAGTTCAAGAAATTTTCAGCTTGGAGGGAACGATTCAATATATTTTTTTTGGTGCGTGGGAGGCTACCGCCTCTCGTCGCCCCCACGGAACCGCAACTGACGTTCACAAGATTTCGTGATGATATTCTCTGGTACTTCTCAAAAATTATCGTTCGAGAGGAAATAATTGACCAAATTCTGTCAGTGGCTCCGGGTCTGAAGCTTCGCCAAAGCAAAATGCTGATAATTGTGTTGGAAATAGATTGTTGTTTTATCTGCTTTTCGTGTCCATTAAATGCGTTGTTTCGAATAAAACTTTCGTTTGATATCTCTTCACTTAATTACCCCTGAGATGCGAGCTTTATGTTATACTACTTTTCAACGCGATTATCTTCATTTTGCTTATCGGAGTATATAGCTGTTTCATTTTACCGCGTGGGGAGTTTTGAAAAAATATTTCGTTTTTGATGAAAAATTGGTCATATTCAGGAATTCGCTTCAAAATCAAAGTCTCATAGTCCCAGAGTCCCATAATTTAGAAATGTCCACTGGCAGAAGGGCCCGCTGTTTTCAATACATCTGCACGCTTCAGAAAGTTTTTATAGGTGGTACCTTCCAAATAACTTTCCCTTATTTCTTCAACCTCTAGTGGGCAAACACTTGAATACCACGCGTTATATCAATCAATAACTAGGGAACTAGGTGAGAAATCTAAGCTCATATATAAACATTTGACATAGTCAGTGGGCATACTTGAAGACTGGCGTTAAATCAAATCATCTTTCGAACAATCTATTATATATATATATATATATATATATATATATATATATATATATATATATATATATTTGATCGGCTAGGCTTCCGCGGTCAGAAATGTGCTGGCTGGAACTTCCATCCACCTACCTTCGAACACCCAAAGACACAATCCCCAATGAAACCCAAGGAATATATGAAATACCATGCTCTAACTGTCCTAGAACATACATCGGCCAGACCAACCGACGAGTGTCCTGTAGAGCATATGAACACGAACTAGCAGTCCGTAATTCTGACACAAACTCAGCATTATTCCAACATCATTTAGAAACAGGCCACAAAATAGATTTCAAAAACACCAAAACCGTTGCCACAGCCAAAACCCTCCAAACCAGAATTACCCGTGAAGCCATTGAAATCGAAAAACGTCCCAACTGTCTCAATAAACGCGACGATTCTCAAAGACTCCCCAATACCTGGAAACCACTCTTGGTCCGACATACTTCTATTCACTCCGACTTGAGAACTAATCCGTTCGAACCTCCCATCGACCGTCCGATCCCTGATCCTGCCATAATTACTAATGAACCCTCAAATCCCACCAACCTTCTATCCTCGATCTCCAGTGATGATAGCCAGCTAGTGAGACAACTCAGACCTAGACGCAAGGTCACTCAGTCTTGGAAATGGCTCCGAAATGGGAGTCGAAACGTAGACTAGTGAATCTTTCCAGACCCGGATCAACCGGAAGTTCCAGCCAGCATATATATATATATATATATCTCAGTTCTTATTTTTTTTTTGATAGGCGAAGAGTTGTCCCATTTTTTGTTGGCCGCAACTGTACGTTGTTCCCAGGCAACTACTTGGCAACGTGCTTTCGTGATTTATAGTGAAATTATTTCGTAATTCTTGGTGTCCTTGGGAAATTACTTCTGACAATTAAAATTTCGTGAAAGCTTTCTCGTCAAGGCCTCTTTTGACATTGCCGCCGCCGCCAACTAATTGGCATTAAATCTGAGATTGAACGAATCGAATTCCATTTCATAATTTTCGCTCGTTCAAAGAACCCGCAATTTGAATCAATTTATGTTGTCATACCTATATTAAACTCGAACAATCCGAATTGACGACCTATCTGAAATGTACGTGCCGCTCTGGCTGACAGCCAATTAAACGTCATCGCTTTAAATCGTGTTCCAACAAACTTTCGAGCGTTTCAATTACGGAACGTAATCAGACGTCGCGTAAATTTGTAGGATTTTAATGGAAAATTTATGAGATTTCGGTTATTTGCTTTTTCCCGTCTTCGAATTCATATCGCGCTCGAATATTTTGAATGCTGCATATCATTCGTCGAGACCGACTGTTTTTGAGAAAATTAAACGAAAACTTAAAGAGTGTTTCACTTTGAATTGAACTGGCCGATACTTGATGAAAATCCATATTAACAAAAATATATTACAGTTTCCTGTATGATTTTCACTCACAATGGGTTTACAAAACCGCGACACGTGTTTCGCTATTACAATAGCTTCTTCAAGCAAGATAAATAAATCACTATTCTATAATACGCTATTTATATACAAGTAATAATAAAGACAAAAATGAATCGTCACAAAGATCAGGAGTTTATGAATTAACATGTGGGTCATGTCCGATGTACTACGTAGGCCAAACGGGAAGATCTTTCAACACTCGCCTAGGAGAACACAGAGCTAGTTTTTTGAATGGAAAAACAAATTCTACTTATGCCAGTCACCTCATTCTGGAAGGTCATGAGTTCAACCACGAGTTCAAAATAAGGCATTTTGAGCAGAAAGGTTGGAAACTTAACCTTCTAGAAAGCTTGGAAATCAATAGAGGGAAAAATTCAGAATATTTATTGAATGATCAGGTTGAATTAAATAACTCCCCATTGTTGAATATGTTCCCGGCCAATAATTCTATTTCTAGGAATAATCTTCGTATGTAACTAATTAGTATTTGGACAAATTATGGGTCGAATATCGGACCTAAGTCGGACCTCTATTGTAAGAGACGTTCGACCTACTTGTATATAAATAGCGTATTATAGAATAGTGATTTATTTATCTTGCTTGAAGAAGCTATTGTAATAGCGAAACACGTGTCGCGGTTTTGTAAACCCATTGTGAGTGAAAATCATACAGGAAACTGTAATATATTTTTGTGTTTCACTTTGTAATATCCAGTCTACAACATTCACGGGAAACTTTTACAATCCCTGTTTGAACGTCATTCAAAATCTACAGAAATAAGAGGTAATATTGAAATCTATACAAGTGAAACTCACAAGAAAAAATCAATGATGAGATAAACTTCATAAAATCAGCATTGAAAGAAAATGGTTATCCAGAAAAATTCACAGAAATTGAAAATCCGAACAGTCTACAATGAAGACGTACAACCTACACAATACTGACACATACCAAACCAAATAACACAACGGAAAACACAAAAAATTGCATTTATCAAATCCCTTGTTCGTGCGGTCAAAAATATATCGGTGAAACGTCTCGACCATTGGGAATGCGAAAGAGTGAACACAAGATGTACGTCAGGAACAGACAAATAGGTGGGTCTTAATTATCAGAACGCATTCTTACTGCCGATGGAGATCACCCAGTAGAATATATTCATTCATTTATTTCCCAAGAAACATACATTATGTTTATAGTAGGGAAAAAAAAGTACAATAATATAAATAAAAAATGGAACGACACTAAAATTATAACGAAATAGAGCAATGGCAGGAAACGAAAATTAAAGGAATCTGTTTTCATCATGCTGTCTGGTGAAGAATGCTTATCTATGAGTTCGCTTGATATGGATCGCGGATGGCTGCCCCTCCTGAAGGACAAAATTTTAGGTCAAATTTTAAATATGAGCATGGCCCAGCTCTCCAGGTTGACTAACAGTCATTCGATATCTGAAGTTAAGCAACGCGCTGTTAGTACTTGGATGGGTGACCAGGGAAATACCGTGTCGAAAGCCCGTACAGCTGCAGCGAAGTAGCATTTCATAGCTCGCAGACAATATATCAATGAGCACAAGATATATTGAGGATATGCCGTCCTTCGGAGGGGACGTAAAGCCGTCGGTCCCGAGTCCATGGATGTTGGGCTCATTAAAGATCATTACCTCTGGTTGGAATACCAGAGGGTTCGGCAAAATTTCCGATTGGGGGAAGTGTGCGTGTGCTCACCGGCGTCGGTGATTGGCCTTGGTAGCGGAAATAAGCCGACGTTAAATAAAGAAATAGAAGAAGAAGAAATTTGAAATATTTGACAAATGTCAATTACGAAGATTGCCTACGAGAGACATTTGCATTCGAACAGGAAATTGCGTATAAGTTTTGAGAACGGAAGCGGATTTAGTTTCCGAAACGGTATTTTTCGGGGTAGATTGAAAATCTGCCCTTCTACACTTGTATAGATTTCAATATTAATTCTTATTTTTTCAGATTGTGGTAGGTGACAAACTCAGAAAACTACGGAACAAATTCACAAACCCATGTCGAAATCCCAAAATCCTCTATGAAATCCTGAATTTCAACTGAAATTATGAGTTTTATCTCTTATCTGAAATTCTGGTGTAGGTACATATTTCGCATGAGTGAAGTAGCCTTAGAAAACTTGAATTTTCCTGTTTTGTCGAAGTTGTATTGTCATTTATTTTGAAAAGTTGTGCTTGTGCCTCTAATGGGTAATCAAAGATGGGGTTCTTGGTGGTATAAAATGATATTTTTTTACGTATATGACAGCTGTTAGGTGATGGCTCATTTAGAGTACACTTGTGTTCTGAATTAATAGCAGCCGCTCCCGGAAACATTTTTCGAACATGATGGGATATGTAACATTCAACCTGATAAATTTGATTTCATGACTACATTCAATTGTTCAAGAACAAGATTTAGCAAATTTTTGCTTCAAATACTTTGTGGGATTGAATTGAGTAATAACGAAGAACTTTTTGATACACTACCAGCGACAGGCCGGACCTAGGAGATTTCGACCAAAGTCCTTCAGCATAGGCCTAGTTACCAACTCCCTGCACAATCTCTCAGGAGCAGCGTGGTCATTCGCCTTAATCATGAAATGTCATTTTGCAATACGATAAAGAGAAATGAATAAACTATATCTATAACAACTACTTTGGTTAACGTTTCATTTCCGGTTATTCACATTTGTATGAAAATACAATTCACTTTCATTTTAATTTAAGAATAAGTCAAATAATTGTGAAATGTTTTCCAGAGTGAAATTTTTAGTTTCCCTTCATGATGAACTGAATGAGTATTATTACGATATTTCCTTGGGTTAGTTTATTGAAACTCCAAACAACTGTTTACTGAATAACTCTCTGCCATCGCGATGAAGTGTCTCCTTTATATACTTTCGTACGCCTATGGAGAATCTTCCAGAGAGGTACCGCCAACCGATTCTTTGGAAAATGACGTTCTCTCTTCGACCCCTCGTATTATGTTGCGTTTACGAGCGACAGGGCCGGCGCTAGGAGATTTCGTAACAGTATGTAACATAGGAATTATTTAAATAATCCATACTCCTATTCAACCCGCCTGGATGGTTCAAATAACCCAAAATTAAGGTATTTTGTTTTCTGGGTTTTCAGTTATTCACGAAATGTTTTAATTCAAGATCAATATTTGTAACATCGTTAACGTCGTGGCCAGACGATTCGACATCCCAGGACATAACATGATATTAATTTATTGTTTTCGGAAATACATTTCATAACAAGGTTGTCAGACGATATAAATGACAAAAATGACAGAACATAAATTCTACTACAAATGGTGGAGGCACTCAAATCTATTCCTAATTCATTGTAAACCATAGAACTTTCAAAATATTCCACAGCTGGTTTGCGTCCAATTTGGCATTGCTTTCTGACGTATATTCCAAGGATTGAGCAAAATTATCGAGGCTGGACAAACAATCAGCCGCAGTGAAAAATTGTTTCAGTTGGCTCAGATGCAAACGGTGCAAACTTCGTGTTTTCGTTTGGGAACCGCGATGGTTAAATTTCAAAAAATTATTCTAAGAGAGACATATTTGAGCAATAGATCTCGTTATTTCGATAGAGAGTTTCAGAAGGAGATAGTTTCTAAGTGAAGAAAGTAGAAAATGTGATGAGGAATAGGAAGATCGAATACTACATCAAAAACAGACTGGTGGTTACTTCAGAACATTCTTACTGCCTATTGAGATAGTTTCTGACGATAGTTACATTTCTATGAGTTCATTTGAAATGAATCGCACCTGACTACCCATCTTGAACAACAAAATGTTATTTTAAATCTCAAGATTTTCGACAAATTTTCGATAACTAATACAGAAGAAAAGTCTTTGTGAATAAGTTTCGAAAATGAAACTGATCTGATTTCCGAAACATTAACAAAAAAAAAGGGTTTTGAGATATACTTACATCAGTTACATTATATTTGTGTGATAGTTCAATTTATACGAGGAGTTGTTGACTAATAGGACGTCTTTTATTCAGAAGGAAAAGCCATTTTTCGGGACGAATAGAAACCTCAATATCTATTCGTCATTTTTTTCAGAATGCGGTAGGTTGACAACCCAAAAATTACGAAGAAAAAATTGAAATTACTGGCGCATTTTGGAAAGGCCATATAATTTTCAATAATTTTTTACTGTGAAATAGTAATCTTCAGGGGTAGAAACGTCATTTCACGATGTTTCAAAAATTAACCCCGAACTGAAACTTTTCGTAAAAATGTGTGAATGAGGACAGAAAGACAGGAAAATGCGTTAATGTCAGGTAATTGAACCATTTTTACCTGTTAAGAAGAGTAGATATCTCTGGAACAGATGTTCATCAATTCGTCGATACTGCTGAAATACTTCAGTGGTGAAGACTATCGCTGTCCCAGGGAACCTTCACGTCCTCTCTCTCGTCAAATGTCACTTTCAAAGTAGTGACAGTTCCATTAGCTCCTGACTCGGCTTCTGATTCTAGGAAATCGACTACTCTCTTGGAATCCGCATTATTGCCATCATCAACTCTTTCCTCTCTTCCTACAGTTCGAGAGAGCTTCAATCCTGGCAAAATATAATTACCGTCCGTGTCGATTTTCAGCTTCACGAAGCAATAATATGGAGCACGTTCCCAGTTCATTGGAACGGTTCGAATTTCGTGGCGGAATTTTCGCAAACATATTATACTGTCGATGAGTTTTGATAAAATTCACGCTTGACATGATTACTTACACGTTTCGTTCGAAACACGAATAGATAAAACTCGACGATTAACGTTTCAGTAACGGTTCCGGTATCGAATTTCTGCTATACAGTGTGGCGTAGTCCAATAAGTGCGCAGGAATAGTAATTTTTTTATTAATTGCACAATCAGAATCAAAAGACCGCCATCAAAGATCGACCAGTAACTTATTGGCGCAATGTTTCACAAATTTAGAAGCATTCCGTCGGAAAATTCGGAGAAACTTTAGCTGTGCATACGACACCTCAGAAGCGTTTGATTAAGTTTGGCATCGGGATCTACTTTCTAAACTGCTATCTCATGATTTACCTCCTCAATTGTGTGCTTTGTTGATCAGTTTTTTGTCTGATAGGACTCTATAGGTTGTTTTTGTATTAGCTGTAACGATTCGTTTCCGCGTTACAACACTCAGACCGTGAGAGTTCTATTTTACCCTGTATATCATTCAACTAGATAACTTGAACATCGGCCAGCCGGCCGACTGGGCAAAAACCGCTTGTCGACCGCTTTTTTTTTGGGATGGAATTTCACATTCGCGAAATCGAAATTTTGGATAGATTCGAATTGGAATGAACGAAGCGAAGTGTTTCAAGGAATTTTGAGTGTTTTCTCTTCCATATTGTGGGATTTTTCCATTGAAACTATTGATATACTAGTTTTCCTTTTTGGTGAAGACATTACGTTCTTGAATATTGTGGTATTTGAGTGGAAATACTGGTACCTTAGGGGATTTTCATTCGCAAGCTTCATTCCTATATCTATCTACAATCGACTTTCAACGGGATTGTGTCATCTATCACGTTAGCATCGGTGTAAGACCCTCCCTCAAAGAGGTATGATATTAGTTTTTACGTTCTGGTATGATATTTGAAGGGAAATACTATTTTAGGGTTCTACTAAGGGGGTTCAAACTTCACTTGAGCTCATATAGGGAATCTTCTGTTAGTTCTATTGGGATTCCTACTCACGATTTCACCCCCCCCGCTGGTTCATAGTCTATTTTCTGGTTTAAGCAGCAAGGTAAAAAGCGTATGGAGTAATATTGGAGGACTCCTTGGCAGGGAATTGGTGTCATTTTGAGAGGATAGCAGAGAAATCACGTAACATCAACTTGAGCTACACAGAAGCCTTCAGGAATATCAGATAAGCTACATGTTGTGCCTGTGATATATATGATAATCGATATAGTTGCTAAATTCATTTGTTTTCTGATATATTTGTTGGGGTTGTTTTCATAATATCATATGAAGAATTGAGTATCCTTCACTACTGATATATATGTATATATAGATAGTGAGTTTGAACCAAATGTAAACTTTACGTGCGCACGTTTGGTCCCATTACATAACCTAGTTTCCAGCAGATGAATATATGAATATACATTCTTTTGTTTAAAGAGGTACATGCGAAAATATAGGAATTTTCAACTCGCATATAAACATATGATATATATATTTCACCGCATTCATATTGAGCAAACAGTAGTTTATCTTTCACATTTTTTTTTTCAAGTGTTTTTTTTGTTACTACGACCAGCTGAATAAAGTGTTCCTCGCTATCTCTCTCTTTCTCCTTTCATCGTACCAACGGGGAGTTTTCTTTGTTTTTTTTTTCAGTTTGAAATATTTATCAGGCGATTCAGGTATACCGGGCGGATTCCACAATATCTGGGGATTTTTCCAGCTTGAATCTGCGGCAGCGAGCTGGTGGCGCCCATTTACACGGAATTATTCGTTTATTGAATTTATAAATATTTTTGTTGTTAAACCCACCCTACTCTCCGACTGTGCACCGAGCATTTATGCAACGTGCAAAACCGTATTCCGTCCGAAACTGAATTGCAAGAAAAATACGTTGCATAATTTGGCACCCTACGTGTGGGGCTCCTTTGTAGTGGACCTACCAAACCAGTTTTCTATAATTTTTTTTTTTTGCAGTTTTCAGACGCATGTCATTTTTTATTTCAGGTGTTTTGAATTTTTATTCGTCAATTTACAGCACTACGAAGCCAGCAATACTTTGTTTGATATTTTTGTACTGATTTTTGTGAACTGAATAGGTAATTTGTCAGAGTGTCTGAGGTCTTGACGCCTGTCTCTCACTGAGGGCCGATATTATTAAGGTATTTGGTTATTTTGGACTTAGTTTTTCTATATCCTAGATTTATCTAAAAACATATGTGGGTGAATATATTATCGTCACGAAGCCTTTAGTCGTTTTGCTAAGGTATACTTATTCGTGATTATTCTGAGAACTTTGTTTATTTGAGTGAATTTTTTTTTTGTCACGACGCCTCCGACGCCCAGCGTCGTTTCAATAAAATATCGTCATTCGTGATTATTTTGAGAAATTTATGCATTCGATTTTTTTTTTTCTTGAGTCACGACGCCTCCGACGCCTAGCGTCGTTTTGCTGAAATATCATTATTCGTGATTATTTCGAGGACTACATTCATTTGAGTACATTTTTGAACGTCACGACGCCTCCGACACTTAACGTCGTTTTGCTAAAGTATCCATACTCGTGATTATTTTGAGAACTTCGTTCATTTGAATAATTTTTTTTTGAGTCACGACGCCTCCGACGCCTAGCGTCGTTTCAATGAAGTATCCTCATTCGTGATTATTTTGAGAAATTCATGCATTCGACTTTTTTTTCTTGAGTCACGACGCCTCCGACGCCTAGCGTCGTTTTGCTAAAATATCATTATTCGTGATTATTTCAAGGACTACATTCATTTGAGTACATTTTTGAACGTCACGACGCCTTCGACACTTAACGTCGTTTTGCTAAAGTATTCTTATTCATGATTATTTTGAAAACTTAATTCATTCGAGTACACTTTTTTTTTTCTTGAGCCACGACGCCTCCGACGCCTGGCGTCGTTTTGCTAAAAATCCATTATTTGTGTTTAGTTCGAGGACTACAATCGTTTGAGTAGCGTCATTTTGCCGAAGTATTCGAATTTTTGGTATTTTCGATAGCTGCGTTTAATTTGCAATACTTCTTCTGGCCAAATCGATCAATTTATTTTTTTATTTATTCAATTTTTTTTTTCTTCGTGTTATTGATAGTTAGGAATACGTTTCAAGTACAGAACAGGTATTTTTTTTTCCTATACCAAGCGTAATTTGGCTGATTCGGTTTTTTTTATAGTAAAATCTTTGATACTCTTTTGGAATAATTTTGAACATCGACTAATTGGATTTTAAGGGTCAATAATACTTCTGTTAATAAACATAAGCTTGCGGTCTCATTTTCAATTTAATCCTTATAATATTTCTTTTTCCTGCAAAGTTTTCATCGTTCACCATGTCAAGTTCTAAATTGAAAATTGATCCGAATCGTCTGTCGAAAGACGAGTTGATCTATGAGTTGAAAATTCGTGGCATGGACGGTGCTGACCTTAGTGTTGAGGCATTGAGGAGTGCTTTCCGAAATGCGATGCAATTGGAGAAAACATCTCTCGCTATAAAAAGTCCGGCCTACCCATATAACTTTGATGAAGATTTGATAGCTCTCAATGAAAATTTGGATTCGATTGGCTCCGCTATTGATACATTTGAGGGAACGGAAAAAGACGGAAAATATAAAAGTATTACTTCGAAAATAGCTCACTCTCTTGGTCGTGTGAATAGATCATCACCACAAAATGAAAATCAGAAAAAAGTTAAATCAGAAATACGAATAAAATTACTTTTGGCTTTCGATAAACTCCAAGAGAAAATAAAAATAGTCCGAAAAGGAGAATCAGCTGTTTTCGACTTGTCGATTTTGCGTAATACTGTAGGAAACCCTGAGGCTCAAAGTTCCATTGTTGATTTCGATGTTTCGAGTGAGGAAGAGGATGTTTCCGCGAGAATCAAGCCCGTGCCCGTGCGCGAATGGGGTTTGAAATTTAATGGTAGAAAAGGTGATATGTCATTGAGTACGTTTTTAGAAAAAGTGGAGGAACGTAGACGTTCAAGAGGTATCTCGAAAGCTATTTTATTTCGAGATGCTGTAGATCTGTTTGAGGGAGATGCCTATACGTGGTTCAATATGGTGAAAGATTGGGCGACAGATTGGGACTCGTTGGTTAACTTGATGCGTGAGCAGTTTCTTCCTGAAAATTTTGATCGCGATCTTTTCGAAGAAATTAAACGACGCACTCAAGGACCCAATGAAAATATTGGCCTTTATATTGCCAGTATGAAGGGACTTTTCAAAAAAATGAGAAACCTGGTTCCTGAAGAAACTCAAGTGGAAATAATTCTAGAGAGAATTGATCCATATTATCAGCCTTTTCTTGCCTTTGGAAACATAACTTCCATAACACAACTCTTGGATTCTTGTAGAAAACTTGATTCTAAGAGGCAGTTGGCAAATTCTTATGTTCCTCCCCCCCATAGAAATAGAAGTTTAATCCCAGAACTAGCCTACGCTTCCACAAGTTCTGATATCTCCCAAAGAAACTCAGGTAATATTCGCAGGCCCAATCAGAGATTCAACGATTCTTCCGTGAATTCTGTTGAATCCAATAGGGAATCGAATATGAATGGAAGGAAATGCTGGAACTGTGGTAGTTCAGATCATCTATCAAGTAGCTGCAACCAACCACAGAAACGTTATTGTTATAGATGTGGACATCAGGATGTTACGATACGTAGTTGTCCTCGTTGTAATAAATTTCAGGGAAACGGTCAGTCGAGGCGTTAGATAATGACCAACTTTCGTCTCGAGTTGTAAATATGGTCGAAAATGTGTCTAGTCCTCTTAAGTATGTGTTAGATTATGTATTATCTCACGCCAACGGCGATGAGAGACCTTACGTCAGTGTTTCTATTTTTGGTAAGGAATTACTTGGTCTATTGGATTCAGGTGCAAGCAGAACTATCATAGGGAATAAAGGCTGGGATATTTTGAAGAGTATTGGACTCGTTAAATTGGAACGTTCCGATATACCGACAGTAACTGTGGCAAACGGAAGTAATTGTTCTTGTTTAGGGGCACTTAGAGCTCCAGTTAAACTCCGCGAAAGGGAAAAAATAATTGATATTCTAGTTGTTCCAGACTTAAATCACACGTTAATCCTAGGCATTGACTTCTGGATAAGAATGGGCATTGTTCCAGATCTAAGGTCTGACGAATGGACATTTTCTTTGCTTGCGAACGTTGATACTGTTTCTTCTGGAGAAGCTTTACGGCCTCTCAGTTCGTTAACACCTGACCAGACTAATGCTCTGGAGAAACTTATTGCAGAAACATTCGAAAAAATGGGTGATGGTTTAGGATGTACTGATGCTGTAGAACACACTATAGAGATTGTCAATGATGTACAACCTATCAAACAGCGTTTCTACCCAGTTTCTCCCACCTTGATGAAATATATGGATGATGAGCTGCAGAAAATGCTGAAACTGGATGTTATAGAACCTTCCAACAGCCCGTGGAGCAGTCCTGTTGTGATGGTGCGCAAGAAAGATAACTCCTATCGCTTTTGCGTAGACTTTCGGAAATTAAATAAGGTAACCAAACGAGATGCTTATCCCCTCCCTTTTGTTACAAATATCTTGGACCGACTGAGGGATGCTCGGTTCTTGTCAAGTTTAGATATAAAGTCTGCCTACTGGCAGATACCCGTTGCCGAAGGCTCTCGTCAATATACAGCTTTCACAGTACCGGGACGAGGACTCTTTCATTTCAAGCGTCTTCCGTTTGGCCTTCATACTGCGCCTGCTACTTGGCAGAGACTTATTGATGGAGTCCTTGGGGCTGATCTGGAGCCTTTCGCTTTCGTCTACCTAGACGACATTGTCGTGGTGTCTCAGACTTTTGATAAACATATGGAAATCTTATCCAAAATATTCTCTCGTCTAATGTCGGCTGGTCTGACGCTCAGTAGAGAGAAATGCAAATTCTGTAGACCCGAACTGCATTATTTGGGATATGTTGTAGATGTGAATGGCCTCCACGTGGACCCCGAAAAGGTTCAGGCTATCTTGAACATTCCGTCACCTTCGAAGGTATCTGAAGTTCGCAGCATAATCGGTACAGCCTCGTGGTATCGCCGGTTCATTCCTAATTTTTCGTCCCTCATCCGACCTCTTACTGAACTTTTGAAGAAAAATGTGAAATTTTGTTGGACTTCGCGCCAAGAGGAAGCCCTCAAAAGTATCAAGGAACATTTGATATCAGCCCCTGTTTTATCATGCCCTAATTTTGATCTGGAGTTTACTATCCAGACTGACGCTAGTGGATACGGCATTGGTGCCGTATTAACTCAAAATCATCCTGGTGTTGGTGAGAAGGTCGTATGCTACCTCTCAAGATCTTTAACAAAACAGGAGCAGAAGTACTCTACAACAGAGCGTGAGTGCTTGGCGGTTCTATGGAGTATCGAGAAGTTACGCCCCTACATAGAAGGTTCTCATTTCCGGGTCGTAACGGATCATTGGTCATTATGCTGGCTAAATAACTTGAAGGATCCTTCGGGCCGCCTAGGGAGGTGGGCTCTGAAGCTCCAGCAATATAACTTCACTCTGATACACCGTAAAGGAAAGGAGCATGTCGTCCCTGATTTGTTGTCCCGTTCTGTTCCGGTTCTGAACGTTATCAGCAAACCCCCCATCTGTGCCGAGAGCAGTGAGGATTCATTAGATACCAAACTTGATAGGTGGTATTCAAGGATGCTGGACAATGTTTCTGAAAATCCATTAAGATACCCATGTTGGCGTGTTGTGGGTTCGACTCTATACAAGCATGTCGATAAAGGGGATGATTTCGAACTTTCCGATGATGAGGGCAAGTGGAAGCGAGTATTGCCAAAATCCTGTAGGGATATTGTGTTGAAGAAATGTCACGATGACCCAACTTCCGGCCATCCTGGAATTTTCAAAACGTTCAAAAGAGTCTCGCAGCGTTTTTATTGGCCGAAGATGAAGTCAGACATTTCGAAATATGTGCGTCAGTGTGTTGTCTGTTGTCAGAATAAACCCGAGCAGAAAAAGACTGCAGGTTTACTAGTACCTCGTAAAGTAGCTGATAAACCATTTCAGATAGTTTCGTGTGATTTGATAGGTCCACTTCCTAGGTCAAATAAAGGATATCGGTTTATTTTAGTTATAGTGGATAGTTTGAGTAAATTTACTCTTGTGATTCCTCTTCGGAATGCTACAGCCAAGTTAATATGTACTGCTCTAGAAGAACAACTGTTCTTATTATTCGGACAACCTGAAACCCTGATAAGCGACAATGGCTCCCAACTCACCTCGAAAGAATTCAAAAAGCTTTTAGATTCCTACAACGTTGAACATAAGTTAACTGCTCATTATCATCCGCAAGCCAATCCTACAGAGCGTATGAACAAGACACTCGAGACTATGATTCGTTGTTATATCAAAGATAATCATAAAAAGTGGGATGAGCATCTCCCCAAGTTAGCTTGCGCTATACGTACTCAAGTTCACGAGTCTACCAGACGCACCCCATACTTTATAGTATTTGGTAGGGAAATGCCCTCAAATATGTTTTCACAGGAAGCTGAAAAGTGCATTTCAAGTCCTCATGAAGATGGAAAACTCACTTTCCGGGATAGGAGCGAAGCTTTTCGGCAACTTCATAATGATGTGAAGCGAAGGCTTGAGAGAGCTGGAGTGAAAAATAAAAAATACTATGACCTTCGCCGACGTCATGTTAATTATAAATGTGGTGATCAGGTGTACCGTAAAAACTATTGTTTATCAGATGCCTCGAAGAACTTCTCGTCCAAATTAGCTCCCAAATTTGTCGGGCCATTTACGATTTTTAAAAAGGTTTCGCCATGGACGTTTGAATTAAAAGATCCGGATGGAAGATATCGAGGTACTTGGCATGTGAAAGATCTGAAATCGGCACATGCTCAGTAATAGAATGTTTGGAGTGAATCCTTGGTACTTTTGATAAGTTAGTGTCTTTTTTTTTTTTTCTTTTTTTTTGAGGAGGTTGAGGTGGAATTTGTAACGATTCGTTTCCGCGTTACAACACTCAGACCGTGAGAGTTCTATTTTACCCTGTATATCATTCAACTAGATAACTTGAACATCGGCCAGCCGGCCGACTGGGCAAAAACCGCTTGTCGACCGCTGTTTTTTTGGGATGGAATTTCACATTCGCGAAATCGAAATTTTGGATAGATTCGAATTGGAATGAACGAAGCGAAGTGTTTCAAGGAATTTTGAGTGTTTTCTCTTCCATATTGTGGGATTTTTCCATTGAAACTATTGATATACTAGTTTTCCTTTTTGGTGAAGACATTACGTTCTTGAATATTGTGGTATTTGAGTGGAAATACTGGTACCTTAGGGGATTTTCATTCGCAAGCTTCATTCCTATATCTATCTACAATCGACTTTCAACGGGATTGTGTCATCTATCACGTTAGCATCGGTGTAAGACCCTCCCTCAAAGAGGTATGATATTAGTTTTTACGTTCTGGTATGATATTTGAAGGGAAATACTATTTTAGGGTTCTACTAAGGGGGTTCAAACTTCACTTGAGCTCATATAGGGAATCTTCTGTTAGTTCTATTGGGATTCCTACTCACGATTTCACCCCCCCCGCTGGTTCATAGTCTATTTTCTGGTTTAAGCAGCAAGGTAAAAAGCGTATGGAGTAATATTGGAGGACTCCTTGGCAGGGAATTGGTGTCATTTTGAGAGGATAGCAGAGAAATCACGTAACATCAACTTGAGCTACACAGAAGCCTTCAGGAATATCAGATAAGCTACATGTTGTGCCTGTGATATATATGATAATCGATATAGTTGCTAAATTCATTTGTTTTCTGATATATTTGTTGGGGTTGTTTTCATAATATCATATGAAGAATTGAGTATCCTTCACTACTGATATATATGTATATATAGATAGTGAGTTTGAACCAAATGTAAACTTTACGTGCGCACGTTTGGTCCCATTACATAACCTAGTTTCCAGCAGATGAATATATGAATATACATTCTTTTGTTTAAAGAGGTACATGCGAAAATATAGGAATTTTCAACTCGCATATAAACATATGATATATATATTTCACCGCATTCATATTGAGCAAACAGTAGTTTATCTTTCACATTTTTTTTTCAAGTGTTTTTTTTGTTACTACGACCAGCTGAATAAAGTGTTCCTCGCTATCTCTCTCTTTCTCCTTTCATCGTACCAACGGGGAGTTTTCTTTGTTTTTTTTTTCAGTTTGAAATATTTATCAGGCGATTCAGGTATACCGGGCGGATTCCACAATATCTGGGGATTTTTCCAGCTTGAATCTGCGGCAGCGAGCTGGTGGCGCCCATTTACACGGAATTATTCGTTTATTGAATTTATAAATATTTTTGTTGTTAAACCCACCCTACTCTCCGACTGTGCACCGAGCATTTATGCAACGTGCAAAACCGTATTCCGTCCGAAACTGAATTGCAAGAAAAATACGTTGCATAGCGATGACTTGGTGAAAATAATAGAATGAGGTAACATCATTTTGGTGGCATTTAACGTTGGGAAAACCCAGGCAAGTCTCAAAGACATATTTAGAAGCATTCCATCGGAAAATTCGGAGAAACTTTAGCTGCATCATTCGACATCTCAGAATCGTTTGCTGGGGTTTGGCGTCGGGAACTACTTTCTAAACAGCTATCTCATTATTTACCTCCTCAATTGTGTGCTTTGTTGGTTAGTTTTTTGTCTGATAGGACTCTTATAGGTTGTTTTTGTATTTACGAAGACTTGGTAAAAATAATGGAATGGGGTAACATCAATTTGGTGGACTTTAACGTTGGGAAAACCCAGGCATGTCTCCATATTTAGAAGCATTCCATCGGAAAATTCGGAGAACTTTAGCTGTGCATACGACACCTCAGAAGCGTTTGATCAAGTTAGGCATCGGGATCTACTTTCTAAACTGCTATCTCATTATTTACCTCCTCAATTGTGTGCTTTGTTGGTTAGTTTTTTGTCTGATAGGACTCTTATAGGTTGTTTTTGTATTTACGAAGACTTGGTAAAAATAATGGAATGGGGTATCATCAATTTGGTGGACTTTAACGTTGGGAAAACACAGGCATGTCTCAAAAACATATTTAGAAGCATTCCATCGGAGAATTTGGAGAAACTTTAGCTGCATCATTCGACATCTCAGAAGCGTTTGCTGGAGTTTGGCATTGGGATCTACTTTCTGAACTGCTGTCTCATGGTTTATCCCCTCAATGTGTGTTTTTTTAATGAGTTTTTTGTCTAACCACGTATAAAGATACGTGGTTGGTGAAAATGATAAAATGGGGTAAAATCAATATGGGGGAATTTAAATTTAACGTTGAGAAAACCCAGAAATGTCTCTCCCCAAAGAAAGCCTGTCAATCTTTATCTGATATTCATATGTCAGGAGTAACTATTCCTACGAAGTCAAGTAGGTATCTGGATGCTAGGAATTACGATCAGTAATAATCTCATTGGAAAGCCATGTGAGATTGATCGCTACAGGTGCTTTCCAGACGCTTGGATTTCGATTTCGTGCGGGGAAATGCTTTTCTTTTCTTCAGCTTTCAATGATCTACAAGGAAATTTTCGCAAACATTTTATACTTTCGATGAGTTTTGATAAGATTCACGCCTGACATAATTACTTGCACGTTCCGCTCGAAAAACGATTAGGAAAAAACTCGGCTATTAAACGTTTCGGTAACGGTTGCAGTATCGAATTTCTGCTATACCGTGTGGTGTGGTCCAATGAGTGAGCATAAATGGGCATTTTTATATAAATTGCACAATCGAAATGTAACAATATTATTTTTTTTTATCAATCAATTTTAAATTTCGTTATTGACCAAAAAATCCATTTCAACCTTTCGTTTGGGATTTGATTTTCTCACTTGATTTTTATTTTTATTTTTTCGTTCTTAGCAATAGATTCCTATAGAGTTGATAATATAGACAATGGAAGTCCGAACCATTGCCATTCAGCAAGGAATATTGTCAACCACATTCAAGCAAACAAATCCCGAAGTATAATAACCTCATATTCAAATATACATTATGTATATTGAAAAGGACCACTGTACGAATTTTTGCAGTATTCTGGTTCAATTCATATTCAGTGTAGCCACAATCAAATCAGTCCTGCAAAACTTCTTCCGAATCCCTTGTATTTATATTTTTGTAGGTAACTTCCAACTATGTGTTTGTTGCAGCGATATTCAACAAAATCCTAATATTTCTCAAAAGACAAATCTTTCATTTCTTTCATTTCATTGCTATTCGCAACAGCTTTAGTATATGTTTTATATTTAGGTACTTTCGTAAATAATTCGCATACAAATTTCACACATGCACATTAATGAGTGAACTATTTGCCTTCTTCAAAATATATTTGAAAACGTTCAAGGATCTTGTTGAATATTTGCAACATACATGAATTTGGTGGTTACCTTAAGAAATATAAATGCAAGTAAAATTCACAAATACGCCCCAATTTGGGAAAAGTCATATCAGCGTGATATCGTCGTGACTACTTTGGATGCTTGCGAAAGGTTGGGTCAGTCTGAATTTTTCATATGTTTTACATTACATTTTGGGTCTATTTTCAGTTTTTCCTCCGTGAAGGAAGGATCTGACCGGTATGGTGCTCATCGGAAACGAATGTCATTTTTTAACTTCACAATGAATGAACAAAACCTTATAAAAATTCCGAGCTTACAGCTCATAACTGTTTTTTTAAATTTTATCTACACTTTCAAAAATACGGATCAATGACGTACCAGGTGATGGTTACCGCACGTAGCTTGCTATGACTCATTGACGAATTTCTAGCCTTACATACATACCGGTACTCGTTAGCTCTTGGTATAAAGTTTATAGATGTGCAATTCCTCCTTACTGTGCAGATCTTAATTCAGATGTCCATAATTGAGTAAGAATTCTTTCCATCACGAACAACGATTGATAGAAGGTAATGAAGCAACGACCTTGTCCAAACTCTGCCTTCTGGTCCCACTCATGAGAGTGTTCGACATGGTGAAATAAAAAATGAAAAAAATATATGAAAAACACATCCTGGAACATCTTTGTTAAAATCTGTCAACTTAGTTTTCGGGATTTTATAATGAAATCCTTTCAACAAATTGGAATTTTTGGCGAAGGATTTATAAACGGCACTCCACCAAATATTCCTTTGAAACTAAATAACTCACCACGAGGTGGCAATTATTGGTGTACAGAGTAACGCGTCGGGCTTACAGTCGAAAGGTCCAGAAAACGGATCTAGCCTCATGACAAATTTTCGTATTTGATTTTTTCCGATTTTGATTCCATCTATTCTGAGTCAAAATTCAATTGGAAATTGAACACACGGAATGTACTGGCATTATATCAAGATCTGGTTAATTGATGAGTATAATATTCAATTTCAACAATGCTTCTGCGGTTTAGACTCAGAACAGTCATTCTCAAAGTGTTCCAGATTAACCCCCAGGGGTCCACGGAAGACTCGACGAGAGTCTACGTAGACGTGATTGAAAAATTGGGGTTCACAGTTTGTAAGCGAAGATCCACGAAAATTTATAAGATTTCGATGGTGAAGAACTGAAATTTTGGCTTCACTCCACCTATCAATGTAGGCAGATAATATTTTGAGAAGCTCAGCGACTGGTACATGTAAGAACTTGCATATTCCGAGTGTTTCACTCTCGTAAATTTTTTACACCAAATCAGGATTTCTTCAAAGATTTCAGGACTCACACAATTGCCTTGTGGTATAAGTCAGAGATTGAAACTCCTTATCATCTATGAATCTATAGATGATAGGAATAACATCCATTTCCTTTTGCACACGTCATATACTTTTGTTTCTTGCACATACTGTTTTATAATGGACTGGTGTTAATTTTCTTGAGAGTTCTATAAGTTTCGATTTGTTTTTCATTCATTAAGTTGCCAGGGTTAGGTCCTCCAGTTGAAGGACAAAATCTATTCGGTATAGATTCAACTAATATTTCAAAATTGCTAATAGGCCATTGAAATATTACATTCTTTGAGTCCTAAACGGGCATTTCTCATAGGGTACAATTTGATTTTTTTTTGTGTGGGGGGGGGGGTTTAGGATTAGTTTAAATCCAAGTGGGGTTGCAACCCTAGTCCCACGGCCGCCATCTTTGGAAAATGATGCAATTTGTTTTTGCGCTTCATCTGCCAAACTATCTATCCTACAGAAAATTCATGAAGGTATCTTTTGATAAAAATTCAATTTCCTATAAACTCATCATATAATCGGAAATGAAAAAGTTATGAACGAAAAAAGTTGAAAATTTTGAAACAAATTCTCTTTTCAGCGCAATAATTTTTTCTCTAGTCATTTGATAATCAAAAAACAAGATTTTTATAGAGGAGGTGTTAACGAATAATGTTCACCATTAATTTTTGTTATTTCGTAAGGGGTTCTATAGTTTTACAATACAATTCAATAGTGGATGAATTTTCTGTCGGAAGGGTAGTTTGGCAGATTAGCGCGCACTTTTTTTTTCAAAAGGCGGTTGCGGGACAAGGGTTGCAACCCTACAAACTTGGATTTGAGCAAACCCTTAACTCCCTACTTACATCAAGAAAATACAATTGCGTCCTCTGAGAAAGCAACCCCTAATGTAACTTTTCAATGGGCCAGATTTCGCATTTATATTGAAAATTTTATCGTTTGATCATCTGATGGAATTGGTGAAAATCTATAATAACGTGAGTAGTTAGCATTTTATTTTGTTAACTAACTTCAGGCGTGTTAAAGAACTATAACAAAACCATATGAAATAAACATTTCAGCTCCTTCAGACGTGTTCAAGTACTTGAACGCGCTTGAAGAAGCAATAGTATAGTGAAACACGTGTGGCGGTTTTGTAAACAGTTCGGTGAAAAGCACACAATGATGTGTTGTTAAGGACCAATTGCACCGCTTGGCTTTGATTTTGGTTAATCTCAACTAGGTTTTGTTGCTATGGATTTGCAAATCAGATTCCTTGTTCCTTAGTGATTAAACCTAGCCAAGATGAATAAAAACCCTGGTGCGTTGACCGATATGCTTTTGTTTATCCAATTCCTCTCGACCTGAGAAATCGAAGAGTAAACTTACATTCTTTGACGGTAGGTGGTGTTGAGGTGGTGATACAAATGCCATTTTCTAAGGGTACATTTTCATTGAGGCGGCAGCTTACGAGTGATTTTCGATACCGGCGGTCTCATTGCATAAACTCTTGCGAGATCTTTCGTTCACCAATAGAAATGTTAGTATACAAAATACGTAAGGTCAAGTTCGTCTAATGAAAAGCTATTAATTTTTCTGAAATGTTTGACAGTTCGAATGCATCTGAAAGTTCCTTTGATATTCAAAATCTTGTACCTAGTTCTTGTTTCTTTTCACGTTTTTCTTGTTTATATTCTTTTTAAGTGTTTATCGTTGCTTTTCTTGTATTTGTTTGATTTTATAGTGATAATTAGATTTATTAGGAACCGATTTACAAAGCTCAAAATAAAACGCTCGTGTAACGTGTAGGCATTACTTAGCCCTCATAACATCGGCTCGTAATCACGTTAAAATTGCATTCTTTCAACACTATGAAAAAAAATACTTACCCATCTTCGGTTTCTCAGAACGTAGAAAGATAAGATATCAATACTTTCCAGTTTCACTCACAACTATTGTTTCGGAAGATTTTAAATCATATCACAATCACTGAGTTTTTGATTTATTTTTCGTCAAATTGAAAGCAAAAGGAATACCTAATAATCAGTCAAAATGTGATGACTACATAATTTCTAGCATTTCGCGGGAAAGCAAGAAATTGATTGCAAAACATGAGACCATGAAATATACATAACCCATAAATAATCGAATGGCCGTCGAGCAGAATCGGATTGGCATCACAGATTAAATTAAAATCACATAAGGTGCGTCTCTGCTGGCAAACTCTCGAAGGCATCTCTTCAGTTAAAATTGATCAAAATCAAGATAGCGAAAAGTCGAGAAAATTTGCTTACAATCTATTAGGTATAAGTCAACACACCAAGGTTTTTATTTATCTTGAACCTAGCTTAGTTTAAACCTTTATTAAATAGAGCAGTGCAATTGGCCCTAAGGTACATTGTATTGATTGATTTTTTTTTGAAATAATGATTGCAAATTCATTTTGATTTTTCTATTGTCCGATCTGACTTGCATCACTTGCAATCGTATCACAGGAAGAAGCAATCGCGAACGTTAAGCCGACTTCCTGCAACAGAACAATCGATTTCGACGACTGTTATGACGGATTCATTCATAAATGCACATCAAAGTAATGAGATTGTGCAGTGCATATATTACGGGACGTTAACAAAACCGTATCCGGTGTTCTGTCGAGTAAAACTTCCGTACTAACAACCGGTCGCGTTTTGAATTAACCCTTCAGGTGATGTGTATTCTCTGGGATTATGTAGATCGAACTTCCTTGGCTATTTGGCACGTATTCGAGGGTTTCCTTACTTTCAACTAGGTTGCCGAATTTATCGACGGCCGACTGCGCTGCTTCTCTGGATAACGAAGCCAAATGCGGTAGTTTTCAATAGTAACTTTGTTCAATATTTCAGTTGGTCAGAGTACTCGTATATTATTTTGTGTAGGGCTCTCGTATTACTTGGACATTGCAATATTGATTGGATTGTGTTTAAAATTTCTTTTTTTTTCACTAATATAAAAATGTTCAGATACATTCGCAGTTATATTTCCTAACTAGTAGAAAATATAAATGACAACTGAACAACTTTTCGTTCTCGTGGGAATACTAAGCGTATTATAATGACAGCAAAAAGGTTATACCATGAATTAGACTCATGCTTAACTTCTAACTACAATGTTCACTGGCCACGCGTTGCTGTGGCTAAAGTTTTTGTTATATTACATTATAGTAAACAATCTAAGAGGAACAATAAGAGAACATCAGTCACGGAGTCCACTATGCTTTTTCACACAGATGGTATTTGTAAAAAAATATGGTGATCTCCTTATTTGACTTTCTACTACTATAACCGAGACTATAACCCAGTACAATGAAATTATTTACGAACAAAGACGAAAATGTTGATGTTGGTATACAAATTCACTGGATTGAGATTTGAAGGGGAAGTACTTCGAACACAATTAAAATGTTCTTACACTTGATATCAAGCAGAAATCAATAGGTCAAAAAAAATTTATCAGATTTATTATTTCCATTTAATTTTATAACAAATATAAGTATATTACAGTATAATACAGTAAATAACATGTGACGCTTAAACTCATGAATGAGGTAGGCAAGGCAGACAGTCTTAAACTTTCAAACATTAATATCTATTTTTTTGAATTATAAATACTATCAATTTCAATTTAATTCAACACCAATCGGTGCACAATGTTTTTGGTTAACCTGTCTTTAGCTAACACAAATAGATTCGACGGTTTCCCAACACGTGAACACGCAACATATAGTTGCCCATGAGAAAAACATGGATTTTCCAAATCTAAACCATTTGTGGTTGTGCATGACCTTCTGCTTTCCTGATTCTTTGAGCTGGATTTCTTGATTCAATTTGTTCTGCCAACTGATGGGCTCAGCAGCGCCATCTATTGATTACTTACTCAACCCAGTCGAAAGGTATCGACATCTTGATTCAATTTGTTCTGCCAACTGATGGGCTCAGCAGCGCCATCTATTGATTACTTACTCAACCCAGTCGAAAGGTATCGACATCTGTTAGAATCATTTGGAGTTAACAGATAATTGTGACTGTCAAATAATAACAGACAAATAATTAGCAATAAATTAAAATTGCGACTATAATTCGAGATTTGAACTATCCTATCTCTCAAGTTGGATCGAACTGCACATGGTGTGCGAATTTTATTATAATCGGTTTAGTGGTTTAGGAGTCCATTGAGGTCAAACATTGTGACACGAGATTTATATATATTAAGATATGGTTTAAAATATTGTTACGATATTCCTCTGGGTTCGTCAATTAAAACACCAAACAACACTAAACTACTTTTATTATAACTCTCTTTCACGATAAAATACAACACAATCACTTAAATCGCTCCGATAACTTTCCAATGCTCGCTCGCTACTAAAACTCTCTGTACTAACAATTCTGCCGTGGCGTGCGCGGCTTCCGGTTATATAGGCGATCATATAATGAAGAATTATCCAGACAAATCTAGACAATCGAATAATCTAGGCGAGCCGCGATCACGCCGGTATGATCTTTCCTGGAACGGTCGAACCAATTCGCATTCATAGCCGGCAGGGCCGGCGCCAGCACATTTCGTTACATTATCCCCCTCTCAATTTTGATCGTCCCGATCAAACAATACGTCATTATCGCCATTGTAACGTTTAAGCCTTTCTAGGTGAACGACCTTCATTTTTGCTCTGGGGCTACGTTGAATCCTGTACACCACGTCATTTATTCTCTTGACTATCGAATAGGGTCCTTCCCAGCATGGTGTTAGTTTGGGAGAAATTCCTTTTCTACGACGAGGGTTGTACAGCCACACTCGATCTCCTTCTTTGAATCCACCAGTATTTGCCTTGAGATCGTATCGAGCCTTCATCCTGTCACTAGTAATCTTCAATCTTCTCCTCGCAATTTCGTGAATCCTTATCAGGCTGTCTCGCAGTTCATCGGCATAATCCTGTACCTCTTTTTCCTCAGTGCTTGGGGATCCGAACACCAAGTCACAGGGCAAACGAAGATCTCTTCCGAAGATGATACTGGATGGGGTGAGCTTTGTGGAATCGTGCACAGCTGCCCGGTAAGCCATCAAGAATAGTTGAAGGTGTCGATCCCAGTCTTTTTGATGCTCTTCTACTACTTTGGAAAGGTGTTCTTCCATAGTCCTGTTGAACCTCTCGACCATGCCATCAGACTGTGGGTGGAGGGCAGTTGTTCTGGTCTTGCTAATTCCCATCAATTCACAAACCTTCCTGAATAAATTCGATTCAAAATTTCTTCCTTGATCGGAATGTAGCTCCATTGGCACTCCAAACCTTGTAAACATGTTGTCCACCAGGGCTCTTGCAACGGTGGATGCTTCTTGATTAGGCAAGGCGTAAGCTTCAACCCATTTACTGAAATAATCCATGGCAACGAGGATGTATTTGTTGCCATCATTCGTCATCGGGAACGGTCCAGCTACATCGATGGCGATTCGTTCGAAGGGAGCACCAACATTGTATTGTTTCATCTCGCCCCTTGATCTTGTACTAGGACCTTTGCTTGCTTCGCATTTTGGACATCTTCTGCACCATTTCTCGACATCTTCTCGACATTGGACCCAGTAGAACCTTTGTCGTATTTTATCCAAGGTCTTGTTAACTCCTAGATGTCCACCTGATTTACCACCATGAATCTCTAACAAAACATCCTCTATTCTCGACATAGGCACAACCAGTTGGGAACTCACTTTCTTGCCATCGACTGACTCCCAAGCCCTCTTCAGTAGGCCATTCTCCACAATCAAGGAATCCCATTGTGCCCACAATGCTTTGAACGTTGGTGATCGATCTGAGATGTCCTTCCAGGTGGGTCTTTCCGCTCCATTTTCTTTCCATTTCAAAAATTCTGCAACGTTCGGATCATTTTCCTGGTCTTGTCGCATCTTTGCTGTCGTCCAATTGTCGTCTACTATCAATCTCACTTGGTTGATTCCTTCGCGACGTTCAATTCGCTCACAGTGTTTACAAGTATCCGAACAAGGTCTTCTTGACAAGGCATCTGCGTTGTTATGCAATCGTCCTGGTCGATGTTTTATCCTGAAGTGATACTGGATACAGAGCTGCATGATCTGTTCTGATCAGGAACTCTCTTCCGTACAGATATTTGTGGAAGTGGTCTACAGCCTTGATTATTGCCAGTAGCTCTTTTCTCGTTACGCAATAATTTCTTTCTGGCTTGGTGAGTACTTTGCTGTAGAACTCGATTACTTTTTCCTGACCATCTTGCTCTTGTGATAGTACGGCTCCAATACCATTATTACTGGCATCTGTGTCCAAAACAAACAGACCTCGTTGACGTGGGAAACTTAAAATGGGGCTGGAACATAGAGCAACTTTCAGTTTCCCAAATGCTCGTTCACTTTCGTTGGACCAGACGAATTTGACTCGATCTTCTGTCAACTTATGTAGGGGTGCCGCAATATCAGCAAATCCTTCTACGAAACGACGGTAGTAGGTGCAGAGACCTAGGAAACTCCTCACTTCATGTTTGTCTCTTGGTCTCGGCCAGTCTCTTATCGCCTGTATCTTCTTTTGGTCTGTTCGGATACCGTCTGATGAAACTGTGTGACCTAGAAAATCCACTTCTTTCTGGAACAATGAACATTTCTGAAGATTCAGTTTGAGGTTGGCGTCCCTGAATCGTTGAAAGACTTCTTGCAGGTTGTGCAGATGTTCTTCGAATGTCTTTCCCATGACCAAAACGTCGTCGAGGTATACAAGACAAGTTTTCCAAGTGAGCCCACGAAGGACCAGCTCCATTAGTCTCTCAAATGTTGCTGGGGCATTGCACAATCCAAACGGCATAACAGTGAACTGGTAAAGTCCACTCCCAGTCGAGAATGCAGTCTTCTCCTTGTCGTCTTCATGTATGCCTACTTGCCAGTATCCGCTCTTCAGATCTAATGTTGAGAACCAACGGGAACCTGCCAAAGTTGTTAATGTGTCATCTATTCTTGGTAGAGGGTAGCTGTCCTTCTTGGTGACATCATTTAATTTCCTGTAATCGACACAGAATCTCGTGGATCCATCCTTCTTGGAAACCAACACAACAGGCGCAGACCAAGGGCTCGATGACTCTTCAATCACACCGTCCTTCATCATCTTGTCGACAAGCTCTTCCACCTCCTGTTGCTTGGCGAATGGAATTCTTCTTGGTGGTTGCCGAATCGGATGAGCTTGGCCAGTATCGATTCTGTGTTTGACCAAATTAGTTCTTCCCGTTGTTGTCGAATCAAAAATGTCACTTTCACTCCTGATGAAATTCTTGGCAGCTTTCAGTTCCTCTGATGATAGGTGTTGACATGATTTTTCCAGAGTTGATATAACACTCTCAGAGTCCGCCTTTATTTCTTGATGTTCATTTGAATTACAGTTCGCTACCCAAGTAACAGGTTCACATGTTCCAATGACATCGCCTGCCTTAACAGTTACTTCTCCAGGAAACACGTTGGCAACCCTCACAGGAATCGTTTTGTTCGTTTTAACTAAGGCCTGTGCAAACACCAAATTGCTGGGGGATTCATCACATGGCTGGACTACTCCAACGCAGCACCCAGGGTCTTCATCTAATGTAGCGCAAATTACTTTTTCTGAAAATCCAGGAATTCTCGCAGTTTTCAGCAATCGCAGTTTGGTAGGTATCGTCCTTTCCATTGGAGTTGTAAGGACAAATTCTCCTCCTCCGAACCTCATTATCTTCTCCTCATTGTCGAATGAAAATCCATAGTCACTGATCAAGTCCATTCCGAGTATGAATTCATCTTCTATATCTGCGACGTAAACTGTATCTGTGATGGTGAGTCGCCCAAGAACCAATGTAATCTCAGCCTCTCCTCGAATAGGTGCGTTTTCACCAGTGACTGTCCGAAGCACGACGTTGGATGATATAGGCTTCACGTTTCCAGGCCGAAGGATGTCGCTGCGTACCAAGGAAACTGCAGCACCGGTGTCTATGGTGCATATAACGTCGATTTTATTTAATTTTCCTGGAATGGTAAGGCTCTCAGATGTTCTTTTCAGCCTGTTAACACTGATGACCCTGGGGGCTCTGTTATTGCTAGCCAGCATGCGCCCCGATATGCTGGCTAATTCTCGTTTTCCTGCCGCCAATTTGAGGACTCGCTGGATGACCTTGTCCTCACAGGTGATTGCGTACGAGATGGCACCCTTGCAGGTGAGCTAGATCTTGGTGGCATTCTCACCCTACAGTCTTTGATAAAATGTCCAGGTTTCCCACATCTATAGCATGTCTTCTTCTTCTGGGTGCTAATTCCACTTATCATCAATTTGATTTCTTCCAGAACCTTCTCGACTGAACTATTCGCTGTGCCAAAACGTTGTTCCGGTTCTTCTATTGAAACTGCACGCACTTTCGGCCTCGACGTGTTGAAGGCCGCCTCCACTTCCAGAGAGCGAACCAAAGCATCACTACTTCTTTTGAAACTCGTCAATCGTAAAGTTCTTTGTATTTCTGGGTCTCTCAGTCCGTCTATAAATATCTGCACAGCCAACTGCTCTTTGAAATCTCCGGGTGCTTCTGGGTACGCCAGCTGGATTAGGCGTCGAACATCTGCCTCAAATTCTTGCAGACTCTCACCTGATTTTTGTGTGCGAGTCTTCATTTGGGCCCGGTACAGCTGTTCTCGGTGTTGATCGCCATACCTCAACTCTAGTGCAGAAATCAGGTCCTCATATTGCTTCTGCTGTTCTATGGGTATCGTTTGTAATATACCCAACGCTGGCCCTCTCAAAGCTACTATCAGTGCCGTAGCTTTTTCCTCGTCACCCCATCCATTAGTTTCTGCCGCAGCCTCAAATTGTCGACGGTACATAGACCAAGACGACTGACCATCAAAAGTCGGTGGTTTCACGGAAATTCCTGACGTGGCAACACTGTCTCGGCGATCTCGGTTTTTGAGAAGAGCTATCTGTTTTTCTAGACCTCTCATTTCATTTCTCATCTCCTGTCGCACTATATCCACTTTATCATTAACCACATCGATTTTCTTAACGTTTTCCTTCAGTTCTCCTTCTAGATTTGCTTTTAGTTCTCCCACTCGTACTTCAGTTTTATGTAAAACATGCTCGAATAACTTGTCTTGATGTTCTCGAACGTTCTGGAAGTCTGCTTTCCATTGTTTTTCTATTATAACTAATTCATTCTTTTTCTCTTCTCTCACCTTCTTCTGTTCTTCTAGAATTTTCTGGATTGCTTCCTCTCGTTATATTTTTTCACGTTCTCGTTCTTTCCTCTGTTCTTCGAGAATTTTCTGGATTACGTCTTCTCGTTCTTTCTTTTCATCTTCTCGCTCTTTTCTCTGTTCTTCGAGAATTTTCTGGAGTGCTTCTTCTCGATCTTTCTTTTCGTCTTCTCGTTTTTTCTTTTCATTGTCCTGTTCTAATTCTCGTTCTTTCTTTTCATTTTCCAGAATTTTCTGGAGTCCTTCTTCTCGTTCTTTCTTTTCATTTTCGAGAATTTTCCTGATCGCTTCTTCTCGTTCTTTCTTTTCCTCCTGCCGTCGCTTTTCCTCTAGTTCTTTCTCCTTCTGCCGTCGCTTTTCATCTTCCTGCCGTCGTCTTTCCCAATCCGCAAATTGGTTTTGCATAAATTTCAACATATCCTCCATCGTATCGTAAGATGTACTTCTCGTATTCACCATAAATTGTTTTTATTTACCAGCAAAAATTCCACTTCCGACACCACTGTTACGATATTCCTCTGGGTTCGTCAATTAAAACACCAAACAACACTAAACTACTTTTATTATAACTCTCTTTCACGATAAAATACAACACAATCACTTAAATCGCTCCGATAACTTTCCAATGCTCGCTCGCTACTAAAACTCTCTGTACTAACAATTCTGCCGTGGCGTGCGCGGCTTCCGGTTATATAGGCGATCATATAATGAAGAATTATCCAGACAAATCTAGACAATCGAATAATCTAGGCGAGCCGCGATCACGCCGGTATGATCTTTCCTGGAACGGTCGAACCAATTCGCATTCATAGCCGGCAGGGCCGGCGCCAGCACATTTCGTTACAATATTGTGTTCCTATTTCCAAAGATGATTAGTGTGCAAACTACAAACAAAACCATTTCAGTCAACTGTTTTGGTTTGTATCTATTTGTATTTGAATGCTTTTTTGCAAGAAAATATCGATACCCAAAATAATCAATAGAATTGATACGTCATTCACCAGATTCAGTTTTTCTTTCTTATTAAGAGGCATTCATGCGAATTTTACATCACTACTGACTCTCGACAATCAACATGTATTTATGACGTGATAATGTTCTCCCACCACCTTTATTTTTCATTCGTATAGTGTAATTAGAGAAATTAATGCCTTATGTGGCAAGCATGTAGATTGACAGACGACCCGTAGGCCATGCGAGCCACATAAAGCACTTTTTTCTCCGAATTACGCATATTATTTCTTCTTCAATCGTAGGGTATGTAAATGTCTGCAGAATATCAGATGAAATTTGGAAGCAGTCAGTTTCATTAACTAGACAGGAAAAGTACTTCTAATGCTGGCAATAGTAAAAATAGAACGTAACCATTCATGATAATAATGATTCAAATAAAATAGAAGTAGGCCAACTTAATTTTCTATCGAAACTTTTCCTAGGGATCAATAACCCTAACTCCAAACTGATATTTTTGCACTCGACGCGCGTTTTGCTAAAAAGGTTGGCTACTTGACCAGAAGACTAAGAAGAAAAAGACTAGGGTTAGTTGTTTATATACCTAAAGTTTTTCGGTCCGATATGGACTACTTATTCTAATTGATTTCTCCATAATGAACTAGTGCAGTCACTACCTGCCAAATTTTTTGTACGTCATCTGTTGTTATTGATTATTCTGATTACTTTCTCAACAATAGATCGAAAAGTGGGCTGAAAAAGATAGGTCCCTTGTCACCATTTTACTCTTTCTAGACTCTAACATGCATCGAGTAGTCTTGTGTCATGCACATGCTTGATCAGATTAAGATTGCTTTCACCAGTTTTGTGGTCATTGTCTAGAGCGTGTTGGGCAACACGGGATTTTTCTACCCTTCCGTATTTCATATGTGCTAAATTCCCCTTGAAACGGGTTTCAATAGCTCGTTGGCACTGGCCAATGAATTTGTTGTTGCAATCTTGACAACTGATTCCGTAAATTCCCGACTTCTCTGAGTTTTCTAATTCGACTTTTGGGTTACCAAGAAGCTGTTGTGATTTGTAAGGAGTTTTATATGCAACTTTCATATCCACTTTATCGTATATCTGTTGAAGTATTAACTATCTACTGGATGAATCGAAATAAATTGGAGAAGGGAAAATGGACTAGCTCATCAAACCGCATTTGATTCCGACAGAAAGATAGCTTTTGAAATTAGTAGATTATATGACTCTGGCATAGACAAGAACCCGACATTTGCTTGTTCACTACTGGTATTATGTTTGTTCGATTCTATTACTTATTTTTGTTAATTTGAATTTTCCCGCGATTCTGAGAGGCAGAAATATATTCAAGTGGCACCGTCTGCTACCGCCATCTGGGGAGATGGCGAAAAAACGAGAGAGACTCATCAGAACCGCTCGAGAGTGAACACATTCTTTTAATAATTTAATTTTGTCAGACATAGTTCTTAGTTCGCAGTAAAAGTTGCATTACGATCTTCGCGGACGTAAAACTAGTGCTGTTGTCGTGAACAAGAAAAACCCAATTGCCGGCCGGCCCAGGAGACGCAACACAACAGAGTTGGTAAGCCGCTCAAATATATATTTTTGCCGATTATCGCTATCAGTTTTCAATTATTCAGAAACCACATACAGTCCACGCTCTAAATCGAACATTTTGGCCCTTCTTCGTCGGAGTGTTACTTGCCAATTTTTTCATTATTCAATTTGTACCGCAATATAAATTAAATTATTTATCCTATACCTCAATTTAGTCGCATATCTTTTCAGTCGGCCGTCTTTTTTGTCGCATTTTTTTTTGTCACTTGCTTTCGCTCTCAAATACCTTTTATCGTAGAGGTCATTCACACTCCACAGCTGATCATTTTAAATATATTGATGAAATGTCGAAACTTCGTCAAGCGACAGCTTCGCGAGAAACTGCAATAGAAAGGTTGAATGATCTTTTAGAAGTAGCAGAACACGCTAAAACTGATAGTACGTATTACGTTCATTTCAAATGTCGTTATGAACACCTCAATCAAATTCTTGAACAATTCGATAAACATCACTCTGGAGTCATTAATTGTTTAGCTTCCAATGAAGAGAAAGACTTCTCCAGTGAGAGCAGAATAAGAAAGGAATTTGATAATACTGTTTTTGAAATTCGCGTGATTTATCATGAATTGTTTAGTAATACCGCAGATTGCAATAATACTCGCCTAGATTCAAGTGGAACCCAAAATGAATCAACTCATCACAATGTCAAACTGCCAAAAATAAAAATTCCTGTCTTTGATGGCTCCCAAACGGCTTGGCCGAGGTTCTATGAGTTGTTCAAGAATACTTTTCATTATAATTCGAGTTTATCTAACGCAGAAAAATTCAATTATCTGCTAACACTAGTGGAAGGTGAACCATTAACTCTGATTGACACATTGCCAAACACTGATGCTAATTACCAGATCGCTTTTGACACACTGGTTAAAAGGTATCAAAACAAAAGAGCATTGGCCACAGCTTATTGGGATGAGATTCACGACTATCCTAAGTTGCCCAATGATTCTCCGCAAGCATTGAGTCAACTTCTGGATATTTACAATGAAAATATTCAAGCGCTAAAAAATTTAAATTTCGACATTGACGCATGGGATTTCATCTTATTTCAGACGCTCATTAAAAAATTAGACAATTCGACAGTAACCAGGTATGAATTGCATCGCAAAATAGACAATGTGAATGAAGATATTCCTAGCTTCAAAGACTTATCAATTTTTTTGAATAAACAGTGCTCAGCTTTGAAGTCTGCTGCTTCAATATCCTCGTCAGGGAACATAAACAAAAAATCCCACACTCCTAATCCTAGACATTCTGGAAATTCTCGCAGTAACGCTCATTCGACATTCCTTTCGAGTACTTCTCAGACCTTAAATAGAGAAAGTAAGAATGCACAATGTATTTTCTGTAAATCCGACCATGCATTATATAGATGTCCTACCTTTATGAACAAATCGCAGAAGGAAAAATACGAGTTTGTTAAGCAAAAGCGACTTTGTACTAACTGCCTTTCTTCCTGTCATATTACATCATCTTGTCGTTCATTTTCTTCCTGTAGATACTGTGGAAAGAAACATAATTCTATCCTACATATAGATCGCAATAACGCATCAGCAATACAGAATCCAAATTCAAATTTTACGGGAGAATCAAGTAATGTACAAGAAATTTCCCAATTCAATTGTAATGCTGGCATTTTATCCTCTTGCTCGACTGTTCTGCTATCAACAGCTGTCGTAGATATAATGGATAGTAGTGGAAATTTTTTCCCGATTCGCATTTTAATAGATAGTGGTAGTCAAGCCAATATAATTACCGAACACTGTTTTTTGAGGTTAGGTTTGAACAGTTTTGATGTAAATATACCTCTCAATGGCATAGGTGATTTATCATCTAAGGTTTCAAAAGGAACAACATGCACTTTGCGATCACGAATTCATGAATCATTTTCTGTAACGTTAGACGCAATTATTTTGCCTAAAGTATGTACAAATATGCCTGGATTCACTTTTGATATCAAACATTGGAGCAATATTTTGAAATTACCCCTAGCTGATTCTAATTTTAATGTTTCGAATCCAATAGATATGTTGGTTGGTGCCGAAGTTTTCGCACAAATTCTCAGAAACGGTAAAGTCGAAGGATGTAAAGAACAACCAACTGCTATCGAAACTTCGCTAGGTTGGATACTACTAGGGCGCATGCGTTATAGAGCTTCCGCTTGTGTGAACGCATTTTTTGCTTCAATATCTCCCGAAAACTCACTCGATTTAGTTTTGAAAAAATTTTGGGAACTAGAAGACATACCAGATGCTCGAAAATTTTCTATAGAAGAAGAAGAATGTGAAAGGGCTTTTGTTCAGAATCATTATCGAGAGAAATCGGGAAGGTATGTAGTTCATTTACCGTTTAGAATACCGCTACCAAGTTTCACAGATTCTCGGGCGATTGCCTTACGCAGATTTTACTCCTTGGAAAAACGCTTGCGCACAGATTCCGTTCTACGTGAAAATTATTGTAAAATTATGAGGGAATATTTAGAATTGGGCCATATGGAAATCGCAGGTAACCCTAGAGACACTTCAAAAACATTTTACCTTCCGCATCATTGCGTTCTGCGTCCGGATAGTAACACTACGAAGCTCCGGGTTGTATTTGATGCTTCTGTCAAAACGCCTCAAAACATCTCTCTCAATGAAACATTACTCCCGGGACCTAAGTTACAGTCGGACATTTTTACTCTTTTATTGAATTTTCGTTTGCATAAATATGTCATGACCTGTGATGTAAAACATATGTTTCGTCAGATTCTAGTGCACGATTCACATAGAGATTATCAACGAATTATTTGGCGATTTAGCGAAAATGATGCAATTCAAGATTATAGACTGAACACTTTGGTTTTCGGAATTTGCTCTAGTCCTTTCTTAGCCATTCGTGCATTGCAACAGCTAGCTATGGATGAGCATGCAAAATATCCTGTCGCCGCCGAAATTCTACTCAAAGATATTTATGTTGACGATATTATAACAGGGTGTCCCAACTTGCATGAAATTAAAATACTTCAACGCGAACTTGTTGCTTTGCTGAAGTTGGGAGGTTTCCAGTTGCGCAAATGGGCGAGTAATAGTCCCGAATTATTATCCGGTATTCCTGAAGCGGACCGCGTATTATCGCCATTATCATTTTCAGAGAATAGTAACAATAGTACCTCCTTGAAAATTCTTGGACTTCGATGGATCCCTACTGCGGATTCTTTCTCATATCAAGTAACGTGCTTAGAGAAACCTTGCTCAAAAAGAACTATTTTGAGTGAATTGGCGCATATATTCGATCCTCAGGGTTTTTTGAGCCCATTAACCTTCTGGGCCAAAAGTTTAATTCAAGTTTTATGGAGTCTAGGCCTGGAGTGGGATGCAACCCCACCTGACAATGTTTTGAAAATGTGGTCCCAGTACAAAAGGGAACTACCTTTCCTTAGTAGTTTGAACATCCCGCGTTTTATAGAACTATCCGCTTCAATTTCGCATGATATTTTCGGCTTTTGTGATAGCTCAGAAAAAGGTTACGCCGCTGTAATATATCTTCGGACACCCACCCAAGGTGGTTATAAGGTTTATCTTATATGTGGAAAGTCAAAGGTCGCACCGCTAAAGAAAATTTCGCTCCCTAGATTAGAACTGTGTGCTGCCGTACTATTATCAAATTTATTGAACGCAGTTTTGAATATATTTTCTTCTAAATTAAAAATCGGTGAAATTTATGCCTGGACGGATTCAATGATAGCTCTAGCTTGGATTAAATCAGCACCTCAAAAATGGCAAACTTTCGTGTCTAATAGGGTGAGTCACATTCAAGACAAAATACCTCCATCCTGTTGGTATCACGTGGCTTCAAAGGAAAATCCCGCTGACCCCGCATCTAGAGGTAAATTGCCACTAGATTTGCTTAACGATAAACTTTGGTGGAAGGGTCCGTACTGGCTGGGAATGCCTAAGTCTGAATGGCCAACTGCCAATCGCCTGGAGAGTCCTCGAGAAATATTTTTAGAAGCTCGAAAAAATGTCCTCATAACGAATTTTGATGATTCATGTTTGTTTGAACTATTGCACAAATTTTCTTCGCTGTCCAAGATAAAACGAATATTAGCATACTGTGTTAGATTTACATTCAATATTCGATTTCCCAAAGAGCGTAAAACCGGTAATTTGAAACTCTCAGAAATAAAAAATTCACTTTTCATCCTTATTAAATATGTACAAACTTGTGTATTTTCAGAAGAAATCGAGAAAATTAAAGAAGGAAAATATCTCCCTAAATACTTACAAAAACTCGCTCCTTTTCTTGATGATAAAGGTATAATACGGGTCGGGGGGAGACTCGTAAACTCTCAGCTCAATTTCAACCAGAAGCACCCTATATTACTTGATCGAAAACACCACTTCACCAAACTGCTAATCGAAGATGTTCACCGTGAATATTTACATCCTGGTTTACAGACCCTGCAATTTCTTTTATTGCAAAATTTTTGGATCTTGAGTCCTAAACGAGCTATTAATAACGTTATTTCGAAATGTATGAAGTGTTTTCGTATTAATCCAAAACCCCTAGAACCTTATATGGGAAACCTTCCGCCGACTAGAATTTCGCAAATTAAACCATTTTCGATTGTTGGGGTAGACTTTTGCGGCCCATTTAAAATTTCACTAGGAAAATATAGAGGCTGTAGGAGTCAAAAATCCTATATATGCGTTTTTATATGTTACGCCACAAAGGCAATACATTTAGAATTATGCTCCGAAATGACTTCAGAGGCTTTTCTTGCGGCTTTACGTCGCTTCATATCACGAAGAGGTAGATGTTCTAAGTTAAATTCAGACTGTGGTTCCAATTTTCTAGGCGCTAATAATATTCTTACGAAAATTATGAAGGATGCAGCAACAAAGGAAAATTTAGATTGGTCCTGGTCCTTCAACGCACCATCAAGTCCTCACTTTGGGGGTTTATGGGAAGCTGGGGTGAAGTCTGTGAAGACCCATCTATATAGAGTCATAGGCGAACAAATATTAACGTACGAAGAACTTTACACGCTATTAACTCAAATAGAAGCTCTATTGAATTCGCGGCCTCTCTCTCCAATAAGCTCCGATCCAAACGATTATTCGGCACTTACTCCAGGGCATTTTCTAACGCTGGAGCCTATTTCTTTGCTTCCTGACGAGGATATGACTAATGTTCCGAACAACCGGCTTACTAGGTGGCAGTTACTCCAAAAGCTGCATCAAAGCTTTTGGAAGCGATGGCACATGGAATATCTTCACACACTTACCACTCGCCAAAAGTGGTTGAAAAATAATTCTCAAATAAGTATTGGGACATTGGTCCTCATAAAAGACGATCAAGCCCCTCCTTCTCAATGGAAACTTGGGAGAGTGACTGAGACTCATCCCGGTAAGGATGGTATCGTTAGGGTTGTAACAATTAAGACGGCCAGAGGAGTATTTCAAAGACCTCTTGTCAAGGTATGTCCTCTACCAAATCAGGCATAACTTTGAATTCCTATTTTTTTTCAAATCATTGGATTTATATATATTTATTTTTCATATATTCGGGGATTTTTTCAATAAAAGGTACAAAATTTGTATTTAATTTTTTTTCTATAAAATACGACGCATTTTGGTCGGGGGCATGTTCGATTCTATTACTTATTTTTGTTAATTTGAATTTTCCCGCGATTCTGAGAGGCAGAAATATATTCAAGTGGCACCGTCTGCTACCGCCATCTGGGGAGATGGCGAAAAAACGAGAGAGACTCATCAGAACCGCTCGAGAGTGAACACATTCTTTTAATAATTTAATTTTGTCAGACATAGTTCTTAGTTCGCAGTAAAAGTTGCATTACGATCTTCGCGGACGTAAAACTAGTGCTGTTGTCGTGAACAAGAAAAACCCAATTGCCGGCCGGCCCAGGAGACGCAACACAACAGAGTTGGTAAGCCGCTCAAATATATATTTTTGCCGATTATCGCTATCAGTTTTCAATTATTCAGAAACCACATACAGTCCACGCTCTAAATCGAACAATGTTCATTATAATGTTCGTGATGACACATCATTTATTCGGGATTTTTCCACAATAATAGTAATTGCGAGTGAAGTGTAATTTGTGCAAAACTTGCAGTCAGTGCCAATAATTGTTTGTACATTGTAACCGGCATCAAAGTACTTGAAAATTAATATCATTGTAGATGAAATCTGTTACCTGAATATCAGTAAGTCCAAACTTCAAAGTTCGTACACGTTTCTGTTTTTTCAAACAAAATGTTACAAATTAATTCCGTGGTGGATCGGAGTTATTGGCCAGGAAAGGTAGTCTAGAAAATATGTTTTTTAGAATGATCATTTTTTCTCTTGTTAAAATGTTTTTTGGCATTTCAACGAATATTACCTGGTTATTCTAGCCAATCATTGGGTTCCATGTCTATAAAACTACCTGGTTCTTGATAAAACGTTGTTTACCTTTGAACTGTCAATACTTTGAGGTATAACGCGTCGATTATATTGAGCCGGCTTATATACAAGGTTAAAATATAAATCATAATTATAAAACTTACCTAATTAATGATAGTCATTCTCTTTTCACTTTGTCATCATAATAAAAGACACATTTCTATAAACCCTTAAATTTCACACACGTAAATAGCTCACGAACATAACCACGTTTATGGCAGATATTGCAAACGACGCTTACGGCGTGGTCAAAATTATAGTCGCTTTCAGAGCGATGCAAATATTTAAGTTTTCCTGAACTCAAATGAAGATGGCGTTGTTAAATTTTTGTTGAATACAATTTGTTTTTTGGGGTTTGGTATAGAACCGCTGTATGAAGATATACATACGACGACATATCGAATACTTTCATGTTCCTTCTTTCGCGATTTTCAATTCATAGGTAATTTTCAGTCATCAACCTTGTACAATGAGAGGTGTGGCGCCATCTCTTGGTATCATCAGAAAGCATTAGTAAGGTTTGGTTCAAACTTCCATAATTTCTAGATATCTATATCATATGCACCGCGTAAGCATTATATCTCTTCTGGATCATAGAAGGTCTACATCGTTATTTGATATTTGAAATCGACTGCCGCAACATCAAGCAATGTATTATCAAGAGACATCGAGTGTTTCTGCTGCCCGATCCATTTACAAAAACTGTGTTCTCAATAATTCTACATTTTCTAATAATTGACCTTCCTTCTTTTCTCCTCATGTTGATAAAATAATAATGAATTAAATTGATCTTCCTTTGATTTGTTCAATAAATAATCTCTCCAAATACAACTCGTTCTTCAAATTTAATGAGATAAATTTTCATTTTCGAAACACTAAAACTTTTTTATTTTGAGGCAATAGCATTGTTTTCGTATTATTGTCGAATAATAAAGTTTTTCTGGAATATTAAAATGCATCTATAAAATTTGTAGGACTAGTGATATTGCCTTCGAATATATTACATTAGTTTCGAAAAAATGTTGCTTAATACAAAATACCGCACAAGAATATACAAGTATTTCAAATTGAAATCATATTCTCTGTTCAGGGCTACTGAGAGATCTGAATGTTGAGGTATCGATTTCTTCTATACTGCGTTAAAGTGCAATTTTTTTTCGAACCACAAAATTGTATAACGTTTTTTGTGGCTGACATATCTATCTTTACGAAATCTTCTAGCGCCACCGCTGACGGTCAAGGGAAGAATTAAGCGCGAATCCCACTATACGTAACGTCACCGTCACGTCTCCGCACCGTCACCGAACCGAAAATATCACCTTAATTCATACTAGCCGACAACCGGCAAGCAGCAGTCCGTTTGTCTGCCCGTAGAGAGTGCGACGTAGTGAAAATTTGAACATGAGTGAATTTACAAATGAAGAGCTTGGACACATTGCGCTTATTCTGGATATGGAAGAAGAAAAGTTTGAAGTTAAGAAGAAAAGGCAATTATGGGTGCATGATATATTTCTGAGAAGGAAGGACGAGGGCAAATATCACACATTATTTTCGACATTAGAAGATGATGAATTGAAATTTTATAAATATTTTAGAATGTCGCAACAGCAATTCTTCCCTCTCTTGCATGGAATTGAAGGCAGAATAACAAAGAAAAACACTAAGTTTATATTATTTTCAAACAAATATTAATCTCCGACGTGAACAGAGACGTCAGTCAATGCCAATTCACACTAACGTATTACACACGTACAGTCGACCCAACGACAAGCACCGACACGTCAAATATTCTCTCGCTACAATCGCCGACGGAGGTGACGGCGACGGGAGGTGGACGTGACTGATAGTGTGAACATGTTCATTGTTTGCAATGTAAGAATATTTTCCGTGATGGTGACGGTGCGGAGACGTGACGGTGGCGTTACGTATAGGGGGATTCGCGCCTTACCTGCCTGTAATTCATCGAGACGGCAGAGAGTTTGTGGTATTGAGATTGGAGAATTCAGAGCATAGTGGAGAGTCGAAGTTGTATAGCAGTTTCACTAAAGAGCTTTGGATGTTTCAATCAGTTGAGAAGTCTAAGTGTATCAAGCGATTTATGAACCACTGCAGTAGTTATATTGTAAAGTGGCATTAATGAAAATCGTTTACTGTTGTCCGTTGTATTATTTTAGTAAACGAACCCGAAAAATATCGTAACACAATGTTTTAAGCTCTTGTTTATTTCTTCTCAAATCGAATTTACGGCTATGATATACTTTTACTAGTGCCGGCGCCAAAGTAATTCCTTTTTCTGCATAGGTAGCAAATGTGAACGTTCCAAAGTTTGTTTTAGGTGGGCCATGAAGTGAACTTCATGCCTGCAACTTTGTGTTTTCTCATTTCAATTTCCTGGTTTTCTGCTGTCCTACTGATTGATCTTTAGGTTTTTCTTTTATTTTTTTTACGTCACTTTTCTATGTTTTTTCACGGATCTTACATTATCTGTTATTGAAATGGCATTCGCTCAGGTTGTTACTAACAGATTATTTGTTCCTAGTGCCTCCATAATGAATTATCCTTCATATTCCAGGGCTGAAACCCCAAGGAACAGAACCTCTCCAGGCACTTATTTCGATCGTCGTGAATTCAGGAGTTTCCGTCTGCTCAAAATGATGTCATTTCAACAGGATTATAATCCGATTATCGTTAACTAATTAATTTCGAACCGCACTTATCTCTTTTCCGTTCCGTATTTCCCAGCCGAATTAAATTTCAGTTCGTTGAAGCTGCATATTCTGTAGGCCGACTGCGTGTATAGTGATTAAAAATTATATATGGCCTTATGGAACGTTTTTTTTGTTCCGTGCTAAAACAGATGGTTCGAAATTAGTTGGACTGTGTGGGTGGAATTGGAGTTTTTTGAACTGATGCGGGATATTTGTTGGATATTAAACTACGAATTCGGCGCAAAAAATTCTTATTTCATTCCTGAACTGGTTGTTTTCCATGTTGTTTTCATGAAAAAAAGTTGTAAGCATCCATATACCTGTTTCGAATTTTATGATGACTTTGTATAAATAGATGGATCTTGCCTAGGCGTAAGGAGTGAAGGGGAAGTATGAAATTAGGAGCTAATATACTGATTAAAACCAAAACTGCTTTAATTTCGTCCTTTCAGGTTAAAAACGAGACGAAATTAGTTTGGTTGAGAGAATTCCTTGCTCATAAGCTCGAGCTGAACATAATTACAGTCAGACATACTTTGTACTCACTACAAAGTTTACTTCCGTACGGTGCACATTCCACCTTCGATTCCGGCTAAAACTTCTTCGTTAAATATATTGTTACGAAATCTTCTAGCGCCGGCCCTGTCGCTCGTTAACGCAAATTAATATGACGGGTCGAAGAGAGAACGTAATTTTTCTAGGAACTCTCGATTCGCGTGGAGAATTCGATCGTCGAGATTTGACTGGAAGATTCTCCATAGGATTAAGAAAGTTATATACGAAGGCAATTCATCGCTACGGCAGATAGTTATCAGATTTTTTATAAAGAGAGCTTTGCTTATGCTGAGTGGAGAAATCCTAGTAGAGAGAGTTTCAGTACAGAGCTTTGGATAGTTAGCGGAGCAGTTTGAGTGATTGTATTGTATTGCATTGTAATAAAGAGTTGTAATAAAAGAAGTGAGGTGTTGTTTGGAGTTTTAATAAACGAACCCAAGAAAATATCGTAACAAAATCTTTCAATGAAAAAAAAATTTTTCAACGACGGAAATACAAATTGGTTTTTAGTAGAAGCAATTTTATTTTATATTGAATTCACTAAATTAACATGAAAATCCGTACTTCTCATCAGCTTTTATGAATGATCGAGGCTCGCTTAGCTGATGTCTTCTAATAACTGAGACACTCCTATTCACATTTCATTTTATAACCAATTTTCACATTACTATGATTTCACTTTACACGCATGGTTTTAAGAAACTATACGCCTTTGGTGCCATCACAAGACTTGTTTGTACATTTCCACATTCGAAAAATGAGCTTTGCTTGCTTTCGATCGTGTATATCGTCTAATTTCCATCAGAACGCGTTGTTTCTCTTAGAAGTGACAATAATTTTTTTGAAAGTTCAATAACGTGGCTGCATATTCCCTTTGACCTGAATCACCGATAGATAAAAATATAGGGGTTTCTGTAGGCTGCATTACTAAAGCGGTTCCCTCTGAATGATTTTAAGCGTAAGATTGTGATCAACAGCGTGTTTCTGAATTTGCATATCAATGAAATGAATTATAATTACAAATTATGTTTAAATAGCACCTGGAGACTTGTGAAAAAAAAGCACAAAGGGGAATCACGATCAGTTCGAACGTCAGTGTACTTTCTTTTAATAGATTATTATTCAGATTCGAATATAGAATTTCACGAATAGAATCGAGTAAATACCCGTCATGCTTCTATTATTGCATGTGATCGGTACGTTAAATCCAAACGTCACGTTATTGTAACAATTACTTGGCGATTAAGGCTCGGGGAGTGTACTTCAAGACCTGAAGATGACCATCAAGTAATTAAAAGAGTTGATTTTTTGGCAGATGTTGTGGGTTTTTGATTGAAGTGTTACTCACTTTGATGGAACTCTGCAGAGAAGAATGCTGCGTTTTGAAACATGATTAAATCGCCATTGCACAGAGCTGACTGAATTTTTTGAGTTCTGTGGTAACCCCGAAATACAGCATCAGCTCCAGTTCTCCCGGTTCTTCGAGTTGTTCTCTATTGATTTTGCGGACTCTTTTAATTTTTCATCGGTCATCGACAATGCATTGTTTGCTTTCTCCTCTTTAGTATCTGTTTTTTTTTATTTTTTATCATTTTCCACCTCCATATTTGATCCTCATATTCATCTCAAATTTCTTATAAAAATAAAAGAACTTCAATCTCACCCGTCCAGGTTGAACTTTTGAAATCTGTGATTTTTTCATCAGACATGAATTTTTCCAAGAAGAGTTTTCCTTTTTCTGACAACTCGAGGGTAAATGAATTCGAATTCATTAATTCACAGCCGGCTTCTTCAATCTTCTGAGTTCCGATGGACACGGTGTCAGCATACCACGGTAGGTACTAGCCCACGCTTTCGGAAGCCATTCCTGAGATTTGACGGATGGAGCCTACCATCAATTGTTTTTTCTCTGAGTGAAGGACAGACATATGATTTCTTGACGATTAGAGAATTTGTGTTATTGGGTCTGATTGAAGGATACTTTCTATCCAGTCAGCTTCAATAGTTCTGATAACCGCCACATCTGAGGCCCAGGTCTCGGGAACACTGTTCGCAAAGTTTTTTAGTATTCTCTCACCAGCATTTCCTGTGAGTAGAACTGATGAAAAATTTTGTTTCATGGGAGTTGACAATTTGATGAACATTCTCTTTAGTTGGTCAAGACTTTGTCTAAATCGGGAAAAACGTAGCTTCAATTGCATTACATACTCTGTCAGGATCGTTCAGAATATCCTCGTAATAATTATGGGACTTCAGATACTCATACACTACGTTGAACTAGCCTATAAGGCTATATTTTCTTATTGCTGTCCTTGAAGTGGTTGAATTTGGCGCTGTTCTTGCACAAGTTGATCCCATTTTTTTCCTGGTTGGTTGTTTTCGAATAGGGTTTCCCTAATGAATTCTGTCATAAATTTCTGAACGCTAACCAAGAGTTTTGTTTTTTTTATTGGAAACCCAGAATTTGCCACACGAATTATCCTTGCGACTAATATTTCATTTTGATTTTAAAAAAAATTGAACCTCCCCCTTTAGCGACGAGTGACATCGAGCAATTAATTTTTAATTTTCAAGTACTGAAAATGATGTGATTCAACGTATACCATGTTCGACCTTGATATCTTATTCCCTTTTAAAGTTAAGAACCGGAGGGACCTGTTACTGCAGCAATGTACACGATTTTCAGATCTGAACTATATTGAATAGATGTAAATATGAAGTCATTTTATCTACACCTGTACTCTAATAATACACTTATATGCCCACAACCCGTTTTATAATGAAATCCATTTTGATACAGATTTTCATTACGATACAGATTTTCAACCAATAGAAACCCATTATTTTCAATCAAGCATGATGTGCAAGCTTTGCATTTTGACGTTTGTCAAGTCAAAATCAGTAGGTATTGAATTTTTGAAGAATTTAGTCAATTTTCGATAATCGAATGAAATGTCCTATAGCAGTGATATAGAAGAATTACCAGCGACTCCTCCACATATGTCTTAGACAAGAAAAAATACAATCGAAAGGATTATATTTTTCATTTGACAAATGCAACACATATGTTTTTAATTTCGAACAACTCGAATGAGCTCTAATAGCCGAGTGGTCAACCGCGAGGGCGGTGATCAGAAACGTCCGGGTTCAAATCCTGAACTCGGCAGAGATTTTTTTTCATTTTTTTTCTTCTCATTTCTCATTGTTGTCTTTTCCGTGGTTATACCATTATTTAAAGTTTTGTAGAATTTTTCGAAGAAATACGGTTGATAACCTACTATTATTGTGTTCAATATAAATACCTAATAATATAATATTTTATGTTCTTCATTATTTATTGGGTGTAGATAAAATAGCGTATGCAACTCTCATGTAATGGTTATTAATACACGATCGTTGCATAATATACTATTACATCCTATAAAATAAATGCAATTATAGTGTTACATAGTATATGATGAAGATAATTTTCAAATGACCTTTTTATCGTGTAAGAGCGTCATTGTCATGAAGATGCTATTCGCTCAGTTCAAATACGTGACTTATCCATAATACACCCTTTTCAAGACAGCTGAACGACAATTGTTCCATTTGGTACGTTTTAAATTCAGCTCCCCCGCGTTTGCGGCATCTGATGTTCATTTTGTGGATTATGGAACATTGCATATTGAACTCCTGAAAATGAAATTTCTTGGGTACAAAATTCCTAAAGAAAATGCAGAGCTTTCCGACAGAAAAGTTTAATCACAACGTTAACATTCCATTTTTCTGAACTGAAATCTTTGTGGAATCTGTTGATGGTAAGGACAGAACAACAGTAAAAGGCGTTATGAACCACTTTCGCATTTTTATATGATCATTTTATTCCGACAAACTTTTTTCTCAATGTCCTGAATTCCATTTTCAGGTTTTCTCTCCTCTGGAGAAGAAAAATAAATTCTTATAATATCTGTTTTCATGGAAAATTAGTATATTTGCCTCAATACATAAAGCCCGTATGACACGGACCAGTTTTTCACTCATAAAATGAATCATTTTTTAATATAACGAATCATTGACAAAAAAATGGATAATTTTCTGTGTGAAAATCTAATGTTGTGTGCCACTAAAACAAGATATCCTGTTTTACAAGATACTGTGGAATATGTTACAGTTTCTCATTCAGAAAATGGATGAAATTCATGTTTTCATCCATTTTCTCATTGAGGAACTGTATTCCACTCTATTGTGTAATAGAGGATATCTTGTTTTAGTGTCACACAACATTAGATTTTCACACAGAAAATTATCCATTTCATTGTCAATGATTCGTTAAATTAAAAAATGATTCATTTTATGAGTAAAAAACTGGTCCGTGTCATACGGGCTTAACTGCAATATTTCAAAGAAGAAAAATTGATCGATTTTTTGATAAATTTGGATATTATACTAAAAATTGGATATACCTTTCCTTGGCGACTTTCAAGCCGCTTTGAATATATTTGATTATGAGATTGGATTGAGAAAGGGGACAGACTAGCTTTCGAAACGTCGTGTCGTCAAAGGGAAGTAAATCCAATTTTTTATAACTGACGAAATAGTCAATTTTTCTTTGAAATATTGCAGTTAGGCCCTTAAAACAGATATAAGAATTTGAATCATTTTATTTTTCAGAGGAGAGAAAACAGATATTATAAGGAATTAAAGCTTTTTTCGTTTCATTTCCAGGGGAGAGAAAACCCGAAAAATGAATTCCAGAAAATTTCTACCTCCTCAAATAACATTAAAATAATATTTTTCTCAATGGTTCGATACCCTCAATTTCGTTTTACTTCATGACTAATATTGTTAAAAACAAATAAATGTAGACTCTAGATTCTTGCTTTTTTACCATGATCCAAGAATGGTCTGATGTTTTCGATTCCTGTAATTCTATTCTAGTTTCGAAAATTGTATTCCTGAAGAACTTTGAAACAACAAAAATTATTTATCCGTGTTTTCGCAATCGCACACAAATACGACTTTTGAGGATGGCGTCCATATGGGGAACGAACACACCTAGCCCATATTCAACTATCATCTTCTCCATTACCTGTTGAAGATATTTATATTCTACAGAGTACTGAAATCGATTGTCCCGTTATGATGATATCAAATAGTTTTGTTCTGATTACCTAGTTCATTACTAAAGAACTATTTTGTGTGTAAGTTATGATTTTCAACATTTGTCAAAAAATAAATTACTGACCAATCTCCACGAGACTACTTCAATCGTATCTGCAACGAATGAGTTTTAGTTCCCAACGAGACGGCCCAAAAACTAGGTGCCATTTTATTACTCTAGAGACCGTGTAAAAAGTATGGGGAACGACGTAACTAAGACTTTTGGACCACTGCCGTCAATTTCTGGTGGCCCGATTTTCCGCCATAATCAAATAAACATTGCATCTGGAAACGTCATTTTGTATAAAATTATTACTGACGGCATACTGTTTATATTAACAGTAGTAGTTAAAAATCAAATTTAAACTTATTGCCGTCAGAAAAAAATGGCACCGGAAGTCAGGAAAAATTTTGAAAATTTGAAAGTTGAATATCCATTTTAGTATCAAATCATTATTGACCGCAATAGCATAATTTATTATACTTTGTGATGTTATTTCGTGTTTTATTAATGCCGTCAAAATTTACTGGCACCGGGGTTGAAAAAAGGGGGTGGTAACCCCTTACGTTGAATAGGGTTTTAGTATTATTTCATTACAAAATTTTTTTTAATATTATTAAACTACTTGAGAATGCAATATTATAAATTATTGTGCCGTCAATTTTTAATGGCACCGACGGCTATTAAAATTAAAAAAAGTTTATAGCGTACAAGACGTGATACGCCGTCAAAAATATTTTTATGGCACTTGAAATATTTGAAAGAAAAGTTATAAAAAACAGAAACCACATGTTTAGGACAGAAATTAAACTATTTTTTAATAAATAACAGTATCAAAAAAAAAATTAAAAATTTTGATGTTTTTGAAAAAAAAAGAAACCTATAAATGGATTTATGTGTAGAAAAAGTTTTGTAGGTGCTGAAAAAAATAAATTTCATTGAATTTAATTTACAATTTCAAATGTGTTTATAAAGGGTACTTTGTGAAAACGAGTAGCTGTTTCATTAGGTTTATATTTATCAAAAATAACAAATACTTAATTATGAAGTTAAACTTAATTTAATACTTCAAAATTTATTTAAAACCTTTTAGGAAAAATGTTCATAATTTAATTTATACATTTATTTACAACCAACCATTTTCTTACTACAATATATCAAAAATAAAGTTTTCAGGTTTACTTTAAACTACTTAAAAATAATTATAGAGTAATTAATATTTTTTCATAATTTGTGCTTTACAAAAGTTACATAAAAAAAAATTAATAATAATAAAAAAGATTGCACATTAGTTTAATGAACAATTTCAAAAGCTAATAATAATTTTTATCATAGAATGTGTGAATTGTTTTTTACGAATCGATTTAACTGCGTTCAACTTGGGACGTGACACGTTTTTTTACATGAATTATTTTGCATATTAAATATGATAGATACATTTAATTCGTGCCAATATTTAATATTGTTGCTGGTTAAAACAGATAAACTGTATGCTAAAAAAACAAAGTGTTTTCCTAAAATTTTTGACTTTAAAACGTTTTAGTTTTTTACTTTTCACTTTTAGAAGACAAAGTTCGAGTATCTTTGACGTCAGGCTATTTGTAAACAAAAGCATTTATTAATGCTGGATTGATGGCATTTTCAGAAGAGATTGAATTGGAAGAATGAACTTGTAGAAGTCTGCAGATTAAAAATGAAAAAAAAAATTATAAAAAAAAATATTTTTGTTAGAATTAGTTTATTTATAAATAATAGCACCCCTCGGTAGGTGTTCAGATTCCTAGATTCCTAATCCACGCAATTTCTTCAACTAATTCACTTAGAAAAAGGCCGTCTTCCTGACTTTTTCGGTTTTTCCGAATTTTTAGTTTAATATTTTAGGCTGCAAGCATCAAAGGCGGCCGTCCACCCCCTTTTCTCAACCCCCGGGCCACCAAATTTTGACGGCGATGATAAAAAATCAAATAACATGATAAAATAAAATAAATTTTACAACTGCCGTCAATAATAATTTGATACAAAAATAGTACCTCTACTAGACGTAAATAAACAATTTTTCTGACTTCGTTTACTTTTTTTTTGACGGCACCAACTTTAAATCGTTTTTTTTATTGATTTCGATGTGAAATATAATTTTTTTGTAAGTGCCAAACACTATGCAAAAATTCTGCACCCAGGGTGCCCGAGGTTGGGGGCCGGGTGACCACCCTTTTTTTCAACCCCGGTGCCAGTAAATTTTGACGGCATTATTAAAACACGAAATAACATCAAAAAGTATAATGAATTATGCTATTGCCGTCAATAATGATTTGATACTAAAATGGATACTCAACTTTCAAATTTTCAAAATTTTTCCTGACTTCCGGTGCCATTTTTTTCTGACGGCAATAAGTTTAAATTTGATTTTTAACTACTACTGTTAATATAAACAGTATGCCGTCAGTAATAATTTTATACAAAATGACGTTTCCAGATGCAATGTTCATTTATTTCATTATGGCGGAAAATCGGGCCACCAGAAATTGACGGCAGTGGTCCAAAAGTCTTAGTTACGTCGTTCCCCATACTTTTTACACGGTCTCTAGAGTAATAAAATGGCACCTAGTTTTTGGGCCGTCTCGTTGGGAACTATTTTAAATTTATGTTGGCGTTTGAAAGTTTTTCCATTTTATTATTGCTACTGGAGTTTTCTGAATATTTTCATCTGATGCGCACCCTAATAATCGCATTCATCACGTTCAACTCGCCCACACGTTTGAGAAACTTTACATCCATTTGTTATTTGTGTCGTTTCTTATGTACTTTTGTAAAACCGCCTCGTTTCAAACTCCTACAGATATTTGAAAGATAAAGGGATTTTATTCGCTACAGAGAATAGCTTTTGGAAAGCTAACTATTAGGAAATAGTATTGAAGGAGGGCTATCGAATAGAAATATCTTAACGTGAAACGTATTTTCTCTATCGACCCAAGTTTTGCTCCAATACTAATAGTCAATCAATTACCTAATGGAATTGACCGATGCCTAATGATAATCCATGATAACCTGATCATAAAACACTTCATGTGATTTGCACTAATTATATGTGGATTATGAAGTACATTACACTTCAATAGAAATAACTGATAGAATTTATTGTGTGATTCTCAACAGACCATTTATGAAACGGCTACACGAGTTCACTATACAGTAGATTTTTCAGACATGGTCTAGTACTACCTATGGTTCCTGATAAAAAAATTTCGAAGTAAGTATGCTGTTTTACTCGAGCTTTTGTCGGTAAACGCATTCCGTAAAATGATGTCTTAGAAAGCCCTCTCGCGCCTTAATTCTTTGAATAAAATATAAGGTTTAATAAAAGTCACTACCCGGTTTTATATGCAGATCCACACGAAAGGGAAGACCTGTAATGTTCAAAGAACATCGCGTGAATCAAGGGACAGGAGATACGAATTAACATTCACTTTGAATTTCTGAAGTTTGTGAGCCAATGAAGTGAGCGAGTCTGTGAGCGAAGAATCACCAACAAGACGAATTGCCTTTCTCTGAATAGAATCGAGAAGTCTCAATGAATGTTTTGGTGCCGAACTCCACACATGAGAACTGTATCCCATGACAAGTCGTATCTGAGCCTTGTAGATCATAAGAAGCTGACGAGAAGTGAAGTATTTCTTCGCACGAAATAGAAATCCAAGTTTCTATGGTTTTCCCATGAGAGATTGTCACTGATCGTAATTCCTAGCATCGATATACTCGATTTTGTTGGAATAGTTACTCCTGACATCTGGATATTAGATGATGATAGATCGGCTTTTCTTGAGAAGAGGCATGTTTGGGTTTTCGTAGCATTAAATTTCACCAAGTTCATATCACCCCATATTATTATTTTCACCAAGTCATCGTTAATTTTATTGACGTGAATGTTTCTTTGAATTTTTGTTTCTTGAGCTGGTATGGGGACTCTGGAAGAGAAACTAGTATGAACAGTACTGTCGTCCGCAAAACTATGTATTGATCAAGATATTTGCTCGAGCAAATCATTGATATGAAGTAGAAACAAAGTGGGCGCCAGAACTGAACTTTGTGGAACACCTGCATTTATTGGGAGAATATCAGATGATACTCCATCAACAACCACATACAAAGACCTATCGGAATGATCTGCTAGTTCGCCCTTATGTGGATGTTTGAATCATTAAATTAACATCATTTTTTTGTTTCGAACACCCCGTTGTATATAGACTTCTGATTCATTCACAAAAAGAAAATAGTATCTGCCGCTGCACATCTGTCTATGGCGTTATGTGCACTGAATCACGCAGAAGTCACGTTTTTATGCTCAATTTGTTTGAAGCATACGAAATTTTAAATGAATACTACACAATAATGCAAAAATAGAGGGTACTCAACAGAAAAATATCTCCCACCAAGATAAGAGATATCAATGATATAAACATCCAACAAAAGACAGTGTTTGAAGAAACAATTCACTTCTCTCATGGCGTTTTCATTATTTTATTGTTCCTCAAATAGGATATCGACACCGAGACTTTAAATGTCGCGTCCTACATTGAACAAGCTTTCCTAAAAATTCAGAAGTTGATTTTTTCCCTTCTGAAGTTGAAGAGGACTGACACGACAGTTCACATCCTCACCGTGTTACGAACATACCTGCACAGACGAATGGATTTTTTGTATGAATAAATATTTCAACTACAGTCCGTTATTATTTGTCGATAGCACAAAATGAGGGCCCAAGTCATAAAACGGTCGTAAAAGTCGTAAAATCATAGGCGGAGGTTCCTGAGGTGTTTATTCATTAAAATTAATGGAGAGCTTAGTAATATAAAGCTTCAGTTTATATTCGAAACTTGACTTGAGAGGGTAAAGTTGTTACGAACGAAAATAATTTTTTTTTAGTACATTTTTTAATCGCATTTAATTTACGGCTCGTTGGTGTTTCGGCGTCTACGGCAGTAATTAACGTCTCTAATATTTATATTGCGAATTTTGTGCAGTGCGTGAGTAACTTTTTTTCATATTCCTACAAACATATACGTACCTTTCGTTCCTGCTTGTTTTGTTTGATTGCTTGCGATGGCTTCGTCATCATCATCAACATCATCAAGTTTTACACCGGTACTGTTGCGTACAGTCAGTAAGTCTGTCTATTCACCAAGAGAGAAGACTATTGTTTTGAACGTTCACGATGCGCTGGTTTCTCAGAATCCCACAAACACTGTTCAGAACATAATCAAGAGTTGTGCCAACATGACGGGCGTAGGGGAGTCAACGAAATATAGGTTCCTATCAGAAAGAAAAAAACAAGGTATAGCTAACCCAAATACAAACGAATACTTAAAGAGGGGGAGAAAACCTATTGAAATTGATGAATTTGCCAAAAATGGTATTCGGAAGGAAAATTCACGATTTTTTTTACAAACAAGAAATACCCAACTTGAACAAAATTTTACAAGAAGTTAGAGACGACCCGGATTTGCCTCATGTCGGACGAACCAAATTGTGGCAAGTTTTAAAAGAATTTCCGGTGGGAGAAATCAGACCGAAAATCACTTTTGATTGACCGGGAAGAGATAATATGTTGGAGAAGAAAGTATCTAAGATCTATACGAAAATTTCGGGCTGAAGGAAGGGCAATTTACTATCAGGACGAAACGTGGGTAAACGCAGGTCATACTCTCACAAAAATTTGGTCAGATAAAAATATATCAAGCTCCAGGCAAGCCCTTTGGTCTACTGGTATTTCCCCACCCTCTGGTAAAGGCAGTAGATTAATAGTTTCTCACATTGGCAGTGAAAAAGGATTTGCTAAGCATGGTTTGTTGGAATTTCAATCCAAAAGCACAAAAGACGATCACGAGGAGATAACAGCTGATGTTTTCGAAGAGTATTTTGAGCAGATGTTTGAACATATACCACCAAACTCAATTATAGTATTAGATAATGCACCTTATCATTCACGACTAGTAGAAAGACTTCCAACGACTGCGTGGAAGAAACAGGATATCATTGACTGGCTGCGGAATAAGTCCCTGCCTTACGAAGATGGAATGGTTAAAGCAGAACTTTTAAAAATTGCCCGGCAACACAAATCTTAGTTCAAGAAATACGTAGTTGACAAAATGGCGGAAAGACGAAACATCACAATCCTTAGACTTCCACCCTACCACTGCGAATTAAATCCAATTGAACTCATTTGGGCACAAATGAAAAGCTATGTGGCTAGAAAAAATACGTCATATAAAATACAAGCTGAACGTGAATTGTTATATGAGTCTTTACAAGATATTACAGAACAAAATTGGCGAGATGCAGTAAGACATGTAATAGAAGAAGAACAAAAAATGTGGGATCTTGACAATATAATTGATGCGACTGTAGAGACACAACCGCTAATTATTAACCTGCAAGACGACTCGGATTCCGAAGATGATCCTGTTTATTTTGAATTTGAATAGTTTTGTAAGTAATCGTAGTTTATATCATTTAAAAATAGGTATTAATTAAATAAATGTATCTTTTACAAATTGCAAGTGACTTATTATTTTTGAATAAAATAAAGAAATTTTATTTAAATAAAAATACAGTTTACAGTACCTACAGGTTAAGAATATTGATATATTTATTTATTTGAAGTAACTAATGTTTTAATCATATACTCTACGACACTGGTCAATCATTTCCACTCAAAATACCTACATAATCGGATTAAAAGTTTTATAGCTGTATTGTATTTCTTCAGATACAAGGTGGGTTAGTCGAAAACATCTTAAACTGCCAGTTTTAGTTTGGTTTTTGTTATTATATCATATTAGCTGTCCTCTCTGTATTTCAGTTCTCTAATGAGGGTCAAACTTGCAGTGAGCTATCAACAAATTATGAACGGACTATAGTCCAATTAATCATCCATACGTATTTATTGAGGTTTACGACACAACAAATCTCCCCCTCCAATTTACCTTAAACGTGAAGTTTTCCGAAGTTAAATTGGATTCAGGTTGTTACTTTGATCAGGACTTCAATGAAGTCGCCACTTTTCTTATAGCCGTTCCCAATGTCCAGTTGTGGATCTCATTGGGGAAGAGATGTGTGACGAGATTGGAGCCTGAAAAAAATTTAAATCATTAAAATCTTACGACAATCTCTTACCGTAATAGAATTAATGTTTTTGTTTAGTTGTTTCAGCATAACTCTCGCGATTTCTGTTCTCGACGAAATTTTGAGGATATAAATCTTAATAATTTGGTTCTCAATTTTCGTTACAAGGCTCACAATAAATAGATGAAATTGGGAAAGTCGTCAAAATACACCTTTGGGCTGATAAACTACCACAATCTGAAAATATAAAAAAGATTTTGGAGTGTAGAAGGTCATACTTTTAATCCACACCGCAAAAATGCTGCGTTTCTGAATGAGAACTATGACCTATCAGCCAGAAACTTGATGAAAATAAAATAACTGATATTTACCGTGACTACTTATCTTTGTTGACGTTCGGAAACGAAATTTGCTTGCTTTTTCTTCAATCTCCTTCTTTAAAAATACTTCAGAGATCTCGGATGTGACATGAAATTTAATATGCAAGGGGGTAATCAGGTATGATTTATACCAACGTAACTCACAGAGATCCAACTTTCCGCAGAGAGTACGATGGAAGCAGATTCCCCTCAAATTTCATTTCTGCCATTACTTTTCCTTGCAGTTATCTCAGTGTCATTCCATTCAACTCTGTGATCTCCATCGGCCTGCATGATGTACATCTTATGTTCATTTTTTCGCGTTTACGGACATCTTGATGTTTCACCGATATATTTTTGGGATCATGAATGCAATGTTCGTGTTTACTGATGCCAATAGGTCCAGTATATGTCACTATTGAGCATATTGATAGTATTTGCTGTTTTGAATGTGAAATATATGGTGTCTATTTGTTTCATCTTTTCAAGTAATTGGGGGACGTATGGCATAATATTTCTTATAGGAAACATTTTTGGGAAGAATACCAGAAGTTTTGGGAAGATGGGAATAAATATCAACATAAATTTTTAATTTCAATAGGTAATTAACCCAGAAAGGAACGAAGAGAAAATTCCTACACCTAGAACAGTTTTTTGAACAGTAGCAAAAAAACTCCGGCAGTTGATCATTATTGCTTATTTCAGTATCCACAAGTGAATAGTCTAGATCTGGAAGTTGTGTTATATTCTGTAACCTGTTCATCAAAATTGCGAAAATATTCGATATTTTTACTTTCGAATATGTAGCAATCGAGCTCGTTGTGGTGATCATGATGCATACTTCAATGATTTGTACCGAGATACATAATTTTTTTTTTTTTGATATCTGTGTGGAAAATGTTTGCGTTTCCGTTTTCGATGCTTTCTTGATGTAATTCTACACCCAAGCCATAATCCTAAATCCTGAACTTTCTTTTCCCAGTTAGAAAGTGTTAGTCCACCGTTCCGTGAAAATGGAAAAGGTCCCTTTAGACTAGTTGGAAACCATTCCTCTTCGTTAATTTTATTGGAACTAAAGGCTCGGATTTATACCTTGTTTTCGAAGCTTGTCTTTATATCCGGCCGTATTCCCTTGAAGGAGGTGAATGTTATCTGAAATAACAGCCCTGAGACGGTAGGTTATCTGATGAAATTATTTGAAAGCTTTGAGGGTTTCCTGAAATTCAATATTTTTCAAACCACTTTCTCAAATGAGTTCACGGGCTTCTTTGGTCCGTTGAACATAATCTTCCCGTAATAAGTCATTTTCGAGATTATTTTCAGAATAAGGGCGGAGATCTGATTTCGTTGATGAATTTTAGTTACGGTCAACGAAATATTATAATAATAAAAGTCCTTTTTTTGTTGACGCTCTTATCATGTACGTAAATGATGGTGTGGTTTGCGTTCATAATATGTAAATTATGTTTCCCTGGTGAAGGCGTTGAAACTGACAAAAACTCTCACCCGAAGAAGCAATGTGGATATGCACTTATTTTTTACATCTTTGGTCCGCATGATATTACAACTTTCTTCAGCCATCTATTGCCCATTCATTTTGGGTCAAATAATATACTATCCTGCGCTGTTCTAGAGAAGTGAGCGAGTATGTAAGCAAAGAATCGCCAACAAGAGGTTTTTTTTCAAATGATATCGAGTAACTTATTGTATGCTTCTGGGTACATGTCGCATGTCATGGTCAAAAACTTCACGACACGAAAGAGAAGCACCCTTCACCAATTGATCTTACGTGATTTTCTCAGAGGTGATATCTGCCGAATGCACTCCAAGCATAGAGGTGTAATTGTGTAAAAATTTATTCCAGATATCAACATGGTTAATGATGCACGGTCGGCTTCTTGGAAACTCTTGAATTTTAACAACATTGAAATCCACCAAATCCTGGAACTCTAATTGAGGATTCATGTCACTCTTACAAAAAACAAAATAGAGTTATTGGGTACATATCGTAGTCATTCCTTGCATACAATTTCCAAATAGCTTTTTCTCCCACTATCCCGAAGATATCCCTCTCCTACTTTTTTCATATTGCTATCCAACATTTTTTTGGTTCCAAACGAACTTCTATGAGTTCCTGTGTGCAGTAATATTAACAAACCTGGATTTCGAAGCACTAGATTAGGGGCCGTTCATAAAATACGTTCGCATACAAGGGGAGGGGAGGGGTCTGGCTGAGTCTGACAAGATGTGACAAGGGGGGCCGGGGGGTATACGGCAACGTGACGTTCGCCGTTTATTATCTTTTGACATGAGCACTAGAAGCCAGCGTGACCACTTTTGGTAGAAATCTACTTTTTTAGTAGATTTCTGACGAAAATTGAGAAATTTTGGTATGTAAGAAATCTTCAGTAGATTTTGGTAGAAATCTACATCTGCGACATCTTCTAACAAATTCCTGAACTCGTCAGATTTTTTAATCAAATCTATAGTGACTCCATCTTTGCGAATGAATTTTCAATTGAGAATGCGAATTAATCTTGTTACAGTACACTGTATTTCACTATACAAATGAAACAAAATAAAGCGATTTTTTACTGTTTCATTGTTTTAGTGAGCATTGAATCTTCTGATTATGTATAATATGTATATTATTTGTGGCCATCCAGAAATAAATATTTTTAATTTTCAGAATTTGTGTACTATCATTTAGAATTTATCATACTCAGCACGGGGGGTCTTAGTTTTTGTGACGAAATATTTCTAGGAGGGTCACAAAAAGTGTGACACAGCGTGACAATGGGGGGGAAGGGGGTCAAAAAAAGCTGATTTTAGTGTGACGTATTTTATGAACGGTCCCTTACAGATATTTTAAAAACTGTTATATTTTTTTGTTTTTGGGAATGACCACATTTCTCTCTTTTTCAATGATCAATATATCGCCTGTTAATTAAATTTTGAGTCGCCCGGTATAGTTCAAAGTTCTGGGTGAAAAGTGTAAATATAATAATTCCACTCAATCATATTGTATGCACTTTTGTGGAATGTCATCTCCTGTGGTCATCGATAACCTTCAGATTTTTTATGGAACTGGGAAGTTTACTGATAATCAACATTATCTACCTCACAATAGACAAGATTATTCTCTTGGAGGTTTTAATGTCATGAATAATTCCGAGAAGAATTTGAATCAGTATAAAGTTGTTCTCCTTAACTCCCACCTGTATTATAACCAATATAACACCTGAACTTTGAAACTCCTTGTCGAGAGAAGTTTTTCCTGAGGCTTACAAAATTCAAAAATTCAAAGTGAATAAGTATAATAATTAGTATCTTCTGTCCCTTGATTCACGCGATGTTTCTCGAAAATCACAGGTCTTCCTTTTGGTGTGAATCTGCATATAAAAAAGCTCACCTTCGGCCAAAACGTCTGTTCAGCTCCATTTTTAATTCTAATTAAGCACATTTCAACATGAATAGTGAACCCTTAATATTTTTGTCACAGAAAGAGTATACCTTTCGGAAAATTTAAATGGCTTGTGGCGTTGAGAACTCATTTGAAAAGGGTTTTTTCCCTATTCAGTTTTGCCAAATTCTGATTACCGGAAACCACAAATACAGTATAAGCACCAGGGTGGGTTGTGATGAATTGATAACACACCGAAAAAAACTCTTCGGGTTCGGAAAAAAGTATATGTTCATTTTACCCCTTTGAACAACATAAAACGAGACATAAAACTCTCTCTCGGAGAACCAAATCCTCTAGCCCCTTATTATGAGCAATTTTTTTTTCACTTGACTCTAATTGTATCAGAATATATATCCAAATCGCCCAGTTTAGAATTATGTTTCACCATCTGGTATGGGGAAGTATGAAGAGAATATATTAATTTTGGTGTTTGGTAACGTGAGTGTAAAACAGCCCTTAATTTCTGGCCTTGGAACTTTCAAATAGATTTGGTCAATGGTAAGTTAGGACCTCGGTTAGGACCGTCGATGTCTCCATTCACTAATTCATATAAAAACAATGCTGTGCGTAGCCCAGCTAGTTTTTAACTCAACTATGTTCAAACTTTTCCTAGAGATCAATTACCCTAACACCAAACTGATATTTTTGCACTAGATACGCGTTTCGCTAACAAGGTTAGCATCTTCAGGAGAAGGAAATTGATATTAAATCTGAAGACTAGAGTTAGCTGTTTATGTACCCAAAGTTTTTCGGTTCGATATCCGATATGGACGATGTTTGTTACTGCTACTTATTCTAATTGATTTCTCGACAATAAACTAGTGCAGTAACTACCTTCAAAGTTGTTTGGTCTGTCATTTGTTATTATTGATTATTCTGATTAATTTTTCAACAATAGATTGAAAAGCGGCCTAAGGGGATAGGTCCCCTGTCATCATTCATGCTGTTTTTACATAAGTTGAAGCGTTTCATTTTCAATTGATACTCATATCACGGGAGAAGCGAAGACATGTTTTTACATTTTAAGTATTGTATGGAATAGTATTGCAAAAAAAACCTGATAAATTATTTTTTTGTATTCCAAGCAAAGCGAAAGTACAAAAACAATGGTGTAAGATAATGAGAAGAGATAATGTATCTCCAAAATCGTGTTTATATTGTTGTACGGATCATTTTAACGTGTGTTATATTCATGTACAAATCAGTGTGAATGAGTCAGAATTATGTTTTACTCTAACCTAACATAGGTTAAAACCATATCGGAATATAGATTTATAATATAAAACTCTGCTGTTGGCATTTATGAATACTAATCAATGTTCTCGAATACATGTAACATAATGCTTTCACTCATTTGAACTTTGCATACGTAAAATATAGATTTGATTCAAAATATTTGTCATCATAAATGCATCTGCACCAGTTTCAGAGATTTACTTTGTAAGGAGTGGATAGTTCGAAATGTTTGTGTTCACAGTCCAGCCAGGTGTCACTGATGAGACCTGGTGGGTCGAAACAGCTGTGTGGCATTGGATTTGTGAATGCAATCATTTTGAACATGAAAATTCTGATTTCTGTGAAGGGTTTCAGCTTTTTGCAAGTTTACCGAAGTCGATTCTCGATCGCGGCGGGCTATTTGTTGCGTCTTCGCCGTACGATGGTCCGCTGTAAGAGGTCTCCTCTGCCTTGAGCAGTAGGAGTTTGAGACTTTGGTCGTCACCCAGCAGATGGCGTTAGCTCTTGGAGGTTTACACCATCTGCACCAGTTTCAGAGATTTACTTCGTAAGGAGTAGATAGTTCGAAATGTTTGTGTTCAGAGTCCAGCCAAGGGTCACTGATGAGACCTGGTGGGTCGAAACAGCTGCCTGACATTGGATTTGTGGATGGAATCATTTCGAACATAGAAATTCTGATTACCAACGTACTCAACTTGAAACTTTGTTAGGTGTTAGGGTTTGAAATTTACCGAACACGCGTACTTGAATAGTTCTTGGAACATCTTTTCTTGCTCACGAATATTTTAGGAAAATCATCATTACTGTATGATAGAATCTCGTTTTTCCGTTTCAGACAAGAAGTCGTCGACCACAAGGTCCAGTGGGGCGCCAAGTTCACCTTCCCCTGCAAGATGATGGCGAACGCGTCGACGGGCGTGATGGAGCGCTGCGTCCTCCGCGTGTCCATCAGGAAGGAGTCGAAGGGCGGCCGATCGTTCAACAAGCTCGGCTTCGTCGACCTCAACCTGGCCGAGTACGCGGGCGCCGGCCTCATCCACAAGAAGGCGCTGCTCGAGGGGTACGACGCCAGGCACCGGCAGGACAACAGCATGCTCAAGTACAAGATCGAGCTGAACATGATTTCGGGCGATATCCTCTTCAAGGCGTAAGTAGTTGTTTCGTTCGTTCATCATTATTAATCCTTGATCTATTGCTTGAGGATTGCTTTGGAGCGTCTTCTGTTTCGATTGTCGGCCACTCTAAATCCTCTGCCCAAGGGCGCCATTTCTCAAGGACTAGGGGGGCGGGCGCTCCTCCCTGGATTTGAGATTTTTCAGTCCATACTCCGCGTAAGACACTATATCGAGTAAATTTTGATTTTTCGTAATACTTCGGTCACTATGAGCACCCTTTTTTTTGAAATTCTTTTTGTGGAACTTACGTAATTTGGTCTCCCCTACAAAAAATCCAAATGAAATTTTTGGCAGTCTCGTATATTTTCGGAGATACAGATCCATTTTGTTGTAAAACTTTCCAATTCCTCACATGAAAATTTCTGTTGTTTGAACGCATAAAATTCGTCCTCCTTCTGATCAAACACCACCCACTCTCTTATTCACTCGTTTTCAACATTTTTATACAGAAGAAAACCATTATTTTTTCAAAAAATCCAACTTTTTCCAAAAGTCAACATGAATACATTCAGTTCTCAACAATAACAATGAGAGCGGCAACACTGCAAATACATCACTTTTTACTGTTATCACACTATGACGTCACAACAAATTGGTTATGGTTCGAGAAGAGATGCAATTTTTGGAAAAATAATGTTTATTTCTGCGTAAAAATGTTGAAAACGAGTGGATAACAGAGTGAGTGGTGTTTGATCACAAGAAGGATGAATTTTGTGTTTTCAAATAACAGAAATTTGATGTGAGAAATTGTGAAGTTTTTCAACAAAATGGACCTGTATCTCCGAATATATACGAGACCGCCGAAAATTTCATTTGGATTTTTTGTAGAGAAGACCGAATTAGGAAAGTTCCACAAGAAAATCAAAAAAGGTGCTCATAGCGACCGAAGTATTACCGATTTGTTTTTAAACGACACTCCTAAGTTTAGTCCAAAAGGATTTTCATTTCAATTCAATGCATTACTTTGCTTTCAAAGAAAAGTGACCCCCCTTATGTTCTTTGTAACGGCGCCCATGTCTGCCCCTCCTGCCAATAAGGCAATACGGTTGCATAATCTCTCAATCTCTATTACGATGTATTCATTATCCTATGAAAAGTATTTTCAAACATGATTATTTTTGTGAAAGGAACGAAGTACTAAGTAGGTAGTTCCTGGTTTTTACTCCTACCTGATAAAAACTGCATTTTGCAAAAACATGTTAATGTGTTTCATGGATTCTGGTTTTTTTCTCAAAAAAGAAACTTTAATCAAATGAATAGTTTGTAATGTTACAACCCGGTATAACCAAAAGTTATGGTTGTATATTGCTCTCAGCGATACCTAGGTATCTCAAAGAAGTACAGAATAGAAGACATTAACTCCAGGTTTTATAATTTGATGGTAGATGTGAATACAGATGCAGTTATGCATTTTGCCAGCTTTGTTGAAGTGTTCAAGTACTATTCCTACGAAAAATAACTCGATACTAGGAATTACGATCCGTAATAATCTCTCGTGGGGAAAAACGATCGATCGTTAAAGTTGCTTCCCAGAAGCTTGAATTTCTATTTCGTGCGAAGAAATACTTCACTTTTCAGTTTTCAATGATCCACAAAGCACAGATACTTTGTTTTGGAGTATAGTTCTCGTATGTGGGGCACAGCACCACAACATTCATTGAAAATATTTGATTCTATTCGTGGAAAAGCAATTCGTCTTGTTGGTGATTCTTCGCTCACGGACAGTACGAGTTTTCATACGATCGTTTCTTGAAATGTGATCAGGAAAATGTCAGTGGCAAGGAGCCCAGTGAAAAAGTGCTTCTTGCATACTACGAAGAAAAGTCCAAAATATGGAAAGCGTCAACGCTTTGGTCGAATTACTCTATGTTGAAGTCGATGATGAACATAAATAATCATGACATGAGCATATATTACAAGCTTGTGGCTTTTTTGAAGCGGCCATGGAGTTTCTTTTCATGATAATTGTAGTTTCACTAATCGTACGTTCAATTGAATAAACACTTCATTTCGAATGATGTTTTTATATTTTTTCTACAAATGAATCACTTAGCACTAGTGGTAAAAATGATTTACGTTTAACACCAGTGTCATAAAGTGGCATTTTAGACACTGACAGCATGCGTCAAAAATTATACTTTTTCTGACGTTTGTAGAAAAAACATTTTATTGTAAGATTTTCACTCGGATTTTCACGGGACAGTTTACCGAGCAGTTCACAAAACTACTAATTGTTTCACTACACTATAACTTCTTCAGGCGTATTATAGTACTTTACTATATACCATAAGCGCGTTGTAGCGGTCTTATAAAGTATCTAGTTGAAATCACACTAAGTGTTTTTTTATTACTTCATCATGAATTTTCATCAAGTCAATATTCTCCCATAACTGATGGAATTTCTCCCATCAATTATGGGAGAAATTCTATTAGAGAATCTGAGAGTCATTGAATAAAAAACTTCATAAAAAAGGGTTATATTTATATCATTGTCGTCAAATAGCAATGTCGAACGATTTGAATGTTCGAATGTCTTGACCGAATCCCACTTTGAGAAAGGAAATGCAGAAAAGTCACACTGACCTCAGCGATAAACATAAACAAATAATGCACACAAAAATAATTGAAAAAATGAAAAATGCTGTAGGAAGTTGGAAATGAGCATTTCATGAATAATAATTATGTGGAATATGCAAATGAGAAATTATTTGTGTTTGTTGCGGCTATACAGAGCATATGACACGTATCTTTCCATGACTAATGTGAGAAACGTTACATAGCGGGTGACTGGAGTTAACATATGTCGATCACAAAATCGTTGGAACTAACTGTAGGAATAGGTATTTTAATTAGAAGGGCATCTTCAGAGTCCAGCCCCGCACGCTGAAAATCGCCCGTTTTTCAAAGTGTACCATGTGAAACCACTTTATATTTTTGACCTGATCTGACACTAATTTTGAATAATTACCGAATACAGAGTTGATAGATGTTTAATACATTTTCTTGGTGTAAAAGTTAAAGCTTTTTCTATAGATCAATTAAATACTCTAACACCAAACTTATATTTTTGTACTCGAATCGCGTTTCGCACAAGGTAAGTATATTTAGAAGAAAACAAACAAACAAAGTCCATATCGGACCAAAAAAAACTTTAGGTATATGAACAACTAACGCTAGCTTCAGATTCAGTATCAATTTTCTTCTCCTGAAGATGCTAACCTTGTTAACGCGTCGAGTGCAAAAAATTTCAGTTTGGTGTTGAGGTAATTGATCTCTAGGAAAAGTTTCAACAAACTACTAGCTATTTTATTTTAGTCTTCTACTGCTGATGATAACGGAACGGATCGTCATCAGACCTCCGTCAAAGGAACTGTCAGCGGTGACAGGTGTGACGTACCCTATATCATTTCAAAATGAATTGAATATTGGAAGAAATATTAAGCAATAGCGATACGGAAATAGATAATTCAGAGAGCTCAAGCTCTGATAATGAGTCTTTAGAGAATATAATGACTGAAATTATAATCCCCGACAAAATTAGATGTAGCATAGAGAAAATTACAAAAATAGAAGGGTACATTCAAAATGTAGTCGGTTTTTACACCCCTAATATTTTCAAACAACATTTCAGTTAGTGCGAGTATGGCTTGCAATCTCGAAAAATGGGGTTCCCGCAGATTTCATTGATCTGCTGGATTCATTTCAATTCAGCATCAACTTGTACGCAAATATCTTCCAGTTCAACACGAAACATTTTCGATAATTTTGCAATTGCAATGATCTGACAGCAAATTTGATCTGTTATCCGTTGACGTTTATTCGAACACAACCTAACCTAACTCAATTTGAGGAATACTGGGACTATAGGGCCACTTCTGCAGCAGTAGCACCAGTAACTTTTTAGTCTCTAACAGGGTACCTCACAAAGTTGGCGCAAAATAATTGCCAGTGAATGTCAGTATGATCGGAACGACTGAATTAGCTGGACAGTACTGTTCAGGAATATGAACATACATGACATATAAATTTCTAGTCTGAGGCCATTCCCATTTTTTTTAAATTCTACCGCTGTATACTTTACAGATTAGATTCAAATTTTTCTTCGATAGGTGTGCCTGAATGGATGTTGGGTAAGCTTCCTACAATACCAGGCCACTATTTCAAAGTAAACCTGAGGTTGCCTTGAAGCAGTGGTATCCTTAGCCAGTATGTTTCCTATAAAACAAAAAAGGTTCATATTGGTGAACTTTTATATGAGAACACGTTACATCAATCGAATTAGGAGATTTTATCATTTCCAATATCTATCGAATTGTTTGTATTGAGATATTAATAACGTTCGTTTTTCTTTTCAGGCCATCTCCTTCGCTCAAACACAAACAAATCAACGTAGAGGACGGAAATAACGAACAAAGGTCCGACGAATTCTCGAGCGGATCATTGGGCGGATCAATCGCCAGCGGTAGTTCGGGTTTCGGCAGTCTACCAAAGAAAAGGCCCCCACTGCTATCGTCCGGTGAGTGCCTGTAATTGCGGATTTTCAGTCGATAGCTTTTGCTTTTTCTGGCAATTAAGCTCATTATCTCGTGTAGTTATCCTTCTTAATATAATGTATCCACCCACATTTTGAATGTTGAAGATGGTTATATTTACAGTTGTTCCCACAGTTGGCTGATTAGTCGATAGTGGAATGAGTCAATGTTTCATACATGTTTCTAATTTCCACACTCTATTGAGAAAACGCGTTATAGCTTAGATTCCCAAGATGTATGTGTATATGTATGTATGTGTATATACTTGCAATCCAGCCTGACTGAGAAATAAGCTCTGTGAATCATAGGGGTGCGTTGCGTTCTACCCACATTTCGTTCTGCCCACAGTCTCCGAATATACCCGAATGATGCCTTTCGTAGAACTCCCAACTAACCTAACTAACCTGACCCAGCCTAACACATTCATTGGGGGCCTATCGACAAAACGGATGAATTTTGCAAAAGTTGAATCATTCGGGTATGTTCGGAGACTGTGGGCAGAACGAAATGTGGGTAGAACGAGATGCTCCCAATCATAGCCCTAGAAAAAAAAATATCTGTTTTAGGAAAAACTGACTGGAAGTGAACGTTGCTTCATGAAAATCTATTGTAAACAAATAATATACAGTTGCCCGTAAGATTTTCACTTATTAGGGTTTACTAAACAGCGACACGTGTTTCGCTTTACAATAGCTTCCTCAAGCAGGAACTTCAAACTAATTCTAACACACATTTCGAATTTATACAAAATTATATCCGACTGTCAATAAGAATGATAGTGCGATATCTCATCAATAAGATTAATGGTCCGATACCTCATCCTTATAAGCATAATTTCCTGAAAAGAACATATTCAACAGAGGCGAATTCCCAAAATCTCCAAGAGATTGAGTTTCAAACCCTTCCCTTGGAAATGAAGGATTTCAAATTCGTGGTTGAACGCATATCCCTCTGTAATGAGGTGAGATTTTACCATTTTGGAAACTATTTCTGTGTTATTTTACGCGTGTATCAAATGTTCTTCCCGTTTGACCAACGTGAAACATAGGACATGAACCACACAATAATCTCCCTATCTATCTGACACTGAACTTTTATCTTTATTGTTTTTGATATATCAGATCAATTTATTCCTTGTATTGTATGCATTCTTCAAATCTGTTTTAGTGTGCCAGAATTTGTTTCTGGCAAGTGTTTCAGCTTTCTTCTTGGTCTTCACTACCACTGCACAACTGGACAGGGTGGATTAGTAGTGGTTGTGATTTTTTTGAAGTTTTATCTGCAACTTTCGTATTTAATTCTTGGAAAATCTTCATATCGAATTACTGCAAACATACCAACACTCTCGTCTATTCGAAAAGTCGAACCTTTATATAGTACCTCTTCAAATTTACATTGTTGAATTAGCTTATCCATTGAGTCGGGAATATACCCGTTCTCTTCAGCTAAAATCATAATAACGCTCTTCTCGTTGTCATAATTTCTCTCATTCAAAGGAAATATTATTGGACAATGAACTAGAAATTGGAATGATTTCATCTCATTTTTTGCACAGTGATGAGAGCTATATACCAAAATTAAAGCGTTTTTGACTCTTCTATGTACGTGAAATTCAATAACATTTCATCTTCATACGACAAAGATACACAGTCATGAGTGTACTCCATTTATGTTTGAAGTTTCCGTCTATTTCTATTCATTCGGAATTCTTGAAGAAAAGTCCGAAGGGTGAAAAATACGTTTCAAAAGAGCGTACGCAGTTTATCTTAGGTAGGGAAGTTTCCCCAATTTCAAGCTATTCCTACTGAAATACACCACTTTTTCTATTCTAAAGTTCAGAAGTTTACCGAATTATATACAGGGTGGCCCAGTGACAACGGAACAAGACAAATATTTCATGTTTATCATTCACAGGAAAAATAACGATCGAACCAGTAGATTTTTATTGCAAGGGGGACATTTTTGCCCATATTTTCAACTTTTTCACTTCAAGAACCTCAGAAGGGTTAGCTTCAACCCTTAAATCTTTAATAGGATTAGGGTGCATGTGTTACCGCATTCTGAAGGTTATCGCATCTCCTTTCCAACCCTTTTTAGTTTTTTAATTTGATGCAGTAGTTCTCGAGAAATCATTTTCAATTTACTAACAAGTCAACATTGACATCAATTCCTATCAACTTGAATTGTTAGACTTGACCATTTTTTGAGAAAGAAGTAAGTTTTTCGAAGTGTTTGAGGGGACAGGGGTGTTGAAAAAAATAAAATTGAAAATGTGGCTACTATTTTACTTTTTATATGAACAAGTGTACAAAATGTTGGCTTCCATGCAGTAATAGAAGTTTTGTTCAAAATGATTGCGGACGTTCTGAAGCATTACAGGTAAAATATTCCGACATTCACCAATGATCCATTGACGTAAATCATTGAAGAATCTGGTTGAGTTTTATAAATGATACTCAAGTGACCCCACAGAAAAAATCCAACCAGCTTAAATCGGGCAATTTTGCGGGCCACTCCACTGCTCCTCTTCAGCCGATTCATCTCCCAGGAAAGTTTTCATTTAGATACCCCATCTCGCTGAAATCTCAAGTCATTCGCACTGTAACGGTCAATATTTTCAAGAATAACATAAAAATGGTAGGGTCCGAGGTTTTTTTACTACGAACGAAAACATGAAATATCGGCCTTTTCGCTGGGCCACCTTGTATGATTACACCGACGACGAATCATTCTTACGTCATTTTTATAATACTAAAGGAAAATACCCATATGAAAGTTCATTGCGTTAATGTTGATACTGTACTGTGACTTTGACAATGAAACTTTTTATATTAGTCTGGTAGTCACTGTCAGATTGATCAATTCAAGCTGATTTTGTTCTTCCGCTGCAATTTCCACCACCACTAGTAGTTAAATTGATTTTCAAATCGAGCATTTTCGGAGGTGTAGATACCATAAACTAAAAACTTTGGAGTACGACATACAAAATTCACTGACACCCGAACTAATATTCACATATCCGTGATCCTATAATGGTCCTGATCCACCTAAGTTGTAACAAGTTTATGATGACATTGCACAAATATGATCAACAGTATTTCATTCCAATCAAAATGTGGCATTTTTAGTAGTGTCACTAGACTATTTGAGTACAGGTGTCACACTGATCTTTCAACGCAGGTAAACCAGGAAAAGTATATGATTTCGGAAGATTTCCTTGACTGATGGATTGCTATGCTTTGATAACATGATATTATTTCTCGATTATGCAAAAAATGTCTCCTTTGTGTGAATTTCCTCATATATCTATTCAAGAGTCATTGCAATGCATTTGCCTGGGATCCAAATTGTAAAATGTAGGACGACTGTCTTCAGTATGACACTTTCTAACCTCTTTCACTAATAGGAAACTTGTCTGTCAGATAAATCTTCAACAGTCAATCGCAGTGCTTGGCAATTCATTGGTAGTTGGGGACTTACCCGACAGCTAAGTTTCTTAACAATAAATAGAAAAACCGGCCCTCAACAATTGACATGTGCGTTGCAGATCTGGTTATTGGCCAAACTCTGTCCGAAAACAAAGTCCCCGTTTCGATAGCGACCGACTGGAACGAGGCGTTGCTAGCGTCCCAAACGGCGTCTTCCGTGCCGTCGTTGCTTCCGGCACCGGCTGACCACGATCCGTCGAAAGACTGTCGCGGCGAGCCCGGCCATTCCAGAAACTCTTCCAACACCAGCCAACTGTCCAAAGCTTCCGGATACAGCAGCATACACTCGCAATCTCACAGCAGGCAGTCGAGTTCCGGCGATTCGGGACACATCAGGTGAGATGAATTCCTTTTCAAATTTTTATACTTACAACAGTTTTCAATCCATTCGCATATTCGATCAAATTGAGCGTTGAATGTGTAATGTGTGTACGTCCTTGTTAACATAAGTATGTGAGTCCAGAACCTCCCACATTCTGAAATTGGTTACAATATAAAGAAGATCTTTTCGTTTATTTCGAGTTTACTTCTCGGAGGAGCAAAGTACGTGCAGAGTTATGACTTCCAGTTTGACTGAAAGGTTATCAGAAAACTAATGAAGTTGTAAAATAATTTCAGTTTTACTCTGGTTGGTTGGAAGTGGTCAGTGTAACAGATAATAAATTCTGTTCATGTCGACGATATCGACATAAACATCCTCAGGACACTGAAATTAATATGAAGATATAGGAACATTCATAATATAAATAAAAAAATACACTAGAAATTTAAAATACTGTTAATGTCACAGATATCACACCAGGTGAACACCCCATACACTTAACCTACCAGCAGATCAGATTTCCTCCGTTGAAAAGTACATGAATAGGCTTTTTTTGGATATACTTGGGAGACTCATTAGAAAGTGAGCTTTGATTCACTTCGTCTTTTTCAGAAACCCCTTTCGAGCATTAAGTTAACATTGCTTTGCCTTCGTCAATATTTTAGCAGAGGTGACAGTGAGCAAAGAATTCTCTTGAAAAATATATCATTCATCAACTGATATATGGTTATACCTAGAGGAGCGAATTCACTTTAGATTCAGATCATTTTTATTTTCTTTCATTCTCTCCCTCGTGGAATTGAGTTTATTAGGTTGAAATGATTGTGGCTTTAACCAAAATAATGTTGACAACAGAAGTTTGTATCTAAAATCAGGGTTTGATTTTACTCTTTAACAGAGTTGTAAGACGTAAATAGATGCAAAAACGTAAACATTGGGGGTCTGGACTGTAGGTAAATAAGAAATATTCTACAGATGTCGCACTGTACTAGGTCCATGAACAAAATATTTTCGTAACCTGACTTATTATTTGTATGTATTTCGAATTACAACAAAAAGTCGATTCAATGCTCATTTTGATTCAATAAGAGTCAGTAAATACGGAAGAAATTGCTGGAATTTGTGAGGCGTTTACCAGTTGGAAAATAGGAAGTTTTTCTCTCAGCTTCCGCCCGTCATTCTAACTCAATAACAGTTCAAACTGCCCGTTGCGTTGAATCATTTGCAGTTGAGAAACGTTCAGCTGTACTATTCTATTCTATTGATGAACTGGTGCCAAAATACTAACCCTGATGCCTCAATTCGTGCTGATTTGTTTACATTGCGGAAACGAAAATAATATGGCATATTGGCGCAAACACTAAGAATTTTTTATATCTCTTTGGGTATGGTGGTGGATATATTTTTTGCTGAAAAATGGAAGTGATAAAAAATGGCTTGGAATGTCTTGCTTCAAGAACATTACATAAAAGAATCCAAGAACACCTAACATTTTGGCATATAAAAAAGTTAAAATCTTCAAAAATATCAATATTGAGTCGATTTTATCACTTCCGAATGGGTGATTATTGTTGACAAGTAAGTTCCAACAATATGTGACTGAATCTGTGTCCTATCGATATTATCTCCTCTCACACCAGAATTTCAATTTGTTATTGCTAACGAAGTTGATATCTTCAGGGGATGATTACCGTGTTGGTCAACGAGATATCAATATGGATATTCAGAAATATAATTCGAATTTACATAATTTCCGATCTAGATGTTCTGTAAATATTTTATTGTTGTACAATGTCATGCGATTCACTTGAGATAAACCTTCCAGTTCCATTGGATATTGAATTTTGTCATCGATAGTTTTGAATCGAACTCAACGTTCAGTATCCAGCAATATATACACAACCTAAAGTATGCTAGCTTTGTTATAGGGCCACTCAACTGCATGCAATACATTTTTTTATTAATGGTAGGGACGTACCTAGCCGAACCGTGTTGGCACGCAACATTTCAAACACCAACCCCGCATATTTCCGTTCCAACCATCCCAAAAAAATCAACATCCCCAACACGATCCCCTCCTCCGACCTCGAACATTTCTCCACCCCCAAAGCCGTGATGACGTCGACGCCCAACAAATCTGTCCTCGAACCCGACTTTTCTTACTACTCCACACCCACGGGCCTCCAATCTCAGAAGAGTTACGTAAGCAACTCCAGCAACGAGGAGTACGCTACTCCGGAAGTGAGTCTCGCGAACAACATTTTCTCTCGCAACTTCCACGAACTCCAGAAGTCGTCTTCCACGCCGGTCGTGGAAAGGGTCAAGATCGACGGTCTGGGGGTCGGTTTTATCGATAATCGAAAATCAGATACGACGCACGATAAAAGCGCGAGTCGAGATAACAGACTGAGCTTGGAGGAAATCGAGAAAAACAAAAAGAACTCTGAGGGGGTGCTGAGATCAAAAAGCGAGTTTCAAATACCTCGGATGCCGATCCCTTTGCCCGAGAAACCTTTCAGCAGTAAATTTTTCAGTTCGGACAGTTTGTTTTCGTTTTTGACGCCGCGTCCCAAAAGGAAAAGCGTCGCAGATCAGAACGGTTTGAACGCCCGACCCAATCCCCTCACTACTCCCGTCCCCGTTTTGAAAAGCTTGCCAGACACGCGTACGACTTCGCTGAGCTCACTGAGGTCCGGACATTCTGGAAATGATTGGCTTTCAGTTCGTCCTGCGCAGAGGTAGAGTAGATTTTTATTTTATGATTTTGCTGATTTTTTTTTTCGTTTCGTTTGCCTTATTTTCGCTTAGGTTTCTTCGTTCGTTTGCTCTTTGTGACTGACTTATTTTTTTATCAATTTTTATGGTTTCGATTTCCAGCGGACCACTAATCTATGGTATATTTTTTTTGTTTTGCTTGTAACGGATCAGTACTCATTTATTAACTTATTGAAGCATTTTTCAGAATTGAAATGTTTCATGCATATTTCTATGTTTCGCAAGTGACTACTTATAAATTCTTGAAATTTATATAACAAAATGAACAATTTCAACCAAAAAAACTTTCAAATATTTCTTCCGGACTTTCGTCTTTTCAGTCTCCGACGACTGGCATTCATCGAATATTGTAATGAAATCCCGCCAAAAAAGATCGATTATTATATTATACATATTCTGAAATGATCCTTTGCAACTTTGAACAGAAATAACTGTTGATCGTACTAGACAAAAGCACTCAAATATTCATTGAAATATATTCGTTCTCTTGTAGTGTTTGCTGGCAGGCATCAACGCATTTTTTATCAAATATATTCCATTAATTTTGATTTTTGATTGTTGTTGATCTGAGAGTACACATAGAGGTATGGAGGTAAATTTTGGATTAGTCAATTAAGAGAACTATCTATGCTGAATTCATTTCCCAATTTTTAATGAACATGAATTTTTCACGTTAACTGAATATTTTTGTATGGAAATATGGTTTAGGATTATATGATAATTGCCAGACTGCTCTTTCAAGTTTTAGGTGTCAAGATTATCAACCTTCATTTGTTAAATGTTCTGTTAAAAATTATGTATCGGATTATCATTCAACTATTATACAAAATTCACATTTCTGTTGCGGCAAAAGTCTACTCAATAAACCATGCAATTAATAAACTAACTATTTTTCATGAGTCCTTCAAATTTTATCTGATCCATCGATAGCAAGAAAAAACCCATATTCCTGTAAACGTTGAATTGTTCACTAAAATCTCTCGAATCAAATTAACTTTAGAGAAATTCGTATCGACTGAGTCAAAATTTATTTGCGATCAATCATTGTCAATGTGCTGACAAGTGCATGAAATGATTCAATTTTGACAAATGAATGAATTGATGCAATGAGAAGTGAAATTACATTTCTAACTATTCATTGGAAGCTGAATTTGAAATAACTAATAATTCTAGACGGTCCTATGAAGTGAACAGCTGGTAATAATTTTATATATTTTTTTAGTTATTGTTCAATTTTATTTTTTTTAGATTTAAATTTTTTCCCCACAGAAGTTCATTGAAGATTGTAAAAAAAAAATTCTTGATATTCTTGATATTCGACTTTAAAACCCAATATTTTAAATATCTCAAATGAAATGTAAGATTTGGGAGACGATTTTCCTCTGGGACATTTGAAATATAAAATATTTCAATAAATTTTTTTGAGATTTTGCTAGCTAGAATTTCTCTAGGACAAGCTATCAAGTATATCATTCGAATCAATCTTGTGCTTTGTGACCACATATTCATGATCTTGAAAAGCATTGAAATGAAAGATGTGAAACCATTTATGTAATAAATTTTTCCATATCGTTTATCGTTAGGTATAGGTAAAAGGGAAATTAAATGAGAATATTCCAGAAAAAATCTTGGATACAAATGTAATGTGCTAGAAAAGGGTAATCATCAATTTGCCACAATATTCAATGCGTAGTTCGAAAACTAACTTCAAATTATTGTTACAGGAGACATGAAAATTTATTGGTATTTTTCTTGACTGCTCAGAATTAAAACAGGGTTGTGACTAATAAAAATTATCGCCTATTTTATACACTCACTTGTAATATCAACCCACTCTTCACAAATGAAAGTTGTTTGTCACAAATATGAAGCGTCATTAGTCTGCAACTTCAATCTAATCAAAAAATATTCTGCTTGTTTTGGGAAAGAGTTCGAAAATGTACTACAAAAGCCAGTAGGTATGGACATAGAGCAAATAGTTGCTTATGATCCTACCGATCCGAACGGTATGGGAATTGACATACTGTTGGATAAACCAGATATATCTACTCGTTTGTTGAGATACCTTGGAATGATTAACTCGTTCAAATTTTCCTCTTCTGCTTTACTTATTTCTCTGCACTTAAATTCTGTATACTACTACGAATTTCCAGACCTGGCATTGGGCTTCGCTTGATCGTACGTATTTCACAGGTTTTCATTTATTTGTAACACATATTCAATCAATAGTTGTTAGATACAGCATAAATGAGTATTACCATCAACATCGAATAATAGGTGACGTTCGACATCATTATCTTAGTTTGTCAATTTCAATTTTAGCTGCATATAACAACCCTTGTTCACACATGTTCGAATATTTCCACAAAAACTTCAATATTTCAGCTCTTTGAATTGAATTTCACACCTTTCAGTCACTGACACTTGACTACTAATCAATATTAATATTAGTATGCACCAATGCTGCAATATTAAATATTACTAATCCATTCATTCACAGTTTTATTGTCTGTAACTCATAGTGTTGGGTGACTTGGTTTATACTATTGACATTTATAGTTGGTGAAATTCATCGTAATATTTTGTATTATTTTGTTTGTCACTTTGTAAATAGCGTATGTTTTTCGAAGTGACTCAAATGCCTCATTGCCAAATAAATAAATCCCTCTAATAGTGATACTCATTACCGTAAGGCTATAGTGACATTTCTTCTGTCGTATAACTGTCTGCAAACCCGACAAAAATCAGATAGGTATTCCATGCACGAAGTCATCATATCCAATACCAGTCAGCTGTTATCTAGATACACATATATAGAATGCGATGATTTCGTGCATCGATCATGAGGTTTTGGTTGTAGTTCAAGCAGATCTGGATGAAGCACTAAATAACAATAGAAGATTCTGCTACGTTTTTATGAATACGTTTGTTAGTAACAAATTATAAATTCATTGCATATGCCATCAAATAATCATTTTTGTGTTTTCCTCACATTGTTTTACCCTTCCGAGACTAATATTTGCGTGATGATAACATATTACGAATGCACATGGCGAATTTTTGATGAAATGAAAAAAGGATCTTTTTTGGTATTCAGTTATCTGAGCAGCATATATTTGAGAATCTATTAATAACAAGCCGCTGGTTGTATATATGTATAAAACATGACCTATGATTCCTTCATTCATTCGCCCAAGATGTCTGAAGTTTTTGGGCCTTTCAGTATTACCTTTCGTTTCGAGAGTAATTTACCAAGGACCCCTATCAATATCTCAGGTATTATCTAGGGCAGTGGTTCCCAAAGTTTTCTGGACTACGACCCATCTAAAACAAGTAACCAAACTCGGGACCCACCTCTAGAAACTTAATCCGTTACCAATATGAATAAAGTCATCAACTTCAACTCAGTGCGTTTGATATATCCAATTTGTTTCAGTATTTAGGGCCCACTAAATATTCGCTCCCACCAGTGGGTCGCGAGTCATAGATTAGGAAACCCTGATCTAGGGACCTCTAGTTTCCTTCCAATTTTCGTATATTAGTGTCACTCAGAACCGAATACTCCACAACGAATATTTTATCACATTGTCAAGTAGTAAGTAACAGTCTTATATTTGCTTGAAGGTGATGGATCACTAGTTCTAACTAATCATTTTCCCTATTTGTCTACCCTCTGGTACCAAGTTTTTATCTTTTGAACTTGAAATATAAACAAAAATGATGAATATTCTTCTGGTAGGTTCAGAAAACTTGTTATATAGTTTTACACTCGGAATAGAAAAATTTCTAGATAGAAATGCCTAATGCACATACAGACTTTAAACCACCCTATACTACGGTAAATGTTGAAGTGAACTCCTAATTTTCAATAATGACTTTAGAAAACACGACATTTTTTGTATGCTGTTTATGAAAATATAAGAAGTTTACAATGATTATATTACGGTCTTGATTTCATTTATACGACAATCACAGATTACGCAGTGTCTACAACAACCTCAACGGTATGGTTTAGAGAAAAAATTCGGTAATATTTCGGTCGCTATGAGCACCTTTTTTTTGAATTTTTTTTGTGGAACTTACGTAATTCGGTCTCCTCTGCAAAAAATTATCGGCGGTCTCTTATATTTTTGGAGATACAGGGCCTTTTTGGTGTAAAACTTCACAATTTTCCACATCAAATTTCTGTTGTCTGAACACACAAAATTCCTCCTTCTTCTGATCAAACGTTGATCTTCTCTTATTCGCTCGTTTTCAACATTTTCAAGCAGAAAAAAAAAACATTATTTTTTCAAAAAATCCAACTTTCTCCAAAAGTCAACATTAATGCATTCAGTTCTCAACGATAACAATGAGAGCGGCAACACTGCATCACTTTCGACTGTCATTGCACTATGACATCACAACAAATTGGTTATGGTTTGAAAATAATTGCATTTCTTGGAAAACTAATGGTTTTTTCTGCTTGAAAATGTTGAAAACGAGTAAATAAGAGAGTGTGTGGTGTTTGATCAGAAGAAGAAGGAACTTTGTGTGTTCCAACAACAGAAATTTGATGTGGAAAATTGTGAAGTTTTACACCAAAAATGCCCTGTATCTCCAAAAATATAAGAGACCGCCGATAATTTCATTTAGGTTTTTTGTAGAGGAGACCGAATTACGCAAGTTCCACAGAAAAATTCAAAAAAAAGGTGCTCATAGCGACCGAAGTATTGCCAAAAATTCTTAATAATATGTACCCACATTCATTATAGGTCAGTCAATAACGGAAGAAGCAAATTATTTTCCTTATATATTTTGAGGCAGGCATTTCAGTTTTCCGAACTCGAAATACAGATGACATCAATCCAAAAACATTAGCTACCCGTTATCATTCTCCATTGCTCTCAAATATCTTCTGTTCAAACACTATATTCTTGATCTTTTACTGGAAATATGTGGAAACCATTTTTCATTGTTTTATAACGTTTGGTTAAACTAAAGAACATCTTGATTTTCTGATTCGCCATGTGCATTCTATCCCGAACAGTGCAGTTAGTTTCATATTAACCATTCCGTATGTATTACGATAATCTTCATTGGGGTATGTTGGATGTCGATTTGCAGGATGCCTCACCGGAAGCTATTAGACGGGGCCTCCGGAGGTAAGCTAGCCCCAGTGGCGATCAGTCCCGACGATCAGCCCACAATCACCATCACAACCGACGCTTTATCCGATTCACTAAACCCGACGTCACTGAGACGACCCAGCGTCACTACGTTAGTGTCTTCGCCTTGTAGTGCTCGACGTCTTTTTTTTTCCGAATTGTGTTCGCTTGTTGGTTCGTGCGCTTAGTTGTAGCTCTGGAATGATCGGTTCACGGCTAGCTTTCATCGGAAATACGTGTACAAGTTGCTGGTTTCGTCGGTGTATAACTGCTTTTAGCAATTTTCTGGGCGCTGTAGTTTTTATTTTAAATTTCTACGCGAAAACATAACTACTTCGATTACATCTTCTTAAAGTGGATTCATGCAGGCAACTCATCAACCCACAAAGTTATTATTACAGTATGTGGATGGTCGAACATATATCCACAGATAACAGAAACAAGTTTAGATAGGCAAAAGCATACTTGACCCCCCCAACCAGTCATCAAATTGGATGGATTACAGAAAACTGTAGAATCTACAAAATGCATACTGTATCATCTACGAGCTGATGATTTTTCATACTTTAATCGTTCGATACAAACCAACCAATGATAAAATTTTCTATCGACGCCAATTACAATACATCTCCTGTGCGAGAAACAGTATTCTTAGGAATACATGGCGTCACATACCCTAAGACGACTTACATTATATGACCGAGGAACTTACCTGGAATTCTAAGAGAAATGAGAGCATTATGTGAGTCTACTTTCTGTAGTGGCAGCGTGAAATCCGAAGAAAACCGTAATTTGGACGCAAAATATGGGTTGAAAATTTAATGCCGAAAAGATTTTTAGAGTTTTTGGTTTGACTTACTCGATACAATTGTAGAAAATCACAAATAATGAATAAGTTGAGTCAAGTTATATTGGGGGCATGGCCCAGCTCTTCAGATTGACTGACAGTCATTCGATATTTGAAATTAAGCAACGCCGAGCGCGGTTAATACTTGGATGGGTGACCATGCAGGGAAATACCGTGTCGAAAGCCCGTACAGCTGCAGCAAAATAACATATCATAGCTCGCACTTTGGCTGCTTACAAATATTTAATTTCGTTGAAAGTATGTTTTTTTTTTCCTTTTATACTTTTGAAAGATTATGAACTTGTGTTTTAGTCCCTATTCATAAATAGAGTAATGTTTCTTGGGATAATGAAAACTGAATTGAATTGAAAATCGATGAGCACAAGATATATTGAGGATATGCCGTCTTTCGGAGGGGACGTAAAGCCGTCGGTCACGAGTCCATGGATGTTGGGCTTGTTGAAGATCCCTACCTCTGGTTGGAATACCAGAGGGTTCGGCAAAATTTCCGGTTGGGGGAAGTGTGCTCACCGGCGTCGGTGATTGACCTTGGTAGCGAAAATAGGCCAACGTTAAATAAAGAAATAAAAAAAATTATGGTTAGCAGCTGTGTGAGCAAATGCCTTTGCACTGTAGTTGCAGAAGTTTTTCTGGCTGTCTCCGAACCCGGTACACACAACGTTTTTTATCTAGATACCATTATTAGCGGGTGAGGATTATATATCCATAACACCAACTGAGTTGGTAGGACTGTTGTTTTTTTGAGTTTGCCTACGGAATTCAAGAACAGTATCCGCCCGTTGCCTACGACTCTACCTTCTGGCCGCACTCGTAGGAGTGTTAACAAGGGTGAACTTATGGATTTAAAAAAATGGGTCGGTCTGCTTGGATCCACTCCAGGATGTTGCCAAAAAATATTTCGAGGAGAGAAACCCAAATGAATTGAATTGAAATGAGGGAGAAAACTAATTTCGCATGTTTTTCGTACAAAATTACCTATTTGTTTCGATTAGTTGCGCGTACGTCAATTTACAACTGTTGCAAATTTTCCGATTGTGACTTGGAATTTCGACAACTTCGTCATAATTTCATATAAAAAAATAGTGAAATTCGAATGCATTTCTAGCCGCCGTTGAAAATTCAGGAATTTCAGTCAATTGAAATCTTTTAGAAATTGTTTTATACCAAAGATGAAATAATATAGTCAAAGTTTCTATCACATATAAGTAATATTGGCTGTTTAATTCGTCTCTTTAAAATAGTTTTCTCCTTTCTGTATACTTTCTTATCAAAGCTAGTCGTGACGAACACCCTCTCTGGTCATTATTCAAACGTTATATCGAGAATTTTTCGACAATTTACTGCAAATGAAAACATTTCATTATGGGGAAAAAAGAATCACTTTACATCATTGGCACAAAATAATAAGGATATAGGAAAACTAGGTAAAGTTTTTATAAACATTGGTCATTAAAATACTGAACGAACTAGTTGTCAGTCCTACTTGGACTGTTGTCAAAACTTAATTGAAAGATGAAATGTTATTTATGTATCAAAGGAACAATTCGAATAAGTGTTATAAAAAATCTGGAATTGAAAAATTCACAAGTTGAAATATAATTTGTGTTATTTCATTATTTGAATCTCAGACAATAAATGTGCATAATCCAGGATAATTCTTCTGAAAAAATATAAACAAAAGGTGTAAACTTGATTTGAAATCCCTTTCCATGATCTTCATTTGGATTGTTTGAATTCAAATTGCTGCATATTGGGATAAACTCCATACTATCATTAGCTTCTATCCACTCAATTCAAAGATAGTGAAACGTAACACCGCAATAAACACTACCTATCATCTTTTTACATTTCAATCCCTATTTATTGAAGTTGTGCCAATGGAATGAAATGATCATTTTTTTACAATTTAATTTTTTTTGCATGCATTCTAGAAACAGTTCTGAAGAATGAATCCTCTCCTGAAATATGGATAAATGTTGATATGTCTTTGATATTCTGCATTCATCATTGAGTTTCATGAAGTGTGGGTTTCAGTGGCTGGTGTTCAACGAATCACTAGCTGCCTTCGGGTTGGTAACCGTGGTTTTTGGACAGAAGCTGGTTTATTCAGTTCAGAGCACCCATTTTGCTCCACATTCATTTGAAATATTGGTCTTTGTAGCTTGATAAGTGCTCAGAACTGGATAAACAAAACCATATTATTATCAAATTCGATGCGCTCACTATTTAATAATGTCTGTGGCAGTTGCAGACAAAAACCTGCACATTATTGCTAATGAACTCAGAAGCAGCCAGTAATTTGCTTGAGTAAATGCTTTCTCTGACAAAGAGTTCACGAAAGAGACTTCATGAATTTGAACTTTTTTTCCATAATTAAATGTTTTGATTGTTTCAAAATCAGTTTGAGCGATGGCTTTTAGTAATGATTTCTCATAATTATGAATGTTTTTGGAATGCTAGAATCAACGATATCGAGTCTTTGAAATACAAGTCCTTTTTTTCTATAGAAGAATTTTTAACGAAAACTCACAAACTCTCTCAAATGAATATATGCTCACTTCTATTGATAAGACTCAATATCAATCATTCATGGTAGTATTTTTCATGAGAATGTGTAGAGCACGATTGGTACTGAAACATTTCGATCATTCTTTTTCCTCATCATGTTTCCGAGTGTTGGTCCCAAAATGGATCCTTGAGGTAGATCACACCAATTTTATTCTCAAAAACCACTCGAATAAGGACTCGAATAGGATCTTTTACCACACTTCCAGATTATTGAACGTTGTTTTTTCACTATCTAAGCTTGCCACTCTTGTTTATATGTGCTTGCCTCGCACCGTTCTTAGCATGCAAGAAAAATGTTCTATTCGAAAAAAAATATTCGTTCTAGAAACCCGAGTGCTAGTAGCTTGGTACTTTCCGAGACTGGATCTCTAGATAGAGCAAAAGCGGCCTACGAAAGGCGGAAAAAGATTCAATCTCAAGATCCTGACGCTGTACCCGGCAGGGTAGAAACCACCAGAGTGAATACTGACGATCTGATCGAAGAACTGCTGAAGAATACCAATTTGGAACAACCCGACGATTCAGCTGAGAGTAAGTATTGAGTTCAGTTCTTCACTTATTTCATAATTTCACACTATTTTAGGATATATACATACTGTTTCAGTTTTTGCAAGATTTATCCAATGTTGAACTCATTTCCAAAAAACTCATTGCCGCCAATGTCATTCTAGATTAGTTGATTTTTTACTGACAAATTAAGTCGTTCCAGACAAAAATTCTTCGCCTTTTTTTATCGATGCTTCTTGATCGAGCACAAAAATAAAAAAGGATGGAACTATCAATGCCAAGTTGAGACGTCAACTTATTCAGACGAAAATGACCAATTAGATTCGTTCCTAACGGAAATTATAAACAGTGAGCTATTCAGTAGTAATTTCAAAAGGATGAGTTTGGAATGGTTTTTCCAAGGAAAAGTTTTTTCAAAAAATGCAAATTGTGTTTTTTTGAACACAGTTGATCCAATCTCTATTTGATAACAAAACAAAGAGTCCTTGATTGCACATATATCACGAGTGAATATTATCAAAAAAATATAGATATCGATTATTTGTGTGGAGAACATGGAGTTTCGGTAAAATGATTTCTGGCTTTGCTTCTATTAGTCGGAGAGCTGCTGATGCACGTTTCATGAAGTGTTTTATGCACCTTGAAATTTTGTTATAATGCATCTCTTGGGTAGTTGTGAAGGTGAGTGTGTGTTGGCTAGACCAATCTTGGGACACCAGGTACTGCGCATAGAGGAAAGGTGCAAAAAAATATGGCCCAAATGAAGTGTTTTATTCAGAAACCAACAATCTTTAATGTGAAATTGAGCTTATATTAGAATGGGTAATGAATGAGGCAGACACTTTCAAGGGGGTTAACATGAAAAAAAAAATTTACAAAGTTGTTATTTTTTCTTAACTAAATGAAGTGTTTTATTCAGAAGCCAACAATCATTAATGTAAAATTGAGCTAATTTTACAATGGATAATAAATGAGGCAGACACTTTCAAAGGGGTTAACATGAAAAAAAAATTTTACAAAGTTGTTATTTTTTCTTAACTAAATGAAGTGTTTTATTCAGAAGCCAACAATCATTAATGTGAAATTGAGCTAATTTTACAATGGATAATGAATGAGGCAGACACTTTCAAGGGGGTTAACATAAAAAAATAATCCAAAGTTGTCGTGTTTTATTAAGAAGCCAACAATCTTCTATGTAAAATTGAGCTAATTTCACAACGGATAATGAATAAGACATTCAAACACCGTCTTCAATTCAATAATCAAAAATAATAACAAAAGGCATACACTTTTAGTGGGTCAGGGCAGGACTTGGAACTACTGAAAAGAGGTGTTTCTATAGAATGCCTCAAATGCCTTTTCTTTATTCTATTTCGAGGAGGACTATTATTATTATTAGCAATTTAAGAGCACATGGAAAGAATGAAAACAGTCCATTTTCACCAAATTTATTTGTAGACATTTTTTCCTGTCAATAAGCTGCATCTTCTGGTACCTGAATGAACGGGAATATCTATGACAGTCACATAGAAAACGTGAATTTGAAAATTCATATACTCGGCAAAAACGATGAAAGATTTTGCATTTCGAATTCTGAAAGGTAGTTCTGATGGCTAGCTATAAACGTGATTATAAGAAAACATATCGAGAGGGACTGTTTTTCTCACTAGCTGAAGATAATGAGTGAATAGCTGATAACCTGAATTTCAATTAAAAAACGCTTTCCTTAATATTCTTGGTTCTTGGGCATTCATCGTTTTTTCCGTGCGCTCTTCATTTGATACGACATTGTTTTCAATCCCATCCGTATCTGTGCTGGACATATTGTCTGAAATAATACGTGCTCTCCAAACGATATGTATCAATACTATTCAGTTGGTTGTCTCTGCTATTCATAAGTAGTAGCACAGCTTAACTACTATGGTAGTAGACTGTGACAGCCTAATACAACCCTGGGCGTTCTTCGATATCACAGCCGACCAATCGAAACGCGAGGACTGACTTTCTACCTGCTCATCACTCGCTGATAACCCTGGCAGGGTTGCCAGACTGGGCGATTTATCGCCGATTAAGCTACTTTCTTCTTTCTTCTATGCGCAGTACCTGGTGTCCCAAGGTAGGTCTAGCCAACACATACTCACCTTCACATCTACCCAAGAGATGCATTATAGCAAAATTTCAAGGTGCATAAAACACTTCATGAAACGTGCGTCAGTAGCTCTTAGACTATATGAATCGATACGAAAAGGTAGGTATATCAAGAAACTAGCATTATTCTGTTGATTGACCCTCGATTCACCAACACAACGAAAATAAGAGTATCTGAAACAGCTATGAGGCTTAAGACACGACGGATGTTGAGTTATATAATAATTATATTGATAATAATATTATAATTCGTTCGATGAGAAAAATAGTTTCAGTACCTATTTTCACATTCCGTACAGGGCGAAATTCGGCGATGCAACAAGTTGTGTTGCTGTTTTTCCAATTAACGCTTACCCATAGTTGTCACTTTTTCTCTGTCAATTTGTACATCAGCACACACCTGTCTAGTTCTTAGAATATTGGGTGAGTGAAACCAAGCGCGGATCCAAAGGGGAGGTTATAGGCTTTATTTGATACGATGACATACTTCTTTTTTTTTTTATTTAAAATCATCGTACTGTTTGAGTTAATATTGGAATCCGTTCGAGTGTAGGAGGGCTGAATGTGGGAATGAACTACGTACTATTAGTCAGTAACTTCTCGTATAATCCAAATTCACCTATCAAAAAATCCAAGAGTAATAGAAATACTAATTTTTGCTTCCATTCTTAAAATTTACTTTCATTTATTTTTTCTTTCGTTCTCATTGTAATCGAACTATATTCTGTTCTGGTTGGACCTCAACTATACAACTAAACCCCCTGGCCCTGTCACCTCCCCTGACGCGAAGATTCTATCCGCTCTCGAGTGAAACCTCAATATATTCTTTGTATTTTGATTTCGTATTTGAAAATATTTTGTGCTTCGAATGCTATCTATTTGGTTCAAGTTTCGCGTGCCTTGTACACAGATAGGAAATAGGCATGATTTTTCATTATTTATATCTTCATAACGCCAACATATGTATCGCGCGCTTTGGAGGACATCACAAGACGTGTCCCTTGTTTATTTACTCTAGCGTGTCAATTACTCATACACATTTTCAGCTTCAATTGTTGTATAGATCATGGAGAAAGCTAACAAACCTTCTTACAAGGATTGTAGTTCAAAAACGCTAGTAGAAATACTCCCGATGAAGTGTTTTTTCGTATTCAAAGCGATGCGAAAATACGAAAACATTGCTGTGAGATAATTAGAAGGGATAATGTATCTCCAATATCGTGTTATTGTTGTGGGGATCATTTATCTCAAATCTGCTATATTTATATACAGCTTCGTGTGAAATGGTCACAAGTAAGATTTGCATTAGCTATTTATCTGTAGAAAATTTGGTTTGAAACTAACCTAACCCATATCTATTAATAATATACATCAAATCACTTTCATCTTTATCTGATATTACAAAACCTTAATACACTTATCGAACTAGGATATAATATTATATAAACATTATTATGATATAATCGTAAAATATGAGTTTCCGTGCGATTTCAATGTTAAATGGTTATGTATAGGTTATGTTTGGGTATATTGAAAACTGCTGTGTGCATTCATGATGAATATCTATGTTATGGACTGAAACATATCATATAACATGACAATTGCCTTTGTAGCTTTCACTTCTGTGAACTCTGATCACGTAAAATCGAGATTTGATGCAAAATTTGCTGTTATTTTGTGTCACCTGACGTGACATTTCCTTTCGGCCATTGTTGAATTGTTTTGTGAGTTTGAATTTTCCTTCCTGATTTTTCGCTTTCATAATTATATTTTATGGGTTTGGATGAGAACTAAATGAAAAAATACCTTTTTAATAGAATGTAAAGATAATAAAGATTCGAGAATGAAATAATTGGGACAAATCAAAATTTTATGCATAGTCCCCATTGAGCAATAAAATATAATTTTTATTTGAATCAACGCCTGTCGTGCCCTTTAAACAGGAAAAGTTAGATAAACTAGGTTCTCTTTCTGAAGAAAAAGGATTCGAAGCTTTTTCAAGCGATTTACAGTATAATCATTGTTTATAGAGATATAAGTTAGTCAGTGTCTGTGTAAAATGGATTTTAAGCGTTTTTGTTACGCCATCTACAGTAAAATGTCGATATTTACGTTTACTTGACAATGCACGACAAAGTTCCCAACTCTGAAGGTAAAAATAGGTGCAGAGGTATGTCTGTCAGTTTGACTGAATGGTGAAAGAAAGACAATGAAGCTTCAAAATAGAGTTGACGATAGAACTTAATACCTAAAGGGAATGAAAGTTTAGGCATTTAAATGATATTCAAAACGAATGATGTAATGTATGTTATGAATGATCTACGAAATTGACTGAAAAATTCCACTTCTGTGTCTGATTTGATGGCCATCTCATTGTATTATGTTTATGTAATCAAGAGAATTTGTGATTCAGGCTACGACGTCCGTAAGAAAAACGTAAAAAAAGACATGACTTGGAAACGAAATCACCAGTGCCATCTACTTGTAGTATCCATCCCTTCAAATGATATTTTCATAAGGTTGTCCATTTATATCTTTGTAAACAATGAATGGTAAAATGTCGATATTTTCGTTCACTCAACAATGCACGACGAAGTTCTCTTCTTTTCTGACGGGTAAAAAAGTTGCAGATTTTTTTTTTAATGTTGTTATTTAACGTCGGCCTATTTCCGCTACCAAGACCAATCACCGACGCAGGTGAGCACACTTCCCCCAACCGGAAATTTTGCCGAACCCTCTGGTATTCCAACCAGAGGTAGGGATCTTTAACGAGCCCAACATCCATGGACTCGGGACCGACGGCTTTACGTCCCCTCCGAAGGACGGCATATCCTTAATATATCTTGTGCTCATTGATATATAGTCTGCGAGCTATGATATGCTATTTTTCTGCAGCTGGACGGCTCTCGACACGGTATTTCCCTGCATGGTCACCCATCCAAGTACTAACCGCGCTCGGTGTTGCTTAACTTCTGATATCGAATGACTGTCAGTTAACCTGAAGAGCTGGGCCATGCCCAAGTTGCAGATTTCTGTTTGTCAGTTTGACTGAAATATTGAAAGAAAGCTAACGTAGCTTCAATAAAGCGTCGACAATAGGAGTTTATACTGAAAATGAAAGTTTGGACATTGAAATAATCTTCAAAATATGAATGATCTTCGATAATGACAAAAAATTCCACTTCTTTTTCTGAATAGATTGCCATCTGTTGGCATTATGTATAAGTAATCAATTTCATCTCATTGATTTCTCGTTTTGAGCACCACCACTGGCGCCATCCACTAATGGACGCTATCGTCATCAAATAATAAGCCCATAAGGTTGATTGACTATACCTCTTTAGGTAATGATATGGCAACAGAGAACTTTTATTGTCTTAGTATTGTATGAGTATTGATTCGATGCGAATAAGTCGATATAAATATCCTGCTCAACCTGCGTTGACATCACTGTTAATATGTGTAAGGAAATACGCATAAATTTACGCTAATGTAGCCAACATATTTAAGGGGGTGCGTTGCGTTCTACCCACGTTTCTTGACACCCACAGTCTCCGAACATACCCGAATGATCCCTGTTGCAAAATTCACCGAATATTCTGCAATTTTTTATTAACCCAACCTAATAATAGGGGAGCCCAAGCGGGGATTTCGGGATTTACTAAAGCGCGGCAGATACCTTGTACCCGGTTAAGTACTTCCACCATACATGAGCCCTATATATATGGCCGCCCTTCAAGGATAAAGGATCAGATTAGTAAAAAAAATTGATCATCTGATATTCTCGAGTGCGTCGGATTAAGTTAGGGTGAGTTAGTCACATCCTGAAACGTGTATATTCCACTAATCTGACAATTCGAGAATGACCTAAAGAAGGAGGAGGGCTACAAAGTTTTAAAAAAAACGTCATCTCAACATTCTCGAGCGTGGCTAATTTTATTTTTATTCTGAAGGGAATGATTCAAGAATTGCAAAAAATATATAATCTGACAATTTCCACAAGCCGAAATAATAATTTTCATCGAAAAAGTTCAATGCGTGCAGCTACGTGATGCCTGTATTCCCCTCTCCACGTTTCTATTTCTCTCTCACTCTTCCTCTATTTATTGCTCTCTCACTCCGTCCCCACTCTGGTTTCTGTTGCCATGATGCCATGACAGTTGATCACACGGACTCGTTCGTGGCATGATATTGTTTACAACGAATATCCAACGTTTTAAAATTTTGAAAATTTAATTGCTTATAATTATTTTCTTATAAATACAAGTATTCTCCCATAAAATTATACACTTTATTTATTTGCATGCTTTTTCCTGAACTTTTCAGTAAATTAAGTTCAATGATTAAATACAAATTCAAATTGGCTGCATAGGCGAATCCCTCCAGATAATCGTCAGATTATAAGACTGCAACGTCTAGGGCGTAAAGATGAACCATATATTATATCTTAATCTGACACGCTTGTGTTTTTCAAAATGACGATTTTTTTTCACATTCTAATAACGGCCGCGTGTCTGCGTCTCATCCAAACCGTCAGATTATTATATAAGAGCTTTTTTTTAGGTTCACTTAACATCCCTCAGAAAATGTGACTCGCTCGAGATTTTTTTTTTTCATTTTCTACCCTTACGTACGACCACCCCCATCATGGAAACAATCAGATTAACATACGTACATTCTTAAAAATATGTAGGACATAGATGATATCAATATCTGACGCGATCGAGTATGTCCATGCAATAGTTATTTTTTACATTTTTGAAAGTCTATAGCCGCTGCCCCCACCGATGAAAAGGTATACATTATATAACATTTTTTTATTTTTATCATCTAAGCTGCGCAACCCAATAAGTCTCTATGACTTATCTATCGCTTCCCAAGTTATCGCCAACTACACAGATGGAGCAGAAGTATTTGAAGCGATCTCACTCTTGAAAAGGTTGGCTCTCGAGAACCATTTCAAACCTCTGTTTACACACTCATATCTCACTTTTTCAAATAGTTGAACTTCTATAAATTTTGATTAACCTGGTAGTTTTTCTATTTAAGTTTTTGAAATTTTTTCAGCATCAGGTCTCCAACTCTTCATAGCCAAAGACGGCACTGCAGCTTTGGGTAATCATGAAGTCAAATCCCAAATGTCCACAGGTGTACAAATCTTCAAACAGGTTGTCATGGACAATAGGTAGCCAAAGTACTAATTCAATCGCTGTTGATTAAAATATGCTGTATAATCCATGTTAATATTTCTGTTGATATGAAAACATTCTGTAGCATGTTATGATCAATCATTCATATTCATAAAGCATTGTTTTACAGAAATCGAGGAAAATCTTCAAGTAATAAAAAATGATGCTTTGATAATTCATAAAATAACATCTGAGTACATTTGAAATTCAGGAAACGATAACTCGTTCCTTTTTTCGTATTTGACTGAATATATAAGAATTTTGTGTTCAGATCCACAGTTCCGAATTATTGAAAAAATGGAATAGATTACTCTCAAAATAATAATACTTAACACCCGAGTACATTTGAAAATCAGGAAACGATAACTCGTTCCTTTTTTCATATACCGTGTGTCACAGACTCATAGTACACCCCCGTTTTCTCCTTTGTTTTTCTAGATATATTTTTGAAATTCGGAACATTGAATATGCTCACTGAACAGCATTTCTCGACATATCTGAAAGAAAAAAACAACTTCCAATTTTTCCGGAAATGACATCAACTTTCGATTCTTGAATGGGACACCCTGTATATTGTTACATGATCGTTTAGGGATGATCATGAGGAATCCAACGATACCAGGTTTGATGATGTTATCTCCAATGACTGCGGAGATATCGCCATTTATTTTATCCATAAGCTCAACGAGTAGGAGAGAGAAACTTTTTCTGGCGGGTCAATCCAATTCTCTCTCCCACTCATTAAGCTTATGAATAAAATAAATGGCGATATCTCCGCAGTCATTGGAGATAACATCATCAAACCTGGTATCGTTGGATTCCTCATGATCATCCCTAGCCGATCATGTAACAATATACAGGGTGTCTCATTCAAGAATCGAAAGTTGATGTCATTTCCGGAAAAATTGGAAGTTATTTTTTTCTTTCAGATATGTCGAGAAATGCTGCTCAGTGAGCATATTCAATGTTCCAAATTTCAGAAATATAGCTAAAGAAGCAAAGGAGAAAACGGGGGTGTACCCAGAGTCTGTGACACACGGTATAACTGAATATATAAGAATTTTGTGTTCAGATCTACAGTTTCGAATTATTGGAAAAATGGAATACATTACTCTCAAAATGATGCTTTGTGAATGTTCATAGTCTGAAATGTTGTACATTATTGAAAAATAAATAGTTTTATACTATTCAGCTATTTGCTACAGTATTTTTTGAATATCGATATATTATTAGTATTAATGCTGCAAATCATAATGTTGCCAATTTTTGTGATATATCGTTACTGTAAGTGCAAAAACGACATCACAATCCATTTTGTATATTTTTTGTGATGCTGATGCCACTTGACAATATTATTTATGTATTTATTGTAAATTATTTCCTTTGAAGCCATATATTCCGATGATTTCAAACATGGTGAGAGTCGTAGATAAAATTCAAATTAAGTTATGGTTGACACAATTTGGATTTTACCAATGGGTCACCACTTCCAATGGGTATTATTTTTCCTTTGGATCTTGAACAATAAATATGAGCATTTTGTCAATGTAATTCGTGTTTTATTTTCAATATTGCAAACTAATGGGAAATGAAAGACGTTGTTTTTATATATTTAATAATAATAATAATATTATTATTATATATTTCTTGTATTTTTCGTCGGATGTTCCATACGATTGAGATTGGGCTACAGCAGCACGGTTTCGAAAATGATCATTTTTTCAAGCGTATAGAGAAAAGAATTAAGTTCTACTTGAAAAATATATACCTATATACAATAAATAGCAAATAAAAATATTTTTACTTAATGATAATAACACATTGCGTTTAAAATTATTCAGGCAAAATTTACATGGCTAAAATACTGTGATTATTGAGACATATATTGGATCTTTGAATAATAAGCAGTGTCTACAAAATATTCATTACATCATGATTAAGCTAGTGGCTACTTTCATAATATTATTATGTGAAAACCTCAGTTCGTTCAACGTCAGTCTTTTAGTCAAACCAAGCTCGGCTATAATTGGAAATTGACTGGGCTATTTGGAGTTTTTTTTTATGTGACAGAACTATTTACAAGCTGGATTGCCATCCAGACAATACCTGCACAGACAGTCGGAAAAAATACCTTTCGTGCAAGTATCGATTGGATATAAGCATAGTGAACTTTTTTTTTAATTCGGATTTTCCCTGAAATCATGCATTTGTGCTGCCACAGACTGCACATATGCCTGCACAAATATTTGATTCGAAAACATCAGATCGCTTTTGGTATCCTGAAATAATATTAGAGGTGATTCTGATCGTTCACTTATTGCAATGAATCCAATATCAAGTTGATCAGCTCAAAATTTTGTTGGGAATAGCACTGCCTGTTCTGAAATTTCCTAAGGAATTGTATCTATGTAGTCGTAATGATCTTTATATTTTTGTAACCACTGTTCCACTTGATGGTAATTTTTCTCCATCCACTTCACATTAGCTTTCACTGTCTCTATGGCACTTTCGAAGGCACTGGCTGTTGTGCTTATGTTACTCTTTATGCTGTCTCTGAATCTTTCCAACTGAAAAAAAAAATTCAAATGATTTCTCAAATGCATATACAAATTCATAGTCGTCATCTTTTGCTTGTACTGATGGGATCTTGTAAAGTAAAAAGCATTCGACGCTGTAGTCGTTTTGGGTTTAAAATGATCATTAGTATAAGCCATAATTGGAGAACAAATAAAAAGAATATTATGGACATCGAAAAGAAAAAATCACCACCTGTCCGCGATAAGTGTCAAAAAATAATCATTTTGTATGTATATCAATCATACTCAGAGATTGCTAATATAATACTGTTGTAAACAAACGAACGAACTTAGCAATAAAGAAAGACAGGACACCTCAAGGCCTCTTTTTCGACGTTTTCTAGATGAGTCTAGATCTATTGCTATCAATAAGTATGTATAGTCTGGAAAGTAAATTCAAACGGCATAAAAGCTAAATACTTATAGAAACGCTGTCAGTTTCTTTGTAAGTGGGAGTTTTTATAAGGTATTAACTGGTAAATTTATCAGACCCGGTACATAAGTAGTTACTCTACTTCTAGGAATGACTTTGCACATGCTATAAACTAACAAACTCGGCATTAATCTTCAACTCTTTTGCAGCTGGTGTTTAACGTAAAGACAAAACGCCATCTACTCGGTGATCAAAGACTCAAAACTCAGACACACCAGGTGCTGGAGATCTCTAACATCTGCACATTGTTTATCAAATCTAACAAGAATCGTCTTTGGGCTACTTGAGAACATGGCAGAGAACTAGGAATTTCGATATTCTAAAGGCATTTTGCCTCTATGGTGAATACCACCTGAATCAGAGGTCACTTTTTTTCCTTGAACGACAAAACAGCTATTTGGCGTTAGATATGTGAATCATCTTCTTCTTCTATATATATAAAAGAAAGTCGTGTTAGTTACACCACTTATAACTCAAGAACGGCAGAACAGATTTGGCTGAAAATTGGTAGGGAGGTAGCTTAGAGCCAGGAGATGGACATAGGATACTTTTTATCCCGTTCGACAGCGTTCCCGTGTGACTTGACATGAAACGTCATCAGTCACTATAAAACGTGGTATAACAAAAAAGAATCAGACTTGGAATAACAAAACGCAAATGACAGCTATGTAATTGACGTAAAATGACAGCTATGTAATGACATTTAACAAGTGGATTGAAGTGAAGTATATATATATATATATATATATATATATATATATATATATATATATATATATATATATACACATTAATAAAATTCGCACACCATGTGCAGTTCGATCCAACTTGAGGGATAGGATAGTTTAAATCTCAAATTATAGTCGCGATTTTGATTTATTGCTAATTATTTGTCTGTTATTATTTGACAGTCACAATTATCTGTTAACTCCAAATGATTCTAACAGATGTCGATACCTTTCGACTGGGTTGAGTAAGTAATCAATAGATGGCGCTGCTGAGCCCATCAGTTGGCAGAACAAATTGAATCAAGATGTCGATACCTTTCGACTGGGTTGAGTAAGTAATCAATAGATGGCGCTGCTGAGCCCATCAGTTGGCAGAACAAATTGAATCAAGAAATCCAGCTCAAAGAATCAGGACAGCAGAAGGTCATGCACAACCACAAATGGTTTAGATTTGGAAAATCCATGTTTTTCTCATGGGCAACTATATGTTGCGTGTTCACGTGTTGGGAAACCGTCGAATCTATTTGTGTTAGCTAAAGACAGGTTAACCAAAAACATTGTGCACCGATTGGTGTTAAATTAAATTGAAATTGATAGTATTTATAATCCAAAAAAATAGATATTAATGCTTAAAAGTTTAAGACTGTCTGCCTTGCCTACCTCATTCATGAGTTTAAGCGTCACATGTTATTTACTGTATTATACTGTAATGTACTTATATTTGTTATAAAATTAAATGGAAATAATAAATCTGATAAATTTTTATTTTGTACCTATTGATTTCTGCTTAATAACAAGTGTAAGAACATTTTAATTAATTGTGTTCAACGTACTTCCCCTTCAAATCTCAATCCAGTGAATTTGTATACCAACATCAACATTTTCGTCTTTGTTCGTAAATAATTTCATTGTACTAAAAGGGTTATAGTAGTAGAAAGTCAAATAAGGAGATCACCCATATTTTTTTACAAATACCATCTGTGTGAAAAAGCATAGTGGACTCCGTGACTGATGTTCTCTTATTGTTCCTCTTAGATTGTTTACTATAATGTAATATAACAAAAACTTTTGCCACAGCAACGCGTGGCCGGGTCAGCTAGTTTCAAATATTGAAATTCTGATCCCTGCTAGGGTCCTGCAAGTAGTCTGAAGACGATTCTAGCTCGCGACAGGTGGAACGTTACAAGTTTACTGGACGATGTGCCCGTTGTTGGAGGTCTCCAGCACTTTGTGTGCCTGGAGTTTGAGTCTAAGTTGAACACAACCTGTTCTAGAATTCAGATTCTTCTCGAAGGATAGACCGAAATGTATTGTATTCTAAACAACTATATCTCGCATTGGATTTGTGAATGCGATCATTTCGAATATCGAAATTCTGAATAGGAAAGAAATATTTCAGTATGACTTATGTGAATCGTAATTGATTTATCAACAGTCGGACCGAGTTGTGAGAGGAGTATGTTTAAATACCAGTTACTCAAACGCAGGGCTTACTGTCGAAGTTGATATTGTAGTTTTCCTAGTCTATTTCGTGAGGGGGTAGATTAATTGCTGTATTGATGGACCCACACAACACATGGACATCCAGTGGATATCTAATGGATATCCATTAAGGATATTTTGGACATCCGATGGACGTACAGTTTTCATCCAAAGGATATTCAATGGACGTCCAATGGACATTCTTAGGCCACCAACCTGTACGTCCATACAATATCCTTCATGGACATCCTTGAGATATCCATTATGGACATCCATAAGATTTCCTTCATGGATACCCATATGATATCCATCATGGATATCTACAAGGTATACTTTATGGACATCCATGAGATATCCATCAAGAACGTCCATAAGATATCGTTCATAATTCTACATAATTATTTGTGCAATTCGTTACAGAGAAACCAACCTAGCTTGAGATGTGAAAAAGTGCTGCCCACTTCTTGGACAACGAATTATAGTCAGTAATTTATCCTGTGATAAGGCACTCAACGTGACCGTATGTGCAATTTGAAATGTTCTGCTAGATTGGTTTCGCTGTATTCAAAAAATTTAGACAAACTAAGGTAAACTGGAGAGTGGTAGACGTACGATCAAAAAACTTATGTCGTTAATAAGAATTTTTAATTTTTTCATTACTTCTCAAACAAAATACTTGATAATATTTCAATTTGAAAAATAGTTTGCCAAGAGTTCTCAACAGAAAAGTTATTGATGAATTTAAAAAGTTCTCAATTTGAATAACATATGAATACAGTACTCGACAATTCACTTGCTTCCTTCCAAAAGTTCACGTTCACGGTAAGTGCTAATGATCACAGTTTACAATTATTAACTAACACACCACTATTTTTCGTTTCTTTATAAACACAATTATTGCACAATGCACACCACAACTCAGTTCAACATAATTTTTTCAAACCGACATAACACTCAACGACTCTCAAAATAATTACGACATTTGACAGACGCCATAGACGGTTGCACGTCAGGAAACCGAGTCAAGATGAGTTCACAATGCAGCGCTTTTGCATTTCGCGTCGCGCGTCACGTCTTCTGAGGTGACGCTATATTCAAATATTATTACCCTAAAAAAAGTTAAATATATCAACTTTCTTGCTGGAATGTCCATGTATAAAGCCCAATCACGTTGCCAATTCGTAGGGTGCCACGGCGGAAGAAACATTAATTATTTGTACAATAAATGTACGAAATGGATATCCATAAGATATCCTTCATGGATATCCATCGTGGATATCCGAAAGGATATCCATTTTGTACATCGTATGGATATTTTTTACTGGGAATACTTTGGATATCCAAAATTTGGATATCCTATGGATATCCAAAATTGATCCAAGGCTATTCCGACATGAATTGGACATGAACTGGACGTCCATAGGATATCGGGTGCTGTATGGGGAGATATGTATTTAAGTTCTTGATAAAGACTCCAGCATGAGAGTCGAAACATTTCAACAACTCGCGCACGGATTAATACCCAAAAGGACTATTTTCAATATTCCAGAGTCCGTGAAAACATTCAAGAGAAGAGAAAGCTGATCAACCAATGCTGTTTTAACCGATGAAATCGTATTTGATTTATCAATAGTCAGACCGAATTTTGAAAGGAATATGTTTAAATACAAGTTACTCAAACGCAGGACTTACTGTCGAATGAACGATTAGATTGGAAAGTTTGGTGTAAAAGTTGAAACTTTTCCTAGAGATCAATTACCCTAACGCCAAACTAACTCACGCACTCGACACACGTTTCGCTAACAAGGTTAGCATCTTCAGGGGAAGAAAATTGATACTGTATCAAAAAAAATGATAGAGCCAGGGGGTTAATTTTTGAACCATACGCTCGCTGAACTTATACGTTCTTGCTAGGCAGAGACCAATCAGATCTGTCTCAGCTAAGCAACAGCGAATACGCAAAACTGAGAGTGATTCAAGAATAAGGCCCCAGGGCCATCGAGAGATAAAGTGGGGAAGAGGGGAGTGACCGCCTGGTTTTATTCCTATGAGTATTTCTTATAGCTCTGGGCCGTAGCCGAGTCACACGAACCCTTTTCAAAATCACCTTTTTATCCTCTATCCCCATCTTGTCAAGTTTAGGTATCGCAGAGAAGAGAATTCACTCACCTCAGACAGCTGAAATTCTGTATTCATTTGGAAGGCTAGGGATTTAATCATCCTTGCCAATATGTTGAATCCATCTCCATAGCTACAAATACAACAATATCAAATACATACACTACAGTTTATTACTTGTACTACATGAACTTACTGGCTCAAGAGTTCGTTCCAATTTTTCCTCAGGAAATCGAATGCGATGGGCGTTCCAATTTTGTTTTTCGCAACTGATTCGAATATTCTATCAGCGTCTTGTATCCGAATGCTGGGATCATCCATTAGTTTGTCCAAATATCTGTAAATAACGTACATATTAACCTTTTAGTGCCGAAGAGGTTAGTAGAAAGCAAGTGCAAATTGAAAAGTGCAGAGGACAGAAACATTGCTAATATTAGTGAAGAGAGAGAGATAGTGTATAGAGGTCTAATACTCGACGGCCAATTTAAGAATATACTTGTACTTCACACACGTTTCTCCTACCAAACAGATATCTTCAAAAAATTATTGATACTCAAAATTATTGTTGTTATACAACAGTTTCATTTTGAAGCAATACTAACCACTCTGTGGAAGTTGTGCTACCTGCCCGATTTATTTCAAATGCTTTTTACTCGAACAAATTCGTGAAATGAGATCTAAAAGCAGACTGAATGTTATCGATTCATGCTACTCAAAAGTAGTGAAATGTTTTCTGATATCCAGCGATTCTGGTAACACTGAGATGTCCATACTGGGCAAGCCGAAGTTATTTCAACGAGGTCTTACCTTTCAAGGTCCAACTCCTAGTTATTTTTCCAGATTGTCGAACTCGTCGTGGAACCTATTATGCTTAGTATGCTTGCCAATTTAGAGTTGCCCCCTTCAATATCAATCTAGGAATACCACGTTTTGTATATTGGTGAGTTTTATCACAGTTAGGATTATTATGTTGAGATAATGATGATGAAAATTACTTTGCTTACCGATGGGATACAAAGTCGTAAAAGGTAGGTTTTTGCAGTGAATTCACTAATGAAGTGAATATTCCCCTTATAACTTCTGAACGGTACCTACCCAACTAACATTTTCAGTTATAATTACGTTAATCTAACCTTCGATCAGGTCGGCGACCTTTCTGAAAGAAGACTAGATTACGTAATTTTTACCTTGTGATTACCAATGTGGGGAAAAGTAATTTGGACGTCGAAAATTGGAATATTTGGACATTTAGAAATCTTCTGTAAGATGATGGTTCTTACCTTCATAAAATTCACGGGCCTCTTTGAATATGCGATTTAATGCAAAAATAATTCAGATTGATTGCACATGTTTGAATATTTTCTTCAAAAAACACTCTTTTAGCAAAGTTATGGTTTTAAAATGTCATATGCAGCCATTATTCAGAAATAAATCGTCAGAATAAACTAAAATTCAATATATTAACGATATTTATTGATGGGTAAAACAGATATTCTAATTAAATATGGCGTAATTTTTGAAATCTACCTATAACTCAAAATTCTTCTTCTCACGGTATGAAATCAAGTTAATAATTGAACTATTAGACCTGTTAAATAACCTTTATATTCCCTGACCGTATATAACGGCTTATATATCCAGTCACATTTGGGTAAATATTCACCAAGAGAGAATACCAAAACATTCCTTGGGTTATGATGACATTTGCTTCGTAAATTATACCCTAAATAATATCAGAATTCAAATTGCCCCAATCCTTGCGACGGTTGGGTCATTTTTGAAGGAGAAAATAGGTGATTTCTCACATGTTTCTTGCTCTAAAGTGGCTTATAGAATTTGAAGGGAATTTACTGGTGATTACTTGCCGTAATTAACCAAGGTTGCTAATTATAAATTATTTATACTTTGGAGTTAAATATTCAAGGCCAGGACTACCAGTATTATCCTTTTTGACATTTCTCCCCGGCATGTGGAATAACTTTCCTAAAAGGTTAGTTGGGGAATATCAAGGTTGGTTTGAATTCACATTAAAAAGATATTATTTTTGGTACTTTTTGATGAAAGAATCAATAGTGTAACGAAATTAGTTGCAGAGAGGGCGCTATCACTCTTTTTCCAAAGTCCTGTGATTAGAACTATTTGAAGGCTGGATTACTCACATTATTTAATCGAACAACTCTTCGAGTTCGAAAGTTTTCGGAGATTTATGGCCGTTGGTATTATTGTTAGCTGCGTTTTAAAAGGATATAAGCGAGAATGAGTTAAGCGTTTCCAACAGTTCAGTTGCTTTCATTTAGAAGAAGTATATATGACGTAAAATTGCTCAAGCCGAAAGTAGTTGCTTGTTATAGTTCACAGAAGAAACAGTAAAGATTAGTCATTACAAAAAGCTCATCGTTAGAATAAGTAGCATACATCGCAGACATTTGGTTATTTCGATTTATCGAAATTTCAGCAGGTACCTGGATAAAAGCCATCGCAGTCTGGTGCAACCCAAAGCATCGAGAAGCATGTTCTTCTCAGAAGGCGAGTCTGATTCCAAATATTTCTTATAAGCAAAATCCCATTCGAACTCTGCTCCTTCTCTCAGCGCTGTGCAGTAGACGATTTCTCGTAAATTCGGCAGAACCCTAAAAAATAATATTGTACAAAAATCGAATAAAAATATTCCAATTTTAGACTGAAGGTTGACAATTCGATATTTTCTTAGCGAGTCTCTGGAAAATACATGACGTTAATAAAAGTCTGTAAAAATTATTAACAAAACACACGCATACACGGCTAAAATCAAACATATAACAACTGATGAGGATTAGTTTTGTGGCAGACGATATTTTGTTGCTCCGAGCAGATACTTTTGTTAAAGGAATTTATTGGGTAGGTCTGATGAAGAGATCTTAAACTTTGTGACATATTGAAATAAATAGTTAACGAATTGTCAGCTTCGAACCGAATTGAATATCATGAGGTATTACGGTTTATGGTTGATCATCCACGATCTGAATCTCGTTCTCGATTCGTGAGCACATCCAGAATCTGAACTTCTACAGGACCATTCCAAAACAGTCGAACGGATTCTCCTCGTGATGTAATCTTCAAACGGATCCTCGAACGTAACCATTCTGTAGGTGTTTCTGAAAATGGCTTGATGGTATTCCTAGAAAAGATATTTGAATTCAGAAGAGTATTGAGTATTCCCCCATTTATTAGGTGGGTAATGTTGCCATGAAGACTCATGGTATCTATTAAGGATCTAGAAGCTGTCGAAGCCTCTAGATGAAGATACTTGTATTCAAATAGACTTCATTGATCGAGTTGAGTCTAAGTTCAGAAAGTGTGTATTTTTCTAGGAACCTAAATATATAGCGTCCTGCGTTCCTTTCGGAACTGATCTAATCAAACTTACCTCAAAGAGACCAAATGCGGGTGTTGCAGATAAAATGTCACTCAGAAATTCTAGTTTCTTGAAAGCTACTAATGTTGGAACGAACATAATATTTAGATCTTGAACAGCCATTTTTGCAATCATCCTTAGTGGAATGTCGTAACTTATCATGTTTGATCGGGCAAGATCCATCGAATCACTTATCAACTGTGCTCTTATTGATGGTGGAAGATCCATGATGTGATCGATCAAACTTCTCCAATTCCTCTCATCGTAGTTGACGATGAAGTACCCTGGAAAAAAATTCAAGAAAACGTTTCAACTCTTTAGTCTTCAAACGTACGTTATATGTTATGGAGTAAAATATTAACTTGCTTCAAAATTACCACTTTTTTTTGGTTATATCAATTGATATCATGATGATAACATCTTGGTTAACGAAACGCAAGTTTCGGTTTCGGTAGATATTTCAGTAATAATAAATTCTGTGCAAAATTGTCAATAGCAGACGTGATCATAAAAGGACCTCCATTTTTTCATAACTATTCTATTATGTGGAATCTAATGACTGTATGATGATTCCTTTGAAATCATTATCTGGTCTTTCAACAAGGTCTACGTATCGACCGAGCGACTGCTATTCCTGTCATCGGAATATAACTAAAAGATGAAACTACTATGTACATTACATGTTCTATGATTATGCCGTAGATATGTGCGTCTAGATATATCTTTTTAATGATATATTCCATGCATATCAGAAGGGTATCCTTTGCAGAACATTCAACAAGGAACGAGCTTAGCATGAACGTTGAACAATACTTGCATTTCTTTAATGTTTCTTCTTTTTTAAGTTTTGAACGGGTCAACTCAAAAAATGAAAACTTGGGATAATGAAATTGATGCATGAATACCATATTTTGAAGTAAAATTGCCACATGAACATTTCAAGATGGTGACGGCTCCATCTGGAAAAAAATAAATGGAAAGGGGGCTGTTGTGATACATCATTTTCAAGCTCCTGACGAATACTTAACAATTCTAGAATATGAAGTCAATATCTTCACCTACTACAAAATTACCTGTGTTCCTTCCATTTGATATTCTGTTATTCATGAACGTGGCTTAAGAAATTGCTTATTTGGATGACTGCTTATATCAAAAAGTATGGTTAATCGATTGATCGCTTGACTATACATTTCAAAAATAGATCCAAGTAGGTAGAAGAAGGTGACGAGAAACGTGTGTTTCACAAGTTTAATATTTAATATGCTTGTCTTCCTAACTTTGAAAGGTGATTACTTCTAAGAGAAGGGAAAGAGCCTGCCCTCTCATTGCTATTTAAACACATCGGAATATTAGTTTTTGTGAAATCATTTTTGAAACGTGATGAAAATAAACACCTCGAATCGAAATGCAAATTTCAAAATAGATTATAAATATATTCAGTTCCAACACAGGTTTTTCAGACATTATTTGGTTTTATCTTTACTCATGCAAGTATGGTTTTCATATCGAGAGATTGGTTGAACCCTTCTTGTTATCTACCAGGTGGTAGGGAATGATCCCAACATTTATCAGACGTTAAATACCGTTGGATATCCCGAATAATTCCTAATTGAATACTCACCAGTTTGATCAATGTTCAGGAGATACCACTTGGTGAGGTTGACATTTTCTTCAATTTCGTACTCCCCCCTCAGCCAGAATTTTGGTTTGGTGTCCACAAAGTTCGGCGCATGGTACGCTGTAAACGATAATGGTATCCACCAAGAAGATTTTTCGTCTTTGTCGTTCAAGTAAAATCGTTTCTGTAACGAAGAAGATATTATTATCAGATATATTTAAGTTCAAATAATAACTAGTTCAAAGTCCGAGAAATCAATATGGTATGGTAAGATAGTATATGAAACTGAATTTTTGACTCCTAACGATCTGGGAAGATAGCTTTCGGAAAACATCTGCAAAATGATTACTGCCCAAAAAAATCAATTTTATTACCAAATCAAAATATAATGAAATTCGTGCCCGGCCAGGAAAACCTAGTAATAGTAAGCTATAAGCAGTAATGTCCGAGTAAAAATGTTTCACGACAAACTTCTCCATTGTCAAAAATGTCTCCGGTAATCCTTTTGTACATTTTTATTCAAGGTGGTCTGCAATTGTGAATAAAAGTACCTTTATTACCAACCGGCATTGCAATTGCTAGAATATACGAAATGTATGATTCTCCATATATGCTTCTTGTGCCGGTGACAATCCTTCTTTTAAAATCATCTTCACAAACAGGTGGTATTTGAGATGATTGGTCGTGTTCGAATCGGATTTGCAAAAGACTGTACCGTGTTCTATCAAGTCCGTTGGTTTACTTAAATTTTCAAACGAACATAGAATTGGTATTGATTTTTTTTCATGACCAAATCTGTTCCTCAAGCTAGCATAAATTACATTGATATTAAAAAAAAGCAACTGAGGAAAACTTTTCAGATAAAGACATTCACATGTTTTGATAGTGAGAAAATCAAAGAAAACTTGAAATTTTTGAACTATAGAACTATAGACAAATTCAGTTACCCATATGATATTTACAATGAAATAGTGGGAGTATTCGAGAATTGTTCCAGTGTAAAAACAATAAAAATGAGAAGAGATTCCAAACCATGGTTCAATGAAAGAATTTCCAAACTATTAAAACTCCGTGACAAATTTTACCACAAAAAGAAATGCAATCCTGATATTCCATCGTTCATCGACCAATACAACCACTATAACAAACTAGTAAAGAAATGTGTTCGCCAATGTAAAGAAAACTATTACAAAAAAAATTTCGTTGGTACCTCCCCATTTCGATAACAGGAAGAAAAATCGACAATCTTCAAGAAATTTGTGAACAAATCGATGACTATTTTGTTAATGTTGGTCCTAAATTAGCAGCCGGCTTTCCCACCAAAAATGATTACCCAATGAAGTCTAAATTGAACTCCATGTATTTAAGGCCAACCGACTTTGAAGAAATTATGGAAATCATCAACCTTCTGAATAACAGAAAAGCTACAGGATATGACAACATTAGCATTGAAATTGTCAAAGTAGTTAAATAGTTAAATCAGATCTCGCGCTTTTGATGAGTAAATTAACAACAGGAATATTACCCGAAAAATAAAAAATTGCGAAGGTTAAACCACTTAACAAATCTGGGAAAAAAGATATTATGATAAATTATAGGCCAATTTCGATTTTGCCTGTTTTTTAAAATTATTGAGAAAGTGGTACATTGCAGATTGCTCGACTATCTTGAGAAATCAGAATTGCTTTATAGTGGGCAGTATGGATTTCGCAGGTCTAGTGATACTGAATCAGCTGTAATTGATGTTATTACCCAATTTCAACTATCACTAGACCTTCGAAAAGCATTTGATACTGTAGGTCACAAAATTTTATTCAATATACTTCATCAAATATAGGAATAAGAGGAACCACTTACAGTTGGTTTCGAAGTTATCCTTATAATAGAAAACAGTTTGTTTGGATTGGAGCCAAAAAAAGTTCACTAGAAACAGTTGTATGCGGTGTTCCTCAGGGATCTGTCCTAGGTCCATTGCTTTTTCCCATATATATAAATTTCCTGTCTAATTTGAAGTTGAATGGTGAAATCAAAATGTTTGCTGATGATACTACAATAGTATACACCGGGAACAATTTTCTAGAAATCAAAACTTTTATGCTCAATGACCTCCATGAAATATCATCATGGCTGATGAATCATAAGCTTACACTGAAATTTGAAAAATCCTCGTATATGTTTATCTCAAGAAAATCCACCTCCATCCATTCGAAAGATCCTATCAGATTCCATAATGAAAATATTATGTATTCTCTTGTAGTAAAATTTTTAGGAATTTTAATTGATGAACATTCAGTTTGGAACAAACATAGTTAGTTATTAAGAAAACAAATTTCTCCAATTATTGGTATAATGTTTAAAATTCGAAATATATTACCTTTATTATGTCTGAAATCAATTTATTATTCTTTAGTATATTCCAAAATTCAATACTTGATTTCGATTTGGGGAGCAGCTCCAAAAACCGTAATGAAACCATTGAAAACATTACAGAATAAAATTATAAAGTGTATATACAAAAAGAACCTACAGCTACTTTATACAAACAAAGAAAACTTTTAGACATTCCTTCATTATACACGTTTGAAATTTGCACATTTATTCACCTGGTCAAAAATTAATTCAAGCATCCAAATTTGATGTTCGAAATGAATAGTGATCAACACAATCACTGAACAAGGTTTTCAAAAAATTTGGCATTGATGAGAATTAAAACAGATATAGGACAGCAATCTGTTTACCAAAACGGAATAAAACTATACAATGGTCTACCGAATTCATTGAAGAAATATGGAAAATTTCTTTTCAAAAATAATTTTAAAAAACATTTGATATCATAATTTTTTTTCTTTTTATTGCCATATAAAGATCTGATTCAATTACTCATTTTTTGTATTCTATTCTACTTCTATTGTATGACATCAGTTTAATTTTTCCAATAAGCATGTATATGTTTCTTGGGAAATAAATCGTTAATAATTAATGAACCTTGTGATTTTATAGGAATGTACAGAACTTCGAAAACGATTCAATGTAACAGAAAACTAATCATGGAATCACAAATTTTATTGTTAGGCGAACTTTGTGCCAACGTACAAAACTCAGTTTTACATACTCTCACCATACCGATCCATAAACGGAGTACCCTTTTGCCAGAATTTTTTGTATATGTATATACGGCTGGACTCTACCTGGAAAATATGCAGTTTATTTTTTTCGTAGTCGGCGATTGCATGAACAACTGGAAAACCTGCCCTTTCGGTCCATGTGTCCATGATTTGTGTCACGGTTTCGTTTGGTAAAAGCGCGTTGGCTTTGTGAGCCTCTTCGGTGAGTGCTGCGAATAAATCTTGTCTATCGGCGTTACCGTTCAGGTGTTTCTTGAGGAAGTTGATGAGCCCCCTTTTGAAAACATTTTCGCCCAAAAAATGGTTCATCATTCGTATGATAGCAGCTCCTACAAATATACATTTTAGAAAATGTCTATAGAGGATTAATGACAAATACGACTTATTAGTACCTTTCAAGAATAGAATTTAATTGAAATTTATTCTTTTTTGAAATTTCAAATGTCATACAAATACAGCATTATTCAAAAAATATGCCTTGTTTTCGAATAGAATATTATAAGGAAAAGCAGTAATTTCTCCAGATTAGTTTTTCTTCAAACGTGGTGAATACAAATTTCTGGGAAATAGTGATCTCAATTTGAAAGCTCTCACTTTCACTGACGGGGCAGGATAAGTACTTTGAGTTCCAGCAACAATGAAGTTAGAACGTATAACATGGCAATAATATCAATGAGATAGGGGAAGATCGTCAACTTCAATTTCATACATTTTTGACCTTACAAGAAAAAAATTTTGCTTGCTGTTCATTTCCTGATATTCTCGAAATCAGTAGATATCACCACAAAACACCTTATATTCAGGTGTACTTACCCTTGGCATACGAAATCTCATCGAAGGTCTGTCGGATCTGTTGGCTGTTTGTTACCTCAAACGAAATTGGTCTTGATGATTCCAAAGAGTCGATAGCCATAGCTCTTGCAGTCTCAGATGGAAGAAATTCGTCTTGTATTTTCCATGACGGCTCTGCCTGCAAAACATGAATTGAAATCATTTTGGTTGTAACTGATCCACAAGAAATAAAATCATGTTGCTGGGATCACTTACAAGTGATTGAATAAAAATGAGGATCATTGAGATCATGATGGGAGTGCTACGATTTTTCGGAGTCGATAAATATAAAACGTCCGTTGATATCCTTTCAATAACATTCGGAAAGGCTACACAACTATTAGATCAAGGGCCAGTTGAAGAAACTCCAGTTAACTGTGATTCCAGTAAACCGGGATCAGTTGTCAAGCAATAAACAATTCGATTGTTTAATGCGTAGCAACTGAACCGAGCTTACTCAAACCACACTTCATTGGAATTCCTGCAACTGGCCCTATGAAAAATCGAGTTCATATCTAGAAAAAGTGTAGCACTAAAACAGTTAGCCAATTCATCTGACCCCCCAGGAGACTAGACAGGGGTCTACATTGGCGTGACCAGAAAATGGGGGTTCACAATTCGCAAGTTTGGGTTCAAGAAAATTTATCTGGTTTCGATAGTGATGAACTGATGTTGGCTTGACTTCACCTATCAATGTGGGCAGATCATATTTAGAGAAGCCCAGCGATTGTTACAGCTTATCCAATCCATATTGGCAAAGAACTAATGACGTATATGCTCAGCAATCTCTGTGAAGTATAGTAGAATGAAAAAACACCTGTTATATGTGTTCACTATGTTGAAATTTATTCCTAGTCCTGAGTGTGTGCCAGAATGGATTGGATAAGCTGTACATGTGAAAACTTGCATACTCTCTATTCAGTACAACGTGTCGAGACTTGCAAAGCGCCGTCGCTGCCGTCCGCAACGCTTGTTCAGACGTGCAAAAGGGACAAATACAACTCGTGTGTGTGCTTGCAATCTTCCATGAATTTTTCTGACCCTTTACCAATATCAATACGAATGCCAAGGACCAACGTTACTCATTTGTGCCCGAAATTTTGAGAAGAAAAGTAAGGTGAATCGATGTTAGTGTTTGCCAATGCCGGAAAAAGTGACCAACTACTTTTTTGACATCCACTCACAGCACGATCAATAAATTAAATGAATTAACCAATCAATTCCCACTTTTATTTTTCGAAAACTGTTAATTCGTGGTTGGAACGCAGCCGTAACGCGAATTTCAATATTTAGATCAAATCTATACATTTTTTGGGAATATGGTAGAAATATTGCTGCAGGGGGTCCACTGGAGCCCACAGAATTTTTCGAGTGGTCTATGTGAAAAAAAGTTTGGGAACCTCAGGTCTAGCTTTATCTCTTTGATCAGACTCCATGGCCTTGACACTAACTCCTTCATAATAATATTCTTTATTATTAACACAGATCATCGATGGTTTCTCAAAATCATTGACGAAATCAATGCCATTTTTGTTTTTCTGCGCAAAGTTCTCACTCCTTCAAAGGTTACATCGAATATAGTACAGAATCACAAGGTTTTCATGATATATTGAGAATTGAAATTACTAAGTTTTCAACTTTTAATTGTTTGTTTTCGAAATAAGGACATATATTCTTACATGATTGACCCCGAAATACTCCATATAAGTGGCGAAACCTTCTTTCAACCATAAGTCGTTCCACCATTTCGGAGTTACCAGGTTTCCAAACCACTGGTGGGCGATTTCGTGAGATAAAACAGTGGCTATCGTTCGTTTGTCATTATTGGTCGATACATCTGGGTCGAAGAGTAAACTGCTCTCTCTGAAAATGAAAAAAAAAAAAAAACAATGATTGAAAAAATTAGGGTGTTGACCTGCGAATCCGTTATCATCTCGGATGCTCAATTTGAGGGGAAAACTTTTCGCTATCAAGAATATCCGAATAGTGAAATGGGAATTATTGGAAATATGGAGACTAAGAGAGGGGGATATTTTATTTTTGTGCAAACCTACTAACCTACTTCGACTTCCAGATAACTTTGATGTGATTGCACTACAATGGCATTTTGAGGATTTATGCAAATTTCATCATTTTTAAAAGATATAGTAATATATTCTGGAAAGAGAGGATGGCATTCCTCAAGGGCAGCTTGGTTTTAGTGGACCCGACAACCATGAAACGTGACAGAGTCATTTCCCAATACGACAGAAAGAAAATTTCGAGTGGAAAATCTCCATCCCATTGGGAAAAGGAACCAACAAATTTACAGAAAATTCCCCACTCAAACTATAAATCGTGAGATTCAAGAACTTGAAAGTGATACAGAATAATATTCGAAAAGATAAAAAGGATATGATAGTGCATATCAATTGCACAAAGTTTGATACGATATGAAAAAGTTGAAATTGGTGGTCGTAGTGAATGATATATCGTCTTCCACTTCATCAATTCGGAAGACCAATTGTAGCGAGTCTTCTAGCTGTTAATGGGATATACACGATTCGAAAATATACTTGCGATTTCGACTGAAACTAAAACTCACCTGAATGTTATCAATCCCCAATTCTCCATTGCACTAAATCCGAATTCTGGAACGGCGACAATGTCGATTTTCGGAAGAGGGAATTTGATGTCGAAGTAGTTTTCGAAGTAGTGGAGTATTTTGGGTGCCAATTCGGCAGCGTATGCCGTTTGAGGTACCAAACTATCCCTGGACCACACTTTTATAAGGGTGTCGTTCGTTGGGCCGTGCTTCAAATCGGATAACATGAATGCTACCAAGTAGGTTGATATTTTTGGCGTTTCGGGGTAGTGATCCCAATACCAGTTCTCTTGATTTTCTCTGAAATGAAAAAAGGAGTTAGGAGTGACTGGGTGTCGTTGTTTCATTATTCTTCAGTCATAAAGTATTGGGTAGAGAATATATCAAGAAATGGACACATGAATAATCAAGTATGAGGTACACGGAAAATGCAGTCCTGTGGTGAATGCATACAATTCTCAACGTCTGAACTGAATATTTTCGAGAAATAAACGATTACATATCTAAACCGTTGGTGTAGAAGTTTAAACTTTTTGTAGACATCAATTACCCTAACACCAAACTGATATAATTTGCACTCTACGCGCGTTTCGCTAACAAAGTTAGCATCTTCAGGAGACAAAAATTGATCCTGAAAATGCCAACCTTGTTAGCAAACCGGGCGTCGAGTGCGAATAATATCAGTTTGGTGTAAGGGTAATTGATCTTTTTGAACAAGTGCATTCTATTTGTTTCTGGTTTGTTCGTTCCAAATCATTGCGGGAAAAAAATTTCATAATGTAATTGACATTGATCAATGTTTCAAGATAATACCAAACTTGAGTTACAGAGATTGTTTCCTGACTCCTAGTCACAACAGATATCTCAAAAGCTGAAACAAAAAATGAACTTTTTCGAAAAAATTTCAATTTTATACATTGAAAACATACCTCTTACGCTCGCTAGTTCTTTCAACTCAATGATTTTTTTTACAGGGGCGGTTTTCGGCATGCTGAATTTCCATGTAGAATTTCGTCCTTATCTAATTCGAGAGTTACAATTTTTATGAGCAAAATTTGAACACGAAAATTGACCTCACTTTTGGCATACTACACCATTTAATTCTTTTCGAGTATGCATCTTCCATGCACCAGGAGAAAAGTGAAGAATTTGGCTTCTTGAAACGATCATTTTCTACCATCAAACTAACAATATTTATTATAAATATAACTATTGAACTCACACTTTGCTTGAATTTGATATTGGCATATTAGAAAGAGTATTCATATCCATAGGCCTTGCCAAGCTGATGGTGAATTTTGCTTTGAATGAAGGTTCGTCAAAGCAGGGAAAGGCTTTTCTTGCATCTGTTGGAGAGAATTGGGTGCTCGCCATCCACCTGAAAAATCAAAATATCCACTCAATCAGTCGAGAAATGAAAAAAATCAAATTAAAAACGAGAAGCGGATGTCCTAAAGAAAACCCCTCTAACATAGTTTTAGAAGAGCGTAGCTCTTACATAAAGAAGATGGTATTCATTTCATATTAATTGAAACATATTATATATATATAACACCTAATTTCACATTTGCTGCTTTTGTGTGTTGAGTTTCAAAGATCTTCTGAAATTGTTCTGAAACTGTTCATTTTATTTACATTCAGATATTTTATCAAACTTCATCATGCCAGAATATATGATCCTCCTATCCTTACTTCCACAATTTATCAACAAAAATATTTAAAACAATAGATAATATTAACAGTAGAGCAGGTAATTTTACATTTGCTGCTTTTGTATGTTGAGTTTCAAATATATTCTGTTAGAGATCTTCTCAATTTATGAAACATATAAAACAAACTTCGAATATTTTCAGATATTTCTGTTCATTTTGCAAGTCTCTTGATTGCACTGCACAAAATTTTTAACAAAATCCTCACCTTTCGTGGCCTGAAGCATTGTTATATCGACTCCGATAGAATCCTTGCAAATGCCCATTCAATTCTCCTTTGAACGACAAACTCAACTCATAAGCTTGGCCCTTCTTGAGATCTTCCTTCATTTTTATTCTATATTTATCACCTTCGATGTAACCCTGCTCTTGTATCTCCAAAAGACTAGAATTCGACTGGCTAGAATTAACACTAAGGGAATGCTCTGCAATCAAGATGTTGCGGACATGAAAAATAATTTGATTGGTAGCTTCCAATATGTTTAGGCTGATTGCAAGGGAACCCGACGTAGTGGCTTTCTCGAGATCTGGAAGTATTCTTATCCTGAAAAAAACAAATTGGATTAGTGAGATCTTTCTCGAATGGAAAATATGGATTTTTGTTTAGGAATATAAAATGCTTTTTATATAAAATGAGTGGAGGACATTCCATCATTATCAAAATAGAACTATCTTTGATAATATCGACGCAAAACTTTATTTCGCCTACATAAGTTTTGCAATTTTAAAAATATGAATAAACCATAATCAAAATATGGATTTCTGTTTGGGAATATACAATGTTTCCCATTTGAAATTAGAGGAAGCCATTCCATCATTATCAAAATAAAACTATGTTTGATAATATCGACGCAAAACTTTATTTCGCCTACATAAGTATTGCAATTTTAAAAATATGAATAAACCATCATCAGAATAATTATTTCTATGGCGGCTATCAAAAAATGAAACTGAGTAAAGAAGCATCACGGATTTTTTGTGTTCACAACTATAAGTACAATTTCATGAAACGAAAAATACTCATACACTGTATGCTGTTTGCCTTGAAGCTATTCTTTGTGCATCTAATATGGTTGAAATTTTGATTGTACAATGAATCGAAAAAATCTTATTTGTTGCACATTTAACGGACCACACTGTATAGTATATTATAACATTATGAGGTAATGAAAAGTTGAACACAGTGAGTTAGGAGATTGACACCGATTCGTTGAAGAGAAAAAATTGTTTCATACAAATACCTTTTCATTTTTCCAAAAGTATTGAAGTGACTGATCAAGTCTTCCAGAAAGTTGGCATGAACTTTGAATTATGAGTATATTTTGATGTACGTATAACCTTTAAACTTTGAACAGTATTGATAACCAGTAGCGTTTATTTTTTATGTGAATGATTCATCTGTAGTTGAATGGTAATGAACAGCTTCCATGGTCAATCATATCTTTCAAAACATACTTTAAAACTGAATGAATCAAAGTAAAACGATAAAGCTGTGTCATTACTACAATAAGGAAATTGAAATCATGAAAATAATAGAATGAAATATGTGGGAAAATAGAAAGAAAAGTTGAGAAGAGGGCTCTATTATATCATTACGACATATTCAGTTTTTCCAGAAGGATTCAAAAGACAATTGGATCTCGATCGACTAAAACTGGACAGGAAACATGATCAACCAGGTTCAAACATATATTTGTAGTTATTCTTAGCTCAAGAATATGAAATCACATATTTTGTCGGCCCGAGAGAAGATGCATCTTTATGGAGGGAAGGATGTACAATGGCAAATAATAATTCAGGAAAGTTTTCTGTAGATAAGTTGCAGGATATGAATCCAGAGAAAAAGCATAGTGCTATGCATAATGTCATAATAGACAGAAGAGGATCACAGAAACTTGTCTTCTGTGACACCTAAATGAGTGATGAGGATTAGGATTTCATATCACATCGTGGAAAGAGAAGTCTGAATATCAAATCTCTCAGTTGAACACTGTGGATACGGCAATCTACCCCAAATATGTGACGCCCGTGTTGGTTAATCGAATTCCTTATGCGATTCGCTTCTGGATTTCATCTCCCAAAAAAAGAAGCCCAATTTTTATCATGGAAATGTTCCTGTATCCGTCTTGTTGGTGATTCTTCGCTCACAGACTCGCTCACTTCATAGAAGCATCGTAGAAGGGTCGGAGACTTGTCTCTCTTCTATATATATTTTCACGATCGGTGCTCTTCTGAATTGTTATCAATCGTTCCACCCTTGGCAATATATACCCGGATGACTCGATGAGTACAGAATTCCCACCCCTTCGTTGTGAATTTGGAGACCTGTCGAACCTCTCTTTCTTCAATAGAACAGCTGAGCTTCGGAACTCCTTGCCGAGAGAGGTTTTTCCTGAGGCGTACAAACTTCAAAAATTCAAAGTGATTGGTAATTCGTATCTCCTGATTCACGCGGTGTTCTTTGAACATTACAGGGCTTCCCCGCTCGTGTGAAACTGCATATAAAAATTTTTTTTGCATAACGTACACTCAAATTTCATGCCAGATCGGAAATGCATTGTATGAATCACAAACAGAGGAAAAATCTATATCGAAAAATAAGTGTTTTGAAATTCTTTCGAGATTTAGCACTGTATGCTATGATTTCTTATCTGTTGGAATAAAGTCTGGTATACTACAGATCCGTTCAAATAATTTCAAATCATTTCCATTTTTTTATTTTTAAATATTATACATAATACATTGTTTCTTTTTGCAACATGAGTGTGGTTTATCAAAATTATATTCACCATGAATTTGATGAACTGGCTACACCTAACATTTTAGAAAACTCCAAGGATCGGTTGTAATCAGGTAAAGTTCAAGTCTGCAATGCAATCCTTTCAGTTGACATATTCACGAAATAAATTGCGAAAAGTGGACTATATTTATGTATTTAGAGAACGACTCAGACGCAGAACACCCAGCTTATTTATTGCCCTTTGGAGACTGTTGACAACGATCTTGACCTTTACAGCACCACACCTGAGTTGACCTAATTCACGATTTAAATTTAAATTGGTGATATAGTGCAATGGTAATGGAATGATTGTAGACTGGGTGTCGAACGAAATTGGATCCTGGCATGCAAAACAGCAAATTTGAAAGCCCCATAAAATCCCTGATTTGGCTATTAATCTATCTCTGGTAGTGATTGACTTTTAACACTATTAATGTCAAAGGAGGCAATGGTTGACCTATATATTCATTCATGGGCTCGATCTTGATCTTATGGCAATTAATAACCTTGATGAGTGAATTCGCATCGGAAGAAAAGATATTTGATAGCTATTAGTCATTTCGTACTACTTTCTAGACATATATGGTAGATGTTGAAATTCATTGAGAAAATTCATATTTGTATTAGGTGTGACGTGATTTTTGGCACTGTAATTATATTACATCTCATTCATGAATTTTGCATTACCCTGTATGTCCCGGTATCCGAGTATAATTTCTTTGAGCGCGTACAAAAACTCAGCACGACCCGGCCGATGTTTTTCATCGAGAGTTGAGAGAAGTCAGGTGGAAATCGAGCGATATGAAACACTGAGGTGAAATGAGGAATAACTAAAATCATCGTTTTACGGATTCTTTCTCATTTTCACTGGTAGAAACAATTCTTCTGGTATTTTGATTACATGAATTGTCTCGAATACAATGTCATTTTGGATTTGATAGTGATTATCGTTAGTTTAGACAAAACGTCTCTGGAGCTTGGGTTATCTGCTTTGGAGGTAAGGTTTTGTGATAATTGAATCGCCATTTTTTTGTCCTATGCTCGAACAAACCGAAAACTATCCTTTTTCTCTGATTTCAGACGTTTTTGCTCACGGCCTTAAATCGTTACGAGTACCCGATTGTTTATCTTTACCATAATAGATTGATTGATATGTGGCTGTTTGAGAAATAGATGGAATATCTGCCGGAATTTTGAATTGAACTCGGAAGGATACATACCTTCTTTTGGATCTGGATAAGTACCACCTAGTGGCTTTGTTTTACCTTTCCTTTTGTAAACTTTCTACGAGAGATTGAAGTGAACGAAACGAAGAGTCATATCGTGATAACATTGTATCTATTTATCTTTGGTGAATTAGTATCTTTTTGCCAACAAGGTTACCGAGGACACGGACTACTCCGCTCTTTTTTTTATTAATACCTTTATTAGTAGTTATTATCAAGTTGTTTATGTAATAGAAACCTCTCGAGAGTTAGGCAGGCCAATTTTATTGAAATTTATTATATCCCTTTTCGTGAAATATCTGTTTTTTTTTATATCAAAGATGCTTTTATATAGGTAAATTTGCGAGTCTCTCATTTAGTGATTTGCTGAGACTTAAGTGAACTCATTACCAGGGTGTGTGATTTTTCAAAATCACTTGGCGCCCCAGTATTTTAATATCTTCATCCCACCCCCGACTCCACTGAGTTATTAGTCGGTGCACACCCTTATTTTCTCGTTACCTTAAAATTTACGTAACAGCTTTGACGCCCAACAAGTGGGGCTAGATTTTTGTTGCCATTGTTATTCTAGGGATATTTATTTATTGAAAGTAAAAAACATTTTGAGATAGTAACTGTGTCATGATATTTAACTTTTTTAAATGTTATTTGTAAGTGGTTGTTAACTATACATTTTATATTTGTTTAAAAGCTTTTTATTGTATTTTAGTAAGTTATAATATTGTTACAAGAGTGTCTTCGTAATTCAATCTCTCGTCTAGGTATTTTTCGTTGTTAGTCTATCTACGATTCAGTTCGCATTTTTTGTTGGAAACTTTTTTTATTGTGTTTTGTTTAACATGGATGTCGACCGATTAGCTCGGGACGAAATTGAATATGAACTAACTGTTCGGGATATAAAAGTAAATTTTCATGCCTTATCGCTTACGACCTTGAGGAAAAAGTTGAAAGATGAGACAAGGGTAGAGAAATTAGGCGAACCAGTGACTTCTAAAACCTTCAAAGCAGACGTAACTCAAGAAATCAGTACTTGTAATCAAAAAATCATAGAATTAGATAATTTACTCACATCTAGGAAAATTTCCCTAAATAGCAATGAACATAAATTGGTTGATGCCAAACTACAACACATATATAGCAGGTTAGCTAGGTTAGCAATAGAGGATGATGACGATGATAAGGACTCTTTGCAAACTTCATTGTCCAATCTTTATGATCAGTTGGGAGAAATTGAAAAGAAGTTAGACATTCACGTCACGGGACTTGATCTTTCAAATGAAACCAAAATCGAACCATTAATAATTGTAGATACCTCTTCGGTCATACCTTCTAATGCTACCCCTTCTACCAATTCATGTTGTACAAAAAATAAAAATTTTGTGCCGGTTCATAAATGGGGAATATTTTTCTCGGGAGAAACTGATAAAATGAGTGTTATGGCTTTTCTTGAATTAGTCGAGGAGTATAGAATTGCTCGAGGGTGTTCGGAATCCGATATGATGAATTCTATTATAGATTTAGTAAAAGGTTCTGCTAAAGTTTGGTACGGGAAAGTTAAGTCTAAAATCAACTCGTGGGCTGATTTTAAACGCCTTCTGAAAGAAGAATATTTACCCTTCGGTTATGAGAAGCAACTCAGAAGAGAAATTGAATCGAGTATCATGGGAGCTAATGAAAGAGTAGGAGATTATTTTTCGCGAATGTCGAGTTATTTTCAGCGGTTGTCTGTTCCCCTCTCCGAATCCGATAAATTGGAAATTTTGCACAGTAATTTGAATTCATACTACATTCATGGGTTGGGTCTTTCGAAGCCAAATAGTGTGGACGATCTAGAGAAGTCATGTCGTCAGCTTGAGGAAAACAAATACTTAGCTTCTCTTCACAAACCTGCGAGTCATAGGGTTAATTTATTAGAACCTGATTTGGCAGGGCCTTTGAATTCTAATATATCTAATGGCGAATCATCTACAAATTCGAGACGTTCTTACAGTAGAACAAGCTCTAGGCAGGATATTGCTACGTTGACATGTTGGAACTGTCAAAATGTGGGTCATAGCTTTTCAACTTGCACTCAGCCGAAAAATAAAAAGTTCTGTTATCGATGCGGAAAGGCAGATGTCACGAAATATTCCTGTACGTGTCGGGAAAACGGTTCGCGAGGTCATCGGGCAACCGGACGACGTCCTCAGCATTAAAACCGGTTGATGAATCTTGGGGGGCGTGGTTGAATTTTGTTGCAACTTTTATGAAACGTCAAAAATTAGATGCATTTTTTTCCAACAAGAAAAATGATCCACGTCCATACCTAGAAGTAACCATTTTTGATTTAGATTTTAGGGGTCTTCTTGATTCAGGGGCTACTCAAACCATTGTGGGAAAGTCTGGGTGGAGTCGATTATTGAAATATAATTTATTTGTTGAAAGAAATAATAATTATTCTATAAGTGTTGCAAATGGTAATAAATGTAACGTGCTTGGGTCAACCTACCTACCAATAAATTTAGCAGGAATAGTTAAAGTATTTTAATATCTTCATCCCACCCCCGACTCCACTGAGTTATTAGTCGGTGCACACCCTTATTTTCTCATTACCTTAAAATTTACGTAACATAGGAAAGATAAATTCAATGATGAGCTAGCAAATTTACTTTCGTATTCGTACAATGTTTAGTTGCACTGTATATAATTACACATAGTGTCTGAAGCATTAAATTTTAATATCAAACTTTGAGGTGAGATTAGCGAGAACTGTTCAAAACAAAAAAATTACATCATGTGGGTATATGGTGAGTTGTTCAAAATTTATAGTAAAATAAATGTCAAAAAGTGAATCTTTTTAACAGTTTCAACAAATATTAGACCAAGAAATTGTTTTTACCAACAATTGATGAATATTATCATTCTCATCGTATTATAAAAATCAAAATACTGTTACGAAATCTCTTAGCGCCGGCCCTGTCGCTCGTAAACGCAGAATAATATGAGGAGTCGACGAGAAAACGTCATTTTTCCAGGAACTCTTGATTAGCGTGGAGAATTCGATACACATCATCGAGACCTCTCTCGAATATTCTCCATCGGCGTACGCAAGTATAAAAGGAGACACTTCATCGCGGAGCGGACAGTTATTCAGAGATAGTAATCTAGCTTAGTGGAGAGGCGGAGAGTTTAACAGAGTTTTTATCGGAGAGAGCTTTGGTATTGCTGAGTGCAGAAGTAGAAGTAGAGAATTTCTATTTCAGAGAGTTTCAGTACAGAGCGTTGGAAAGTTAGCGGAGCAATTCAAGTGAATGTATTGTATTGTGTTGTGATAAAGGGTTGTAATAAAAGTAGTGAAGTGTTGTTTGTAGTTTTATTCAACGATCAGTGACGTATCTTAACAATACTCTGCTATTGTTGAGTGTGGGTCCAAATTCAATGAATATATCAATTATTTAGTGGCAATATTTATTATTTTGACCAATGAACATTTTTTCAAAATTGTTATGAGTAGATGCCAAGATATCCTACGTGCCCCAACTGATTACTTGAAATTTGCATCTAGGAATAAAAATATTCTCTAACATTCAACATCTGCAGTCTTCTATTAATGTTGTAGGCTACAAATCGTTTCTGGAATTATACTCTCCGAGGGCGTCGTTTCTTGAGGGCGGGCGCCCCCCCCCTGGATTTTAGATTTTTCAGTCCATACACCACGTAAGACACGATATCGACTTGATTTTGCAATTTTTTATAAACCACACACACGCAAGTATTGTTCAAAAGGATTTTCATTTCAATAAAATGCATTACTTTGATTTGAAAAATCTCTACCGTTAAGCCTTTTTCATTCCTCAATGGAGATTCTTTATTTTCCTTCGAGACTCAGGTACTTCTTTTCCTCATTTTTGTAGGCTTTGACTGCATTTTGAAAAATTTCACAGTTAGGTAACATTTCGCTTTTATCATTCTACTTAAATTCTCAGTCATTTTCATTGATATGATTTGAGATTTTCTGTCGAAGTTTCCTATAACATACATCGCTTTTTAACAATGTCACCCTCCCTTTTATTTATTGAACGGGTTAACTCAAAATCTAAACTTCTGATAATGGAATTGATGCATTAATACTATATTTTGGAACAGAATTTGACAGATGAAAATTTCAAGACGGCGACAAAATTTAATGGAAAGAGGGTTTTGTGATACATCATTTTGAAGCTTCTGACGAACTTTACAACCCTAGAATATGAAGTCAATATCTTGGATAGTAGTTTCCAGCATGTTCAAATACAGTTCCCCTGTTCAATTTTATTTGATTGACTACTCTAGAGATAATTTACGTGGTATCTATCTATTGTAAAATTGAAAAATAAAAGAGAACGTTTGAACTCAACAATAATGTTCGTTGTCGTTCATTTTTTTCTTTTTGTTTGAACAAAAAAGAACCTATCAAACCTTAACGGGTTGTTGGGATTGCCATATGGCAGAGAAAAACGAATATTCCTAGAAATATCGATATGAATGAGTTTGTATTCAGGGAATTATGAAATGTTCCGCCATTTTGTAGTAGGAGAAGATATTGAGTTCATATTCTAGGGTTGTGAAGTATTCGCCGGAAGATTCAAAATTATGTATCACAAGACCCCTTTTTCCATTCAATTTTTTATTCCAGATGGCACCCAGTCGCCATCTTGAAATTTTCATCTGTCAATTTTACTCCAAAACATAATATTTTTGCATCCATTTCATGATTCCAAGTTTCAATTTTTTGGGATGACCCTTTCAAAAAATAAAAGAGGGAACATTAAAGAAAGGCACTGTATAATAGAGGAGGTTATAATAAGTTGTAGCCATTGCAAAAATGCTGTTGATAGTAGGCAAATGGAAAAATAAATGGGAGCTTATACTATTGAGGATGACAAATAAAATATTCAATTTGTCTTATCGTGGCAGAATAGTAAATATTCTGGTAAAATGCATGGTCAACCCCTGAAATGAAAGTCAATTGGATCCCTGTATAAAACCATATTCCGGATTTTCAGTTTCAATCAAATTGAACTGAGAGCAGGCAAAAACCTGCACATGTGTAAAACATTTCTCAACAAATGTAATTACCTCTATCTTCACTCAACAACTGAAAAATTGAAGCAATATGTCATAATTAGTGCGTCTTCATTAAAAACAATTTCTTTTTCATGCTCCCATTCACAATTTCCTGATGCACACATTCGAAAAATAGAGAGAGGAGAAATAATTTCGCATCGGCATGTGGGAAGCACAAAAACGTTTATTTATAAACGTTATGAAATGATCGGTAAAAGTAACTTTACGAATTTCATAGCATTTCACGGCGATTTATTACAGGGCCACTTGAACCGTTTCCAAGAGAATGCGTTGATGTGATCACATGTTGCATTACTGCATCTATATTTTCAGGGTGATAATAATAAGATTCATCTCCTGATCGAGGCGCCAAATAATATATCGTAAATGAGAATCAGGATTTCGAATGCAGAGCTCCCTATCGCACCTGATTGATCTAGCAGATCACTCTCATTCAGGACAGAGAGAAAAATCACCGAGTTTACATTTTTTTGCGTATCGCAAAAGCAAACCACACTTCATCAATTTAATTCACAATGCTTGCAAAATGTAGTTTGAAGGAATAGTATACAATTCATGATGAGTAATGATGAGTAAAACGAACAATTGAACTGATAAAGTTGATATCATTTGAAAACAACTCGATTCTAGTCTATTTCATATAATTCCTGCATCTGAATACGGTGAGGGTGAAATTTATATTTTTTTATTACCCTAGAAATGCGCCGTCTGCTTATCCCTGCATCTCTCTCGATCTTACGTTGACTCGTATGAGGGTTTTCTATGATCGATCCAATAATAAGAAATTCATTTTCCTCATTTCCAATGATAGGTTTTGGTCTGTTTGCCTTTTCATAAGCTACACTTCCAGTTCTACGAAATTCATGTAGCAATCGTTTGAAAAACCAACCTGTTTGGATGATTCCGGTTTGGATATTTTTGAGCATACACCCACGATGCCAAAAGGCAATTCTCTAAAGACAAGTTGAATTAATGTAGTTTCAAGGTTATCCTAATTCAGAGAATGCATTGAAATAAGAACTACCATTTGAAAAAGCCAATATCTCAAAAACTCTAGGGAACCCCAATATGGAATGAAAGATAATTGAATTTTATATTGTTCAAACCAAAAAAATACAGGGAGTTCTATTTGAACAACAAAGTTATCTTTGTCCGAAATTATAAAAAAGTGATATTTTTAACATTCTGTATAATATTGAGAAATGTTTTATCGAAATCAATAGCCCAAAACCTCTTTTACGCTCTGTCAGAATTCCGAGGGATGATTTCTATACATTTCGATGTTATTTAGGTTCCAATTGTACCTAGCATTTCAATAAAACAATCAATAACTCATATTATTTCTTCCTGAGCTATTCAAAAGTGTAACTAAATACAGGGTGTTTCATTTCAAAAAACACAACTTTGATGTCACACCTTTTTTAGCCACCCTGTAGACTCAAAAATTAGTTCCTTTCGCAGCCTCAATCAATATGCATATAATGATATGGAGAAATCCCCGAAAAAATTAATGGTTTGGTTTACAGGGACCGTGTCATATGGGGTGTCCCACCCTGTATATATAGAATAATGACTATTTTCATCAAAATTCAAAAATCTAACCTATGTATCTTGGTGTTAGGTATATAGATTACGTTACAATAACAGAAATTTTAGAAGCGTCTGTTCTTTGCACATCGGTCTAGAGCTTTTGTTCTTTTTCAGTACAAAGATAGGTGAGTGATAAAAGCTTAAGATTGAGCTGACTTGAAGACTGGCGATCATTTGAAAGAGAACATATCCCATCAATCTTTCAGTAATCCGACAAATTTAATCTTTCTTCAGTAATCATAAAAATTCGAAGAATGAATCTACTTTCTCAGTAGAAAATATGGAATCTTTCCGTCGAATTTTCTTATCTGTATTTTTTATTCTTTTTTGAACTTGTTTCTGTACGATCCCTATTGTACCATTTTTTAATATTTCTTTTCAATATTAGAATTATTCAGGTTTTTTAATTAACCGTACCTGACCTTGTCAAACCTATATCTATTTTTGAACGCTAGAATAAATAAATTCTTCCTTCGCTCCTGTTTAAACTAGGGACGATTAATATGTTATGCCGCAATTCTTTCATTCAAGTTAAATAATTGTGAAGGTTGACCGTTTGTTTGTAGTTTACTTTTGTTCAGTCATCTATTTACTCAAAGATAACCTTCTTATGTTGATCTTTATGTAATCCCAATTAACTTTTGCTAACAATATTATTAGAAGGCGTGGAAAATTTGAAAATGGATCGGATGCAAAAAAAGACACACCAAGAAACTCTGATAATTGTTGGTTAGGCATCTATAAAAAATGTTCTAACTTGGCCTGATGTTATTCGCGATCACCATTGACACTAGAAATGTCAAATGGCCAGTCACTTGAAGTTCGATTCTGATTTTCATCTCTGAGTAAGAGGCCATGGGCCTGATTCTCAAATGTCTATTGCCTTCTGTCGCATGCGACAAAATATCCCCATCTCTTTTCAATGCAAGAATAATCAAAGCGACGCACTGATTTTGTCGCATGCGACATTGAATGTCGACGTTTGAGAATCAGGCCCCATAATGGGATTTCAAATACCTATATCATTCAGACACTGCATAAAAATAAACTGATTGCCGTTTATTGCAAGCTTCAGTTTTAGAAAGCAGAAAATATTTGCAAAAGTATTAGAGAGAGAGAGAGAGAGATATCGGAAGCATGGCCGTTTCGGTACGTATATAGCTGGTACCTCTGGTCTCTCTTCCCGCATAACTGAGCCTTGCTAACGCTTTACGTTTACAGAGCCCACGTAATGCGGTTTCTTCTTCCTCCTGACAAAACCTTCATTGAGTTTTTTGTCAGGCCCATAATGCCCTTTTAGGTTCTTGGACTCGAAAATTCCCCTCTGAGTAAAACCACTACTGCCCTTACAACCTCGTGGTTGTGGTTTAGTACGTCTTCCTTGAATCTGGGCCTCCCTTATTCCTATTAGCTTGTACCACCAAACTTATCGATTCAGCTTGCATCTACGAGTTAATGGATGGTCTTTATACATGCTTTCGTCAACCCACAGAAGAGAGGAATATGCTTCTTCACGGGCTAAAACACCGGCCTCCTCGTAGTTCTTGTAACATTCATAGTTTTCAGTGGCCTAATTTCTCGAGTTATACGCATTTATTTTCACCGACACAATACCAAATGGTATAGGTTTCAACTCGAGAATACAGCTCCAGGCAAGGCCAGTCTTATTGTGAGTTGAAACTTTTCCTAGAGATGAGTTACCCTTAACACCTAACTGATATTTATGCACTCGACGCGCGTTTCGCTAACAAGGTTAGCATAGGAAAAGTTGCAACTTCTACACCAAATCTTTCAATTTCATCGTTTACTTATTGTTATTGTTATTATTATTATTATTACAGCCCTCCACAATTTGCCACACCACATGGTATGAACTTAGCGCCTTCTTGGTTCTTTGAGCCGTCTGTGTTCCAAGTTTCTGACGCTTTTATTGGTGCCAATTGTGTTAGTCCCCTCCACTTGAAATGAAAATTTTGAAGTTTTCATCACAGTTTTACTGCGGACCTCTGGTGTCCACGGGCATTTCCATTATTGGCCGTGTATCTGGCTGTTTCCATCGGTATTGGCTTAATATGGGTATTAATTTGTAACTCTCAACATTTCCGACGATTTTTGTTAAAACTTGAGTTCAAATAAAAAAGTGAAGATTCTGATGATTAGTAGAACAAACAAACGATTTTGGATTTTTTACTCCCCGAGCTGGATCCTCAAATTGTGTCATTTGTGTTTTTTCTTCAATTTTTCGCCTATATGCTCACAAGGACAATTGACGCATTGTATATTGTTAATAGATAGTTTACATACTAAAAACACGAAGAATGAATCTATATTTCCGTTTTTCGAATGCTCTCAAAATTTTCCAGACACTCGCTACTTTCAAATTTGAGTATTTTCCTAGAAAACGTGAGGGGTTGGTCCCACTCCAATAACCTAAGTTTCTTCTGTGAACATTGCCGTTGGAAAAAATATACATTCGTCACTGAAACGAATATTGTGGAGATAGGTAGGATTCCTTGCAATGGTTTCCGTCATAATTTTGCAGAATTCTGTTCTTCGATCAGGGTCAACTTCAGTTAACTGGTGTACCATTTTGATTTCGTATAGATGATACTAATTCCTCTTCAAAAGTATCTACACAGTAGAAGGACACACCTCACAAACATTCGCTACGGAAGAAGTATACTGTTGAGGTTTTACTATCATCTCATCAATTATTTGAATTTTCTGTTTTTCCCGAATGGACGGATGACTTGGGGGCTTTTCTTTAATTGATATAATGAATATTTGCAGAAATTTTTCTTCAAAATGATTACTTACAACTCATGGGAAAATTGATATGAAAATATTATACTGGAGTCAAATCAAAAAGTTCAATTAATGATATGGGAAATGAAATGGGTCGTTGATTCTTGATGAACTATCGAGCCGTTATTACATCCTTTGGGCGTTGACACCAATATCAATGAAAGTAATTGTTTAATAATCTGAACAATTTATTTCGTTTAGATGCCGCATCCCGTGGCAGCCAGTCAGTGAACCGTAATTATGCATACCAGATTCATTGGGATTAATTTTGGGTCCTATGGAACAAATGAAGATCTAATCGTTGATGAAAGTCAAGTGTCACATGCTGACAGAAGTACAGTCGAAGTCACATTGTGAAAGTTGTTCATTAGGAATAGTATTATTGTTATTACTTCGAACTAGACAATATGACAGGTTGTCATTGACGATATTCATCTAAAGTTGAAAAATTATACATTCTTTTGATTCATTGGGTTTCGATAGGTCCGTTGTCAATGCATGTGCACAAAACCAATATGAATTGAATTGTCATATAAAATATATTTCTTGTTTTGCTCACGAGCGAGAGGACTATTGAAGTACAAAACTTTGTGTTTTACACTTTAAATAACAACGTTTCGGCGATTATTTCCAGCCTTCTTCAGTGCTACAATATTAAAAGAGGGTGGTATAACATATATGAAAGGATATATAATATACAACAAACAGCACAAAAACCTCAGTCCAGAAACACTGCAAATGTAAAGATTCTCATCAAGCCTACTGACCTCAAATGTAATTTGAGTATTGGTGTCTATGCATGTATTACTCGTAGTGGTGTTTACATCAAAATTCACCAAAATTGTCATTTTTTGGGAATATGTACCTTTCAATTAATTTGGACTTATAGAAAACGACACAACAGAACGGCATCTGAAGATGCATTCTGTTGTATCGTTTTCTCTGGTTCCTAATCGATTGAGAGATACATATTCCCAAGAGATGACAATTTTGGTGAATTTTGATGTAAACACCACTTATACATACATAGACAGCAATATTCAAATTACATTTGAGGTGAGTAGGCTTGATGAGAATCGTTACATTTGGAGTGTTACTGGTATATGGTTTTGTACTGTTTGTTGTATATGTTGAAAATGATTGTTTTATTCGCCATGTATATTGATGACGTATTTGTTTGAAGTTGAATGATATGTAATTTTTTTGAGTTTGTCAAATAGATTGAGTTCGAGTTTCCTTCCATTCATTTCTGTTATTTTGAATCCAATATTGTAAATAATACTCCATCAGATATATACTTTCACCGGGTAGGTGATTTATATAAGAAGTTCCTACATTTTTTGGCGACCGTGACAGGACAACAAGATGGAGAGAATCAAGAAAGTTCGATCTGCGCAGAGAACAGCTTTCACGAAGATTTACAATGCTATGATGGATATGTTAGCAGAAACCACCCCAGATGTAGCCGAGTTGGAAGGAAATTTAAGAATGCTGGATCAGAAAGCCGAAAGTCTGAATGAACTGAATAAGGAAATGTCTGATGCGCTCCTAGCATCTAATTGCAGTTCTGATGATTTGGATAATGAGATTGCAGTTGTGGACGAATACTCTAATAAATATAATAGAGTACGGATAAGAGTAGAAAGGCTTCTCAAGAAAGAGACATCCGAAACTGCCTCCTTAAGCGATGCTTCCGTTTCAGTTCGAAGGAAATTGAAACTGCCCACAATAGAATTTCACAAATTTGGGGGCGAAATTAAAAACTGGTTATCATTTTGGAGCCAATTTCAACGTGTGCACGATGACCAATCTATAGAGAATGAGGATAAATTCCAATATCTCATCCAGGCTACGATTCCGAATTCAAGAGCCCGACAGTTGATTGAAAGTTATCCCCCCACTGGTGAGAACTACCCGAAAGCCATAGAAAGTTTGAAATCACGGTTTGGCAGAAATGATCTATTGGTGGAAGTGTACGTACGGGAACTTCTATCGCTCATTTTGAACACTATGCACAAAAAAGTAAAACTTTCCGAGTTGTATGACAAAATGGAGTCCCAATTAAGAGCACTAGAATCGCTAGGTGTAACTTCTGAAACTTGTGCGGCTATGTTATATCCGATGGTGGAATCATGCTTACCCGAAGAGATATTGAGAGTCTGGCAAAGAAGTAATCACTTTTCCAACAAAAATTCCTTGAAAGATCGCCTGAAATCACTCATGGATTTTCTCAAAGGTGAAGTGGAAAATGAAGAAAGGATATCTCTTGCAGTTTCCGGATTTGATATTAAGAAAAGCAATGAAAAGTTCGCCAAGAAAAATGTTTTACAACACGAAAACACATTAGCTACAGCGGCAGGCTTATTGAATCAAAAGTACGTACCGAAATGTGTCTTTTGTGCCGAAAACCACCCTTCAAGTGAATGCGATGGCAAAAAATATAGTCACGAAGAAAAGTCACGTATTCTCAAGGAGAGGGGCTGTTGTTTCATTTGCTTGAGGTTCGGGCATATGGCCAGAAAGTGTCGTTCACGAGTAAAATGCAGCAAATGTAATGGAAGACACTCACCAGTTTTATGTGATAATGAGAGCAAAGGTAATTCGAAGCCTTGTTCTACGCCTAGCGAATCTCTTTCCAATCATACTCACGGGGAAGTTTTTCTACAGACTTTGTTAGTAAAAGTAATTGGTGAAACGAACACACGTTTGGCTCGTGCCATTATAGACACTGGATCGCAACGTTCATATATTACGAAGGTTTTATCACAAGAAATGAACTATGAGCCCATCAAAGATGAATATTTAGCGCATTCCCTATTTGGAGGTGTCAAGTCCGAAACCGTCAAACATACACGTTATCATGTCAGACTTGGCAATTCGAATGACAAATATAAATGTGACTTTGACGTTTTGGACCAAGATGTCATTTGTAATGATCTGGGATGTATTATACAGGGGCCGTGGATGATTGAACTCGAAAAAATGAACATTTCGATCAGTGACAGAAATACCGGGCCGATTGAAATTCTGATAGGTGCCGATGTCGCTGGAAAATTATTGACTGGGAAGAGATATATCTTGAAGTGTGGGTTGGTGGCAGTCGAAACGTCACTAGGTTGGACCCTGATGGGAAAAATTCCACAGCATTATTCTCAGAACTCCTCGATGTTGGTTACTTCTCTACTTTCGAATGATTTTTCCATTTCTGACTATTGGCAATTAGATGTCCTAGGGATAACTGACCCTTTTGAGAAAATGTCCAAGAAAGATGAGGAGCTCGCAGTAATGAATCATTTTCTTCAAAATGTCACTGTCAACAAGGATGGAAGATATGAAGTGAAGATGCCATGGATCGAAGGGCATCCCCCTTTGCCAAATTATTCAGATTTGGCCGAAAAACGCCTGGTAACATTATGTGCGAAACTCAAGAAAGAAGGGTATTATCAAGCATATCATCAAGTTTTCTCCGAATGGATGGAAGAGGGTATTATTGAAGAAGTGCCTGAAGAAGAAATTGAAAGAACAGCTACATATCTGCCCCATAGACATGTTTTGAAATTGAATAGTAACACCACGAAAATTCGTCCGGTTTTTGACGCTTCCGCCAAATTGACAAATCATCCTTCCTTGAACCAGTGTTTGGAAAAAGGTGTGAACCTGATCGAGTTGATTCCATCACTTCTCTTGAGATTCAGATTACACCAGATTGGGGTGATTTCTGACATAAGGAAGGCATTTCTACAGATTAGTTTAACACCTGGCGATAGAGATTTTTTAAGATTTCTGTGGTACGATGCTGAGAGTCGAATCAAACATTTCAGGCACTGTAGAGTTGTTTTTGGCGTGACCTGTAGCCCTTTTCTACTAAGTAGTGTGATAAAATTTCATCTGGAAGATGTTTTATCGAAGAAGCAAAGCAATAGATCGCAATATTCAACATGGGTTATCTTGAAATTGAACAAGAGTTTCTACGTCGACAATTGCGTCACGAGTGTTGATGATTTCGATGAACTCCACACGTTTATAAGAGAAGCAAGTGACCTCATGTTGGATGGGATGTTTGATTTGCGAGGATGGGAATATACGGTTCCAGAAATTTCACCAGATCAGGTCAACATACGGAGTACTCACTCACCGGTATTGGGACTTCTTTGGGACAGAAATAATGATGAAATAATGATCAGCAATGAATTTTTTGAAGGAACTGATACGAAAACAGTCACCAAGCGAAGTATTCTATCATCAGCTCATCGTATGTTTGACCCAATTGGCTTCACAAGTCCAGTCTCCCTATTTCCAAAACTATTGCTTCAGAAGCTGTGGCAAACGAAGATTGGATGGGATAAGCAAGTTGAAGGTGAAAGCAGAAACTTATTTCTTCGTTGGCTGGAAGAATTACCAGTTTTGAAGGATATGAAAATACCAAGATGGTTAGGTTATCAGCCCCGAATGACAGCTGCAAGCTTACACGTTTTTTGCGATGGTTCCCAAGATGCCTATGCAGCAGCAATATTTTTGAGGATAGAAATAGAAAGCACAGTGATTATCAACCTAGTACAAGCGAAATCCAGAGTATCCCCTGTGAAAAAGCTCACTATACCAAGACTAGAATTGATGGCAGCAACAATAGGAGCTAGGTTATCTGATACAGTATTAAACAGTATACATCTAGATTGCCTCAAGGTGTACTGGTGGACTGATTCGACCACTGTGCTATCCTGGATCAAGGCGGATGAGGTATGGAAACCATTTGTCTGGAACAGGGTACAAGAAATTCGTAAATTAACAGACAAGAATTCATGGTACCATGTTCCTGGAGATTGTAACCCAGCTGATTTACCATCTCGAGGCTGTACTCCGAAGAAATTGTTGGAGTCGAGATGGTGGGAGGGGCCGACTTGGTTGAAAAAGCCCATGGAAGAATGGCCAGTCCAACAATTCCAATGTGATGAAGGGTTGGTATATTCAGAGAAGAAAAAGATTCTTTCATCTCTCCTCAACACAGGAAACAGAGCCAATTTTGAGTGTTTCTACAGGTATTTTTCAAAATATAATAGTATCGTCAAAGTGGTGGGATATGTTCGTCGATTCATTCACAATTGCAGAAATAGAAATGATAGAAAATTGGGAATATTTTCTGTACAAGAGTTCTGTGAATCTGAAATGCAACTCGTGAAATTCATACAACTAGAAAGTTTTCATGGTGTTGCTGATACGAGATTATCATCTTTCTGTCCTTTCTTGGATGAAAACGGTATCATCAGGTTGAAAACGAGAATTTCCGAACTCTCTGAATCCACAGAATTTTGCAATCCGATCGTTCTACCTGCAAAACATCCCGTTGTATCGAGGCTCATTTATGACAGCCATATAAAGTACTCTCATGTTGGAATACAGGGGCTTTTGAGTATTTTGAGAGAACGTTTCTGGATTATTCGAGGACGAAAATCAATTCGATCTGTTCTGCATAAATGTGTGATATGCAAAAGGTTCGATTCGAAGAAACTGGAAACATCGCCCGTTGCCTTACCCCATGATCGTGTCAAGGATGCTGTTGTTTTCGAAGTAACAGGTGTTGACTTCGCTGGACCCCTTTTTATTCGTAATGGTGACAAGGTCTGGATATGCATCTTTACGTGTGGTGTATACAGAGCACTCCATCTCGAGTTGGTTTCGTCATTATCTACCGATTTATTTCTTCAAGCATTCAGAAGGTTTGTTGCAAGAAGAGGGCGCCCTTCCGTTATATATAGCGATCACGGAACCAACTTTTTTGGCGCAGATAATGCATTCAGTAGGCTCGATTGGAAAGCCATTTCCGAGTACAGCACAGTCCAAAGGATCCAGTGGAAATTCAACCCTGTAACAGCCGCCTGGTGGGGTGGTTGGTGGGAGCGTCTCATAAGACTGGTGAAACAACTCCTGCGAAAAATTTTAGGTCGAGCTTGCCTCAGCTATGAAGAGTTGGCCACAGTTTTATGCGATTGTGAATCAGTGCTCAATTCCAGACCAATCACGTACGTTTCTGAAAATGCAACTGATTTGATACCGCTGACGCCGGATATGTTTTTGAGAGATATGGGACCCAGAGTTGGATTGACTAGTGAACTACCAGATGTCAATAAAATTGAATCGTCTTATCTGAGTAGACATGCAAGATATCGACAGAAATTACGAGAGAGTCTGAGACAGAGATTCCGTCGAGAATATTTGGGCGAGTTGATTCTTCACTCTAAAAAACGATCCAACAGTCAAATAGTAAGGATTGGAAGTATTGTTTTAGTTGGAAATGACAATACAAAAAGGCTTGATTGGCCGCTAGCGATAGTGGAAGAATTATTACCAGGAAAAGATGGCAAGGTGCGTCTCGTTCGTCTGAAAACAAAATCAGGACATTTATTGAGACCCATACAGCGAATTTTCCCTTTGGAAATCGATGCTGAAGATTCAAATTCAATGAATAAATCAATTGCAGCCGAAAAAGCAGGTTTTTCCACTCCATCAGAATCGACAACAGAGAAAGATGAAACCGAAACTGAAGATGAAACACAACCTGTATTCACTCGTTATGGAAGGAAGGTTACTCCACCAGAAAGGTTCAGCTATTGAGTCACTTATGTATCGATCAGTGACTCAAGGTGGGAGAAAAATGTTGAAAATGATTGTTTTATTCGCCATGTATATTGATGACGTATTTGTTTGAAGTTGAATGATATGTAATTTTTTTGAGTTTGTCAAATAGATTGAGTTCGAGTTTCCTTCCATTCATTTCTGTTATTTTGAATCCAATATTGTAAATAATACTCCATCAGATATATACTTTCACCGGGTAGGTGATTTATATAAGAAGTTCCTACAGTATATGTATTATATTCAACGTCATGTTATGCCTTTTTTAATATTGTAGTCCTGAAGAAGGAGGAAAATAATTACCGAAAAGTTGGCATCAAAAATGTAAAACATAGAGTATTGTGTGTCAATAGACCACCCGCTCGTTAGCAAAACAAGAAACAATTCTAATTTCTGAGACGCTGAAACCATTTTCGGTTGAATTATAAAATTTGATACATAAGATTGTCAGATGTGGACAAGGGATGAATTGTTGAATAGAGCAGCTGCAGGCGTCTTACAGGGTGTTGTTTAGAAAACTGACACGGGATGTGCCAATGAGATTTTTTCTTCTGGCAATCAAGTACACTTTGGCTTGACTGATACCTAGAACTGGGAAATCTCAATAGCATGCCAGCACAAAGCCATCAAAGCAATGGCAATGACCAACAGGAGCGTGTTGTTTGCCAAACTGATAGAAAAGGCCCAATTGCCATGTTTGTTTCGTTTGGTGGACCAAAACAAAAATCAACTCGCCAAACATTGGTTTAATCTCGTTCAGTAAGAGACAGTAGGGAGTTCCAATGGCAAAACAAAATCAATCACAAAACTGGGTAATTCTGAATTGGCACAACATTGTTTTTCCAGATTATACCAGAATTGGTTCCAGTTAAGATGGCCATCAAATTCGAATACTGAGAAACCATAAGTTTATATTAGCATATAATATAAGTTGGACCTCTAGCTGCTAGATCATCGAACCTGAAAGATCACCCTCCAATCATCGATCGGCTTCGTCAAGAAACTGGATTTATTTTGTGAAGTATAAATCGAATGTGAGCAATAATAAACCCCTCGAGGGTGCAGTGGAGAGTCGTATAGACCCACTTACTTCGAACCTACCTACCTACCATCAAGGTAGAGATATATTAATCTGGTGCTGGATCAGATTTTCAAACTTTGGAGCGGTGAGGTCAAGAATTATTTCGTTTTGATGCATGATAATGCCACTCCACACACGAAGACATATGGGGCATTTGAGGGGGATAATGAAGAGAAAAATAAGAAATTTTATTGAAATGGCCACTTCTTTGTGTAAATCCATATTTTTTTGCGGAAAATATGAGCTTGTAGAAAATGCATAACATAATCATACTCAACAATGTTCTCTGGGAGAAAAATGAACCCTAAGGCGAAATTTTGACATCGCCAGAGAAGGATACGCTGATTATTTCAGTGAAAATAATGGTTTTATCTTTGAAAATTCGAATATTTCGTTTGGATTGAATATTGTATTCTGAGATTCACATCTGTTGTTCTGTTCATTTCAGGGAGTGAAGATTTGTTAATGTGATTTCCCTTCATGAAACATGTGTGATGTGGAGTACCATTTTTGCCCCATCGTATAATTTTTTGGAATACACTAATAGGACTGGAAAAATTGGGAGATACCATACGAGTTCGGTTTAGCGTATATTATGTAGACAAACAACGCTCGGGAAGTATCTTTCTTCTACTTGCTTCGTCTCATGTGACAAGAAGTTTGTTACCGACCAGTAGGTGTCACTCCACTGCCACCTCTTTGATCTATGTTGAAATAATATAAAACTGAAATCTACGAGAAAAAGTGTGAAACAGTTTAGGTATCGTGCGATAAATTGTTTTCTAACTTGACTTATGTGCATGAGACACTCCTGAGCAAACGTGTTATGTTGATTGTACAGTTACCAGTCCTATCAGGTGAGGCATATACTTCGGTTGCTAGTGCAGAGTTTTTCACAGAAAAAATCTTGCTTATTAAGATTAAGAAATCATTAAACATAAGATCGAAGTTTCGATCGAAAGTCGATAAAAATAGGTAGGTATTTCATGAGATAGACTTTATACTAACCTGTAATGTGTAGGTTCGATACTTCTAGGCAGCCTTTCGTCAATCTTTTCGATAGTATCCGTTATTTGTGAGTTGGTTAAAGCTTCGGGAGGTTTCTCTCCATTACAATATCTAGGAACTAAGAAGAAAACTACTAGGCCTACTAGTACAGCCAGGAGTAAGGCACCTATAGCCATCAAGACACACAGAGGTTTCGATATCACAACTCCTTTCCCACTACTTCGGTTTATCGTGTATTTCTTTTGGTTTGTGTTATTTTCTAGGTCCACGGTGGTGGGCACACCTGAAAAAATGCGTTATGTAATAAAGTATTATTCAATGGCTTTTGATCCAATAAGTTACTGGTATGAAACTCTGAACTTCACCACAACTTTTCGTCAATGAAACGCCGCTAATTTGCATGACAATGGAACCGGGCCACGAGAGAGTTCCTGCCTGAACGATTTCCAAGGCGTTCGAACGTTCCGGACTTCTGAATCCATAATAGACGAGTTCTAGAAAGATCTCCTCTATTCGAATGGTGTATATAAAGGTCGCATTCCATCGAAAGAGCGGGGTTCAGTAAAAAATGTGGTAAAAAGTGTTGAATGCTTTATTTCGTGAATTAGTAGTCAGTACAAAACTTATTTTTATAGTGAAGCGATTGAAGTGTTGCTCGGAGTATTATTTAGTAGAACCAAATCCGAATTATCATAACAATACTATCGAATGGAGCATATAAATTAATCCTCACTGCCAAATTACTATCATCAGACTTGAGAAAGCAGTCGGTAGTATGCATTCAAAAAGAAGAAGGAATAAGAATGCTATAAATATGGACTTATTAAATAATCACTAATTGAGGTTCAAATAAAAAAGGGAAAGTTCAGTAATATTTCTCAATATAGCTCTGACATGAAAATCATTGAAAAATGTATAGCTATGATTTAACCGAAGTCTGTTTGAAATAATCGTGTGTAATTTCCCAAGTAGGTAGGTAGAGATAATATAATGTTAATATCTTTGTGTGGGCAAATTGTTTTTACGGTGGCAATTGAATAATGATGAAGTTTACTTTATTATTCATTTCATTACACATAAAACTATTTCTGAATTGTGAATCAGAAGATGACGTATTTTGAAACAATGGAGTTCATATACTCCTCATAGAACTGAAACAAGTTTCCAAGATATATATCTAATTGTTTAATGTTTTTTACAATCTAATTATTTGACTAACAAAATACTAATGATGTTCGAAATGACAACCAACGACTGCCATGCAATTATCAAGGTGTCGTTCAAATTTTCCACGAACTGCCTGTAACATGTCTTTCGTTATCTGTCGGTATTCTTGTACAATTCGTTCCCTTAGGTCATTTTGAACATATGTGTTAATAATTACGTACGTTTTGTATAACATCATTTGTATTTTTTTGGTTAAATGAAATTAGATGAGAACAATCATTACACAATTAGATACTTATCTCGGAAGCTATCTGACCAAATATCACAAATGATGTAATTTGAAAGAGAATTGAATTAATTTAAAAAAAAAGGTATCACCCAGCCTCTTCTTCCATTTGCAACAGCAAAGTTTGGTCCCACGCTTCCTAGAGCACTAAAGTTGCAGTGTTAAAAATCGTATCAGAAAACCTCCCCCCTGACCAATGTAATCACTTGTACAACCGATTTTTTCAAAATGAACCTGTAATCAGATATTTTGTCTGTTTGGTTTTAAATGGTGACCTTTGTATAGACAAAGGATGTCTGAATCAATGCCAATCAGCAAGGAACATCGTCAACCAAATTCAAGCAAGAGTGACTTGGAAGCTTTGATGATTTTCCGTCTTTGTTGAACTCTATTAAAGTTTACTAATTTTTCAATAGCTGTCTTACCGGTTGACAGGTATGCGAGAGAAAGATTGAAAGGTATTTCCAGAAAAATATTTAGTATGATATACACTGATTTTTACCATTTGTATAATTGAGGTAACCTTCCACTCATTCGAAATTATCATTTCATATCTACTCTTCGACAAATGGAACCACTTTCTACTTTTGAAGAAACCAAGTTTCAGCTTGATCGACAACTGGCAAGATTTGTTGATGGAACTTTTACACCTGATTTCTCACGAAAACGAGGCATGCATGCATGGTTATACACATCGGAGTATAACCAAATAAATCAATCAATATAGCCACAATATTAATAAATAGACTGAATGTCCTCAAATATATTCAATTTTAATAAAATTGATGATTTATTTAGTGCGACTGTTTGGAGCACTCAATCTTTCTAGGTGACAATGCAAACAAATTTGCGGGCACCTAAAATAAAAATCGAAAACCTGTGGCGTATCAAAATTAATGCACTGCCAAGATTTTTTTCATCACAACAGTTCGTTATTAATCGTTTTATGAATACTAGGAAAGCTGGCATCGTTTTGTTAATAAAAACATGCCTCTCGTAATATGATAAACTTTTAAAATAAACTGGTAACATGTGACATGGATTGTAATTCTTCAGGTCAGGGTTGCATGATGTCAACCGTTATAAATCGCTGAGAACAATATAAACTTAAAAATGTTCACGCCTCGGAAAATTACTATCATCATTTCAATTACGCAATGCTTAGGGTAATTATTATATATCTATTGAAAAAAGGTTTTCGGTGATATATTTGAAAATATTTCTGGAAAAAAGAAATCCCACTTGATCATAAATAATGAAAACGATTTATTTTATATTATATTTTAAGTTTCAGTTATTCTAATCTCTTTCTATATCCTGAGCATTAATTACTGAAGGTGTATACTTACACAGAGTGATCAATGTATTGTTACGCAATCTCCTAGCGCCGGCCCTGTCGCTGGTAAACGCAAAATAATATGAGGGGTCGAAGAAATACCCTAACATTCCATGAAATCTCGGCTCGCGTAGAAAATTCGATACAAATCATCGAGACTTGTCTGGAAGATTCTCCATAGGCGTACACAAATATAAATAGGGAGAGTTCTTCAAAGTTTCTAGTAGAGAGAGCTTTGGTATTGATAGGTTCAGAAGTCGAAGTGTAGAGAGTTTTAGTACAGAGCGTTGGATAATTTAGCTGAGCAGTTTGAGTGATTATATTGTATTGTGATAAAGAGTTGTTATAAAAGTAGTATGGTGTTGTTAGGAGTTTTAATAAACGAACCCAAACAAATATCGTAACAGTGTAATGGATCAAATTTCTTGGGATTACTCAGTGCCAAAAGAGAACAATTTTTTAGAGTATACGAATCCATTTTCGCAAATGGTGCATGAGCAGCGGGAACCCTATGGCAGTTTTGATCAAAATTGTGCCTCATTGAAATTTGCTGCATTTGATGTGTGATATTTTATATAACCTTACCAAAGTATCTTTCCAAAATTTCGCCCTCTAAATTTGTCACACCTGTTCAAACCGCGCACATGATTTCTTATTCAGTGCGGTCCCAAATAGTCATTCCCTCCTTTAACATTTGAAAGAAACAAAATATAGAGACCGAACAGTTCACGTGAAAAAGGCCTCATTTTCAGTAAATTTGACGAAAAATCATATGTGTGACGTTAGATTAAATTAAAGAGTTTTTAATAATAATCAACTATTTATTGACAGAACAAATTCATATACAAAAGAAGTAGTTGAAGAAAAAATGAAAAAGAAGGGAAAACGGAGTCAAAAGTCTTCAAAATTGATTGTTTTGTTTGTACCACAGAGAGGAGACAAATGTTTTCTCCCAATCAACTATTCAATGTTCAGTCCCTAACTATTGAAGGTAGATCTATACAACAGTGATTTTAACTTTCACCACCACCTTCACTTGAACTTCGTAATATTTGCAAAAAAAAATTGGTATTTTGTACAGCAGTTGCTTCGCAAAATAGGAATTTGCATTAAAATTACCTTCTTTCATTGGTTCTATTGTCAATCTTTCTGTAATTTGCTCATATGCAGGAGCAAATTACACTTTTACTTCGAAAAATTGGATTTCTGAAGTAAAGATAAAATTGAAAATGTTGGCATAAAATAATGTAATCGGAGGATTATATTTTGTAGTAGTAGTGCCAGTGAAAGTTGAAGAGAAAATTATTTTTGCATAAATCCACCTTTAGAAACTCAGCTGTCAGCTAAGTCCTTAACAGCCAGTCCATTATCTAGCACTTCGGCTTCCAGCTACGGCCCGGCTGGTCATCAAAAATCGGCTTTCAAGTCTCCAGTAATTTTATTTTCTTAAGGGCCAGTTGCACTGCTTCAACTCCGCAGAGATTCAACTAAGCTTGGCTCAAGGAAGCTGATTGGCAAATCCATAGCAACAAAGCCTGGCTTAGATAAAGCACAACTTGAGAAAAGCGGTGCAACTGGCCCTTGGTAACCTTCAAATTATAATAATCATGATTTCAGATGGAATTGACATCTAATTCATCTCGATTGATTTCAAATCAAATTTAATTCAGTTTCATGTCAGAATTTCATCTGAAAAAGTTTACAACACCGGAACACGTGTTTCGGTGTTTTCAAACAGAAGATGGAGTCTTGAGACACCATGTTGGAAAGGTGATCCAATTCTTTCTGTCCAATACTGGATTATTCCTGAGAATTCATGAAATGATTGTGGTCATCATTCATGAAATTATTGTGACTAAAATTCATTTCGCTTAGGTAGGACCCTTTATCCAGTTCAACCAACCCCTTATTGGCTTATTCTCAAAACACATCCCGTATACAGACAATCAATTAAAATCGTTCTCGATGAATCTTCTCCCAACATATTTATGTTAAAAATTGAATCTTTTTCCGTATCCCAACTAAAACTAACGTCAAGATAAATAAACATGTCTTGGGGAGAATTTAGATGTAGAGTAAGGTCAGAGAACGCCTTCTTGTGCTTCACGTAGGATGTAGGTGTAAAAATATTTACAAGATCCGTGACACGACTGCGTACTATCACCACTAAGCAGTCAATTGAGTTAATAGCGTTGCATCGTTATTAGATAATATATCCGTTCGTTAACAATTAGGTTCAATAACACACCGTTGGTTATGGTAGATTGAATGTGGTCAATAAATCGAATCAAATATCTACCGGGTGCCTCATTCAAAATGCATGATAGAAGAACAATCTCTAGAAAGGAAATATTCCCCTAGAATGTATTAGAAGTTTTTATATCAATGAAGGTAAACGTTTCAGATTTGAAACAAATATAATTAAGGGGAAGTCGGGTCATGTGAAGAAAATGATCAAAACACATGAGAGATACTTTAGCACTTGAAGGAGCATCTACAGCTGTGAAGGATCCAGAACCCATCTGTGGGTTAGCAACAGCATAAATAGAGATATGTATCAACTTTTTCATGAAAGCCGAATCGCGAGATTGGTAAAACAAGCTCCCAGGTATGAGGCAGGCGAAAAATTTCATGAAGCATCTCGTGCCCAAATACACGGTAGATCTGGCAGACCACAGCCGCAATGTTGCAAGTGGTGGGTCTACTAATGGGGCATTGTCATCTCAAAAGCGTATGAGGATTATGGGTCTGCCTGAATGTGCCCTGTGAATGTGAGGTTATGAAGTTCCATCAAAGAGATCCAACGATATTATATCCTGTGCGTGCGTGCGAGTAGCCACTCCCTCATTCAGTTACGATAATTTTACCAAATTCGGTTGTAAATCAAAATTAAATAACAGTTTTCAACAAATCGGTTGTACTTTGTAATACTGTATATAATCTACATAGAATTTCATCTGCCCGAACTTATTACCACGAAGAAAACAGTATTTGAAAAATTGAGGTTAGAATGTCGAACTCTTGTTCGGGTTGCAAGCATGAAATTTCGGATGATGACAAAGTTATACAATGTGATAGCTGTCGGGTCTGGTTTCACCTAGTGGAGCAATGCAGTGGATTATGTGCAAGCGAAATCCGAGCCGTAGTTGTCCAAAGAAGAATTATTATGTTTTTCTGTGAGGACTGTCGCTCAGCTATTAAGAGAGTGCCATTCCTATTGAATAAAATAACTTCATTAGAGTCTGAGGTCAGTTCTCTAAAGAAAGAGCTTGAAACCATGAAACAAATGAATCCCCCCAATGATATGGATCTCATTCTATCAGAAGTCTATGAACGTTCCCAACGAGCAAACAACATGATGGTCTATAATGTGGAAGAATCAGATGTACATGATCTGAATCAACGTATTGAGTATGATAAAAGGAAAGTAGCAGACATTCTGAAGTCCGTGGGTGTTCAGGATGATGTACTTGTTCGAGTGATAAGAGTAGGTAAAAAATCCAATAAGCCGAGACCCGTCAAAGCAGTCTTATCCAACCCTGATTTTGTTACTAAAGCCTTGAGATCAGGAAGAGTTTTGTCCTCCTCTAGATATAACATTGGTCCTGATAGAACAAAATTACAACAGGAAGCGTTCAAGAAGGTTCACAATGACTTGAAAATACGCAGGGAAAATGGTGAGCAAAATCTGGTTATCCGATATAGAGCAGGCCATCCGGTTATCGAAACAAAACTCATGAGAGAAAAAAACTAAATGAAACCCCTCCACAAAAATTCAAGATTTATTTTCAGAACGTTGGCGGATTGAGAACCAAATTAGTTGAATTACAGAACGCTGTAGCTTACTGTGATTATGATATTATAATCTTAGTTGAGACTTGGTTGACAGACTCATTTGCTACTTCAGAGCTTGGTTTGAAAAACTATCAAGTATATCGATGTGATAGAAATGAATCGACAAGCAACCTGAAAAGGGGCGGTGGAGTTTTGATGGCGTTTAAATCCGATTTACAAGTATATCGAGTTGATGAAGTGAATATCGACGTTGAACATTTATTCGTGCATCTTACACACAACAAATGCAGTTTCATCTTTGGTTCAACATACATCCGGCCAGGCTCTGGCAACGTTATCTATGAAAGCCACTGTCAGTCAGTTGAAAATCTATTATCCAATTATATGAACTCTTCAGCATTTTTGTTTGGTGATTATAACTTACCACTAGCCACCTGGTCCTCACATGATCAGGATGGGCTATTACAGCATTGCCCAATTGGATATCCAGCAACGATCCTAAATGAACATTTCTCTTTTTGTGGCCTCAAACAAATTAATATGATACCTAATAACAATAATGTATTTTTAGACTTAGTTTTCTCCAATTCTCAAAACCTTCTGTCTATGTATCTTGCAAATGATCTCTTGTTACTCAACAATCCACATCATGTAGCATTAGCCTGTGACTTAGTTCTACCAAATAGTCATGAGAGTATGAAATACGATACTTATTACTATGATTTTAAAAATTCTGATTTTAATGGCTTAAATAATTACTTTGCAGCAATTAACTGGGATATATTCTTGAATGTTAATATTGAATTAGCGGTTGAAAATTTTTATCAAATTTTCAATAATGCTGTAGCAAATTTTGTACCTTATCGTAGATTCAAATCATCAAATTATCCAGTGTGGTTTAACTCTGAATTGAAGTCATTGATTATAGAAAAGAAAATAGCTCACAAAAGATTCAAAGAGACTAATGATAATAATGATTATAATATTTTTTGTAACTTGAGAACTTCCTGCAAAAATTTATCCAAATTATGTTATGATAACTACATTGGTATGGTTGATAATAACATCTCAACTAATCCCAGATATTTTTGGAACTATATCAATTCTTTGAAAAAAGATCATGGAATCCCTAACACTATGACATACAATGATGTAACAGCCAGCTGTGGCGCAGATATTGTGAATTTGTTTGCTGAACATTTTGGGAGTGTATATAGCAATATTGAGGTTGCTCACTATGAAAATTTCAATCCAGCTAATACTGTATCGATTCCCACATTGAAAATTAACCTTCTGGAAGTTTTCAATGGAATAATGAAATTGAAAGACAATCTGAGTTCTGGACCAGATGGGATTCCTTCATATGTACTGAAAAGGTGTGTTTATTCTTTGAGCAAACCGTTAGAAATTTTATTCAATTTATCACTGGAAAATCAAATATTTCCTACTACCTGGCGAAATAGTTTTGTCACGCCAGTTTTCAAAAATGGATCTAAGGAAGAAATTGGAAACTATAGACCAATAAGCAAACTTTCTGCTATACCAAAATTATTTGAACAACTCTTAGTAAGTCATATTTCTTTTTACTGTAAAAACTTAATTATTGAACAACAACATGGTTTTGTAGGTGGTAGATCAACAGTAACTAACTTATTACTTTATCAAAACGACATTGTCCTTGCACTAGAACAACATACTCAAATTGATTCTGTTTATACTGACTTCAGTAAAGCCTTTGATAAAGTGAACCACAACTTATTAATCAACAAATTGTCTGCCGTTGGCTTTCCACCATGGTTAACAAACTGGTTAAATAGCTATCTTGTCAATAGACATCAATTAGTTAAAATTAAGAATTTTGTTTCCAATCCTGTCCTTGTCACATCAGGAGTTCCCCAGGGATCACACTTGGGTCCTCTGTTGTTTAATATTTTTATCAATGACATAGGTGCCATTTTTGAAAATTGTAAATTTCTCCTTTTTGCAGACGATTTAAAACTATATACAAACATCTCAAAACCAACTGATTGTAACAAACTACAAGAAGATCTTAATTCCTTGCTAAAATGGTCTGAATCAAATGGTATGTTGTTAAATCCTGATAAATGTCAATGTATTACTTTTAGTAGAGCGAATTCCATAATCCAAAATGACTATCAAATTGATAATAAGATCATCAAAAGAGAATCGGTTGTTAAGGACCTTGGAGTATTATTTGATGAAAAACTTACATTTGTTCAGCATGTAAATTCAACTGTAAGCGATGGATCTCGAAAACTAGGTTTTGTTCTTAGAAATACACAGAATTTGTCAATTCTTTCAACAAAAGCATTATACATGTCGCTCATATATTCTCGTCTCCAATATGCCTCTTCTGTCTGGAATCCTTATTACCAAATTCATATCCATCATCTTGAGCGTGTGCAAAACAGGTTTTTGAGATGTATTGCTTATAAAATGGGCTTATACCAGGGTACATACAATTATTCCCAGGTCTTGGAGCATATTTCGATTAATACTCTAGAAACTAGTCGAAATCGATCTGATTTAATTTTACTATACAAATTAATTCATGGCATAACATCATGTCCAGAATTGTTGGCACAAATTGGTTTAAGATTCCATAGAATACCAACACGAAATTGTGAACTATTTAGGATTCCTTATCACCATACTAATTATGGCTACAATAGCAGCATATCGCGTATTTTGAGACTGGGTAATCTAGTTAATTCAAATGGTGTATGTATAACAGGTGTGAGTTTAGGTACCTTTAAAAAATCTCTTGATGGAGTAGCTACTCTGTGATACCTTGTGATATATATTAGTATATTATTATCTTTTTATGTATATAATTTTTTATATTTCTTCAGTTTTTATATTGTTTTTCATATTGCATATTGTCTATATTTTGTAAAGAGGGGTTTGCCCGTTTATTAAATAAATAAAAATAAATAAATAAACTAGATGATGGTCTCTATCAATGAATCACAATCTATTTGCAGGGGTCGCAGTGAATAAGGTCATGGCTAGATCCTCAAATAATCTTATCTACACAGATTAGAGGTTATATTTGATATATATATTTTCCGAGTCAACTGATGACTGGAATGGAATGATTACGTGTGATTCAACAAGTTTTCAAAACAGTTTCAGTAGATTCAAAAAAGTATTCAATGAATATTCGAAAAAAGGTTAGAATATATTTTATTTAGTTGAAAAAAAGAGTAAGAATTTTTCAAATATGGTTCAAAAAATTCAAACAATAGAGTCATGACGATTGAAAGAGTAGGTACTGAATATTCGAATAATGTTCAATAGAAATGCGTTCTTGAATCAATCATTGATTTAGAATTGATTAAAGGATGATTCAAAGTGCCTTTAAAGGGGTGGTTTATAACGTCCTCAAAACATTTTAAAATCAACATTCAACATGCGAGTATACAATGAATATTCAAAATTGACTAGTTGAAGTTTGAAAATATCTTGAAAATATATTCAGGAATGAAGAATTCTTGATATATACATATATATATATATATATATATATATATATATATATATATATATAATATAATTATTTAGAAACTGACTGATCACTGGCTGTTTTTTCAGGGCTGAGGAAAACCCCCAGTTCTACTTTAGATGCATAGAAACCCTGGTGATTCCACGGCTCAGATTTTGTTTACATTTTTGTGGCGAAAAAAAACCATCGACGCTTTTAAAGTTTTACACTATTTTTTCCGTAGGGGGCATTGCTTAAATATTTCAAATTTGATGTCAAGTGTCGAATCAATTGTCATGTCACTTCAACATTTTGTCTTCAATGTGTAACGGTGTTTTTATCGTGTTTATTTATCGATTTAGTTGCTTTTCAACATTGAAACGTTTTTACTGGGTTTCTATCGATATTTGATTGGCCACCCACTATCCTTTATGTTGAGATCACTTCTCACTAGCCAATCAAATAAACATGGAGAAACCCTACTGAACATTTTCACTTAGTGCAAATTGAGCTTCAGACGAGAATGACAGGAGCGGGTGGGCGACATCTGTACGTATTGTACGAAAACGTCCCAAAAGCTCAATTATCCACCAAAAATCAAGCAATCCAGATTTCGTCACTTTCATCCCAAATTTTCACAGTTATAAGTAAACACACCAGGGTTTCCAGTCATCTTAGTTCAACTTTTTTTTTTTAATAGGCTGTTTCCTAGAAACAGGACTGTTAATGAACAGCCAAGATCGTAGTAGAGTGTACGTTTATATTTGATTGATTTGTACCAATGAAGTGTTTTCTGAAGCTTCAGTGTTTTTTGTGCCATCCAGGTGAGCAAAAGCTAACGCTAAAGGTTGAACAATTCGCAAAGTACTGGTGTCAATTCGGGGGCACACACTTCAAGAACAATTTCAGGATCACGTGAGATCTGCAAGCATTGTTTTCATTCAGGTTCATTAAAATATTGAAATATTTTGATGGTGAAAGATCATTTTAGGCATATGACTGTCGACAGGCGTGATATTCGGGAGTACTTCTCCCGATGAGTCCAAAGTAGAATTTCTAGCAAACATATTAGCAAATATATTCGCTTCTTGTTGGGCTGTTCTGGCTTGTCATCCATCTTATTTGGTTGAAGGGGGAAATGAACTGAAAGTGAAATTTTTGGCGACAGCTTTTGCAAAGGACCAAAACGAACGAGAAACGTTTGGAACTTCAACAAGTCTTGAACGAATTCTATGATTACCTGCTTCTTCAGCAGCTTCAATTGTTTCACTACAGCATTTTCTTGAGTTGACATACTTGGATCTCGTTTCGGAACCTACATTTTGGCGCCAGCGTCGCCAGCGATTAAATGCCGCTTGTTTGGTCTTAGAGCAGCTTCTATTGAACCAGGCTATTTCAGACTGTGGTGTCTTTGTACTACGTGGAATGAATGTCTCCATTCTCAGAATTATGGTATCAGGGATCCGCCCAAAGATCGACTTCAACTGATTTGTAACATGAAAATTATGTGTACCAAATTTGGGGAAACTCCACTTGTGGATTTGAATAGAAAGAGTTTTATCTTACCCAAAAGATGCACAGAAGTTACAGGACAATTTGAGCAAATTTACCACAGGGAAATATGGACTCGTTTCCAGAGGGCATTGTGGACAGAGTCCTTCTCGAAATAGTTGACATATAAACGTTGTTGATAGTCATATTTCAATTCAAGTCATATTTGTGACAACGGCTGAGGATTTTGAAATCCAGTACAATTTTCAGAAAGTAAAATTTGAATGTGAATCATGACATCTTTCTGGAATCACGACCAAATTCATCTCATTCGAAACGTTTCTGAATGTTGATTGAGAAAAAAAGTTTGGTAGACATGTTGGTTGATCACTGAAGGAGAATAGAAGTGAAATGGGAATACATTGTTTTTGATGTTTATATTTCACCTAAATATTCAAGTTGGCGCTCTTAAACTTTATAGGCTCATAAAAACATATATTTTGTAATGTAAACAATAATAATGATGAGCCCGCTATGAATCTATTTTCTGAATTTTCACATACATTTCATGAAAAGTCGGGAAAAAACTAGTCAAGTTCCCGTAGGAAGCCGCAAAATGTCTTTTCGCGTTCCGAGAGAAAAATTACCGTCGAGGCCACTCCAGCCGAGGCAAGATAATCTCGAGGTCGCGAAAACACATTTTGCGGCCATAGTTTACACAACATTTTCCGTTCAATCGTGAAAACTATATAATTCCAAGAAAAATTATGTCGGTTCAACGCGAATGAAGAAAAGTAAACTGATGGACTCAATATCACAGTGTTTCCACGGAAAGGAAGTATTTATCAATATAAACGTTTAGTTTGCCGGCAGTTACTCTAGGCAACGGCCGTAGAATATTATTTTGTGGCCTCTGTTGTGGCTGCAAAATGCTTGTTCTCTGTTCGATTGCACGATAAAGCATTAATGGACGTATAAATGAAAATTAAAAATATTCAAATATTGTCACGAAACAATCGTTATTTACCCCGTTGCTAAGAAAATATACAAACAACTGGCAATTTCTAGAGAACTGTCATTGAAATACTATTTTATTTTGAAATAAGACACTGGCATATATACATATATATATATATATATATATATATATATATATATATATATATATATATATATATATATATATATAATGGAAAATATTATGAGAAAATTCGGTCCAGGTCAATAGTTCGACTTTCTCTATCACGGAATTCCTGATGAAATTTAAGATGAAAAAACCGAAACAAATTACTCATCCAAACTCCACCAACATAAACAAACTAAAAATAAGTTGCAGAATCAGATCACATTCGAGATAAAAATAATCTACCTTGGTTGTAGTAGCCGACCATAGTTTTCGTTCAAATTTTTCACCGAATTACGAAATGTCACTCCGATTAATACATTCCAACGGCACCTGTCACTCGAGGGACGCACGTAGCACGCGTCTGATCTGGCGTCCCGACGCCTGTTTATCCGGAAGCGCGGCCAACTAAGACTATGGGTTGGCGAAAAAGGTTTTGCGCGATTATCTGCGATGGAACGGCTGAAAACTCGCGCAGGATTCCACTGTTCTTAGGTGTGATCAGAACGGATGATTGGGAAAGTTCGAGGATTTCATTTGTTTATTCTTGGGATTGCATGAAATGTCCGATAAAGTTTTTCTTGTGAGCGATAAGGATCACTTGATTTCATTCACCAAACATTACATCTCGCTTTAATTAGTGTAGCAAGTTCATTTTCAGTGGCGCACTCTTTTTCCCACTACGGAATTGTACCAGAGCAAAACATTTTGAAATTTTATGTTTTTACAATTTCGTCATGTAATGACACCACTACAACCCTGTACGGTTTACTAGTAATAGGGGAGCCTAAGCGGGTATTTCGGGATTTACTAAAGTCTGGCAGACTAATATACGGGGGGATACCTTGTACCCGGTTAAGTACTTTCACCATATATGAGCCCTTTATACTCGTATATGGCCGCCCTTCAAGGATAAAGGGCCAGATTAGTAAAAGAAAATGATCATCTGAAATTCTCGAGCGCGTCAGATTAAAGTAGGGTGAGTTAGTTACATCCTGAAACGTGTATATTCCACTAATATGACAATTCAAGAGTGACCTAGAGAAGGAGGAGGGCTACAAAGTTGTGAAAAAACAACGTCATTTCGACATTCTCGATCGTGGCTAATTTTATTTTAATTCTGAAGGGACTAATTCAAGAATTGCAAAAAATATATAATCTGACGATTTCCACAAGCCGAAATGATAAAAATTCATCTATAAAGTTTAATGCGTGCAGCTACGTGAAGCCTATATTCCCCTCTCCACGTTTCTATTTTTCTCTCACTCTTTCTCTATTTATTGCTCTCTTATACCGTCCCCACTCTGATTTCTGTTGCCATGATGTCATGGCAGATGATCACACAGACTCGTTAGTGGGATGATATTGTTCACAATGAATATCCAACGTTTAAAATTTTGAAAATTCAATTGCTTATAATTATTTTCTTATGAATACAAGTATTCTACTAAAAAAACTATACACTTTTTTATTTGCTTTCTTTTTCCTGGGCTTTTCAATTAATTGAGTTCAATGATTGAAAAAAAATTCAAATTGGCAGAATTGGCGAATCCCTCCAGACAATCGTCAGATTCTAAAACTGCAACGTCTAGGGCGTAAAGATGGAGTATATATCTCAATCTGACGCGCTTGTGTATTTCAAAATGACGTATTTTTTTTCACATCCTAATAACGGCCGCGAGTCTGCGTCACATCCAAACCGTCAGATTATTATATAAGAGCTTTTCTTAAGGTTCACTAATATCCCCTCAGGAAATCTGACGCGCTCGAGATTTTTTTTTATGTTCAACCATTACGTACGACCACCCCCATCATGGAAACAATCAGATTAACATACGTACATTTTTAAAAATATGTAGGACATAGATGATATCAATATCTGACGCGCTCGAGTATGTCCATGCAATAGTTTTTTTTTAATTTTTGAAAGTCTATAGCCGCTTCCCCCACCGATGAAAAGGTATACATTATATAACATTTCTTTCTTTTCATCATCTGATCTCCGCAACCCAATAGGTCTCTATGACGCTCGAGTAATTTAGCATCGTGGGCTCTCCTACTATAGAGGTTTGAAAGTTGCAGCAGAAATTGCGATTTTACTAGATTCTTTCGAATACACGTTTCCATGCCAAATTAGAAGATATTCATTCGAAATATAACACACCACCACCTTACTAGCAAATGCGAATGTCGGTGGCATTTTCGTGTTTATTTTCAGTTTTGTGAAATTGTTATTGTATCTCATTTCAAATAATGATGGACAAAAAAATGCTGTTACCTACCTGATCCTGTCTCAATGGGAGATCGAACTGAAGACCTTTCGTTCACGAAGCAAATACTTAAACTTTGTGCCAACTCTGTATCCGTGAAGCATTTCTTTATGACAGGTCTTACTTCTCAGACTTCTTTGAAAATGAATTTACAATTTCATTGAGATCAACTTTTTGAGCCACATCTAGTTCAACAATCCCTCCCTCTCGTGTATATATGGACCAAATGTGAGTTTTTCTCAGTACCAACTTTAAAAAAATTGAAGCACCCACTGCCAGTAGAAGCGGAAAGCGTTGGAACAATTCTCAGGGCAATGGAAAAACTATGTGAAGTATCAACAAGATTATTTCCACAAATGTAGATCAAAATATTTTGAAATTCAGATTTATTTGAGGTTGGTCTTGGTTCCCGGCAGTGTAGCAAAACGTGAGGTGGTCAGCATGTCCGCCTGTCATGCGGGAGAACAGGGTTCGAATCCCTACCAAAAAACCATCGTGCTGGGATTCACACGTTGAAGGGTGAGGCCTCGTTAATCTATTTCTCGTACAAGTTACTCCTGATGGTTGATGCTTGTAGGGGGACGTCACCTGATATAAAAAACACCAATTTTTTAATCGCTTGTATTGCGCCTCAGATCTGGGCACCTTCAATTTCCTTTTTTTTTGCCTCTCGATTTGCTGCCCTAAAAAGTTGGCGCTGTTGGTGGTCGTTTTCCTCTCCTAATGGATCCGCCGGCACTGGTGCTCAATAGGTTTTGTAAAAATTATCTTTTGTATCCAATCAAAGCATTGGAAGTGGCTTGAGATAATTTTTACAAACATGGACGTGGTCAGTGATAGACTATTTAGAGAATGAATCTATTATCTCGTGTTAGTAGAAAAGTTCAATTTTATCGTGATATTTTTACTATCGAACTGAATTTATTATTCTAGTTGCGTAATCGAAATAATTAATTTGCTGGGATTTATGAGACGCGAGATAATCAGTTACAACAAGAAAGAAATAGATCAAATAAAATTACTATAGTGCTAATACACCAATGTTAACTGAGATTGGCTTTATTAGTTATATTCGAGAGAAGATTTTTCAATTAATTCTTCAAAATTTTCGACCGTGAGGAAGTCGTGGATATCCAATTACACCTTTCAGACATAGAGAAGAAAAAATAAAAACTTCATTAACCATATCTTTTGAAGATAGAGAATGAACTGAATTTTATCAAAGACAACAATGGATGTTTTTTGAGACATAAAGTATCTCACTCCTTAGCAACTTGTGAAGATATGGGATCAACTTTACTCCTTATTTTGCTTTCCTCTATGTGAAGTTAAATTCTGTAGTATACGTTGGACCCCTTTTGCAAAAGCTGCGTATCTCGAAGCTGACATCTTCAAGAGAAGAAACTATCATTCCTTGAAAATTATCTCAATTATCACTCGTTATAATTACATACCACGAGAATAATTATATTCTAAATTCAATGTCAATTCATTCCATGCACCCTTACTGATCAAACAGTGAATAGTTGCTCACTTGGAGATACAGTCGTTGAACATCATATGGAATGAATGGATCCGAACACTCTAGTATCTTGTCCCTCCAACTACCTCTCAACTGTCGTTTCTGCCAAGAAACGCCAATCATTAATTAATCAATTAACACGCTTTTATTAGCTTGGGTTGTAACTGTATGTAACGGAATCTTTGAGCATAATTTCCACCAATTTCCAGAAGTCTGATTAATTTGAAACTTTGCATACGTATCAAGGACCGATGACAATGCAATAATTTGATCATAGTTTTCCATTATCCTTATAAGGACCAGCAGGATTAATGAATTCTTTTATAGATCCTCTGTAGTGGAGTAAAAAAGATAGAGCTAGCGCGCGTTCTGAGCATGCCTGCAGTTTCGGACTTACTCTTTCGTTCTTTCGTTCGGGCACTCGGCACAGCACAACGGAGGCAGAAACGTTCTCAGGGTAGTTGCGTTCTCACAATGATCATTCCTTATCTTACATGCGTAGGTGTACATGAGTCTGATACATGCAAATTACTGTATATGATATTTATGTAACATATAATATAGTTCCCAGCGAAATACAGCCACGGAACTGCTGAAAGACGAATGTTGCCAATAATCCTGAGTTGGGCTTCGACCGTTCACAAGATGCAAGGTTGTACAGTTGATCATGCAGTAATTTATCTAGGCTCGCGATTGTTTGCTGCTGGACAAGCCTATGTAGCACTTAGTCGTGTAAGATCTTTAGACGGTATTCGGATTGAAGAACTTGATTGCTCTAAGTTAATAACAGGAAGTACCCCATGCAATAGTGAAGCTTTAAATGAAATGATGAGATTGCGGAATGATTCGTAAGAAATATCACATTTCCACTAGAAACTAATTGATAAATTGAACTAAAAAATGAAAAATAAATAATAGTTTAAAAAACTAAAAAAGCACGCTTTTATAGCTAACCGAACTAAAAAATAGAAAATAATTTTTAATTACAAAGAGTTTATATTACGGTAGTAGAAGGCTAAACAATCATTCATAGCCAATCAGCTCAAAATAAAATTATAATAAAATTTAAGTAATCAACAGAATAAAGTAATTCAGAGTAAAAAGCGTGGGGTGCATTTCACTACATTTCATAAGTCTCCTCTCAAAGATAATTACCGATAGAAATATATAATATATCAAGCACCCCACGATTTTACTCTGAATTACTTTATTCTGTTAATTACTTAAATTTTATTATAATTTTATTTTGAGCTGATTGACTATGAATGATTGTTTAGCCTTCTACTACCGTAATATAAACTCTTTGTAATTAAAAATTATTTTCTATTTTTTAGTTCGGTTAGCTATAAAAGCGTGTTTTTTTAGTTTTTCAAACTATTATTTATTTTTAAATTCAAATCCATTTGTCAACTAAAACTTTGTTCGTTCCAATTTCCTTATTCTTATATAATACAAACGATGAGATTGGAACCTTCGGTGTGAAAGTTGAAAGTTTTCCAAGAGATCAATAATTACCCCAACACCAAATTGATATTTTTGCACTCGACGCGCGTTTCGCTTACTGAAAATGCTAATCTTCAAGAGAAGAAAATAATTACTAAATCTGAAGACTAGGGTTAGATGTTTATATGAGTTATTACGGTCCGATATGGACTTTGTTCGTTACTGCTACTTGTTCTAATTAATTTATTGATAATAGACTAGTGCAGTGACTACCTGCAAAGTTTTTGATCCGAAAAGCGGGATAAAGGGAATATGTCCCCTGACACCATTCTTCGAGTCGTCTTGTTTCATGCACATGCTTGATCAGTTTCAGATTGCTTTCTCCAATCTTGTGGTCATTATCTAGAGCCTGTTGAGCTACACTGGATTTTTCCACCCTTCTGAATTTCATGTGTGCAAAATTATCCTTGAAACGGGTTTTAATAGTTCATCGCCTCTGGCCGATGTATTTGTTGTTGCAATTATGACAACTGATTTCGTAAAGCCCCGACTTTTCTGTGTTTAATTATTTATCTTTTGGGTTGCCAAGAAGCTGATGTAATTTGTAAGAAGTTTTATATGCAACTTTCATATAGTCATATATAATATGATCAACCCTTCAAGTGCTGTCATGATTCATCTCGTGTGAGTTGAAATTAATTCTTTGTTTGCCTTAAATCAGGTAATTGACTATATAAAGAACATGTATAAATTTTATTGTGCTTTTATGAGTCTGGGTAAGTGGGAATATGTCTTGTCTATGTTTCATATATGTAGACCCAACATTCAATTTGTATATGTGGTCATGATTACTCATCTTCCTACATTTATATTTACTTGTATCGCTACTTTATTGATCCTCTGCCAAAACAAGTGTTATACACTTATCGAGTATTCATTCATTTTCAGTCGCGCTATCAAAATCTATCAAATCTAATGTTATTCTTTTTTTATTTGAATAGATGTATCATTATTTTTCATCAACTAGTCCCCACCGCCCCAATCGTGAATCGTGAATCCTGTGCGACCTAGAGTCTGGACCTACGCCTACAAACAGAACAAATGAAATCTTCTGGTGAAATCACTGGCTTCTCGATCCTAAAAATATTATTCTCTGAAATTCCAAGAACTACGTTGACAGATCCCGGTAATTTCCACTCATCAATCGGATGGTTGTAATAGCAACATGTCGAAATGCTAACATCAGACAGGCTAATATTCACTCATTTTTTTCAATGAATTATTTAAAATAATTTTTTAGATTTGCGTATTGTCTGAAAAAAATATCTTAAAATTCAAAACATTTGTTGTTTCGAAACAAATAAATGTTTCTCTGAAATAATACCTTCTCAGAGATATTTTGTTATAAAATATCGACAACTAAATTAACAGATCGCTTCTGTGACCTTTCGAGTCAGGAAGATTTCCACTTATATACCTAGTAAGGGCGATTTCCATAACAGTAGGCCTAAATGCATTCATAAACAGAAAATTTTAACTCTGATAGTAATAGTATCCGCACCTATACTTTTCAGAATATGGAACAGTTACCATTCACATACTGAAATATTATTCATTCATCGGATGGAATTGAATCTCTATAAAATCCCGGTTTTGTATGAAAACTTTGCCAAGAATATTAGAATGCTCGAACGTTAATTATAATCACTAACCCATAATGAAGTTCTTCATAAACTTGACTGATGGATGTGGATTTTCGAGCGATATTGAATTGTTTTGAAACTCAATCGGTTCCATGTCTTCATCAGTGAATAATGTAGGCAGGCATTTTCATTAAGTAGTTTCGTTTCCTCTATTTTTGAAACCATGAGAAGTGGAGGAAAGTTTTATAGCTCAATAAAGTTACGTGAGAAATTTTTAAATAAATGGTAATTAATTTTCCGTCGTAGGCGTCACTGGGAATCTGACGCAGGATTCAAACATTTGATTAATCCGAATTTTGAAATATTTGTCGATGCAGGTGGATAGAAAAATGTTCATCCCATACTGGTGCATTATTGTGTGTACACGTTTTGAATTCAACAGCAACGATAGTATCTACTATCATGAAATTAAAATGTTGTCAAAATCAAATTGAAATTTTCAGTACGACACAAAAATACCACTGAGACAAAATATGCACATGCCACTTGTGAAAAAGTATTAACAAAGCATATTATGCTATTCCTAGAATAAAATTCTCTAGCCTTCGAAAGCCTCCCTGGAAGTTTATTACAGTCTAGTATATAGTCACTTGAGTTACTTTGGGGTAACGCTATAAACAAACATAGGGTCTTCACTTCTGAAAAAAATATTAGGAATTCATTCAGTATTCCATAGAGGGATTCATGCGAAAAAAATTTCATATCTCATGGAATCATAACATTTTCTTGCACCTATATACTCGAATGTATGTTATATATTCGAGAAAATATTTATGGGTTGAGCAAAAATTCTTCCTACCACACCAACTATAAATCCATGAATATGTCGGCATCTTAAGGAGATATTAAAGCTTTATTGCTATCTGAGGTATATTGCAATATAAATTAATGTTTATGGACACTTGATTGGGATCTGATGTTTCATTTAATTTTACATAACTGATTTTCTTGAGCTATTTCAACCTTCTATTCTATTATTATTATATTATATTGTATTATATTATATTATATTATATTATATTATATTATATTATATTATATTATATTATATTATATTATATTATATTATATTATATTATATTATATTATATTATATTATATTATATTATATTATATTATATTATATTATATTATATTATATTATATTATATTATATTATATTATATTATATTATATTATATTATATTATATTCAACAACAATCTGGTAGAATTGTACGGCAAACTAACCGTGTTGATGATATTATATGATTTTTGTGGATTTGTTTGGAATGGACATGACTATCGTTAAATTTTCTTGGGGCCTCGGTACCATCCTGTACATATAGTTCCGCTAGGATGACCAGACAGTATCATTTGGCTCCTTGCGTTTTCTGTGGAGACTCAGCTCTAATTACTTTATATTTCTACATAGATGGGGGTTCAATTTTTTTTTCATCCGTTCAGCTGTTGTTCCCATATGAACGACAACCCTCAAATATTGAGAATCAACCTTTCGAGGGCCTTCTTAATCATGGAAAGTTGACAGATTCGCCCACCGAGCACTTGAATTGATTATTATTATATGCAACCCACATCAACACATGCTTGGAAGAAGGCATACGAGTAAAAATATGAAATCATCATTTGAGACACTTTTTCCTTTTCCTAAGAAGACATGTGGAATACTGTATGCTGATCAATAGAAAAAAGTATTCCACATAAAAATGACAATTCATCAGAAGCAGAAAATATAAATATAGAAGAACCAACTGACAAAATAATACAGTTTTTGATCTTACAAAAATGGGCTGAAACATTCCTTCCAAATTTTCCTCTCAGATATCTCTATCAAATAATGAGATTGTGGCCATCTCATTAAAAACAAATAAATATTATGCCAACTGATGAAATGAATGTTACGGTTCAGTGATATTGCGACCATAAATATTTTCGATTCACTTAATTGGCTATATTCATGGTACAGGCCAAAATATCATCGAATTGAGCCTTGTTGCTCTTTGCGCCTATCATCAGGAGCAACATGATTTTTCGAGGTCCCGTCAACCATAAAAGGTTACATAGTCATCCTTCAGTACGAAAGAGAAATTTATGGAAAGTGAGATCTCTGCCATATTGGATGATCGAATTCAACACCTCTTGGTGATAATCCTAGCGCTCAACCACTGGGTTAACTACGTGTTCATTTTCGTTATATTTTTTCATGTTTCACATTTTTATTTTTCTACATGTGCTACAGATCCTTAGACACTACTTTCGACTACTTTTCATTACCCAAAGGTATTCACTTGGCTTCCAATTTCTCATAGTTTGTGATAGTTTATATTCTGTGAATTTTAAAAATTTTCCTATCAGTACGTGAATCTCGATAATTGAAAATTATATTTTTGGAATGGTCATTCCTCAAAGCTAAAAATAGAGTACTTATCATTTCGGTCCGCTGCCAATGAACTTATTTAACTTCCGTGTATCTCGAACTATTTGTTTACAATTGCAATAGGCACAAGGAAATTATGAAGAGTAATTGGTGCACACATGTAGCATATATACATATGCATTTTAACGGCATGATTGACTACACATCATGAAGATTAATATCAACGTTAAGATGCCAAACGCTTTCAAGTCACTTCAATTCAAACAAACCGTAATATTGTTACTAGTTTCTGTATCTTCCGTTATCCATGATTTATTCGCTGCACAAAAAATAGCTCTGTCACAAGTCATATGCAGAACAACAGAGGTATAAAAAATACCCAAGACCTTAACAAAATCAATGAAAAAAAAAAAAAAATGGATGCTCATTCGATCATGATGATTGACGAAGGGCATTCGATGGAGGACCTTTTTATGTCCATAAGAGGACGTCCATTTCATATTCATGTCCATGCGGACCTCTACAGGCATCTATTGATGGACTATGGATTCTTCTGGCATTCTATTGATATCCACAGAATGATAACCATTATTTGATCATGGAGGTTCATTGAATGGCTGTCGATTTTATATGGATGTCCTTCTCATATCCAAGCTCATAAGGAATATTAGAGGACATTTTATGAATATCCTAAGGTGGGTGCAAAGGTATGGGACATTACTTATGAAATAGTTTGATACACGTCCTTCTAAGGTAGGATAAACAATGTCAAAATGATTGAAATCATGGTTTTTCGCACAACGTACAATCCTGGTGAGAAGGCTATGGAGTCCATATTTACGATTATGAGATCTCAAATAGAAAGTATGGAGCTCACCTTCAAGCCAATGTAATCCCTAACAACAGTTTAACTAGTAAACCAGTAAGTCCAGTCGTGGTCATCTATCTGATAGTGTTTATTCACCACCCACTTCGAAGATTTTCAAGTTGTCAACAAATAGTAGAAGGGTAGAATAGTGAATGTTTTCAAATATGTCTCTGATAAAGAGATTGAAAAAAAAGTTGGCCACAGTAGCTGCCCTGCGGGACCCCAGAGTAAACTGCAATTCTATCTGAAATGTAAATGTGAATACCCTAGCCTCAGGTACCCACTCGCCAATAAACTCTTGACATTTCGTAACCTTCTTCTCATAAACGAACGTTGGTATTTGCGAACAAAGTGATCCAGAATTTTACAAATGTCGTAACTATATGAGTTCGTTCCATAGACATTACAACTAATTGAAGGGCCCCAAGAGAGAGAGAGGACTGCAGGATCAGCAAGATATAATAATTAAAGTATAACTTTTAAGCGAATTTATTCCTCAATGTAGCAGATAGAGAGAGGTTGAGAAGGGTAGAGTAATTCAAGTATAGAATTATCATTCTGTTTTTTACAATACCACTTCAATGTGAATATCCTTTCTCTCTCTAATGTATTTCGCTTCATGCTATGCGAAAAACTGTCATGAAGGCCAGTCCATTAGTTGTTATGTCTATGATTCGTCCTTACTGGCAATTCTATAATTGGCAACAGTACTATTTGGTGAAGCTTCTTCGACTGTCAGTGTCATAATGAGTGAATATTTTTTGCATTTTCAAAATTACTAAAATATCGGTGCTCGCGCGTATCCTTGCGAAATTGGTGATGATAGTGATGTGGCATAATGGATGGAAATCGAGTAGTGATTCTCGATAGAGGAGATTACACAACGTGTACAGTAAATTTACAAGGGGCAATGGTTACCTCGTGGAGAATCGAGAATATAGAACAGATTTTCTTAAGTCGGCGAACAAATTTATTTTATCTAGGTACGATAATTTTTGGAGAGTGAGTTCACAGTTCTGACCCTTCAAAGTTTGGTAGAGGACCAAATCCCGCTTTCTTTTCCGCACCGAACGGATGATCGGACACACACAGTTTTTCCTACTTATACATTGAAAGGTGACTTCAATTCAGTGAAAAGTGATGAAAAAGGAGGAATGATGATCACGGGGCATCCGAACAACAAAGAAGTGTTTGCGATCGTTATATTGTGCAGAAAAAGAAGGGTAAACCTTCTTCCGAATTTTGAAGAGCCATAACTTCGGAACGAAGAGAAAGTTTTAACTTGGACATGTTCAGCGTTTTAAAATACGTGAGTTGCTCTATGGTAGCTCCGGGACTCGTTACGATATGGTGGTTATGTATGATAAAAATGAACTCATCATTCGTTCAATTGAAGCTTCTAATACATACAGAATTTTTTCCGACTTATATATTGAAAAGTGACTTTAATTTAGTGAAAAGTGATGAAAAAGGTGGAATGATGATCACGGGGCACACGAACAACAAAGACGTGTGTTTGCGAAGGTTATATTGTACAGAAAAAGAAGGATAAATAAACTTTCTTTCGTACTTTGAAGAGCCATAACTTCGGAACGAAGAGAAAGTTTTAACTTGGACGTGTTCAGCGTTTTAAAATACGTGAGTTGCTCTATGGTAGCTCCGGGACTCGTTACGATATGGTGGTTATGTATGATAAAAATGAACTCATCATTCGTTCAATTAAGGCTTCTAATACATACAGAATTTTTTCCGACTTATACATTGAAAAGTGACTTTAATTCAGTGAAAAGTGATGAAAAAGGTGGAATGATGATCACGGGGCACACGAACAACAAAGACGTGTGTTTGCGAAGGTTATATTGTACAGAAAAAGAATGATAAATAAACTTTCTTTCGTACTTTGAAGAGCCATAACTTCGGAACGAAGAGAAAGTTTTAACTTGGACGTGTTCAGCGTCTCAAAATACGGGAGTTGCTCTATGGTAGCCCCGAGACTCGTTATGATTTGGTGGTTATGTATAATAAAAATGAACTCATTATTCTTTTAATTGAACCTTTCAATAGATACAGGGGTTTTTCCGACTTATACATTGAAAATTGATTATCATTCAGTGAAAAGTGGTGAAGAAGGTGGAATGATGATTAAGGGGCACATGAACAACAAAAACGTGTGTTTCCGATCGTTATATTGTGGAAAAAACGCAGGATATACCTTCTTCCGAACTTTGAGGAGCCATAACTTCGGAACGATGAGAAAGTTTTAACTTGGACGTGTTCAGCGTCTCAAAATACGTGAGTCGCTCTAAATATTTTTTCAAAACTGATTGATGTAGATCAAAAGCACCTATACCTCATTTTATCATTCCCAAACTGAAACCTATTCTGCCAGTTGAGGTTATCAACGATAGATTGAAACATTTGGTGTAAAAGTTGAAACTTTTTCTAGAGATCATTTACCCTAACACCAAACTGATATTTTTGCAATCAACGCGCGTTTTACTAACAAGGTAAGTATCTATCTATCTATTAAAACTATCAATTTTCTTCTCCTGAAGATGCTAACCTTGTTAGCGAAACGCGCGTCGAGTGCGAAAATATCGGTTTGGTGTTAGCGTAATTGATCTCCAGAAAAAGTTTCAGTTGAGGGTAGTTAAGTCATCACATCAACAATCATATGAAAACACGACATAAACACGTGAAGTATTGAAATTTGAATGAAGTTTCACCCGGCATTCTAGCTATATTGAAGACACCAGTAGAGATGGAACCAGAATTCCTTTCAAAATCGCCAATTTCCTTGATAACTACGACTCCACACCAATTTCAGATATTGTCATCATTTTCACGTTCTCTTATACACAAAACTATTTCCAATGATATTCGAACCACAGTTCGGCACACAAAGCAATTGCTCCTATACTCTCACAGAGTTACCAACCAATAAATCTATATTTAACAAAAAATATCACAGCTTCATGTTCGATTCTCACTAACAATGAGAAATCAGGAATAATTAATGATCGACAATACAGATTTCGCCATCAACGATTAAACTAGTGACTTATTGGCTTATGTTCACTCAAAACTGTCTTATGTGGTGTTCCTCAAGGATCCATTCTTGGACCGGTTCTTTTTCTCGTGTATGTAAATTCTCTCTCCAATTTAGATTTGAAAGGAAGAATCAAAATGTTCGCAGACGATACATCAGTAATATATGGGGCAAATAATAAACATGAAATTAAAGTTGATATGTTAAAAGATCTCCAAAAAATATCATCTTGGTTGATAAGTCACAAACTATCGTTGAATTTCGAGAAATCTTCATTTATGTTTATCTCTAAAAAATCGACTTCATCACAATCTTACCATCCCATCAAAATAGATAATAAATTCATCAAATATTCTTCTATTGTGAGATTTCTGGGCATATACATAGATGAACATTTGACATGGAGTAAACATCTGGAAATTCTGAGAAAACAGATCTCTCCAATTATAGGAATATTTTTTAAATTGCGAAATTTTCTGCCTTTGAAATATTTGAAATTAATTTTTTTTTCTCTAGTATATTCTAGATTTCAATACCTAATTCCGGTTTGGGGATCAGCAACAAAAACCTTATTAAGACCTCTAAAAGCTTTACAGAATAAATTAATTAAATGTATGTATAAATTCGATTATAGAGAACCGACAAAAAATTTGTACAAACCCAATCAACTGTTAGATATAACTTCGATACATACGCTAAAACTCTGCACGTTCATTCATTTGGTTAAAAATAAATTGAAACATTCTAATCTCATCTTCAAAATTAATAGTGAGCAACATGACCATTCAACCAGATGTTCAAATAATTTATAGACAATGAAATTCAGATCGAGAATAGGACAACAATCAATTTATTACAACGGAATAGTGTTATATAATGGATTACCTGATTCAATAAAAAAATTTGGAAAATTCAATTTCAAAGTTAAGTTGAAAAAAACATTTATTGCGATGGGTGAAGGACATTTTATTTTATTTTCATCATTTTTATTATTTTTTTTTTTCTATTTCTGTGAAAAGTCTGATTTCATTATCTTACTTTTTTTTTCTCTATTTATTTGATTCATTATTCATTTGTTTCTAATTTTTCCTTTTATAAACTTGTAAGTTTCTTGGGAAATAAACGTCATTCATTCATTCATATCTGGCAGCATTCAATCGAAAAATTCGGGGAGACGATAGCTGTTGCACTCCATATTTCAAAAGCGTTTGATCGAGTTTGGCATCGGGGTCTCCTTTCTAAACTTCCGTCTTATGGTTTGCCTCCTCAGTTCTGTGCTTTGTTGAAGAGTTTCTTGTCTGATAGGTATCTCTATGTGGTTGTTGATGGCATATCATCTGATATTCTCCCAATAAATGCCGGTGTTCCACAGGGTTCAGTTCTGGCGCCCACTTTGTTTCTGCTTCATATCAACGATTTGCTCGAGAAAACATCTTGTTCAGTACATAGTTTCGCGGACGACAGTACTCTTCATACTAATTTCTCTTCCAGAGTCCCCATACCTGCTCGAAAAACAAAAATTCAAAGAAACAATCACGACAATAAAATTAACGATGACTTGGTAAAAATTATAGAATGGGGTAACATGACCTTGATGGAATTTAATGCTAGGGAAACCCAGGCATGTCTCTTCTCAAGGATAGCCGATCTTCATCATCTAGTATTCAGATGTTAGGAGTAGCTATTCCCACAATGTCAAGTATCTCGATGCTAGAAATTGCGAACAGTGATAATCTCGTATGGAATAACCATGTGAGATCATCGCTGAAGGTACTTCCCAGAAACTTGGATTTCTATTTTGTGCGAAGAAATACTTTACTTCTCGTCAGCTTCTGATGATCTACAAGGCTCAGATACGACCTGTCTTGGAATATGGTTCTCATGTATGGAGTTCGGCACCGAAACGTTCATTGAGGCTTCTCGGCTCTATTAAGGCAATCTGTTTTGTTGGTGATTCTTCGCTCACAGACTCGCTCACTTCATTTGAACATCGTAAAAGGGTCGGAGACTTGTCTCTCTTCTATATATATTTTCACGGTAGGTGCTCTTCTGGATTGTTATCAATCGTTCCACCCTTGGCAATATCTACACGGATGACTCAACGAGTACAGAACTCCCACCCCTTTATTGTGAATTTTGAGACCTGTTGAACCTCTATTGATCAGGGATTTTTTTTCAATAGAACAGCTGAGCGTCGGAACTCCTTGCCGAAAGAGGTGTTTCCTGAGGCTTACAAACTTCAGGCTTGATAGCTTCCCCAAGCAGAATCCATTGTTAGGGAGGATAAAATGTGGCTTGTTGAAACTATTGTATAGCAAAACACGTTTCGTGCACTTATTGTCAGTGAAAATGGTACAGGAAACTGTAATGATTCTTGTAAATACACTAATTGATTCCTCATTTGTCCTAGATCGTATCCGCGGTGGAATAAGTTTGGCATTTCCTCGACATGGAAAGTGGAATTTCGGAAGACAGCACGGGTTCACGAGAGATGTCATGTGGAATTTGGAGAGCGGACCCTTAACAATGAAAGAAAACAGCGACGTTTACGCGGAATTCCGCTTGACCCCCGACGCGTATACCGAGTCACTTTGGAACTACCAGTTTTCTTTGCTCACCACGGTTATTCTTCGCGAAAGGAAACTGGAAATACACACCATAATAGAAAACTCGAGCAATTACCTCCCCATGGATTTCACTTTCCTGTATCATTCTTATTTCAAAGTACCGGACGTTACGAAATGCCTGATCAAGGGGTTGAAAGGTTTATATTATCATCGATTACGGGACCCGGATAAAAAGATTCATACGGAGGAAAGAAACGACGTTACTATTTCCGAATTCACCGAACTAGTTTATGAAAATATTCCGAAAGTAATTTATTTGGACATAGACGGAAAGTGGGAGAAGGTATTGAAAATATCACAATCAAAAACATCTGATTTACTTCTTTGGAATCCTTGGGCGGATCTAATCAAGGGAATAAGTGGCCTAGGTGAGACAACTAACCTATAAACTGATACGTCGATATATGTCATGTTCGGATATTGCTGGTATTACTGGCCACAGTAAGCATTTTCGGAACGCTTTTTGCAGTGATAGTAATCTACTGCTGATGATATCGGAACGGATCGCTATCGGACATCCATCAAAGGAACTGTCAGCAGTGACAGGTGTGATCTACCCTATCTTATTTCAAAATGAATTAAATAATGGAAGAAATATCAAGCAATAGCGATACGGAAATAGAAAATTCAGAAAGCTCAAGCTCTGATAAAAATAAATCTTTAGAGAATATAATGACTGAAATTATAATCCTCGACAAAATCAGAGGCCCCAGAGGAAAAATACCAAGAATAGAAGTGTATATTCAAAATGTAGTAGGTTTTTACACCCCTTAGATTCTTAAACAACATTTCGAGTGAGTATGGCTTGCAATCTCGAAAAATGGGGTTCCCGCAGATTTAATTGATCTGCTGGATTCATTTCATTCAGCATCGACTTCTACGCAAATATCTTCCAGTACAACTCGAAACATTTTTGATAATTTTGCATTTGCAATGATTTGACAACAAATTTAATCTTTTATCCGTTGACGTTTATTCGAACACAACCTAACCTAACTCAATTTGGGGAATACTGGGACTACAGGACCACTTCTGCAGCAGTAGCACCAGTAACTTTTTAGTCTCTAACAGGGTACCTCGAAAATTGGCGCGAAATAATTGCCAGTGAATGTCAGTAAAATCGAAACGACTGAATTTACTGGACAGTACTGTTCAGGAATATCGGAACATGACATTAGTCTAGATAGATATATTTAATTGTTCCTAAAGAATCACAATTCTTATAACAATGAGTTTTGTGTTGTGTACCTGGCTGGTAGGAGTAAGGTAACCAGAAAAGAAGAATATATAGACATATATATATATACAGACATATATATACACATATATACACAATATCAATGCCAAAGAATCACTAAATGTACTGACAATGTTTCCAGAGAAGTTACAATGATTAAGGAATATGTTGAAATGACAAAATAGTTGAGGCTTTCGTGGCCGAGGTTTTCAGTATCATTACTTTTATTCGGGTTTGAAGGCCGTCGTTTTTTGGAATTTCTTCCTGACGTTTCGCTGGCTCGAGTGGCTAGCTTCTTCAGAGGCTCATTCATCTTGAAATTCAGTCATCGGAGTGAATCGAAACAGACTCTGATGTTATATTTCCCTCCTATACTCTTGATCCACTCTGAAAGTCCTCTCACGTAGGGGATGGTGAGAATTTGCTGTTCCAGTATCTTCTTGGTGTTCCTTTGATTCGTCCGAGCCAATGTTTGATCCACCATCTTCTTCGAGTAGCCATTCTTTTGAAGATCCTTCCTTATGTTGCTCAGCTCCTTGCCTAGACTCTTCTTGGTGTTACAGAGATTGCCCTATCAATCAGAGACTTGACGATTCCCCGCTTCAAAGTCAAATTTGATTGAATCATTATCATAAGATTGAATTGAACTGGCCGATACTTGATAAAAATCCATATTAACAAAAATATATTACAGTTTCCTGTATGATTTTCACTCACAATGGGTTTACAAAACCGCGACACGTGTTTCGCTATTACAATAGCTTCTTCAAGAAGCTTGAAGAAGGAAACTGTAATATATTTTTGTTTTTTTTTTTTATTATCATAAGAGACATTAACAAATTTATTCAATACTCCTGATAAATAATCATCTAAAACTCTAATGCATCAAGTGAATTTTGGTGGGAAATGTCATGGAAATGGTCCAGCATTAAACACATCAACAAAAACTAGCCTTGAAATAAGTTATACATTCAAATCATGTACCGAAAGCTGTGGAATTGATGAGTATCAATTGATTGGAGGTAAAAATCTGTAATTCATAGTATGGTAAAAAATATTTTTCAAAATTATGGATGGATGAAGTTTTGGTCAGTAATCTGTATTGAAAAAACCATTGCAATGCATGCATCTTTTGCCAACATCTGTTCTGACCTGAATAGCAAATGTATGGATATATAGAAAAGTATAAAGGGTATATAATTTCCAGAAAAAGCACCAGATTGAATTTTAATAAATTTTGAAAATGGATATTTCAAGACATTTTGACACTATTTGTGTTGGCTTGCATCATGCTCATCATATTATGACGTATGCAAAATTACAAATATCCAAATTGTGCGGAATGCATCAAGTCAAGTGTTGGCTGATCTTTCTTTCATGACGAGTCTTCATGAATAGGTGATCTAACAACTCACCTTTCATCGTCAATGTCTGAACAGCGATGTTTTCTAATATTTTTACAATAGGGGCCAGCATACTTCGCTCTCATCACTGCAGAATTCATTTACATAACATTGAGTCACTTATTCGATTTGGAGGCTCCGGTTCTATAGCATCCCAAATATTTTGGAAGATGAACCGTCTCCTTGGTCCACTTGGCGCTTGACTGAAGCCCTGTCTTCAAATAAGGCCTCCAGTGGTCCGTCAAATGTTGGCGATGATATAACGTTTCTCTTTGTTTCAGATGACGACGAGTATAAATATTTCGTGGGTGTAGACCTCGGTGTGATAAGAAAAAAAATGAATCCAAGAACTTGCTGGAAATCATCCCAAGCCTTCGAACTATTCGAACCAAATAGACGTGAATCAATTTTTGCAAATTTCTATGATTATTTCGATGGCATATGTTAAGAACTGGAAAAAATATCCTTGGACCACAAATTCAATTGATGCATAATATTTATCATAGCTTATTATTATTAGTTGACAATATTTTGGTATTTTGTATCAAGAATTTAGGAAAAAAACAATTCATTGTTGAAAATACATTCCATTAGATACAATTTCTCACGCAATTATTTTATTCCTAGAGGATTTTCGTTGGCGGTTGTTCTCTCAGAATATACAGTGCTTTCATTTACTGTCCCCCTCTTTTATTTTCAGAACAGGTCAACTAAGAAAATGGAAACTTCGGATTGTGAAATTGATGCATGAATACTATATTTGGGAGTAAAATTGACAGATGACAATTTCAAGATGCTACTGGGCGCCATAAGGAAATAAAAATGAATGGAAAAGGGGGTCTGGTGACACATCATTTTGAAGCTCCTGGCGAATACTTTACAACCCGAGAATATGGAGTCAGTATCTTCACAAATACATTAATATCGATATTTCTAGAAATATTCGTTTTTTCTCTGTCATAGGGCAATTCTAACGACCCGATAAAGCGTGAGAGCTCGTTTTTTGTTTACGAAAAAAGAAAAAAATGTTAGGACGACAACAAACATCATTGTTCAGTTCAAATATTCTCTTTTAGTTTTCGGTTTCAAAAGTAGATAGGTACCACGTAAACTATCTCCATGATGATTAATTGAACAAAATTCAACAGGGGAACTGTATGTGAATATGCTGGAAACTAATGTTGATCCTCTAATCACCGAAATCGTCGAAGTGTATCTTAATGAGTTCGATAAGGATATTATTATTCCAACAAGATGGAACACCACCACATAACTCCAGACAAGTAAGAAACTATCTGGATAATACTTTCCATGGTCGCTGGAATAGCCATCCAGGTCCTACGGAATGGCCAGCCCGCTTGCCAGATTTGACACCATTAGACTTTTTTATGGGGCTATTCGAAGCAAAAGGGGCTCGAAACTGAACCTGCTTCAATAATGGATATACGGCAGAGAATAATAAATATTTGTAGAAATATCGACGTTATTCTGATGGAAAATGTTCGACGTGAAATATCGGATGGGCTTGTCCTATGTCAAGACGATTAGGACAACCATTTCGAGCATCTTCTGAACTGAACTCAGCTCATTTCCTCAATGTAAGGAGTTATACGTTGAAATATTCAGGCATTCATTAAATGCTCCACCATTTTGTAGAAGGTGAAAATATTGACTTCATATTCTAGGGTTATAAAGTATTCGTCAGGAGCTTCAAAATGTTGTGTCACAAGACCCCCTTTCCATTATTTCATTATTCCATCATCCCAAGTTTCGATTTCCTCAGTTGACCCGTTCAACAAATAAAAAAAAGTATTGTATATAATGATCCATATTATATTCCATTCATTTTGAAAGTAGAAAAAATAACTTTCATTCTGAAATTTATACACATTTAACTAGAAGTTTTGAAAGCATTCATATAAAAACAGAAAGAATTGAGTTTCCACAAAATAGTATTATTCATGAAGGTCTTTCAGTATATATGTATACATTTTTCACGTAGTAGAGCAGTGATAATTATTACTTTTTTTCACTTTTTACATGCAGTTCTTTTGGCGCAGTGCATAATTTAGTAAACAGTTTTCACACAGGTTTTTTTTTATTTCATTTATTTCATTACATCACCTTTCAAATCATATTATCAATGATACAATATATTTGGTAGCACTTCATTGGAATATCATGAACAATCAAACACTATTTTTGTACTGGTATGAGATTGTTCACAAACCGTCAGAAACTTTTTTTCAATGTAATAAATAAATGAAATGAAAAAAAAAAATATAAACCAACGCAAGAAAATTATTTTATAGGGAAAAGGATAACTGAAAGAGTTGTCAAATAGCTAAACACCAATTCAATTTGAAATCTTATTTGAGGAGAATGCATTTTTTCAATCGAAATTTGAATTGATTCATATTACTAAGATTTTTTAAATTCTCGGGTAATTTATTATACTAAGATAATGATCCATAAACAATTTTATTTGTCCAACTACAGAGCTAGCAGTATCGAGATGAAACAAGTTATGTTGCCTAGTATGATAATTATGAATTTCTGAATTCCTGGTTAATTTAAAGTTTGACTTTGATAATTTTTCAACAATGGAATGAGAAATCTATCCATCAAGAAATGTTCCTTCAAAGAAAATGTGCCCGTTATTATTATTATTATTATAGTTGATTTGTTGGAATATCATATTGGAGACGATGTAGTACTTTCAAAGCTTTTCTATATTAAGCAGATATTTTTTTGAAGGTGTTCTTTGAACATGAACCCCATATATTTATGAGATATTTGATCCGACTGAGAATATGTGAGTAAAGAAACGTATTGGCTATTTTATAATAATTATTTTTCAATAATAATTGGTACACGTTCCTAGTTATCTATTCATTACCTGAAAAGTTAAATTCTTAAAAACGTTTCATTTTCAACAAGCATCATATTCTAGTAGTTTGATATCTGCGTGAGAAATGGTAAGGTGGCCCAGACTTTTCTATTTGGTTCGATGAGGATTAGTCATTTTAGAGTTCCGTTAATTTCATTAATAATTTCAACGCATTTTATCACAAATTCCAATTTATTGCACCACTAGCGTAGGCCAAGAAATAGTCCGAGTGACATAACCATACGGAAAAAGTCTAATTGAATCAGGTTACCTCACTGAATTTGCATTTTGTCCTTATTGAAATAAAAGTCGATAACAGTTATAACGCTTATTAGTCATTCATCATTCATTCATGTCGGGTTTATAGTGGGAAAATCTCATTTGAATATTTTATGATATCTATTGTGTGCACTGTGTCGCTTTTATGGGTGACAGACTTGAATAAATTTCATCACTATATTTATAGGAACTCAAATGTTGGTTTTAGCGGTCGCGATTTAGATAATTTATAATATGAGACATGAGTCACGATTTCCAGTGCTTTTTTAATCGCATCATCAACGAATGAGTATGCAGGTTTCAACATTGAGAATATTGAGTGAGGTAACATCTACTACTGGGAGTCATACATTTTCCGATTCTATATCCCAACCAGTGAAATTGTTAGTGCTGCAACAGTTTTATTTTGTTGGTATTTTATAATTACTTCAAATACGATTATTGATTATGTTAGAGGTGCTTTCAACACAATACAGTTGAAGGCAATGAAAGGGTTTTATTAATTTGTCATAGAAACCTTTATAAAGTAGTCAAAATCATCACAGAAACGTTTTTACAACCAACTTATAAAATAAATTTTCATTCAAGAGTAAATTGTTTCGTAGCAGGTTTATAGCACTTTTCTGTGAGGTTTTTAATATCCTTATAAAACTATTTCTAGCTTATTTTATAACCCCTTCCTGAAGTTTTTATGAAATTATTCTTTTGGAATGCTTCCCAACACAATTTTGTTTTCATTACTATATTCCACCTTAATGATAATTTCCCAACTATTTATTTATTTATTATTTTAGTATGGTATATTTACTACAACTCCTATACAATAAAATAGCTTATGAATACAAATTGATTCTGCGAATATATATTTGCTGTCTCCAAGAATAAAATTTGAGAGGAACCAGCTAACATCGATTTTTAGAGATCGTGTAATAGCATAACTTGTCAGTTTCATTTGACTAGTGTTCCAGCAACTATATACCCAATAATGTCGTGTAATATCGGTCATTAGAAAAAATTAAATACTTCGAACTCTCCCTCACGTGACCTAGTGCTTTCATTTCCGATAGATAGTAGTTTCTTAACAGCTTTATAGGGGTACTATAGTAGCTGGAATACGTTTGAATACCAAATTATTTTATAGAACGACGCCATTTTAAAATGCTAGCAATCCGGAATACTGACATTATATGGGTTGAAAATATGAAATACCGCACCTATAGTGTTATTTACAGCTGAAAAGTACATAGATATTAAAAGCTCATATTATTTAGAACAAACTGAGTTAAGTGTGAGAATAGAAAATTATTGAGTCAACACAGTGAATTTTTCTATGATTGATAATTTTTATCAAAAACATAAATGAATGAGTGGCGCCCTTAAATTTTGCCAAGAATATGCTATATATTTGTCAATAAAATTTCATTCGCAGTGAAAACATAATTCTTTGAAGCATAAGTAATGTCTTGAACAATATCATAACTACAAAAGTCAAATTATCAAAATGGCTCGAACCTCAATGTTTGAAGATAGTTGGTGACATATCAATTATATTTTCTTAGTGTCCAATACAAAATTGCTTCTTGCGCCTTCAAGAGAACATTTTGACGACTTTCCTTCAAAAATATTATAAGTATCGCTTGAAATTGTTGCAAAAGTACAGTAAGGAGGGTCTTAATAAAACTACTTTCTAAGAGTGTTAGATAAATTTTATAGCAACTGCCTAAATGTTTATAAAACTGTTTCGTAGTGTTTGTAAAAGACCTATAATGTTTTATAAAACAGTACGAATTTCCAACTTATAGCTGTTTTATAAACACATTGAAAACATTTCTGGGAATAATGCAGTTTCACAATTTGTTTCTCCGAAACGTCTCAGCAACTATTATAAAATATGAAATTGCTAGTTGGGATCCTTGAGTTCACTCGTAAGAGATATCCTATAATGTTGAAAATCCTCATTCCTACAGTGCATGTCTGTTCCAGTTAAACTTTGAATCAATCAAAATTCGAAAACAATTCACTTGTTTTTTAAATCGCATATGAGAATTCCCAAAGATAGGGCGTATACAGTTCTCCTCTCGGAGGGGTGGGGGGTTAATTTTGTATTCAACTTTCATGAACAATGGAATTCTTTCATGCGATCGTGATAAGTAAATATAATTCAGTGCTTGAAACTGTGTTCTGGGGTGGGGAGAGTAACCCCACCCCCTCGTGTCTACACACCTGCTCGATGAGCATTTTTCGCGAATTTCGGAATATGAAAGTAAAAACTAAGTGGTTCAGAACTTATATAAGAAATGATGGATAAAACATATTGCCAACAATTCAATTTTGTTACAAATTAGAATTGAATAGAATAGAATAAGGATTATCAATACACATATATAACATAATATCATGGACATATGACTACTGTACCGTTAAGTCTCATTTATGGCCTAAAAATGTATAGCCGACGAATTTGGAGATTTTTTTGAAGGAGAAACACGTTCATCTTTGGCTATTGAATTTATATCATATCGTATTTGAAAAACTTGTTTTTAGTGGTTCTTTTTGGATCCCTGACGATAGCTGCGTTCTATAGACGATAATTTTGGAAGAATCACTTCCGACATCAAGATACTAGGTCAAAACTAAACAGCCTTCTTAACACACATCAGTACCAATTAGCTCATTGAATTTTCGACTAATTATTTCGAGTTCGGAGGACGAAACTCAATCATCACCTAGAAGATGGCAAATGAGACTTTGCCGAAACGTTGTGACAATTATCCTTCTGGGGATCAAAACCACAGAACACGGAATGAAACCCGAAAAAACATCTCATCATACTTCGTCCGTGAGAATCTTCATGCTAACATATATATATATATATATATATATATATATATATATATATATATATATATATATATATATATATATAAAGTGAGGTACTATATTATACGCCTTTGCTACCAGGTATCTGAAGAAGTAACTATCATCCAAACTTCATAGTCGCTGATCGGTTCTCACCTGTGTTAGGGGAATACGCAGAGAAACTTTCAGCTTTTATAAAATAACGAAGGTCTGGCGGACGCGGGCTCTTGCTCTAATAGACTCTCAGTTTTCGTTTGTCATCATTTGTGGGTTGATTATAAGTTTTACAGATACCTCCAATTTATTTCAAATAACAGATTTCTTTTTCAATTGGCATTTGATCATTGAAAACTCAAGAGAGGGCGATATTTGAATCCTACCCTGGTGATTGGAGCTCGATTGCTGACCAACTGAGCTGAACCCTTTGGAAAGTGAAAGGTTTGATTGGCGCATGTGGACGTTACTGCCGGAAAAACTTCTTAACAGAGGATTTGGTAATATCACTTTCATATATTGTATTGATCAGTGTTATAAATTTAACAACAAAATTTAAAAAAAATCTATTCACGAATCAACAAATCAATACAATATATATAATAAGAAACACATATTGAAATGCCTTGATGTGATTGGTTGAACGTCAAAATCCATAACGCATAAGATGAAAGTTAGGGAACTTTGGTGTTACGGACTTTTTATATTTGCGTTGCGGCCATTATAAAATGATGATGATATTGAACTATACTTTCCATGTTTTCACAGAACCTTCGCGTTTCACTTGAGTTACTTCAACTATAATTCGAATAATGCGAATTCAACTTGAGAAGAGAAAATTGGTCCAACATTCATCTGCCTCCTTCGGCATGTTTCCGTTCATAGAACTCCCATACTGAGGAGACAAAAGGCAATGACCCACACGCACACATTGAATAATTATATCGATCCCCGTTTATGTACTTAAAATGCATCGTTTGTTTATCCGCAGCTTATATTTGGAACACTTATCCTCTCGATCGCACCGAGAAAATACTAAAATGCACAAAGATTTTGTCAGAATTGGAAATAAAACTGGTACTTCTAGTGAAGAGACGATATGGAGAAAATAAACAATGAAGAACGATCTGAAAATAAGACACCGGGATGTTCGTACTAAATCTGTCTTCGCACAATTCCAGAGAAGCAACCTTGAACCGCGTTTACACTTTTTTATTTGGTTTATTTCGAATTCCGAGACAATACTCGTTTGGAATGGCAGTTTCGTGCAGAGCATCACAATGAAGAGTTAAACCTACCAGAATTAGGAGGGTATAATGTCAATGAACTATATATAGTAGATTCCATTTCCAACCAGTCACCCTGAATAAGTCATTTGATATTGAGTTTATAAAAAATTGTCAAACAAGTCAATTTGAATTATCAGTGACACATTGCTAGAATTGAATTGAACTGGCCGGTACTTGATGAAAATCCATATTTACCAAAAAAAAAATCTCATGAATTGTTAGAAGTTTATGGGCTCCTCAGCCGTGGTCCGCAGGTTTTTGGGCCTGACGTTTCGTCTTCACTTGCTGCAGACATTTTTCGCAGATGCAGACGAAACGTCAGGCCCAAAAACCTGCGGACCACGCCTGAGAAGCCCGGAAACTTCTAACAATTCATCAGTTGCCGGACGTGAAAGTCTACAATCTTTGAAAAAACATCTCAGTTTCCTGTAAGATTTTCACCAACAATTGCTTCGACAAACTGCTACATGTTTTCGAGCTGAGGTAGTTAAATGTATATAGTATCAGTTGAGGAACCATCATGGAAATCAGGCCAACAATTCTTGATCCAATCATACCACATCGAACAATATTAGTGAAGGAGGGTGTGTTTTAATACCAACTAAGAACGAACTATCAATTTTTTTTAGAATGTTGAATGAAGCATTTCATTCAAAACTAAACGAAGCGATGCTCCTTGCTTTTTCCCATTTTACTAAATGCAAAAAGTGCTACTACTGGTACTGGTTCACCAGTTTGAACAATTTCATATCTCCAATATTAGAAAAGGTAATAATGTTGCCCACTTAATTCAAATAATCCTGCAAGTATAGTTCTCAACACAATTGTTCAACGATATACTCATTGCTTGAGAGTATCTTTATACTATCACCACAAAAACTGCAAAATAGAAAAATACGAATTTTTTGATTCCCCAATTCAACCAATACTATAGTAGGACTAATTATCGGTAACAGATTTTACTTTTCAATGATTTTCATTATCATTTGAAACAATGAGAGGACTCAGATTCCCCATACTTTGAATACTTTCTTCTAATCCAAGATGAACACGTTTTGCAATGGTTTCCTGGAATAAAAAACTCCCGATTCAACTGGGGTAATCAATTTCCTAGCAGTGAAGTATTGTTCAAAATCTAAATGTCTATAACAGGGTTACCCAATCTATGGGTCGCGAGCGATTTTTTTGTTGGCCCTAAATACCGAAATAAATTGGACATATCAAACACACTGAGATAGAAAGTAAATCAAGTTGAAGTTGATATCAAAACTGTAATGCCCAAAAATAGGAAACAATTTCAGCCTTTCCATTGAGATAACTTTTTGATATAGTTATTCTATTACGTATTGAAAATTCTATTTATACTTTGTTTTTTGAAAAATCTCTTCATTAATATTGGTAACGGTTAAATTTCCCAGTGGGTCTCGAGTTTGGTAACTTGTTTTAAATGGGTCGTAGTCCAGACAACTTTGAGAACTACTGGTCCATAGCAATAAAAAAATGTTAGTAATACGAATAAATACTAATATATCAAATTTGAATTTGCACAAAAGGTCGTTTGTTTATGTGATACGAAATTATTTTATCATAATAATTTTCTCAAAGGCTGTCCTCGAATCACCAACAATGCATTTGAAAACAGTTCAAAAAAATATCCTAGATATACAGGCACAGTTCCTGTGAAATTAAATGCCCGCCATGATATGAGCCCTGGGATTGTTGAATTTCAGACTGACTTCGAATTTGTTGGTAATTTTGTGATAAGCACATCCGCCTGTCATTCGGAAGATCGGGGTTCGATTCCCCGTCACGAAACCATCGTTGAAAGGTGAGGCCCCGTTAATGCATTGCTCGAACAAGTTGTGCCTTCTGAGGGTTGTCGTTTGTAAGGGGCGTCAGCTGGTTAAACCCATTTCAAACCCACCTGAAACCCGCTCAGGTACAATCGGGTTCAAAAGGGTTGTCGTTCTTAAGAAAGTGGAAACTTTGCCACCAGATCTTGGACTAACGAAAATTCGATGACATCATCATTTGCGTACTCATTACGTACATTTCAGTTGTTATTCATCAGTCATCAGTGCTATGATTTAATTTCACACCTGGCTGGCAACTGTTTTTCGTTGACCTAATGAATAAATGTGTAAGTTGAGGCTATGTGCATGCCGTTTCACTTTATCGCATTGAATGTTGTGAATTGGCGAGACGTAGTAATAATAATTTATTATAACTTGTGAGCAGAAAACGTCATTTACGGAATATCATGCATAATGACTATCAAAATACTAAATTGTGGTAGTAAGTCATTGATATTAACGGTGAACACAAAACGCCATGGACGTATTTCAGCAATTGGGCCTTGTTTCAAACTCCCTACACCTTTATCAGGAGCAGCATGGTTATTGCACCCCGTTCCATGAAATATGGCAAAATCAATCATTAAATGTGACAAGAAATTGTTGGAGATGAAATCAAATCAAGCCGAAAGGAAGTGAGCCAACCTAACAAAGAAATTAATTCAAGAAAAAATAAAAATGGAATGAATATAAAACCTCTGTTCAAGTAGATTGTGAGTAATAACCTGAATTTATCTTTCTAAGCACAAAACACACAAGAATGTTCTTTTATATAGGTTACAAATGGAGTATTGATTTTCTTCAAACTATAGTGGGAAACCAAAAAAACTAGGAAAATACAAATTTCCTTCAGTTTGTTCAGTATGGCTAATGATAATGAAATTTCAAATCATACCATGTTTATTTTATTTTTGCATCTTGAGAAAGGTGACTAAATGCAGACTGATTTCAGAGGTGTTGCTCCTTCTGAGTGCGATGAAATGTCATTGCAATCTGCTTGAATTCAATTAGTATCATTCCTTCCATATCAGAAGTCTTGATCAAAATTCATGCTCCACTCAAAACGTGGTCACTCCTTCTGGAATACTGTAGAAGAGTTTGTTCTTCTTTCTCAGATCTTTTCATGGTCCTCGCTTTTCTGTGATATCATCAGTACCTTCTTCCGTTTCCAATAATGTTCAATCTACTGCAAATAGCATCAATCTTCTCCAGACATGCTTTACCGAGAGGTATAGGCTCGGGTATAGGTGTTTTCCACATAATGAGAAACCGAGAGAAGGACTTTCATACCAATCAACAAGAACATCTTCCCCATACATTAGAACAATATCCTCTCGAATGAAGAGGGGAAACTAAAATAGCTATGAATATCAGAACGATTATTTGGAACGACCAAAGCTTGTTATGTACACTGCAGAGCACAAATTAGCAGATTCATTCCTGGGGTGGCACTTCATCACAGTAACGAAGTATACGAAAAGACCAAGTCTTGATTCGAAATAATCTAGGAAATAATCGAAGATTGTATCATCTAAATTGCTACGTATTGGTGAAATAGACAGACAGGCATTTGCAAAACCCCTTCGATGGGACATTAAGCGGCATTTTCGAATTTTCCACCCCAATCAAATAACAATGTTTTCCATAAACAGCTCAAGAATACCGTTCAATCCATCGATGTGTGAAAGATTAGTAACATCCGCTTCTCTTTGTGTATCTTTAGAATTGCATTTCCTTAAATGATCTGAGCGAACTCTCATTTAGTATTCAAGCCACTAACAACACATGTGCACTTCATTTAAACGATTTCCATTGCATAATTTAAGGCTTTATAACCGAATTGTTATTCCAGTGAGCTATGAATCGAATCAATTCTGTATTAGTGACTCATCGTAAAGGGTCATACAACCGAGTATTCTTGTTTTTCATGTTGCAAAATCGAAATAGATGTCTTTTCCTTCCTCTAGTTCCGTCCAATAATTTCAGAGTATTTATTGAAATCATCTGCTCCTTGTATTATAGATGATGTAACGTACCTACAGTCGGTGCAACTGGGCAGAGTTTCGAAAGAAGCAATAATAAAAAATATTGAATAACCTATAATATGGGGATATAGTATTATAAGTTGGTGGGCAGACATTACGAATAGTTTCCTACTATGTCCAAAACTTCTGCAAATTCACTGAAAATGAATTCAATTCATTCAAAATAAATATCATTTACGATTCTGTCAACTCCATATGAAGGCAGAAATTTCTAGTAAACAATTGTTACGCTTCGAATAGGAAGGATTATTCAAATATTTTTTATATTATACACTTAATTCAATTCATCACGAAATGAGACAAAAAATGTACCACCGGAAACATTTTTCTCGATGTCTTAATATGGTTTGATGTAAACATCACAGAAAGTTTTGTGGGATAGTATTCTTAAATAGGCTGAGGATGATTTGAAAAGATCCCGGAGAAATCAAAGGGAAAAACCATTTTCAAATTGAAATAATAGACACCCTCTGGTAATGTTTTTGCGCAACGACCATCGATACTATAGATCGGGAAGTATTTTTTTCAGCACATGTTTTTCTATTCCTGGATGATCTACACACTCTCAGATAAAAGTGAGGTAATACTTCGGTCGCCATGAGCACCTTTTTTTAGAATTTTTTTGTACAACTTGCGTAATTCGGTCTCCTTTACAAAAAATCCTTATGATATTTTCGGCGGTCTCATATATTTTGGGAGATAAGTACAGGTCCATTTTGTTGTGAAACTTCACAATTTTCCACTGCAAATTTCTGTTGTTTGAACACACATAATTCGCCCTTCTTCTGATCAAACACCACACACGCCCTTACTTACTCGTTTTCATCATTTTCAAGCAAAAGAAACCATTATTTTTTTTTAAATTGAACTTTCTCTAAAAATCAACATTAAACATTCAGTTCTTAAAAATTAGAATGAGAGCATAACACTGCAAATACATTACATTCAACTGTCATCACAACAAATTGGAGTTTTTTTGAGAAGAGATGCATTTTTTGAAAAAATAATTTTTTTTTCTGCTCAAAAATGTTAAAACGAGTAAAAAAGGGCGTGTGCGGTCCTACTCGATCAGAAGGACGAATTTTGTGTGGTACAAACAACCGAAATTTGTTGTGAAAAATTTGGGGTAATTATCCGTTAAGCGGGCTCCATCGTGAAATTGAAAAAATTTTGGTGGAACTTACGTATTTCGGCCTCCTGAACAAAAAATCCCTATAAAGTTTTTGGGGCTCGCAACTAGTTTCGGAGATACGGCCCCCCCAAAGACAGGAAAACAGGGTTTTCAGGGTTGTTATTTATGTTAGTTTATTCAGCCAATTCCGCTCGAAATTCATCCTTCTTTCTATCAGCACAATATACACATTCTATACCACCTTCTTCATCACTTCCCAACAGAATCTCAAGCATTTTTCCATTTTTCACTATAAAACTCTAAAAGGTAAATCGTCATAGAAATATGCACGTTCTACTGTTTTGCTTACCTCGAATTACTATGACGATTTACATTTCAGAGTTTTGCATGGAAAAATGCTTATAATTCTGTTGGAAAGTGATGAAGAAGGATTAATAGAATGAGTATATTGTGCTGATAGAAAAAAGGAGGAATTTCGAGCGGAATTAGCTGAGAAACAAACATAGGCGTAAAACCCCGATTTCCTGTCTTTGGGGGGCCGTATCTCCGAAACTAGTTGCGAGCCCCAAAAACTTTATTAGAATTTTTTGTTCAGGAGGCCGAAATACGTAAGTTCCACCAAATTTTTTTTTTCACGATTGGAGCCCGCTTAACGGATAATTACCAAATTTGGAAGCTTTGTAATAAAATAGACCTGTATCTCCGAAAATATACGAGACCGCCAAAAATGTTATAGGGATTTTTTTGTAGAGAAGACCGAATTACGTAACATCCACAATTTTTTTCAAAAAAAGGTAATCCTAGAGACCGAACTATCACTAAAAATGATTATTAGGATAGAAAATTTTTTCAGATCAGGAAATTCTCGTACGTAGTGATTGCAAGAAGTTATTTTCGTAAGTGAAACGCGTTTGGTTTTTATCCATCTTCTTCATGGAAATTCAGATCAATTTTTTATAACCTCTGTACCGATTTTATTTCAATTCAATACCTAACGGAATGTTTTTAAGAAGCAATTAGTAATTTCTTATATCGTTAAAAAATATCATAGATGAATGTGAACAACTTACTCGAATAATCAACTTTCCCAACCATTTTCAAATCAGTCAATATCGTTCAAGTCTTCAGCAACTCTCACTATCACTTCACACACAAACCCGCCAAAAACTACCGAAACACGCTTGCAGGACTGACATGCCGACCGATACCATCTAAGAAAACGTTCAAAACTCTTCACTGAAAATAAATGAAGCAGAAATTGATGATTGGGTAAGTGGATTCAATGTAAACAAATCCGACAGCAGAGTCCCAAACGCTCATGAGCCGGTTCACCCACGGTTCACTCCTTTCCTCAGTAAGTTGGTCAAAGCGCGTCCGCGGAAAATGCCGTCGTATGTCGATTGTTTAAATTTTCTCGCGACACACTAGACCCGCCAGCCGGTTATCTTTTGTTAACACACACGGAGTGAAAACGGCTAACGAAGTTTAGGTATTAATTTTACGGTGTGCGGCTTGGGTTTGGAGAGGGTACAGTTGGTTGTTTATGCAATCGTGTATTTGGACTGACGTGATGTCATCAAAACTATTTTTATAGAATTTTCGTCTATTGTTCGAGCCCGCATTATAATTTTAATGGGGTTATTTATGGAATTCACTTTCCAAGGTCAAGGTTAAATGAATTGTCGATATGCACCGAAAGGGTGATTTCCTTTTATAGCAGGATCTAATTGGTTTAATTGAAAATTGAGGGTGGAATTTCTCTCTGATCTGAAATAGTATATATGTAGTGATATCTATATGTATGTATGCATCATTTCGAAGTTATCTCCAATGATAGATACTCATATTAGAAATTTTATTCAGTTTTAGCTTCAAATACAAATGAGCCGCACTTTAGCTGTAACGTGGTATTCGGAACTTGCCGAATTGAAAATTGATCTATTTCGAGAAATCGTTTTTTTTTCAGGGAGTTTTGTGAAATTTCCTTTGGGAAAACTTGCTCAGTTTTCAGTTTTAAACTTCTGGTTCAAATTTCAGCTCTCTTTGGTCACATGCTTCAACTTTCTTGACTTTTTTATGAACACGAAACAAATATGGAACATCTTAAACAATAAACGATGAGCTTGGAACCTTAGGTGTGGAAGTTGAAACTTTTCTAGAGATCAATTACCCTAACACCAAACTGATATTTTTGCATTCAGTATCAATTGATGAGTATCAATTTTCTTCCCCTGAAGATGTTAACCTTGTTAGCGAAACGCCCGTCGAGTGCAAAGATATCAGTTTGGTGTTTGGTAATTTATCTCTAGGAGAAGTTTCATGGAACATCTTGTTCAGAAATACTGTATTATATATCGAGGCAGGGAGTGCATTATTTATATCAAGGAAAAAAAATTTCTCGAGAGAGAAAGGCCCACCACAATCTGAAGAAATCGAGAATAATTATTGGAACCTGTACAAGTGTAGAAGGCAGGTTTCTAATCAACCCCTAAAAGTTGTGTTGATTAAAAACAGTTACTTTTGAATGGAACTCACCTTATTAGTCAGCAACTTCTCGTATAGCGTAAATTTGTCTATCACAAAAATGAAAGAAAAATATTTGAAAATAAAATGAAAATATTCATCTGTTACTGTCACTTGATAACAGGTAGTGCGTTTTTTTTAATGATGGTATTCATTTCAATTTTTGCGAGAGGTTTGGTTGAAGTTTGACGACTTCAATTGAAATAACGAAATCTCCGAAAAAAAGAAGAATCGCATTCGACCCATATTTTATAATTCTTCAAATCTTGCAAACAAAAAATGTTACAGAAGATATTTGTCAATTCGATGTGGCTCGCCGCTGAGTCCGACTGCATAAAGTTCAGGGCGGAAAATAATGGTTGGCTACTTGATGACTATATGATTTCCTGAAACCAACATGGTTCCAAGAAAGCTCAACTCCAAAACAAGTTGAAAATTTGTTATTCAATTCCAATTATAAATCTTCAGATGAAGAATGAAGAAGAGTCTGATAGTTGGTATAATGATAGCGGACAGCTTCGAAGGTATTGGAAGCAACGAGGAATCGAACTTTGACTGAATAATAAAATAATCCAATATGGATTGTATTCATAATCAAATGAGATTTTTTGATGTTTTCTTTTCACTTCTTCATTTCATAAACAATGTTATGGTTTTTTGTTTTTTACTTATATTTATTGACTGAAGGTAATTGAAACTCCAATAAAATCAAATATTTCTTCAAATGATCTGGTGTAATATTAATAAACGAAATTCGTTTTTTATCAATAATCTTTTATTAACTGAATCAATAAACAAATTTTCTTACATTGAAATGAATGTTTTGTTATTTGTTTTTTTCAGAATAATAATTTATTACATATGATTTTGGAGTACCTATCTGTAAAGTCGTATAGTAGATTATGAATAGAATTTACTACATTGTTTTCAATTCAGATCTTCAACAGCTTTTGATCACAATTATCTAATTTGAAGAACGAAAAAGACGTTAACACAGAACTGTCCCTTTCGAATGAAAATTATCAATTGGTAAATAACAGACTTCACATAGTACAGGAACCCAAGTTAAGTCGACCTTCACCAATTTGATAACCAGGTGAAAATTATATTTTAACAAATTAAATATGTCTCTGAACGTATACCAATAGGGTTGCCCTGAAATAGTATATTATGCAACGATCATCTAATAACCATTACATGAGAGTTGCATACGCTATTTTATCTACACTCGATAAATAGCGAAGAACTACAAACATTATATTTATATTTGTATTGCACACATAAATACTAATTTAACGAATTTCCATTACATGAAAGTTGTATACGCTATTTTATCTACACCCGATAAATAGTGAAGAACTACAAATATTATATTTATATTTGTATTGCACACACAAATACCAATTAAACGAATTTCTTTGAAAAATTCCACAAAATTTTATTAATGGTATTTCTTTGAGACATGAAACGATGAGAAATGAAGAGAAAATAAAATAAAAATTATTCGAGGCCGGAATCGAACTCACGTCTCTTCCGACTAGCTGATATAATCTCAGCGCCTTAGACCGCACGCCTACGGAGAGGTCAAAAAATTTGATTGAAAAAATAAAGAGATAAATCATGCATCTGTCAAATGAAAAATATAATCATTCTAACTGTATGTCTGCCGGTGAAGGTGTCGAAGGTGATTTCCCCATATCGCTGGTATTCAGACATTTTGTTATGATTATCGAAGTTTAGCAAATTCTTCAAAATTTCAATACCTTTACCGATTTTGACTTGACAAATGTCAAATGCATGCACATCATGCTGGATTGAGAAATAATGGGTTTCTATTGGTTGAAAATGTGTATCGTAATGGATTTCATTATAAAACGGGTTGTGGGCATATAAGTGTATTATTAGAGTACGGGTGTAGATAAAAGTGTTCATGGCTATGATTGATATATATTATAAAAAATATTTTTTTTTTTTCAAAATCGACTGTCTTGGTCGCCAAATGACTCACGGTCTAATCAAAAGTATACAACATTCGCATTTTGCGGTTGATCGGTAGGTTAGCTTTTTCTGTTCCCTATTACCTTGATTAATTGATATCGATATTATGATATTTTATACATAGCAGGTAATGCGCAGCTGCTGTGCTACGTCCTCCGTTATCGCATGAAACATCAGTCACACATATTTACCTGTTCCAATTCTGTCATCCCAACGCTTCGCTACCGTTATCTATGAACCGATTATCACGAGCAACCCTATATACTCTATTCGCAATAACATCACCTGCATTTTGATACATATTCATGGTGGTAAGCAGATGAGCGTAATGAATAATATCAAGAACCTAATGGAAGTGGCTGTTACTTGATGAAAATCCATATTGAACAAATAGTATATAGTTGCTTGTAGGAACTTTAAGGTTATTGTATAGCGAAACACGTGTCGCGGTTTAATAAACCCTAATCTGTGAAAATCTTACGGGCAAATGTATATTATTTGTGGAATGATATCAATTCACCTGTTTCTACTTGGCTACCAGGTAATAGGGAACAGAAAAAGGTAAGCTACCGATCAACTGCATATAGCCAATGTTGTACACTTTCGATTAGACTATGAATCATTTGGCAACCAAAACAGTCAAAAAAAAAATGTTATTTCAATTAATCATAGCCATGAACATTCATTTCACGGCAAGCCTATTGGTACACGTTCACAAACATATTCTTTTTCTTCAAATATAATTTTCACCTGGTTATCAAATTGGTGAAGGTGGACCTTACTTGGGATTTTAGACTAAACAAATTGCGGCAACATCAAACCGAATTCCAAGTAATAACCGGCGCCAATTTTTATATTAATGTAAACGTTTCAATGCATTTCCATCAATGGATTGATCACCTACGTTGATTTCATGTCGGGATCGATGACGTGCAAAGTTTTCAATTTGTATACACATATTGTATGTATTCACTAATAAAGCCATATTATGATTTGGCTAATCTGTAGCTGATTCTCGTGCCAAACAAACCAAGGTTATCTTGAGAAAGACTCAAATTAACACTTCGATATCACTAATGATTCATCTAGCCATCCTACTGGTCACGAAGTGCATATAGAAAATTGATAATTACAGTCGTAAACAGAGAATAATATACATACGGAATGACTACTTGATCAACTCAAGTACAAAAAATCATGGTATCTATTCGAACACTTCAAACTCAAACTGTACAATGTAATATAGCGAATTCAAGACACTTTTCAATTTTATATCGAATTGTTCGAAAAAATGTGAATGAAATGAATATTAAATCATTGAAAGTCAATTGCAATTTTCATTGTAAATTATGACAAAATTAAACAGAAAAATACGTCTAGAAAATAACTGGACTAATGGTAGATGACATGGAAAACAATGACAACACACAGTGATTCAATACTTTCCTTCACTGTAAATGTCGCACCTTTTGTGGTTTCTTCAGAAACACTTGTTCAAGGTAACTTTTACGTATTTGAATTCGTATGGAACACCCACATGAATCGAATAACACGTCAGCTGTTTCTTTCCCTCCATATTCCTCGATCACTCACCAAATCCTATTAAATGTGATTGTAATGGAAACGCTGTCGCAACACCATTCTTTTGTTATCTATCCCCTTTATTGCGTCGATGTTTTGGTGAATTCGCGAGTATATTTTCTTTGTCTTTTCTCAACGCCCCGCCTCATGATCATTAGAAACATTCATTTTTTCCCTTGTGGAAGCCGTCTGACCTGTCCTTCACTGCTAGGTGTCTAAAAAGCACTCCAGCCTCTAGTGCTTATCCCCATACTTTATGACACCCATTCCAACAACCTTGTCCCCTGCAAAAGTTTTTGCAGGTTGATTGCTGGGTGTTTATTATATTGTATTCTTTTGGATCCAAAACTGGTTTTCCATATATTTGTTACCTTTTATGATCCAGAGTATGTATAGAGATGTTTCTATCCCTTTATCCCTTTGTTACATTGTCTGCAGCTAAGGTCGCCGTTGTACAGCCCTATCTGTGTCCAGTCAACAGCCCTGATATAACCCTTATCTGATTCCTGTTACACTCAAGCAGGTCTTTAGTCTTTTTCCTCGACGGTCCTTTTATGAAAGTTTCCCGTTAGCGCTACTGGGTACATCCTCAGTAATCTCTATGTTTTGTTCTCACCCAATTCCTCATAATGCGATGCCGTACCGTTGTTTTGGGTACCCCCACTGCTGGCTCGGGTCCAGTGTATGGTGTTGATGATCCCTGCCTTGCAAGCTCATCGGCTTTTTCATTGCCTGCGATACCTGAGTGACCTGGGACCCATTGTAGAGTCACTCTATTATGGTTTGCCAGATATTTCAGTTCCTCGCCGCATTTCCATACCAGTGGAAATGTCATTCTGGGATTTTTCAGTGCCCTGAGTGAAGCTTGGCTGTCCGTGAAAATATTGATCCTCCCATTTCGTTGGGACCTCAGATTGATTGTTCTCGCACATTGGAGAATAGCATAAATTTCTGCTCGAAAAACATATTTGTGTTGCCCGAGCGGGTAACTGCACCCTAGGTTTCTTCCCGCACAGTATACACCAGCTCCTGTTCCATATTCCGTCTTGAATCCATCTGTAAACCAGGTGCTCCAGCCGGGCTTGTTCTCAGACAGATTGTCTCTTTGCCTAGAAACATTCATGGGACGGTATCGTACTTGAATAATAACAGTGTTCCGAGATGAAGAAAAGTCAGAAAATTGGCTATATATGTGGAACCCAAAATGTGTTACAGTTCCAAACCATGGAATTGATTTTAATCGAACTGGAGAACACGATGTTTCTGGAAGCTAAGAATCGTCAATTCCAATATACTATGGAACTAGTGAGACGGACAGGTCGTGGGATCGATTTCCCATAAAGACAGATATTTTTCTCTTGGTAATTTGTCCCTGCCAAATTATAGAATGATTCTGCTGCGTGTCACGGTTGATGGGTCCGCGAATAACCATGTTGTTCCTGATGTAAGGCCTAGAGAGTTAGTAACAAGGCCTATTTGCTGCCGAGAACTTCAGTCGAAGTCGATAGCGCTTGGAATGAAAATACCACAATTAGCATTAACCACGTGAAAGCTGAACAAGAATAGTTGAATGTTCAATTGAGCTTGGGGAGGAGGGGGGGAAGATACGGGATAATCTCAGAAGTGTTCGAGAGACCTTTTCTATTATAGACCTTGCTACTAATTTCTCACGCCATTCCTCAGGAGCAGCATGGAGAAAAGGGCAGAGTAATTCAACAATACGGAAAATTCACGGAAGAAAAATTACCAGGACATTGTGGTTCGAACTCAGGACCACTCGGTAGTGAGCTGAGTGCTACTCACATTCGTGGTGTTGCCTTGGGACCGACATTATGTGGAATAAGGGGCTACTTCGTTAGACTGACGTTTCCAACAATGAAACAATTGCACACATCACTTCCTGCTTTATCACAAGTCGAGCCAAGTCAAAAATTTTCAATGACACCCCTATAGTTTTTAAGCAATTCACTTGAACATGGAATTATTTTTTTGAGGCTATAACTAACACAAGTGGCCATGTCTATTCAGAAGGTCGGCGTAGAAATGTTTTAAGACATATAGTGTTACAAATGCATATCCTCCAAGATATGAATTTTCAGTTTCATTTGCAAAACAATTCAAAGAAAATAGGTCAATAAAATTAAAACCCATTCATTTGTTATGATTTTTAATGCAAAAAAAATACCTCAACCTCATAATCACATTATCGCTTTATCATTTCGTATCATTTATTCATTTAACTTTGGGTACTGAAGTTCAACAATAAAATAAGCTAACCCGACTGACACTAGAGTAGGCTACCACACACAATAATTCGGGCGCTGCAGTCAATATGATATCAAAACCTGACACTAAATCCAATAGAGATGACTTTTGGTACATCGGTAGTTTTTGGACGTACTTTGAGAAAAAAAAATTGTTCTGCACGCGAGCACCTTTGGAAAGTGGGGAAAATTCCCGGAAAAACTTTAAAATTTTTATTGCATGCATTACTGGAAAAGGGTTGGAAATCACGATATAATATATCGGAATAAACTCATAGAGCGTGAGAATTCTCACAAACACAAAGAACACAAAGGTGTTCACATATTGTTTTTTCAATTTCTTCCTATCATAGTACTGAACTATACTTAATTGATATTTTCAGATATCCGCGCGAACAAACTGGTGTAAAATAAGCTTTACCCGACGCTCGACTAAAATATCTGTATCTTCCTTATTTTTGGTCGAACTACTATCAAGATATACATACCTAGGTACTCACTTTCTTTTTCAAAACCCTAAACGCCTTCAATGACTGAAGCTTCACCGATTTTAAAAAAATAAAACGTTACCGTTTCAACAGGAGTTTCCCAAATCCAGTTCATTTTCAGTGTTCGAAATGCCACCAATGTTTCAGTAAGTAATCCAAACATTGCTCATTTGCAGAAATCTTTCGAAACAAAACTGAGATTTGTAAAATATTATTGTTAGGCCCAACGCATTCATCTAAATGAAACCAGAATATTCATACATGTACATTATCATATTTTCAACCCATACGTAGGTGAATGACTATTTACCAATAAAACTAGAGTGACATTAATTTGTTGGGAGCTGAAGCCCAGTATACCATAATCATACAGTAGAGACATTCGCCACAGAACACCAACTTCAGCAGTTTGACATGTTGAGGTGTTATCAATCAACTTTATTGATAAGCGTATGTGTGTTAAAATATTGTATTTTGAATTATTATGGGTGAAAGAAGTGTGACCTTATCGGTGATGTTTCTCGAAGGCTACAGACAAATTACCATCTCTCTTAAGGTTTACGAAGGATGTCAAAACGTAATAGCCTTTAGTGTTCTGTAGAATGATAGTTCTTTGAATTTTTCATATAATATTCACAAATTGCAGAACTTTGAATAGAACCTAATTTGCATCAAAATATTAGCTTTATATTGAATAACTCTTTCAGGTGTGAGGCAAAATCTCCAGAAGCTCTCTATAACAACTATCGTTTGTGTGTGAATTTCACTTCGAGAAAGAAATAATCTAGAATTTTCTACACATTGAAATTTGCAAGGAGGAATTTGAAAAAACCAAAAACTAATAAATCGAAGTAAAAAAATTACCATTTTGAGTCATTTATAGTCTTTAGATCATTTTTTGTCTGAATATATCTATTGTACATATTTGAAGCTGCTGCGAATTAAACATTTTCTTGAAAGCTTTTCATTTCTTGGTCATCGAATATACCTTTTCAAAACGAACATGGACTGGAGGAAAAAGCAACAGAAAAGTGGAATAGCTATTGTAGGTACAGCTTATCCAATCCATCTTGGTACAAACTCAGTACTCACCTACTTTTCCAGTAGCGTACTGGTAGTATAGACCATGACGAAACAAAATACACCTATTAGGAATAGATTTCAACTCAGTGAACACATATAACACGTGTTTTTTTATCTTAGTATAATTCACAGAGATTGCCAAGATTGATTGGATAAGTTGTACTAGAGAATTTCAGATTATTCACATTTATTTCAAACGTTATCCTAGACAAAATATGAAATTTGACCCTCGAGAACAAAGGATTGATATTTGAGTGTAATATTAATAATAATAATATTTATTTTCCATTAGACACAGGTATTGGAATCGTCAAACTACACATAAAGGCGTGGCACAAAATTCACAGTATGACCAACACCTTTGTTAATAAAATAACAACAATATCAAAATAAAATAAAATACAGCACAGACACACTTACATATTACGTATCGTAAAATTCTTGCAAATTATAAAAACAATTCTCAATCGAATAATTCTTCAGTGTGTTATTGAATTCATTGAGGTTTGTTATACATTTTGGATACCTTGGAAGCTTATTAAAAATAGTAGGACCTACCACTGATGGACAGTTTGATGTAGTTTTATATTGACGAAACGGTATATGGAGATCACGTTTCTGTCTAGTGTTCACATTGTGAATACTTCCATTTTCGGGAAATCTATTCTTATTTTCAAAAACATACATTGAGAGTTCAAAAATATACATACAGGATAAGGTTAAAATTGTGAATTTTCGAAATATATCCCTACAAGAAAATGCACTAGGAACTCCTGCTACTATACGAATAATTCTTTTCTGTACAATAAACACATCTGAAGCTAGTGTAGAGTCACCCCACACACATACACCATATCGCAACCTTGACGCAACTTGAGCGTGATATAATGATAGTAGTTGTTGGTCTGTCAAAATGTTTTTGAGGTTTCTGAACATATAACACAATGAATTCAGTTTGTTCTTGACGAGGGTGCAGTGTTTTTTTTTCAAGTCAGACATGCATCCATGGTAACCCCCAGAAACGTTGTACCATCTGAACTGCTGAGTGTTTGCTCATTCATTTGAATTTGTACTTTTTGACGATTGTGGAATTTCACTAGTTGAGTTTTTCCAGCATTGAGGTACAAGGAATTGTTTCCGCACCAATTCACAACTGACTTCAGAGTACTTTCACATGTCTCAAACAGAAGATGGTCCACATCACTGGACACCACCAAGGATGTGTCATCAGCGTACATCGTTATGAATGAATCTGTGATGATGTTATCTATTTCATTCATATAAAGAAGGAATAATATCGGACCTAGCACAGATCCTTGCGGTGCACCCATCGTGACGACCAAGCGCTCAGAATTGAAAGTAGTAGTGGTAGACTCACTATGATATTTCAAGCAAACAAACTGTTGTCTATTCTTCAGAAACGACAAAGCCCAGTCGTAGGCAGCACCACGTATACCATACGAATAAAGCTTTGACATGAGTTGATATTGATTGACACAGTCGAATGCCCTGCTGAGGTCACAGAATATGCCAACAGGGCACTCCCCTGATTCCAGAAACATTGAAACTGTTTCGATGAATGAAATTATTGCTGAGTTTGTGGATTTGTTTGTGCGAAAACCATGTTGTTTATCTGAGACTATTCGATGTTTTTTTAGGAATTTCAATAACCTATCTAAATAGGAGTACTCAAAAATCTTGTCTCTACTGTATGGCTATGGTATACTGGGGCTGAAGTTTGTCTATTTTCAAAGCCAACTTGAGATATTCAGTCCAGCTCATTTTATGAAATAATTTCGAATAATGTTCTGTCTGTTCTGTCCCTTCAAACTAAAGCTTCTTATGCTGCGAAGTCACCTACGACCTACACATGCTAACAATGACTGCATTTTTCGATTCATATATTAACTGCCATGTCAAGGGTGCAATAAAATGAGTTTTATGTTCGTTGTTCGAATAAAGTGAAGGGTAATAAAACTAAACAATGTATTAGTTACATCACTGCGTATAATGTAATGACATCATCGACAATGTTTGCTATGAAATTAGAACACCCGTAATGATTCAAAGGGTCAACAAATGTGGTTTTCTGAGCAATACTGCGGACATAATAATTAATTATTTGGTCGCTAATTGTGCGAAGGAAGGACGTGTATTTTTGCGTGCATCATCAATTCTCAATAACGAAACGATGAATCATGGGGAGAAAGACTGAGGTGACAAACTTTTAAAAATATCGATAGTGTACAGGGTGACACTCATAAAATCATGCCACATATCTGAATGATCTGATACACTTTTCCCTACTAAAACTTTGAAATTCGCCACATTTTATCGCCAGTCTTCAAGTAAGCTCACCATGTAAATTTTTTAACAGTTGAGCAATTTGTGATAAACACAGTGCCAACTACACAATGCATATATAGTCTTGAAAGTAAAAAAAAAGGAAAACATTCTTTTTTGAAATATTTTTTCTCAGAAGTTTAAAAACATTATTTGAATGTCATTTTTTTAGATTCTTTCTTCGTAGTTTTTTTTGTGTTCTTAACCTTTCACAATCTGCTTTCATCATGCCGACTGCGGATGCTTGCTTCTCAAACACTTCGGTTGATATGGATCGCGCCTGCTTGCAACTCTAGAAAGACATATGTCAAATCTCAAATTGTTGAAATTTATAAAAAACGGATTGTTTTGAAAACGGGAGCGGATTAGGTTACCGAAAAGTCAAAGATAGGCATTTTGATAAATATTAGTTCTTGTATTTTATTGATAGGCAAATTTGAGATATGCGAAAAGTTGCTGACCAATTGAACGTGCTTCATTCCGAAGGAATCAACGCAGCATATTGTTACGGAATAGCCTAGCGCCGGCCCTGTCCCTCGTAAACGCAAATTGATATGAGGAGTCGAAGGAAGATCATTTACCTGCGAACTCTCGTCACGCGTGGAATATTCGATCATCTAGATTTGACTGGAAGATTCTCCATAGGTGTGAGCGAGTATATATATGGAAGTGATTCATCGCCACGGCAGAATTTCTACTACAGAGAGTTTTAGTTCAGAGCGTTGGATAGTTAGCGGAGCAGTTTGGGTCATTGTATTGTATTGTATTGATAAAGAGTTTTAATAAAAGTAGTGAAGTGTTGATTGGAGCTCTAATAAATGAACCCAAGGAAATATCGTAACAATATTCGGTGAAGATTTTAAATCTCTCCTTCTACACCTTTATAGATTGCAATATCAATTCAAATTTTTTCTGGTAGGTTAAGAACACAATAAACTACTAAGCTTTTGAAAACATTCAAAAGATTTTCCCCTTTTATTCGCTGTGTGCAACAGAATAGTGGGGCAACTGCCAAACGATCGTGCGCGCGGGGTGGCACTTCACTGAGCTACTACGGACAAATATACACGTGGAATACGTCGAAATCACATATTATATACATTTTATATAATGGGTTATCATAGATGCTGTGTTAAAAATTGTGCGAATAATTCGACAAATTGTGAATATAAATTTTACTGTTTTCCAACAGCTAAACATAAATTAGTTCAAAGGAAAAAGTGGATTGACGCCGTAAGAAAACACAAGTAAGTATCTTAACCTAACTTTTTCTAATATTACATGATGCAGAAAAAATAGTATAATAGATTATATTTGTATAAATAATAAATTACTTTCAGTGGTTTCGAGTCAAATTGGAATCCCAAACCCACTACTCTCATTTGCAGTGCTCATTTTTTAGAAATAAAAAGAGCGAAGAGGAAATGAGTGCAAGCTACATTCCATCCAAATTTTCTTCGACTGATATGAAAAGAAATATGAATGAAAATTCAGCTGTCAAAAGGTAATAAAATAACTACTGCATACTATAAATGTTAATGAACCAGCTATATTGGATTTAGTTTCAAATTAGCTATAACATTTATCAAATTGATTCTAGACATGAACGGTTCATGGAGCGGCGCACGCAAAATCAATCGAGTTCGAGAATTGTTCGAAGTTCACTGGATCGCTCGATCAATACGGATCCAAGTGATATTACGATATCAAACGCTTCGATACCAAATGCAAGTGATAAATGCGATCAAGGGTATCAAGCAGATATTTTCGTGGTTTGTGATAAGTCCGAGAAAACTTTTAATTGCAACAGATATATTTGTGGAGGCAGTACTTGCGACGCTGAAATCCAAACCGAAATTAGTGAACCGACAGGTCCAGTTATCAACAATAGTACACAAAAATTCAAAAATACAGGATGTGGCACAGAGCAAATCATAACTTTGGACAAGGCAGTGGGTACTGATTCAGCGATGGATAATAGTGAGGATAATGGAATCCATTTTCAAGGATCAGTTACAAACGATGAACAACTTACAGACCTTGCTAGATGAATCAAATATCGAATCTATCAATTTCATAATGCTATTATTATCTTCATGATATTCTCATGTTTACGTTTTCATAACCTACAAAATTTAAGTATTATGCTAAATACACACAAAATTGAATGTCGAACTTACTTTCTCTTCTGTAGACTCGATAAATATTCTCATATGAAAAAGTCTCGTCTTCAGAACTGATTATTTTACACTAAAATTAACAACTATTCTTGAATTTTCATTCGTTCCCCATACACTCCACGTGTCACGTAGCGCAGAACTTTGCCATATTTGCACCACCAGATGTCGCGGCATGTAACGCACACAGCGAATAGGAATCGAAGTGTTCGAGGATTTTTTATTTTCAAAAGCCAACTACGTAGTTCTGCTACGAAGGCAAGGAATATTTACCAATTTTCGGGCTAGCTCTATTTAAAATGGGGTAGATGAAAAGGCGTATATTGTGTCGTAAATCACAATGGCCAAGACCTGCCAAAACCTGATCACAGCTGATCTTCTGGCTGGTATTTCAATATTATAACATATTGTATTGGTATCTACGGTTGGTACACAAAGTTAATTTTCATTACGAATATCGGTAAGTTCTAGAAATCATTCATGATGTAATGTATCAGAAAATAATACACATATATTTCTAACAATCTGTCTTTTCAATATTTAACGTGAAATTCAGGAGCACATGCTTCTTTTTTTAAATCCAAAAGAGTAAATAATTAATTTACTCAAATATTTCTGAGAAGATACAAAAAGTGTTTCTTCCAGATGATATAGAATAAGAAAATATATTTCCATCAGCAATGGAATTAAAATGCAAGTACCCAGAAAAACTTTTTAACACTATTGAACATCTAAGAAACGAATTCATGACATATAAAGGGGGAATGGATATCAACTGATGATTACCATTTCAGGTTGAGCAGTGAAGTGCAGGAGTTTGACATTACGTTACTGCTTCTCATTTATTGATAATATACCTTCAAATCCAATTGTGATGTGAAATGCACTGAATAAATATACCTGAGAAGCACTGCCGGATTTATATTATTTACGAGTGTAAGCCACTTTATTTCCGCTGCCCCATGTTCCTTTTTCAAAATAATAATTTTCCATATGTAGTGAGAATGGAACTAAAGTCAATTGAAAGATTGAATTAGTCATTTTGCTTCTAGTATGAAAAAAACACAAGACAACCGGTGAACTTATTCGACTTTTGCTTCCTCTAAAATCTGCCGCCCCCTTGGACGCTGCCGCCCCTAGGTCGTAGCCTATATGGCCTATTGACAAATCCAGTATTGCTTAGAAGTATACCAATTTATGAATACTTGAAAATGAAAGAAAGATATTATATGTTCCGTTCCGAACACATTCTCACGAACAAACAAGGATTGTACTCTCATCTATCCAAATAAATCATAAATTCTAGGTAAGCTCAGGCGAAATATGCTTGTGTCTTCGGAAATGGTGTGAAGAATCAACCAACTGTTTAATTTTCAACGTGACTGAGCATATCAACCTTGCATTCGATGCAGAGTCAGAAAAAGTGCAATAATTGCACCCACTGATTCACTGCTTTCCAGAACGTTTATCGTTTGAACATGAAGAGATTCATTAGATGAAATACTGCTATTCATATCAATTTTATATATGATAGAAATGGAATGGTTTCATCACACAAATGAAGGTGAACGATACGTTGAATGCACATACTAACCTAATTTCTTAGCGGAATAATTGTTCAAACATCAAATAATATTTGTGAAGCGGAAAGAACAAGCTGATGATGTCAGTATAAACATATTTTCCTTCTAGTATGATTTGTTCGAATACATTTGTCCTTATACCAAATTGATGTTAAAGAAGGGTAAATCTGTTCGAGAATATTGTGAAGCAATCAATATTTAACTCAACAGAAACAGATCAACCTTGCATTTGATGCAATCATTTCGCTGACTGATTCAATGCTTCCCTAAAAATTTATCGTTTGTTAAAGAATGTGTTTTTGAAATAATGGACGGTCTCATTCACTGTTACGCGCATTCATCACTAGTGCAATAAAAATATAATGGCTTCATCACATCACTGAAGGTGAGCGAAACGTTGAATGCACATACTAACCTGATTTCCCAACGGAATACAATTGTTCAGTCAGCAGAAAGGACAACATTAATAAAGTCACTCAAAACACCCGGACCCTACTCACTTGTTTGAATCTAAATTTTTTTTATACTTTTACGTTTATTGAAACAATCTTTTTCCGAAAAACATATTTTCACTTCCTCAAATCACATTTTTGAAACGTTGCCTTCAGCTCTACAGAGTATAAGAATCTTCAGAAAATCAATGGAGAGAAGATATCAATTTGTACACATTTTTCGAATTTTTGACAATTCTGCTCTAGATTTTTCAAATTGTTAACATGTATTTACTTTGTTTCCTCAGACCATAATTCCCATTTTCAATGGCTATTCATTGTAGAGCCATAATGTGGCAAGGCTACATTTTTTTTATGTTAGTGGTATTCGACTCTTCGATGTCAAGGCTTGATAAATTCGAACTTTTGAAATCATCTTGATCTGCTCTATAATTCAAGAAATCAGAAGAAATTTGTAGTAGCTCGAGCTCATAATATTCTGATCTTCAATTCAATGCCTTTGCGTCTTTATCTACATATAATCTTGTTAATTTCAAAAAGTTACCATTCAATAGAATTATTTCATTGTGTGTTCAACTTTGAAAATAAAAACATCATTGTAAATATATTCATTCGATGGAGATGAAAATTCACTGTGCCTAGTCGCTCAGAGGAAATGAAAGAGATCAATAATTACCTTAACACCAAAATTATATTTCTCGTATTTCGCTAACAAGGTTAGCACCATCGGTAAAACACTCGACGCGCGTCTCGCTAAGAAGGTTAGCATCTTCAGGAGAAGAAAATTGATACTAAATCAAAAGACTGGGGTTAGTTGATTATATACCAAAAGTTTTCCGGTTCGATATGGACTTGGTTTACCTTCGTTTATTCTATCTGTCGTGTTGGGAAATGGCTCTGTAACGTGTCATGTTTGACGCGAGTAAATATGCTGCTGATCAGAAGCCAGTTTCAAGGATGTGCCGTGATTTTGTGTGGAAAAATAAATTTCCAAAACTTTTTAGTGATACTCTTTGATATAATCATTGATAACTTCTCAGTTCTAGAAGTTTTAAGTGGAAGTTTTCTGTCAAAATTTTGTGCGACATGAAAAATAAAATAAATAAAATGATAATGCCGGTTCAAAAGTACAAGAGAACGAAGTAAATGTAGGTACACTATACATGTTTATTTGAGCCATTCTATTAGGTAACTATTATATGTGCTATAATATACCTCCTCTATTACTGACGTTATTTATGTTTCCGCTAGTTTAATTCAAACAAAAAATTCCGTGATTAATTACCAAAATTGATTATATACACCGTAACTTTGTTCAGTAATTACAGGATCAAAAATTTAGGATATTTATGTTAAGCTCGTACCAGATGCCTCGCGTATTCATTGAATGTTGAAAAGTTCGGTTGTTGTTTGTTTCGCCATTTTACTGTTCCGCATAGGAGATTTACACAGAATCTAATCTTTGTTTATATCCCAGGCAGTTCCAAAATTAGGTCGCAAATGTGCTACAATATTTGTGTAACCGATTTAGGTAGGTAAAAAATGAATTTTTTTTTCGCGCGTTCCAAAATTAGGTCGCGAATGCACTACAATATTTGTGTAACCGATTTAGGTAGGTAAAGAAAGAATTTTTTTTCGCGCGTATCGACTTCCGTGCCGTGTTATTGTTGTTGTGTGTCACAGGGATGCAGTTTGGGACTCCTTTGGCTTTCTCTCTACGTCTTAGACTTCACTGAGTTCATTTCTTGTCATCAAATAATTCACGGTGACTAATATATCTAAGTGCTCTTTTTTCGTTGATTGAAAAATATTTCTTTTTTTTATTGAAATATGAAAGATTTCTAGGGTTTCCCATAATAGTTACTCTATCAAACAAAAAAATACCTCAATAACACCATGGCAATAACTATTAATGTCATTACCATACTGCACCAGCCTCACTGTCAATCGTTTTCGCTATAGTAGTAATAGAATTTTCGATTTATCGAAAAAAAAATTTTTCAATATATTTTACATCTTCATTTTTCATTTACCAATTTCTGTCTTCAAATGAGTTGATAAAAAGTTATAAATTAATTTAAAAGTAAATGTATCGAATATGTTTCATATTTTCGAAGAATTATAATGTTTCATTCTGAGTAACCACTTTCAGTCTTTATGAGTTAAATTCAATAAGTTTGAAAAGAGTCAGAATTTTTTCAAATATAGTTCAAAAAATCCTCCCGATGTCATGAAGATTCAAGAAGTATGTACTGAAAATTTGAAAAAAGGTTCAATAGAAATACGTTTTCGATGAATAATATCCAAAATTGATTAGATGTTTGAAAATATCTTGAAAATATTTTTAAAATGAATATTCGACATGTATATGTAATGAATCTTCGAAGTTAATTAGATGAAGTTTGAAAATATTTTCAAAATGTATTGAGAAATGAATAAATGATAAATATTCTATGAAAATTCAAAATTGATTGCAAGGATCGAAACATTATCAATACAGATTTAGAATATTTATAATAGTTTCAAAGTAGAATCAAAGTTTATCAAAAACATCAAAACATCTTCCAACGAAATTCAGGAAAGAAGCTCGAGAATATATTAAATGAAGATTCAAAACTTTTATTAATGAGTTATTGATACGTTATTAGTGGATGAAACAAATTTCATTAAGATTTCAAATATTCTCTTGCTCCGCCCTTGTAGTTTACTTTATGGGTGTAAAATTAACCTCTTATATGCAAACAATATCAAGAATTTCCTTAGAATATTGTTTTGACTCACCTGATGCAAAAAAAAGGTTGTGATACAGGACATTACTATTCAGAATATCGACAAGTAGTGGGTAAGACGTAACAAATGTGAAGTTTTTCCTTCATTCAATATGCCACCTCGCCCCAATTTGATCACCACTTTTTTCTCACCGTTTTCGAGTTCCTCATCCATAGACTTGAATTTGAAAAGCCCTGTGTATACTTCGTATTGTGTTATGTATCCAACTTGAAAATACTATTAAATACCAAACGTCATCGACTTCTTTCGAAGTTGATGGTTTATTATTCTCGTACCTGTCAACCATGACACCTGGCAGAGTCATTCCCCAACATAGAAAGAAATTCTCAAAGAAAAATCTCTACCATGTAGGAGAATCATTATTCATTTTTCCAATATCATTCAATTTGATTTCAACAGTAATTTTTTCTACGAAACTAAGATTGTATTCAATCGTTATCAAGCATTAAAAATTCAACAGTGTACACGAACCTAAAAGTTTTTTCTCGGATAATGAATCCTCTGTAGAGAATAATCAATGATAATATCATCCGAAACTTTCATCTACCAGAAGAAATAACAATTGATGGATGTACAGTCAAATTTCCTTTGTTCCCATCCCAGATCGCACAAAAACCCAATCACGTAGTCGTGGTACATAGACCTCAAACAGCCAAAATAACTCGTTCTGAAGAATAAATTTGAATAAATCTAGGGCATTATAATAGCGCTGTTACGCCCAAACAGTAATATATCAACATATTCTTCAAGTGAAAAAGTTGATGACTTTTACAGACGTGCTTATTATTGAAATATTTGTTGTGAGAAATGCAATGAGACGTGTTGGACACGATAAATTAGAAAAATGTTTTATGACGCATTGAAGATAGTAAAATATGGGCAATGAAATTATTCACTTCAAATTCTCAAATAATGATACAGCATGAACGTTTAAAGGTCACAGCTTCTTCAGAAAAACCCAGCAGATGAAACGAGTACTGGTATTTTGATATTATTTTCAATTAAAACGACTAGGTAACCAATTTTTTTCACAAAACTATTCTTGATTTGTCATGCTTCTGTGAGTTGACAATATGGAAAAACTCCAATAAATTACAAAACTACACTTTGCATACATTCATGAGAATTCAAATACAGGGTCTATGGAATTAACCTCCTTATTTTGATTTCACTTCACGATCTCTCTTCAATAAAAATCGTTGTTCAGAAAGATCAAACTGAATGTACTTTTTTACTTTACATTACTAATGGTAATGAAAAACAGCAGTTTCTCAAAAAAATGTTCATGAGTAGTACTACCGTACAAACCATTAAGTATAATATGGAAAAGTCCTGCAACATCAAAACTCTGATAATAAAAAAAAACAGATAAAACTGCAGAACCTACTGTATAGAGAAGCAAATGAAAAAAATCATATATATAATTAATTGTACGATGCTAGATCTGAATCTGATCTGAACAGAATATAAGTGTTTTCATCGATTTTGGGCTTATTATTCAATAAGGTATTGCTACAAGATATGAACCAAAGATTCTCCATTTGAATGGTTTATTGTTTTCTGGTGGTTGAAAAAAAAATATCTCAATGAAACAAAAATATAAAAAGATCTACTCCGTGTTCAACACTAATAGTTAATTTTTTTTCTTGAAACAAAGTTTCAAACGGGAAACAATACGGCAAAAATATTTCTTGCATCGAGGGCTATCCAAGTATTGGATTGGAACGTCTTGTATGGTGCCGCTTACTCTTCACTTTTGAATCCTGATCGGTGTTTCTCTTTGTTGAAAATATTTTTCAGTTAATCCATTTAAATGTTCAGACTTGCTGCAATCACAAGCACTCAGTTCTGAAGTTGTCTGGTATTGTGGGTTACTAGAGATATGTGTTATTAAATCGAAAACATAGTTCACGTTACTTGTCTTTCTAATTTTCTAAGTCATATTTGTTCACGTTGTCAGAAGCGACATCATAAAGTGAGAGCTCAATCAAATGACCTTTTTGGTGTTTTTTTTTTTTTTTTTGGACTGAGGTGGCCTTTACTTGATGGAAATCCATAGTTATTACGCTATAAGGTAGACACGATTAAATTTCCACAAAATTTATTGTCTTCGCGACATGTTTCGGTACACTGTACCTTTATCAAGCGAATGTATTTAAACACTAAATTATTCTTCGCTAAAAGTTCCTTAAATATATCAGGGCCTACTCTAATTATCTATGATTCCTAGAATAATACCACTGACAATGATGATGATTCCTAACTGATGCTGATAACTGATACTGATTCCTAATAATAATTATGATATCGGACCGTAGTTACCACTTATTGATTGAATAAGTTCAACAAAGGGGAACTATTGAGATCCAATTGATCATTTAGCAAACAATTTGAATTTTTTAATTTATTGATTTCCAAAAATTCTAAATAATTAAGTCTACTATCAATAAGTAGTAACTACGGTCCGATATCATAATTATTATTAGGAATCAGTATCAGTTATCAGCATCAGTTAGGAATCATCATCATTGTCAGTGGTATTATTCTAGGAATCATAGATAATTAGAGTAGGCCCTGATATATTTAAGGAACTTTTAGCGAAGAATAATTTAGTGTTTAAATACATTCGCTTGATAAAGGTACAGTGTACCGAAACATGTCGCGAAGACAATAAATTTTGTGGAAATTTAATCGTGTCTACCTTATAGCGTAAATACTTTTTGGTGTTCTTCAACCAGGAATGACGTTATGAGCCACTTTCCGTTTCTTTATAGACATTCCAACATTTATAAGCTCATCCTAGTTTCATCGACTAGAGTGGAAATAGTTAGGAGAAGAAATAAAAACCTTCGAACTGAAAAAACATTCAACAGGTAAACATAACGATATAAGAATATACTTCGATTCGAAATAGTAAAAATAAACTAAAAAAAATATTATTCCAAATTATTTACACCTTAAACTACTTCACTCAATTCTTCACCCAATATATATTTGATCTCTTTCGAAATTTGAATTGTTTCCTGATTTCGATCATAAGATACATTTTGCTTTTTTGGGAAAGACTCTCAGGTACTTTTCTGTATCCTTGGGCTCAATGTGTACCTACGAAGTGCTAGATTGTAAACAAAACATCTTCAGTATGATGCTTTTGTTAAATAACCGTGGAAATAAGTAACAGGAAACAAATAATAAATTCCTACGACGACTTCCCCAATTCCTACTTTTCAAATTATTTCGTCAAGGACACCATTTCGAGGGCCACCGCCAAATTTTTGCAAGTGTAACTTGACGTTCGATGTCTTTCGTTTGACTGAATACTTTTAAATCCGTCCATATCTGCAATATGTTCTTGAGAATTGATATCATAAATCATACATTTTGTCAATAAGTTTTTGAGATAGTTCAGCCCACCATTTATTTCCATTCCTGCTATTCGGGCCTACATTACAAGGCCCTTTTTGCTCCTTCAGAAATGATAATATTATTTTCCAGTGGGAATCTGTCACTTTGGAACAAAACCACAGAAGAATTAACAATGATCAACGTTTCCTTAAAAATATGATATGACGTAAAGAGTTCAGAAAGAAACATCTATACAATTCGATTGCTCTTGGTCTCTCAAAACTTTGAATCGTCGAATAGATATACCTGACTCGATAGTTTATATTCAATTTCTAAAACATAATTCCACTGACGTTGAATCTACCCATGAAAATATCCTTGGTCGCCTCCGATCAATTTCAATTAAAAAAATGAACTGCGATTTATGGGGGGCCAAAAAATGGTCACCCGAAACATGAAATACGAGTTCCATTAAATATTTAGCGGAAATCTGGCACCTACAGTAGTCATTCATTTTATTATCGCATTCAATAGCGTGAGTGAGAATAAACATTTTTAATGCCAAGGCAAGAACAGTCATTCAACACCCACAGCTACTGTAACGTAGTCGCATAGACGTGATCCCAAGATATACGATATACTCGATAAACACCTCATAAGCAAATTTCGCAATTGGAGACTTCCATTCGTATTTCATTTCGAACATAATATAGAAAACGGTAGAAGTTTCAATCGCTTAAGAGCGCCTTACCTGATAAAAATTGCGGTATCAACTAAGTAGGTACATGTGTGGTTAATAATTTACCTTACCTCTGTTGTGGTATTCATATAGATTTGAATAACTCTCTGAGACTCTTCAAATAAGAACTTTAATAAAGACGTTAATACAAGCTGTGATGAATATGACATGAGTTTGACAAGACTTACTCTATGATCCATGAGACATTATCTATAGCAAACTAGAATAATAGTACATAGGCAACTATAACTACAACATGCCCCTTTTTCATTTGACATTATATTTTTTTTTATTATTCACAACCAACTTCATCTTCAGAAAATGTAAACCGACGGGGTTTAATTACACGTCTACCACTGCGAGTTACTTTGCAGTTAGAATTGATTGTCTGATTATCATAGGAAACAACTTGAGAAGCTGCTTGAGTACTTTCTATCGGAGAAAGTAGAGTCGAAGACATATTTTGTTTTTGTTTCATCAATGTTTTCTATTACGACAGTATTCCACACCCTCTGGTGTTCTGATAGCATACGTTCTTGGTTCTGGACCTATCTCAACAACTGAAGCTGGTAACCGAGAAGAAGTTGGAGTTTTCTTATAGAATCTCCTAACTTCAATGGTGGAAGTATTTTAATGTGTTTATCGTAATAACTTTTCATTTTCTCCTAACTGGTTAACTGAGCGTTCTAGACATCAACAACTGTGAAGTTGAATATCCGCTAGCTTGAGGTGTATTTCTGTACTGAAGAAATCCTATGTAAGGATCTGAATCAGACTCATAACTTTTTTTGAAAATATTTTTCACAACACCCACCATTCTCTCAACTGAACCATTGCTTTTCGGGTGATATGGACTTGATGTTTTACGATCTATCTCCCATTTAGAAGTGAAATCATGAAATTCCTTCGAATTAAATGGTGGTCCAATATCTGAAATTATCTCTAAAGGAATATCATGTCTTGAAAAAATTGATTTTAAAATATTTATTATATTATTGGCAGTAGTCGACTTCACTTGAGATACCTCAAAGTATTTTGAAAAATAATCTACAGTCAACAGGTATGTTATATTGTTATAAACAAAGAAATCAATAGCATCCTTCTGCCAAGGTTATGAAGGAATTTCATGCGGCAGAAGTGGTTCTGAAGCATTAGAATTCCTATATTTTGAACAAATAAACCATTGTTCAACTTTACTTTCTATATCAATTGATATATTCGGTATTTGGCCAATAGACAACACAACGAGCCTGTCTTGAACATTTCATGAATAATATTTGAAATTTCAGGACGCATAGATGAAGGGATGACAAGTAAATTATTTTTGAATTAAAGATCATTGACAGTATATAAATCAGAACGAATCTTATAATATGGTTTGAGAGAAGATGCAAGATTTGCTTTCGAACGTGGCCATTCATTAAGACAATAAGAAATTAAAACTTGTAGATCTGGATCTGCTTTAGTAGCTTCTTTTTTTTCTTTCAAATCATTATCAGTAACGGCCAAATTAGAAACAAAAAAATTTGCAAGTATTTGCATTTCCTCTTTGACTCTGTCAGTAGAGTCAGCAGCTTCGACCGGGGCTCTACTGAGAGTATCAGCAATATAAAGCAGTTTTCCCGGAACGTATGACACTTTCAAATCGTATTTCTGTAAATTGAGCATAATTCGCTGTATCTCTACTTTGAATCGTTCAATCAATTTGAAAGGTATTTTTCGAGGAGGATTGATGACAGGTACAACATGGTGTCAGGTATAGAAGACACAGGAGAAGAATAACTGAATCCGAATAAGCACGTCATGCAGTCGTCCAGTCAAAGTCAGAATATGAGAACTTCACTGGAGTCAGAAATGTCCAGAATGCCCAGCAGTAACAGTCTTCCAGTCCTTCGCTAACAGGAAATCCCACTTCTGACACCATGTTGTGGTATTCATATAGATTTGAATAACTCTCTGAGACTTTTTAAATAAGAACTTTAATAAAGACCCTTAATACAAGCTGTGATGTATATGACATGAGTTTGACAAGACTAACTCTATGATCCATGAGACATTATCTATAGCAAACTAGAATAATAGTACACAGGCAACTATAACTACAACAACCTCCTTGCTTTACCTTACCATACTCTGCCTTGCCTTATCATGAATTGATAATGAATAATCAATCAATAGCCCCTTGCAAGAGAGAATAGTATATTGTTCCGTGAGTTCTTTTGTAAAATGATGGGATATGTAACATATAACCTGATAAATTTGATGACAACATTCAATTGTGTAAAAGCGAAATTCAGCAAAAATTTAGCTCCAAATTATCTGTGAAATTGATTAAAAATAATATTCTCAGGACATTTTATTCTTCAACAGTTTGTGGATTGGCTAACGCTAACGCCTCGTGCTCACAGTTTTTCACTCTTGTGTAATAGGCTATCCTCCTCGTTACTATTCTCACATGTTGCACGTTATACTTTCTCTACGACTACATTCAGTATAATTTCCCAGAGGAAGCAAAAATAACTTACTTTGATGAGAAAAAGACTTGTCTCAATTTTGGAATCGAGATAACAGTGAGAAAAATAAAGCCATATTAGTAGAAACAATTCGTGAAATAAATTTATCTTGTTTTTTTTTCAAAAATATTGTCAGAAAAAACAATTTTTCAGGAAATGGATTTCGAACCATATAAATCGAATATATTCTTTATGATAATAATCCAATCGCATTCGAAGTAAGAATATCAGTAATTAACATATAAGTCAATTTTATCACGTGATCTGGAATTATGAAATCAGATGACGAATATAAGCAAGGTATATATGACTGTGTATAGATGGTTTATAAAAGGAGATTAACATAAAAGAGTCCCCCTACAGACGTCAACCCTTAGAAAGTTCAAATTTATACCAGCTGAAGATTAACGAGATCTTACCTTTCAACGTGTAATTCCTATCACGGGCGAAGATGGGGAGCCAAAGTCAGTATAGATCTTATTATTTAACATTGAAGCTATTGGAATTTTATTTTATCTTTATAAGTTTATTCTTTTATCATTACATCAACTATATAAGGAATTTATACAACATATTTAACATTGTCAGCTTAAAGATTTTATCTCTACAATTTTATTATTTCATTTTTAAATTAACCATATTCAACTGTTTTTGACTAGTCTTATAAAATGTTATAATTATGTGTGTAATATTTTGAATGACGAATAAATTCTATTCTATTCTATAAGACCGGTCGATTTGATTAAGTATTTCTATTTGTTGTTAACTATTGGGAAAAGAAGGAAAAGTATCGGTTTTGTCCAATACATTCGGACATTTGTGAATTCGTTTTCTTATTTATAATAATGTTGGTTTGTTTTAAGGTAATTTGAAATTTAAAATTGTTCAATGTTTGAGTACAAGAAAAACAAATGCCGAGGAAGACTCAGTTATAGATTGAACGAATATCGTCTGGGTTTGTTGAGGAGAATTTCTATGATTTTTTGTCACAAGAATAAGATTTGACAGAACATTTTTTTTAACTATTTCCCAAGCTTTTATTGTCTTTAGATGGGGTTGACCAGTGCATGATAAACATTTTTGATTCAATGCCCATAAAAAATTAATTTTTGGTTTTTCAAGTTTGGGCAAAATGAAGTGCTTTTTACTGGGTGCTTAACGACGTGTTCGTTCCATGTGGGGTGACTGTATTTATAGCGCCAAAGTATTTTAATTTCCCATTCATGTCAAAATTTAAAATATACTCTTTTAAATAGATATAGTTTCAATTGTTCACCAACAAAATCGTAATATTTTAATTCTTTCATTGAAAATATGACTAAAATGTTAATCATGGAAAACAATCGAAACTTCTTGTTTCAGATCGTATTCAGATTTTAATGTACCTATCCCAAAAATCGAACATTCAATCTTCTGAAATAAGATACGCGAAAATCGTAGGCCGTCCTAGTATCCGAACGCCCGAATTGCTAAAAGGAAAAGGGCGTGCCCCACATAACTCCCAGTAGGTCACTAGGTAGATATTACTGATATTGGATCATTTCCTTCAGTCTATCAGTTACTTAATTCCGTCCATCAGACGGCTTGACTCCCTCACGAAAAGTTCGTATTATCTTTGAAACGTGATATGGAGGGAGTATTTCAGTTTCGAAACAGTATAGTTTATCGGTGTTGGGAAATAATTTATTTCCTTCGCATCCGCCTGTCTTTCACGAAAAACGAAAGTAGAGACGGAAAGAGCCTTGCTTTTAACTTGTCACTTCTCGATCAATTTTTTATAGTTCTATATTAAATGAGCCATGAATGAGGAATGGATGGTTGAAAATGATTTTAGGATAGGTATTGATCTAGAAATCTTGTTTTCATCCTTTATGGAAGCTTCAGAATATTCAAAATGATGATTCGTAATCAAAAATTCAAAGTTGACGAGGATGGTCAACGGTCAAGTCTGACGACAGCCTATATATGGTTCAATTGTTAGTTCTGTGTCAGAGATACCTGTATTTTATAATACTTCCCTCTTAGTATTTGTCCGACCACAATACCGCCTAAAAGAAGATCTGTGAAAACATCTTTTTCTATACATTCCACCTGAATGGGCACTTAGAGAGCGATGAGTGATATAATCGATCGATAAAAACGGACCAAAAATCTCTTGAGAGAGTTCATGATCGGAAAAATATTGAAAGAGAAGTATCATGAAATACCCGTATCTCTGACGCAGAACAAACAATTGAAGTCAATGCTTTGTCTTGCTTGGTTATTCCGTAGGGGGAGTGACTGATCGGGATGGTATTGACATATATTTGTCTTACAGTTCTTAATGAAGACTTCAAAATGGAAGTCGAAATGTCGAACAATCCAGAAAAAAACATCAACGGATATAAACCCAAAAGAAACAATCTCGCATATGTATGAATATAATTCTCAATTCTCAGTCATTCAATTGATTTTGAATTTTTTCAGATTCTGGTAGGTCAATAACCCGAAAATTACAAAGAAAAAATTGCACTAACATTAAAACAGAATAAATTTCACTATAACTCATAATGTGTTTCCGATGGTGATCGCATATTATGATGTCATATATGATTCGTTCCTAGAAAAAAATGCTGATATTAAAAATTGAAATATTGAGATATTATATTATATAGGACCCGAACTCTTCAATGAATCACCTCCTGATTGAAAAAATATCTCCAATATCAAAATAATGCAAACTGAACTGAAAAACTTGGTGACGAACGATTTTGACCAACTGAAAGCTACACTAGACATCTAGATAAGATCTAATTTAATCTATTCTCGACACTCATATTTGCTCTCGATTATTAGTCAATTCGTCTTCATTCCCCAGTTGAACTTTAAAATAAAAATGGGGATGCCACAACACAAGCTTACTCAGATGACATCTCCAATACAAATCCGAACATATATCCAACTGATTATAGGGGTATGTGAATATTATATGTATACATAAGTGTATTGGCTATAACATGATTCCATGTTTTGTTGTATTTGTATGCGTTTATACTGCCGTCCTACAGAAAAACCACGGATGTGCAATTTTTTCAAAATAGGATTTTTCGCATTTTCATATTGCATACGTAATTCTCCATCGTTTTGACTTAAAATCTTTTCATGAAATATTTTGAAATGTTGAAAAATATAAATGTTTTTTCTCACTAATTTTACATCATGATCAAATCGAGCCTACCTGCTTGACAAAAAACTGGTATGTTATTCTTCATAGTGAAATATTACGAATGTATTCGAAAATTTTATCATTTGCTAAGCTCCAATATCGGATGTGATTACATGCGGGGTTTTAGCTAAGAATTTTGCCGGTTTTCTGGAGGGCGGCTTCGCTTTTATTGGACTTCTCTTACATGCGTTGTTTTTGTTAAGGAAAACATTTTTATTCACCCCTACTTTTTTGAAGGATTTCATTCAGTCGTAGTCTAGTCTTTTCCAGTCAGTTTAACAAACTCATCTCATTTTTAAACGATTTTTATCCTGATTAGATGAAAATTTTCCGCATTTATTAGTTCTTTGTGCACAGTGTGTGTCAGATGAGTTGAATACATTTTGTGTTTGTGTGACGCAAATAGTTTTTTTTTATATTTTAGTATGGAACCTACACAGAAAGATTTCCGTTTCAATAGAGGCAAAATGCTGGTATTACTCGCAAGAAATGATGATGGATTTGTCAAAAATTTTGACCATGTAGGTACCTGTAATAAGTGTACCCCCCTCATCAAACGTAAAGGAAATCTCCGTGTCATTTGGAAGAAATTTTGAGAATTCTGATAGAATACTGCTGAATCCATCGTCAAATGTGGAGGAAAACGTCGTGACACATTTTTTTTGGAAACGCAATCAATAACAAGTTGTTATCACGACAATGTTTCTGCAGATTGCTTAGTACGTCTTCAAGAACATTTTATAGATTTAACAGAGTTGGTGAGAATTGTAATCCATGACACGAAAAACAAAAAAATATGATACTGTCAGATCCCAATGAAAAACAAGAAGGAATCAAAAAAGAATACCTTAATCAAGAACCTAACCGGAATATGCCCTGAACATAAACTGATATTTTGGAAAGAACTTACTGTCAATGATCAGGCCGTTGACTTGTATTCCAATTTTTGTTATGTAATGAAATGCCCATTTGCCAAATGAAGAAATAAACTTATATTAACTTATTTTCAAAATTATTTCAATTGCATACTCAATCAATTACTCAAAACAAAGGAAAAAATACATTATCAGAAAAACGTTACACAAGAATATGCTTAGAGAAATATCAAATTGCTAGATTAGAACCCCGTATGTGCAGTGGTTAGTGTTACATACGCGTTTTATGCTAAGTTAACAATGAAGATGTTAAGTTGTTACCTCGTATGTGAAGTCACCGTGTTACAGACACGCTTTATTCTAAGTGAAAAAAATAGTTGCTAGGCTGAAACAATCATGTTAGAAAGGATGGGACAAATGGAATAAAAGCATGGTTGATGAATGTAAAACGAACTAATAATCTGACATGCCAAATATGTACATTTTCGGATAACAAACAGAGGTATGGCAGTCAGTTATATATTTCAAAATTTCAGACGTCAATATCTCAAAAGTAGACTTCTCGCACATCCGGGGTTCTTCTAGAGGTCGGCAGTATAACTCAATGGGCTATAACTTTTTCAATCGAATTTTCTAGTATGTCCTGTAAGCACATTACTCGCTGAATAAATACTCACTTTACTGACTTACTTCAGTAAACATCAATGCCAGAAAATCACTGAACTTAAAATTTTTGCACAGGATTTTGACAATTTAAATCCCACTTTTACAAAAACACTGTGATCTTTCAGAATTATTCTATTTGGTCCATCACACTCACTAAACGTTTATCTATTCATCTCCAGTGAAGTGAAGTTATTTCTCAATTCTTACTATTTAATAATCTGGTTTTGTCTCGAACATAACTCGAAATCATCATATCCTACTCCTCAAGTGTTCTTCGTGGTCTAAAGGCTCTATTAACAATCTGTAGAACCGGAGGTATTGAGTTCAAAGTATCGTACCAATATCCTTATATTAGTTTCAAATATTGAACCCATTTATCTGAATCTTCCAACTATTTGAAGGCCAATATTAATTCACAATAGTAAGCCAATGTTTACGGAATATCAAACTATTATTGGTCTAATATATGTGTAGTACTTGGTTAGGGGTGGGTAGTTAGTTCTCTTCGATGCTATAATTCAATACATATTGCACCGATTCTCATGTCGTTTTCACCATTGAAAATCAATGTCCTTCAAATGACTTGACAAAAATATAATTATCACCTCAATTATCAGTAGTAATAACCCGAGGACATTGATAATTGTGCGAAAAAATTTAATAATAGATTTCAAAAGCTTGAGAAATCTGTTATTAAATTTTTGAGGATTCTTCAATGTTTGAGGGTTATTCGGAAGAATTTTTTTTGCTTTTTTTGAAGGGCTGCTCGCGCTTCTTGAAAAACAACACTTTTAAACGGGTCAATTATAACATTCATTTCCTTAAAATACTTTTCTTGTAAAAGCTTACTTGTTACCTTCCACATAGTTTTGACCGTATCTTCTTTAAAATGCGTACCATCTTTTCTACTCATATTCACGGCCCAATCTTTTAAAATTGACGCTATTTCTTCTACCGTTCGGCTTCCATCTAATTCATAATTTCTAATACTGCAAAAGTCAATAAAAGCATTCCAAACAAATTTCTCACTGGACACAGTATTTCTGGGTGTATTTGACTTGATGATTTCGATTATCTTCTGATCATTATCACAACCAAAACGTGACATGTTGAATTCATATGAGAAACGTCAAAATTGACATTTATGCGTATCTGTAGCAACGAAGTGAAAACAACCCATGGGATCTGTTATCAGTGTTGCTCTAATTTGTTATTTTCATTCACATGACCTCAAATATATAAATTTCATTGGATTTATAAGTAAGCAAAAACTTTTCATTGAAATTAATAAAATGATATAATAACGAACCCATTGCGCTTAATTTTAGAAGTTTTTTATAGCCAACATATCCTTCAAATGGTAAGCCGATATTAACGGAATCGAACAAATATTGGTCCAATATATATGTCGTACTCGGTTAGGGGTAGGCAATTCTCTTTGATGCTATAATTTCAGTTCCTATGTAGTTTTTACAAATTGATAATCAATGTGCTTTCAGTGACCAGACAAAAATATGTGGAATTGAAAAAAGCTTAATCATAGGAAGTATCCTTCAAATAACATTATTCTCAGTTAGATTAGAAACTGAGTTGAAGCATCTCCCTAAAGTCTCCACGAATTTCGCAAATTCCTAGATGTGAAAATTTAAATAAATCAATACCTACTCTCATTCGTATTCAACTTGTATTTGGCGGAAGAACATAATGAGACATATTGGAACTTTGAGATAAGAGCGGCCCTTCATCATTATTGGAAGTCATTTCCATGTGTTCACTAATCATGTTTTTCTAGTTCGCAATTAAAAGCAATTCCCAATAACAAATTAGCCTAAAGTGAAATTGTCAACATTCACTTAGTCCAATTCGAAATAGCCTCATTTAATGTCCGTTAATACTACTGCGTGCAAAGAAATAAATATACACAACTCAATTAGGGCCCATTTGGTGCCCGTGACATATCTCGAACGAAGATGATTCATGACATGACGACATTGAGATTCGGCTAATTGGGAATCGTTTCAGATTCACACCTAGAATAGCACCAAAAAAAATCGTGTTGTCAAGAAAGGCTGCGACGGCTCTTGCATGTTTCGTCGTTTTTGCATCGAAAATAATTTTGAAGTTATGTTTTTTCATATGCAGATTCACACTAAAGGAAATCCCTGTATGTTCAAAAAACACCTCGTGAATCAAGCTAGAGGAGATACGAATTAACATTCACTTTGAATTTTTGAAGTTTGTGAGCCTCAGGAAAAAACCCTCTCGGCAAAGAGTTCCGAAGCTCAACTGTTCTATTGAAAAAAGATCACTGAGCAAGAGAGGTTCGACAGGTCTCCAAATTCACAACAAAGGGGTGGGAATTCCGTACTCGTCGAGTCATCCGGGTAGATATTGCCAAGGGTGGAACGATTGATAACAATTCGGAAGAGCACCGATCGTGAAAATATCTATGGAAGAGAGACACGTTTCAGACCTTTCTCCGATGTTCAAATGAAGTGATTGGGTCATATCACTTTTAAGAAACCGTTCAAATTATTCGAAAACATAAGAATCTCAAAGTTCAAAGGTTCCAATTGAATTGAATGGGCATGCACATACAAAAAGAGGTATGTAGCCATACATTTGATATAACTCTATCTTTTCTATTGAGTGATTTATTCTCATTCAATTATAATCATTTACCTATCTGAGCGATGATATCATTGCTATGTCCTCTGATATAATATATCACCATTTCAAGTCGCCTATAACAACAAGGTGGCTGTCACAAAAGAATATGTATCAGATCATTACGTAGACAGCTGCAGGTTTTCAAATATCGGGAAATAACAGCGATAAATCAGCATGTCCGGTAAATGAGCTTCATGAAAAAGATGTCCTTGATATTTTATATTGTTTGTTTTCCATGCCACATGGCATTCAATTATGAAATCTATTTTTGTAACTTGAGAGCTGACCTATTTCATATTATCTCGTCACTTGGGAGGTGACATTTTGTTCATTTCGCCATTGTGGTAAGGTAAATCGATATTACGAGATTGTTTGAACATAGACAGTTTCCGAAGGAACGAGAAGAAAGAAAGGAGGGAAAGTATATAAGTTTCATGATATACTTTCGTATCTCAGTTGAGAAGATAAAAACAGTCAGTCTGTTTTTCCAATTCACGTATATTGCGGCGCAAACATTTGGATTTGACATGAGAACAAATTCTCTTAGAATATAAATCTCTGTCGTTATACTCAATTGCCAGTCAGTATAAAAAATATGGAGGTGGCAAGATCCTTAATTGATAAAAATTGAAGGAGCTTTACCCGGACGTTTCGACTACCGGATTTTCTATGCCGTCTTTTCCAGAATTCAGATCCCTTTTTCATATCTCACTATGTTGAAAGTGATGTTGCCAAAGGAGGGGATGCTTTAGATAGGAAAATTTGGGCCTTTTCTGATAACATTTTCCAACGCTTCCGAATGCTCATAAATGAGTCATGTACTTTTCAATCTAGAATAATTTATCTTATGTATGGAAAAAATAATAACTTCTTATCAATCATTTTCAAAAAATCGAAATGGCACTATTGCTTTTTCAATCATTATTCGAATGATCAATTGTCAGAACTGACATTTTCTTATTAGTGTTGTTGATAACAAATGAATGCATCGTTTTCTTTTCGATTCGTTCATTTAATTGAATTATTCGGCATATTTTTGATTTTAACGCTTTCGATATCTATCTAGCCGTTAATTTCATATAGCCCCAATAAAGTGTTTTGGTTGCAATGGGTACAAAAAAAAGTACTTCAAAAGCGGCTAATAATGAAACATACCGGCAGTGTCTAGTAAATATTCGAGCTCACAGAGATGTTGACTGAGTAGAGCCTGGAGAAAACTGAAGTACACCAGTAGATATAGAACACATCTTCGACTACTGCTCACTATTACTTAATGTATATTGCATTTCTGTTATTTTATTTTTTTTACTTCAATTTGCATACTTACATACGTCCTACTACTATTAAGACAAGTTATTGTCTAGTTCCGAAATGCAGCTTTCAATCGTGTGCTAGTTTGTTGGGATATTTTTTTAGGAAGGGCAAAGGAATAGAATGAAGATCAGGTTGTCAAATTAATAATTTTCAATCTGATATCAAGTAACCTAAAATTACAGTTCAGAGATATTGTTTGCCTCAATCGTCGTGGGACAATCTGTACTTATTGTTTCATTGATATATTGCAATATTTCAATAATTATTTACCATTTAATTAGGCCAGACGTATTTCTGTTCTTATCAATGAATCAATGCTGTTGTTTTTCATCACTATGCTATAAAAATTTCGGATTTTTTGAAGAACTCTTAAACTTTGTGTACTCTTTCTTGCTGCCCACTCAGTGATCACACACACCATCATCGATATCGAAACCAAAATCGCAAAAAGAGTGGACAGTAAAAATCGCCACAGTAATAATTTCTGTTAGCTGATTATACTAACACCGAAAATGTTCCTTTTTTATTGACCTAAAATTGTGCAAAATCTTATGACCGGTAGAAGATAGCCCAAAAAAGGATACCCTCCTTCCAAAACATTCAGACTTACCATAGGCCAGCATAGCAGTCTGACAAAAATACCTGTATTACGTCTGCAGTCCTCTATTGAATAAATCTTCAAGATTTGTAAACAACAAATCTATTATCAACAAACGTTTATTTAGTTTTGTTTCTTCAATGCCGATAAATATATAGAAGTAACTGAGTATCTAGCAATACGTCTACAGAGAGATATTTTTTTTTCTTTCAAGTGTTACTTCTTTACTTCGAGCGAAACTGAAAGATTTACGAAGTGTAGCAACCAATTCATAACCTCTTATCGAAATCCATGTGGTCTGTGTATCGATCACCGTCGTAAAAATGATAAAAACACACCAATAACTTCACCTTCACACTTTGATGAATGACTTTTTATATGGAGAATTTTTCGCGGCGCCTGAAATATGGATCTGAAAAGCAATCCCATCGGTATAGGATGTTTCTAGGTCAATTAAACTTCATTTTATGTATTTACACGCCCCAGAAAACACATTAAAGTGCACTTTGAGTGCCTTCCTCCAGGAAAACAGTGATATTGTTTCATCGTTAACCACGCTACGGAAAATTTACTTGGATTACAATAGAAACAGTAAAAGTTTTGCTTTGATGTGGTGTACCGAAAGTGTAACGAAAACTCGGTATTATTGGAATTCAGTTCAAAATGTATTTGACATGGAGATAGAAACCATTTGTTTCAGGAAAATGAACAGGATATTTTTCTTCATCAAGTAATCAGTTCGAATTCTCAATGTGACTATTCAGCTTGAAAGAGTAACCACAAGAAACAATACAGTCAAAAAATTATCGTTCTCTCAGAGCAATTTCTCGAATATTCAATACCCTTTTTCAGAGAAACAAGAAAAAATACGTAATAATGTTTGTGGACACTAATACTTTTTGAAATTCTTTCTCATTTCAATATTGTTCAATTAAACATTTCAACTCATTGAAAACCCAACCTAACCTAACCTGCCCTTTGAATGCTGTAGTGACACATTGAAGATGGAGATAATTTTTTTGTCTTGATTCGTGAAGAACTGGATAAGTAATAAACAACAAAGGATTTTACAAATATCCACTATTTAACGCATATATAATCATCTCAGGAATGATGAATTTTTCACCTTTCTGTCCCTATTAACAATAGCTGTTCAGAAACATGAATATTTCGTGAAAAGTATAGAGTCTTGAGAAAATAAAAGAATAAACATCTAAATATCAATAAACACTCTCTATCGATATATTCATCATTAACAGACTGCTCAATTACAGAAGAAAGAGCCTCTCTTGAAAAACTACTTTTCTGTTCGTGTGGTGAGCCAAGCGTTGATCAGATAGAAGTGATATTTTATTAGTAAATTTATATAAATCATGACTTACTTAAATCAAACAGATATCACACATAGAATATTCATACTCATATCTCTATTTGCCTATATGCTTTGAATATCCTATAAATGCTATCTGTTCGATAAAACACGTGAAATATTCAACGCTTTTGGGTGCTATACTAGACAGGAGAGTAATCATTGTTTCGAACACTTTTTCTTCGTTCTGTGAAAAAATCAACCATCCTTGAATGATAAACACATCACTAAAGAAAGTGTTTGAATATTCGTTTTTGTTACTTCTTCTGTAGAAGTTTTATTTTCCTTCTCAGAGTGATTGAAAGAGAGCAAAAAATCGTCTCAAAAAATCCCAAAACTCATTTCCGAGAAGTATTGGTTTGAAAATCATAATTGGAAGGACGTTAACATCCTTTCGTGGAGATTTTACCCCCTCGAGATCACCTTTTGTTTGCGAATTATTATCAAAAACACTGATGTGTTACCATCATCAATCATTTCTGACTCTCTAATAATAATTCTGAGGACAGGACGAAAGGATGTTATCAAGAGTAATTACACAAGTGCTTCAAAATTACCGATAATTTTCCATGAAAGCATGTTGTCTAAAAACTGCATGAGTTTATTTTCATATTCTGTCGAAGGAGCCCGACTCCAAAGGAGAAGGGACCTTTTAGCAAAATATGAAAATAACCGAATGCAGTTTTTTTACTGACAACATGCTCAAATGGAAAATCATCAGGTTCATTTTGATGCACGAGTGTAATTCGGTAGAATATTTCCGGAGTTAAAACAACGACGTTTAAAATTCAGTATTTATACCTGTCAATGTGACAAATGTACATTTTAACAATCGTTACTATAGATACACGAACCGAGCTGATATTTTTCCATACCTACCGGGTATTCACCAGCCCGAAAATGTCCCGCCGGGAATTTGTAATTGATCAAAAATGTTCCGCTTTATATGGGATTTTTAACATACGATGAAAATATTCGACTTCATTTCTGAAGTGAAACCGTTAAGAAATATCTGTTGGTAATAATTAGAGATTTCACTCAAAAATCAGTGTAACCAATTAGGGGGTGAATTTTCCACGTTTCTTCAGATTTTGATGTTGAGGAAAAAGTAGGAAATGCGTCCTCGCGAAAAATTTGCTGTGAACTCGGCTCACAGCAAATCAATCATTAATTAATCAAGAACCACCTATTTTTTGTTCCTGATGTGTTGTGTTCACTCTGTCGCACTTCCAATGGTCGAGACCGATATACTTTTAACCGCACGAACAAGGCATTTGATTAATACAAATTTTTGTGTTTTCCGTTGTGTTATTTAGTTTGGTATGTGTCAGTATTGACAGTAAAGTAATTGTTGTTTTGAATGTTGTTCTGACATTATACCTGTTGCCGATCCGTTTTATCTTTCCAGACAAACGAGGGACATAAGGTATAATGTTTTATACAGCTTGTGTATTTTGTGAAGGTTGTATGTCTTCATTGTGGACTGTCTTCGAATTTTCAATTTTTGACAAAGTTTTTTCTATACATTTTTCTGTATGTCTATTTTCTTTCAATACTGATTTTAGTTTATCTCTTCATTGATATTTTTGTTGTGAGTTACATACATCTTACTGTTCACCGTGTCCTGTTATGAACTCGTTGTTGAATTAAGATTTTTACTAGAAATTAACGAATATTTTCTATTTGATGAATTCAAGTCGGACATAGGAAACGCAATTTGGATGTTTAGTTTCTGTATAATCGACAATTTGAATGAAATATTTGGGTCATTCAGACAATACAGAATTCAAGAAAAATGAACTTCTTGAGGTGAGATTCGAACCCACAATCCTACAATCACTAGATGGATGCTCTAATCATTAAGCTACCGAACATAACACGTTCCCCATAACATATTTGGAAATCATTCCTGTGAAATTCTATTGTAAGTTTATGTTATGTTACATTACAATTATCAACTGGTCTCTGTACCAACCGGAACGTCGTCGATATATATTTCCACTTCATTTTGTATCGGAATAGCTCAGTAGCTCTTTCTAGAGCTAGCCGGTGGTTTCATACCAGCGTGTTTTGAAGTTGCGAAATTATTTGTTCCATGACCATCATAGTTGCAGATATTCTCATGCCAATGAATGAGTCAGGTCCCAGAGGTTTGTGACGGAGAGCCTTCCTGAATAGAGAGCCAACAACTCTATAATCTCTTGACGTGGCATGGCCTTTGGTGTTGCTCTAAGAAATTTCATCCAGAGCATGGTGACATTCTAATGCTAGCTTTGACACGACTTTAGGTTTCTTCGAGACTAAGAGTGCTAGTCTGTTATTGATGTGGATCTGCACAGTTTCACCAGTTATATCTTTCCTGATTGGGATTGATAGTAAAAGTAAAAAGATTAACTTTCCTGTATCTGTTGTTAGGAACAGAAGATCCACAAGAATGAACTGAAACTATTTCTACTAAAGAATTGAAAATGATTGCATCAAATATATGTTCACTGAATATTACATATCTTCACAACAAACTGAGAAATTATGAAAGACTTGAGATTTTTTAAGTTATAAAGGAAAGAACTATTTTTCACTGGAGCAGGCAGATGGTTAAATTCATGGAATAGTGAATATGCATTGCCAACACTGTCCACTGTGTATACATTTTTCAATTGTGGGCTCAATTCTTGAACAGTCAATTTTTCTTGCCTTGAGATAATTCAGTTCGGTTTTCGGACAAAAATTTAAATAGAATACGAAGCCCTATAGTCATTTGAAATATTTCACGGATATTTTTACGAAATTGTTAGGACGTTTCTCAATCAATATTGAAAAATTATTTACCACAATATGAAGCTTATCAAATATCTAGAGAAATGAGAAATGATTAATTATCGACAATACGGATTTCGCCATCAACGATCAACCTGTGACTTATTGGCTTATGTTTCTGTATTTGGCAGCATTCAATAGAAAAATTCGAGAAAACCATCGCTGTTGCAAATAATAGAATGAGGTATCATGAACTTGGTGGACTTTGATGCTAGGAAAACCCAGGCATGTCTTTTCTCAAGGAAAACCGATCTATCATTATCTAGTATTCTTATGTCAGAATTAACTATTCCTACAAAGTCAAGCATCTCGATGCTAGGAATTACGATCAGTGATAATATCTCGTGGGAAAACCATGTGGGATCGATCGCTGAAGGGGTCTCCCAGAAACTTGTATTTCTATTTCGTGCGAAGAAATACTCCTCTCGTCAGCTTCTAATGATCTACAAGGCTCAGATACGACCTGTCTTGGAATGTAGTTCTCACGTGTTAAGTTCGGCACCAAAACATTCATTGAGGCTTCTCGATTCTGTTCAGAGGAAGGCAATTCGTCTTGTTGGTAATTCTTCACTCACAGACTCGCTCACTTCATTGGAACATCGTAAAAGGGTCGGAGACTTGTCTCTCTTCTATAGATATTTTCACGGTCTTCTGAATTGTTATCATTCGTTCCACCCTTGGCAATATCTATCCGGATGACTCGTCTAGTACAGAATTCCCACCCCTATGTTGTGAAATTGGAGGCCTGTCGAACCTCTCTTGTTCAGGATTCTTTTTTCAATAGAACAGCTGAGCTTTGAAACTCCTTACCGAAAGAGGTTTTTCCTGAGGCTAACAAACTTCAAAAATTCAAAGTGAATGTTAGTTCGTATCTCCTATCCCTTGATTCACGCGGTGTTCTTTGAACATAACAGGGCTCCCCTTTCGTGTGAATCTGCAAATAAAAAAAATCACCACAATTCTTCACATATTTACCATTCCTTGAAAATAAAACGTTAAGAGTATCTTTGCATGTATTCCAGAGTGCTACTATTAGTCTTGTATCATGTTGAACTGGATGTGTGAATATCCTAAGAACAACTAAGTATTCATTCCAATACTGAATTTTTTTTTGAAATTCTGAAATTAATGCATTTTTCGGAATGTCTGCCGTTGTTACCAATAGATATTTCCGAACAATTTCTGTTCAGGAGGAACATTTAGAACGTGGTTTACGTGGCTACAATTTTAATCTGTAACTATTCGGAAATATTTGTTGGTTAAAGGGCAGAAAGGCAGAAAAATAAGTTACTTTCGTGATATTGGACCATTTTCACGAGTCGAGTAAGAGACGATATTTTTTTGTTATATACACTTCCTGTTCATGATGAAACCAATCAAAATATTCCACTTTGGATTGCATAATTTTCAAAGAATCAAGTAATGCACTTAATACCGCATCATTTTCATCTCTTGAGTGTCGTTATGCTTCAGTTTTACTAAGATCATTAGAACTTTTCCACCGGTAAACTTAAAACAGCAAGGTGACACAAATCTCGCCAAATAACGTCCACTTATTTCAAGCAGAATCTGGTAATTCCAGGTCCAGTTAGACGACGCTACGATGGGACATGCAATCCGTTCCCTGCTAGTTGGCCATTCAAGTCTTAGAAACGTATGAGCACTAACGACATAAAATATGGCAGCCTTAGCTCCTATGGTGATAAACACCCTCCTGGGAAATCAAATGAGCGGTGCAGTGAAGCCCGATTTAGCGCAGGCCGTGAATGAGAAAGCTTCCGGAAGTACGAAAATCGTTCGAAAACATTATAGTGATATTGGGTACCATCCTCATGAAGCGTACCATCCCCATGAGGAATACCATCCGCATGGGGACGGATATGGGGATTCCGAGCACACGTGAGTACTGCTTCTATATTTTCCCAGTCATTTCCGAAATAATAAATTCAGGTCGATCATTATTGGGGCAGATGCCATATTTTTTTTGTTGGATTTCGCACACACAGTGTCCTTTAAAAATAGTCATTGTTTTACTTCTTTTGTGTCATACTTATTCAACATTGTGTTTTGTTCCTTACATTGAGTTGAACTGGATGATACTTGATGGAAATCTATATTAAGAAAACTATCACAGTTTCCTGATGATTTTCACTGACAACGGGTTTACAAAACCGTGACACGTGTTTCGCTATACAATAGTTTCCTCAAGCATGATCAATATTCAAATTAAATTATGAAATCAATTGATCCTTCCTGAGGAAGCTATTGTAAAACGAAACACGTGTCGCGGTTTTGTAAGCCTATTGTCAGTGGTACAGGAAACTGTGGTATTTTTGTTTCATCGCTTAATTACCAACTACATGAAAGTTCAGATTATAGCTCGCGCAGGCATACAGTTTTTTCGGCATGTTAACGTTTCAATTTTTGACGTGTTTCCCTAGCAACTACTACTTGATTTCAAATCAATTTTTTCAAATATTCATATGTCAATGTCGAACTATTATGACACAAAAATATGTATGCACCACGGGTATAAATAGTTCGACAGCCTATTAGTGCCATTGCAAAAAATTGAAAAATCTCGCAATTGCGACTTTTAATCTGTCAATTGACAGATTGAAAGTCTCAAGTGCCACATTGAATCACTGAATAAATTTCAAATCAATTGAATTCACAATTCTGTCGACCTCTGGTTCCAAAAAATCCAAGAAGTTTTTCATTTCTGAAGTTTGTAAGCCTCAGGAAAAACCTCTTTTGACAAGGAGTTCCAAAGCTCAGCTGTTCTATTGGAAAAGCAAGAGAGGTTCGACAGGTTTCCAAATTCACAACAAAGGGGTGGGAATTCTGTACTCGTCGAGTCATCCGTGTAGATATTGCCAAGCGGAGAACGATCGAATATAATTCGGAAGAGCATCGACCGTGAAAGTATCTATAGAAGAGAGACAAGTCTCCGACCCTTCTACGATGTTCAAATGAAGTGAGCGAGTCTGTGAGCGAAGAATCACCAACAAGACGAATTGCCTTTCTCTAAATGGAATCGAGAAGCCTCAATGAATGTTTTGGTGCCGAACTCCACACATGAGAACTGTATTCCATGACAGGTCGTATCTGAGCCTTGTAGATCAGTAGGAGCTGACGAGAAGTGGAGTATTTCTTCGCACGAAATAGAAATCCAAGTTTCTGGGAAGTCCTTTTAGCGATCAATCTCACATGGTTCTCCCATGAGAGATTATCACTGATCGTAATTCCTAACATCGAGATGTCAGGATAGGTACTCCTGACATCTGGATATTTGATGATGATTCAGCTTTTCTTGAGAAGAGTCATGCCTGGGTTTTCGTAGCATTAAATTCCACCAAGTTCATCTTACCCCATTCTATTATTTTTGCAAAGTCGTCGTTAATTTTATTGACGTGAATGCTTCTTTGAATTTTTGTGTCTCGAGCTGGTATCGGGACTCTGGAAGAGAAACTGGTATGAAGAGTACTGTCGTCCGCGAAACTATATATTGAACAAGATGTTTTCTCGAGCAAATCATTGATATGAAGCAGAAACAAAGTAGGCGCTAGAACTGAACCCTGTGTTATACCTGCATTTATTGGGAGAATATCAGATGATACTCCATCAACAACCACATACAGAGACCTATCAGACAAGAAACTCTTCAACAAAGCACACAACTCTCTCATTATTGGGGGTAAATTGAAAAATGAATCATTGTGATTCAATGAAATGAGCCTTCTGTTTCCATAACGTTCCTTGTGTGAAGTACAAGTCTCAATGTTATTTTCTTTTTGAAAATAGAAACCCTTAGGCCAAAGACCGTCGTCTTTGTGGGACCGTCGCCCGTAGGGTTTTATACCCTTGGCACATGAATAACTATTATTTTCGAAAAGGAAATCATTCCAATACAGGCTATGAGCCAATTTGAAAATTTAGAGCGCTGCACTCATTACCATCCGTCAAATAGAGGCTCATATGTATGGTGAATAATTACAGTCCTGAATAGAATTGGAAAAAATTCAAGTCAAAATTTTTTGACGTCACTCATCCCATAGATACTTGAATAGAAGAGGAGGTGTTTTGTTACCTTGTTGAAAAGGGCTTTGAATTTCTGTTCGGCATTATAAAAAGACTGGTAGTCTGTAAGAATTCACCAGGAATGGTTCAAAACCATTGATGTTAATTTCTTACTGTAGTTGAAAATAGGTGTCCCTTTTTAATTACAACTTACTATGACTAGATTGTTATGATCTCAACGAACTATAAATACTATACAAAACTCATTCGTATTTTTCATCACTACCAAAATTATCAGGAGTAATTACACAAGTGCTTCAAAATTACCGATAATTTTCCATGAAAGCATGTTTATAAAAACTGCATGAGTTTATTTTCATATTTTGTCGAAAGAGCCCGGCTCCGGCAAAATATGAAAATAACCGAATGCAGCTTTTTTACTGACAACATGCTTGAATGGAAAATTATCAGGTTCATTTCGATGCACGAGTGTAATTCGGTAGAATATTTCCGGGGATGAAACAACGACGTTTAAAATTCAGTATTTATGCCTGTTAAGATGACAAATGTACATTTTAACAATCGTTACTGTAGATACACGGACCGAGCGGGTATTTTTCGATACCTACCGGGCATTCACCAGTCCGAAAATGTCCCGCCGGGAATTCATATGGAGTAATTACACAAGTGCTTCAAACTTACCGATAATTTTCCATGAAAGCATGTTGTCTAAAAACTGCATGAGTTTATTTTCATATTTTGTCGAAAGAGCCCACTCCGAAGGAGAAGGGCTCCTTAGCAAAATATGAAAATAACCGAATGCAGCTTTTTTACTGACAACATGCTTGAATGGAAAATTATCAGGTTTATTTTGATGCACGAGTGTAATTCGGTTGAATATTTCCGGAGTTAAAACAACGACGTTTAGAATTCAGTATTTATGCCTGTTAAGATGACAAATGTACAATGTACAATCGTTACTGTAGATACACGGACTGAGCGGGTATTTTTCGATACCTACCGGGTATTCACCAGTCCGAAAATGTCCCGCCGGGAATTCATCGGGAGTAATTACACAAGTGCTTCAAACTTACCGATAATTTTCCATGAAAGCATGTTGTCTAAAAACTGCATGAGTTTATTTTCATATTTTGTCGAAAGAGACCGACTCCGAAGGAGAAGGGCTCTTTAGCAAAATATGAAAATAACCGAATGCAGTTTTCTTACTGACAACAATCTATAGTTACACGGACCGAGCGGGTATTTTTCGATACCGACCGAGTATTTACCAGCCTGAAAATGTCCCGCCTGGAATTTATCGCTGTAATTGATCGATCATATGGGATTTTTAACATACGATGGAAATATTCGGGGGTTATACCCCGAGTGCACCAAGTTTAATCGGTTAAAAAGTGTGCTGCACTTCCATGATTTTCGAAATTTTGTAAGATAATTTGATAAAATTGAATTAACCGAGACCGCAGGTTTCGGGATTTCATCTTAAATTAGTACTAGTACGTGGAGGTTACTCTTCTCTCTTGTACTGATGCTGTGAAAATTCGTTTTTGATGTCCGAAAACGGAGCCTACTATCAAGTTAAGCATATTATAATAACAGTAAGGTGCTTCCATACTCTCAAAATTCTTCAGTCGTTGTGCATTAGAGTTCATTCATTTCGTTGCGAAAAAATGCTCAAAATCTTGTGATTACCCTGTACATGTCTTGGGAGTTTCAAGCACTTTAGCTGCTTATGTAGTCATCCTTGACTTTTTACTTGAAGAAAAAAAATTGTATTTCGTGCAGAAATATATTTTTCATTTAAAATCATAGCAGAGCGCTTTAGACTAGAACAGACATTATCAGAGCTTACCTGAAGGAGAGTAATGATTGAAAAAATGTGAATAATAGGCAATCATGAAAGATTCAGTTTTTTCTAGTCAGAACTCATGAAAATAGGCTAGTTATTTATCAGTTGTAACCTGCTTTAACAAAAAAAAAAACTCAAAATGAAGAATCTTTCATAATTGCCTGTTATTCAAAGCATTTCCATAACTTACTTTCTGGTAAGCACTAATGATGACTGTTCTAGTGGAAAGCGCTCTGCTACGATTCAAAATAATAAATATATTGCTGCACGGAATACAAAAAAAGTCTCCCGCACATTGGTGAGTCATACAGCTAGACAACTTCCATCCTGACTCTTATCCTTTTTTATCCTGACTTTTATTCTACGCGTATTTTCGAATTTTCAGGTACGTTCATCATTATAATAGTGGAGGAGGCTATGGAAAAAAGAAGAGTCGCAGCGTTGCACTAACGGCCCTCACCCTACTGGCATTCTTATTTTTCCTGAATATCCTGCAATCGTGCCTTGACCAACAGATGGATATGACTACAACCACTACGGCTGCTCCACAGATCGTCATCATGCAAGCGAAAATCCAGGCAGCCAGGGAATCCAAAGAGAAGCTCGCAAAAGAAGCGCAACAGAAAGAACAAGTAGATGCACAAACAAAAGTGAGGGAGGCGCAAAAAAGGACGGGAGAATTGCAAACGAAAGTGGGAGACGCGCAAAGAAGGACGGGAGAATTGCAAACGAAAGTGGGAGACGCGCAAAGAAGGACGGGAGAAATGCAAATTAAAGTGGGAGATGCGCAGAGAAGGACAGATGATTTGCCAGAAGTCGTTACTGAATTTATGAGGTGGACTACGAAGGCAACGACAAAGAGACATATTTCCCCCAGTATGTTTTCAGAGGAGCCAGATTTGTATCGCTACGAGAAAGTTCCCGTGAAGATGAAGTTGATTGAAAATTATCGTAGGCCTTGAAAACTGCTCTAGATATAATGTTTGAAATGAAATTAGCTTGAGAGGATGGCTGTTTTATAATAAATGATTGATTGGAGGTATAGAATTTTCATTTGGAATTCAGAGTGATAGAAATCTTTTCGAGAGACACCTGCCTAGTTTAATTTGATACATCTACTTTTTGAAGCCACTTGTTCAGATTCAGTTTGCATCAAATACCCGTAAATCCAAAGCAAACAGATATTATTCATACGGTTTGTGTCACATGGAACTTCCATTAAATTTTGAGGTGAAGAAGTGAAGTTACCGAAAAATGTTTTGTATAAAAGTTTTTGTTAGCAACGAATTTACCCTTTCTGAATTATTTATCAAATATAGGGTACTGGTTATGAGCGTAGCATATCAAAATTATGTTTTTCTGTGATTGATATTAAATATTAATTTTGCTGACACATGTCAATCAGCAAAGTATTACTTTTCCTGCCTAGGCAGCAAAATGATTATTCTCAACGGGAATCCGAGACTTCTCCGGTAATTCAACTCAATAATGTTTGTCACCTCCCTTATTTTCAGAGAAGTGAGTACTTTGAAGTCGCTATCACTCTCCATAGATAGATTGATAGAAGTTTATTGATCAGTCACCAATTAATGTCGGATTGATGAGTCAAAATACCATAGTTACATTTTGCTTATTGCTAAAATAAAATGAAATATATGAATTATTATTATTTATTTCATATGCAGATTCACACGAAAAGGAAGCACTATAATGTTCAAATAACAGTGCCTGAATCAAGGGACAGGAGATAAGAATTAACATGCACTTTGAATTATTGAGGTTTGTAAGCCTCAGGGAAAACCAAAGCTCAGCTGTTCCATTGGGAAAAGATCCCTGAGCAAGAGAGGTTCGACAGGTATCTAAATTCACGAGAAAGCGGTGGGAATTCTGTATTCGTCGAGTCGAATAATTCAGAAGAGCATTGACCGTAAAAATATCTATAGAAGAGAGACAAGTCTCCGACCCTTCTACGATGTTCCAATGAAGTGAGCGATTCTGTGAGCGAAGAATCACCAACAAGACGGATTGATTTTCTCTGAATAGAATCGAGAAGCCTCAATGAATGTTTTGGTGCCGAATTCCATACATGAAAACTATATTCCAACAAAGGTCGTATCTGAGCCTTGTCGATCATTAAAAGCTGACGAGAAGTAAGCATATGCAAATTGAATCCAATAGATAGCCAATAGTAATTTCTAATTTCTCATTCGGAGAAGAAAGCCAAAAAATAATTACTCGAACTTCATTCTCTCCACAAAAATATCTGAGTTCCTAATTGCAATTTTTAATGTTTTTCAATATTTCAGTGGCGTAGGTGCTACTCTATTTTTTTCTAAATAATATCAAGTTGAATAATAGGAATTTATCCCACGTCCAGTCAGAACAGAAGAAATGAATGCTAAATTCATGACAATTTTCAGATTTCGAAAATAAATCATCCTTTTTCAATCAGTTCCTCAGATTTTTCAATTAAATTTAATTGAAGAGGATTGCAGACATGCTGAATCTGAATATTATTGATTCCTAAGATAATTCGAGAGGTCTGACGATTTTATATGAAGAAAACATTTAATTTTTCCTTCTTGAGCTCCCGCCACTGCTTTATTTTCCGAGTCTGAGATGGCAGACTGTTGATTTAGTGCTCTTTCATCCATCTTCCATGTGCCCTATAGTTGATATTTATAACACTCATTGATATTTCACATTTGCAATTTTTTCAAAAACTATTTCTAAATGAAACGCGGATAAGACGATACTAGCTATATTTTTTGGTTAATTTCTCTTTAAATAAGACATGGATCAATCGTAGACTTGTAAAAGTGATATTTATCAACGAACTATTTCGAAATAATATTTGACAATTCGTGGACTGTAAAAATTGTTTTCGTATCGTCACAACTGGTTACTTGGCCATCAAAAAGAATCAAACAAATCGAAACGAACATTTTTCATATCTAGAACAATACATGGAAGTATTGTTCAATATAACAATCAAAAGTAATTAGCACTACCATCACAATATTTCTCCCACGATGCTAAATCGGGATTTACTCGAGCATCATAGAGACCTATTGGTTGCGAAGCTTAGATGATAAAAAGAAAAAATGTTATATAATGCCTACCTTTTCATCGGTGGGGGTGAGCGGCCATAGACTTTCAAAAATGTAAAAAAAAACTGTTGCATGGACATACTCGAGCGCGTCAGATATTGATAACATCTATGTCCTACATATTTTAAAAATGTACGTATGTTAGTTTGATTGTTTCCATGGTGGGGGTGGTCGTACGTAAGGGTCGAAAATGAAAAAAAAATATTTCTCGAGCGCGTCAGATTTTCTGAGGAGATGTTAAGTGAACCTAAAAAAATCTCTTATATAATAATCTGACGGTTTGGATGTGATGCAGACTCGCGGCCGTTATTAGAATGTAAAGAAAATCGTCATTTTGAAATACACAAGCGCGTCAGATCAAGATATATATAGTTCATATTTACGCCCTAGACGTCGCAGTCTCATAATCTGACAATTATTTGGTGGGATTCGCCTATTCTGCCAATTTTTTTTTTTTCATATTTTCAAATCAACGAACTTGAGTAATTGAAAATCTCAGAAAAAAACATACAAATAAAGAAGTGTATGTTTTTTTTTGTAGAATGCTTGTATCTATAAGAAAATAATTATGAGCAAATAAAATTTTAAAATTTTAAAACGTTGGATATTCGTTGTGAACAATATCATGCCACCAACGAGTCTGTGTGATCAACTGTCATGGCAACAGAAACCAGATTGGGGACGGAGTGAGAGAGCAATAGATAGAGAAAGAGTGAGAGAGAAATAGAAACGTGAAGAGGGGAATACAGGCATCACGTAGCTGCACGCATTAAACTTTATCGATTAATTTTTATTATTTCGTCTTCTGGAAATCGTCAGATTATATATTTTTTGCAATTTTTGAACCATTCTCTTCAAAATAAAAATAAAGTTAGCCACGCTCGAGAATGTCGAGATGACGTTTTTTTTACAACTTTGTAGCCCTCCTTTCTTTCTTTAGGTCACTCTCGAATTGTCAGATCAGTGGAATATACACGTTTCAGGATGTAACTAACTCACCCTACCTTAATCTGACGCGCTCGACAATTTCAGATGATCAATTTTTTTTACTAATCTGATCCATCATCCTTGAAGGGCGGCCATATATATATATAGGGCTTATATATGGTGGAAATACTTAACCGGGTACAAGGTATCCCCTGTATATTAATCTGCCGCGCTCTAGTAAATCCCGAAATCCCCGCTTGGCTCCCCTATTATATAAAATCTTACTTGGTCACTGAAGGCATCGTTCAAGTACAAGAAAGTCAACTAATTCTAATAGAATAATTCCATTTTTATCATCTCTTGCTGTCTGTTACTGTAAAAAAGGTTTGACTGTGGACGAATGTTTTTCTAAAGAGAAAATGCATCAGATTTATGATAGAAGTAAAATAATTCTAAAAAAGTGGCGCCTAAGGGTTACGTTCACACCCTTTGGCAATATATCACGGATTCTGAAACACACATTGAAGCGATCATGAGCGGGCGGTCTATTTTTCAACCCTGTTATTAATTTCGGCAACATTCTTTGAGGTGTTCGGCTCTTTTGAGGTAATCTGTTCCGAAATCGAGTATTTTAACGTTTATTAAATATTCAGTCATAACACATAATAAATGGTATCATCGTTCGTTTAGTTTTGAAATTATAAACTGGTAGTAAATAAATATCAACAAGTATTTCAAAATTTTTGTATTGGAAGACTTTAGGTGACCAATTTGCGAGTCAGCTGACCAGCAAATGGTCCTTAGTAGTGATTTATGAAATGAAACTTTCTGACGACACTGATACTTTTTTATACTTTTTTTTACCAATCTCATTGGATTTGGAAAAAAATGTAGAGGAAATTCAACAATATTAATTGATTCTTGACATAAAACATTAATATCGCCACTCAATATGAGATTGTTGATAGTCAATTGTTGAAAAAATTGAAATACAATGTTGATATTAGTTCAGAAAAACGGTTCATATTCAGGTCCTATCATTTCTAATAAATAATATAATTTCGAGAAACATAACAAAAATGAAAAACTGTTATTCAAAAGGTACTGGAATGAATGGGTGCGGATTCCACTATATAAATCTTATATCCTTTACGTATCAGATATCTAAGAACGATTTGGTCTTCTTGCCATCAAAAACAAATAAGTAATTTGAATAAAAATTGAGATAAACGGTTTTATTGAAAATGAATATAATGATGATGTAGATAATGTACTGAAAGCTAAAAAATAAATAAATGATTATTAGTAACTCGAGTAAAAATTGATGTCAAAACTGTAACGGTTAAATTTCCTAGAGGTGGGTCTCGAGTTTGGTAACTTGTTTTAGATGAGTCGTAGTCCAGACAACTTTGGGAATCACTGACCAAGGCATTGACCAGACATTCAACGTAGCGTAACGTAGTAAATGTTTTAAATACAGCGGTTGACTTAATCACGCGCCCCACGATTTAATTTTTTGACTGATTAATGCCCTAGATGGATGTTTTTTTTTAAATTCATTCGAATTATTCTTTCAGTTTACCTACAACACGAAATTTTCGAAAACATTCATTTTCCATTAAAATAATTCATTTTGATATTTCTTGAAATATATTTCACTCGTTTATATATTGCGTTTTTACTGAATCATAATGCTGCTATAATAATAGTATACTGATTTTTAAATTTTTTTGTTTTCACTTTATATCACCGAAACTATGTGAGATACGTGAAGAAATGAAGAAGGCTTTTTTTGTAAAATTAAATTATCTACAAACAGTCACTGATTCGTATATCTTGTATTTGTCATAGTTCAAAATGTATAAGCGTTCAAACGTAAAATTTTATTATTACATCGAAGTATTACCAATATTACTTTAATACAACGCTGGTGATAGTAACTAAAAATCATATTCATTTTTTAACAACCGCATATCACTCTTCAAAAATCTTGTTCGTGTGAAAAGAGCAAAATGATAAATATTTCGTTACCTTATTTGTTGAAAACAAAACACAAAACTTGTCATGAAACACTCTAAATCCGTCGCCTGTAGACGAACTCGCTTTGTTTGTTCAGGGATCATTACTTAGTCACTAGTGGCTTTTTCTGTGGTTGTTTTTCTTTCGTACGCTGGTGGATTCAGGACGGTAATTCTGGTTCTCTTATCCAAGCTGATCAATTAACTGAAACTGGTCTCTCGTGTTATTTTCCCAAAAAACCAATTTGAATGAAACATCATTAGAGCCGAGGGCGTATCAAAGATTTTCGCGTTGATAGGGCTCAATTATATATAATCTAATCGGTTATAAATGCACGAGTGCATAAAAATTACCGATAATTTTGCAAGAAAGCGTGATATCTAAAAATTGCAAGAGTTTATTTTCATATTTGGCGAAAAAAATATGAAAATAACCGAATGCAATTTGTATGAGATATCACGCTTGAATGCAAAATTATCTGGTCACTTTTATGCACGAATGTAATTCATTGGAATATTTCACGAATAAAGAAATTCTCAAGGAAATGTTATTTTTTGTTCATTTATACTTTCCTCTATATATTGTATGGAGCACTCACCTAAACGCGAAATGTTTTTCTATTTTTGAAGTCTATCTGACATTTATTTGTGTTGTTTACTGACGTCTAGCGATACGGTTTCAAATTTGTTGTTATGGTGACTTGATACAATGCAATTACCGCTGCAAGTTTTCGATACAATGCAATTACCGCTGTAAGTTTTCGATAATTGCATTGCTCCTATGGGACATTTTATATATAATGTTGTTGTTTTTTGTTCTAAAATTGTTCGTTCGCACGGTGGCCCGGCGAGGATTCGAACCCCGGCCTTCCGTTTGATAGGCAGATATGCTAACCACTACACTACCGAGACCACATATGAGGGAAATATTCAATATAATGGACCACCATAGAAATGAAAGAGTCTATAATAAGGGATTTTGACTAATTTGTCATATCAGAATAAGGTATGATTGGCAACTTGGGTATTTTTCTGGAGAGAATAATGAGGTTTGATGAATTTCTGGGCTTTCTCTTCCGAATCAGAAAATAGAAACTACAACTTCTATGGAGATAAGTGAAATTAACAGGGTTTGTAGATTTCATTTTACATCTTTCATAGAAGTTGTAATTTCTTTGTTCCGTAGTTTTCTGGGTTGTAATCTACCACAATCTGAAGAAATAAGAATTAATATTGGAATCTGTACAAGTGTAGAAGGGCAGATTTTCAATCTAGCCCGAAAAGTTGCTACTTCTATTGAAAAACAGTTTTTTATGGATAGAACAAGTCCAATTAGTCAGCAACTTCTCGTATATCTCAAATTTTGTCTATCAAAAAAATAATAATAACTAATAACTAATATATATATATATATATATATATATATATATATATATATATATATGAAAATACTTATCGTTAACGTTTCGGAAACTTAGAAAATAATATATATCAAATATCTCTTGTAGGCAATCTTAGTAATTGACATTTGTCAAATATTAACGATAAGTAGTGTGAAGTCATGTGCCCTAGCAATCAAGTTATAAGTAAAGATCACGTTATGGACTTCAATAATTCAAAAGTTTCGACCATTGAGAAAAATTATCGAAAGAATATTTTTAAAAATGGTACAAATTAGTAAAAATGACATAACAATGAATAAAAGAACTGACATCGAAGGTCTTAGTAAAATTTACACATACCTCTTGAAAATACAAAATTCACAGCCACATGACTGAATTGATCGTTGACACTTTTCTGTAGATATCAGCTGCCCTGGCATCAAACTCAATTTGATGTGAGGGTGGTTGGTGTGTACAAGAAGTTTCAACTTTACACCAAAGATATCGAAAGATCTCATTGTTTATTAAATTGATCGACCTGCTTCTTCTCATAACACCTTTATGATATTAAAAAAGTAATCACCCTCTAGTAATTATAACGTGATTGATTGATGTCAAACTAATAATTTGCTGTCAATTTCCCTTTGGGTTCTTTTTTCATTCATCTCAAGATTTTCTTGGTTTTTATGTTGATGCAAGTCTCACTTTTCTATCTCACGATGGAAAAATATGGAAATATTTTTCTACTGAATATTTTTATGTTTCACTATGAAAACTTTTTGAATGTCTTTGATAATGGAATAAAGTATGCTGAAAGGTCAGACCTACCAAAGAGAACACTTTCAATCCATCTGATCCTGACTGCATCCCCAAAAAGTATATTATTCAAATTCCTCAACTCTGAGAAATTCAAATCCCATTCAAAGCACAATTTACTGAATGAAAGAATCTACTGACTTACAGTATACTGGTTTCATGTTACCTTTTTTATATATTTGCTTTTATAATTGAGTATCCTCGAGTGTTAGTATTGTTTTTATCATTGTAATGTCATTTATATTATCAGTGTTTTGTATGTATATTTATCAATACTTTGTATGGTAATCTCAAGGATGTAGGATACACCTACTCTGGTTGCAAAAAAAGGAATAAAAAAAAAGTTAACGAAAACGTGGAAAATAATTGTAAGTTGAATATACTCACCACATTCCGATTTCTGGGTAACATTGTTCACAAAAAAAATAAATTACAGTTTCCTGTAATATATGTTTTAATATGGATTTTCATGAAGTATCGGCCAGTTAAATTCAACATTGTTCACCTAAAAACGATGGCAGATATCAATAATCGAAAGGTCATGAGTACATTCAACTTGATACTTAGTTTCAACAATTTTTCATATTTTCCTTTAAATTTTTTTCGATTTCACTAATTTCGTATTATATTTTATATTTATTTCATTATTTTTTTTTGTTAAATTTTTTGCTCATTTATGTTTCTGGTTACCTATTTCATTTCTTTAAATTTTATTCTAAAACCGAAATCCATTTCAATTCTCTTGTTCAGACATGAGTGCCTAATTTCAATTTAGTTGATTGTTCTGATCATTTAACAAATTGTTTTTCTCATTTATTTATTTATTTATTTATTTATAGAATAATACATCCAAACAGATTATTAAATCCACTTACTGGAGTATATAACAAAAGATACAAATGGTGATCCTAGTCAAATACAAAAAAAAAAAAATAGTGAATATTTGTATTGTAATAAATTTACATAATAGAAAAAGAATGATAGATTCTCAGTTTAAAGGAATCCTTCTGAAGAGAAGCTTTTTATATTGTTGTAGAGTTAGATTAAAGATGTCAACACCTTCTAGCCTATTAAACTGTTTACACATGTTCAGTAATGGACTGTTAAAATGATGATATGTGTTGGGAACAATGATATGGAAGGTAAGGTTTGATCTAGAGGTAAATCTAGGTACGGAGAAATTAATTGATGAGAGAAGCGGGGGGGAATCTATCAAGTTGTTTAGGAGTTTATAAAGAAATACGAGATCAGAGATCTCCCTGCGCTTCCGCAACGAAACAACCTGGAATTCGTCTAGTAGATGTTCATGGCTGTAGTTGTTAGTTGGATAGCTATTATATTTTTTGAAATATAAAAATTTTAAAAATTTGCGTTGAATTCTTTCTAGTGAGTCAATATATTTCTCTTGTGAAGGATTCCAAACCGAACTACAATATTCCAGCTTAGTTCTAACTAGTGAAAAGTAAACAGTACGCATTGCGTCTATGGAGCTAAATTCTTTACAGTTACGAATAACAAAGCCCAGGATGCGGGCTGCCTTAGCTGTAATATTTTCGATGTGTGCTGCAAAGGTTAATTTGCTATCGAACAAGATTCCAAGGTCCTTGCATTCGGTAATGCGATTGATAGATATGTTATTAAGATTATAGTTAAATTCTACTGGTGACACATTATAGTGAACCCCCGGTAATCCGACGAAATTGCCGGATTATAGAGTACTGCCAAAGACCCCCTATAGTCCGGAATTCCTAACAAAAGAGTACCTTGTAACTTTTTGTGAATTACAGATTCAATGATTATATTCTATACAATGTTATTTTCTGAAAGCATACTTCATTATGTATGTCGAATTTAGTAAATTAAACAACACAACGGAGAACTTAAATTTTATCATAGAATCACTGTCATTTATGCTATAGAACTTACAAACATGCATTATCAACATTAACGAAGATTGTCAAAAAAATATTCAATATGTTATAATAGACATGTCGGATTATCGGGGGTATTGCTTTTCGTTCTAATTCGTATTCAATTTTGAAATATATATATACTTTAATTTTCTACCCATGTATTTCGTTTGTTATCCAATCAAATTCAATATTTCTTTTAGTACCTATGAACGGACATCTAGGCTCAAAAATATCGCTTCTTTAGGAATGTGCACCTCCGTTGAAAAAGATGGAAAATATTCAGAACTGCCATGAAACAAGTATTGTTCCTGAAAAAAAAAATAGACAAGCATCTTGAACCTGTGTCTGAAATCAGTGACTGTGAGTAAATATTACAAAACAAAATATACCACATTCAATATCGATGAATTCTTCAAAATCAATTCATGATTCATAAAAAAGGAACTAACCAGTTAGACAAATGTATATATTACGTAGGTAACGAGGGTGTCACGTCAAGTGCTGAACTGAAATACGGAATCTCAACTCATTATTCTTATTCAAGCAAGAAGTCAAGAATTGGAATTATATGAAATCGATAAATGAGATACACTGTTTGATAGACCTTGAAAACCTAAATTGAAATCTATTATATTCTAAAGTAGTATCTACTCGTAAAGTCGTATCATTTAGCATCCAATATATGTGTATTGTGTAATTGTGTTTCAATTATTATTATCATAATATTATTATCGAGATCTTAATATTTTCCTCCTGGATTATTTTAATATGTATGTGATTTGGTTTATTTACTATCGTGGAAATTTCACACCAACATCAGTTTTCAACCAATGAAATGCTCATTTTGTTTGTTTGTTGAACTCAGGTATTTTTGAGGAATTTACCGGCAATTTTTTCCGCATGGGTAACCTACAGCGAATTATAGTGGACATTTTTGACACAAGCAGAGCATATTTTGTTTGACATAACAGATCACTTACCCACTTTGAGCAGAGCTGAACAAAATGGAACGTTCAAATAGGGCACTAGAACAATTTAGCAGACTAATGAAAATCAATAATAATCCACATTCTTTATTCACGAGCCACTAACACGGTAGTTTTTTGACCAATTCGATTCATTTCGTTGAAGCTCAAACAATAACCCGAAATAAAATGTGACAGAACGAGGCAATTTCGATTCAATTGTTCAATCTGTGATGCATTTCAAAGCCTATCTTGACGTACTTTGAAATACATACGTACAGCTCATCCAATACATCTTGGCACAGAACTAATGACGTATATGCCCAGCAATCTCTGTGAAGTGTAGTACGATAAATAAACAACTATTTATGTGTTTGCTGTATTGAAATTCATTCCTAGTAGGTGTTTTTCCTTTCGTCATGATTTTCACTACCAGTGTGCAACTGAAAAAGTAGCTGAGTTTGTGACAGGATGGATTTGATAAGCTGTACGTACATGAATTTCGAATAATTTGTTGAAGTTCAGTATGGTGTAATTTTTTTTCACGGAATACCACGCGTAGTCGAATTATCCCTGGGAATTTTTTCTTCCGGTCGAACCGTATCTGAATTCGTTCTTCTGTCGACGTTTCGGCTCCCACTTTGGAACCATTATCAAGACTTCTTTGCGATTTGGTGGCGAGGTCTAAGTCTCCCTATAGTTCAGGAAGTGAAGCATTTTGGCTCGCGATTTTTTCGTCCAGCATGGATTTACTTGAAATTTTCACAGAAGGATCATTTTCTATATCATGCTGCTGTACGCTAGAGACTTGGGGGTGGTTGCCACCCCATCTCGGCGGTGAAATTTTTTCAATACATTTCAACTGTAGGAATCGACGGAAAAAGTAATTCTAAGAAAAAAATGTTCCATACGTTTTTTTCGTAGAAGTAATATTTTTTGAGTTATTCGAAGTTGAAAGTAACAGTTTTTTGACGAAAAAATCGACTTTTTCGAATGGTTTTTACGAATAACTCTAAAAATATGCATTTCATCAAAAAAGTGTGTGGAGCTGAATTGTAGCTTCTAAAAAAACAAAAACAATGTGTTTTTTATCATTTTTCTACGACGAATACGAACTGAGATACACCAAATTAATGCTTAGCTTTTTTCGTTAAGTGTATAAATTGGAAGATTCAAAGCGAAATAACGAGAAAAATTTGCATTTTTCGAATAGGGCTCATAGAAACTTTGAAAATCTTGAGTATTCAATTAGAGCTTTCAAACAAACAAAATTTCTCTAGCATGAAAATTGACCAACTTATGATCAAAGTAAGATCAGTAACCGCTTTTTTCTACGAAAAAAAATTGTGAAAATAACCCCCAAAGTACCCCCTAATTAAATGTGATCGCCACCCTCCTGTGATTCTCTTAATATATGTATTAATAATACACCCACGAAGTTTGACCAATTTAAAATGCCCAATTTTAGAAAAACTGGAGTTTAAAGGGAAAACGATTTTTTTCAATTTCGTGTTTTTAACCCTTTTCTTAAAATTATCTCCCAAACTACTGAAGATACGAAAAAACCGATAATACACTGCACTGAATATTCGGCGAGATTAACACCTACATTTACGAAGGAAAATCACCTTATTCAAGCGTTTTAAACTCTTCCCATTTGAAAAATAAAGGAACTTAAGTAATTTAATTTACATAGTCTTATAGGTCTTGGAAAGCCCTACAAAATGGATTCTGAAAAATTTTTCTATCGCCTAAAATGAAGGAGCTATGCCACTTTTTCCATTCATATCGGAGGACAGAGAAGAAGAAACATCTGCTCACGTGTATGCGTGTGTGAGTGTATATTTCGTTGACGTGCTCTGACAGTTATTTCAGAATTATTGAAGTGCTTTTCGTTGTGTTCGTACATTATTGTGGATATATATGCCAAAGACGTCTACAAAATTATCTCAGTTATTATTAAAGAACTAATTATTTTTGAAAACTTTGCCACCCTGTATCTCAAAAGTTAAGGCGTTTAGGATATACGTCCATAGGAAGTTTTTTTCTTAACATGGATCTAAGAATTACCTCCTTAAATATTAGCATGTGTTTAAGGAACACCCTGTATAATGAAAATTTCAATGTTTTCAAATTGTATCCTAAAGCATGAAACAATCATTATTTTACTATTTTTACCCATATTCAGTTTTCTAATGTTATTTTATAATTTTTGACAATAAGGGGTAATTTTCACCCCTAAAAAACAAAAAGCGTACAGCGGCACAATATAGGAAATGAACAAGAGGGTAAAATAAGCCTAATCCCAAATTTTTGTACAAATCGGCGCTGGACGAAAAAAGGCGAGGTTTTACCATTTTTTCAGCTTCAATTCATGAACTACTAACCCAGTCTTCACTTTGTCAAGATGGGAGTTAAGATATATTAGATATAGCCTCTATCACTGCTGAATAGTGTAGCTTTCATTTTTTTTCAAAAAAAAATGCTTTTTATCCGGTGAAAAGGTGTTATCGGTGGAAGTAGTAAGTGGCATCTTGGGTGGCTATATCATTTTTGAACCTGCACAAGATACACATATAACAAACAATAACGTTTGTCCCTCGACTGGCTGAAAAGATGAAACGGATCGGCAACAGGTATAACGTTAGAACAACATTCAAACCAACAAATACTTTATTTTCAATACTGACATAATCCAACTAAAATACCAGAGAACACAAATAATTGTATTTATAAAATTTCTTGTGCAGTTGAAAATATATCGGTGAAACATCCAGACATCTGGAAGTGTGAATTTGTGAACACAAAACGTACATCGGGAACAGATAGAGTTGTGGTTCTGAATTATCAGAACACATTCTCACTATCGATGGAGATCACACAGTAGAATGGAATGATAATCAAATGATGGCAACGGACATCAATAGCAGGACACGAAGAAATATACTTTCATCATGCTGTCTGAGAATATTGCATCTCAACGAGATGAATCGCGCCTGCCTACCCTTTTTGAAAGACAAAATGATATACCAAATCTCAGATTTTTGACATATTTTCGAAAACGAACCTAGAAGAGAAATATTAGTGAACAGGTTTTGAAAACTGAAGAAGATTTGGTTACCGAAACTTTAACTATTCAAGTATTTTAATTTTCGTATTTTTTTTCTAGTCAAATTTGAGTTATACCAATAAAACGTCTTCCATTCAGAAGGAACTGCTTTTTTATTAACGCAGCAATAGTTACGAAACTTATTCATGAATCAATAATTCAAATTCATTAAAAAACAGTTACGTTTCAGAAAACATATGCCAATTTGTCCTGAGAACAGATATTATGAGAATTATTTTAATTTTTGGATTATAATTCTTATTGATAACTATGAAATTCCGAATGACACATTCGAAAAAAAAACATGAAAAGTTGAAATGAATCACAGTCAGATAAATACCAGTAGACCCCAACCAATTACATCGAGAACTAATATTAACACCACCCACAACCACCGAGTGCAGGCCCTGATTGGTGTCCCGGATACATGCCAAATGTTAATGAGGTGTCTTTAAGATCAACGCGACAGCATCTCCACTTTACCAAGCCAGTGTGTGTAAAATCCTAATTTCGTCAGTATGCGTTAAAATTTTAATAATTTTATCATGTTTATCAGCACTGTTGGTGTAAAAATGGAACCGTACTTGGATAGTGAAATTTCTTCAATTACCCCGCCTCAAATTCACAATTACCCCAATTCGAACTATTTGTGCCCCACTAAGTCCTCTCCTTACAGTGATTATTCTGAAAGTTACCCCGTTGAAATTCAAAACGTTATTTTTCCCGAGAGTGTGGCTACGGTAAATTTTCAAAGCCCGCAAGATTATTTTTTTCATCTACAGCGAAGCTTGGAGTGGTTTGAGGGAAACAAGGAAGAGTGTAACTGGAACTGGAATCAGGGTTATGATTCAGGAGGTGGCCAGAGAATTGAAAACCAAATCCAGTTTGTGGAGCGAGGAGTTTCCCCGGAAGATGCTTTGGATGTTTCTTCCTGTTCGGAGGATTCTAGAGGTTAGTAGACATGGACGCATTATTTTTGGTTTGGAGCACGATAAGTAATCCAGCGCTCATTTGTCTCCACATTAGGTAATCCTCTCGAAAGTCAGCAAATGAGTAGGCAAAATGTTGATCTGTAGATAGTCATGAAATATCAAGCGTATACTGAATTCGTAAAGAACCATTCAGATTCGAGACTCTACATGGGGAACTTGTGAACGGTAACAGATAGAACGTCGCTTAAAGGTAAGCGTCCATAGGTACGCATCGTACGTATCGTACGGATCGTAAGAAACGGATTTTAGAATTATTAGTATAGTAAGTTATACATATGCGTCCACTGACCGGCAGCGGACGGATCGCACGTATCGGCCCGTCGGTAATGCCGATGAAATTGATCGAAGGGGCAACTTTTCCGACTGGTGCGGATGACAACATGCGGATTGCCGATAAGTGGACGCATGTCACAATAGGTAGTCACTGGTCGCCTCACAGGTCATTTGAATTTTGTTACATTTCGACACTAAGTACACACACGTGCTTTAATTATATTTGTTATTACGCATATCATGGAGCAAATCAGTGAATAGTGTATGATATTCTCCAAATTATGATCTTTTTTTGAATATGTCATGTATCCACAATCTATGTCTTCTCCTCTTATTTCCCCTCCTTTCTTCTTCATCTAATAACAAAACAATAATGACAAGTTCTTCATCACTTTCCATGATCGGAAACATTACACGCTGTAATGTAATCCTCGCCGGTCCACCGTGCTGGGTAATCGCACGTTAAAAGGTAAGGCCTCGTTGATCCATTGCTCGCACAAGTTTCGACTTCTGAGGGTTGACGTTCGTCAGCTGGTTAACGGAAAAGAACAATTTTAGAACAATTTAGAACAATGTTTCCGATCGTCCACTCACTACGAAAATGCGAATGTTACTTAAAAGCCGACCGTCGCATCGGCAATCCGATCGCTACGGATACAGTGGACGCACTTCCACAAATCGATCCGTTTTATACGATCCGTACGATGCGTACCTATGGACGCTTACCTTAAATCGGGGAAAATTGTTTGTGAAAAAACAACTCCCAAATAAAATATTTGTATACTTGTTTAGTGTAAACAGAAAAAAATCTTTTGGCATCGATTTCTCTTTACTTTTTACCAAACAACGAATTCATCTGAAAATTCTAATAATCCAGAAAAACTCCTTGATGCAAATATAAAGACAGTTCTTTGCTCTTGATAGCAATATATCTGCCTAGATTATTGAAAACTAACATGATTTTGGAAAATAAGTGCACCCTTACATGTCTCTAACTCAAATTATCATTAATTATTCCGATATCATATGTTCTATTTTCCCCAAATATGATTCGCATATAAAGTTTCAGATTTATTATCATTTCAAAGAAACATTGACATCAATAAAATTAACGACGACTTGGTAAAACTAATAGAATGGGGTAACATGAACTTGGTGGAATTTAATGATACGAAAACCCAGGCATGTCTCATCTCGAAAAAAGCCGATCTATCATCATCTAGTATTCAGATGTCAGGAGTAACTATTCCTACAAAATCGAGTATCTCGATGCTAGGAATTACGATCAGTGATAATCTCTCATGGGAGAACCATGTGAGATCGATCGCTAAGTGCTTCCCAGAAACTTGGATTTCTATTCGTGCGAAGAAATACTTCACTTCTCGTCAGCTTTTAATGATCTACAAGGCTCAGATACGACCTGTCATGGAATACAGTTCTCATATGTGGAGTTCAGCACCAAAACATTAATTGAAGCTTCTCGATTCTATTCAGAGAAAAATAATGTGTCTTATAGGTGATTTTTCACTCACAGACTCGCTCACTTCATTGGAACATCGTAGAAGGGTCGGAGACTTGTCTCTCTTCTATAGATACTGTCACGGTCGATGCTCCTCCGAATTGTTATCAATCGTTCCCCCCTTGGCAATATCTACACGAATGACTCGACGAGTACAGAATTCCCACCCCTTTGTTGTGAATTTGGAAACCTGTCGAACCTCTCTTGCTCAGGGATCTTTTTTCAATAGAACAGCCGAGCTTTGGAACTCCTTGCTAAAAGAGATTTTTCCTGAGGCTTACAAACTTCAGAAATCCAAAGTGAATGTTAGTTCGTATCTCCTGTCCCTTGATTCACGCGGTGTTCTTTGAACACTACAGGGCTCCCCTTTCGTGTGAATCTGCAAATCCTATTCTCCTACACTATTATTTTTGATCGACTTTCCTAATGAGTATCACTTCCATCACAATTTCCATTGAATTGAAAAGATTCATATGGATTTTCATGAATTAACGGCACTTGATGGAAATCCATATTAACAAAAAATATAAGTTTCCTGCTTGATCCTCACTGACAATGGGTTTACAAAACCATGTTTCGTATACAATAGCTCCAAGTAGTATATATCTTTCTTAATTTATCCTGCTTGAGGAAGCTATTGTAAAGCGAAACACGTGTGGCGGTTTTGTAAACCCATAATCAGAGAGAAACGTACAGAAAAACGTGATATTTTTCGATTATCATTGTTCGTTCCATTGTTGTTGGTCAACTTCTTATCTCATTCTCAATGATGCTCGATATCTTGACTATATGAATCAGGTACATGTCTTCTCACCTTCCTAAAAATGTATATAATTACATTAGTTCTCACAACTGGGGGATCCTGCTAGAGATATCTCACCACTTTGGGCAATATTCACTCAAAATGTTATCAAGGTACCACCACCAAGGTGGTCTCTTTCAAGCTTGGATTCATTACAATCAGTTTTGAAACTACAAAAAAGAGCTATCAGATATATGTATAAGATGAAACCACGCGACCCATGTAAACACATATTCAAAGATAGGAAAATTTTGACAGTTATAGCTCTTTTCATCTTAGAAACTGTTTGTCTTGTGAAAAAACATATATTAAGTTTTGAGAACACCCCTTCTTATTACAGCACTCGTCTGAGCAGAAAAAATTGTTTAAAACTGCCCCTGCCCTCCTCTGAACTGATCAAAGATTCATTCTTTTATAATGGGTTGAAAATGTATAATCACTTACCAGAGAATATCAAGGAAACAAATCAGAACATGGACTACTTCAGAAAAAATGTAAAACATTTATTGATGAGCAGACCCTATTATAGTTTGTATGAATTTTACGAGGATCGCTTCTGAAGTGAAGTATTTTATCTGGTATATATTTTATGTTGTATATATGTTATTTTGTATATATGTTTATAAAGGCAATTTTAAAGTGTTCGTGTATGGAACCTGTAAACCACGTATATGTGTTTATAAAAGATGTCTGTGTTTTATATATACATGTATAATTTGATGCTTTGTCAACAAGATTCAATCTTCAGACAATAAAGTATATTTATTATTATTATTATTATTATTATTACAAAAAACAATATATGATAATAGTATATTATGCAACGATCGTGTAATGATGGTTATTAATATATGAGCATAAACCGGGATACGAAACGAGCCGAAGGTGAGTTTCGTATGGTTTATGCGAGTGTATTAATAACCATTACATGAGAGTTGCATACGCTATTTTATCTACACCCGATAAATAGTGAAGAACTACAAATATTATATTTATAATTGTATCGCACACAATAATACCAATTTAACGAATTTCTTTGAAAAATTCTACAGAATTGTAATTAATAGTATTACTTCGAGAAATAAAACGATGAGATATGAAAAGAAGATCAAAAATCAAAGAAAAAGAGTTTACTTGAGACCGGAATCGAACCAATGCCTCCTCCAGCTAGAATAATCAATGTCAGCGCCACAGACGGCTCGGCTACGGAGAGCCCACAAAATTGGATGAAAAAATAAGTAATAAATCATGCATTTGTCAAATGAAAAATTTAATCATTCTAACTGTATTTTTGCCGATGAAGGTGTCGAAGGTGATTCTGCCATATCGCTGGTATCAGACATTTTGTTATGATTATCGAAGTTTGTCTGTATTCTTCAAAAATCCAATACCTATACCGATTTTGACTTGACAAACGTCAAATGCAGAGCATGCACATCATGCTTGATTGAAAAATAATGGGTTTCTATTGGTTAAAAATCTGTATCGTAATGAAAATCTGTATCGTAATGGATTTCATTATAAAACGGGTTGTGGGCATATAAGTGTATTATTAGAGTACGGGTGTAGATAAATAATATAAAGCACAATAATGTTTCACTTCGATTCAATAAATCATAATGAATGTGTAAACAATAATGGTATTTTCTATTGCCGATAAGTTTTATGTTTTGAATGAAAAATAATTGTATCTATAAAATAGAATATTTTTGCATGTTTCAGTGTGAAGATGAGTGATAAAGCTTCAAACTCAAGACTAAGATTTTGAAGTTTTCTATGTATTTGACTCTCACCGACGCAACCCCACCTTTATGTGAATGAAAATTGAAATTTTTCAGATATGTTATACATTATATGAATATTTTTACCTTATGGTGGATAAACATAGGTTTGTTGACCTACCACAATTTGAAAAATCAAAAAATAATATTGGAAACTATACAAGATTTCGAGATTAATTACCCAAAAAAATATGAAGGAAATATTTCAATATATAATTAAAATTGAGAGTATGATAACAAAAATAATAATAAATAATAACAAAAAACTATTTCATCTTCAACTACAACATTTTTAGCGATATTCTGAAATGTTTGCTCTTGTCTAACTTCTTTTCGAACTGGATCAAATTCTCATAAAAACAACACCTTACAGCAATAAATCACGTTCTTGTGAAAACACCCGTTTGGCATTCGTCTTGACACAGTGTCGATGCTTTCCCATCTGTTCTCGAAATGCAGGACGCATGGATGAGTTGTCATTGATCCGTGACTATTGGAATGACAAAGTTGAGCCCCCGTGATCTCCATGTAAATCTCAAATCGTGTATTTTGACCTTTGTCTGCATGGGTGGCATTTTTATGATTTATATTCTTATGTCCATGTCTAATGGCTGATGCTGCCTAATTTGTTTTGGGTGTTATCAACCATTGAAGATACATACTTGTTCAATAGAAATCAAACTGGTTACAATTTTTGCAAATTTCGAAAGCAATGTATACTTGCTTTCTGAATGCAGGATGTGCACCAGAGCTAGGTTTTTTCTAAGAGTGTAAAATGAAAAATAATATGAGAAGTTCGATGATAACGAAATTCTTCAAACAATTTATTTTGTATAACTTTCTTAAAACTTCGTCAACTCAGTCTAGCAGTCAAAGTAGTTAACCTGTTTTTTTTATTTGGCCATATAATCGATCTCAAAGGTATTAAAAAGTGCAAAAGTGCATCGTCATATCCCTCGATGATGAACTGAATATACTTAAAACAGAATCTCATTCCGTCTTATTGAATGTACTACCGTAATTTTCATATAGATTGTTGAAATGATTCAAAATTTGGAAAATATATTCTTCTTAGGTCCTCTGCTGAATGATCTCAATTGTATCAATAAAACTATGTGAAATAATGAACTGTTGTTTTGAAATGGTCAATGATGAAAGAACACAACTGCTAAAAATATCAAGACTAAAAACTATACTATATAAACATTTTTCTACGAAAAAATGTCTGAAGTTGCGCTTGAAAATGAATAAAGTTTCGAACTTCTTGATTGTGCATGGCAACAAGTTAAATAATAATAATTATTCATTTTCTAATCAGACAAACGAGTTGTACCGGAATAGTCAAGTCAAAAAAAATTATAAAACAAATAGAAATACAAACACAAATCAGGTGATACTTTCACATAAAAACGAACAAGCATTTCATGAATCCTTGGTAGATCATTAAAAAAAATGATCCAACATCATTTAGTGATTTACATGAAATCACCTTTTTCTTCAATGGAACATGAATTTTTTTAATCAGAATTATTTTTGAAAGTATCCCTGTTTGAGATAATATTACATGATTTTAAAATATATGATCACGGTACAGCTATAATTTTGAGGTTTTCAAATACAATTTGTTCTGTCGAAATATTGACTATCGTTCTTATAATAAAAACACAGTACATCTACATGAATGGGATGACCAACCTCAAAGACAGACTCCGTATCAAACTCTGGAGATTGAATTTGACTATAATATTGATCATGAGATTTTTGAAAAGGTAATTATATGAATATAATTATTTCCCAACCCGAGAGTACTTTATATTTCTAATGCCTTTTCGTCAGATTCAATTTCATTCATTAATAAAAATAATGTTGCATATTTCTGTCTGTGGTGGAAGCGTAGATTATGTGTTTTTTAGGATTGAGAAAGAGATCCTTTTCTGGAAACCATTAGATCATATATCCATACACACCGTGTAGTAGTCATATCCTTGATTTCACTTTCCTCAATCCTCCAATCGGAACACCAGTGTCGCCGGATAAAATGTAAACTGAAAAATTTCAACGACACTCCAGATCGTTGGTATATAAAAGAAATAATACTGGACCCAACATGGAACCTTGAGGTACCCCGGTATTATTAGTACTACAAAACAAAGAAAAAATAATTTAAAAAAGCTGTCGACGCCGAAATTGGAACCAACACCTACAGGGTGTTCACAAAATAAACGGTAAAATTTATACTTATATAACAGAATATAGTTTAGGTCGTCAATGCCGTAAAAGTTATTTGATAAATGGCGTACTTAGGGACGAAAAGAACGACTTTGCTCTCTACAAAGAGGACAGGCAATGTATACTTTGGATTGAGGTAGACGTAAAAATATTTTTCTGGCGAGTGTTAACATCATATTTTGTTCTATTCAATATAAATGGTTCTTTTTCATTCCTAAAAACATATATGAACAAATCAAAAATGAAAAGGAAACATTTTAAAAAATTTCAAAACGTTTCTGCAGGGATTGCGAGCATTCAAGTCACCATTTGTGAGATGGAAACATCAGATAACCTCCAGGAACCTATCCCATTGTCGTTCATTTCAGAATTATTTCGGTTTCACTTGAACGAAATCTAATACCGCAATTTAGTATGCTTTATGAGACTTTTGAAACACCTGTCAGACATGATGTGTTGCTATTTAAAAATGTTAGAGATGTGAGAGGGGAGTTTTGAATATCGTTTGAGCGTATTTATATGTCTCCTTGCAAACCTTAGTCACGGGTATCGAAATAGTTCATACCAAAGTTCATACTATCTGATCAAGTGTGAAGTAGAATTAGGAATTTTCTGCAGGCTATAAATACAAATCCACGTTACGGGTCAATTATTACAGCTTACGTTTAGCGTTAAAAAGTTTGCGTCTTTAGGAGAAATTGATTATCCTGAAGATGCTAACTCGATCAGCAAAACGCTCGTGAACGAGTGTTTTCAGATTGGTACCGGGGAAAATAATGTCCGTTTGAAGTTTCCACTCTTTCAATGGTTGCAATCTATCTTATAGTGAATAAAAAACATTAACCATATTTTTCTAGCTTCTAAAAGGGACAGTTACTATGTCTGTTTACTGAAACACACTAAGCATCATTCTCAAAAGATTTCATAATCTTGGTGATGAATCAGCAAGCCTGCGATAACAAACCCACTCATTTATTTCAAAAACGGATGATATTCATCCAGCTGCGGTTTCTTTGATGATCAGCTAATTCGTGTCATTTAAAAAAGAGATACTGTGGCTTATTATGTCGCAAATCGCAATCAAACTCATCATGAATTATTAACCGGCAGATTTCCCCAAAGATTTTGCGACAGTTTCATAATCACTCTATCACGTCCTTGATCTCGTTTGAATTCAGTTGCACAAATTTCCTCAATGAAGAAATAAAGATATCACGATTACAAAATACATCTTTACTAGATTCGAAACTGGAGATGAGTTTAACGATTAATTCTAAATTATCTGAATAATTAATGCAGATTCTCGAACTCGCTTTTTTTCAGACCTGAGGCACTCAGAATTTGGAAGTAAACCCAGGAAAGAGAGGACAGCATTCACGAAAAATCAAATCAGAGAATTGGAGAAGGAGTTTATACACTCCAACTACTTGACACGTTTGAGAAGATATGAAATATCCGTTGCACTAGATCTCACAGAACGACAGGTAGGTTATTTTTTATATCGATGTTATTTTCGTAACTTAACATTAACATTTGACCTTCTTATATCAAATTCAAATCATCATTACGTTTTACTTTACGTTTTTTGTATAGGCAGTTATAGTGATGGGTTCGGAGTTTGAGTTCGACACAAAGTTTTACTTATTGAAACTATTTTCAACATATTTTGTAACTATTTGACGAAACATCCGAGCTGGCAGTCGCGCAGATGTGTAATCAACAATATTATTGCCAATTTCTCTCAGTTTTTCATCCACAATAGAATCATCTTCTTTGATGTTCACCAGTTCTTAAATCTTCTTTTGCAAATCTAAGGTGGCTAATTGGAAGTTTCTAGACTACCTACTGTTGATTTAGTGGAAGTATAGAATGATGACGTTCACAGTTCTGTTATTTGCTAAACAGAATTAATTGCTGGTCTAAATCTGAAGAAATGAATGATTGATATGGAATACACACAAGTATAGAAAGGCAGATTTCTATTATTCCTCTGGAAAGTCGACAATGACCCATTTCACGATGAAGTTGAACACCAAATTAGTCAACACGTTGTTTTTCTCCAATTTCCTTGCCAAAAAATTATATGAATAAGTAATGATAATATATGAATAGTACATGGAAGATTGGAACAAATTCATGTTTTGGCAAACGCACCGTATTCAGGAAAAAATCTTAAGCGGGTCAATTTTCAAATTTGATTTGCCATATATTATCGAAAACAGTTTTGTACAGGGTAATACATAACACAGTGAGTACTTTTCAAATAGTACTTCTTGTATAGTATTAGGTTTTTCGAATCACCTCATTTCAGGCATGTATCACTAGAATATATTAAATGCCAGTAAATCTTTAAAAATAGTTGAATTGAATGGCCAGGCAGTCTGCCATTCTCAACTTGGCATTACCCAAACCCAAGGCGTTAATGGAAATCTCTCGAAACCAAACAGACATTTCATTCTTGAAAAGCTCATATTCCCTTGCACATATTTTCAACTTTGCGTTACCACGAGAAAGAATGCAAATCCTGTTATATGCAGAGAACATCGTCAGAACTAATAAAGAGAATGGAGAGGTTCAACTACCATGGAAATATTTCTACCTTGAGTTTTTATAGGGGGTCCCAAATGCCGACAAGTGCAATTGCTTTCATCTTCAGATGAAGTGGTGCTGCAGGTGTTTTTTGGGTTTTTCTGCAGCTCAAAAAGCAAATGCGCCAAAGGAATCAATCAGTTTGCAAAGACCGCAGGGATGCAATCTTCTTGAATCATACATATAGTCCATTGAAAAGTTACATTTGGGTTGACTTTCTCCTAAATCCAATTTTATGGGGTCGCCATCAGAACGCTTTTATGGTCAGGAAGTTCATGCGAATAATTTTCACTATAGATTTTTATAATTTCGTTCATTCATTAGTATTACAGCGCTCCCAAGTTGATCGTATTCTCAAATACATAGTTGTGCAGATAGTTTTCTGCGCTTTATATATTCATCCTATAGAAAATTCATTGAAGTATTTTTTGTTGCAAATCAAATCCTCGACAACTTCATTCCTCTCTCTTTCTTTACCGTGAAAGCGAAAATAATACAATTATGAAAGAAAATATTTGAAAATTTTCGAATAAATTTTCGATTTTACCTAAGAAGTAAATATTTGTGAATATGGTCAACTTCAGAGCGCTGTTAAATTCTAATAAATAAACGAAATTATGAAAACTCATTTTGGGAATTATTCGCTCAAACCTAGCTCCTCTATGGAATCGCTCTGATGTCACTTTATTATAAAATGACTAGAAAAAAAATATTCCGTCGAAACGAAAATTCGTTCAAATTTTTTCAACTATTGTCGTTCATTAGCTTATTATTTTTGAGAGTAAGAGGATTGAAGTTGTAGAAGATTTAATTTTCAACAAGTAATGTCAGTATAAAGTTTCCGTAGGATATCTAGTTTGGAGATGAAGCGCGAAAACCATTTGCACCACTTTTCCAAGATGGCGGCTGCGGGACAAGGGTGGAAACCCCACAAACTTGGTTAAGCTCACCATAACCCCTCCCCCACACATCAAAAAAATTAAATTGCGTCCTCTGAGAAACGCATGCTAAGGCCTAAGGAATGTAACATTTCAATGGCCTATACAGGCAATATTTATAGAGATATATCATAGTTAGCAAAAAGATATTTTACAAAAAAAAATTGATTGGATTCGGGTATTTATACTTTTAAGATTGTATCAAAAACAAAAAAAAACTACTTATATCTCAGGATCGGCTGTTTCGATTTTGAACCACGGTATTGTAATAGATAAGTGAAAACCCTTTTCATCAAGGCGTCATGAAGACCCTTCATTCGACCAAAGAAAACGTTGATATCACCCTCTTGTTAACGAGTAACAGATATATTTTTTCATCAAAATATACATAAAACGATGCCTTTTTACGAACACCTTGTCCGACCTGCTGATATTGTACTGCCCAAAAGTTCAAAGCAAATGAATTTTTGCAACAGTCCTACGAAACACGTGTCGCGGTTCTAACTTTTTCTGGTGAAATTCTTACAGAAAACTGAACGAGTATTTCTGATATTTAACGAAGTTGACTGAATGAATTCTTCTGTAGGTGCTGAAATATCAGTTAGCGTCACACGCGTCCAGTGCTAGTGATTTAAATTTAATTTTTGGGTAATTGATCTTTCTTTAGGACACGATCATTTTTGTGGAGAGAATGAAGTTTCGGGAACTGTTTTCTGTTTTTTCTTTTTCGAATGATAAAAAAATCACAAGACTGCTCAATGAAAAAAGTAAACACAAAAAATAAACAAACACTCTGTTGTATATAACATGGGACATTTGTTCATCCACAAAAAAATAGTATCTCTGAACCAGCTACCTCACTGAATCACATATACAAAGCAAACTGTCAAACATTTTCAAATTATTTTACACGAAGAAAAAATCAAGAATAGTTTACAGAAAATATTTTACTTGTTTCCCTAGGGTAAAAATATCCCTTGAGCTCATCGCAGTGGGCAAACAACATTGTATTGGCTTGAGAATGAAATGTTATTTTGGCAAGTGAAATTTTATTACCAACTATACTCCCCATCAATCAAGTAACGTATGCTATGGTGTATGAATTGAGCAAGGAGAAGTGACTAACCCACACAACACATGGATATCCAGTGGATATCTAATGGATATCCATTAAGGATATTTTGGAGATCCGATGGACGTACAGTTTTTATCCAAAGGATATTCAATGGACGTCCAATGGACATTCTTAGGCCACCAACCTGTACGTCCATAAAATATCCTTCATGGACATCCATGAGATATCCATTATGGACATCCATAAGATTTCCTTCATGGATACCCATAAGATATCCATCATGGATATCTACAAGATATACTTTATGGACATCCATGAGATATCCATCAAGAACGTCCATAAGATATCGTTCATAATTCTACATAATTATTTGTGCAATTCGTTACAGAGAAACCAACCTACCAAACCAACAAACGTGACCGTATGTGCAATTTAAAATGTTCTGCTAGATTGGTTTCGCTGTATTCAAAAAATTTAGACAAACTAAGGTAAACTGGAGAGTGGTAGACGTACGATCAAAAAACTTATGTCGTTAATAATAATTTTTAATTTTTTCATTACTTCTCAAACAAAATACTTGATATAGTTTAAATTTGAAAAATAGTTTGCCAAGAGTTCTCAACAGAAAAGTTATTGGTGAATTTAAATAGTTCTCAATTTGAATAACATATGAATATAGTACTCGACAATTCACTTGCTTCCTTCCAAAAGTTCACGTTCACGGTAAATGCTAATGATCACAGTTTACAATTATTAACTAACACACCACTAATTTTCGTTTCTTTATAAACACAATTATTGCACGATGCACACCACAACGATTCAACTCAGTTCAACATAATTTTTTCAAACCAACCCAACACTCGACTCTCGAAATTACGACATTTGACAGACGCCTTAGACGGTTGCACGTCAGGAAATCGAGTCAAGATGAGTTCACAATGCAGCGCTTTTGCATTTCGCGTCGCGCGTCACGTCTTCTGAGGTGACGCTATATTCAAATATTATTTGAAAGGATAAAAAGTTAAATATATCAACTTTTTTGCTGGAATGTCCATGTAAGAGGCCCAATCACGTTGCCAATTCGTAGAGTGCCACGGCGGAAGAAACATTAATTATTTGTACAATAAATGTACGAAATGGATGTCCATAAGATATCCTTCATGGATATCCATCGTGGATATCCGAAAGGATATCCATTTTGTACATCGTATGGTTATTTTTTACTGGGAATACTTTGGATATCCTATGGATATCCAAAATTGGTCCAAGGCTATTCCGACATGAACTGGACGTCCATAGGATATCGGTTGCTGTATGGGAATCTGTGATTTAGCGCCTGTCGTGCTATATAAGCAAGGGAGTAGCTGTTTTAAATGTTCAATTTATCCATTTCATTCCTTTCATACAATTCTTATATTCCATATTTTATGCGGAGAAGAAAACGCCAATAAATAGGTACTGATATCGATCTCTGTTGAAAGTTTTCACAAAATCAATCGAATTACAGTGTAACCAGATTGTTATAGAAATATGGATTTTTTGATAAAAATCGGGGTGACGTCTTGAGTTCGAATGAAGCAAAATCGAAAATTCACATAAACCTTCTTTATTACTAGGTTCATGTATATCATTCATTGAAATATAGAAGCTCATCTATAAAAATGTTCTTTTCTAGTTTTCCAATAGAACTTGAGTTATATGCCATACAGAAGGTTCAACCTTGAATAGCTACATCCAAATTATTTTGAAAAATCAAAATTTTTTCACATATTTATAAAATGCAGGTAATATTTCGGTCGCTATAAGCACCTTTTTTTTTGATTTTTTTTTTGTGGAACTCAAGTAATTTCTGTTGTTTGAACACAGAATTCCTCCTTCTACTGATCAAACACCACTCACTCTCTTATTTACTCGTTCACAACATTTTCAAGCAAGAAAAAGCATTAGTTTTTCAAAAAATGCATTCATTTTCAAAACATAACCAATTTGTTTTGATGTCATAGTGCAATGAAAGTGATGTATTTGCAGTGTTGCCGCTCTCATTGTTGTTGTTGAGAACTGAATGTATTGTTACGATTTATACTTGCAAAATCCAACTTCTGACATCACTGTTACAATACTCCTTGGGTTCGTCGATTAAAACACCAAACAACACTAAACTTCTTTCATTATAACTCTCTATCGTAATACAGCACTATCACTTTTAAATCGCTCCGATAACTTTCCAATACTCGGTACTAAAACCCTCTGTACTAAAAATTCTACTTCCGCACAAAGCTCTGCTCCACTTAGCTCTCAATCGAGAATCTTCGAGAGAAGCCCCGATGGCCCCGATGACGTGTCTCGAATTCTCCAGGCGGCAATTACGGGTTCTTGGAAAATGACGTTCGCTACGACGCGATTCCTCATCTGCGTTTACGATCTCGTCAGGGCCGGCGTTAGGAGAGCGCTAGCGGATTGATAACAGTATTAATGTTGACTTTTGGAGAAAGTTGGATTTCTTTTTTGGTTTTCTTGCTTGTAAATGCTGTGAACGAGTAAATAATAATAATTCTCAAATTTTCAACAGAAAAAAAAGAATCCTTCAGAAATTTGTCTTTCTTGTAAATTTCTTCATTTGATAATCGAAGCTCACAATATTTCTTCTACTAAATTTTTCTTAAATTTTGTTGGGTGTTTTATATATATATATATATATATATATATATATATATATATATATTATCTTCAACATCACTTGTAAGATATCATTAAGATTTTGATTTCAAAATGGGGATTTCTGTAAATTTTATAGACATAATTTTGCAGTGAAACTGACTCGTATCAAATTAGTTTTGCCTAAAGGAAAAAATCAAATCGTATTTTACTTCCGAGACTGATGGCCTAACTCACTTTCAAATCAAGATTCGAAAGAATTCAAGTAGGTATCTATAAGAAGAATACAAATTTCTGGAGGTATTTTTTTCTGTTAAAGGATAAAAAAGAGTATTTTCTGGACAAGATATAGCATGTAGTTCTTGTATTCACTCTGGAAAATATGAGAACATTCAATATCATCACAGAGTTGATTTTTGGTGAAGATGAAGTATAACATTGAACGAAAAACTTTTTCTGGGGGTATTTTTCAACATTTCCAACAAAAATCTGATTTCTGAAAGAACATTAAAAATGAAAAATTGTATGGCACAACAAAAGTGGGGCTCATATCAACTAACTTTTTGTAAACATCAATTGCTCAAACATACATGATTAAAGAAATCCCAATATATTGCCGACTCATTTGTCTGCAGATTCATCTCCTTATGTTCCAAAGCATATCTCATCACTCAAATTCCATTTAATTTATTTTCAGGTCAAAGTTTGGTTTCAAAATAGGAGGATGAAATGGAAAAGAACCAAAACAGGTGATAAAACTTCAAGAGCAAAATTACCAAAAACGAAAAATTAGTTTCAAATGAATGATCAGATGTACAGCTTCTTAAAATAGTGAATATCTACTATGTTAATAAATCTTTATATTTAAATGTTCATTTATTTTAATTTTACATTATCCATATTCAATGTTTGAATACTTCAGGTTAACAATATCTTGTAGGATCATGAGACATATAAACATGACAAGACAAATATTGTAATAGTATATCACGTAAGGAGAAAGATAAGAACCAATTATGCACAAGCTAAAAATTGACCACATCTTCAGGTCTCGTAATGTACTTTAATACTATCTACTCCAGTCTATGACGGTAAAAAAAGTGTAATAAACTGAAAACATATAAAAGCATGTAATAAACTGAAAACATATTTATATCAGTAAAATCAATCAATTGTTAATTTTCAATATAATTTATGGTTCAGTAATCAGTGTCAGCCCTTAACACCCGCCCACTTATGACAGAATATCACCAGAAAATAATAATTAACATGTTATTTGGCAGTTATTCAACTTATTCAGTTTCTATTTGCATTTGATTTGAGATTTAGCTTCTATCTACCATCTACTTCAAAGTTTGTGCCTGGGGTTGTTTTTTTTTTCATCAGAGGTGAAAACTACCCCTATTCAAAAAAAAATTCAAAATACTAGTTTTGAGCGTGCAGTCATCTGTATAACCTTGATAGACAATTTCTGAGTTATTAAACAGTTTCGACCCCTGAAAACCACCCTAATGATAGTTTTCATTAAAAATTATATCGAAATTGTTATTGAGTAACCGGGAAACCCAACTGTATGAAAATTCTGATTGAGACTCTACTTTGAAGTTACGTCTGTGAATATAGTTACTATGTGTATTCTTCAATATAGTAATGTACATACTCTTATTTCTACAAATTTTTTTTTGGTTTTTTCCCATGACTCGCTTAGTCTTTAAGCAATTAAATCCACCAAAAAAGTATGTTGTAGCTTTTTTCAAGAGCTATAAGCTCATCCACATGATTTTTCGTTTCAGATTATATTTTTGAAAAGGTTCATGCTAAAAGGGCTCAGAAAAGGTACTTTGAGCGAACCCTCACAATATTTAACTGGCCATATCTTACTCCATTTTCATCCTGCAGAAAAAAATTGAACATCAAAATTTTCAGAGAAGAATAACCTTTTATTTTGTACTCTAGAAAATTTTGTATGTGATCAATACTTTTCAAGTTAGTTCGGAAGAAATGGTGATTTTTTCTCTTCAATCTCAATTTTTTCCAAAACTACGTACTTTCAATTGATGAAAAACTCAGAAACAATTATATGAACATGAATGAAGTGGATTATGGAGTAACGATTTTTTTCAAAAGGGGGGAAGAGAGAATGAGTTATTCACAATATTTTTTCAACGAAAAAATAGGATTCAATATTATTTCCTATATACCTCAGTCAGTTTTGATGCTAGAAACTTTGATATATAACAAAAATGAAGGATTTTTGAAGGACTACAAAAAAAGTCCAATGAGTTTTTCCCGAAAAATGCATTGGTTTTTGGTTATTGTATGTAGAAACTTTCCATTATGGCGTTTGATAATACCAATCAACTTTCAACAAGCAATAATTCAATTTGTAGTGGGTTTGCATACATCTCTGTAGGTTTTTCGATTGGATGCATTTTTTCCAGTTATTCGCGAAAAAGGATCTGAAAACGTGTTTTTTTGCCTGAAATCCGACAATTTCACTCGCGAATAAGTCGAGAAGTATTGCTTTTCAGAAAAAACTTCATTGAACAAAAAGTGCTTGGAATTAGTCAATCTATTGATTTCCGCACTTATTTCCAATTAAAAATTTTTCACCCCCCAAGAAGGGGTGGCATCCACCCCCAGGGAGAAAGCAACCCTCGACACAGGGTGGATTTTGAAAAAGAGGGTATGTAGATCCTGAATTCAAATTTTCATGCGAATCGGTGCTGTATGGGATAAATACACGGGAAAATGGTCATAGACTGGACTAATCTTTGTCTATATTTTTAGCATATTCATATATCTTACCAAACCAAAAAAGACAATCTGCAGGAAAAATTGTACTCATTAGATCAACGGCAATATAGAACTAGAAAGCTGAAATAAATGAAGATATTTCAGAAGGATCCATAAGAAATGCATATACTAGCTTTTCTCTGAAATTAAATGATTGAACATCACGAAATCCTAAAACCACTTATTTTGGTTTATTTTTCAAATTTTGAGTTTTTCCCTGAAGTTTTTGAATTTCTCGAAAACCTTTTCAGTATGACACTCCCTGAAAAACAATATATAACATTTTCAGAATGATTCCTCTTCGAAACTACAAAAAAATTTAAGGAATCAATTTATTAAAAAGATTAATTTCTATGTACACATGTTTTTTGTTTCTTTTCCAACTTTCCACACTAAGTTTTTCTCTTTTCTGTTCGCTTTGAGGTAGGTACTGGGTAGGTCAAAAGAGAATTTCCTTTTGTCCTAATAAGCTCTCTAGCTATTTTCCGTACAGTGTCAGGGTTGAGAGGTAGTGTTTTTTTGGTCTTTTTGGTGATTCCTTTAACTTTTTTCAATTGTGCCTTTTTGGTTCTTTTGAAGACTTGGCATGATATGGCAGCATCAATCTTTTTTGGTGACACAAACGCTTTCTTGACTATATTCTGACTCTGACTTGAAGCCAGAAGATTTCCCACAGAATTCCTAGACTTCTCTAGCAGCGGTTTACTTTTAGAAGTACTGATTCTGCTTGAATTAGATTTTTTGGAAGTTGATCCAACAGACTTTTTAGATTTTTTCAGAGGTATTTTGATTTCTACCTCAGAGTCAAGAGGATCACTTATATAGCAATGGGTAGCATTAGTCTCTACATCAGATGATTTCTCTTCTTTTATGAGAGTAACATCTATTGGTTTGAAAGTTGTTTCCAACCCCAAATCTTGCAATCTCTTCATCTTCTTGTTCAATCTTGAGATTCGAGAACTGCTTCTTCTTAATTGAACTTTTTCGCCAATATTGAAATTTGCTTGGTACTGTTTTTGTCTTCTAACTTTAGAAGAATAGTTAGTTGCTGTACTGCTCTTACCAAAAAAGAGCCCTTTCGGTCTTTTCTCAGGAGGTATATACTCAGCTGCAAAATTCAAACAAAATTAATAAACTGAAAAAAAATAATGTTGTAAAGAAACCAAAGCAATATTATAGACATTTTGACACATGGTCGGTTCATACACCACACTTTTACCTTTACTTTATCTTTTACTTTTACTTTTACCTGGACCGTTCATACACCAGTGTTAAAGTAAACAGGACGCATGCGCAGTGATCAAAAACAAACGAAGAAGAAGAAGAAGTAATCGTGGGTTACGTCATTGTTTTGATTTGCAATTTGCTATTTTGTATCGGATAATGACGGATATTTCACAGAACACCCATTTTAAATCATTTCTGTGAAATATTCAGAAGAATACGTTTCCTTATAATGTTGGTGGCACTGCTTGCTGTGATGACTTCACATGCACGCATGCGCAGTCCCTAAAATTATTAAATCATCTGATTCTTAAAGTAAAAGTTCTCATCCTTAAACTAAAAGTAAAAGTAAAAGTGCCGTGTATGAACGCCTCGGTTGATTTACATTGTGACAACTTTCTTAAAGTAAAAGTAAAAGATAAAGTAAAAGTAAAAGTGTGGTGTATGAACCGACCAACAGTCCAAATGTTTTGAAAAATAAATATTTGGAAAATTCCCAATCTGAGACCATTGTAATATGATACAACTACAAGAATGTTTATAGAACTTGGTGCTCATGTTTCACAGTGAAATAATTAGATTGAGAAATTAAGTTATCAATAGCCTAGTAAGTTACTACGGTATAATTAGAATCTTGAGAAAAAAGTTGGATATTTTTTAACATACACTCACCAGTTACTCTCTTTTTGAACATCAAATAGTTGTTCATTGTTTCTGCAGCAATTTTTGCAACCTCAGGATGAGAAAATTCAACATAGGCAAACCCTTTGCTGTTTCCTGTTTTTCTGGACCGGCAAACTTTGACATTGGTGACATTTCCAAATTGTTTGAAGTAATTTTTCAATTCATTCTCATAAAAACCATGAGGGAGATGGGAAATAAACAACAGTCCCCTTTTCTGCTCCACTGTCAACTTTTGTAACTTTCTCTCTTCTTTAACAGACAGTGTACCTTCCTAAAACAGAAAAAAATATTCACATGAAACAGTGGATATATAGAAAAGTTTGATATGAAAGATGAAATTAGTTATACTTTCTTATTACAAAGTGAGTATAAACGTTCTGAAGTTAAACTTGAACTTTTTACCCCACGTTTATGCAGAAGATTCAAGTGATAAAAAACAAGTAACAAGCTTCCAATTTTCAATAGGAACAACCTTCATGGACCTGTCATAATAAGCTGGCAGCATTCGACCTTCATTACTTGAACCTTCGCTTGAACCTTATTGCACTGAATATACTGCTGTATTAACCAGGCGTTACCGTTCATTCCTTACTTTAATTTTTTGAATCTGTGTTATGAATTTGGTGTTACAAATTCAAACATCTCATACAATACTCGCTATTGAGATAACTATATCAAGTCAAAGCTTTTTTAAGGCAACGTGAAGGACTTGTTTCCTCACATTATGAGCCATGGTTGTGGAAATAGCATATTTCCATGCGAATTTTGCTTCAGGCAAAACTTTCAAGAAGTATTTGAATAATTTAAGCAAAAATAACCAGATTCAAATTACCTGAATTTGTTTCTTGAGTGCCTTCGATTGTTTTGACACTTTTTTCTGCTTGCTCGTATCCAGAGAAAGAGTCTCAGCACTTTTCATTTTACCCATATTTTAAATGAATAGCTAAAATATTAATTTTCAAATTTCCACGTGCATCAATCAACAAATATTTGACACAAATTTTTGCCCGAATTATTTGTCAATGTCAAATGTCACAGTGTTGGCAACACATGAGAAAGAAAATGAGGTGCACAGGATGTAAAAATAAGGTATTCTTCATTTGAAAAGGAAGTTTCATTTCGAAGTCTGCGCATGCGCAAAATGTTAACTATTATGTCAAAAGGTAAATTTAGGGCTGATCCTCGTGCACCCGGAATTTTAAATTTTTTTCAGACGAAATTAAGTCAAAATAGCAATGAAAATTTGACAACACGAAAAATACGAATTTTCAATGGCTTCGTTCAGCGGTGCTCAACCGTTGAGTGATGTGCCAACTTGCTCGGCTGAACGGACCGCTGCACCATTGATCACTCGAAACCGTTGAGCAGCGGCTCAACACGTTTAGTGATTATTCTCAACGGTTGTGCACCGCTGAACTAAGCCCGGGATCGTAGTGTGAAAATAGGCGAAAGTCGCTAGATGGCGTTGCTAAATCCAAGATGGCCTCACTTTAGGGTGAACAATAAATTTTGGCCATTTCAAGTAATGGTATTATTAGTTCATGTTTTGCATTCTTGAGGACTTGTTGAGTGATAATTACTGTTTAAACGTCTCCAATTGCTTTGTGTGCTAAGATAGTTACATGTTTGGCTAGTATTACAGCCTCATTTTACTCGTTAGTGTTATAATTTGAACTACTTCACCTGCCTACATTCCAGATCAAAATGTCTATTATAGAATTGGAGCTAAGTAGTATTCTGGATCATTAGGGAAGAGGACTAGACCGTTGAAAGAGGGTGAAGTTGTTTTCAAAGCAGGGCATATAATTGCTTGTGGAGTGGAAGAAAGTAACCATAAAAAATAAGGAGCTTATGTTTGCAAACATTAGCTTTAGTAGAGCATCCACATGAAATCAATATATTGCTGGATGATGCGGGATGGAAATGCCAATGTTCCTGCAGAGCGGGTTTATCTGGGTTCTGCAAACATATTGCAACCCTTATATTATGTTAATGAGTAGGTAATTTCATTTCCTAAATATTATATAGAAGTAAAAGTTGAATTTTATGAAATTTTTGTATGTAATTGGCTTTTTGTGCTAAATAAAGGATCAATATATCAGATTTAAAAAAACATGTCGCTGATTAGTGTTTCAACAAATGCTTTATTTTTACTATTCAAATCATGAGAAAAACCTGATTATTTTTGTTTTGCTACAAAACCTTTTTCTGTACTTATACATTGTATAATTAATTACTGAGTATTTTGAAGAAAACTTATAAAATATAAGGATTCTTCAAAAGAAAAAGCTGAAGAAATAAGTCGGGTACTCCTCGTCCAACGCAACAAACTTGTTTTTTCGAAGAGTTGAAGCAATGGATGCCAATGAATCAGTGGAATGAATCATTGATTTATCGCTGAACTGATATCACTCGACTAACTATTCAATTCGTTAACAAGGTTATTATTTTCAGAAGAAAATTGATAATATATATTGTTAGGGTAACTGATCTTACACCAAAGGTTCCAATCTTAACAATCATGAAGTCAATCGCAAACACGACAGAGAAATTCTTTTAAAGAAAAATCTCTGCCCCGTTGGGGATTCGATTATTTCGGTCAACAGGCGGTTGTGGAGCTACAGCACCAACTCCTTCGCCGACTTTCAAAGTTAGTTGCAAAATTTTCTGAATTGATCAGTGGCGTATGAAATGAAATTTTTTAAATATAGGCCGTGTTCCGTTTTCCTGTCAGGTTAACCAGACTGGTAACCCAAGATGGTAACGGCTCGGTTTAGCGGTAGTTCTGAAAATTCAGTAACACTGCCAGAGTAGAAATTCAAAATAGAAAACGTAGTCGGATTTGGCAAATTCATTTTCAAAAATGTCATCAAAGGGATAATATCACAAAGAGGTCTTAGAAAACTTTTCGCTCGAGTGTCAGTAAAGAGTTTATTGGAATTGGAGCTTCCGTATTGTGACATGGAGAATGTCTTTGTTAGAGAATTATTATTACTCATTTCTTCAGATACCCTCATTCCACTTAAAAGGAAACCGGCCATTTTTATATGGTTACTCAACTCACCAACTTGTAATATCACCGATCACCGCTTTGATAATATTCTTGGAAAATATTTCGCCAAGTCAGTCTTATCTCTTAAGACTGGATTCAGACAGATCCGAAATCCGATCGTACGACGATCCGATAGCTTTCTGATTGGTCTAAATTCAAATTTGGACCAATCAGAAAGCTATCGGATCGTCGAACGATTGGATTTTGGATCTGTCTGAATCCAGCCTTACTTTGAATTTACACACAGTGACACTGTTATCAGAACATCACAGACAACTGACGACAGTGGTAAAATCCAACGATTGAGGAGTGATATACTTTGTTCAACCATCCTTGGGCGTTACGTCATACGTTGTCCAACTTTATCTCTCATTCATGAAATGGATGAGACGGAATTATGACGTCATTAACGTATGTCTAATGTCGATGTGAATTTTATTTGTTATTTTTGACAGTTCAGTTGTCATAGTTTGATTTGTTCAGTATTTTTGGTCATTTTCGCCTTTTTCAGTTGATTTTCCATTGCCTTTCCGGTATAATGAGAAAGAGCAAAGCTTAATTTTGAAGTTAATTGACTACTTTAGAGAAATATATGCTGGAGTGCCGCTTTTACCGTTAAATGCAGTCTACACCGTATGTATGCAAAATGTAAGTTTTTATTGATTTGATTGATTGTTGCTGATGCTCCAGAAATATCTATTAGAACTAATCAAAAACTAGCTACCAGTGGAATGAAAACAGATAAAAACTAGAAAATCAAAGTTCATGTCGGACATGTTTCTGCTCGAGGATCATCGATTTATATCATACATCAACATGCAATAAGAACACGATTGTATGCGATGTATTCTGCAGGTAGGTACATACTTATAATAATTTTGAGGTTGAGTGTAAAATAACATATAACATTCAACTAATATAAGAAAAACGTAAAACAGCAGAATACGTCACCGATTATGACGTAACGGCAAAGGATGGTTGAACAAAGTATATTCGAACTCACCTATGGTGTTATTAAACGCCCGAACGCGCCATATGTTAGTTTCTAAACGCTTCCTAGGTTTTGAACACACCGTTACTGTTGTCAGGGTCTGTCATTGGCTGCGTCTAACAGCTTACAGCGCTCAAAGTCGCTGCACAAAATTTGATAGTTTCTCATGGTGAACTGTTAAATTTTGTAAAGCGATTCAAAGCGCTGTAAGCTGTTAGACGCAGCCAATGAGTATTGACTTATGTCATGTCATCATGTCAGTATTGTCAGTGTCAGTGGTCTGTGGTACTGTACTGTGCTACTGTGGTCTATGGTCATGGTCTTGTAGTTTCACAGTTTTACCTTGTACCTGTCGGCTGTCGGTCGTGTCGTCAAGTTTGTTGATATTTTTTTACAAAGGAATTTACTTTATGGTTTTACAATGTGTGGTGGATTTACTTGTTCGAAAAATGCCCTCATTGCCCTCAATGTTTTATATATCGTGAGAGAATGAATTTTTCATTCACCAATTCTTGTAATTTGACTGTTTTTTTTCAGATGGTTGCTTTTGTTTTGATTTCGGTAGCAGTGTATGGAAGGGCTGCTTCAATAATAGTCACCAATTTACCCATTGTGGGAGGAATTTTAGCATGCGGTATAATATTAATCCTAATATCGGTATTGGGGCTACTTGGAGCAGTTAAACATCACCAAGTTATGCTGTTTTTCGTATCCTTTTCATAACAGGAAGTGTTGCAATTATGCTTATCATTCAATCAACCCACATTGCTTTCTGGCATTGAACATTAGCTATTTAGTGTTTGGAAGTTTAGATTGGTATCTCCTAGGTCGGAATATTATAACAGCTTCCTTCATTTGGAATAATTAATGGTTGAAGTCTGTATTTTGATGTGTAAAACATAAATCTGAAGTCATAACGCGGTGTTCTCTCCTTGCTCAGGATTTATGGCCCTTTATAAATTGGAATAAGGGCTTATTCTGTCTTTTTAGCACCATTGAAACGATTGGACCAAATGCTTTTTTATTCATTACATGCTCTTTACAACTTATTCCTCCTTCAATACTTTTTCAGAATTGTCATAAACTTCAATTTGAAAGTCCCACAACCTAGGTTCAAAGAAATAATCATTGCCACCCAACCCAATTTTGAAGCAGCGTCAGTAGAGCAAGATTTTTTTTTTTTTCAGTGTCTTTTGGTTGACACTTTCACGTCACAGTAATGGTTATTGTGGGTTATCCCTAAGAGATAGACATATACTATTGCGGACATTTTTGTAAACCTTTTTAAGGTATACAATACTATAGCACTTTATTTTGATCTATCCTGTAGGTTCAGAAAGTGTTTCTCTCCTATATTATGCATGTATTATACGTATGAACCTTCCTCTTGAATTACTCTATCTTAAAAAAAATGCATCAAAATTTGTTGCTTAGTGGGCAGGCACTGGGAAGTGACTTTGTTCTATATTCTATACTATGTAGTGATGAATATTTACCAAATTTTTTGTCATTCATTGATTTCAAATCGAGTAGCTCTAAGTAGTATACTCCTGCTTCTTTAACATTCAGAAAATTGCTACTATTAGCCAGGTATATCTAGATGTAATTTATCAATACAAATTTTACCTTTTTTCTGCTTTTGTACTGGCTAATTTTAAAATTCAATTATCTTCAGGTATGAATTGAGCAGTACCATTCTAAATTGATGTAATTGTTGTCCAGTTACCTTGTAGAAGTGATTCCTATTCCACTGGGATAATCTTTGAGAAAAATTTTGCAAAACGAATTCAGGGGCTTGTTTATCAATGCACAATTGCATGTCTTAGTTGAGTACCCAGTACCCATGAATTTAGGTTCTAGCTAAGGCTCAACTGGTGTTTGATGAACCAGTCCTCAAACTACGTTCAGCTCTGCTGGTGACACAGTGCCACCTGCTCAGGTGAACTTGTAAAATTAAGCTGAGCTCAGCACTAGGATACTAAACGACTTTTAGATGATTCAATCTGTTATCCAGTGTGACCTCCAGTGTTGTGCTGGGCACCGTTGCCAGGTGTACTGAAATTGACTTCATTGGCTACTAAATTGGAATCTTCAGTACTAAATTCTTTCTATACCGACAAAACGCGGTAAATTCGAATATTTGTGATGAAACAAAATGCGGGAAATTTGAAAAAAAGTAAAAGCCACCTCAATCCAAAAGAAAAGTACTAAATTTAGTAGAATAATACTAAAAATCCCAACCCTGGTGACCTCACGCAATGCCTCAATGTCAGGTCATATTGCCTCTAGCTATCAAGGTATTGTATAATAAAGTACTGGCACGTAGATACTTGGCATCGCGTGACGTCATTTTTGACAACCCAGCCTGTATCTAACACTTGAAGTGGAGCTCAAGCATCACATACTTGAGCCGAAGATTTCTGGAGCTTAAGCTCCACCTATTGATTAAGCAGGAAAAATACGATTCATTTTGACGTTTATTTGGAATATTGTTAAGGTCCAATAATAATAAATTTATTTATTTATCATAGTGAAGGTATTCATTGTCGAAAAACTCTGAATCTAATATATTGTCGTCTCATTTATAAACCATTTTTTATTTGCTATTAATAATAGATTAAGTCTTCGGTTTTCGGAATTTCCCGATTTAGGAATTTCTATGGGGCTCTTTCCCTATTTTAATCAGTGTTTGCTGATGGCATGTATTCTGGAAAACTCCGAGCAGATGGCGGTTATGAGAGTCGTCACATATGCCTAATATTTTTATTGATTCGATATGAAAGTAATAACTTTTGCATTAATCAGTTCATTTATTAATGCTATGACGGTTAAGCCACCACCTTGTGCTTTATTGCTCTTTCAAATCCAATGAACTGAAGTAACCGATTATCAGGCACAGTTAATTTTGGTTTAAGTTTGTATTACCCACAGAACTGATATAACTCATAAGGTTCTGCAGTTCGACACCGAATTTCATTAGCGCCTCCAGGCACTAGCAACACCGTGCATCGCCTGCCCTGCATTAGATGATTCACTTATCCTGGCATTGATTAACGGACCCTACAAAATCAAGTATCTCGAAATCAAGTTTCTCCAGAAACTTGGATTTTTATTTAGTGCAAAGAAATACTTCACTTCTCCTCAGCTTCTAATGATCTATTAGGCTCAGATACGACCTGTGCTGGGATATAATAGTTCTCATGTGTGTAGTTCGGCACCAAAACATTAATTGAGGCTTCTCGATTCTATTCAGAGAAAGGCAATTCGTCTTGTTGGTGATTCTTCGCTCACAGTTTCGCTCACTTCATTCGTACATCAAGGAAGGGTCGGAGACTTGTCTTTCTTCTATAGATCCTTTCACGGTCGGTGCTCTTCCGAATTGTTATCAATCGTCCCCCTCTTTGCAATATCTATATGAATGACAGGACGAGTACAGAATTTCCACCCCTTTGTTGTGAATTTGGAAACCTGTCGAACCTCTCTTGCTCAGAGATCTTTTGTCAATAGAACGGCTGAGCTTTGGAACTCCTTGCCAAAAGAAGTTTTTTCTGAGGCTTACGAACTTCAGAAATTCAAAGTAAATGTTAATTCGTATTTCCTGTCCCTTGATTCACGCGGTGTTCTTTGAACATTACAGGGCTTCCCTTTCGTGTGATATAAAAAAAAAGAAAGAGTGTTCCTTTTGGAATAACTTACAACTGATCTGGTTCCCGAGCCTGTCAATACACATTCGCCTTTCAAGCGGAAGACCGGGGTTCGATCCCCGGCGGGCCAACGGGCTGGGTAATCGCACGTTGAAAGGTAAGGCCTCGTTAATCCATTGCTCGAACAGTTTCGACTTCTGAAAGTTGACGTTCGTCAGCTGGTTAACGAAAACGTACAATTTTTCTAGAGGTCACTTACCCTAACACCAAACTGATATTATTCGTACTCGACGTTTCGCTAACAAGGTTAGCATCCACAGCATACTCACTATACATTTTTTGGTCCTGAAGATGTCAACATTGTTTGATATTAGGGTATATGATCGCTAGAAAAGTGTGAACAGTACTCATATTTATATATTCGATCAAAATTATGAGTTGTGTGCATTTTGCAGGCTGAACCCGGTCGAACCCTATAGTTAGCAAACTATACAAGTCCGTTATTTGCGTATCGGCCGTGTGTCGTTCAAGGCTTTCCGTAATCCCACTGAAAGATCACATTTTGAAGAAAAACGAAACCACATACCTCGTGTCGTAATCCTACAGAAAAATCCAAACATCGTGTTGTCATGGAACAATATTATAACTGCCGCCTTCCGTTTAAAAATCTTAATGGACGGAGGCTTTTGAGATTAACTTCTCAATTGTCATCTGAATACCGTTAAATCAAAATAACAGTAGGTATGAGGATTATGAAAAAAATTAAACAGATCAATTTGGAATAGGCTGGGCCGGTAGTGACATAATTTTTGGACCGGTTTGTTTCAGTAAATCTCAGAATTTGAGTTTGTTTAGTTTTACGAAAATTTTCATGAGCGACTTTTTACAGGCTACCTCTATTTCGGCTCTGGCTCCATCTTGAGACCTCTCTGCCTGAATTATTATCAAATATCATCACTAACATTCGATATGTCCTTGCTGTTATCTCGATTACGATAAGTTTGAAGATGAAACAGAATAATCAATATACCGTTGTCGTTTTCGATAGTCTGTCTTTTATCTATGAGTCTGATATGACTTTGATGATCGAAGGATAATGAGGTCTCTCTCTCTCTACCACGATACCTTTGTTGAGTTCCTTTCTGAAGATCAAGTAGAAGGCTTTAGGGATACTTTCAGCACACTTTTCATTTATATTTGTCTCCATTTCGGTCCTGGCTTCATTTCGAGACCTATCTGCCAGAACTATTGTCATAGATCATCACTTGCATTTGAAATGGCTTTGCTGTGATCTCAATTACGATAGGAGAAAAGATGAAAGAGAATAATCAATCTAAATTCGTCATTTTCGATTGTCTGTCTTTGATATTGAAGTCAGATATGACTTTGGTGATTGAAGGATCATAGGATCTCTTTCTACCACAATAACTTTGTTCAGTTCCTTTCTGAAGCTCAAGTAGAAGGCTTTAGGGATACTTTCACCACACTTTCCATTTATATCCGTCTCTATTTCGGTTCTGGCCTCATCTCAAGACCTATCTGCCTGAACTATCGTCATGTATCATCGATTGTATTTGATATGGCTTTGCTGTGATCTCAATTACGAGAGTAAATATGACACAAAATAATCAATCTACCGTTGTCGTTTTCGATAGTCTGTCTTTTATATTAAAGTCAGGTATGACTTTGGTGATTGAAGGATAAGAACGTATCTTTCTGCCACAAAAACTGTTGAGTTCCTTTCCGAAGTTCGAGTAGAAGGCTTTAGGCATCCTTTCACCACACTTTCCATTAATGTAATAAGCCTGGCTTAGATTAAACAACTAAAGTAGAGCAGTGCAACTGGCCATAAATCAAAATAACAGTATGGGATTATGAAAAAACTTAAACAGATCAATTTGGGTTATAGGCTGGGTGGCAGTGACATAATTTATGGACCGGTTTGTTTCAGTAAATATCAGAATTTGAGTTTGTTTAGTTTTACGAAAATTTTCATAGGCGACTTTTTACAGGCTACCGACAATCTATTAAACATAAAAACATCGCTCAAATTACATGTTGTTACATATAATGAAAACCAGCTTTCTCACTAAGTCCATTCTAATTTGAAATAGTTTCATCGCGAGATTGACGAAAATTAATAGGGCATATACTGTTTGAAAATATACCCTGTGCCCAACAGACGCAAATTTTGGGATTCATATGAAATACCCGCATTTTTGTCAATAACGATTTGTTAAAGTATTTTCTCTTTTGAAGGCAGAGTGTGATAAATTGGTCTAGAAAATTTGCCCCTACCGCCAGGTCTTTAACTGATCTCTGTTGAAAGTTTTCTTAGACATCGACGAATCAGAATTAGTTATTGTCATATTCTCTTGGTAAGTAGGATATTTGAAATCTCATTTCTCCATAGAACAATGTGAAATAAAAAAATTGATGAATAAATTATGAATTTCAGTTATGTTTTTGATCACCAAATTGATTATTTCATATGGAATTATTGAGAAATGAATGTTGGAATTATTTCATTTTTCAGATTTTTTTTTAAATCACGGATTTCAATCAAGAATTAGCTGAAACCCCATTAGAAATACCTAATATCATAAGGAAGTTTCAATTGATAGGTAATAATAAAAATATGTTCGTTTGATATCTCTTTAGATTGGTGGTACCTAATATAGAGAGAAAGTTTTGAAAATTAACCCTTAAATTCGTCATATAGCATATATAATACAACTCTCTATTTATCGTTTAAAAATATAATTTTTCGAAATACCATGCCTCCTTTCATTCCAATTCAACCTTCAGAAATATGGACTTATGCATTATATCCTACAATGAACTTTGTGTAATTTTGATGTAATATATCACTTACTTATATGTAATTTTTTCATTTTGAAGGGCAATGGAAAAAAAACGAAATTACTAACAAGAGTAGGCATATTTAGCTGGAAATGTTACATATATAAACAAACAGTTATTGAGTTCTTTCCCTCCTGAAAACCTGTGGTGATATGTGCTATGTAGCTTATATGCAACGAGTAAATCATATCTTTTTGTCAAAAAAAAATAATTGCGCATTGAAGTGTTAAAGATATAATTCATTTATAAATTCTCTTGGCTTCATGCAATCTTGTTTTCGCAATGAAACCACTGTTCAGTCAGGAAGGCTTCCACAAATTTTATATCAAAGTCGGGTTTTCATTTTTTCATTCAGAAGTAAAGTTAGGAAAAGGACTCGTATGTTTGTTTTTGGTTTTCAGGTCACTTTCTTCACTATTTTTTCCACAATTGTCTGTGTTGTAGTTCCCTCTTGATTGAGAAACATTTTATGAATATTCTCATCACACTTTAAGATTCATTCCTTTCATTGTATTGATTTTCTTCCACACTATGTCATTTTATACTTCGTTATTTCAGGCACCAGTTTCATCTGCGTTCCAAATTTATTTTTCTTAACTTCATTATAGTATATGGTCATTCTTTTCCTCTTATTCCTCATCCAATTCTCCGTTGCATGTGCTTGTCTCGGTGTCAACAGCGAACAACAAAATCAACTTGCTGAACAAGGATGGAAGAGGGTCAATAATAACACAAGAACGAGGGTCCAGCAAGATTTTTCATGCTGTCAGTTTGATGGGATTGTTGATCAGAAATATCCTGGCCCCTCTTGTGAAACAGAAGAGGTAATACTCATATGATGTTGTGTGATGAGAAACTTGAAATTCTCAGAATAGACTTGACTATGAAAATTATTTACAACACCAAACAGTGTTTTTATATTTTTTGGAACTTTCGCTTCAACAATTTCCGCGAAAAATGATTCACATTTCCTTTTATTTATGGTTGCAGGATCTGGTCCAGAAAATTATTCAATTGAATTGTTACCTGAAAAATTAATGAACGAATGATTTTTTTCTTCCTTGTGCAATATACTTTTACTTTGAATGTGAATTCTCTTTTTCAGAAACATGTTCATTTTTGGGAAGAGTATGATGTTCAAGATGAGGTTTATCAATTTCTTATCCAATTCAGTATGAAAAGTGTATGAAGGAAGTGACGTTGAAAGAATTCTAGAAGTTTTGTGTTACACTCAACTGGAAAAGAAGCTATAGAATAGTTAAATATACTATTCTCTAATTGAAAGTCGAGTTGAACCAGTCATTGGAATTATAAAAACTAGAAAAACTGCACCAAAGTAGCCGTGCGGACAAAAATTTCATTTTATAAAAAATTTCATTTTATGATCCGTGTGGGTCATGAAATTTTAGGCACTTTTACTTTTTATACCTTTGACAGCAACGATAGTATCTACTTTCTTGGAATGAAAATGTTAAAATCGAATTCGATTTTTAGAAAATTTTAAATATTCATCCTGGGTTTATACAGCAACAGTGGCGTGTCTAAGGGGGGGGCCAGAGGGGCCCGGGCCCCCCCCAAAGCAGCTCGTGTCGCTCAAAGGAATAAAACGAAAATCTCCGTCCATATACTCTGAATTGATGCTTAATGAAATCTACTGATAATTAATTGATATATGATCATTTTTTCTTAGTACACGTATGTATATGTACGTATGAATATATAATTTGATGGGAAACCCGTTGGTTGGGACCTTTAGTCATATTTGCGGCGGATACATGACCAGTGGAAAAGCACATTATTGGTCGTATTTTCATCTCAACATGTTCGTTTGTAATCGGTAATAACCACGAATTGTGTAAACCACTTTGTTTTTGGAGTTTGTTTCCCACAATAAAGATTTTATACAGATATTTGCGACTCTACCAGTATCAACGGCAACAGCGGAAAGAAGCTTTTCAACTATTAAGCGCCTGAAAACCCATTTGAGGTCAACCATGGCAGAAGGGCGTTTGAATGGTTTAACTTTACTCAACATTCATGAAGAAATTTATATTGATATCGAAAATGTAATATATAGATTTGCTGCAAAAATAGTTCAGTAGAAACAGTTGTATGCGGTGTTCCTCAGGGATCTGTTCTAGGTCCATTGCTTTTCCTCATATATATAAATTACCTGTCTAATTTGAAGTTGAATGGTAAAATCAAAATGTTTGCTGATGGGACTACAATAGTATACACCGGAAACAATTTTCTAGAAATCAAAACTGCTCAATGATCTCCATGAAATATCATCATTGCTGATGAATCATAAGCCAACATTGAATATTGAAAAATCCTCGTATATGTTTATCTCAAGAAAATCCACCTCCATCCATTCGAAAGATCCCACAATGAAAATATTATGTAGTCTCCTGTAGTGGAATTTTTAGGAATTTTAATTGATGAACATTCAGTTTGGAACAAACATATTGAATTATTAAGAAAACAAATTTCACCAATTATTGGTATAATTTTTAAAATTCGAAATATGTTACCTTTATTATGTCTGAAATCAATTTATTATTCTTTAGTATATTCCAAAATTCAATACGTGATTTCGATTTGGGGGGCAGCTCCAAAAACCGTAATGACACCATTGAAAACATTACAGAATAAAACCATAAAGTGTATATACAAACTTGATCGAAAAGAACCTACAGCTAATTTATACAAAGAAAACTTTTAGAAATTCCTTCATTATACACATTTTTGCACATTTATTCACCTGGTCAAAAATAAATTCAAGCATTCAAAGTCGATGTTCAAAATGAATAGTGATCAACACAATCACTCAACAAGGTTTTCAGAAAATTTGGCATTGATGAAAATTAAAACAAATATAGGACAGAAATCTGTTTACCACAACAGAATAAAACTATACAATGGTCTACCGAATTCATTGAAGAAATATGAAAAATTTCGTTTCAAAAATAATTTAAAATAACATTTGATATCATAATTTTTTTTCTTTTTATTGCCATATAAAGATCTGATTCGATTACTCATTTTTTGTATTCTATTCTACTTTTATTGTATGGCATCAGTTTAATTTTCACTACAATAAGCATGTATATGTTTCTTGGAAAATAAATCGTTATTATTATTATTATTAGACGAATGAACCTCAAAGATTGGTCAGGGTCAGATGATTGAATGAAAAACATTGAAAAGACTAGTCATTCTGTTGTTTCGCTTAATTTTTCGTTCTTTTTTTATTATGACGAGGTGAACCACGAACACAATTTTTGGCAATATTCTTCTTTTATGCTTCGGCCCCCCCCAAAACAGAATTCTAAACACGCCACTGTACAGCAAATAAGATAAAATAGGGAAGAACATAAGAAATAAGACAAAAATGGACGTGCTTATAAAGAATGATAAGGTTAAATAGGATTCAGGAATCGACCAATCAAATCACGGTTTTTTTTACAAAGAAAAAAGTCTACTGTCAACTTGAGTCTTGCTTCAGAAAGAATGAAACATGTCGATAACACAAAACATTATAAACGATGAGATCGGAACCTTTCTTGTCAAGGTTGGAACATTTCCTAGAGATTACCCTAAAACACCAAACTGGTATTTTTGCACTGTTGGCGAAATGCGTGTTTCAACAAAAAATGTTTGCACATGCGCACTAATGTTTTCGAGTTGAAATAAAATATTTTATTCTCTATTTTTCATTTTATTCCAATATGACCATGAATAACCTTCCCATGAATAACGTTTGTCAATTTTTTTATCTTATACCTTATTTTATCATTTTTGCTGTATAAACTCAGGGTCTTGTGGATGCAGTAACGAACAAGTATGTCATAATTCTATATTACACACCTAGGGTGTCAGATGAGTTATAATAAAGCAAGCACTTTTTATACAACGTGCGAGATATGTAATATAGCATTATAACCTAATATTTTTAGGTCAGGGGCGCACGGCTGTGTTATATTGTCGTCATCACGGCTTAAGCGCGAATCCCACTATACGTAACGTCACCGTCACGTCTCCGCACCGTCATCGAACCGACAATAGCACCGTATTCAGGTGGACGTGACTGATAGTGTGATTATGTTCATTGCTTGCAATGTAAGAATATTTACCGTGATGGTGACGGTGCGGAGACGTGACGGTGACGTTACGTATAGTGGGACTCGCGCCTTAAGCGTCTATTCAAACCCTTGGTACATAAATAGCTATTTAAATATATCATATTATAGAAATTGAATACCTATGGTTTCGTTTTTGAAGATGTATTCAAAAAATCACAAAGACACGAGAAGAAAAAAGAAATAGAACCTAATAAATAAAATAGGGTTAATTTCTACTTATCACCCAAACAAAAATCAACTGCAATGTCAAATTCCTATCAAATCCTACCCAATCTATTGTCGAACAAACCTTTCAGATGATGTAGACTTTTGTGTATCGATAATTCATATTTTGGCTTTGAAACTGAATTGGTGTCCATGAGATACAAGTTGTCCCCATGGATTTTTGTTTCAGATTTTCAAATCTTTGTGCTTAGAAGTTGGCATATTCTTCAATTACGAATGTGGTTTCTATTTCAGGAAATATGCTGCAAAGATCCCAATGTTCCAAATTGTGCTTGCCCATTCTGTATGACCAAATTACAGAGTACAATAAACTATGCATTCAAATTGTGCGGTTGGATTGGTTTGCTGTTCAGTTTTTCAGAGGTGAGCGAAGAATCAATTATTTTTGAATTTGTTTACAGTATTTTCACTGTACAAATTTTCAATTATGAATTTAGGTATAATTGAATTGGTGCTACTCATCGAATGCTGATGATTTAGTTAAGTGGCTAGGGGTAAGGGATGCATACACTTTTATTCGAGACTCTATTAGGCATTTCTGTTGGAATTTACAAAAAAAAAACTGAGTTCAAGTTGCGCCCAAGAACAAAAGTCTGACAGAATTTGCATTCATTTTCTGACAATCAATATTCGTTTTCGGTGAATTCGGACCTCAGTATCACATTATATGCCAGTTTCATTTGCATTTTTTGTTGGTTTATATCCGTTTACAGGGTGTCCCGTAAATACTTGATAACCTTTCAACTGCGAACAGAGGACAGTTTGACCGTTCGGAATAGTAGTTTACCTAACAAGTGTGGAAAGTGATACTTTTCCGCACGCGATTGCAGATGGCCAAACGACGCCTTAGCGGAGTTCGGCAAGTAATCGTGTGCGGAAAAGTCACTTTACGCACGTGTTAGGTACACTAATTTTTCTACTAGCGTGCGGAAAAAAACCCAAAAGTTTACACAAAGAAATATCTATTTTTAATTAACACGCTTTTATTACCTTGGGTTGTAACTATGTATGTAACGGAATCTTTGAGCATAATTTTCACCAATTTCCAGAAGTCTGATCAATTTGAAACTTTGCATACGTATCAAGGACCGATGACAATGCAATAATTTGATCATAGTTTTCCATTATAATAATAATAATAATCTTTATTTTCCAGTTGAAAATTACACACAATATACAATAACTGAAAATGACGTCGGAATACAAAAAGAAAATAAGAAAAAACAAAAAACATTGTTTTAAACACTATAAAAAACTAGCTACAATGAAATAAAAATAACAAATTTGCTCGTATTGGTTTCAAGAAATACATACTCGATATATTCACTAAAAGAGCTTTGTCTGATTATCCTTATAAGGATCACCAGGATTAATAAATTCTTTCATAGATCCTCTGTAGTGGAGTAAAAAAGATAGAGCTAGCGCGCGTTCTGCGCATGCCTGCAGTTTCGGACTTACTCTTTCGTTCTTTCGTTTGGGCACTCGGCACAGCACAACGGAGGCAGAAACGTTTTCAGGGTAGTTGCGTTCTCACAATGTTCATTCCTTATCTTACATGCGTAGGTGTACATGAGTCTGATACATGCAAATTACTGTATATGATATTTATGTAATATATAATATAGTTCCCAGCGAAATACAGCCACGGAACTGCTGAAAGACGAATGTTGCCAATAATCCTGAGTTGGGCTTCGACCGTTCACAAGATGCAAGGTTGTACAGTTGATCATGCAGTAATTTATCTAGGCTCGCGATTGTTTGCTGCTGGACAAGCCTATGTAGCACTTAGTCGTGTAAGATCTTTAGACGATATTCGGATTGATGAACTTGATTGCTCTAAGTTAACAGGAAGTACCCCATGCAATAGTGAAGCTTTAAATGAAATGATGAGATTGCGGAATGATTCGTAAGAAATATCATTTCCACTAGAAACTAATTGATAAATTGAACTAAAAAATGAAAAATAAATAATAGTTTAAAAAACTAAAAAAACACGCTTTTATAGCTAACCGAACAAAAAAATAGAAAATAATTTTTAATTACAAAGAGTTTATATTACGGTAGTAGAAGGCTAAACAATCATTCATAGTCAATCAGCTCAAAATAAAATTATAATAAAATTTAAGTAATTAACAGAATGAAGTAATTCAGAGTAAAAAGCGTGGGGTGCATTTTACTACATTTCATAAGTCTCCTCTCAAAGATAATTACCGATAGAATGATTGTAATATATAATATATCAAGCACCCCACGATTTTACTCTGAATTACTTTATTCTGTTAATTACTTAAATTTTATTATAATTTTATTTTGAGCTGATTGACTATGAATGATTGTTTAGCCTTCTACTACCGTAATATAAACTCTTTGTAATTAAAAATTATTTTCTATTTTTTAGTTCGGTTAGCTATAAAAGCGTGTTTTTTTAGTTTTTTAAACTATTATTTATTAAATACATTAAATACAGCTGCTGACTAGTGAAGGGCGGGCGACAGCGTCACTGAAGTTCAATATTTTGTTTGATAGGCACTTTTGGAAACTTGGTGAGTTTTCTACATAACTTTCTGCGACACTGGAAGATTTCCAACCTCCGAAGCGTTTAATATTTGTTATTCCTTCTCCGGAATCCGAAGCATTGTGGCGGCGGAACGTCGGAAACTGTGGCCCGTATATAATTCAAAATTTGGAAGCATCAGATAACTTGCAATCTCTGATGGCATTTTTCCGAAGGTGTTTATTCCGAAACATTGTACAGTGCAAGTTCCTTTCGTATATTTCACTTAAAATCGCTTGTGTGGGGTTTCGGGCTTTCTTAAACTCACATACTTTCTGAACAAATTGAGCAATTTTCCATTTTCAGCTTCCTCAGAAATCGCAAAGCTTCTGGAAGTGTTTTTTTTGTGTCTGGGATATTTATCAATGAAATATTTCCTTTGTCATCAATATGATCGAAAGACAACTTTGTCAATTCTCGCCTGCATGCACCTGCCAAACCAAAAATCGTAGCGACTATTGATGGATATAATTTTCGTCAGGCGCTTCTTTTATAGACTCAAACATTTCTTCTTTTGAGAAATTTTTTGCATTTTTTGGTCTAAATCCAATGTTTTGTTTTTTTATAAATGCCCTGACCTTGGAGAACTTGCTTAAATCGACGTCTTTTTTGAGTTTAATTACACTTTTTAACATTGAGTACCTGGACCATAGAGTATTAGGCTTGCATGTTTTGGAAATTTCAGCGAAATAATCCAAAAAAAAAAACGTCTTCTTTGAAAGTTCTGATTCCCTTATTCTGGCACCAATTTTCATACAAAATATATTCTTCTTCATACCTATAACGGGATTTTGATGGTAGCAGATCCATGTTTGCACTTCTAGCCGCTTCCGAAACTGACTCTGGCGAATCTTCATCTGAAGAATCTCTGGAAAATATATTATAGTGTTATAGAAAGTCCTACGATTCTCGAATTATTTGGACTTTTATGAAATAAAAAAATATCAATTGGGAATTCTTAGGAAAGTTGGCCACTCAGGTCTCCCTACATTTTTCAATCCACAGAAGCTCAAATTTGGCAAAAATCTCTGGCAAAATACTAATTCGAAATTAAAGAACCTTTTTCTCTTAAAACCATGGTAATTTTTTTCAAGTTCAATACGAGTCTAATGTCAAAAATATTTTCCAAAAACAATCTGAGAGTATTTCGTCATTTTTGCAGTGGCGCACAAAATTCAAATTTTTTTTTATTCGTAAAAGTCCAAATGAATCAAGAATCGTAGGGCTTTCTTCGACATTATAATATATTTTCTGAACGGTCTAACTGTCTCTATTCGCAGTTGAACGGTATTCCACTATTTAAAGGACACCCTGTATATCTATTCATATCCTAGTAGGTATTGTTTTCTAATGGACTAGTAAAAATCCCTCTGAAGTAGACATTCATTTGTAAATGCTGATTTTCTCGAAGTAGTACACAATGTTTATTATGAATCATCTAGCAAAATATGAAGGTGCCATTTTCACAGGAAATTGACTTGATCTGGCCGATACTTGATTCCATTAGAAAAATATTGCAGTTTCCTGTACGATTCTGTACGACACCTGTTTCGCTATGCAATATTTTTTCGATCCTGATTGAGGAAGCTAATGTAAAGCGAAACACGTGTCGTGGTTTTGTAAACCCATTGTAAGTGAGAATCATTCAGAAAACTGTGATCTTTTTGTTGACTGGAAGTGGTGAAAACAATTGACAATTTTGATTTCGCTCGTAAATAGTAAAGTAGTAAACGGAATAATTATATCGTGGAAACTTTGAATATATATTTTAATAACAATACTGCAAAACATAGTCCGTATTGGAGTATTTGAAAATTTTCTAAAAAATGATGAAAGTATGTATAGGAGGCCATGACTTTGGATTTGGGCATAACTTCCAATACTCCTTAGGCCTTGATCGAGAGTTCTGACCGCACTAGGCCAATTATGAGGACGCGCCCTTGTCAGGTGTGTTAAGGTCGGCCTAAAAAGTAGCATATTAGTTTTGATTTTGTTTAGTAGTGTGAAAATTTTAACATGGTTCATACTACCTGTAAAAGTTTTCAGATCGAACTGAACTGAAGTGAAACTAAAGTTATGTTTTTCTATACATGGCTGTGAAGATGATTTTTTTCTAAGATATTTGAACTTATATCCGACCTCCCTCCTGGGAAGGAATTCGGGGGGCTCTCGATATCTCCGAAGATCTTGAATGAAAAAAATATTTTTTTTTATTTTTATCATCTTCACAAAGAGTTGTATCGATCGTTCTAAGCGCGACACACCTTCTCACCCCTACTTACTGACTGTTGATTTTTTTTAACAAATTTCGATAAACAAATATGTACCCGTGCGTGAAAAAAATTCTCAAAATTCTCAAAAAAATTCGAGGGGGTCGTGCATGAAAATAAGGTGGGCAAACTTCAAAATCATGTCATTTTTTTTTTTAGGAAAAATATGCAAAATCAAGTTTTTCTCTTCCAAATTATTCTGGAAGAATGAAAAAAACGGGCATCAACATGCTTGAAAAAATTTTCTATTTTTTTATATCTGTAAATTTTCACGTACGAATATAGGGTTTTATTGAGGACTAATTTTTCCTCTATCGCCCCCCCCAAATGGATTTTTCGACACGAAAAAAAAAAACAAAGTTTTGATGTCATCAGAAAGTACAGAAAAAAAACATTGAGAAAGGTTCCAGTAACATTTTTTCGAAAAGCGACCTCTTATGACGAAAAATTAAAAAAAATCGACGGACGCCAACATCATCTGTCACATATAGCCAATGTGAGCTGAGGTGAAGAATCGTCATCATCCAATGAATTATATATCATCGGTGCAGAATGTTTTTTCTAAATATAATAGCTGACATACTATCACAAAGAATATTTGACAAAAAATCGGAATATTTTAAAATATCAAAATTTCAAGAGAAAACGAAAAATCTCCGAACCCACCCAATTCATCAAAAATTATCAAGAGGACTAGTTTGTAGATCTCATTAAATACTACAAAAAAAGTCACTTTATACAACGATTGACAGTTATGACTGTCATTAATAATGTCATTATAGACAAGTAAACTATCAAATAACACACTAGTGTGTTATTTGAGAGTTTACTCGTCAAAATCGTCTCCCCTACTTCCTATAAAAAAAGTGAAAGTACTGATCATTCGTTGATATTTTACCGGTGTAGGTTCTGAGCATTGGCAAGGTGCCTCCTATTTGTTGAGCATTAGCATGAACCTAATGATATAATGTACCTTCATTCGTGGCTATTAGATGGTTTTAGGCTATTAGATGGTTTTGGGTAATTTTTCAATCATGTTCCTCGAATATGAAATATTATATTTTACTGTGTGATCAGTAGTTTTCAGCCCATTATTTTGTTATCGATTTGTTTGAAAGTTTGCGATGTAATTGGATGTGAAATGTATCATTAATATATTGTATATTTGTTTGTAAATATTCATGGTGGTTATGGTTGCATGTTTCAGTTCATGGGAGTGCTATTAACAGTACGTTACCGTAACCAGAAAGATCCTCGAGCTAACCCCAGTGCTTTTCTATAGTGCAGCAACTCTATACAAATGGGTGGGTTTTTATAATTATACATGTTAGTTCAGAGTAGAACTTTCCATGCCATTTGATATTATCCCAACTATTTATATTGAAAGTGGAAAGTTTTGCTTTATATTTGAAAATTAATAGGAATGTGAATGAGAATGCATGATATATTGGTGAAGATCCTTTCTTTTTTTATATTTTATTATGAACACTGATGAGTGAATCTAGAATTGTGCTAATGCGATTGACCATATCGAAGATATCGCTATTTTTTTTCGTTAGATGACAATAGCTATGTGTTTTGTGGTCATATCCCCTCTGAATTATAATATCACAATAATTTTTAATCTAGACCTTTTCTTCTGGGGATGCCAACTTAGTTGACGAAACGACAACTGTTTTAACTTTGGTGCTCTTTTGAGAAAAGCTTACAATTTCACCCTAAATATTCCAATTGATCCAGTATATAGACTATTTGGTTCCTGATATTTTTTTATTGGTTTGTTTTCAAGAATGATCAATGGCAGGATGTTTTTTGCAAATTACCTCCCAAGTATGGAAATCTCAAATTAAGATCGCAGCGCCACATTGAAGAAAACTCCAACTAATATGCATCACTTTGATAACTATCACTAATTAAAGTTGAAACTTCTATGTTCGAAAATTTCGAATCGTAAAATTTTGTGAGCGATTATTACCGTTTTAACGGCCAGTTTTTCAATACCAGGATAAATGAGTTATCTGTCAGATAGATGAAAGAAAAGAGGAGGTGCGCGAGAATGAAAATTGGCAGTGACAAGGATAAAAACTGATGATTACTTTAATCTGACGAATATCTTGCATTGAAAACAGGCCCTTGGTGTTTTTTCACTTTCAATGTGAACGTTTACCACGAATTAATTTAATTTTATTCCAAATTTTTGAAATACTAGCGCCACTTTGACTAAGACTTCAACTAATAAGAACCACTTCAACATTATTTGAAACTTTTCACCAGAGGGCATATCGCTCATCTTGAAATTCCAATATGCTATATTTTACTGAACGCTTTCAATTAATCATTTTAATAGTTGTAAATAGTTTCTACGTGAAATATCAAGGTTAACTCTGCTTTGTCAAAATAACTACTTCTGTGTCAACTTGGTGACATTGAGACCACGATTTTTTCGATGAAATCACCGCAATCCTGTTTTTTCAGACAACTGCTGTCAAAATCTCGGTACCTAAGTTATTGATTACTTTCTGAACATACCCACACACACATCAAATATGAGAGATCTACATAGACTGTGGCGCTCTAGGCGACGGTTCCAGAACTACTTCAAACATCCTGCCATTATCTTTTCTGCATGACGCTTGTTTCCATTACGAATTCCGACGATAAATGTCATGTACATTTTTTTTAGATAGCCGGTGTCGTTCTGACGAGGCGTTATCGTAACATGTCGGATCCAGAAGAAAGAAGAGCCACAGCCGTGTTTCCTCGACACAATTTCACCTATTGATCTAGTCAACTATGAAAACATAAGCTTATGTTTCGCCATACCAAAGATAACTTTCTCTTGCTGAGTATTCGTACGTAATATATATGTATACATTTTCCGAGATGTTGATGTGTGATATGACGATATACATAGAACTAGTTACTTCTAAGGCTGATTCTAATATTCCTTGTTGAGGCAGATCAGCTCATTTCTTGCGGGGCGAGCATTCCATTTTCAGGTATTGGGGTTTGCTTCATTTGGACAGTTGTAATCCGCGTTTGATTATTCAGTGTTACCGCAAAAATATTGCTTTTTATCCCTTTAACTGTTTGTCCTTATTCTGTGTATCACTCTTTCAGTTTGAAATCTACACTTGTTTAACTCTTTTTGAAGCAAGTATTTTTTAGAGCCCTTGTTTCGTGATAGATTTGTATTTTGATTTCGCTATCATTTAAAAAATTGAAATACGAGTGAAGTCAATGTAAATGTTTGGATGCATTTCGCCTTTTGTAATAATTATAATTAATGCATTAGGCTTTGAATGAAAAAGGGCCATATCAAAGTTGTTTCATAAAAAAGATGTACTATTCAGTGATATGATAATTGGTTTCGAATTGGTTTTCCGTCAACCAAGCCAGTCGAAAATTGTGTGAGATTAGTATTTATTATCGTTTATAACATATTTTCAGGTTTTTTCGGAAGTATCGTGAGATTTCGTTCACTGAAATATCTACTGTACCCCCTCCTCAGTAGTTATTTATTTGTGGATGATCTATTTTGATGTAAATGAATGGGCACTCGCGATATAAATCTTACATTTGATATCATGGACGAAACTTTTCTCAGGGTGAGTTGAGTTTTAACGTAAATCTATTGATACAACGAATATTATGCTGGAAACAAAAGAATGTGAACGACTAATATAAGAAACTAGAACAATCATTCATAATCGAAATCATTCGGATTTTCTGTACAAATGTGGCTTAGGGTGGAGAAACTTCTGCGCTCGGAAAATTAAGCAGAAATGACGTGAAAAGCGACGACAGGCAGCTTATATTATTTCTTCCTCCCCCAACCCCTTCGAGAATTCAAATTGATATTTCACTGCATTTATAGTCAGTTGTCACTCGAATTCTTCTAGAGATTTTTCATTTTTCTACTCAAATACAAAATATCCGATTTCATTCCTTCACAGGCTCGTGCAAATTTTGATAGCGTTGAGAAAACAAACTTGACCATGCACAGCATTACAGAAGGACTATCATTCTGAAAATATCTGTTCCCATATTTCATGCTTATCAAATTAACACTAAATGATCTCCTGTCTCCTACAATTACGCTTCGACTTTTACTAATGACGACAATGGGTAACATATTTTCCTCAACAGAATAACTAAACATGAATAATCATATACCTTCACAGCCAGTATCTAATGAGATACTGGTTTCATTCCAGGCTTCAATTAAGACTGATGATTTCAACAAGGCTATCAGTGGTTGTCTGTTATCAATGAGGATATGCTTACTTAGCCTTTTTATATATTTTTTTTGAATTTCATTCGCGGTCATCGCTATTGCTGCTGTTAGCTGGCTAATTTTGCCAAGTACCTTGAATTATTGGGGGAATTCTGTCATCAATAGCAATATAGGTAAAAAAATAAGGAAAAACAATCTATAAATCAAATTAAAAATAAATCTGGCACACTAATAACATCTAACAGAGATATATGCAATGAATTTGTCAACTTTTTCACTGAAATTGGATTGACTTTATCAAAAAAATTCAAAACCAATGATGTCATCACTTTGTAATAAAACCATGTTTATAAAACCAGTTTCTGAAGAAATAATTCATGAAATTATAATATCACTCAAATTCAACACTGCTCCTGGCGAAGATCAAGTAACTTCGAAAGACTTGAAAGATATTGTTGATCTAATTAGCCTACTCCTATCACTTATTATTAATAAATGTATCGATGAAGGTGTTTTTCCAAATTATCTCAAAAGAACCATGTTGAAACCAATTTATAAGGGAGGAGAGAGGAATAATATTTCTAAATATCGTCCAATAGCTCTTCTGAATGTTTTTTCCAAAATTTTTGAGAAAGTACTGAAAGAACAACTGGTTAATTTCATCAAAGATAATTCTGGCTTCGATAAATTTCAATATGCTTTCATACCAAATTCAAATACCCAATCCGCAGTAACTGATTTCATGAACGATATTTTCGAAACTTTAGATGAAAGTAAATATGGCGTCGCCATTTTTTTTAGACATAAAAAAGCATTCGATACAGTAAATCATACAATATTGCTGGAAATTTTGAATACTTCGAGTAAGGGGTCACTCTTATAAACTTTTTGAAAATTATTTTGAAAATCGTATTCAATATGTTGTTATTGATGGAAATCGAAGTATTGAAAAACAATCCACCATGGGAGTTCTTCAAGGTTCAGTACTGGCCCCGATTTTTTATTTAATTTATGTAAATAGTATAACCAAAGTAAAATTGATAGGAATTTTTTTTTTCTGCAGATGATACTGTGATTTATTATTCCATCAAGAATACAAAACTTTTAGAAACTATTATAGAAAAAGAAATTCAATTGTATGAAAAATGGATGGATGAAATGAATCTGACAATTAATACAGAAAAAACTGTATACATGATTTTCAAACAAAAAAATATGGACCAAATGAAATAAAAAATAAAAGTGAAGAATAAGATTTTGAAACAAATTGAAGAACACAAATATTTAGGCCTGATGATTGATGAAAATTTGAATTTCGATTGCCATGTGGATAAAATCAAGAAAACAATTATTCCTTTGATTGAAGCAATAAGAAGAATGTATTTTCTAGATAATCAAATTCAAAATCTAATTTATAATGCCCATATTGTCTCACATATTAGATATTTAATAACAGTATGGTCATCTTGTAGTAAAAAACAAAAAGAAATCATTTATCGTTTGATGAATAAAGCAATAAAAGTTATTTTTAAAATCCGTGGGAAACACCTTTACAATTATATAAAGATATCAAAAGTTTCACATTAGATAAACTAATAAAATTTGAAAGAGCAAAATTTGCATACAAACTAACAAATAATTTACAAAAAGGTAATAGTCATTTCAAAAAAATATCAAAATTACATAACTATAATATCAGAAATTCCAATAATTTCCACTTAAATAACATTCATTCGAATAAAGGCAAAAACAATCCTATATCTAGTTGTATAGAAACTTACAATAATCTTTCCAATGATATTAAGAATTCAAAATCCATAAATGTTTTCTTGAAAAAACTTAAACTAGAATTGATATCAAAATGATGTTCATCAATCAATAAACATGTGAAGTTGTTGTAATTGTTACTTTTCGTTTATTTTAAAAATATTTGAACTTAATTATATACAATGTATTATCTTCCTTATACCAGAACGTGTTCTGTTCGGAAGGTTTGATTTGTCAAATAAATAAAAAATTCGAATTCAAACGGTATGGTTAACCCTTTGCTTGAGTTGAGAATGATCCTTGCTGTGTGGTATTGGTTCGAACAACCATTGTCTATATTATTAACTCCATTGAAACCTGTTGCTAAGAAAAGAAGGAGAATACTTATGAGAAATACAAATCAGATAAGGCAATCGAATCCGAACAAAAAGGTTGAGTTGGATTTTTGGTCAAAACATAAAATTAAAGGTTTGATTGATCAAAAAAAGTGATGTGACAAAAAATTGAGATATTGAATATGAAATAATAGCAAAGTCAAAAACTTGAACGAAGAAATATGGAACAATATCAACAAATTCTGAAACCAAGTTTCAAGTTGATTGTACTCACGATCGCTGGTATCCGCAATCGTCTTCGGATGATGACTGACAACATTTCGAGGTGTGGTTGGTTATAAAGACCCGAATTTTCCACGGTGGGGGAAGGGGGTGCTACCGACGATTGATTTCAGCGGTAAATGGATGTATTGGCGCGGGATTCTCGTTTGAAGTTGGTCCATCCTTTGGATAAGTGGTTTACACATATTCCGAATTTTTGATTTGTTCGCTGGAGTAACTAAATGCATTGTTGAGACTATAGGCAGCTTCCTTGAATTTCATTTTGAACCAGTTCAGACCATTTAAAGCTGGTATACCGAATACCTTTTAGTCTAAAATTTCTCTGCTGCACTGGGAGCCCATAGAAACCCACACACAAAAAACAACTTTTAGGATTTTTTGGCGAGCTGTCATTTTACGATCGGTAACAAGTTAATATTGTTTGCATCGTTTCCGCGAATCAACGGTAATAGCGGAGGCATGAGTGACGTGAAATATTTCGTCATCATTTGTCAAACGGTAACAGAATTTGTAACATAACTATATGAGCTCGTGCCGTAAGTAGTAATAAGTGAATCCCATTTATACTATTTTACCTCGAACAATAATTTGAACATCAAAAGAACATGAATCATTTCCATGTTGAAAAAGTAGACCATTGAAGAAGTCTTTTTTGACATTACATTGGCATATCTGCCTATCAAGCGGAAGGCCGGGGTTCGAATCCTCGCCGGGCCTCCGTGCTGGGTAATCGCACGTTAAAAGGTAAGGCCTCGTTGATCCATTGCTCGCACAAGTTTCGACTTCTGAGGGTTGGCGTTCGTCAGCTGGTTAACGAAAACGAACAATTTTAGAACAATTTTTTAGAACTTTCTGTATAATTTCTGATGATGTTGGAAAAAAAAAACAACTTTGATATGCCATCCTTCCGATGAAAATTCCCAGTGCCCTATGGTCAGATAAAAATGTAATCCGATAAACATTCAGGATGAAGTAATTGAAAAAAAAAAACAGATCGTGTGATTTTCACCATACTGTTTAAAAAACCTCTACATCTGTGTTACTGGCCATTAATCTCCTCAGGCGTGTTATGGTACTGCCTTGTGAACTATCTGGTGATAATCACACAAAGTGTTTTTTATCAATTTTCATCAATTACATATACCATTTCGAATATTCATTCATCTGAAATAATTTTAGTAATAATAATTATTGAAAGCTCTCAACTATATAAAGTCGGAATGAAATTGAATTTTTACGTTACAGGATGATCTCAGATATACTGACATTCCAAACATTTGACGATGCATAGTTTTTTCTGTGAACAGTAATGAAAAGTTATATTTTTAATAAAATAGATTTAGATCGTTTACATCACTTGAAACTACTATGGCGTTGTATGAATGAATTAACGAAGAGAATCTTTTCCAAAAAATCTAAACGTGATAAAGATAAGTATATTGTGTTCGTAAAAAGAAAAGGCATAACTTTCAGTACTTTTTGATGGGATATTATTTGTGTAACGCCACTCATCGTGAAATGGGAGGGGGAGTCTTGAACACTTTGTCGAAAAGTTTTCTATCTAGCACTGGTTTGTTTTTAAAAATCGAGTTATAAATGCTCGAGATATGGCAGTGTTATAATCAATTTCAACTGATAAACATATTTCAAATACAAATTCAATTGAAAATCAGTTTCAATTCATCTCGTTTAATATGATAGGCAACAAATTCGATGGCGTCACAATTCATTTCATATTTATCGATTGACATCTGTCATTTGTAAGTGACAGCTTTGTTTTTTGTCGAATAGTTCAAATATATGTTGGCGATGAAGTGTTTATTGAAACCGATCATTTTATGGTAATCATTATAAATGATAATTTTTGAATAATATCAAAACAGGGTTCTGTGCTCTTCTATGATTTCAATGGAAAATATATTCCTGCACGAAGTACTAAAAACTTTTTTCCCCTGAGTACATTGATGCGTGTACACAGCTCGACAATTTCCACTTAGCTGTCATTGGTCTTTAGTTTCAATTATATACACTACACATCCACATGAGTATAAGGCTCAAATGAAAAATGTACCTATATGGTATTTCTTACCTTATGTTGATTGTCAATGGTTTTTTCCATCATATGTCTTCATTGTCAATCAAAATACCGAATATCAAAGTATCGTTAATCCTTTTATCTCGGTTTATTCGACACTCAGAGGCATCCGAACAAAAAAAGTCATCCTACCGAACTGGCGAAACAGTCCCAATCACAAAACTAAAACTGGACTATACTCCACATTGAAGCCTATTATTGATCAAAATTCGTCTGATAGATACATTATGCTATCTTTCTGGTATGATATAGAGTTTTACGCTCAAATCCTAAAACTTTTTTGGAATTTTATTAGCATAACTCAAATAGATTATCAAAATAGTAGGTAGGTACAATTTCATTTCATCACTACCATTATGAAGGTCTTGCCCATCAATTGAGATGAAGTGATACTTTTTTGCCATAATGTTTTTAGAAAATTTAAGCGAATTCATTGATCGATTTTAGAAAATTTAAGCGAATTCATTGATCGAAACTACAAGGATTTATGATTTTGAATATTTGATGATAATGTACGCCAGAATTCAGCCACACCTTTTGAAGACTTGTGCAACACTTTTTTCAACTGTACTATCTTTATATCATGTAGGACTCGCAAACAAAGCTTAGGCTGTATTCTTGAGATAAATCCGTATACGACATTGTGTTGTGTCGTAGTTCAACACATCTAGTTTATATCGCTGCGTATGACTGAAGAATTTGGTCCCTATGAGCTGTTTGTTTGCGGTCTTTAACCATTAGTAGTGGAGTAACTCAGAATGGGTTTATCATAAGAACTGAATGTATGAAGAGGCTGTTGTCTATTATTGAAAGGAAACTTGAGAAAATCCTCTATTCTTAAACTGAATGATAGCTAAAATATTCCTTGAAATATGTATTATATTTCATTATGACATTGAGAATGTGTTAAATTATGATTATTTTTTTCACTTGTTGAAATGTGAAGTTTTTGGCATTTCAACCAATAGTAGCGGGTTATTCTATGGTTATTCTAGCCAATCATTGGGTATTATACTGATGAAACTGCCTGGTCCTTTCGATAAAACGTTGTTTACCTTTGAACTGTCAAAACTAAGGTTTACCGCGTCGATTCTATTGAATTGGCTCATATTTATATAAATTATCATGAATGAAGAGTTACCTTATTATTAATAGTCATTCACTTTTCATTTTTTCAGCATAATAATAACATAACACATTGCAATGAACACTCAAACACGTAAATAGCTCATAACCCCAACTTTATGACAGAAATAGCGAACGACCGATTCAAATATTTAAGGTTTCCTGAACTCAAATGAAGATGGCGTACAATTAGTTTTTATTAAATACAATTCATTTTTTGTTGTATGAGAAGAAACCGTTGTATGAAGATTTTGATACAACGACATAACGAATGATTTTATGTTCCTTCTGGCGCGATTTTCATTTCATAAGAAATTTTCAATTATCAACCTTGTACAATGATAGGTGTGACGCCATCTCTTGGTATCGTCGGCAAGCATTATCATATTCACTGTGTAAGCATCATATCTCTTCTGGATCATAGAGGGCATACATCGTTGTTTGACATTTAAAATTTGTAAAATTTTCACCTATTCTCCTTTTCTTATGTAAATGAAATACTGATCAATTGAATTGTTTCTTCCTTCTATTTGTTCAAAACTCAAAACAAAACTCGTGATTTTATCAGCCGGTTTGTTTTCATACTTTTGCCAAATAAAAAAGTTTTTGTGGAAAATGAAAATTTATCGAAATTTGAAGGACTCGTGGTATTACCTTTGATAATTTTCTTCAGACGAGAATGTAAGCAATGATGTATCGGAAGGCTCATGATCCTTTTCCCTCTTGGGTGTGCTTGTTTCCAGAACGTATTATTCTTCATATGTAATTGTTTTCTAATGAATAAGAAAAATTATTTTAACTAGACCTATCAACCTAACGCAAGAATTTGACAAATAGTTTGTTTATTGTGTACTTCTGAAAGAATTGCAACGTCTCATCTTCGATCAATTTCAGCACCGCTGTCAAGTTATTTAGCAATTATACATCTTACCATATGCTTATCAACTATCTCTGATATCCTTGATCCAGTGAGCAAAGGCTGTTTTAAAGACATAGTTTTTATTTCATTTATAAGGTAATGTTGCTAACCATAGGTTTTAGTGTACCTACATGTGATTGTTTAAAGGCTCAATTGTCTGTATCGTATTTGATTGCTATTAGCTTAGTAATCATTGTCTGAAAATCCTTTATATAAGTAAGCTACTACAATATTAAAGAATTGGCTTTGGCATGTGTTTTTTTAATATTCCCCGATATATTTGTTCCGTAGTTTTCTGGGTTTGTAACCTACCACAATCTGAAAAAGTAAAAATTAATATTGGAATCTATACAAGTGTAGAAGGGCAGATTTTTCATCTAACAATTCTTTCTGCATAGAACAAGTCTAATTGGTCAGCAACTTCTGGTATATCTCAATTTTTATCAAATCAAATTAGAACTGATATATATATATATATATATATATATATATATATATATATATATATATGCAGGATGTGTGAACAGGAAGATGAAACTGTCAGGCATGTCTTATGTGAATGTCTGGAGCTATCGTCGTCGATAAGAGAGTGTGTGTTCGGTGAGTCTTGGCCTACACCTGCCGATATTAAGGAGATGCCCCCTGGAGACCTGTCCTCCTTCCTGGATACGGCAGGTTGGACAATGTCCTAGGAGGGCGACTCCTTGGGAGGATGTACAATGGGCCATATTGTGGCCTAAGTGCTGTGGGTCTATACTCACCCTCCCTACTCTACAGATACAGAGGTTCAAACAGTTCCTCGATAAAATTGTTTTATGGAAAATGAAATCGTATTCTCGAAATAATTTTCTTGACAGGATTGATAATATTTTGGAAGAACAGTAGCGGTGACAGATCCGGAATGAGTACAGGGGGCTGCACAAGAAAAATAAATGGGTTTTTCAGGAATAAGTCAGGATTTTTTAAAAATGTCCTACGTTATCGAACTTTGATTGGAAGTATATATTAAAAAACATATTTCTTTATATTTCGACTAAAAATATAATCAGCTTCAAGAAGACAAAACGATTCACAGTTCATTCATTTTATTTATTTTCACGATGCAATACTCGAGATCACAGATCCGTAACCGAAGATGCCACGAACGAGTCTTGAGTGCAGTTTTCGTCGTTTGTTTCCAGACTCCATTGGAGTGGTTTCAATCTTGTTTCAGTTTGGTCTTCCTCTTTCTCAATTCACTTGCTATGTTCTTTTTTCTTTACCAACCACGAAATGTTGAATCAGGTACCGCAATACTTCTCCACGACAGATTTCTTTTCTCCTCTTTCGACTCTGAGGATCGGCTTCATTTTGTCTTGTGGCGTCAGAGCAGGCCCCAAGCTCTGCTGTCTCGTGGTCTATTCATATTCATAATTTACAGTGGTAGACGAGAAGTCGTGATTAAAGTCCATCTAATACTCGAGAAAATGCATTTGTAATCCGCAGACGTACTCGTATAATTCTTCACAGCTGGTACCGTCAGGACCTGGCTCAGACTCAGAGGCTCTGTTGGAGCTCTGGGTTGTCACTCGAACAACCCGGGTGCGATGACGAACTCAACTTGTTTTGATATTTTCCTTTTTCGAATTGGTTGTGGAAAAATGCTCATGGAAAAATCAATAAATCCAGTGGATTGAATCTCAGCTTCCTCCAATTTGATCCTCTTCGTTGGTGGATAGGTTGTAGGTTGAGTGGAAGAGCGCGTCCTCTCGGTAACTAACCTTACCGTCAAGACCGAACTCTGCCTTTTGTCGTCAAACTCCGTAACCTCTGAATCTCACAAATGTGTAAATTGTAATACATGTAGTTTGAGGCAATAAAATCTATTATTATTATTATTAATAATGCTACTCAAGGGCAGGTCATTCTAACCCTACTTCTACACCAACCTCGTAAGGTAGACCCAGCTATTCCCAATTGCATGGTCCATAATTTTTTTCTATCCAAGCTATCGACTTTGCACATTCTGAGAGTATTTTCATTTATATACAGGAGGTCCCAAAACGAAATAAACAGACAAGTTGTTTTTGTAAATGGCAACTCCCCACTTTCAAAACACTTGAAATTGCCACTAAATTGTCCATATAACGCACCCTGGTTTCATAGACTCTGCAATAGTTTTGACTTAGTCAATTTATGTGTTGAAATAGCGTCGTGCATGGACCCACAGAGAAATCCATACCTTCAGAGATAACTCAACCAACTTTTATCCGATCGATACCTTAAGCTTCAGCATATCTTTTGAAATGCGAGCGAACTCCAAATCGACGTTCCATCGCCTACTACGATTTTTTTTAAATGACAAATTATGACGACTTATTCGAATGCAACACCCTGTGTTTCATTGTACCATTAATTTATTGATAGAGTATACGTATACCACAGTATTCTAGTTTATTCAGAAGAAGAGAGTGGTCCAATCTATCGTAAGGTTTAGAAAAATCGCGAAATATACCAGGTGGAAACTCTTCTGAGTCCAGAATCTCATTTAACTTTTCAATTTGTACAATTTTATTCTAGGGCTACTGGAAAATTTATAAAGTTTGTAATTCACATACATTTTTCAGTGTCTATAACGTCCGTTATTTGATTGAAAGTAATATAAATTCGAAAATTTCAGAGTGACTTGAAATGAAGCGTATGCCAGACTGGCAAAAAATGTTTTTCTGATCGAATGTAGAGATTGCCAACCGAACTAACCGAAAATTTCATTTTTAATTTTTATCGAAGATCTTTGTTCAACTACAACAAATATTACTCAACAGATTAACAGGCAAAATAAACATATGGATGTTGTTTTTGGAGTACAAAAAAATATTTGTTTCATATAAACTTTCACATTTTTTGATAGGAGAAGATTCTCAGCAGACTGTGGAGAGTAGAAAGAGTTGATAAAATAGGTAAATTGGTGTTGAAATTTGTTGATGAAATAATTTGAGTAGGTTGCAAAATCATTTTTATTGGATTTTTTAGTATATGCATAGAGTATTCCAGGTCATAGCATTCATCAACAGTATGTCAATCTGAAGTTGTGATTAATGAATAAGATACTCAACATAATGATACTAAAATCTATAATTAAATATAACCACACAATTCTTCAATTGATAGCAAAATGCTGAATGAAAATTTCGGATATATTATATATAAAGCAAACTAACAATTACCTTGGAACTGAAAGTTCGAAGAAGATCACAAGTGAGGCACCTTCACAGAATCAATTTTTTATCACAGGATATAATCGCCTGATATTTCATTTTTTTTACCAGTGCTTACGTTAGTAGGCTAGTAGGTACATATCATCGTTTCTGAATATAAGGGAAAGAAATCAAGTGAGTTCAAAGAAAGTACCCCTATCAAGTTTGGGATTCGCTGTCTTCAGTACAGCTTTCCAAAACAAAATGACCATCATGTAAATTTTAAAAATATGCTTTTTTTCGACTGATCTCGTATAAATTCTGAAATAATGTTTTATATATAATTATGGAATAGGTACTCATGCGGAAATATATAGTATTCGACTATACGATTTTAGGGACAGATGTAACAAAATGTTTCAGGTCAGATCGGCAGCAGATTATCAGTTTTTCAAATGAGAACATAAAAACCTTTTTATTACAAATTCATTTTCGATATCTGAAATCATTTATCTGACAAAATACATTTGTAAGTTGGAGCCAGACATTCTAACTATCAAAAATACGCGTGTGTCTATGTCATCCTTTATTCATTCCCTTACTTCCAGAAACAGTCTAATTCATAGTCTGAACTTAATTTTCACTTCCTATATATTTAAATTAGATATAATTCGTCGAACATTGAAACTGCTCTAAATTAGGTTTTTCATCTAGAAAAATACTCTTGAGGAATCATTTTTAGTAATAGTGATGATAAAAGGGATGGTGCTTGAATAACTTGCTAGAGTGATGATGGCCCGCCATACTGTTAACACCACCTCCATTATTGATCCCATAGGTAGCCCCACTTCCCCCGTATTTAGCCTCCCCATACCTCCCTTGATTGGCGTTGGCTTTGTCAGCAAGTATTTCGTTAACAAAGTGCCCTTCCTTCTTCGCTTCTGCTGCGTTGAACTTCCCGTCCTGGTGACCCCCTTTGTAGGAGGAACCAGCATTTTCACCGAAGCTTCCGGATTGCCCGTTGAAGATGAAGTTGCCGCCTTCGTCGTGGTCTTCGTCGTAAAACTCCTCCGTTTTTCCGGTCTCCTGTTTCTGGTGGGAGTTCTTGAAACCCTTGATTTTGTGGCCCTTCTTGTGGCCTTTCATCATGTTCATTTGGCCTTCGTTTTTGCCTGAGAAATGACAACGAAATCATGTTAAAATATATTCGAATACATTTGGGGTGGAATTTTTATGTGAATCACATGCAAGATTATCCAGTCTCCTCTGAAACTGAGGGAAAACTTAATAAGCACACAGTTAAGAAAAATCTTCTTGAAACACTTGTTTGTCCAACATAACTCTACTGCGTCAGCAACAGTGATGAGGTTATTCCATTTGCAGCATAAGTGAAATATTGAGGTATTATCCTTGGTGAAAAATTCACATGGAACTCTCACTTTGACAGCATTTTCCACAAAGCCAAACTATATCCCTACGAACATACCGAAGGATCTGTAAAGATTCTTGGTGTTCAAATCCAATTCGAGATTCATATTAATGCATTACCCTATTCAAAGTAAAAACCGATGTATATGGCACCGACATAAATCATGTACAAAACCTTGGGCTGTTGGCTTCAATCTTGCAATTTCTTGCCCTCGAATATGAACAGTCATTATGACCCACTGGTAAAAAATTTTGTGGAAAACATTATAATATCTTTATACACTCTAACTCGATCACTTCTGATTTCCGCACCTTCCACAAATATTTGAATATTTTCGAGAAAAGCTATATTTTCAATCATGGTTACCTTCTTTGTTGAACCCTTGAGCTCCGTGATACATTTTACCATCTTCGTACACGTTCTTGCCTCCGTTAGCCCTGGTGTACTGGCCCGAATCGCCTTTGACGTCCTTAGCGGCCACCTCTCCCTTATTGAATCCAGATTGACCGTTATCAAACTGCCCACCTTGGTTACCGTGCGCTTGCTCGTAACGCACATCGTTTATGTTTTTGTTTCCTCCGCTGTATGCACCTTGATCGACTTCGCCACCACCATAGCCGTGCATGCCACCCATCATCATACCAGCTCCTCCGCCCATCATACCAGCTCCTCCTCCAATCATACCAGCGCCTGTGCCCATCATACCAGCGCCTCCACCAATCATACCAGCGCCTGTGCCCATCATACCAGCGCCTCCGCCCATCATTCCAGCTCCTGCGCCCATCATGCCAGCTCCACCCATCATACCAGCTCCTCCGCTCATCATACCAGCTCCTCCGCTCATCATACCAGCACCTGTGCCCATCATGCCGGCTCCACCCATCATACCAGCTCCTCCGCTCATCATACCAGCACCTGTGCCCATCAAACCAGCGCCACCGTTAACCATACCAGTTCCTGCGCCCATTCCTAGAAACAGAGTTGTTTCAATTTGGAGAATCACAAGAATGCTTTATTGAAATAGGATTTGATTATAAGAACTCAGAGAGAGTCTTGCAACTTCTGGTATGGAATGTAACATTTTACTTGAAACGCTCACAAAGAATATCTCCAGAATTATAAAGACCTATAGAGGTGCAAATGATTCAACACAAAATGTATATCAGGAATAGACAACTTGATGAATCTATTTTTTTTCAATTCAACTTATTTTTTGATCAATTTAATTTTTCAATTAGCGCATTTGATGTTTCAACTGTATGGAAACTCAAGAACAAAAAAAACACAGTGTTACTGGGTCGGTTGCTCTTTTCAATCAAGGGATCCCATCCCATCTACCGGAAAACATTGCTACTGTCGATGGTGATCACACAGTATATTGGAGTGACATTCAAATTGTAGCAAGGGAGAGTAATGGCAGAAATCGCAAATTTATGAAATCCGCTTTGATCATGCTGTATTGGGAAAGTAGCATCTATGAGATTGGGTGATATATGTTGAGTTGCATCTGGCTACCCCCCTTGAAAGACAAAATATCAGATCACAAATGAGATCTTGTGGTTGAGGTTTTCAATCTAAAAAACTACGTAGAGAAACTGCATCCCCTACAAATATTGACTGTTAAGTAGAGTAATATGTTTTATTTCTACATAAATAGGCAAATCGATTAACAGAAGGATGACTTTGATTTGAGTCGAGTTCCATTTTACGATGAAGCTGCTGGGCAAACAGATTTTTCGTTGACAAATTTCGAATATTATGTATTTATAGGGCATATAGTTCGTAAAACAATTTCGACCATTTGGAATTTTTCCGTAAATCAAGGTAATTTTGGGACATTCTGAATTTCAAGTAATGTGGCTACAAATATTCAAAGGAATCGAAAACTGTATCCAAATCGGAAAAGAAATTTTTTCTCGCGAAAGGAGCGATATTTTTTTTATATGCAGACTCACACAAAAGGAGAGCCCTGTAGTGGTCAAAGAACACCGCGCGAATCAAGGGGCAGGAGATACAAATTTACATTCACTTTAAATTTTTGGAGTTTGTGAGCCTCAGGAAAAACCTCTCTCGGCAAGGAGTTCCAAAGCTCAGCTGTTCTACTGAAAAAAGATCCCTGAGCAAGAGAGGCTCGACAGGTCTCCAAGTTCACAACAAAGGGGTCGGAATTCTGTACTTGTCGAGTCATCCGTGTAGATATTACCAAGGGTGGAACGATTGGAGCACCGACCGTGAAAATATCTGTAGAAGTCTCCGACCCTTCTACGCTTCTGTGAGCGAAGAATCACCAATAGGACGGATTGCCTCTCTCTGAATATATGTTCATTCGAAACCTTTCTGAAAATGCATCGTTTTCAAAATACAGAGTGTTGATTCAAAGATGAAAAAGAGCCATTTCATCTTTTCAACATCAGCATTCAATAAGAACCATAATGGATAAGAGCTTTTGATGAAAAAATCATTTATCTACAAAGGGCAATTTCGTGTATGAGGAATATTAGAAGAAAGTGATGTAAATAAATCATTTCGGAATGTCTTCAAAATTAATCAGCGATTTCGATTTTGATACTCTGTAAATGTTAGGCCTGCAGAGGCGAGTGAGTTGACGCAGAGGTTGTGTGTTCCATTAATGATCGAATGAAATTCAGGGTGAGTAATTATACAAGAAAAAAAAAATCGATACTACACTCACCAACTAGTCCGGCTCCAGCCATGCCTGTTCCAGCCCCCTGCACCCCCATTCCTGCTCCACCTGCCATGCCCATACCGCCCATTCCCCCAGCGCCTATCATTCCTGCAGCCCCCATCCCTTTGCCAGCCATCATACCAGCACCCATTCCCATCCCTCCAGTGCCCACCATGCCGGGACCCATCATACCACCCCCCATCATACCAACCCCGCCTCCTCCAGCCCCCATTCCCAATCCCCCTGCCATTTTTCCAGCACCAATCATATTTCCACCCCCTGCCATCCCCATGCTGACTGGGTAGTAGCCGCACTCGACATTCTGAAGAGCCACCAAAATAATTGACACTGATAGGAATTTGAACATTTTGCGGTGAGGACCGAGGAGACAAGACTGACTGTTTTAGTTTGTTGAGGTGAATTTATACCCGAAATCTTAGTGGAGTGATCAAAGAAAATTGAGCGAATTGGGAAGTGACAAACTCTTCTATTCTGTTGGTGAGGATGTCTGGTAATCAACCTTTAATTTATTTTTACGGTAAATATTCGTTCAAGCGATTAGTCTATTGTTAATTATCGACATGTATTGTGTTTTAATAGGTCAAGAGATAACTGCCAGAGTCGCTTTTTTAGTGTGTCTACCAGGCAGGATGTCTATATTACGGAGTTTTTTTTTTCAATAAACGATTTTCATTCACTAGTAATGTAATAATATCATACAAGCATATTGTTGTGATACATGTCAGAGTGATGACCTGACTGATTTTATAATGGTACATCCAGTACATTATGGTTTTTGAAAACCTCATGAATGCTAATTACAGGAGTGTTTCAATTTCATACAAGGTGGTAAATGTCAAATTGATGCAACCATTTGGTGAATCTTTGAATGTAGTTTATTGAAATGAATGTTCAACTTATCATTCTCTACTTGGCAATATCCAGGGTGATATCGAAACTCTCACAGACCTTATGATATAATTTTTCTAATTTTATCACATATTTTGATGATCTTTTCTTCAGTACTGGTTAGTATATGAAATTGTAGTGGAATCTACTTCCATTGAAATAAAGTATCGTAATAAGGTCTGGAGATCTTGCGGGCCATTTACAAGGGCGTCGCCAGCTTATGACTAAGGGGGGGGCAATAGGGTAATATTATCGAGGATAAAAAATATGAACGCCTGGTACAGTCGAAAGCATGAAGCGTTACACTTTGGAAGTGTTTGCCTCGATGACGATTGTAATAAAAACAGTTCTGATATCAATGTATAAAACTCACAAGCCCTCGATTACTTACTCAACTCAACTCAATTACCTATAAACATTATCTCAGAAAGCTTTTTTAGCCTTATTTATATTAACGATCCGTTTTAATTTGTATTTAATTGAACCACAAATATAATTTATGATTTGTTTTCATAAATGATTACTGAAAACGAAACCACCATTCAGTCAACGTTAAATTCACAGAGATTGAATCAATAATTTTGTTTTTAATAAAATACTTAAACGATCATCATACACGTCTCTAGCTAGTATATCCGTTACCAAAGCTATTAGCTAAGAGAAATAAAATGAAAATACTAGCTCTAAGGACCGGTTTTTCAATGCGAGATATCTATCAGATAAAAATGACCAAAAATTTTCATTCTTATCACTGCCAAACATCACTCACGCGCACCCTCTCATTTCTTTCATCTAACTGACAGATAACTCATTTATTCTTGTATTGAAAAACCGGCCCTAAGTTCAAGATTAAAGCAGTACATAACTCACCAAAAAACTTTCTGATGTCCATTTTGATAAGATGATGAATGGAGACACAATCAGAAACTTCACAATTCAACACAGAGATGATGAGATCTTATTATTTAATGAATATAAATAAATATTGACTAGGCAAACCACGTCTTCATATACCCAAACGAAAATCATAGTAGAATACTAGAATCTAGAATATGCGGGAAAATTCTATCTGGTCTAGTAACTGCTACCAACTTCCAGAGAGTTCATTGAACAAGTGCCATCTAGCGTCGAGTAGCAATACTAGGTTTTACAAGGATTGTAGTCGATTTATTCAACTGTAGGTGTTTCTTATGAACACTACTCACACATTCGATCTCTAGGGGGGGGCAACTGCCCCCCCTGCCCCTCTCTGGCGACGCCCTTGGGCCATTATATTGTCTCTCGTCACCCAAACGGAGAACTTCGAGGTGTTTTTTTTTCAGTTTATTTCTGTCAACCGATTTATAAAGGAAATTGAACGATATTTCACAAGCAGATGGAGCATGTTTTATTTTCCTCAAAATTCCAACAGATGAAAAAACATTCCACTTGGAACTTGTTATTCGATTATGAATCAATGTCAAGTATTTGTGTGATACCGGAAGTTTTTAGAGAACTGTGTGAAAAATAGATACAGAAACATTGATGAATTTGAATTGAGCGAAGGTAATAAATAAGTTGTGTAAGTATATAACGATTACAATTAGTGTATGGTTAGTAGGGTATTAGTCATCCAAATGTAACAGTATTTTCTTAATATTACTATGAGCTGAGCTCATAAGGAAATACCTGAAATTCTAAATCAAACCTGTTATTGGTAATTTCAACCAATCTTTGACAAATTAGTGCTTACGTGTAACCAAATCTGAAATCAGTACCCAGTTGATAATTTTTAACGGCATTTTGAATTCACTGGCATGGATGCTTTGACCTTTTTTTGGTAATTTCAAACAGCCTGATTGATTCTTGAACTTCACCAGTGCTCATTTTTTTGGTGAAATCTCAACTTTGATGTCCATAAGAAGCGGCATTATTCATACGACACTATGCTATAAAAGTAATTTACATGTACTTAACCGTACAAAAAGAATCATAATTCCGAGGAAGAAGACGGTACCCACCGTCGAATAAATATTGAAAAAAATGATGATACTAAACAGGACAATCCAGAAGAACTCCAAGATTATATGAAAAGTTTGACCGAGGCGTTAAGTAATTCGTGAGTGCACGTATTTGGCCTTATCCCCGAGTCGCGTACTCTACTTTTTCGACTCCCACCATCCTGGCAGCTGTAACATAATGGCTCACTTAAAACACACGTGTATTGTGAATAGATGGCGGCCCTCCTGTGGGAGCAGAAAATGTATATTTACCTCATACAAAACAATGATTTATAGTGTCCAATTATTATATTCTCATGATTTATTCCACACCATTTTATATTTCACGATTGCCATCCAGAAAAATCAACCCGACAAAAGAGCAGATAAAATAACAAAAAATAAAACAGTTATTAAATATCAGTTACAGACAATCAGCAAAATCTTGGCTGGCCCATCACAACAAAATCATTTGTGCCTCACGAAGGCTCTTAGTTGCCCCACTATTCATATCACTGGCTGTTATTCCAGAAAGACGAGTGTTATAATCAACAATTTCATGGTAAGTTTTCACTGAAGTGTCGTAAACTGATCTTCCTTGCACAACAACCACGGTGACTTTGGTTAGTTAATAATAATAATAGTAAACTGTCTTTATTGAAGACGGAGTCCTGTCAGTCAGCTCTCACACTCAACCTCAACTCGAGTCCTTTAGTGGTCAAACACATTTCACAATCCAAAGCGCGTCAATTAGGCTCTTGTCTGGACTGTGTGAGGACCAATTCATCGTCAAAGCCTAAAATCCCACTCAATGTGTGCAGGCGCGTATACAGCTCAAGTTTATAGGGGGGGGGGGTAATAATCACTGAGAAAATCATGCGTTTCCACCATTTTATCAAAACACAAATGCATATCGGCCTTTTTACAAACTTACCAATTAGTTGAATTATCAGGAAACTGTGAAAGAAAAACGTTCATTTTTCTCATAAATAAAATTGGAAAGTATAGAAAACAATAATTTTTGATAAAAGTAAACTTCAGACTTTAGAGATGACTAACTAACATTTGCCTTGTCAACGTAGGTGAAAATAAACCGTTATAATGACATTCGTTCATGTATTTATCATACTACATATTAATACGAGTAGAATGAAAAGTATATACTTATTGAACGCAAGATAATGCAACAAAAAATTAATTAATAAATTTAAATATCGTTTTTTTTCATCAACATAAAGATCTTTCAATGCATCAGCTTCTATGGGTAGGAGCGGATTTATGCAGCACAAATTTACACTAAACTACAATTAACAATTACACTCCAACTTGACCAACTTCAACTAAGAAGATGAACCTCCTATTTGGAATGGTTAATTTTATGCACGAAAATTAAAACTGAATTAAAATTAGTAGTTGGCCAACTTTTATCTTTCCAGTGTTAATGTTAATTATTGACACTATTGCGCAATTTTTGGCGCATATTTTGAAATACGCGGGCTGAACGGCGGAATGACATGGGAAATAGTGACACATTTCGATATTATGACCTCCAAACCAAATCAAAATAATCTACAAGCAACTTGGTTTGGTGGACGTGAAATAATAAATAAGGCCAATCGAAGATGGGATGTTAATAGATCTAATGAGAAACAAAAATCTAAGAAACAAAAAGATAGGTTAGGTTGATGTAGTTTGTTTTAATTTCTTCGCATAAAAGCCCCACAGACCTAAGTTTAATTTTTCCTTAGTTGAAGTTTAGTTCAAGTTGAAGTTTAGTGTAAATTTGTGCTGCATAAATCCGCACTGAGTCCCAGTAATGAATGTGTTATAGTGCTAGACCAGTTAACCGATCCTGCGGTATCTATCGAAGTGGAAACGCACGAACGTTCTTTCAGAACTGCTGGTGGTGAACCAATTTCTCCCGAAATACTAGACTATATTATCTGAGATATTCTATAATTTTGATAAAAATTTCTGATTCAATTACTGGATTCTGCGATCTTACAGGGTTACAGGAAGTAAAGGTGAAATAAATTTGTGATTGATTTCATTCATTTATTATATCTTTTGATATCTCCTATATTCTTTAATATATATTATAATATGCTATGTGACTGACTGATCATAGGGGGGTTTGATTACTCCCTTTAGCCCCCCCTTGTATACGCGCCTGAATGTGTGTGAAGTTAGCAGCAGCGATTTTTTCAAATTCGTTGCCAGCAACGATTTGGTAGCGCGGATTTCATGCAGTTCAAAATAATGTAATGTATTTCTTGAAGTGAGGAATCTCACAAATTGAGTTTGAAATAAAAGTACCTAATACGACAACCAAGTTTTGATGGAGAAAACTAAGAATTCGGGGAAATTATCGAAGATTAAAATACCGTTTTTACTGTTCCTTTTCCGATATCACGTATATCTTAAGAACAAGGAATGGTGCCACTGTGAAATTCAACAAAAGTATGGAACATGATGTGTTCTTTCCAGCTTTGGTGATAAGAATTTTTTAATTCCGGAAAAAAAAATCGAAAAATAATATAAGTTCCGTATTTACTGTTTTTTTCTGATTTCAACACGTATATCTAGAGAACAAGGAATGCTGCCTCCGTGAAATTCAACAAAAGTATGGAAAATGATGTTCAACGTGTATATCTCAAGAACAAGAATATTAACATAGTAAGTTTCTGTTGAGTCATTTTTTGTATATTTCTTATGCCGTGGTGTTTTATTATTTCCCTTAATTATGTACTGGAGCTCTTTTTTTATCATTACTTTTCATTTTTCAACAGATAATTTACGAAGCAAACCGGTGAAATTTTACCAGGTTATAAAAAATTTTCATAGCAAATTCCAATCATTTTTTTTGAATAATACAAAAAATCACAGTATCTCCAACAGAATGACAACAAATAACCTAAACAGCAACGTTGCCTTCTTTTGAATTCAAAGAAAACGGATGTTCCTCAACTACTTTGATTTCTTAACGAAATTTTTGAATTAGTAGCCATGAATTCTTCTTCTCTATAAAATATTCTAGGTACATGGATGTTAAGAGTTGAAACTGTACTCGGTGTTCTGTGAATTATGATTGCAAACGAGTTGTTGATTCAAATCTTTCTTTTTAGTTTTTACGGTAATTGATCTCTACAAATAGTTTCAACTTCTATACCAAAGGTTCCAATCTCATCATCGTTTACAAGTTCATCAATTAAGTTTGCTGGCAGTACTTAAAATCATTATGCGGGCAACTAGAACATGTCTCCTTCATGTAGTGTACAAAAAAATAGGACAACTCAAAATACAAGATTGTATTATAAAAGTCTCTAAAACAGATACCCACCCTAATGCATCAGATATTTGGCGGTGCCCCAGTTTTGATGCAGACATTTGTTGATCTTCAGAAGGATTATTATAATTGCCTCATATGTTTGAGAATAACTTAAGGAAATACCAGCAGCTCTAACTTTTTAGTTGATATCAACCTTGGTGCTGAATGAATGTATTAGAACGTCCTATTTAATGGAACTTCACAAAATATTCTAATGAGTTGACGCAACATCTTTCATCTACACCCGTACTCTAATAATACACTTATGTGCCCACAACCCGTTTCATAATAAAATCCATTACGATACAGATTTTCAACTAATAGAAACCCATTATTTTTCAATCAAGCATGATGTGCATGCTCTGCATTTGACGTTTGTCAAGTCAAAATCGATATAGGTATTGAATTTTTGAAGAATATAGCCAAACTTCGATAATCATAACAAAATGTCTGATACCAGCGATATGGGAGAATCACCTTCGACACCTTCACAGCAGAAAAACAGTTAGAATGGTTACATTTTTCATTTGACAAATGAATGATTTATTCTTTTATTTTTTCAATCAAATTTTCTGAGCTCTCCGTAGGCGAGCGGTCTAAGGCGCTGAGATTATATAAGCTAGTTGGACTAGTTGGAAAAGACATGGGTTCGATTCCGGCCTCAGGTAATCTTTTTTTTCAATTTTTGATCTTCTCTTCATTTCTCATCGTTTCATTTCTCGAAGTAATACCATCAATTACAATTCTGTGGAATTTTTCTAAGAAATGCGTTTAATTAGTATTAATGTGTGCAATACAAATATGAATATAATATTTATAGTTCTTCACTATTTATCGGGTGTAGATAAAATAGCATACGCAACTCTCATGTAATGGTTATCAATACACTCGCATCAACCATACAAAACTCACCTTCGGCTCGTGTCGTATCTCGATTGATGCTCGTGTATTGAAAGCCATCATTACATGATCGTTGCATAATATACTATTTTATACCAGCTTCAATCCCTTTCAACATGTGACATCCCTATCTGAATCTCGGTGATCGACCCAGTTCAATATATCCCAGTACTTGGGAATTAAGTTTGAGGAACTGTTTTTTGGATTCTCCTGCTCCGAATGAAAGAAGATGAGGAAATGAAAACTTCCATGAAAGAAAAGTGGGATGAAAAATGCTATAAACACTCTTAGTTGATTGGTACGTGTATATCATTCACAGACGTTTGATATATTCTCAAAAAGAGACATACACTCCTGCCAATATATTTGATCTCTTTCGTTAATAAAGCTGTCTGTTTGTATTGAGTTGTTAAAGGTATATGACGTGGTACTCTCAGTGAAATATAAAGGAGTAATATCAAAAATAATCGGATTAAAATACTTTCAGAAACTTTATTTGAATTGTAATATGCCGCGTAAGAATACATTATGATATAATTTATTATTGAACAACTGACTAAAAGTACTTGGGATAATGTTTGTAAAACTTATTAGACTCTTGATGGCCAGCGTTATCATGGAGGTTACCGCCGTTGTTAACAGCGTAAGATGAACCATCTCCAGCAAACTTATTCTGTCCATATTTTCCTTGTTGAGCATTCGCCTTATCGGCCAAAAATTCGTTTTTGAATTTTCCCTCCTTTCCTGCTTGTGCGCTGTTGAACTTGACATCTTCCTGCTCCCCTTTGAAAGAGCCCTGACTGTTTTCTCCAAATTCACCTAAAACAATGAGAATAATTATAGGAACTGAGACATATTATCCTAACACCAAACTGATGATATTTTCACTCGACAGGTGTTTCGCTAACAGAGTTAGCATCTCAAGGAGAAGAAAACTGATACAAAAGCAAAATACTAGGGTCAGCTATTTATATACTTTATCTCTAAGGTGCAAAAACAACCTTGGATTATAAAGTATATAAATAGGTTATCCTTGTATTTAGATTCACCACCAAATTTCTTCTCCTGGAAATGCTAACCTTGTTAGCAAAACGAGGGTCGAATGCAATTGATATCAGTTTGGTGTTAGGGTGATTATTGATCTCTTCAAAAAGTTTGGACTACTATGGATAAGTATTGAAAACAGTTGAATTCAGTTATTCAGTTGATAAGGAGTTTTTCTTCAGATTGCGAGAATATTCCAATATTCCAATTAGAGCAAGAGCCCGCATCCGCCAGACCTTCGTTATTTTATAAAAGCTGAAAGTTTCTCTGCGTATTCCCCTAACACAGGTGAGAACGATCAGCGACTATGAAGTTTGGATGATAGTTACTTCTTCAGATACCAGGTAGCAAAGGCGTATAAAATAGTACCTCACTTTCGTCAAAGTATAAAGCTCAGCTTTTTCATATCTTCTTCGGAATGATATTAGAAATCACATCATCCATTGCCAGACACTTACTCTGGTTTCAACCCCCTGCCAGACACCCCTCGACTTCATTAAATCATATTTATACTTACGTTTGACAGTATTTGAAGGGTTTTTGTGACGCCATCTTGCCTATAATGTCGATATTTCTGTTTACTTGTCAATGTAAGAGAAATTTATCTTTTCTGAAGGGTAAAGTAGGTGCAGATATCTATTTGTCAGTTTGATAAAATGGTTTGACTGAAATATTGACAAAAAGATGATGAAGCTTCACAGGAGTGTTAAAAATAGAAGTTTATATGGAAAATAATAGTTCAATCCTGAAAGTACTTATAGAAATATGAATGATCTGAGATATAATAATAATATAATAATAATGTTTATTTTTTTCCATCAAAAATTATTACAACTTCGCTCATATGGAGTATAAAGTGAATGTAAATAAACAATGGCACCACTGAAGTAACAATTTCAAAGAATTGCTACTTGTGTGTGGTATAGCCACATAGGTGTTTCTTTTAAATATATAAAATACAAAATAAAAGTATGGAATGAAACAATAATATTACTTCTTTAGTTCAACTCATCATATCATTGATAAAAAACTGAATTCAAGGTAGTAACACAATAATAAAACAAGTCACAATAGTGATAAAACAACATTAAAAATCACAACAGCAAAATAAGTAAAACAAGTCTTAAAAGTAATATAAAATATTAGATATAAGTCACCATTACAGTAAAAGTAATACACTTTTGTTGTTTAATGTGAAAGTGTTCTTTCGATATTATCTTTAGGTAAGTATCACAGAATAGTATCTCAGCAATATACACACACTACTAAACAATAATTTAATTTCATCAAGCAATACAGAACTCACTGTACCACAAAAATGGGGAGCATTGTTTTGATTTAAACTTCAATGTTTATTTTTCGACTAATATTGACTAATGAGCTTTCGGAAAAAATTTCGATCATTAGTTTTGAGCCAACTTTTTATTTTGTTTTTGAACATTCCATAGCTCCGAATAACTTTTATTGGTTCAGGTAAAATTTCCCAAATTTTTGGACCCAGGTAGTTGCAGTTCCTTTGTCCCACTACTTTCTTACATTTTGGAACTCTAACATTATGCTCTCGCCCTCTGGTATCATGTGAATGGTGAACATGTGTTATTTTCACCTTATTCTTGAATACATTCAATAACAGTTTTTGACAATAAAGTTGTCTGATATCGAATGAAATATTGATGAAATTATTTCACATCTGTTGCTGAATTGCTTGCCATCTTTTGACGTTATGTATAAGTAATCAAGAGAATGTGCGCTTGAAGCTACGACATCCGTAGGAAATATATAAGAAAACACATAACAAGAATCTTTGCTGTCTGTTTCCTGGCCAAGCAACCAAGATCCAAACTCCACAGTCGCTGATTGTTTTCACCTTTGTTGGGGACACGCGCAGATGAACTTTCAGCTTTCATAAAATAACGAAAGTCTGGCGATCGCCGGCTCTTAGGCTAAATGAAATATGACGAGAAGCACTTTCAAAGCTGTTTTCTGACGGAATGTGATAGTTCACTTGGAAAAATATTTATTATCGATTAATAATGCTTCATATTAATTGCTTTGGAATTCGAAAGAGCATTAGCGAATTTGTTTTCATAGCAATTTTTGAGGCCAAATTCCCGCCTTTGCTTTATCATAAAAATGATTGTATCGAAATAAACAAACGTGTCAGATTGATAACAAAAATCATATTATAAAACATTTTTATAAACAAAAAAGTTTATCGAAATGGTATCTATACAAGCGCCAAGGGGCAGACTTTTAATTTTCTACAAAGAGCTGCTGCCTAAATTAGTAAGCCACTAGTCATATGACAAAATGGTTGAGGCTTATAAAGAAAAAGTGAATAGATCAATTGTATGAAAAAAACTTATTATATTCGTTAACGTTTTGGAATCTATCAAAAATATCAACTGTCCTGACACTTATCACGACGGTTATTGACAGGCATTTTTGAAAGGATGCCATTTTTGCTTCGGATTCTTACCGAGCAAAATAACATGAACGACAAAAACCACAAACTCTGAGATTAGTGATCGAATCATCACAGTAGGTAATTTTTCGAAACGAACCGAGGAAAAAAAGAAATAAACAATCTTACCCTCTTCACCAACAAATGCTTTTTTGTCAGCTTCGTCATGTGCTTCGTCATATACTTCTTCAGTGTTGCTAGATTCATCGCTTTGGTGCGAAGTTTTGAATCCTTTGACCGTATGTCCCTTTTTATGTCCCTTCTTCGCATTCTCTTGCCCCATATTATTACCTAGAAAGTGAAAGATCCGACAGTGACAAAACAATTGTTGTCGTTGAGTGAGATAATCAAAATACAACTTCAATATCGCGTAAATTACTGACAAGATTTGTAATCACCAATACACAAAGAAAGAACAAATTTGAATATCTCGATAAACGTTTCAAAACTCAGTGCAAGAAAAATGAAACTAACATATTTGAAGTTCCAAGACGTGTTTCTACTGATTACTATTACATTGTTTCAAATGGTATATTCGAAGGTATAATGTATTTTTTTGTATATACGTATTCAGGTGATTATTTACTTCATTTGAAAGTTACATCAGTAAATTCTTTTCAGTTATTATTCTCACACTGAAAAATACCACTGATAGTAAAACATGTTATTCCAATAAAAAGAGAATTCCTTCATTTCCTTAGCAGACTTCAATTGTGACAGTTCTTCATGTTAGTTTTCTAAATACCATTTGACGATTAGAACTTAAAATCACCGCACCTGTACTAATGGAATGAAAATATGCACTTTTTTGATTCATCTATCTTTATTCACGATATAAAGTGTTGATTATATTTAAAGTTCTATCAATTGAATGACTTGCAAGTCTAATGAATAATTATTTCATACAAATACATTCTGATAAGAACTCTGCTAAGAGTTTGAATGATTCGGTTTTTTTATCTCCGTGTATTATTATCTCCCATTGATAAATATATTATATTGCTTGGAAGGAACATACCAAGGCGCTGTAAGATCACTTAGTATTTTTTCAATTGATAGATCAAACTGTCGATCATCTATAAACATAGATCACCAAAAAAAATAAACGATTTCTAACTATACCTTCTTTTCCAAAGTGTTGTTGACCACTGTACATATTTCCATCCTCGAAAAAATTCTTTCCTCCGTTGGCTCCACTGTAAGATCCTGAATTACCCTTTATATCTTTCACAAGTCCCTCCCCCTTCGCAAACCCTGATTGGCCTTGATTAAATTGTCCGCCTTGATTTCCGAAACCTTTTTGGAAAAAGAGGTCGTTGAAATTCTTGTTTCCTCCACCGAAGGAGCTGCCTGCCATTTCACTGCCTCCAAAGCTTTTCAGGCCGCCAAAACCCATACCATCTCCTAAACCAATCCCACGTCCCATGGTCATACCTCCTCCTAGACCCATTCCCCCTAGGCTCATACCTCCTCCTGAAAAAGCAAAACGAATGAATATTCAGTGTTTCGAGCACTTTGAGAATTGGGCGTTTTGCATCAATTTTCTACCACAAATCCTATTGAAACTACCGCGAATGTTCTGAAAATGCTGAGAATTTGGTCGAAATTGTAAAAAAAGTAGTACTTATCAGACTTTCAATTTGCATTCTCTGCATAGATCTCGCTCACCAAGCAATCGTAATCCGGTTGCAAACAATAACTGTAAACCGTCCTTAGGGCGTAGGTCGTCTGATTTTGTGTTTTTCTATATAATATTCTCTAAAAGTTCGTATTTTGAGTAGTTGATTTTTGTGAAAGGATCTCCAATGGATACCGAAGCTCTGGGTATGAACGTAATGGTGACATGGAATTATATGTTTTTCTTGTTGTTTGTTTTATCTTCAAGATGGCAAAATCCATTTTTACCAAAAATACTACAGTTTTCTGTACGATTCTTACTAACATGGATAGAATCGCACAGAAAACTATACCATTTTTTATATCGATATATTATCCACAATTGAAAGTGCTTTCGTGATAGTTCCGAATCTTTCTGGGCCTACATATTACCTATATATCTCAGTCAATTCATAGTCTTCAGGGGTTGCACTGAACCAGTTTTGATTTACGCTGAAGCTGGGTGTTATTGTCATTGAGGCCATCCAGCTTCCTTTTCCTTCAAAGACTGTTTATATTTCGCAGGTATTTTTTCGACGAATTACCCTTTCCCAGAGTTCAATTTTGAACGTACGAGTGAAGTAATGGCTAGAGAAATTTTGAATAACTGACATTTGAGGAAAAGATGAAGCTCAAATATAAGCACGCGATTTTCATTCAGAAATTGAAAGTGGCCATCAAATACTCGTACATGGTCCTACATACTTTTGATAAACATGCCCTTTTGCCCATTGCACAACTGTCAGAAGAATCAGAGCCGATATCTACTGGATTTCACACAAAAATTCAAGAGAAAACCAGCGGGAGAAACGATAAAATTGGGTTCAGAATAGCTGTTGAACTTTGAACAAATAAAATCCATCGGTCTTTCAGTTTAGGTGCCAAGGCATACACTTTCCGGTGAAAAAATCAAAAGTCTAACATCACCAGCAGCCGAGAGAACGCTATATATTTTTTCAAATAGAGAGGTCTTTCATTTTTTTCAATATGTCTTCTAAATCTTTATCCAGCACTTCTTTGTTTCTGAAAATTGGACTACCAGCTTTTGAGTTATTACCAGTTCCTATATTTCCTGCAAGAAAAGAACATTTCCTTACAGTCGTTAGTGTTCTACATAAATGATTGAAAACACATCGTTTATTCGCGATTGTCCAAAAAACGTACTTTTCTCTTGATTTCTTTGGCAATGATTCCACTAAAGCAGTATTAATTCCCTCAACTAGCTCTGGAGGAGTCCCAGGAATGAAAATTTCATCATGACTTATCATTTTACTTTCGATAACACCAGTAACTTAATTTATCCACGTCAAGTTCGATAATTCAACCTTAATACGTTTCTTGGTGCGAGTTGATTTTGATGAAAATATTCTTTCAACATTTTCAAAGAGTAAAATTGTCTATTGAATGATACGGAAAAGACGACACGAAACGCTCTACATTATATATTACATTCGAAGACTCCATATAGAGAGTTACATATGTTTTTTTCATTTAAAAAAAAATTGAACAAAAATTTCCAAAGCTCGTGTGTCATTATTCAGTGTTTAGAAGAGGAAGCCAGCCATCTGAGATTGCAGATACTATAAATAATCCAATCTAATAACAATTTGTGAAGGCGTTTCGAAGATAAAAAGCAAGTGGACAGGTAAAGACTATACCGCGATAGGTTTTCATGTAACATTTTGAAAGTTTAATATTTTCAGAATGCAATGATTATTTGGAGTGCTTGTACTAAGGCAGAAATTAACCTTTCAATAACAAGATATAATAGAAGAAGGAACGTATAAAGATACTAAGCCAAATACTATTGAGTAGAGACAAAACGTGTAATCACAATCATCATAATAATTGGAATATTGGAGGTTCACTTCTGTTAAGATGGTAACATTTGTATCGTATAACTTTTTTGATACTTCAACAGCAAATAGATCTTCAAATAAGTTTGTCCCCATTTCAATGAGCATATGAGAGATTCCATATATGATTTCATTGTACGAGTGGATGCTTTTGTTTCACTGTTCGTTACTTTGACATAAAGTAATTCATTATATAACTGGTTATGAATAGTGAGGTATTTTCGTCAATTTTGAGAAGTGCAACTCTATAAGTTGAAAAATACAGCAAGCATTAGTGCAGGTGAGTATATTTTTTTCCGGACACAGGTTTCCGAAAAAGAAAAAAGTCTAAGTGATAGTAGAAGGTTGAAATTTGATAAAAAGGTATAAATTGGAAACAGAACAAACTTTCTATTTGGCATTCCTCAGTTGAAACTTTCAAAATGTCAAACTTAAATGGTACACTTATTACCCAACAGTTTCCATGATTTGAAGTATAACTTACCACCCATTCCAATTCCACCATATCCAATACCACCTCCTGCTCCCCCAAGACCACCACCACCCATCAAACCCCCACCCGCCATTACCCCCATTCCAATCGGGAGACCAGCTTCAGTAAAATTGTAGGTATGGAACAGAACCACCCCAATGAGTAATCGAACACCTACAGTCATTTCAAGAGTCAACAACTCACTAATGTCTCCAAATTTTAATTGCCAACTATTTATACAGGATACGTTTTTGCATGATTGCATGTGAAGACAATGGATTTCTTGCAGGCTAGAATTTCTTCAGTGAGGATGTCTGCTGTAATTTGAACATTCAGGTTGTTCAGGAAAAAATCCTCTGCATACTCGGTATATCATACATAGTTCTGGTTTCAGGGTGGTAGAATTTGCAAATGTGGCTAATTTCAATGTGATTCTGTGGAATATAGATCATCAGTAAATTGACTTTCAATACCTACATATTTGAATTTTTATACCATATCACACAATGGGACTACCAATGAAACGAAATGTTATGAGACCTTGGTTTGCAAGCTCTATTTTGATATTACCAGGTGGCAATCGAGTTTTCCTGGAACCACGTAATTTAAGGAATAACAAAATTCAATGGTTCATTCCCGCGGAGGTGAAATTTTAGATGATGACAAAAAAACCTTTTTTGAATTGAAAAAAAAAGACATATTTTTGTTTTTCTGCTGAAATGTTATACAATATTTTCCCAGGATATACAGAACTTTCGATAAAATTCAAAAATACATAATGATTTTGGATTTGTTCGTTGAATATCACTTGAACCAGCTATATGATATGAACCAGTAATAGTTGCAATTAGAAAAATTGAAGATAGTTGATTTACTGATACTGAAGACGATCATTTTTGGCTGCAGGTCGAGGACACTTCGAACGTTTATTGTGATAACAGAGATATTGATAGGTCGGTACGTTTCTAAAATTATATGTTATTTGAATTGTTGCCATATCAAACGCCATCAACTTTGACCGAAGTCCATCTGCATATCCATATTAAACGAGTGAAATAATTGAAATACATTGAATTTGTCGTTTTATATCTTGTCCTGCCGCTTTTATTTTGGCATCAGAATATGTTTTCTTCAATGTGGTTGACAATGTTCCTCGCTAAATGGTAATGGTTCGGTTTTCCATTGTCTATATTATCAACTCTATTGAAACCTGTTGCTAAGAACGAAAGGAGAAAAATAAAAATCAAGTAAAGAAATCAAATCAAACAAAATGTTGAAATGGATTTGTTGGTCAATAATAAAATTAAGCTTTGATTGATCCAAAAAATAAGGTTGTTACAAAAAAATCGGGATATCGAATATGAAATATTAGTCGAGAAAATTTAAATAAAGAAATTAATGAAATAATATAACAATATTCTCCCAATAAATGCAGGTGTTCCACAGGGTTCAGTTCTAGCTGCTACTTTGTTTCTGCTTCATATCAATGATTTGCCCGAGAAAACATATTGTTCAATAAATAGTTTTGCGGATGACAGTACTCTTCATACCAGTTTCTCTTCCAGAGTCCCCATACCAGCTCGAGAAACAAAAATTTTAAGAAATATTCACGTCAATAAAATTAACGACGACTTGGCAAAAATAATAGAATGGGTAAGATGAACTTGGTGGAATTTAATGCTACGAAAACCCAGGCATGTCTCTTCTCAAGAAAAGCTGATCTATCATCATCAAATATTCAGATGTCAGGAGTAACTATTCCTACAAAATCAAATATCTCGATGTTAGGAATTACGATCAGTGATAATCTCTCATGGGAAAACCATGTGAGATCGATCGCTGAAAGTCCTTCCCAGAAACTTGGATTTCTATTTCGTGCGAAGAAATACTTCACTTCTCGTCAGCTTCTACTGATCTACAAGGCTCAGATACGACCTGTCATGGAATACAGTTCTTATGTGTGGAGCTCGGCACCAAAACATTCATTGAGGCTTCTCGATTCCTTTCAGAGAAAGGCAATCCGTCTTGTTGGTGATTCTTCGCTTACAGACTCGCTCACTTCATTAAAACATCGTAGAAGGGTCGGAGACTTGTCTCTCTTCTATAGATACTTTCACGGTCGATGCTCTTCCGAATTGTTATCAATCATTTTCCGCTTGGCAATATCTACACGGATGACTCGACGAGTACAAAATTCCCACCCCTTCGTTGTGAATTTGGAAACCTGTCGAACCTCTCTTGCTAAGGGATCTTTATTGATTAGAACAGCTAAGGTTTGGAACTCCTTGCCAAGGGAGGTTTTTCCTGAGGCTTACAAACTTCAGAAATTCAAAGTAAATGTTAAGGGTCGGATTTACCAGAAGAAATATATGACGAAACAATTAATTTGTGCTTTCTTCTAGGAGATAAACGGCAAAAGACATAAAGCTGATTTTTTTGGTGGTTATTAACAGAAGATGATACTACAGAATGCGTATGGGAATTTCTTCATAATATATTATACTTTAATGAAATGATACCGAAAATATTACACTTCTACTTGATTAGTAATGATCAAAATTTAAAATAGTAATTGCAAAACTTGATGCGCATATCGTAAATCAACATGTTAACAGATGAACTATTCGAAAAAAAATCGATTGAAACTTAGTTATAGTCCGCAATTTGTAAGCACATTAATGTATACTTCGCGAAATTTTCAACTGTTCGGATGCTACCTGAGTCGGAATAATTCTAGCACCGCCTTCATACAGTCTGGAGAAAAATGTCAGCCCCTCGCGTTTACATCGCACCGACAAATGAATTTTATGCGTGAATGCAATTTTATGAGTTTTTTTTATCTTTGCCGGCTAACTATGGTAGGGAGTAGGAATAATTTTATTTCATGTAGGCATTCGGCATTCGGTTGATTTGTCTTTCGTCTACAATTGTGGAAGCGGGAATTTCGAAGTTGTATGTGTTTTGAATTCAATTGTTTTGTTGTGAATACTTATATAATTGACAGAGTTATTTTACAAAAGTGTGTAAAGTGTGCTTGATTGTTGTGGAGTAGACCTTTATTTGTATCATTTCACCATGGGCAGACGAAATATTTGCAAAGAAAAAGTGACGTATAAGAGAAAAAATCGATCGGGAAAAAAATCTTCTAGAGCACCATAGAAGAAAGCGTCTTGGCTACATAAAAGGTGAGTGAGATAGGTATAAAGATGAGTTACAAATGAAATTGTTCGAGGGTGGATTTTCTTCTGATGAACTCAGTTGAGATTATTGCCATATAATCATCACTTAGGGATTATAATGATAGCCTAAGAGACGGCCATTGTTTTGGTTTTTTTTTCTACTAAGTATAAAACCACCGACTCGCCGAAAAGGAACTGTTATATTTGTTTTTTTATAGTATATAACTATTATTATGGAAGGTGGGTTTTTCTAATCAATTACTTGGCAGGCTATAAAAAGTGTAATGTAGTAGGTACCTATGTGAATTCTGGAGAGAAGTTACACTGTCGCCTTATGCTCGGCCTTATCAGGCCCATTGTGGTGTCTCCAATCTACTTTTGTTTGGTTATAACTCATTCAAATCATTCATCAATCAACTTATTAACTAGCTGATATAAAGGTGTTTCAACTGCAGAATGGTGTATTATTTAACGGGCGTGTAATGAAGACTATTATTCAATAGAGAATAATAGCCGAGTGGTACTGCTTAGGACTTCCATTGTCTATTTTATTAACTCTATTGAAACCTGTTGCTGAGAACTGTAGGATGAAAAATTATAGAAATACAAATCGAATAAGGTATCCAAATCCAAACAAAAATTGAAATAGATTTTTGTTTTTTGGTCACAAAATTAAATTGAAGGTTTGATTGATTGAGTAAATGATGTGACATAAATGAAATAATATTATTTCATTTAGTTCTTTATTTACATTTTCATTCAACCATTTCATATTCAATATTTCAATTTTTGTCACATCATTTACTTACCCGACCAATCAAACCTTTAATTTGATTTTTGACAATTTTTGTTTGGATTTGAATATTTTATTCGATTTGTATTTCTATAATTTTTTATCCTTCAGTTCTCAGCAACAGATTTCAATAGAGTTGATAAAAATAGACAATAGAAGTCCGAAACAGTACCACTCAACAAGGAACATTGTCAACCACATTCAAGCAAACGTAGAATAATAGCCATTAGGCGCAAGAATAATACTATACTTTTCCACGAATAATAAAAAATTTTGTTGGAGGTTTCCTGTTGAAAAATTTTGTTACATCACACATATTTTTAGAAACAGTATTATTTTATTCTAACAAATATTTCATACAATATATTACTGACGACGTGTGTAGAATTTCCTCCCCTTTTTTGTGATCTTGGTTATCTGTCGAACCTCTCCTGCTCAGGAATCTTTTCATGCATGCTTATAAAATTTGGTACAATTATAAATGTGAAATCTGATGATTCAGGACTTCGGGTCGATTGAAATATATAAAACACATTTTACAAAAATTGCTCTGCGAAGTCTGTACCAACTACGATAAAACTTTATGTTCGATGTGAAACATATGTGAAATTTTTTCTGTAATTTCGAATCAACTGGAGTGAACATTATTCAAATTTCGGTGGTTTCATTTCAATAATTTCTGACGATAATAAATAGGTATAATTCTTTATATTAAAAACGCAGTAATAATAATGAATAAATCAACACTTAAGTACAAACTCTGCATTCATTGGACTGACAGAAATTCATAAGATGACTTATTGAAATGTTCTCCTAAGGACCGACTCTGTACAGCAAATTAATTCATTCGTACACCCTTCTATTACCATTTATAATATGACCCCGTAGCATTGATACAAATTTTGTTTCCGTTTTAAGACGACATATATTTGTCACTCACGGCAGCTCGCCGAAAAATCATATTGGTATTGCATGCATCAAATCAAAGGGTGGCGATTATCAAAAAACGAAAGCTATTGCAAGATTTTCAATTGTCAGCCGCCACTGTATGAGAGTGCGGCGTTCCAATAAAAGATAGAGTCGAGTACCCTTTAGCCTGAATTTAAACGCTAGATGACCATGAGCCTTCACAGAATTTTCGCGTTGAGTGTACTTCTTGCGATGGGAACTGATATTGAAGAGAGAAGGAAGTAACGAAGCCGTTCCCACCGTGTTACCTCGTCCTTTTACCCGCAAAAACTCGAGATGGTAGGTGATTGGTAAATCCGGCCGTTCTCCTGTCCCTTGATTCACGCGGTGTTCTTTGAACATCACAAGGCTGCCCTTTCGTGTGAATCTGCATATGAAAAAAAAAATTTAGAACAACAATATTGAATCATCTTTCGAACAATTCATTCAGGCCAGTCTCGAATCTACCCACACAGTGGGTTTCGGCTGGCACCTGTCAGAAAACAACTACTCCACTTACTAATACCACGAAGGGCATTGCATTATATCCGACCGGTGCCAGTGCAGGTTTCTTCACAAAAGAACAAATGCTTTTGGCGAAACAAATTAAGGAATTGATTTTCAATTATAGGGACAGACACACTTGCATACCGGTTTCGGGCTATTTAGCCACTCGTCAGTACAAGGCAGTGTCATCAACCTAAAGTCGATGACTTCCCATATATAAAAATCCAAAACTTTCATAGTTTCAAACCCCGACCAAAGCTGATGCGAACAACGAAGTTATTGCGCCATCTACCCATGGACGAGGTATTCGAAAAAAAACGAATTCGCCCATTCCTCCTGCGAGAAAATGTTAAAAATTTCAATATAGTTGATATAATATTGTAACAAGAAATTTCAGATATCGAATGTGAAATATTAGTCAAAACATTGAGTGTACTCAACTTGAAACTTGGTTTCAACATTCATTCATACTATTTCATTGATTTCTTTATTTGAATTTTTTGATTAATATTTCACATTCGATATCTCAATTTTTTTGTCATAATGTTCTTGTAATTTATTCCGTTATTTATTTTTTTGACTAATATTGCATATTCGATATCTCGATTTTTTGTAACAACATTATTTTTTAATCAATCAAACCTTATTATTATATATATTATTGACCAAAAAATACATTTCAACCTTCCGTTTGGATTCGACTCCCTTACTTGATTTGTATTTTCGTTCTTAGCAACGGGTTTCAATAGAGTTGATAGGTGTGTTCAGGTTCACAACAAAAATAGTCCAGGATATATCTACAATAATTATGTGAGTGACTATTTTGAACCGTTCTACATATCAGGATTTTGCCTGCATTCTCGAGGAAAATTCAGAAAAAATCTAAAAAAATTCCAAGGGGGGGAGGAAAATGGGGAATAATCAATTTATAGTGCTTTCAATATTTTGTAGACTTATTAAATGATATTCGAAATGTTTCGAAACGATTTCTACTGCTTTGAAATCTTTGGATTTTTTCCAATTCATTGATGTTTGTAAGTGAGAGTGAATTTTCATGGGGTGTTCGATTGATCTGATAGGGGAGACTTTCTCGAGTTCTTGAATTATTAAGTCGTTGTATCATAGGACTCCAGCGATTTCAATCTGAACATGACTGTCTGAATTGATAACATTGTCACACAAATATTGTAATAAAACCAAGAATATTGTGAATGAGGTTATTTAATATTAGTTGCTACAAAATAAATATGGCTACATGATATATGCAAGGTTTCACAAGGAGAAATGGGAATCCACAATTTTTTTTTCAATTTATTTTCAAAACAGTACTTCTTGCATCTGGTGATAGTTGATTGTCGTTGACCTCTGGCGAAAAGTGATCAATACTTTGCTTTTATGCATTGATTTTGAGGTAAAAAATCAACTTCCACCAGAGAACCTTGTATATTCAATTGGAATCAATTCAATAAAACCTTGGATGATGTTTGAATAACTTGCTAGACTCGTGGTGGCCTTCAATATCATCTTCGCCTAACACCTTGTGCTCCCCCAGTATCAAACCCTGCCCAGAAAACTTTTTTTCGCCGAAATGCCCTTGGTTAGCATGGACTTTCCCGTCTACGAACTCCTTATCATAGTGCACTCCTTTCTTGGACTCTCCCGCGTTGAATTTGCCGTCCAAGTGTTCGCCTTTGGAGGAGGAGGCTCCGGTCTCTCCAAATTTACCGGAATGGCCACCAAAAGCAACGTTGCCGCCTTCGTCGTGAGCTTCGTCAAAGAATTCCTCAGTTTTTTCCGCTTCGTCTTTGTGGTGGGATGTCGAGAAACCTTTCACGGTGTGACCTTTTCTGTGGCCTTGCTTGGCTTGCTTCTCGACTCCGGACTTTCCTGTGAATGATTTGTTTGTTAGATGCATTTGCATTTTGGATAGAAACATTTCTTCATACACAATCAGGTTTTACAAGACTACCGAAATGTAGTACCGTGACATTGCCATTGCTTACTGGGGTTGGTATCTTTTCAGCGATCGATGTGAGCCTCTCTCCTGACACAGACCTGAGATCGCCCGAGGAAGGAGTTAATTTGTTATGGATCGAAACTATAAAGTAGTGTTATGATCATGATGCCAATAAATATATGTCTAGAAATGGATTATGAGCCTGTTGCCAGAGAAATCAGAAATTGGAGTTTCTGGAAGCGAAGAAACTGTGAACATCGGACATAAGGGAGGAGGAACCTATCGGATTTAATTAACGCAATTCGTGGAATTAGCCAGGGCAGTAGTTGTGTTCTGACAGGTATCATTTCATCAATTTACTCAGTTATTGGGGACTAGTCTGACTAAATTCTTCTTGGATGATTTAATGAAGGATTTAGCCGCTAGGACTCTGATTGACTTGATCAGAAATCTCAGTTCTCTGAGCTTCGGATAAATTAGGGTCATGTACAGTAGAGTTTATAGGTCATAATATTCTCCAGCTGATGTGTTTTTTCGATTTCTTGTGATTCAAACCGGATTTATTTTAGATAAATGCAGTAAAATATATATTCCAGTTTCCTGGAATATTCGCTGATGATAATGTGTTTTGAACAAACTGAAACCGGGGACGAATCCTTAAAATAAAAATAGTAGTTACTTTTTTAGAGCATACTGCTTCAGAAATAATTGAAACCACTTAGTAGAATTGATTTAATATCCTAGGGCAAGTCGAAACAAGCGAACAGTTCACTTCACCACCTTGCATTACCTTAGCAAAGAGTTTCATAACTTCCTGCAATTGTTGTTTTGAGTATACACGCATTCTAATTTTATGACATAATAACGATGACCTTAAAGGTAGTAAAAAAACCACATACATATCTCAGGAGGAAAGGGGGAGTAAAAGCATTATTTTTCCCCTTGGTATGTAAATATCGATTTCTTTAAAATGCTGTCAGCAATGTCAATATTTTCAAATATTTTTTTAAAATTACTTACCTTCCGTTCCAAAATGTTTACCCTCGTAGTAATTTTTTCCGTCATGATGTTCCTTTTTCCCACCGTCTGCGTCAAAGAAATGAGCTGACTCCCCTCTGATATCTTTGAATGCCCCTTCTCCTTTAAAATGTCCCAAATCGCCATGAGACAACTCTCCACCAGAAGCTCCATGTATTTTATGGAAATTTTCTCCATTCAATGATTTGCTTCCCTCACCGAAGTGGTTACGGTCTATTTCGGAGCCTCCAAGAAATTTTCCTCCTCCGAAACCATGAGAAAAAGCAGGTCCTCCCAGTTCAGGGCCTACTCCACCAAAATGGTATCCTGCTCCTTCGTGGAACAATCTTCGACCTCCAAAGCCTGCTCCAAAATGGGGACCATGTCCACCAAAATATCCCCCTGAATCTGCAGACACAGGACGGTGAATGGATGAAACAAAGAGTATAAAACAAATTGAAGATAACATTTTCATAGATTGATGAAATATATTGAATGAACAATGTTGATCATTTTCAATGTATTTATAGTGAAATTACCGTAAAGGAACGTTTTGGTTGAATGGGTAATATCTCATTATTGATGAATAATACTTCTGGTCTGCGGCTGAGAATGTCTAACCTTCAAAATTATAATTGTCGGAAGAAAAACCTGGAATGATTTGACAAATATTATGTACGCCGTATGAATCTTTCAGATGGTTCAAATAATATCTCAGTTTAAAATAAATTGAGACATAAATCAACAAAATGTTAACATTCCCCTTACTGTCACATGTTGATATGTGGAAAATCTCCTTCATAGGCACTGGTAGAAGTACTTCTGAAAATTTCAATGTGCTCATCTTGAAACCAAATCCATCATAATTCGATTGTTTTACACTTTTGGTGGTTTAAAGAACTACAATTTGAGTTCAGCAAATTTTCTGTTGATAATCACATCTCAATAAATCTTGAGAAATAAAATCCATGCTATGCGCACCGAAAAATAAGAAACATTGTATGTTCACATGAAGAGGAAATCACTTGTGATCAAGAACATATTGAGGGCCATAGAAGAGAACAGTAATTGTTGTTTTTCTGGATTTTTTCAAAATTGGAAGCCTCTGGAAACACAACCTCTTGCAGAGAATTCATCGTTAAACTGTACGATCAACTATGCCTTGCGGAAGATATATGAATATCATAAATAGAGGAAACTCACTGAGGGCATTATAATTTGTTCAAACCTAAATTTCATTGTGTTCCTATAATTACTGATAATGTAACAAAGTAAATGGCTTCACAAAGTGTTGACCCTGAAATTTGAACCCATTGTAAGCGCAATAAGCCCTTGATACGAGTCCAATTATATGGCAACTATTGGCAAATATAACAATTGAAAGGGTTTTCGATTATAGAAAATTAATGATACGAAAGTGCTTAGTTCACTCACTGATAACTTTGTGCAGAACTGCTCTGGTGTAATATATATCCAGAACCCTTTCAAAATACTTCCACCGATAGATAGAATGCGAGATTTTTCTAACGTCTAATGAAAACAAACATCACCTTGACCTTTCTCAATGTTTACTTGGGTAGAAGTTATATTTGTAAGATTTGATAATTTTTTCTCAGAATATCGCAGTTTAATATATTTTTCCAAGTTCCAGTGTTAGTGACAATTGTTTTTACGTGTCCAGTGGAAGAATGCAAAAACAATAATATAAAATCGTAGAATAAAAGTTCTTTCAGGCGAGTTTTTGCAAATGCGGTCTTTCTGGTAGTTTTTTAATTGCAATACATTCCCATTTTGAAGTGTTCCTTCCAAACCTTGAACGAATAATCTTGTGGGTGCAAGCTCTATTTGGGGAAGATTTGACAGAGAAGGAAATTAAATATGGAAGAATCTGTTTTGATCACTTTCATCCATATGATGAATTTTTCATGATTCATTTATATACATTGATTTGAATCAATATTATGCCTTATTACATATAATATTCAGCAGCTATGTAGGTCGCAAGACTAATAACTTTTGTGTTGTCCACTGATTCGACCGTTTTATACAATGTATCATTTGATTTCAGGTTGGCTCACCAATGATTCAAAATCTCTTACCTCAAAAATTGAATTTAAAAAGCAAGAAATGAAATCCAAATAAAATCCACTTTTTATCATATATTTTTGAGTTTATTTCTAAATCTGGGTTCACTGCTGTTGAACACTCCCTAAAGCATATATTCATTCTCTTTCCATGAATAAAGTTCCTTCGATATGATGTATTATGGATCGTTGGTGATTTATTTTACTATGTCACTTCATGATGTATCAGTCTTTACTCCTCATTATCATCGCATTTTTGAGAACATTTCTGCTCCTGCTATCTTTGAAGTGTTATGGATTCTGAAAATGATTTTCTCATCAGACGGAAAACTGAACCCTCATTTGGCAATGAATTAGTCAAAAAACTATGTACTAACAATGGAGACAATGATCGTATGTTCTGACTGATGGATCCCAATGATTCTCCCTGAAATAGGGGGTTGTCTTCCTTCATTTTTTTCTGATTAGGAAAGTCAAGATCTTTCACTCGTCGTGGTTCTTCATGGATATTTTCAGGTGGCATCGAGTAGGTCTCAAGCTGCCTGATTGTAAGCCTCCAAATCTTTGTAGGCTTCAATTTGAATGGATGTATATGCACTTCTAGTGTGACAATATCTGGGGACACGGTATTCGGAATCATTTAGAGCTCGGGAATCAACACGCTGAGGATCAATATCAAAACTGATATTTTCGACGAATAATCTAGTTACATACTTGCTATTACGCTATAAGGTAGACACGATTAAATTTCCACAAAATTTATTGTCTTCGCGACATGTTTCGATACACTGTATCTTCAACAAGCGAATGTATTTAAACACTTGCTGTCTCGTCGATCATTGAAAATGGGTGATAAGAAAAAAATGTGTGCTACACCACTAGAAATTATGGTACGAGTAGAAAACGCAACTCGAGAATAAGACCAATTACGTGCACTCGGCTAACGCCTCGTGCTCGCAATTTTTCGCTCGTGTGTAATAGGCTACTTATTTTCCTTATTAAGTAATTTACTATTCCATCATTACTAAAACGGTAAATCAATTGAGAAATCTATTTTATTCAGGTAGGTGAAGTAGGAATCAACATCATCTATATTGTTTGAATAAATTAGATGGACTATGATAATAAATATGGTCCTGATACCTAAATCACCTACCTGGCTATAATTTAGAATTTATTCCATTATTTTAAATTCAAATTATTGTTTTTGCATCCTTCCACTTGGCATGTAACAACCATTGTCACTAATGCTGGAACTTGGGAAAATATGTTAACTGAGAAATATTGAATAGAATGACACAAATATAAATTCTACCCAAGTAAACTTTGAGGAAGGTCATTCTCGGTGAAGTTTGTTTTCATCAGACGTCAGAATGAACTCGCGTTCTATAGCACTGTTCCATAACCTCAAGTTTCTGGAGCATTTATTCTGTAGTAGAGCGTGCGGTAGAGACATATTTTCTCGACCCATTCTCCACAGACTCTTCATGAAAGAGAAAATTCTTCAAGTTGAATCGTAATCTACATTAAAATTCACACACTCTGGGGTTCATGTGAAAGACCAGAATTTGCGTTTGTTAAGCTCACCAATAACTTCTATCGACGACTTTTCACAGGCTGCTTTGCATCTGTTGATAAGAACATCGCCCGATTTAAAAACATTGTGAGGCAAACTGTTTCAAATGATTTATATTCCATCACAACTCGAATTTGTACTCCTAAACGTGCATTCTTCGCAAATTACGATGTGTGTTATGCTCAACGAGGTCATGTTTTGCGCTTTTTCTTGTATGAAAATTCCCATATCTCTTAAATTATATCAGTGGTCTATATGGATAATAATAATAATAATAATAACGTTTATTGTGCTAACTATCGTTTACAATTCAATATTATATTACACTGAGTTACACAAAGGGACAAGGTTAGCAAGTAATGCTTTCTTCCACCTTGCCTAATTATTTTAAGTACTTGAGTAACATACATCATTTCAGCTCCGTGTATAAAACTATCATTAAGTTGATATATCGTTATCTGGTTTGATTGCAGAGTAAGTGTGAGTACAATTTTTTCTTAAAGGTAGCAGTGGGTAGGCCAACGATTATCAGTACTTCATTAAGATAGTGTGGTGCGACATAAGAGAAACTTCCTTCAAATTTAGAGGTGCAATGAATTGGTACAGTGAATGTGTCATTTCTAATATTTACGTTATGGTCATCCGATCTTTTGCTAATTAGTTCATATAGATATCTAAGAACTTGGGTGTTGATTAGTTTATTCAGAAATAGAGTTGTCAAATATTGTACACGATTTTCAATATTCAGCTGTTCATTAGCTGCAAGGTAAGGGCTGACGTGTTCTCTATAGGGAATGTTGTATACAAAACGCATGCATGCATTCTGAATTCGTTGCAATTTATCTTTATTATATTGTGGAAGATAATTATAATAAACAGTGCAGGAATAAGCAATATGAGGATATATCAATGATTTTACCAAAAGTAACTTGTTATTTGTACTTATTTCATACTTCAACGAATAGATGGACTTCAATCTGTAGAAAGATTTACCGAAAATATTACTGACATGCGAGAAAAAAGAAAAATGGTTATCTATGTGAACGCCCAGATTTTTAGCTGATGTCACCCATTTTATGTTTTCGTTGCTGATTTTGAGAGTGAAATTTGTTTCAATGTCAGATATTTGTCTAGTAGAGCCTATGCACAGTGCAAAAGTTTTATTTGGGTTGATCCGTAGTCCATGATTTTCAGAGTAGTGCACAATCGCATCGATGTCATGTTGAATATTGGCTATGCTTTCTTCAAATGATTTGGTCTTGAGAGGTGAATATATTTCAATGTCATCAGCATATAAGTGAACTTTTGAAAATCTTAGAACAGTTGGCAAATCAAATATGAAGATCGTAAAAAGTATGGGGCCCAGAATGCTTCCTTGGGGAACACCACTTGAAACAATTCCAAAGTTAGATCCATAGAGACCCTTATCTAGAACAACTCTCTGTAGTCTATTTCTCAAATAACTGTGCATCAGTTGCAAGAAGTTAGGTCGGAATCCAAGAAAATGTAATTTAGCTAAAAGGAGGTCGAAGTTAACGAGGTCAAATGCTTTGCTCTGATCTAGAAGTACCAGAGTAATGGGATTGGACTTGTCCAGTTGACACGCGATATCATTAGTTACTTTTAGTAAAGCCGATTGAGTGCCATGCTTCTTTCGAAACCCAGATTGCATGTTTGGTAATAGGCTATTCGATTCCAGGAAGTTTGCAATCTGATTAGATATCACTTTCTCAAATAATTTAGAGAAAACTGGCAGGATCACTATAGGTCGCAAATCACTGAAATCCTTTGGTGAAGATACTTTGGGTGTAGGTATGATATTACCAATTTTCCAAATCTCTGGAAAGATCCCTTCAGCAACAATTGTGTTGAATATATTTTTTATCTCGTCTATACAAAATGGGAGAACAAGTGTTATCATTTTCAAACTAATATTGTCGAAGCCGACGGCTCGAGATTTTATGGATTTCAGAGCATCATAAATATCTTCAGATGTTATTTCTCTGACAGTAAATTTCACAGTATCATCGAGAACATTGTTTGTATAATGATTAAGTAAGTTATTATCAATGGTCGATGTGCCAGCAACGCTTAGAAAGAAGTTGTTAATGCAATCTGGGTCTCGTAGAGTGTCTGGCAATGACGTAAGTTTTGATTTTGTAGACGAAGTGTTGACACCCCAGTTTGATAAGTCTTTCCATAAATTTCTAGCACTATTCGAATTTTGCCCTATTGTATATTTCACGAATGCATTTTTTTCACGTTTGATGGCGTTATTTACTTCATTGCGTATGGCTACATAATATTGGCGATCAATAGCAGATTTTGAATTCGAAAACTTGGTGAACGCTCTAGATTTCTCTTTAATCATTAATTTGATGTTGGAAGTTATATAAGGTTCATTTCTTCTTTTGTTCGTTTTCATTATTTCAATTGGTGCATGTGTATCAAATAATGCCATAATATATTCGTTCAGCAAATTTATTTTGGAGTTCACATCATTCGTGAATACTATATCTCCCCAGGGTGTCATGTTAGCATGTTCTTCGAAAAGGGTCAGGTCTAATCTATTGAAATCTCGAAATTGTACAGTATCATTAGCATGATTTTTCAGATCAATACATACATTACAGGAAACTAACATGTGATCAGCAAATCCAGGGATATCACTGTTTTCAAGGACACGAGCTTCCAAGTTTGCACTAACACAGATCACGTCGATGAGAGATTCTGAGGTCTGAGTTATTCTGGTGGGATTTTTTACTATCTGAGTCAACCCGAATTCGCTTAACAGTGAGGTGAAGTTTCTGGAGTCCGACGAGTTAGGTTGTAGTAGATTTATATTGATGTCTCCTAGTAGCACAACTGATTCGCCCTCAATAAAAGCTCTTTCGATGGTGTCATCAAGGTCATTGATGAAACTAGCGATATTCGATCCAGGTTGTCGGTAGACAACACCCATTACAATTTTTTGTTTGTTAAGTGTGAGGGTTATCCACAGTTGTTCCAGATTACTATTTGGCGGGGAGAAATAAAATGGTTTGAATGAAACATGTGATTTGATGTAAAACATCACTCCGCCCCCAAATCCTTCTCGATCATTTCGAATGATATCGTACTTAGGGATTTTCAGAAAGTCATCAGGATCAGGATGATTGATCATTTTTGTATTTGAATTCACCATCCATCAAAATAATAGAATTTTTCCGAAAAATTGTCGGTTTAGGAGTTATAGATATTTTTGAAGGAAGAAACGACAATTTGTACCACTTTGAAGGCAGTCACAGCTTCAATTCCCCATCATGAATTGTCTCGATGTTGATTTAGTGCTCTTCCGTGTACCTGATTTTTCATGTAACTTTATATTAATGTATGAATATAATCGAGTTTTCCCATATTGGAGGTAATATGGATTGAAAGTCTGTAGTCGAATGAGACGGGATACTGAACGTTAACATTATTTTGAAATGAGTAGGAATTTGAAGTCATCAAGAGCAGTTAATTCCATGAATCAAATGCAGTTTCCTTCATCTCTAAAGGTTTTATACCATAAAAATTACCAATGATAGTATAATTATTAAATGTACTGCCGGTTTTGTGCTAAGGTAATTGATCTCTATAACAAGTTTTTTTGAGGTACTGCTTGACAAAGTCCGGCTTAACATTTCCAGTTTCGAACCTCACAACAAGGTAGACAGGTTTGTTTCAAGGAAGAGGCAATAGCTGTTTGAAAAAGCCACTGTGCACTCTCTTTTTTTGATACTGAGGTGACGAAGCCCACAAGCTGTGAATTCAAGATTATGATATTTATGTATTCATTAGTTATTTGCAGGTTCAAATACCTACTGCTTCAATAGAAACCACGAATAGAAAAAATAGACACTTCTTTTGAAATTGATTAAGGTCTATAGTCTAATATGATTTGAATTTGAGCATATTTTGGAAGAGTTCCACTTTGAATTTCAAGATATAATACCGTCACACTATCATCTACATTGATAACAATTTCTATGATGAAATGCATAAACCCTAAAAACAGCGTTTATTAGGGCACATCATATCGGACTATTTTTCCTCCACTCGCATGATAGGATGTTTCAATTTATGTATTTTGCTGGGAAACTGAGTCCTCAACAGGTCATGTGATATGCCTCTTATTTCGATGACCTTCCAGTTTTTCAGCAATATATTGTGTTCAACTGTGTCGAATGCTTCTCTAAGAACAAAAAAAATCAAGTTATGATTGAGATTTATCCATGAGTTCATATACATGTGACATATATAAAATCTGCACCACAAAAAAAGTTTCTTTAAATAATAGGATCAATGAAATTCTACTTCACTGTGTTATTCATCAAGTCTACGTATTTTCAGACACGCTGTAGTTGAATGCTTTGGATGCCTTTCCTCTGCGATAGCACATTTGTGATATCCTGAATGGAAAAAATTAGGAAAAAGTCATTTCAAGTCATATACTTGTTAATTATAAAACAACGGTATTCATATTCTCCTCTAATTTTTTCCTAATTGACCTAAAAATCGAAACATTATATTTTTGATTTCTTTGTTTACTTTCATGAGGGAAACGTATCGACAGTCACTGTGAATGAAGGAGGTATTTTCAGGTAAGAACTGAACTGTGAATGGCGTGAAGTATAAGGATAGAAACTCGAGCTATAAAACCCAATTGAAAACCTCTGATTGTTCACCCTGAAACAAACACACCACTCAAAAAACACATCTCAGCTGGTAATCGAAATGAAGAGTTCAATCCACATATTCATTTGTCTATAGGAGCTACAACGAAAATATTATTTTTTTGCAATTTCAACGCCTTGCATATAAGAAACGGCTGATTAACATACACACACTTCCCACCTCATTCGTCATCGTTTTATGCTAGGAATCTACCACATGAGTTTGTTCTCTGCATTCTTTTTGCTAAGTAGCTTCATAAATATTTTTAGCCAATCTATGTTGGGTTTATGGTCACTAGCTTTCCGTCCAAATCGGCTAATGAATTTTGTATGCTCTATATTTCCAGTTTCTTTCCCAGAAATTTCATGTATCTCTTGGTTTTAGTCTTATTTCTTTTCAGAAAATATTCCCAACTACCCTACAGTACCTAGCAATATTAGCAATCGAGAAACTGTCGGGGAACAATGAAAAAATACCACTCGCCTACAATTGTTCTACAACTTCGTCATCTCAATTGCTCCTATATCATTTAACAATGTAACTGAACTCAATTGATTTCCTACATTATTTATTCCGTAAATATTTACAAGGAGTATGACTTACAATCTATATTCAAAAAACGTATGAATGGCAATGTTGTTGAATCACATTAAGATTAATTCATCTCCATCGAACTCGACATTTTTCACATTACTAGTAGAAAGTGGGAATTTTCTTGTAAAAACCACTGGACTCATGGTATCCAGACAAACCCTGCTCTCCGATTCCCTTATTGAGTCCATAGCTTTCTTCGTTCTGAGCGTAATTGTTTCCACCGAATTTTCCGTGGCCTGCGTGTGCCTTATCGACTATGTACTCATTTCCAAAATGTCCTTCCTTTTTGTTCTCTCCAGCGACGTATTTGCCGTCATTGAACCCACCTCGAGAGGAACTAGCTCCGCTTTGCCCGAATTTCCCTGCATGTCCGTCGAATGCATAGTTGCCGCCTTCGTCATGATCTTCGTCGTAGAACTCTTCGGTTTTACCGGATTCATCCAGATGGTGGGAGGTTTTGAAGCTCTTGATGTTGTGCCCCTTCTTGTGGTTCTCGTTGAGGACTTGTTCAGCTCCTTGTTTACCTAAGAAAAATTTGTCCAATATAGATAATGTGACATGAATAGAAATGTGCAACGGTCACAACAAATCAGAGCTCTTGTATCCAGAGTTTAATGGTGTCAAATTCTGTTTCGAAATATATTCTGTTTGAGAGTTATTGCTTAGGACGTTTCAGGAGAAAAAATATTCCTGACTGAAAGAATTCAGTGTGCCATTGGAGAGTGTGAGCCTCTCAAATCATCCAAGAAAGAGAACATTTTTTCCGCTGTATTGTTTTTTTTTCATATCAACAACATGATAGTAAACCCTCAAGGGCATCACTTCACCAATGATAACGATACTTACAATACGATACGAATTTTAGGATCCAATATGTTTTGTGGGATTTGAGACTCAAAATAATCTACCAAATGATAACCAAAATATGGTTATCAGCAATTCTATGCTTATTTGTTGTAATGACTCCTTTGTCATCGCTACTTTCCATCTGCTACGTTTGGGAGATCAGTAGAAGATACTACAATTATAGTTTATTAAACTCTCACCTCTATTTAAGAGAGGTCAAAAATTATATTCCAAAACAGGAAAATGAGATGTCATTTTTTCCCCAGAAAGAATTTACGGAGTTGCACACGAAGCTCCATTCAAGGATATGATGCTTTAATAACTCAAAGGAGGAAATGAATGAAGCCTACCTGTTCAAGAGTGCTCATAAAGATAGGTGGGAAGGAAAATGAAGAATGCAGAAAAGCAGTGCTAACCGATAGTGTTCCGAATATTCCCAAATTAAAGCATTCGTATATGTGAATAAGGAATTATGGTCAGAAGTTAAGCTGAATACAGAATAGTTGGATACAGACTTCCCAATTAATGAAATTCAAATGTTCATCCCTCGAGAAACATTGGGTTTGCCCTTGACTTACTTGAAAATATATACATAACTTGTTGAAGAGTCAAGATAAAGAAAAACCCAAACCAATCTTAACTGAAAACGATAAAAATTCAATGGACTACGAGAAAGCTTTGCGAATCTAGGTCAAGCCATTCGATGAAGTCTAAGTAAGTAACTTCAAATTTGTTGATGATTTTGTTATTTACACAGGGATTTAGCACGTGTACAAATTCTCGTGTATCAGCTATTGCTTCAAAATCCTTGTGATCGGGAAAGAAGAAATGTATTCTGTTTTATGAAAATGAAAAAACGGCACAGTTTATTTCATGCACCCAATATTTTTATTCCATTGCCAATATATTTCATAGATTTTCGGAACTGAATATTCATGCCACTGGAAATGAAGGAATTATAATCCAATCAAATTAACTGTTCAAGAGCCCATAATGACGATTTTCGCCTACCCGAAAAGTAGCTGTGGATTCCGGCAGACATATGTGTCGTTATTATCCCCTAAAGTTTGCGCCAGATTCTGTCCGTGCGTTTAGCAACAATAAGCGGTTGAATGCCGGAAATCATTATTTTTTTGTTTATATAATGAAAACTTTTGGTGGTCGGATCGAAAAATAGTTGAATTGAAAGTTGTAGATAATTGAAAAATCTATCGATATTTTAATTTGTTGCTCAACTATTGCGCTTGGAATTTAATGAAGCCGTTTTTTTCATTACTCTATTAAAAAATGTTGAAATACATTTGGGGGTTGCAACTGTGAATTTGGGAAGCCACACTTTTTTTTATTCAATTTCCCCTCCCTTCGTTTATTTATATGGAGCAACGAGACCTTGACAACTGCACAGAACAAGAATCATATTATCCATTGAAACCAGCAGAATTTGTTTTCCACAATTATTTATCATATTTATTGACCGGGTAGTAGTGACAGATATTTTGGACCAATTTTTTACAGTCTGCCTTTAGAATGTGGAATACTTGAATCTGAAACGAATCATAATCTTAAAAAAATACGCTCTCCCACAATTCGTTCTTGATGGAACACACTGTATACTTCCAAACTCAAAAATATTCGTTATTTCCACGATGAGACTAGTTTCAGTTGTGAAGGGCGTACTGGAGAAAATTGTTTATCATTAATTATCAATACATTCGAGCAATTGGTAAATAAACCTGTATCGTTTAAAACAGTATATCTTTATGATTTTTGTACTTTGATCGATGTTTTTTTTGTGTAACAAATGTAAAGCAGTCTGTAAAAAGGCTTCCATCCAAATTCTTGTTGAACTTAACGAACGCAAATTATGGGTTTCACACAAAGTACCACGCAGCGCGTGTTTTTTTGCTGATTACGATTCATTTTATCTTCAATTACTTTCTTTTCCAAAGGCAGACTGTAAAAAATTGGTCCAAAAAATCTGTCACTGCAGCCCAATCCATAAATGTAGGCTCCTCAAATAGCTGAGAATGACACCCACCTTCTTTATCGAAATGTTCTCCACCGTGATAAGCTTTACCGGCATGGTGGGCATTGTTCACGCCGTCAGTGTCTGTGAAGTGAACAGACTCTCCTTTGACGTCTTTCAATGCCACCCTCCCAGAATTATAGCCGGCATCTCCATGGTTGAGCACTTCTCCATTTTTCCCATGGCTCGTAGTATAGTGGTCGCCGGCTGCATTTCTGTTTCCAGCGCTGTAGATATTTTTCTTGACTCCGGACCCCCCGATGATGTTGCCACCTCCAAGACCAGGTCCTCCATGGGCCAATGGAGAAATGAGACCCCCCGTGGGTCGGTGGCCGTAGCCGATTCCTGATCCATATCTTAAAAAAAAATCAAATATTTGGTTTTCCAATTTTTCATCAAACAAAAAATAGCAGACATGCCATTTAGTGGAACGCATTAGATGAAGTAAACTCCTGATGAAGCTATTGTATATCGAAACACATGTAGTGGTTTTATGAACTGTTAATTGAAAATCACAAAATGAGGTGTTATTAAATTGCGTAGAAAATCGTATTGGAAAAACCTCTCTAAGAATCTCACCTTGGACAACGATACGAAAAAAAGAAATATATGGAATATTCAGAAGGAAATAGGAGCATATTTTTGTATCAATTTTTTTTAATCTGGCTCCGAAGCTGAAACAGATCGTAATCTGCAAACGAATTACGCTCACAATTTGTGTTTGTTTAATTAATAAAATGGTTTTTATTGACGACTTTCGAAATAATGCCTGGCAGCTGTTTTATATAAAACATTGCTCAGATCACAAAACTTTCGAAGGCACAATGTTCCAAACAAAATGTTACAACTTGCACGAATGTGTAGCGAAGAAATTCATTGAAAATTTTACAATACGCCCATTATATCTTGAAATAGTTTTATCATGAAACCGACAAAAATGTGTGGGGGAAACTTTTTGTAAGCTTCAAGTATTTCCTATTTCGGAAGCAGACTATGAAAAATTGGTCCAAAAAATCTGTCCCAGTCGCCCCGTCTAACTGGCTCATCTGAGGTGTCCAAAAAATTATTTTTCTCTCATCAATCAGAGTGTTTAGAAAAATATTAGCTTTCATGAAATCCTGGTTTTGTATGTTGTATAGTTAAATAGACGAGTGTTGTAGGGGAAATCATTTACAGTTCTGAACACTTTTTTTATCTCGAACGATGAGCAATAAATGTCATAAATATTAAAAAATATCCATTTGACCCACTGTAGACAAATATTTTGAAAACAACATATTTTTGCAAGGGTCTTTATGAGAATAATCTTATCTTTGCAATATTTCACGATATAGTCGATGAATGTACTTGAAAACATGCGATGATAAAATCCTCTTTGAACGATACATACAAACTTGTCTTAACTTTCCTACATAGCATTCCTACCATCTGTTAGGAAGCAACTTTTTTACTAGTAAATACCATGAAAAGCATTTAATTATATCCGACAGAAGCCAGTGCAAAATCCTTCACGAAATAAATTCCTACATGGGTTTTGGTTTTTAAATTATTGAAATAGACATACTGGCAGACCGATTGTTGGCTCATTGGTGTCTCGTCATTCCAAGTTGTTTTCAACCAATAAGTTGATTTACTCTCCTTCAATATAACATTGCTGTCAATAATAAATCATGTACTGATTTGAATTATCGTTTTTTATTGGAACATTCAAAGCAAAAGTCTAATTATTTGTGATTAGCTCTATATAGAAGACTACTGTTTTTTCGTCACTATCACTCACTTATGTCGTTTTACCTTTGTGCCCTAATGTTTTGAAATTCATGAACATCATCAGTAGGGCGCCGAGAGTTGTTTTTTTTAGAATTGGAAACATTACTGATTCACCAGTACCTTGATGGACCAACTAAAAAAAAACGATCTTACCCGTATCCAATTCCATTAGAAATTCCCACAGCAGCAGGATAGTGGCCTGCGACTCCGGAACCATATCCCAATCCTTCTGTAGCACCACCGTATCCAATACCAGCGGAGTGTAAACCGACTGCGCCAATTTTAGGGCTGTAACCAATCCCTTCCGAAAAATACCCAGAGCCTATGGTTAACCCCTCTGCACCGTTATACCCCTTGAAAGTTTGAGGACCGTATTCGTGTCCTAGCCTCGCAGGAGCAAGTCCTGCAGCTTTTGGAACCCCGTAGGCGATATTCGAAGTATGAGCGGCATATCCACCATCATAGGAAATACCTGGGGTATGGGCAAATCCGTTGCCAGCGTAAGCTAGTGGTCCAACACCGTGAGGGTACCCCAGTCCAGGACCGTAACCAACATTTGTGAATTTGTCTCCAAACTGGTCGATTCCAAGATGTTCACCACCCCCGATACCTGCGTGTGTGGGGTAGAGCTTTATTGCTTCCGTAAGTAAAACATTTAGGATAAAGGAGCAGATCACTGAATGAAACATCTTACAAAAAGGATAGACTAAACTGAATGTCGATATTTTGCCATAAATGTATTTATACTCTGGCGGTTTTGCTTGACTAGTTTATGAATTAATAAACTATATTTCTTTGGTTGGCGATATTGTGGCAGGTAAATCCGATCTATTTACGTGACCTTAAAGGTTATTGCGGATCTGAAAAAGTTCAGTTCATTGTTGGTGGATGACAGTTCGCTTTGGTATTACTCAATTTTAGATTGGAAAAAAGTAATTTATTGCTTCGTTGGCTTCGAACAATGCTTAAACGTTCGATTATATGTAATACGGATGGAGAGATGTGGAAAAGAAGTTGATTTTTATTTATTGTGACTAATAAGTGTGCCACGAAAAATATATCGTGAATGACAATGAGTCGTCTGGAGGATGTAGATCGAAGAGTTTTTCATTTACTTTGGGTGATTAAGGAAGGGTGACCGTATGATTCTTTGATTTTCTAAAACAAAGATTTGGAACATTCAGACACATGGTAATTTTCGTGGAGAGAACGGAGTTTTGAAGAACTATTGTACCGTCATTATTTCTAATTGAAAAGTTGTCACGTACTACTAAAAATTTTAATTGCCTGTAGATTTTCACCGAATTGTTTCAAGTTCCGATTTCTTCATATATACTGAGCAGCTGATGCAAATAAGATATTGGAATCAATTTTTTTGGTTTTCTTTCCCTTGAAAATCAAAAAAGAGCTTCAAGTTCTTATAATATTGGGATATTTACTCCGATACGTAACTGCAATACTCAAAAGTTGCAAATTTGTGTAATTGTTTTGTCAGTTATTCACGAATTTGAAGATTCAATTTACGAATTTATTGGAAAATACCTATTCTTCTTGGCGAAGCTGATCAATGTTGGTTTTGAATTGAATCTCCCCAGTTTAACTTTCCTTTTCAGAAGAGGCATCTAAAGTTGTCCATTTTTTAATATGCAGATTCACACGAAAGGAAAGCCCTGTGATGTTCAAAAAACACCGCGTGAATCAAGGGACAGGAGATACGAATTAAGATTAACAGAAGCTGAAGGGAGGTGAAGTATTTCTTCGCACGAAATAGAAATCCAAGTTTCTGGGAAGAACTTTAAGCGATTGATCTCACATGGTTTTCCCATGAGAGATTATCACTGATCGTAATTCCTAGCATCGAGATACTTGATTTTGTAGGAATAATTACTCCTGACATATGAATATTAGATGATCCTGGATCAGCTTTTCTTGGGAAGAGACATGCCTGGGTATTTTGTATATAATTAGTATGAAGAGTACTGTCGTCCGCAAAACTATGTACTGGAAGATGTTTTCTCGAGCAAATCGTTGTTATGAAGCAGAGATAAAGTGGGCGCCACAACTGAACCCTGTGGAACAGCTGCATTTAATGGGAGAATATCAGATGATACTCCATCAACAACCACATACAGAGACCTATCCAGCTATTGCTTTTTCCATGACTTTGGAAATGATAGAAAGCAATGCAATTGGTCAATAATCGCAAGGTAAAGTTTTCTTCCTTTTTCCAGAAACTGGCCGAACTCTTGCTGTCCTCCAGGACTCAGGAAAAAACCCCAGGTTATATGAAAGGTTGAATAATTCACAAAGTACTGATGTCAATTCGGAGGCACATACTTTCAGAACAATTACTGGGATTCCGTCAGATCCGCAAGCCTTATTCGTCTTCGGGTCCATTAATATATTTCTCATATTTTGTTGGTGCAAAAATAATCTCAGGCATATGACTCTCGACAGGCGTGATATTCGGGGGATCTTTTCCCGATGAGTCCAGAGTAGAACTTCCAGCAAACGTATTTGCAAATATATATGCTTTCTGTTGGGCAGTGGTGGCTTGTGATCCATCTTCTTTGATTGAAGGAGGAAATGAAGTGAAAGTGAAATTTTTGGCGACAGCTTAAGCAAATGACCAAAACGAACGAGAACCGTTTGAACATTCAACAAGTTTTGAACGAATTTTCTGATTATGTGCTTCTTTGGTAGCTTCAATTATATATACTCAATGAACAAGTAGCGATCTTTTCATTTCCGTCTAACAAACTACAAGTAGCCTCTTCGAGTTTTCTTTTTGTTTCATTCTGTTCTGCCATAATTATTTCTGAAACGCGGTCCGCAGGTTTTTAGGCCTGACGTTTCATCTGCCGCAGATGCAGACGAAACTTCATTCCCAAATTCCTTCGGACCATGGCTCAGAAGCCCAGAAATTGCTAACAATTCATCAGTTGCCAGCCGTGAAGGTGTACAATCTTTGATAATATACAGGGTGTTCCATTCCAACTCTGAGTCACTTTTTCAAGCAAACGAAAGAACTATATTTTTTTACCACCCTGTATTGAAGTTACGGAGATTGGGCTGAAGTGTAGGAAGCCTCCAAATATCACCTAACTCCAAACCAAATTTCGATACTATATTGTTTCTTAACTCAAAGATATCAGCATTTTCAGAAGTCATGATTTCCGGAGAAAAATATTGAAATTTTTTAATATTTCGAAAACGGTAACAGAGGTATAGGGAAATATCAGGAAACCAGAAACGTCCAATGTACTATTCACTGTGAGTCACCCTGTAGAAGGACTGCTAGGATCTGTACCTTTTGAAGCACAAAGCACTGACGGAATGTTAAAGTATTTCAAGGCACAAAATGGCCAAGTTCACTCTATACTAGGGTGACCGCAAAAGATCGATCTCAGGATTTTGTTCGTCTGGACCCCATAAAACGATTCCCCTCTCCAGATATTGAGATAGCCAAAATTTGAGCTCGATTAAACGAAGTCAACCCGTGCCGCTCGTCGCTCAAACTTTGAAAAATATCCAAAATTTTGGACAAGGAGCAGACATATGGAGCCATAACTCCAGAACGGTGAATAAGAAAAACACGCCCAGTATCTCAAAAGAAAGCTAATGTTGTTGTTCAAAATTCATATTCTATACATAATTGTTGTTATTTTAAGTCAAACTGAGTTAATGCTTTTAGTCCCAAAAACGTGACCTGGTCCAAGGAGCATACTATATTTTGTTATTGAGTGATAAGTTTTGCTTTTCTTGATACATTTTTTAGTTTGAAGTAGAAATATGATAAAAACAATAATACTGTTACGAAAGATCCTTGTAAAATCTTACTTCTGACAACACTGTTACGATACTCCTTGGGTTCGTCAATTGAAACACCAAACAACAATAAACTTCTTTTATTATAACTCGCTATCACAATACAATACAACACAATCACTTAAATCGCTCTGATAACTTTCCAATGCTCGCTCGCTACTAAAACTCTCTGTACTAACAATTCTGCTTTCGCACAAAGCTCTGCTTCACTTAGATCTCAACAATTCTCGTCACTTAGCTCTGAATACAACATCCCCTCTCGCGGCGAAGCCTGCCGTATATATATCTGCGTGCCAATCGAGAATCGTCGAGAGAAGCCCCGATGACGCGTCTCGAATTCTCTAGGCGGCATTACGGTTTCTAGGAAAATGACGTCCGCTACTACGCGATTCCCTTACTGCGTTTACGATCTGGTCAGGACCGGCGCTAGGACGTAACAATACTGATAAGTCTGACATTTTTTATTTTGAAATATAAAAATCAGGTATATAATATACAATACAGACAGAGAAAATATACATACATAGTACCTAAATGGGTTGATAATTTTACATAGTTATATAATCTATTCTAGAGCTTTTGTTGAAGTTGTTTTCGAAACGTACGGCTTGCTCCTCTTCAGAGCTGTTTGCTGTTACAGGAACTCCCAGCAGCTGCAATAGCTATTCGATCACACCTTCATTCTTCAAAAGGCCCGGTAAAAGTTTACCGTCCCAATGGACAACCACGTACCCTTTTTCAGGAATGTTTAATCTATCAAAAATAATTTTAGTATATTGTTCTCTGAACATTTGCCTTCTATAATGTAATAAAGTTTTCAAGAGGGTTTGGTGCTTCTAGGGAAGCTCTTAAAAATGTCGTGGCATTTCTGTCGGATGTTTTTACATTTCGCATGAGAAAATGAAATTCATTGATAAAGTACATAGACAAGTACGCTAGACCATTTACAAGAGAACAAAACATGTACTTTCAACCAAAAATTTATAAAGAGAATCAATTTCGATCGGTAGAATTAGGATATAATTGAAATAATCAGATGAACTTTTTCCTGAATTTTAGGATGCTGTAGTTCAAAAGCATAGTACATACATTCACATGGATTTTTTCCTCAAAATTGATGCGAAAATAACCTCCGTGAATATGAGCATGCTATTAGTGAACATTTCGAAGGATAAAAATAAAAAAGTATGAGTTCAAAAAATCAAAATTCATCTGAGAACATTTTTGAAACGATTGATATTCATGAAGATCATATCCTAATTATAATTTTCGAGTCATTTTTCAATAGTCATCAGTCCTGTGAAATAATTGAATCGGAAAAAACTGCTTGGAATCAAATGCAGACTGATTAATTTGCTTTTGGATAGTTAAGTCACTGATACTGATGAAAGTTTGTATGGTGATTAATTTCTGGAATGAATTCATTTGTTTTGACTCTTTTCAAACTAAATAATGAAAATATTTCAACAATTCGATTGACATTCATGTGACAGTGTCGCTGTCAAATTCATCACATTTCGAAAGTGTTAATAATGATTGTATACTCTATATATATATATATATATATATATATATATATATATATATATATATATATATTGTATACTCTATGTATATTAGCAAATTCTCTGCCAACTCACAAAATACCATCAGGAGATAAACCTTACGTATAAATTTTTGTTGATTGAATCATCATAAATCTTGCAAGAACAATCCTGGTATTCCTGCTTGAACTCAATGCTTTGGAAGAGATTTGCACGCATCCGAAAACTTAAGCAACTCTGTATCAATGTTAACTTTGATTCATTTACACTCAGATATATTTCTAATACTTGAGAGAACTATAGTATATTTTCTAGGGAATCCATTACTTTTATATATATTATCGAATCACAACATCACTGTTCAATCTATACAGGGCAAACGAAAAATTTAGACTCAGTCGCAAACATTTATTGCAAGACAAATGTACATATTAAATACAAAACCATTATCTGTGCATTATTCGTCATAGTCGAATCATAACAATCAGTTCAGCACTCTATGTAAACTAAATTATCTCAACCCCCAGTACATAATAGAAAAATAAATAAATTAACACTTCTTCATGGCTTCCATATCTTCTTCGTCAAATGAAATCACTTATTTCAGTGGTGAAAAGGAATAATGAATGGATTGTGTTTGTACAATTTGCTGGACTCCTGATGACCTAGCAGGCTCTGTTCCTCAGCGCCATTTTTGTGACCGTAAACAGCTTCATTTCCCGCGAATTTGTTTCCCCCGTATTTTCCTTGACTCGCATCGACTTTATCTACCAGATGCTCGTTGCTGAAATGGCCCTCTTTCTTATTCTCTCCGGACGCGTATTTCCCTTCTTGGTTGCCTCCTTTGAAGGACGAGGCTCCTGCTTCTCCGAAAGTTCCTGCCTGCCCGTTGAAAGCGTAATTTCCCCCTTCGTCGTGCGCCTCGTCGTAATATTCTTCCGTTTTGCCGTTTTCGTCCTTGTGATGGGACGTTTTGAAACTTTTGATTTTGTGTCCCTTTCTGTGACCTTGTTTCAGAGTTTTTTCCTCTCCGTTCTTACCTAGAATCAAAGGAGCGTGAAATTGGCTTTGGTTTTTAAATGGTATGGAATAGTTTTTATCAAGTTCAAGGTCATTGAGTGTATTGAGTTACAAAAAATGTTATAACAGAGTGATGTAGAGCTGCCTTGTTTTCTGTGGAAATGAGCTGTGATCAGCACATTTTTTGAATTTTCACACTCGTCTGGAGCTTTGTGTGTGTGTGTGTATTCAATATGCTTTCACATGAATCACAACTAAATGGATATGAAATTGTAAAAAAATGCCACGCCAAATGTCTAACTTTGTATATTTTTGAATTTTACATAACATATAACCTGAAAAATAGCATTGTTTTCATTTCTTTTTGAGGTCAAAATAAAAAGTGATTGAATACGATCAAATTATTATACTGTAAAAAATGTATTTTTGTAGTGTAGGCAATACTCCAAATTACTCTGTAGGCCACTACATAATTCATTCGACATAGTCAGTGGGCATACAGGATTTTCTTTCTGTGAAGAAACCTGCACTGGCACCGGTCGGATATAATTCAATGCATTTCGTGGTATTAGCCAGGGGAGTAGTTGTTTTCTGACAGGTGCCAGCCGAAACCTACTGTGTAGGTAATTTGAGACTGGCCTGAACGAATTATTCGAAAGATGATTTCACTACATAATTCGATTCCACAAAAGACACAACTGTTATGCGTGCAAATGGCCAAGAAAATATTAAAATGTTATGGACGTTTGATTGTATTGTTCAACAAAATAAATCATGAAAATGAACTGGTTATCAATTCATTTCAATACTCTCGTTATTTTGGCATGTTGCACAATTTTGCTCCATATTCTTTCAATTTATCGAATGATTTCACTACTGAAGTGAGAAGCAAATGTAGGATTATACCCGTTCAATGTCTCATTGAGTTGAATTGATGTGTTTTGCGGTATCCACATTGAAACACATCGTAAGAGTTGTAAGAGATTACTCTTACAACAATATATCAGTTTTTTTCTCCTGAAGATGCTAACCTAGTTAGCGAATCGCTCCTCGAGCGCAAATAATATCAGTTTAGTATTATTGATAGTTTGAACTTCTACACCAAAGGTTCCAATCTGATCGATATTTATGTCTAACCCATATTGTTACAACGTCACAACTCTAATTATCAATTTTATCAATTAGGCTATACATATCTAGTTGAGTGAGAGCTACTGTCGTTAAATATTTAGCGCTCACTCAACGCAATTCTGTGTGAGATTAATTTTCTCTCCCGTCACCTTTTCCCACTGTTTTACTAATTCAACTCCAAAACAATATATGAAGTATTGTGACAGTATCGACAGTAGTATTCCAAAATTTTCCTGAAATAGCACAATTTAAATATATTGCTGCCCATTATGAAAATAACTGTCAATACCCTGAAGTAAATTCCAGCTCTATGTCAACATAATAGCCCAATGTGAGTTGTTTGGTATCATTTATTAGGAAAAACTACCAAGTTATTATTTTGATGGATATTTTGAAAAAAAGTGATATTTTAGAAAAAAAAAGCACCGATCATGAAGAAAAAAGCATAAGTAGAAAAAAGCTTCATTCTTCCCCATACAGAGTCCACAGAATATGTCGAACGTAGTCAATTTGTACATATCTGTGAGTTTTTCGCGCTGCATAATGCACATTCTCTTCTGGTTATATACATGGCCTCACAGAGATTCAACGAGAATTGGCCGCATTTTCTGGTCAAGTTTGAATTGAGTATCTTGTACTCTCGATTCCATATCATGACATATAGAGAAACCATATAAATTGATATTCTGAGAAATCGATCTATCAGTAACTAAATAAAACATTGTCAGAAAAACCTATTTTTTCGATATTATTGAAAATTCGAAAACTTACCTTCTCTATTGAAATGCTGACCACCAGAATATTCTTTTCCATCTTCGTACACCTTCTTTTCGCCATCTACATTACTGTAGTATCCCGAATCTCCTTTGTTCTCCTTAACGGCAACCTGTCCATTAGAATATCCAGAGTCACCGTAGTTCACTTCCTCTCCTTTTTTACCCAGGCTCTTCTCGTATCGTTCATCGTTGACGTTTTTCTGTCCTCCGTTGAAATCCTGCTCCTCAACGGCTTCTCCCCCATAGCTTTGGGGAGCTATCAGACCAATTCCCACACCAGTGTAACCAGCTCCCCCACCAACCAAACCAGCCCCTGCGTAACCGATTCCAGGTCCAGCAAACGCTCCAGGATACCCCAAGCCGTTATTAATTGGACCATTGATACCCCCATACCCTATGGGAACCACCCCAATTGGAGCTATGTTCTTGCCAATGTACTCCCCCCCAATGGGTGCCGCCAGTCCTATGGTACCAATGGGTGCTATCTTGCCTCCGATATATTGGCCTCCATACCCCCCAGCTCCCCCTAAAAAACCCGCACCACCGAATCCTTGTGCCCCAATTCCTCCTGCTCCAATTTGCGAGGGGTAATACCCACCTTCTACTACGTGGTACCCATGAACTGGTACGTTGGAGGCAGCGGTTTTCATGACGTCTTCAGTTTCGTATCGGTATTTGTAAACCGGTGCTCTGAATGCATCTTCACAAAGGGCTGTACCGAAAAGTAGGAAAATTATGAATATCTTGTTCATTTTCACTGACAGATTGAATGCAACTAATTTGTAAGTGAGTATAATTAGATATTTATAGTTACGGTTTTGTCAAGTAACGCTGTGGTTCACTGATTTGTTGGGTAGCTACAGGGTTATTCATTTCGACTGGTCACTTTACTTTCAGTTTTTTTTTTCTTCTGAGAAGTGAAGTGTGTCGGTTTCCTTGACATGAGAGAGATAGTCTGGTTTGTTGGAATTGCTATCTTGTGGGTGAATTATAATATGAATGATTTCCAATTTACTCATGATGAATATACTCATAGGTACGAACTTTCTTTTCAATTTATTTGCTATTTGATTTAATGGAAGTTTTTTGATTAGAAAAAGTAAGTTATTTCGGCTTGTACCACAACCTTTCGACAATATTTTTGTAGTATCAAATATTTTCATTTTTCTGTTGAGCCTGTAGGTTTTGGAATAGGTGCTTTTTCTCTGAAAAAAACACTCACTTCCATTCTTTGTGTTGTGGAAATGCTGACAATGAAATGTATACACCTTGTTGAACATGCATAGAATGCCAGGGAGTAGTTATTTGTTTTACTAGACAGCAAAGTAGTAGATTGACTACCGCTGCTGATAGTTCACAGCAAGCCTAGCCAGGGTAGGAAATCAGCTGAAGGCAGTCAATCTACTTGCTGCCGATACTTTTTTCCCCAATTGTTTGTAATTATTTATGTAGGATGTTGTATTTGCAAATGAATACACTTCTCACAATCTTTTCATTTTATATAAATTTATGTAATATAAATAATAATAAATTTGATAGAAATCTGAATCGTTGGAATGGTTGGTGGCTATGGAAATATATATATATATATATATATATATATATATATATATATATATATAGAAGGCGAAGGGTAGTCTTGACTGACTAGTTGAGGAAAAGCGGAATGTTATGTGAGGATGCAGTTAGAAGGCTGGGCTGTTATACAAGCAAACTCTTTGTTATTTGGTCGAGCTTTTGAGAATGTTTATTCTCTTTTTCAAGACATCTAAAAATGTATATAAAGTTACAAACAAATTGTAAAAATATGGGGTTAGGTTTACTTACTAACGTAAGGTTATGTAAGAAGTCATGCGTGAAGATGAGGAAAAATGGAAAAACATCATTTTCTCATGATCTCGTGGAGTAAAATCGATAAAAACTGTCAATAAACACTTATTGTACAGATATTTTGGAAAACATTTTATAATTTAAAATACTTAGGAGCACGTGCTAAGAAGTTATTCATGAAAGAGAAACAATTTGAAACAGAGAGGGAACATCTTCGACATTGACAGCTGTCTGAATTTCATCAAAAGGAGTACCAATAACATGGTCTGAAAATCCCAAGGTACACGCATTGCAAGGGACCTGTTGCGTTTCGCGAGGGCAGTGATGCCACCCACACCCAACTACATATTAGAAACGTGATCGGGTATAAGCTACAAGTCAACCCAAACAAACAAAAACACTAAAAAACACAGAAACTAACCTTCAACCCTAGGGGGAGGTCCTGATTCCAGTCTTAAAATGTTATTGTACATGTTGCTGAGATTGTTAAGATCCGTTTTTTTGTTCATGCTGCTAGCACACCTCCCAATGAGGAACATTTCTTTGAAAAGTCTTTTATGCCAGTTACCTTCGGTGCACAACACTCTAACTTGATTGTAGTTCATTGTATGATTATTCTTAGTCACATGTTCTGCCAGAGCACACGTCGTTTTATTAAGTTTGCAATCACTTTTGTGTGATGTAATGCGTCCAGATAAATTTCTAGACGTTTGTCCGATATATGTACTATCGCACATGTGACACGGAATCTCATACACAACATTGGACATTTCCAAGGGCTTCAATTTTGTTTTTCAACATTCCGCTTTTATATATATATTTATACTTTGCTGATTGATATGTCTGCAAAATTAATATTTGCTGTCGATCGAAGGAAAAAATATTCACTTCACTAAACTCAAATTGATTGTGTGGGTTGGTGGAATAGTGGCATTGGCGCCTGTTTGGTTGGATTCACTTTCCTCACTGGTGTTTCGCTAGCAGGTTCAATCCCAGATCACGGCAGAATTTTTTTGGTGAAAACAATTGTTGGTTGAAATAGCAAATTAGCTGCCATATGTATATATATATATATATATATATACAATTGCAGAATAATATTGCATCAGAGAACCTCCATTGAGAGTTTTTCTCGGAGTTGAAATAGCAAAGAATAATAGTTTACCTAACGAGTGTGGAAAGTGATACTTTTCCGTAGGCCATTGCTAGAAATCGCGTGCGGAAAAGTCACTTTAAACATGTGTTAGCTTCACTATTTTTTCTAATAACGTGCGGAAAAAACCCAAAGATGACATTAAGAAACATTTATTATTGAATACATATCAACAAATTAATTATTATTAATATTAATATTGAATAAGCAATTTGTTGCATTTTGCAAATTAATTGCAGGGGCTTGAATGTTTTCGAATGAAGTCAAATTTCCTTTCCCCACAGTTTTGTCAACAACTTGGCTGGGACGGATCGTCTTGCTAGTTCGAATTCTCCCTACGACGAACTATCCATATGGGGTATATGGATCATCATCGGAAACGTTCGTGTTTTAATGACGTCAGTGGAGGTTTTGACTAGGTAGTGTTTTGACTGACAGATTTTTTTTCGCTGCTACGGTAATTCAAAGTGACAAATGGAAAATCTCAGATATTTACTTTCATTTGATATTCATTTGATGAGGCATATACCAGAGACATTAAAAAATTATTGAAGCACAATTTTTTTTATTAAAAATTATAGCAGAATTCTATTTTTTTTTATTTTTCAGTTACTCTATAAACTACAATCATACAAATATATATTTGAAATATTCAGTACTCCTCAACAATTTGAATGATTCCCTTTTTTTAGGCGAATAAAGGTTTTTTTTCCGCGGGAAATTTACTCTTTCAACGCTAGTAGAAAATCGTTCATTCAGCCTGGAACAGACGTAGTTTATGGCATCAATCCAGCTTATATCACCATGCATCTGTGTTATGTGTGTAGTAGATGATTTGAGAGCATGAATATAACGAATCATTTTGAATGTTTATATGACTATTAAAATGCATACGTTCAACAATGATTATCTTTATATTTCAAGTCTGTTACGTTACAGCCAATTGAAAATGTGGGTAATGGATCTTCATGAAAGGCACAAAAAAAAATTGATCATTTGATATCATAAATAAAACGAATGGTTTCAGATGTTTCCTTGACAAAACAAACGCTTAACAGTAGTTTTCATTCCCAGAAGTACAGCTAAGCTAAGCAAAAAATATTATTTTATGGGTAGAGAAATCAATTGATGTGGAAGTATTAGATCTTTCGGTAATATAAATAAAACAAATAATCTCATATGTTTCTATGACTTTGGAAGTACAAACGTTGGACAGTGATTTTCTCGAGTCCCAAGTTCGTGACACTACAGCCAAGAAGTTTAGCTCATGATTTGATGAACAGGATTGCGTCTCCAGCCCAGACCTCATAGATCGATGTGAATTGACCAGTTAGACTCAAAAATGGATGTAAAATTATTATAGAACCTCTAAATTATTCGAGAGTATAAATTTAACGCCTTATTTCAGATCCATTTCCCTAAGTACGCTCAGCAGCATCTAGTTTTCTTGATTTTCATCCTCGTTACACTATACGGTCAAGAAGTGCAGAGGTGAGTCATGTTTTCCGTCAAATATAAAGCATTCATCAAGAATCTTGGCTAATAGAACTAATAGACATCAAAGCGGTGAATTAACATAGTTGATTAGTTCGTTTAGCGTGAAAGCTGCGGTTTCCTTAATGGAAACTTTTTTTTTTCTCAGTGCATTTCTTCACTCTTACAGCTATTCGTCGCTCAGGTGAAAGAATACCTACAAGGTTGTGAATGGTATACGATCCCTAGGCATTTTCAAATAACCTTCGGTAAGATTGCTCCATACAGGAAATTCCCGAGAAACTTGCGGATTAGGGTTAGAATGATGTCTTGGCGTGTGTCCGTTTGCATTAATCAGATTTAATGGGATTTAATCGTCCTTAACGAGATTTGCCGGAGCACGTAATCGACTGTTTTAATGAAATTAGGTGCATTGCCGAAACCGTATTCAACACGTAGACATGTTCGTCGGAGTGAGCGCTAAAATTCAAATTTTCTGCTGAACAGGGCTGAAATTATACTCTTATTTCTCATTCCAAATTGTAAACAGTGGCCGTGTACCTCCAATTAGTGGCAATGATTCCCAAGAAGCGAGTTAATAATAATAATAATATCAATTTATTTCAGTGGATCTTCACAAATATAAAAACTCGTCAGGAAAATGCTAAAAACATAAAAATACATGTCGAACACAGAAAAATATCACATAATACAGTTAAAATACTCCTCAATTGTATAAAAACTATATTGGAGTAAAAGTTTTTTGACCAACTTTTTGAAAATATGAATTGCAGTAACAGATTTCAAATCTGATGGTAATTTATTGAAGAGTTTTATGGACATTATATTCGGCCCTTTACTCACTTTTGCCAATTTATGTTTAGGAATTTGGATATTGTGAGTATTTCTGAGATTATGACCACTGGTGTTAGATATGTCATTTCGGAAAATAAATTGATTTTCATTCTTTTTTTTATGCGTGGCACAGTTCAAAATGTACATAGATGTCACAGTCAGGATATTTAGTTCTTTGAATAGGTCCTTACATGATGATCTTTTATCTTTGAAAGTCATAATTCTGATCGCTCTTTTTTGAAGGACCAGTACCTCATTCACCCTGGAGCAATTTCCCCAGCACATTATGCAGTAGTTTATGATTGAATGGATATGGGCAAAGTAATATGTCTTTAATACATCAAGTGAAACAAAACTTCTCAACTGCCTCAAGACAAAACAGTGACTAGCTAGCCTCGACGTAATAAAATCTATGTGATAGATCCACGAAAGATTCTCGTCGATATGAATCCCTGAGAATTTCACAGTCTTCTTTTGCACTACCGATTTGTTTTCGGAACGGACCAGTACACTGAAATCGACTTCCCTTGTCGAGAACAGCACCATATTAGTTTTGTTACAATTCAAGGCCAGTCCATTTTTGGAACAGTAGAACCTCATTTGGTCTATGGCGACTCTGGCTTTATTGCACAGAGAGGGTATATTATTGTCATCAACACTGAATGTTGTATCATCAGCGAGTTTTTTGGCTTTTCCTTCTTCAAATCAATGCACAACACAATCATTTGAAGAAACCTTACAGCAAGGCAACAAGTGGCAAAATGAAGCATGCATTAGTTTTTGGGGAAACTTCAATTGTACTATGATTGGAGCTGCGGTTCATCTCATTTGGCTCAATGAAGAGAAAGGCGGTAAAAAGAATTCGATTGAATAGACAGAGGTTTGCACAACAGAACATAGCCTGAGAAAATTTTTGGGTTCAACTGAAGTGAAAATGACGGAGCACTTTTCACGAATGAGCTCAACTCATTCTCACTGTTTATTATCTAAATTAGCACTATGGAGACTGTGCACTAGTATTTTTTGCTCTGGATGAAATTGACTGCGAAGGATCTTTATTTTTTCTTCAAAGTTGCAGTATCTAAATTTTTCACTCAAAATTTTTAAGATATCCAACTTTTTCCTGATATTCTTGAAATCTCTCAATTGCTGATTCCACAGTATTTCGTTGAATCGGTAATCTTCTATAAACATTACTGTTTTTTCGTTTGACCGTCCCATCGCTACACCGAAAGTAGTCCACAATGTACCAAGAAAAAGTTTGAGATCGCGCGAACAGTTGCCCCTTTCTGCTTGTTGTGGTTCCGCAACGACAGGTCTCAACTGTCAAAATTTTGTATCAAGGTTGCATGTGTTAATGGCATTACTTGGTAACATGTGGTAGACGATGATTATGGCCCTGGTGTAAGACCGCCTTTAACAACCGCTTTATGATTCACAACTGTTATTACGTGTAATTCTTTGCCGCCAATTATCTCATTGATGCAATTGTTGTGATTCCTTTAAGAATTGCTCTCTGTAAATTAGCCCTTGGAAAAGAGTAACACTTCTTATGTTCATGAACACTCTCTGACAAATACAGGTAATTCAGACATATACAAAAAGAATTATCTGAAACGACTACTTTCCTACGCCGAAATCTATATCACTGTTTCACTATACAATAGCTTTTTAAGCATGTTATGGTACTCTAAAGCGGCTATTGTACAGTAAAAGCATGCGGTGGTTTATTGAAATGTCTAGTGTAAATTACTCAGTTAAGCGTTTTATGATTTAATCAATAGATAGCTGATCATATTGATTCACCCAGGATTATTAATTAGGTACTAGCATTGCCAAAAAAAACTGAGTCACAAAAATACGAAAAATTCTTATATATATATATATATATATATATATATATATATATATATATATATATATATATATATATATATATATATATACGATATATATACGATATGGAAATGTCACAAGATTTAATTCAAAATATTATCAGAATCTTTGTTGAAGATGTATTTACATGAGTTGAAAAAAAAAACGATTTTTCTGTTATTGCTTCAAAAAATTCAGAAAAGTTAGATGTTAAATATTCATTTTTTTGTTTCAAAACAAAGGCAAAAATATAAGTTGTCAAGCGAAGTTTACTGGAGTTCTCTTGCTATTATGGCTGTTAAATGATTATCCATGTTTTCATGTTGAAGTAAAGCACATCTTTCAAGATGTAGTCTACTGTCACTTGAGACAAATTGTTCTATCTTTCAGCAATCTCTTTATTGGGCCAATATAATTGTAATTCTTTTAATTCCGTTTTCCAAAGTGGTATGATGTTCACTTTGTGTTGAGCTTTCCAAAAATATATGTTGGCTCAATCAAAATAGGCGCAGGTGGTTGTGTTCCTATTCATGATCAGGAAGTTCTGGGTTCAATTTACCAATGGGGAAGAAATTTTTCTCTCAAGAATTGCTTCCGTCGTATTGGGAAATGACTCCGCCATCTTCCACGGTTGATGGGTTCCGTAAATAATCATGCTGTTCTTAAGTTGTGGAGTAGGGAGTTAGTAACAAGATCTACTTGCTGAAGGTATGAAAACACTTTAAATAGCATTTGCCACTGCTTCAAATATTGTATGCATGTTAGTTACTATTGTAGTTGATATTTTTTACTTTTCTTTACAGTTGTCTTATTCTGAATCGTCCACACACTTGTGCACGTCTTTTATGTAATGTTATAAATAGAGGTATCTTGAAATTTTTCAATCCCCAAAATCTATTCTTTCAATTTAGTTCATTCACCCTGTATATTTCCGCAAAATATGCAAGACTTCACTCGCGGCTAGCGCCCCGGGTGCGGGAAGTAGGAAGTCAGTTGGTAATGGTTGCAAGTGATCGCCGTGTTCCATTTTTATCGATCATACAAAATTACATATATAGCACCAAAGTGATTTCTATCAGAATTATCGACCAATCACCACGAAATTACAAGAAGCTGCAAGTCCTTCAGCCAACGACTGTAACTTGCCGGCCGGCCAACGGTGGAATTTCAATATACACAAGGTAAGAAATCAGTATATCCAAGTTCGAAATGATTACATTCACAAATCCAATGCCAGGCAGCTGTTTCGACCCACCAGGTCTTGCCGTACGATGGCCCGCTGTAAGAGGTCTCCTCTGCTTATTGCAGTAGGAGTTTGAGACTTTGGTCGTCACCCAGCAGATAGCGTTGTCCCTTTGGAGGTTTACACCATCTGCACCAGGTACACAAAAGGTCTTTAGGGCATATTATCTCCCTCCAAAATTTGCTGCAGTCATATTCTTCTCTCTCGAGCTGAGTTGTACTTCAATCCAACTCCAAAACAAAACATATTCGATTAGTTCATCTAGATTTGACTCGGTTCAAATGACCATTAAGTAGGCTATGCTGTCGTTAATCGGACAATTGAACCCAACATCCTGAGAAGTAATTACATAAAAACCTACCTTGACTAATTACGGTTCATATATATTCGTTCACATCGTGACAAGAGTCAGAAGAGTAATACTTTCTAACGAAAATGTCGAAATTACAAACAGTTTTCCTTTTCATCTTCTTTATATATATTGAATGTCAAATGATCGGTGGAAAAATGAGACCCTTTGGAATGGGTATGAGCCAGATAAGGATGGAAATGGGCTCGAGTAAAATTGGAATGGGGGGTTTCGGCGTGACTAACATGGGAATGTCAGGTATGAGAATGGCGGGTTCAACCAACTCAGGAATGGGAATATCGAACCCACGATCAGGAGGAGTCGGAATGTTCAGGATGAGCACAGGAAAAATGACTGGAATGTCAGGAATGGGAATGGGTGGGGGACTAGGATTTTGAGGTGATTTGAAGTCCTTCATTGAATCTTGTTTTTCAGTACTAATCGAAATGTCCATTTCGATTTCAATTGAAAGGTACTATTTTCAGGTAGATATGTTAAAGGATTCAGATGCGAAACGGTGCTTGTTGGATATTACCGACGTTGTAAAGGAAAAATCAAAATGTATTTCCACAGGAAATATTAAATAAAAAAATAAACTTGTCACTTGTGATGTAGTCGAATTTCAATCTGGTATTCCATCACATAAGTCCTTCTCTTCCATTGATGACCTCAAGAAATGAAATTTGAAATTCTTACTCCCAAACCAGTAAATGATATATTAGACTGTTTGAGGTGTTCCAACATTGTTCTTTTCCATATTATCTATATTTATTTCTTGAGGGATCAATATACTCATAGAAACAATTTAGTATATTGTAATGTTTCAAACTTCATTGAGCCTACCCTTGAGCTCAAGACATTTTTCTCTGCCTAATTATCGAGATAACCGCATCAGCTTGAAAGTTCACCGTATGAAAGAGACTCAGGGGGCTAACTCATTATGAACTCTATATTGGGTTTTCATTGGCTTTTGTTCAATACTTCAGTCTTACTGACAAACAGAAATCTCTGCCTACTCTGCTCCTCGTAGAAGGAACTGTCTAGTAAATATAAATATCGACATTATATTGTAAATGACGCCCCAAAAAATCTTCAAATACTTTTCATACGGGTATTGCCTCTCGTTCATCCTATTCATACCCTATTTTACAGCTGTAACGTATTAATGCGGAACTCCCGATGTACAACTTATTTGATAGATACATGTTTTCAGATATATCGTCAAATTTGATATCTTGATTCATAGAGATGAAGTTGTTTAACCATCGGTATATGTCCAATGACAGGTGCTGATAAAGCCTGGGATCAAACCACAAAAATCTGTGAGTTCTATCGATTCTGTGGGTCAAAAAACTTAACAAACCCAAACAAATTGTGCATGACACTCAGTCACTCTTCATTCCGTTGGATTCAGGAGGGAAATAATGAAATGAGGTAGTGTCTGAAACGTCAAAGCATTAATGAATACTAAAATAATCACTTTCAGTAGCAAATCTGCTTCGAGCTTCCCAGAGTCCATTACTGTGTCCAATCAGTCCTTTGATTCAGGTTCATTTTCTTCATTCTTCATAGGAGCTGTCATAATTCTACTTCATAAAGTTGGTGAAGCAGACGATCCTTCCAAATATCGTCCTGTGTCAGTCCTTTTTTCGCTTTCTGAAATGGAAAAAATACTGAAAAAGCTAATAAAGTTCATGCAGAAATATAAAATTTCACCACAAAACCATTTCGGATCCCGAAACTCAAAGAGCTCAATGGATGCCATTTCTTCCTTCTTGAAAAAATCTACCTGTTCAAACAGGGTGAAGTGGCTGCAGTGATTTGTAATTTTTGAAAGCATCAGAGTGTGTTGACCAGAGAATACTGCTAAATGAGCAGCATTATTATGGATTTGAAGGGGTTGTTCTGGAGTAGTTCGAGTCCTATCTGCTTGGTAGGAAATATATTGTGAACATTTCAAATGAACGATGAAATTCTTTCAATATTGAATTGGGAGTTCCTCAGGTGTGAGTACTTGGACCAATATTGTTCCTGCTGTACCTGAATGATATAGGTAACCAATTTTCTCATCTCGGGAAGATTTATACTCTTCGCTGATGACTCAATACTTCTACGGAATTCGAGAGATGAAAGCAAACTGAAAACAATCATATAAATGTTATGAAATTTTGATGCTATTCAAATTCACTCTTCTTTAATGCAAAGAAAACAAAAATACTAAACGTTTGACTACACATTGAGAATCTTCTTTTCGATAAATGGAGTCAAAAATAAGTCCTGTACTAATACTAACATCGAAAAAAATGCAAAAATACTTCGTTGTAAAAGTAAGTAGAGGTTGAAAATTACCTCAATAGCAACAGTAATAATGGAAAATTAGAGAGGATAGAAACAAGAACAAAACTCAGAACAGTATCACTACTTTTGTTCGGGTTTGAAGGCCGTCGTTTTTTGGAATTTCTTCCTGACGTTTCGCTGGCTCGAGTGGCTAGCTTCTTCAGAGGTTCATTCATCTTGGAATTCACTCCGATGACTGGAGATTGTTTCTTCGCAAGTTGTATTTATGCCGATTCAGGTAGTTTGCGGTGCTAATTATTCCATTCGGATTCGGGGAATTGTCATTAATATTGATTACCTTGTTTACCTCATGTGGGTTCGGAGAATAATCATCATTATTATCTGAAGAACTACCTGCAGTTATTATCGATTTTTTTAAAAATGGGATTCCATATTCGGTTGAGGTTGACAGCTTCTTCTTTTCTGTTGAAATTATCCGTGTGTTTGTGGATTTCTATTGCCTCCCGTACCAGTCGGCTATGGTATCCCTGGTTGGGTGCAATCAGTTTTGCATTTTCAAACAGGATCCTGTGGTTTCCCTCACTAAGTGCGTGTTCCGCCACAGCCGACTTGTCAATTTGCCCTAGTCTGCAGTTTCTCTCATGTTCCTTTAGCCTAGTTCCCATGGATCTTTTGGTGGTACCGATGTATACCTTCCCACAGGTGCACGGTATGCGATAAACCCCTGCTGCAGACAGTGGATCTCTTTTGTCTTTAGCCGATCTGAGGCTCGTTGAATCTTCTTTGTGGGTTTAAATACAGTTTTTATGTTGTATTTACTCAGGAGTTTTCCAATTCTGTCTGTGACCCTCGAGATGTATGGCAAATATGCATGTGCAACTATCTGAACGTCCTCCTTGTTTCGAACAGTGGAATTCTTCAGTTTCATATTGGGGTGTTGAGCGTTCAATATTAAGTTCACCATGGAGACTGAACAGGACCAACGAATAGCATTCCTGGATGTTCTGATCGAATGATGTGGGGCTAGACTAACCCAAACCGAAAACCCACACACACGGATAGGTACCTGCACGCGCTATCGAATCACCATCCCAGCCAAAAGAGAGGAGTCATTTCTACTCTAACGGAACGTGCTCGAAGAATATGCGAACCAGAACATCTGGGGGAAGAACTGGAACATCTTCAAGTGACCTTGAGGTCGAATGGATACAGTGTACCCGAGATCAACAGGGCCATGAAACTGAAGAATTCCACTGTTCGAAACAAGGAGGACGTTCAGATAGTTGCACATGCATATTTGCCATACATCCCGAGGGTCACAGACAGAATTGGAAAACTCCTGAGTAAATACAACATAAAAACTGTATTTAAACCCACAAAGAAGATTCAACGAGCCTCAGATCGGCTAAAGACAAAAGAGATTCACTGTCTGCAGCAGGGGTTTATCGCATACCGTGCACCTGTGGGAAGGTATACATCGGTACCACCAAAAGATCCATGGGAACTAGGCTAAAGGAACATGAGAGGAACTGCAGACTAGGGCAAATTGACAAGTCGGCTGTGGCAAAACACGCACTTAGTGAGGGAAACCACAGGATCCTGTTCGAAAATACAAAACTGATTGCACCCAACCAGGGATACCATAGCCGACTGGTACGGGAGGCAATAGAAATCCACAAACACACGGATAATTTCAACAGAAAAAAAGAAGCTGTCAACTTCAACCGAATATGGAATCCCATTTTAAAAAAATCGATAATAACTGCAGGTAGTTCTTCAGATAATAATGATGATTATTCTCCGAACCCACATGAGGTAAACAAGGTAATCAATATTAATGACAAATCCCCGAATCCGAATGGAATAATTAGCACCGCAAACTACCTGAATCGGCATAAATACAACTTGCGAAGAAACAATCTCCAGTCATCGGAGTGAATTCCAAGATGAATGAACCTCTGAAGAAGCTAGCCACTCGAGCCAGCGAAACGTCAGGAAGAAATTCCAAAAAACGACGGCCTTCAAACCCGAACAAAAGTAGTGATACTGAAAACCTCGGCCGCGAAAGCCTCAACTATTTTGTCAAAACTCAGAACATCGAATTGGGTTTATCGGAACTTCCAAACACATTCAAATTTTAAATAAATCGATTCGAGGTGTCAAACTTGACCTTGAGGGACTTTCTTCTATAAGGCAGCCTTGTCAACGCAAATTTTTCATACTAATGATTGGCATTTATCACCTACAGTCAAAAGATATAACCCTCACTTCGATTTCTCACATCGAGAGGAACATAAGGTGCCATGTGTTGACATGGCTAACAATTTTAATGCACATTTCACGAAAGCTGAATAAAAAAGAGGATATAACCACAGTTTTATGAAAAATATAGTCGCACTTTGCCCAAACTTTATGCTTTTCCATCCAATCAAGGAATTTTAGGTTTTTGAATTGATAAATAAATTAAAAAATTTTAATGCTAGCGAATATGATCAGGCATCAAAAAATCTTCTAAAAAAATGTATAGCTATGAGAACTGTAGAGGACTAAGTCTTCTCTCTAGTACAGCCAAGTTGTATGGAATTAATATTAAAAATCATTTTCTCTCAAAAAATGAACTACTATCGACAAAACAACATGGTTTCATACAAGATGAAAGCACAGAAACAGCTTTGAATGATTTCATGGAGCACGTAGTAACAGCCTAATCAAGATCATGAGCTCAACTGGAGTCATATAGATTCACTATTTGATGATGACAAAAGGATTGTTACGCATTGAGATTCATGTCGAATCATAGATAGAAGTTCTGCTAAATCTGTATTATGCAACTATTCACTGTCACTTGCGCTATGTAATCTTGAATTGGGGTATAAGCTCTTCTGCTGGGTATTCATCTTACAAAAGCACGCGGTCAGAGTAATTACTAATTTAGGATAACGACACAAAAACTCATTCAGAGGGCTGGGAATACAGTTGCTGTTGTGTAATATATGTGTCTCTACGTTCATAAGAAGAGAAAAATTTAAGGCAAATCAACAAGAGCATACGCAACTAGAACTAGAGGACTGCAGATAGCGAACCTCTCTCTATCTATATAAGTTGTCTATATCTCGGACCCAACCTATATAACAAGCTAGATGTTTCTATTAGCGACTTAATGAATATCTTCATATTCAAAAGACAATTCAAAAAATATCTCCTAGAAAGAAACTGCCACACAGTTGACGAGTTTTATTAGCTATTCTCAATTAATAATTATTAATAACCTTTATATGTTCAGCTTAGTATCTGCCATGTATTGCTGTTTTTTTTTTTTTAGTTATACCTAGTACCTAGACGCCTTCTTTGTTACTGTATGAAACTGTTCACTGTGATGCTTTCATACTGTTTAACAAGTGAAATAAATGTTATTATTATCATTCTTGTTTGACATAGTGGTCTGATGTAACCTATCAACCATTTTCACAGGATTCTGCTTATTAAAAAATGGAAAGGAATAGTTGTGATTTTTGATCATTGTTTTCAAGTACCTTTATCATTGACTGATATCAGGTGAACAAAAATTAATATCAAGTAGGTCGATATTCGGCTTATTTGTACTTAGTATTCGAGTGTTCTCAGCATGGCAATAAACGGGGCCTGGATACCATATATCGCCGTTCTTTTTTATTCTGCTCTGGGGCTGACTACCATTAATGGTAAGATGATATTTCTCCATAAAAACAATTTCTTCAATATCGATCAAAGTATCAACTTGTATATTATATATTTTAACATGTTATACAACGGCAAGGCGGAAAGTACATTATTTAACTCATGCTGAGGTTTGTATGTTAATTAATTCATGAACATTCGGAATAATATCATAACAGAAACAAGGATAAATATTTGCAGTGTTAGTTGAAAATGAATTTTGTGTTTCAAGTAGGTATTGCGAATAGACGAACTGAAAATGGGCATTATAAGGATTACTCTCTGAGATATTAGCAACAGTTTCGACAACAAAAATGGATCAGCCCTGAGCGAGAGAGACAGATGTAAAAAAGGTGTGTTTGGATCACACGAATGAAACCAACAAACTATAGAAATATTTCTTGAGACCAAATCTACAATCCGCATATTGTATGCAAAGTACATTTGGTTGCGATCATGGTTAAACTGAGCTCTAAGTTGTCTCAGGAATATATCAAGGGGGTGAAATTGATCATGCCCTCTATAAATACGTCCAAGAAAAATACAATGTCAGTAGTTCAGCTGTTCTATTGAAAAAAGATCCCTGAGCAAGAGAGGTTCGACAGGTCTCCAAGCTCGAAGGGGTGGGAATTCTGCACTCGTCGGGTCATCCGTGTTGATACTGCCAAGGGCGGAATGATTGACAACAATTCAGAAGAGCACCGACTGTGGAAATATCTGTAGAAGAGAGACAAGTCTCTGACCCTTCTACGATGTTCCAATGAAGTGAGCGAGTCTATGAGCGAAGAATCACCAACAAGACGGATTGCCTTTCTCTGAACAGAATCGAGAAGCCTCAATGAATATTTTGGTGCCGAGCTCCACACATGAGAACTATATTCCAAAACAGGCCAGGCCGTATCTGTACCCTGTAGATCATCAGAGGCTGACGAGAAGTGAAGTATTTATTCGCACGAAAGAGGAATCCAAGTTTCAGGGAAGTACCTTTAACGATCGACCTCACATGGTTTTCCTATGAGAGGTTATAACTGATCGTAATTCCTATCATGTTTCTACAGTATGAAAACTCTATTGACGGACGAACACATATTCCCCAGTTCAGAAAACCATATCTCATTTGGTAGTAAAATTAGTAAAATTCAGGGTTAAAAATACTTTTTCACTACAGTGGGCAGACAAATATCTTGTTGTCATTGATATGGAACATCAGTTTCTCCACGAATTGTTTCCTTGGCAAAATTTATAAACTAATATCACACATTTTTATATTTGATTTCATTCAGATAAGGAATTACATCTGTAATTTCAGAACGTTCCCTCGAAGTGAACTACTACTGGAGAGATTATGCAGGTGAAATCCCCATTGATGCTGTACCTGGAGGTTTGAATGCGACGGGAGGAGTATCTTACATTGGTCAGGCCTTGGCAGGAGACTATGCATTCTTTGGAATTGTTCCCACCGAAATAAACTTTGGAGATACTGCATTAAACCTTCCCTTCAGGGGTGGTATGAGGTCTGATGTGGGCATGAAGGTACGGATGAATATATTATGAAACAAGACCATGAACTGCGAGTCTAAAGTATATTCATCCAAGATTCAGTGAATGCACACACAATCTCGGAATATGATGTTTTTCATATTTCAAAGTTCTCTTTCAAGTATCATCTCGGTAATCAATTTAAGATATAGTGTATTTTCTCGATAATTCTGAAAAACTCATGGGAAATAAACTCTATTGAATTAAATATTGAAAGATACAAATTAAATTAGTTATGTCATATCAAAGAAAGTACAAAAAAAAATCGGTTTTGGTGAGACTCGAACTAACGACTAAGAAGTATACTGTCCAACCAACTAGGCCATTTGGACTTACAATTTATGTTAATTGTTGGTGTGAAGAGTAGATGTAAAGGCCGGATCATGCCACGATCATTATAGTTTCATTAACATTACATTATTATTCATGCAACACATTAGTGCATTACAATGACATTACCCGCACTGCCAAGTTGGCAACTTTCAACTTTTTACCATTTCGATTCTCACTATCATTTGACGGTTTTAGGTTTTGTGGTGTTTTTCTGTGTTAATATTACCAGCATTCAGAAATATTATGGATCAAGGTGCCTTAATAGAATTAGTTCGTTGATATGAACATCTTTTTAATGAAAAACATAAAGATTTCAACCACAAATTTATAATGTAATAAGTGTTTCATGAACGTTCTTGGTGAAAATTCAATGGTGATGTAATATTAATGGAATTATAAGGATTGTTGCCTGAATCTGCTCGTATTCCTTCAATTTCATAAAAAATACAACAATTGTGGCAAAAAACTAAAAAATATTTCAGATGTTAGTGCATTTATTTATGCTTGAATGAAACAAGTCAGATTTCTTGTTTGTACTTAGATTTCTACAAGGTTGTCCCTGGTAACCAAGTATTTTGTTTTGTGTGATTGGTGGAATTCATATCCTACCTTATGTGGATATGAAATCATAACGATTCAGTTAACTGGAATCTTAAAGAAATGGGCGTCTTTACGGGTGGAAGTAGAAGCAAATATGATTGCAGTATAATTTGGCAGTTTATGCTCATTTAACCAATACCATTGCATATTACAGTAAGCCTCCAGGCTTGATCATTGTGTCAGTGCGCTGGATTGGAATATACTTTAGAATAATTTTGTGTTATTTGACAGTCACTATTTTTTCATGGATATCTACATTTCAACTTACTGTTATTGTATAGAGAGACTGGCTTTTTGAGATAAGATGAAACTGAATCTAATAACTAGAAAGCGCATTCCTTTATATTCTATGCCTGGAAACGTCGAATTTAATGTGTAACTGAAGTACGTTGCAAAAAACAATACATAGCAGAAAGAGAGAAATGCATTTGACATATTTCGAAGACATTTTCAAGTTTGTTTGTAAATGAGCTGTAGCTTTTGGTTGAAGTATATTAGCAGACCATTGAAATATCTCAAGTGATGAAAGTGGTACTTTTACTGTGCCTTCCTCGAAGTGTGCTATGAAACTGCTCCTGAAACAAAATATGTTGTCCACTCAATTGTTACTACTTCTGCATTTTCTAACGGTACTTGACTCAGATTTTTCAACTTTTCAACTCATTGGAACAAATTTGAATTTTTGTGCTCTGAATGTAATTTGTATAGTGATAGGGGAGCCCAAGCAGGGATTTCGGGATTTACTAACGCGCGATAGATTAATATACAGGGGGATACCTTGTACCCGGTCAAGTACTTTCACCATATATGAGCCCTTTACATATGGCCGCCCTTCAAGGATAAAGGACCAGATTAGTAAAAAAAAAACTGATCATCTGAAATTCTCGAGCGCTTCAGATCAAGGTAGGGTGAGTTAGTTACATCCTGAAACGTGTATATTCAACTAATCTGACAATTCGAGAGTGACCTAAAGGGGGAGGAGGGCTACAAAGTTCTAAAAAAAATGTCATCTCGACATTTTCAAACGTGGCTAATTTTATTTTTATTTTGAAGGAAATAATTCAAGAATTCAGCTACGTGATGTCTATATTCCCCCTCTCCGCGTTTCTATTTCTCTCTCACTCTTCCTCTATCTATTGCTCTCTCACTTCGTCCCCACTCTGGTGTCTGTTGCCAGTATGCCATAACAGTTGAATACACAGAATCGTTGGTGGCATGATATTGTTTACAACGAATATCCAACGTTTTAAAATTCAAACAATTTAATAGCTTATAATTATTTTCGAATAAATACAAGTATTCTGCTAAAAAAAGCACTTTGTTCATTTGCATGCTTTTTCCTGAGATTTTCAAATACTTAAGTTCAATGAATTGAAAAAATTAAAGAAAAATCAAATTTGCAGAATAGGCGAATCCCTCCAGATGATCGTCAGATTATGAGACTGCAACGTCTAAGGACGTAAATATGAACCATACATATCTTAATCTGATGCGCTTGTGTATTTCGAAACGAAGAATTTTTTTTTCACATTCTTATAACGGCCGCGAGTCTGCGTCACATCCAAACCGTCAGATTATTATATAAGAGTTTTTTTTTGGTTCATTTAACATCTCAGAAAATTTCACGCGCTCGAGAATTTTTTTCATTTTCAGCCCTTACGTACGACCACCCCGACATGGAAACAATCAGATTAACATACGTGAATTTTTGAAAATAAGTAGGACATAGATGATTTCAATTTCTGACGCACTCGAGTATGTCCATGCAACAGTTTTTTTTTACATTTTTTAAAGTCTATAGCCGCTCCCCCCACCGATGAAAAGGTATACATTACATAACATTTTTTCTTTTTATCATCTATGCTTCGCAGCCCAATAGGTCTCTGTGACGCTCGAGTAAATTCCGAATTAGCATCGTGGGCTCTCCTACTATAGGAAACAACATTTCATAGGCTCATTGGCTATTTTTTATTGAAGCAACTTGAAAAAGCTCTCAAATGGATCACTTGTGGAATGTTCTAGTTAGCGATGAAATAGCGTGTAAGCTTCAAGATTAAATTTGGTAGATCTTTTACCGTGCATCATTGTGATTTTTACAAATTCAATCGAGAAAAATGAAGACAAAACAACGTGGCATCCGATCCAACTACGATCTGATGTGAATGCATGGAAATATCATAAAAAGTATTTCCATTGAGATATACCAGCAGAGTCAAGAAAATAATTTTTTATGAAACCCCATAACGAAGTTACACTCGCCACATTGAAAGACTAACGATAGTTGAAATATAACTGAATATAATTTCTGCGCCAACATTTCACAGTCTGCCTTTGAAACATGAATTACTTGTGGTTAAAACAAATCATAATCTACAGAAAAAATTACGCGCTGCGTGTTACTCCATTACACTCTGTATATTTCCCAAGAATATGCCCTATAAATTTTCGTCAGTCTCGTGATGAATATACATATGGTTATTTTTTGATGATTTGATACTAAAGTGATTAATTTTGTGATATTGTTGTATAATTTATTAATCCTCAGACGGTTAGTTATTATCTTTTTCCATTATTTCTCTTCCGAATATAATAAAATGTGAACTTACCAAATGTCGGTTTGTTATGTTTGTTTGATCCACAGAACTGATAGAACTCACAGAGTTCTGCTGTTTGACATAAAAGTTCACTGGCGCAAGTAATATCGCTGCCATTACTTTCCGTTTCAAAGGCAGACTGCAAAAAATACTCCTAAAAATCCGTCTCTGCCTCCTGGTCTATCAACTGGCGTTTTCTTCGATAAACTGAGTGCAAGCTGACATCCATACAAGAGCTCTTTCTGCTTAAACAGAGAAGCCAACTATTTTGTCTTTTGTTTTCACCTATAGAAAAAAATGTTACATCCTTAGATTTTGATGATAGTTCCATAAAATACCCAGTATCATCAAGAGCATCCTAATAATCCTTTTTGTTTTCAAGATATTGTGCAGCGCATCGCCATCAGATTTCAAGTGGATGAATACAACGGCTGTGACTTTCAAACCCGATATGTTGGACAAAAATCCCGTTAAGGGAGGTTACACGATGAAAACTATTGACAGTGACTACACAGATATATTATTTGTGGGCCGCACCCAGTACAACAACCGAATTGTAGTTGGAACTATTTTCAACGAAAGCAGGCCAGATCCCCATGTTCCCGATTTCCCAGATGGCTTCTTTCCTTTTTACATGTGTATTGGTCGGGAACTATCCGAGCCTTACGACCACTTCCAAGTACTAGTTTACGATCCCTAACCATATATACAATTTGATCAAAAATGCCCCAGACGAATTAGAAAAAGATATAATTGAAATCTTGTTTCATTATCCCCAGCAACTAGCAGTAATGAAAAATGTACTCAACTCCATGAATAATGTTGAATAATACTGGAAAAGACTTCAGTTCAAATACATTCAGGTCACACTTGACATATGACTGATTTTTCAAATTTGTCCAAATCTTGACCGTCCACGTCCAGAATTTCACTAGTTTCAGTTCATCAATAAAAAAGTTCTAATCCAATGGAGTAGTCAGAATACTGAGGTCAGTTCTATAATTGAATTCTAGGGTGAATATTTTGCATATAATTTTTCGAATCTTATTTCCTCATAACTGTTCTTATGACGAATGAATTTCAAGGTAATATTGGCATAAACTATTGCCAAATTGCGTGAATCCAGTAGTGTTGTTAGATTTAAAGAAATCGCAAATTTTTTTCGGTTGTAGACATTGAAACGAAAACTCACTCATGTAACATCAATAATCAACAAATTACTAGGATAAAAATGATAATTTCTTTCATCCAGAGTTCATCTAAAAAAATCAAACGTATAAGTAAGAGATTCTATGTAAGACCAATATTCAAACAGAGAATATGATCAAATCCCTATTCAGTTGAAACAAACTTTCGAATACGGAAAAAAATTGTGTTGGAATCAACACTTGGTAGAACTATTGATGAATTAGTAGTGCCAGTGCACTATTAGTCCGTGGGTAAACATATATTGTTTTTCTTTGCATAGTGTGAAGTATAAAATTGATGTGAAGGTGATCAGGTGTATATCGAAGTGTGCACTTTCACAATCAAACTTTGAATGCCTTGTTTCTATTGTGTTCAGTGGGATTGTTCTTCTTGAGGATGTCATGGGTGAGCCCACATACTATGAAACATTATCAGTACACTTGACAGACTTTTACTCCAAACGGGCGGCCATCGAACATCAAATGAGCAGACGATCATCAAGATTCTCGGCTGCGACAAGATTCAATAAAAATACAATCGCTGGGGAGCCATTCTCAACCATACGAAAACGGAACTCTTGCCTATGGTCACATTCTAAGGTTATAACTATTCTGAACATTAGAATAGGCGAATACGAAATTACGCTTCCTTTGCGAAGGCTCAAGTAAACACACTCTGTCTTGTTTTCACCACACGCTACAGTCATTTTTAGACATAGAGAGATCATCACTATCTCGATTATTTTTATTCTGTACTTTCAAAAAAATTGTATCAAGTTGTATTCACTCTATATTTGTGTATGAATTGACGATTGTAAGCACTTGTGTGTAAAAACATGAAATAAACTTCTATTCTTTTCTATTCTATTCTATGACAGATCGATTCTTTTCACAGGATCACATCAATCAACTCCAAATTATCGAAACAAAAAAAATTGTCAGCAAAATCCTCGTTGATTGATGGCTTTTGATATAAATATAAAAGCATTCGATAGGTACTACGTCTATATTAGTTTCTCAAAGCATTAACAATGAGAACCAACTCAACGTGGTTGCTTTATTTCGTGGCATTTTTTTATTTTACTCAAGGGCTGACTACAACTGACGATGACGGTGAGATTTGTTGTCTGGCGTGTTTTTCAATTGTAGTCTTATTTATTGATTATTCAAACGGAAGTGAATTTAACTAGTTACGCGAATAAGTTTGCATTAGCATCAAAGCGTTATAAAGTAATAATTTTCGAACTAAATATTATTTTATGTGATTACGATAGTATGAGTATTTAATATATCTAATATACATATAACAATAGAAAAACATATACTAGTGTATTGTTTGACTAGATTTGACGCACTGGGGTAATTTATTGCACTCTATCATACCTTTAAAAAACAAAGAATTTCTCATATTTGATAATTTTACTCTTGGCACATAAATGTCTTTCAAATTACGTGTAAAATGATGGTGAATCTGATGTTTGAAATCAATATGATCACGCAAGTACTATCATGTACTATTTTATAAATGAAGGGGCAAGTGGATAAAAGTGATATGCGACAGTTTTGTACATTTCCAGAAAAAGCTTTCAAAGTTTTTTGCCTGTTACTTTTTTTCTATAGATATTTTTTCTACGGGTTAAACGGGATCATATTCTTGATGACCAACCATTTTGTGACAAGTGGACATTATATTAGTTTTCTGAAAATAACGTAGATATTTTAGCATTTTTCTGTACATATCACCTTCATCCATTGATGACAAGTAGTTAAAAAAATGTGGGAGTGTGTAATAAGGAGATAAAACCAGTCATACAGGAAAAATCAAAACTAGTTGCCTGTAAAACAAATAAAAATCACTATCAAACAACAAAGTTTCATCAATAATTATTATTCTGTGGAACATGAAAAACATATTTCGAACCAATGGATATTTGAAAATCTTATTGAATTTTATTTTTGTTAAAATCATAAACATTGAAATTACAAAAAATCACAAAACGAGGAAATTTTTCTTCAAAAACGCACTTGAATTCGGTTTTTACATCACTTCTGTTACATGGATCTTCTATTATTCTTTTTTGTTTTGCCTTCTCGAACTTTTTCGTCGTTGGTCTTGATTACTTTCTCGTAAAACCACTTGCATTCCTCGGGAACAAACAGCAACTGCTGCTTGATGTCGTTGATCTTTTCGTCTGAGAGTATTCCTGCATTTTTTTCTAAACGTTTCACAGTAGAAATGCTTCGTGATGTTCCTGCTTCACATGATGGTGTAGCTTCGTTCCGTAATATGTTCACTTTCCTAAATGGTTCGTACTCGAGAAAACTTTGTTTGAAAAGATAACTACCAAATTCTTCTACACGAATCCATCGGAGATCTCTGAATGGCACTTTCGATCCCACCAAATCTTTTTTTCTGTTGATAAGTCGCTGTTCAGAATCGATACACGTGAAGTCTCTGAAGTGGTTAGTCATATTAAGAACAACATTGTTTCTACTTGCAGTCGATATTATTTCTCTATATTTTTCAGGGGTGAAAATATTTTCATGTTTCCTCAAATTTTTTTCAATTCTGCCGAAGTCTCTGTCAGAATCTAGGTAGGTGTGCCCCACCTCTGGGTATTTGTGATCGATTGTTTTAAAAACATTTTTCTTGATCAGCAGTTGGTACAAACATATTAGTTGCCAGTTTTTATTCTGCCCGGAACATGAGTCTGACCATATAATCAGATGGTCCTTTTCTTTGAGAGAGTCAACCATTTCGAGCAAAGTTAGCAAAGAGCTGCATATCTCATCACTTCCTCGATTTGCCACATCCTCAGTCCAAGTACAGAACACAGCAAACTCTTTCTGACTTCCTGAAATAATGTGGAACCCCAAGTTGTAGAACCACATTTGGCGCAAGTAGAAAGCTTTATTAGTCGTCAGCTTTGGAAGAGGCATGGTCTGCTGGAGGTCCATTGTGACGAAACATGTATTATTACTGTCTCTCGCATTGGCCCTATCCTTTCTCTGAAGTTCGAAACCGAGGCTTACATTTTCATGGTGCTCTTCTGTTTGTTGATTTGCATCGCATGTGCTGCATGTATCGCTTTTTGGTTGACCGAAGGATAAATTATACTCTGTCTCAAATATGTTCACATAAGAACACTGTTTGATTGTAGTGTACCTTCCGGGCATGTTTTCACCGTTACATTTCTCGAGGTACAGTCTGAACATTTTTGTTAAATTGAGCAGAGGGGATAAATACTTCTTGTGAGGATTAATATGGCGAGAATAATGTGATGATTCTGCTGGGAACGACTCTATGTGCTGTCTGATATACTGCTTAACATCCTCATGTATTTTGTGAGGCCTATTATCGTGACGACCTCGCTGATCCAAAGGTGGTGCACTGTTATTTTGTTTCTTCTTTTGCACAATACAGTCAACTTTTTCACGTCCAACTTGGAGCAAACTGCAAAACGCTGTTTTGCATACTTGTACAGACCGCCCGTTCAAAGTCATCATGTATTTGATGGACGCAGCTCTATGTTTTTTTGCCCCCTTCCTGAAACGTTGAACATCAAACAAGAGAAGGCTCTGAAAGATGAATGCATTTTGTGCATTTGTATCTAATTTATGAAATTGGGCAAACAATTCCTCACGGGCATTGATTTCGAATTGTTCATCACACTTGAGTCGGCATATTTTTTTGCACAGATGTTCATAGTTCACTTGTTTTGCAGGTATAACATTACCTCTCTGAGAAATATATGACTCCCCTCTCATACGAGCCAGGGTTGCTTTGCGCCGCTTCCATTCATCTGGATTACGTTTCCTTTTTTTACTTGCCTTTTCAATTGATGGGAACATTTTCAGTTTTTTTTTCTTTCCTTGATTAGCTGTCTGCTCACAAGGAAGGTCAGGAATCTGAACTCCTTCCTCGTTATTATTGTTCTCAGTAGATGCTTCAACATGAGCAGTACTGTAGCTGCCAATAACTTCTTCATGATCAAAATCATTATCTGTGAGTATCGAGTTCACCTCGTTTGAGCTGTCGTCGTCTCCAGAGGACGGCTCATACAGGTCAGAACTACCACTGCTAAACGCTATTTCATCCTCCACGCTAGTCGGATCCAGTTCTTCTTCTGTAACAAATCAGCCAATATGAAACAGTAAAACGACATCAACAAAAAATATAACAATTTCCTGTACGATTCTCACTAACAATGGCTTTACAAAACCGCGACACGTGTTTCGCTATAAAATAGCTTCTTCAAGAAGGATCAAAAAGTTTTTATCCTGCTTGAGCAAGCTACTGTATAGCAAAACACGTTTCGTATACCCATTGTTAGTGAGAATCGTACAAGAAACTAATATTTTTTGGTGATTATGGAGTTTCAGTTCAATACTAAAAACATCTAGTCGCATGTACGTACTAATAAAATGTTGTGAATTATTTATTCATTTAAAATATTTGATAATAAGGGCTTCCCTAATTTTCTCTCATAATATGTTATTCTAGTCTTGCTTTTGTTCATTGTTATGAGATACCAGTATTGACAAAGGGAACTATTCATGCTGATTATTCATAAAATGTTTCATAAAACTAAAACTTTGTTATATCTGTTAGAGATTAATGTTTTAATTGCTTATAATACATTGGTTTTAACTATAGATATCTTATTATTTTCCTGTAATTAGGCTCATAGTGCATTTACGTGTAAATAAATAAATGAATCTAGTATCGAATCATTGGAAAAACAAAATTAAATTTCAGTAACTTTTATCTTACCTTGGTTTGTAGGTGGCTGGCAACTGGCATCCAAATCGGGTTCACATGCAGCCGCTTTTACCGCCATTTCTACAATTTTTTTGCTTCGACTGCTCATTCTGACAATAAAAATAGTGAATTCACCCAAATTATATGTCACAATCGAAAGAGGCAACACAAAACAAACGATAAAACCGAACACTAATGCTCCGAAACCGGCGACTTACTTGAACTGGTCAGTTGATTAAGGTGATAAGTGCTTCAACCGGCGCACTCTCTAGTGGAACACAGAGGTAACATCCATTATCACCTCCTTCCACTAGATGTCTCCTCAAGTAGTGTCACATATTCCCTTCATCAACCCAGTTTTGAGCATTTTAGAGGCATTTGGCCAAATGTAATATGGGGACATGATAATGATGGACATATCACCTTCATCCACGGTACAAAGTAAGTTTTTCACAAATTGTCACAAATCACCTTCATCCACTTGCCCCTTCAAATAACATTGTTAGGAAGTAAAGTCGTTTCGATCGAACTGATAGCCAATGCAATGTATTCAACATCATTGGGATGAGTATAGCGATTACAGCTCAGAATAATTCTCATGCTTCTATTTTGTAGTTGTTTGAACTGTGTCATTTTACTCAAATTTGACCGGTATAATAAAGTTGCACAATAAACAAAATGAGGTATTTAGTAGAATTGACCGGTACACTGTGATTCTTGTGTCAATGGGCGAATGCTTCGCAATTCTTGAAAAGAAGTATAGTTTTTTCGAATTTTTTTTGGTAATACACAGAAAATGTGCACCTAAAGTAAGTAAATTATCCAGTTAGAAGCCCAGATACTTGACAGTTGTTACGAGTTCAATTTGCTCGTTCTAAATCATTATATCAATGTCATTTACATTTATCTGCCTATATTTGTATTCAGTTGACATGATCATGGCTTCGGTTTTTGCAACATTGAGTTTCAGCTTATTAATCTTCAGATATTCACATTAGGCCCTTTCACAGATATTTGTGCTGGGGATAGAGCACCCTAGATCTTAAGAAGTTTTCATAATGCAATGTCGTTTGAACTTAAACAATACTCTTGTCGCCATTGGAGAACAATTCGAAAAATATTTTGTAACCTGAATTCGAGGTACTATCCATTTTTTGTGGACCCATTTGCAAAAACAAAAAAAAATACTTTTTCTGATACACTTTCACAATTTACAAGCCATTCCATATCCTATAGCTCCATATCACGTTGCCGTTCACAGAACTCCTGATCATGCTTCAATCGCGTATATTCGGGAATTTCAGGATCGTATATTTTAATATGATCGTTTGTAATCCAGTGTGGACGTGTTGAAGAATCGGAATTGTTTCGTTATATTAATATTTCCCAGATTCGAAAAACATTAGCAAAAATTATTCCATGCTTCGGTGTTTCCCAATTCGAATTCAAATCAAGCTGTTAACCAAACAACAACTGTTTCGGTCTTTGACTTTATTTACGACTAATTTAGTTATCATAAATGTATGATTCTTCAGTTTCATCCAATTCAATACAAATACACCATCAAAACCTACTAGTTACGTACTGACACATTGGAATTTGGTTATATCATTTCCATGGTAATATTCGATTCGAGAAATTTTGTGTTAGAACTGCAAGAGGAAATAAAGATAGAGACTAATAATGCCTTGCCATTATTCCCTAAGGGAATAATATATGGCATTTTACTGCAGAAACCATAAGTATATTGTATTAGTCGTAAATAAAAGCATTCAAGTTATTTTCTTTATGATAGTGTGGAGGAGATGAAGGAGGTTAACAAATGGTGTAGGTGTGACACTCCAGAAAGAATATCTACAGAATATTACCTCTGCGATAGAAGTGAAACTTTCTGCCGGAGCTCAAATAACTCGAACACCCAACTAAACGCACTTGACGCGATATAGAGCTCTTTTGACAAGTTTTTCATGGTTCGTATAACTTTCATGTTCTCGTATAACTCCAAGTTCTGTCAGTTCCTAAGAAAGGGAAGAAAATTCAACCTTGTAATTATCGACCAATTGCATTGCTTTCTATTATTCCCAAAGCAATCAATTTGTAGCTTATCAAATATCCGTAGAAATCAGGAATAATTAATGAACGACAATACGAATTTCGCCATCAAAGATCGACCTGTGACTTATTGGCGTATGTTTCACATATTTGGCAGCATTTCATCGTGAAATTCGGAGTAACGTTAGCTGTTCCACTTGACATTCCAAAAGCGTTCGATCGGGTATGCCATCGGGGATTCCTCTTTAAACTGCGGTCTTATGGTTTACCTCCTCAATTGTGTGCTTTGTTGAAGAGGTTCTTGTCTGATAGGTCTCTATATTATGTGGTTGTTGGTCTGCCTACTCCTTACATTGAACTGAGGTATCGAAGGAAACCGATTGATCTTCCGTTTTGAAATTAGCAAAATGAATTGTGAACTGATTTGACTAACAATTCACAAGTAAACTTGTGACGTCAAATCATTTTTTGGTGCATGTTTAATTTATGAATCAAAATCATTGTTATGCGTGGATTGTGACTTGTGAATTCAATTCAGGAAAGTAGTGAATTTGTTCAACTCTAGTACCAATCGATCGGTCATTTCACTGCTTTTGAAAAAGTCCATTCAATATTATTCTAGAAGCGGTCTTGAATAGATTTTTAGTATTTTTTGATTGAGTAGGCATTAACAGAATCTGATTCATTTCCAGAATTGACTCTTCTAACGAATTACTACTATTGGAGTGATTATAATGGTGAAATTCCAAGCAATGCTGTGAAAGGAGGATACAATTCTGCAGGTGAGGTAACTTACATCGGCCAAGCTTTAGCAGGAGACAGCATTGTTTTTGGAAATATTCCAACTGAAATTAATGTTGGAGATAGAATACTCAATATTCCATTGAGGGGTGGTGTGACTTCCAACACGGATATGAAGGTGACAAAAAAAAATTTCAAAAAAAAATTATGATAAAAGTTGTACGAATTGTGGTATAATTCTTCGTAATGATGTTCAGTTTTGACTGATGAGTATTTTTGCAGGTATTGATTTTATTCGCGTTTGATATCGATAAGCTTTAACAATAAAAAAAATTCTATTATGATTAGGAATGGTAATTCATTTCACAAATGAATTCGATCATATCTGTGATCTCAAATATTGTAGAGATTAATTTTATTTTTCTACTCCCATTATTTTAAACGCCTCGTGCTCACAATTTTTTTTCTCCCGTCTAATAGACTACTTTTCCTCCTAGTAACAATATACTATTACATGTTACTCAGATCGAAACAATTATGAAACTTCTAGGATTGTTTTGTTATTATAATGTTATTTTATCGCTGTCGTCTGATACGATTCATTGTTTTGTAATTCTTTCTTCGTTCTTGCAAAAAACAAAACTGTTTCAACTATATTCGATGAAAAAACTGGTTCCTATAGCACAAGTGCAATAAAATTTTGATTGCACTCATCTGTATCACTCTAGTTCAAATTAAATTAGTTTAATGTGATTCATTCACTGGTATCTATAGCAAGTGCCTTCGGTGACTACAACCCTAGGAACACGAATGAAAACGAATTTTCATAAATAGAATTTTTTCCCACAATTGTCGGTGCTCTGTTATTTTGCCATGGAAGCACCATGTTGTTGCCAGAATGATTCAAAATTGTCATGTTCATAGCCCTCACATTGGCATGCAGAGTTTAATCTGGAGAACTGTAAAATCAATGATATCCACACTCGTTTTGTGCCAAATAAAACAAGCGATGAAAATCAAGACACCACCTATGCTGTTATTCTCAAGGGCTGTTTCGACGATGCAATTTGTCGCTGTAACTCCAGAAAATTGCATGTATTAATGCAAGTTTTTCGAGTTGCATGGATATTTTGGTGCAATAAGTTGCAGCGACTTAGTTATTTCTATGGTAAAGGATACCGCACACTGTAATAGGGAAAGTGGCCCTCTGTCGAATCGGCTGAATTTTTGATATGTTATAATCCAAGTCATTATAAACAAAAAGTTCACTGGGCACAACTTTTTTTATAGACTAGTTTTGACGCTAGAGGCCCTCGAAAACTTTCATTTGTTCTTCATTGTTATACAACACGGAACGGTATTCTGGATAATAATCACTATTCTGCATAATCAAAATCTGAATATTCATTAATATAAGATACTATTGAGAGTATTGTTACCTGCAGGTGATCAATACAGTGTGTTCCAGCTATTATGGTCATGTTAATATCATTTAAATGAATGATGAAACTCATGGAAAATATAAAAAAATGTCTATCATTTTGATAGGGTTTTGTCGAATGAGTATTAATATATATCTGATTATTATATTGATGCTCAAGGAGTGTTGTGGAGAAACTCCTCCTAACGGGTCAACTAAGTAAGCCTCCAGTCGCACATCCAGCATAAATGTTATATGGAGAAAATAATGGGCTCTAACTCAATATATCATATGTAACATTTAACGTACCCATTTAACCTGGTGGACCTAATGGAAAACTCTCGACTGAACCCTAATCATTCATTCGATAATTTACAGGGTGTTCCATATGAGAACATATCAATATGATCAAAGAAACAAGTATAATATGCAATAAACATGTATATCAATCAATAGGTTCTTCATTATTATGTCTCTCTGCAGCATCAGATATGGTAAGAAGTATTTGCGTCGAAGGATACCTAACATTGGCGGCATGACGGGCATATCCAAGGTACCAAAGTACGCTGGCTACATGGGAACATGTACCCAATGTAGGACTTCCTGATTTGCACGTACAGTAGTACCCCTGAATTGGCACACGTTCCAAACTGATATTGTATTTGATCCATAGTTGGTATTTGATAGTATTCCGATGACGAGATTTTACTCTCATCCTTAATAGACCTGGATTATCAATACGTTCGTCGAATTCGAATAAAATGTTTCCCACATCCTGTCTATTATCTTGTATATAAGATGGAGCTAGTTTGATTTGAAAAATCCCGAATGTAAGTTCTCGTAAGTACTCCAAATCGAGAACTGGAAAATTAAGTAATTGGTTTTCCTACATTGGAATCCATCTACCATGTCTTCGTAGCAGACCCTCTTCTTCTATTCTCAATTGGAGTTCATTTATTTCATTGGCACGGTTCAACATTATTTGAGCTAGCTCAGCATTGGCTCCTTCAATGGTAATTGGTTCATGATACTTATTGATTATCGCACATACTATTCTGATATAGTCTCCTATATGCCGAACTTGTGGCATTGGTACAGTATCTCTGAAGAATTTGAACACATTTTTGATATGACCGTTTCTAGCTTCTACAATCCATCTCGTTTTCGTAACCAGTCTAGATGTATTTGCCTCTTCGGTTGTAAGTTGATGCTGTCCATGACCAAGCGCCACGGGCATTTTCACTACTGTACCTAAGTCAGCCAAGAAGTTCTGTGCGTCACGGGATCTCCTATCTAACATGAAGATGTCTCCTTCTTGGAACCAGTTCCTCAGACCCATCAGATCTCGTTCATACTCATGTCAACATTGCCGCATCATGATTTCTTGAATCAGCAAAATAAGGTCCGTGAACATCTAGGATATAACCATTGGGAGCAACAATCAAGGCTGGTTTCAAGAGATGATATCCCTTGTGTACACAGTACGATTGACGCAATACTTGGAATGTCCGACTTTTGGGTATTTTTATATACGTTCCGTCAATCTATTGCTCTTGGATAATTAGGTTCAGGATTGTAGAGGGTGTTTGCAAAATCCGTAACATGCCTAGCAATATATTGGCCTCTCTCTATATGCTGATACCCTAAATTTTGCGGAACGAATTGTTGTAATAATGATACACGCACTTTTTGAATTGCCAAACTCACAGCTTGACGACTGGAATAGGAAAACATCCCCATCAAGAATTGATCGGAAAGTTCTTGTCGTAATTTGCACAAGAAACATAATAAATCGTTTTTTGCTACTGTTCTATTTTTCTCGTGAATATCGACGCGATTGCAAAATTCGAGGAGGTCTGTGAACTGCTCTTTTTTTATTGGAGTTAACGCCTGAAACTCTTCATCAGTAAAATTATTCTCGCAGTTGTATTTATTCGTTGATTTATAGTTCAGCACAGCTTCTCGTAACGATACTAAAATATGTTTGAGCTCATTACCTTTCAAATTGTATGGTCTTGTTATTCCTCTGAGCCCATTCATGAAAGGTGGCAGAAGATATCCCTCCTCATTCAAATGACCACCACCGATTCTGACGCCGTCACTGTATAATTGACCGAATGTAACAACACCAAAGAAAAATACTTTCGATAGTATCTTATATTAATGAATATTTAGATTTTGGTTAGGCAGAATAGTGATTATTATCCAGAATACCGTTCCGTGTTGCATAACAATGAAGAACAAATGAAAGTTTTCGAGGTCCTCTAGCGTCAAAACTAGTCTATAAAAAAAGTTGTGCCCATTGAACTTTTTGTTTATAATGACTTGGATTATAACATATCAAAAATTCAGCCGAGTCGACAGAGGGCCACTTTCCCTATTGAAGTGTGCGGTATCCTTTGTTACCGCAAACCACAAATTTGTGGTGGCATCATTGTGAAGAATGTTAATTCTCAACATTTCGAATATTTTTCGAAAAATAAGGAATCAAGTTGAGTAATGAGGTGATTCTATCACAATATCAGTTATTAGAAATGAATGAAATCATATATCAGTTGTGATAATATAGGTGTTTCTCTTGGTAGCATTCAATTCTATTTTTTAATATTGGCAATGCAAAATGACAGATCGCAGTGACAAGTTGCCACGAGAAATTGCAGCGACAAATTGCATCGTCGAAACAGGGTGTGAGTATTGTTTTGGAGAGACCACTTTTTCTTCGAAATAATGGAAACCAAGGCCCTACCCAGAAAAAGTTTTCGGGGGGGGGGGGTTGTGGCACCAGGCGGGGCCGGAGGCCCTCCCAAAAGAATGTTAAAACTAATTATTAAATATCCCACTTTCACGCCATTGCAAGCTTCATTACCAAAAGTTAAGACGACACTAAATAATAAATATATAAATAATAACTACAAAATAATTTTTCCTGTTAATTTGGTGTCTAGGAAAATAAATAGATTGACAATGCAAACAGACTCAACACTGTTTAGTACAATACAGTACAAAATTATGTCTGTAGACAATAACAGTTACATTACAAAACAAAATCCATTCTTCTGTTCTTTTTTCTTGCGAATTCATCGATCACTTTGTCTGTTGAAATTTTATGGTTTCTATGAACCGACATGAGAGCCAGTCCGCTTGTCTGTCTTGTCCACACGGATTTCTCAAGTACGCCTTCAATCGCTTGAGAGTGGAGAAGGTCCTCTCAGCAGTTGCAGTGGTTACTGGCAAAGAAGCAAATATTTTCAGGAGGGTGAATATGTTAGGAAAAAGTTCCCTATTACATTGGCCTAATGCTTCAATGGCACAAGAGGCTTGTCGAGTTCCATTTGTTTTTCCCAAAACAATTTCCACAGTGAGTACTCACTAGGTACTAGTACTAGATCAACCATCTTTATTTAAAGATTCAACGTCTATTTTCTCGTTCGTTGATTGTTCTTTTACTTTCGGAGTGAGCCCCCAGTACTGTACCGCCAACATATAAAAACGAAATTTTTTCCGAAAGTAGTCAGAGACTTGCGAAAGCGAATGGCGGTCTTTTTTTCGTGCTGCTACCTATCGTGATAGCGCCTAACTATATGATTTACGGCAACTTACGTAATGAAACGCTTCGGTCTACGTCGTTAGCGGCGGATCACGTCCATCCACAAATTCCACGTAGGTAAATGGGTTAGTAAAATTAGAATAAATTTGACAAATTATTTAAGTACATTTTTAACTAGAAATTGGTTTGAACTCTTCCTTATTTACCTATGAAGAAAAAAAAACAATTATAACTTGAGTAATGCGTTTGAAAAATCTTTTTTTTGGAAAATTTCAGGGGAGGGGAGTTTCAACCCCTGTGCCCCACCCCTGGGTATGGCCTTGATGGAAACGTTTGATTCATTATCTTCATTTTTGATTGTCTATAGATATGAACATTTTAAACGTTCATCAAGTTCATCTATTTCTATTTGTTGATTCGGAGAAAAAGGCTTCAAAAATGAACTCGATAAAGTTTTGGCTTTCACATGAACAAAGAAAAAATAATGTATTGGGTGGCCTAGCTTTCAAATTTTTCATCATTTTCCTCCATTCAGGAGAATAATCGTCATAATTGACCTGTCAAATGGCTGGAACAGTTTAAATCTCAAATTCAGTAATATACATACTACTGGTAGTACTGCTCGTCTAGATATAAATAATATATAAATAAAATTGATAAGTATAGAAATTAATGTAATTGTTAGGAAATGAGATTTCAAGTAACATCATATTTTAATGATTTTCAAGATATTGTGCAGCTACTCACCATTAAATTTCCAATGGGTGAATACTACCGCACATGACTTCGAAGATGATATGTGGAATGGGCGACTTGTTAAAGGAGGTACCCAAATTTCTGTCGCCAACAACAACAGAATGATACTATTCGTGGGGCGAGTTCGATACAATAACAGGATTGTGATTGGAAAAATTGATACAAACTCCACGGATCATCCTCTTGGTTATAACCCTTTATATATGTCCATCGATGCGGCGAGAGAATCTCCAGCTCAGGAAGAATTCCAAGTACTAGTTTATAGTAATTAATTGTGATTATAGAATATTCAATAAAAAATGTTGTTTCACCCTACTGAATATAGATATACTGTATTTCTCAAATTTGATACATATAAATAACAAAATATTCTATTCGAAGGGTTTCGAAATCACAAATCGACGAAATTTTTAAAACAAATACCACATATAGTTCAGGAAATGAAGCTAAAAAATGGTGAAGCCTACCGATTTTTTTGTCCAGCACCGATTTGTACAAAAATTTGAGATTCGGTTTATTTCACCCTCTAGTTCATTTTATATATTGTGCCGTTGTACGCTTTTAGTTTTTTAGGGGTGAAAACTACCCCTAATTTTCAAAAATTATGAAATAATATTAAAAACATAAATATGGGTGAAAATTGTTTAATAATGATTGTTTCATGCTTTAGGATACCATCTCATAATATTTCAAGCTACCCTCGTTATAAACTACCCTTGAAAACATTGAAATTTTTATAATATGTCTTCGAACTTTAGAATACACTGGTGAGAAATCAACGAAATATACACCCACACACGCGAGCAGATTTTTTTTCTCTGTCTTCCAATATGAATGGAAAAAGTGGAACATATAACGTATAACGGCCGAATATACCGGTTATGTAGATTACTACGCCCCGAAGCGGATAATTCAAATTTTTCAGAAAAAAAATGATCGCTTTTTTAAGCATAGCTCCTTCATTTTAGGTGATAGTAAATTTTTTGTAGAGCATTCCAAGAACTATAAGACTATGTGAATAAAATCACTTGAGATCCCTCAATTTTTAAATGGGGAGAGTTTGAAGCGCTTGACTAAGGTGATGTTCGATCGTGAATGTAGGTGTTAAACGGCTATATCTCGCCAAATAATCACTTTACAAAAATCTACATGCAGAGAAATTTTCCTCATTGAAAAAGCTACAATTTAGTACTGTATCATTTTTTTCGTATCTTTAGTATTTTGAGAGATATTTATAGAAAAGGGTTAAAAACACGAAAATTAAAAAATCGTTTTCTCTCTGAACTCCAATTTTTATAAAATTAGGCATTTTAATTGGTTAAACTTCGTGGGTGTATCAATAGTACATATATAAAGAGAATCACAGAAGGGTGGCAATCAATTTTAGTTAGGGGGTACTTCGGAGGTTGTTTTCACTGATTTTTTTCGTAGAAAAAAGCGGGTACCGATCTCATTTTGATCATAAGTCGGTCAATTTTCATGCTAGGAAGACATTTTTTTATTTGTTTGAAAGCTCTAATCAATTAATTTGAAAAAGATTCCATGAGGTTTCTTCGAAAAATGCAAATTTTTCTCGTTATTTCGCTTTAAATCTTCCAATTTATACATTTGACGAAAAAATCTAATCATTAATTTGCTGTATCTCAGTTCGTATGTGTCGTAGGAAAATTATAGAGAAAACTTTTTTTTTTGTTTTCTTAGAAGCTACAATTTGCCTCTCTACTTTTTTTTTGATAAAATGCATAGTTTTAGAGTTATTTGCAAAAAAAAAACATTTAAAAACTTCGAATAACTCAAAAAATATTACTTTTACGAAAAAAAACCTGAGGAACATTTTTTTCTCAGAATTACTTCTTCCGTCGATTCCTACAGTTAAAATGTAATAAAAAATTTCCACCCCCATGATGGGGTGGCAACCACCCCAAGGCTCTAGCGTATAGCGTCATGATATAGAAAATGATCCTTGAGCTATTTCCTCAAAATTTCAGGTGAATCCATGGTGGACGAAAAAATTGCAATCCAAAATGCTTCATTTCCTGAACTAATATACATGGCGAAACATTGGATGGATAGATGATCTGATAGAATCAGTTTATTCATTTGGACGCCACATTTTCAGGAATCATTATATTTTGTATAACCTAGGACACAGATAAGTGATGTATTGTGTTCAAAATGTCTTTGGTCGTGAAAAAACTGAACAATTCGATAGGATCACAATGTCGGAGGTAATATGAACAGCTCCCACACTGTCGAAATATAACAGAGTATATATTGTTTTTCTTGCAGAAGTCGTCAAAATTTATAGAAATTCGCTCAGGTCTTTTCAGAGCTGATTCCTGAGTGCGCCTTCGCATGATCTCATATATCGAATTTTGTAGTTCAAACTATAGGTATGCCAGTTCTCCCAGAATTTACCTAACAGGTGATATTTCCATCGGGGCTCGCCCTGCATTTCCCAAAATATTACTTTTTTCAATTCATACTTTTTCAGTTCCAATTGAACCTCTGTGAGTTTCTGTATACGATAAGCAAACTCGACAGTTGAAACTGTCTACTATTTTTAGTCCATTAAAGATAAGTACCTGGTTTATCGAGCTTCGCTTGGATTTTTTTTTGATAAATCGTGTTTTTTGGAAATCATAACCCGATACGAATTACATATACTGTCGAAATATGAATAATATTTTTTGATCTCACCGACATAATGAAAAACCATATAAACTGGTTATTCCAATGAAAAATCACGAGTGCAAACTCTCCTAAAAATGAAGCCTGGCTAGGTCAATAAATGGCCCCCGAAATTTCATGAAAATTGTTGGTGCCGTTTCCGAAATCCAGATTAGAATAGAATAGAATGGAATGGAATGGATTGGATTGGAATGGATTGGAATGGATTGGAATGGATTGGAATGGAATGGAATAGAATGGAATGGAATGGAATGGAATGGAATGGAATGGAATGGAATGGAATGGAATGGAATGGAATGGAATGGAATGGAATGGAATGGAATGGAATGGAATAGAATAGAATAGAATAGAATAGAATAGAATTGAATTGATTTCACTACGTTATATCAAAAAGTTTGTAGTAAGTCAAAATACAGTTAACTGTACTATAGTTAGTATGATAAAATCATAAAATATAAACGACACATATAAAATATTGAAATTACACATTGAAACGATTTTATATGACAGTATAATCGGAGTGAGATGAGATGCAATAAGCCAACCTGAAGAGATCCTCGTGAGTGAATTATATATTCCTTTATAGTAGAAACAGGGTCTCAAAAGATAGTTCTTCAGAGTTTTCTGACTGAGATTTTTATATTCTGCGGTTAGGTTGTAATAAAGCGCATAATCTAGACCAGCGGTTCTCAAACTTTTTTGGTGGCGGAACCCTTTTGAAAAGCGAAATTTTTGACGGAACCCCAAAATAAAACAAAAAGTTAGGCGCATTCTTCATTAATAGGTACCTAATAATGTCACAATGTAAGTGTATTCTATTGAAAAAAAATCTAATGGGATGTATGGAACTGTTTCTTCTTTTTCATCAATCGGTTGATATTAGGTTTGATCGAAGAGAGTTGAAGTCTTATGTCAGATTCGGCATCCAGTCTATTGCGATATTTTGTTCTGGTAGCTGCATAGGTCCGAGAATCCTGTTTCACACAAATATGTTGTTGGAAATGGAAGAAGAACATTCAAGGCCATCGTGGCAAGAAGTAGATATTCATCACGGATTCTACACCAAAAATCATTGAGGGGCATTGTTTTGAACAGTAACTTCATACTGGTGTCTGATGACATTTGTAAAAACGATTCATATATCTCATTTGACATACTTTCGGGCTTTTGCAGGTTGGGTAAAAAACATTTCTGAATCATTAGCGATAACGAACTCACTGAGTAATGTGAAACTTTCCATTTCCCTCTTACTAAGACAAATAATCCAAAAATCGAATTTTTTTTTGAAGGCGCTCATTTTGCGACAAGCCTGAAACACTATTGTCTCTCTACCTTGCATTGATAAATTTAATTCGTTCAGTTTTTGGAAAATATCTGCCATAAAAGACAGTCTGAATAACCAATTTCTTTCAACGTTTTTTCAAATTGAAGGAAATATCTGTAAAAAAACGTTTGTAACTCCGCTCTAAGTTCGAACAGCCTCGTCAAAGCTTTACCCCGAGATAACCATCTGACTTCTGTCTGCTGCCATAATCTTCACACAGAACTACTATTTTGAACCGTCCTAGATGAGTATTTATTGCGATCCCGAATACGGATATCGAATGCGTAAAAAACTCTGATTCGGCTTACTGATGGATAAAAGAGGTGTGTTTTTTCTCATTATTACTAGTATTTTCGCGGAACCCCGACAAAGGCTTTGCGGAGCCCCAGGGTTCCGCGGAGCACACTTTCAGTATGGCTGATCTAGACTATCTTTTAGAATTTTTCTAGACAGAAATAATTCGTCCTAATTTTATCGGCATGCCTGGTGTTATAAGAGTTTATGTCGGATTGTTTTAAGAGAGTTTGACACTCTCTCAGTTTCGATAAGCACATTGAACAAGTGAAGGCTTGGTAAGGGCATTATTCTCATTTGACTGAATATGGGTTTGCAATGATTTCAGAAGCCAGAATCGGTAATGATTCTTATCGGTTTTTTTTGTTATCTGAAAATCTTTACTGCATCAGTAGAATTACCCCAGAGAAGGACACCGTAACTTATAAGAGAATGAAATAGAAAAAAATATGCTGTTTTCATTATATATCTTCGTTTATGCAAGATGGTATTTACGGGGTTTTCATCCGTTTGGTTTCTTCCGATTCGTTCGACGTTTCGAATTCCATTTTGGAATCGTTTTCAAGAACTGTCAGACGAATATCTGTCCATACCGTCCTATTCAATCACCCTCTCCCCTTACGAAATAACCAAGCAAGGCAAAGCAAAGACTTCAATTCTCTGTTCGTCAAAGATACTGATAGTTATAATATTTCTCCTCGAATTTTATTTGACTCTAGAATCTATTACGAGAAAACTGGTCCGATACTATTAATGACTCACCACTCTCTAAATGGATGGTATTTACGGGGTTTCTATCCCTGTGGTTACTTCCGATTTGTTCGACTTCAGTTTTCATTCAGAGAGGTTCAGACTATATAGAGATATGATAATAATATATCAATTGTTATCGGCTAGCCCTGGAAACAATTGAACTTCGCCTCTTATCATCACATGATTACGTATGAAGAGTGGATTTTCAGTTTCATAATTGGTACATGTGATAAAGTTATTGAACATCAGAAATTAGTAAAAATCGTCTCTCCAGTGTCCATTCTTACCCCGATAAACTGGAAAGTTGTGCTAGTACGCACTCCCTCAGTGACCCGCTCCTGCGTTATCCTACTCCTGCCGTAGCAGGAAACTCGAAGGGCCAATCGAACACAGCCCCGAGACGCCCTCAGTTCAGTGTGGTCGATCGAGTAGCAGGAAGCAACGCGACGCGCCCTTTTTTTAATTTTTCTCTGTGACTGGTAAACGTTTCGGTTCTCTCAAACTTCAACATCATTCCAACTATTCTTGTGAACACACCTAGTTTGTGATTGTTTCTCAAAGTTCCTACTTCAGCAACCATGTCTTTTTCAGAGGAGGAGAGGGACGAGTAAGTAAATTGTTTCTATTGCCGAATCATTTTCAGAACTTCATGAAAAAAAAGTCGAAAAATGATTCGTTTGTAGAGCGAATCAATAGGGAACACGCCCACTGTATTGTATCGCCAGAACAAGGTCTTCAATTGTTTGTGTTGCCTATTCTGCTATCGACTTCTGTGTAGAAAATTCATGCGGAGTTTTTGTGAATGAAAATGAAACTGTTATTCGTTGATGTGAAGAAATACTCGGTATTCGTTATCAATAAATTATATGACTGCACTGAATATATATATGTTGTTGTTGAGTTCGGGTTGAACCGCGTCTGGAGTTATAATCTCGACGTTTCGGCTCCAATTTCGGAGCCATTTTCAAGGGGTAAATGTGACTTTATGCTGAGGTCTCAATCTGCCTACTCCTCAGGTGTTGTCACAGAAGGCAAGGGTTTGTGACTTGACGTCGGGGCCTCAATCTGCCTACTCCCCAGGTCTCGTCACGAGTTCTTTCTAAGGTCTCAATCTGCCTACTCCTTAGATCGAACTGAGGTATGGAGGGATGTTGGGTAGGATTTATAGCAGCGGGTGCTACTAAAGGACCGTCGGATGTCTTGGTGGGGACTGGGCATCTGGAAATTAGGGGTTTCCATGCAGTTGGAAGTCTCTGGCCGTCGTCACGTTTATTTAAGCAGGAAGGTCGCTTCTCGATTTCGATGGCCTCGCGAATTATACGGGCTTGTAGTGTTTTTGCTGTGGCGATGGTCTTAGTGTTCGCAAAGTCTATATTGTGTCCTGTCTCTTGATAATGTTTGGACAGAGCTGAAGATGGGTCTGATTTTCGGACAGCAAGTTGATGTTCGTATACTCTACTTGTCACACGTCTGTTGGTCTGGCCTACATATGTTCTATGGCAATCAGAACATGGAATTTCATATATACCCTGTGATTCGTTGACAATTTTGTCCTTGGGGGAGCGGAGGAATGTGGAGATTTTATTGCTGGCTGTAAATATCGTTTTTATGTCCTGTTTTTTGAGAATTCGGCTGATTTTGTCAGTTACACCTTTAATGTAGGAAAGAAAAGCTTTGTGGGGAACGTTGTTGTCTGTTGGGTCTCTGGGAATTGAATGTGAAGTTTGATGGCGGCGGATGGATCTGTCAATTTGATGGTCTGTGAAATCATTTTGAAGAAGGGCTGATTTGAGTTGGGCTAGTTCCTGTGGTTTGTTATGGAGGTCTGTGGGGATGATGGATCTGTGGATGAGGGAATTCACAACGGAATTGTTGTTTCAACAACAACACACAACTGACCGCGGAAACCTATCCGAACATATATATATATATATATATATATATATATATATATATATATATATATATATATATATATATATATATATATATATATGAGATCATGTGCTACCAAAAACCATCACTAGAATGGTGCCGTATGTTGGTGAAAGCTACATATTATAAACAATGGTTGAGATAGATCATCGTGCTTTCGAGAAACGGGTTTTAAGAACGTCACTGGAATCAATTACATCCAACAGGTGTTAGTGTGGGATTCTTCACAGAAGAAATTCCACATATGCTCTTGGCGATACACCACCAGAATTGATTTTCAATTATTGGGACAAGACACACTTGCAGACCGGTTTCGGGCTATTTGGCCTCTCGTCAGTGCAAGGCGGTGCCATCATCAACACAAGTTGATGACTTCCCACAATTAACAATCATACTCCATAATCCAATGCCCTTCGTGGTATTAGCCAGGGGAGTAGTTGTTTTCTAATAGGTGTTAGTCCGTCAACCTACAGTGTAGGTGAGTTGAGGCTGGCCTGAACAAATTGTTCATTTTTTGAATATTTGATTTAAAGCCAGTCTTCAAGCATTCCCAAGAATATTTATTTTATTCGGATTTTCCTTGTACAAGGAATTGGGACCATGCGGATATGCTCTTGGTTAGTACCTAGTCTACGGGCAGATGGCGCAGCAACGGCTATTTAGCTTGTTGTTTGTATCAGCCTAGGTCTAGGGAGGATACTCTACTCGAGTATGATTTTTAATTGTGGGAAGTCATCAACTTGTGTTGATGATGGCACTGCCTTGCACTGACGAGAGGCCAAATAGCCCGAAACCGGTCTGCAAGTGTGTCTTGTCCCAATAATTGAAAATCAATTCTGGTGGTGTATCGCCAAGAGCATATGTGGAATTTCTTCTGTGAAGAATCCCACACTAACACCTGTTGGATGTAATCCAATGCCCTTCGTGGTATTAGCCAGGGGAGTAGTTGTTTTCTAATAGGTGTTAGTCCGTCAACCTACAGTGTAGGTGAGTTGAGGCTGGCCTGAAGAAATTGTTCATTTTTTGAATATTTGGGTTAAAAATTAATATTAATGATCCGTTTGAAATAGACATCTACTGCATGTTCTTTACTGATCAAATTATGGGCATAAAAAGGACATGAAAAGGATGCTGGAAGGATATCTATGAACCGACTATAATGTGACTGGTAGTTCCTTGTTTTTCTGGATTACCACTAGTTGAGGAAGCAGTTGCACTACTAAAAAATCAATAACATTAGCTTGCACGCACAAAGCTTTGCCTTCTGGGCATACACGTTGAAGTGTTTAACAATGGGTCAAATAGAAAAAAAAATTATAGTTGGACTTATGCCATTCATATTCTCCATCAACAGGTTTGTAAATAATCTAGGAATCATACCATTTTGTTTTGTTATATATTCAAATGCTCCTTGTTTCCAGATTTTTTCCCCAACACCTTACTGATATAAATTGCACTGGACACTCGTTTCGCTAACGAGGTTAACATCTTCATGGGGAGAAAATTGATACAATCTGAAGACTAGTGTCATCTCGTTCACCCCACCATTCAGTTCAATTTTGAGAAATTTAATTAGAATAATTGATAAACGAAGTCCTCTTAGAAGCGAGAAAAACCTGTGCTGGTAGTTCTTGTCTGCTCTATCTTAGTTTGAAATATATAAATAACATATCTTCTTTTTCTAAAAATTCTGACATTTCAAGCGAAACGTGCGTTAAGTGCCAGTTATATCAGTTTGGTGTTACGGTAATTGATCTCTAGAGAAAGTCTTTACCCTTCACCAAAGGTTCCAATCTCACCATTCGAGTTTACAGATATTTTTGTTCTGAATTCTTTCAAACAACTTTCTTTTTTTGAAATTTCACGAATTTCAAACTATCTTTCGTTGAAATATAAGAAAGTTCTCTGATTCTTCCATTTCAAGATATATTTTCGATTTTTCAATTTATTTTTCGTGTTTGCTTGAAAGTGAAGTGGTTGACAATGTTCCTTAATGAATGGTAATGGTTCGGACCTCCAATGTCTACATTATTAACTATATTATATATATATATATATATATATATATATATATATATATACAATAAATCTAGAGAGATGCTAATGCACTTGTATCGTGGAGAAAAATGCTTATATAATCCTCACAGTAAGTACCTATGCCTCATGCTCGCATATATGCTATCACAGGGATCACCAATTAGATTGGCTCGGGGTCTGTTTTAAGAAATGAAATGACCATCGCGGTCCTCACAATATTTTATAGAAAAAATATTTATTAAACAAATGTAATTAATTACAGAAATAACAAAGGTATTTTTACGTATCAATGAGAAAAATGACATTTTTTGATGCGGACTATCTGTCTGAAGTTTGGAGTAAAATTGGTGCAAGCTATTGACATTAAATCCTGGAGATGTTCATCTGTGAGTCGAGATCGAAATTTATTCTTTAATGAAGTTCATCTTCGAGAATGCTGCTTCACAAGTATATGTTGACCCAAACAAAGTAAGAAGTTTTAAACCTAATTTTTGTAAAAACACTTGACATAGTCAGTGGGCATACTTGAAGACTGGCGTTAAATCAAATCATCTTTCGAACAATCTGTTCAGGCCAGTCTCAAATTACCTACACAGTAGGTTTCGGCTGGCAACTCTCAGAAAACAACTACTTCCCTGGCTAATACCACGAAGGGCATTGAATTATATCCGACCAGGTGCCAGTGCAGGTTTCTTCACAGAAGTGAATCCTGCATTTGCTTTCGTCGATACAAATGAAGAAATTGATTTTCAATTATAGGGACGGACACACTTGCAGACCGGTTTCGGGCTATTTGGCCACTCGTCAGTGCAAGGCAGTGCCATTATCAACATAAAGTCGATGATTTCCCATAATTAAAAATCAAACCCCTACACGAGTATCAAGCCCCGGCCAAAGCTGATGCGAACAACGAAGTTATTACGCCATCTACCAATGGACGAGGTATTCCAAAAGCAAACCGAATTTGCCCATTCCTCCTGCGAGGAAAATGTAAAAACACTTGACATAGTCAGTGGGCATACTTGAAGACTGGCGTTAAATCAAATCATCTTTCGAACAATCTGTTCAGGCCAGTCTCAAATAACCTACACAGTAGGTTTCGGCTGGCACCTCTCAGAAAACAACTACTCCCCTGGCTAATACCACGAAGGGCATTGAATTATATCCGACCAGGTGTCCGTCCCTATAATTGAAAATCAATTTCTTCATTTGTATCGACGAAAGCAAATGCAGGATTTACTTCTGTGAAGAAACCTGCACTGGCACCTGGTCGGATATAATTCAATGCCCTTCGTGGTATTAGCCAGGGGAGTAGTTGTTTTCTGAGAGGTGCCAGCCGAAACCTACTGTGTAGGTAATTTGAGACTGGCCTGAACAGATTGTTCGAAAGATGATCTAATTTTTGTAGTTCTGGATATTTATTACCACACACAAATTTTATCCAGAACTCTTCACTGGAAACTTCCGCATGTTTGTGTTCTGAAACTGTGTTTTCTTGAAAATGGATCATTTCCATGTGCATAGTAGCTTTATCACCCCCGAAAACAATTGCAGCTTCGTTGCTCCATTCACCATCAGGATGCAGAGAGTAAATGCTGCAGAGGATTTCTACAACATTCTCAATTTTCTTAAAATATGCGAACCTGTTTTCAAATTCCGATTTAAGATCCGTAATGGACGTTTTGTATTGGCCGACGTCAGTCTCGCCCCAGCTGATTATTCTAATAAAATTGGGGAAGTAGAGGCATTCATTACCAAGATCAGTAATAAAGAGATCGAGTTTTCGCGAAAAACTTTTTACTTCTGACATGAGCTCCCATACAAGCTCTCCCTTGCCTTGAAGTTTAAGGTTCAGGTCATTGATATGTTAAAAAATATCCGTCAAGAAAGCAATGGCAGCTACATTTCCTACACTTTGGTACTGCTCCAGCTCGATTCGGGAGCGTAAAACAATATAAATCGGTCCATTTCGGCAAAAACTGTCTATTTTCATCTTCAATTTTTCTTGCTTTGTTCTCGTGGTCCGCACAAAATGGGTCGGCGGTCCGGATGCGGACCGAGGTCCGCCATTTGGCGACCCCTGTGCTATCACAATAGCAAGAACGTGTTGAAAACAGTAAATGATATATGGTTCGTGTTACCAATGTCATCCATTGAGGACCGTGTGGTTGTAAATAGACTCCTTTGGTTTCCATTTCATTATTTTCTGTCACAAGGTTACCATTTCCAAAATTGGAATCATCGGGAAAAAATATATATATCACACTTCGTCCTAAATACTTATCAACAGATTTACATTATTTCTGAAGTTACTTATTTTAGACTTCAAACAGTTTGTGAATCGTTCTGTGAAGAGTGGAAATGATTTTATCAACTTTGAAAAAAATTGATGCAATTTATATATATATATATATATATCTTATACATCTTCGGAAGAAAGTTGTGAATAAATTTTTGTTTTCATGAAATTTTGGGAGCGTTCGTTTATCGTTTTCCGGACATAACACTTATTTGCATGGAGGTATTTCTTATTTCTAGTTTCATAATTGTGTTCGATATTCTGGGAGTGCTTAGCTTAATACCTTTTTTTACAATTGAAATTAGTATTTCAGATATTCATTCCAATATTTAGAAAGCAACATTTTTGTTGTCATTGACGAATTGGCATCAGTCATGCTAGATGATTATCTGGGAATCTTCAACTCACATGACTACCACGTTTCTTCAATTCGGGATAAGTATCCACTATGATGTAAGTATACTGGTAAACAAATGAGTTCAGACAACAAAATAAATAATGACGGTTGTGAACAATTTCACGCTGAATTAACACTGTGGTCATGGTTGAATTTGATGGCAAGGTTAGCAGTCATACACATTTATTGAAAAAATCATATGAGGCAAGAGAAAATTATGTGTGATTTTTACTGTTTTGATTGATTTTGCGAACTTCAAAATTCCCTGAGCTACTTTTTTTTCAATCAAACACATTAACGTTCATTCAAATTGGACACGTATCATTTACTACCCGAATAGGGAATGATTTGTCATGTCCATTAATCTCAAGGTTTTCTGAATCAGAGTTCACTCTTGGGTGGTTGAATAAAAACAACTAGAAAATTGATTTTAAGGCCATAAAACCGTGGTCAGTTCTCTGCGATTATCTGTTCAGGCATCATTCAGGTAGAAAATTCAGAATCAATGCAACTTCAACTAGATCCTGATGGAACATGATATTCCGATGCATTTGTGAGCCCTTTGAATTTTTATTTTGAGCAGAATTCCGATGCAGATTCTCCTAATAGAGGATTGTGTTCCGTATATCAAATTCCAAACAAAGTCCTTTTGTTTTATTGGCCAATAATTGATGAAAATCCATAATCATATCTATCTGATACAGTTTCCTGCATAATCATTTACAACCGGTTCACAAAACCAGCATTGGAACTTTTTGTAGAGATCAATTACCCCATAATATCATCTGCACTCGACGTGCGTGTGGCTTGAAAAGTTAACATCTTCAGGAGAAGACAACTGATTCTAAATCTGAAAACATATAGCTATTTATATTCTTTACAATCTGCAGTTCCAATCTGTAATACAAAAACTATCTATAAAGTTTTTTGGTACGATATGGACTTCGCCTGTCGACTGCTAACTAATAGACCGGGAGGTCATGACAGGTGACGTTCCACCATTTTTTCTTGCATGCCTTTTAAAGGCTTGATAAATAACCCTAAAATATCAAAGATAGTCGGATTTTTAGCCCCCCTGCGCGTCCTCTTCATAAGAAAAAACGCTTTTCTTTCTGTAGCGGATTTTCGTGTTTTTCCGTGATATTTTACTGCATGCCATTGTGATAAACGAAAGTTCAAACTGATTGAAGCTCTAATAATTGATGGCATGCACCCCGCAGCGGCCCAAGATGATCAAAGGGTTGTGAAAACCTGAAAAAAAAATTAGGAAAATTCCGTGTTTTCAAATTGCATGCCGATGTGGAGAATTGAAGTTTTTGTAATAAAAACATTATGGGAAAATTGGCATGCACCCCTCGTATGACCAACGGTGAAAAATTTCCGGAAAATTCTGTAAAATTTCAACACCGATTTTCCGTGATTCCAAATCACTCCTAATAAGGATGAATATTAATTTTATAACGGAATAATTATCTAATTCAAATGGCATGCATGTTGAATAAGCCCATCGTATTATAAATAATAATAAAAGTTGCAAAAAAACAGTGCAAATTTAGGTGACTTGTTTTTGCATGCCGTTTTGTATTTGATGAATTTACCTTATTTCAAGTCATGAATGTAAATGGCATCCATGTAGCTACAGCCCAATACACAAAAATTGTGAAAAAATTGAATAAACATCAATTTTTGGATTGAAAAAAAAATCTAAAAAATGCCGTGACTTCTTCTTGCATGCCACTTTGAATTTCGTTTGTAGATACTATTTTAAGTTGAAATGCGAAATGGCGTGCATGTAGCTCCATGAAAATTGTTTGAATAAACATTATTTCAAGTTGATGGCTGAAATAACATACATGTTATCACAGTCCAACATTCAAGAATTGTAAAAAAAAATTAATTCAAATGACTCGAATCTCCCGGTCTCTAGTCTAAACGTGGCCTATCATACGTCGACTAGCACGAGAGGTTACTACTACCCTTTTGTTACGATCTTTCTTCTGGAAAATATTAATTCTGACACCACTGTTACGATATATCCTTTCAAAATCCAACTTCTGACACTACTGTTACGATTTATCCCTGGGTTCGTCGATTAAAACACCGAACAACACTGAACTTCTTTTATTATAACTCTCTATCACAATACAATACAACACAATCACTTAAATCGCTCCGATAACTTTCCAATGCTCGGTACCAAAACTCTCTGTACTAAAAATTCTACTTCCGCACAAAGCTCTGCTCCACTTAGCTCCCAATAACTTTCATCACTTAGCTCTGAATGAAATTTGTCACTTAACTAACTCTGTCAATAACTAACTCTCCGAATAAAAACTTCTCTCCGCCGCGTGTCTCGAATTCTCCAGGCGGCAATCAACAGTTCTTGGAAAATGACGACGCGATCCCTCATCTGCGTTTACGATCTCGTCAGGGCCGGCGCTAGCACGTAACACTATGATAGACGCTACACGCTACGCCGTTGCCTATACCACCGTATAGAAGTAAACATCAAGTTCGCTACCAGTCGGCATGATGTATCAGGTCAAGATTTTATATTTAGCTGGGCTCTGGCAGCATGTGGTGCGGTAGGAGGGTGTCGGCTGAGAGCATTCTTGGCTCACTTGCACTCACGCCTCAGCTATATCGGCTGAGCGTTAAGTAAGAGATGGGAATATTAACCCAAATAGGGCGGCGAGTGAATTTAATAATAATACTTCATGTATAGAATAATGATGCTGAAAATGATTTTCTACTTTCATTTTTCATAAAAAATTTGAAAAAAATAAAATTATTAAATTGGACGATTTTTTTGTTTATTCAACCAATTGTCATAAAGCTACATGCATGCTATTTTGCATTTCGGCTCAAAAAAGTACATAGCGGCATGCAAAAAGAAGTCACGCCATTTTTTAGATTTTTTTTCGATTAAAATTCTGATGTTTATTCAATTTTTTCACAATTTTGGTGTATTGGGCTGTAGCTACATGCATGCCATTTACATTCATGACTTGAAATAAGGTAAATTCATGAATTTCAAAACGGCATGCAAAAACAAGTCACCTAAATTTGCTCAGTGTTTTTTGCAACTTTCGTCACGCATGCCTCTATTTTGCAACACCCTGGTGTGCATGCCAAATTTCCTTCTATTGAATAATGGTACGAATTAAGTTTTTTCTCAATGGCATGCAGTTTGGAATCACGGAAAATCGGTGTTGAAATTTTACAGAATTTTCCGGAAATTTTTCACCGTTGGTCATACGAGGGGTGCATGCCAATTTTTCCATAGTGTTTTTATTACAAAAACTTCAATTCTTCACATCGGCATGCAATTTGAAAACACGGAATTTTCCTAATTTTTTTTTCAGGTTTTCACAACCCTTTGATCATCTTGGGCCGCTGCGGGGTGCATGCCATCAATTATTAGAGCTTCAATTAGTTTGAACTTCCGTATATTACAATGGCATGCAGTAAAATATCACGGAAAAACACGAAAATTCGCTACAGAAAGAAAAGCGTTTTTCCTTATGAAGAGGACGCGCGGGGGGGCTAAAAACCCGACTATCTTTGATATTTTAGGGTTATTTATCAAGCCTTAAAAAGGCATGCACGAAAAAATGGTGGAACGTCACCTGTCATGACCTCCCGGTCTATAATCTTATTGATTTCTCAGTAATGAATTTAAAAGCGAGCTGAAAGAGATAGGTTCTTTGTCACAGTACACTTAAAACGGATGCTTTCAATAGACTTAAGGTTTTGATATATGCCCGAGGAGCAGAAAAACTATTGATTATTACAGGAAAAATATTGAAAAAAAACGCAATATTCAAACTACCTACTACGAAACATTTGTGTATAGTTTCAAAAGACGTATTTACTCAATGGTAGAACAAATTCATCTTTGTCGAAAGGATATATTTAGAAGATCGGCTCGAGTGCGAATTTCAAATTGAGAATGGATATTTAGTGGCATATTTAGTTTTTATGAAATATATTTTAAAAATTTATTTTGAACTCTTTCTATACTATGACAATGAACTTCGTATATTGGTGACCAAACACAGCTATAATATTCTATTATTGACCGCACCAATGAATAATAAAGAATTTTGATAGAACTTATTTTAAGAAATATTTGTTACTACTTGTTCTACAGCCAGTATAATTATATAATCGTCTTCAGTTTTGTCAGGTCAAAATTTTTTGAGAATGTCGAGTTTCAATGAGTCATCTGATGGAGAATGTGATGATCCACAACTTTCAATACCTAGCACAAAATTTCTTTTTACAGCAGTTCAATTCCGAGATGTAGGCCAAAGCTACGAAACTGCTCAGTTCTCACAAACCTTGATGGCCGAAGATTAGACCTAGGCTAACTTCCACGAAGTCCATCTTATGCAAAATTTCACAAGGACATTTCTGGGTCAGGAATTTTTTTCCTGGGGGTTCAATTTCTCGAGATGAAAGTGAATAATTGATTTTGGGGGGCTAAAACGTGCCACAAAGAAAGAAGCACAACGCAGTCTATTAGACTGATATTCGCCTGAACTATTATACTTCTCATTTCCATCCCTCTTCAAGAACAATGGAACACAAAAATACAGCCCAGGACAAAGTGAACGTGATGACTAAGAATGCCTTTTTTTGACAACTCGAAGAGCAAGAGAATAAGTGGAAATTTCTTCAACGCCCTTCATGGTTATTAGCCAAGAGATTAGTTGTTTTCTGACAGATGTCACCTCATAAATCTATTATGTAGGCAGTCAAAGAAATCTTCAATCAAATCCTTCAGTAAACTATGAAGAAATCAGCATGTTTACAGGTGGGAGTAAAACAAAGCATTTTGCGGCCTCAGTATACAAATAACTATATCCATTAGGTTGTTACTAGGCAATCAACTATTATTATCGATCAATAATATATGAAGTAAAGGCAAATATTAATTTAATCAGAATTTGTTTTATGACGCATTCGCTTGTTTTCATCAGGGAGAAACCCATTAGCCTTTTCTTTATCGAGCAATATCTGTTGTAATACTATACATAAAATCAATCAGTTTTTATTACGATCGGGTAGATGTGAGGCTATATTGCGACATTTATTTTCCATCTGATTTCATGAAAATTCACACCTGTGTAAATATGTGATATGGGATTATCCAGATGTATATTTCATAATTATCGATTGGATTGCTCCAACAGAATGTATGTAACTAATTTATTATTTTGGGACCCTTTTTCAAAGCATCAGAGTAATTTCCAATGATACCGTTTTTGGTCTTAAAATTATTAAAATAAGTCGGGCTCCATAGCATTCCCTCAAAATTTCCACCCGGGAGCCATGTCTCAACACATCGACCCAGGACTAATGATTGAGTTTGGTATTTGTAGACACGGGAGATCGTTCGGGATACTATCACTGACGTTAGTATTTTTGTTTACATTTTCATTTCCTTGGTTGGAGCATGAGTAATTTACGGGCGACACTGGCTTATCTGAGCCGATTGTGGTCAAAAAGTTGGTAGAGGATTCTTCTGAGGGCATGGCCCAGCTCTTCAGGTTGACTGACAGTCATTCGATATCTGAAGTTAAGCAACGCCGAGCGCGGTTAGTACTTGGATGGGTGACCATGCAGGGAAATACCGTGTCGAAAGCCCGTTCAGCTGCAGCGAAATAGCATATCATAGCTCGCAGACAATATATCGATGAGCACAAGATATATTGAGGATATGCCGTCCTTTGGAGGGGACGTAAAGCCGTCGGTCCTGAGTCCATGGATGTTGGGCTCGTTGAAGATCCCTACCTCTGGTTGGAATACCAGAGGGTTCGGCAAAATTTCCGGTTCGGGGGAGGTGTGCTCACCGGCGTCGGTGATTGGCCTTGGTAGCGGAAATAGGCCGACGTTAAATAAAGAAATAGAAGAAGAGGATTCTTCTGAAGACCTACATTGATGAATATTCATATTTTTTGTACAATTGAACCAAGTAACATACTCTTTACTCAAAGTATTCATGATAATAGTAATAATAACTCATTGCGTCGCGCGAAGTAGATTCAGCAATTCGGCAACGTCGTTTTATAATCAGTCAGTTTATAATTTTATCGATATGGAAATTCAATACACAAGGAGCAATATAAAAAAATTAACCTGAACTTTTGTAGTTAGATGTCTGGGGATAGTGAGATATTTTTCGTGGAAATTCATTCCATGTATGTACTGATGTAATTTATGTCGATATGAGGGGGTGCCATGAAATAGGAGTTCATGAAGAAATATTAAGAACTAATATTTTGCCTGATTCTCTATTCTCAGTTCATATAGATCACAAGTATTATATGGAGTCACATGATTTCTGTTTAGTGAACTTATACAAGGAATTTGAATCCTCTGTAGTTTATTTCAATTTTGATGTGTAAAAATACTGAAACTCACCATAGAATGGTAATCAATGTGTGGAGGCCTTGATAAATTTATTTGACTAATGAGTTTCGTTTCCATATTGAGTTGCAATTTAAAGTTATAATGGTTTCGATTTCATGAATGATATTTTGAATATATGGTTTACCAAAGTTTGCTATCAATAATAACATCAAGATTTTCGCAGGGTCTTATTAATATTTCAAAAAAAAATATTACTATGACACAACGCTCGATGGATATTCCCGCATTGAGATGGGGACCATTATTTCCATACCAAAATGAAATTTCATTTGAATCTGAATTGAGGCAGTTATCGTCATGTGAATGTTCTATATTACTCCAGATGTGATCGTAAATACTCGAGAACCATTTTATCAAAGCCATGCAATGGAAACCTATGCAAGATAGCTAGCTTAGCTATTAACAAATCGAAGTTCACTAAATCAAACACAATTTTTCCCAGCATTCCAGCATTAGCTGATAATATTGAGAAGTTCATAATTTTATGCGACGTCTGGTGGAAATATAACGCACTGCTATAATTTCACAAACAAACGGCTTCCATTTTATGTGTGTGAATTTATTGAGTTCTTTGGTGTTGATTTAGGAAATCTCATCTGAAGTTGTATTTTTTTTTTGATTAATATAATAACAAACAATCATGGATGCAGATCGCTCAGTGAGCCGTATAATGTGTTTGATGCCAAGTTGCCGCAACTCTAGGAACCGAAATCCAAAGTTGTCTCTCCACACGTTTCCAAAGAGAAATACATCTTTGGTGGGAAACATTACGAAAAGTGGATTGAAAGAGAAAATAGACAGGTACAAGGCTTGGAAAAGTAAATTGAAACTGCATAAATCACCACCTAGAGTGTGTTACTTGCATTTCAAGAGAGATGATTTCTTGTTACCTAGTGAGTCTGTTTGTCTATTTTCAGGCGAAGTTATGGCGCATTTCATTATCCATGTAATAAAAGCCTCTTTGGTTCACTAACACTACAGTAAAACTAAAAAATGTCCTAGAACAAATATCATTGAATTTTAAAACACAATGAATCTATGTTCACCCCCAATGAATGGTATTGTGCGGCTATTCAAAGCATCATGAACACAGTTAAATTAACCTTCACGAGAAAAATTTCGTACAATGAAAATATAGCAAAAAAACACCAAAATCTTGTCAAGCGAGGGCAACTGATGACTGGATTTCAGTTTGGCGCGTTATTTCACAAATGTAAACAAGGTAAATATTTCAAAATGGTGGATATAGTTTGACCACCACCAGCGCCCTCATCGGTCGATATTCTTCCCTATTGATCAGTGAGATCCTGCGGATTTTATTGTACTTGAAGTAACGGAATACATATATATGAATATTGTTAAAAAAGGTTTCACAAACAGAAATTGAAAATAATTCCAACAATATCGATAGAATGTACATAACCCCAATCGATTTAGATTCTTCCATATTTTTTTGTTTTATTCTTTAAGAATTAATTTATTATATCCTTTTTTTTTCCTGCCCTGTCTAACAAATATGTTCCAGATATTTGGAGTGTGCTTAATTTTTCAAATGCATATTCTTTTTCGAATTCTATGTTATGAACTTATAAGATTCCAATTCATGTTAATAGCAACCACTGCCATCCACCTGTAGGTTGTCATTTTCACATATCATATCTATCAATGTTTCAGTAAAAACTATTATACTAGTGGGTTTGTTGATGACTCGTTTCAAATCAGAGTTGTTCAACATAGACAATGTTTTAATAAATTTGTATTCAGCTGTCAAGTGTTGATATTTCCCATTATTCTGAATATATGTGTTCGAAAGTTTCGTTATACACCTAGCAAAGTGGTGTTTGGGGGTCTATAAATGACTCCGGAAGCATTTTTTACTTTCGATAGTCGATGACCACCACAGTTGTTCCATGCTTCAATGCTTTGAACTTGTAAATAGATCTATGAAACAGTCCAATGAAACCTCCTCGAGTCATCCTTGAGCTATTATTGTTAATAATTCCATAATATTTTTGTAGTCATATCTGTATAATTCACAAAAAGTTCCACCATCCAAGGGAATTTTTCTCAAGTTCGCTCATTTTTTTCAAGCTATCTCAGACTCTAATTATGTATTCTATCATATATCACGACATTGGGGGTAAGCCAAACAGTTCAGGTTTGAAATGTGACAAGGAATCTAAAACTAAGGTTGCTGCTTGTCTTCGGTCTTGGGGAGTGTCTGGATCAGGTACCATTACGACTTGCATACCAGCACTGAGGGCAGATTTTACTCCATTCGCTGCATCTTCGAATGCCAAGCACTGAAAAATAAATCTGTAATAATGCTCAAAATGAACCAGGTTTGTAAAATATAACCGTTCGTAATTTTTTCCTAGAGCACTTGCTTCATTAGATACGTAACCAGAAGTACCCATTGTATATATACATTATCGTGCAGAGAAAAAATGTATGAAATCGTTTCATTCAAATATGATTTCATTCAGTTACCATTGGTATCAGCGGAATATTTCTCAGAGGAAACTTTCAAAACAATTTCCCTAACACTAAACTGGCACCATTCGCATTTCAACCAAGTGAGCATCTCCAGAAGAAATTGATATTTCACATATACGAAAACCTAGCAGTTGATATTAAACTTGAAAATCATTCGGACTGGGGTAATGAGTCCTCAGACGGTCAAAGTCAGCGAACCATTAAAACCATTCTCGAAAAACGATACAAAAATTAGGAAAAATATAACGTTGCCCAGCATACTCAAAGGAAAAAAGGCCGATTCCGTTCGGTCTGTTATTAGGTCCATTACAGTGCATTGAATGTCAGTAAGCACGTCCTGAGGTCCATTACAATGGGAAATAGAAAAAATAGTACAAATAAAACAGTATAAATAACTCATATTGCGAACTCACTTTGGAAGGATCAGGCTTATCAGGAAACCTCGATGCGCAAACCAAATAAATATCTGGGGACGGTTTCCCCGTCTTCACTTCCGGATCGGAGCTCCCGCAAACGAAATGGCTGAACATTCTATACAGATCCTGATGGAATTGCATCTTCATTTCCATCAGGTCCCCCCGTGAAGACGTAGCAACTGCAATAGGAACTCCATTTTTGTGCAAGTGCTCCACCAATTCTCGGGCTCCGGGCATCAAGTTAGGGTGTCGAAGTTTCGCTTTTACATTCGCCTCGTATTTCAGCATGAATTCTTCAATGGTCAAAGGCAGCTGTAGCTCTGTCACGATAAGCCTGGCTGTTTCAGGCTCGGTGGTACCCATAACTCTCATTTTGAGATCCCTCGTGTATTCTTTTCCATATTCGTTGGCGATTTCTTGGGATATTTGTGCGTACACCGACTCAGACTCTGGAAAGCAATCGATATTTACTATTGATCAGGAAAATCGAGGCCATCGGGTTGATGAAAACAAATTCTTGGCTGGAATATAAATGGCAATCGATTTAAAGTTAGCTTGTGATGTAAATTCATAGAATAATACACATACAGTGTGGTCGTGAAAAGTTCTTCCCCCCTTACCTTTTGAACGAGAAAATATAACCAAATTCACATGAAAATATTTTATTTTAAGTACTTCCTGGAGGGGTACACCACTACATAATTCAAGTGGAAAGAAGGATTTCGGACAGCTTGTTGAAAATTATTTCAATTCTTCATCGAATACAGGTATATTTCTTGAGTCATCAGCGGTTTTATTAATAATAATGATAATAATAATAATAAAGGTCTTCATTTCCCATCATACGACAAAACTTAAAGGAAAGAAAAATACAAAACATGGTGGAAAAAGGCCGGAGATCAGATTAGCTGCAAGCAGCTAATTCCATAAACCACAAACACACGATTGATATAATAATATCAACATATCAACTCAATGTTCGCTTCAATTTTCTTCGTTGTTTAAATAATAACGATGTACCAATTGAGTCCTGTAATAAGTTCTTCTGAAAAAAAGTTCCAAACTGCGGCACATGTTTCGTAGTGCTTTTGCTCCCTCCTCTGTAAGCACACGAACTAAAATTTGACCTTCTATGGATATCCGAAACATACGTCGAAGATATCCATTGATCGCCCTCTGATGAACGGCAGACGTCCCATGGGTATCCCATAAATATCCCTGGGCTACTGACTTGGACATATAATGGATGTACGACAAAAACACTCTACAGGCGCAGGAATTGACATACCACTTTGTAGTGAAAATAAGCTTTGGTGAAAGTGTAGCAAAGACAATTTCGAAAATTACATGCAAGATAGCATGAAGGTGACACAAAAAATATTCAGAAATGTGACAAAACCAATGGTAGAACAGAAAAATAGTGGTAGGATGTCCAGTTGATATCAATCACATAGTCGACGGGGGACAGACGAATTTGGTCCTTTTCATGTTCAGGATGTTCATCATTCGATCGGTAACCGACATCTACTGGACATCCTTTTCATCTCCATAAAGGGATATCTTGAATTTGTTCGGTAATGGACATCCAAGGATGGTCATCCCTTCGGATCAGTGATAGAGCTTCATAGATATCCATTGGATGTCCCTTCCATATTCAAGTCCATATGGACCAATAGAGGACCTTTCATGGGTATCCATTCGTGTTCATGTGTATACTTGCCCAATCCTAGAACGGAACAAGATACGAGATATCAAGAGGTTGCCGATAATGGTGCAATATAGAGTAAGCTGCATTGACGTCAAAAATGCCACTGGCTCTATCATTTATGATAATGACTTCAATGTCTTGCAAAATATTCAGAATTTGAACTAGCTGACCCAAGTTCTTTCAATTCCTAAGGAGGCTGAAAATCGACCACGATGAGAAAGAGTATAGCATATTTTTCTAACTCTATACTTGCGGATATTGCCTTTTGGGTTGAATAATTCCCGATCCCTGGGATCTGAATAGTAGGATCATGCGTAATTCAACCAATCCACAGCAATGAATTCATTTTCCGCATTATTCAAGTTAATCTCCCAGTGTGAAAACAAATACATTTTGATAAGATTTCGTCTATTGACGACTGGAAATAGCACATGAGGCAAAAAATACGAACGATAATAATATCAGTTCAGACTCTCAACTCTTGTTAAAAACTTACCAATGAGTAGGCCATCCAAATCGAATATAACATATGTGTGACTTTCTCATAAACCATCATAACCTCGAAATACGAAAACGAATGTATTTATCAATGAATGAAAGATAATGATGAAATTTCAATACACAACAATTACTCAATATGTGATAAATACCGATGATTGCATAATGTTTCTGATTATGAGCAGATATCAACAATCTTCAGATATATATCAACACGACCTTCCCGTCCCGTTACTTACCAATATCATGGTTACACTGCGCTTCACGATTCACGACTTGCGACCTACCGAAACAATGAAAGACGATGTTGCCAACAGTTTGTAAAGTAATGGCAATTGTAAACTAATGGAGTTCATGAGGATGAAGTCACACGAGAGGAAAATTAACATTTCATGCGAGATATAAACCATCCTTTTTCTACGGCTCTAACAGATAATACAAAATGATTTGATAAAATAACAAGAACTTCAGATTTTGTTTGGACAACTTCTCCCAAAATAAAATTGAAGAATGTTCAATACCAACTAGTAGAAATTTATGAATATAGGTATATTTTCGTATATGGTGGAGAATAGTTTTTGGGTAGAATAAAATCATTCATAGTCATAGTACATATATATATATATATATATATATATATATATATATATATATATATATATATATATATATATATATATATATATATATACTACTACTAGTTGGTATTGAACATTCTTCAATTTTATTTTCAGTGTTTTACTCATAGGGCTCCGTTCTCGTATTTTTTCAGGATATATTTTGTAATAATGTTTCCCTCAACTAATTTTCAAGAACAAAAATCTCTTTGAAATCTACTTTTTCTGTTTTGTTGTTTTTTAAAGAGAGGGGGAAATGTTGCCCTTCCCAACTCTTTAAGTCAATTGATACACCAAAACAGGAAGAGGTAACTCATATTTTCAAAAAGAAATCCTTCACCAAACATTTTTGGATCTGCCACTGAAAGGCATTCTTTTCCAATGTGTATCACAGTAATTATAGTGATCTGAATCTCCAATGATCGAGCGAAATAACTCAGTTCTGAGAAATAAATTATAGCATTCTACTCCTAACAAAGCATCAAGGTGAATCGAAATAAAACTTAGAATCAAGCTGAAGGAAACCGAGGGACTTCACATGATATCTGAGAAATACCCATCGTCATAAAGAGGGATATGGAATTTATTGGCTATTATATCTCCTAATAAAGTGAATTTGTATCAGCGTTGCCAGATTTTTTATTGTCAAGTTGGAATTTGGATTGGAAAAACGAAAATAATCAGTAGTTTTTAATTATTTATCTTTTTATTTAAGTTTCAAATTACGTTTACGTGACAATAGTTATATAAATGCATTTTAATGAAAATTGGCATATTGTTTACCAGCTAGGAAAAGATTAACATTCCTGGACGACTGTGAAGATTGCTAGGTCGAGGCGCTAGCCGAGAATTAGCAACATATAGTCCAGGAATATGGCTTTTCCTTCGAGGTAAACCCACTATTTTTCCACAAATCGTTTAAAATTCCAATATTGATAAATTTTGAGGAAATCTCGAATAATTTCATTCTCAAATAAATTGTTCTTTGATATTCGTAATGAATTACTTAGGTTCCTATGGAAACTGTTACCAATTATTTACGTAGAACATTTCCTTACAGTAACGAAATCTTGACTTTTTCCTCAAAAAATTTTCTCTGGAATATCGAAACTTTCTAGCGATTTGCGAAAAATAATGTTCATTTATTAAATATTAAATGGTTGAGGCTTCCGCGGCCGAGGTTATTAGTATAACTACTTTTCTTCGGGCTTGAATGCCGTCGTTCTTTGGAAATTCTTCCTAACGTTTCGCTAGCGCGAGTGGCCAGCTTCTTCAGAGGCTTACTTATTTCCGATGACTAAACGTTCCGATTTCTTAAGGCGTACTTATATTGATGCAGGTAGTCTGGAGTGCTAATTACTTCTGTCGGGTTCGGGGAATAATCATCATTATTAGCTGCCGCACTACCTGCCGTGATTTCATTAGTTATTCTTGATTTCCGGAGAATGGGATTCCAAATTCTGTTTAGACTCAACTCTTCGTTTCTGTTGAAATTGTCCGCATGTTTTTGGATCTCTGTTGCCTTCCGTACCAGTCGGCTATGGTAACCGTGGTCGGGGGCAATCAGTTTAGCATTTTCAAATAGAATCCTGTGGTCACTCTCACTCAGTGCGTGTTCCGCCACCGCCGATTTGTCGGTTTGCCCCAGCCTGCAGTTCCTTTCATGCTCTTTGAGCCTTGTCCCCATGGATCTTTTCGTGGTACCGATGTAAATCTTCCCACAGGTGCACGGTATGCGATACCTGTCAGCAGCAGGGGTTTATCGCATATCGTGCACCTGTGGGAAGTTTACATCGGTACCACGAAAAGATCCATGGGGACAAGGCTCCAAGAGCATGAAAGGAACTGCAGGCTGGCAAACCGACAAATCGGCGAGGGCGGAACACGCACTGGGTGAGGGTGACCACAAGATTCTCTTTGAAAATGCTAAACTGATTGCCCCCGACCAGGGTTACCATAGCCGACTGGTACGGGGGGCAATAGAGATTCAAAAACATGCGGACAATTTCAACAGAAAAGAAGAAGCGCTGAGTCTAAACAGAATTTGGAATCCCATTCTGAGGAAATCAAGAATAACTAATGAAATCATGGCACTCCAGACTACCTGTATCAATATAGGAACGCCTTAAGAAATCGGAACGTTTAGTCATCGGAAATGAGTAAGCCTCTGAAGAAGCTGGCCACTCGCGCTAGCGAAACGTTAGGAAGAAATTCCAAAGAACGACGGCCTTCAAGCCCGAAGAAAAGTAGTTATACTAATTATCAAATATAAGTTGCAGTTGCAATAATTTCTCAAAGTATCTAATGAAATTATGACATTTAAATTAGGTAGTGGTATTTATAGAGAGTAGACAACCTCAACATTTTTTTAGGGATTGAAATAAATCAAGATGAATCATTTTCAGAGTGATGCTGCTATGTAAAACAATATTTTCTTGGACTATACTGTCAATTTTTAGGAGTACAATCGAGTATCTACAGGAAAAAATGAGTTTTCCACTTATAAATGGACCATAAAAAAGGGGAAGAGGGGGGAGCAGCATGAATTTTATTTTGGAAAAATAAAAAAATCTTGGCTTCCAGTACCAGTATTTTTGTACAACACCGAGATCTTCGTGATTAGGTTTTTCTAGATCTATCATCTTGAATAAAATCTTATAAGAATTTTCTGTCACAATTTCATTTTTCGGTAGGAATTCGCCATGTATCTAGTCGATTGTACACAGTACCAAGGGACAACATAGTGCTAGGAGTTATTTTGTCTCACTTAGCGGCATCGTTCTGAATATTATTCATGCTGACTCATTCAACCCTCTGAAAACTAATATTTCTAAAGATCAATAACCATAACCTCAAACTGGGAATACTTGCACACCGGATGTTTATGGTGTTAATGTCCTTCCTCATTTGAGATAGATTCATGTGATATAATTTTTAAAAGAAACTTAAATTCTATCAGGATCGTTGACAAACTGGTTTAGAACCAAGCTTTCAGCATAGTAAAGAAATATAATTCAAATATGTTTTATTTTCATAAAATTCGTATCACGCCTGTTAAACAAAGACTATATGGATTTTAACACTCTGTAGTGTACAGCCCAGTCAATACATAATACTCTCCAAACTGCTTTCTTTATATAAGCCTTTGAGATAAGAATCAACGAAGATGTAATTGTAATTAGTTGAGAATTCTTTAAATTTTGGACTGAGGTGGTCTTTACTTGATGGAAATCCATAGTTATTACGCTATAAGGTAGACACGATTAAATTTCCACAAAATTTATTGTCTTCGCGACATGTTTCGGTACACTGTACCTTTATCAAGCGAATGTATTTAAACACTAAATTATTCTTCGCTGAAAGTTCCTTAAATATATCAGGGCCTACTCTAATTATCTATGATTCCTAGAATAATACCACTGACAATGATGATGATTCCTAACTGATGCTGATAACTGATACTGATTCCTAAAATATCATATTTTGGAGGAAGGCCATGACTTCGATAAAAATTTCGAAATTCTGCATGTTGAAAATAAGGGCATTAGACTTAATTATTTAGAATTTTTGGAAATCAATAAATTAAAAAATTCAAATTGTTTGCTAAATGATCAATTAGATCTCAATAGTTCCCCTTTGTTGAACTTATTCAATCAATAAGTAGTAACTATGGTCCGATATCATAATTATTATTAGGAATCAGTATCAGTTATCAGCATCATTTAGGAATCATCATCATTGTCAGTGGAATCTAGGAATCATAGATAATTAGAGTAGGCCCTGATATATTTAAGGAACTTTTAGCGAAGAATAATTTAGTGTTTAAATACATTCGCTTGATAAAGGTACAGTGTACCGAAACATGTCGCGAAGACAATAAATTTTGTGGAAATTTAATCGTGTCTACCTTATAGCGTAGTAAATTCTTTAAATAATTATGATATGAATAGATCCATTCATTTATTCCCAAGAAACATATATTTATTTATGGCAGGGAAAATGCAATAATATGAATAAATATGAAAAGTGAATTTTTTTTTCACACTGTAAGTATTGAAATCGAAATACTTCCAAGTAGTAGTGATTCACTGGTGTGCAAATAGTAGAAATCTTTGTGAAACCAAAACTTCCGGTGAAATTGATTTTGAAATTTAGTTTACCATGATAAATTGAACCTTGAAAATGAATCGATCATTGACCTAAACTTGTTTTTATTTCAATAATCTACAAATTGTTATACAGAACTACACTAGTGTCGTCGTTTTTTCTAAAGGTGGATTCATGCAAGGCAAATAAATCAACTTGTATTTAATTCAACTTAGTTTTAGTAACTCAAGAAGTTCGGTGTTCGAATTCAAATGGAAGCATTCATGCATTATTTTTTCTGACCCATCAACTTTTTTCCAATACGCTTCAAAAGATTGTCTACTGTCAATATCAGTCGCGCATATCTTCGCTATTCAAGTTTAGGGAGTTGTGGCGTGAATGCCCTTTTTCAAGATATTATTATTATTTTTTCATCCCAAGAAACTATAACAGTTTATGACAGGGATATGTTGGTATACATGTGGAATAATTACGTAACGAAGCAAATAACAAAATGACAGAAATAACTAACGGTAAAATGATCTAAAACTGATGGTGATAAATACTATGCAGGAATAATAAAATCGCAGCAGTTCAAAAAATATTTTTTTAAATGTTTTTTGAATAAATGTTCTTGCTTATAAATATTTGCACCACTATGCAATATTGATTTCTGACCAAAGTTTGTTTTCACATTCAAAGTCGCAATTGAAGAATCATTTTGCCGGATTTGGTGAACATGAATATTAGTCACCTCCAAAAATTTTAAATTCGAGAATTTTATTCAGTTTCTGACAAAGTGAATGACATACATAATTTTATTTTGTGAAGAGATTCAATATCTAAAAGATTTTTGGGTTTATACAAATTCTTTGTAGGTTTCAGATAGTTCATACTATGAATACTTTTTATAGATTCATTTTGCAGTTGTATTAATGGTTTCATTATCGACTTGTTGGCTGTGTCCCAAACAGACACTAAATACTGTATACCTATTCGAATTTATTAAACAGTGATAAATATTTACTAAATAAGTGCATGGTAAAAAATTTCTCATTTCAAATGAGATACCAATTAAGGGAGAAATTTTCTTTCTTAATTTCTCAATGTGCTTTTCCCACGAGAGTTTTCCATCTATTTATAGTCCCAAGATAACAACGGGTTTATAGTTGATGTATTCTTTTTCGAAAATTAGAGGAATACTACACTCATTCACATTCTGTTCGGAAATATACATATGGGAAGATTTATTATGATTCAGTGATGAATTATGTTTTTTCAGCCAGAGTGAAATTTTCTCTATGTCATTTTTCATAAAATTTTGTAACTCAGTGAAGTCATTTGCAAAATAAATCAATTTTGTATAATTTGCGAATAATTTCAGGTTGCCAAAAAGTTGCAATTCAGATATAGAATCAATATAAATCAGAAACAGAACTGGACCAAGAATGGAACCTTGAGGAACTACACTAGTTATCCTTTTTAGGGAACTTTTTGCAGTGTCATAATATAGAAACTGTTTTCTATTAAATGAGTAGTTTTCAAACCATTTGTGAATTTTTCCTCTGATTCCAACGAGAAATAGTTTTTGAAATTAACAAAATTACAAATTTTTAGTTTATGAAGGGAAGTAATATCTAGAAGTTATATTGATTCGTGCAATTTTTTTTAAAATACAGATTCACACGAAAGGAGAGCCCTTTAATGTTCAAAGAACACCGCGTGAATCGAGGGACAGGAGATGCGAATTAACATTAACAATGAATTTTGTAAGCATCAGGAACAACCTCCTTCGACAAGGAGTCCCAAAGTCAGTTGTTCTCTTGAAAAAGACCCATGAGCACGAGAGGTTAAACAGGTGTCTGAGCTCACAACAAAGGGGTAGGAATTCTGTACTCGTCGGGTCATCCTTGATGATGCCAAGTAAGGAACGATTGACGAAATTTCAGAAGAGCACCGACCGTGAAAGTATCTATAGAAGAGAGTCTCCGACCCTTCAATGAGCGAAGAATCACCAACAAGACGGATTGCTTTTCTTTGAATAGAATCAAGAATTCCCAATGAATGGTTTGATGACGAGCCCTACACATGAGAACTATATGATCCAAGCCAGGGTATCTGTGTCTTGTAGGTCATTAGAAGCTGACGAGAAGTGGAACATTTTTTCACACGAAATAGAAATCCAAGTTTCTGGGAAGCACTTTTAGCGATCGATCTCCCACGGTTTACCCATGAGAGATGATTACTGATCGTAATTCCTAGCATCGAGATACTTGACGTAGGAATAGTTACTCCTGGCATCTGAATATTCTCTTCGAAAAGAGACACGCCTGGGTTTTCTCAGCATTAATTTCGACCAAATTGATGTTACCCCAATCTATTATTTTTGTCAAGTCATAGTCAATATTATTGACGCTAATTCCGATTTGAATATACACTTGATAATGTTGTTTAACACGGATTCAAATTACCATTTGTCCTTCATTAGGAGCTTATAAATTCAATGTGCACTGAGTGCATCATACGCTTGGCTCGTATCGTCATTGTCTCGTGGTAGGTATGAGAATTGAATGGTATCGTCGTTTCTCGAAATTATTTTCATTTCACTTTTTTTGTGGTTATGCATAATATTTATGTATCAAGGGCGAAAAGCAGGCTTTTATGGACCGCAGCGTGTAATACGCCTAGGCCCATAAAAGCAAATTACCCCCGAAATAAATAACAAATTTTATGCACGACCGGTATATTCTCGGGTATATTTGATGTCATTTAGACAAAAACCTTTTTATATCTAGAACACGATCGAAATACATCAAGGTTGCCGTGAGGCTATATATTCATATCATATCGGGTACAGAATAAATCAAGATGTGATGGAATTAAGATGCCTATGAAACCCTGGTGTATCTACTTATACCTGAATAATTTTCGGATAAACTTGGCGAAAACCGATTGCTTGATTTTTGAGATCATAAAAACTTCAGATCGCTATTGTAGATGGCGATCAGTCATATACCATATGAAGCTTAATTTTCACTATAGAGAAATGTGCAACCGAATATTCTACTACTGTTTATTATTTGCCTACTGAGATTTTAACAGCCCTGACAGCCAATCAAATCCGTTTCAGAAAACGAGCATGTAACGTGGAAACCTAGCGTTAACAACCTGTCAATCCTGTCACTGTCACCTGCTACCTCTACAAGTTTTTAGTGTTTTTATATCAGTTTGTAGGACTAGACTTTGATTCCGAGAAAATATACTTTGCCCATTCACCTGAGTATGTACGACAAAGTTGCCTTCTGTTAAAAATACATGCTAATGTATTGAAAGTGATAGACTGCCTTGGAATTGGGGATACACGCATCAGTTATGCAACGGTTCAAAATACGTATTACATCGATATTTTCTTTGTTCCGTAGTTTTCTGGGTTTGTAACCTACCACAATCTGAAAAAATAAGAATTAATATTGGAATCTATACAAGTGTAGAAGGGCAGATTTTCAATCTACCCCGAAAAGTTGCTGTGTCTATTTAAAAGCAGTTCTTTCTGGATAGAACAAGTCCAATCAGTCAGCAACTTCTCGTTTAACTCAAATTTTGACTATCAAAAAAATAAATACTTATCTGTTAACGTTTCGGAAACTAAATCTGCTTCCGTTCTCGAAACTTCTAAGCGAATTCTTTTTCAAATGCAAATATCTCGTATTGACATTTGTCAAATTATAATTTGACACAGTGTATTAGTAGTGAATAGATATGTCATACTCTACCAAAAAGAGAATAAGCAGGCTACCCTATGTAAATACATAACCTCTGTTACATTAAAAAAATACCTGATGGTGTGTTGTTATTAAAAGTTGGACGCACTGCGGGATAGTGGTGGAAACATCAGAGGTAAAAGGTTTGCGTTTACCCAACACCAGGTGTCTGAACTTATATTCGGTTGCCCTTTTCTCCCCTACTCGTCCGTTGCATTGTTCTTAATTGGAGGTGAAATATAAAGGAAGGCTTCATTACGGTGTAATGCCTGAATGTGGAGCATTTGTTTGTGAGTTGTGTGATTGACAACATCTATAGTGATCCAGTTGTGTAATCTATCGAGTGCGGAGTCTGAGATAATTATTAATAAAAGGTTAAGGTTATGATTACATGATTGAAAACCACGCGAAGGATAAGCATTATTATAGAGTACTGAATTGATGAAAACGCGTGGAATTTTCTCCTGGGGAATTCTGAAGCTTTCGGTTCGGAAAAGTTCGAATATTGTGCACAGTACTCCACAGATCGCAACGACACAAACTCGTAGTCCGGTTTCTAAAGATAGATATAGATTCCAGATAGATGATAGACCTCTATGAGCGGGATTGCCAAATTTCCTTGGTTCTGACTAAAATCGTTATGCGTATTGATTACCCTAAGATAATCCAAAAGTGATATTCACTAAATATTTCTGTACCTTTGTGATAAGGATGTGACAATTTTTTTCATCCTGAATGAACAACATTGAATTGTCATTTTTGGATTCGGAAAGTACCTAGTACAATTTTGGCAAAACAAACTCTGAATCGTCCCTGAATGTTTGAAAAATATCTCAGATATCTATAAGCCTAAAACGAATTGAAAATCTATATCTTTCTACTTCAATTTGAATACTGGATATGATGAATTTATTATTTATTAATAAGTGAGAATGTTATGGAATGCATCTTGCCCAATAATTTCTTTCACTGTTATTATATCGTTGAGGAAAAGAAATGTTGAACATAATCGAAACTTCACGGCGTCCAAACATCTAATGGGGAATTGGAGAAAGCTTCAGAATTACTTGAATCTTCACGAATCATAAATAATTATCATTAGAACACCTAACTTCCTCTAAATGGGCCGATTGCAAATTTTCTTGCTGTCGACTCTTTCATGAAAGTTGCTTTATTATGTATATTAATTTGGAAAAGGAAAAGCTAGAAACGATTTTGACTGTTCATGAAATATGCTTGATTTCGACATCATTTTATATTTTCTTTTGAAATGGTCATCATGAAGGCTTTATCAAGGACCTTTTGAGAACAGTTTACATTAATTTTATGCTACCCCATCCAGAAATTCTACAAATTGAAAATTTAAAAACAAAATTGAAAAAATTGGTGAGTGCGCTTACCTATTAACAATTTCAGAAACTCCCGTTAAAAATTGCCAGAGGTGCATTCTTCAAATGATCAGAATATTTTTGGTAGAGGTCAAAAAGGGATGACGTTTTATCTGTGACGATCTCAGAACATTCTGAAAAATCCGAATCATCATCTACTTTTCACTAGAATTTCTAACATTTTCCCCTCGTAGTATCCTTCGATTAATCATCATTTCTGACGATTTCTTTATAATATGGCCAATTTCTACTCTTGACACAGTATATTAACTTTTTCTTTCAATATCACGATACTTTTTATTCGAGGTAAAACATAAATAAAAATACCTTTCACCAAGATTGAATGAACTGCTGTACAAGGTTCTTTGTAATAGAGATAATTTCCCCTTCAGTAATTTTAATCATTTTTCATGAATATGGTGATTAAGATAGAAATTCTCACTTATTGAACAGTCAGGTGAATATTTTAATTTTTTACCGAGAGATGGAAATGAAAAGTCTGAAGGTGTCGTGAAAATAATATCGTTTGATAATTTGCTACCAGATACCAGAGTTGGTATGTTTTTATTTCTAGCAACATGAATATTGAGGTGTGAAAAAAATTATCGAACTGATCCAAACCTGCAAAAAATTGTGGATAAAGTTCACCATTTTGTCATTAAAAATTTTGATTTAATTTACGCTAAACATTACTAAGCAATGAGTTAAAAATTTGCGAACAATTGATTGTAATCTGATACTACAAGATTCAAGATATGTAGGTGCCTAGACACCTGGATTATGACATCTGTAGGATACGTATAGTAGCAATCGAATCGTCAGGTAAAACTGCTGAAACAACGTTTCATTATTTTTCTTCAGTTATCTACTGATTATTCTTTCTGTTTCCAGTTCAATTTCTGCTCATTTGCATTTTTTACTTTTGTTTTTACATTTTTTCTGTTCGATGTATCTTATCTGGTTCATTCATCACAATATTTCATTTCATTTTATTATTTCGTATTATCGAATAGATCTTTTTCATTAAAATCTTGGTAAGATTTACGTAGTTTTCAATTTTAGTTTCGCAAACTGATCAGTGTTCTCAACAAATTTCACTAGAATAAATGATATAAAAGGAAATAATAGATATCTGATATGAAACCACTCATTACTTGTTAAGACACGTCATAGTCGGTGACTAAGCTTGCTCAAACTGAGCCAAAAATTACTAATGCCATAATATCGTGCATTTCAAATAATAGTGATAATAATGAACACCAATTAAACTAGCAGTGCGAATTAATGCAGTCAGCTACATTCCAAAATTTGAACAGTTATAAGATTTTTGAAAAGACAAGAACTACTCCGAACTTGAAATCGAACAAAATTCAGCAATGACGAAAAATAAAAAAATATCATCAGTGTATTTATATGTTTTTCATATGATATTATTATTCCATTCTTTGGAACAATTTTTAACAATCTGCATTCGAACTAGGAAATACTTGAGCTATTAGAACAAATGATCTCCAAAAAAAATTACGCACTGCGTGGTACTCCATATTAAACTCAAAATCTACTGTTATTGGAATATACTGTAGTATTCCAATGACCCGTGAATTTGCGTCAATATAACAAGGGAATTTCAAGTTGTGATGGACGTACTGTGCTAAGTTGGTTTTTATCCCATCAATTATTTGAACATTCATTATTTTTATGTTGAACTATATTTTGATGTGTTACAAAAGCAAAGCAGCCTGTAAAAATGCTTTTAACAAAATTATTGTTGAACTCAATGAACGCAAAGTTTGGGTGTCACATGAAGTAACATAACAAGTAGCGCGTAAATTTTTTTCAGATTACGATTAGTTTCACCAATTACTTCTCATTTCAAACAGTTCAAACGCAGACTGCCGTTTGGTCTTTGGTCAACTATTCGCGATAGAAAATATGACCACAGCGCTAGCGCGGAGAAACGCGGAACTTTCCATGGTTAGATTGTCATGTTTACATTTGCATGTGTTTCTGCTATCAAGTTGGGCTTACTGAACGAATATTCCATAATTTAATGATTGATGCACACCTGAAATAATTGAAAATTACATCTCACATCTGGAAAAATTCACTTAAATATAAAATTTAGTCAATGTATTCAAGAAATAATAAAATATCAGAAGTGGCAGTTTTCAGCTGTTTGATGTGAATCTCCCTACCTAGAATTATACATTACACACTAAATTATACATTATAACCCATACCGTGGAGATTGTATCAAAGATTAACTGGTTTATATCCAGAACTAGAAAACAACAAAAAGTAAATATACGCTTACAATGGATGAAAATCGTCAAACTTTCCAATTATTTCACTGAAATATTTCTAAACTTCTTGAAAATCTTCACAATCGCTATTGAAGCTCAAACACACACAAAAATCATAGAAATCCATAATTACTGAAGAGTCAAAACAACAGCCCCATATGAACAAACACATGTAAACTAGGGTATGGCGATCTAACCATTGAGTGTTCTCGCAAAGTAGATAGGGGGCGTATCCCTTATTTTCTATCGCGAATATGAAAGTTTTCAGAATTCAATAAATAAGAGAGAAACTTCGTTCTCGGTGGGATTCACTATATTCCAAATGAACAATAGATTCACCAAAGTGTTGGGAAATTTCACCATCATGGGTCCGACGTCGTTTTATCCATTGGTAATCCCACCGGCTCGACATTCCGCGTATTGCGCTTGAATGTTCGAGCTGCCTGCTTATCCTAGCAGAAATTGATTCGTGTGCGCAAACCAACAGATCAGACGATTATTATCAGCTAACAGTTAAAATCGCGTTTCAGCTTGGTGCACCACGTAGTATTGAAATTGATAGAGTTTATCTCGTGACATTGATATGTATACAAATGGAAACGCGAATGGAAACGCAAATGGAAACAGAGAGCGGGATTCAGGTCAAGATCTTCCTGAAGATGAAACTCGGTAAGTGAAGTCCTCGTTAGGGAACTCAGTTCAGAAATTTGAGAAAACAAAACCCTTAGAATATTATATTATTTGCTTCTCAGGAAACACAAATATATAAGTATGAAACAGAGTGTATTTAAAAAATACTTGAAACTGATTTTCCCACCCTCCTCCCTCAGCGATCATGAGCTAAGGCTGGGGATAACTCATAACTCAGATAAAGTTAATGTAAATATTCATCGAAATTGAATATCGATTTCCTCAAAAATGCCACTTTTCTTAACATTCAATTATAAATTCAATCAAAATAAATTCAATTAAATTATAATTCCTTATAAATAATAGAAAACAATTTCTACTTTCAAAAAAGTGATTTTGAAGAATATGGAAAACTATAGTGTGATAACTTTCGTTAATCCCATGACAAGACTATCAAAAAAGTGTAGGTTTTCGACTCAAAAAATATTTTCAATTACTTATCACCAATATCATTCTCACGAATTTCATATTATAGAACAAGGACGAAGATCTGGATGGGACAACTGAAGTAAAAAAAATCGTTCCTAGAACCTAGTGTTAAGTGGGATATTGAAATACGAATTTCCGAGTTATGACTCAGAATTTCAGGAAAGAGTGGGTTTTTTATTTTGGGTGTCCCGTCTAGAGCTTCGTGAAAATGCGATTACAGATCTGATATGATAAATTGATATTAAATAGACGATGATAACTTTATCAATACATTATCTATTCAGGGCTTTTGATATCCTATATTTCGAAATACTAATAACTGATCGGGATTATTTCGAAAGGAAGATTAATGTTATCGATTAAGTAATAGATATAATTCAATACGAATCGTTGTATGATGATTGTAAAAGTTAATGGATAAACCTCGAAAAAACCTCAAGAGAGCGACTTGGGACTACTGCGGTTCATGTTATACGTGAACTACTGGCCTAAAGTAAATCTACGAGTGTATGTAGCTTATCGATTCCTGCTGATACCAACTCATGAGGACATAACTCAATCTATACGAGTGTAGAGGAGCAGACTTCTAGTCTACCCAACAAAGTTGAAGTGTTGAAGAGAAATATTTTTATGAATGACATTGTTCTATGTATGCCATCTACTCGTTGAAACATTAACATAAAATCAAATATAAAATGCTCTACTGAGAGCAAGTGTTGACGAGTCTTCAGGCTCCTGAAGAGAAAATCACTTGGATCATGAAATTTGTTCTCAGTATCAATCCAACTTTGTTGTCAAAACACGTGTCGGAGAAAGTGTTTTTAGTCTGATCTTTGGATAAGGTTTCACTCCTACACCAAAGGTTCCAATTCTACGTGATTCAATCAAATACTTCCTTTAGTTGCAGTTCTGAACATACCGCGTATTTCTATTTGTTTTGATATTACGCCAGGCAATAGAGCCACAAATGATTTATTTTTGGAAAAAAATACTACCTGGAAACCGCCTGTGCCATCCCGTGCAGGACAGTCCGTAGTTTATTCCTACCATGTCCTCTCCTCGAAAATGCCATTTTTTAATTTGTTATGAACAATAAACACCAAAAAATGGCTTTTTTATTGTAAAATTCAAAGGGATGAACTGTAGAAAATTGAATTCCGAAGGGAATGACGGGTCAAACGATCCGATCGGATAATTTGAACCGGAGGAAAGCGGGAAAAACCGGAAAAATGTGTTTTTTTAAATTCATAACTCTGCCATTTTTTACTATTAAAAGCTGAAACTTTGTACGATAGTAACTATTGACGTGCACTTTATGTGTGCAAATCTAGATTCATGAAGTGCACGTCAATAGCTACTATCGTGAAAAGTTTCAGTTCTTATTTCCACAGTTATGAATTGAATAAAGAACACAATTTTCCGGTTTTCTCCGGTTCTAATAATCCGATCGGATCGTTTGACCCGTCATTCTCTTCGGAATTCAATTCTCAACAGTTCATCTCATTGCATTGTTAACACTGCTTCAATAGTTTCGATTTTACAATTAAAACAACTGAAAAACTCGATTTTTTGTTGTTTATTGTTTGTAACGAATTGAAAAGTGGCATTTTCAAGTAGAGGACATGGTGGGAATGAACTACAGACTGTCCTACACGGGATGGTACAGGCGGCTTCCAGGTAATATTTTTGTCAAAGAAAATATGCTTGGCTTATATCTGAACAAATGATTGTATATGGAAGGATTGGATAGTGTGAACATTTTTGACCGAGTAAAATTCATGCACCTGAACTGTAACCTCTGAAGAAATCATTGTTGTCATTATCATATTTTTCTGATTACCGGACGGGCAGACGGGCCTGTTTCAAATACAATTCAGATTTTACAATATCAGAAATGCTTCACAATGGGAATGAATTCAGCTTTCAGCTAGTGGCATGAAAATGAGGATTTATAAAGAGCTGACTACCTGTGTGGACGACTGAATGGTGGTAAAAACTCAATATGAGATTAAGACAAAACAAAATGAGATGAAACATGGTGTTTCACAGAAAAATATTTGTAATCGTCGATAGAGCTTAGCCTATACTTCTCTTTCATAAGCGTATTAGTAAAATTGAGAACCCGACAATAACTCTAATACATTTGGATTGTTTGGCGAAAGTACTACGGTAAAGGTTCGTTTATCGAACCGTACTTGATTGTATTTAGGGCCGCTGAATACGAATCCGAAGTGAAAACGTGGAGCTCTCCCTTAAATTATTGCTTTTTCAAGTAAAGGGGCAATATCCGCCTTTTTTACGAAAATGCAAATGCTCTATTTCCGAACACTGAAGTGGGATAACTTCGAAATGGAGGAATGGAAGGAGACAGTCGCGTTAAGCTTCGTCTTCAGCAGTTCAAAAAACGTAAGAATGACCAAAATTGTTTTCAAAACTGGGTGAGGTCCGATAAACAAACCTTTACCAGCACTACAAAAATTACAGTATTCCTCAAATATCCAAAGTATACCTTCATTTCCGATGTTATGATTAGAAATCGAATATAGTTGTGTTAAATTAATCTGGTCATTCTTTCCCTCCCACATCTGAAACTTCACTGAGAATGGCCAATATAAATTTGAATTCTGATGGAGGAAGTTGGATTAGAAGAAAATTCTCTCAGAGCGATCTGGAACGATCAAAAAACTTCGTCATAATTCAAATTAGTCATCAATTCATCACCTCAAACAGTCGTGTGCCCAAATTTAACCCACGTTCAATTATCAAGAAAGGCAAGCTTATATATGTGTGATGAGTCATTCGAAAATGTTCAGTGAACGCTTACCAAATTTACGAATTATTCGATGAAATATTCGAATAAGATAGAACTTAATAAAAAATGCGATAACCAGATAATGAGTGCAGTAATATTTCACACGGGTAATATTGTTTTCAATTGCAACATGACAGATTGAATGATTTAATCCCCACCCAATGACAAATACTACTGACACGAACAGATATATATGTCGGATGCAGTGTAGCTATCCACTAGCAGCTATCGTCAAGTGAAACTTGTTACCTGATAATATGGCAGAAGAACCCTCCGAAGAACATACCTGTAGAAGTACTCAAATCACGACAGCCACCAGGTTAGTTCAAAATATTCAATAACGAAAGCCACATTCCTGACACGAATAAGTAGCTATTCAACGTGCAGAGAGTATAAGCGTTAATTTGCAAGATAACTAACTCACTATACACCAATAGCATGATGCAAAAATTGATTCAACAGGTCTGGAAGATGGTCAACTGTTTAGTTCGAAATGCTTAAATAAATTATACAGCATCTCTGAATATCGACCATCCATAAATTCGAGAATCGGTGAGCATCATTTTTTTTAACCACTGCAAGTGTGACCGTCCCCATAATTGAAAATCGATTCTTTCATTTGTATCGCCAAGAGCAAATGCAGGATTTTCTTCTGTGAAGAAACCTGCACTGGCACCGGTCGGATATAATTCAATGCCCTTCGTGGTATTATTAGCCAGAGGAGTAGTTGTTTTCTGACAGGTGCCAGCCTAAACCCGCTGTGTAGGTAGATTTGGGACTGGCCTGAACAAATTGTTCGAAAGGTGATTTGATTTAACGTCAGTCTTCAAGTATGCCATCGACTATGTCGAATGTTTTTACTACTAGTGGACTTATACCCAGTCAGAAGTTCAACGATAACCCCCACTCCTCGAAAAATGTCCCTCAATGCTAAGCATCGTGACAACTTCCTTAAATTCGAGTAAAAGATGGAATAAAAGTTCAGTCTATGAATCAGGCATAACATTTCCTGAATTGAACTTCAGTTTGAAACACATGAGGATATGAGGAATTCAATACGCCTTTTGGAAAAATGGAAGATGCATCGTGTAAAATAATCTCGTGATCATCAAATCCGATCCTACCTGGTTGATCGGAGAAAATGATACTAAAATCCATTAATTTAATTTTGTTTTCTTCATTCTGTCATAATATTCCGATTGTGAAACGATATTTTTGATTTCTTCCTCTTAATAACATATAAACGCTGTTTCAAAATTGGGCCATTCTGTAGGTTTCGAGTGAGAAAAAAAATGAGGTAGTTCTTCTTCATTCTAGATTGTTTCCGTTCTCCTGGATCGAAAATGCGGCAATGATATCATCAACTTTTGGACTTCGAAGTGGACGATGGACGTTACCCTATATTTCGGCGATTCAATCAACGCAACGAAGTCATCTGTTTCAATTCTCAAAAACGATATATTTTATTTCGTGTCAAAAATATTTTATCAGCTCGACATGGGAGTGCCAGAATTTTTCAAAATCGGTATTTGCCGTCCAGCCACGAAGGAGGAGTTTCTTAGAAACCTGGGATATTCGTTTGAAGCAGTTTTGAGAAGGCATCTTTTAAAATATCTCGGAAAAAGGGGTTTCGAAATTGAATTTTCTCTTTTATTTCGCCACATATTTCAAACTGATTTCAAGACACCTTCTGGAGCTATTCTGGACATTAACATACATGTTTCCTAACATTATAAATAATTGAGTTTTATGAGAATATCTCAAAAGGTATTGTGAATATCTAGAATATAAAAAATGATGTTCGCATAGAAGGGAGAAATTCCTTGATAGAAGGCACAAATCTCGGCATTTTATAAGCAGCATTAATAGTTGATAATTGGGTTGAAAACGCCTGTTCAGTGCCATGCTCGATTCACCCCTTTTTCCTAAGAAAATATGTTTCACACGATAAGGATATTGAAGAATGGAAACATTCAGGAGTCAGCCAGGTACATTGCAACAATTTTTCCTATAATTTGTTGCTCAGTTATGTTTTTTTTTTCAAGTAGATGTTTTTACAGATTGAAAAATCCCCTATAAACTATGATATTTTTAAAGAAAACCTTTCCACCTTTTTCTCCACTTTTTTAATAAACAATCTGAGGAAATTAAAAACTCAATCGGGGCAACAATTTTTATATATATTCCGAATTTTTCAATCACGAAAAATCCCACTATGCATGAAAATTCGTTAAAAACCAATGTATTGTTTATAAGGTTTTCATTTTTATTTTCTGAAAATTCAATAATTGACACAAGAGCAATAATTATTTCTTGAGGAGAAATCTTTCCCCAAGAAATATTTCAATGCTCAAAAACGCATATTTTTTTCTTCGATCTCTTAAGCTCCGTGAGTGGACGGCAAATACTGAATTTGAAAATACTATTTGCTATTGTTCTCTGGAAAATGCAAGTGTAATATGCATGCGGAATTCTGATATAAAAACTATAAATTGAGTTATAACTAATTTCAAATATTTAGTATCAATTAATTACCAAGTGCGTTTCTAATCGAATACATTTTTTGTGGAATGTTTTTTATATTTTTCCATACCTTAAGCTTTTCTTAATGAGCAAAGAATCTGATTTTTCGATTTTTCTGGGGGGATCTGTTCTAAAGCCTCCCAGCAATACACTCAAAATATGAAAAAAATTAGGATAATAAATTCCCCTATCCTCGAAACGTTGCAATTACTTTTTAACCAAATATTCACGAAAGGCACAATTGATAACAACGCATGATAAATAAATCCACTGATTCATCACATAGGTGAAATAGAGAATATTATAGATAAGAATGTGAAAGAACGTTATCAATAATGCTCCATTCAATTGCACTAAGATAAGATACGACAAGTTTGACCAGCAACAAGGCTAAAAATATCTTGAAATTTTTTAGGGAGAGCGTAGAATGAATTGCCCAATTTGAGCGAATCAAACAGAAAGTATAGAAAAAAGAATTAATGAACATTGGGCGATTGTATGAATCTCCAATAATATCCAGGCCTACCTCACATAGGCAATATTATTATGTTCATATTGCCATTGATCAATTTATTGGACGTACGAGGAATAATGATGGAAATAATGATGGTGCTATTGAAATCGGTCTGATTCCTCAATATATTGAGGCGGCGTCAAAATCATTAGTTCAAGTTGTTTTGGTGTTTTTCAACCTCGCCACAGATGAAAATGTTCACTTGGATCCCTGTTGAGTATCTCAACACAGTTCCTCATATCCATGATTTGTCGTATTTTTGTCTGCACTGTCCAAAGCACTGACCAAAGCTTTGCATTGCTTCAATAATATTTTTTCAATAATATTGATCGTTTGAGTCCTACTGAACAACATATCAGAAATATATAAGAAAGTGGCTTGAAAATGATCTACATATAATTTCGAAAAGGGGAATTTTAAGGAGAATAGAAAATGGAGGAACACAGGAATTGATATTATTGGAACATATTTCACAATAACTCAGTGGATATATAATAAAGGAAAAGCACATAGTGGTGAATGTGTTCCTCGTGAAATCAAAAGAGTTGACACATTGGTGGGAAAAGCAGTACTTTTAGAAGGCGCCAGCTTCACTGATTCCACCGATTTTGATATTTAATTCTACGAGATTTTTTTGAGTCTATATTTTGAGTTTCTCTCTCCCCTATAAATGAAAAGGAAACAGTTTCAAGTTCTTGAAATATCTGTTCTCTGGGAAAATAGTTATATTTGCCCCGTTACAAGTTAATGAAATTTGTATTTTTTTTTTCATTTTGCAGTTACATATTTGTCCAGAGAACAGAGATAACAAGAACTCATTTTTTCTTTTCATTTGTAGGGGAGAGAAAACCAAAAAACATAGATTCCAGATTTTTTTTCCTCCTCAAAAAAACATTCGAAAATACGAGAAGATGAGATGAACTCAATTTACAGGCTTTCATTATGGAAACCCAAGAATCAAGTAAGCGTCATAATCGATGTCATTCATAATAAGACGATAAAATGTATGCTAGGTACATAGGGTTCAATTCACCTTGATATCCAATTGAAATATCCTATGAGTTGAACTAAACTGGACAATACTTGGCATTTTTTGTTCAGTAAATTACTTGGTAGAACTAATGTTATTTGTTGCTAGTGTGTATATTGATATCATCAATAATTGTCATCGAAAGGAAATTTATTCATAATTTTTCAATGAAACCGTTGTGATTCAATTCCTCGCGTTCACATCATCAAAAAAATTTCGAAGTAGGTGCAATGAAAATAAAAATTTCAACTTTCAAAAATAGCACTTGAAGTGATTGAAACATCATGGATATTTGGTCGATTTTGTAAGTTACTTCAGATACTATTGAAAATCAGATCCAATCAATTTCTATGAATTCAACCCTGATTTCAACTTGAACACTATATATCTACCATTCGGATATAAAATTGGTCCGTGACAAACTAGCAGACTACTCATCATTTTGAATTTTATTTTGTTCAACTCTGAAGTTCTTGTTTCTGTACTACAAGGTATCTTTTTCATGAGGAATGTATGGGTATCAATTATTCCTTGAGCTTATTTAAAGAGTTGCATTGAAAAATATCCAAGAAATAATTGTTCTCCATTTTTTATAATTTCTAAATTTTCCCAAAAATAGCACAACTCTATTCTATTGTGGAGGTTGATTTTTTCATTAGATGAATAATTCTCGAAACATTCTCTTTAAAAACGTTCACATACATATTTGAATGTTTTTTGCTTCAGTTTCTTGACCTATGATAGTACATTTCGAAACCAGATAGTTTTTTCATCTTTAGGTTTCGACACGAAAGAAAAGACCTTGTAATGATCAAATGACATTTCCCCAACCAAGGGAATTAAGATATTGAATTGTCACTTTTCAAATCACATCAATCAATCACGTCGTTCGTTTTACCTTTCAGGTGGAAATAAATCACGTGTATATTGATCATTGTTGGAACTACCACTAATGAATTGATGAATTCATGTTAATATTAGAAAGGTAATAGACCTCCAGATCCTCAATACCTCAAATGGAAATTTGATTCTGTTTGAGACGATCAATACGTTCGTATTTCGTGATGATGAAGTTGGGAAATCTAAAGACTACACTGTAAACATACAATTGGGCTGCTAATGCAGCAGCACAGTTGAAAGCAATAACAAATGATAGGGAAAGCGAACAAAATGCCACAAGAAGTTTCACTGTATTCGGATACCTCAATAACTGACATTATATAATAGCGGAATAATCATTAGAAACTTCCAATTATTATTCCGTGGAACAATTCAGATATATTGCAGTGACATGAAATTGTAACTTGAAAGGAAAAGCAATATTCTATTTTTTGGTGGCTATATGACTTCTTTTCATGTCCTATCGTTTATTTATATATTTCCTGTCATAGTCATAGAGGTTGTTTCAAATCAATTGTCCTGAATTATTTTACTGACATAGCTCCCAAAGGGGGAATCAAATGTGAGTTCCCTTCATAGTGATGGTAATTCGGAAATCAAATATGAGATTAAAAAAAATAAATCATTTATTGGAGAACTAACACACTATACTCACACTTGAATATAAAACATCTCGGGGCTGCTGGGAAAGTGTCAATTGCGATGTTCTTCGCCAGGCGTGTCGCGATCAACTTCCTTATTTTCCGTTTCCCAATTCCAAAGGTGAACCTATCGAACTCCCCGCTCCACAGGTCATTGGTATTTTCTGATTTTAATCGGGGGTTATATCCCGAGTGCACCAAGTTTAATCGCTTAAAATGTATGCTGCACTTCCATGATTTTCGAAATTTTGCTTAGCAAATGATTTGAGTGTATGATAAGTTGATAAAATCCCCAGACCGCAGGCCGAGGGATTTAATCTCAAATTATTAAACACGAAAAGGCGTTTGCTTGAAAGCAAAATTTTTAAAATTATGGAAATGCACGCATTTCGGTCGATTGAGCTTGGTGAAGGGGGGATATATGTTAAGATTATTTCCAGAAAACATGGAAACTCAGGAAACATAAAAATCGAACAAAGGAACAGTATGGCATCCAAGATAGTACCTGAAAAGTAAGCCATACGCCCGGTCAAGGCCGTACCCAGAAAAAGTTTTCGGGGGGGGGGTTGTGGCACCAGGCGGGCCGAAGGCCTTCCCAAGAGAACGTTGAAACTAATTGTCAAATATCCCATTTTTACGCCATTTCAAGCTTCATTAACAAAAGTTAGGACGACACTAAATAATAACAACAACATAATTTTCCCTGTTAATTTGGTGTCTAGGAAAATAAATAGATTGACAATGCAAATAAACTCAACACTGTTTAGAACAAATACAGTACAAAATAACGTGTGTGGACAATAACAGTTACATTACAAAACAAAATACATTCTTCTGTTCTTTTTTCTTGCGAATTCATCGATCACTTTGTCTGTTGAAATTTTATGGCTTCTATGAACCGACATGAGAGCCAGTCCGCTTAGTCTGTCTTGTCCACACGGATTTCTCAAGTACGTCTCCAATCGCTTGAGAGTGGAGAAGGTCCTCTCAGCAGTTGCAGTGATCACTGGCAGAGAAGCAAATATTTTCGCGGCGACTTGTCGCTGCGAGATATGTCATCTAGCTGTCAGTTTGCATTGCCAATTTGAAAAAATAGCACTGAAAATTACCAAGATGAACGTCTACATTATCACAACTGATATATAAATATAATTTCATTCATTTCTAATAATTGATATTGTGATTAAATAATCTTATTCATCCCTCAATTCTCGAAAAGTACTTGAAATGTTCAAAATCAATATTCTTCACAATGATACCACCACATATTTGTGGTTTGCGGCAACAAATTCACCATAGAGATAACTGAGTCGCTGCAACTTATCGCACCAAAAAAGATTCATGCAACTCGAAAAACTTGCATGAATACATGCAATTTTCTGGAGTTGCAGCAACAAACTTGCATCGTCGAAACAGGCTATTGGGAAAAAGTTCCCTATTACATTGGCTTAATGCCTCAATGGCACAAGGAGGCTTGTCGAGTTCCATTTGTTTTTTCCAAAACAATTTCCACAGTGAGTACTCACTAGGTACTAGTTCTAGATCAACCATCTTTTCAGAAAGTTTCAAAGAGTCAACTTCTATTTTCTCGTTCGTTGATCGTTCGTGTAGTTTCGGAGTAAGCCCCCAGTACTGTACTGCCAACATATAAAAACGAAATTTTTTCCGTTAGCAGCGGATCACGTCCATCCACGAATTCCACGTAGGTGAATGGGTTAGTAAAATTATAATAAATTTGACAAATTATGTACGTACATTTTTTACGAGAAATTGGATTGAACTCTTCCTCATTTACCTATGAAGAAGAAAAAGAAAAATTATAACTTGAGTAATGCGTTTGAAAAATCTTTTTTTTTTTTGAAAATTTCGGGGGGGGGCGGGGGTTTCAACCCCTGTGACCCCCCCCTGGGTACGGCCTTGCGCCCGGTTTATTTTGATCAGATTAATCGGTTATAAGGTCTAGTGCATTTAATCTGTGAAACTCTGTAGAAGCAGTCTAGCCTTCAACTTTTTCATCGTTTATTCGCATTGAGGGAAATAATCCGCATTATTGCTTGTTACAGATGGAAAATGCATTGGCTAGTGATGAAATTCTACGCCTTACTGTCAGACTCGCAATGCATTCGATACAGGAGGTACATTCATTGTATGCAAGAATTGCACAACTGACAAGAACTAAGGAATTTTCTAGACATTGGGGGCGGATTACTTTATTTCTTAATGTATTTGTTAAACCATTTGTCAAAACTTGAAATATATTTGTTCCGTAGTTTTTTGGGTTTGTAACCTACCACAATCTGAAAAAATAAGAATTAATATTGAAATCTATACAAGTGTAGAAGGGCAAATTTTCAATCTACCCCGAAAAGTTATTGCGTCTATCGAAAAACAGTTTTTTCTGGATAGAACAAGTCCAATTAGTCAGCAACTTCTCGTATAGGCAAAATTCGAGTTATACAATGATAATAAACCGTATGTATGCCTGCACCTGTAGAATACGGCCCTGTGGTTCTTTTGCGTAGCTTTTATGTCGATTTCTCACATCCCCAGTATCTCGTTATTGTCTCCATCGATGTATCACACTGGCTTCAGTCATAAAGACCTCCGCAAATCTTTGAGTTTGGCCAGTTTCGAGCATTCCAACTGCTCGTAACAGCTCATCACGTGTCAAATGTTACCGCGGCATGTTTTCAATCAGTCTTTGGATAAAACTGAACAGGTGTATCGTTAATTTGTACTGTTTTTTATGTCGGATTTGTCTGGCGAGCAACATCTACCGTATGTTGACAAAATGGTTGTAAAGAATATCTCTATACATTTTATACTAGGTGTACCTGAAGAGGTACATAATTTGAAATTGTTGTTCCTTACAATTTTGTGTAAGTGTTTGTATATAGTTTTTCCGAATATTTCCTTTGTTTTTCCTTGCTTCCTTTTATAAACTGATAGATATTTTTTACAGGTATCCTGATGGTTCCGTCAGGTTGAGGAATCCCCACATCGAACTCATGGACCAAGATATTTTATACCATCTAGCTTTGGGCAGTGAATCACATGATCTCGTTGAAATGTTTGGTGATGTCAAAGTGAGTTCCTGTCTTTTTCTATTCATGTCGTGAATATATATTCCTCAATATAGGGTAGAATAAACACGCCCCTTTACGCTGGCTAATCGAAATCAAATGCAATCGACTCATGGAATTCGCGTTACAGTGTCGGAGTAGTCATTTAAGTTCAAACGCTTGTAGTGCGTACATATATGGTATTTTGACGATTGAAATTTTCAAAATGTCAAGTACTGATACGGCTGAAAAAACTACTAATATGTATCCCTACAGTTCACCCAGAAAAAGACCACGAATACTGCACTTTAAAAAATACTATTTCGGTCGTTCCTTAGTGCGAATCTGTTCGAGCAGCCTCGTATAAGTGAAAGCTAGAAAAATTACCTTGGTACTTTTTCAGCTGAATATGCTTCGAACCAGGAAGACCTTATAGATTTTTCGTTCAGGTATTCTATAAAGTATATGCGTTTCTCATGAATTCCCCTGAAAACTTTCGATATTACTAAGTACTAGAGGCGTTTCGCTAACCAAGCTAGCTTCTTCGAGCGAAGGGATTGATTCTGATCCTGAAAACTAGGAAGGGATCATTCTGAGGAGTTGAGGTTCTTCGTGAGCTGAAGATAGAGAACTGGTCATCGTCTTCTAATCATCCTTATACTTATTGAATTCAATAATTAATAATTCATAAAATAATAATATTTTTCTTGAAGAATGTATGGGTTCAATAATGAGAATGCGTCATAGTGTGACTTAAGTGATCAGTTGTTACACTCTCATAGTCAGGAAAACTGCCCTTGAATCTTCGCCTTTGAAGAGACAGGAATATTGAGACGTTTATAGTAATTCCAAGACTTGAAAATTATCTCAAAAGGTGAATTTTGAAGATGCATATGCAACCTTTCATGAATTACTTCAACTCCAGAAGATGAAGCAGAGAAAGTGGAAAGTTGTGAAAACTAACAAAAAATGCATTGGTCAAACTCAACGAGATATAAGAACTCGTTTCGAAGAGAACTGTGCTCACATCCTATGCGAAAGAACGAACAACTCCTGGGTGATCTGAATGAGGATCACATGATCAGTGATGGCGATTTGACACTAAAAACTGACTGTAACTGATATTATGGATAGTCTCAATAGTGACGCTATTCAGTCTAAAGTTTTTTCCACAGGAAGAATGAAATAAGTATCACTTATCCTAGTTGAAAGTAATTTTGAAACAAAGGCGTCCAAGTATGATGGAGCTTTATTTCGAGAGTTCTAGTATCTAATTGCAAATCAGATGTTCTCGCAATTCTCATTCAGTGTGGAAACTGATAACAGTATCATTACTAATACCAACCATAATTGAAAAAGTGTTTTCCAATGTTTTGAAAAAACGGGTAAATATTTCCGAAACAACAGATTTCACCAATATTTCTATTGATTGCGATTTCTCTAATCCCCTTTCAACAAATATTTCAGATAAGTAAAACCTGATAAAACGATGACATCAACTATAATGATCATTTCATAACATTTGCAAATAATCACAAATAATGAATGTTGATGAAATTATCACATATGTTTTCATTGAGGATTTTTGGATTTGAGATTGAAACGCATATGATGATGTCAGGCAATCTTCTCATCATAGTTGAAATTCATAGTGAGAATTATTTACTTTTGAAAAACAACAACGAAAAAGTGAAAATGTGGAGCGTTTCTATGAAACCTGAAAACAATGAAAAACAATTACAACTTTTTTTGACATAAATGATCCTGTCAATCTCAACAACCTACGAAGTCTTATATAAGTAGATGAATGTGTAATAATATATATGGGGAGGAGCACAACTGAAAATCCAAATCATACAACAGAAAGTGCTGTTCAAAGTTGATTTTGGATAGAAATAGGTTGAAAACTACCCCAAAACATCACATTCAAGTTAACATGAGAATATATCATAACATAATAGATGTTGAGCAAACCAGATTCAACTAACGTTGTTTCAAGTTACTTTGTGGTATAGTAAGCTTCATCAACCTTTGAGCATTTGATAATCTCTACTTCTTTCCCCAAGTTTAGATTTCCATCCAAGTAGGTACCTAAGAATTTCACCCCCATAGAGTTTTCAGTAACATTTGAAATAGGAGCATCTGAGCCAGCGCCGGATTTAGACTTTGGCGGCCCATAGGCAGAGCATGTGGTGAAGGCCCTCAAATTGTTTGTGGTCAACTTTCGAAAGGTCAAGTTGAAGAAGAGAGCAACTGAATAAGTTGACTAACATAACGTTTATTCGAAATTATAGATACCTGCAAGCTAAATTATTTTTCGTCTTATTTTCACATTGATAAATGAATCAATAATATTGTTGAAGTCTGTTTCCCTCAAAACATCACTTTCTAAACTGAGGAGAGTCAAAATATTTATTCTGTCCTCGGTCATTGAACTCAGGAGTTTATTTTTGATAAGATTCAGTTTTGAAAACGATCTTTCGGCAGTACAGTTCGTCACCATTAGTGTGAGATGAATTCTCAATATTACCTCAACATTGGGAAAGCACCCTTTAACATTGTTGAACAATGAAATATTATACAGATATAGATTAAACTTTCATTAAAATACATGAATCACATATACTTGTTTCAAAGTTTGACTATCAAAAGTTAACTAAGTACCTACTCGTACCTATTTCCTCAATCTTGTTTGATGTAAACTTCTCATTGCTTTCCAAATATTCAACAATATTTTAATATTTACATTATTAAGCCAATGTTTCTTTTAACATCATTATATAATACCATACATGATTTATCTGTCTACTTACCTTACCTTTAGGGCAGTCTAGATGGTCTTCAAAATATAATCAAAGACATCAAAAATCAACAATAACATTAACTTTAGGGACTATATTTTCTTGTTTATTCAATTACTGAATGAATACACCTGTTGTGTTATAGACGAGCCCGGAAGGATCTTCTCTATTCAAACAGAATATATAAGGAAGGCGTTTTATAAACAGAGGAAGTTTTAGAAGTTAGAACTTAGTGGGCTTCAGAGCAGAAGTCTAGTAGAGAGCGACGTGTTTAGTGAAAAGTGTTGGATGTATTAGTCATTTGATAAGTCTTATGTGTATTATGAGTCAGTGCAGTAGTTTGATTTCATAGTGAAGTCAAATAAAAATAGTTCAGTGTTGTTCGGAGTATTCTTTAAATTTAGATAAACGAGACCAGTAATATCGCAACAATACTTTACAAATTACTGATTAATGGATTGAATTTCACCCTGATACAGTTATAGTAGTGTCATCGGCAAACATCGTAACATACCCTTCTACTATATGATATCTTGTTACGATCAAAAGTTGAGAAGGATAGAACTATCTACGATCGCACTGTATAATCTCAATTTTTTCCTTTGTATCCTCGAATATTCTAAACTTCTTACTTTGTATGGTTTCTAAAAGGCTCTGATCACTAAAAATTATAGTATCAATTAAAAACTGAGATTGCAAACGTGAATATTCAATTTGAAAGAACAAAAATATATGTTCTACATGATGTTACAGAGTTTCTTTCATTATGGATACTATATTAGTTCAAATATTATTATTATATTTATTCAAAAGAAAAAAATATGTTGATTCCCAACCATTTTGGAAAACGGGAGTTATACCTACACTCTGTCAAATTCTATTAAAACCAATGCTGTTTTTTGAAATTACCAAGTGTAGAGTTGATACTTACTTTCATCTTTGGGATCTGCATTATGTGAGATATGCGTATCAATGTTAATGTTGTAATATGTGATTGGATGTTCACTTGACTTTGTTTTTGTCCTGAAAAGTAATTGTCCAACGCTGGTTAAATATTTTGAAGTTATGCAAATAAGTTCTTATATCTTTTTATGAATCCTACTTCCCAAGTTTTAGGTTTTTGGATCTGGCTCTGCTAGGCGGAAAACATTGTATCATATAACACATTTCTAAACCCTCTCCATCCACGCAAAGGAGTGAACCACAACATTATTATGCGTTGTGCGCGTGATCACTCAGACAAGGCTGCTCGTACAGAGTCACACTGAAGAACGACCGAAATTGTATTTTTTTTAGGAACATTTTTTGGTCTTTTTTTGGGTAAACTGTAGGGATACATATTAACAGTTTATTCAGCCGTATCAGTACTTGACATTTTGAAAATTTCAACCTTCAAAATACAAAATACCATATATGTACACACCACAAGCGTTTTAACTTCTTCTAACTTCTGACTACTCCGACACTGTAGCGCCGATTCCACCAGTCGATTGCATTTGATTTCGATTAGCCAGCGTAAAGGGGCGTGTTCGTTCTACCCAATAGATGCAAATGTATGTGGTGATCACGCTTCGATTACGCATTGATTACGCATCTATCGTTGTTTGGGTTACTCTCTTTGTTGGTTGGATATTGTATAGGTATTTTCTCTTAATCATCTCCAAATTACTCTTACCGTCACAACTCAGCCCATTGAAGTGAGACAAATTTTCAAACAGGGGTTCATATTTGGTGCAGTTCGAAAAATGAAATGAAATAGAAAAATATAAATTAAATCCATATATTTTCTTTTCAGTTCGTTTGCATGGGTGGAACACCGAAACGAATGGAAAACTTCGCCCATTATGTGATGAAAGAAATTGGCCACAAACTACCCACCGGCACCCAGTTGATGGACATCAGTCAGTATTCCTACAGATACAGTATGTACAAAGTGGGGCCCGTTCTCTCAGTCAGTGTAAGTTTTCCTGGTTTCATCACAAATTTTTGAATTTTCGGATTTTTCCAAATATGAAATCGTCATTCGTATTGTCCGTATGAATATTGTCAATAGCCAACAATGTATCAGGAATCCCTTTTTGGGTTTTTGGTATATTTGCTCCAATACGTAGTTGCAATATTAAAAAAAATTCAAAATTGAGTGACTATTTTGTCAGTTAATTATACAATTTTTATGAATTTGAAAATTCAATCATCAAATTCATTTAATATGCAATTTTGGTACGTAGTGTCAAACATCCAACATTTAACACACTCGCTGAACAAGTAACAATATCCTAATTTCTGTTAAACAGTTTTCTTTTTGTTCCATTGTGTACTGTCATAAGTAAATCGATGTTATCCCACTCGACCATGTGTGTATCATTTGTTGATGACTGATGATGACTGATGTGTTCAGCTAATTTCGACCTATCTATTTCTCGTCTTATCAAGTTGTTGATCAATTGAAAGTAGTTCAGGTGGGTCACATGAATTCATTAATATTTTGTTGGTAATTTTTAATGGAACCGCTTAATTTTCGAAATACAGGGTGTTGATATCGTTATTTTCATTTGGATTTGTCACTGTGTCATCATCCGAATTTTTTTTTTTTCAAACCCCAATTTGCTAATAAGCTTTGATGTTATTCTAATTATCAATGGTCCGATATCGATAATGGTATGAAGGAGGTAGGAACGAAATAAAAAAAGTATTTGAAAAATTCTTCGACTCTTTTCGAAAAACAAGCTTTTATTCAAAGAGCTCTTTTGGAAAACTAGATATTGGTAAAGTATTTTTCAAGATATTCGAAAGCTATTCATATCTGGATGATTATTCGTATTCTATTATAACTTCAGATATGCTCGGGAAAACATAAAATTTGACGATTCATTATTGCTTATGCCACAGTTGGAGGTCTTATAAGTTTTGTGTAGACTGTCTGATGCATTTCTTTATCCAAACAATAATACTAATACTATAGACATTTGAGATTCATGAAGATGTTTGATTTTTTTTTACTCTGCTCAGAATATGGAACGATGAAGTTATGTCTCATGAAAATATTCCAATCCTTGTAATCGTTCTGTGAATCAAAAAAATTTGTTCGATTACCAATTCTCCATTTTTAGAATATTTCGAAGAGAATGGCTTCTTGAAAAAAATAACCTTTTCAATTACAAGCTATAGTACAAATTCAAGACAATATGTGAGTGGGTCAGGCTCAGAGAGTACTTATTATCAACTAGATATCAGGATTTTCCAGGTATGTAATTGAAATTTAAAATTATCTTTTTTTAACTGATAGGGCAGTGAATTGAAAGGAAATGGAATGATATTCGTAAAATAGGATGATCCTGGTATATATGAGATATTATTCATGAATTAAGATGATTCTGATAACCTCAGGCCTGGATTCCCTATAACGCACCAACCAGAAGCTCAAAACGGTCCACTTTCACCAAAACCAAGTGAGATATTACTATCGAATGCAAAATGCACAAATTAACAGGAAAGATATTGTGAAAACGATGTTTCACAGTTATTTCCTCGTTACCACCAATGCACGAAGAATTTTGAATAGTAATTTGCCGGAAAACAATTACTGCCTTGGCTATATGCCCCTCACTTAGCAGTAGAATTCAAAACATTGAATAAGATGTATTCAATTGATTACGGATTATATGTCGATTTTATATGAATAACTGAATTTTATCTTTATATTTGATTCGTATATTTCTTTCTAGTAGTTTATCAAATATTTATTTCACGTCATTGTTTGGTACCATAAAAATTATTAACTCATTTTTGAAATTATTCTTTTCATTTCTTCTAATCTTATAGGTGAATGTTCAATTATACTGTCATCTGGGTTGAGTTCAGACAATTTTCAAAGGTTTATCGAAAATACCTCTAAATTTGTAAGCTTCTACAAAATTTTAAATTAGGTTTCATCAAAGCATTTTCAACAATTATCAAATTTCTATCCTCAATATCTGGAAATATAAAATGAATTTCAGTTTCTTAGTCTGTTGGAAGTGGTCAGTGAAACAGACAATCAAATTCTGTTCATGTCATTAACTGAATTTCATTTTCTTGTTTCTGACCACTTTCAACAACCTTTGAAACTGATATTGAAAACTTTAATCGCGAATATCTCCAAAATTGTAAATTAGGTTTCATCAAAGCATTTTCAACAATTATCAAATTTCAGTTTCTTAGTCTGTTGGAAGTGGTCAGTGAAACAATCAAATTCTGTTCATGTCCTTAACTGATTTTCATTTTCTTGTTTCTGACCACTTTCAACAACCTTTGAAACTGATATCAAAAACTTTGATCGCGAACATCTCCACAAAAAAATATAAAATAAATACTGTTTCTGTTCAATCCAAATATGCTTGGCAATATCCACACGAATGACTCAACGAGTTCAGAATACCCACTCCTTTGTTGTGAATGTGGAGACCTCTCGAACCTCTCTTGCTCAGGGATCTTTTTTCAATAGAACAGCTGAGCTTTGGAACTCCTTGCCGAAAGAGGTTTTTCCTGAGGCTTACAAACTTCAAAATTTTAATGTGAATGTTAATTCGTATCTCCTGCCCCTTGATTCACGCGGTGTTTTTTGAACATTACAGGGCTTTCCTTTCGAATGACCAATATTCAAGATATCCAAAAAACCATTTAAATTTTATAATGGACCAACAGATACCGTTTTTATTGCTCTATTTTCCACAACGTTACATCTAACTTTTCCGAGGGTGAATATGATCTTATACACAACAGTAAAGAAAAACGGTACGACATAAATTCTTCACAATGAAAATGAGAAAAACAAGTGATTTCTAATACATATTATTCAAAAAATATCAATTTGCTTTATATCTGTAAAAAACAGAGTCGACCAACGTGATGGGAATTATAGAAGAAATAGCTATGAAAATATATAAGTAATGTATTTGTCAGAATAAAAATGATAAATTCGATAAGAACCAGGTTGAAATCCACCAGTGTTGAAGTATTAAAGGCTACTGCCTCTTTTTCCTAATAAGGGGGATGACTCAGTACTACCCAGCTTCTGTTGGATAATCTTGCCGTACCCTCCCCTACCTGCGTCGTAGTCCGTCCTGTACTCATCGCGGACTTGCCCTCCGGTTCTTCCGCGGCCATATTGTCTTCCTTCCACGAACCCGACATCCCAGTCCGACCGGACTATCCTGTCGTCTAGTCTAGTACCGTTAACGTACCTCATGCAGTTTTCGGCGTCGGCCCTAGTGTAGTACTCGACGAAACAGAATCCACACGGGACTTTATCGTACTTATCCAACCCCATAACAATTTTCTTGATGTCGCCGCACCTGGAGAAGAGTTCGTGGATCTGCTCTTCGGTCGTATAATAGGACAAGTTTCCTACATAGAGCGTACTAGTTGTTCTCAGTAATCGTTCCTGCTCTTCCTTGGTACCTCTGAAGTGCTGATCGCGGTAGGCGCTTAGTGCTACGGAAGGGGTCATCTTGGACATCATCTTCAACGGTTTGATTGTTGATTCCTATTGAAATAACGCTTATATGTTTCAACACACAACTAGCTTGTTTCTAATGTCACTTGCCACTGTTCACTCTCTTACTACTCTGTAAGCCAACTTCGATAAGAATGAAGTACTTGAATATGCTTTAAATAGTAAATACCTACACCCTCATTAGTTAGTTCTTCTTAATCGGATAAAGGTAGCAACATCTTTCAGGTATTGGAACCAGTATTGCCAATCAATAATAACTCTGGTATCATTTTTCAAATTGGGAATCTTCACCAGTAATGATCAGGTAGTACCACAAATTTCAAGATTACCTACAATTATATTCATTATGGTTCAAATATGTGGCAGAAGTTCACATCAACAGGGAATTCATACAAAAATCAACAAAAACTATCTCGATACCAGAAATAACAAAAACAGAAACATTAATTTTTCATTTACAAGAAATAAATAAAAATAGTTCAAAAACGTACATATATATTTTTATGGTTATTTTTTCCATGAGTTATTTTTTCCATGATACTGTAGAACTGTAGTTGAATTGAACATTGGCTGATTTCAATTATTATTAGGGTGTGAATAGGAACATGTGGTTTGTTAGGACTCATATCATTCCGACTAAAATATATTAATTTGAGTAATTCGAAACGTACAAAGTCATTTTTTTTTTTGAAATAATCATCAATATAGAATGTTATTTGTACCATCATACTTATACGTTGATGTGAATATCAGTTTTTTTCTCCTGAAGATGATAACCTTGTTAACAAATAACAAATGATATCAGTATGCTGTTAGGGTAGTTAATGTCTACAAAAAATTTCAACTTTTGCACCGAAGGTGTAAGGTGCCATATTTATTGAATTATGACGTGACTTGAATTGAAAGAGTTCCTAGTTACATGTGAAGATTTTAAGAGCATGTCGTTGACGTCAAGATAATTGGTATTTTGAACATGAAAAGAGGAAGTCCAGTGGAAAATTGCATTTGCATATAAGCATCTTCCATAGATACTTCTCTAAAAAGTGACAGACAATGTTTTTTTGATCCGTTACCAATTAAAAAAGGTAGGGGCATATTGTAAATATATTATAATTATATAATATTTATAATATTATATATGAATAGCACTCATCAGATTCCATTCAAATACAAAAAAATAGCTGCCAAATGCAGACATTTTTGTTATATTTTCGCGTATTTTCGGAAAAATATCTCAGGTGAGATGCATTTTCGAACTCATATAATCATAAAAAAAGATTGAAAATTCTGAAAATATCAACAAGTGATTCTTTAAAATAACATATACTGACGAGATTATGAATATCTCACCCCACTCATTCAAAAGTATGAAGAAGAAGAAATTGCAAATTCTTCCTCAAAATGCAAAAAAACAAATAAAAATCTCAGATGCTTTTTTCTCTTAATGAAATGGTGCACGCTGATTCGTCATTGCCTGTTCACTGTCTATACATGTGACCAAGATATTCGATGCTGCGCATGCGTATTTTCAATTTCCGCGCATCTTATCATCCATAAGAGTTGAGAATTCTGGGTTATCAATAATTATGAAATATATCCCTCATGAGTTATACCGAACGGGTACACCCTTACGTTGAAATCAATGTATTCAACTTTGATGCATTGTGCATTAGAGTTATAGATGTCATATTTCATGAATATCTACTTTCTAAAATCAAATCTGCCCTCTCAGTCAATAATTGATAATAATAATGATAATACTTCATAACCCCTGTTGGTGATTACGTTTATTCAACTAGGAAGCCATTTCATTGAAATTATTCATTCATAGGAGAATTCTCAGAATGGGAAATAGGAAACCGATCAATTATTATTATTTTTCGAAATGAATACCGAGAAATATTTGGTCATTGATTTCAGTGCAAAAAAAAACAAGTTATACTAGGGATATTTTCGGGAGTAATTACACAAGTGCTTCAAATTTACCGATAATTTTCCATGAAAGCATGTTGTCTAAAAACTGCATGAGTTTATTTTCATATTTTGTCGAAAGAGCCCGACTCCGAAGGAGAAGGGCTCTTTTAGCAAAATATGAAAATAACCGAATGCAGTTTTTTTTACTGACAACATGCTTGGATGGAAAATTATCAGGTTGATTTTGATGCACGAGTGTAATTCGGTAGAAAATTTCCGGAGTTAAAACAACGACGTTTAAAATTCAGTATTTATGCCTGTCAAAATGACAAATGTACATTTTAACAATCGTTACTATAGATACACGGACCGAGCGGGTATTTTTCGATACCGGGTATTTGCCAGCCCGAAAATGTCCCGCCGGGAATTTATCGCTGTAATTGATCGAAAATGTCCCGCTTCATATGGGATTTTCAACATACGATGGAAATATTCTCCAAGATCATTTTAAAACTGAGCGTAATTGTACGGCCAAGTTTGTTCGGTATAGTTGCTGGTTAACGGAAACGAACAATTTTAGAACAATTTTTAGATCAATACTCATCTTGTATTATATGCGAAATTTCAAGAAGCATTTCGCGTACATGAAATACGGAAGGGTAGAAAAATCCAATGTCGCCCAACACAATTTCCAATGAGAAAACCTGAATTCTTCATTCACACAAAACCATATTGTTTATGTGGCAAGTAAATTCAAATTTCGCATCAAAAAGCACTCCCAAGTCTTTCGCTACAGTACGTCTAGCGAGACTGGTATCGCCCTGGTTTTAGTCAAACGATGTATTTCAATTTCCGGGTTCAAATGTTACATTTAGCTACGTTCAAATACGACTTATTCGATTTGCATCACCTATTGAGGAAGTTGAGATTTTGTCGTGATGTGCGACAAGATTCAATGCTATTAATTTCGAGATAAATCTTCACATCGTCAGCAAAAAACAGTCGTGCACAGTTTATCATCAATAAAATAGAGAAATATCAAGGGTCTCGGGTTGGAACCTTGGGGTACACCAGATTTTGCTTGGTAAGATGCAGATGTGAAACCGTTGTATGCAACACATTGATGTCGGTTGCTCAGATATAAGGAAATTCAATTCTTCTAGAAAAAGTAGTAGCTATGTATCATAATTTATCCAGTGGTACTACTTTTCTATTGAATAATATTGAATTCCCACCTTCCACTATGACACCAAGCCTAAAAGCCTTCTTTCTTGCAGCATGGAATGGGGGCACCATCTATCGGTATTTTATTACACGAAATAATCAAACTAATGTATCACTCGAAATGTAAGGACCCCATCTTCTTCAGGATCGGCACATGTGGCGGCATTGGATTGGAAGGAGGTACCGTCGTCATTTCTGAAGACGCTGTTGACGGCATGCTCAACAAATTTTATCAAGTGGTAAGCTAGTAGTGGATAAATTGAATGGACAAGTTATTTGCATCATCATTCTAAATGTGACATGTGGAGATTTGTATCGTAATAAAAATCCGTATCATTTTTCATCACGATACATATTTGGGAATTCGGTTCAGAATCAGCATTTCCAATACAATATTGAGTTCTATTGAGACTAGGAATAATAAAATAAACGTTAATATTTATTCCACTCCCAGATTAGTTGTACCCACAATACAAATATAATATTTATAGTCCTTCCTCATTTATCGGGTGTAGAAAAATAGCGCATGTAACTCTTATGTAATGGTTATTACTACACTCTCATGAACCATACGAAACTCACCTTCGGCTCGTTTCGTGCCCTGGCTAATGCTCGTGTATTAATAATCATCATTACATGACAAAATGGTTGAGGCTTTTGGCGGCCGAGGTTTTCAGTATTACTACTTTTCTTATTATTATTCCGTATTGATATTATTCGGAATAATAGTCAAGATGAGTGAGCCTCTGAAGAAGCTAGCCACCCTCGCTAGAGAAACGTCAGGAAGAAATTCCAAAGAACGACGGCCTTCAAACCCGAAGAAAAGTAGTAATACATCATTACATGATCGTTGCATAATATACTGATTCTGTTAGTCACAGTCGTTCAAAAATATGCCACCTATCCTTCAACAGGTCTATCATTATGAATTATTATATTAGGGAGCTTGATTTTTACTGTTCAGCTACATGCAATTCAAGCTGAATCCAAAGAATTTATGAAAATGTTGCAATAAGCATTCGATATACAGAATATTTTATATATTGGTTTCTTTCGAATTGTTTGGGGGGTAATACCCTGTATTATTCAAATGGATCGTTAAAAAAATGAAAATAATATAATCATCATTTCATGTAGTGAAACTTCACGTCACTGATTACAAAAATGTATTGTGTTCTGACACCTAGGCTATTTGGAAAAATTTCACTTTTCACGCAAGACGTTTGAGATTCTTTCAGGTGTCATTTTTCTAATTTCATTAAATATTTCGAAGTTTATTTCTCTGATATTGGATAGTCTATTTGAATCAACTTCATTCATTATTCCGATTTGAAATGGTCTAACGGGGTGGGGACTGGAGATTTTGCTAGTCATTCCATTGTTCCGCTTCTGTCAAACGAAGAAATTTCGAGGAATACATGGCACCAACATTGTGATTTTTTCAGTTACTTTCGCAAAACGCTGTTAAACATACAGTGCGTTTCTCTAACGTCCCCCCCATTTCATTAATTGAACGGGTCAACTCAAAAAATTGAACCTTGGGATAATGACAAAAATATATTACAGTTTCCTGTATGATTTCCACTTACAATGGGTTTACAATACCGCGACACGTGTTTCGCTATTACAATAGCTTCTTCAAGCAAGATAAAGCAAGATTTATCTTGCTTGAAGAAGCTATTGTAATAGCGAAACACGTGTAAACCCATTGTAAGTGGAAATCATACAGGAAACTGTAATATATTTTTGTTAATATGGATTTTCATCAAGTATCGGCCAGTTCAATTCAATTCTTAGGATAATGAAACTGATGCATGGATACTACTATATTTCGGAGTCGAATTGACACATAAAAATTTCAAGATGGCAACTGGGCGCCACCTGAGAAGAAAAATTAAAGAAAAATGGTGGTCTTGTGATACATCATTTTTAAGCTCCTGACGAATAAATACTTTACAACCCTAGAATATGAAGTCAATATCTTCACCTACTACAAAATGGCAGAACATTCAATACTTGCCCGCAGACATAGACGTTTGACTTCATGATTTGAGGAACCATGCTGAGTTCAGTTCAGAAGATGCTCGAAATGGTTGTCTTAAACGTCTCGAGATGAGAACAGCCTATCCGATATTTCACGTCGAACATTTTTGAACACAGCAACGTCGATTTGTCTACAAATATTTATTATTCTCTGCCGTACATTCAATATTGAAGCAGGTTCAGTTTCGTACACCTTCTGCTTCACATAGAAAAAGACCAAAGGTGTCAAATCTGGCAAGCGGGCTGGCCATTCCGTACCTCGATGGCCAATCCAACTACCATAGAGAGTATTATCCAAATAATTTTTTACTTGTTTGGAGTTTGCGACGTTTTCCTCCTCTCTACAGTAAGAAAAAGTGTAGCTCCGGCAGCTGTTCGTCTTGGTGAACAAAAAGGTCGTAGGAGTTGGAGTGTATGTCTTAATGAGAATGTTATATAAACTTATTGAGGGCGCTACCTGGCTAAATGCATATATATAAGAACGTTATTTTTACCAAACCAGGGCGACAAAACTGAATAATGAAGTCATTCAAAATAAATGCATTATGTGAGCATCCTGAAAATGAATCTGGGCAAAACAAAAGAAACTTGACCAATCAGGCAGTTATAATTTCGCTTGTTGGGAAAATATACATAACAGTTTTTATTGTATGATGGGGTGTTACCTTTTATGTAAAAATATACATTTGACTGCATAAGTATTTCTTGCAATCACCCAGTACTGCGTGTTAGCTTATACTTGACATTTTTTTGTCGAATATGATAAGTAATGAGAATAGAAAAAAAATGCTAATAAAATAAATCTGGCCTGATATTTCTGGACCAGACAGTGCTGGTAGGAGAATCGGGATCGGGCTGTTGTTCGCCTCCTTTCCGTATAGTGATCGATCTGTTAGGATGCTCGGAAGATAGAAGATTTCATAGTTCCAACCAACAAAATTATTATTTTATCCAGTTAACTCCAGGGTGGAATAATAATACTGGGATTCATTTCCAGCTTTACCAGCAATTACAGAGTTCAATAACCACACCTACAACCCCAAAGCAAATGATTAGCACGAGAAGAATATACAATAGATACCACTTACTCCACTGAAGGAGGGTTGAAATATCAAAAAAACTTCTTGATGATTCCTTGAAATCGGCAATAAATGAAGTGAAAATAAATTGGTAGGTTTTCGACTTCATTAAAATAATCTTAAAATGAGAGACAGGGTAGATAATTATATAAAAGAAAAACTTGGTTGTAAAATACTCACAAAAAGTTGAAAGAGCCGCTAGTAGACAAAAAACTACCAGAAGGTGTTATATCTTCGAAACTGACACTACTTTACGAAACTTATCTGAAGGAAGTGAGTAGACACCTTGTCAGAGTGGCACTATGAGTTTCCTCCAATATTCTCAGATGTGCAATTTTTTCAGCAAACGAACTCACTTCATGAATTCACCTCAAACTCTGACCATTGGCCATTCTCGCACGATCAACATTGCGCAGATAGCACGACTGAGTATAACGGTGCCATCTTTGATAGATAGGAATACTCCTTTAGGATTTTAAGAAATCGTAAATGATGTGACACAATGCAGAATAAATTTATGAAGACTGTATGAAATTTATTACAATAGATAAATATCCAAAATAATCTAAGGGAATAATTATAAATAAATAAAAGCTAAATACATAAGGGGCATGGCCCAGCTCTTCAGGTTGACTGACAGTCATTCGATATCTGAAGTTAAGCAACGCCGAGCGTGGTTAGTACTTGGATGGGTGACCATAAAGGGAAATACCGTGTCGAAAGCGCGGACAGCTGCAGCGGAATGGCATATCATAGCTCGCAGACAATATATCAATGAGCACAAGATATATTGAGGATATGCCGTCCTTCGGAGAGGACGTAAAGCCGTCGGTCCCGAGTCCATGGATGTTGGGCTCGTTAAAGATCCCTACCTCTGGTTGGAATACCAGAGGGTTCGGCAAAATTTCCGGTTGGGGGAAGTGTGCTCACCGGCGTCGGTTATTTGCCTTGGTAGCGGAAATAGGCCGACGTTAAATGAAGAATTAAAAAAAAAAGAGAGAAATACTTGATTTGAATTTTACCACAGCTGACTTGGTTGCGCCAATCTATTCATTTATTCTATTGTCATTTCACATTCATTTGATCACGATTGACTGAAATATATTTGTAATCAATACCACTTTTGAGTGCTTTTCCTGAAGGAAAAAATATAACAATTAATCATAGTTAAATTCCTCACAAGAATAATTTTCCGCCAGGCAAACAGCATTACTCATATGACGGTTATCAGTTGACTACTCTTTCAGTTCACCTGGCGATTTATTAAAATGATTATTAGCGCTACCTACTCTCCAGAAGTTGAACTTTCGTCGCACTTCGAATTGATTTCAAGATACCTACAATTATTCTCCTGAACTGATTTCTTCTAAGTTGTTATGTATACACAGGGAAAATAGAAAGTAGCATCTTCGAATGCTACAAGTTATGTAGAGGTGCTCCATCTTGTTGGAATAATAATATCCGCATCGAGTTCATTAGGATTCACTTCGACGATTTCGTTGATTAGAGGATCAAAAATAGTTGCCATAATATTCGAATACAATTCCCCTGTTGAATTTTGTTCAATTGACTATTTTTGAGATAGTTTACGTGGTACCTATCTACTCATAAAATCGGAAAATAAATAAGAATATTTGAACTGAACGATGACGTTCTTTGTACTGATATTTTCGTCTCTTTTTAAGATCAAAGAATAACCTATCAAACCTTATCGGGTTTTTGGATTGATATATGAGATAGAAAAACGAATATTTCTAGAAATATCGATATCAACGAGTTTGTTTTCAGGTAATTATCAAATGTTCCGCCATTTTGTAGTAGGTGATGATATTGACTTCATATTCTGGGAGCTTCAAAATGATGTATCACAAGACCCCCTTTTCAGTATTGTTTGAACGTCATTTTTTGTGGTGGATCAATATTTGTTCCATAGTTTTTTGGGTTTGTAACCTACCACAATCTGAAAAAATTATAATTAATATTGGAATCTATAAAGGTGTAGAAGGGCAGATTTTCAATCTACCCCGAAAAGTTGCTGCGTCTATTGAAAAACAGTTCTTTCTGGATAGAACAAGCCCAATTAGTCAGCAACTTCTCGTATAACTCAAATTTTGACTATCAAAAAAATACAAAGAACTGATATATATATGAAAATACTTATCTGTTAACGTTTCGGAAACTAAATCTGTTTCGATTCTCAAAACTTCTAGGCGAATTCCTTTTCAAGTGCAAAAACCTGGTAAAGATAGTTTTCGTGATTGATTTTTATGAAGGTACCACTCATCTCTCTATCCCAAATCTAAATGTAAAAATAATTTGACAAATGTCATTCACGAAAACTATCTTACCAGGTATTTGCACTTGAAGAGGAATTCGCCTAGAAGTTTTGAGAACGGAAACAGATTTAGTTTCCGAAACGTTAACGATAGGTATTTTCATTTATATATAAGTTCTTAATATTTTTTTGATAGGCTGACTAATTGGACTTGTTCTATCCAGAAAGAACTGTTTTTCAATGGACGCAGCAACTTTTCGGGGGAAAATTGAAAATCTGCCCTTCTACACTTGTATAGATTCCAATATTAATTCTTATATTTTCAGATTGTGATAGGTTACAAACCCAAAAAACTACGGAACAAACACCCCCTTTTCATTTTAATTTTTTCACCAGATGGCGCCCAGTCGTAGATGATACGATGAGAATTATATTTTGTGTAACTCACGTTTCTCTGAGCTTCGCTGATTGTACTGTTTCTCGTTTCAGCCAATTTTGGGAAAAATTGTTAAAAGGCCAGCACGACTCGACAAAAAACTTGTGAGAGAACTGAAAGCGTTAGCTGATCCCGAAGATCCGTATGAAACCGTGACAGGAACCACGATGTGTGCTGATGATTTTTATGAAGGTACCACTCATCTCTCTATCCCAAATCTAAATGTAAAAATAATCGAATAGAATGGCCCTTTCGGTTATAACCTGTGTTCCACTTTTCATGATTTCCGCTTACAAATCTCACTTATACACCGCGGGCATATCTGACAGAAGACAGTAATTGACAGTTGTCAATCCAGCCTGCTGGACAAACAAACCTGATTTACCTATGCTAAGTGTGTGTTTATGTCATATTTTAAAATCTTTTTTCTCAATGAAGGCTCAATTTTGTGCCATTGTGAAATGTGGAAGTAATAGTGGCAGACATAATGTTTCATTCCATCGATTCCCTCCTATTTTCGACAATAGAAAAAAAGATTAATCCTCTTGCTGAAAAGAGATGTGAATTGTGGATTCAGGCAACTAGAAGAGCAGATTTAACTTCTTATAAGTTGAAATGGGCAACGGTGTGTTCAAAACATTTTGTAGGAGATATTTTCAAAGAATCTAGGAAACATAGGCAACATGATTTTATTTATATTTTTTCGTTTCGGGCAAGGCAAGTGCACTCAAAGATGTTGACAATATAGACTGGGTACCGAATCAATTACTTGGCTACCAAACAAATATCAATGCAGTTCAAAGTATTCAGTGATTGTATCGTAGGGAACAGCGTGATGAAAATGAGATCGCAAATATTCCAGTTGATACGGATAAAATTGTTGATTTTGTGTGAATGATCCAGCTGTTCAAAACTTGAATATTATTGATGAGCAAAATAAAACTCTGAATGATATAAATTAACCAGTTGAAGAAGCGGAACATGCACAAAACTCTGGTGAACACCTATGTCCCGATATTGATTTCGAGTTGCAGAATTGTTATCGTGAAATCCATCATCTCCGGGAAACTTTGCAGACTTGATCATTCACATTGGAAAGTTTGAAGCATAATCCATCTGAATGCTTTTTTTATACAGGATCGCCATATGAAAAGATGGTTGTGGTTTATAATTTTGTAGAGCCTTACATAAAATACCCTAAATTTGTTCTTTCAAAATTATTATTTATTAAAGTACATTTTCAGTATTCTTTTCACAAGCTTCACTCCAATCCTTCGAATCCATTTAGATATAAACATATTGTATGAATCCAAACTTTTATAGCCTTTGAAGTCTTCTGTGCATGCACTCTCATAAATATACAATGTTTTGTCATTAAACTTTAGGAAAGTATTTCACAGCATTACTACAATCCCCAAGTTTCAATAAATAAGGATCACTTTCCTTCAGTTTCTCTAAATATCTCATCTGGATATCCATAGACAAGGTGTTGAAATAATAACTTTTTTCAGCCATTTCACATACAATTTCCTTGCAAGCAGGAAGAATAATGAATATTTATTGCAATATATAGACATTTATATATGTCAGGTACACTAAGGGTATACCCAAAATTAGGGTAAACCCGTAATTTTTTCCATAATTACGATCATAATCTCATTAAATTACCATTGTTGCTTATGGAAGTACGGTTTGTTTGTCCAGCAGGCTGATTGACAGTTGTCTTGTGACGTCACATGCCCGCCGTCTATTGAAAATGCGACCTCAACCAAATTTTATTGGTTAGTGGACTAGAGCAAGAATAGTAACATCAATCTGTCGATGGAAGTAATGTATTATTCATTGGCGAAGTGGGGGGTGGGGTGGGGGGAATATATTGTCAGAAAGTATATAGGAGACGAAGAGTATATAATATGTGGTCAGTATAAATTACTATAAATTTTTCATTCATTTTCATCAATCTCAAAAGACTCCATAGAGATGTCGGACTGAGATATGAGTTGGAAATGTTGTTTTCTGAAAATTCTCATGACTTCAAAAAGGGATAATTTTATTAAAAGAAAACTCCTTCGTAAAATACGCAGTAATTTTTGGAAACTTATGCACATTTGTATTTTGTCCCGAAATTCATTTTGGCGAGTTTGATTTTTCCACAAACTATGTAGAAATTTCCTATGATAATATTGTGTGTATTCTCTTAACTGACGAGGGAGTTTCAGCGTAAAGACGTGTCTGGGCTGAAAAAAACTCAGTGGAAAAAAACTCATGCATGTCTTTACAACAGTAGAGAAAAATACCAAATCAACAGATATCATGACAAAATACCTCTGCTAATGTCTGTTTGCTTGCAAGGAAAAATACCTAGTCTACCCTGAATGGACAAGTAGTCAACGACATTCTATAAATAGGAGGGTGACGAAGTACATTGGTTTGCGCAAATGGAAGATGCAATGTAATGAAATACGAGCATGAAATCTAGGAACATGTGGATTGATATGTGCAAGCAAGTGTGGGCAATAAACTTGTGACTCTAGAATCTTGTGCAAAAATGCAACATCTAAATATGATCGACAGTTATCGAGAGATATTGACTTGAAATCTAGGAAGTAGAAGATCATGAGGTACACTCCGCTCCAGATAGATACCATCATATTCAAAACAAACTTATTTGAGGAAACACCTTCGAACTTTTTCTAGACTCTCAATTTATATGACATGTCCATGATTCCAGACAACGCTGCCATATTCGAACTTCGATCTCACAAATGCATTGAAGAGTAGCAAGTGCGTTTTTATTCCAGACAAACATTTGGAGCTTCTGATGATGAAACCACTTGAAACAATGAAGTTTTAGTGAGGCGAAAATGTTAATTTCTAATAAAAAATGACACCAAGATCTTTTAATTCTTCCATTTTTCATATAACTTGACCGTTTATGGTATTAAAAAGTCAATGGGTGCTAATTCGGGAGAGTACGTCACTAAATTGCACTTTGTAATGTTCAGAGGTTCATTTCACACCACTGATTTAACATGTCAGTGTCTCTTTGAAGACAGTTGCAGGAATCTGCCGAAACAATTTACAATCATCCGCATATAATATAATTTCTGAGTCGATTCCCTGGGAAATGTCATTTATAAATAAAATAAATAGTAAAGGTCCCAAGATAGATCCTTGGGAGACACCAGAGGATGCTGTTATTTCAACTTGGATCCATTATATTGAACTATCATGGGTCTCTCAATGAGATAAGAGTTTTAAATTGTTCGCTATTACTATTTCAGGTCAAGGAAGGTTGGATGGAGCATTCTGTGATTACTCCGAATCGGACAAGATGGAATATCTGGAAAACTTGAGAGCAAACGGAATAAAAAATATCGAAATGGAAGCCACACCGTTCGCAGCCCTGACGCATCATGCAGGGATAAGGGCAGCCGATGTTTGTGTTGCTTTACTGGACCGACTGAAGGGAGATCAGGTACTGCGCTCTGTGCTTCAGTAATACTAATAATGCTAATGATGATGAATATTTCCATCGTATGTTCAAAATCCCATATGAAGCGGGACATTTTCGATCAATTACAGCGATGAATTCCCGGCGGGACATTTTCAGGCATAATCGTTTGATGAATGAAGCAATAAAAGTTATTTTCAAAAAACCGTGGGAAACACCTTCGTTACAATTATATAAAGATATCAAAACTTTCACATTAGATAAACTAATAAAATTTAAAAGAGCAAAATTTGCATACAAACTAACAAATAATTTACAAAAAGGTAATAGTCATTTAAAAAAAATCAAAATTACATAACTATAATATCAGAAATGCCAATGATTTCCACTTGAATAACATTCATTCGAATAAAGGCAGAAACAATCCTATATCTAGTTGTATAGAAACTCACAATAATCTTTCGGACGACATTAAAAATTCAAAATCCATAAATGTTTTCTTGAAAAAACTTAAACTAGAAGTGATATCATAATGTTGTTCATCAATCAATAAACATGTGAAGTTGTTTGTAATTGTTACTTTTCGTTCATTTTGAAATATTTGAACTTAATTATATACATTGTATTATCTTCCTTATACCAGAATTTGTTCTGTTCGGAAGGTGTGTTTTGTCAATAAATAAATAAATAAAAAAAATACCCGCTCGGTCCGTGTATCTATAGTAACGATTGTTAAAATGTACATTCGTCATCTTGACAGGCATAAATACTAAAGTTTAAACGTCGTTGTTTTAACTCCGCAAATATTCTACCGAATTACACTCGTGCATCAAAATAAACCTGATTATTTTCCATTCAAGCATGTTGTCAGTAAAAAAAAAATGCATTCGGTTATTTTCATATTTTGCTAAAAGAGCTCTCCTCCTTCGGAGTCGGGCTCTTTCGAAAAAATATCAAAATAAACTCATGCAGTTTTTAGACAACATGCTTTCATGGAAAATTATCGGTAATTTTTAAGAACTTGTGTAATTACTGAATGAAGTTGGTGAATGAATCGAAGGTTTTTGTATAAAGTGTATATTTAAATTTGATTCTATTGCAAAGCGCTTTCGACTTTCGTCATCATCAGTGCTAGCTCGTCAGGGTACAGGAAGCATTTTTGACATAAGAGCTGTATACATAGTAAAATTTGATTTATATAAAATTAATCTAGTTAAACCAGCGAAAAGCGTGCTGGGAAATTCAGGCCATGTGACTGTGTCAATGTCAAATGTGATATTGCCTGTACTGTATAGACATTATATTTCTTGCAAATCTTTCGAAAATATCACATCCGACAGTAATTCAAAAAAAGGTCACCATTTCACATTTGACATTGACACAGTCACATGGCCTGAATTTCCCAGCACGCTTTTTGCTGGTTTAATTAGATTAATTTTATATAAATCAAATTTTACTATGTATACAGCTCTTATGTCAAAGATGCTTCCTGTACCTGACGAGCCAGCACTGATGATGACGAAAGTCGAAAGCGCTTTGCAATAGAATCAAATTTAAATATACACTTTATACAAAAACCTTCGATTCATTGTGTAATTACTCCCGAATATTTCCATCGTATGTTAAAAATCCCATATGAAGCGGGACATTTTCGATCAATTACAGCGATAAATTCCGGCGGGACATTTTCGGGCTGGTTAATACCCGGTAGGTATCGAAAAATACCCGCTCGGTCCGTGTATCTATAGTAACGATTGTTAAAATGTACATTTGTCATCTTGGTAGGCATAAAACTGAATTTCTCCGGAAATATTCTACCGAATTACACTCGTGCATCAAAATAATTTTCCATTCAAGCATGTTGTCAGTAAAAAAACTGCATTCGGTTATTTTCATACTTTGCTAAAAGAGCCGTCCTCCTTCGGAGTCGGGCTCTTTTGACAAAATATGAAAATAAACTCATGCAGTTTTAGACAACATGCTTTCATGGAAAATTATCGGTAATTTTGAAGCACTTGTGTTATTACTCCCGATAAATATATTCATTGGCTACTACAAGTCTACAGCTGCATTCCATGATATTTTACGGTGTGGAAGTGAATGCAAATTTAAAGAAATTAAAAAATACAATATCTATTATAAAAATCGGAAATGCAATATAACGCTTTGTCGATCAATAATTGTTTCAATTTGTTTTTGAATTTGTATTAGGGGAATTCTTGTGGAACATATTGTTTTGAATTTTTTAAATTTGATGCACTTATCTACTTGAGCTCATTTCGTTCAGTGGTTGCTAAGCAACGAGAAATAACTGTTCATAACCGTGCTTTCAGGCATAGTATAATGGTAGGGCTGGTTTTTCGATGCAAGATATCTATCAGATAAAAATAACCAACAGTTTTTATCCTTATCACTGTCAAACATTCCTCACGCGCAACCCTCTCATTTCGTTCATCTTTCTGACAAATAAATTATTACGCTATAAGGTAGACACGATTAAATTTCCACAAAATTTATTGTCTTCGCGACATGTTTCGGTACACTGTACCTTTAGGAATCATAGATAATTAGAGTAGGCCCTGATATATTTAAGGAACTTTTAGCGAAGAATAATTTAGTGTTTAAATACATTCGCTTGATAAAGGTACAGTGTACCGAAACATGTCGCGAAGACAATAAATTTTGTGGAAATTTAATCGTGTCTACCTTATAGCGTAATAACTATGGATTTCCATCAAGTAAAGGCCACCTCAGTCCAAAATAAATTATTCATCCTCTTGTATTGAAAAACTGGCCTTCATTAAAAAAAAAACAGAAAAACCTCACATTGCCGGGCGACAGTGATGATTGCTTGTCGAGGCGAGTAGTTACGGAAAAAAAAGCTTTTTTATTACACCTACCTGAAAAATCGCTGTATTTGACTTTTGGACAACCGAACGTAGTCATGGAATCAAATTGATCAGTACCAAATATCAGTTGTCAAATACGTACTACAGTCAAAGAAATGGTGACCTTTTTTTGAATTACTGTCGGATGTGATATTTTCGAAAGATTTGCAAGAAATATAATTTCTATACAGTACAGGAAATAAACTTAGACTGAAGTATGTAGGGTGACCAAATGATAAGTATCTTCTGCAATGGAAGTTGAATTATTATCGTACAACCTCAAGTTTCAACAAATTGTGAACCGTTCAAATCGGATTCCATCCACAGTTTCAATTCGAAAGGTCCGCCTTGACCATTATTTGTCTTCTGAATATCTCAACAATTCTCTAGCTATTATCTGCATTTGCCTCATTTCAACAATTTTGGTAGATATTCACTCGTAGGTATACAGGGGTGCGCAAAAGTCCAGAATAAAATCAATATTTGTTCAACCAGTAACTTAGGACAAAATCGCTGAAACACGTCGATTCATTTCAAAGTGTACGCATTTTTTGGCAATAAAATGAATTATTTTTTTTCAATCCCTTAACTGCAACCCTCCGCAACGGTTTTTTTTCAAATGCAAACCTATGTCGTGTATGGGCTCATTGAAAAGCTCGTAAAAAATGGAATCGACCATACCCTTTCTTTTTTTACCCATGTGGTTACCACGAAATGAAAAAAAAGTTTACAAATTTTACGAACAGACCAACCTGGGCAAATACCATAACAAATTTTATTGATTTATGTTTAAAACTGATAACGAATTTATTTTTTTTTCACAAGAAACTTACACATATCATTAGTTCCATCCCAAACAATTGTTGACCAGTGTACTTCAAAAAGAGAAAAAAGTTGTTGCATTTTTTGTACCAAATTTAGTGCCCTGATCAGGAATATTTTGTTTGACTCAGTTTTAAAATTGTGGAATAAAGAGTTTTTTTTCATTTCGTGGTAACCACATGGGTAAAACATTTTCTATCAATTTCCACTGATTTGTGTATTTTCATTTTACAGATAGATAATTTGTATGAAGTATTTATTTTGCCAATTCGAAAATTTTGATGGTGTGTTGGCTGATGGCGGTTTCAGATCTTTCCCTTTCCTGCCATTTTCCAAGTTTCCTTTGACTCAGGAATAATACATGTTTATATTTTTGTGAGTTTGATTCATTTCATATCTTATATTTCAGGTCTGTACCACAAAAGAAGTATTGAACGAGTGGCAAATCAGACCACAAATTCTGATAGCTCGCTATATCAAGAAATATCTACAAACCAAAGGGAGTTTTTTCTTCGACGGGCACGGGTCTATGTCCGTGAAGAGTCCAAGGCGTTTCAAGCTAGTGCAACAAGAATCCCAAACATTCGAATAATTGTTATCATTCAACAATGTCTTTATAAGATGTTATATTTTCTTGCATTTATCCATGCCAAAAAGTGATTAATTCTAGAAACCGCACAGGAAGAAACAACAACAAGAGGTCACATTGACATCACACATTTCATGGAATTGAAATAATCCGTGAACTAGCTATCATTGAATTTTTTTTTTCTTCGACGGTACTCTTCTGCAATATACCCGAATTATTTTCTCAATGTTTTAATCGAATTAAGGAATGGCAAAATATAGTGGTTATCTTATGAATAGAAATGATTATTTATACTGATAACATTTTTTCAGAGTATTATTATATCTTTACAGATTGTTTTTTAATTAAGAAATTCCTTTTTCAAGAAGTTGATCAATTGATAACTGAATTTGAATTCATAACCAGAAACATAACATTATTTCAATACATATCACTGTGAGACTTATACTTTCGTGAATATGACCATCAATATATCATATGATAAAAATATCAGGTATTTTTTTTTCACATATTATAACTTATGGATATTATTGAAATTCAGGTACTTGCTAGGTATTGCGCAAAGATGATAATATTGTGAATTGATTTCACAGTAGCATATAACTGCCTTTTCTCTTGTATAAAATCATTTCTATAATATTCTTAAATTATTCTAAAATAGTACTTATACATAAACATAAACACGCCCACAAAGGCAACATATCTAACCTCCACATTCTTGTTTTCAACGTCAAAAATGAATATAGTCAGTAAACAAGTTAAGGCATTGTGAATCCATACACTACTTTTTGCATAAGTGCTTGAATTTATGCCATGATTCGATGTTGTGATGTTTGTAGTTCCATTGACAGACAATACTATCATTGTTGGAGAGTGAAAAAATATATTAGGAAATACTGGTAGACAACGATGTAGTCTTGTGATTGAAGTTCGCTTAGCATGTAAGCATTACCGAGGTACGAATTCAAAACAATTTTTATGCTGCTAGCCATTGACATTTTTGACGATATTGTCGATCATATATAATTAAGATAGGTATTTTTTCCATTAGAAAACCAAATTTCATATTTATTCAATTCTATTTTGCTAGAAATAAAACTTGTTTTGAGTCTTCCAACGTCGTTGAATTGTTAACTGCCCACTGTTGATGAAATATCGTTATTTATTAAAGATTTTTACTAACTAATTGTGGGCACATTGATCTTGTTTTTATTTGTTACTCGTGGATTGATATGGTACAAACCAGTGGCGGATCCACGGGGGGTTTTCGGGTCCGGACCTCCCCCCATTGGAAAAATAAGAAGTTTTTTTTCAATTTTCATCGGCTCCTAATTTCCAAATTTTGTTGGGGAACGAAAAAATATCATATCAGCAAGACAAAAAAATAAAATGGAATAAATTTTTTTGCTTTAAAATTGAAGAACTTTAATAATCATTATCAAATTCCATTGAAAACTAAAGAGCAGGCTTCATTTAAACATTAGTAAATTTTCGAGATTTTTCGAAAAATTCTACTAGAATTTCGTCCTCGGTGAGTTCAATATGGGTATGGATATTTGAAGAAGCGAGACCATTCGGTCGTTCCTGTCCCATCGTACTTCTCAGGTCATTTTTGATCCTACTTAAAGTCGAAAATGGTCGTTCTGGAGTTGCTGTAGTTACAGGTAATACTGCCAAGATTCGCAAAATTTTATCAACATTCTTGAATGACTTGCTATTGATGACCTGAAAAATATCGTCAGATAGGTGTTTGCACAATTTTGACTCGATCCGAGAAAATGGACCTACTAGGCATCAAAAACTCGATTCGATTTGAAAAAACTGAAGTTTCAAAGCTACTTTACCTCCTGGCTACACCTTGCTCATGTCAATCTCTTTCACCTTTTTTTTTGGATCTTGACTAGTTGTTGCTATACGGTAGCTCATAATTTTCCGTTTTATATATATATATATATATATATATATATATATATATATATATATAAAAAAAAGAACTTCGAAACCACTATGTGATTTCTGTTGGTGAGGTTGCAGTCAATCTTGAGGATGCCAGGGAGTGAAAAAAACTCTTTGGTATTGCGTCAAGCTTTCGGAAATGTTTATTTCCTTCTTCAGGACTTACTAAAAAATTGTGAACGAATTAACAAACAATTTAATAGATCGGATGAGACTACTTACTATCATGAGTTTGAAAGAAGCTAGTTTCTTCATAACAGTCAACGCTTAACGGTCATCATATGCAGATAAAAAACAGTGTAAACACATTTAAAAATTGAGTAATATCTTTAAAAACTTAATTGCACCAACCGGCATGGTTGAATTATGAGAAATATTTATAGGTTAGTCACGTGAAGCGTGGTGAAATTGATGTATGACAAGAGACAGTTGACAATTTATTCAAGGATTTATATTGACCCATGGAATCAATAGATCTATCGCTCGCTTTCTCTGCCATGGAGTTCATGGAATTACAAAAGCTCGTTCGACACAACCACTGATGCCACGTTTACAATATTAAATTGGAAAAAATTACGGACTATGGTTAGTAGATGGCGGTTAATATTACAAAGATTCATTTGAAATGTTATGTGAATTATTATTGAATTTATCAAAATGCAGTTTAAGTAAATAAGTGTAAATAGAACTAATATTGTCAATGTCGGATTTTTTATTCATTACATTATTTTCTCTTTGTATATGGATCATTTCAAGGAAAGAACGTTTGAATACGTTTCTTTCAACATCGATGATCCTGGCATCTTCAAAATTTATTGCGTGATTTTGTCTAATGGCATGTTCGGTCAAAGCACATGAATGCTTGTTACATTTTATGTCGCTCTTATGAGACGTAATCCTTCCCTTCAGACTGCGACCCGTTTGTCCTATGTAAATTTGGTTACACTCTTTGCAATTTATTTTGTAAACTATATTTGATTTCTCTAAAAGTTTTAGAGGAGTTTTTGTTTTTGAAAAGAGCTCAGACACAGTCAATATGTTCTTTTTTGCAATTTTTATGTTTGTGTTTTTGAAAATATTGATGAGTTTACTAGTCAATTCCTCAATGTAATGAAGAGATCTATATATTGGGATTGTATTATTTTGAAGGGTATTGATATCACCTCGATTTATGGGAGTCACGGAATTTCTACCACTCGAGTCACTCATGTCCTGGTGGTTGAAAAGAATGTTGTTAATTAAATTGTGAGGATAAGAATTTTCATAAAAAATTTTTTTAAGTAAATTTAAACTTTCTTGTTTGTAAATTGGATGTGACAACCTGATGACTCTATTCTTCATCGCTGTGATCGTGCTTATTTTCATTTTATGTGGGTGGTAAGAAAAATAATTTATGTACCTGTCACTACTTATCTCTGCATATTCTCATGTCTAAGAAAGGGATGCTTTGTCCACTTTCTTTTTCCACTGTGAATTGCAAGTGTTCGTTGAAACTATTAAAGATGTCTAGCACATGATTTATTTGATCTGATGGTAGAGCCAATATCAAGTCATCTACATACCTTTTTACAAACGGTATTGGAAAAATGACAGAATTTATTGATTTTTGTATGAGTTCATCCAAAACATGATTGACCAGAATAGGAGAAATTGTGGATCCCATTGGGGTGCCGAAAATTTGTTTATAGTAAGAATCATTGAAAACTACAAAATTTGAATCGAAAATATATTGAAGTATCATTTTAAAATTAGTTAAATTTAAGGAGCAATGGTTCTTTACTCGTTCCCACTTTCTGCTAAGGCAATCTGCAATAACCGGAAATGGGAGGTTAGTAAACAACGATACTACGTCAAAACTTACCAGTACATAGTCTGGAGGGATTTTAAAATCATTTATGAATTCACTAAATTGAAAAGAATCTTTTATGTAGAAATTATTTTCTGTGTCATAAGCCCTTGTCAAAATGTCTGTAAGAAAAGAAGCTAATTTATTGTTGGGAGCATCTAAGGAGGAGACAATAGGTCTCATTGAGAGGCTTGGCTTATGTATCTTTGGCAACGTGTAAAAACGTGGTGCCACTGTATTATATGAGTTTTATTTTTTACATGTGATTTCATCGATCATGCCATCATTTTTTAATTTCTTAACAATATTATTTGCCTTTTGTTTCAATGTAGAAGTAGGGTTACTATTAAGCCTTTTGTAATACTTAGTGTCATTTAAAAGTTCTTGGCTTTTATTCAGGTAATCCTCCTTGTACATAACAACAGTGACATTGCCCTTGTCGCTTCGCACTACAATGAGTTCTGGGTGATTTTTTAAGAAAGTTTTACATTTATTGAAATTTATGCGTAATGACTGAGAAATATGAACGTTTTTATGTGTGAAATTCGTTAAAATGTTTGTGTATTGGGCTCTAATACAATCTCTTTCCTGTTCATCAAAACTTTGTAATATTAATTCTAAATCTGCCAAAATGAAAGGAATGTTAATATCTTTGTCACTCGGTGGGAGTGAGAATTTTGGGCCTAGTGCCAAAATTCGTTTGACTTCAAAAGGAAGTTCAATGTTTGTTAAATTTTTTAACCATTTATCTTGAGTTTTTATAAATGAATCTGCTTTTAGTTTCAAGTTGTTTAATTTGTTTACGTTATTCTTTTTTGTATCATTGAATGTTTTTTGGTATTTTATCAAAAGTCTTCGTCTATATTCGTTTACGATGCGCAAAGGGCAATGTGGTTTGCGCATCGTGAACGAATATAGACGAAGACTTTTGATAAAATACCAAAAAACATTCAATGATACAAAAAAGAATAACGTAAACAAATTAAACAACTTGAAACTAAAAGCAGATTCATTTATAAAAACTCAAGATAAATGGTTAAAAAATTTAACAAACATTGAACTTCCTTTTGAAGTCAAACGAATTTTGGCACTAGGCCCAAAATTCTCACTCCCACCGAGTGACAAAGATATTAACATTCCTTTCATTTTGGCAGATTTAGAATTAATATTACAAAGTTTTGATGAACAGGAAAGAGATTGTATTAGAGCCCAATACACAAACATTTTAACGAATTTCACACATAAAAACGTTCATATTTCTCAGTCATTACGCATAAATTTCAATAAATGTAAAACTTTCTTAAAAAATCACCCAGAACTCATTGTAGTGCGAAGCGACAAGGGCAATGTCACTGTTGTTATGTACAAGGAGGATTACCTGAATAAAAGCCAAGAACTTTTAAATGACACTAAGTATTACAAAAGGCTTAATAGTAACCCTACTTCTACATTGAAACAAAAGGCAAATAATATTGTTAAGAAATTAAAAAATGATGGCATGATCGATGAAATCACATGTAAAAAATTAAACTCATATAATACAGTGGCACCACGTTTTTACACGTTGCCAAAGATACATAAGCCAAGCCTCTCAATGAGACCTATTGTCTCCTCCTTAGATGCTCCCAACAATAAATTAGCTTCTTTTCTTACAGACATTTTGACAAGGGCTTATGACACAGAAAATAATTTCTACATAAAAGATTCTTTTCAATTTAGTGAATTCATAAATGATTTTAAAATCCCTCCAGACTATGTACTGGTAAGTTTTGACGTAGTATCGTTGTTTACTAACCTCCCATTTCCGGTTATTGCAGATTGCCTTAGCAGAAAGTGGGAACGAGTAAAGAACCATTGCTCCTTAAATTTAACTAATTTTAAAATGATACTTCAATATATTTTCGATTCAAATTTTGTAGTTTTCAATGATTCTTACTATAAACAAATTTTCGGCACCCCAATGGGATCCACAATTTCTCCTATTCTGGTCAATCATGTTTTGGATGAACTCATACAAAAATCAATAAATTCTGTCATTTTTCCAATACCGTTTGTAAAAAGGTATGTAGATGACTTGATATTGGCTCTACCATCAGATCAAATAAATCATGTGCTAGACATCTTTAATAGTTTCAACGAACACTTGCAATTCACAGTGGAAAAAGAAAGTGGACAAAGCATCCCTTTCTTAGACATGAGAATATGCAGAGATAACGAAGGGGTCCTACGCACTAAATGGTACCGCAAACCAATGTGTAGTGACAGGTACATAAATTATTTTTCTTACCACCCACATAAAATGAAAATAAGCACGATCACAGCGATGAAGAATAGAGTCATCAGGTTGTCACATCCAATTTACAAACAAGAAAGTTTAAATTTACTTAAAAAATTTTTTTATGAAAATTCTTATCCTCACAATTTAATTAACAACATTCTTTTCAACCACCAGGACATGAGTGACTCGAGTGGTAGAAATTCCGTGACTCCCATAAATCGAGGTGATATCAATACCCTTCAAAATAATACAATCCCAATATATAGATCTCTTCATTACATTGAGGAATTGACTAGTAAACTCATCAATATTTTCAAAAACACAAACATAAAAATTGCAAAAAAGAACATATTGACTGTGTCTGAGCTCTTTTCAAAAACAAAAACTCCTCTAAAACTTTTAGAGAAATCAAATATAGTTTACAAAATAAATTGCAAAGAGTGTAACCAAATTTACATAGGACAAACGGGTCGCAGTCTGAAGGGAAGGATTACGTCTCATAAGAGCGACATAAAATGTAACAAGCATTCATGTGCTTTGACCGAACATGCCATTAGACAAAATCACGCAATAAATTTTGAAGATGCCAGGATCATCGATGTTGAAAGAAACGTATTCAAACGTTCTTTCCTTGAAATGATCCATATACAAAGAGAAAATAATGTAATGAATAAAAAATCCGACATTGACAATATTAGTTCTATTTACACTTATTTACTTAAACTGCATTTTGATAAATTCAATAATAATTCACATAACATTTCAAATGAATCTTTGTAATATTAACCGCCATCTACTAACCATAGTCCGTAATTTTTTCCAATTTAATATTGTAAACGTGGCATCAGTGGTTGTGTCGAACGAGCTTTTGTAATTCCATGAATTCCATGGCAGAGAAAGCGAGCGATAGATCTATTGATTCCATGGGTCAATATAAATCCTTGAATAAATTGTCAACTGTCTCTTGTCATACATCAATTTCACCACGCTTCACGTGACTAACCTATAAATATTTCTCATAATTCAACCATGCCGGTTGGTGCAATTAAGTTTTTAAAGATATTACTCAATTTTTAAATGTGTTTACACTGTTTTTTATCTGCATATGATGACCGTTAAGCGTTGACTGTTATGAAGAAACTAGCTTCTTTCAAACTCATGATAGTAAGTAGTCTCATCCGATCTATTAAATTGTTTGTTGATTCGTTCACAATTTTTTAGTAAGTCCTGAAGAAGGAAATAAACATTTCCGAAAGCTTGACGCAATACCAAAGAGTTTTTTTCACTCCCTGGCATCCTCAAGATTGACTGCAACCTCACCAACAGAAATCACATAGTGGTTTCGAAGTTCTTTTTTCAACTGGTCAGTCACGACCAACCCAAGGTTTATATATATATATATACATTTTGAGTCTTAGACCCCCCCCTTGACCTGATCCTGGATCCGCCACTGGTACAAACAAAATTATTTCTGTGGTGAATGTCTGTAGCACAGATTCCACAAATAATTCCTATTTTGTTGATTGTATTTGTTGTGAGTGTCAGTGATAAGAAAGAGAATAAGTGATGTTCAACTGAAAAGTATCTTGAAAATCTAAGGAGAAATGGAAATCACACACCTTTTTCTAGACAATCCCCTCATCGATGAGGAAAGAATGTCAAATTTAAAAACTTTGAGGAAAAGGGTAATCATAGTCATTACCCGGATGAAAAGTACATAATGTTCTATAAAAAACGATCATTTTCTAAATTGTTGTTGTTCTAAAATTGTTCGTTCCGTTAACCAGCTGACGAACGTCAACCCTCAGAAGTCGAAACTAGTGCGAACAATGGATCAACGAAGCCTTTTGACGTGCGATTACCCAGCACGGTGGCCCGACGAGGATTCGATCCCCGGTCTTCCGCTTGATGGGCGAGACCTCGGACTATCTAGTTATCGAATATACTGAATAAAAAAGACTTGAATTGTTTCACTATACTCTTAGTGAAGGGAGGAGGAGCTTTTTTAACTCCACTGCACTTAGGCACTGCCATTGTGCTTTCTCTAGCGAGAGTAATATGTGAAAATTCAAGTAGATGAAAAAACTACGGAAGTTAATATTTTTTTATTGTTCAGATATTTCCTATATATGCTTTCTGTTTGACTCAAAATCCATATGCTCAGATTGCAAATTCAGCAACAAACATTGCTTTTTTTGTGATTAGGCTCCACATAGGCAAGGGAGTAGCTGTTTGGATGGAATATTTTTTTTGTGAATGAAACAAACGTCTATAAATGTACTGTTTGAACAGTAGTTTTCTGGGTTTGTAATCTATCACAATCTGAAAAAATTAGAATTAATTTTGCAATCTATACAAGTGTAGAAGGGCAGATTTTTCATCTATGAAAGGTATACGCGTATCAACAGAGAATGTATGAAGTAAAAACATCCATTTCAAACAGAAAAATATTTTTTTAAGTTCACAAAAAATGTCCTTTCTTATAAATTTATTTCATCTTTTGAATGATTTTCACACATTTTTGTAGAAATGTAATGGTTTCTTGATTGTATTTTTTTGTTTTTTTCGCGATCTGGATCAAAGACGGCTTCGGACCTGTCAGAAATAGTCGTCTAGTTAACTACTGGAAATAAAATCGCGTGAGACTTGTAAAGTACCTACAATTGTCAAACTGCTTTGATTTAAACCTGAACTGATCTATTGTCAAGCTCTGATCGGCCCATTATTTCTGTGACTTCTAAGCAGGTTATTCAGAATGTGTAGTTGGTGATCATTATAAAATAGGTAAACAGAAATCAAGAACAAATGCAATTGTATGTTGTGATCTCATGAGATCAGTGGAATTTCAGACAATACATTACCTCGAAATTCAAACTGGTTGGTGTTTAATTAAATTACACTTACAACTCTCATTCAACTTATGAAGAGAGCCGTGCTCAGTAATTCTGATGTCACCTAATCTAAGTTGATATGTGATTTTCCAAGATTATCAAGGTACTTTCTCTACGTGTAATGTCCAATCGCCCTCACTGTAGCCCAGCATATATCCTATGGATATCCATAAAACATTCGAAATGATCGGATATTGTTGTTGTCATTCTCAGATAGCACAAGGATATTCATTGAAGGTTCCAGTTGACAGATATCCTTCGGAAATGTCTTTAACAAACTCTTCAAAGACATTTCATAGGAATATATTATACATTTTTTTATTGGTTTTGTTATTTGTCCAAAAAATATAGTTCGTGTTGTACAATTTTCAATAGACAGCAATTTCTTATCCTTCATGCATTTTATTATTCCTGTAACATTTACTGGAGTAACGATGATGAAAGTTACTCGTTTCTTATCTGAAGTATAGAAATGGATTTTTTTAAACTCAATCCATTTTATAGACGCTAGCGGAGTACTTACGTCCTATGGATGTTCTCGAAGAATGAACTTGAAAGATATCGTCTGAAATACTAACTGTCTTTCACAGGAACGTTTCATTCATCTTCTGCATATTGAAAAAATCATCAATGGATATCCATCGAATGCTATTTGGAAATTGAACGCATTGTTTTTCAAATTGCTGAATGTATTTCGAATAATTTTTCAGTCGATGAAATTTCAGACACTCGTAATTGAGGTTGATTCCACTAGGAGATTTGTATATTATATATCGGTCAAGAGATCAATGCTGGATGTCTGTTTTAGTCTAAAGTTTATTATCAGTGTCGCCAATGGAAAATAAAGTTTTCGCCTATTATTGGTTTTTAATTTGATTTACCCAGGTGATTGATTCTTTGCTCAGAACAATTTAAGGAATCCAATATTATGTAGAAACGATCGATGCCCAGTGCATCCACCATTTTGGATTCATCCTAAGGTAGTGACTCCCACTTTTTCAGTATAACGATATAGAAAGGAATCTTTTTTCGTCATTGCTTCGGTTCGTAACCTACCACAATCTGAAAAATTAAGATTAATATTAATAAAAAATCACTGCACGTGTATAGAACCCTAATGAATTTAGAAAACAATACAGGCATTCTTTGAATTATGTTGACGGTGTTTTTTGAACAATATTTCAAAGAAACAGTTTTGCATTTTTTTGACAAAATGGTTAAGGCTTTGAAGTCGTGAAATCTAGTCATCGGAGTCTAACTCAAGATGTATGAGTCTCTGAAGAAGCTAGCCACTCGCGCTAGCGAAACGTTAGGAAGAAATTCCAAAAACGACGGCCTCCAAACCAGAACCATAGTAGTGGTACTGCATCTTTTTATTCGCAACATATTCAACTGAATATAATCACAAATTTTTATTATTGTATAATGATGTCGATATGTTGAACAAAGAGAGGAGTTTTTTGATAACCTAAATAACTTGATATCTCTAGCTATAGCAATTATCCAGGAGAAAAAAAGTTCCACTCTTCAGTGTAGTACGTAAGACAAAACTACAACTAAATTATATCAGTAGTCACATTTTTTACTGGCACTAAATGAAACCATACTATAATAATAATAATAATTTTACATGTCATAAGGTTTATAGATGATATACTTAAGGCCAGTTGCATCGCTTTTTTTAAGTTGTGCTTTATCTAAGCCAGGCTTTTTTGCTATGGACTTGCCAATCAGCTTCCTTGTTCCTTAAGGATTGAGCGGTGCATCTGGCCCTTATGTAATCAAAAATACTCCTGCACCACTTGGCTTAGAATTGGGAGTTTTTTATAGATGAAAGAACATAAAAAAACTTCAGAAACAACATACCTGTAAGTTTAATATATTGGCTGCCAGATGGGGCTGATAATGGGTTTTGATAATTTCAATTCTCTTACATCAGCCCATATATTACATTCTGTATTCGCGCGCATTTAAATTATGATAAAATATGGTAAGAAAAAATATTTTATGATTTCACGAATTCTATCCGTTACGATTTCTATGCTATACAATTCTGATGATGTCAGGTTCTGATGGAATACGAATGATTTTGTGACCAAAATTTTCTACCAAATGCGGTATGATAAAGTACAAATATGATGATGTCCGTTTCTATAAAATACTATTTCGTTAAATTACGAACATGATAATGTACCGTTATGGCGCATTACGATTTCTTCCATGTAACGTTATGATAGAATATATTATGATGATTCATATGGACCCCTAGCCCAGAACAAGGACAGTAAACTATTATAGAGGATGGCCAGTATCCTCTCAACTGACGTCACCACGATTCCTTCCGTAATTTATATGTACATTTCGTGATGCAATGGAACTAATATGATGAAGTTTGAGCTACTCTAACGAAGCGACTGTTGTCAATTGCCATTAATGCCATGCCATATGCTTGCCATCTTTCATTTTTATCTACTTGAAATAATTGTCTATGCTTGAAACTTTTTGGTAGATATTCGAACTTGTGAAAAGGTACTTAATATATATTATTTCTTCTAGGCAAGTATTCCTACTCATTTGAATTGTTCGAATAAGCATGTACAATCCTTTATCTACCCCTCAGTTTCGGGGAAAAATCTCTTTTCCATGAAGAATGCTTCCTTCACAGTGTAATCCCAATATAGGTATAATGAGTATTTTTATTTCATACTAGTTCATGACATGAATTTATAACAATTGAAATGACTATCAATAATAAAACAAAATATTAGTATTGTGAATCTGTTTTTGGTTATGTTTACGGAATCGCGATGACGTCAATGACAGCATAATGAAATTGGCGAATCGGGCCATCCTCTGTAAAAATAGTTTACTATCCTTGAGCCCAGAATACCATAGCCATACAGTAGAGACACTTAAATGTCAATGCTTCGTTCTCGAGGGGCAAATTTCTGCGACCTTCATTCTATGCTCGGGGTGTGTAATGTCATTTTGTGGCGGTAAATTTGAATGTATTAGATACCGCAAGTATCGCATCAGTATTTCATTTCATATCATAAAATGAATAATTTCTCTACGATAACGTTTGAAATGAAGGGTAAATAATCTGATATTCTCAAGTACCAACAAAAGCTATTCCTTTTTTTCTGTTTGTTTGGCTAGGTATATTCGTTGAGCAGGAAATAAAAAGCTTTCAAGATGTTTTATCCTCAGCAGCTTCAAAAATGTAATTTTAATATATTCAGACATCAACAATGTAATAAAGACTATATATGACTTAAAATGTTAATTTTGTTGTTCGATTTCTTAGTTTTGATTTTTTTCAAATTCCTATTGGCAAATTTCAATGTGTTGAAAATTCCCATTCTTATGAATGAGTCCCTCGCGAATCAAGGGGGCGCTTTCTACTGAAAGGGTAGAATTTTATTAATTATAGCCAAAAGTAGTTTCTCACATTATCAATAACCAAGTGGGTAAGCTTCCTCGGGCACATGAAAGCTAATTTTCTCACCTAGTGTATTTGGTGTTGATGCATTCGATGAAAAAGTAACATCATGAACAGTTGGAGGAATCACTTGCACATCTGAGAAGCAGCAAGTTCTCACACATATTTCTGCAAGCACACTCATCGAACTCACCTGAGAAAATATTGAGTATTTCCTTTCAACACTTTATTTTTCGGAAAATATGGAAAAATTGTTGCATATATAATGATTCATAATACAATATTTTAAGACACATTTACGCTCATCAATCAAATTGGTTGATAACACCTCGACATGTCAAACTGCTGATGTTGGTGTTCTGTGGCGAGTGTCTCTACTGTATGGCTATAGTATACTGGGCCCCTAGGTTCAGGGTACCTATTCTTGAATCACTCGCAGTTAATATAAATAAAATGGCATGCATGAGGCTTTGGCTCTACGAAAAATAGTTAGATAAACAAAATAATATGGTAAGAATTAATTCTTCCTCTTTCACGATTCTTCAAAGAAAAAACTCAGTGAAAAATTATCTGCAGCACCATTATTTTGAACATGAAGGAGTTATAATTATCATTTTCATCAACAGCTTCATCATTACCCTTATCAGCATCGTCATCATCATGGCCATACTCAGCCTCTCCTTCCGTAATGTCGCTAATATCGGTTGGCAATCGGTATCATTGTCATCATTCGATTCTTCGTCGTCTTCATCATTAAAGTTTGGACACCCCAATATTACTTTCTGATCATCATCGCTTTCTTTTGGAGCTATGAAAATTAGAGAAAATTTGTGAATTCTTCGATCAACCACCTTTACGGGAAGGAGACATCAAAGTTACTACGACGTTCAGAAGTACTCCGTTTAAAGAAAGTGAGGACTCAGTGTTTGCTGATTTTTTTATTGCGGTGTCGTCACACCGGAGTGACAACCAATTGCCTACGATTGAAAAGGAATCATAAGACGCCACAAGCAGACAGAATCTATAAACGTACCGAGAAAGCTTTGTTACGAGAAAGGATTCACCAGAATAGAAAGGATGCAGCGCTTGTTGATAGGGAACTGATGAGTCTGGCCATTGAGTTAGAGCATCATATGCATTGGAACTAATGGGACAAACATAGACCGTCTGATGGCAGATAAGATGGAGAATAAGAGGTTAGCCATAACGAAGCGTCATATAAAGTTCGGCAACATATGTGAGAAACAGAAGAATCTCCCATCTCAGATCAATAAGAAAACAGTTGTGAATCTATCGGATCGAACACTATCGAAAGATGTGTTCAGCATATTAGCCAACGGTGGTAACTTCGCCATAACGCCGTCCGTAGTACCCTACGAGGACATCGTTGCGAACGTCGAAGCTGGAATTCGAAATGTGCCGAACGACATTGCGCCCTAATAGCACAAATATATTCCTAAAATGTTCCAAGGATGTCCACGTGCGACAACAAATATGTTCCGGGAATGTCGCAAAAAGCCGCGGAATATCCCGGGGACATTTCCGGAAAAGACGTTGTGGTCAAATTGTACATTCCAGAAATGTCTTACTGGGATATTTTCGGAACGTCCGTGGATGTTCATAGACTATTCAGGGGCATCCCCGTGGCAGTGCGTAGGACCCTTCCGAAGACGTTCCGGGAACATCCCATGGGCATGGGAACACTTATTAGCGTTCTACGGACATTCCTGGAATAATCGAGTGGCATATTTTCCCAAAACTAGATTGTGTCACCTGTTATAGTGTTTTTCAAGAAGCCAATACGTACCGAAATTAAATTTATTCATTGAAAAGTATAAATATATATATACATGTTTATATATATTTATGATGATGATTCCGGTTTATAAACGAAACTTAATTATGCAATCTGTTGTGTCAAAATAATATGTTCCTGGGATGATTCTGTGTGTGTGTTCCGCGAACATTTTCAGTGGCACGTTCCGGGTATATTCCATAAAGGGCCGGGATATCGCAACTCATATGGAGCATAAATTGGACGTTCCGGGAACAAAGTGTGCTATTAGGGCGGAGGAAATCCGCATCGAAACATCAAGGATGTTGATGCGAGTGGACTAGAACCACCCAAGGCCAACATATTGTTACGAAATGTCCTAGCGCCGGCCCTGACGAGATCGTAAACGCAGATGAGGGGTCGCGTCGTAGCGAACGTCATTTTCCAGGAACCCGTAAATCGCGTGGGGAATTCGATAGACATTATCGAGGCTCTTCGCGAAGATTCTCCATAGGTGTACGCAGGTATATAAGCAGCTGGACATCCCAGCGGAAACAGTTTCATTCAGAGAAGAGTTAGTTATTGAGATAGATAGTTCGAACAGTTTTGATTCAGAGCTAAGTGGCGAGAGTTATTGAGAGCTAAGAGGAGCAGAGTTTATTCGCGAGGCAGAGTTTCTATTAGAGATATTTTATCAGAGCGTTTAGTACAGAGCGTTGGAAAGTTAGCGGAGCGATTTAAGTGATTGTGTTGAAGAGTTGTAATAAAAGTAGTGAAGTGTTGTTTGGAGTTTTAATCAACGAACCGAAGGAAAAAGCGTAGCAATATCTGAAGAAGAAAGAATTGCGCTGAGAAATCTCAGTAATGATAAGAATATCTTGGTATTACCAGCAGACAAAGGGAATTCCACTGTCGTGTTGAGCACGAGGGATTATAAGAAAATTTCCAACCTTTTGGAACCAGCAACATACAAAAGAATAAATAGAGACCCGATAGCAATCATGAGAAAAACTAATTATCTAATTCACTCGTCAAACCTAGATGACAATAAAAAGATGTTACAAAAATCCGAGGCCTTTCCTCCAATACAATTGGTCTTATTTCCTCATGAAGTTATTATTTATCTTTATTAGGAGTAAAATTTTTACAGAGTTTTCCGGATATTTTCCACCGTTGGTATTGCGAGGGGCGCATGAAATTATCGTTCACCATGAAAATGGAGACGAACAGCGCTATTCCTTTCTTAGATGTCCACATCACAAAATCCAACGATAATTTCACTCACACTGTCTACCGAAAACCCACGCACACCAATAGATATCTCAAAGCCAACTACCACCATCATCCAGCCCAGGTGAGCTATGTACTGAATTCTCTTATCAATAGATCCATCAAACTCACAGATGACCATAACAGACCCAGTGAGTTGAAGAAGCTCACATCTGCCCTTCTTCAAAATGATTATTCCTACTCCCACATCCAGAGAGCCATTCAACGGCAACACACCCGCTTCTCGCATCCCAAACCACCGGACGACCCGGCTGAACGCCCGAAAGCTTTCCTTCCTTTCATTAGGGGTGTCACTGATAAAGTGAGCCGAATTCTGACAAAATACGTCATCAAGACAATTTTCACAGCAAACAATCAAATATACTCTTTCCTGCGCTCACCTAAAGATACAATACCCAACGAATCACAAGGAATATATGAAATTCCTTGCCACGACTGCCTGAGAACATATATAGGACAGACTAACCCACGAGTGTCAAACAGGTCCTACGAGCACGAACTAGCAGTACGTAATTCGTACATGACCTCGACTCTCTTTAAACACCACCACGAAACCGGACACAAAATTGACTTCAACATGGAGACCATTGCCACAGCAAAAACACTCCACTCCAGAATCATTCACGAAGCAATAGAAGTTGAAAAACGCCCTCAATGCCTCAACAAACGAGACGACTCACAAAGGCTCCCCAATTCCTGGAAACCATTATTATCCCTTCGAACAAATCCATTAATGAATCCTTCTCAAACCAGACCTGTACAACGTCCGACAGTTTCAATAACGTCGGATTCTCATACAGCTATAAACACCATCCCTATATGCACCAAACCACAATCTTTACTCTCTCAAGATGAGTGCTGGGGGTTAAGGAGACTTAGGCCCCGCCACCAAGTCGAGAAGTCTTGAGAATGGCTCCAAAGTGGGAGCCGAAACGTCGAAAGAAGAAAAATTCCAGACGCGGTTCAACCGGAAGTTCCAGAGAGCATATATATATATATATATATATATATATATATATATATATATATATATATATATATATATATATATATATATATATATATATATATATATATATATATATAAATATATTGTTGTTGAGTTCTGGTTGAAACGCGTCTGTTTTGTTCTCGACGTTTCGGCTCCGATTTTGGAGCCATTTTCAAGAGGTAAATTTGACTTCACGCTGAGGTCTCAATCTGCCTACTCCTCACGTGTTGTCACAGGGGGCAAGGGTTTGTGACTTGACACCGGGGCCTCAATCTGCATACTCCCCAGGTCTCGTCACGAGTTCTTTCTAACCGTCGGATGTCTTGGTGGGGACTGGGCATCTGGAAATTAGGGGTTTCGATGCAGTTGGAAGTCTCTGACCGTCGTCACATTCATTTAAGCAGGAGGGTCACTTCTCGATTTTGATGGCCTCGCGACGCCATCGAAATCTGTATTTTGAGTTCTTTTCAATTTATTCTAGGTGTGCATGAAATGACTGAGCCAAAACTCGGGGAAATGAGAACGGAGGAATCGGGAAAGTAAACGAGGCGAAATCAACACCAAACTGTAAACCACAGTAATAATTTTATTGTTTTTGGTATTTCAAGCGACAATTCAAAAACTTATCGAATGCCTATGGCGCGTATAGCTGTTGTGGTACACCAGTCGTGCAAACATCAAATTTAATCTAAAATATGTCAAACTTGGTAGAAGTTACACAAAAATGGTGACCAAAATCGTGTAAAATGTTGTGTTCTTGGTAAAAATACGAATGTCAAAAAATGCCCTTCGAAGAGCTCTAACTTCTAAACGAAGGGCCAGCGCCACTTTTTGACTTCAGTTTAGTATTCGTCATGTTCAATCTAGTCATAAAACATAATTATGAGTTCTGTGGATCAACCTCAGCCCTGAAATTTGCCTCTGACATGACAGTTGGCAACACCTTCATAAATAGAAGCACCTTTTTTACTTTTTGTCTACTTCAATTCTGCGCATGTACAGACAACGAAATGAAAATATAACTTCTTTCCAATGAAGAATATTTTTTTCATACCCTGTGCACCTTCATACCTTTTCCATGGGTTACGTTGTGTGTAGGGTTGATACTAATGATACTGAATCTGCTGGCGTTTCTTGGAAAATAAATCACTTGTATAACTCACCGCCTACCGCTGTCTAAAAGCTAGCTGTGAGCAAATAACCCTATTCACTATTCAGTTCATATCTGAAGTACCGCACGTATGAACTAATGATTGAATACGTAAGAAGGGAAAAAAATACGTAACATTTTTATAGCGTAAAATGTATGCCATGATATCCCTAGACCATATAAAAACATTTCAAATTCATGCATGCTCAACATATCAATAATGTTAAACAATTTCTCAGTGTAAATATAAATATAATCTGACATTTAGAGGTCATAGGATTTCGACCAACAAAGATCAAAGGTTCTGACAAGGCTGTCGTATCTGGTAGGGAATATATGTCTGTGGTCTGTGACCATCCTGCTGGGTGATTGCCATTTGTCATCATTGTCAATGTCAATATGTCTTGTTATTTCAGTCTAGTTATATTAATTATAATACCATCTACTTCCTACCGTTTATAAATGGATACGATATCTTTTAGCTAGGTAGCAGATATTTATGCTTGTTTTGAGTTTTTATAAACTCATTTACCTTCTTGACGGATGACAGTAAAATTGTGATTTGTGTAGTGGGACAGCTTTAATATTGAATACACATGTAAGCAGTATAGTTGAATCTGTAACAAGTGTCCTTTTACATGTAATATATCCTATTTCTAGGAATACTGAGGAAGATGACAATTTTGGAGAATGATGTGATTTCTATGCGCAATAAGCTACATTTATCAAAGAAAAAATACAAGGCTGGCGAACAAATCAAACGGAAATACGTGTGTGAGGAAGAAACAGTGCCTGCTAAAAAACAGGCCTTACACGAAATGCTGAACGGATACCGAGGAGATCAAAAGAACAATGGGGATGTCCTCCAGGACTCTCCTGTTGCTACTTTGTCGAATATGGGCAATACTTGCTTTCTGAATAGTGTACTGTATACACTGCGCTTTGCTCCAACGTTTCTCCATAACCTCCACCATCTCATCGGTGATTTAGCTCTAGTAAATTCAAGATTGAATCAAAATAAAGCCAAAACATCATCTCTTGGTCGGAATATAGGTGCTATAACAGGCCCAAGCTCAAGAAGCACCAGTAGCAAGGATTTATTGGCATTAGGAAGCTCAAATGATATCATTCCAAAATCTAAAGTACAGATTGTAACAGAGAAATTACATGAGTTATTTATGACAATGCATAACCTTGAATTGAAAGAGTCCACTGACCCTTATCAACCAGTTGCCTTTTTGCAGGCAGTCAGGGAGGCGAATTCAATATTTGAAGGCAATAACCAACAAGATGCTCATGAACTACTCGTTTACCTTTTGGATAACATTCGGGAAACTTGTGATGTTTTGACACAACAGGTAGAGCAAAATCCTGACTTACTTAACGATACTAAATCTACAGCACCTGTTAATACTAGCAGAATATGGAATGTGAGACGTTCATGGAAAAAGAATTATAAGAAGAAAGATAAAAGTACAAAAGAGCAAATATCAGAAGAGCAAGTTAATGGGTCCAATTCTACAGATTTTGAAGATTCAGGTTCTATTGATAGCAATAGTGGAGGTACGACAAAGAAACTTGGATACAATTTTGTCGCTGAAGACTTTGAAGGGGTAACTTTACGCCGTACCAAGTGTTTGGAATGTGAAAGTGTAACAGAAAGAAAGGAACCTTTTTATGACATTCCTGTACCTATAACCATCAAAGATGAGGATTCCGAATCTATGAGTGTTGATGATATATTTCGAAGAGCTTGTGTTACAACAGAAAAACTCTGTGATTCCAACAAATACCTATGTGAAAAATGCAAGCGATACAATGAGGCGAGTAGAGAGGTATTATTTGAAAAGTTGCCTAACATTATGGTTCTGCAACTGAAAAGATTCACTACGTCAATGTCGGGTGTCCAGAAAGTGAATACATATCTACCCACGCCTCTCTCTTTGAAATGTTTCTGTGAGAGTTGTTGTAAGGTAGACGAAACTATGGCTTCTCATCAGTACAAGTTATGTTGTGTAATTATGCATCTGGGGGGCACAATGGCATCAGGACACTATATTGCTTATGTCAAAGCATCAGATCACTTGGAGGATTACACTGATTGCTCTAGGGACCTTCCGAAAGGCAGTTTGTCTGCTAGCAGTAGTGAAAAATCGCTTAACATATTGAAATTTCTCAAACCGCGATCTTTGGGAAGTTCTCTGATTGAGAGCAGGAATGGATTGTCTTCTAAAAGTGCTCTGAATGGAGTAAGGATGTGCAAAAGTGTGGACTGCTGTGGTGTGAGATTGAACAAAAATGTTGTTGAAAACGCTTTCAATAGTTGTCCGAGAAAAAATGGACAAGAATATCATTGGAATTCTGATCATTCAACTCCTGAGGACATGTGGTTAGAGTGTGATGACGAAAATGTCAGGCCAATAACTAGCCAAGAATTCATGGAAGAACTGAGTAACAAGCCAAATTCAACCTCAACTCCATATTTGCTGTTCTATGCCAAATCTACAGACCAATAATGGTAAAATATAAAGGGTACATTATTTAATAATTTTTTTAAGTGAGTACAAATGTTAGTGAGTTTATGTGATATCACAGATTATTTATATTGACTTTATGATCTTTGAAAAAACTTTAAATATTTGTACCTACTTACTGAACATTTCAAAAAATTTCCTGCACCCAACCCTGATCTTCAATTTGAATCGAGATTCATTTGAAGTGAAGTGCAGTATTTTAGAACCATGCTTTTCTATTAAAATCTATTCCAACTGTTAGAATATTTGCTTTGTTATTTGGAAATAGAGTTATCTGAGGTCTAATCTCTATTTTTGATACCTAGGCCTCTTGATATAATGTCTTGAAACAAGATATAGTTGTATACGTTTTGGTGACAGGGTTGTCACGCTTATAGCTTGCAAAATATACAGTGACTAGAGGAGGATATGCAACAGATGGCGGTAACTGTGATTAAATATTTTCCAATACTCTTATATTTTTGAACTCAGATTTTTCAATCTTTAATAACTTTTTTGTTCCCCACTGGATAACCACTAGCTTAAATTCAAAATAATTTATATTTAGATAAAAATCAGATCTTGCAAGAAACAGCCTATACTTATTAATAGGGTTCATTTTTCAATTTTGAATAAGATACGCTATATATGATAAGCATTCAGTCTTGTATCGATTTCAAAGTTCTCAATGTTAAGATAATTAACAAACCTGAATTCTTGTAATTTGCAGTTTGACCCATCATTAGCTCCATTCTGGTTCAAGAGCTTTTATTTCCCATTTGTTGCACTTCAGTCACTACGAAATGAAGCAACATTCGAGCACAGCTTAGAATAATGTGTAGTTGATAAAGATGTGTAAAACTTGTTCATTATGAAACTTCCTCAAATCAAGGAAATTTGGATATAAACGGTAAAACCCTCTCAGAATTGTTGGCCCATCTGGTCTCTTATTAATGAAAGCTTCTCAACCTTGAAAGATATTGGAATATGTTTATATTTTCCATTGGCAGTTGATCCTTCTGAAATAAGCTATTATCAAAATATCCTCATTAGTCTTCCAAATTTTTTTATATGCTTTTGGAAAAATCTATACTTCTATGTACCTAGCTGAATGTATTTAGCTATTCAATTATATTCTCTTTTCTGAAATGTTTATACGTATTCTTCTGTTTTGGAACTTCATATTTCAGGTTCTTACATATCTGATTATTCTTGAAAATCACCAATTGCTTTGGTGGTTTAGAATAATTCTGTTATCTACCTTTTTTGAAATTGACTTATATGTAAGCAGTTTGATTATATATATTTTTTTATTTGAAAAAAAGACATTCCTTGACACACATGTTCTACATCCTAAAATATCGTTTGAAGAGCCAATAAAATATGTTAAAAATTACAACCAAATTTAATTTTCTGTTTTGATTTATTATGTAAAAAGTACAGATAATTATGATGCGCATGTTCAGTGATCTACCAGACCATAAAGACAACCCCTTCCTAGTTCACATAGCTATGATGCTAACGAGTTCCACATACACTGTTGCCTAGTTAGCCAATATAAATATTGAAAGGAGTGAATGTTCACTTCAGTTCAGTTTATTCAGATGCTTCAATAGACACATATTAATTGCAAGAAATAGTGGCAATTCATAATTGAAGATAGGGAAAAATACTAAAAAATAATATAAGAATAATTACTCTAATCCAGTATCAAATCAAGGGACAGCATTCTTCAATATGAACAATATAATAAATGAATTTTGCTTCAAATGGCCCCATTAAGAAAAGTTCGAAGGTGTCAAATCTGCATGTGGGCTGGCCATTTCATAGGACCTCCAAATAGGTTCTTGGTTCTTACAGGAGTGGTATTGGTATTGGTCGGACTTCCCATGTATATCATTACTATATTGAAACCTGTTGCCAGTGGCGGATCCAGGATCAGGTCAAGGGGGGGATTCTATAACTCAATATATATATATATATATATATAAAAAGAAAATTATGAGCTACCGTATAGCAACAACTAGTCAAGATCCAAAAAAAAAGGTGAAAGAGATTGACATGAGCAAAATTTGAAGGTGTGGCCAGGAGGTAAAGTAGGTCCGAAACTTTACTTTTTTTAAATCGAATCGAGTTGATTTAATCTAATCAACAGCATATTCTACTCATACATAGTATATTCAAATCGTTACTGGCATACACAATACTCAGTACAAATGTAACAAGTCAAATTTTTCAAACACTGCGCCAAAAAACCTCGAAAATGTATTAATGTTTAAATGTAGCCTGCTCTTTAGTTTTCAATGGAATGTAATAATAATTATTGAAGTTCTTCAATTTCAAAGCAAAAAAATTTATTCTATTTTATTTTTTTGTCTTGCTCATGTGACATTTTTTCGTTCCCTAACAAAATTTGGAAATTACGAGCCGATAAAAATTGAAAAAAAATTATCTCTTATTTTCCCAATGGGGGAGGGGGGGGGGGGTCCGGACCCGAAACCCCCCGTGGATCCGCCACTGCCTGTTGCTAAGAGTTGAAGCATAAACATATTAAAATTCAAATCAAATAAGGTACTTAATCGAACCAAAAAAAAAAAATATTGAAATGGATTTTTTGGTCGAAATTGACTTGAAGTTTTTGATTAGTCAAAAAAAATAATGATGGGACAAGAAAATTGAGATATCGAATATAAAATATTAGTCAAAAAATTTAAATAAAGAAATGTAGAAAATAGTATGGAAAAATGTTGGAACCAAGTTTCTAGTTGAGTGTACTCACGACGTTTCATTTGATGGTATGGTATCCGCAATCGTCTTTATATATATATATATATATATATATATATATATATATATATATATATATATATATATGTTTCAAATTGTGACTGTACGCGTTATGTAGAGAGACAGTCTGGGGATGACAATTAGGCTGTTCTTTTTTTTTTGGTGTTGGCGAGCTTTCGAAAATATTATATTATACAGCCTATAATTGTCATCCCCAGACTGCAACCCAAATAAGTCTCTCTCTCTGTATATATATATATATTCGATTTTTTTCAGAATTATTATATAAACAAACGGCAGCTTTACCGAATTATTTTTGAGATTTGTTCATTTTTGAAGGTGGAGGTTTTTTGTTCAGGTGAGGCTGGAATATACCATGTTGCTTAGTACGATGCTACCTAAGTATTTAGTATTTAACGGTGTTGCCTTATTACCTTTGTAATACTGAGTAATTTTAATATCCTCACCTCACTAACTGGGGTATTTTCGTACCCAACCTTGTTTTCATATAATATTTCACTCTCATTTTATTATTTGCACTGAAAAACATACACAAACAACAATTTTTTTTGAATATTTTTACATGCTGATATCTCACCACGTAATATGTTATGGAATTTGCAAAGATCCACATTTCTGATCATGCTTTTGTGGGCGAACGCCACTGGTGGATATGTTGTGGTAGAGGGTAGAGGTTTTGTTGGTTGCCTACCTTGCTAATGAAAAATTGATTTATAGACCCAAAATAAGCAGATATGATGACAAAGGAAATCGTAACACTCCTGGACATCGGTCGATGAAAACAGGTAGGTAATACGCTTGTTGTGAAAGTTTCTATTAGAAATAATTGCAGGAAATCTTTCAAGACGAATCCAAAAACTCATTTGCATTTTGGTTATGGTGTGTTTGCTCAAAGTATTAGACAAAAGAACTTGTAAACATGTTTCCGTTCTCGGCGATCTGCTCTGGGTTCCACCCCAAAGACATTCGAATGTTTTTATTGAGTGAACAAAAATTTTGAATAAAGAGGAGTAACATCGTTGCGAGCAGTGGCGGATCCAGGATCAGGTCAAGGGGGGGGTCTATTACTCAAAATTTATATATATATATATATATATATATATATATATATATATATATATAACAGAAAAATTATGAGCTACCGTATAGCAACAACTAGTCAAGATCCAAGAAAAAGGTGAAAGAGTGTTTCCATCAATATTATTCAATTAACGTAACACACGTAAATACAAAGCACAAATGAGTACAGTACAGTGTAAACAGTTCTTCATTTATTTCAGTTTAGAAGGCGTGGCTATGCAGGCATTCACTGTTCACGCGTCCTTGAATTCTATCTTTTGAACAGCCCGACTTGATATTTCGAACCGACCAGCTCATTTTGGAGGAAACTATATTGCCTTCTCACGCCAGCGCTGCATGATATTTTCACGGAAATTAATTTCTCTGTTGCCAAAAACGTAACGTTACAGCTAGTATTGCCGATATTGCTTTCCACATAACAGAGCAGTGGCGGATCCAGGATCAGGTCAAGGGGGGGTCAATAACTCAAAATTTATATATATATATATATATATATATATATATAACAGAAAATTATGAGCTACCGTATAGCAACAACTAGTCAAGATCCAAAAAAAGGTGAAAGAGATTGACACGAGCAAAATTTGAAGGTGTAGCCAGGAGGTAAAGTAGGTTCGAAACTTTACTTTTTTTAAATCGAATAGAGTTGATTTAACCAACAGCATATTCTACTCATACATAGTATATTCAAATCGTTACCGGCATACACAATACTCATCACAAATATAACAAGTCTAATTTTTCAAATAATACTGCGCCAAAAAGGATCCAATGGCAGCACTGTCAGAAATTTCTCGAACTTTTCCTCGATAAGCCTGACAATTGTCAATTTTCTTTAAAGTGTCATCGAGAAAAATTGCAATTCGATAGTTAAAAAAAAGCATTTCATTTTGAACTTACAACATGAAGAGGACTCTATTTTCATATTTATATATCGGTGAGTCCAAAAATTTCAAGCGAAATTTGTTTGTTTGTTTGCTTGGGTAACATTCAATCCAGATCTTGTTTGTACTATTTTTAATTCATGACAATTATTTTTTTTTGGAAATTATTGAATTGAATAAATTGATGAAATTGGTTGTTAAAAAATGAAGTTCAGATTAGCTCAATATATTCTGTTAACAAGAACAGGAACGACTGAATGGTCTTGCTTCTTTAAATATCCATACCAATATTGAACTCATCGAGGACGAAATTCTTGTAGAATTTTTCAAAAAACCTCAAAAATTTACTAATGTTTAAATGTAGCCTGCTCTTTAGTTTTCAATGGAATGTAATAATAATTATTGAAGTTCTTCAATTTTAAACCAAAAAAAATTATTCTATTTTATTTTTTTTTCTTGCTCGTGTGACATTTTTTCGTTCCGCCTAACAAAATTTGGAAATTGGAAGCCGATAAAAATTGAAAAAAATCTTATTTTTTTTCCAATGGGCGGAGGTCCGGACCCGAAACCCCCGCGTGGTCCGCCACTGGTTTCTAGAATGAATTCACTTGAATCTACCTTTATCCATATAAATATGCTTTAAGAAGTCGTAATACCCAGTCATCGGAGTCAAACTCAAGATGTATGAGCCTCTGAAGAAGCTAGCCACTCGCGCCAGCGAAACATCAGGAAAAGATGCCAAAAAACGACGGTCTTCAAACCCGAACCAAAGTAGTGTTACTGAAAACCTCTAAAACCTCTGAAAGCCGCTAAAACCTTAACCATTTTGGGCCATCTGTGTATCCAATTAACAATTAGAAAATACTTAAAAAGAGCATATTCAAAAGGATTAACGGATATAAATGCCCAAATAAAAATTATCGCCATAGCCACGAAAATACCAATTCGGGGTAGAAAATATAACCCCACGTAGTATTATGAAGGTTAACCGAAATGAGGTCTTTCAACAACAAATATGTTGTCATAATGTCGGAAACACAATTGTTACCGTTTTCTCCTTTCTGAATCCAAAGCAGCCACCGAATTTTAATGAAATCCGAGGCTGCATTATTCTATAAATTCATCAACCAAAAGTATCAATAGAAATTCATTATCCATCCAGGAATGCTGTTTTTTCATAACGTCTAGTTGCCCAATATTGAATACTTGTGAAATTATGAGCGTCTCAGTTATACAGTAGAGTTGAAAAAATTTAAATTGAAAAATGTTCTGTGAAAAATTTGAGTAGAGTTTATAGCTACAACAGGATTTTTTCAACCTGATATCATCTAATTTCATACGGCAATGGCACCAGTTCTGACTTTCGTGTGCTTGTGCCATCATTTTGGGAAATTCGAAGGTTTGGGATAAATGACAGTAGGAAACTATAGATAGATACATAGATATTTATTTGAATGGGATACCCTAATATACATACATGATTTCATATTGTAAGATTTACAAAATACAATTTGATAAAAATCAATTACTAAACTTAATTGTAATATATGGGTACTAGCTGACCCGGCCACGCGTTGCTGTGGCTAAAGTTTTTGTTATATTACATTATAGTAAACAATCTAAGAGGAACAATAAGAGAACATCAGTCACGGAGTCCACTATGCTTTTTCACACAGATGGTATTTGTAAAAAAATATGGTGATCTCCTTATTTGACTTTCTACTACTATAACCCTTTAGTACAACAAAGACGAAAATGTTGATGTTGGTATACAAATTCACTGGATTGAGATTTGAAGGGGAAGTACGTTGAACACAATTAATAAAAATGTTCTTACACTTGATATTAAGCAGAAATCAATAGGTACAAAATAAAAATTTATCAGATTTATTATTTCCATTTAATTTTATAACAAATATAAGTATATTACAGTATAATACAGTAAATAACATGTGACGCTTAAACTCATGAATGAGGTAGGCAAGGCAGACAGTCTTAAACTTTTAAACATCAATATCTATTTTTTTGAATTATAAATACTATCAATTTCAATTTAATTTAACACCAATCGGTGCACAATGTTTTTGGTTAACCTGTCTTTAGCTAAATCAAATAGATTCGACGGTTTCCCAACACGTGAACACGCAACATATAGTTGCCCATGAGAAAAACATGGATTTTCCAAATCTAAACCATTTGTAGTTGTGCATGACCTTCTGCTGTCCTGATTCTTTGAGCTGGATTTCTTGATTCAATTTGTTCTGCCAACTGATGGGCTCAGCAGCGCCATTTATTGAATACTTACTCAACCCAGTCGAAAGGTATCGACATCTGTTAGAATCATTTGGAGTTAACAGATAATTGTGACTGTCAAATAATAACAGACAAATAATTAGCAATTAATTAAAATTGCGACTATAATTTGAGATTTAAACCATCCTATCTATCAAGTTGGATCGAACTGCACATGGTGCGCGAATTTTATTATAATCGGTTAAGTGGTTTAGGAGTCCATTGAGGTCAAACAGTGTGACACGAGATTTATATATATTAAGATTATACCATAGCCATACAGTAGAGACACTCGCCACAGAAGACCAACTTCAGCAGTGACATGTCGAGGTGTTATCAATCGACTTGATTGATGAGCGTCAATATTGTATTCTGAATCATTATGGCTAACTACCAAGGTGGAGAAGAGAGTGTTATCGCGGATGTTTGTCGAAGGCTGGAGAAAAATTATCATCTTTCTTGAGGTTTCCGAAACAGGGTGGGGCAAAATCTGATTTATATAAAAAAAAATAAAAATTCAAAAAATCATGGATTTTTTTAAAAAAATCACGATTTATTCGATTTTTTAAATTTGAATATAGAATTTGAATTATTTTAATGTGTAAGCCTAAAAATTTTAATACTATTTGCGGCTCAAAAACTTGTGACAACGCATTTGTCGCGCTTCTTGCAATAAATTCTTGTCGCGATTTTTTTTCCTTTTGTCCTATACACTCGCTATACAGTGCCGAGTGAGGCACGAACACGAACGCGTTTGTTGTGCTTTTTGCAAGAATATTCCTGTCGAGGCTTCTTTTCCTTCTCAACCTATTAATTGACGTTGCCCAACAATTTCACGCATTTCGCTAGTTCTACACTCGGATATTAGAAACAGATGCCCAAATAGCACACGACGTCCTGAAGACGAACCATTTATGGACATTCGAAGAACGTACATTACCGGATGTACCATGTATGTACTGGTTAGACGTCCCATGTAGGTACATACTTGGTCCCGTTCCAATCGGAATGTAATAAAAACGTACATGCTTGGAAGTACTATGTACGTACTTTATTAAGTGTCCCTGATACGTTTACATTAACTCCTCTTCAGGTACGTACTTTTCGGAATGAATTAGGGACATACCAATGACGTGTTTTTTTGTGAATCCCATGTACGTACTGCTCAGACGTATCATTTACGTACAAGTTTGGAAGAACTATGTTCGTACTATTTGGACCTTCCAGGTGCGTACATATTTAGTCCCTTTCAGATACGTATATTTCGAAACGTTTGCGGGACATAATAGTAATGACGTACATTTTTGGAAATCGTATGTACATACTATCTGGACGTCTCGTTGACGTACTTTTTTGTACATACTGTTTGGACCTCCCAAGTACGTACGTATTGGGTCCCTTTCGGTTCAAGGGGTATTGGGATTTTGAGAGTGATCACTTAGTGTATTCATACATATATCAATATTGGTAATGCAATATTCATAATGAATTATTCCTAAAAAAAAATTGGAAAAATTGAAACATCGACATGTGGTGAATTTAAATACCAGAAAATTACATACAGAATTTTTTGCACAGCAAATTTGATATTCCAAAACCGCCATCACATGAGACAGTGATCCTTCAGTGTTTTTTCGAATATATTTTCATTGTTACTGAAATTTCTGAAATTTTAATATTATCTCGAACAAAACTAACTTGAAGTCATCACATCTATAGCACCCAACTCCTTCTTAAAAACAAGTCTCTTCGTGCCGTAGAGCGTAACAGTGGTCGACAATAATATCTCCATAGAAAAGGTCGAGAGTTCAAGCCCCGCAGCAGCCAGGTCTTTTTCCAGGTAAGTATTCGGTTAGATGGTTAGTACACGTGAATGAGTAAAATTTCCAACTTGACTATTTGGTAAAAAAGAAATGAATAATCCCGAATATGAATACTTAGATTCATTAGGTGATATCATATGATATATCATTACGTTGTTTTCGAATATTGATCTAATATCGCCGAATGTTTACATTTTTTTGTGGCCACTATTGATATCATCTACAATATGAGGTTAATATTCCCGTAATATTGAACCAATATTGGTCAAATATGTTTGTTCTACTTGGGATAGCGCATACAGAATGGAAAATGTACGTTTTCGGAATGTCCCAAACAGTTCCCCTTTCTGTACATTTCAGGTCCTGTGTGGACTAGAAAAGTACGTACCTGGGATTACCGACTATGCGGAAACGGTAAGTCGCAGGGAGGTCTTATGTACGTCTGTCGGAGACAAAAGTACGTCCTAAATACGTACAATGCATCCTCACCGTACATATGCAGTACGTCCACTGGACGTACTTGTGCTATTTGGGTGAGGCATAGAAAAGGAGGGAAACTCGTGTTTTTGTTTAAATTGTACAACGAAAATGAATAGACTGAAATTATACAGTAATAAAATTTAGGTGTTTACGTTTAAGTTTAAGAATTTGGAATTATGTAGTTCTTTTTTGTTGGTTTTCCTAAAAGCAGATACTCCTTTTGATCTTCGAGAAAACTTTTATATTAATACCCAGGAAATTCTTGAAGAAAACCGACCTGTTTTCATGTGATTTCCAGATATAAGGAGTGGCTATTCCTACTGAGTCGAATTACGATCAGTGATCTCGTCACTGAAAATCTCTCATTGGAGAACCATGTGAGATCGATTGCTTAAGGTGCTTCCCAGAAGCCTGGATTTTCATTTTATGGAAAGAATTTCTCGTGAGCTTCTAACTATCTAGAAGGCACAGATAGGGACTGTTAGAATATAGTTCTCATGTATGGAGCCTAAACATCCATTGGAACTTATTGATTCTATTCAGAGAAAGGCAATTGGTTTTTTGGTGATCTCTCGTTCGCGGCCTCGCTCACTTCGTTGAAGCATCGTAGAATGGTCGGAAACTTGTCTCTCTTGTTTAGAAATTTTCACCGTCGGTGCTCTTCTGAAGTGTCATCAATCGTTCCATCCTTGACAGTATCAACAATGACGACTCGACGAGTTCAGAATTCTTACCTCTTTGTTGTGAGCTTGAAAACCTATCGAACCTCTCTTGCTTATTGACCTCTTTTCAATTAAAGAGCTCAACTTTTGGAACTTCTTACCGAAGGAGTTTTTCTCTGAAGTTTACCAGCTTTAAAAATTTCAAGTTAATGCTAATTCGTATCTCCTGTCCCTTGATTCACGCTGTTTTCTCTGAACATTACAGGGCTTCCCTTTCGTGTAAATTTGTATAAAAAAAAACATTCAGAACAGTATTTCAAGTAGGCATTGGAAATAGGCGAGCTTCATGAAGCTCCCAACAAATGTCATAAATTTACATTTTGAACTTGTTCTAATGAATGCGTTTGGCATTGCAATATATCTCACAAATCTTAGATATGTCGAAGATTGCTGCAAATAAGCAATGTTTTGATTACTCACTGAAATATTGGCGGCATTTTGAACAATATATAAGACTGGCCCTGATGATCGACAGTGCAGAGGATGCTGTACTCAGGAAAATGATTGATGAAACGGTAACCGTTTATTTTTGAGAATTGAGTAAGGCTTCAGTTGTTTAGTGTGTGGTAGCTCAAATATCCCTGTATATCAGCAAATATGATATGGCATTTCTGAATAATGAATCGCATTAGTAATCTATAATCTTGTAGAAAGCCGTACAGGGATATTTCACCCATTCCCACACAACACATGGGCATCCAGTGGATATCTAATGGATATCTATTAAGGATATTTCGGACATCCGATGGACGTACAGTTTTTATCCAAAGAATATTCAATGGACGTCCAATGGACATTCTTAGGCCACCAACCTGTACGTCCATAAAATATCCTTCATGGACATCCGTAAGATTTCCTTTATGGATACCCATAAGATATCCATCATGGATATCTACAAGATATACTTCATGGACATCCATGAGATATCCATCAAGAACGTCCATAAGATATCGTTCATAATTCTACATAATTATTTGTGAAATTCTTTACAGAGAAACCAACCTAGCTTGAGACGTGAAAAAGTGCTGCACACTTCTTGGACAACGGATTATAGTCAGTAATATATCCTGGTATAAGGTACTCAACGTGACCGTATGTGCAATTTAAAATGTTCTGCTAGATTGGTTTCGCTGTATTTAAAATATTTAGACAAGCTAAGATAAACTGTAGAGTGGTAGACTAACGATTAAAAAACTTATGTCGTTAATAAGAATTATTTTTTTTCATTACTTTTCAAACAAAATACTTGATATAGTTTGAATTTGAAAAATAGTTTGCCAAGAGTTCTCAACAGAAAAGTTATTGATGAATTTTAATAGTTCTCAATTTGAATAACATATGAATATAGTACTCGACAATTCACTTGCTTCCTTTCAAAAGTTCACGTTCACTGTAAATGGTAATGATCACAGTTTACAATTATTAACTAACACACCATTATTTTTCGTTTCTTTATAAACACAATTATTGCACAATGCACACCACAACGCTTCAACTCAGTTCAACATAATTTTTTCGAACCGACCCAACACTCAACGACTCTCAAAATTACGACATTTGATAGACGCCATAGATGGTTGCACGTCAGGAAACCGAGTTAAGGTGAGTTCACAATGCAGCGCTTTTGCATTTCGCGTCGCGCGTCACGTCTTCTGAGGTGACGTTATATTCAAATATTATTTAAATAAAGGATAAAGGATATCCGAAAGGATATCCATTTTGTACATCGTATGGATATTTTTTACTGGGAATACTTTGGATATCCTATGGATATCCGAAATTGGTCCAAGGCTATTCCGACATGAACTGGACATGAATTGGACGTTCATAGGATATCATCGGGTGCTGTATGGGCACAGAACACCCTATCTACACAGAAGCGCAACTTAAAGGCGGTCCCTTTGATCTTTTGGGTCAAATTTTCGTAACCTTGATTTAAAGCTTGGCTTGTATAATGTCATTTCTTGGCGGTAAATTCAAACTGTTGATTGATATACAGTTCAAGTGATACCACCTTTGTGAACTTTCTAGACTGAGCATTTCTGCTTCTGAACTGGAATTGGGGCAGTTTTAATTCCATTTGCAGATACGACCCTAGGAAGGTCTTAATAATTCAGAACTTACATTTCCCCTATCAAATTCGTCTAAATGCTTCGTTGATCAGCAATCTACATTCCCTTATTCTCAACAAATATAAACGGAGAATTTGGATGATTACCAAAATAATTTCAGTGAATAGGCTTTCTGTTTTTTGCACCTATAAAAAAAAGTAGATATAAAAGTGGTGTAGGCAGCTATTTGATGTTCAAATAGTTTTAGAGTAATCAACTGAATTTTGCAGGAACGAACGTTTAAAACTACTCTGATCTTGCTTTCATCCGATATTAATGAAATTTATCAGTAGTAATAACCCAAGGACATTGATAATTGTTCGAAAATTTTATAACACCCTAACAACACAAATGTGAGGTTGACAATATACAAGCCAAGCTTTCGATTCGGTCGGAACGCTTCAGTTGCGCTTCTGTGTAGATAGGGTGTTCTGTGGTATGGGTTGTTGTAACCTCTGGATGGCAAATTCAGTTTATTACCTAGTCACATGTTCCTCTCAGAACTGATGGCGGAGTGACAAAAGAGAATGTTTCATCTAGCAATATCGTTCTCAGCATGTTTCTTGACACCTTGAAAATGTGATATGTGTTCGAAGTCTTCATTATTTACCATCCCTGCCGTAAAACTCATAAACATAACTAATGGACTGGCCCTAAGTGAGAGAGGACTGCAGAGTGAGCAAGATAGAATACTTCAAGTATAACCTCTTAGGGAATTCCTTCTTCAATGTAGCAGACAAAGAGAGGTTAAGAAGGATAGAGTAATTAAAGCACGTCCTTCACAATATCACGTCAATGTGCATATCCTTTCTCTCTCTATTGTACTCCGCATCGTGTTATATGGAAAACTGGCATAAAGGCCGGTCCATTAGTTATAATGTCTATGGTAAAAATTGATTTCGTTTCGAATATATGTGAGCTCAACTATCACATAAGAATATTTTTCCACCAATTCTAGGAATTTCATATGCTATATTTTCTTCGAACGTAGAAATTGCAAAACTGAAATATTTTGTAATTGATAATTTTCACTGTTACTGCCTAGGCAGAAAAAGGACGTTTAGTGCCGGTGACATTCAAACAGTACGTGAATTATATAGTGATGGAGTTCTAGACATTTGTTTTATTTTGGGTTTTTTCGAAAATAGTGTGGCAAGGTTGTTCCAAGCATTCCTTGATGTCAAAAAAGTAACTATACTGTCCATTCACTTTATTAATATGTATATACTACAACCAACAAATATAAATAATATAAATATATAAATTACATTTAAGTACATTTAATTTAATAATACAGTGTGGCAACAATAAATAAACGACAGCTGGTTCGTTTGTAAATATAAATTTCAACATTCGAATAAATTTTTGTTCAATATAAACGTTTATTTTTTTATTCTTTGGAGTATTTGGCGAGGACCTTGTGAATAGCGTCGGCGTGCTTGTTCTGCCATTGGACGTTGATCTTGACGGTTTCGAGAGATTGTTCCACCCCATTCTTCACCTCTGAGAAGTTTTCTTTGTTCTCGTCGATGAAATGTTCCAACTGAAAATATTCGAATCAGAAGTACAGTGTCTTCATAGTTATGATTGGCTGTTGGTTGTTGAAAATCTCAACAACTTCAATCCCAAATCAATCAGAAATTACAAAACATATCTAATGCCTTTTTTTGTAATCATTATTTAATATTAGTATCAATTACGATTTTCAATGATTGTCCATATTAGTGGACAACAGCGCACCCGTCTAGGGGTATCAAACTTTCTTCAAAACAATGTCAGAAACACACCCCTGTTTGAGCAAAAATTGTTGAATTGCCTGGTAATTGATTCTTTATTTCTGGCCGTATTCAAGGGAATACTCTTTTCCACTGCTTCATCTATGATACCAATCGCCATTTGTCCCCAACGATCGCTCATATTGATTAAGAAATATAACTAATCAAAACACATAGATTTGACGTTTATAATTTAAATCATTATTTTCACTTGACAGCTAGTAAAACAAAAACTAAGCAGGTTTATCACCGTGAAAATACAGCGACAAGCTATATTTTCACTGTAATTCGGATTCTATTGGCTGAATTTCAAAATTTGAAATAGACTGATTGGTTGTTAAGCAAGGAGATATATTGTCGTCCTAAATATAATTCGTGGTATGATTAATAACCTATAATTTTTTGGAATATCAATTCATTGGCAATCCCAATGCAAGAAAATACAACTCGTCCTGCGGACTCGTTGTATTTTCAGCAATTCATTAATATTCCAAAAAATTATCGGTAATAATCATACCACTTGTTATATTGCCCCTGACAATAATTTTTTTCAAAGATTGGAGAAATAGCGCGATTTATAGGGGTTCATAAGGGAAATAAAGAAGTGTTAGTTTGAACGTATATCTAGTGGATTCATAGTGGAAAGTTTTGAATGATAATTTTGCCTACCGTGGCCCGTAAAGCGAGTGAATTGTTCTCCGTGAAGTGTGTTTTTCCACGACATTGAATAACGGATTACTACGACTACCTGAGAACGCAAACCTTTGGATTAGCAGAGTAGAATTTGGAATTTATTCGTTGGTGAGATTTATGTACTTGTCTGAATAACATTTGGGTAAACTTTGAAAAGGAGTTAGCTAAAAAGTAGTATACAGAGTGGATCAAATGTTTTATTTTTGATTCTTTAACGCCAGCATCAAAATGGCATAGGCTGGTCGAGCTGAGTATTACAATCACTCTCCGTATACCTACGCTGGCATAGTCGGCGAAGGCACGCAAAAAATAGATGTTGTTAGTTAATAAAAACTATTAGTTCCTTCAGTACACTGTTACTGTTTGTCTTTTACTTTCGTTTTTGTTTATCATCAACCGTTTTATATTTTCTTTTTGTTGTTTTAATTTTTTTTATTCAATATAATATTTTATTTATAAAGTTGGGTTTTCTTCCAAAACTCCAACTTCGTAACCTCCTAGAAAAGAGCTGCGAACTCTCAAGTTCTAATTTTAATCTACTTAAGACTTTTTCTTCGTATAAAGGGCCGAATTCATGCCTTTTTCGGAAATAGCCTCAACATCTCAGATCAAATAACCCTGATTTGAGCTCAACATCCAAAATATGACTGGGAATAACCCTCCTCGTCTGGTGACAGAAACTTCCATTTTTGAATTCAAAGAGCCAACTGCCAAACGAATAAAGAAACATTTAGGTACAGAGTCCAAAATAAAATATCGTGAGACACAAGTGCACAGATATTACAGTGTGTTGCAGATTCAAAGGTCAGCGAGCATATGAATCGAATTGAAAAACCCATGTTTTATAATTATTCATCAAGGTTCTCACTATCACTTATTTTGTTCGGGTTTGAAGGCCGTCGTTTTTTGGAATTTCCCCCTGACTTTTTTCTGGCGCAAGTAGCTTCTTCAGAGGCTCACACATCTTTATTTTGACTCCGATGGCTGGACCAGTCAATTACAGTTAAATATTTTCCCTTATTTCATAATTATACCTCAAATTACCTCTTCTGAAATGAGGTAATTTGTTTTTTCTGTAGGTACCTATTTCATGAGAAAACAAGTTAATAATGAAAAAAACGTCCTCACCTCTTGCTGATCTTTTTCGTCTGTCATTTGGTTTGCCAAAGAAGAAAGATACCTGCTGATTCTCCTCTTGTTTGGTTGTAAACTGAAATGGCAGAGAGAGTTTCAGATCAAATTAGTCTCAATATCTACTAATAATCGAACAATTTTGAATTGAACATCACAAACACTTACTGCTCAAATATTTCGTTAACATTTTCATAGAAGAAATTTTTGGCAATGTAATATCCGATGTCATTCCTAGCAACAGAACTGAATACGGTGCTACTATCTTGTCTACGTATTTTCGTGTCGTTCATCGACCATTCCAAATATCTGGTCATCAACCATATTTCTTCAGTACATCCGAGGGCACTCAGCAGGGTACCTTTTTCGGTGGCGACATTGGAACTCTGGTACTGACTCCATAAGAATTCCCATTCTGCTTCACCGCCGTGTTTCAAACTTGTACAGAAGACTACGCCTCGTAGATCCTTAGGTATACTGGAATGAAAAAAATATTTCTCGAAGTCAACTCAGAAAATTATTGGAAGGGTTTTGCAAATGATTTCATCTCAACTGACTAAAGGCGGGTTTGGTGAACGAATGAGCACAATTTAGAGTGTATAGGGCTCAATTCATAATTTAGTGGATATCTCTAATGTAAAATGCATGAGAAAATGGTGTTTCACTGAACATGTAATGCATAAGTACTTCATATCATAATGCATAATTCTTCTTCCTCTTCATGAAATGGTTCATGGTTATTGGTCATTGCATGTTTACTCTCTTTACATACGACAAAGATCTCCGATGCTGCGGGGGCGCATTCTCAATTTGTGCGCATTCTCAATTTGTGCGCATCTTTTGATGCATTAGAAAAATTGACAATTCAGAATGTTATCAATTATAAAATATTCATCATAAGTTATGCTACGAAATAAGTACACTAGCACGTCAAATAAAATGTTTTCAACTTTTATGAATTGTGCATTGAAGTAACGGAGTATTCACCAAATTGTCCTTATGCGCTTACTAATCCCTCCTTCCACAAGTTTTATAGTTATCAAAGGCAGATTGGAGGCTTTTACATTTTTATGTCACATCAGTTTATTACTTACTGTTTTTGTTGCTCAGATGATAATGATATTCTTTATGGTCGTGCGGGGGCATAAAGTTTAGTTTATGCCCACGCAAAAAAACGCTCCTGTATTTTGATGTTGTTTGAGAGTGTGTTTTTGGCAAGGTACCTATCTACTTTTACTCACAACTAATATATAATGTAAGAATTATACTTAAGGTTTCTGCGGTATAATGCCGTTTATCAATCCCTCAGGGAATAATGGCGTATAACCAAACTCCAAAGTGTCAGTGTCGAACGCGTAAGTAGTGTTTGTTTATATGCATTGAGATGAATGAAACTGAAGATTCATTTATTTATGATAAATAAATTAGTCGTGAATAAAGTAGAGTATACTACTAGCAATAATGACTACTATTCTATAATAGCCATCATTATTGACTCGTGGTATAATCTACTATAATAAAAAGACAATGTTTTATTTTTATAAATTCATATTTCAGATGCAACACCTAATGAACCAATATATGACGTATAAATTTATATAACCAAGAGTTTTCATAGATAGATGCCCTTGTTTTTGTAAGATCACATTTAGGGAGTAAACATCTACTTAATATCCTAGGTACATAAATAACTATTACGTATCTCAAAAAAAACGGTATATGTAGATACATGGAGGGAACATTATTCGATATTTGATAAAGAGGGGTTTAGAAGTTTGGTGAAAGAGAATATAACTCCAAGACATATTTCCATATTTGTACGAATGGAAAAGAGATATAAGAGAGGGATATGATGTAAGCAGTAACTGACAAGAGAATTTCACATATTCGAGAGTATTAATTGCTACCATTGTTGATATAATTTCTCTTATAGAAGATCTTTTATTGATTTGTATAAGATATATGAAAAAAAATTTAAATGCAGGATCAGTCAATACTCACATGTTGCTTCCCCGTGGATTTTCCTTCAATTTTCTGAAAAGATTCTGGGAATGAGTAATGCAATTGGCAACTTCGAATTTACAGGCTTTGCTGGCTATGAGAACTTGTAGTTTTATAGAATCCAATTTGTCTGCCCTGGAAGTTGGGATTTCCAAACCACCAACCCTTTCGTAAATCGGTGTTAATAATTTCCTCATATAATCCTGAAAAATACCATACTATATTCATTACTCTTGAAATTATCGATCGACCTACTTTGTAGAGACCGTATATCGAAGATTTTTTCAGATGTGTTGTGATTCCGCTAGTTTTACCGAGTGCTGCCTTCCACGGTAGGTATTCATCTTCTTCTTTCAAGTATTTCAATAAGTCGAAGAATATGTCGTATTTCAAATTCCCGACGAAGGCTAAATCGGCTGCATCGTTGATAAGTTGCACTCTGTTGAGGGTCGGTATTTTCTTGTATTCTTCACTCTGTAGGAAATGCGTAATCATCTCCCAGTTCTTGTCATCGTAATTCACTTTGTATATTCCTGAAAAATAATTTGTGTGAATTACTTTTTCTTAGAATTTCCCTAGAGAAAATATATGTGAGAACGGAGTCCCAGTAGCGAGTTACTTCAATAGGAGTTCTTATGGATATCCAAAGAAGATCCTTCAAACATATTCACGCCTCATCCGTTTTCATCACTATCTACAAACGGATAATAGGATGTGCCACTGTTCAGAAATGGATTATCCTCCAGAAGTCGAAACTTCTATTTATATTTACCCCCTTTTCAAAAACTACGAGTGTGCTCGGAGGACAGAGTCTTGGAGGCAATAGACGGAAAATGCTCTTAGGCGACTCACTGATTTTTCGGTGAAACATTCCAACCATAGAGGGGAAACCTAGAAATTAACCAGGATTTCCCGAACTCAATTTCATTGCATAGTTATCCGCTAATAGAATTTTCACTAGTCTAAAAGAACTTTGTGAATATAAATCCAACGCATTGGTCTACAGACGATTGGTGCTATAAATATTACTGACCTGCCATTTCATGGTTGAAAACAACCCAGTCATTTTTTTCGGCAATGTTTTCAATCACTTGGTTCTGAGTAGGACAAGATAACCAGTGATCAGGCGTAGTGACGTTGAATCGCAAGTTCTGCTTAGTGGAATAACTCAGAGGTACCCACCAACAGGAGTTCTTGGCATCTCTTGTCTCAATGATATCCCGCAAGTACCTGTGCTGAAAAAAAAGAGTTCAGAAATTTGAGTATTTTGTGAAGAAAATGAAGTTTGAGAAACTATTATTTGTCTTTTTCCTCTTCGAACTAGAAAAATTAAATTTATTTATTTATTTATTTATTTCATTCCATTACATTTCAAATCATATACAATCAATAATACAATATATTTGGTAGCACTTCATTGGTATAGCATGAACAATCAAACAGTATTTTTGTACTGGTATGAGATTGCTCACAAATCATCAAAAACTCTTTTTTTCAATATAATAAATAAATGAAAGAAAAAATATACAAATCAACGCAAGAAAATTATTTTATAAGGAAAACGATAAGTGAAAAAATTGTCAAATAGATAAACACCAATTCAATTTGAAATTCTTTTGAGGAGAATGAAATTTTTCAATCGAAATTTAAATTGAATTATATTACTAATATTTTTTAAATCCTCGGGTAATTTATTATACTTAGATAATGATTCATAAACAAATCTTTTTTGTCCAACTACAGAGCTAGCAGTATCAAGATGAAACAAGTTATGTTGCCTAGTATGATAGTTATGAATTTCTGAATTCCTTGTTAATATAAAGTTTGACTTTATTAATTTTTCAACAATACAAAACTTCTATGAGGAGAGTAGAATAAAAAATGTTTATTCACAACCACATATGTAATGCTGTCATTAGTAACGTCATTGAAGGTTGGGAAGTGTTACATTACACACCTCTACTTCCTGCCCTCATTTCATCTACTCTAGACTTTATCTGTCAATTATTGACTTTATCTGACGTTTATTTATATTGGTGACAATTGTATACCCCGCAGTGCCGGTAACAATATATCTACTTGATTATTCTGGGAAAACCGCGTTCATGGTAATTTTTCGTTAAATGTTTCAAATTACCGTCCAATAGCTCTTTTGAATATATTTGCAAAAATATTTGAAAAAATTCTCAAAATTCAACTAACAAATTTCATCACTGACAATATTAAGATAGACAATTTTCGATATGCTTTCCAACCAAATACGAACACCCAATCTATGATAACTGATCTCATGAATAAAATTTATGAAAGACTAGATGATAGTGATTATGTAGTAACAACATATTTAGATTTGAAAAAAGCCTTTGACACTGTTGACCATAAAATTTTAATGGATATATTATATAGTTATGGTATAAGAGGTCATGCATTCAATCTATTCCAAAACTATTTTCAAAATCGCAAACAGCACAAATCAACAAATATAAAAGTAATGAGAAACTTTCTAAAATTGGCGTTCCTCAAGGCTCAGTTTTGGCTCCAATTCTTTTTTTAATTTCTATTGACAATATTAAAAGACTCAATTTATATGGAATGCACTTTTCTTTTGCAGATGATATAACATTATTTCACTTTGGGAAAGATATTGACATTTTGGACAATTCATTGAAACACGATATTGACCTTATTGAAAAATGGACGTGCAGCATTAACCTAACCGTCAATTCGACAAAACTGTTTTTATGATTTTTAAACAAAAAAACATGAAGAATATAAAATTTAACTTGAAGATAGATAATGAACTGATAGCCGAAGTTCCTAACCATAAATATTTAGGTTTATTAATTGACACAAAATTAAATTTTGAAAATCATATTGAAAAAATAAAGCAATCTATTGTTCCATTCCTGGGGGCCATTGGAAGAATTCACATTTTGAACAAAAACGTTCAGATTCTAATATATAATGCCTTCATTGTTTCTCATATCAGATACCTCATTACAGTTTGGTCTTCATGCTCTAAAAAACAATATAATATATCGTTTAATGAACAAAGCAATAAAGGTTATATTCAGAAAACCGTGGGATACTCCTTCTGCAGATTTATATAAAGTAACAGATAATATGACTTTGGATCATCTAATTGATTATGAAAAATCTAAGTATATATATATAAATTAACAAAAAATCTTCAGAAATGTAATATTAAACTGTCAAAAAATTATGATTTGCATGACCACGATACCAGAATATCAAATAACTTTCATTTAAATATGATTCATTCCAATAAAGGAAAAAATAACCCCATTTCTTCAGCATTAATAACAATGAACTACCAGAAAAAATAAAATCATCCAAATCCATTCATATTTTTTCAAAAGAACTAAAAAAAATTTTGCTTGCATAATGATGTTCACCAAATTATCAAATGAATATTATACTCCAATTTATTATTTATAGTTCATAATTTTATGTTTTTTTTGACTTCCCCATACCGGAACCCTTTTCTGTCTGGAAGCTGTATATTGAATAAATAAATAAATAAATAGATATGTTCAGAATGAAACAGAGATTTATTGATTTCAATCGAAATATGATGGTTGAAAATAAAATGGTATACAAACCTCAGTACGAAGTTTCATTCCTGTCTCGAGATCTTAGTTAATCTCGACGCTTTGCGTCTCGGTTAACTAACTGATCTCACGACAGGAATGAATCACTTCCCACCTCAGTGTGTGATATACTATTACTAGTTTCTTCTTGGCAATGAAATGGAAAAAGAAATCAACATAAAACCCGAACTTGTGATAAAGCATGTTGAATTGTAATACCTTCTTACTTCCAATATCTATGAGATATTTATATGTCAAACGTCATTGACTACATCGGAGTACTTCAACAAGCTTATTACTAAGTCCCTACGCCAAACCTCGAAAGCAACATGGTTATTTGTAGACCCTTCAACCATGAAACGTGGCAGAGTCATTCCCCAATACGACAGATAATTTTATACGAGGGCCCCGTTGGGGAATTGAACTCCGACCTGTTGGTTTGAAGCATTCCTCAACTTATCATATTTTTAACGATACAAACAATACTAGGTAGGAGTAGGTACACATTAACAGTCCCATGTACAAAAATCGAGAAAAGTCAAAAGTGTATACATAAGTTGTGATAAATTATATGAAATTTAGAAAACTCGAAGTCAACGGCTTACAAAATTTCTTACCTGCGCCACCTCAGCGGTTTTCTTCTCATAGTCTCTCTTTATGGTGATAACTGGATACCCAGTTTGCAACGTCCATGTATCCATTATTACTTTCACAGTGAGATTCTTAGGTAGGACTTTGGTCTTATGTGCCTTTTCTGTCAAGCATTCCCAGAGATCGTCTTGTTCGGCATTACTGAACTTGTGCTTCCTCAGGTAGTTACTGACTCCTTTTCGAAGTACGTCTTCGCTCAGAAATAGACTCATCATCCTGATAAGAGAGGAACCCTTTTTGTAGGAGATTGTGTCGAATATTTCGTCTATTTCCTTTGGATCTCCGATTGGCACCGATACCTATAAGTTTAACGAAATACATTTTTTTCACAGTTTCATAATTATCAATAGAAGAAATATTACAAAAACTTCAAGAATTGATGGGAATTTTTTTTCACATGAATATCATGAACATTCAGATAGTTTCCTGATAAAAATCTACACTTTGTATACCCCAATAAATTTTTGAATATGGTTTAAAAAATCCGAAATTCACACATTCAAGAACCTGTGGCATTTTCTGCTAATAGAATAATTTATGCAATTTTCAAATTCATACTTCTGAACTAAAAGTACACATTTTGTTACTTCCTTTCACAGACACATTTTTCCCTTCCAAACAATTGGCGCCCAACGTGGGGTCAATTTGTTGACAAATGTTTTTTTCCAATTTCACTCAGCGCTAAAGAGGCAACTAATTTGTATTCTAGAAACAAAGGACCCCGCGATTTCCTAATGGAAAATGGCTTTTGGCTAGTTTTGCTGAAATTTTGCACAGATGTATTTTTCAGAATGGCTATCAGAAGTCTTCATGTGCTGAATCCCCGGTAGCAATTTCCTGACCTACTTGGGAAACCAGGTGACACTCGACATCATAAATGCAAACTAAAGTTGATAAAAAAAGTGGCACATACTTCTGTTGGGATTTTTTCTGGCTTCTCAGTAGTGATGATTGCAAAAATCCCAACAGAATTATGTTTCACTTTTGTAGCCATTTCCTGACCTACGAGGGAAACCAGGTGGCACTCGACATTATAAATGTTAACAGAAGTTGATAAAAAAAGTGGCACATACTTCTGTTGGGATTTTTTCTGGCTTCTCAGTAGTGATGATGGAAAAAAACCAACAGAATTATGTTTCACTTTTGTAGCCATTTCCTGACCTACTAGGGAAACCAGGTGGCACTCGACATTATAAATGTTAACTAAAGTTGATAAAAAAAGTGGTACATACTTCTGTTGAGATTTTTTCTGGCTTTTCAGTAGTGATGATGGAAAGAATCCCAACAGAAGTATGTTCCACTTTTTTTATCAATGTTAGTTTACATTTTATAATGCCGGTCGCCACCTAACTTCTAATACACGTTACTAGCAAAGAATGGCAAAGAATCAACTTCAATTGAAGTTCTTCAGCAATTATTGCGTCAACTAGTTGACGCGAATGCAATCCCTCATTTATTGCTAATATTTTGTACCAATTTGTGTAACCTGAAATTATTATGAAGTGAAGGCTTGCTTTGTCAGGGGTTAATTGTACCCAGATCAATATGTATTAAACGATGTAAATCCCCAAGACTGAACTGAGAATATTGCCAGTCAGAGAATGTTATTATTACTTTATTGGGTATTTATTTACATTTTGAAATGTTCTTTTCATTGAATCAATTTATATTTTCAAAAGTTTCAACATGACTCATCCAATATATTCTGCCTTTGATAATACCGGAATAAAGACTTCATGATTATTTTCAACAAAATTCCCAGTTCTGAACGCAAACAAATAGACTCATCGAAGTGTTTTTTCTTATTATAGTTGGTACTCACAGGGTGCGAAGTTCTCAGTGAATCAAACGAAAACACGCTTAGTAGATTATCTGCAGCTTCTTCCTGTAACGAATTCCAATGTGGAAACAATTCCTCCACTGCTAAGCTCGCCATGTAAGTAGCGAAACCTTCATTTAACCATAAATCTGTCCACCATTTCATGGTGACCAAGTTGCCGAACCACTGATGAGCCAATTCGTGAGCGATGACGCTAGCCACCCCGTGTTGACTGGTTTTAGAGGAGACTTTGGGGTCGTAGAGCAGATATGCCTCCCTATACGTAATCAGACCCCAGTTTTCCATAGCGCCAGCGCTGAAATCTGGAATGGCGACCATGTCTTGCTTTGGAAGGGGATATTTGATGTCGAAGAACTTCTCGTAGTACTCCAAAGCTTTGGGACCGACTTGTTTAGCGAAGTCTACCTAAAATTATTCGTTCGATCAGTGAAATCCGCCTTAAACATATGAACCTTCCATTTTCCTCATCATTTCTGTAGGAATAAGTGAAACTATATGTTTTTTGAAGGATATTACCTGGTCTAGGGCATCTTTCCTTGCCCAAACTCTGAAGGTAACGTTGTTGTTCTTGACGGTATCTGCAGTTTTGTACTCAAAGTCTGATACAATGTATGCCACTAAATAGGTCGACATTGGGACCGAATGAGCAAATCTGTCCCAGAACCATCCTTCTTTTTCTTTTCTGAAATTAATCTATCATTGTGAAGCTGTTGAACATAAAATTCAGCACCAAGCAATATAAGACGAATGAGAAAAAGTAAGTACATTATTCCATAGCTGGGCGACTTCATTGTATTGCGTGATTGGATAAATTTGAAGCGCTGTAAATTGTCAATCGACAAAGATTGAGTTTCTTCATAGAAAACGAATTAAAGTGTCTTCCTACCTTTCATGATCTTACAGCGGTTCTGTGACGTGCAAAAGAATGTTGCCTAAATTATTTTTGGCAATGCTAACAAAAAGTGTGCCTAGAGAACATAACGAAATGGGAGTGATATGAAACGAAATGTATGAAAAATTACTGCGTGGTTTTAAAAAAAATAATAATATGGAAGAAAATATCAAGAAGATTAATATAGTACCACAAGATGGCATAGCGAACAAAGGACAAATAAAGTTTAATTGGGAACAAAGAAGAGATATTTCATAGTTTGCCAAATTAAGTGTGCAAAAACAAAAAAATTCATGGACACTGAATACTTGAGCAAGGGATGTGATGTGAAGATTTCCTACATAGGTAAGGAGCGTGTTGGGATTATAGTAAGAACAGAGAAAGGACGGTCAAATTTTAAAACTTTGTAAGACACCGATAATACTTTCATAAAAGTGGTTGGGTATCTGAAAGGATAGAAACAAAGTAATAAGGCGGGTTTATAAAAAAGAAAGATAAAATAAGAAATAAAATAAGCAAGTTGGATATACATATTAAAGGCAGAGCGTTTATTAAATGAATAACCTAAAATAAGGAATAAGTAGTAACCTAAAACTTGACTAACTTTTTGTTTTATCTTATTTCGTGAATATTTCGATACGTCACGTTGACTCATGAATTATATTCTGAATAATTTATTAATTGAGAATAAAATGTTGACCGACCAAGATTGTATGGAGTTGATGCTCATGTTATCAACCACAGCGGCATTAGTGTCTTGAAGAAAAGAAGCCATGTCACAAAGTTGTGCCTATAAAGAGGCAAAGAAGTTCGGATTGCTACCCAAAATTGATCATGTTTCCCAGAACTATGGTCCTCCAAGCATTTTCCACCATAGGATTTAATTTGAATGTAGGTCTCTCTTATCATATAGCTTGTTCGATAAATAATGCATTATTCATCATCTTGCTGAAACGCTGCTGGGGCACTTCGTGGACAGAAATTTGAATTAAAAATTCGAAAGTTGAAAATTTTGTTGTCAGGTAGGTGCCAACATATTAAAATGCTGCCAACCTCAATATAAGTTCAATATGATTGGTAGGGAAATATTTTTAGTTTCCATTTTACTTTTTTTACAACTGAAAAACTCACAGTGGTTCAGTCAGGAGCAAAGGCATGTTGCTTATCGCCGTGTATCCATCTTTCCTACCGATGCTGATATCGAAAGTAGCCTTCATCTCAGGCTCATCGAAGCAAGGGAAAGCCATTCGAGCGCTGATAGACTCGAACTGCGTAACGCCCAACCATATCTTCTCCTGCTTTTTCTTGTCGTGGTAGCTGCTCCTGTAGAAACCTGCCAATCCGTCGTCCAGTTTTCCGCGGAACGCGACGAAAATTTCGTACTTGTGGTGTTTCTTCAGTAGCTCGGTGAGGATGAGTATGAGGAAGTCGTTGTCTTTCTCGAATTTGATTTCGGATATTTTTACTGTCTTGGAATCGTTGCTTGAAGTGTCTTTTAGGGTGACGTCTTTTACTGCGAGATCTTTGGAGTGGAGAGTTATGTTTTGGGTGGGGTGGACACATGTCGTCTGAAAAAAAATGGTTATGATTTCTCTGAAAGAATACACATATGAAATAGCCCTGAGTAATGAAAGAACTAGAAATTCACAAGGAAGCGATATTTGTCGCTCCGAAGAATCTGAACGTTGTTAAAGACTTGAAATAGGAGACATATTTAGTTTTATTCCCCCGATTATCACGCCTATCCACAGTCATATGCCTGAGATAATTTTTCACCAACAAAATATTAGAAATATTTTAATGGACCTGAAGACGAATAAGGCTTGCGGATCTGATGGAATCCCAGCAATTGTTCTGAAAGCATATGTCCCCGAGTTGACAACAGTACTTTGCAAATTATTCAACATTTCATATAACTCAGGGGTTTTTCCTCAATCCTGGAGGACAGCAAGAGTTCAGCCAGTTCCTAAAGAAGGAAAGAAAACTTTGCAATTGCATCGCTTTCTATCGTTTCCAAAGTCATGGAAAAAGCAATCAATATGAAGCTTATCAAATATCTAGAGAAATCAGGAATAATTAATGATCGACAATACGGATTTTGCCATCAAAGATCAACCAGTGACTTATTGGCTTACGTTTCTCATATTTGGCAGCGTTCAATCGAGAAATTCGGAGAAACGAAAGCTGTTGCACTCGATATTTCAAAAGCTTTTGATCGAGTTTGGCATCGAGGTCTCCTTTCTAAATTGCCGTCTTATGGTTTGCCGCCTCAGTTGTGTGCTTTGTTGAAGAGTTGTTTGTCTGATAGATCTCTGTATGTGGTCGTTGATGGAGTATCATCTGACATTCTCCCAATAAATGCAGGTATTCCACAGGGTTCAATTCTGGCGCCCACTTAGTTTCTGCTTCATATCAATGATTTGCTCGAGAAAACATCTCCTTCAATACATGGTTTTGCGGACGACAGTACTTTTCATACTAGTTTCTCTTTCAGAGTCCCCATACCAGCTCGTGAAACATTCACGTCAATTAAATTAACGATAACTTGGTAAAAATAATATAATGGGGTGACATGAACTTGGTGGAATTCAATGCTGAGAAAACCCAGGCATGTCTCTTCTCAAGGAAAGCCGATCTATCATCATCTAGTATTCAGATGTCAGGAGCAACTATTCCTACGAAGTCAAGTATCTCGATGCTAGGAATTACGATGATCAATGATAATCTCTCATGGAAAAACCATGTGAGATCGATCGCTAAAAATGCTTCCCAGAAACTTGGATTTCTATTTCGTGCGAAGAAATACTTCACTTATCAACAGCTTCTAATGAAGTGGAGTTCAGCACCAGAACATTCATTGAGGCTTCTATTCAGAGAAAGGCAATCCGTCTTTTTGCTGATTCTTCGCTCACAGCCTCGCTCACTTCATTGGAACATCGTAGAAGGGTCCGAGACTTGTCTCTCTTCTATACCTATTTTCACGGTCGATGCTCTTCCGAATTGTTATTAATCGTTCCACCCTTTGCAATATCTATATGAATCAAATCATCTTTCGAACAATCTGTTCAGGCCAGTCTCAAATTACCTACACAGTAGGTTTCGGCTGGCACCTGTCAGAAAATAACTACTCCCCTGGCTAATACCACGAAGAGCATTGAATTATATCCGACCAGGTGCCAGTGCAGGTTTCTTCACAGAAGTGAATCCTGCATTTGCTTTCGTCGATACAAATGAAGGAATTGATCTTCAATTATAGGGACGGACACACTTGCAGACCGGTTTCGGGCTATTTGGCCACTCGTCAGTGCAAGGCAGTACCATCATCAACATAAAGTCGATGACTTCCCATAATTAAAAATCAAAATCCTTCACGAGTATCAAGCCCCGGCCAAAGCTGATGCGAACAACGAAGTTATTACGCCATCTACCAATGGACGAGGTATTCCAAAAGCAAACCGAATTCGCCCATTCCTCCTGCGAGGAAAATGTAAAAACACTTGACATAGTCAGTGAGCATACCTGAAGACTGGCGTTAAATCAAATCATCTTTCGAACAATCTGTTCAGGCCAGTCTCAAATTACCTACACAGTAGGTTTCGGCTGGCACCTGTCAGAAAACAACTACTCCCCTGGCTAATACCACGAAGAGCATTGAATTATATCCGACCAGGTGCCAGTGCAGGTTTCTTCACAGAAGTGAATCCTGCATTTGCTTTCGTCGATACAAATGAAGGAATTGATCTTCAATTATAGGGACGGACACACTTGCAGACCGGTTTCGGGCTATTTGGCCACTCGTCAGTGCAAGGCAGTACCATCATCAACATAAAGTCGATGACTTCCCATAATTAAAAATCAAAATCCTTCACGAGTATCAAGCCCCGGCCGAAGCTGATGCGAACAACGAAGTTATTACGCCATCTACCAATGGACGAGGTATTCCAAAAGCAAACCGAATTCGCCCATTCCTCCTGCGAGGAAAATGTAAAAACACTTGACATAGTCAGTGAGCATACCTGAAGACTGGCGTAAAATCAAATCATCTTTCGAACAATCTGTTCAGGCCAGTCTCAAATTACCTACACAGTAGGTTTCGGCTGACACCTGTCAGAAAACAACCACTCCCCTGGCTAATACCACGAAGGGCATTGAATTATATCCGACTGGCCTGAAAAGATTGTTCGAAAGATGATTTGATTTAACGCCAGTCTTCAGGTATGCCCACTGACTATGTCAAGTGTTTTTATCTATATGAATGACAGGACGAGTACAGAATTCCCACCCCTTTGTTGTGAATTTGGAGACCTGTCGTACCTCTCTTGCTCAGGAATATTTTTTCAATAGAAAAGCTGAGCTTTGGAACTCCTTGCTGGGAAATGTTTTTCCTGAGGCTGACAAACTTCAAAAATTCAAAATGAATGTAAATTAGTATCTCCTGTCACTTGATTCATGCGGTGTTTTTTGAACATTACAGGGCTTCCCTTTCGTGTGAATCTGCACATATAAAAAAAAATGTCCTAACGTTCATTTGAGGTGACACTATCTCAATTTCATTTTTCATTCCTCTCTTCTTTATTTGAAGGCACTACTCTATATCCGAAATTTCCATTCTTACGTTTCTGCAATTCATTGATGATGAACTAATGTCATATTACATCCTTCGATTAACTCGATTTCTGTGGTAGTAGGTTAACGATAATGGATTCCAATGTCACTGTTCCAATCGGAATGCAAATTCGAATTATATAAATATACGACATTTATTTTTATTGCTCATACAAGGGTACTTATGGCGAATAATTTAATGATAGCTTGACCATATGAATGGGATTTCACGCGTTATTTATAGTAATTTGATTATAAATACGAGCACATACACAGCCCTAACAACACAAGTACACCCTATGGACGTCCCTGGGACATCTCTAATTTGTTTTGGGGATGTCCCTAGTACAGCTGTTTTCGGACATGGTACATACGAGGGACGTTCCTGGGAAATCTGCTTTCCGACAAAAAGGACATCCCAGGGTCATCCCTCTGGTAGGTCCTAGGGAAATACCATATCCTTATAAGTACGTCCCGAAGAAGTCCCTAGGCTGTACTATTATGACTAAAAGTGAATCCATTGGGCATTCTTGGGACATCCAATATAGGGACATGGTACGTACTAGGGATGCAATTGGGACATCAGATATCCAACGAAAAAGGACATCCTTCTGGTTCCAGAAACATCCTTCAAATTCACTTTCAGAAGGAAACAAATACTAATGAAACATAAACATACAATGAAAAATATATTCAAACTATATGAAATAAATAAATATAATAAAAATTTGTAAACTCTCAAATAAATAAAGAATAAAATACTATTACTTTGGTCTACATATTCATATTACTTTGATTCTACAAGTGACGTGAAACTAAAATATATTCTTAAAACAAGAATAATACGATCTGGATATATCACATTACTTTGGTCTACAAATGGCGTGAAAATAAAATATACATTCTTGAAACAGGAATAATAGGATCTATATATGAAACGAAAATAGGGCATAAAAAATACACAAAATAGAAAACTTGATTCAAACACTAACTATTTCGGAATGGCTCCTTTATTTTGCCCTTCTGAAGGGCCTCTTCAATTTGTTTCCTGTTACCAAAAGCTTCAGAAGATCCTGTAACAGATATTTTTGGTGTTATATATAGTATAGTACTGGAGATGAGTTCGAGTGAGTGCATAAAATATTTAATATTTTTCCAAATGAGCTGGCTACCAGAACTCTTTGATAATGGCAATCCATCAATGTTGATGAATACAATATGCAATAGAGTTCTGGCAGTTGCAGGTAAGCTAGGGAATGTACATTTTAATTTTTAATATTTGTAATAAATCTGATATTGCTGTATGTGTTATGTTATGGTTCAGAGCCTATTAAGTTAACTTAGATCTAATATTTACAGAGTCATTATTCGAATTTCTATTGTTATTTATTGAAGGGTCATTTTGAATGAGGTCCTCTGCAGAAATAGGACTCAATTCTTCAATAGAAGAAACATCAGAAACCTCCTAGGAACTTAAAATAAATTCATCATCAACAGATAGGTCAGCATTTGTCGTGGACCTCGTACTCGTTGTAGGAAATGTGGAGTGAATGTCATCTTTACTGATGCTTCTTGAAGCAGAAGGTATTGATATGTGACAGATATCACTTTCCACTGAGGTTTCCACCTGTGATGTACAACTTCTATCCACACTACTACTACAAATGATCTAATATATCATTTTCTCTTCCAACAAGTTTTCGTACCCTTTTATAATATTCACCAATCATTGTTTCTTTTTCCTTTAGGGAATACCTACTTGTCTCTTTTTATCCATGATATTGGATATGTACCTTTTGTGCTACACCTATTAAAGAGTTGAAAGTATTATAGGTAGGTTTAATAATAATTTTCCAACGAGGACTCAATATCTACAATAACCACTTACTTTTTAATGTTTGATGGCCAGTTTCACCGCTTTTCTTAAGTTGTGCTTTATCTGAGCCAGGCTTTATTGCAGATCACTCACAATACTACCAATTCTCACTATTATACAAAATTCATAGTGTTCAACAACGCTAAAATATACCACAGCTTAATCAACACAACGCCGAATCGAACAAAACACCCCGCGAACCTCGAAGCTTTGGTAAAATGAGGTTAAGGATATGTTCTGTCATTTCGGCTACCCAGAGCGGTTCTCCCTCCCTGTCTCGCTTGAATGGACCAGGCCAATATCATAAAGAGAGACGTTCTGGTCAACCGAAACGATATACGGATCAACCCGATTGGGGCGATTGGTAGCACTATATACTATGTTGATGTTGAAGAAGTTGCTCGCACCCAAGGCCGTTTGCTTGTTGACGTGAGCATTAAGTAGAAAACTGAGGACACTTCTAGGCGTATCAAGATCTTAGTTGATACGAAAGTTCGACATATGCGCTATGTTACGTTGTCAGTTTCCGATAAGCTCATTTTTCTAATAAGAAAAGAAACAATGATTCAAAAACAAAATGTTGAGGAGTATGGGAGTATCAATTGTCATTATTTCCATCAATTTTGTTGCCATCTATGAGTCGACATGCGAACAAATGCCTTCATCGGCGCGGTTGGCTCGTTTTCAACTATTTCGTCTTCCAACTTCGGTCAAATTACTGAAGCGGATCAGTGTAAACACGCATGTAATTATGTAAGCAACTCAAATATAAGATACAAGATTTTGTCATTCAATGGTAAAGATAAATATCTAGAGAAAAAATTGTACCATAGATATGGCAATTTTCGAACTAAACTAATCATTTTAATTGATATTCATGTTTTTTATGAAAGGCGAATAACTGGGACATGAATGGGACGGCTTATGGATTCACTTAATGGGACATCCATTGGGTATCCTGTGCGGGAGTGATTATGAATATACCTCATGGGACATCCTGGATGGGATATCCCATGGAAGTCCCGTTCACGTCTTTGTACCGCGGTACATAAAAAGGACGTACCCAGTATATCCATGTGTTGTTAGGGAGTGGATATCTTTAACTTCATTCAGTACTGAAATGTGTAGTGAAACAACAGATATCTGATTCTTACAAGCAATATTTACTGTCGGTGGAAAATGATTTACTCTCTTGCCCTAATAATTTTTGGTCGTTTGTAAATACAAAGAAAGGAGTGACAAGGGTACCAGGCCGATTGATTCATAATGGTGAAATATTCGAAAAACCGAACACAATTGTCAATGAATTTGCTAATTACTTCCGAAGTGTATACACTGATGATCCCCCATATATCTAGAATATGGAGTATTCGGATTGTTCTTATGTAGATATAATGAAGTTTAGCGAGAGTGATATATTGACTTTACTAAGAAAACTGTCAAATAAGTTTACTGCTGGTGAGGATATGATTCCTAGTTTCCTAATTCGAGATGCAGTTCATGTATTTGTACAGCCTCTAAAAATATCCAATTGTGCATTAAATACAGGTGAATTTCCGGATAGATGGAAAACTGCAAGAGTCTGTCCTATTTTGAAAAATGGTGATCCGACTTTCATAGAGAATTATCGTGGAATATCTATTCTTGACAATTTTGCGAAGGTTTTCGAGATGTCGATATATGCCTCCATTTATACTCAAACTAGTAATCTTATATCTCATTCACAACATGGATTCATGCGAAGTCGTTCAACGGTGTCTAATCCAGTTGCGATAACTCAAGAAATATCAGAGGTTCTAGACAGTGAGGGGCAGATGGATGTAGTTTATACTGACTTCTCGAAGGCCTTCGATAAGATTAGTCATCCGATAATTTTGAAAAAACTTGACCAGTTTGGATTCAGTTACAGACCGAAAAATTTGCTTTCGTCATATCTGACCAACAGACGTCAATATGTTGCATATAACGGTTTTGCATCTGCATATTACCAAGCAACATCTGGTGTACCCCAAGGTTCAAGCCTGGGACCCTTGTTATTTTCCTATTTCATTAATGATCTGGCTACTTCAATAACTTGTGCACGCTTGTTTTTCGCTGACGATTTGAAGATTTATTTCAAAATTAATTCCACAGAAGAGGGTCTCACATTACAACAAAATCTTAACAGCCTCATTAGATGGTGCGAATCGAATAAATTGCATTTGAACGTATCCAAATGTAAGATTTGTACTTTCACCCGGAAAGTCAATTACATCACGTTCGACTACAAGCTGGGCGATACCAGTTTAGCTAGATGTACGGAAGTAAAAGACTTGGGAGTGCTTTTTGATGCGAAATTAGAATTTACCAGCCACATAAACAATATAGTGTCGTCTGCAATGAAAAATTTAGGTTTTCTCATTAGGAATTGTAAATCATTTTCCAACCAAGATGTCCTTAAGACACTTTATTTTTCGCTCGTCCGATCCAAATTGGAATACGCAGTAATTATATGGAACCCTTTTTATCAAAGTCATATTCGTGCTATTGAAAATGTACAGCGTCGTTTTCTCAAGTAGTTGTCCTTTAAAGTAACTAATATATATCCTAATCGAGGAATTGACCAATCTATACTGCTCGAACGATTCGAAATGCAGTGTCTACAGATCAGAAGAATCAATAAAGGGTTATCGTTTCTATTCGGTTTACTACACGGCAAGATAGACTCACTATATTTATTGGATAAAATTAACTTTCATGTGCCAAAACTGAATTCACGCAGACATCTCACATTTCATTGCAGTGTGCCAAGAACCAATGCTTTACTGAAATCACCTGTGTATACTATGTGTTCAAATTTTAATCTCATTTCAGAGGATTGTGATATCTTTCATGATAGTATTTCTGTAATTCTAGATAAGTTCAATGTTATGTTCAAATCCACGACATAACTAACTTGATATTTAAAAGGTTTGTATTATGTTTCAGAACTATAGTAGTGATGGCTGTTGATAGTACTTTCTTGTTCGATTATGTACCTACGTATAAAGCTTTTTGAAATTGTTATTCTAGTACATTGTCCTGTAATTGGAATTTCTGTTGGACAATAAATGAATAAATAAATAAATAAATAAATTATGTTTTCCATTCCAATATGGAATTCGTGAATAGTATGTAGCTAGTAGACTCATTTCATAAAGATTATCCCAATACAAAAGTGATAATACTTGCACTAGAAGTGTATTTTGATAACAAGATTAGCAACTTCAGGAGGAGAAGATTTATGTTTAGTCATCAATCTTATCAATCAATCTTCTTCTATTAAAGGTGCTGAACTTTTTAGCGAAATATCCGTTGATTTTTTGATTGATAAGTATTGATCTTATTCTTCTCCTGAAGATTATTTATTATTATTATTCAGCTATTTTATTGGCGTAATATAAACAGAAATATCTTATACAACAAAATTATCAGGGCAGAGTTCAATTTCTATCGGGGGAAGGGACTCGTTCTTCCACTCAAGATGCTAATATTGTTAGCAGTTATAATGCCAGTTTGGTGTTAGGGTAATTGATATCAAGAAGAGGTCTTAACTTTCACACCAATCTCATTGTTTAAACTGGGTAATGTACGAAATAGGCTTGAGAAGTGAGTAAATTTTGTGCTGGTGGAATAATAGTTAACCATAATCATGGTTCGAGGATCAATTTAATGAAAAAAGTTCGTCTACTTTGATGATTGATAGCAGAAAAAAAAGTGATTTCCGATTTTTGAACGGACTAATTTTCATTTGGGTAATCAGGGATTCTCTTTGCCTCTACTAAATAAAATGATTCACAATAATATTGCCAGGAGAAAACTGATTATTTTTATCAATCGCAATAGATCAATATTTTTATCTGCCTAAACGATTATGGAAAACTCCTGTATTATTTCCCTCTATCGATATTTACATGAAAATTCAATCTGTTCAATTGAAAAAAAAACAAGGAGTTTATTAGGGGAGTGCTTTTGGAAAACAATCTAGTTTTTGAAAATGTTTGCTGTGTATCCCGGTTCCGTATTGTATTTCACTTATGATATATTTTCACTAATGATAGTGCCAGTATAATGTCAATTTCACAAAAAAAACGTCTACTTTCATGATTAATATCTGAAACGAAACGCCATTTTCGATTTTTGAATAAACTTATTGCTATTCGGGTTATCAGGGATTATCTTTGCCCCTAATACAGAAAATGCTTCACAATCAGAAGAAAACAGTTTATTTTTACAAAACGCAAAAGATCAATATGTCTTTCTACCAATGCAATTATGGAAAAAACTGTATTATTTCCCTCTATCGGAATTCAGATGAACCTTTCACCTGTTTAATTAAAAAAACCAGCGAGTTTATTCATAAGTGAAGATCTATTGAAAGACAGTATCTCGGTCCTATCTTGTATTTCACTCACAGTATCGTGTTAGCATCAAAATAATAAAATTATTTCTCAAATGGTACTTTCAACATAGAACAACCTTTCCTTCTTTTGTATTCACAAAACCAAATTATTATCTAGAATAGATAATTTCGACAACAGTTTCACTTTGTTTCTTCATTTCAGTTGGGTCATGGTCGTTCGAATTCAATTTCAATGGCAAGAATAATTGTAATTCATTTTACGTACACATACTTAAGATTCCAAAATTATATAGCCAGCCTCTAGACAAACGTTAAATCCTTCAAAGTTGCTGAAAGCGATCTGGATTTGAAGGCAATGAAAACTTTTACGAAAATTTGGACAAAAAAATTGGTATTCAATATGTGTTCACAAGGTATTTTTTCTTACATAAATGAAGGATATTTTAGTCAATATATCCATTGGAATAGGTGATCATTTGGGTTGAAGATGAGAAACACATGAACAATATAGCTATTTATATAATTATTGAGAGGATGAATTGGCTGATACTTGAATTCTATAAAAGATATATAAAGATGTTCTGGCATCTTAAAACGTGTGCTCCAGTCGTGATACTGTGCAAAAACCGGGAGACATGCCCCTTTTATAGGTCATAATTTCCATTTGAAGAAAAAGCACTGAGGTTTGACTCCAGATCTGTGGTCTATGCGTAAGAGCCAAACACTTTCACCGATGTTATAACCAAAGGCAATGGGCATAAAGGATATGAATCAAATGAAAAATCTTCACGATGCCACTTTCGCTATCCTGTGTTGCAGAAATTAAGATGTCTGCAACAACGAAAAAACTACGCACATGTCACTACCCAATTTGTTATAGACACAGGTATCTCTTCATTTCCAAGGTACTGACCTGAATCCACACTTTGCCGTCGAAATCGAAATTGTCTTTTTCTCCTAAGTAAGAAATGATTTCCAGCTTATAGTGCTCTGGAAGAACATCTTTGGGTAGCCGGTATCCATTAACAACCACTAGACATACCAGAAAAAGGTACGTCAGATGAATCATATTCTGAAATAGAAGATTTAAATGTCAGAAAAATAAAGATCAATGATGAATAACAGGGGCACAATGACATTAAGTGAAGGATTTGTCATCAATGACAAATTTGTAATACTGACAAAGCCAGTGTCAAAAATGTGAAAATGAGTCGAAGAGTGTAGGCTTTCACGGCCGATGTCTAATGAATCAATATCAGTTTGTGGGTTTGTTGGCATTGGTGGGCAGGTTTCTGGACCTCAGTTTGATATTACACTGCGGTAGACATTATCAAAGTGATCTGGCCTAAAAACATACAATCAACAAACTCCAAACCATCTTCTGAATCAATACATATTAGGAACAGTTATTCGGAAACCCAGACACTTGCCATATCACATACTTAATACTAAAATAAACGATGAGTTTGGAACCTTTGGTGTAAAAGTTGAAACTTTTTCTAGAGATCAATAACCCTAACACCAAAATGATATTTTTATTTCATGTGTGCAAAATCCTCCTTGTAACGGGTTTTAATAGCTCGTCGCCAATCTTGACAACTTATTCCGTAATTCCCGAATTCTCTGAGTTTCCTTATTTACCTGTTGTTTTTTTTTCGTGGAAGCCGTCTGACCTGACTTTCACAACCAGGTCACCTCAGCCTCTAGGGCTTATTGCGCTTTGCTTCCCTATATTTCATGACACCCATTCCAACAGCCTTGTCCCCTGCACAAGTTTGTGCAGGTTGATTGCTGGGAGTTTGTCATATTCTTCTGGATCCAGAATTAGTTTTCCATATATTTGTTGCCTACTGTGATCCAGAGATCCTGTTGGGTTACCAACAAGCTGTTGTAATTTTATTATTTGTCCATTTGTAGCGAACCTGTTCATGGGTTGGCTTGAGACGGATGATAGGGAAGAACTCAGTTATTTTCTCAACAAAACAAAAATTTCTATTTGTAGATGCATTGGTTACAAGGAACGGACAGATTGAAATAGAGTTTGTCATTTACAGGAAAGACACGAACACTTTCAAATACATTCCAAATGAGTCAAATCATTGTCCACAACATAAAATGGCGGCACTGCAACTCCTTGTCCACAGGTTAATAACTTTTCCTTTGAAAGAAGATAAGTACGACAACGAAAGGAGAGTGACCCTAGTCTTTAGATTTAGTATCAATTTACTTCTCCTGAAGACGCTAAACTTGTTAGCGAAACGCGGGACGAGTGCAAAAATGTCAGTTTGGTGTTAGGGGAATTGATCTTTAGGAAAAGTTTCACACTTTATGCTTTTATCCTACCAACTTAGCCGATTCCGTTTGAAGTCAGTTGTTCAATACGGAATATAACTCTCTTAGAACAATGATTTGTTTTGCTAACGCATAGTAAAATATAAACACTGCAACAACTCTTTTTAATTTTCAAATAATATGGAATTGATCACCACCGAGATTTCTGAAATGTCTTGTAGGTACTGGTTTTAAGATATGATGTAGTATTCAGTTCCCGAAAAAATTTCGAAAAATATTGACTACTGAAAATTTTTTATATTATAATAGGCCACGAGAATAGAAACTTTTTACTGGAGATCAATTACCCTAACACCAAACTGATATTTTTGCACTGAGTTCACTGAGTGCAAAAATATCAGTTTCAGTGGGAAAAGTTTCAACTTTTACACCAAAGGTTCCAAAACTCATCGTTTATTCACAACAATAGACCTGAATGTCATATGGTATGTGAAGTTGCGAACTGCCCTTTACAGTGCAAAGTATGCCCAGAGCATAGAAATCATTGGTTCCAACTTATTGTTGTTGGACAGAAGAGAAAGTATTGGATATCTTTGGCCACGATTTTACTGCTTCATCAGGTTATTGATTGTGTGAAAAATCATTAGCAACTATCTCATATTCATCAATGGAATGTAGGTGTTTGTAAGCACTTGCATATTAATTTTTTTTGTATCACCGAAACCCTAATTACCTCATAATAATGGCGCATTCAGGGACTCCGATATGAGTAGTGACGTTTGCTACTCCATGTTGACACTAGTCGTTTACTCGGCAGACTTTTGAATTTGAATTTGGAGATAAGCAAAGGCCAATAACATAGAGAGAGAGAGAGAGAATTTGGAGATGAAATAATTCGGATATAACATTTTTACATCTCTTGGTTATAATGTAATTGACTGTTGACTTGCATATTTTTCAAAAATATGGAGAACATCGAATTACTGGCTCCGATAAGAATTTGATCAGCACAAACGAGTTTCCTATACGAAAAGAAACAATCGTTGAACTATGATATCACTTATTGATCGCTTTATCGCTTTTCAACACACATATTTCTTATCGCTCCAATTCAAAGGAAAGTTATTTGGGTATGACGTCGAATGGGTCCACATAGACTATTTTCTGCATACTTGTTTCATGAAGTTATACGCGTAAAAACACCTGCATTCAATAAAAATAGCACATTCATATTGAGATAAGGTACAGAAATCGGTGAGGTTTAGGCCCGGTTTCACTAACGACTTCAATCTGGATTATTTTGCTAACTGGAATATTTGTACGCATTTGCATGCGTTCAGAAATTCCAGTTAGCAAGATAATCCAGATCGAAGTCGTTGGTGAAACCGGGCCTTAGAAATCAAAGGTTATTGAACAAAAGAATTATAATGTTTCTACTATTGAGAGGGATCATACAAATTAACAATTTTTTGGGATATGGGTTTCTTGAGGAATAACTCGGACTGAATTTCTAGTAAACGATACTAGGTTAGTTATTGAGTGATTGATTAAATATCAATACATTTTTCTATTTCGTTTCGCATTCCTTCTTGTCCACTCTTGCGAGTGCTTCCAGAAGGCAGAGCCCTTTGCGGTATCTGCCGTATCAATTTTACGGGGGCCCCAATCGTGCGTAAGCAAAAACTAATACAAAATTTCCCAATTTTATTTCTATTTCAGAAATGACAAATGTCAAAAAAAGTGATTTCTTTTTTCAGTCGTAAAGCGTGCGTTAGTAACTTACTACATCGGTTATCGCGACCTGCGGGATTTCCCTGTTTATGTCATTTACTTTAACGGGGAAATACCAAAATGTTCGATGTACATACGATGATAAACCACGGAGAGCAATGTTTATTGACGCGTTTTATTAAATTGTGAATCACTTTGTAATACAATCTGTCACTATGGTCCCTAGAGGCAGAAACTTCAGAAAAATTAATGTCATCATCAGCTATGAATGATTTAATAAATCAGTTGTTTGCAAAAATCTTGGAAAAAGTGACAGATAGAATATTATGATAAATAAATATTTCTTTCGATTTCACGCAAACATCTTTTTTCTTTTGTGCCTTCATAAAGGCCCCTAAACAAATTTTTATACGAAGCTCTGCAAAGGCACGATACGCCACTGGGTCGACTAATTATCCTACATGCCGAAGTGCTTTGGGGGCTTCTTACTGATTTTAATGGTAGTGAATTTGCTCTTTCATCTGTTAAAAAAATCTGAAAACCTTCAACCAATCATGCAATCAATCCATTTACTACATTTTTATTCGAAGAAGATGGAGCACTACCACATCACTCTAGAAATGTAAGAAACTATTCGGATAATACTTCCATTGGATTGGCCATCGAGGTGCTACGGAATGACCAGCCCGCTTACCAGATTCGAGACCTTTAGACTTTTTTATACGGCTATTTGAAGCAAAAGGTATATGAAACTGAACCTGCTTCGATATTGAATTTACGGAAAAGAAAAATAATTATTTGTAGAATTATCGACGTTGCTGTGTTCGAAAATGTTCGACATGAAATATCCGATAGGCTGTTTTTATGTCAAAATGTTTAGCGACCATTTCGAGCGGTGATTAAAGGATCAACAGTAGTTGTCAGCATATTCAAATACAATTCCCCTGTTGAATTTATTTAAATGGCCATTTTGGAGATAGTTTTCGTGGTGCCTATCTACTTTCAAAATCGGAAGCCGAATGAGAATATTTGAACTGAACAATGATGATAGTTATACTAACAGTTTTGTCTTTTTAGAACGAAAAATAACCTATCAAATCTTATCGGGTTGTTGGGATTGCCATAAGACAGAGAAAATCGAATATTTCTAGAAATATCGATATTTATATGTTTGTTTTCGGGTAATTATCAAATGTTTCGCCATTTTGTAGTAGGTGAAGATGATTGTAAAGTATTCGTCAGGAGCTTCAAAATTATGTATCTTAAGACCCCTCTTTCCACTTAATTTTTTTCAGATTTCAAAAAAATGGGGGGGCATTAATGGAATGCACTGTATACTATTACGATTTAAACATTCTACTTCGTAGAGCAAGCTTGAGTTGTTTCTACGGTTATAACATAAAACTGCTCTATCTCAACTTTTTTTGATAGAACAGGTACAGTGTATTATGTCTTGAATTTCACTCCCTGATTACACAATGACCTTATTGTCTTACAGTTGTGGTATGTCTTCAATTTCTTTCTTTTCCAAAATCTGAAAGCAATTAGTATGAACATTGCAATCTAAACAAGTGTAGAAGAGTAGACATCTAACTACCTCGACAAGCTGCTGCGTAAATGAATAACAGTTTTTTTTAGATAGAACAAATCGTGGTAGGTCACGAACCCAGAAATCTACGAAGAAAAGATTCATCCACCGCAAAACAATGACTTTCAAACAATTCAGCAATTTCATTTCCTTCCCTGATAAAATTACTCAATTGTGTTACAGTTGTAGTTATTATTACACAATAAATCAGGTCTCCCATCGAATATTAAATTTCAAGCAATGCCAGCTCTATTCATTTATTCAATTGTACCTGAATGAAAATTTTGAATAAATTAATTGAATGATAAAGAAAATGAAAGATATAACAGAAATAAGTCAACAAGGGACACTGTAAAATAGTTCCGCATCTTAACCAATGAAACATCACCCAGTATAAGAGTATATATATCAAAATGATCGATCATTTAGTATAAATAACTGGGTGAGGCGTAGTTCTATCTCTCAGTCTGTGACATCATTAAAAAACAATGGCAGTTCTCATCAAGAGAAAGCTTCCTAATATCAAATCCATCATGTGTTATGATCTATGTAGTGTAATGAAGGAGTGGCAAAATTATCATATCGTTTGTGTTTATTTTTTGAAGGGTCGTTGATCGATAGTCGTGTGAATATAAATAATTTTTTTAGAAGTACATTCTTGTTTTAAACCAACACCCATGATTAGCATACGCTGGTATATACAGAAAAACTTGTATGCTATTGATTTGCCATAGTGAATCTTATTGGATGAGAGGACGATGTGATTCTGTTTGATTTTCACAAAACTGTGAAATTTATTGTATAGTGAAACACGTTTGGCGATTTTGTAAACTGTCTAGTCAAAATCACACTTTATCGGACGATTTCATCAGTTATTTGAAAGGAGGATGTATTAAAATTAGATCTCTCATTGGTGGGAATTGTATCAATTTATTACCTCAAGATGTTATGGTGTGTTATTTCACTTGGAAGAATTGGATTTTCTGAAGTTGAAGTGAAAGAGGAAATATTGATATATGAATATTTGTATGAATAATATCCTGAATAAAATATGCTGAGCATGTACCTCTTTGAATATTCCTATGACAATGTATATTATCAACAAGTGATTTCTTGAAAATTTTGAAGAAATTACTTGAGGCATATGTTGAGAATATTTTAATTCACAATAGTCGTCCACGAATATGCTAAGCACGTTCTAGATTATTTTTATTCGGAAATGTATTATTTAACTAGTGACAGTTCCATACTTATACGAGTATAAGCACATTGAGGAGATCAAGAAGAAGCTGTAGGCCAAGCGCCAGAGCAAAAAAATTAGGTTCATAATGCAATGTTCTACAGAACGGTTTTTTTTTGTTCGAATATGTTCAGGGGTGTCCTCTGAATGTAAATCCAAGTTGGCAGGACGGGGAGGCGCCGAGTCAGCCGCCATCTTGGAAAACACGTTTTATCGAATATCTCGCTAATCGCGTATCGCACGACAGAAATACTAGAGATCATTTTTATGGATAATAATGTTTGCCGCCTTTTTTTATTTCAAACCTTTTTTTGTAGAACGCATAGGTTTTTATTTATAGCACTCCTAACTTTTTACGATATGGTTATTTCTGAATTTCACTTCTAGGTTCTATCTAGTCTAGGATTTCATTTGCTATTACAATCAGTCACAAAGATAATTAGTCGTTGAAAAAAAACCTGACAACATATTTTTGCGACTCCGTCCTTATCCGAAACTTTTATAACGGTTATGTTTACGGATAAGTTTTTATTTCAGATATCCGATAGTTTAGGTTACAGTTACGGAGCTGCAAACATCCCTGATCTTGACCTTCCTCAATATTTATAAAGATTCATATGCTGAGGTGGCAACTTTGCTCCGGTCAGCGTACCAAGTCAAAATGCTTAGTGCGCATCCGTGCAAGTTTGAGTATTTGGAAATTGTTTTATATTTCTATATCCTGTAATCGTATCAATTCAGATGTCTAATGAAGTTGAAATATCAAAAGATGGAATTATTTATACTGATTGTTTTTATTTTAGAACATTGAGGTTGATCTGTCAAATTATGTATTTGCTTGAATAGATTTGAATTATTCAAGGACTATTTTCCATATTTGACAATATACACACCCCTCCGCCTCGCGTCGGGCATCAAACGAAAATCATTATTTGTTCTCTCTAGTGAATAGCTAAACTCATTCCCCAGAACAAATTTTGTAAATATCTGACGCCTTTCTTTAGAGTTAACTGGGATTTACTGCAATCCAGTGAAAGATGCAACTTTCATGTTTGATTTTACAAAATTTATTATAATCTATCCTTGAGTGCAGTGAGTTTCTTATGTAATAACGATACTCCTCCAAAGGACTCTTCTACTGAAAAGTCAAGAATTCACGAACACTTCCTTCGGATTTTAGTCACCTTGGCAAGTAACATGAAACTACTCGTTACTTTCAACTCTATTTTTTCTTCTTGCTGCCTGCCCTTATTGAAGGGAAAGGTTATGAAGTATACGAATAATGCAAAATGCATACCCAAAGTCCTCAAAAGGAAAGTACAAATTTCACATTTGGAAAACAGTTCATATCCTCGGAAGAACTACAAACATCACTTCGAAGTTTCTAAGGTACACATCACAGCACTCTCACCCATTTCGTCGGAACAAAGAAAATACGGAACTGGCTTTGAAAGTAGTTTACAAATCTGCAAACTTTTCGCTGACAACCATTCAACAGAATCGAGTATACGCTGGCAAAAATTTGTTCGCAGTAGCATGAATCTAATTTACCAATCTAAATAACAATTCCGAATCCATTAGCACTTACTAGCCAGTTCGAGATTCAAATTATATATAGTGTCGTAGTTGTATGACGCAGAGACTGCTTTCACATCACAAAATAACGTAGGAGTGTTAAGATTAAAGATTGCGAAATGCATCAATGCCTTTGATAATTTCTATTTTCAAATTTTTTGACAATTTTTTTTTAAATTCCACATATTCTTCATCTTTTTGAAATATAAGTCTAAGGGAGGGTTCTTTTCGACCTTATCAAGAGTCCGTTAAAGTAATCGGTGCTGAGGATGGACACCACGTCCTGTCATTTGCTAGAGTGAAAGCACAGCCTAAGCACCGATTATTTTGACGGACTGTTAATCAGCTCGTAAAGTACCCGCCCTAAGAAGAGCATTATAAAGGTGAATTTTCACGTCCAGATAAGTTTTGGTAAATATTATATATCATTATTGAAACTGGAAAGATACAGACGGCACGAAAACAAAGAAGTGCGGTTAGGTTTCTATTCCTACAGGAAGTATTGGGACCTCTCATGGATTGTTACTTCATAATTATAATTAATTAGTAGGTGGGGATATTGACTTCATATTCTAGGGTTGTGAAGTATTCATCAGTATCTTCAGAATGATGTATCACAAGACCCTCTTTCCATTATTTTTTTTTTGGCTACAGACAGATCAAAATATTGTATTTATGTGTCAATTTTATTATCCAGAATTTCAAATTTTTGGGTTGACCCGATCAAAAATAAAAGGGAGGACATCAAAGAAAATTATGTACAACAGCATCTTTAGGCATGTTATAGTACTATAATACGTCAGAAAATTATACAATAAAAGCCTTATTTAATCACGTACTATCCGGCAATTCCATCAGTTATTTGAAATATCAAAAAGTTAACATTGAAATCAATACACGCTAGAGCTATGATGAGTAGAAAATATGAACACAAAGATAAGCGTTATTGATCTCAAGCTTTCCATAAAGAATATGAGGACATTAATTGTGTCTCGTGACAAAAATCTAGGATTTGAGAAAGAAACTTGCACCACTTTGACATTTTAACCAGTGGGAGTCTTGGTTTTCTTGAAATCCTTACGGACATTATATTCAAAATCACTTATAATGGTAACTGACACAATGAAAATCCCTACAAGGATATTTTTAACGACACACGGCCGTCACTGTCGTACAGCTTATTTATGAATAGTTTTCGAAAAATTAAAACATTCGTTGATGGAAGAAAGTAGAAATGATGAGAATATTGGGGAAATTCATTGCTCTCAAAGAGCAGCCAGATAGTCCTTTCTCTTTTGTAAAGTATTCAGGGTTGTTCCTTCCTGTCAATTAAACGGCATAGTCAGATAGACAGCATCATAACAACCGAATAGAGATGCTGTTAAAACCTAAGGAGAAAGTGTGATGAAAAAGTTTACTTTATATTGTTACGAAATCTCCTAGCGCCGGACCTGTCGGTAGTAAAATAATATGTTAATATGAGGGGTCGACGAAGAACATGTTTGCCTGCAGAACAACGTAACGAGTCCTGAATAGCGTAGAAATTAGAAATTCTTGATTCTTGTATCGAAGCGCCAATGGATAAAGCTGGATTAATCTTCAGACGAAGCGCTCCCGAAAAATTCTCGAAAATGAAAAGAAAAAACGATGAATAGAACGGAAAGATGCGAACAAATAGAAGGTTCTAGACTAGAACATCAAGAAAGGTTCTTCGAGCATGTGTTACATGAATGCGAAGTACGAATGGAAGAACTGAAAGAAGAAGTAAAAGAAGATCTGAAAGTATAACTGAAGAAAAACGTCAAGAAAATCGGCGAGGTCAACAAGAAAGTGGATACAGTGCGTATGAGGTCAAAGGACTGAAAGAAAGAGTCTAAAATCAGATAGCTTTCTTTAGGAACCAAGATCGTCGAGACAGGATTGCCACATCAGGCATGTCCATAAAACCACCTACTTTTGATGTCAATTTGAGAAGGCAGCAACAACCAATGGATGGGGAGAAGAAGAAAAACCTACGGCACTCCTAGCTGCTCTGAGAGGGCCAGCTTTGGGTATGTTTCAGATGATACCCATCGAACAACGAAATTAATACCAGGATCTGATTCCTGCATTTGAGTTGCGGTATGGCAATCAACATCGAGAACAACTGTATGCCCAAATGAAAACTAGCACACAAAAAATCGGTAAGAGTCTTCACGAATTTGAAGCAGATGTGAGACGCCTAATACAGCTGGCTCAACCTGAAGCACCTGAAGATATCAACAAGCAGCTAGATGTTTATAGATGAGAGACCCAGAGATACAAAAATCTTACGACTGACAAGTTTCAAAAGGAGTAGTGATGCATTGGTACACCTCGAGGCCGAAAATGTGGGGAACACCCTAACGGGTCCCGAATAGCGTAGAAATTATCGATTCTTGTATCAAAGCGCGAATGGATAAGGCTGAAATAATCTTAATTTTCCAACAGACTATAAATGGGAAGGAGATTCGTCTTAGCGGAAGTTTTTCTGGTAGAGAAAGTAGGAGTAGTGACAGAAAGTAAAACATAGTGGAGCTTAGTGGAAAGTCGAAGTTTTATCACTCTTTATTAGCAAATAATGCTCTTTAGTACAATCAGTCACTTATAAAATACCAATCATATTAATAGAAACAAGTCACATTGTAAAAATAAGAATCAAGACACTTTAATATATTCAATACATTTTCTTTTGAACGAATTTAATGAATCACAGCTTTTTATATGACTAGGCAAATTATTGAATGCAATCAGACCAGAACTATATAAAGAGTCACAACCTATATGCTCTCTGTTGATATAAAAATTTCCTGTTCTATTTCTAGTGGAGTGGGTATGAATACTACTTGTGTAAGTTAACTGATCACTCAGATAATTTGGCAACATATTGTGTTTGCTTTTAAAAATAAATATTAGCATATTCAGTGTTATCCTTTGTTTTGCAGGCATAAGAGACAGTGATTCCAACATGTATTTCACAGGTGTGCGTTTATTACAACTTAGTATTGCCCTCATGGATCTGTTTTGAAGCTTCTGTAGTCTGTTGAGATTTTCATTGCTTACAAAATAGAGCAATGTACTGCAATAGTCAAAGTGGGGTGCTATTATTGATTTGTATATCGTTAATTTTGCATATTTACTCATTTTATTATTCAATCTGTATAAAAGATGAATTTTAGTGGCTATTTTCTTCTGAATATATCAACAGTGCGCTTTGAGGTTCAATTCTTGATCTAATACCACACCCAAATATTTGAAAGTTGCAACCCTCTCAATGACGACATTATTAATGCTAATATTTAATGACAGCTTTTCATCTTGCAGTTGTCTTAAACGATGTTTGCTACCTATTAACATGAATTTTGTTTTATCAACATTAACATTCAACTTGAGGCCGTTGTCGCATAACCATTCGTTTTATAGAAGAAGTGTTGAAAGTTCAAGTCAGCTCAGAAGTCTCAAGTGTTTGGAAGCAATTTATAAGCGAGATCAGTAGTTGTATTTTATAGTGACGTTGATTTAAGTAGTTTAGTGTTGTCTGGAGTATTATTCAGTGAACGAACCCAAGAAATATCGCAACAATATCTTTGTTATAGTAACGTCAAATATATGTCACGGAGGACAACGATGGCGAGTGGAAATCTGAGCTTCGGAGTGGTACAGAGCCCCTCGTATCTCCCGCATTGACCCCAAGTGGACGGAAGCGGTGATATGAGGTTGAGGCAAAATTAAATTTTTTTCCAGAAAAATGCGGTTGCTCGAAAGGTGATACCCTATTCAGTGCCATCCGATTTCGATTATATTCACCCCTTCTTTCGCCACCCCCAAAAATCATTGAAAATCTTTTTCAATGATTACTCATTGACTGCATGGACTTTCGAAAAATCAGATTGTTTTTGAATTTTTCCAATAGAAGTTTCAGAAAGATGTGATTTTTTCCAGAATCATCTTGTGTGGTTATCCACATCGTCCTAGTGGTTGTTGGGGGGGAGGGGAGGGGGGCTAAATGGATAGTGAGTATCTACAGATCTCCGAAACGTTCATATAGTCAGTTGATAATCATTGAAAAAGATTCTCAACAATAATGTGTAGCGTATGACATTTTCGTAATTTTACTGAGATTTGGAAGTGGCGAAAGTAGGGGTGAATTCAATCGAAATCGCATTACATTGATATACATCATTATTTGTACTAATGACAGTTTGAATTTCGAATTCCAACCGACTTAACAAACTTCTCCTTTTTTCTTGAATTATTGTCGAAAAACTCAAAGAAAAAAAGGATGATTTGGCGAATGTGAAGGGTTGTTTCTCCGATTTTTTAGTTGTTTTTTTCATTCGCTAAAGCGAAAACCCTATGACCACGTGTATCGGAGGCAAATAATGTTTGATATATCACAAGGGTGTGACCTTTCAAGCAACCGCATTTTCATATGGTTGCTCACTTGAAAAACGATAATTTCGCCCCATTCAAAAGCCCAGATTTCTCCTCGCCAGGTTGTCCCTTCGACGTATATGTTTGACGGCTCATTGCCTTGAATTTCAGTTTGTAGCGAACTGAGTTCTCAGTAAGTTCTCCCCAATTAATAGATTTGACGTAATGGTACAGTTTTATAACCCTATACAAATCTAAATGACAGCCCAAAATATCTCACAAAATTTTGGGTTTGTGGTTAAATCTGACGCTAAATTTGTTTCTAAGGATATTCGTCAGGTTCTGGAACGACCCACCACAAATTCGTGGTTGAAATTCAATATAACCACTTCAAAATGGCAGTCGAACATTTTGTTTTGATGAATCTGAATTCATTGAAGCCGAATTGGCGACTCCAAATCAGTCGAAACATGTCAACTAAAATGCACAAAAATCAATGAAAAGTATTTTCTCTAAAATAAAATTGTGTTGGAACCAAAACAATCGATTATATATTCAAAGGAATATATTTCACATCGGTAAATTCTAGAGATCAAAGGCAACCTCATCATTAATTTACATTTTTATTGACTGAAATTGACCCTTTTCTGATTGAATAAAATATCAAAAATACGGTAATTCAATATCCTAATAATTGATTAGAGTTTGATCCTATTCACTTCAAAGATGAAATGTGGCTTCATTTACATGGGTCACCAGCACATTTTTTGAGGGAATCATGTGGAGTTGGATGTAATGTTTCCAGATAAATGGACTGGACGAGAAGGACCTATTCCTTGGCCGCCCAGATCTTCAGACCTTACGTCAGTGGATTTTCATTCATGTGGAACAGTAAAATCGGAAGTTTACCGTATGGCCGCTGCTACATACGAGGATTTGAAATTGAGAAGCCGTGAGGCACTCCAACGAAATATGCTTTTTCATCTGAGGCGTGTTGAAGCAAATTCTATGAAGGGAATCTTTTTTAAATGGAAATGATGAATATGCATTTATTTCCCTAATTTTTTTGAGAATATTGTGAAGAACGCAAATAATGAAAGAATGCCTAGAAGTAACATTACGGATAGGTTATTTCATGTAGAGTGCAGAGACAGACAAGGCGTTCCGTTCGACAAAATGGAAACGATGAGAAACATTTTTCTCCAAGAAAATGGATCGTTAAGAATGGGATTAAATTCAGAGTTCCATGAGGAAAAATCCGCTGAAAGAAAAATCCAGTTTTCAATTGAATTCCAATACTCTGTATTCAGGAAATAGCGGGGTTCCAGAAAAAAAACTGCTACATGAATCTTCTGCATCAAGTGAGAAATCGTAATCGTGAACACCCTGAATAATAAATAAATACCAAGACATATCGAAATATTCAACGATATCCACATAGTTTATGGAAGGACATAGTAAGATTCATCAAGAGAATGATTGAGGTCGGGGAAATATTTGAAATGATTCAGTTTTGATTCACTGCTGACGTTTTGACATTCATAAAGCCATCCTCCAAAGACTACAATGTGAATCATAATATTCAGAAAATCAGCCATACGAAAAAATGTCTAGATAGTCAACATAATCTATCTTCCGAATATTTCGATCCACATAATAATGCCCTGCGGATCACTTTACGGAAGTCGAAACGTTGCCAGTGAAGTCAACTGATCCCAACCATTCACCTGATAATTGTATTCAGTGAGGTTAGAAAACAGCGTAATAATCACATCAAAACACCGAACAAGGAAGAAACTTTCGAACACACCGTCAATATCTATCCACGCAAAAGAATTGATGGATTCGCAATCGCGAACGACAAGCAATTACATCAGCGTATTCGTAACCAACAACAAACGAGAACAAAACACTAACCTGTCAGCTATCGGGTCCAAGACGTATCTATAGTAACGCACACACTCACCAGGACGACGGACCCCCTTCTAGAGTTGGACCGCTTCTGAACATGTTCAAGTTCAATCAATTCATTATATGACGGTAGTTCTGTACACAGCGCCCCTCTCAAATTTATTAGTTGATATATTTTATATTAAGTTATTGTGTGCTGAAAGTATCGATTTCCATTGGGCTGAAGTGCCCTCCGGAGATCTGCAAACTCCGCTGACAGTGTTTTGTCACGGGTATAATTGATTGATAAGGCACTCCAATATAATGATGGGCTCCCAAAGTTATTACATTAGTCCAGTAAAGTAGAACATGATAAGGAGATCGTGCTCGCAAATGATCCGGTCTTTCTATTTTATTTATAGTTTGTTAGGACCTAAACCAATATTTAAAAACCAGATTTGCGATTTACGAAGTGCTGTGCTAGCGGTACTGTATGCCAAAACCATGAAATTTGGGGACTTTATTCAAGTCACACCGAATCTCTTCTTGAAGGCTGGTATAATTAATCTACCCACTTTCAACATAGACAAAATATGCTTCAATTTGAAACAGTTCTTCGAGAATGGGCCATTTTTTCTAAAAAGTTATTTTTTTCGAAATGGTTACTCATTTTGTGAAATATCTTCTAAAATACGCACCCACGTCAAATATTAAATAAAATTGTAGTAAATTCAGTTAGATGAAGGCTCAGCTGTTCACACTTAAACAGCAGAATACCAAAAACAATCATAAGTGGCTTTTAGGCGGAATTGCAATCATCGATCGAAATCAATTTCCAAATCAATTGTTTATTTAACTTGCATAAGTTTCCTTTCTTTCGGTGTTGCTGTTCCACTGTGTTTAAAACTTTGGTTGAAGAAACTGTTTGGTTTTCTTTAAGTAATCTATTTCTAATACCATAATACAGGTAATAGAGGATTTTGTATGCAAAATTAGGCAGGAGTTATTTTATTGCATGGATAGTTGTAGTCTGACGTACTTAACCTAAAAACACAAAATACTTACAAAAATGGCGAACGGAAGTGCCGCCATTTTGTGAAAAACCGTTTGGGCCTGTATCTCCGTAACCGTGCACTTTAGGCCCACAATTATGGACCTTTTCTATAGATAATTGAATTTCCAATCTTTTTTATTCAATAATTTTTTTTGTAGCACTTACCGTTCACGACTCATATTATAATTACTTTTTGTTTATTTACTTTTTTACCGATATCTCTTTAAATAATTGTTCAAACAATAAATTGTTTATAATAAAACTTTTGAATCGATAAATTTTCTACAACTTTTATAACTTTATAACTTTTTTCTCTAAAGTTAATATTTTTGAGGTTACAACGCGTTCAATGTTGTACTACCGAGTACAAGGTTATTAAGAACGAAGTATGCACAGCGTAATGATGCGAATCCGATACATATAAATAAAAATTTAAAAAAAAATGAATTTTAGGATTTTTTTATTTAATAAATAATTGATAATTCGAGTTCTTACCTGCAAGAAATAGCGAATACCCATTAAACATTTTTCTTTGTATTTTTTATACAATTAAATATTACTATAATTAATTTGCAAACTACTGCCATAATTAAACACGCAATTGAAAAAATGGAGTATTTATTGAAGAATATATGTGAAATTTATTTTTACACCAAAATGAATCATATGTCTTCTCTGACTCTTTGGCGTTTCGAGGGTGGTGAAGTTTCGATGTTGGTTACATTCTCCTCTTCCTCTTCGTTATCTTCGCCAGTGGCATATAAAGATTGTAACGCCTCTATTAATTTGTCGTTAGAATCATCACCAATATCTTCATCGATGTCGCACAATTCTGTATTGTTGACGATTACTTTCAGCTGAGTAGTGCACGTTTCCTCTGTGCAGTTCTCACAGATTACCGTACAGTCCAATCCTGCTTTTCGGCATCCACAGGCTCTGCCACAGCCAGTTCTGCCACGCTATGCATACTTCGTTCTTAATAACCTTGTACTCGGTAGTACAACATCGAACGCGTTGTAACTTCAAAAATATTAACTTTAGAGAAAAAAGTTATGAATAAAAGTTGTAGAAAATGTATCGATCCAAAAGTTTCATTATAAACAATTTTTTGTTTAAGCAATTATTTAAAGAGATATTGGTAAAAAAGTGAATAAACAAAAAGTAATAATAACATAAGTCGTGATCGGTAAGTGCTACAAAAAAAATTATCGAATAAAAGAGATAGGAAATTCAATTATCTATAAAAAAGGTCCCCATAATTGTGAGCCTAAAGTACACGGTTACGGAGATACAGGCCCAAACGGTTTTTCACAAAATGGCGGCACTTCCGTTCGCCATTTTTGTAAGTATTTTGTGTTTTTAGGTTAAGTACGTCAGACTGCAGCTATCTATGAAATAAAATAACTCCTGCCTAATTATGCATTATGGACACGAGTAGCTCGCTCCCTATTACCTGTACTACCAGTGGTATATCTACTTTCTGTTGCAAGATCCACAAAATTTGCAATATCCATGTCACCCATCACAGTCCTAAAACAACAATGATCTATCAAATAATGGTTCACTGATTTCATTCGAAACAAATTTATTGTATTGGTCCAGTTCCCGATTTCCCTGGTCAATGAAAAAGGGATCCGCAAAGGCACGAAATCCTCTCTATACTCTGCCTTCGCTCCTCTTTCCAGCCACATGCCTATAAATGCTATCACTCACGTCGTTGTGGATGGTGCCTACCTCCTGCACAAGGTCGTGGAGCAGTGGGAGAGCACAATTCGAGCACTTTTGGCCCGTAAACACTTCAGGAAGAACGTCTCCACCGTTTTTTATGACTACCCCGAAGGTGCTACCAAAAAAATAATGAAAACAGCGGAACGACTCCGGCGCTCTGCAACTCAAGGGCATGTATTGGGCAGTGAAAACCACGAATTCTTCCTTGTGATGCCTTTCAGGAGGAAATAGAAGTGGCTTTTGCCAAAATAGCTGAAGAAGATGCGGGTCGAGAGATTGTCACGACGGCGCTATCAAAAAGAGCAGTGACCGATCGAGTTGTCATAGTGGGAGAAGCTGTCGACCTACCCGTTCTTCTCAGTGGTTCAGGAGCTACTTACGTCCACATTCAACGAAGGGCGATGATGGTTGCTGTCTCTATTCTACGACTTCCTAGGAACTCCAACGATCACCAGTAACGGTAGTATTCACCCTCGCGTTTACCGGATACTATACCACCTCAACACCGTTTGGCCAGGGAAAAACCAAAATCACCACACTTTCGAGCAAGAATGATGTACTTGCTGAGCAACTGGATGTCTTCCATCGGCAAAATTACTCTCTACAAGCCGTGAGACAAGCCTGCATCAAGTGCTTAGGGGCTCTATATGGGGGTGGATACTTTGGTGTAAGACATTTGTCACTTCAATGAGCATAAACCTCGCCCGTTTGCCACCGACGGAAGATTCTGCAGGCCACCATGTAGCAAGGTGTCACCTCCAAGTGCAGAAGTGGCGGGGAGTCAACGTGAATCCCACTGAATTTCATGTGAATGCAAGAAAGGTTGCGCTGGGAGCTGCACGTGGAAACAGTTTGGGCCCTAGTCCGTCTCCTGCCAATCTTGCGGTCGCAATAACATTTCGGATGTCGAGATGACATGTTCAGACGATGGGGATGACCCGGATACAGATTGGGCGCCTCTCTCAACCTCCATCACAGCTGTCGAGATATCAACTTCGTACGAGCCCAAGCCTGGGCCATAAAAGGTTTGGCAACCCAAATAAAATACCTACATTTATATTAGATACCCTCCAATGACTGTTAATGATTTTTTGCTGTTTTTGTGAGGCCCACTAGGCCTACAGTTACCAATTGGGTCTCAAACGAAAGTTAATTAAATCCACTACAACATAGAAAATTGAGTCTATTTCAAAAGTGGGCGGAGTCACTATATGGGTCAGACAATTCCTTTATGGAGATATTGAGCAAAAACTGAAAATAGTCCAAAAATTTTCATTTATCGAACTGCCTGATCTCAGTCTTCAAAACAAGTCTTCCAAAGCTCCATTATAGACCGGGAGGTCATGACAGGTGACGTTCCACCATTTTTTCGTGCATGCCTTTTTAAGGCTTGATGAATAACCCTAAAATATCAAAGATAGTCGGGTTTTCAGCCCCCCCGCGCGTCCTCTTCATAAGGAAAAACGCTTTTCTTTCTGTAGCGGATTTTCGTGTTTTTCCGTGATATTTTACTGCATGTCATTGTAATATACGGAAGTTCAAACTAATTGTAGCTCTAATAATTGATGGCATGCACCCCGCAGCGGCCCAAGATGATAAAGGGTTGTGAAAACCTGAAAAAAAATTCAGGAAAATTCCGTGTTTTCAAATTGCATGCCGATGTGAAGAATTGAAGTTTTTGTAATAAAAACACTATGGAAAAATTGGCATGCACCCCTCGTAGGACCAACGGTGAAAAATTTACGGAAAATTCTGTAAAATTTTTACACCGATTTTCCGTGATTCCAAACTGCATGCCATTGAAAAAATACTCAGTTCGTACCCTTATTCAATAGAAGTTAATTTGGCATGCACACCAGGGTGTTGCAAAATAGAGGCATGCGTGACGAAAGTTGCAAAAAACACTGAGCAAATTTAGGTGACTTGTTTTTGCATGCTGTTTTGAAATTCATGAATTTACCTTATTTCAAGTCATGAATGTAAATGGCATGCATGTAGCTACAGCCCAATACACAAAAATTGTGAAAAAATTGAATAAACATCAATTTTTTTATTGAAAAAAAATCTAAAGAATGGCGTGACTTCTTTTTGCATGCCGCTATGTACTTTTTTGAGTCGAAATGCAAAATAGCATGCATGTAGCTTTATGACAATTGGTTTAATAAACAAAAAAAATCGCCCGATTTAATAATTTCATTATTTTTCAAATTTTTAATGAAAAATGAAAGTAAAAAATCATTTTCAGCATCATTATTTTATACATGAAGTATTATCATTAAATTCACTCGCCGCTCTATTTGGGTTAATATTCCCATCTCTTACTTAACGCTCAGCCGATGTATCTGAGGCGTGAGTGCAAGTGAGCCAAGAATGTTCTCAGCCGACACCCTCCTACCGCACCACATGCTGCCAGAGCCCAGCTAAATATAAAATCTTGACCTGATACATCATGCCGACTGGTAGCGAACTTGTTGTTTACTTCTATACGGTGGTATAGGCAATGGCGTAGCGTGTAGCGTCTATCATCGTGTTACGTGCTAGCACCGGCCCTGACGAGATCGTAAACGCAGATGAGGGATCGCGTCGTCATTTTCCAAGAACTGTTGATTGCCGCCAGGAGAATTCGAGACACGTCATCGGGGCTTCTCTCGAGGATTCTCGATAGGTACGCAGGTATATAAGCATCGTGATATCGCGGCGGAGAGAAGTTTTTATTCAGAGAGTTAGTTATTGAGTTATGTAGTGACAAATTTTATTCAGAGCTAAGTGGTGAAAGTTGGGAGCTAAGTGGAGCAGAGCTTTGTGCGGAAGTAGAATTTTTAGTACAGAGAGTTTTGGTACCGAGCATTGGAAAGTTATCGGAGCGATTTAATTTTGTTGTATTGTATTGTGATAGAGAGTTATGATAAAAGAAGTTCAGTGTTGTTCGGTGTTTTAATCGACGAACCCAGGGATAAATCGTAACAGTAGTGTCAGAAGTTGGATTTTGAAAGGATATATCGTAACAGTGGTGTCAGAATTGATATTTTCCAGAAGAAAGATCGTAACAATAGGGTAGTAGTAACCTCTCGTGCTAGTCGACGTATGATAGGCCACGTTCAGACTAGAGACCGGGAGATTCGAGTCATTTGAAGTTATTTTTTTTAACAATTCTTGAATGTTGGACTGTGATAACATGTATGTTACTTCAGCCGTCAACTTGAAATAATGTTTATTCAAATATTTTCATGGAACTACATGCATGCCATTTCGTACTTCAACTTAAAATAGTATCTACAAACGAAATACGAAGTAGCATGCAAGAAGAAGTCACGGCATTTTTTAGATTTTTTTTTTCAATCCAAAAATTAATATTTATTCAACTTTTCCACAATTTTTGTGTATTAGGCTGTAGCTACATGCATGCCATTTACATTCATGACTTGAAATAAGGTAAATTCATCAAATACAAAACGGCATGCAAAAAGAAGTCACCTAAATTTGCACCGTTTTTTTGCAACTTTTATTATTATTTATAATACGATGGGCTTATTCAACATGCATGCCATTTGAATCAGATAATTATTCCGTTATAAAATTAATATTCATCCTTATTAGGAGTGATTTGGAATCACGGAAAATCGGTGTTAGAATTTTACAGAATTTTCCGGAAATTTTTCACCGTTGGTCCTACGGGGGGTGCATGCCAATTTTCCCATAGTATTTTTATTACAAAAACTTCAATTCTTCACATCGGCATGCAATTTGAAAACACAGAATTTTCCTAATTTTTTTTCAGATTTTCACAACCCGTTGATCATCTTGGGCCGCTGCGGGGTGCATGCCATCAATTATCAGAGCTTCAATTAGTTTGAACTTCCGTATATTACAATGGCATGCAGTAAAATATCACGGAAAAACACGAAAATTCGCCACAGAAAGAAAAGCGTTTTTTCTTATGAAGAGGACGCGCGGGGGGGCTAAAAACCCGACTATCTTTGATATTTCAGGGTTATTTATCAAGCCTCAAAAAGGCATGCATGAAAAAATGGTGGAACGTCACCTGTCATGACCTCCCGGTCTATTATGCCTACTGCATGATCTGACAATTAGAAGAGTTCTCTTCCTCGAAGGAAGTCAATTCGCGAAGTTTATTCTATAGGAGGTAGGTTACTGTTACTGCCTGGTGTTTGCTGCGATAACTGTTTTTCGATTATCATATGATGAAAAAACACAACTGACGTTCATTAGATTGAATTGAATCATTCATCGTTTATCTTGATCGGTTGCTACTATATTAATATAGATTGCCAGCGGCGTATGCAACATATTTTGTGATTATATCTTTTTATTGTCCCATATAGATTTTCATCGATGTGATGATTTGATATTTTCATAATAGTTCAGTCTTCTTTCAAGCATTTCCAAGGTTTTTGAGTTAAATATAAAAAATCGGTTATTGTCTTTCTTCACACATAATAAACTTCTGTCTCCAAATCAACACGGATTTGTGAAAAGTGAAGGCACAGAAACAGCAATTTACCAATTTAATGACCAAATAATGAATGCACTGGATGGCAAATTGAGTATTTGCGGTTTGTTTATAGACTTCTCATAAGCCTTTGATTATGTGAACCATGATCTGTTACTGTGGAAATTGGAAAGATATGGTGTAAGGGTTGTTGCCTTGAATTTGATGAGGTCCTACTTAGAAAACAGAGTTCAAAGCGTGAAGATTGGTGTTGAAGTTAGCAATTCGGCTAAGATCATATAAGTGGTACCTCAGGGTTTATGCTAATGAGTTGATGAATTATTTTCATGATATGACAACAGTTCGAGTTATAACATATGCGGACGACACAAACTTTATAATAAAAGCACATGATGCAGCAAATTTGGTAGATCGTACCCAAATTGTATATGAAAGGGTTCAAACAGGCAAAAAATAATCACCTTGAACTCAACATATCAAAAAGCACGCCAATGAAATTCACATTGAGCAATGTTCAAGAAAATTTTTTCATATATAAAAACGAAGGTCGACAAATTTCCCTCTTTCACCAAAGAGGAAAGGATCACAGGCCATTATTCCCAACAAAAATTGAGGTGTTTTCTGGCGCTCATGTATTTAAAATCCTCCTCTCTCACTTACAGACAGCCAGATAGTGAGAGAAAGATGGGTCTTAAATACAAGAGCGCCAGAAAACACCTTTGATTGTAATATTTGTCAATATGATTGCTGGAAATTCTAGTTTGGACTCATTGGGAAAAGAACCCCCGAATATCACGCCTATCGACAGTCATATGCCTGAAATGGTTTATTACCAAAAAAATTAAAGAAATTTGTTAATGAACTTGAGTATAAACAAGGCTAGCAGATATTATGGAATCCCAGCAATTGTTTTTAAAGTGTGCGCCTCTGAATCATAGACATTATAACTAATGGACTGGCCCTAAGAGAGGGAGAGAGAGGACTCCGGAGTGAGCAAGATAGATTATACTTCAAGTATAACCTCTAAACCTCTAATTCCTTTCCCAATGCAGCAGATAAAGAGAGGTTAAGAAGGATAGAGTAATTCAGGTATGGAATTATCATTCCGTCCCTCACAATATCACTTCAATGTGTATATATTTTTTCCTTCTGATTAATTCCGCATCGTGCTTTATGGAAAACTGTCATAAAGGCCAGTCCATTAGTAATGATGTCTATGCCAGGAATTGACAACAGTACTTTGCGAATTGTTCAATCTTTTGTATAACTTCTTTTTTATCCTAAGACCTGGGAAACAGCCCGAGTTCAGCCAATTCCTGAAAGAGGAAATTATAGACAATGCAATTGCTTTCTATCAATCCCAAAGTTATGGAAAAGACAAATAATAGGAAGCTCATAAATATATGGAGAATACAGGAATAATTAATGATCGACAATGCGGATTTCGCTATCAAAGATCAACCAGTGACTGATTGGCGTATGTTTCACATATTTTGAAGCATTTCCTCGAAAGATTTGGAGAAACGTCAGCTACTGCACTCGACATTTTGAAAGCAAGTTTGGCATCGGGGTCTCCCTCCTAAAATGCTGTCTTATGGTTTTTCTCCTCAATTATGCGCTTTTTTGAAAAGTTTCTTTTTTGATAGGTCTCTATATGACGGATGACCCGACGAGTTCCGAATTCCCACCCCTTTGTTGTGAGCTTGGAGACCTGTCGAACCTCTCTTGCTCAAGGATCTTTTTTTCACTAGGAAAGCTGAACTTTGGAACTTCTTACCGAAAGAGGTTTTTCCTGAGGCTTACAAATCTCAAAAATTCAATGTTAATGTTGTGGGCTCGATTTTCTGCGTCAACACATTTTTTCCTCTGTTTTTATTTTCAATAAAAAACTAGTTTTTAGTCCGGTTTGTATGTAAATAATTTAAATAAGAAGATCAATTAATAATTGCATCTGTAAATGTCACAGGATTCACGGGTTTGACGGCCTATTGACAACCGTGCGGAAAGTACTTTCCGCATTAGTGCGATATGTGTTAGTTTTCTGTGTGGACGCTAGAGATTCTGTTGGAGCAATAACACCGATTGAGGTCATACCATCCAGTTTCGAAGGCACTACTACAGTAACGGCAAATTCAACTGCCTGATCTGTTCGTATTACTCAGAATATTTCCCTCATATATAAAATGTCTCATAAGAGCAATGCAATTATCGAAAACTTGGCGGTTATTGCATTGTATCGAAAACTTACAGCGGTAATTGCATTGTATCAAGTCACCATAACAACACATTTGAAACCGTATCGCTAGACGTCAGTAAACAACACAAATAAATGTCAGATAGCTACAAAAATAGAAAAACATTTCGCGTTTAGGTGAGTACTCCATACAATCTATAGAGGAGAGTAAAAATAAAAAAAAATAACATTTCCTTGAGAATTTCTTTATTCGTGAAATATTCCAATGAATTACATTCGTGCATAAAAATGACCAGATAATTTTGCTTTCAAGCGTGATATTTTATACAAATTGCATTCGGTAATTTTCATATTTTCCTTCAGACTCGGGCACTTTCGCCAAAATATGAAAATAAACTTGCAATTTTTAGATATCACGCTTTCTTGCAATATTATCGATTATTTTTATGCACTCGTGCAATTATAACCGAGAGTTATCTACCTATTTGATCACCGATTTGAGGTTTCTTTATTCAAATCTGAAAGTTGCTCAGCTTCGTTTGGCGAAAAGCTAGTACTTAACAGTTCGTGCTAGTTTCTGTCCTGTTACCTTATTTCAGTTATGTTTTATACATCAGAATTGACGTCCCAAGCGTCAGAATTCCACAACGTGGCTCTTTGATAGCCAACAAGATTCCAATTCGGGAAAGCGATGTTACCTTCTTTTTCGTGAGGTCTTAAGCTTTTTCATGTATTTTGTTGTTGTGATCTGTACCTTAACGATAGAATTGTATAGAACAACCTCAAAACATACTCAAATTCATATATGAATAATCAACATAATTATGAGTATTTCTGGTTCGAAAATGTAACAAAAAAGGGAAACCAAATGAAAGTCTATCAACAATAATAAGATGCCGATCGACTAACTGGGCTGTACGGGTTTCCCCGTAGAAAAGAGTAAAACTATCGCGAATGCATCATTAAAAATGGATATTGACGCTTTCCTAAATCAAAGAACGAACTTTTGAGATTTCTAACAATGCCCTTGAAATACCTTCTGTGTCACTAGAACAGCATACACTGTTCTAATGTGACGCTCAACCAAGCAAGAAAGGACTTATTCAAAGTAAATCTCTCGCCAGTCTAATCGGACACCGTAACTTTCGTTTTTCTAAGCATAATTTTACGACAATTATGAATTATGTAATGTAATATCGTGTTTTGCTTCGAAATTCTCATTCAGCAAGGTTGTTCGCATTCGCAAATAAAAACTGAATATCGTGTAAGGACAACAACCGCAGAGAAGTGAGATTTATAACAAAGTGGAGAAGAAATGTTGGGATTTTTCTGTGGAGCACCAGAGTTTACTAATGAATAAGCAGATTGCATTGAGATTGGATGACCATATATTCTCATGATTGTAAAATCATTGACTGCCTGACTTTTACCTGCCTTGCCAGTGATTGACAAAATAATTTCCGGTATGAGAGGTCATCCGGAGATCTGCTTTTCTGCGTTTCACCATTTAGGGTAACAATCAGTGGGAAAATATCGAGATATTTTCTATATATTCCATCACCAATAACTTTTTACTGTCATTGGCATATATGAACTCCCACTGCGATGAAATACCTCCAAACATCTATCAGAATCATGATGAACGAAAAATATGCAGCAGAAAAGAAAGAGAGCATGAACAACCTTAGAGCAAAAGAACATAACAGAAGTAAAAATCGCTATAAAAGAACACTTCAGCGAGAGATCGAACAAATGCTTCGTGAAACACACAATAATTTAAGCCCTGGAAAAACTACCGTCGGTCGAGATTGGCAAATATTGTTCTTGAAATATCACGACACGCTCGCTTAATTTTTCCCATGAGTTGAGACTTAAGAACAATTAATTGACTAAAAAATCAGGTGGTGCTAAGTCTGCTGACCTCTGTGACCAATCGATAGGACTTCTGTGCTCCTTCCAATTCAATTTGTTCAGATATTAGTATCCCCCCAGTACCTAACTGCAGCTGCACAGTGAGGTGGCCCATTTTGTCGGAAGTATAGCAAATCTTTGTCTAGAGCTAGATTGCCTTGGTCGTCCCTTTGGGTCTCCTATTCATGCACTATTGATAGCTCGATGGTACTTTGCAGCATATGCAGATGAATTGCCTTGTATAAACAAGAGGCCAACTAAAGCGTCGCTCGAACAATCAGTTTCTCTGAGTGTGACCTCTAAATCGATGTAGGTTCGCATCACTCCACATCCATCATTAAGAACATTCATCACTGAAACGAGTATTCTTCAATAGTTTACATATCAAAGCAAATTCTTATAGAAATGAGTTCAAAAAACTAATGTCGTCGGTCTGGATCCTCATTACCTAGTTGAAGGATTAACGTTTTGTAAAGGTGAACTCATAAAATGTCGACACTTTTCTTACCTACTCATGTGATACTCTTGTCATTACAGGTACTCGACGTGTTGATGCAGTAGGATCTATTGCAGATTTTCTAACTACCTAAATTGGTCTTGCTTGATTCAGTAACTTTGGGGCACCATTTCTTCACTGACCTAGAAATGATAGGAAAGAAAGACAGAAAGAATTGCTCTTCTATAGCTGTTCCTTCTGAACGCTTTCCTGATAACCACGCACCATTTTTTCCAAATTCCTGCGGTCAGATCTCTGAAACCACACCATGCCCAGATATATTCGGCAATACAATAATAACTACACCATTGAATCCGCATAAAAAATGAAGTTCATATTGCCAGTCTAAGGGGCGGCTTACAAATGGTGGTCAGACTATGAATCTTCTTCGTTCATGGTTCAATATAAAGACACATTCCAATAGTTGAAGTTAACTTGGTCTAATTAGAACCCATAAAACTTGCCCTGAGAAGGAAATTATAACTTGATCTAATATGAGTTGTCGAACATTCGAGAGCATAAAGATCTCTGGATTTTGTAATTTCATTTTCGATTCTATCTATATAAGGCTATTCATTGAAAAGTCAAATCGAAAGATTCCTTTGCTATAGAAATCAATGATATTTCAATATTTTATATATATATATAATATATATATATATATATATATATATATATATATATATATATATATATATATATGTATTATATATATATATATATATAATTCGATTGATTTTGTGGGGTTGCAGTCAAAAAAAAATCAATCGAATTATATTATAGCCAGTCACTAATTCTTCTCCTATAAATATATGTATATATATATATATATATATATATATATATATATAAATGATATTTGATGAAAACACATATAAACAAAAAATATGACAGATCGTTCTGATGCAGATTCTGTGGAACATATTCTTCCTTACGAATAAGTAGATAGTTGTCCTGAAAATTGGATGATTCAGGAAACACTTGCTATATGAATAGCATTTCACAAGTGTTGATCATGACGAAGAATTTCAAGATTGAGGTTTTAACGATGAACGAGAATGATAATGGTTCCTACTTATTCACCAAACTGAAAGACCTGTCCATGCAGCTGCAGTTTCGTAAAAATGTATCATCTCCCCGACACCCGATTTCCTGGAATCTTTGAAGTCCACTGATACCCGTTGGGACAACAAGACGATTGTTCCGAATTCTTGGGGTTCTTGTTGAATACTCTTCGTGTGCAGGAAAATAGCAGTATCAATACTCCTGACCGGTCCGGATTGAATGATTCCGTACAGTATATCTCGTCTTGTGTTTATAGATCTTTTACTGGAAAAATCCTCACTTGTTCACGTTGTACTACATGTTCAAGAGGTAGCAAAAACTTTTCTGGCTTTCTGGAACTTCAACTAGCGTTTCCTGATATGACTGATAAACAGTCCATGCAAAGCTTACCGTTAAATTATCTGAAAATAGAACTTTCAACGGATGATGATCAACTGTATTGCCAAATTTGCGCCAAACTAACTGACCATTAAAGGACAAGTTTAGCTGAGGTACCAGTCAATTTAATAATAACACTGATGCTCTTCAAACATGACTCAACCTCTGGCGAAATTACCAAACTCTTACGAATATTCGAAATAGATGAGCACGTCAATCTGGTAGATCACTATTATAATCAGTCATTGTTCAATGTGGTTCTATACCATCTTTGTCATCATTTTTCAGCCGAATGATGAGTATTTTTGCATTTTCCACTACAAGACTCTAAAAAATGAATCCTCTTAGGATTTCGAGGTTAGCAAAACAATAGAACACGCATCGCATGTTGTGCTAACCTCGAATTCCCGAGAATTAATTTTTTTTGGTCTTGTAGTGAAAAATGATCATAATTCAGTTGAAAAGTGATGAAGGTGGTATTAGATGTGAATATTGTGCTGACAGACAGGAGGGTTTTCCAGCGGAATCAGCTGAAAAAGAAAGATATGCGCCAACCCCGTTTTTCCTATCTTTGGGGGGGGGGGGGGCATGTCTTCAAAACTATCGAGAGCGCCAAAAATTTTATTTGAATTTTTTGTTGAAGAATTTTTTTTCAATTTGAATTTATTGTTGAAATTCACGTTCCACCACGTACAAACGTAAGTTTCACCAATAGTTTTTATTTTTCAAGGTGGAGCCCGATAACTACCTATATATTTTACCTTTCGTTCAATTAACTCTTTGATTTTCATGGTTTCTTTTTAAAACTGATGGTAGTGTAGTCTCGCCACCGTGCTGGGTAATTGCACGTTAAAAGGTAAGGCCTCGTTGATCCATTGCTCGCACAAGTTTCGACTTCTGAGGGTTAACGTTCGTCAGCTGGTTAACGGAACGAACAATTTTAGAACATTTTTTTTTTATGGAAATCGATCCAGACGTCTTGACTACCTCAGTAGAAACTTGCAATGGGGAAGATGACCCAAAGCTTTTAGTAGGTGGCAGCACGACTGCATGTGCCTAACGAGTGATTTTGCAGGTTATGTTTTATTTTTATTTTAATGAATATTTTCAAAAGATACTTAAGAATCATAAAGATGTTTTCTCCAACCGATAGATATGGATGTTTGTCTGTACCAGAACTGAAAAGTTTGTTGAGGGAACGTGGTGGATCCCTCAAAGAAAAACAAAAAGATCTGAGTGTAAGGTAAAAAATTCAAACTGATTACGGAGGTGTTTCGTTAAAAATCATTATAATAACCATCTACTAGCCCTGCTACGTTCTTTTGCAAGTGACTGGAGCATAATCTAGAATGTTCAGAAGCCTGAAAGCTCTTTCTTTTCAGAGATACTTCCCACTGCTTTTTCAGTTTTGTTTCTTTTGGAAATAAATGCGTACCTACATTTTTACATCCGAATGCACTACATAAGACCATTTTATGTCGATTTCAAATCTTTATATTCTTAATTATTTCAAAGAAGGGACGTTTAATGTTTTGAATTGTTGTCATTCGACTTGAGAGGCTGTCAAAGGTACATGCAGTGGTGGCGCTCCTAGTGGTAGAGTTTTGCAGCCGTCATCCCCATTTTCAACTTTTACAAGATTCAATTTCTGATTGAAATTTCCATTGTTTTTTATTTCTTCCCCCTTTTTTTTTATTTGATTTTGAAGTACTTTCATTTTATTTGATATTTTTGCAATTTATTTTACTCTCTGATCTGAATTTGTCAGCTCTCTTCACTATCTTTACTTACACACAATTCATTTCATTTGATTATTCTCATGATTAGGGCAACAGAAGTGTACTTACCACTCAACTGGAGAAACAGCATCAGATTCACAAAAATTAAATCTTTACAGTAACATCTGATGGACGTGGTCCGAAGTGATACAACATGAGTTGAACACAGAATATTTGAGACAATGAAATGAAAAAAATGTACATGAAATACCTGATTAATGATTATTTTGAAACTACTAGAATTTTGGTGATAAACTTCACGGAAGTTTAAATGATTCTGAGAGAGAAAATGGAAATCTCACAGACATAAACTCAAATATTTTTGACAAGAAGTTGAAAATCGAAGGTTCAAAACTTCTTTTACAAATACACTGAAACAGGCCACTATTATTTGTTTTCACAAAAACTACACAAGTGGATCTATTCGACATCAAGGTGAATTTATTTGAAAATTCAGTAACACTTAATTTCTTCGCATACATATTGAACTATACAAAAACCAAACTGTAGTCTTATGAGAAATATAAATACTTATGATACTAGTTTGGAACAACATCATTTATCCATTTCAGATAAGCATCATTGCCATTCTGGATGGGAAGGGAAATAACCTCACAAACTGTATAGGGATGATGTGCCTTCACGAAATCTGTTAAATCATTAACTTTGCTGGTTCTAGTCTTGATCATCATGAGTACTTCAGAGTCTTCATTGATTTCTCCTTCCCATTCGTAAATTGAAGTGATTTTTGGAATTATATTAACACAGGCAGCTAGCTTTTTTCCTACAAGCCCTCGGGCAATTGATTTGGCAACTTCTTCATTTGGGGCAGTTACATATGCAACAGAGTGTTCACCACTGACGTAAGAGGTTCTATTTACTGCAGAAATTTCACCTGACATGCCTTTTGTTGCTACCACCGAATATCGTCGACAGATTCTAGAAAAGAGGGTTAAAGTCACCAAATGGAGCTTCATGACATCAATACATCGTACCCTAGAAAAATGATCGAGATATATACAACCCTGTTGAGGTTAGAAGGCATCACCAAAAACAAACCCGTTTTCGATATCAACTTTTCCACTTACCAAAATGTTCATCAAAAAACTTCTATAAACAAACATGCGATTGCGCAAATAGGTACATAGGATCGTTTTGTTTTTTGTTGTCGTTATCAGTCGAATGTCAAAATACATCAGTTTAAATGGTTATTTGACGTTATGTTTACTCCTCATATCGGCAACCCACGATACGCCTTCTAATATTAAAGGTTGTCTAGTAGAAATCGAGGTATTTAGTAGGTACCTGAATTACATCCGTCAGGTACCAGTGTAGAATTCTTCACAGAAACAATTCCTGGAAACATTGGAAATTGTTATTGATGGTGTTACTTTCATAATTCAATCGTTGTTAACTCGGAAACGAGAAGGAAAACCTCCTGGAAATTCTCACAGAATACATGAAATATCATGTTCTTTTTGAATGATAATATTATGGAATTTTCAAATCGGACAGAAAGCCAGCCGAATTTAGAAATAATTATTTATGGTGGTAGGTTCTTTCATAATTCAATTGTCAAAACTCGGAAACGCTAAAAAAGCTACCTGGAATATCCCACAGAATGCTTGAAATATCGTTGTCTTTCCGAATAAAAATAGTACGGAATTTTCAGATCAAACGAAAAGCTAGGAAAAAATTAAACTTATTGTTGTTGGTGTCACTTTCATAATTCAATCGTTGATAACTTATAAACGACAAAGTAAACCACCTGGAAATATTCACAGGACTCGTGAAATATTTTCTCTTTTTCGAATAGAAAGTACGGAATTTTCAGATCGGACGGAAAGCCAGGAAACATTGGAAATTATTACTGATGGTGTAGCTTTCATAATTCATTCGTTGATAACTCGGAAACGTGAAATATTTTCCGATTTGTGGGTACTTATATAACTTGAGATTTACCATTAACACAGATATTTCAATTTTTATACGCTTTCCATCCTATTCAAGAGTCCTCTGCTACATTTTTAATTTCTGAAGATTGTTGGACTATAATCCATTCATATATTCACGATTAATGATAAGAAAACAACGATTCTTATCAAAGCAAAAAATCTGCCCTATGGAATATTTGCTGCCAACGAATTTCACAGAATCGTTGCCAACTTTTTGTTGCTAATTTCACATACATGGTAATCTTTTTATCCCACATAAAAACTCGACTTGAATATCCACAACCCTTCGAAATCTGGTAGGCCATTTATTCAATTTGGCTTTATTACTGCTGGTTCCTTCTGAGGTAATAAGGGCAGAATTTTCCGGGCTCGGTGCGATAGGCAATTGTTTATGCCTAGATAACATTCCTAGTGGGTGAAATATTTTGATCGAATGCACCGACCAACCCGGTAGTACTGTGAGTTTTTCTTAGTTTCCCTAGAGTTGAAATAGCAAATGGACTACCGTAAAAAACAGTAAGTAAACCTAGAGGGCTTTGGCAATCAAGATGATTGGCTGACCCCTGCCGTATATAGGACACGAAATTTTTATCGAGGAATTTCGAGTTCAGTTTCATATAGAAAATAATAATATTTTTAGCATAAGGAAGGATAAAGCAGGTGGAATACGTTGTGAAGAAGATACGGTTTTGAAGAACGGGCCTATTTTTTGGCTTAAATGTAATGAAATCAACAAGAAATGGATATTTGCAATATTAATTTCGATCCATTCTATGTTTCAAACAGGCATTCCAGATAGACAAAATTCGTGAACTGAATGGATGTGACTGATACTTGATAAAAATCCACATTGAACAAATAATATAAATATCACAAATTATCCTGGGTATGCTTGAAGACTGGCTTTGAATCAGATACTCAAAACTCGTGATGAGCGGGCCGATCCGCAGATATTATCCGCAACCTTGCCCTACATAAAATTCGTCTACACACGGACAGTCTATTGATGGCGGTCCATGGATTCCCGAAGAAAACGCCAAATTGCTGCAACAATCATTGCCACTTCTAAAATTTCGAAACGCAAAAATTGGCACTATGGACTCAAAAGTGGTTATTGAAACGAAGTGAGTGGTCTCATATGAATTTCCTAAATACTCAACGCTTATTGCTCTCAAGAAATATATAGTCATAAGTAAGATATAATAAAATGGTAAAGAAAAAAAAGTTAATGAAATTCAAGATGATAAGTATTTCTTTAAGTTTTTATCAACTGAATTAGTATTTTTTGTATTTTTCAATGTTTCATATAGTTGTTATAACAGATGACGCCTTCATACAAACTAGATTTTTTACAATAATTTGACACTGTCAAGTAATGACGATTACAGAAACTTTCTGAGGATGGACGATGTTGGAAATTGTGCTTCCACTTATTTTCTCATCTGAATAATGTGCACTATTTAAATGATGACACTGTGAAATATTGAAATGTATACTTGAAAACTTATATAAGCATTGAATTCCCAGTAAACCAAAATATGTGTCTGAAACATTTCTGAGACCGATCATTTTCCATTTGAAACGTTTCACCTTTTGACTCAGACACGTTTCTGAATTATTGCAGAAACCAGAAATGACCTAGGTATGAAACCTTTCTGGCACATAACATAACTGCATATGAATACATGAAACCACGTATCTGAAACATTTCTTGAATCAAAATTATCATTTGATGTGTATAGTCTGACACTTTTTTGAAACATGGGAAATTCAGAAGATATCCCTTGTATGATGAGAAGGTATTGTGGAATACAAAAAAACAGGTAGGTTTCTATATCATTCTTTATTAATTATATGATTGAAATGTATGTAGGAAATGGCAGCTCATCATCTTGTTTCCCACTTATGAAGGCTAATGGTGAAACCATATGTCGACGTGAACCTTTCAAAGTCTCTGTCATCGGAGAAAAACGTTTCCAGGCATAATCTACAAAATATACATTTCATCATTGCTCATTCTGAAAATACATACCTATACCTTCTCAGAAGTGTTCTTAGAACAACCACATATGCTCATTTATTCATTCTCCTGTGAACTTCTTGAAGTCGCTGTCCGTCACTGTAACAATGCATTAGGAGGCTTTCAATTGGAAGACGTTAGGAAATTGACTCACCTCTTGAAGTAGAAATTAGTTGGAGATCGTTTGAAGGATTGTAAAATACTCCATTTTCCATGCACATAACCTATACACTCCGAACACCAATATTTTTTGTTTTGTTTCGATCACTGATTTCTAAGATAACTAAACAATCCTTTTGCACAATGCTCATATGTGAATAGCACAAAATTGACTTTTACCGCATTAAAAGACAAGAAAACATGAAAAAGTGACGAGACAAGATGGACGCTCTAGCTCTAAGGTAAACTAGTAAACTGTATGCAGTATGCATCGAGTATTTGTGCGCATGTCCTTTTGTTCGTGCCAACAACTGACAACTATATACGCTATTGAAATATTTCTGGCATGTGTCATTTAATAACAATTATATCGCCTATTTTGGGAATATGTCAGAGACATCGCTTTGATGCTTTGATTATGACACGTTTCTGTTATGTTTCTGAAACAACTATTTTCAATGTTTCAAATATTTCTTCACGTGATTCATTTGAAATGTTTCAAACACGTTATGTGTTTACTGGGTTGTATTAATTATGTACTGTGAAGAGATGCAATGTAGTAACGACTGCTCGGCTCTCGCTGTTGATAGTGAGTGACCGTCCTTTCCAGTGTTGCCACCAGCTGATGAAGAAATTATCGTGCAGCGCTGCCAAAATTATCGATTTCCCTTGAAAATTATGTTACAATTTTCTTTATTTTGTTGTTTTGGAAAAAAACTTCGTACTCATTCCAATTTATATATAATCTCATAAAAAAACAAAAATATAACACAAAAACTCAAATCTGAATTAACTAGTTTCAAAATGAATGTCAACATCATCATCATGCACAATTTTACGAACCACAGCAGAAGACAATAAGGCTGGTGGCCCACACGACGGTAACGGCACGATTTGCCGCGCGCGATATATCGCGCCGCATCTGCTGTGTTCTCGCCCACAACACGCTATATCGTACGAAACTCGTTTAAATTAAATAGTGCATGTTGCCAAATTGATTTTAGCCAGTTGTTGCTGTGAGCTTCGAAGGGATGGATCGAAAAAAAGTAATTTTGTTAGCTATTGTTTTACGTAGGCGCCGAAGAAATCGAGCTATCAAGATTCAAAGGCGATATTGGGTCCATCCATTTTTGAGAGTTAGATATGCAGATGAGGCGTTTATACATTATTCGAAAAGCTGAGAGAAAATCGTGTGAAGTTCTTTAATTATTTTCGCATCAGCACAGACACGTTTGATTATTTAGTCGACCGATTAAAAGAGTATATAATATGTCTGGGCCCTTCCTACAGCCAATTCAATAATATGTTCTGCTGGTTTATATTTCCCTTTATTATTATTTATCAATTAAATCGATTATTTCGAAGGTAAATTTTCTCTTCGTTGACATGGGACCTACCTGTATTTCAATGCATGCACGCAGAAAGACAACACAGCACTTATTAAAAATATCGTCGATGTCGTCCTGTGGGCTAGAACTCTAGATACGAATTCGCGCGATTTCTGACCGCCATATCGCAAGTGTTTGCGGTAACTTCCTGCCGCGACGATATTTAATACCGTCGCGGCATTTTTCAACCAGTGGGCGACCAGTGCATTCAATTGTACGAAACAGTTGTGTACGCGATATCGCGTACGATTTACCGCACGCGGCAAATCGTGCCGTTACCGTCGTGTGGGCCACCAGCCTAAAACAAAAAAACATCGGCAATCGAGAAATCATCGAATAACACGGGAAACCCCGAACTGACCCAAACGTGAAGTTGTGAATTCCCCGCTCCATGAAACAAGAGACAGACACACGTTTTCCGGTATTCCAAGTACGCTTTTTTGCCAAGAAGGGTCGACATTGATTGAATAAAATGAATTAATTTAATTTTTTTAATGGTACCTTAAGAATAGGAGTTGAAACATCCCAAGACTAAAAAATTATGTTACAATTATCGATTATGTTACACATTTCGTTTGACTTAATTTTGAGGAAAAATTATGTTACAATTCGATAATTATGTTACAAGTGGCCACACTGGTCCTTTCGGTCTGGCGGTCTGGGTAGGGTGGTCGCTGGACGAACTGGATCTATTTTTAGATTTTATGGCCTACATGGGCGTACCGATGAGAGGGTCTAGACAGACGAAAATCTGTTCATAGTACTGTTGAATAAAGTTAGGCCTTCGATTGAAAGAAGTGACTCTGTTATGTGGAAAGCAATATCGGCAATACTAGCTGTAACGTTACGTTTTCGGTAACAGAGAAATTAATTTCCGTGAAAATATCATGCAGCGGTGGCGTGAGAAGGCAATATATTTTCCTCCAAAATGCGCTGGTCGGTCCAAAATATCAAACTAGCTGAAAGATCGCGGATCTCTCCACAGAGCGCCGGTCGGCCCACTGAAAACGCTACACACGGGTGGAAAAGTTTGCCCGCGGATTGGCCGGCTAATCATGATCCTGCGCTAACACCTGTTGGATGTAATCCGATGCCCTTCGTGGTATTAGACAGGTGAGTATTTGTTTTCTGATAGGCGTTAGTCCTTCAACCTACAGTGTGGGTGAGTTGAGGCTGGCCTGAACAAATGGTTCATTTAAATAATATGAAGTTGCATGTGACTATGTGAAAATCTCACATTATTTGTTTAAATTTCATGAAACTCCCGAAAGATGACATTATTGGTTGATGTCATTCACCTACGTAAAGGTTGAAATATTATATTACGTAACGAGGAGAATAAGTAGCCTATCAAGCAAGAACGAAAATTCTCGATTTTAGCCTTATCCTCTAGTTGTGCACTATACTTTTTCTACTCCCACAAGACACTGGATGACAGCAAGTAGGTAAAACAATTGCCTGCTTCATGGATATAACTAGATACAGTACAAATCCAGAAACTGTTAACAACAAATTTCCTAGAGATATCATTCTTAATTCAATTTTATAGAGAATTTGAAACGAAAATTCCCTGAATTTGGTTTTCGGACCATTGAATGTAGTCTGAGGAATTTTGATCCAGTGTGAACCACATCTCATTTTTGACTCAATCAAAAAGTTCATTCCAAGAAGCTGTTTAGAATTGAAATCAATATTCAAATTTGGAATGACATCCAGAATGGTTTACTCTTGATCAAAATTCAATTTTCGTTCTCTCCTGTACACTGTTTAGAAATTAAAAAATTTTGACAACTCATATGCAAGTATTCTGCAATACATCAATTTTTATAGGGAATAAAATCTTCTAACAAATCGATAATAGAAAAGTTTTCGATATGGTGAAAATTTTTGAATCTCACAGTATGAAGTCTGGACCACATTTTGATAGGCAAATTCAAATTCACGGCGTATTAGTGCCATAGCAAAAATAAAAAATTTCGCAATTGCGACTTGTCAAGTGACACATTTAATCTATCAATAATAGGCCGTCGTACTTATTACGTCTCTTGGACTATAAACGAAACTTCTCGATATTTTTCGAATTGGATGGAAGTTTTATCATTTCTACGCAAAATGGAATTTTTATGAACGTTCTCACACATTGAAATTTACTTGTTGGTAATATAGTAAATAAATAATGGTTTGTGTAGTTATCAATTTGAATAAATGATAAATTTGAGCCTCTATATCGCCGAATTATAATATTTCCAACCTTTATAAACCAAGAAACAGGTTTGATATGAAACATCGCTAACAACGGCTTATCACCACGCAATTACCACAGGCTATTTAAATCGTTTTTTACTGACATCACGGTCCCCTCAACTCAGGGCCGTTTCCGGATAGCTTGGCCAAAGACATAGATCAAAATTTGAGCTGAAACGGGGTGATAGTGGAAGTGGTTAGAAGTGCCTGATCTTTTCTGCCTCTTGAGGAAGATGTATGAGCCTCCGAAGAAGCTAGCCACTCGCGCTAGCGAAACGTCAGGAAGAAATTCCAAAAAACGACGGCCTTCAAACTCGAACCAAAGTAGTGATACTGAAAACCCCGGCGCGGAAGCCTTAACTTGTTCGATAAACAGAATTTTGTTTTTTTACATGAAATATCCCGCAGCGTATACATTTTATTGCAGATTACTATGCAGGTTGTCAAGATCTGTCTTTTACTCCTGAATGAGTTCATTATTTCTTGTAGCCTTCTGGTGGGTAATGAGTTACTCCTTTCGAGTCAAATAGATCGTTTTGCTATCATCTACATAGTATTACGTTGTTATTTTGCTGAAACCGGAATATTTATATTTCATAGAAAATGACGACAGGGGAGATATGAAGCGAATGTAAAATCATATTTAGTTCAGGAAATGAAGCATTTTGGCTCGCAATTTTTTCGTACACCATGGATTTACCTGAAATTTTCACAGAAGGTAGGGAATAGCTCAAAGATCATTTTCTATATCATGACGCCGTACGCTAGAGCTTTGGGGGTGGTTGCACCCCATCACGGGGGTGGAAATTTTTTATTACATTACAACTATAGGAATTGACGGAAGAAGTAATTCTAAGGAAAAAATGTTCCATACGTTTTTTTCGTAGTAATATTTTTTGAGTAATTCGAAGTTGAAAGTAACAGTTTTTTGACGAAAAAATCGACTTTTTCAAATGGTTTTTTGCAAATAACTCTAAAACTATGCATTATATCAAAAAATGTGTGGAGAGGCAAATTGTACGACACATCGTCAAATGTATAAACTGGAAGATTCAAAGAGAATAACGAGAAAAATTTGCATTTTTCGAAGAAAGCTCATAGAGTCTTTTTTGAAGTATTCAATTAGAGCTTTCAAATAATAAAAAAATGTCTTCCTAGCATGAAAATTGACCGACTTATGATCAAAATAAGATCGGTACCCGCTTTTTTCTACGAAAAAAATCTGTGAAAACAACCTCCAAAGTACCCCCTAACTCAAATTGATCGCCACCCTTCTGTGATTTTCTTTATATATGAACTATCAATACATCCACGAAGTTTAACCAATTTGAAATGCCTAATTTTAGAAAAATTTGACTTTGAAGAGAAAACGATTTTTTTTCAATTTCGTGTTTTTAACCCTTTTCTTATAAACTCTCTTCTTATATCTTATATCTCTCAAGATACTAAAGATACAAAAAAAACGATACAGTACTAAATTGAAGCTTTTTCAATGACAAAAATTTCCCTGTGTGTAAATTTTTGTGAATATTCGGCGAGATATAGCCGTTTAACATCTACATTTACGATCGGACATCACCTTAGTCAAGAGCTTTGAACTCTCCCCATTTAAAAATTAAGGGATCTTAAGTAATTTCATTTACATAAGTCTTATAGTTCTTGAAAAACTCTACAAAATCGTTCCTGAAAAAAATTTTCTATCACCTAAAATGGAGGAGCTATGCTTAAAAAAACGACCATTTTTTTTTAATTTGAATTACCTTTTTCGGAGCGTAGTAATCTACATAACCGGTATACTCGGCCGTTATATTATATGTACCACTTTTTCCATTCATATTGAAAGACAGCGAAGAAGAAAAATCTGCTCGCGTGTCTGACTGTATATTTCGTTGATTTCTCAACAGTGTATTCTAAAGTTCGAAGACATATTATAAAAATTTCAATGTTTTCAAGGGTAGTTTATAACAAGGGTATGTTGAAAGATTATGAAATTGTATCCATGAAACAATAATTATTTAACTATTTTTACCCATATTTGGGTTTTTAATGTTATTTCATAATTTTTGACAATTAGGGGTAGTTTTCACCCCTAAAAAACAAAAAGCGTACAACGGCACAATATAGAAAATGAACTAGGGGGTGTAATAAGCCCAATCCCAAATTTTTGTACAAGTCGGTGCTGAACGAAAATATTGCGAGGTTTTACCATTTTTTAGCTTCATTTTCTGAACTGAGGCTCATTCAGGAGCCCATTTTGGTAATTGCCGAATGAATCGAATGATGCATCCAAAAACGAGTATTGAGAACAGGAAATATACATAAATTTTTGTCATGTCATAAATTAATTATTTACACCTTAATGACGTAAAAAAAACTATATATAGGCTAGAAAATATTCACACTATTGTTAAAAGTGAAATTCAAAAGATTGAATGAATTTGAGCCGTCAAACGTCACCTTCTAGCGCGCATTTTATTGGATGTCCAAGTACGTGTCATGGAGTTTCTTGTGATATATCTGCTTGTTTACTGTGAGCTAAGATGCCTAGGAAACCCTGGTGTATCTACTTATACCTGAATAATTTTGGGATAAACTTGGCGAAAAGCGATTGCTTGATTTCTGAGATCGCAAAAGCTCCAGATCGCTATTGTAGATGGCGATCAGTCATATACCATATGAAGCCTAATTTTCGGTGGTGAGGAATGTGCAACCCAATATTCTACCACTGTTTATTATTTGCCTACTGAGATTTTGACAGCCCTGACAGCCAATCAAATGCGTTTCAGAAAACGTGCATGTAACGTGGAAACCTACCGTTAACAACCTGTCAATACTGTCACTGTCACCTGCTACCTCTAGAAGTTTTTAGTGTTTTTATATCAGTTTGTAAGACTAGACTTTGATTCCGAGAAAATTTACTTTGCCCATTCGCCTGAGAATGTACGACAAAGTTCATGCTAGTGTATTGAAAGTGATAGAATGTCTTGGAATTGGGGATACACACATCAGTTATGCAACGGTTCAAAATACGTATTACATCGATATTTCCTTTATTTACTTTGTTTTCAATATCTCATTATTAAGAGCTACAGATGTTTCCTCCTCGATATAAGACTTTCGCTCAAGCTGAAACGAATAAAATTAGCAACAACGCTTCATTCATGTTATTATTTTGGGGCGATTTGTTTTGTACTGACCTTAGGTACTGAATGAAGAAGAATATTTGGATCCCCAGATTTTGACTGACCACACAAAATACGAAATCTTCTACACATCGTGAAAAAGTACTTGTAATAACTTCAACACTTATTCTACTTATATAGACTTTTAAACACTGTTGAGTGCGAAGAAATAATTTTTCGTACTTCCGGGCCTAAAGTGACAACTTCACTCCCTTGTGACAGGTACTAAAGTGTCACATTTAATCCCTCCGGGATTAAATATTGACGAAACTCCCGGAACGATTAAATCACAAACAAACGAATTTAAGGGATATTTCATTGAAAAATATAATTAATTAGAATGGTAATTAACGTTAATATTCAAATTAATATTGTGACAGTTCGTCATATTGACCAGTCTTTCCTGGGTTAATGCAGCAGGTAACTGACGAGTAACAGATAGGTCCTTTTCATATTGAACTGGTGTTTGTTTCGAAGATCCTGCGGAAACAGGAAGCGAGAATGAGGACTGTGGCATAACTATAGTGGACGAATCGGCGACTTGACCAAATATTTTATCTGAAATTTTTTGTTTATTTTTAATAGACGATTCAATATATCCCTCGGCCACGTTGGAGGATTTCCATCCTCCATGTCTCTTCAGCACGTCTATTGTTGCTCCCGAATCAGCTAACAAAGACGCAGATGTGCGTCTAAAACAATGTCCCGTATAAGACGTCGCATTTTCTAATTTCAAGAAAGCTGCTATTTGCCGTGGAAATGTACCAAACATGTTTTTTCCTACTACTCGCGTAGTACATTCTTTGTTGATGTATTGAACAAAAAATTTTGAATGAGTTGTCCCTGTCTTTCGCAATGCCACATATTTCCGAAATATCGCCACAAAACTGATGGCACTGTTTTCTGAATTTTTGATCACAAAATTTCGGTCAATTTTATTTTTGGTGTTTCTAATCGCAATTAGGAAGGAATCGCCCAAATCTCTCACATCGTCGATTTCTAAATCAACCAACTGTTTTCCACGACAAGCTCCCGCAACGCCCAAAATAAGTGCAACCTACAAAAAAATTGATTTCTTAAAATTTCTGAATATAAACAAATTTCCAAATTTACCTTAAGCATTAAATATTTATCATCCGGAGCCTCCCGTAAGAACTGATCTACCTGCTCAGACGTGAGAATTCTTGACTTCTTTGGCTTAAATCCCTCATTTCTTCTCTTCAAAAAAGCTAATAATTTTGGAAATTTACTTATATCAATATCTTCTCTAATGTTAATAACCGATTTCAGCATTGAGTAATGTGCCCAGAGAGTTGAGGCACAAACCGCTTTTGATATATCATCGAAGTAGACTAACAGCGCATTTTCAGTAGGTTGTCTCACATTTTTTAAGCGACACCACTTTTTAAAAGCATCGTACTGCTGCTCGTATAGTTTTCTAGATTTCGGTGGTAACAATTCTTCACCTACTTCGGCTGCTCTTTTATCAATATCAGATACACCTTCTTCACTCATGATACCAATAATTATCAATAACAATGTTTCTTTACAATGACACTAGTAATGACAATGTTTCTAAATTATAACTGTCACAACGCAATGTTACTATGGTAACTTATTTTAAAGACAGTTTATTGAATGAGTTGAAGAGAGAAAAAACTGATTGAAATTATTGAAATAATTAATAAAATCATACCGGAAGTACGAAAAGTATCGTATATACCTTGCGACTGAAGTACATTTAATCCTTCAGGTAAATTATGGCCCTCCCTGCGGTCGGGCCATAAACTTTACCTTCAGGATTAAATGTACTACTTCAGTCCCGCGGTATATAATGTACTATCAGTTTTCATTGACAACAATAAACATTAAAGTTACGTCAATCTGACAAAACCGACATTTGACAGATTTTCGAAAATACTTATATAACGCCCCCTATACAAAAATTAGAAAGCTTTTGTAATCGTCGATTGTTTTTCGCCAAGAAATTCTAAACAATATCGAATCACTAGATACACCAGGGTTTCCTAAGCATCTTACTGTAAGCGTTAGATTATGGAAGAAGAAGCTAAAACAACTTCTTACTAGAGTATTGTATGGTATCGATGCGCAAAAGTGTAGAAATACACAGAACTGCGTTATTATTGTTGTAAAGATCATATTAACGTGAGTGTGCTATTAGTAAGTTCTGCATTAGCTTTTTGTTAGTGGAAAATTCGGTTGTACATATTTTAACTTAACCTTACCCACGTAACAAACTTCGGAATATAGATTACATCTCTGCTGTGGGCATTCATTATGAATACCAATCTATGTTATGGACTCAAATATATCATTTAACATAATTCTGATCTCTTCGTACGTGAAATGAAGAAGTGATTAACCCACTGTTGTGATGTTTGATGCCACATTTCGTTTCGACCAATGGTGACGCGTTTTGTAAGTTAGAATTTTCCTTCCTAATTCTTTGATTTTTATATATTTTATGGGTTGAAATGATGAATGAATGAAAAAAATCTGGTAATGTTAAGTTTATCGGGCACCAAGCGATAAAAACAAAATTTTGCGTGAACTTACGTATTTCGACCTCCTGAACAAAAAACTTAGATAAAAATTCTGGCGCTCTCCAATAGTTTTCAAGATACAGGGCATTTTTTGGGTCAAAAATTGGATTTTTGAATACACGTTCCTGCATCAAAATTACACTTGAAATTCATCCTTCTTTTTCATCAGCACAATGTACACATCCCTAATTATCCGTTCCACACTTTTTTCATTCGAAAACACTAGTTTTATAACAAAAAAATGCACTTTTCCTCAACAACAACAAAAACATTGAAAATTTGGCATGTCACTGCTAAATGTTTAGTGTATTTTTTTTATGAGGGGTTGGTACCTTGGAAAACCAGAGCACACTATTCAAATTTAAAATATCGCGAAATAATTTTCCTTCATTTCACCATCGACAATTAGCAATTGTTTTATTATCCTTGATTGTTGAAGGCTGTATATTCGAATATTTTCATCATTTTAATTATTTACGTAAAAACTTCAAAATGAAGGAAAATTAATTGGCGATATTTTGAATTTGAATAGTGTGCTCTGATTTTCCAAGGTACCAACCACTCATAAAGCAGTGACATGCCGAATTTTCAATTTTTTTGTTATAAAACTAGTGTTTCCCAATGAAAAAAAATGTGGAACGGATAATTAAGGATTTGTACATTGTGCTGATAAAAAAGAAGGATAAATTTCAAGTGTAATTTTGATGCAGGAACGTATATTCAAAAATCTCATTTTTGTCCCAAAAAATGACCTGTATCTTAAAAACCATTGGAGAGCGCCAAAATTTTTATCTAAGATTTTTGTTCAGGAGGTCGAAATATGTAAGTTCCCGCAAAAATTTTTTTTTATCGCTTGGTGCCCGATAAACTTAACATTACCAAAAATCTCTCTCAAGTATAATATGACGATTATAAAGTTTGGAGAAAAAATATATTTATGCATAATCCCTCTGGGATCCTTCAAGGGATTTCTGAAAATTTGTAATAATTTGTAAGAAGTGTTGTTTCTCTCTCAACTTCATCTAAAGAACCAACTTACAAATCCCAAATCCCAATATATCTTGTAAGAAATCTTGGTAATTGATATATGTCAAATATTTTCAAATTAAATTTGAGTATCAGTTTTGAAAACGGAAGCGTATTTAGTTTCCGAAACGTTAACGATAAGTATTTTCAGGTATATATTAGTTCTTATTATTTTTTTGATAGGCAAAATTTGAGTTATACGAGAAGTTGCTGACTAATTGGACTTGTTCTATACAGAAAGAATTGTTTTTCAATAGACGCAGCAACGTTTCCCTTCTACAGTTGTATAGATTCAAATATTAATTCTTATTTTTTAAGATTGTGGTTGGTTACAATACCCAGAAAACTACGGAACAAACTATTTTCAATTTCAATAACCAATAGTCTATTGTCGGTGCAAATTGGTGCTCCAAATAGGGATATTGATCATTTCCCAATGTTGGGAATATTATTTGAAAATGGCCAACATTAGGTACTCTCAAGTTACTCCTGAAGAAAAACCACCATATTTATTGTTTTTGAATAACCAATAATCAATATATTTCTGAGTAAGGCTGGATTCAGACATATCCGAAATCCAATCGTACGACGATCCGATAGCTTTCTGATTGGTCTTAATTTAAATTCAGACCAATCAGAAAGCTATCGGATTGTAGTGCGATTGGGTTTCGGATCTGTCTGGATCCAACCTAAGCCTGATTATTTTTGGATTTCAGAGCATTGTCACTTGTAATTGCGGGTGAACGCCACGATGTACGTGACTGACAATATGATATTTACCAAGATGCATAGAAATCCTGGTGAAATAACTTATATACCACTACAATGTTAATGTAATCGTTAAAAACGATAAACCTACGGCTCACTTGATAACATACATTGTTCCCGATTTGTTTACAGATAGCGCGAAGCCAAGTAAGATTCAAATTTTTCGTGATGAAAAAGTCAAAAGATGACGGAATTTGATTATTACACGATCCACCGGATTTTCTGTAATGCCCGACATAAATATTTTCTTGAGTTTTTCACAAAACAATATCGAATCAGTGATCTCATCATAGGCAATAGGGGTTCTATTCATCTTGATATTTACCATATGGAAAACTTCAAATCTGACTTGAGATATGCATGATATTGATTATATCTATAATTTTTGAAATTGACATTACCGTCAAACGAATTTGTTTCCAAAGCAATAAAATCGAATAGGTACTGTGCATTAAAACCACGTCAAGAAGAAGAATTTCTCAAATTTGAAATTAGGAAGTAGACAAGTTGGCACTTGCTCCTATTCCATCCATATTTCTCAATTACCACAAAAACACTTGCAGGAGCTATTGTTTGATGATGAGTATATACGTGTTGTGATTTTAAAAAAACAAACCTTTCTCCACTGTCTTTTTATATTTGCAGGACCTTCGGTATTACTCGAACAAATATTTGCGTCTGAATGCTTGAACCCTACATTTATTATTCCAAGAAAAATACTCAAACAACAAAATGTCATGGGTTGGAATGAACACGAGTTTGTCGCTAATATATTTAGCGAATATAGGTATCTTTTGGCTCATATATCAGATAAAAAATTTCTTGTTTTCCTTGTTTGAAGATTCTTGTACATTCCTATAATGGTTCTGTGAAAGATATTTTGAAAGGGCTGCATTTATAACTTTTGCTACTTGATGACAGCTTCCCCAAAATTTTGCCCCATTTTCCAAATCTCGCCCTTTCAACCATATTCAGAATAATATCACAATGAATTCGATATCTGGCAAAAAATTCAGATAACTTCGGATAAAAATCGAGAACATACACGAGGTTGGTCCTAATGGAGAATAAATTTGACCGTCGATACTGCTCTGTACCAAAAATATCTCATCTTCCCAACTTTGGTGATAAAAAGTATTCATAAAACAGTAGGTAATATGATTGACAGTGTTTGAATGTAGTGGAATCATCTAGTCATTAAAACGTGACATGGAAATACCAGACACATCCGAATTCTTCAACATAGCCTGTAGTTAAAAAAATCGGACAAAACACGGATCAGTCTCGTGAGACAAAACGCGTCAATCAGCTACTGTTGTTTATCGGTACCTATTGTACGAGCGTCACATACATCTTCTATGAAAACTCACACATTTTTTCAAATTCAATAAAAAGATATATGTTTCACAAAAAGTGCTGAAATTGTCAATGGGTTTTTGTATAAGATCGTAATTTGTTTGCTTGGTTATGCGGTAATATATTTTCATGTCGTCAGCATATGAAATTTTTGAAAACTTGAAGCATTTTAAGTCGTCACTAAGGTATATGCTGAAGAGCAATGGTCTCAGATGAGACCCTTGTGGGACACATGATGTTACTCTTGCCATTCTAGATTTGAACTTATTCAGAGCTATATACTGATATCTTTCTTCGACAAATCTAGCCACTACCCTCACTTAAATTCAGTTCAGATAAAGGGCTAGAGATTTGTTGTCCTGCTATCAGTTTCATTTCCAGTAAGGAAGGTGTTTGACGGGCTCGTAGACACTTCCGAAATATTCCGAAAATAGTTTGCAAGTAGATAGACAGTCGTTAGCGTTTTCGTATTGAATTATAATTCGTTTAGGTATCGATGAATGCTGTTCCTTACTGGAGAGTGAGTGACCAAAAAGCTTTCGTATCAGATTTTAGGTTTTGTTCCGACAGCGTGTTGGATTTCTCATAGTCCTGCTTGTATTTTTTACCCAAGGTTTGTGTGGGCAAAGTTTGGGTATTCTGAGCATGTGTCGTGAGTAATCCAGGTTGGTAGCTAGAAACAGTTGTCGCCCCTTTTCCACCACCTGGTTACCCATCTTTTTCTGTGTGAAATATTTTAACATATGTTTATGTGTTTTTTTCTATCTCATCCGTATGTAAATATTGACCTGCTATTGATCAGTTAATATTTTTCATTTTTGTATTTTCCTATAATGGGGTTTTTGTAGATTTTAGAAATGAATGACTTATTGTTTATCCAAATTTCATTTTTTTTTTATAATATAAAAGTATTTTATAGCCTCTAGGATTGTTGTAGCCTTTCATTTATGTGACTTTGCTCTTCTCACGCATCAACTGAATTTTACGTCTGGAGAACCATTGAGGACGGGTATATTAATTCACATTTTTTAGGAACGAACATGTCTACAGAGGTTATCTAGTATGTTGTCGTTATTACTAAGTATTATTATGTAGATTATCAATGTTAGAGCGATATCGCGTACTTTGTTACAGGTGCTCGAAAATATTCCATACAAGTTTTCCAAATGAATTTCGTCGATGAGAGAAGGTCTCATATGTTTTTTCGAGAATGTGATGATTTTTGATCAAAGTAAATTATAATTTGCTCAAAAGAAGTGATTTTTTTATAAGTACTCTCGCCTTCTTTCTTGGATCTCTTTTGTCTTTAGCCGATCTGAGGCTCTGTTGAATCTTCTTTGTGGGTTTAAATACGAGAGATAATAAGAGATCCACTGTCTGCAGCAGGGGTTTATCGCATACCGTGCACCTGTGGGAAGGTATACATCGGTACCACCAAAAGATCCATGGGAACTAGGCTGAAGGAACATGAGAGAAACTGCAGACTAGGGCAAATTGACAAGTCGGCTGTGGCGGAACACGCACTTAGTGAGGGAAACTACAGGATTCTGTTTGAAAATTCAAAAGTGATTGCACCCAACCAGGGATACCATAGCCGACTGGTACGGGAGGCAATAGAAATCCACAAACACACGGATAATTTCAACAGAAAAGAAGAAGCTGTCAACCTCAACCGTATATGGAATCCCATTTTAAGAAAATCGATAATAACTGCAGGTAGTTCAGATAATAATGATGATTATTCTCCGAACCCACATAAGGTAAACAAGGTAATCAATATTAATGACAATTCCCCGAATCCGAATGGAATAATTAGCACCGCAAACTACCTGAATCGGCATAAATACAACTTGCGAAGAAACAATCTCCAGTCATCGGAGTGAATTCCAAGATGAATGAACCTCTGAAGAAGCTAGCCACTCGAGCCAGCGAAACGTCAGGAAGAAATTCCAAAAAACGACGGCCTTCAAACCCGAATAAAAGTAGTGATACTGAAAACCTCGGCCGCGAATGCCTCAACTTTTTTGTCAGGAAATTCAAATATTTAAAGTTGATGCTAATTCGTTACTCCTGTCCGTTGATTCTTGCGGTGTTCTTTGAATATTACAGGGCTTCCCTTTCGTGTGAATAAGTATTAAAAAAAACTTTTCAGCAATGGAACCGTCAATCACAACTTTTTCAAGGTGCAGCGAATTTTTTCAAGAACGGCCCTGTGACTGAGCAAAGTTGTTATTGTGGAAATATCACCCGAGGAGGGGATATCGCTGCTATATAATATGTGGGAACTTGGGAATTCCACAGTTTTGAAGCAAAACAAAACAAAATGAAATTAATTCTCGGAACACTTGTGTTGTCTACCGTCTACCTGTTTACCCTTGGGGATGAGTTGCCACTAGGTGAGTAGTTTGGAAATAATGATCAATTATAGAAATGAAATGGGTCCGGATAAGGATTTGTGATTATACATCCTAATGAACTTTTCGGTATTTTTAGTTTCACCAATTGCGAAAATGCTGTAAATTTGTTGGCAATTGGCTCAGCTTAGCCCCAAAAAGGAAACATTAAATTTCATTTAGTTTTAGATTGAATAGAAATATTGGTAAATTCAACGAACACAACATCATGAATGGTAAATTTTGAAATCGCTGGAAATAAAATATTTGACAGGTATGACCGTGTTCATAAAATAATTTAGGGGAGGGAAAGTGACCATTGAATCAAGAGAAAGGTTAGCTCAGTCTTCGTTTAGTATTCAGTTCAAATTTTCCCCAACCCCCCTGATTATTGCCAGGAGCAAAGACTATTCGATTGAAAATAGGAGAACGGAGAACGTTGAATTCTGGCTATCTATAAGATTTCCTTCAGTGTATATTTTGTCACTTCTGGTCTCGGTAGTGTAGTGGTTAGCATATCTGCCTATCAAGCGGAAGGCCGGGGTTCGAATCCTCGCCGGGCCACCGTGCTGGGTAATCGCACGTTAAAAGGTAAGGCCTCGTTGATCCATTGCTCGCACAAGTTTCGACTTCTGAGGGTTGACGTTCGTCAGCTGGTTAACGAAAAGGAACAATTTTTTTTAGAACAATTACACGAGGGCTTTTTTTCGTCGAAGTAAACTTGATCTTTCGATGAGAATTTCATTGCCTGGCAACTCAACGAAGAAAACTACCTCTGAAAAAATTACGAGTCCGTAGGACGAGAAATTTTTCCTGGCAGTTTTTTTATTCGATTTGCCGGAAGGCAACTAAATTTGAATCATAAACGTCAAGTTTTCTTCGACAAAAAAAAAAGCTCGAGTGTAATTCTGTACTACAATTTAATGAATACAGTTTAGTTTATTCAATTCAACAGAAAAATACAATTCACAAACACAATTCTTACATTTCATTTTCACAGATCAGATATACTCATTTGACAAGGCAAGTGAAAATTTGACAAAGACGCCGTCAAAGATTTGTTTACAATTCTGGTCGCCATGCTTTCAAGAGTTAGGTTCCGTTTTGTCGCTGAAAAACTTAGGGCGAAGTTTTTTCGCTGTCATAATGACAAAATCAAGGCGGCTCATGGGGTATTGTATACATGAGTTAAATTGTAATGTGTAATAACTCCGATGCAACTGATAAATGAAAATTTGAAGGAAATTTGTGTAAGGTCTATGGTATTCATCAATTATTGAAATATATGATAATCAATTACCTAATCTTTCAAAGAAGGTCTAAAGAACCAAAACATGTATATATATACATATATATGGGTATGCAGCAGGCCAAAACAGTGTACTCTTATAACACAGATTCCAAGCTTTCGATAATCTTTATTATCATCATCAGGGATGCTACAATATGATGAAACAAGCAGTTAGATCCATGAAGAGAGATCAGTCAAACAACTTACAGTGTGAGGTTAAACGGCACGATGAATAAAATTTGTTGGACACAACATATCTGCGCGTGGACAATAAAAACACGACAGTCAGGACGTTAACGAACGACAATGTTTCACATAATAAAACGCTTTTTAAATTTTTTATTTCTGACCGGGATATTATAAGCTTATATCGTCATAGTTACGCTATCAATAAAGGGGGTCATAGATTTTATAATTCCCTCTACCTTTCACAAGTAAAAATAAAATTATATATATATATATATATATATATATATATATATATATATATATATATATATGTATATATATATATATATATATATATATATATATATATATATATATATATATATATATATATATATATATATATATATATATATATATATATAGTGAGTAGTAACATTTTTCCGTGTCAGCCAGTCCAGATATATCTTGTATTCTTTTTGGTATACGGCTTCACTTTTCGATGGAATTAATGATTCTCTTGCTTGTTCAGCTTTTTTCAAAATATCCTCCATTATATTTGGGGTAGAAAACACGTTTTTACCGCAAACACAGCTTGATAACAAAGTTCTGTTTATAAACAAGTAACATAGCAACAACCTAGCAACAAGAAAACTCTACTATAATCAACGGTACCTGATTCAAATATACCGGGAAGATAATGAATTGGTACATTTTTCCGTTTCAAAAATGAACAAAATTTTACTGAAATCGGTCAGAAATAAAATTATCCATGTACCACGGGAATTAATGAGCCTTAATAACCTCAGGCAATTGCTGTCCCTTGGGCCAGAGGCCCTCGGGACGCAAACTTTGCCATCGGTAATTAAGGCCCTCCTAATTCCCTTTATACATAAATAACTATAAAACCACCTGTTTGTTGCTTGATGGGGAAACGCCGAACACGCGGGAATAATCAGAATGGCGTTGACAAAAGACAAATGTCTAAATGGTGCATGTGCAGTGCCAACCAATGACGATGCTCAAATTCACGCGGCCTTCGACCCGATATCGATCTGTGACCAGATCACAGCAGGGATGCCAACAGAACTCGCGCTTCGAGTTCACTTTATAACAGCCGCTTCATCATATATTGTCAAAATTCTCCTGCCTGTCTGTCCACTCCTGACCTGAAAATTTCTTTAAAAAAGCAACATTGCCTTCACTGAACAATTGATGTTTCAAACAAAATTATTATTTAATTTTTTTTTGACTTTCATTTCTTGTCACAACATGATGTTGCTCAAAGTGGATTCCAACAGCATACATCCTCATTGACACTGGAAATAGTAATTTATTTTACATTTCGTTCTCCATGTATTCTGATATCCTTCGTAACTTCCCTGAAAATGGCAGTAACCACTGTTGAAATATTGGAATAAATTGTTAAAAGAGTACAAATTTTGCTTGCTGCTTTGCCCAATAACAATCTTCATAACAATATTTATATATAATACATAAGCCTACTGCGATCCCACGAAAAGGGCAAATTCTTGATATTTCGCGTTATTTGAGAAAGTTGCTTTTAAATCGATTTTGACCTTACGCACATATAATTTCAACTCAAAATTCGAAATTTTGATTTTTTTCTAATTATTCATATTTATGCCCGATTTTCAATTGATGATTTCGAATAAAAAATCACAGAAATGATAAAATTGTCAGTATCGATAAAATAAATGTACCTATTGGACTAACTAAAATTAAAAATTATCACTTTATCATACGGCTTTCTTCAATATGATATATCCAGGAATGCTAATCACGAAATATCTAGTCCAGTATTTTTTACGTAACTGGTAAAATCATTTTTCGAATTTTTTCTGAAAAAAAAATTTATGGATTCGATCCCAATATTTTTTCACGGCGATTGGTTTTTCGTGATTATATTATCAGGATATACGATCTTGAAGAGAGACACCTGAGAAAATTTCGTCTCAACTTTCTGGGTGGAAAATTTAGTTTTTTTCCTGTATAATGTACCCCTGAAAACTGACAGCATAGTGCAAGTTATTGATTCAGATAGCAGCATCTAGTCCAAGAACCAGGTACTTTTTTTCTGCAATCTTCTACAGAATTGATATTCTTGTTGGAAAATGTTCGGGGGTGTCCCCTGAATGTAAATTCAAGTTGGCGGGACGGGGGGGGGTTGAGCTTCAGCCGCCATCTTGGAAAACACGTTTTATCAAATATCTCATGAACCGTGCATCGTAAGACAAGAACAGTAGGGATCATTTTTGTAGATAATTAAATTCTCTGCAAATTTTATTTGAAACTTTTTTTTGTATAAAGCATAGGTTTTTATTTATGGCGCGCCAAAATACTGCCATTTATACTGTTTCATCAACCGTTCACTATATATTTAGCAATAACCATGCTGGGAACAGTTTGGCGCGCTATAAATGAAAAAAGTTTCGAATAAAAATTGAAGAGAATTTTATTATCTACGAAAATGATCCCTACTGTTTTTGTCGTACGATGCACGGTTCACGAGATATTTGATAAAACGTGTTTTCCAAGATGGCGGCTGAAGCTCAACCCCCCCTGTCCCGCCAACTTGAATTTATATTCAGGGGACACCCCCAAACATTTTCCAACAAGAAAATAAATTCTGTGGAAGATTGCATTATGCACCTACTTTTTTTGCTCTTGGCTCTTGGCGTAATCGTTCTAAACATGAATCATGCTGGATCATTTGACTCCCTAAACCTGTTTTGGGCTTGTAGTCTAATGTCATGGAAAATTCATTATTATTTTATGAGATTAAAATACTACATTTTGGAATTTCTAGATGGAAGATTCCCTATCAACATACAATATAATTTTATACACATGAAGTTTTAATATTTTTTGAAGCCGCCATTGTTATTACTTTAGTCTGCAATGGAACTTCGTAAACTATTGAAAAGTTTAACACCTAAGTAATGACTGTTTCGCAAATCGCTAGAAAATTTGAACATTCCAGAAAAAGTCAATATTTTCTTACAGTAACGATATGATATTTCCTTGAACACTTATAGTAAGGAATAGTAGTTTGTACAACAAGAGTAGATATGGCCAATATCAATTCGAGTTGTACAGTTGAATTTTTCTTCGACCTGAAGTCTCTCAAGTATCGTATTGAAAATCAATTTTGAATATTAGAGTATATTTCGATATTTATGAAAAACTCAAAGGGAATGAACTCAATTGAATTCAATATCGAAAGATTGAAATTGAATCAGTGATGTCGAATTGAAAAAAAGAAAAAAAGTAGGTTTCAGGGAGACTCGAAACCACCAAACGCGCTAACCAGATAAGCCACGGGGACCGTATGAATTCAGTTAAAATCATTGGCAGTGGCGGATCCAGGATCAGGTCAAGGGGGGGGTCTATGGCTCAAAATTTATATATATATATATATATATATATATATATATATATATATATATATATGCTCTCTGGAACTTCCGGTTGAACCGCGTCTGGAATTTTTTTTCTTTATATATATATATATATATATATATATATATATATATATATATATATTTATATATATATATATAACAACTAGTCAAGATCCAAAAAAAAAGTGAAAGAGATTGACATGAGCAAAATTTGAAGGTGTAGCCAGGAGGTAAAGTAGGTTCGAAACTTTACTTTTTTTAAATCGAATCGAGTTGATTTAACCTAATCAACAGCATATTCTACTCTTACATAGTATATTCAAATCGTTACCGGCATACACAATACTCATCACAAATGTAACAAGTCTAATTTTTCCAATACTGCGCCAAAAAGGATCCTCGATAAGCCTGACAAGTGTCAATTTTCTTTAAAGTGTCATCAAGAAAAATTACAATTTGATAGTTAAAAAAAGCATTTTATTTTGAACCCTACAACATGGAGAGAACTCTATTTTCATATTTTACTCGGCTTCATCCAGCGTCTGAACCGACTGAACCAGAAAAAAAGGAAAGAACAATCGGTGAGTCAAAAATTTCAAGCGAAATTTGTTTGTTTGTTTGGGTAATATTCAATCCAGATCTTGTTTGTACTATTTTTAATTCTTGAGAATAATTTTTTTAGGAATTGGAGGATTATTGAATTGAATAAATTGATGAAATTGGTTGTTAAAAAATGAAAATTAACTAATGTTTAAATGTAGCCTGCTCTTTAGTTTTCAATGGAATTTCAATGAGAATTATTGAAGTTCTTCAATTTTGAAGCAAAAAAATTTATTCTATTTTATTTTTTGTCTTGCTCATGTGACATTTTTTCGTTCCCTAACAAAATTTGGAAATTAGGAGCCGATAAAAATTGAAAAAAAAATCTATTATTTTCCCAATGGGGGGGGTCCGGACCCGAAACCCCCCCCCGTGGATCCGCCACTGATCATTGGTATGAAGAGTAGATATAGATAGATAGATTTATTTGGCTATGTCACACATACATGATATGGTTTATAGCAAGTCAAAACCTTTTGTATGAAAATCATACCAACATTGTTATGAAAAATATGTACACATAAACAAATATACATACACATATATAAATATAAAATACATATAGTAACGATGAAATATAAAAGCAGTAGAATTATATAAAGTCACATAAAAGTCAATATAATATAAAATAACATAAAATTTGAATATGAAATATAATTACAAAAAAAAAAGAACTTGAAATCAACTTTCACATTTGCATGTATTGATCTATAGAATAAAAACAATGCTCAAGAAGAAAATTTTTCACTTTGATTTTAAAACATTTTTCGTTCATAGATTTGAGTTTATAGGGCAGCCTATTGTAAAGTTTAATATTCAATGAATTTTTTTCTGATTTAATCAACCTATATCGTGGCAGTAAAAAATCGTCTGCAGTGGCAAGTCGAGTATTATAACAATGAAAGCTAGAAACTTTAGGTATGATTTGTTTCCTCGAATGCAGTTCAGTCAAGCTCTAAAGCATGTAGATACAAGGAAGAGGCAAAATCCTGAGTGCTTTGAACAAAGGCTGGCAGTGGTCCCTATATCCTACCCCTGCAATTATTCTGATTGCTCGTTTTTGGAGCCTGAATATTTTGATAGAGCTTGTGGAGTTACCCCAAAAAACCGTACCATAGCTGATCAAGGAATGAAAAAGTCCAAAATAGATGCTTTTCAGCACTCCTGAGTTCAGGCAGCGTCTGAGTTTTCTAAGCAAAAATAAAACACTAGAAAGTCTATTGCTGAGTTGATCGATATGGCTCTTCCAATTCAGGCAATCGTCTATATGAAGACCGAGTAATTTACAATGTTTACCTGTCGTCATCTGATTATTACTAGAAATTATAAGATTTTGGGTTTTAGTTTTGTTTAGTTGAAGGTAATTAGCAGAGAACCAAGCTTCTGCTTCCCTGATCAAGTGCTCCGTATTATGAAGGAGACGTGAAATGCTGTTATCAGAGCTGATAAGGGTTGTATCATCAGCAAATAGAACAACATGACAATTCCTCATCATATGAAAACATAGGTCATTAATATAAATGATAAATAGTAACGGTCCCAGAACAGAACCCTGCGGTACCCCATGCTTCATGGTTTTCATGTCTGATTTTGAATTGTCAGTCAAATGTACAAACTGCTGCCTCCCCTCTAGATATGATTCGAGCAATTTCAACGGCGTGCCTCTAACACCATAGTGGCAAAGTTTTAGAAGTATAAGTCCTTCAATTCCACAAGAAAACATCAATTGTGGCATTGCAAATTAAACTCAAAAACTAGAAAATATTGCAGAACTCATAAGTACTTTCACTAATGCCTAAATGGAACAACTTGGATTCCGTGTTTGTAGGACAGAGTAGGTGGACAGATCAGAATTTTGACGTTTCTACAAGGTTGTCCCTGGTAACCAAGTATTTTGAACTCTGTGATTTGTGGAATTTATATCCCACCTTGTGTGGATATTAAATCAAATACATTCAGTTGACTGAAATCGCCCACTTATCCGTTTAGTAAACTAAAGAAGAAATCACTATATTTACGAGTCTTTTATTGCAAATATATACTACAAAATTTTTAAGCGTTACGTGAATCCACAACTTCTAATAGTGCACTGCTCTCAATTCGGGCGTGTTCAGCAACTTTGAAAAGTGGTGGAACCGTGGGATGTGGATGAAATCCACTCTTTGGACAGTTTGTAATGAATTGTAGACCATGGGTTGAGGTTAATTTGAATAAGCCAGTTTCATTATATTGTGGCGAGCATACTATTGCAATAGCTTCGGGCATCAGTAATTGATAGGAACAATGAGTGTGAAGATCCACGTTTGAAAGAAATGCTGTTTGCGTAGGATGAGTATGAATCCACCCTATTGTGTTTAAATTATGTATGTTGTATCTTGGTAATCAAATATTTCTTCCTCGTTCATTGTCATACAAGAATCCGATGTTCTTTTTTGCTTTGGTAAAATCATGAGTTATGATCAACTCATCTATCACTAGTTTTCCTGCTAGTATGCCGCATTTCTCAATATTTTTGGAAGTGCAATGGCTTGGAACATCGTCATGACTTTCACTGGTATTATCACAGGACGAATTGCTGCCTTCTCACCAGGTTGAGAAGCTCTAGTAGGAAAATGTGATCCAAAGTGTTGAGCAGCTTTTTCACTATCTTTGTCATAGTTAATAACAATACCACATACTGGGCATGAATGAGTTGCAGGCTACAGTATATCAGGATGTTCGATATTTACATGAGTGGAGTTAATGCCGATAGTTACCTCTTTCAGTGAAGCGAATTGATAAAGAACTTGAACTGGGGCTGCTTGGTATTGTTCTGGATGTCGAAATGGAAGATCTTATTACTTCTTCAGATTTGGTGTATTCGTGCAATCTTTGTGGATGATTGAATATTTCATCAAAACTTTTATTTGCAGGAATAGAACCTAGGATAGATGTAGCATTTCCTCTTTGTATGGCAATACTGATGCGTTGTATCAAAAAATTTCTTGCTCTTCCGTCATCTGTTTTATTGATGAGTTTTTGACCAATATGGAGTAGAAAAATGATATTTCCTTACTGTAAGTGTTCAACATAAATGATTGAAAACCGTTTCCATAGTAACCAAAGTAATTGCATAGCGAATTACAAAGACCATTTATTCGAGATTTTTTCAAAATATCTGTCGAATTTCAAATGATTTGCGGAATAATATTATGTGTACCTCGTTGGAAAAGCCACATTTTTGGACTAAGTCTCGGCTGGCGCCGTCTTACAATCTTCACAGTCGTCCAGGAATGTTAGTCTTTTCTTTCCTGGTAAACAATATACTATTCAGTTTTTTATTTCTGTTAAGGTAAAACAATGAATTGACTCTGTGAACTTCATTTCCAGGTTGGATAAATTGCACCAGACCCAATGAAGAATATGCATGTGGCAGTGCTTGTCAAAGAGAATGCAGAACTCTTGGCGAAGTTTGTCCAATAATAAACGTCAGATGCAACGACGCTTGCTACTGCAAATGCGGTTATGCAAGAGATGATTGTGGACGGTGTATTCCAGAGAAAGATTGCCCTCCTAAGAGTCCTAAGTAGTCTCGCAGGGAGATTGGCAATTTCAATGTTTTTTTTAAGGATATATGTTAAACTTGTATCAATGAGAAAATAAACCATGAAGAGATTTCAATATTGCCTGATATTTTATCATCTGTCCCAATTTAAAGATCATTATTTCAGCTTTACATTCATTACTCTCACTATTGTATTGAAGAATGATATTCTGGTGCGAATATACCAAAAACGAAAACTGTGTTCAAAGTCAAAGTAGCGCCCAAAAATCCGACAGAATTAAGCTCAATAGTTGTGAAACTCTCATCGTGTGGCATAAGGAATTATATCGAACTGAATATGCATATGTAAGCATATGAGTATGAGTAACTATTCATACAAAATCAAGTATCTCGATGCTTGAAATTACGATCAGTGATAATCTCTCATAGGAAAACCATGTGAGATCGATAACTGAAAGTGCTTCCCAGAAACTTGGATTTATATTGCGTGCGAAGAAATACTTCACTTCTCGTCAGCTTCTAATGATCTACATGGCACGTATACGTCTTGGAATATGATTCTCATGTGTGGGGCTATTCATGTTAACTTATTGATTCTATTCAACGAAAAGCAATCACGAACTCGTTCCATTGAGAAATCGTAGAAGGGTCGAAGACTTGTCTCTTTTCCATAGATATTTCCACGGTCGTTGCTCTTCTGAATTGTCGTCAATCTTTCCACCCTTGGCAGTATCAATACGGTTGACCCGACGAGTACATAGTTCCCACCTGTCTTTGTATATAGTTCTCGTGTGGAGTTCGGCACTAAAACATTCATTGAGGCTTCTCGATTCTATTTAGAGAAAGGCAATTCGTCTTGTTGGTGATTCTTCGCTCACAGATTCGCTCACTTCACTGGAACATCGTAGAAGGGTCGGAGACTTGTCTCTCTTCTATAGATACTTTCACGGTCGATGCTCTTCTGAATTGTTATCAATCGTTCCACCCTTGGCAATATCTACACGGATGACTCGACGAGTACAGAATTCCTACCCCTTTGCTGTGAATTTGGAAACCTGTCGAACCTCTCTTGTTCAGGGATCTTTTTCAATAGAACAGCTGAGCTTTGGAACTCCTTGCCAAACCAAACGAGGTTTTTTCTGAGGCTTAAAAACTTCAGAAATTCGAAGTAAGTGTTAATTCGTATCTCCTGTCCCTTGATTCTCGCGGTGTGTGAACATTACAGGGCTTCCCTTTGTGAATCTGCATATGAAAAAACAAGAAATTTCGGGAGATATAAGCCTTAATCGGGTTAGCAGTAAATAAATACTCATCCTGGACGGTTCAAAACAGTCACCCACCCACTATTTCGAACCGTTCCTGGACTGTTTTTGTTGTGAACTCGAACACACCTTTTGCTAGTTTGAGGGGAAATGACAGTATTGAGTATACGTGAAGTCGAGATACAGAACTAATTTTCTCATTAAAAGTTCTGTGTTCTGCGATCCAGTTGGCCGAGATTCTGTGAACAGCGCCTTGAATTCTCATATTAATTTCTGAAATGGTTGCTGTAATGAAACAGGACGTGATTCTAATTCGTCAGCAGGAAGGAATGTCTGTTGGTGGGTTGCTGAGAACTCCGTTTGTCTTCCGCTGTTTATGAAAACGCAACATGCAAAGAGCGAAGACTAGATAGCAGCACTCTCCGATCAATAATTCTTTGTACTATAGGCTTACTGATCCCACTAATATCTGCTATATTTTGAAGATAACATCTGGTAGCAAAGTACCATGAAATACATAACAGCTGGTTTATAGGAGGCATGGAATTATTTCTGACAACACAAACATAACCAATCCAAACTTATACATCTATACAATAATGGAAACATGTTCACTTACCTATGGGTTGAAAATTTTAGATCTCTTTCAATAGATTTTGAATATGTGAATATGACAATTTGAATTCCATTTGGAAGCCTCTGTCATTCAAATTCTTCAAATTGTTCTAAAATTGTTCGTTTTCGTTAACCAGCTGACGAACGTCAACCCTCAGAAGTCGAAACTTGTGCGAGCAATGGATTAACGAGGCCTTACCTTTTAACGTGCGATTACCCAGCCCCTTTCCCGAATCCAACGAGGCCTTTGAATGACAAATTCGATAGAACTCCGTTTATCGGGTTTCGCCTCGAAAAAATTTTTTGCTGTATCTTACTTATTTTGGCCTCCTGAACAAAAAATTCCATTGAAATTTTTGGGGCTCTCAACTAGTTTCGGAGATATGCCCCCCATCCCTAAGACAGGAAAACCGGGGTTAACGCACATGTTTCTTTTTCAGCTGATTCGACTTGAAATTCCTCCTTTCTATCAGCACGATATACACAACTGATTCTACCTTCTCCATCACTTTTCAACCAAATTAAGTATTTTTCACTACAAGACTCTAAAATATAAATCGTCTTAGGAATTCGAGGATAGCAATGCCAAGCGCGCTCTACTTATGAACAAATTCACAAACATAATTATTAACACGATTTATATTTACTTCCTTCAGCAGAATGAATAAAGAATGCATATCTGGTCCTAATCGTGACAAAAATTTCAATACAATGTTATCTCTCGAAAAGAATTGCTTGGGAAAATCACATGAAGTTGAGCTCGCACTTCGTCAGAATCAAGTGGATAATCTTAAATTTTGGATTCACCTCACATTTCTGAATCCATCTGGATGAATTCCGAGAGAACAATAGTTATTATTGCTAGTAGTATACTCTACTTTATTTACGACTAATTTATTTTTCATAAATGAATGATTCTTCAGTTTTATTCATCTCAATACAAATAGACAAACACTACCTACGCGTTTGACACTGACCTTTGGAGTTTGGTTATATCGTTTCCATGGTAACATTCGATTCGAGAAATTTTGTGATAGGACTACAAGAGGAAATAAAGAGTATTACCATTTACCCCTCGCCATTATTCCCTAAGGAAATGATATATGGCATTATACTGCGGAAAACATAAATGTAATACTTACATTATGTATTAGTCGTAAATAAATCTCATTTATATACAGGGTGTCCCGAACTCAATGGCCTATTAGACATTTCTGGAAATAGGATTATTTTGAAAATTTGAATTCTTGGGTAATTAGTTCTGTTCTATCGATCTAAAATATTTTCAGCGCTGCGACGTTGCCGCTTATATTGAAAAGTAGCAACAACTTCGATATTTTAAATAGGACACCCTATATATTATTGCATTTCTCGCTTAGTTGCTTTCCGATTATTTTTGTATAATATTTCCCTAAACCTATCTTCAGTGGTTTTCGAGAAATTTATTGATTTCCTTATTTTTTGTGCGAAACATAGCTTTAATCAAATGCTTATTATTGCGGTATTTGGATTCGAAGACAGCTGAAATTTTGAATGAAGTTTGACAATTCCCTGTGTATTAGTTGTGTCTAAGGAATTTTTTTCTCCATTATACAGGGTCGTTCAAAATTTGTGAATTCACCGATACATACGAAAGTGGTGAAAAGTGCATTTTTTCACATGGAACATCCTGTATATCATCGAAAATCCTGAAAGACAATTGAAGTCCCTTTCAAATGATGTGTCATGTTCCTATACCTGAATGGTCAGGTTTCCAAAATAAATACAAGTTTATATAAAAATTGTATTATTTCGACATATTTTGTATTAGGTGGCTATGAAATGTCATGGAACATGTCATTATGAAAAATTCGACAATTAATGCATCAATAATAAAACGGTTGCGCTTTCAATAACGTAAATTTGATTAGAAAAGAATCAAAATGGAAATTGTTTATTCTTCATGGTCAATGTGATCAAATTATAGCAAGAACATGCAAAATGTTCTGTTTCATTTACTTCGTCTCCAGTTATCGGCATGATTTGATTTCTTGGTGCTTCAATATTCCCGAACACAGCATAATTTCGTTCAATTCTCCTGAATTTTCTTCTATTCATATGCGGTAAATTTGGATAAAGTTCATTGAATTTTCTGAATCATGTTCTCGAAACAATTCTTTGGCACTCACCGTGAATATAAAATAAATTTGAAATATCTACATTTGAATATGCATTACGATCCATTTTCAATACTTTCTTCTGACAGAGAGACTATGAAAATCACTGCTTGTCAAACTTAAAGTTTGTTTGGTCATGAAGCATAATCAATTTCATCGAAACTTCATTTGAATTGTTTTTGCCTTCCATTTTGATTCTTTTCTAATCAAACTTCGTTCGACTTGTTTTTGCCTTCCATTTTGATTTTTTTTTAATCAAATTTACGTTAATGACGTTTCATTATTGATGCATTAATTGTCGAATTTTCATAATGACATGTTCCATGACATTTCATAGCTACCTAATACAAAATATGTCGAAATTATACAATTTTTATAGAAACTTGCATTTATTTTGGAAACCTGACTATGTAGGTATAGGAATATGACACATCATTTGAAAGGAACTTCAATAATTGTCTTTCAGGATTTTCGATAATATACAGGATGTTCCATTCGAAAAAATGCACTTTTCACCACTTTTGTATGTATCGGTGAATTCACAAATTTTGAACGACCCTCTATAATGGAGAAAAAAATTCCTTAGACACAACTAATACACAGGGAATTGTCAAACTTCATTCAAAATTTCAGCTGTCTTCGAATCCAAATACCGCAATAATAAGCATTTGATTAAAGCTATGTTTCGCACAAAAAATAAGGAAATCAATAAATTCCCCGAAAACCACTGAAAATAGGTATAGGGAAGTATTATACAAAAATAATCGGAAAGCAATAACTAAGCGAGAAATGCAATAATATATAGGGTGTTCTATTTAAAATATCGGAGTTGTTGCTACTTTTCAATATAAGCGGCAACGTCGCAGCGCTGAAAATATTTTAGATCGAAAGAACAGAACTAATTACCCAAGAATTCAAATTTTCAAAATAATCCTATGTCTTGTTTTCCAGAAATGTCTAATAGGCCATTGAGTTTGGGACACCCTGTATAGCCATGAATTGGTCTGATTTAAGTGATTTATTTATGGATATTACGAACGTTTTCGCCGAAGCCAAGGTTAGAATTTTCGAGCCATGTTAAGACACGTATTATCAAACTGTCAGGGTTGTAACGTAATATTAATAGCCCACAGTAGGTCATCACTCGTCTGACCTGACGAAGCTATTCTGGAAGTGAATCGATGGGTCAGAATAAAAACAACTTTTTTTTCTTAAGTATCAAACTGGCCAAAGGCTCAAACAGAATGGAAACTAGTTCATATCATGATTGAGTAGAGTTGATGTTCAGATAATAAAAATAATAGTAATAATATTTATTCGTTCTTCAAGATCATACATGATGACATAGAACAAGTCAATGTAATCTAAAAAAATATAGATATAAAGTATAAAAACAGTGAAGTAAAACAATCAGTCGACACAAGTTTTAAAAAAATATACATCGAAAAAAAAATGTGATATCATATCATATTATAACAATCGTCAAAACAGTTGACGAACGATTAAACACATTAAAGTTCAACTTGGACCACAGGCATACAAAACTTGAATAAACATAAAATGTTAAAATATACCACTATACAAATCCACTCAAACAAAAGTAAATGAGCAATAATAATAAAATGGAAATATTCTTTCATGACTCAAGATATTCATCAATGCTATAAAAACAACCGCCAATCAGGAATTGTTTCAGATTTTGTTTGAATTTCATTTCTCCATTTTCATTTTTTATATGACTAGGCAGATGATTGAATAATTTTGACCCTGCATAGGATGGGCAATTTTCATACAAAGAAGTCGAATGTTTCTGGAGCCTAATCAAAGCGCCATTCCGTGTGGGATATGACTGACAATCAAAATTTCGGAGATGATTTGAAACATGTTTTTTGAACATCAAAATAGTTTTGTAAATATATATGCATGGCACGGACATGATTTTATTTTTAATAAGATGCGGCTTGCACGATTCTCTGGAATGTAATTTATAAATGAAGCGTATAACTCTCTTTTGGCCGACAAAAATCCTATTCAACTTTGTGGAGCAGCCCCACACAGTGATATTATAGGAAATATGTGAACAGAGGATGGCATAGTAAACATTTAGGAGTTGGGTTGTATTAAGTGAAGATGGAAGTTGTCTGATGGTATAGTATCCACAGTTAATTTTTTTGCTCACCTGAATGATACTTGACTCCCAACTTATATTGCTGTCGATATGAGTACCCAAAAATTTTGTGTTGTCTGATGAGTTTATATCTTGATTATCAACCTTAACTCAAAATTGATCAATTTTCTTGTTATTTCTAAAGTAGAACTGCATCAAAACAGTTCTACTTGGATTGACTACCATGGAATTTCTTTTACACCAATCTGTAAAATGCAAGGATAACTCATTTAGTTTACTTAAAAGTTCCATCGGACTATCAGCATCCGCAGCAAGAGTTGCATCATCTGCATATAGAATTATTCGATCCGTGTTCACATACTTCGGCATATCATTGATGAAAAGTAAGAAAACGAGAGGTCCTAAGATTGATCCTTGTGGGACTCCAAAATCGGACGGAGCCTTGAATAATGAAGAAAGAATGGGAGTTTTTTTTTTAATGTTGGTTATCAGATTCCAAATTTGCGTAGCAGAATACATTGGTTACCATCAATCGATGGTATCCCGAACCGTTACCAAAGTCATATAACACGTATTGTGCGGAAATAAAATTTTTGGATCAAATTTGCATTCTCACATGGAGATTTACAAAATGACAAAAATATGTGGCAGAAAAATTCCAATTTTCCTACAGCTATTTGTGCTATAGACTTAACTGATATTCCTGTACAGAAATGTTGTAAAAAAAAATTGTAAAATTGTTCGTTCCGTTAACCAGCTGACGAACGTCAACCCTCAGAAGTCAAAACTTGTGCGAGAAATGCATCAACGAGGCCTCACCTTATAACGTGCGATTACCCAGCACGGTGGCCCGGCGAGGATTCGAACCCCGGCCTTCCGCTTGATAGGCAGATATGCTAACCACTACACTTCTTCTCAAATATTCTATTAACCCGAGATGTTAAATTTCTCTAAAAAAACAGAAAATTGTTTAATCATCTTCACAAATACAGTATGACTTCCAGAAGAAACCTCTCCAGAACAGCTCGACATCGCGCTATCAACTCATACATAACCGAAGTGAAAATGTACACTGACTTGGAATATTCTGGAAAACCATGGACGACCCAGATTTGAAACCTGGTAGTAGCAGAATTTCTCAAATTCGGCCATCCAGCCAAAGTGGTTCGGATTCCACTTTATAAACTATTGGTCCGGGTATCCCTTTTCTCGCACAAGCTCTTGAAGGAGCATCTGACGGGTTTCCTAGAAACCTAGAATATTCGTTGAAAGGAAAAAGCCTGCAAATCAGAGTTCCCACTCGACATTCCCGAGTACCATATCCGTTTTTCGTATTTTATGCATACCAAATCGAAGTACGCTCTCACTAAGAGGAGTAGTTCTTCAATATGGAGTCCACTCCACTTTATGCATATGATCCATGTCTATCACCTGGACACATTTCGGCTACAGCCGGTCCTGTGATCCGTTAATGAATATCTCAATATATATAATCTGTTCCACAAAATATAGTATCAGTTATTCGAACTACGTGAACAAAATGCAGTGCTTTGTAGGTGCTTTGATATTATCAATGGGTTATCCTCTTGTTTTAGGTCACGAAATGCCTCCGGGAGGTGAGTACTGGAAGTGTTACAGATATATTTTTTATTAATGAAAAATAGTGAATACATAACTCGCATGATTCAGATATATTCTTGCTAGAGACAGATTTATAATTATGAATGTTCTACCACTGATGTTTATTCCACTTTTGGTTTTTCAAGCGTTAAGTAACCTGCTTGTGAAATTACAAGAAAGAGAAGCTGCTGTTGACCAGCAGAATGTAAAATTTGCGGACACTGAGTTTGATCAAACAAGTAAAAAATACTAGGAGCAGTGGTGTCGATTCAACACAGAACTAAAAGTGTTTAAATGGACAAATTTAACAAACGTGCCTAAGTGGAAAGAAGTACAGAAAGTGGTGGATTAACTGATCACTCAAGGGTTTATTAGTAGCAGGCATTAGATACCAGAGAATTTGACGCGTTTTCACTTGTCACTTATTAAATCAGGAATAGTCGTATTTCGTGTAAATAATTTATAAATTGCAAAGCGCTTTCGTGAAATTTGTTCGAAATTGAAATTTGAATTACTTACTCGTCAAGTATATACAAGAAGACTCTCCAGAGTTAAAATACAAAACTATTAAAATTTTGTATTGAATATTATTATAAAATTATTCCCATTTTGCTGCAAGACGAGCAAGAGGGGTAACAGGAACTGAAATTTGACATTGACTAATTGATTATGGAACAAATAATAAATAAATATTATGTGTGACAAATGACATGTACAGTGACCACAGTACGTTGAAACTTTTCAAGGTAAGCAAAGAAACATTCAATTGGGTCCTTTAGAAAAGTTGATTTTAATTTGGAATTTGAGATAAGTACTTTAGGAGTACGTTTTCAGTCTACCTCCCAACAGAAACTCGACCGTAAGAGAACTGAAAGTGAACCAACAGTTTGGGTCTGATGAGAATCCAACTCCCGGACCACAGATAGAAATCTGACAGGAGAGAAACTCCTTGAGAAGAGTATCAGGTTACACTCAGAAATTGACTGCATGAAGCGTTTTTTTTTGTTAATTCAAGGATGATATCTTGTCTTTAAATTGTATTGAAAGTTGAACTAGAGATTTCAAGGGTGCGTTCCCGAACCACCTTCCAAGGAACAAACCATTCCACCAGCGGAAAATGTAGAGTGAATGTGAAGTAAGGGTGTAATGGGAACCCAGTCTTTAGTCCACAAACCGGAGCCAGATAGAAATGAAGTTCCTCGAGAAGACCAATGTGGTAAACTCAGAAAAAGAGTTTTCTAGAGCGCTTCCTCAGTACACCTCCCAAAAACGTCAGACTCAACCAGCGGAAAACTGTAGGTGAACACGAATTTAGGGTCTAATGGGAACCACATTCGCTGTTCACGGAGAGCAATCAACCACAGGGACTGATCATGAGAAGACAACCATGGTGCACACATAATTCATCTCTAGATATATCATGAATGGAATTGTGGAAATGTTGAATAGATAATAAGAAGTGAAAAGTGGAAGGGACTCAAGGTCTGAGCCGTATTGTAATAATCATTATCGTCAGTTAATCTCTATGATGATAATCTAATCTCTGGCTAGAATGCCAACCACGTTTCAATTAAAAACCGGTTGTTCGAATTATTCCAGCTATTTCGTACCAAAAATATTCGTTTAACAAATAGTTCTACTATTATTGAATAGATTATGTGTCTGCCTGGAACGCATCTGCCGATAGAGTTTATTCTGAAATGAATGAAATATGGACAAGTGATAAAACTCATAAGTGTCGAAGTTATCAAAGCTATTTCAATTATGGGGATAAATATAGATAAAATTACGACTAAGAAGTCACACCACTACTTGGGCTTATTAAGTCGTGCCTATTTAACTATTTTATGTTCGGTGCTTTGATTATTTCGTGTTATTTTATCTTTTTTATAAAAAACTTGAAAAACTCATAACTACTCTCATTATATAACTCTGCAGGTATCCCGCTCTGGCTCTGAAGGGTCACGTTAGGTATACATACAGGGCCTTTCATGATGAGCGTTAATTAGCCGTTTGTGACAAACTATTTAACGGATCAACCTGAAAATTCCACAGTATGCATAAATCAATATGACTACACACCTAAAATATTTTAGACGATGCAGCGTTGTCGCTTCTACTATAAAGTAGCGGCTTCTTTGATTTTTCAAATGAAACACCCCGTATATAATGTCATATTATGATTCATTATCACTTTGTCAACAAATTCATATACTATTTCCCTATACCTATCTATTACCGTTTAGAAGATATACATTAATTTCCATATTTTTTTTACCAAACTGTTTCAAACGGAAACTGACGTGGTTTTCTTGCTCGTTTTCTTGAATTCATCACTTATTTTGGATATTCAACATTTTTTTATACTCAGTAATATTTCTTTTTGATCCAGTTTTTCAACTGTCTCAGATCAGTCAATTCGAAATTGGTATGTACCTACGTTAGAAAAAGTTACAATTTCTATACATTGAGGTATTGGTCTCTAACGAACAACAGTGCACATTAATATTTTTTTATAGTGTGCTTTGGAAAAATGAATAAACCAATTATTCAACGTCAGACTTGCGTTGGTGGTTTTGACTGATTGTGATAGCTACCAATTATAATAGTATAATGTCAAGATTAGGTTACAGTAATGAAGATTTCTTGAATTTATTAATAGTTTTTGGTGAGTGCAATAGAATCGCAAGTAGAACTTGCCGATTATTTCTATATCCACAACTTCCGAAGCCGAATAATGTGATAAATCGACTACTAAAAAACTGTAGGTTGAATGGAACCTTCCGTCCAAAAATCATTCGTAAGAAGACTAAAGTGGATGATGATGACAATGGTATAAGAGTTTTGGGATACTTGCATGCATTTCCAAATGCTTCTCTACACGTGCATAAATGGCATCCCTATAAATTCTACTGTGTCCAACATCTGAAAGAGACTGATTTACTTCGCACAATGATAAAGACGTAACTGGTATATGTATATTATTTTTAATTCGAGTGTCATAATTGTGAATTGAGTTATTCGTTTCAAAATTATGTTTATTGTTATGCATATAGAATAATACTTCTGATATATAAAGGCCAGCAAGAGGCAGTAGCCCAAACCTCTTGAATAAATCGCGACAAGAAACCATTTTTGTCACACCTGCTAGTACTGAATTGTAGAGCTCAAAAATGTTGAAATATACAGGGTGTTCCATTTGAAAAAATTGAGTTCCACTCATTTTTTCATGAGATCAAAGTATCTGCATTTTTTGAAGACGTGTAGGTCATATTGATTTATGCATACTGTGAAATTTTCAGGTTGATCCGTTGAATAGTTTGCCAGAAACGGCTAATTTACGCTCTTCGTGAAAATCCCCGTATAAATGAAAGATTTATCAATGGTATTAGACTAATTCAAATGTTCAAAACATTGTACATGTCTCGATATATCGTTTTGAAATGAAGGAAGCAAATTTAAATTGAACTCCAGAGCTCTGAGAATCATAAACATATGACAATGTCGAATTTCGAAATATCTAATGAAATCAACTTTTGAAATCTGAATATACCTCCACAAAGAGAACTATTATGAAGCGTACGTGGAAATATGACAAAGTTGAAAGCGTTTTAGCAGGTAGTGTGTATCATTGTGCTTGTATGCTATGCACAGTATACTGAATGCAATTCGATACTCAAATTTTCAGTGAACGATCACCAGTCGTGAGAGACTTGTTTTATCATCCCAGACAGCACACAATATTCCATGGATATTCTCACAAAGTTCAATCATACTTTTTCAGAATTGCATTCAAATTGATCCCAGAATATTTTCATCAAAACATAACAAATATTCTATGGACATTCATTCGGTATATCCCTATAATATTCCGTTCAGAATTGTCTCAAAATATTCTGACAATGTTCGAAATATACTTAGTTTTGCATATCCCAATAGAATGTTCTGAGAATGATCCCACAATATTCTCATCCTGTAGCAAATATTCTAAGAACATACTTTCGATATGTGCCTAATATATTTTCTTAGTGATATCGAAAAACTTCTGTATACTCCATCATCAGACAAAACTGTTTCAATTTGTAGGATGAAAAATATGCCAAAGTAAGAGCCAGGAACTCTTGTCAAAATAATATGAATTGTTATTGAAGGTCATTTTGTTTTTCAAATATTTTCGAATTATCAACATCAATAAGAAGACAACAGCCACCAGACAACGCAGAGGAAGGTTCAATCACAGATGTAAAGCAAAGATAGGTGCAGTTAGGGTTTGGATGGGTGACCGCATGTGCCTAAATATGTCACTGACAATGTTTCTCTTTATTTATCGGTTTTTAAATATTCTGACAACATTCTGAGAATGTTTATATGTTGTTAGAGAGTATCCTCTGAACATCCATAGAATCACTATGAGTCTCATTATATTCGGGAGAAATTCTCAGAATATTTGAAATCGTCCATTTCGAATATGCATAGAACATGCCTAGAATAGTTGAATCAAGATGTGATAATGTTCTGATAATATTCAAATATGCTCGAAGGAAATTCTATGAACATTCTATGAATGACATTCTTATCCCTTATCTGGGATAAGGTTATATGGCATTAATATCCATTTATTTATTTATCTACGAGTAGCCCACAATTGGTATGCACGAATTCAATGAATTTTGGGAAAAGCATAATCAGCAAATTTTCCAGGTCTGGTGTGGCAAAACTGTACGAATCCACACGAATATTACGACTGCGGATCCTTTTGTCAAACCGAATGCAAGACACTTGGCGATCCCTGTCCAGTCCAAACGTTCAGATGTGTGGATGCCTGCTACTGCATTGCAAGATACGCTAGAGATGAAAATGGCGTTTGTATACCTCAAGAAATGTGCCCGCCGAAACCCCCTAAAAAGAAGAAGTGTGAGGAAGAACCCGAATTTTGGCCCCAAGATTGAACACTTTCTCTTTGTACTTCGATAGATATACAGTGCGTCCAACTCAAGATGATGAAGACCTCTATTACTGCTATTCGAAAGAATACGAATGTGAATATTTGTAATTGATGGGTAACATTTTCCAATGTATCAAACTAAATCCTAAACTCGGCCTACGATGAATTCACTAACAATGAAAAATTTTCAATAGTTGGCTTCGCGTTGGATATTTCGAAAAAAAAGAATATGAAAATGTTCGAAATATAATTTATTTCAACTGCATTTACCGTGTTTGGTAAGGAAATTGTGAATTCTTTGTGCATGCTATTATTTAATTGATTCCAAAACTACCGCTTCCAACGTCATCATCGAATTGATTAAAGAAGTAAAAGGCAGCAGCTAGTGCATCATCAAGGAAGCAATTTTGTGCATTTTTAAACGAATTATTAGTTGAACACTCGTCGCATTGAAGCTTTAGGGCTTGCAGCCCACAACTGCTTGGGGATGACAGTGAGGAGGTTGAGTATACACTGAAAAAGTTTTCCCAACAAAATTAAAATTGACGAGCCCGAGCATTTTTTGTTAGATTCCAATAAGACTCGAGAAGTTAGCTTAAATAGTATAATCGAGAAATGTGCCGTAGAACTCGGTTGAAATAATATTCTGAACAACTTTTTATCATACTTATCTTAGATGTCTAGAACGCAAAGCAAAATCTCGAGAAAAAACCATGTTTGTAAATTCGCAGGAGGCCACTTTCGAAGTACACATTTCAGTTGAATATCTTAACAAATCATCCTGTATATCTCAGCAAAAATTGATTCTTCATTCCGTCAAAAAGCGAAAATATCTTCATTTCAAATGACACACACGCTGTATATGTTTTCATTAAATGTAATGATACCTCGATTTATATTTCATGTATTTCTTTTTTTTTTATAATAATAGTGATGAACCTCTCCATGAATTGATTATCGAATCATATAATCATTAATATAGTTGTTTTTTTCTGTAACTACCATTATTCTTATTGAACAGAAAATGGAATTTTCTATTCCAATCATCCTCACAGTCATGGATTGAAGCCGATTGCAGATACTAGCAAGCAAACGTCCTGAGAATTCAACTTGGCTTTGTTTCAAAAATTTTTTGTCACATTTTTCTTTTTAATTTTTTTGATTTTACCCTTTTTAAATTTGATAATCTATATTTATTTCAATATTAGTAGTGATAAATGTAATTTATGGTGTTTTTCATACCAAACGCCATGGACTTTGATTAACAGACCTTGTCCTACCACAGGAGCAGCATGGTTATTGGCCGGTCTGTCAATCATGAAACGTAGCAGAGTCAGTTTTCTATAGCAACCCGTTGCAAAATCCTTATAGGATCGAACTAATCTAAATTGAATATATAAATTAGTGAAAAATCAAACAAAATTGAATTGAAGAAATACGAACAAATGCAAAAAAATGTCTTTTATCGTTATCGCCCTTCGTAACAGCACCACCAATACAGGCGGCAATTTGCAGGTATTTACCGGAAAACAGTTACTACTCTGGCTAGATGCAGGTCATTGAATTACATGCAAGCAAATACCTGCTGATATTGCCTCCTGTATTAGTGATGCTATAACGAGGAGATAATGGTAAAACATTGTTTTCGCATCATTTTCCTAATGAAGCCGTGCATTTTAAATATGAAGAAATATTGAAAACAGGTTTCAAGTTGAGTAAACGATGAGTTTTGGAACCTTTGGTGTAAAAGTTGAGAACTTTTCTTAGAGATCAATTACCCTAACACCAAACTGATATTTTTGCACTCGACGCGCGTTTCGCTAACAAGGTTAGCATCTTCAGGAGAAGAAAATTGATACTAAATCTAGAGCGGAGGTTAGTTATTTATATACCTAAAGCTTTCCGGTCCGATATGGACTTCGTTTGTTACTGTTAATTATTCTAATTAATTTCTCGGTAATGTGCTGACTACCTGCAAGTTCCGTCATCTGTTGATTTATTGTTGAGGAAGTAATCAGAAATCAATACTAACAGATGACGGAACTTGCAGGTAGTCAGCACATTACCGAGAAATTAATTAGAATAATTAACAGTAACAAACGAAGTCCATATCGGACCGGAAAGCTTTAGGTATATAAATAACTAACCTCCGCTCTAGATTTAGTATCAATTTTCTTCTCCTGAAGATGCTAACCTTGTTAGCGAAACGCGCGTCGAGTGCAAAAATATCAGTTTGGTGTTAGGGTAATTGATCTCTAAGAAAAGTTTTCAAGTTGAGTGTATGGGCTGGGCCCATACCCCCCCCCCCCTATGAAGATTATAATACTATGAGACATTTCATATTATTATGTATTTTTTAATGTCAAAGCTATAATGGTTTATGGATTACGAACATTGCATCCAGTATTCAGGACTTAATTTTAAGTCTAATTAACAGAAAAACATTTTCATTTGTATTCAAATAATATATTCAATATTCCCTTCGAAGATTGAGGTACACATGAATTAAATTGGAAAGTGTGATAATAATGATTATAATACTATGAGAAATTTCATATTATTATGTATTTTTCAATTTCAAAGCTATAATGGTTTATGGATTACGAACATTGCATCCAGTATTCAGGACTTAATTTAAAGTCTAATTAACAGAAAAACATTTTCATTTGTATTCAAATAATATATTCAATATTCCCTTCGAAGATTGAGGTACACATGAATTAAATTGGAAAGTGTGATAATAATGATTATAATACTATGAGAAATTTCATATTATTATGTATTTTTCAATTTCAAAGCTATAATGGGTCATGGATTACGAACATTGCATCCAGCATTTAGGATTTAATTTAAAGTCTAATTACCAGAAAAAACTTTTTCATTTCTATTCAAATGATATATTCAATATTCCCTTCGAAGATTGAGGTATACACGAATTAAATTGGAAAGTGTGATAATAATGATTATAATACTATGAGACATTTTATATCATTATGTATTTTTTAATGTCAAAGCTATAATGGTTTATGGATTACGAACATTGCATCCAGCATTCAGGACTTAATTTGAAGTCTGATTGACAGAAAAACTTTTTCATTTGTATTCAAATAATATATTCAATATTCCCACACGAAGATTGAGGTACACACGAATTAAATTGGAAAGTGTGATAAGAAATATAAAAATAACGCAAAAGTAATATTTTTGTGACAAGAATGCGTATTTAATCAAAAAATATTCGACCTATCTTGTTCTGTTTACTGACTGAAAGAAAGTATATTCAACAAGTTATCATAATTCATACGAATTTATATACGGTTTGTTTATATACCTATCCAAAATTATTACAAATATCCGTCACCAACTGATTGTGACTAATATATTCACAAATGACGCGCAGTATGCAATAGCTGTGATTTGATGTATGTAAAGAATATTTGGATTATTCGAATGGTTTCATCTGATTGAAAATGAAAATAGCAGTAGCAGTATATGTTATAATTATGTTATTTTCATATCAGACGCCATCAACTTAATCCGGAGTCCGTCAGCAAATAGGCCTTGTTACTAACTCCCTACCTACCTCATTTTTCTGTTTGTCAATTTCCTTTCTTAATTATATTGAGTATAGTCAGAAGAAATTGGAACTCAAAAATATAACAATACAAACAACTATATTCACACTAAACAAAAGCCCTCACACAACAAACGCAGTTATGTTATATAATCATCAAAGCTTTAAAACGAATTTAGAAGTGAATATTTTCTACTTCTTGTTTTAAATTTCCCTTATGGTTTGCTTTCCTTCCTAATGGTGAAACAAAAAACAATCGAGGAACCGCCAAATTGGGACCTTTGAAAGTAATCTACCCTCGCGCTAGCGGAACTTGAAATGATTTTTTTGTCTGACTGCAACTGAAACTGGTGCAGATGGTGTAAACCTCCAAGAGGCAACGCCATCTGCTGGATGACGACCAAAGCCTCAAACTCCTACTACACTAAGCAGAGGAGACCTCTTACAGCGGACCATCGTACGAGATCGTAAGAGGTCTCCTCTGATGACTACAGCTCACTAGAGGAAACTTACTTTTTTGAAGCATACATACAAATTTCCAATATATACAAGGCAAGGTCAGTATTTCAATTTTCCTGAATAAAGGTCTACAGGAGTAACTTCTACCAGCCATACTTCTGATAATTATTTTTTTTGAGCCAAGGAAAAACTTCACCTGCGTTTGTAGACCAACCCCAGAAGCAGACACCATAGCGCAATCTCGATTCCACTCAATCATCATTATGGTGAATAATTTGAACTGAGAATATAGCAAATATTTCGTAGCATTAATGAAGGAGAATGTAATTTTGGAGTAAGTCTATCGCAATATTCTTTGAAGTTAAGGTTTCTATCGATATCAATACCCAAAAATTTGGTGCTGTCAGACAATGAAAGCAATTGACAATCATATAGCAGGTCAAGAATTTTTTGATAATTGCAAAACTGTTCGATGACTGTTTTATCCGGTTTGAAAACAAGCGAGTTACTGGAAAACCACCGGTTTGAAGATTTCATTGTTTGCTTCCATTTTCTTTGTATATAAGTATTCGATCTGAGCCTGTTATAATCGTTCCTACGTAGTCAGTTAATTTCACACACTTTCTATCAGTAACAGAAGTGTAGGTCAGGTTATAAACTTTTCGCCTCGGCATAGACTTCGATCCCATGGTGTATAATATACTATTTTTCACTCACTGGAAATTTCATTTGAAATAAGCATAATATTTATGAGAGGGCAAAACTTCAACGGAAAAAAGTGCCCAGATGTATACATCACGTTTCAGTAGATATTCTCAAATTCACCAAAAATTAAAATTGATTTGAAATTTCGAGTTGTCCTCTTGTTACTCTCAAGACAGAGAATCTGGCAGATTTTGCATGCATTTTCTATCACATTCTTCGCAGTGCCGGACTGGCCTATCTTTGCCAAGTGAGATTTTGAAAACTTGGGGTCCCCAATTACCAGGTTCATTCTATTTCATGAGTCGCATACGGACATTTTCGTACTATTAATGATTAAGGTGCAAGATCGGCTCTACACTTGTCTTAGTAAAAAATGAAATAAACATAGAAAGACGAAATATAAAAATAAATACAACAAATACAAAAATAAACTATAAAACTCTAAAACGAGGAACTGAAGACCTAATAAATAAACTTTTGGCATCAAAAAGGAACAAAGTAAATAAAGATAGGGGTGAAGAACCGCAAATATATAATAATTGCTTTACTTTAACCAATTAACATTTTTTTATACAGTGAGCTTTCTGCAGCCAGACGCAAAATAATTTTTTCTGGGTCTATAGAACGCAGCGTTTCCGTTTCTACACTCATAAGAATAAAACTTTCTAATAAATTATCAGACAAACTAGACGGTAAACGCGTTTTGACAATTTTTAATTTTGAAAACGCGCTCACAAGGAACTTGGGTACAAGATAAGGTGCATATTAAACTGTCTAATCAACTGAAAGCAACAATGAACGCACCCGTTACACTCAGAATTTTTATTGTTGCTTTGGATACAATTCTTTGTTTTGATTTTTTCTAAACTTTGAAAAATTTCTGAAAATGTCCTAAGTTCTGTATAAAGGTCATCTGGATCCATGTTGATTTAATTTTATATATTCAGCAATTTCTCCTTATTGTGAAGAAGTCCAGGCACCTTAGCGAAATTTCTTGGATCAAGAAATGAAAAATCATTATAAATTTGTTCGTTTGCGCCAAACCTTTCTTGAAGACTTCTTAATTAATTTTAAATTATTGTTTCCATGTCTGTTTTTCTAGGGGCCCCGTGGGGGGTGGGCCCCGTGAGATTTTTCTCACTATCTCTCCTGGCCAGTCCGGCACTGATTCTTCGTCTTGAGCACTATAGGTACTTGTAGTTTGAACTCAGTTTTCGGTTTTGGTCAAATTCAGACTAAGTTGAGTGACACTGATGCATCGAAACAATCAAAGATTAGTATTTAGTTATATTTTCGAGTTCTTTAACAAATGATAATGTAATCAATATACGGTATTACTAATGATTTTTTTTTGACTACAACTGAAACTGGTGCAGATGGTGTAATCCTCCAAGAGGCAACGCCATCTGCTGGGTGACGACAACTTATTGTTCCGTCGCTTATGATATTTCAACAAAGATTTTTTCAATGCTTCGTTTGTAGTGCCTTGAACCAAAGAAGATTTACGTATAACGAACAAGAAGCGCATCTCACAAATTCGACAAATACACCCTGCATGCGCATGTCTACCAGCAATGTCGGCATTTGGAAGTCGGTCAGTAATAGAAACAAACAAGTACTGGTGTTTCTTGTCGAGCAGTTTACTGGCTTACTGTTTTTTGCTGGTAGTCTTGCGTAGTCGCAAGAAAAGTAGTGTGGAGGTCATGAAATTCTGTAGTGGTGGGGACCACAGGATTGGCGGCTGTGTAGCGGCAAGTGTCGCTTCTTGTTCGTTATACGTAAATCTTTGGTTGAACTGTATGCCCGTGTAAACAATGTCTTATATGACGATGCTGCACTTTACGCAGTTTTGTTACTTTCTAACAGAATATAGGCCGTTTTTAACAGTTTCATGCTTTTTTCCTACTTAGTTTTTAGGGTTGTTACCCTACGACAATCTGGATGTGTTTCTGTTATTTAGATATAGAATACGAATTTCATCACCAGTGATGAACCAGCTAGAGATATATGTAGTATCTGGCCTAATTTCCACTGATACCTTACCTTAAATTCAAGTGTTTCAGAGAGTTCGGTTCTGGCATGCATATTATTGTCTGCTCCATATTGAAAGTTTGCTGGTAACGATTCATTTTACAGTGCATAAGTTATGCAGATGATAGAAGATACTCTCCATACTGATTTCTGTTCCAAAACTCAAATTGAGTGAATTTTAGACTAACAAAATAGAATATGTCTCTTCCCAAAAGAGCCAACCTGTTAACCTGTTATTAAATAGTATTTCGATGTTATTCGTAATATCGACCATCAACTCATTGGGAAACCAATAGATGGAAGTGCTTCTCAGAAGCTTGGTTTTCCACGAAGGAAGTGAAGGTACGTATAATCCACATTGTGAACTGTTAATTGAGGCAATAAATCGACGGTTTGAACAGTCAATTCGGCACCGTGTTTTGCATTAAAATAGTTTCCTCAAGCAGGAAAAACATCCTATAGTATCACGTAATGTTATCAAGTAGCTTGTTGCTTCGAAATGAAACCACTTTGCTCTGCATAATATATTCAACCTTTTGAGTTGCGCTTATTACGGAAGTTGGGGCACGGCCCAGCTCTTTGACAGTCATTAGATAACTGAAGCTGAGCAGCGTGGTTAGTATTTTGATGGGTGACATCATGCAGGGAAAGGCCGCGTCGGAAGCCTATACAACTGCAGCAAAATAGCATATCATAGCTCGCAGGCAATATATCAATGAGCACAAGATATTTTGAGGATATGCCGTTCTTCGGAGGGGACGTAGAGCCGGCTATCCCTAGTCCATGCATTTTGGGCTCGTGAAAGATCCTTATCTCTGGTTGGGAAACCAGAGGGTTAGGCGAAATTTCCGGTTGGAGATAGTGTGCTCACCGGCGCCGGTTATTTGCCTTGGGAGCGAAAATAGAGCGGCGTTAAATGGAGAATTGAAAAAATATATGAAAATTGATCCTTGTTTTCAAGTGAATTATATATCAAATTGAAGTTTTTTTCAGTCTACACGTTAACACATGGTCGACTGTAAAATAAGTGCCGAAAATAGAGGTTGCCATCATTTGATTTAATTTCTTCCAATGAGGATGACTGTGAGCAAAGGAGAAGAAATGCGCATGCTGCTTTGCGGTTTGAAGAATAATATAATACAATATACTAAAGTCAATCTCCATTCTAATTTTTTATCTATGGAATAATGATTTTTGAGCACATTGAATACATGCAGAAAACTGTATGAAGATGAAATCATGCTTGATTAGAAAAATTGACTACTGAATTTTCATAGGGTATTGAGTCCTTGCTAAATTTGTTTTTCAAATACCAATCGACTCTTCTGAATTCGGAAACTACTGATTGATTCAACTAAATGAGAATTCACAAATAACGGTCAATGAAGGAATTAATTATATCATGATTCTTCATTATTATAATATAACCTTCTTGAGTCCGAATTCTCCATTATTTCTACTAACTAATTATCTTGGAATCATGTACACCTTGAGAACATGCCCGACTTGGACCTATCCAAGTGTACTGAAAGAAATAGACCAAATATTGAAAGGAGCAGTACAGCAAATTTGTAATATTAGTGTGAATGAGTCCGAATGGGTACAGACTACTCTTCCAATAGCTAATGGAGGTCTCGGGTTGCGAAAAGTAGAGGACCTTTCGTTACCAGCATTTTTGAGTTCTGTTCATGCTACGGAGAATTTAATGTCTGAAATCTTTAGTACTACTACCAAACTGAGTACCTGGAAAGGTGTACTCCAAGAAATTCATCCAGTTGGAGAATAAAAAAAATATACAAAAAATTGGGATAATCCGATAATAACTAGACGACAGGAAAAAATGTTAGAAGAAGCGACGATTGATATTGATATGCATTTTTCGGGAAAAACTCATTGGACCTTTTTTGAAGACCTTCAGAAATCCTTCATTTTCGTTATTTATGAAAGTTTCTAGCATCAAAACTGACCAAGGTATGAAGGAAATAATGTTGAATCCTATTTTTTCGTTGAAAAAAATTGTGAATAACTCATCCTCACTTTTACCCCCTCTGAAAAAAATCGTTGTTACTCCATAATTCACTTCATTTATGTTCTTATAATGAGTTTTGAGTTTTGCATCAATTGAAAGTACGTAGTATTGGAAAAAAATTGAGATTGAAGAGAAAAAATCATATACGTAATTCAGCGAAAAATAACCATTTCTTCGAAATAACTCGAAAAGTATTGATCTCATGCAAAATTTTCTAGAGTACAGAATTGAAGGTTATTCTTCTCTGAAAATTTTGGTGTTTCATTACTTTGTGCAGGATGAAAATAGAGTAAGATATGGCCAGTTGAATATTGTGCGAGATATCCTGCAGTGTCTGCAAAAGAATCTGGAAAATGGTTAACTGCCCTTCCTTCTCCACAACTAGGAACATTTCTGGATACGAATTCTCTTCGAATTTCCGTAGCTTCGCGTTTGGGTGCACAAATATGTGAACCACATCAATGTTTTAATTGTAAAGCTCATGTTGACGGTGCAGGGACACATAGCCTTAGTTGTCCTTCCCGTCATCATGCTCTCAACGACACAATAAAACGAGCACTGGGATCTGCCGGAATCCCCTCCAAACTAGAACCGGTTGGAACTTCTTCAGATGGAGATAATAAACAGACAGACAAAACAAACATATTACCTCAAATTACCTATTACGTCAAAGGGATGCTACGTGTCGCAAAGTCCAATGTTAGACATTCACTTACTAGGCCCAGAAAGTTTACTGAATATGCCGAGGAACGAAACTTTTGAAATATTCTTCTTACCGAAACAATTACATACTAGCACAATGGCATTCAGTAATGTAGGAGGTTTTGGTCCAAAATGTCGGGATATTGTGAAAGAAATTGGAAAAAGAATACAGCAGAGTTCTGGAGGAAAAAGTCAACTTTATATCCCATACAACGTTTGTCGATTCATATAGCACGAGGAAATGCTGAATCTGTTCTCGGTTCCATACCACATCAAGGAACATTGGACGAAATATATTTTTATAAAAATTTGTACTGTGAACTATAATTGAATTAAATGAAATAATATAAAGAAATGATATATCATTCACTTGAAAAACACGTAAGTGTGAATAATCAACAATAAAAAAACATGTATCGACAATTTACCAACAGAAACTAATGACCATAATAGTATATTATGCAACGATCGTGTAATGATGGTTATTAATACATGAGCATAAACCGGGATACGAAACGAGCCGAAGGTGAGTTTCGTATGGTTTATGCGAGTGTATTAATAACCATTACATGAGAGTTGCATACGCTATTTTATCTACACCCATTAAATAATGAAGAACTAAAAATATTATATTATTAGGTATTTATATTGAACACAATAGTAGTAGGTATTCAATCGTATTTCTTTGAAAAATTCTACAAAATTATAATTAATGGTATAACCACGGAAAATACAACAATGAGAAATGAAAAGAAGAAAAAATGAAAAAAAACTCTGCCGACGTCAGGATTCGAACCCGGACGTAAGTATTCACTGCCCGCGCCTTTGACCATTCGGACATGAGAGCTCATGTAATATTGTTGAAAATAAAAACATATGTGTTGCATTTGTCAAATGAAAAATATAATCCTTTCGATTGTATTTTTTTCTTGTCTATGACATCTTTATAGGGTCGCTGGTAATTCTTCTATATCACTGCTATAAGACATTTCCATACGATTATCGAAAATTGACTAAATTCTTCAAAAATGCAATACCTACCGATTTTGACTTGACAAACGTCAAAATGCAAAGCTTGCACATCATGCTTGATTGAAAAATAATTGGTTTCTATTGGTTGAAAATCTGTATCGTAATGAAAATCTGTATCGTAATGGATTTCATTATAAAACGGGTTGTGGGCATATAAGTGTATTATTAGAGTACGGGTGTAGATAAATTCACTTATTGCCGCTAAATTTGCCAGGCAACCGTGCTGTAATATATTCTACGACCTTTGTATCATTTCGTAAAAAACAGATACCTGCAGATTCAAGCAGCCAGATCTTGGACCATACCTATAATATGATGACTTTTGCAAGAAGACACTAGACGCTATCTTCATTATATTGCCGACCTCCAGGGTGCTTTCGTCAAAGACATTTCATTAAAAATAACTCCAACATTCAATATATTTTATTTCTGAACGTCAAAATACATTTTGAGATGATTTTTTAAAATCATCAACCACAAAAATAATCGGTTTCTATTCAGGCAAGTGACTAAACTACAATAATTTTCAAGTCCCTCTGTTTCGCTATCAATAAGCACCTAATCAATTCATATAATCTAAGAAATATTCTTGGATGAATGAATTTCAGTAAGTCTTGGGAATGTCCAGTAACCAGTTTTACTAATTGTCGAAAAATTTGATGACTTGCAGGACATAACACAATGAAATATTCAAGCTAGATATATGTCAGTGGCAGATAAAATGTATTTTCATAATGTGAAAAAATATCAGTATATTTCAGTTCAACGATAAAATCCTTCTGACCGAATGTATTTGAACGTAACCAAGAGCAGAAAAAAATACTTTATTTAGGTAATATCTCGATGGGTATCGATCGTTTGTGCGGAAAATTCAAAGAAACCTGTTTACTGGATTATTCTGATTCTAAAATATCACAAACTAGTAGTAGGTAGGTACACCTACGTTGTACGAATGAAATTTAAGTCACTTTGCAAATGTAGAAAATCTCGCTGGTCTTCTCAATCTGGTTTACATCTTCAGGATTATTGTTTGGACTTGCTAGTTAATGAGAAATACATACACAGCGATTGCTGATGATTCTGTCACCATATAAAAGGATTTTTCTCAGGGGTCTCCACAAAACAAATTCATTTCTAAAATAGTCAAAGAAAAGGAAATGTTTTTTGATTCAATAATTTTTAGCAAGACTGGGGGGAAATTTAAGAGTTTTTGTACGTTCTAGGTTTATGAATATTTGATGATTTTTTGATCATAATTATATGCTATGTGTGTTCTTCCGAGCTAGTTCCATCCAAACGTCAACTTTACTCACAGGTAGCTCCGTACGGATGTAAAAGAAAGTAGAACCACTCGACGCCTTTGATATGGCACAGTTTCCCATTCGCACACATACAGGGTGTTTGGTAGCTCGGTGCAAACCTTTAAGGGGGTGATACACTAGCCCATGTAGAACATATTCATACAAACATTTTTATTTTCTAGCGCGTTTCTTATTTTTAAGGGAACTTTTACGATTTTCAGTACAAAAACCCAAAATTGGTCAATTAAATGCTAATAACTTCTAATCTTAACAGAAATGTCCGTTTTTTTTCTTTTATTTTAGTAGTCTTATGTGTCCCCAATCGTACTAAAGTAGTTTGAAGCACCATTGTATCAAAAAAAGTTATGTACAGAGCATTTGAACTTTACAAAAAAAAGAAAGAAAATAAAAAAACTGACCTTAAACTAAGGTCAATTAATCAGCCAATTAAAAAAAAAATACATACAGGTGTTCAGAAACATGCCTCAAACATTGCTCTTTTGTTTGAGGTATCATTTATCCAGCTAAGTCCTGAACTTTTTTAATTAGGGTACCTGAACCAGTTAAGGGTTGTAAATATGGATATTTGAAAAATTTAAAAAAAAGTAATTTAAATGAATTATAGCTCGAAAACCTTTAAATTGAAATCCTAAACCAATATGCGATATTATTTTCAGACTTACATGGAATAAACAGAATAAAAAGAAGAGAAAACTGAACAAAGGCCGGTGGCGGTGGCATTTTACAACAAAGAATTTGACCTGAAGTTAGTCATTAATTGGAATGCATTCTTTTGTTATGATTCAGACCTTATGCTGGGGCCATAAAGTTGCTTTTGAGTTTATCAATTTTCAGGTACCTGAGTGGAGTAACGCGAACACCTGAACCGCTGTTTTTCTGGCAACTGGATCGGGAGAGACGGACCCATCCTCTGGCCTGCCAGATCGCCCGACCTGACTCCGTTGGATTTTTTTTGTGGGGTCGGGCGAAAGAACTCGTATACAAAACAGGAATCACCACGAGAGAAGAATTAATTAATTAGAGGCAGCGTTTGAAATTATGAAACAGGAAATGCAAATGAAAGTAACCACAACTGAAGTACGAAACCGTTGTAGAAAGTGTATACGCAATGTTGGAGGACATTTTGAACACCAACAATAAATTTTTACAGTACAAAACATTTTTTTCTTCAATTCCAAAAAAAATCCATATTTACGTCCTTTAACTGGTTTAGGTACCCTAATTGAACTAATTAAAAAAGTTTAGGACTTAGCTACATGAATGATACCTCAAACGAAAGAGCAACAACTACGCATGTTTTTAAAAGTGTCTGAACACCTGTATGTATTTTATTTATTTTTTTAATTGGCATCAAAGGTCAGATTTTTCATTTTCCTTCTTTTTTTGTAAAGTTTAAATGCTCTATACATAACTTTTTTGGATACAATGGTGCTTCAAACTACTCAAGTACGATTGGGGACACATAAGACTACTAAAATAAATGGAAAAAATCGGACATTTCTGTTAAGATTAGAAGTTATTAGCATTTAATTGACCAATTTTGGGTTTTTGTACTAAAAATCGTAAAAGTTCCCTTAAAAATCAAAAACGCGCTAGAAAATAAAAATGCTTGTATGAATATGTTCTACATGGGCTAGTGTATCACCCCCTTAAAGGTTTGCACTCAGCTACACACCCTGTACACTTACGCACATATCCAATGGCATAGCTTACTTATTAACAGAGCTTATCCTTAAAGACTTGATGATAAGTCATAATCCACTTGTCACGTGTTATAGAGGACATCGGAAGCAATAAATTCTTTGTCAAAAAAAATCAAATCGTTACATTTTGAAATAATGGTCACCTGGAGAGTGGATCTACCTTGGTTCACTTCTGTGCAGATATGCAAGGAGTATTTTTGGTAACTTGCACTAGTTTATCACAAAATATAACCTTTCGTGCAAACATTTTTCAGTTCTGGAACATAAATTAGGTATATCAAATCTAGATAAAAATATCATTAGTAACGTGTTGGGATAAATAGGAGATGCCGAATTCGAGAATAGAAATGATGTTGTTCAAACATCGAATGATGATGTTGGTTGGGACGTATTGTGTACAGTGTACATGAATCCTTCAATTATGACAGCTATAATGGGAATAAATATAAAATAATTTTTGGTAATTTCTGTAGTTAAGTACTAAATATGTACTATCATTCGAGATAACAGATAAATACCTCCTTCCACCACAAACTTCTTGAAATTAATCCAAAACTAACCTGTCTTTGAAAACGAATAGCTTCTCATATTAAAACCTACCTAAGCTCAAAATTAGAGAAGATTGTCAAGAATACAAAGTTTGTTATCGTGAGGCTCTATAAGACATATAGGCCGATGAAATTTGAAGAAACAAATTTACCTCTTTGATGTTTTTGTCGATTAATCCAATCTGAACCAGTATTCAAATTACCCGTTACTAGATGGTAGGAGATCATTATGAAAATTGAAAAACAAAACCATGTTTTCACACCACTTATATTTGTAACTAACGTTAATGCATTTAGGTCCAATAGGGACATCATCAAACAAATATTACACCCTGTTTGCAACTGGAGAAAGTTGAATTTATGCAAGTTTGCACGAATCTTTTTTGGTGCGATAAGTTGCAGCGACTCAGTTATTTCTATGGTAAATTTGTTGCTGCAAACCACAAATATGTGGTGGCATCATTGCCAAGACTGGCAATTTCGAATATATCAACTATTTTTCGCAATTGAAGAATCCAAGAAAAGTAGTAAAGTGAACTTATTACAATCAGAAAATTAAAAAAAAGGAATCATATATTAGCTGTGATAATGTAGATGTTCACCTTCAGGGTGCCCACCAATTTCGTCAAATTGAATTCCCCGACTTTTCCATGTTTTCCAGAACTGTTTTTCAAGTTTTCCATGACCAGTAACGAATGTGTTAAAAAAACTTTCACTGTTCAAACAGATACTGGGCCCAATTATGTGGAATTATGTGTAAATCATTGAGTAAAGTGATCATAATTTCTTATCATTAAAAAAATGAAAATAGTTATTTCTGCTGTTGAAGGAAATTTCAATTATCCAGTGGGAATGTTTAGGAAGGGAAGTGTAGGTTAATTATCGATGATGAATTAAAATCTTGTGACCTTCCAATTTATTGAAATAACTTGAACATTTCACATTTCAATATGAGATCTATCAATAAAAATTAAATGAATACAACTAAAATTCAAAATTGAGCTGTAACTTTTCAATAGTTTTCTGAATGTCCTCATTTTCTTCAGTCAGGGTACTATTTATTCTTTGTTTCTTCATTTTCAACATTTTTATTTCATTTTCAATATTTCGTTTTTTATTTCTTCGATCATTTTTTAAGGCTTCATTTTTTTGTTTTCTTCAAGTCTTTTCTTATACTTTTTATTCGATTGACGGCAATACTTCAACATTGTATCATTAATAATAAAATTTTCTGTACCACCAACATAGATAATATTGTCATAAACAACTCTTTGTGCTACAAGCGATCTCTCTTTTAAATTTTCAACAAGTAATTGCTCATTAATTGAGAAACCACTTTCTGCAGAAGCGTTGCAATGAGATAATATCAATATTAATTCAATCAGTTTCCATAATTCAAAGAAGTCACTTTTATCTTTCAGTAATGAGTAATAATATGAATCAAGATGTTCGTTTTTATAGATTTTAAAAATTTTAGAGTTAGAGTTTATGAATATTTTGAATTGTTGTTTGATCCGCTCTGCTTCTAAAAGTATGTATTGAGTTGACATTGATGCCAAGATTCATATATATCCCTAGATGACCGGAAAAATGATTCCCTGACTTCTCCCCGACTTTGGGCGTTTTTTAACGTTTTTCCCTGACTTCCAGGACACTTAAATCAATTCCCTAATTTTTCCAGGTTTTCCATGTTTTCCATGTTTTCCAGGTTGGTGGGCACCCTGACCTTGGTAACATCCAATGCCATTTTTTATTGGCAATGGAAACTGACAAATTGATGACATTTCCTGCAGTGACGAATTCCAGCAATATTTTGCATCGAAAACAGGGTGTGAGTGTTATAAAAACAGGAAGTTTGTTTCCCAATTTCCAGTATTCAAATTTTTATTCACCTATTCAATCAACCTTTCCGGTGCAACTATACAAATTGCCTGTAAATTATCCCCTCATACTGGATTTGTCGACAGTAACATTGATTTCTAAAAGCCCATTATACCTATCAGAACAACGTACAAAAAATATATCAACCCAATAAATATTTTATGGCACTTTTTACATATCCATCACAGTAACAATATTTTCTCAAGGTACCATCTTTAACACAGCGGCTTACATCGGCGTATCTATCCAATCGACTGATATCGCCTAGCAGTCGAAATTCGTTCCCCCCCTCCCCCAAATACGCTTCCACGGTAGCTTCAAACATGGCTTTCGGCTCCGTTTCGACTATAACCAAAAAGTACCGAACGGATCGGTTCCGTTCGTTGGTATAAAAATCAGACATACCTGCAGAGACGATATTTTTCACGGCATATTCAGCGCAGAAGTAACGCTCAGGAAACTTCTCTTTCAAAACGTTGAGTTCGTCAACGACGAACTGACCAATAAGCCCCACAAGAGTACCGTTGGAATTTATATACTGGTGGCCTTTGCATGTACACCAGTGTTGATCTACGGAGGCGTCTCTGCAGGTCCGATTCTCGGGAATTTCTTGGAACAGAGACCGACACCTTGGACAACCGTGGCTTCGGGTGCTTACGTAGCTCCGATTACCGACTTCTAAAATATCCTGAAACGTGTTAAAAACATCGTACGGCGTCGTCAGTCTTCCGGTATTCACCAAAAAGTTTCGGTACTTCTCAGGAAACTTCTTCCTAAAATCCTCCGGTATATAAAAATATATAAAAGGAAGCCTCTCTTCCAGCCACCCGGTGTGAGTGTATCTAATATCCCCGAATCTGAAGCCGTGATCGCTGAAAACCAGCACGACGGTATTCTTCAGAGACGAGACTAGGTTATTGTCGCTCAAGAAGCTCAGCATTGGTTCGTCCATGGCTGAAGGGAGATTGACGTTGTCGTGGCTGAAGCTGTTCATCCAAAACAAACCGAAATTAGGCACTTCTTTAAAGCTAACAGCGAAATCTTTGGCTGCGTTCAACATCCTCTCTGCAGAGGTCTCTGGCCCGGAACAGAAGGTCATGTCGTATCTCTTCTTGGTAGGCAACGTTTCTGATGCGAGGAAGTAGGGATGGTAGTAGAAATCAGTGGGAGGAGCCAGAAAGCCCGGCCTATCGTAATTGAAAGTGCTGATGGAGCATTCGTCCTCGGCATAAGCTGTTGTGTACCCTGAATCTTTGAAGGCATCCCAGACAAAGCGACAGTTGTTCATTTTCACCTTTCGCCCACAAAAAGATTCGAGTTGCTCAGCGGAGTAGCCAGTCAAAAGGGCCATGAGGTTGGGAAACGTGTTGTCTCCAATTTTGTTGTATCCTCTGAGGCTAATGAAATTCTTGTCCAAATAGTTAGAAGTCTTGGGCATCGTCCGTCTCAGGTTGGATTTGGACATACTGTCTATGCCAATTAACAGAATGCTGTATTTCCTTTCTTTGGCCGAGGTGGGAACCTCTTTTTGTGTCGGTAAAGTTGTTGCGTGAACATTTGCGTATACTTCTTGAATAATATTTGAGCATATAACCTTGACGAAGGGAAAAGTCAGATTTACTTCGTAGTGGAATGGTGTGCAAGGGGTGAGCCTGGAAAAATTGTTAATATGGTGAGTAAAGCTAACAAAGTACGTAGAAGAAGTTTGTCAGGGATTATCTATGAGGCAGGGTGGGCAACTATTGTCTCATTTGCAATTAGTGAGCAATTACAATTAGAGGATGCATTGAAAAGTGAAAAGGTTTTATATAACATATTTTTGGAAATAAGGCACATTCGGCTTTCCCGAATATAATGATAACATCGAATGTATATAGAGGTCTGATTATTTTTACAAAAGCCTTGTGAACGTTACTTTCTCAAATTAAAACTAAACAAAAACTGTTCTCGTTGCTAGACTCTCAAGAACTTCTGAATTAATTGAGAAGTCGATGTCGATTGAAAATAGCATGTGTCGTTTTTATTGAAAAATTTGATTTCGTTTCTATCTTCTTCCCTTTCATTTCTGAATATAATATGTTCAAAATATATATGGTTTGAAAGCTTTAGGGTGCACTACTTAGCTGCTTGATAAATCTCTTTTTTTTTTCTTTATATCAAAGTTTTCTCGAAGAGGTCAGTGAACTGTGCTGTTTTTTATATATTCAAGTTTCCATGTGTGTGTCCTTTTGTATATTATGAAGTGTCATTAATCATGAGACATTGTATTAATTTCATTTTTTTATTGAACGAGGTGTTTGCATACCTTCATGATATATTAAAAACACAGTGTTGATTGCGAAGATATGTTAATGAAAAAAATAGATAGGTGAATACAAAACAAAATGTGCCGGGATCAACAATATTTCGTAATGATTAATAATAATAATAATAGTAATTAGTTAATGTACTAGCTATCATTCACTGGGTCGGAGCAGTGGAAAGCAGGGTTGGGCTGATTAAAATCAAGTGATTAAAATCGCTTGATTTTTAAAATTAAAATCATGATTCAAATCAATTTTTGTTTTTTTTATTCAGAACTAGATAACAACATAATATAAGTTTTCTCGAAGATCAGAAGGAGTATATGCTTTTAGCAAAAACAACAAAAAAGAAGTACATAATTCGAAATTCTTAAACTAAACGTAACACCTCAATTTTATTACTGTATATTTTCAGTCTATTCATTTTCGTTATACAATTTAAACAAAAACAAGAGTTTTCCTCCTGTTTCTATGCCTAATCTGTTTCTAATATCCGAGTGTACAACTAGCGAACTGCGTGAAATTGTTGGGCAACGTCAATTTATAGGTTGAGAAGGAAAACAAGGCTCGACAGGAATATTCTTGCAAAAAGCACAACAAACGCGTTCGTGTTCGTGCCTCACTCGGCACTGTATAGCGAGTGTATAGGACAGGAGGAAAACAAATCGCGACAAGAATTTTCTTGCAAGAAGCGCGACAAATGTGTTGTCACAAGTTTTTGAGCCGCAAATTGTATTAAAATTTTCAGACTTATACATTAAAATAATCAACAATAATTTCAAAGAATCAAAATGTTCAAATTATATATTCAAATTTAAAAAACAAAAAAATCGAATAGATCGTGATTTAAAAAAAATCAATGATTTTTTATTTTTTTAATAAAAATCAGATTTTGCCCCACCCTGGTGGAAAGTACGACCCATATATTCTTATTTGGGAGTCACTAAATACAGTACGGAATACAGATGCTTATCAAGTTAGAAAATTCGCTTCGAAAAAAATATATGTAATGTGAGCCAGTTAGCAATTACTCTCCGTGGAAAATTGAGATTCTATTCAGATAATTTAATTCATGGATACACACTTCAAAATCAAATTGAAATGATACTGGCCACCTGGCAATGGTAGTATATTGTGCAACAAGTGCAGAAAAGAGCTAATTTCTCACGAGTTTGAAAAAGTTGCGGCCCGAGCGCAAGCCGGTGCTGCTTTTCAAACGAGTGAGAAATTGCATTTCTGCTCGTGTTACACACTATACTTTTTCTACAACACTTTTTGGTAAAAATGATACTATACTATAAAACGGAATTAAATGTCAGTGTCAGCAAGTTTGTATCGTATGTAATATCGAAATTTCCTAGCGATTTGCGGAAAAATTATTAAAGCAGGGATTATATCAAACTCTGTTAATGCGGTTGTATGGTGCTACGAACTGAGCTATTCCTGAACATGATTGAAGATTATACTTTCAAAAAGTTTGCAAAGTTTGATAGAACAGATAAGAGACATTAATTCTGAATGTATTTCCAGATTGATGATTGTTTTTCTAGAGTTCTATTTCTAGACTACGGTATCGAACTCATTCTCCAAATGAAAAAACAGGAGGAGAAGAAATAGTTGTTTTTTTTTGGTCTGTGAAACATTATCCTATAGAATACCGCATGAAATCCTTCCTCTAGTTTTCTCACGAATTGATGATCAAAATCTTCTAGTCTTCCTTTTATTCATTACTGAGATCAATGTAAATTTTTTCTGAAATTTTTCATAATGCATCAATAAGTTATCATTGATGCAAAACGAGTATTTTTAGAACATTAATTTGTGAACTCTGACCATTAATATCGGACATTGTTCCATTATAGTCAGCTGGTATTACAATCGGATACTTGAGTGATTACAACGCTCAGTATTTGAGCCTACTTCCATTCAAGTCATTAATATTCATTTTTGACTACCTTGAGGGTATTGCATTGAAAAACATGAATGTCACAGTGAGATTTTTTGTGTATCACAAATAATTTTGAGAAAAATCTATTCTCATTCGACTCGTAAAAGTTCGAAATCCGAAATTGAAAACATTTTTCCGCCTTTCTGCCCTTGTCACCAACAGATATTCAAGAACCATCTTAATTCAGGGTTAATATTTGGTAAGTCTCGACGCGACGAGGCGATTTCACCACTAAAAAGTGGCAGTAATTTCAATAAGATTTCAATAAGATTCCAGTTTGTAGTATTGAGATTGGAGAATTCAGAGCTAAGTGTAAAGTCGAAGTTATATAGGAAAAGTTTTAGTACAGAGCATTGGATAGTTTAGCTGAGCACTGTTTTAGTGAAAGTGTTGGATGTTCAAGCCAGCTAAGAAGTCGTAAGTGTTTGTAAGCGATTTTTAGGCGAGAGCAGGATATTTTTACCTCCTCAAAAAACATTCATATTATTTACTGGATATTTTTCAAATAATTCATTGTAAATCGTCAAACAATACTCTGCAATACATGTTTTTCAATGCATTGATGCCCTGAAGAGCCAGATATTTCAACAAGATAATCGAATGTAGAATTTTCATTATCTCCATCACGTTAGGGTGGTGGTCTTTTGAATACAGGATATAGTTCGCGAAATTTATCTTCTCAACGGTAAAGCTATTTCATCGCTTTTTTTAGATTCACAACTTAATTCTGTTATCTTATTTGCACATTTGTAACGAACCTTTTCAGTTTATTGATTGTTTTCCAGGTAAATAATTTCGCCATAAGTTTAATGAGTTTTATAGCCTGAACCCGTAATAATATAGCAGATGCGTACATGCTGCTGGTTTCCATGTGATAATATCAGATTTATCATTCGTTTGATCATCACCAAACAGTGCGTTCAGAAATATATATTCACATATTACAATTGAGACGAAACGATTTCTGTCATTTCAGTTGGCAATTTATGACAAAAATTCGAAACAGTTAATCGTTTAATTCACCTATATTAGGAAATAGTAAGTATTCTTGATAGTCAAATCTGTCAGGGTCCTATAATATTATCACCCGACATTTTCATCTGATTCAATGCTCAGTTACTCACTGAAGATGGGATTTTTTGGGATTCTCCGCGTTTGAGGATTTAGGAAGACGTCCAAAGTGTTTAAACCCAAGAGAATTAACCGACTCTTGTCCGCACAAAGCTCTGCCTTTTGCGTGTTTGAGAGAGGGAAAAAATTAAGACCTTTTCAAACTCGTTTTCAAATGCCTACATTCAACTGAAAATAATTGAGAACTTCTCATGATTATTTATATATTCCTTTTTCCCATTCACAGTTTTTCAAAAAACTTTCTCTGGATATGTGGCGATTTAAAATAAGTCATTCGATTTCTATTCAGATATGTAATACCGTGAACCCAACTATATACAAACATCATCGGTGTAAAGATCGTAATTTTTCAAATATAAAAAAAATCACTTTCTGAAATTTTCTATCACCCAAGGTAGTTGTTTACATGCGATAAAACAGGAATATATTCAAAATAGATTTGAATAAGAGTATTTCGGTTTTAAGGTGTTAAAAATTAATTCCAAATAAGCTGAAACTACGTTATGAGTGCTGAGTTGGCAAAATCAATAATATAGTCACCCTGTATTCAATTGGCGAGACAAAACTTGAAATCACCAACAAAACATATAGCCATCAACAAAAGTGGCACGTATCAACACTTACTTTATTTCATTATCAACCGCCTTGACATAATTGATTCTTGTTATGTTCGAATAACAACAGTTGATTTCCATCGAACTATACTGGGACAGCAGGCTGGTATTGATCCTCAAAGTGACTCCTCCGTCACTTTTATCGATGTACGTCAATAGCTCCAATTTTGTGCAGGGTTCGTATTCTTCTTGGGCGATGTATTTCATTATATCTTCACTGAAAGGATCGGCGTCTGGTATTCGACATACCGATGTGTTTATTGAATAGTTGATGTTTCGAGGGGTTTGTGTGATTATAACTTCTCCTGAAAAAACAGAAATTCAACTCAAACATCTCTTGCATAACAAGGTTTTTCGGATGTTCATTGATTCAGGCTCAGCCCTATGAAAATTTCAATTTTGGTAGTTATATTACAGTTTTACAAAAAAATGGCCCCAACCTTGGAGTTCAAAATGGACCACCCAGTGTCTTTATACATGTTTGGATTCAGCTGATTCTACATACGAATATCCTTCTTCATGATAAAACGGTGTTGAATCTGGTGATCATGCTGACTACTTCAATGGCAGGGGAGACTTGATTCTTGAAGTAGATATGGTACTAACATCAAATTTCTGAGCTTTTTGTAATCACTGTAGATTTGGCACTGGTGACCATCTCAGTTTAGTTCAACACACCAGCATAATTCTATCATCTTACTGCATAGCGTTTTCCCAGCGTGGCTGTCTTTCATTTGATTTCATATTTGATATGCTGCTATTTGTGAATGAAAAATAGTTAGAAATTGGTCTCAGAAAAACTATTTATCACTACCACCGAGTACACTTGGTTAGGACTTCATCAATCTGATCAATTCAAACTGCTATGTCTCACTTGAATTTTCGAATTTTTTGAGTGAAACATATTTGAGATCGATTATCCATAAATTTGACAAATATTTTGATATTAATTCACTAGATGATATTTCATTTTTAGTTTCAATCGCCCAAAATTGATTCTCATTTGAAACGAATGTCAGTATTCAAAATTGAAGTGGTTGGTTATCAAAACAACAGAAAATCTGAACTTATAAAAGTAGGTTCAAGTATCCCCAGTTATCCCCACAGGATTTTCATTATTTTGTATAAGTTGATTGAGGTCTACATCGAATCAATATTTTGGTGCTATCGCGACACGCCATCTGAAAAAAAGTTTCAATCGATGTTAAAGTAGTGGAATTGAGTGGAAGTCTTGGTCAAAGTGGCGCTGCTGTTGTTTTGTAATTTCCGAATAAGATAACTTCATGAAGACTTTTTTCTTACAAACAATGAACTCACCAAGGAATACAATCGTTTAAAAGCGGTTGGCAACCAGAATATAAAAAAGCAAAACAAAATCACTACAAAAATATCATAGGGAAATCTGACAAGAACAAAACAATCTGGAATATCGACAATACACGCTGAATAGACATAAATCACAAAATGACATCGATCTCATTCATGAGGATGAACAAATCACAGATTCGCATGATTCAGCAAATATATTTGTCACTTTTTAGAAACGTTTGTGAATGAAGATCTCGAATCCCACAGTCTCTGAAAAATTTTTTCTTCCGTTTCGTCCAACTGAAATAAAAGATATTGTAGAGAATCTGGAGATTGAAAAATCTACTGGACTAGACGAAGTTCCAGTCTATCTCTTGAAGGCATGTGCTTTAGAATTTGCTCCTCACTTATCGTATACACACATATATTTCTACGATTGGCATTGTACAGTTCATAATATATAATTGGTTTACATTTTTTCCTTACGGTAAAGATTTTGTCTGGAAGGGACGACCTAGACACAGGTGCCTGTTGTGTCTTTGTCCATATCAGACAATAAAAGTAATCAACAAAATGAACTATTTTACTCTATAAATACTGAAAAAGGATAGAACCTTAACAAGAAATTTGGAAAATAACATTTGAAAACTTAAAACAATATAAAATTATGATTAGATGTTTGGAGAAGGGGTTCAGAAAATATTGAATTGTGCAGCACAGTTGGTAATAAGCTGTTTTATTTCACGTTTGAATTCATTTTTATTGCGGATTTTTTTAATCTCAGCTGTAATCGTATTAAATAGTGTCGGTCCATAATAAAGGAGGGATCTTTGAGTAACAGATTTTTTTTAATGATTGACTTCCACGTTAAGATTGGTTGCTGCTATTGTATTGAGAGGCTTTCTCGAAAAGTGTTCATGATTTCGATGCATTCGCAGAAGACATTGGTAGATGTAAATTGGTCTTTTTTGAAATAAACTGGTCACTTGGTGAAGAAACTGTTATGCAGTAGCTTAAGGTGGATTCAACTAACGAATTGTATAACATAATGAGATTTTTCTGAGCTCTTAATCGTTTTATCGCATAGGTAATATGATCGGACCATTTTGATATTCCTGAAAATATCGGTATTCTTACCCATCTACGAAAACAATTATAGACATTCCCTACCCAACAATGGGCCAATTGCGCTTTCGAGTGCTATGTCAAACATTCTAGAAAAGGGTATGTCACGAAGGCTCAATTCCTATTTGAAAAAATTTAACATCCTCAGTACATGTTACACTGTTTCAGAGAGGGATTCTCGACTAAAACTGCAATCACAGATTCCATCCAACTGTGATACTCAACAGGCTAAAAGGGAGAAAAGGGAACTAACCATAGGACTATCCTTTGATTTATCTCGCGCCTTCGACAGTCTGAATTGGGTTCATTGTGAAGAAACTAATATACTTGGTACACTTGTAAAACTTATTTTATTTTGTGAGAACGAAATTTCTACTCTCATTGGATTGTATGTATGCGAGGAGAGTAGTAGAGAAAGATTCACATAAATGGAAAGGATGCACTGTTATCACACAAGAAACAGAAATAATCCAATAATCATCAAAACTTGTGATAAGCCACCGAGTGGTGAGGACAATCAATGAAAAAATATTAATGAAGAGGTTCACGCTCAAAATAAAATATTGAAGAATCTTTTCGAGTTAGCATGAAAACTTTGTGATATAGGCGATTTTTTTGAATTACGTGAATATTTACAAATGAAGATTTTTAAATCTATATTTTCTTGTAATGTTCCAACTACCCTTGATGCTATGATCAGCTAGCATCGCTACCGAGGTCGGTCAGTCACGACATCATGTGTCTTTTATAGCTAAAGAACAAATGGAGATTGATTTTTCATAATTGTTCCAAAAAGTGTTTCAACTTATCCCGATTTTCCCTTCTCTGAAATCTACAACGATCCTGATAATGTGAACAGTGCTAGTAAATCTGAAACGATTTATGGAAGTCAAGGACAACACTAGATAAACGAATAACTCCGTTTGCAATCCAATGAATGTTAAGTTGACGTTTTGGTGGTTTAGAATTTTAATCAGCCCGGATTTGAACAGAGATAACAGTGATTTGGTGTGCACCAACCGGAACCAATCTCAGTATGTGTAATGCTGCTATAGTATTTCTTTGAACGAAAAAAACGAAAATCCTCGAAAAATAAAATTTGAATTTGACCTCGTCAACCACCTAGACAAAAAAGTAATTAATTTATTTCCGCCGATAGCGAAATCAGAACATAACCATGATGAAGAATCAGATTTGATACAAACATGTCCACTTTGATGATTAATGGCACACAAAACGTCATTCCGACGATAGATAATTAGTAGGTATACCTCTTAGGGAAACCCTCACACTTCCGGACCTAGTGTTGCGTGTCAGCAGTCTTAATAGACCAAGAGCCAGAGCCCAAAAAATTATCTGAATTTACTGAGCCTGTTTTTTTTATGGCTTATTGCAGTGGTTGTTTACACAAACATACTGCGGTCAGTCAGGCGAAACTGAGAACAGGCGTCTCAGGTACGCTATCGAACCTGCCGTACCTGCCGAGGTAATAAAACGAATTTAATAAAGCTGAAAATCGTTATACACATTGTATATTGCATATACATAAAAGGTACGACAGTCAGTCAGCTGAATATGGGGACGGAGCTGGTCAGACGGTCGCAATGTATGTACAAAAAATAAATACAGTGCAATTAATTTACTACACTTAAAAATTTTTGTGAGGGTATTGAATGCACTATGAAACATAAAAAAAAATGATCAGTTATCGATTTTGCGGGACAACGCCCGTCAGTCAGCAAAAATAGAAATGAAAATTTCGCGCGGGCTTGGCGTCTCAGGTGGCGGTTTGCTTTTTTCTTTATTATTTAATAAACGAAATAAGTAAGTAGGCCATTTAGTAATAATAATATAACAATATATAACAGTTATTATACTTCTAAATAATATTCATTACAACTAATATTTGCTTAATTTACTTTTGCTCCGAATCATCAAATTCATTTATTTCGCTCTCACGATCAGAATTATTGTCAAGCAAGTGATATTTGCATTTAAACAAGAATTTTGGTATAAGTTTTGAGAACGGAAACGGATCTAGTTTCTGAAACTCCAACGATAAGTGTTTTCATATATATTAGTTCTTATTATTTTTTGATAGGCAAAATTCGAGATGACGAGAAGTTGCTGGGTAATTGGACTTGTTCTATCCAGAAAGCACTATTTTTCCATTGGCGCAGCAACTTTTGGGAGTAGATCAAAAATCTGCCCTTCTACACTTGTATAAATTCCGATATTCAATCTCATTTCTTCAGATTAGGGTAGGTTACAAACCAAGAAAACAACGGAATAAAATTGTATACTCTGCAACCGCAGTTTCAAGGTGCGATTTGAGTTCACCAGACAATTTATTTTTACTGCATTCCATCTATTCAGTAAACCTGAATCCCATGAGGCAATTTGTTGCTGCAACACTGGAAAGTTGCATGTAACTCGTACACTTGTTTCATGTTCTTTCTCCATAGACGGTGAATACACTTGAAAACTGGATACGAATCAAATCATCTGAAGGAAAATAGGTTCAGACCAGACTCAACTTTCCCTACAAAGTAGGTTAATAGGCTGCCACTTGTCAGAACTATTTCCGAGAGGTGTCAGTGCAGGAATCTCTACAGAAAAAATGTTCGCATGTTTTGCGATATACGATATAATTGCCGGAATTGTTGTCAATTATTGGGACGCGTACACTAGCAGACAGGTTTCAAGCAAGATAGGTATAGGTCTCTTACATACGAGTACACTTGCGCTCAGTCCGATACCACAGCTTAGTCAAGCTTTGCCGATACTCTGATTTAATAAAATCGCTTTCAAGGCGGAGCGCGCGAGCGAAATTTTCATTTCTATTTTTGCTGACTGACGGGCGTTGTCCCGCAAAATCGATAACTGATCATTTTTTTTATGTTTCATAGTGCATTCAATCCCCTCACAAAAATTTTTAAGTGTAGTAAATTAATTGCACCGTATTTATTTTTTGTACATACATTGCGACCGTCTGACCAGCTCCGTCCCCATATTCAGCTGACTGACTGTCGTACCTTTTATGTATATGCAATATACAATCTGTATAACGATTTTCAGCTTTATTAAATTCGTTTTATTACCTCGGCAGATACGGCAGGTTCGATAGCGTACCTGAGACACCTGTTCTCAGTTTCGCCTGACTGACCGCAGTATGTTTGTGTACACAACCACTGCAATAAGCCATAAAAAACAGGCTTAGTAAATTCAGAGAATTTTTTGGGCTCTGGCTCTCCGTCTATAATAGTCGCCTGTAAATGGCTTTCACATTAGATTCTATTTTTGTTTGGTATCAACTCAGCCTTAGTCAATTACACAAGCTGGTCCAACATGTAGTTCACCATAGTCGTGTGGTGGCTGATTTGTCTGCGGTGCCGGCTTATAATAAATCCAGAATTCAGATTCCTCAGTGCCGGTTCAATCCGCAGTCACGGCAGATATTTTTATGGCTGACTCGGTGTCTCAGGGAATTCTTAGTTGAATAGTAATCAATCCTGGTGGGTGGTTTCCGTTGAACGAATGCACCAATCGACCTGGTAGCACTGCCGGTTTTCTGGGTTGTCCGTCATTTGAGATAACAAATTAAATGTGCTAGCGTAAAATCATCACGGTTCACCAGAGCGCTTCTGCGCCCAATGTACAAGACTCTGCCTTCTGAGCGTATCTATAGGATGTTTACCAAGAGGAAATATGAAATAAAAAAAACTACAGTACCACTTTCGAGTTGTAGAGGGGTAACAAATCTGGAAGACGATACTGTTTTAATATTGAATCGATGTTGTTTAGAAATAGAAATATAGCCCGATTTTTTTATTTCAACGTCTAAAAAGGAGTCAGTCCCATATGGGTCCTGCCACCTTTATTTCGGTGTAATTTATTCATTTCTAGTGAACATAATCTGATGTACAATATATGTATATGTATTCATAAACAATAGTATTCTTCAATTATACTTCATTTGGCAGAACAACATAATTTACCTAAATAAAAATTGAATTCATGTGTGTCGACCCTTTTCATAACCAGAACAGAGGATTATTATTTCTGTATCTGTAACTTCAAAATAGTGAGTACAGCATTATAACACTTAGGACTTCCTTCGCTTAGGCTGAAGAAACCATACTCAATTCAATTTGAATTCAATTTTCTAAATTCCCATACACTTTCACGAAGTGTCGGATAACGTCGAAGATTATAAAATTACAAATCTCTATGACAGAACGGCAAACAGACAATAAATCAGATAATAACACGTTGAGCCCCTGATGACATCAACTCCATACTTCAGTGTCTCTCAAAGTCGTTTTTGGAGACAATACCCCACATTTATATTTGAATCATTGTACCATTGTGAGCCGAAGCGTATTTCCCGAAAGCAGAAATTATTCTGTAAATATTTTGATGTGCATGGTGATGCAGAAAGGTAGTTTTTCGAAAAAGATAAATGGACTGTATGAATAAAGCGAAAAATAAGACAAGAGAAAAAAACGAAGGCATCAGACTACTGACGATTTTCACAAGCCGGAATAATAAAAATTCATTTATAAAGTTTTATGCGTGCAGCTACGTGTACCTATATTCCCCTCTCCACGTTTCGATTTCTCTCTCACTCTTCCTCTATCTATTGCTCTCTCACTCCGTCCCCACTCTGCTTTCTGTTGCCACGATGCCATTTTTAAATACCGCGAAAATTAAAATAAACTGTCACCAGTTTCTGCAACACATGGGGTTTCCATTTTTCAATCTTTGACCAATTGGAAAACCTATTATCAAATATCATTTTAAACATGGTGCACTCGGGATATAACCACCGATTAATTGACACCAGACCTGTTTAACCGATTGGAGTGATCAAACTAAAGCTGGTTTTTGGCACACAATCCAAGTACTATATTGTTCGTGTGAGCGATATGGAAGTTTTCTCAGTTTTATTTTTTTCTGGATATATCTACACCAAGCTCAATCGACTAGAATGCATGCATTTCCATAATTTTCTAAATTTTCCCTTCAAGCAATAACTTTCGAGTATAATAATTGATTATACTCTTGATTCATTCGCTAAGCAAAATTTCGATAATGTACACGTTTTAACCGATTAAACTTGGTATACCACCCCCAAAAAACTGGAAAACTGGTGACTCCTTCCGATAAAATCAAATTGAAAAACTTTTCAAGAAACCAAATTGTAAAAAGGTGTTTTGTCGAAAAAACAATTCATGAAAGCTTCAGAGTTAGGACTATGGAAACCCATGTTTATGAGTCAGGAGAATTCTGGATATTTTGTTCAGGATATGTAACTTACGCCATTGTTGGCGCTGAATCATGAATAAAAATAAAAATTGTTTTAGATAGATGAGCGAAAACCATAAATATTCACGAATGAATCCTCAAAAAATCAGATACATTTCATTGACAAAATAATAGCCGTCTTCGAGGTTCACTTACCTATTTGAATTGTTGTTTCAGTCTTCTGCCACTGGCTGGTATGCGTAACATATAAAAAAATCACAGCGATGAGAATCAAAACGAGGTATTTTTTCACATAACCTCTGGAAATCTGGAAAGAAAAATCATAGAGAATATAAGTTGAAAACGACGTATATATCCCTGAAATGTGAAATTTTGATCTTGTTTGCTAATCATCATTTAACTATCTGTGAGTATTTTACACGATTTTACATTTTGTGCATTACACCGAGTTCATCATTATGCAGCTAAGATGAATACGAGTATACAAATCATGAATTTTCAGCTCAGTTTTCTTCTTCCAATGAGTATAATTCAAATATATTTTTCCTACCAGCCTTGTGGTATCTGTAAAATAAAAGATATAACAAATATAAAATTAATACTTAATCATGAATATCTTTTTCGTCAATGATATATTGAGAAGGAAATTTCTGTTTGTAATTTTATAAATCTGGTGTATCAGAATTCATGTAACAGGTGATATCGCATTTATTCTAAAAGATACCAAACAAAACTGAGTTTTAATCATGTCGCAGACTCTTTCTATAACCCCTCTCCCAACCTTTTTTCCAAATTGAACCATGCACTTTTTTCAATACTGAAGAAGACTCTGTGACTTTCTATAATCGATAGAATGAAAATATCTGGCTTAATAATCACTAAAATACAGAGATTTCCAAAAATATTTATTATTTTTTGTTATTGGGAAAAAACAGCCAGTGCTATCAATCTGGTCTCTGATTAACTTATTATAGCTGGAATAATGGTACATATCAAGCTTAACGATTCTTGTTTTGGAGTTTCTATACATTTGTAGGAAGATTTCCAAAAATATATATTATATCATATAATAATAAGATAATCCAATATAATATAATATTAGACAATTAAACATGGAAGTAATGCAAATGAAAAGACCAAAAATAAAAATTCCTAATATGAAAGTGGATAAGAACTTGAGAAGAGCATATTGAAAAAATGATTATAGACCACCTGTACAATTCTTGAGGGGCTTCCAACCCAAAGATATTTTCACTGTATTTGCAGAAGTCACTGGCAGTTCATTCCAAAAAAAATGGGTGGCAAAATTTGAGAATTTATCACAATAATAATCTCACTCAATATACCTGTTGTTTCAGATTGAGACACGTGCACAAGTGTAAAAAAATTGTGCCCCTGCTGTTCCGGCCAACATGAACTGAGAGCTTGCAACAACGCTGAAAAACCTATATGTAATAGTTGAATGCCCTACAATACAAAATAGAAAAGAAACCACCTCGTTAACGACTTTGATTTGAAGAAAAAAGCGAAAAAATACTCAAAATGCATTCTCTCCAAAAATCATTTAGGTTCCTAAATATAGCTAGAAGTTATCGTATCTAAAATAAAATGTTATATCCGATTTATAAAAAAATAATGCATGCGGCTTTCGACAAATAAAATTATCCTAGAAGTCGATGGAGTTGGAAAAAGTAAATCAGAAATATAACGCAATTGAAGTTATTGAGATCGCAATTCCATCATTTTCAAAAAATTCCACGATGCAATTTATTCCTACAATTTCTAGCTGCAACCTGTTGCTGCGAGAAATCTGACTCTGAAAGTCACCAAGATAAACGCCTACACTATAAGAACTGAAATATGATTTAATAAATTTTTAATTTTTGTGATTGTGATAAAATTTATTACTTTTCTTGATTCTTTACTCGGTTTCGAAAAATAATTAAAATATTCAAAATGGGGACTATGCATAAAATTTTTATTTGTCCCAAATATTTTTTTCTCGAGTCTTTATTATCTTCATATCATAATTAAGTTTTTTTTTTCACATTAATGTGAGACTCCGATGACTCAAGATGTATGAGCCTCTGAAGGAGCTAGCCAGTCGCGCCAGCGAAACTTCAGGAGGAAATTCCAAAAAACGACGGCCTTCAAACCCTAACAAAAATAGAGATACTGAAAACCTCGGCCGCGAAAGCCTCATCCATTTTGGTGTTTCACTTCTCTAAAATTTGTACACCAAATTTTCTTTTGTGGGATTTCAATTGGATTTCAGAACTTTCGAACGGATTACTGTGTTCCATAAAAAATTTCAAGATTTCCTTTAAGATTTCTGTTTTTCATACGGATTCCAAGATTTCATTATTGGAATATCATGCGGATTTCAAGATTTCATTGGAATTTTATACGGATTTGAAGATTTCATACGGATTCCAAGATTTCTTGTAGGATTTCTGAATTTCACTTGAGATTTCTGGATTTCATAAGGATTTCAAGATTTCATATAGGATGTCTGGATTTTATCAAAGATTTCAGAATTTCAGGTTGGATTTCTGAAATTCAACATAGATTTCAAGGATTTCTGGTCATTTTGTACAACGGATTTCCGAAGAAAGAAACCCCTCGATTTTTAAAGTGCTTTTGCACTTCAATATCACATAATACTCAGCGTTAGCAGGCATAGGAATCGTCACTTGACATCATCCAAAGAATATTCTCAAGCCTATTTATATTTTTTCTTCGCCATGAAGATGTAAATGATTTATGGCATAACAAAAAATTATGCATAGTCCCTATTACCGTTCTCCAAAGTGGTGCCACCCTATATTTGTAGTTTGTAGCAATAACAGCCCATTACACCGACTCTTTGTTATGTGAGCATTGGGCTAATAGACCATTGGAGGTCAGTTAAGGCACTTCAGCGATTGCACCAACGTTTGAGAGATTATCAAACACCCAGTAATAAACCATAACCTATATAACGAAAAGTCGGTGCAATGGGCTGTTGAGGACCAGGCAGCCAGCTCATGGAGAAATGGGCTTAGGTGAAAATTCATGAATTGTTAGTACATTGTAGTTGACGACTTTTCTGAACATAGTGTCCATGAGCCCAACTCAATCCTATGACTTGTTTCAGAGGAACAGGATGTTGAAGTTGGGAATAGCCATTTTTTCAAATATGTTTTTAAATTTCTTCAATGCATCAAGAATTTTTTTTTTCTATGAAAGTGTTCTAGTGACGCTAAATTTCAGTCCCTCTTGAGGGAAAGTTTCATTTTCTACGGGAATGCCCAAAAATTTAAAAAACCGAAGGTTGACTTGAAATATAATTCAACTTTCAAGAATTTCAATATTTGGTTGGATTTATAATAATGAGACATGCAAACATTTTTTACAGAGCGAGTCAGAAAGTTCCCCCTGTATCCTATATTTAATAAAATTTCATATACTTTGTGCTACGGTAGGTGACATAGAGACATTTTGTAATTTATATAATTCATATTTGATCTACAGGGCTATTCAAAAGATATGAGTTGAAGAAAATGTGAGAATCGATTTTTTTGGCAATCACCCTGTAATCGAATATTTCCTCGGTGAATTTCTGTAATACTTTCATATTACCTTCACTTTGAGTTTGTTGGCCGGATGTAGATGTTTTGTCAACTTGCATCCCGACAATGTGATGACGAGCCTATCATTATACGTTCTCTCACGTATTGTCGATACGTGATGAACGATCCGTTTCAATTTGCCCAGTGCCATCAAACAGCTGCAACCATGAATCACGGTCGAAACTATAAAAATTTGGATGATTCCACAAAAGAATAATTCAAATCATTAACATCGATCTCAAAAAATAATTTTATTGAATTGTATGAGACCTGTAATTTATTTGAGCATTACTTTCCTTCTGAAAATGCGACATGGCTCACCAGACAACTTTTTGGAAATTATATTTCATTATCCTTCTCGGCAAACAACTAGTTCGGTTATGATTAAGGTACGGTTGTGTTTAATGCAACGGATTGTACCATATAATACAGTATTGAATGCAATCACCAAAGAAAACTTTCTCGGGATATCTCGGGATTCACCAACAATCTTTATAATTCGCAGCCTGGCGTTCTCAAAGCTATAGTACCTATATATAGACTACGCATAACAAAATAGAAAAAAATTCTAATTTTCGAGTACTAAGGCAATCAATACTACTGTTATCATAAAATGTAGCATATATTAAAACCCGAATTGGTAGTCGCTACCAATGGATACATCCCAGCTATAAATGGACCATATTTTTCCGACGTCCGAAATAATGATGCCACTATTCTACAGTTTGAGCTGAACAAGGATATAAATGTAATGAAAAATAAGTTTGGAGAGAGAAACGTTGCAATTGTGGACAAAGGGCATCGAGATTCGGTTCCGTTATTGCAAAAGATTGGTATCAACTGTCTCATGCCTCCTCTTTTTGCGAGAGAAAATAATGAATTGGAAACTCGTGATGCGAATTTTGCACGATATAATACACCTACACGTTGGATAGTGAAATCTCGTGAAGGACCGTTATAGTCAATATTAAAATTCTTGAAAAATACATGATGTTAATGATTCAAATTCATCGTCTGTGAAATCCACTGTGATTCGTAGTTGCAGCTGCGCGATGGGACTCTGGAAATTGAAACAGATCGTTCATCACGATAGGCTTGTCATCATATTGTCGGAAACTGATCATAGCAAGTTGACAAAACTTGGACATTTGACCAACAAACTCAAAGTGAAGGTAATATGAAAGTATTACAGAAATTCACTGAGGAAATATTCAATTAAAGGGTGATTTCCAAATGAATAAGGATTCTCGAATTTTATTCCATACATATCTTTTGAATAGCCCTGTATATCATATATGAATTACATATATTTCAAAATGCCACCCATTAATATGCAGTACAAAGTATATGAAATTTCATTAAATATAGGATGCAGGGGCGGTCAGCTTTCTGACTCGCTAGATAAAAAATGTTTGCTTATCTTATTATTATAAACCAACCAGAAGCGAATCCAGACAGATATTGAAATTCCTGAAAGTTGAATTATATTTCAAGTCAACGTTCCGTTTTTTTAAATTTTTTGGTATCCCTGTAGGAAATGAAACTTTCTCTTATGAGGGATTGATATTCAGTGTCGTAGGAAAAAATTCTTGAACATTGAAGAAAATAAGAAATACATGCTTTTAAAAAATGCCTATTTTCCAACTTCAATACCCTGTATCTCTGAAACTAGTCATGGGATTGATTGGGCCCATGGAAACTATTCAGAAAGTCGTCAACTACAACAAACTAACAGTTCATGAAATTAGACAGAACCCCTTTTTTCCATGAGCCGGCTGCCTGGTCCTTTACCACAGATACAAATAACTAAGTCGCTGCAACATATCGCACCAAAAAATGATACATAGAACTCGAAAACCTTTTATGAATTAATCAATTTTTTTGAATTGCAGCGACAAATTGCATCGTAGAATTCAAGTGTGAATTCAACAAGGAAGCGATTAGCAGTTATTGAATTAATTAGGGAACTATATTAAGAGCACCAGTTGCTACGGACTCCAAGATGTTTTGCGAGCTATTTTTACATTCGAAGAATTCTGAGAATAACTCTCGGAATAACTTTGACGAAAACATAGACGTATGAGGAATTTCAGGGGGAATTTTTTCGTTAGCCGGCTTTTGTTTGTCACCTCATGAACGACGTCAATCCTCACAAATCCCAAATTTTGCGAAAATGAGATCTCAGTTTTTTATGTTATTTTCTTATTAGATTTCTATGACTTATGGTATCCCTAATTTTTCCCCTTCCTTTTCAATTTCTGTTTGAAATATGATTTATTGATTATGCTCGCAGAAATTCGATTGTTTCAACAATTAGGTATTTTCCATTTCTGGTAATCAAGGAAATGGCATCAAGTTTCGATTTTCAAGTAGTGAATACCCTGTATATATCTAAATATATTTTTGGAATTCTCGAGTGGCCACGAATCATGTGAATGAAGTTTCAAACAAATGCTTGTAATGTTTTTTTTCGATATCATAATTAGTGCTATCAGCACATGAGAAGCGTACGGATCAATACCTAGTTGAAACTCATGCTGAATTTTATGCACATTGCACATATTACAAGTATTGACTATCCATTAACTTTTATCTAAAGCGAGCTCTCTGAATATAGAATATTTTGATATAAGCACATGGAATGTTTATATTTCTTTTCAACTGGTGTATGGACAAACTAATAAGTAATAAGTTACCAAATTACGGAGTACATACAGTGCTCTTCTTTAATGCCCCCCCCCCTTTTATTTTTTGAACGGGTCAACTCGAAAAATTGAAACTTGGGATAATGGCGTCTAGGCGCCACCTGGAAAAAAAATTATCGAAAGGGGGGTCTTGTGATACATCATTTTGAAGCTCCTGTAGAATACTGTCAATATGAATATGAAGTCAATATCTTCACCTACTACAAAATGGCGGAAAATTTAATGATTACCTGAATACATCGACGTTTAACTCATACTTTGAGGAAATGAGTTGAGTTCAATTCATAAGTAGCTCGAAACGGTTGCCTCCAACTTCTTGAGATGAGAACAGCCTATCCGATATTTCATGTCGAACATTTTCGAACACAGCAACGTCGATATTTCTACAAATGTTCATTATTCTCTGACGTATATTCAATATAAATTCATGCTATTCCATCCAAATATTTAGGATGCAAAAGAAGGCAGTGAGAGTACTGGCTAATATTGGATACAGGGATCACTGTCAAGAAACTTTCAAAAAACTCAGAATTATGCCATTGCCAACTTTATTCCTTTATCATGATTTGATTGAAATACATAAGAAGAAATTGTTAGGTGGTTATCTACAGACTTTGGTTTGAACCCTATATCACTCTCTGTTTACATTTGACAACATTGTAAAATAACTATCGTCGTACCGAACGAGAATAGGTACTCAGTTGAATTTTCACTTTGAAAGTAAAGGGGTTAAAATCAGTTGTTGGAGCCTTATTTTTTGCCTCCCAATATAAATCCATATTCAAGTGTTAACTGTATGCAAAGTCATAACAGTATTGGCGACGAGTTAATTACTATATCGTTAGTAAAAAAATAGAATCCACGTGAAGTGTTAGTACTTTTTTACGCGAGTTCGTTGATGTGAAGTTTTTTTTTTTTTTCGTTTTTGGAGCAGATAAAAACTGAAATGATATCCACTGAAAACCTAGGAGCTGCGGTGGCAACGTATAAAGGTTACATTGGTAATCTGCGGGAATTTGATCACTCGACTGGTGATTGGGAAGTATATCAGCAACGGCTTGAAAATTATTTTTCTGCTAATGATATTATCGACGACGTTAAAAAGCGAGCCATTCTTCTAAATATGCTCTCCGAGAGTACATATAAACTTGTAAAAAACTTGTGTTTGCCAAATAAACCAGAGTCAGTGGTATTCACAAACCTCATTAGTTTGCTATCCACTCATCTAACATCAAAAGTGTCGATTCTGAGTGAGCTTTATAAATTTCACAATTCCCTGAAGTTAACATCGGAAACAGCAAGAGAATGGTCGGCGCGAGTACGTGATTTAGCTGCTGAATGTGAATTTGGTGCATCTCTTGAAACAATGCTACGAGATCGGTTCATTGCGGGTTACACAAAAGGGCATATACTGGATCGACTTTTGGAGGAAAAAGTCACAGTCACTTTCGCTCGGGTCATCGAAATTGCAGAATCGAAAGAAGTGGCACTGTTCGCAAATATTTGCGAAAATGAGACCGAGGGGCAGGTGAGCAGAGTGAAGCAAGAGCCTAGCTTCCATTTTGTTCGCGCAGGAAGCAATTTTACTGGTTCCAACAGCACTTGGAGAAGAAATCAACCGTCAGGAAAGGCAGTGTCAGCGGATAGATGTCAAGTCTGTGGTAAAAATAACCACAACACAGATAAGTGTTATTTCAAAAACTATTATTGCAATAATTGTCAGAAAAAGGGGACATTTAGCGCCAGTTTGTCGTTTCAAAAAACAAAGTAGACAATCAACCCATTTTTTAGAGACCGTTGAAAATACGGAAAATGATTCTCATGCAGTTAGTAGAGATATGAATTTACAAAATCAGGGTTTCGTAGATGATGATATATTTCATATATATTCGAGTGTAATAGGTTCAAAGGCGTTGTTATGTGAGGTGAAGATAGAAAATGAAAAAATGATTTTTCAGATAGATACTGGTGCATCCATATCGGCTGTCTCAGATATTTTCTACAAAAAACATTTGAGTCAGTATCCTATTCAAGTAACGGATAAAACATTTTTTGTTTATGATGGTTCTCAAATTAAACCACTGGGATATGTGAATTTAGAAATAAGTTATAAAAATAATACTCATCCATTAGAAATATTTATAATTCGTAACGGAGGACCGCCAATTTTGGGTCGCAATTTCCTTTCATTATTCAACTTAGGTATTACAGAAATCAATTTTTTAAACAATACAGCCAGAATGGTAGATAGCATTTCAGAACAATTCAAAGATGTTTTCAATGGGACATTGGGAGCTTTTAAGAAAGGAAAGATCTCTTTAAAATTAAAAGATCCAAATGTCACGCCCAGATATTTTAGGCCACGCCCACTCCCTTATATGATGAAAAAAAAAGTCGAAGATGAAATAGATCGTTTGGTTGAATTGGGCATATTATCCCCGGTAGACTGTAGTGCTTGGGGAACGCCTATAGTGCCGGTCCTAAAGAAAGATTCCTCTTTAAGAATATGTGGGGACTTTATAGTGACTATCAACCCTTTGATAGAGATTGACTCATATCCGCTACCCAAAATTGACGATTTGTTGGCAAGCTTGCAAGGTGGTGCACAGTTCACAAAATTAGATTTGTCTCAAGCTTACCAACAAGTTCTTCTTGATGAGAGGTCTAGGCTTATAAATGTGCGCCACCAAAGAGCAGACTCAGGCCATGGCATTTTCCACTAGAAGTTTGGGAAAGAATTCATTTAGATTTTTTTGAAATCTTCAACAAAATTTTTTTGGTAGTGGTAGACGCTCATTCAAAATGGCTCGAAGTAGAACAAACCTCATCACTGTCAGCTAAAGCAACTATCGAAATTTTGCGTAATTTGTTTGCTCGTTTCGGATTACCTCGTATATGCGTTTCGGATAATGCCAAAACATTTGAGTCTGAAGAATTCAGAAACTTTTTATCTAATAATAGTATCCAGTATTTAAACAGCCCACCGTACCACCCCCAATCAAACGGAGAGGCTGAAGCCTATTGCAAGATAGCTAAAAATGCATTAAAAAAATGTCTCATGAATAAAACTAATATGGTGGATTTGAATCTAGAACTGAATAGATTTCTTTTTGACTATAGAAATAGCGTTCATAGTACTACGGGGGTTACTCCTGTACAACTAATGTTTGGTAGACCATTGCGTACACGATTTCATCTGATCAATCCTTCTGATTTTGTCAGATCTAGAGTAATGAAAGAGCAGAGGAAACAAATTGAAAATTTCAAAGGACAAAGTGCGGTGAATTACGTAGTGGGGGAGAAAGTGTTGGTGCGGGATTACAAGAATCCTGCCAAACCGACGTGGAGGTCAGGGATAGTTGTTAAAAAAATAAAAAACTGTATTTATGAAATAAAAGTTTTGGAATTCAATGTATTGTGGAGACGGCATAGCAATCAATTACGAAAATTGAATATTTCAGAAGAAGTTCCGCAATCATTGAGTTCTGAAAATGATATAGATATAAGGGAGAATTGTGAAAATGTTCAACTGTCTGAAGGAGTGAAGGATGCGCCCTCTAGACCTCAAAGAACTCGAAAACGACCAGAGAGGTTGATGTATACATAAAATGTATCTGTTCCTTGAATATTTAGGTATTTATGATGCCCTCGTTTTGAGAGGGGAGAATTGTTAGGTGGTTATCTACAGACTTTGGTTTGAACCCTATATCACTCTCTGTTTACATTTGACAACATTGTAAAATAACTATCGTCGTACCGAACGAGAATAGGTACTCAGTTGAATTTTCACTTTGAAAGTAAAGGGGTTAAAATCAGTTGTTGGAGCCTTATTATTTGCCTCCCAATATAAATCCATATTCAAGTGTTAACTGTATGCAAAGTCATAACAGAAATCATGTTTGACGAAACAATGTCATATTCACGAACATAACACACGAAACTCTCACCATATTAGAATACATCGATTTCGTCTTCACTTATCGCAAAAAAATTCTTTAGATTATTCTCTGTATAATATCTTGCCTCAAGATTTCAAAGAGCTCAGTATGAATACTTTCAAGAGGAAATTAAAAAATTATTTGTTGAGGCACTGCTTCTATTCTGTCGATGACTTCAGAATACATTTTTGTGGTAACACTCATGTCACTTCTTCTCTTTGATTTTCAAAGCTTTTGTATATGTATTGTATATGTATACGTGATTCATGTATTTACTTGTTAGTTTTATCATTTTTTTTACATTTTCCTACATTTTTATGTGATTTTTAGACGTAAGCCAAACATGACTTGCTACAAACATATTGTATTATGTAACGTAGTCAAATAAAATATTCTATTCTATTCTATTGAAGCAGGTTCGGTTTCGTACAAATTTTGCTTCAAATAGCCCCATAAAATAGTTCAGAGGTGTCAAATATAACAAGTGAGCTGGGCATATCATAGGACCTCGATGGCCAATCTGAAGACTATGAAATGTATTATCCAGATAGTTTCTTACTTGTCTGGAGTAATGAAGTTGTGCTTGATCTTGATGGAATAATAATATCCATATCAAATTCATTAGGATTCACTTGGACGATTTCGGTGATTAGAGGATCAGCGCTAGTTTCCAGCATATTCAAATACAGTTCCCCTGTCAATGTTCAATTGACCATTTTGGAGATAGTTTACGTGGTACCTATCTACTTGTGAAATCGAAAACTGTATGAGAATATTTGAACTGAACAATGATGTTCTTTGTCTAATTGACATTTTTGTTTTCTTCTATGAACAAAAAATAGCCTATTAAACCTTATCGGGTTGTTGGGATTGCCATATTGCAGAGAAAAAACGAATATTTCTAGAAATATCGATATTGATGTGTTTTTATTCAGGTAATTATTACATTTTCCGCCATTTTGTAGTAGGTGAAGATATTGACTTCATATTCTAGGGTTGTAGAGTATTAGTAGATATGCTATGTATGTACGGGGAAAATGGCAACACTGTCTTATGGAGAATACCATGTAAATCTGGGGAAAAAAGCCAAGCTCGATTTTGCAAATTTTCGTACCAACTATGGGATCTCCATAAGACAGCGTTGCCAGGTTTTCCCCAGATCTGCTACTTTTTCGATTGTTTCGCGGTAGCGTGCTTCGATCAAGAAGGTCCTTGCCTACCTACCTGTTACATAAAAAAAGTGCCTTGTCGGGGGCTGGAACCACTCATCTACGGCTTGCGAGACCAACGCTTTACTCACTGCGCTACAGAGTCACTTGAAGGTACAGGCAAATATTTCGTATGGATACGTCGTTGACTTGATAGGAAGACAAAAATGTTGATGAGAAAATAGATACACTACTTGAACACAAAGACGCGGCTGCGGATGCGTGGTAGCATTGGGGAAATTTCGATGAAAGTGGTGGAGGGATGCATATCGAATGCTCGTTTGGCTTCACTAGCGGCGCGACATCGTCAGCTTGTGTTCAGCAAGAGGCGCACTCATGAGAGAACGTCGTCATTATTAGTGCCGCGGAAGTTGAGATACCAGGAATATGAAAGACTCATTACTTGCATATTAGGTTCGAATTATCGAGTCACACCGGAGGTCATATAGAACCTTGAAGGGAACATACTGAATTATTTCATACGGGCAAAAGTTGAATCGGGAAGGGAAAGTCTGGTATATAGGTTTGGTAATAAAAGACATTCGAACGAGAGGTGAAACGCAGTGGCTTACCTTCATAGTACATTGATGGCTAGCTGAAGCCATTCACTTTGTTAACATTCAAAACCATATCACCGAATTCTCTACTGCGAGAATGATCAAGTCACTTCATTATTGAAAAAAAAAATAATGGTCGAAATATCAAACGAGGCACTTGCTCATTAAAATATATCCTAACAATATCAACTAAGACCATTATGCAAAGATGATCAAGTCGCTTCGCAAACAAAAAAATCATTGACCAACACCTTTATCGCAAAAAAATGGAAAAAACCTCCAATTGGGAAATAACAAAAAAAAATTATAGAAAGTAGATCAACTGAGCCATTTTGTTATTCTAAAAATAACAGCTGAACAATTTCCTCATCAAAACCTACAATAACTGCGAGGCACTTTCTGAATAAACTTAAATCACATCACTAATGAAATGTTGAAAGTATCCAATGCTGTTCGCCGGCTGAAATTTGTAACTTCAAGCGACTCAAGTTTGATATCTAATACATTTTAAAACAAATTTTTAGTTTTTCCCGCCCATATTGTTTCAGCTTAAATGATATAAGGTTAATTGTTCACATTATGATCTGCTAATTTGGTACATAAGGTACTTTTGGTATTGCGTTAGATGTCAAATTTTTGGTAAAACATGATTTGAAGTGATATCATATGATATTTCTATTTGCTACTGGACAGAAATTGTACCACACATCTTTCCAGTGTCATCCTTAGAAGCACTCTCATTAGTGTTAGGATACTGGAGGTGTTTGCTAGACCTTGTTGAGAATCTTGACTGATCATCGCAATGTGCAATTGGACAACAGACCCATATAATATTTTTGCCATGTTTTCATTATCAACAGCACTGTATCGCTGGGGTGTAAGCATGCTGTGTGCATACATATTAGGCATCAGTTGTCGAACTCAAGAGCACACTGTTTTATTATATAGACAGGAATGCTATGTGCACACACATGAAATTTTTCATTGGGAATCAGTCTCAAGAGCACACTGTTTCATCACACTATGAATAGACTCAGAAATGCTGTACGCACACACACCATGGCTTTTTTCATTGGGAATCAGTCTCAAGAGCAAACTGTTTCATTATATAGACACTATATGAATTGACTTAGAAATGCTGTATGCACACACACATGAAATTTTTCATTGGGAATTAGTCTCAAGAGCACACTGTTTTTTATTATATAGACAGGAATGCTGTGTGCACACACATGAAATTTCTCATTGGGAATCAGTCTCAAGAGCACACTGTTTCATTATATAGACACTATGAATTTACTTAGAAATGCTGTGCACACACACACCATGGCTTTTTTCATTGAGAATCAGCCCCCAAGAGCACACTGTTTTATTATATAGACAGGAATGCTATGTGCACACACGTAAAATTTTTCATTGAGAATCAGACTCAAGAGCACACTGTTTCATCACACTATGAATAGACTCAGAAATGCTGTACGCACACACACCATGGCTTTTTTCATTGAGAATCAGTCTCAAGAGCACACTGTTTCATCATACTATGAATTGACTTAGGAATGCTGTGTTCACACACACCATGAACTTTTTTATTATAAGAATGCTGAAGAGCACACGTTTTATTATATAGACACTACGAATTGACTCAAGAATGATGTGTGCACACACACACCATGTACTTTATCATTGAGCATCAGTTGTCGATCTTAATAGCATACTGTTTCATTACATATGAATTGAGCTACAAATATTCCAACTGAAGAGCCATGTATACTTTCACAATCATGTGACTATTATCATCATGAAAGCAATTTTTTTTTTCTCTATTCAATACATCTTGTGATCATTGGATTTCAAGAGCTTTTTAGGGGATTATTTTTCAATATAATTCTCCAAACATTAAAAAAAAAACGTTTTTTCTCACATCATCTATATTCAATATATACATTCAAAACAGTCCATTGAAGTTATATTTTTGAGTCATTATAATTTTCCAAATTAATCTTCGACGATTTAGGAAATTTCAATCAACATCCATTGGTTTTTGAATCGAGTAATGGCCCAATGGAAGAGTACAGCAGGTTCCAGGGATCAGGTGGCGTTTGTCATCATGAGGACTCAGGGCAATTTTTATTTGTTCCATTGAATACACCTTGTGATTGTTTGATTTTATGAGTTTTTGTGAGATTTTTTTTTCATTGTAAGTCTCCAAGCAATCTATATAATCTTGGAATGTAATTTTCGTTTTGACGACATTACGTTTAACACCCTTTGCCTTCTTGGACACTCCGAAATCAGCGATAATTTGTTTGATTTCATCACTTTCATAATCCTTCTGCTTCAACTCTTCTATCAGTGGGGTGATTTGATCTTCAGAAACAGCAGTTTTAGTAGCGTATAATTTTGATCGGAGTCCAATAAAATCAGTCATGATTCTACCATTATTCTCATCTTTCATCAATCCAATGACTTTTTTATTCACTCGTGGGATATTGAATATATTATCAGTTGGATAATCACTAGTATCGAAATAATGATAGCAATCGGTTCTCATCATATCGTATGGATCAGAATTTCCAATTTCATAAATCAAACTATCTGTGTCGGTGTATACGGCAGAGCAATCTTCTCCAAACTTCGGAATCATGTAGCCATAGTGAAAATCATAAATGGTCAACTTTGCCAAATCGAGTACAGTCATTCCTACGAATATGGGTTTGTTGAACATTATTTCTGCCTTTCCTAATTCAATGGCCACCAAGTTAGAATCGAAGATGGACAAACTCTTGAAGCGAGGATTAGAAATTCTAGCTTCCGCACCATATCGTCCCTCCCAACTCATTATAAGACGAACATCAGAGTGTTTTCTGAGATTCTCCATTGTTTTTCCTGAAAGAAGAAAATATTAGAATGAATTCACTTTCGGGGAAATAATACATACCGAATACTGCGTTATTCATCAGTTTGAAAAGGTTCTTCTCAAAGTCATTCTGAGCAGCAGTTCGCAGACGGGTATTCAAGTCTATGTAGGGCTTCAACCATGCGGATTGTTTATATTTCAAAACACGGTGAATCTTAGTCAAAATTAGTCCATTTGCTAACGCCTGCTTTAGGTTTCTGTAATGGATTACATAATTTTTCTTCGGTTGCAAAGTAGCCATCAATTTGAAATGTTTAACATCCGGTTTACTTTCGGCTCGTGATTTTCCAGTCTTGGGATCCATATGATTCGGACAGAACGGCAAATCTTTATGTGAATCGTGGAGGTTATTTGGATACTCTAGATCAACTTCTAGTGTATATCCTTCTGAGGCATCATCAGGAACAGATGTCACATCGATGTTTGTATCTACCCACTCAAATCCTCCATATGGTAGATATTGCGACATAGCCCAGCCATACTGATTGTTTACATCGAAATACATGAGGTATGAGTCAGGTTTCGATGTGTCGTACTCGTCATTCATATATTTATTATTAGCTGTAGCCTGTCGTTTGGAGCATACTTGACTCAATCCACCTCTTGTCCCCTTTTCAAAAAACAGCAACTGATCCACATCGGTAAGAAGTTCAAGCTGTTGTTTCGTTTTGTATAACATAGCATCCCAAGTGTAGCCGGGTAAAGTGAAATAATGAGCAGGATCCAAACCGTAAGTTTTACGACAACTCGAGCGAAACTGCTCAAATACATCAGCCAAGAGCATGACGTCCGTCTTCAGGTATAAATCTGTATATTCACCCAATGTTTTCATATTGAAAGTATCCCATACCATCTTGGCACGTGCGTAAGATCTTCTTGGACATGGTTTATCTTCCAACTTGTTGTAAAATGTTTCGATAGGGGGCAAACATTCTTCATCAAATCTAGCGAAGGAATCGATGTAGTCATAAGGCATAATACCTTTTTTAGTCAAAATTTTCTTTTTTTCTTCCGAGATGCTAGAAAATTGCGAACTGAGAATTGGATATTGTGGTAGATATGACGCCAACGTATCCAGTGAGGAATTCATGAATCTGAACGAGTCAATAAATCTGAAGTGTATCTTACTATCTGAGATATTTTTGGTAAAGGAGATATACTTTTCTTTTGTTATAGGTAGCAGATCAATCGTTCCATCGATATCCAATGCAATATTTTTTATAATAAAATGTGCATCATATCCCGACAAGTTGTGAAAGATTATAGGAATAGTTTGATCATCCTGGTAGTTGATGTTGCATTCGTTGTGTGCTGGCCCACGGTAGTTATTTTTATATATCAAGTGGTTGTGGTCACGTACTTTTTTATCTTCCTCAACGAATGGCTGTTCACATATGTGACAATGGGTAGCTGTTCTGAATTCAACTTCTTGCTCAGCTGACATATCTATGTCAAAAGAACACTGGAATACTGTCGCAACATCTTCAGCAAACTGTTTTATCTCTTTGGCAAACCATTTCATACAATCTTCTCCGCGAAATGCTCGATAGAACGATAGCGAATCATCATACGAGCATTTTACGTAATATCCAATTGATGCTGGAATATGTTGTTGATATTTATTCCCATCTTGCATAGGTAACAATACACTCTCAAGATCAGCGTATATTACAAAAGGTGATTCAATTTTGTTTCTGAAATTTTTGAAGGCCAAAATATTTTTCCCCTTCTCGGGTAATCTAGGTAGGCATTCTTTTGTTCTCAAACAGTCTTCCAGATGTTCGTCCAGCTTTGCTTGGGTGTAAAAATAGTGGAAACACCTATCGCAGAAATATTTTTTTTCAGTATGCTTGTTGAGCTGTTTGCTCACCAGTCTCGATAAATCTTTTATCCAAACAAAATGGGTCTTGGTTGACGATGTAATGCTGTGAACATTAATTGGATCCTTTCGGCTCTCATCGAAATATTCATCTTGAACCATGAGTAAATTAACATGTTTGCTCTTGTTTTTCTCAAGACCCAATCTGAGAGGTACTACGGTATACTTGGATGTTGAGAGTTTCAATGTATAAACATTAACTGACACATCATTCTGTTGTTCGAATCTTCGTATCTGATTGATTGTCATCGGAAAATGAATACCTTTCAAATTCAGAACCTTCGAATAGTCGGGATATGATGAGATATCATCAGAACGTTTTCCATGAGGAACAGGATATAATGCTGAAACAATGGCCCAAGCGAAACAAGCGGTATCGCTATTCTTAACATTGATGCATGCTTGTTTCCTTTTAATTTGAGAAGGAAGCTCAATGTACGATGAGCCTCTTTGTGGCACAAATTTATTTATATTCACTCCCAAATTCACTATTGCTTTCAATGACCAACCGCTATCACGCTCCTGAAACTCTTCTAGCTGTTTCACTATCGGATCCATAACATAGTTCTCGAACCACTTGTTCAAATCAGTGTCTCTGTAGATAGCTGTATTGGAGGTTGTGAAATATTTATGTTCTGTACAGAGTCGATCTCCTTTGACAATCTCAAACTCGCCACTGAAAGCCGTATTAACCTTTAACGATTCATCAATTTTCAGGGCATTTAAAATCCGCTTTCTGAAAAGTGCCCTACAGTCTGTCAAAAAGGCCCTTGGGTCCTTATGTTTGAGGTTACTTATCACCCCAGTTCGGATACGAGAATCGAAAGCTGATATAGAATCATCCCAATGCACTCGATTTGTAGCAGTTTCTCTCCGAGTTTTCAGACCTGCTCCTGTCTTTATCTCCAACTTCAGCTGATTCCTCAGTGTTGTTATATTGGCCAAGGATGCTAGCAGATTCTGTTTCTCACCCATTGTGACAGCATTCTTGAGAGCTTTTTTAATTCTCCTTATAGCTTTGGAGCATTCCAGAAGTCCATCTTGTGCTGTTTTTTCCTCATACTTGTTAGTTATGAGGCTAATGATAGTGGTGATATATCTTATAATATCGGCAAACATTTCCAAAAATTACAGAAGCAACTTATCAGCACGAAGTTTGCACAGTAACTGATTCAACGGAGTGTAATACTGCTACACATATAACCATGAAATACTTCTGGGGAAGTAGACTGAGAGCAGCAGCACCTAGTGAGAAAACTCTGTATCAAAAGTGTTATAAATGATATTTTCTATATAGCTAACCATAATATGTCCCACAAGAGAAACAATGATGAACTATACAACAATTATACATCAATTCCTATAACAAGCGGTCAAGTGAGGTAGTGCTAAGCTTCTACAGATTTTTCATATAATAACGATTTTATTTCCCAAGAAACAAATATATGCTTATCGTAGGGAAAATTAACCAATATTGAACGTGATCATTTGATATTTGATGAACCTCCAAGTTATATTTTTAAGATATCCAACAGTTTTTGCTAAACAAACGCATGATTTACATTAGTTGCGGTGGGAAATAATTCAGTCAAGATTAATGCACCCAATCTCTCAGAGTTTGTTTCAAATATGAATCTTTATAAATTTGGACTTTATCAGACACTTGAAACGTTTTCATGTTATGATTTATATCCTTCAGACATTCAGATATCAACTGCACACAGTAGCCTCAACCAAGGCAAAATGAGAGATATAAAAAAATTCGGAATGCCACCTCAGGCATTTGGGAAACTTTCACATAGTATTTATTATCATACAGCTATCGACCTTTACCGCTAGATTGAAAAAAAATACTCAACCAGCAATGGTAATATGACTCTCTATGATCTGCAGTGGTAAAACTTCCGGTATATAAATTATTGCTTCTTTTGATTGGACTTAACGAGTTAATCGAGTATTGTGCAAGATTTGCGAACCAGTCACTCCTTCAGATAGGTAGGTATCAGGCAGTTCTGGTTATGCATCATGTTCAAACCCAGTTTCAACCAGTACTTGTCAGCGTCAATGTTACCTATATTATTAATAAATTCAGCGACATCGGTCAGAAACCTATTGGCCCAGTTTATGATTATTGTAATAGGAAATCTTCTAGTAGTAAAAATATAATATTGGAATGAACGCCAGATTCAATTGATCGAAAAATTGTAGAAAGATAAGAGTTGATTTTGCAAGCATATTGAATGTGATCACGATTACACTCAAATCATGGAAACTGATTTGGGTAAGTGGAAAATTATCTGATATGACTCAATATACTTCTTCCTCCAGTCATGACAAATCATTCGCATGATCGGTAATATTTCAGTGATCCCAAAATGCCCACAAAACGGTTTTGGCAATGAGTTCAACAGAGCGACAGTTGAAGTTATGCTCTCCTCACTGGGTATCCTAGATATCCAAAGTGAAAACTTGCGCTTTTTCAAATTAAAGGTCAACCATGAGACTTCCACAAAAAGCTTTCTGCTTGATATCTGAAATTGTTTGGTCTACTTGAAGAAAGGACCAGTAAAGGGTTGTCTCGCTCGTGTAGTGAAAGCGTATGAAGTCGTACTAATTGTAGGTTTTTGAGTCGAGTTCAAAGTATACTCCTTCAATTTTTCATTCACTGTAATATTACATTGAACCTGAAAAGCTGCCAGCACGTACCCTATACTCTCTAGAAAGACATCCATGCTATTGCTATATCACATAACTGAATCAAATAGGTCTGCATTTTCCCTACATTTGTAATATTTTCACATAATAATAGTTTCATTAAACTGTCAACGCCATTGATGATACGAAAGAAATTATGTCTGTAGAAGCGAGCATGGCAGTACTAAATTATCAGCTGAGTTATCAAAGATGTACATAATTACTAGAAGAGAGAAATGTAGTCAAATTGGAACGTCAAAGAGCTGAAGGTAGTCGTCAAAACATCAACATCGAACTGGGGGCAAAATATCAGAAAATTAAGAAATACAATCGCAATGAAATTGACTCCATCTCAAATCATTGGAGTTGTATGAAAAGTTTTCTAATTTGACGTTTTATCAGAAGTAAAATAGGATGACTACCGGATTTGGTACTGAAGATAATAACTTATGATGGATTTGAAGTTTTTTCGTTCCTTGTCCACACGATGCTCTGCCTTCTGGACGTACGTGTTCAAATAGTACTGATATAGAATGCGTGAATATTAAGTCTTTGTCGATTTCAAGAATGCATATCATTCCTAAGTTACAGCATCATATTAGATATGTTCATTCATTATATTCAAACAGCTCACAATACTTGGGAGAAAGCCATGCAAGCAATGATGAATATCCTTCTCAACCAAAAAAATAATAATGTTCAATCTGTGTGAACAAGCTGAGCTAACGTAGCAAAAATATTGTAAAGGAATTGAATACTATGATTTTGAATTATCTTGTCAAAAATATTATTATGACAGTTATGGTACAAAAGGGGCTTCAAAATTTTGGTGCAAGACATTACTCGAAGAAAAACGTCTGTGACTATGTTTCACGTTCAGATGAGGATTGCATGGGGGTCAGAATTAAAAAATATATATATATATATATATATAGAGTTCCCCAGTCGCCCGAAAAACTACACGTCGAAAGTATGCTGGAGAAATGGTATGTACAATATGGCCTTGAAGTGACGATATCAAATTCCGCTTAATCGACAAAATGGGAAGGGTTTCGTAACAATGTGGAAACGGAGATTGTGGAAAATCTGAATGGACTTGTTCCCATCATCAAAGTAAAAAAATCGCAACATCATCTGAATCATTGTTATGAGACAGCTAGTGAATGAAGTGAGAGGACGAGAATAGTGACAAAAAAATTTATAATTCCAAACAATAAGCATGTTTGTCTATTTGATTGAAAACTGAACTGCTTATATGCTTTGAGCTTCAAAATTCAACCGGTCTCAACAGATGACATCGAATTTAATTTTTTTAAATTCTTTCTAATATGCGACCGTGTTTTTAGTATGTAATTACATTTTCATATTATTGAAATAGGGAGAACATTGTTTGAATCGATTCCCTCTTGACACAGAAAAACATTTATAGTTTTCAACATTAGAATTCAACTATTGACATTTAGACGGAATAACAATGAATCTGCTACTGTTTCAAGTAATATAGGCGAGTTCTGATATTCAACAGTAACTTCCATCAGTTCTATCACTGATGTCTCTCTCTCTGTTTGTGGTTCGTCAAAAACAGAGAGGGAGACATCACTGATAGAACTGATGGAAGTTTCTGTTGAATCTCAGAACTCGCGCTTATCTGTTGAATTCGCTGTTTACTGCATATGACTATCTATAATAAAATATTCTTGAAATATAGACGAGGTTGATGAGTTGAGTATCATTGAAATCGAACTAATATTGGTAGTGGAAACCGCAAGTTGCAGATTCGGAAACTCTGTGATATGAGGAGCATGAATATACCCCATGTTTTGCTATACGATGGATTTCAACAAAGTCAAAGTTTTTTGCATGATAATATATCATCAGTATGAACTATATATCCTGTGTTGCCCATTGGTATTGATTTCATTGGTATAACATTACCACTCGAGTTATAGAATTCGTTGTTCAAGTATTAGGACATCTCGTATAGTAGCTTTTCAGCTATTAGCATAATATGGAGCTTTTTTAATATTGATTTTGACGTTGTACAGCACTTTTATAATATTTGTCCATATTCTGAATTTTTTTTGTGACACTGTCTAGCAAAGTGTTTACAGCCTTCATAGATACCTCATTTTTATCAGATACCCATAGTGTATAATCTGGGATTTTATTGAATTCACGTAGTACTTTTCAGGTTCACTCGCAGAAGATTCTATCGGTATGAAGATATGAATTATTTTGTGTTATTTCATATAGGTTTTAGTGTGAAAATAGCTATAGTAAAACCAATAATGATTGAGAGTAAAGCGCGTTGTCATATCTAAATTTTACGTTACCAGTTTATAACAGAATCAAAATATAGTAAACAGTAGAGTTGTAGAATTTTTTTGTAGATTGTGGCAAATTATAGATAATACACAATACTAGTACTAGGAAAATTAATAAGCACGCCCCCGATTTGCTGTCGACTGGGCTTACTTCTACTCTCAATCATTATTGGTTTTAGTATAGTTGTTGATTATTTTCAAAATGTGTTGTAAATTTTGTTGTGTTTGAGTACTTTTTCATTCAAGTACAAGGATGCTTAGATATTTGTGAATATGATATAGAGAAGTGGCCGGTGATGGTGGGAAACCTTATTAATACTTAGGAATTCTCTTTCATTCGGATTCAATGTACTCTGAGAGGCATTGTGGAACATTTCTTCAGTAATTTCTGAAAAGCATTGAATTGGTTGAACCACACTAGTAAAACTCATTATGAAGGTGTATGCAGCACATATGGAAGTAGTACAGAGAAAAACAAATACTCAAAATATCGTTATTGGAAAAAGGTATAACACACACTTAACAGAATACTGAGCATTATAAATGGACCTGATTATGGGAAAAGTTTACAGCATGATTCTGGAGTTGGAGCGATTTTTTGAAACAGTGAAATAATTCTAGTCCCGTTATGGGATACATTACTACATAATTTTCATTCATAGTCATTGTTATTTTAGGAAAAAATCACTGAACAATTACCCTATTTAAATTATGAATGGATTTAATTGCAAACTACTCGGCATGTAGAAATATCATGTTATCTGTGTAAATCAAGTTTTATTTTATACAAATTGTGCGAAAAAAGTGACTTCTGTGAATGAAACGAATGTTAATGAATGATATATACATATCATATCAGTAGAGGGTGTTTTTTAATTATTTGATGTTACTTCTTTCACAGAAGTTTAGTATTTTTTTGTATTGACTTGCCTATAAGTTATTCTTTCAGTTGAGGTATGTTGAATGAAGTGTTTTTTAATCTATAGTTAGAAAACGTTTGCAGTACAAAGAGAAATCAATCACTTCATTATCCTCATTCATTTAGATGGATAATGGCTCTATAGTTTCACAGATTCATCCAATGAACAATATATTAGTTGCAAATGGAATATGAAAAAGTAGAATTGGAGTACATCTTCACCTGACATCAAGTTAATTTCAAACTCAAATGTTCCCAATTATTCAACTATACCCATTCAACAAATTGTGTGTAACGATGAGAGACCATGAATTGTAAAATTTTATTAAAACCACATTAGAATGTTCCAATACTTCAAAGCTTCATTGGAGTAGGCAAGCATCAAATATCAACTCAATATCTCCCATATATCACAAGCAAAAATATATATGTATGTTCAAAGCAATAACTTGCGTTTTATCCTCCAAGGACTTGTTTGTTTCCTGCGGTATAAGTAGGTAACTAGACTGATGAAGTATTACAGTGATTATCCAATAAGGGATACTCGTAGCAGCATGAGATTCCTCCGTATGAATGCTTGAACAGGGCTCTCAGCAATGAATCATAATTTCCATACACGTTCAAAAAAAACCCAAGGAACAAATTATTCATCAATACCTAAAACACTATGCAGCTGAGAAAAAAATTATAGAAAAGCTCTAGAATGTTTAATCATTGACTAGCAGTAAATCAAGCTAATATGAAGCCTGGGTGTATTGAAATAAAATGCCAATAATAAGGACAGAAGCTACCTTATGCTTCTCTTCAACGGGATCAGCTCATTCTTCAAGTAATGACATGGATTAATCCTCTCGAGGAAAAAAATCATATTCTTGAGATCTCGTGAAATAGTGGAAACTCAGTTCTAAAGCAGTTACGCATAATGGGAACTCATTCTTACCTCTGAGTTTCATACGATTCTACTTGAATTAATTTATTCTCTCTCAGGAATTCAATTCAACTCAAGTACAAAGTGTCCTCTTGTATTTCCTCAATCTAGAAGACTTTTGTATCATCAAACGACTAATGAAGTGAAATATTCACACCAAATTCTCAATTACCTGCAAAATACAGAAATGTTATGTTTTCTTCATGTGTTTTTTGGCTGTTGTTTCCCTTAGGGCCACAAAAATGTTTTGACAGGTTGAAGGCCGAAATGATCGGGGCGCGCTCGCAATAATCTCATTAGGGTCTATTCTGGTGAATCTTGAATAACTTCATTGAAAATTCGATGAGTAAAGAATATTGTCTTTGTATACAAAGATATTATGATACACCCTTGAGATTTCTCAACAATATTGTGAAGAATCACCAGATAGATCTGATTATCGCATTCCTTTAAAAACTAGGTTGAGTTTTATCCATTGTTTTCGATGACATTGAAAGCCCGGTCAATGTACCTGAGTACCTGCCCTGGGGCCCGATTCTCAAATGTCTATTGCCCACGGTCGAATGCGACCATCTGTTTTCATTGCAAGAGCAATAAAAGCAATGCACTGATTTTTTCGTATACGACTTTGAATGTCGACATTTGAGAATCAGGCCCCTGCTGCTCGCTTGATAGGGCACTCGAACGCAGTTATATTCATACCTTTGTAGAACAACAACTTTTGACAGATATAACCCAAATTATGATTATCGTGAAATTCGCAAAATCATACACCAAGCTGAAGGTAAAATGGCCGATTTTGCTCGACACTAGTCGACACACTCTTGTTACACGTTACACTGACGCCACTCAGAACTTAGACCACAGAACTGGCCGAAGACCGAAGGCGACTATGGCCCAAATTCACGAAATCGATAAACTAAGAAAGAATCTGACAGAATTTGCATGCGTTTTCTGTCACTTAAGAGCATTAAACTTAGTTTTCGATTTCGTGAATTTGGGCCTACTACTCTTTAGAAATAAGTTACTCAACCAATGGCAAAACACCATTGCCGCTTCCGTTTTGACAGTCTGCTCGTTTGTTCCGAGATTTCGTAAACCTAGCTTCACTATTGGTTGAATTTGCCGAATGACATTTTTCGACCGATGATCAACCCACAGTGCAACAAACTCTCAAGCTGAAAGCATGTTATGACATGGGTACATCTAACAGCCCACAGCGTTTATAACCGCTTCACAAAATATCACAGTTTTCCATGCTGAAATGTCAATCTTTGCGAAGCGGCTTCAAGCGCTCTTAGCTGTTAGACGCAGATCAACACCCTGAAAGAGAGAAGACCACGGAATGACCTAGATAGAATACTTGTCAAGTTTAAAGTAATGGCTGCGTCTAACAGTTTACAGCGCTCAAAGCCGTTTCACAAAATTTGACATTTCCCCATAGAAAACTGTCAAATTTTGTGTAGCGGCTTTAAGCGCTGTAAGCTGTTAGGCGCGGCCATTCATTCTTTCGACAATTATTATCTATGTAAAGAGAGGCTATGGAATATAGTGCTGTGAACGCAGGCTGATGAATTTTCGTCTTCATAATGTCAAAATAAAAAGTTTTTTGATCCATCGATGAGTAAACGTTCGCTCGTTTCCAAAGGTTGGAGCAACCTATCAGACATTTAAAAGTTCAAAAACACGAGATGAGAGAGTGCGATACCCACACCCCACATCCTTTGGTTCGAATATAAGATAGGTGCTAATTAGTTGAAATGTTGGCCAAGTTGACCAATGTATGGGAATTGTAAAATCAGTTGACTATTGATTTTAATAAAAAATTATTCAACTGTTAGTTGATTCGTTGCTGATTACGTAACGGATATGATTTCTTCCTCGCACGGAATTTGCTCTTCCTATATATCCCTACTCCCTACTACTCGGAGTGTGCTCGGAGCAAAATTGATGACTGTATCGTCCCAGTGTATCGTGGACAAATAGGCGAGTTCTGAAATTCAACAGTAACTTCCATCAGTTCTATCACTGATGCCTCCCTCTCTGTTTGTGTTCGTCACAATCAGAAAGAAAGACATCAGTGATAGAACCGATGGAAGTTACTGTTGAATTTCCCCTGATCGAGCTGGCATATTGCACCAACAGGGAGCAGAGCCAATAAATGAGAAGAAGAAGTTCTGTTGAATTTCAGAATTCATCATTCACCTGACGTTCGTTAAAGCAACTAACGAACCCACGCCAAACTCTTGATGATTGACAATGGCAATATGGCAATGGCCACAATTGGCTATGGTTCTATAATTACTAATCACCAAGACAATGCACTACTTCATTAAATATGATTTATCATTTTTACAAATAAGTAAACAAAATCCAGGGCCAGGGCGTACATACGAGGTAAGTGACACGAAGACACTTCAAATCCATAGTAGAGTGCAGCGACATAAAGATGGCTACTAGATGAAATATTTTGTTTTTCAGATGATCTGCCATGAAAATTTATAACCAACAAAACGTCGTGGACACTTCTGACAAACGTTTGGTGCTATAAAAGGATTTTTATTAATATTGATTACAATGTTAGTAGATCGGCTAGGTACATCGGTGGAGTGGGTTGTGAAAAAGGAAATAATATGTATTACTTCTTCTGGATAAACAGATGGATTTACTGCACAGCTTTTATTAGGATTGGTTGCGGAAAATATCTATTATCATCGAAGGCTCAATAATACAGCAAAATATACCCACTTGTGTATATATATACACCAGAGTTCACACTGAAAACGGGTTAGTAAAATGCAATATTTCTAACTCAATAATATTTTTATAACATATTTCTTCTAGGTACTGTAGAGTGAATAGTGAATGATCAATGAATAAGCCTCTATGATTTCAAAGTACTAGCATGAATAAGCTCCTCAGTGAACCATCAAGCTGTTTGATGTTGAGATAGCGGAATAAGCAAGAAGTGCAAGCAAATGAGTAAGAAGTCGATATAGCAAATAAATAATGGAAAGAGCTCGCCTGGTATATCACTGCTAATAGATATTTGTGTGGTTGGATGGTTAGCCTTCGGTGTGTTTCCGTCGGAGTCCCCCATAGAGGTCCAATTCAGATCAGGTACGGTCTTCGAGGAAGGGAATCCGTCCTGCTGGGTCTAAGTACTGAATAATCAAATTATTTTATCTGAACCAGGTGGAGACCCACAAGGATCGTAGAGTACCAAAAGAAGAAGGCCTGTAGAAGAACTTCGTTATATGAACAATCAGAGTCAAGTTCTGTTGATACTCGACCAAAAATACTTCAGGAGTAGGTGACGTACCTGTAGATAGTGGGTGATCTGATGTGAATTTCTACTGTTACAGCAACATTGAGATTATGGAATTATCCAAATCCTGAACATTCAGGTGAGTAGCTCTTTTCACAAGAATAAGAGAACCTTATCATTCAACTCCTAATGCTTATAAGGGCAAATCCATCCAAGATTCGAGCAAAAATTATTCTCAAAATCGGCTCCAGCTATGTGCTGTGACGTTTAAAAACTAATTTCCTTGTTTCAAATGACAATTTTCATTGCCATTTCCTAACAATTAATCTTCATCTGTTGAACCTGTTTTTGTTCAACAGATTGATTTTTGTATTTTTCGGTATTTCTGACTATGACATCATAGACAGGTTAGCAGGGGATAAGGGTTGCCCTTATGCTTGGCATAACGTCATGCGTCAATGTCAACTCGTTAAGCAGTCCTTTCACTGAAGATTCTGAACTTGACAAATGTGACACAGATTGATAGCATAACTCAGCCATGATGTGGGATCATATTTGTGCAACACTAATCGTTATTATTTCCTTTTCAGAAACCACCAAATTCTGGAAGCAATTGTGATTCTATAGAACTGAGAATTCATTGCAGATGAGTGGTTGAATAAAACAAAAATACAATATATCATTTTCAAGGTATGTAAATTTGATCTGAGTTGATAAATAAATACTACATCAATAATGACACACTGATGTTGTACTGCTTTCTTATGCTTATTCATTAATATCCCTATCAGACGAAGCAACATGTTATGAATTTTCCCTCAATAACTCCGATAATAGCTCACAAATGATATTGGTATAGTGGGAGAATCTTTAGACTGAAAATAATCGAATCAAGATATACTTGTTGCTATGTTATTCAACTATCATATAATCATTTATTGAGAAAAAAAATTAATATTAATAAATATCAGAAGTAAGTATACTGAGTGAATCATGCTCAGGAGTTTGTCTAAGAATAGATTTTAATGTAACATGCTAGGATATCAACATTTTTCGCTTTGAGATCTCTTTGTGACAATCGAGAGAATACCTTCCACATTTCTGAGAATATGACTAATTGCATGAAGACTTAATAGTAGATATAAATGTTTATATTGCCCATTTTAGCTCGTGATGGGCTTTTTCTGAAATTTGTGATTTCACATATGTTCTATACAGAAGGAAAAAAAATCATAACATTTCAAGCCTAAAGAAATTTTGAGTGTGATGGGTGAAAAAAATCCTCTGCTTTTGAAATAGACAACTGAGGCTCAATGATAAAGTTCATCGTTATGCTATGATATACATCCGGAAGTATGAAAAATCATTCCATTTTTTTTTTCTAGATACATGAGAATCACATTTCAAGAGGACTGTTTGAAGAATTATATTGAAATACAATCCTCCAAAGAACTCATAAAATCCGATGATTAAAGGAGGTATCAGATGAAGAAATAGAAAATCGCTTTCATGATGACAAACGCCATCTGATTCCTGGAACTACACTACCTTTGAGTAATCACCCAATTCAAAAACTCATGGATGTTCGTTTAAATTACATAATTCCACACAGACTCTTTCAGAAGATTATGCGATTTATGTTATCCCAGATTGTGAAGATGTTTGTTTTTGTGAACATTTTTTCTTTATATCAAATCAAATGACAATTTGAATGTGGATAGTGAAAGTACACATGGCTCTTGAGTTGGGATATTTGTAACTCAATTCAAAGTGTGTATGTAATGTAACAGTGTGCTCTTGATATCGACAACTGATGCTCAATGATAAAGTACATGGTGTGTGTGCACACATCTTTCTTGAGTCAATTCGTAGTGTCTATATAATAAAACGTGTGCTCTTCAGCATTCTTATAATAAAAAAGTTCATGGTGTGTGTGAACACAGCATTCCTAAGTCAATTCATAGTATGATGAAACAGTGTGCTCTTGAGACTGATTCTCAATGAAAAAAGCCATGGTGTGTGTGCGTACAGCATTTCTGAGTCTATTCATAGTGTGATGAAACAGTGTGCTCTTGAGACTGATTCTCAATGAAAAATTTTACGTGTGTGCACATAGCATTCCTGTCTATATAATAAAACAGTGTGCTCTTGAGACTGATTCTCAATGAAAAAAGCCATGGTGTGTGTGTGCACAGCATTTCTAAGTCAATTCATAGTGTCTATATAATGAAACAGTGTGCTCTTGAGACTGATTCCCAATGAGAAATTTCATGTGTGTGCACATAGCATTCCTGTCTATATAATAAAACAGTGTGCTCTTGGGGGCTGATTCTCAATGAAAAAAGCCATGGTGTGTGTGTGTGCACACAGCATTTCTAAGTCAATTCATAGTGTCTATATAATGAAACAGTGTGCTCTTGAGACTGATTCCCAATGAGAAATTTCATGTGTGTGCACACAGCATTCCTGTCTATATAATAAAAAACAGTGTGCTCTTGAGACTAATTCCCAATGAAAAATTTCATGTGTGTGTGCATACAGCATTTCTAAGTCAATTCATATAGTGTCTATATAATGAAACAGTTTGCTCTTGAGACTGATTCCCAATGAAAAAAGCCATGGTGTGTGTGCGTACAGCATTTCTGAGTCTATTCATAGTGTGATGAAACAGTGTGCTCTTGAGACTGATTCCCAATGAAAAATTTCATGTGTGTGCACATAGCATTCCTGTCTATATAATAAAACAGTGTGCTCTTGGGGGCTGATTCTCAATGAAAAAAGCCATGGTGTGTGTGCGCACAGCATTTCTAAGTCAATTCATAGTGTCTATATAATGAAACAGTGTGCTCTTGAGACTGATTCCCAATGAGAAATTTCATGTGTGTGCACATAGCATTCCTGTCTATATAATAAAAAACAGTGTGCTCTTGAGTTCGACAACTGATGCCTAATATGTATGCACACAGCATGCTTACACCCCAGCGATACAGTGCTGTTGATAATGAAAACATGGCAAAAATATTATATGGGTCTGTTGTCCAATTGCACATTGCGATGATCAGTCAAGATTCTCAACAAGGTCTAGCAAACACCTCCAGTATCCTAACACTAATGAGAGTGCTTCTAAGGATGACACTGGAAAGATGTGTGGTACAATTTCTGTCCAGTAGCAAATAGAAATATCATATGATATCACTTCAAATCATGTTTTACCAAAAATTTGACATCTAACGCAATACCAAAAGTACCTTATGTACCAAATTAGCAGATCATAATGTGAACAATTAACCTTATATCATTTAAGCTGAAACAATATGGGCGGGAAAAACTAAAAATTTGTTTTAAAATGTATTAGATATCAAACTTGAGTCGCTTGAAGTTACAAATTTCAGCCGGCGAACAGCATTGGATACTTTCAACATTTCATTAGTGATGTGATTTAAGTTTATTCAGAAAGTGCCTCGCAGTTATTGTAGGTTTTGATGAGGAAATTGTTCAGCTGTTATTTTTAGAATAACAAAATGGCTCAGTTGATCTACTTTCTATAATTTTTTTTTGTTATTTCCCAATTGGAGGTTTTTTCCATTTTTTGCGATAAAGGTGTTGGTCAATGATTTTTTTGTTTGCGAAGCGACTTGATCATCTTTGCATAATGGTCTTAGTTGATATTGTTAGGATATATTTTAATGAGCAAGTGCCTCGTTTGATATTTCGACCATTATTTTTTTTTCAATAATGAAGTGACTTGATCATTCTCGCAGTAGAGAACTGATTCGGTGATATGGTTTTGAATGTTAACAAAGTGAATGGCTTCAGCTAGCCATCAATGTACTATGAAGGTAAGCCACTGCGTTTCACCTCTCGTTCGAATGTCTTTTATTACCAAACCTATATACCAGACTTTCCCTTCCCGATTCAACTTTTGCCCGTATGAAATAATTCAGTATGTTCCCTTCAAGGTTCTATATGACCTCCGGTGTGACTCGATAATTCGAACCTAATATGCAAGTAATGAGTCTTTCATATTCCTGGTATCTCAACTTCCGCGGCACTAATAATGACGACGTTCTCTCATGAGTGCGCCTCTTGCGGAACACAAGCTGACGATGTCGCGCCGCTAGTGAAGCCAAACGAGCATTCGATATGCATCCCTCCACCACTTTCATCGAAATTTCCCCAATGCTACCACGCATCCGCAGCCGCGTCTTTGTGTTCAAGTAGTGTATCTATTTTCTCATCAACATTTTTGTCTTCCTATCAAGTCAACGACGTATCCATACGAAATATTTGCCTGTACCTTCAAGTGACTCTGTAGCGCAGTGAGTAAAGCGTTGGTCTCGCAAGCCGTAGATGAGTGGTTCCAGCCCCCGACAAGGCACTTTTTTTATGTAACAGGTAGGTAGGCAAGGACCTTCTTGATCGAAGCACGCTACCGCGAAACAATCGAAAAAGTAGCAGATCTGGGGAAAACCTGGCAACGCTGTCTTATGGAGATCCCATAGTTGGTACGAAAATTTGCAAAATCGAGCTTGGCTTTTTTCCCCAGATTTACATGGTATTCTCCATAAGACAGTGTTGCCATTTTCCCCGTACATACATAGCATATCTACTAGTATTCGTCAAAATTATGTATCACAAGACCCCCTTTTCCATCGTTTTTTATCAGTCAATTTCACCCCAAAATATAGTATTTATGCATCAATATCATTATCCTAAGTTTAAATTTTTTGAGTTAACCCGGTCAAAAAATAAAAGGGGGGACATTAGAGAAAAGCACTGTATAATATAAAACCCATGAACATATACACTTCATGCACGGTTAAATAGGTCTATCTCGGTGTACTCAAGTCTTAAAAAGAAGTGATAGGGTTTGTTCATTCACGCGACTACTAGTATATGTTTTAGTGAAATTCATGGTCAACCCCCAAGATGAAAGTCAATTGCGTATCTATAAAACCAGATTTTGAAATTTCAGTTCCAACTGAAAAATCATCTTTTGAACAATTCGTTTTGGCCAGTCAACTACCAACACAGTAGGCTTCTGGCTAAAACCTGTCAGAAAACAACTACCCCCCGGGCTTATACCGTGAAGGGCGTTGCACTAAATCCGGCCGGTCCAGTGCAGGTTTCTTAACAGAGAAAATCCTGTATTTGCTTTCGGCGATACAAATGCCGGAAATAATTTTCAATCATTGGGACTGGCTCAGGACATCTCGTTGCACCCACATTTCGCTACACCCACAGTCTCCGAACATTCCCGAATGATTCAACTTCTGCAAAATTCACCCTTCTTGTAGATAGGCCCACAATGAATGTGTTAGTGTTAGGATGGGTTGGGTTAGTTGGATTAGATTAGGTTGGGTTAATAGTAGGAGAGCCCACGATGAAAAATCGGGATTTACTCGAGCGTCATATTGGGTTGCGAAGCTTAGATGATAATTTTATATAATGCATACCTTTTCATCGGTGGGGGGAGCGGCATAAATGTAAAAAAAACTGTTGCATGGACATACTCGAGCGCGTCAGATATTGATATCATCTATGTCATACATATTTTTAAAAATGTACGTATGTCAATCTGATTATTTCCATAATGGGGGCGGTAGTACGTAAGGGTTGAAAAGTGAAAATAAGGGTTGAAAACAATTTTTTTTTCTCGAGCGCGTCAGATTTTCTGAAGGGATGTTAAGTGTAGGCTCTCATCTAATAATCTGACGGTTTGGATGTGACGCAGACTCGCGGCCGTTATTAGAATGTGAATAAAAAATTCGACATTTTGAAATACACAACCGCGTCAGATTAAGATATATATGGTTCATCTTAACGCCCTGCCCTAGACGTTGCAGTCTCATAATCTGACGATTATCTGGAGAGATTCGCCTATTCTGCCAATTTGAATTTTTTTTTTTTTTCAATCATTGAACTTAATTAATTGAAAATTTCAGGAAAAAGCATGCAAATAAAAAAAGTGTATGCTTTTTTTAGTAGAATACTTGTATTTATTAGATAAAAATTATTATAAGCAATTGAATTTTTGAAATTTCATAACTTCGGATACTTATTTGTTGTGAACAATAGCATGCCACCAACGAGTCTGTGTTATCAACTGTCATGGCATCATGACCACAGAAACCAAAGTGGGGACCGAGGTGGGGACGGAGTGAGAGAGCAATATATAGAGAAAGTGTGAGAGAAATAGAAACGCGTAGAGGGGAATATAGGCATCACGTAGCTGCACGCATTAAACTTACGATGAATTTTTAATATTTCGGCTTGTGGAAATCGTCAGATTATATATTTTTTGCAATTCTTGAATTATTTCCTTCAAAAAAAAAAAATGAGCCACGCTCGAGAATGTCGAAATGACGTCTTTTTTACAACTCTGTAGCCCTTCCCCTTCTTTAGGTCACTCACGAATTGTCAGATTAGTGGAATATTCACGTTTCAGGATATAACTAACTCACCCTACCTTAATCTGACGCGCTCGAGAATTTCAGATGATCATATTTTTTTACTAATCTGATCCTTTCTCCTTGAAGGGCAGCCATATATGTGGTCTCGGTAGTGTAGTGGTTAGCATATCTGCCTATCAAGCGGAGGGCCGGGGTTCGAATCCTTGCCGGGCCACCGATCTGGGTAATCGCACGTTAAAAGGTAAGGCCTCGTTGATCCATTGCTCGCACAAATTTCGACTTTTGAGGGTTGACGTTCGTCAGCTGGTTAACGGAACGAACAATTTTACAACAATATATAGGGCTCATATGTGGAAGCTCATATATGGTGGAAATACTTAACCCGGTACAAGGTATCCCCGTGTATAATAATCTGCCGCGCTTCAGTAAATCCCGAAATCCCCGCTTGGGCTCCCCTATTATGAGAAAAAATTGCAGAATATTCGGTGAATTTTGTAACAGGCATCATTCGGGTATGTTCGGAGACTGTGGGTGTTACGAAATGTGGGTAGAACGCAACGCACCCGGTAGTGCCACATCATCAATATGAAGTCGTTGACATCCCATAATTGAAATTCAAATTAGTTCTTAGTATCATACCACCAAAAAAGCTGATGCGAACGACAAGCAAAATTATCCGTTGAAGAACGTAGAAATGGTATGAAATCAATGAATTAAAAATATTCATAATTTTTAATTAATCTTGATTTTCAATTCCTGATTCTATAGAGGAACGAATTCGACTTCTGTCTGGTTCACTGTGAATTTTACCAAAAAATATACTACTGGTCAAGAAGAATTCGATAGGTACCTTGTTTTTCGAATTGAGTAGGAACAGAAATCACTTTTATTTTTCAATAAGAATGCGAATCTCGAATTCTGATAATACACAGACACTCAATTGACTTTCATCTTTGTGGACAACTTTTGAGTCTTAGAAAAAAAAATCTAGTTACGACGTGAGATGTAATAATCCACACCTAGTTCTTACAAGCTTGATAGGCCAAGCTGTACCCTCTCAAATCGAAGACGCTGCATGATTTCATTTAGAATGTATGAGAATATTACAAAAAGGAATAACAAAAAATGAGTCAATATTTAACGAATTGACTCGCGAATTGATGATAAATCACTGTTGAAAGTTTGTTTTTTGATCACTTTGTGGTTCTTTTGAATTAATAATATTCGATGAATTGCTGGTTCGTATTTTTTTGCTTTGATATGGTATAGAGAGAGATGGGAGCATTCGAGGCTTTCATTAGATCGATTATCACAGCCGTTATTGAAAAAATTGTTTGATGATGATCAAATTTGACAAAAAACTTTCGAGAATATAGGTACAACCAAAAATAAAATAACGATTTTTTTGTTCCTTTCCGTGTCTCCGGAATCGAAAGAGCAGATATTTTCTCATCAAATACCTAATGGGCCCCTCAAATAGGCAACATTATTCCAAATCATTCCAGTTTCAAACCGTTTCTGAGATCCCCATGCATACCTTTGAATTTGGATAGCCCTGTATGTCAATATCATTTCTGAGGTTGATAAAAGAAGTGCAGTAAAATCCAGGTACCTACCTAGATACTTCTAACCGAAGTCAATTCTAGATATTGTCGAGATCATTTTTACATTTCGAGTTGAATTTACTTGCCTACATGAAATAAAGTAGGTGCCAATTATTAATTTTTTTCGAATACCTAGGTACAGAACTTGAAAATTTAAAAATCCACAACTCAGCATGCGATTACTTACAAAATCTAAGTCTAATCCGACTTTTGTTTCAAAACCTCTCATTTTAGTGAGGTACCTCCTCCGTTCAAACTATTCCTGATTCAATCTCTTCACTCGGATCGCTCGACATTTTAATTCGTTTCTGCTGTTCGGAATATTATCTAAAGTGAATCTAAAGATTTGGAAGGTTCTAACATCACGTTGAAAATAAGGCACTGAAGAGAACCGACAAACATCATCTTTACGTTACACCACCACACTTGGCGTCCGAACAGTGAGTTACAATATCGAATCTGCTGGTCTAGCATTTGGCTGGATTTCAGACATCACAGCTGCAGTGTTGTAGTGTAAAGGGTAATAACTTCGGGTGTGCTCGAGTGGCAAGAGGGCAAAAACCGAAAGCACTCGAACGCGGGTAGACGCAGGACAGGACGGACCGAAATAGAAAGAGCGTCAAAGTTATGAAATTAAAGGGCGAAAAATGAAAATTCTGAATAACTTCAAATTCAGCTCATATTATTTGTTAAATCATTTTGTTATTATCTGTTGTAGCCGTAGAAAAAGTATAGTGTATAACTCACATGAAATGCTAATTTCGTACTCGCATGATTTGCAGCATTCGCCTACGATTTATGCTGAAAAATTCATACTCTTCATCTCCTAGCGACCACATAATATTTGTATTCTTGAAAAAAATTACCCACCATAGCCTTATTCTGAATATTTTTTCACTCTCTTAGTTTTCAAAACTTTTTTAATTCATATAATATTATAATGTTTTTCTTGATTGACGGATACGAAAAAGTAATTAAAATGAACTATTGGTAATACAAAAAAAAATTACACCAGTTCAATGGTATCTAGGTGATTAGGTCCTCACGTATACCGCGTGGCCAATGGGATTGTATTGGTATCTTCTGAACTATAGGAGATTCAAAATTGGTTAAATGAAGTAGGAGTTTCATATTCACGAGCAATATCTATTTCTGCTTCCGTTATTTTTGGGAATATCAAAATTATTACTAACATTTTTCAATACTGACCTGGTTAGTTGATTACGACGGTAATTCATTCTACTTAAATCAATTAAACTTACAGCGGTAATTGCATTGTATCGAAAACTTACAGCGGTAATTGCATTGTATCAAGTCACCATAACAACACATTTGAAACCGTATCGCTAGACGTCAGTAAACAACACAAATAAATGTCAGATAGACTTCAAAATAGAAAAACATTTCGCGTTTAGGTGAGTACTCCATACAATCTATAAAGGAAAGTATAAATGGACAGAAAATAACATTTCCTTGAGAATTTCTTCATTCGTGAAATATTCCAATGAATTACATTCGTGCATAAAAATGACCAGATAATTTTGAATTCAAGCGTGATATCTCATACAAATTGCATTCGGTTATTTTCATATTTTGTAAAAGAGTCCTCGTCCTTCGGACTCGGGTACTTTCGCCAAAATATGAAAATAAACTCTTGCAGTTTTTAGATATCACGCTTTCTTGCAAAATTATCGGTAATTTTTATGTACTCGTGCAATTATAACCGAGAATATACTACCACCTTCAAATATACTGCACTTACTATCACTGAACAGATAAAAAGGAATAGACGCTATGATGAGATTCCTAAATGATTGTAACCTGAAGTTGAAGACGAGACTAGATCTGTTTCCTATGTGCACATGTCCCCATACTTGAAATTCGATTCTGATCGACCCCCAGGTGTGAAAAGTTATCTCCTCAGCACCATCCCTTGTTCAAGAAAGAATACAGACATTGAGAAATGAAACATTCACTTTTTGGCTATTATGGACTATGCGTTAGAGGGCCGAAAAAAAAATTACAAAATATCATTAATTAACTGTTTGGACGTCATTATTTTGTGGTGGATCAATATTTGTTCCGTAGTTTTCTGGGTTTCTAACCTACCACAATCTGAAAAAAATAAGAATTGATATTGAATTCTATATAAATGTAGAAGGGCAGATTTTCAATCTACCCCGAAAAGATGCTACGTCTATAGAAAAACATCAAATCATTGATATGAAGCAGAAACAAAGTGGGCGCCAGAACTGAACCCCGTAGAACACCTGCCTCTATTGGGAGAATATCAGATGATACTCCATCAACAGCCACATACAGAGACCTATCAGACAAGGAACCCTTCAACAAAGCACACAACTGAGGAGGGAAATCATTGAATGCTGCCAAATATGAGAAACATAGATTTTCCCACGTCTTCTTCATCAATGCATCCCTTTTCCTGAAGTATTTCTACTGTGGATCCAGTGGATTCAGATCTGGAGATGTAGGAGGCCATTCAACTGGATCTCTTGTTCCAATGCGCCTATTCGGGAATGTATCCAAATAATCCCGGACTATTCTGGAATTATGTGGACCACATCCATCTTGTTGGAACCAAGGTATTTTACGCAGATATCTCCGACATTTCTTGTATAATTTCTAGGTATTTTTTAACAGTTGAATTTCCTTCAATGAAATAAGGTCCTTGTAATAATATTAATACCAGAATAATAATAATAATATCATACAAGGAGGGGCGAGTTTGCACAATATGCTTGAAACAGGTCAAATTGTTTATACATGTATTCGTCATACAATACACATTCAGAGAATAATAATAATGATAGTGGATATGAAAATAATAGATATTAAATAATAGATATAATAGTGGCTGTTTAGGAAGACAGAAATTCGTCAATTGATTATGACTCAATGTCGCATATGTATTGGAAACTGACTTTCTTGAAGGCACTATTGTCGTTTAGGTTTCGAATGTCTTGTGGGAGTTCATTGAAGAATTGGAAAGCAGAGTAAATGCAATTTTCTTCGGTCATATTTAGACTATGATACTGATAGTTGTATGATATATTTCTCCTTGTACCGTGTTGGTGATTTATTTTGTACACTTTGAACTTTCCAGAGTTTTTCTTAACAAACTGAACACTATCAAGAATATAAGTACCATTGGCTGTGAGTAAATGTTTTTATTTGAAGATTTTTTCGAGCCAACTCTGAGAGAATAAAGACAAGAAGAGAGTTTGGAACATATATGTTCGATTTGAGGTTTCCATTTCAAGGTTGAATCCCCATAAACGCCTAATAATTTGCAAGTTTATTGCATATCTATCAAATCAATAGAATTTGGAATTGTCTGTTTATTTTGAGCGGTTCTGAAGATTCAACTTTCAGTTTTTTCTTTATTCAGTTTTAGACCATTTTCAAAGAACCATTTATGTATTTGAGTGAATTCGTGACTATTTGCTGTTTTGATGTCAATTGTTTTTCCTGACATGCTTACTTTCGTATCATCCGCATAGGTAATTAGTTTTATATCTCTTATGGAGTTGGAGAGATCATTCAGAAAAATTACGAAAATAAGAGGACCGAGATTGCTCCACTGGGGAACACCCATGTTGCAGTACAATTCTTCAGAGAATAGGTTTGTATTATTATCTTTTCGTTTCACTATTTCTTATAAACGATGAGTTTTGGAACCTTTGGTGTAAAAGTTGAAACTTTTCCTAGAGATCAATTACCCTAACACCAAACTGATATTTTTGCACTCGACGCGCGTTTCGCTAACAAGGTTAGCATCTTCAGGAGAAAAAATTGATAAGTATCAATTTCTTCTCCTGAAGATGTTAACCTTGTTAGCGAAACGCGCGTCGAGTGCAAAAATATCAGTTTGGTGTTAGGGTAATTGATCTCTAGGAAAAGTTTCACTATTTCTTGCTCAGAAATGATTCAATCAATCAATTGTACATTCACAGCATGATACAATAAATTTGTGGCCTGTAAATTTCTTTTCCAAGTACTGTTTTATGTGATTGACTTGGACAATGATTTCACAATGGTCAATGTAAAGCCAATTTTCCAGTAAATTCAGCAAGTTATTTTCTTTTTGTGTTTTGATATTTGTTGTTTCAATTCGTTTAAGAAGTTCACTGGTTTCTTTTGATGTGGTTCCCAGAGACTCTGGCTCTGCTAGATACTTCCTTTGGTTTCCTTTTGCCTTCTAGTATTAGTTGAGAGTCATTTTTCAGATATATCAATTCTTCCATTATGTTGGTTCGTGCTTTCATTTTATGCATTCCCATGTTATTTGAGAAATCTTGGAATCCTTTAGGTTCTGAATGAGTTGGCAACATTGCTAATGTGTGGTTATTGGTATTCACACTCACAGCTGATGTTTGTTCTTCTTTTTTGCCATCATGGGTATCATTGTTTTGCACCTTCACAGGTTTTTTGTTGGTATTACTTTTGTGTTGCAGTTTTTCTGCCAAGAGAAAGCTATTTTGTTTTAGAAGTTGATTTTTTTCTAATATTAGATTATACTTACTTCAGTTCTTTTTCTGACAGAATCTTCCTGAGCATTCATTCTCCAGTTTCAGAATTTCAGGTTTGTTATTCTGTTTTTTCGATTGAAAATACCACAATTTGTGAATGTGGTTTCATCAACACCCATAACATTATTCATAAAATTCCCATTATTACGTATTTACCGTTGAAAACAGTTACATAATCGCAGTCTTCCTTCTGGATCAATGCGATAAATCTTCTGAACAGTTTGGTACTTGAGTTCATATAGTATCCATGTCTCCTAGGAATTCAATTGAGAGCGCTTTTCGATAAATCACATTGACTACATTTATCTCACAACTTTGCTCCGATCAAAATGGGTTTGACTTGATCCACTCCAGAAGCGGATTTAGTTTCAGAAACGTTAACGATAAATGTTATATTAGACGCAGCAACTTTTCTGTAACAACTCCGAAAAACAAACCGATAGTATTGATTTTTGTTTGTGTATAGTCGTCCTTTTAATTTTTGCACGCTATATGCATAGGCCAAGAGGGTCTGGATAGTATGAGGGGGTGGGCTATGACTCAGCACTTGAGTTACACATAACCTAAGGTGCCTTTACTTGAGAGTCTTCCAACTTCACCGTTTTAAATCTGTAAGTTGATAAGTCTTAGAGGCCCAAATGGTAGCACCCTGAATCAACATCATCTGATCTTTCTATCGAAAACGACGCCATCGTCCACAGATATTCTAATAAGTCTGGTAACTCCTTTGATGTGGTTAAAATATGCCGCTTTTTTTGCGAGCGGTCGTAAATCATGCGGGCTACAAGCAGAAAACGTTATACGAGGGTCAGTCAGCAGCGCGAACAATATGTTTATTCGAAAGTGTGTCTACGAGGGTCAGGCGTCAAGTGTTGATCATATTCATTATATATTATTTATGTTTTTGTATGATCTTTCATTGAGATGATTATATTATATGAGATTCTAATAACAATAAATTGAGGAATATTTCGTTGTAATAACTGGCATGAATCACCTGATTTCTTAAATTATGGGCAGGTAAAAAGGTGAGATACTTATAAAGGGACTTCACAATAAAGAAAAAATGAAGATGAATAATCTTTATTTACATATTACCTAATTGAATGGTGATTTGTTGTTTTCTTGAGTATACCCTAATAGTATAATTATAATCTATTCAGTACTTTGGCATATATATTTAGACACATTTCAAATATTTAGCTGGGGGTTGGTTGGAGTTAGGTCGAATAAATGAAACTACTATTATTTCTTTGCCGACGTTTCGACTTGTATAAAGTCATCGTCAAGGTACTACAAAGTTACAGTAAATCAGATATACATACACACAAGGTAAAAAATTATTGAAATTTGCGACAAGAATCACTTCTGCGAATGAGAGGTCAAGATTGAGTACATTAGTTTGGTACAATTCAATTGACAGTAAAAATGTAAAAATAGACATAAACAAAAATTAAAAACTGTAGGAAACGGTTGAACTCACATAAATTTCTGGTTTTCTTGTCTATTGAAATAAAAATTGAAGGACATTTACATAAAAATAAAAATTCCCAGTTTTCGATACTGAAATATATATTTTGTTTATATAATATATATATGTATATATATATATATATATATATATATATATATATATATATATATATATCTATATATAAATCAAAACTCTGTTTGAGTGCAGGAAGTAAGTGAGTTCCTAATTTTATTTTCAACGGTCGCTAACACAGTGGACTTTTCGTCGGTCAGAAATATACTTCTGTATATTTCAGTATCAAAAACTGGGAATTTTTATGTAAATGTCCTTTTATTTTTATTCTAATAGACAAGAAACCAGAGATTGGGTTCTACCGTTTCCTACATTTTTGAAATTGTTGTTCATGTCTCTTTTTACATTTTTACTGTCAATTGAATTGTACCAAATTTACTCAATCTTGACCTCTCGTTCGCAGAAGTGATTCTAGTCGCAAATTTTAATAATTTTTCACCTGTATGTGTGTATTTATATCTGATTCACTGCAACTTTGTAATGCCCTGAGGATGACTTTATAAAAGTCGAAACGTCGGCAACGATATTAGTGGTTTCAGTTCAGTTGTTCATTCAAACATTGAGATCTTATTTGCCTGTTTGCAAATTTGATTGTGTAATAGATTCGAACTCTTGTAAACAATGAAAGTAAATAGTCTTTGGGAAAATTGCTACATGGATGGCTGAATTCTACATTGGAATATTCTTTCAGAAATATGTTTCCTACACCATCATGTATGCAGTAATCATCATTAAAATCATCAATCATTAAAATTCGAAACAAAAATATTTTCTAATTGTATTAAATACTTACAAAAATCATTGGGAGGGACTGTTAAGCCACCAAATATATTTTTACTACCTTTGTAAGCTTTGAGCTCACAAAATGAAGTAGACTTGTCTCTTTCGGATGATGAACAATATTCCAAACAAATATGACAAGAATGTTTGAAGAGACATCTACGTAAAAAATATCCACCAACATAGACCAGTGCATTTCCCTCCTCTGATATCAAATTCCTATAATCGGTTGATTCTATTTTTATAATTGGAGAAATATTTTCTTAATTTTTTTCCTGAAAACTTTCAATATTTTTCAATGACTCCGATGTTATATTAAGCAAAATATCGCTACTGTCTTCCATAAAATTGCTGCCTTCTGTCTCGTGCAAATATCCTATAGCAAAAAGTTTTTTAAATGCTCTGGTAAACTGAATGGCAGTTGGATTTCTAGCGTTTCCACAAAAATTTCTGATTTGACCAAAGTAATTCTCGAGACAATCCTGATCGAGATTACGCGTCAATGAAAATTTATAATTTTCAATTTTCATTATTTTCCATAAATTCAAAACGGAGGAGATAGTAAGCCTCCAACCAAAAATAAATTCCAGAGAATTCGTAACTTTCTTTCCTCATCAAAAAATGTTCAAATAACTACAAGAATAAAAGTTCAAATAGAATGTTCATTTCGCGCACTCAGTTTAACCGGCCGGAACGATGCGAACTGTTCAATCGGAGACACTCTGTTAAACTGGCTCCCCCGTCAGACGGGCACTGACGACCGACCGGCCAGGCAAGGGACGCGCGAGGACGGACGGTGATGATTTGGGTCGCTGCTGAGAGTGAGCGGACTTATTAGAATATCTATGGACGATGACGACGCCAAGGAACTCAACGTCCTGGGAGTTCCCAGTTGCTTTTTCCCGTAAAGCACCTCTGTCTCCCTCTGGTAAATTGAGAAAGAGTTCCTGCATTCTATCAGGAACAAAATGTTATCTGCATTTGAGAGCGTACCAAAATATTCTACATGCTTACAAACCTTCTTTGTTGGTAGGTACGTGTATATATCATCCATTGAAATATGGAGGCTCATATGAAAAAGGTTTTTCCCTTATAGTTTTTCAATAGGGAACTTTAAGAGTTATATGCCCTTTCGAAGATTGGTTCGTATATTTTGAATAGCTGCTGCTCCAAAACTATTTAAAAAAATCGAGATTTTCCCATTATTATAAAGTGCAAATACTGCGTTCCTACATAGTATGAATATTTTTACTTAAAACACCTATATTCAGTACTGCAGTATTGATAAGCCTCTTGATGGTTTCTGAGCTTTGTTGTTCTAAATTGTTCAATAATTGTTCGTTTCCGTTAACCAGCTGACGAACGCCAATCTTCAGAAGTCGAAACTTGTGGGGCAAAGGCCTTACCTTTTAACGTGCGATTACCCAGCACGGTAGCCCGACGAGGAATCGAACCCCGGTCTTCCGCTTGAAGAGCGAACGTGCTAACCTCTACACTATCTTCAATCTTTTGAGAAATCGCACTGACAGTATACATATACTTGACTTCAAATCTGCTGCGATATCATAAAAATTTGATGTCTCACTGTAGTTCTACGTTGTATTCAATTTAGCTCTCTAATAGGAAAGCGAAGAGACAATATTATCTCGCTCTCTATCAAAATATAACTATAGTAAAACCAATAATGATTGAGAGTAAAGCGCGTTGCCATATCTAAAATTTACTTTACCAGTTTATAGCAGAATCAAAATATACTAGCAGTAGAGTTGTAGGTTGTGGCAAATTATAGATAATACACAATACTTGTACGGTAAAAAGGTATTATTTATGACAATAATGAGCTTGTAATGAGTAATACTTATACATTTCCTGATTACTGATCAGTTGAAATTCATTATTTTCTGTATAGTGGTAGATATTTATTACAACTAGTGGCAACGCTGTACGCAACGATATTTCTGTCTTTGTCACTTTACCGTAACTTCCATCTCATCGTTGCAGTCCTCACTAATGTACTTGCAGCCATGAGCGTATCATTGGTTTGTGAATTATACAGCGTGAATTATACGTCTTACAGTTAAGTTAGTAAGCAATCGACGTGTTGTGATAACAATTGGTGAAAATAATAGTGCTAATAAGTGTTTAAGCGTTACATAATTATATTTCTACACCGTTCTCAAACTACTCAAAAAATACTAAGAGAAGCAGAAATTCATGGGGACGTACAAACGCCAAAAACTAGTAGCGGACGAAAAAAAATCACAGTTGATGAAGATGCCAAAACCAGTTTACGCAGAACTATTCACAGTTTCTTTTTTAGAAATGAGCTGCCCATACTACAAACAGTTCTGGAGGCACTTAGCGATCATGAATTGGTGCCAAAAATGGGTGAAGAAACTTTTAGGAAACTTGTATAAGAAATGAAATTTACGTAAGGAAAAGTTGACAGGAAAAGCATTCTCATAGAACGTCAAGAAATAATAGCATGGAGAAGAAACTATCTAAGAAAAATTGACGAATTTCGGAAGCTCAAAAAAAATTGTACTTCATGGACGAGACATGGGTTAACCAAAGATATACGGTCAAAAAAGTATGGCAGGATGGTAATATAACAAGTGCACGACAAGCCTTTATTGAAGGTTTGTCAGTTGGGTTAAAACAGCCATCTGGAAAAGGTAGTCGTCTGATAGTTACGCATATAGGAACCGACAGTGGATTTTCCAAATGGTGAATTAATATTTAAATCTAAGAAAACAGGCGACTATCATGAAGAGAAGAATGCGGAGGTGTTTGAAAAATGGTTTGAAGGCATCATTCAACTTGTGGAACCTAAGTCTGTCATCGTCATGGACAATGCCTCATACCATAGTCGACATTTAGAACCATTACCGAAACAATCATGGAAAAAAGCAGCAATTCAAGAATGGTTAATCAATAAGAACATCCAATATAACAGAGATAGTTTAAAGGCAGAACTACTTCAGCTAACAAAATAACACACAAACAAATATAAAAAATTCGCAGTGGATGAAATGGCGTTAAGTCGTGGAATTACATTTTTAAGGTTACCACCATACCACTGCGAATAAAACCCAATAGAATTAATCTGGGCGCAAGTAAAAGGATATGTGACACGAAAAAACAGAACATTTAAATTAGTGGACGTGCAACATCACCTACAAGAAGCTATTCGAACTGTTTCTGCAGAAAACTGAAAGAAATGCATGCAGCATGTTTTGAAAGAAGAGCAAAAAATGTGGGACGTAGACAACCGTATTGAACACAATGTTGAACCAATCATAATTCACTTTGATGATAGCGGTAGCAACAGTGACGAATCTGAGGTTGAAGATTAGACAAAAATTTGTACATTTCCATTCTATTACCAAAAATTTGTAATTTGTATTTCCTAGTACCCCTGACGATGAGTTTAAGTTACTCGAAAGCTTGAGAATAGTTATAAAGAGTTCACTTATCAATTGCTGAAACCCAATAGTGAAAAAAGTTATATATATATATATATATATATATATATATATATATATATTGTGTTTTTCATTAATATTGTTAATTCATTTGGTACCTACTATAATAACCACGATTATTACTCCGTTTTCATAAGGCCCACCTAATGACTACAACGATTAGGTGAATTACGATATTGCAAAGTTTTAATGAAATAAATAAAAGATGTGTATGAATATTCGAACTAATTGTACTTAGAATTTTTCTTTCATTCTCAACCCTCTCAAAAATTAATAAGCACGCCCCCGATTTGCTGTCAACTGGGCTTACTTCTACTCTCAATCATTATTGGTTTTAGTATAATCGAAGAGGTCAGCAACTCTTGGCAGCTTCAGTTTTTAACTTGCTTGAGACTGATACTATCTTCATAAGCATCGAAATGAACAGTTTTTGATCACAATGATCTAATTTGAAGTAGCAAAAATACGTAAAAACAGAACTGTCACTTTTTAATGAAAATTATTCTGAATTGGTAAATAACAGATTTCAAACAAATTGCGGCACATCGAGAGTACTACCAATCAAATGCTGAAGAATAACAGGCACCAAATTTGAAATCCAATATAAACGTTTCAATGCATTTCGATCAATGTATTGGTACTAGTGCGTTGATTTCATGTCGTCATCAGTTTTCAAATTGTATACACTTCAGTTTCATCTGTTTTGAAAATATTTCTGGTGGGGAGTTTTCCTCGAACAAAATCCTCGAAACGAAACTGACTGAACAAACCAGTGGTTGATCTAATAAGTATATATTACTGTATAAATTATTTTTTTTGGTAGGTACAATCAGGATCGAGCTGAATGTTACCCAGAGCTGGATGAGACTTAACATAAACAATAACTGAGTCCCAGATGGTATTGCACATTTAATACGAATCACAGTAAATATTTGTTTACTGCACATCACCTCTGGTTTTGAAGAAATGTTGATACAAACTTAGGTAATACTTCGGTCGCTATGAGCACCTTTTATTTTTTGAATTTTTTTTCTGTGGAACTTACGTAATTCGGTCTTCTCTACAAAAACCTAAATGAAATTATCGGCGGTCTCTTATATTTTCGGAAATACAGGGCCTTTTTGGTGTGAAACTTCACAATTTTCCACATAAAGTTTCTGTTGTTTGAACACACAAAATTCCTCCTTCTGATCAAACACCACACACTCTCTTATTTACTCGTTTTTAACATTCTCAAGCAGAAAAAACTATCAGTTTTCCAAGAAATGCAATTATTTTCAAACCATAACCAATTTGTTGTGATGTCATAGTGCAATGACAGTCGAAAGTGATGTATTTGCAGTGTGCCGCTCTCATTGTTGTTGTTGAGAACTGAATGCATTAATGTTGACTTTTGGAGAAAGTTGGATTTTTTGAAAAAATAATGTTTTTTTTCTGCTTAAAAATTTTGAAAACGAATGAATAAGAGAGTGACTAACGTTTGATCAGAAGGAGGAATTATGTATGTTCAAACAACAGAAACTTGATGTGGAAAATTGTGAAGTTTTAAACCAAAAAGGCCCTGTATCTCCGAAAAAATAAGAGACCGCCGATAATTTCATTGAGGTTTTTTGTAGAGAAGACCGAATTACGTAAGTTCCAAAAAAAAAAGGTGCTCATAGCGACCGAAGTATTACCCAAGCTTACGTATTTTGAGCCAATAAACACTAATGCGAAGTCAAAACGCGGCGTTTTCCATTATATCTGAAGTTACGGACCTTTGATGTTCTGAAAAAGCACAATATTACGATCGGACAATAAACGTTTCCATTCGTCAGTACCATTTACAAGTGAATTCCACCGTCTTAAACTCTTAACACAGTGTTACGAAATCTATTTTTAAATTTTGTACCAAACCACCCTGTATTTTCTTTAAAATGTAAAAAACTATTTTTTCTATTGTCTATCAAGACAGATTTGTCAATTTTGTTACGAATGTTCTAACGTCAATAAAAAGTAAAAAAGTTCTGTCGAAAAATCGAATTATTGTTGGGGTTTGCAGTAATCGCTGAGCGAACAGTAGTACACTTTTGACAATTTCCATTGAACCAAGAGAACCGGAGTTAATCGGGTAGTTTTCTCTTCTGGACTCTACATTTTATTTGGCGACCGTGACAGGACAATTGTCAACGAGACTGTTCAGATTACCCTCCAAGTACTTGCTGTTCTTTCCGAAGTAAAAGTATGGAAGGTAATAAAAAGCATCGTTCTGTTTTACGTAGATCATTTACGGTACTAACAACTGATCTCGAAAAGTTAATGTCAGCAACCCCACGCGATAATCAGCAGATACAGATATGTTACGACCTGCTTCAATCAAAGATGGAGGACCTACAAGTAGCAGATAATAAAGTTTATCAGGACTTCCTGCAGAGTGATGCTACCGAGGATGAGTTATTGGCGGACATGACAAATTGCGACTCATACAAAAGGAAGTTTGCAGCCCTGAAACTCCAATATGAGGGAATATTCAGAAAGGTAACCCAGGAAGTAGAACACATCGATGATGCAAATTCTGAATGTTCCCATGTCAGCATGACAGGTAGGCGTTTCAAATTACCTTTAATAGAATTTAAGAAATTTGATGGTGATATTCGAAACTGGTTACCATTCTGGTCTCAATTTAAGAAGATCCATGAAGCCAGAGATATCGAGGCAGTCGATAAAATTGATTATTTGATTCAGGCAACTGTACCTTTCAGTAGAGCAAGGCAACTAGTAGAGAGTTATCCAGCGATTGAAGAAAACTATCATCATATTATCGAAGCCATGTTATCTCGTTTTGGCAAATCGAGGTCTACGTTAGAGAATTGCTCAAGTTGGTTTTGTGTAATGCTACATCTAAATTACGAAATCTATTTTTAAATTTTGTACCAAACCACCCTGTATTTTCTTTAAAATGTAAAAAACTATTTTTTCTATTGTCTATCAAGACAGATTTGTCAATTTTGTTACGAATGTTCTAACGTCAATAAAAAGTAAAAAAGTTCTGTCGAAAAATCGAATTATTGTTGGGGTTTGCAGTAATCGCTGAGCGAACAGTAGTACACTTTTGACAATTTCCATTGAACCAAGAGAACCGGAGTTAATCGGGTAGTTTTCTCTTCTGGACTCTACATTTCATTTGGCGACCGTGACAGGACAATTGTCAACGAGACTGTTCAGATTACCCTCCAAGTACTTGCTGTTCTTTCCGAAGTGAAAGTATGGAAGGTAATAAAAAGCATCGTTCTGTTTTACGTAGATCATTTACGGTACTAACAACTGATCTCGAAAAGTTAATGTCAGCAACCCCACGCGATAATCAGCAGATACAGATATGTTACGACCTGCTTCAATCAAAGATGGAGGACCTACAAGTAGCAGATAATAAAGTTTATCAGGACTTCCTGCAGAGTGATGCTACCGAGGATGAGTTATTGGCGGACATGACAAATTGCGACTCATACAAAAGGAAGTTTGCAGCCCTGAAACTCCAATATGAGGGAATATTCAGAAAGGTAACCCAGGAAGTAGAACACATCGATGATGCAAATTCTGAATGTTCCCATGTCAGCATGACAGGTAGGCGTTTCAAATTACCTTTAATAGAATTTAAGAAATTTGATGGTGATATTCGAAACTGGTTACCATTCTGGTCTCAATTTAAGAAGATCCATGAAGCCAGAGATATCGAGGCAGTCGATAAAATTGATTATTTGATTCAGGCAACTGTACCTTTCAGTAGAGCAAGGCAACTAGTAGAGAGTTATCCAGCGATTGAAGAAAACTATCATCATATTATCGAAGCCATGTTATCTCGTTTTGGCAAATCGAGGTCTACGTTAGAGAATTGCTCAAGTTGGTTTTGTGTAATGCTACATCTAAATCTAAACTTGAATTAGTAATTTTGTACGACAAGATCGAAACACAGATTCGAGCGTTAGATACTTTAGGCATTACATCAGATAAGTGTTCTGCTATGCTTTTTCCTCTCATTGAGTCATGTCTCCCTCAAGATTTATTGAGAGCATGGCAACGTTCTCCTCATAGATTTGAACCTGAAAATGCAGGAAGCGCTACAAATACCTCAATGGGGTCAGGTCCATGTAAGTTAGACACTCGTCTTAAAAACCTCATGAAATTTCTGAAAACCGAAGTTGAAAACGAGCAGCGTATTACATTGGCTTCGGAGGGTTTCGGTTTCGTCGGTCAAGGTAATGCGAGTGGTAATTTATCGAGAACTGTTTCGGACTCTTCAGCTAAGAAAAATGTGAGTACACCGGTACCCACCGCCGCGAACTTGGTTAGCGTCAATTCTAATTGTGCATTTTGTGGGGGTTCTAATCACACCGGTGAACATTGTTTCAAAGCACAAAGGATGTCTTTGGAGCAAAAGAAACGTATTTTGACTAGCAACAAACTTTGTTTTAGATGCTTGAAATCTGGTCATACTTCAAAAAGATGCCATGGACATCCTAGATGTGCTATCTGTCATAAATCTCATCTAGTTATAATGTGCCCTGATTTGCCTAGCAACAAGGAGTCTCTTGATTCTCTTGATCATAGTAAGAAACCAGAGGTGGATCAAAAAATTGACAAATCTCTAGCCATTTATAATAATTCAAGAACCCATGTATTTTTGCAAACTATGAGAGTGAACATATTTGGTACTAATGGGTCAAAGTTCGTGAGGGCTCTGATTGATAGTGGTTCCCAACGTTCTTACATTCTCAAATCAACTGCTGAGGAATTGGGATGTCAATCTATAGGTAAGGAAAAACTGATTCATTGTTTATTTGGGGGCTCTCAAAATGAACGACTTCATGAAATTTATGTGGTCAAATTGAAGAATCAAAGTCATTCATATGATTTAGAGGTTTTAGACCAACCAATAATATGCAGTGAGGTTTCGCCTGTCTGTTCTGGACCAATTGAGATTCTGATTGGTGCTGATTCAGTCGGTCAAATATTCACAGGAAATCGTCACTCATTATCCATATGGTTTGGTAGCCTATGAAACTTTATTCAGTTGGGTACTTCTTGGGAAAACACCAATGCACAACAATCTGAATATAGCCAACTCTTTGATCAGCTCATCCTTGTCGTTTCTAGTGAAAGATTCCATCATCAGTTCTTTGTGGGACCTTGATGTTTTAGGTATCGAAGAGCCAAGCAAGCACAGAACACGGGGGGAATTGGTATCAGCCGCCAAAGGTATGTTTTTAGACACCGTGACGATCAACAATGAAGGTCGTTATGAAGTTCGGTTACCTTGGATTGTTGGTCATCCGCCGTTGTCAAAAAACTATCTCCTTGCCAAAACGAGACTACACAATACTCTTCAAAAATTACAGAATCAAAACCTTGTTCGATCTTATGATCAAGTCTTCAAAGAATGGCTAGAGGAAGGAATAATTGAGATAATTCCATCCGAACATGATAAAAACAACATTCATTATCTGCCTCACAGACCAGTCATGAAAGAAAATAGCCTTACAACAAAGATCCGACCTGTGTTTGATGCGTCTTCTCATGAAAAAGACAAGCCTTCTTTAAATGATTGTCTGGAAAAAGGCCAAAATTTTATTGAATTGATTCCGTCAATTTTGCTTAAATTCAGAGAGCACAAGTTTGGAGTAGTTTCAGATATCCGTAAGGCATTTTTGCAAATTAGTCTCCACGAGAGTGATCGAGATTTCCTTCGCTTTTTGTGGGTTGATCAAGATGGAAATGAGTTGACCTTTCGACATTGTAGAGTTGTGTTTGGCGTTAACAGCAGCCCGTTTCTCTTAGGAGCAACCATTGAACATCACCTTGCAGAAATGTTAAGAAGGACTGAAAGCGGCGACACGAGATATTCCCGTGAAGTGATATTGAAGCTGGCAAATAAAGGATTTTATGTCGACAACTGCGTCACTAGTGTTCCCGATGAATTGATTCTCAAGATGTTTTTGCAAGAAGCCACTATGATTATGGCAGAGGGTAAATTTGATTTGAGAGGGTGGGAGTTCACTAGAGATCACAATAACTACAACAATGAAGATGTAGTACCTTTGTCAGTATTGGGATTGATGTGGGATCCAGTACGAGATACACTGAATATTAATCCAAGTTGACTGAAAGAGGTGAACTTACAAAAAGAATACATTACCAAAAGAATAATTTTGTCAATGGCTCAACGTGTTTTTGATCCTATCGACTTAGTGTGCCCTGCTACATTAGTTCCAAAATTGTTGTTACAAGAATTGTGGAATAAGAACCTGACTTGGGACGAGCCTGTAGATGAAGACACATCTGTGAAATTTAGAAATTGGTTTCATGAACTACCTAGTCTATTGGAAATCACTATACCTAGATGGGTAGATATTGGTCCAACTTCTGATTTAGTTTGCTCTATTCACACGTTCTGTGATGCCAGTAACACAGCCTACTCTACAGTTATATTTTTACGTGTTGTTAAGAATCATCAAGTATCTGTCCACCTCCTAGCAGCCAAGTCTAGATTGGCTCCTATACAAAAGAAAGGGAAAATTTTGACAATTCCAAGGCTAGAGTTACTGGCAGCGACAATCGGCGCAAGATTGTTCAGGAATGTCACAGATAATTTCGAATTCAAACAGATAACGAGCCATTTCTGGAGTGATTCGTCTACGGTAATTTCCTGGATACAAAGAAAAGAATGGGCTACATTCGTGTGGAATAGAACTGCTGAAATACGTAGTTTAACTACTTCAGATGCATGGAGACATATTCCTGGAATCCACAATCCTGCAGATCTTCCATCACGTGGTTGTTCTCCAAAATTTTTACTCCGCTCGAGATGGTGGGAGGGGCCAGCATGGCTCTATGAAATTCCAGATAAGTGGCCTCGTGGCACTGTCAACTGCAATGAAGAAGAAGTCTACAGTGAGCGTAAGAAAAAGTTGATCACTACACTTCTTGATAATAATTGCTCTGATTTTTGGCATTCAACTGTTTTCGCAGAATTCTTTCAAACAGTGAAGATGGTGGCTGCTGTCTTCAGATTTATATTCAACCTAAAAACTGAAGAGGGTAGCCGGAATTGTGGACCACTGACTTGTGAGGAACTAAACGCCGCCGAAATCTTCATTTTGAAAATTGTTCAAGATGAAACTTTTCCAGATAAAGAAAGGGATAAAACCATCATTAGTCTTTCTCCTTTCTGCGATGAAAATGGATTGATTCGTCTTAAATCTAGAGTATCATCTCGTACCGACTCCGAGGGTTTTCGTTTTCCTATTTTACTTTCTGCTAAACATCTAACAGTTCATCAAATTATTTTCCAAGAGCACGTACGGTCTTGTCATGTAGGAACTCAAGGATTGATGGGCATTCTTCGAGAGCGGTATTGGGTACTAGGTGGACGTCGTGCTATTCGATCTGTGATTGCTAAATGCTTTACGTGTAGGAGATTCAACGCAAAAAATTTGACTGTTAACTCGCCACCATTACCAATCGATCGAGTTCGCGACGCCAATGTGTTTGAGATAACAGGTATCGACTTTGCTGGACCTTTGTTTTTGAGAAACGGAGATAAAGCTTATATTTGTCTTTTTACTTGTGCCGTATATCGTGCGGTGCATTTCGAACTAACTACTTCGCTGTCAACTAATGCTTTTATGCTGGCTTTGAGACGTTTCGTTTCTCGCAGAGGTCGGCCTAAGACAATTTACAGTGACAACGGTAGATGTTTCGTTGGTCTAGAAAATGCTTTTGAAAAACTTGACTGGTCTAAAATTTCGGAACAGTGTTTGTCGCAGCGTATTACTTGGCGTTTCAACCCTCCGACAGCCGCATGGTGGGGTGGGTTTTGGGAACGTTTAGTTGGTGTTGTGAAGACTCTCCTCAAAAAAGTGTTGGGAAGGGCTTCCCTGGACTATGAAGATTTGATAACATTGGTTTGCGAGTGTGAAGCTGTAGTAAATAGTAGACCAATCACTTATGTGTCTAACGATCCAGCAGATCTAGTTGCCTTGACTCCTGCTATGTTTTTAAATGATCTCGGTAATGAGTATGGTATGCCTGATTGTGATCATAAATAGACAGACAGTCGCTCTGTCGTAAAATGAGACACAAACAGAAACTGAGAGATGATCTGCGTCGACGCTTCAGAAATGAGTATTTGGGAACTCTGAAAATTGCATCAAAGAAAACATCACGAAGTGTCTTCCTTGGTGAGATTGTTCTGGTAGGAAACGACAATCAGAAGCGTCTCGAGTGGTCAATGGGTCGAATCATTGAACTTTTACCTGGGAAAGATGGTGTAGTTCGTCTGGTTCGTGTTCAAAATAAGAATGGTCAAATGCTTCGACCAGTACAGAAGCTGTATCCTTTAGAATGCTTGGATCCAGATGTGTCTGTGAAATCGCGAATGAAAAATGTTGCAGAAGAATCCCAGCCAGCGTGTCTCCCAATTGAAGAAGATGATAGAGCGGGAGTGAGTTCAAAAAGCAGAGTATCCGATCATGATAGTGTTCCGCAAGATAATGCGGGCGAATCGGGAGTGTCAAAAAGCAGAGTACCCGATTCCGTTTTGAAAACGCGTAGTGGTAGAATTTCGAAAAAACCTACCAGATTTATTACTTGATATGTGAGAAATAATATTACGAATAATAATATTTCTCAGGTGGGAGAATGTTACGAAATCTATTTTTAAATTTTGTACCAAACCACCCTGTATTTTCTTTAAAATGTAAAAAACTATTTTTTCTATTGTCTATCAAGACAGATTTGTCAATTTTGTTACGAATGTTCTAACGTCAATAAAAAGTAAAAAAAGTTCTGTCGAAAAATCGAATTATTGTTGGGGTTTGCAGTAATCGCTGAGCGAACAGTAGTACACTTTTGACAATTTCCATTGAACCAAGAGAACCGGAGTTAAACGGGTAGTTTTCTCTTCTGGACTCTACACACAGATTTATGAGCAGTTTTCATTGAAAAACTCTAATATAAATTCCCGATACGATATTTTGGTTAGAAAAACAAGTACGAGAATCGCGCCAGTGTCCATAAGTAAAAGTATAACCAGCCAACTTCACATTTCCCAGGGAATTTCTTACTGTTTTCAAGCAAGCGCTTTCTGAACTTCTTTAATGGAAAACTGCATGAAGCATAAATTATCATATTAGACATGTGTGGCCAAGTTTACCCCATAATTTCATAGGCCATCAATCCATTTTCAAGTTTTGTCAATTTCAGTCAAACTAACAGATGATGAGGTTCCAGTACAGTAAAAGGAAAATAAAATGGGTAAGAAAGTAAAAAATGGCGTTAAAACTATCAGTCTACATTTTTATTCATTGCACAAAACACTGATAATAAAATAATATAACACATTAAAAAAATTAAATTAAACAAAAATATTCACAAGACTTACTTTAGATATTTAAAAATAAACTTTGATTTGTACTGCACAATAAAAAAGTGATGAAAATAAAAATAATTCCCATAAAAAAAATAGAAAGAATTTTAGAAAAAAAAAAAAACAAGACGTTTGCATAGACATATTTCTTCAATAAATTTACAATATATTTACAATAATCAGCGACTCATATGCCTCCACTACTGAATAATTTATTCTATTTCATAGGTTTTTCATACAAAACAAATATAAAACTGCCAATAATTAGCTTCATGTTTTCTATTGATTCTAAAAATTATGTTCCTATATGATAAACAATATTAGTATTGCATTGGTCCAAATTATACCAAATAAATGATATGTGCCATGAATTTTTGGTCTGGGGTAAGAAATTAGGAATATACGGAAGCGAATTCAATTTTGTTTACTGTTATCTGTGAATTGTTCTGAACAATATTTTCAAAAATATTGGGCACAGTTCAGAAATGTTATTCCCTTTCATATTTCTATCTAGTCTATTTTCATCATTTAAATTTTTCAAGTTTGAAGGAAACAGATGTGAAATCTGAAGGAATCATGTAGAATGTCTAGCCAAGGACTTGAGAAAACTCTGGTTAGAATGGTTTCTTGTGAAAACTGTCGAATATCGAAATGAAAAATCTTTATATTTTCAAGGAATCGAAATAATTCAAATTAAAAATCACTCTATTCCATACATTACAACTTTGAAGTGTAGGAAAACGACAGTTTCAGACAATTGGTCCTTCTGTTTCGAAAGCCTTAAATTATCCTTAAAACAAATTATTGGCATAATTTTATACTGACTCATTATTTATAAAAAGTTTACAACAATTGGAAGCAATTAGTGGTTTTATATTATTAATAACTGTGTAATTGTTAAATGTAAACTTTAAATAAATATTCATCTCTACTTATTAACATTACAAATCATTGACATCTACTTCATCTAAATTTAGAATGAGTTTATCTTGTTGGCATTTAGAAGTACGAAATTCCTGTGAACCTTGTTTGCTACTTCAGCAACGCATTCAATTATTTATGTTAGGAACTTGGACCCTACATCAGATAATGTCAGACGGACACATTTAAGGTCATCGCAAATAAAACGCATAATTTTTTTTTCACCAAAATATATTTTCTATCACATCCAATTTAAATCATACTTACACAAAATCCACAATATAACATAATAGTTTCTCGCTAATTTTAATAACGTTTAATCATTATTTCAATGTACAATAATTGAATATGTTAAAATTACTTATAATTAAACTTCATATCACAGTCTTATCAGAGTTCTCATTAAAAAATATTATATGTGGGGTTTGTGTTAAAATACAAACTACATATTAATACAAGGAACAAAAGCAATATGGGTTTTCGAATAACACAATTTTGTCTCCTCAATACAAATTCTCGATTTGGGGTTACTAATTGCAAGAATATGCATGTGTCAAATGAAAAATTCAAATTTTTTTTTAGAAAAAATACTTTTTGTTACATTAGATACAAAGTATCAAGAGGTCATAAACTTAACAATCAACAGAGACTTCAATATCTCCGTATCACTGAAAAGTAAAGAAAAAAATTCAAGGTTCCTGAACTTCACTGCAACGTGCCTTGTAAAGAAATACTCTGAGATTTCATGTTTATCGTCACACCATACATTTTTAACCTTGATATTTATAAATGGTAAATTTTACTGTGAAGTATGGAGGATATTTTTAATGTTCTGTCAACATTGTCATATTCCAATTTCAAATGTGAAAATTTATCTTGCCCAATGTTTCAAAAACTTGCCAAATTTCACCTTCAAATGGTGGTTGTCCAATTTGAGCAGCAATGAACACATCCCATGGGCTAAAAAGGTTCAATACTCTTCTCAACATAGTTCCAATCAATCGAAAAATAAGTCCAGAAACTCTCATCGCAATCAAATTATTGCCAAGGTGTTCATAAAAAAAGATTTGACAATTTTCAACTACTTTTCAATACTCCCTCAAAATATCCTCCAGTGAATATAATCGGAACATTTGGTGTGAAAGTTAAACCTTTCTTCTGAGAGCTGAACAGAGTACGCTTTATGCGAAACGGTATACATAAACCGTATATAGGGTCGTATAGAACCAAAATATCTAAGGTATATGGAAGGGGTTCGGACCCCCCTCCGTTTTGACCATAAAAAAGTATAAATAAAGTTGTTTAGAAATATGTCTCCCACGACCCTCTCGGACCCCCCCTTCTCTAAGTAGCGAACGCGCAGGAATTTTCGAAAACGGTTTTCGCCAAACGTCATAAAAATATTTCGGCCCCCTAAAAAAAATTTTTTCAGGGGGGCTGCCCCCTTTTCCATGTTAGAATTGAGAAATAAAAATGTAAACGAAAATTTAAAAATTAAAAAGAAACACGTGTCTAAATTTATTTTTAACTTTCCGAAAAAGTAGAAGGGGGGAGGAGGGTCGAAAAATGGAGGGGCAGGTAGGTGAAATAATTTTTTTTCAATGTCGAATGAGACACCCTTGGCGAATTATACGATTTTTTTTCGTATGACTTTTTTTTACTCGAGCCCCCCAAATAGACGATGTGCTTCTCCACGGAAATCGCGTTTTTGGGAAAGTATTTTCTGAATTTACAAAAATGGAATAATTCCCCTCGATGATACTAATGATGGAAAAAAAATAACTTTGATCCTATTTTTTGGTTGCCCCCTCTGCAGGTTTTATTTCGAATTGAATAAAAACAGTTAGGAAATTACGATAAAAAATCAATTTCCTCAATATGAGGATTACGAATTTTTTTTACGAATTATGATGTCCCACTCGACGCCCTCCGGTTATTTTTACAAAAAAATTCATAAAAATATAATAATAATAATAATAATAATATTTTTTTTTGGAGGGCCACCTTCATTCTTCAAAAATAAAAAATTCATAAAATCAAACTGAGAATGTTGCCAAAGAAGTTTGACAAAGTGAACATATGATAATCGCTCCTTAATAATTTCAACCTATATTCAGCATTGAAACAAAAACAGATATGGAGGGGACAGATAATTCATGTATCAATCCACGATTGATATCATATAACGATTTCATTCATGTTTCCCAAGATAGTGAAATTTCCATCTAGTAGTTGATAGCTTCATCAAATCAGCCGAAGTGATGGCCAGACATTCAGTTACTTTGAAATGGTGGTATCAAAACCATGTTTTATGGTTTTTTCTTTCTTCAGGTACATCCTGAGTCGTCTTGGTCTTATCATGAAAAATTCAAAAAATTTGAAATTGTCCATAGTTTATACATTTCAATGTAACGAGAAAGTTGTATGGTTGATACAACTACCATATTTGTATAACTTGTCTGAAAAAAAAATCAAAACTAAATCCCTCTAATTGAACAAAACTCATTGTTGATGATACATTTTTTAAAAAAATTAACATGAAAAAAAAAGATGTTCGAAAACCACATATCGCTCAGCCTTTAATACTTCCTTGAAAGTGTCCTGTCTGATGTCGTGAAAGGTTCACAGAATTCTTAACAGCATATAATACTTGAAGCCTATGCACATCGAGATGCAAAAAGACTGATTGACAGTCCCTAAAGTAGGTACCTAGATTTTGGTTCCAAATTTTCTACTATAAGTGTATTTTAGTTAATAATACTATGCTAAACTGGCCATTTTCGTTTCACGTTTCGTTCCATTGGTTTGACCTCGAATTTTGTTGGTAATTTTATTATTGAGAACATTTTTTCTGTTCATTAAACAGTGAAAGGTTTCAAATATAGTAATATTCATTCATTTTATGACATTGAGAATTTCACTGTTTCTGGCATTTCAACATTTGATTATCAGTTTACTATATACAATAGATAAAAAAATAAAACGAGTTCGAGCCAAATTAGTTTCGAAACTAATTGACGAGTGTATTTCATACAAATATCAGCATGAGAGCCATCCAGTCCAACCAAAAGAACAAAATCTGTCTGCCATAAGTTCAATGTTATGTACAAATTATACAATTTAAAATATTTGATTTAGACCTTCTTTCAATAATTATTAACACGCTTACGTTTATTTTTATCACACTTTTGTTCACTCACATTATCCACAAACCTGTGGCTGGTGAGTTCAGGAACTCGACTTATTCGAACAGAGCGAGAATGTCATCGTTTGTGGATGTGTTCGCGTGCCCCGAGCTGCTACCGCTAGATGGCGGTGTGTTCAAATCGGGGTCCAAATACGAAAGGAGTTCCATTGGGTCAACGCTGTCTGGCAGCAACTGTAAAAGATAAATCATTGTTAGAGGAAACCAGGGTGGGGCAAAATCTGATTTTTATCAAAAAAATCAAAAATCATTGATTTAAAAAAAAATCACGATTTATTTGATTTTTTTGATTTTTTTAATTTGAATATAAAATTTGAACATTTTGATTCTTTGAAATTATTGGTGATTATTTTAATGTATAAGTCTAAAAATTTCAATAGAATTTGCGGCTCAAAAACTTGTGACAACGCATTTGTCGCGCTTCTTGCAAGAAAATTCTTGTCGCGATTTGTTTTCCTTCTGTCCTATACACTCGCTATACAATACCGAGCGAGGCACGAACACGAACGCATTTTTTATGCCTTTTGCAAGAATATTCCTGTCGAGCCTTGTTTTCCTTCTCAACCTACAAATTGACGTTGCCCAAAAATTTCACGCATTTCGCTAGTTGTACACTCGGATATTAGAAACAGATTAGGCATAGAAAAAGGAGGAAAACTCGTGTTTTTGTTTAAATTGTATAACAAAAATGAATAGACTGAAAATATACAGTAATGAAATTTAGGTATGACGTTTAGTTTGAGAATTTTGAATTATGTACTTATTTTTTGTTGTTTTTGCTAAAAGCAGATACTCCTTTTGATCTTCGAGAAAACTTTTATATTATGTTGTTATCTGGTTCTGAATAAAAAAAATCAAAAATTGATTCAAATCATAATTTTAATTTCAAAAATCAAGCGATTTAAATCATGACTTTAATCGTGATTTCAATCACTTGATTTCAATCAGCCCAACCCTGGAGGAAACACGCTTATTTCAATGAACTCGTTCACAAGGTTGTTATATATAGTTTTTTTCAGAAAAAAACTTTTTGGGCCTATTTCCAATTGTTTTTTTTTTGAATTAATTTTGGGCTGGATTTATCAATTGGAGGATTATCTGAATTTTTGTGCTGTTCAAAAAATGTTCAAGTGTTATAAAGAGAAATGAAACAAAATTCGATGATTCCTGACGAGATGTGCTGAAATTACACAAAATAACAAAAAAAAGAAATCAAATTTCAAATTGATTTTCTCCAATTCCTGTGATATTTTACTATTTCATTTATTTTTTCCGTCCTTTTTATTCGAGATATCCTTCTCTCAAGAATTCACCACAATATTTATATGATATTTTCCCATTAATTCGTTTTGATTAACAGGTCATTTCAATTTTTTTTAATATTAATAATAATGTTTATTGCTCCCAAGAAAAAACAATTATTACGTCAGCAACTCTATTACTTACAACGTTAACTTGAGAATCAAACAAGAGACGATTGAATTGATTTACATGAGTTACACCACACTAATTATGCATTCTTCGGCTCAATATCGATGATATTGAAAGCTAATGATTGCAATTTGAATGTTTTTTCCCTCGATTCTCTCGGTGGTTTAAAACGCAAAGATTTAAAAACCAACATCCCACTTAAGAATCAACAGTAAAATAAAAAAAATGAAAAAACAAAAAAGAGGTAAAATTAAGAATGAAACAGAAAAATTACGAAAATAAAAATGAAACCAAAATAAAATTAGTAAGAAAATACGAACAATAAAATAAAAAAAAAATTAATGAATTGAAAAAAAAATAAGAATGAAACAGAAATATTACGAGAATAAAAATAAAACCAAAATAAAATGAGTAAGAAAATACGAACAATAAAATAGAAAAAAAAATTAATAAATTGAAAAAATTAAGAATGAAATAGAAAAATTACGAGAATAAAAATAAAACCAAAATGAAATATGTAAGAAAATACGAACAATAAAATTAAAAAAAAATTGAAAAAATTAAAAATACTCACATTGAGCGCCTCCTGGCCTGTCCCTTCCCCGTCGATGACAGCGGCAGGATCGAAATTGAGATCTGACGGTATTTCGGAGACAGAATTATCGGCATTGTTTCCATTGCCGCCGTTATTCGACGTACTATTGTTCGAACCGGTACTGTTGTTGTGGGCGTCGGAGGGCGGCGGGACGCTCGGGGGGCCTGTGCCGCCGCCAGGCGTGTGCGCCGAACCGGGGGTACCACCAGGGGTGTGCGGCGTGTGAGGAGTGTGCGGGGTGTGAGGCGTGTGGGGCATCTGAAACAAATAATTCATCAATGCAAGTTCAATATCTCGTATTCAGAATATAGATTTTTTTTTTCAATTTTGAGCAAGTTTCAGATTCGTTAAAACGAGAAATTGATGAGATTATCCATTTTATTTTCAAAACCTGTATCTTTGCTTCATTTTTATTTTATTTCAAGTCATTTGAATATTATCATCATTGTAATCAACCATAATTTGAAGACTAAATTATCTCATAGTTCTAACAGAACTAACATGCTTTAGTTTGTATTAAAACCTTCACGCGTGTTTTCAATGTTTCAACTGTTTTATTCAGTTGATTCAAACCACTTCGAAAACATACTAACTACGATAGTCATTGTATTTTTTTAAATGTTTTGAATGTCTCTTTTTTGCTTTCGTTTTGAATATATATAATCCAAAATTTCTCATTGTGATATTTACATTTTTATTTAGCTCCACATGCTATAAACCTTGTAGCCATTTACATCAATGAACCGTAGTCAAATAATTAATAATAATTGAATAGACAATTATTATCAAAGGTAATACCACGAGTCCTTCAAATTTAATCGATAAATTTTCATTTTCCACAAAATTTTTTTATTTGGCAAAAGTATGAAAACAAACCGATTGATAGAATCACGAGTCCGTAGGACGAGTGATTTTATCTAATTCGGTTTGTTTCAATGCTTTTGCCTCGAAATAAAAAAAGTTTGAGTGTTTCGAAAATGAAAATTTATCTCATTAAATTTGAAGAACGAGTTGTATTTGGAGAGATTATTTTTTGAACAAATAGAAGGAAGAACAATTTAATTGATCAGTATTTCATGTACATAAGAAGGAACGGAGAATAGGTGAAAATTTTACGAATTTGAAATGTCAAACAACGATGTATGCCCTCTATGACCCAGAAGAGATATGATGCTTACGCATTGAATATGATAATGCTTGCCGACGATACCAAGAGATTGCGTCACACCTCTCATTGTACAAGGTTGATAATTGAAAATTTCTTATGAAATGAAAATCGCGCCAGAAGGAACATAAAATCATTCGTTTTGTCGTTGTATCGTTAATAAAAACTAATTGTACGCCATCTTCATTTTACTTGAGGAAACCTTAAATATTTGAATCGGTCATAAAGTTGGGGTTATGAGCTATTTACGTGTTTGAGTGTTAATTGAAATGTGTTATGTTATTATTATGCTGAAAAAGTGAAGAGTGAATGACTATTAATAATAAGGTAACTCTTCATTCATGATAATTTATATAAATATGAGCCAGTTCAATAGAATCGACGCGGTAAACCTTATAGTTTTGACAGTTCAAAGGTAAACAACGTTTTATCGAAACAATCGAAAGGATCAGGCAGTTTTATCGGTATAATACCCAATGATTGGCTAGAATAACCATAGAATAACCCGCCACTATTGGTTGAAATGCCAAAAACGTCACATTTTGACAAGTGAAAAAAATAATCGGGGGTTATATCCAGAGTGCACCAAGTTCATTCGGTTAAAATGTGTGCTGCACTTCCATGATTCTCGAAATTTTGCTTAGCAAATGACTTGAGTGTATGATAATTTGATAAAATCCCGAGACCGCAGGTCGAGGGATTTTATTTTAAATTATTATACACGAAAGCATTTGCTTGAAAGCAAAATTTTGAAAATCATGGAAATGCACGCATTTTGGTCGATTGAACTTGGTGAAGGAGGGATATATGTTTAGATTATTTCCAGAAAACATGTAAACTCAGGAAACATCAAAATCGAACACAGGAACAATATAGTACCAGAGATAGTACCTGAAAAGTGATCCAAACGCCCGGTTTTTCGAACATTTTAATCGGTTAAAAGGTCTAGTGCATTTAATCGCTGTAAAACTCTGTAAAAGCAGTCTAGCCTTCAACTGTTTCATCGTTTATTCGCATTGAGGAAAATAATCAACATAAAATCCTACCTGCTCGTTTAGACTCTTCTCCATCGCATTCAATGGATCCAGAGAGTTTACAGATTCGCTCAGGTGGGACAGAGGGCCGTTCCCGCCCAAGTATTCGTTGCTTCCAGAGTAGGGCATGTCGTTCATGGTACTCCTGGAGTTGTTATAGGAAGGAGGTCCGTTCATCATCGAACCACTGGCAATACTGTTCATGTCTGGAGGTAAGTAGGGAGACATCGCTTGCATGTCCCAATTGTTCATTGTGGGTAGCGTCATACTGCCAGGAGACATTGCTTTGTTCCTTTTGGCTCCACAGGAGTCATTCCCTTCATCTTCCATCTGGAAAGACACAACATCAATGAAGCTCAGAAATGTATCTATTTACGCGTACATCATATTATAATGAAAACACTCTTTTTCTCACACAATATATCCCATCAACCCACCTTTATGCCAGGAACATTTCCTTTAGCAGCTTTCCAGTTGGCAGAACTGTCTATTGTCACTTCTTCGACATCAGAAGTGCTAAGAGTGTTTAGTATTCCCCACATGTACTGGTCAACTTCAAGGCCTTCTAATTGTGCAGGTTTACTGAAATTATATTATGCTAGTTAATCAACTTGTGGAATATATTTGATGACAACTTAAGCATCTTTGACCACCTTATGTATGCCATTATGGAAAGTTTTTTGGACTGTTCATTAAATTTGATTCATCATAATTGAACCAATCTCTGAAGAAATTGTGTTTTATTCAATTAATATAATCTGAAATCGTTCTCTACACATCTATGGAACTACTTTCAACAAGGAAATCACATGTCATTGATTTGAAATCTTCAATTCAACATCATTTCACACTTTAAAATTCATCAAAGACTTGAATTTAGTTTCTTCAAGATGGTTCAATATGGTTAAACTTAATTTTTGTTCACGCAAAAACTCAAATTGAGTATTTCAACACTTACACATATTTTCAATAAAATTGACCTTTTGAATATCAACAAACAAACACCAATTGGCATTACAAAAACTTGTCAATGCTTTTTGGCTATAGATAAGATTGGTCAATATCAAGCCATGGTGAATATACTAGCGATGCCTTTTCCATTAAGGTTACGAAATGGTTAAGTTGTTAAGAACTTTGTTTTCTCTAAGTCCAAAATGAGAAGATAGCTGTCAGAGTTAGAGGCATTCAGATATAGAACTTTACAGCTGAAATGGCAGTGAAACGTTTACTGAAAACATTCAAGGTTTGTATTTCTCCATCACAACACCAACTACTCTCCAATCCAACCATAACTTGAAGATACATATTAAAATCTGTGGATATGTGATATCAAATTACTGTTCTATAATTTGGAGACAGATTAGTGTATTCAAGTTGAACAATTCCGAAACTGAGACTGATCTAATGAGATACTTACTTGCAAACGGGACACCTCCAGGCCCCTCTTTCGCAGTTGAGTTGCAAGTAGGACTCCAAGTCGAAACACTGTATGTGTTTACATTCGTGACCCCTCGCAGGCAGTGTGATTCGTTTGAAAGTGATAGGACACTTAACCGAAACTTTGAGAGCCGTCTGCTCCACAGCATCCCGATCCCTGTCCATCGTTGGGCCGGAACCGGTGTTGTTGAAGTTCCTTTTGATCTTCGCTATACAATGATCCGCAGTGAGCAGCCGTTTCCTCAGTAGGCCTTGCAGCACCGACCTCACGCTGGGTCTGTGCACGAGTTGCAGTACAAACAGGTGAGACTGTAAAGAAAACGAGCGTATAGCACAAATTATCTCTCAGAGGTACAAAAATCCCACTAACACTTACACAACAACAGGCAGAAACGGTTATCTGTATCGTGTTCCTCCCAGGCTGGCATACGTCTTTCAGGTAGAGGGGCTTGTGGGACGTTTTATTTTCCCCTCTGTCTATGATGAGAGGTGTCGCGTTGACAGAAACTTGAACCGAAGCGGGCCAATTGGTGTTCATTAGTCTGTCTTCGTGGTGGAAGCACTTGAGCTGCAGTTCGAGATCCTGCCTCCACATCAGCGTTTGGTGTACGGTCGGTTTCAACTGGAAAACGTGATTGCTAACGGCCAAGTTGTGCTCCAGACGGAAAGGTGGAAGAATGATGCCATCCCTCACGGGAAAGGTGAGCCTCAACTCATCGTCTTCTGAAATCGTAATAAACCATTATTAATTGTCCAGCGTGGTAGGTATCAATCAGCAAAAAAACTATTATCTTTAACCTAATTCTGTTTGATATTTCAGTAAGTGGTACTTACTTTGCGTTGGTATCGGTGGTTTCAGTTCATTGAAATTCGGCTTGACATCAGGATTCGGACTGATGTAAGGTGGAATACTGCTGGCAGGCGTAAGAGGTGGCGTCGGATTGCCCGGTATCGGGCTGTGCTGGTAATTCATGTTATTCCTCATCGCAACGTCTTGTTGGAACTGATGCGCCGAAGAAGTGGAGCCATATTGAACGTTGGCACCGCTATTCAAGTTGTACTGACCAGAATTACTCGTAGGGAACTGATTCATAGAACCAGCGGGAAAATACTGTCCTTGGTTGGTGTAGGGCGGCGTAGCTTGCCTCAGCTGCCTGGAGTTGCCCACCATATTGTTGGGTCCGAAGTTGCCGGTAGGGCCAAGAGACTGCTGCGTGGGGTACTGAGTGAAGTTAGGCTGCCTGCTGCTATAGGCTGGGTACTGACTGCTAGGGTTGAAGTTGGGATTCATTGAAGCGTTCATACTGGGGTTCATACTGGGATTCATGTTGGGGTTAATACTGGGATTCATACTGGGGTTCATATTGTGATTCATACTGGGGTTCATGTTGGGATTCATACTGTGACTCATATTGGGATTCATTCCCGGACTCATCGTGGGACAAGGCGAAGAATAACTCTGCTGACTGCCCCTTTTCTGGTTCATATGCATCGCAGGAGAAGGGTAAGGAGTCATCCTCCTGGGGTACATGGAGGAAGAGTTCGGTCCGGGTCCTTGCATGCCCATCTTAGGCCCCATACCGCCCATCACGTTGCCGTGCATGCCTCCCATGGAAATGTTTTGCATGTTGGCCATGGGATTCATTCCGTTAATGCCATTCATACTGCTTATCGGCATCATTCGCTGCTGATAGCCCTGAGAATACTGTTGATTGTTGAACTGGGAATTGTCTTGGAGTGCCACCACGCTAGCGGTGGCCGTGGCAGTAGCGGTTGCTGCAGCTACCATCGCTGCAGTGGAGAGGGCATTACCACTTCCGTATCCGTTGTCACCACCGTTCATAACATTACCTGCACCATAACCACCCACACTGAAAAAAAAACAACAATAAATATACGTCAACTCCAATAGACCGCGAGCATTTCTGACAGACGACGTAAATGACAGCTGTAAATCCAGTCTGCTGAACAAACAAAAGGATCTACAAAAGCTCATTGTGCATTTGTGTTATATTTCAAAATATTTTTTCTCGATAATGCCTCAATTTTGAGGGATTGTGAAATGTGAAAGTAGAAGCAGCAGAGATAAGGTTTCATTCCACCCATTTTCGACAATAGAAACAATAATAATCCTCTTGCTGATAAGAAAAGTGAATTGTGGAACTAGAAGAGTACATGTAACTTCTGATAAGTTGAAATGGGCACTGGAATGTTCAAAACATTTTGTATCTCCTCAGAATTCTAATTATAATCTTATTAAATCGCCATTGTTGTTTATGGAAATACGATTCGTTTGTCCAGCAGGCTGACTGGCAGTTTGTTATATGTGACATCACATGCCCGCGGCCTATACGAAGGTCACATTCATTCAATGACAATAGTGGGGAAGGTACAGAATTGGCACAAACAACCTACTCACAACATTCCCTCGACTAATGAATTCGGCTTAGGAATCGACTCGTACTTACTACTCTTTCAAATTTAAATTTCATGGTACTAACAGATAAAATTTACTCAAGTGTTTTTACAAGTCTCTATAAAATTCACTATTGGTCAACAGAAAAGTAACTCGATAAAATAAAACAGGATTTGTTTCCGTTGGGATATGATCGGATGAATCGAAATTTCAAAATCAGGTTATGCTCAACACATTCGTTGAACTCTCACTGGAATCATTTGAATCCGCCAAACAGATGCCAAAGAAGGCGATGAAACCGATTAATTTCAAAGTAAAATGGTGACATCCAGAACAACGACAATTATTGTTAATTAATTTATGGGTCTGCAGGTCATTACTACATTGTTGTTGTTTTTTATATTCACGCATGTATTATTATTTGTCGCGTCGATGACAAAATCTGTTTGTGGATGTATGGCGTGGGTCTGTTGCAATAACATATATTGAGAGTCTGCTAGACTTGAATGCCAAGACAATGAGGTGTTATTGAAAATAAAGGTGCAGCAGATACACGGGGAATATTCATCCTTTATTACCTATATCAACGATATTACTTGGAGAATAATTACATTTATCTAGGAACCATTCGTTTCAAATAGTTATCAAGGGTGCTGATAATTCTACGAGTTATATTTTTTTACCAATAACTTGCAAGTAGTTTATTTCAACCTGACAGTCAGTTCAACAGCAGCAATAATTGAAAACTTAATGCATTTTTAAATTTTCTTTCATGGATCGTAGTTGTCCATAGACGAAGGAGAATATAAAAATTTCTCAAAATTTAGTGAATTCATCATTAATAACCCAACAGAATATTTTTGTTATTTTTTTTGATCAGATCCATTATACAGTTCTCTATATTAAGTTATCATTCTTGTGGAAACGGATATTCAATCCAAGAAATGGCAACGCTCTGTTGGCCGTTCCTCAAGGTCCAATTTAGGGGCCTCTTTTGTTTTAAATCAATTTGTGGTAAAACAACCTAGTACTTATCTTCGAACAATATTTGATAATGACAGTCATTCGTCATTTAATATCAGCATGATAATCGACCATTTTTTTCAAACCTAATCGTTTAAATGTTGTATTATTCCACTACTATTACTTCATTCACCACCATTCTAATTAATAATATATATAAAATATAATGAAAAAATGAAAATTTTCAAAAATGTTTGATTTTTCGTAGTCACGCATATGGCCGATAAAAAATGACGGGGATTTGACGAACTTTTTTTTTTTCATTCTTTGTTAAAGTGTGGATTTGAATTCGTTGAGGATTATGATATCAAAGAAAATATTAAATAGAATGTTTGAACATTTATTATTATTATTATTAATGTCAACATGTAACAAATGAAGGTTTGAAAAGTACCTCAATTCTCTTGACGATAAACAATTGCTCATTTATCATCAAATGTTAGAAGGTAACATATTGTCGAATAGTGAATAATGGCGAAACAGGACCATTTATCTCCAAGAAAAATATTGATTACCGAGGTCGAAGGCGTTGCTACTTCAAGCTCCCAAAATTGTTATTTGGCTTACGTAGTTCAGAAACTGTATAACATCCAGCTTGGTTTTGATGAATGCATATGACATGCCAGTTATATCCCGTAATTACGAGGATTGAAACAAATAAGCAATGTTAGGATCGCCAGGCACTCGAATGATAGCGGTATAAATGACAAAACCAAATGTGCACCACAAAAAATAACTAGTCCTGAGCCAGAGGGATCGACGTCAAAGAGTAAGGGCAAGCTTTTCAATCAACTGTTGATAAACTTAACTGTCAGCAATAACTTCCCAACCCGAAAGTTGTTGAGAACTAAGCATATTTTTCAACGATCTGTGAATATATCGACGTCAGTCCAGGAGGGGTAATGTCGAAAACAACGTTCTCACGAGAACCAGCTCCCCCGACCGTCCCAACCTGAAAACAGCTCTGACGCGATCGAAAAAACGGCAGATTGAAAATATTGAATTCATTTAACGCTTCTGCCATTGTTCCCGGAACCGAAGTGAAGCGGTGTTAAACATGTGATATTTTCGGGTAACAATGGACCAGGGCGGAACTGGTAACGGGGAACAAATATGCACTATTTGCGGGGCACAAAAGCCGAGAGAGAAAAAAGCTTTTCATTTGCCTAACCAGTGGGTAAAACTCGACGCTAAACAATAGACGGCGCGGAGGGCGATCGTCGATTGTCACGGGAATACGGCGAAGGGAGTAGGCTCGATGTGACAAACAAAACACTAGCGATAGCGTATTGGTTAGTTAGGAGTTGGAACAGTGACAGGATCATGTGCGGTGCGGGGGTACGAGAGGCAACGCTCTATGAATTATATTCGATTACTGCAAATCAATACTTGTATCTGAATGTGGATTACGATAAGGCTGCGTATCATTGCCGATATTGTTTCCAATAGCGACTGACTGGGTGATGGAAAAACAATCGAACATTAGGTATTAAAAGAGGATTATATTTCGCAGATTGAAATCTGCTTATTATAGCTAAGCTCTCACTTCCAACAATATATAATATGATCTTACAAAGACTATCCCTCCAATTTTAATTTTTTTAGTAGCTGTTAACTTTGTAACAATATTGATATATTAACGATTTCATTGTTCAAATAATAGCAACAAAGCAAAGTTTGAATAAAAGATGAACTAACAGAAGACGATGGATGCATTGATAATGGAAAGATGACTAATCTGGATGGATGATAAAATTGGGAGCTACTCACAAAGATCTTCAAAGATCATTTTATATTCCAAAGAGAAAATTCAAGATCATCAATCAAGATCATTGTGAAAGCAATAATGAGAATTTTCACTGACTTTTCACTATGAATAAAATCGACAATAGGTAAGTAAGTATTTGAACTAAAAATGTGTTAAGTATATTGAAATGACAAAGTTCAAACGACAAAAAGCATTAATTTGTTTTTATGAAGTCATACACTGAACCCCTAAAGACAGTTACGCCACTGGCGTGTATGCATACATATCGTCAGAGGGTTTGATTTTCGGTTGACGAAAGCAGATTGCAAACAATAATGAATTTACCCCCATTGTATTGTTATTGTACTTGTACCTATTCGAAAAATCTTGATATAATAAAGGTGACTGGCAGACTTTATAACCGATACACATTGATAGGGATTAACTTAAAAGGTTTTAATGTGCTCGCAAGTCGAACCGGCGCGATAGACATCTCACAAATATCACAGAATAAAAGAGCACAAAAAAAGATTTCACCTCTCGAAGTCAGTTTGCCTATTTTAGTTCGGGAGATTAATTTTAGATCTCTACTGCATCTCCTTTTCGAGGTAGGCAGGTACAGATTCTCGATCTTAGGCGGCACGATTGCTCTCCACTGAAATACAGGGTGAGCAAAAAAAACTGAAATTGAAAAAACTTTGGGTCACGAAATTCTCCCCAAAATAAATTGATGCTTTTACTTCTCGTAGGAATATTGTTGAAAGGATTGCACATTTTTGAGAATGTGTGATCAGCTTCAGGAAAACTTGGTACTCAGACACCCTAGGGTAGTATAAAAAATTAATTATCATCCCATAATATCTAATTTTTCATAGTAGCAGTGTATACTCATATCACTTATACCAAGGAAAAAAATAATTTGCCACGTGTTTGTCAATGTTTTCTTATCTCCAATCTCAAGGTGGAGGTAGGTGGGAAAAATCTGGAGAGTATACTTGTATCTCTTTAATAGGCCCAGTGACTTTTAGTGACTTCTCAAATAGGAAGAGAATACCATAATGAATATTTACCTTTTTTTATAGACGATCCTATATTTCAAAGCCGTCACATATATTACCATAAAATTTCCTATGTTTGCTTTAAATTCTTCTCTATGTAAGAAAATAATCCACCACATCAGCCCAAAAATGCACTGTTTCCGAAATAAAGGTCAGAATCAAAAGTAATTCAAAAGATTTTTTTAATTTGTTCAAAGAAGCTATTATGCCGTGACACAAGCATTACTGTTGTGAAATCATTACAGAAAACTGTGTTATTATTTTCGAAACACTTTCAAAGGATTTTTCTCTAAATCAACTGAAATAATGAAATTTTTTTTCCTGAAATATTCGACCAATTTGTTGCATTTAATAGCAACTTCCAAAAGAAAATTGAATCCAGTGCATTTGGTTACCAATTTTTTGCGCAAATGTTCCGAGTGCAAATCAATTTCTATTTTGGAAACACCTGATCGAGCACCTGATTTATATTTTCGGTACAATATTCCACGGTTAATAGCTGACATGATACAGCAAATGACCATCGACAAGGCAAGCGTATGTTTAACATAAAATCAACTAATTTTTTCGTCTTATTTCCGATTGGGTCTTATCAGTTTAAAGATCTTCTAAATTGAAACATTCTCTAGTGGGGGAGTTTTAAGGTGAAGAGGCCTGTATAAGGGGTACAATATTATATTCCATATTCCCCTCCGCCGCCACTGATGGGAAGATTCGGCTGAATCCCGGCGTATTTCCCTTCTCACCCACCCAACGCCAGTAGTAACGCTCTCTCCGGTTATATTGACAATCCCCGATTCCACCCCCTTTGCTTCACTGCCGCCCTTCTCGCCCCGCTACGCCCCTCGCCATAGGTCTGACTAGGTCACCTTTGTTCGAGCCTAAACCGACCCTAATTGTGAGTGTATTTCGCCAAAAATACCTGGGGTTCGTTGAATTATTGGGTAGGTATTTACACTTAACATATCCTCTGACTCCGTACAAATAACCGTTAAACATTTGTTAATGCTGTTAAAGCGTCTGAAAGGGGAAACATTTTTGTAGATTTTTGAATTGGTTGATCATAGAGAGGTGGTGGAGATGAAGAGCGATGTTTATGCGGGAAGCAGATGACGTTTACTGATTATTTTCAGTTTGGCAGTAGTTTAATTCCAACAAAAATATAAACTGACTACTTACATAGTGAATGAAGCTGTTGGATTCGGAATAAATTGAGCGTAAAATTCATGTTGTCGTTTAAAACGTATTCAGGACAATCTGATACTAAGTGAATAATGCTTGGTTCATAGACCACACTTTTTCTCGTACTTTATTTTTTACTTTTACTCTAAGAAAGTTTTCACAATACTGTTATATGGAATAAAAGAGGGTATATTATTATTATTATTATATTATTATATCACGGTCTATCGAGCTCGCAAGAACAAATTGTAGATTATGAGATCTCACGACATAACTAGGGATTTTTTTATTCAAAGTCATCCACAAAGATTGAAAGTTCATCACCAGAATTCGAAAAACTACTGAATTTGTCTGATCAGATCACGAATACAACGAATTCTGCTAAAATGCTTGGTCAACCCCGAAGAAGAAAGTCAAAGGTTCCACGGCATTTTTTCCTGAATTTCCATAACTCCTATTTAAGTGTAGTTAAAGGGTCAAGGATAAATAAAATAATGGACAGACATCTTTGAATAAATAAGCAGGATCGATAATCAGTGAGTTCACCTGATCATGAAATATTCGAATCAAGTAGATAATTCGTCTCATTTGGAAACAATAGGCCTATTCAAGAAGCCTGCTGGAAAATTCAGCAGATCCCGAACCTTGACGAAATATGGGGTAAATGTGAATAGACAGTGCGAAAATTGATCAGCAGTAGGTCATCGAAGAAAGCAGTTGTGATTTCTCACTCCAGAGGCTTTTCATTATCTCCAAATGCTTCGTCTTGAAACAATTGACGTATCCATGCATAACTTATAAACAATCGAAAGTCAGTTCTGATGTTTCTTTAAGTACTGGGAGTGAGCCCGGTTTTGCCTAAAATATTGACGAATAGCAAATTCCAACTTTGTCCAACTTCCACAAATTTCGTCTCTCAACCTGGTTCTTAACTTTGACTTTTGGATGTAGTGCAAGGAACTACTAGCCGTCTCCCACCTTTTCATTCCCTCTATACGATGCATACAGGTAGGTGAAAAAAATCTTCGACGTCCTAGGCGAAATTAAGACAGCGAAAATGTACATTCAGCAAGGAATTTTAAAAATAGGTTCAGCAGAAAATCAATTTTTCGAACTCTATAAACTTGCGCATACGAATAGGTACCTCGTGTAATACCGAACAGTGATAATTTTAATCACCGAGCAACCTTCATAAAGCGTTGAATTCGTCGTTACGCGAAACGATAAGGATCCTACGTCAGACAAGCCTGAAAATAATTTTCGCAGCCGTTTGACCGTTGTATCGGTATTGACGAGTTGTCGATAAGCTCGTATATTCCTATCGTTACCTGGATGCCTGTACCTATTATTATCATTCTTAATACTCTCGGCACTTCTGGGAAATTTTATGTCGCCTTGCTAAGCATTGTGTCTTCATTGTATCTATTTGGAAACATTGAGGGTTCAACAGCTGTTGGTGTTCGTCAATATTGTAGTCGCTTTTCTCAAAATACGTCACACACCTACCTGCTCAGACTCTTCTTGTGACTAAACGCAGCGATTCCCATTGATTAGGCCGTAACGGATTTTAAAGTAGCCATTTTTTAACGAAGACTTGGTAAGGGGTTATATGCAGTTGTTTCCAGCACATTATTTTTCAGCCCTATCTCAGAACTCGTAACAAAAAAAGGCAACTTGTGATAGTTTATGATCCATTCACAAGATCAGGTAGTGGAGCGCCTAGCGGAGGCGCACTTTCAAAACTCTCATTTAAAATCGATATTTACTAAATCAACAAGTGCAGTATTCGACGTTGAACTAGGTAGGTAGATTATTATTATTAATATTTGAAGTAATTTCATTGTGAAGGTACTGATTGATATTAGTAGTATTTTGCAACTTTTGCTGTATCGATAAGAAGACTAGTATTATCTTTTGGATGAAAATGGCAAAAGTTTTCAGAACTATTTGTGTGTAGCAAAGCAAATCGAATTCATGAAACAGTTTGATATCAGTTTTTTGTTCACCATTGAATACAATAGGAAACGAGGGGTTAACCACAGGGGAATTTCTCGTACACCTTGTGGGAAATAACGGGGAAATGAAGGCATTTTGGGGAAATTCGAGGAAATGGAGGGATTTCGGGGAATTTTGAGGAATTTCGGGGCATTTCGGGGAATTTCCGAGGAAATAGAGAGGAATTTCGGGGCATTACGAGGAATTTCCGAGGAATTAGAGGAATTTCGGGGAAATGGAGGAAATATAGGAATTTCGGAGCATTTCGAGGAAATGAGGGGAAATAACAGGCATTTTTTGAGAAATTTCCAGAATGTTTAAAGAATCAGTCAAGAAATCGTCATAGTTTCGCAATTAATGAATAGAGAAAAAATATATATGCATGATTCCAACCCATGGTTGACTTTTGAGAGTCCAAAATAATTCTTCTTTCGTGAGAAGAGTTGAGAAAGCTGCTATACATCATCCTAAAAAAAATTCCGAGATTTCCATAGGTGATTGGTTGGTGCATATTCAGAAATAATTTGAAAAATAAGAAATCTGATTTTATAACTGGTTCTATTTATTCATTTCGACATCAGGGGGAAAAAATCTGAATATTCACGAGAAACCGCTGAAATATGTCATAAAAATAACTATATTGGATGTTTGGCAAACTGGTATGACATTGGAGAGAATGGACTGCTGAAAAATTCCTTGATGAACGTTCATGGTTTCTATGATATACAAAATTATATTTTTACAATATCGGAACCAAAGATAAATCGTGAAAATGAATTATTTATTGAAAAAGATATACTTGATTTGATGAATGAGCATATCGATAAACATACTGATTTGGGATCAAGCTCTTCTGATTCTTCAGACGTACCAGAGGATTCTGATTCAGATTCTGTCGAGGCTTCTGAGATCCTGGAAGCCGAATCAGAAGAAGAATCACCTCGAGAATCACATTCAACTCGTTCAATTACTAATATATCAAGTGAGAACTATTATGCCATTCATTATGAGCAAATGTGGTACATTGGGAGTATCATAGAAAAAGTTGAAAACGATAAATATAAAACCAACTTTTTGAAAGATAATCTTCAAGAATTCCATTGGCCTAAGAATGATGATATCGACGTCATTCTTACTGAACAAATTTTTCACGGGCCGATAAAAATGTTAGGATGTGAACCTCTTAGAATATCAAGGGCTGATCGTCAGGACATAACAAAAAAGTATAAATTGATATCAAAAAAACTAAAAGACAATTTGAAATGTGAAAAATTATTTTGAATATTTCTTTGGATTGCATGCAGACATCTCATGTTATATTTTTGTTAGATTTTCATGTAGATGGTTTGAAGATCCTAACGACTAAAGCGAGGACCAAAGTATGTATCTGCAATAATGAATCAGCTTTGGGTATAATTTGAGGAAGCTCTCATTCGTTTAAAAAACGTCTAGTCATAAGTGGTTTCGTTCGAGGTTTCGTTATTTAATTTTTTTTACATTTTGTGTTTGTATTTGTGTTAATATAAATAGAAACAATCGAACTGAACCGAGTTTATTTCTGAAATGCGATGCATCTTGATGTAATATTCGTCGGTCTCAATGTCGGTCGCCAGACTAGTATATGGGGAAATATATACAGGGTGAACCAACACTGCGTCTTTGCTCCATATATCGATAATGTTATATGAATAAAATACTTGTTATACGGCACCAGAAAAACCATGTTTTGAAAATAGTTACAGTCGAGGTAACAGTTGCACAACCCGTGTATTTTATTGTATTTTGAGTTTCTCCCTGAAGTGCCTATTTCATAAATCTTACACACTTGGCGTCTTGATGGAGTCTAGCGGAAATGATTACATAGGCGGTGAAAAATCTCGATTTTTCAACTTTAGGAATTTTTCGTGTCGAAAAAGATGTCCTTGTCTTAACTAATCATTCAATATCAATTGATATGTACTCTGCACTCTGCAGAATCTAAAAATACAATGAAATATGTATACAGGTTGTTCCATTCGAGGTTCCATTTGATAGACATATATTTGTGCATCTGTAACTATTGAAAAAAACGTGGCATTTCTGATGCTGTATATATATATATATATATATATATACACATATAAATTTTGATATTTTTTCATATTCCTGTATACAGGGTCCTCATTGATTTCACAGTTGTACTATGTAACGATGGGCACCATTTTTTTCATACCATTGACTGAATATGAATATAGAATATTTCTGATAACTCCAACTTCTTTGTCTTGATTAATCACCTGTTTATGCATGATTTTGAGTTTCTTGTTCGAATATCAACTCAGAAAATAAATAAAACAGAATGAGTGATTTTCAGTTTTTTCAAAATATTTCAAGAACGGCTGAAACTTTTTCAGGTCGCAAAACGGCATTTTGAAGAGGACTGAATTGCACACCTTCTGTCCAATTTTATCTACTTCCTATGTCTTGCCGTTTAGGAAATAGCGAGGGAAACAGCAATACTGGTCCCTATGAAATCGGCGGGACCTGTATAGCACATTACCGATATATGGAGCAAACACGAATTGTTGGGTCACTCTGTATATATATGCCATCAAAGCTAGGTTGTTTTCACAGCGCTAATATAGGTAGTAAAAAAACAAAACAAAAACGTTTAGCTATAAATCTTGATGTATGTTTCCCATCGATGAACGTCAACAAAATCTCGAAATTGTAACAACTTTCTGCATTATTAACGCTTCATAAATGTTTTAAATAATAATATAATAATAATAATAATTTTTTCGATCGATTTTTGAAGAATTTTCTGAATTTTGACATTTGGGTACGCCTCTGGTAACGCAATGTTATGAATCAATACAATTCAGTACGCCCATGGACTTTGGTTTCGAATGGAAAATGAAGGGAATTAAATAAATAATGAAAGAATAACTGGGAATTTCGGGGAATTTCGAGGAATTTCGGGGAAATGAATGGGAATTTGAGGCATTTCGGGGAAATGAATGGGAATCAGAGGCATTTCGGGGAAATGCGGGGAATTAGAGGCATTTCGGGGAAATGCGAGGAATTTTCGGAGGAAATGAGGGAAATGAATGGGAAGTTAAGGCATTTCGGGGAATTCCGGGAAAATGTGAGGAATTAGAGGAATTTTTAGGAAATAAATGGGAAATGAGGAAATAAAACAGAAGAAGGAATTTTTCGTACACTATATCAGACTGTGGTTAACCCCTCGATAGGAAACAACCGCAATTAACTGAAAAGTAAAATCGATAATAGATCTCGTGGTAGATGGAATAATAATGGCATGATCTGAATACGAGTATGTATCTAAGTATTTATGGTAAATAAAAAGAAAAACTTTCGAAACGATTTCGAAATATCAAGAACGAAACATATTTTTCAATATTTTTCGTTATTCTTGAGAGACACACTTGTTTCAAAATTCATCCTTAGTTCATCGAAGTCCTAGGTGTATTTATTTTTTTAGTCAGCTCTGAGTTGTTCAAGATTTGTTGCATTATTTACTGAAAAAAAAGTCGCATGGCGCAAATTGATCGACTCATCTGCTAGTGAAGTTTATTGACTCGAAAATCACCTTTCATTGTCATTACCAAAACGAAATATTCTGGAAATCATGATAAATCCTCATACGATCGACCTTGATCAGTGAGTATAAGTAAAATAGGTAGAACGAAAAAAACACTCATTTTCGAAAAATTGGCGAATTCGCCACCTTCGCCATTTTCAGTTGTATAATATGGCGAAAGCGCCACGTTGAAATGTGTATTTTATATTTCCCAAATGTTAGCTTAGTTTGTTCCACTTGATTATGTTGGTTGATCCCACCAACCATTTCAAATAGAAGAGGATTATAAAAGTATCTCCTTTCATTAACAATGGATCAAATTGAAACTATGGTGCAGGTGGCGGGGGCCAATAAAATTCTTGGATTAATGCCGATTCATTGCAACAACTTTGGATGTGAATAGAGAGGTTTAAATAGCATCACAAAAAATCGAAAGCAATATATGGTCTTCAAGAATTTGGTGAAGGCGATAATATCACATTACTGGTTTTTTCCGAAGCAAATCTGAAGTGGAATAATTGGTGGTAGAAAATGGGAACTAGAGATTTGGTGCATTGCATTCTCACGAGCATCATCAGTGTTTATTACAGAAACAAGATATAATCCTATCATTGAAGAATCAGGAAATAAAAGCCTGTATCCTGACAAAATTGAGTTAGGAACAAATCATATACTTATAACTCTTACAAAACAAACGAAAAATGGACCACCTAATTATCATATGAATTTAATATAATTCGTAGATACCAGTATATCGTATTCGTAGAGATACATAGTTCACCTTATAATTAGCAAGTGTAAAAAACTTCGACAAAATATGCAATTTATTATAGCATATCCATTTTTTAAGCTGAATTCCTAATTTTCAGTGCTCTATATCAGCAACAAGGGACCAGGGTGAACATTGCAAAGATAAATTTTTGTCAAGAATATACATACATACAAAGGTGTTTTAGTCAAAAATCATTCAGAATATGAATGAATAATCTCGTGGATAATTTCAAAATTATGTGATATGATTTATATTACAACCAATTTGGAAAATAATATAAGTACGTATATTTCAAAACTTAATGAAAAACAAAAGAGAAAATGTATCCACTCCAGTTATGACAAAAGAGTTTCATTCACGTAATAGTTCTGAGATCAGCAATTTTATGATTCTGCCTCTGAGGAATAAACAAGCTAGCATACCGTCATTCTCCCACAACATCCCAAATTACATAGCGCAGCACCTAAATTAACTGCTTACTAATGATGTAGAAGAAAACTTTTCAATTGTTTCGTTTTCTAAATTGAATAATCTCTAATAGCGACAGATTTCACTGGAGATATTTGAAAGTAGTTCACTTGAAAGTGCACTAGATCTAGATTCATTTTCGATTAAACGAGTACAAGTACACAGTTTGCGATTTCATCAAGATGCATTCGATTAGAAAATAGTTTTTTAGTTGATTAGGGTCAGTTTTCATTAATCTGAATTGATGCAGCTCATTAGTCTCAATTTTTGAGTAATATCTCAGGGTAGATGAAATTATACGAAGGTAGTAGTTCTTACTCAAAGTGGAAGACCAATTTTATTGAAAAAGGAAACACGAAGTCATCTCCACAACAAATTTAATTCCTAAAGGAACTATGTCCTAGTTAATAAGACATTTTTCGAACATATATATGTTCATCTTCAGTTAGGTACAAAAAGGCTAAAATAGAGTTAACAATGAGAAAACAGTGGAAGTTATTTTTTTTACATGATACTTACGAAAGTTGGGAGATCAAAATTGATAAACTACATATTAAGTAACTATCCTTTAACTACTTTCGAGAACCAAAGTGGTTCAAGAAGTGTTAATTATATGTTATATGGGTAGACAACAAAATGGACCCACGCCACATTTGTATGGTGTTTGTTAATTTTTCCAATTCGTAATGCAGTTTTTATTATTATTCTGGGGTTCCACCCCCATCTTATAACATATAGGTAATTCAACTTCTTGAACCACTTTGGTTCTCGAAAGTAGTTTAAGGATAGTTAATATGTAGTTTATCAATTTTGATCTCCTAACTTTCGTATCATGTAAAAAAAATCACTTCTACTGTTTTCTCATTGTTAACTCTATTTCAGCCTTTTTGTACCTAACTGAAGATGAACATATATATGTTCGAAACATGTCTTATTAACTAGGACATAGTTCCTTTAGGAATTGAATTTGTTGTGGAGATGACTTCGTGTTTCCTTTTTCAGTAGATGAAATTCATGATCCTGAAAAATTGAACAAAGCAAGAGGTGTGTTTCACTTCGTAAATCTGGTGTACATAATTCAGTAGAAATCTTGTTGAAATCCAGAAATCCCATCTGAAATCATGAAATATACTTAGATATCTTGATTTGGTGTACAAATTTTACGGAAGTGAAACACCCCTTGCAAAGCAATTACTTAAAATTTTGAATGCAACAATCAAGAGCAAGGAAAAAATTTAATAAATACACAATTAGTGAATCATTTCCAAATATGAGTAAAGCCATTTAACAATGATGAAAAAATGTGATATTAAACATTAGTAAGTACATGGAACGAAATATTATTGGCATCATACTATAAAAACAAATTTATGGGGATTCTGATACATAAATAATAGTAATGAAATTTCAAGAGTTGTTCTTCAAGGTGGGTATTTATGTTAATACTACTACTCATTCAGATTAGTGAATTTCCTTTTCTCCTAACATCTTCGTGGATATTTTTCGTTTTGTTTATGTTATTATTGACGTTTACACTGTGATGGTGGGTATTCCTTTCAGACATTCTTAATGCTGTCTTTGTACAATTTATTTTTGGGAGCTTAAGCTACTCTGAACAATAATTCCAGATCAAATCTTGAGAGCATTACAGAAGTGAATAGAGCAAGTTTTTCCCTCTGTGCTGATTACTAGTCGAGAATTGAATTTATTCATAGATCTATTGATAACTTTTCCCCAATTATCGATGGGTGTTACACTTTTGTAAAATTTGTACCCCAAATCAGGATTTCTATTGGATTTGAGGATTTCAGGTTGGATTTCTAAGATTCCTAATGAATTTTGTGGACCGGATTTTCGAAGTTGAACACTCCTCGCTAATTAATGAATGATAAGAATTTAAACGGGCCTATGACTGAGCTTAACATTCGAATATAAGAAACTAATTTTGCAGTTTTTTTTTGTACGAGTCTTTCTTGAGAACATAAATTTTCTGGTCTGCGGTAAAAAATTCTTTGGCCTAATAATTTTCTTTAATTTCACTGCATACAAGTGAATAGCAATTATTATTGAGTATTGGTACTTGCTGGTTAGAGTCGAAATAAAAACAGTCACTTGTACATACCCAGGAGGTACGCTTTGCCGATATCCCGTCTGGTAGTTCTGTTGCACCTTGTTGATACCGCTTCCGTAGTTGGGGTTGCCTTGCGGAGTCGGGCCGCCCGTGTAACCACCCCCGTGGGGGCCCGACTGCGTGGACGTGGTTACTCCCCACACGGTGGTCACGACTGACAACTGCTGCTGGGCAGTGGCGCCGCCAGGCGTCCAGTCCCTGAAAAACGATTCCACGGTTACTTTGGTTTCTCGTCCACGTGGTGGAAATTAGTTATGATGCACTCCTTGGAGGGAAAGGATGTACAGAGCGAAAACTATTCGACGTCACGAAACACAGTCGAGGGGTGTTTTCTGGTTACGAGAAAAAACTTGCACTTGTTCCGTTTTATCAGATCAGTCACTTCCAGCTTTTGTTTATCAACACTGAGTTAATCGTTCATCTATTTTGTTTTTCCACCAAAAATCCATTGTGTCTGGCTGACAAAACATTTTGTTTACACTGCTTCTAATACACTAGGTGCATGAGTCTGTGAAAGAACACAAAATTTAAACAGTCCATTGATGCAGCCACTTAGTTTTTGATATATGTCAGTTTTTGAAAAATTTAATTCAACCAGGTACCTAGTCCAGTCCTGTCACATCATTTTGGGTAGGTTCCATTGAACAGTTCACAACTTTCAATGAAACAACTGTTCATTCAGTTTCTGACACAACTGAAACACTGATTAGATAACTTTTTAAATAATCGAGAATTTGTCGTCACTGATATCGTCCGATAATATTGCACATTTTTATAAAGTCACTGTTAACAAAGGTCCCAGTCCAGCAAAAAATCCACTCACTAAGTCAATGCTATACTCTCGTGTTAAATCCAGTCAGCAGTCACTAATGAAAATTTTGCACAAAAACACAAGTCGCACAATAATCCAAAGTTATAGAGTAGCAGTTTACTGGAACAAAATCACTGACGTCCTTGGTATATCCGTCCGAAAAAGTCACTGTGGCACTAGTTGTCCCTTTAAACCACCCCTCAACTGTTTCCACGAATTCTACAATTTTCGAAAAATTCACCGAAATCTGAAAAAAAAAATTACCTGTAGGAAGTATATCCCAGCATTTGTGGGTCAACATAAAGAAAATCGCTTTACTTTTACACTATTTTCAACATAATAATAACCGTCTATAAGAACTGAACTTATAAGTCAGTAAGAGAGAAGCACACTTGTATTGTGTTAACTGAGTACGCGCTCACTAGCGAATGCTGCTCGGTCGGTACGCGACGTTCAACTGTCTGCCTGTGGGAGAAACAACGGCACGTAGTCTTGCGTGGTGGGGTTCAGGGGAAGTTTGACCCGAGTGAGGCTCTGTCTCTCCTCCATTCCGTGCGGCCACAATATCGGTTATGGCCTGCGACGTTGCCAGTTCGCCAAACCGGCCTGATACCGTGGGTGGGTTGATACGGAGTGAGCAACTTCGTCGCCTTCTGCAGTGGCGGGTTCAGTGAGTGGGCTGAACAATGTACTATTTCAAGGGATGTTATGGAGCTCCGTAACCGAAACTATCGGATATCCAAAATAATAGTTATTTATGTATCAAGGGAATTAGGAGGGCCTTAATTACCGATGGCAAAGTTTGCGTCCCGAGGGCCTCTGGCCCAAGGGACAGCAATTGCCTGAGGTTATTAAGGCTCATTAATTCCCGTGGTACATAGATAATTTAATTTCTGACCAATTTCAATAAAATTTTGTTCATTTTTGAAACGGAAAAATGTACCAATTCATTACCTTCCCGGTATATTTGAATCAGGTACCGTTGATTATAGTAGAGTTTTCTTGTTGCTAGGTTGTTGCTATGTTACTTGTTTATAAACAGAACTTTGTTATCAAGCTGTGTTTGCGGTAAAAACGTGTTTTCTACCCCAAATATAATGGAGGATATTTTGAAAAAAGCTGAACAAGCAAGAGAATCATTAATTCCATCGAAAAGTGGAGCCGTATACCAAAAAGAATACAAGATATATCTGGAGTGGCTGACACGGAAAAATGTTACTACTCACTATATATATATATATATATATATATATATATATATATATATATAATTTTATTTCTACTTGTGAAAGGTAGAGGGAATTATAAAATCTATAATGTCCCAAGGGAGTTATGACCCTCTTTATTGATAGCGTAACTATGACGATATAAGCTTATAATATGTATATATATGTCCGTAACCGTATCTGACAGAAAACTTTCGGATAAGACCGGGGTCTCAATGAAATAAGTTGACATGTTTTTGTTAACCCTTTTCGAGCAGAAATCAGAAAGAGTTCAGGAGAGAACAGTACAAATCTGACAATGACTCTACTGAAGTGTCGAAAGTAATTTCAGAATAATGAGGTACAATAAATGACGTTAACAGTGAAACATTATTGCTGAAATAATCAAAAGAAACTTCTTGAATGTGCCTTCATCGATCATCACATAGCATAAGGGCAATATTTGAGTATTTGATGTGATTTTTTTTATGTAAAGAACACAATACACAACTGAAAACATTCAGACATAATTATTTATATGTTAAGAACTTGGCAATGTAGTCAATTCCTTTTGACATTTCGTCATAGCTGAATAAATGTGTGCCTATTGGGAATATTCTAATTTTTTCGATAATTTAATTGCTTTCATCTCATAGTCCGCTTGAGGGTACATATTTACATGAGGAATTAACTTTATGTGTTACCACCAAAACACGTAGCGAAAACTTTCACCACTGTCTGCAGCAGGTACAAATTGTGTTGTCGGTGCTTATTGTCTCTGCATTGGAGATAAATGTCTAACCACTTATTATTGTCTCGAAATTCATATGTATTTTTTTTATTTTTGAATACAAACAATATATACGGTAATATGATTGACTACTGCAGTTTTATAGGTTGACGATATATGACAAAAATGGATCAACTTCACGTAAACATTATCCTATACCTTGAGATTTGGGTATAAGGATATTCTGAATGAAAAACGTTCCCTTTGAACCTCCTAACAACAAAAATGCTATCAATAACTGGAAAAATATAGAGGCGAAATCGATTACTTATTCGCAGAGCTGAATAGGGACTGAAAATATTTTCAAGTTAAAGCTATTTTTCATCACTATGAGTTTGTGATTTTTTCAAAGGGTATTCATACACTATTTATTTTATTTACTCCCAAGTGCACTTGGTTTATATACAAAATTGAACTCTTCCAGTGAAACATATGATCAGAACATAGTGCAAATTTCTAACAACTCAGATTTATTATAGATATGTATTTTCAATAAACATTTAATCTCATAGAAATGGATTGGGTTCGTTTCTCATGACACTCATCACTATCTTGTCTCAACTTTTTTAAAACTGTCTCATCATATTTATCATTTACTTGAATTGCGGGATCCTTATTGTATTGTAAAAAATCCATTGGAATCGATTAAATAAATCATGTCACCTCCCCGAACGCTTTGCTTTTCCCGCGCCACCGCGCCGCCATTGGTTCTCCGCACGCAATTTAACTAGTGGATCACTTTGTGCGGCACTAAAACGACACCGTATTCGATACGGAGAGCGGAGAATGTATACCTGCTATCTCAGTCTGGCTCGGCGGTCGAGAGTGTCGAGCTACCGCCAGCCACGGCAAATCATGGGAGGCTCTGCCGCATGCTTTCGCTGCATCGTCGTTCAATTATTTGATCGTCTTCCGGGTCTGTTCGGCCGACGACGGGTCTCTGCGAGGAAGCGGGCGAGTGTCAAACTGCGACACGGGAAGAGGATAATTGCGAAAATACACTCGCTCCTTTCCCGTTTTCGTATGGAGTTGGCGGGGGAGTGATGCGCTTTTTTACGGGGTTATTGCGAAGGCGCGCAATCGAAACTGAAGAGCCATGTGCTATCAGGATTTTGCGAAAGCGTAGAAGGGCCACACTAAGTGTAATTTTTATTTACATCAAAATTCCGACTTGGATCTTGGAATTCCGACCTAGATCTAAGTTGGAATTCCGAGTTCTAAGTCGGCATTTTGGTGCAAATGAAAATAACATTCAGTGTGGCCCTTAGGATTTCAAATTGAGATCGCGGCACTGTTTTGGCCAGTATCTCAACTAATCTCTGCCCTATTGCTTTATTATCTCGATTATTTGCTTTTTTGTCTATAGATCATTGTAGAATGAACAGTAGGACTTCAATAAAGGAAATAACGGGCGTCTGGTGCTGAATTATTATTACAGAAGACACTTTTTCTCATTCTTGGGAACGAAGTAATGTCTATGAATCATATAGGTACACCTACTTAACAAATATTATTTTTAAATATTAGATTCATGAAAATATTTGTAGAATTAAAGGTCAAAAAACTCCAAAAATCGATCATTTTTCCTAGTACATATAGTGTGTACTAATTATTGGAATTTTCAATTTTTGTGTGCTCATTCTATGAATTTTTCAGTTTGATATAAAATGAAACAACTTGACAAAATGAAAATAAGCTATGCGAAACTGTAAAACTAATAAAATCAAATTGAATATGAGAAAAAAATTCAGAAATATTTATAAAAAAGAGCTGAATAATTAAGATTGGTATGTGGGTGGAAATAGAAGAGAACGACACGAAAAACAAAGTTCAAATCCATGGAGTCCAAAAAATTACAGAAATTTTTCAACGAAAATTAAGTGAAGCTAAAACAATAAGAAAGCATCGAAATATTGAATACAAGAGTGAAATTACAAGGAAATAAAGAAATTGAATGGTTTGAGGTGAAATGAAAAATTTCTGGGAGAACAAAAATGAATGGACTCAATTTTGGGAAATGATGATTATTTAAATCTAGTCACTTCTGGTCTGTCTAAAAAGCTCGAATACCCAGCTGTACTTTTCGAAATACGTCCGACAACATGGTAAAGAATCACCCTGTATTATTATCATTTAAATAGTTTATGGCTTGAAAGTCGCCAAGACGAGAAGAATACTCTTGCAGTGATAAATAAAAATACTTAACTCTGTTGATATTTCAAATCTCATCTCAAATACTTCGCTTCTATAAAGATTTTCCAATAACGAAATTAGTGAACCAGCACATTAAAGTTGTGGATTATACACTGAATTGTGCTTATGTGTTTTCATTCCAGAAACGCAATTCAAGTATGTTAATCGAACTTTCATATATATGGTATTGTATGGCATAAGCTTCCTCAACTCTTGAGATTTCAATTCATAACGTGCTGATTTGTTTTAGCAGTGTTGGCACGAAATTTTATTTCAATACATCGGAATTCCCTTATATGTTATATCACTTGAAGAAGATATTGTACCTACAGTGAAACGTGTGTAGCGGTTTTGTCAAGTGTTTAGTGAAAATCACACACTGATAGTGTATTATGCAACAATCATGTAATGATGGTTGTCAATACACGAGCATCAACCGGGATACGAAACGAGCCGAAGGTGAGTTTCGTATGGTTGATGCGAGTGTATTAATAACCATTACATGAGAGTTGCATGCGCTATTTTATCTATACCCGATAAATAGTGAAGAACTACGAATATTATATTTATATTTGTATTGCACACAATAATTGTTATTATTCGTATTATTCGTTTTTTTTTCGAAAAATTCTACAAAATTGTAATTAATGGTATTACTTCGAGAAATAAAACGATGAGAAATGAAAAGGAGATAAAAAATTAAAAAAAAGATTAGTCGAGGCCGGTATCGAACCAATGTCTCTTCCAACTAGTCAAATAAGCAAATTCAATCTCAGCGCCTTAGACCGCTCGGCTACGGAGATTTCACAAAAGTGGATTGAAGAAATAAAGAAATAAACCATGCATTTGTCAAATCAATAATTTAATCATTCTAACTGTATTTCTGCCGGTGAAGGTGTCGAAAGTAATTCTCCCATATCGCTGGTATCAGTATAAAACGGGTTGTGGGCATATAAGTGTATTATTAGAGTACGGGTGTAGATGAAAGTTTTCACATAATTTTATTGCTTTATATTGCTGAGCCTGTAGTGGTTCTACATGATATTCTGTTATAGTATAGTAGTAGTAAGTTGGAATGACCATGCTAGAAAAAGCTGTTTTTTTTATGTTTCGCAACATTTTCATGATTATTGTAATTTGAGCCTTTGAAAAGTCGAATACAAAGATTATTTGTTACATCTAAATGCCAATTCTAGGTTTCACATGAAGTACCTTGCAGGGCGTATATTTTTGAAATATTACGTTTTTTTAAAGTATATCCTCTCTCACAGGTAAACTTGAATATTAGTCTAAAAAATATGTCACTGCAAAGGCATTTAGTCAAAAAAAAACTGCTAATACAACTTTTTGGTGCTCGGGTAACTGAAACTTTCAAATTTTGTAGAAATCAAGTAATGCTGCCAATGATTCCTATTGAATTTCATTCGAGTCAAAACTTACAACACTTCGGCACATTGTGAAATATTCATGCTATTCACTTGGATTCTACCGGTTTTTCTATTTCTGAAAAGCATCGTTCACCAGTAAAATGAATCACATTTGTACGTCTGAACGTAAAGGTACCTGGGTATTTCCAAGGACAAACAGGTAGTTGGTACTTGAAATTCTAATCAGCAATGATTTAACAAATGACTGTCAACGCTTTCTCACCACCTACAGCCGTAAAACTGATCATCAGGTAGGCATGCAGTTCTGTTGTCAAAATAATATTTATCATTACTTTACAGTTGGTATATTTCGGTAGGCAAAATATTTTGGGTAGGAGTGATATACTGAAATTAGCATTGAATTCTCGTTACTGCAATTCATCGAAGGACCAACATTATCTTCTGATAATTGTTGGTAAGTTTCAGAAGACCGGTGACACGTTTTAACAGATGGAGTTCCCCCTTGTTAGAGGATGGCAATAACTATTTATATCCTACAAATTAGAAAAATTTTCGTCTTTCAAACAATTCATGAATTTGGACTTTAACATTGGGACTCCTCAAAAATTACTGCATGACAATTCCTGACTTTTCGAAAAAAAATGGTAATATGCGAGGTAAAATGTCGATTTACTTTCTACTGAAGACAATCCATTGCTTCAACTCTAGCTCTTGTTACTAAAATGAGTGGTAACATTCACAAAGAGTACATACCTCTCAAACAATATTCAAATATGACATATATAAATACCACAAGAACGAGGATTTCTCACAATACTGAAATCAATTTTTTTTCATTTTCCAAAAAAAATTAATTATGATAAATTTATAATGTCCCGATTGTCGAAAAAACTAGATAGGTAATTTTTTTTTCAGAAACCCACCTTCGAAGTTATCAACATCAAAATTATCGTTTTAGTGAACACAGCCAGGTTTTTTTATAACAATTTTGGTCGTATTTTTATGAATAGAACAGGAAATCGCAGTCAAAACGTGGCCTCCCTTCGTTTTGAAGTTATGGCCATTCAGAGTTTGGGAAAAGGGCAATCCAGTTTCCTTTTTTGTACCATAATATCGAATCAGACTTTTCAATTCGCCCTTTAGTTTACACATCATTCCAAATTTGATATTTTTTTCCGAATTATAACCATGAGTGGCGTGAAAAGGGGGCGGTCTATACAGTGAAATGTTTCGTTTTTCTCCTTACATTCAGATATGAGACGGCGTTTCTTGTCAGCAAAATCAGCAGTTTATACACCCAATTATTTGAGGATTCTTCTGGAATATTTGTTGTTTATTTTAAATAATTAACTGTTCATGTTTCAGTGCATAACAATAAATTGTCTAGAAATAATTGTAGCCTTGCATATTTGTCATAACGTATAACTTTTTTAGTATTCTAGCCATTAACATCTTTTTTATTTCTAACGAGACAGTGCATTAGAAATATCATATTCGTTAATTTATGGAAAATTCTTCATTCTCAATCAATAATAATAATAATAGGGTAATTCACTAAAATCTTGGTTGAGCTTTCGAATCAGCAGAAAATATAAATATATCAAAATATAAAATAAATATCTCAAAGTGTATTATTTTTCCTCACCTCGAGAGAATTTGTTGCTTGTTATTTCCATATAGATTCAAATCTTTTTATTTGAGATATTGAACGGGACGTATTTTCCAAGATGGCGGCGTTAGCTCATCCTCTCGAGCTACGCCAATTCAATTTTGCACTCAGGAGGCAAAAACCACAAGATCAATAAAAAGGTCGAATGAAAAAATATGACGTATAAGTACAACTCTCAGAGACCATTTTGCGCTTAAGAATGGTGAAAAGTATTTTATAAAACTTATCATTTGCAACAAAGAAGTGGTCCGTTTCATGAAAAAAGAAAGTGATGATATTGTTATATTCTACTTTTTTGTTTATACAAAATAACAAACTTTCGGATGTAAAAATTGTTTAGGTTTTTCGAAGGCAATCGTATTTTCCAAGATGGCGGCGTTAGCTCATCCTTGTTCTGTCCAGAAAGAACTGTTTTTTAATAGACGCAGCAACATTTCGGGGTAGATTAAAAATCTGCCCTTCTACACTTGTATAGATTCCGATATAAATTTCTATTTCTTCAGATTATGGTAGGTTACAAAGTCAGAAAAGTATGGAACAAAAGTGACACGTATATTACAGTGCATTTTTTTATAACATCTACGTAACATATATACATCGAAGACAAATTTTCCGATAATGCAACATATTATATAACATTGCAATTTGGTTGAGGTCACATCACAATGTGTATCGAGTGGCCATAACAAAAAAAATCATCCTCAGACCAGTGACGTGTACGATTGGGAACCTAGAAGGAGTCGATCGGCCACTGAAAGGTATTAAAACTTTCGAAACAGTACTTTACACATATTTGGGCAATTATTTTTCATTTTCAGAATTTCGTTTCGCTGCTAGTCCATCTCTGGTGGAATATTCAAGAGCACACCCCCTGACAACCGGTGTGACGCTCGTGACAAGGTCCCTTCGTAACCGAAATCTCCATATCCTCGCTTCTGTGAAATGCGGATTACATTTTCATATTTTGAGTACGACTTGACTTGTTTGAAAACTCACAATGGCAGAGCGTTTAACACGCCTGAAATTGTTTACCTGGCACATAGATACACAGCTTTAACGGCAGTGAAGACGTTCAAAAGTGTCGACTAATAATATTTTTATTTCGGATTATGGCCACCGGTCGGCAGGTAATTTATTCTTCTGAGGTACACGTTCTTAATTGTTTTCATTGACGACTCCAAAATGATTATTATTTATGTATTGATAACTAGACTAGCCACCTTGGAAGCAGACGAATTCGGTGAAACAGGGACAGAGTTGTGAATTGTAAATCCAAGCTGTGTTGGTTTCAATGATATACAGGAAAAAGATACGAAATATATTGCATCTCACCTATAATTCTTGATTTCAATGTTAGTTAGTTTAACTCAAATCACTCACTCCAGGAAAATAACTGAAAAACCTAGTGGGATTTGTAAAAAATAACAAAGCTTGTTCGTTTTTCGGGAATGACTTGTGGTTGCTGCCTCCTGAGTGCAAAATTGAATTGGCGCAGCTCGAGAGGATGAGCTACCGCCAGTGGCGGATCCAGGATCAGGTCAAGGGGGGGGTCTATAACTCAAAATTTATATGTATATATATAACAGAAAAATTGTTAGCTACCGTATAGCAACAACTAGTCAAGATCCAAGAAATAGGTGAAAGAGATTGACATGAGCAAAATTTGAAGGTGTAGCAAGGAGGTAAAGTAGGTTCGAAACTTTACTTTTTTTTAAATCGAATCGAGTTGATTTAACCTTATCAACAGCATATTCTACTCATACATAGTATATTCAAATCGTTACCGGCATACACAATACTCATCACAAATGTAACAAGTCTAATTTTTCAAAAACTGCGCCAAAAAGGATCCAATGGCAGCACTGTCCGAAATTTCTCGTACTTTTCCTCGATGAGCCTGACAAGTGTCAATATTCTTTAAAGTGCCATCGAGAAAAATTGCAATTTGATAGTTAAAAAAAAAGCATTTCATTTTGAACCTACAACATGAAGAGGACTCTATTTTCATATTTAACTCGGCTTGGTCCAGCGTCTGAACTGACTGAACCAGAAAAAAAAAAGGAAAGAACAATCGGTGAGTCCAAAAATTTCAAGCGAAATTTGTTTGTTTGTTTGTTTGGGTAACATTCAATCCAGATCTTGTTTGTACTATTTTTAATTCTTGAGAATTATTTTTTTTGGAAATGGAGGATTACTGAATTGAAGAAATTGATGAAATTGGTTGTTAAAAAATGAAGTTCAGATTAGCTCAATATATTCTGTTAACAAAAACAGGAGCAGGAACGACTGAATGGTCTTGCTTCTTTGAATATCCATACCCATATTGAACTCACCGAGGACGAAATTCTAGTAGAATTTTTCAAAAAACCTCGAAAATTTACTAATGTTTAAATGTAGCCTGCTCTTCAGTTTTCAATGGAATGTGATAATAATTATTAAAGTTCTTCAATTTTAAAGCAAAAAAAATTATTCCATTTTATTTTTTTTTCTTGCTCATGTGACATTTTTTCGTTCCCCATCAAAATTTGGAAATTGGAAGCCGATGAAAATTGAAAAAAAATCTCTTATTTTCCCAATGGGGGGGGGGGGTCCGGACCCGAAAACCCCCCCTCGTGGATCCGCCACTGGCTACCGCCGCCATCTTGGAAAATACGTCCCGTTCAATTACATTTTGTTTGGAATCTATTTCACATTCGAAAGTTTATTTTTATAAACAAAAAAGTAGAATATAACAATATTATCACTTTCCATTTTCATGAAAAGGACCACTTTTTTGTTGTAAATGATAAGATTTATAAAATATTTTTCACCATTGTTAGGCGCAAAATGATCTCTGAGAGTTGTACTTGAACTTCATAATTTTTCCTTTGACTTTTTATTGATCTTGTGACTTTCGCCATGGAATATGTACAAAATATTATACATAGAATAACGAATAATCAATTTGAAAAGTACAACTTATAAGTTATCTACCACAATCTGAAGAAAATCAAGAATTAATTTAAAATCTAGTATCGACGGGCAGATCTCTTATATACCCCGAAAAAATGCTGCCTAAAATATTGAATAGTTCTCGTTAAAAAATATATTGCAACATATTATTGCACAATATCACATTAATCAGCCTTGAGGCTCTCCACCACATCACGAAATTTGAACACCCATTTTATCACGAAATATTTGTCCTCTGGGTCACAGTGGCCAGTTGACCTAACAACAATGTCACGAGGCATCAATGTTGAAATGGAACCCATTAATGAAGTGTTTTCTTGTGAATTATTCTCCGACGAGAACTCGATGAATACCTTCTGAATATCATACGGTCACGTTCTAGTTCAGTTAAACCTTACGAAGACTCGCAGTCGAATCTAAAATTATGGTTATTCGCCTATATTCCGGTCAATTTAAACATTCGAACCTACATAAATTCCCAAGAAGCTGAAAATCAGTAAGGTTGTTAAAAATATAATTGAAAATAAAATTCAAAAGTTCCCATCTTTCCCCTGTATGGAAAAAATTTTATTCAAGGTCAAAGTCAAAAAAATGAGTTTTTCACGATTTTCAGTGAAACGGTGAGTTTTATCATAAAAATATTTCGAACAAAAAATTGTAGATCATAAAATAATCTACAAAAAATGTATCAATACTTTTTTTCCTACGAGCCATCGTTTTTGAGATATAATGATTCAAAAAGTTGTACAAGTTGCAATCGTCATAATATGCACACGTTTCCACGCCACCTATGAGGTAGTTTACTTGGCGCGTTTTTTTTAACGTGGTTTCCCCCGTAGGCCTACTCCACCGGTCAGTTGTGATCCTGTTTAATTTGGAACTATTGCAAAATTACGGAAATTTGTAAATAGGTATTAGAAAAGATAAAAAGCGATGTAGATTAAAAAAGTTTTGAATTTTATTCGTCTGAATTTTTACACTGGCGTATGAAGTAAGGGACTGGGTTTCATTTGACCTGATATTCTTATAGTTATAACTTATGTATATTTTATATTTTAAGTATAAATTACAATCACCGATAGAAAAATATTTCAACATATATAACAACTCTAGATAAGAGATGTATATATGTGGTGCACTCATGCATATTATGCCGATAAATACTTGAACAACTTTTTAAATACGTTATATCTCAAAAACGGTGGCTCGTAGAAAAAAGGGTTGATACATTTTTTGTAGATTATTTTATGATCTGCAATTCTTGTCTGAAATATTTTCAGGGGTTATATAATAAGTGGTATGATTATTACCGATAATTTTTTGGAATATTAATGAATTGCAATCCCAAAGCTGAAAATACAACGAGTCCGCAGGACGAGTTGTATTTTCTTGCATTGGGATTGCCAATGAATTGATATTCCAAAAAATTATAGGTTATTAATCATACCACGAATTATATTTAGGACGACAATAAAACCCCTGTTTGAGCAAAAATTGTTGAATTGCCTGGTAATTGATTCTTTATTTCTGGCCGTATTCAAGGGAATACTCTTTTCCACTGCTTCATCTATGATACCAATCGCCATTTGTCCCCAACGATCGCTCATATTGATTAAGAAATATAACTAATCAAAATACATAGATTTGACGTTTATAATTTAAATCATTATTTTCACTTGACAGCTAGTAAAACAAAAACTAAGCAGGTTTATCACCCTGAAAATACAGCGACAAGCTATATTTTCACTGTAATTCGGATTCTATTGGCTGAATTTCAAAATTTGAAATAGACTGATTGGTTGTTAAGCAAGGAGATATATTGTCATGATAAAACTTACCGTTTCGCTGAAAATCGCGAAATACTCATTTCTTTGACCTTGGACCTTGAATAAAATTTTTCACATACAGAGGAAAGATGGGAAACTTTCAAATTTCATTTTTAATCATATTTTTAACAATCTAACTGATTTTCAGCTTGATGGGAATTTATGTACCGTTGCATTCATTTTTAGGTCTGGATTGACCGGATTACTAATAGTGATCGTATGTAATGTTAACAGAATACACATTAATGAAAATGCCGATCGGAGATTGGGATCTATTGACTCTGAAGGTGTGGATGTTAAACTTGGAATAGACTAAGAGGTTTCCGTACAGGTCGCTTTTGAAAGTTTTGGGGGATTTCGAATATCTGAGTTTCACTGTAAAGGATGTTTCACAAATTCACAATGGGGAAAGTGATATTGCAGATGCAGCAATCACGATGATCGCTCGAAAAGTTGCTGCAGGTTTCGAAGTGACAAATGAAAAATGTCAGCTAATTATTATTATTCCGCCATTCAGTAAACTACAACAATACAAATATAGTATAACTACTGCTCTTCGGGCTTGAAGGCCGTCGTATTTTGGAATTTCTTCCTGACGTTTCGCTAGCGCGAGTGGCCAGCTTCTTCAGAGGCTTATTCATCTCCGATGACTACAAATATATATTTTAAATATTAAAATGTCAGAATATACACCCAAAAACTCAACAGATTTACTTTTCTGCACTAGTGCGGAAAAAAGTGACTCTTTGAACTCTAAAATAACTGTGGAAAGTGACATTTTTCACAGGAGTGCGGCAATCCCACGAGTGTGAAGAATCACTATCGCACAAGTAATTTTTACTATTTTTCTTACGACCACCTATTTTATTAAACAATATGTAAACATAAGTTCGTGTATATTGATTCGCCTGACTAATCTTACATTTTATTTGTGAAAGTCTATGTTCGAATATTGTTTCCTATAAAAAGTGCTCTTGAATTTACAATAAATTTTATAGGAATGAAATGAAGAAATAACGATAATCAACATTTATTTGTAAAAAATACAATAAGTGAATACCTATCAGTTACAATTGGGGAACAAATTGAATTATTATTTGGAACCATAAAAATAAAAAGTTAATTGGTGATTGATACAATTTATAATTGTAACAGTGTCATAATTACATTGCTGTAAATCGACTTATGACATATGAGTACATATCTCTGATAAACGTTAATCTGAATCAGCTCAGTTGGTAGAGTATCATTTGCAAGGTTGTGGATTCGATTTTCGGCGTAAAAAGTTTTTTTCTTATCTTCATTTTCTATAAATCATTGAGTTACTTCCCATGTGATCGTAGGAAAAAGTGTTTTTGAATGAAATATATCCTATACAACTGATATTTATAAAAATTCTTATCGTTAACGTTTCCTAAATCAAATCCACTTCCGTTCTCAAATGTAATTGACCAATATTTTCCTTGGATGCTTCTTTTCCAAAATCTGACAGATTTTGATCAGATCTACTACAAAACATTTTGTTTTTTAAGAGAGGCAGCCAGACTCGCGGTTCATATTGTTACGATATTTTCTCGGGTTGTTTATTTAAACTCCAAACAACACCAAACTACTTTTATAACAACTCTTTTTCACAACAGGAAACAATACAATCACATAAATTGCTCTGCTAACTTTCCAACGGTCGGTACTAAAAGTCTCTGTAATAGAAAAATCTCTACTTTGACTTCTGCAATCAGCAATAACTGAGCTTTCTCCACTAAGCTCCGAATAACTATCTGAATAACTCTCTTTGCGAATAAACTTTTAATAACTACCTCTCCTTTTATACTTGGGTACGCCTATGGAGAATCTTCGAGACAAATTTCGGTGATAGAATATTCCACGCATGACGAAAGTTCCAGGAAAAATGACGTTCTTCTTCGACCCCTCATATTATTTTGCGTTTACGATCGTCAGGGCCGGCGCTAGGAGATTCCTAACAATATCAAATGAATAGAAATGCAACTTTTCTCAGACAGCAGAATGAACTAGATCTCCTCTTCTGCGACCACTTTCCCTTGCCGTTGCTATCATCTGAATGTCATTCCGTTCTTCTATGTATTGGTGGACGGAGAGTCGAGTGTGATTGTAATTGAGGAGATTGTACCAGTTAATCATTAACCAAGAACAGCTCAAACACAAAAGTGCTTGAAATATTCGGAATTAAACAGTTTCTTGAACAAACAGTAAAGAATGTGCTTCTAACGTTCAAAAGATACATGTTTTTGTAGATTGTGATAGCACAGAACAGAAGAAAACATTGTAGTAAGTAAAATAGTAGGAATATTCTTACGCCACCGCTCTGTACACGTTTCTGTAACTCCTTCATTAGCCTCAAGGGTCATTTGTGGACAAAAAATGATTAATACATGTCACGATAAGAGTATATTCTGAAATATGGGAAACATCACCACTAGATAAGCCAGCTCAGTATCATTATTATGACTTTGTTATCCAGTGTAGGTATGCAAGTATAATAGATATTTGTAGTTGAAAAAAAATATTAATATTAAAACGGCTAACAACACAATTTAAATTAGGTAGTTCGTTATTTGCTGATTAGAAGCTTCACATGTTACACGATCCCTTCGAGGATTTTTTTGTATTTACCTATAGGGTCACGTCGTAAATACCAAGGAAGATAAATTAGGAGGGATCCGTGCTAATTTGAAACTATCACAACCCCTATTCTGCCATACATTGAAAAACCAGCTTTAGGTAAATATTTTCGGTATATAATCAAACTACTGAAGAGTGAGAGTTTTGTCTGGTCGATCTTTATGAATTTGAGAATATTTTTTCATCCTACTTTGTAAGCCTGAAGACTTAACGAACCTTTCTCTTTCAGGGGTTGTTCTTCAACAGAATGCAAAGGAGCAGGTTTTTCCGATGCTCACAACATTCAGGATTTCAAGGTAATGCTGATAATTTGTATATATTTCCGTTTCTGTCTTGGTTCATGCATTAGAGGATTTTCTCACACGAACCTGATGATGAAAAAAATAGCAACTGGGAAATATCTACGGAAGGGAGACGAAACAACACGTTTTTTTATGTTTCCAGGAAGTCAGTGAGATGGTGAGAAAATTGTTTTCTTGGAACTGAATTGCCATATTCTGACGGAAACCCAAGAGCTTCAAAAGATGTGTTGAGGTTTTAAACTCCAAAATTGTTTTTATATGTATTCACCTCAACTACTGAATTCATAATGAAAAACTATTTGTTCATGAAGTGAGCCTCAAACATCCTTGACAACAAAACAATTTTGCTGTTAAAAAAAAAATGTTTGAATTCTTCATAAAAAATTCACTTTTGAATATTTTTCAAATCAGATTTGATGTACAGGATGTATCACTTAACTCTGAGCACCCCTGTATCTATTCGGTTCATAGCTCAATGGGATAGAATATGAACAGGAATAAAAAAAAAAAAAAACACCAGCGTTTGAAATATAATCCAAGCGAGTTGGTGGTGAAATGTGGGTGTTGGAGATTTTGAACATTTTTTTCCAAATTTTTTTTGTTTTGGTTCGCGTTGATTTCTCATTTCAGTTAAAATGTGAATTCACTTTTACGATTTCAGGCAAAAATTTGGCAGAATAGTCAGAGTGTGAGGGATTTACCTTGTATATCATTTTTAATTTGGATAACATTTGAAATATGGGTACCTCAATAAAATCTCCAACAATTCTTTTCTTCAAATTTTTTTCTTGAAATAATGTCAGATAGGTTTTTTTTTCCGAAATAGTGTAGGTTTACCACTCCAGCAAGCTGTTATTTGTTCGAAAAAAAATTAAAATTTATATGATGAAAAAACAAATACTTTCATAATATGACTTCAAGAAAAAAGATTCATGGATCGTGACAGTTTACGTGAGACACACTGTATAATTTTTTTTTCTTTCAATATACAAACAAATACAAAGGAAAGGGAAACCCTGTAATTTTCAAAGAACAGCGCGTGAATCAAGGGACAGGAGATATCAATTGACATTCACTTTGAAGTTTGTATGCCACAGGAAAAACCTCTCTCGGAAAGGGGTTCCAAAGAACAGCTGTTTTACTGGAAAAAGATCCCTGAGCAAGAGAGGTTCGACAGGTCTCCAGGCCCAAAACAAAAGGGAAGGAATCCTTCACGTGTCGGGTTATCCGTTATCGGGTATTGATACTTCCAAGGGTGGAACAATTATTGTCAACAATTCAGAAGAACACCAATCGTAGAAATATTTATAGAAAAGCGACAAAACGACCCAAAATACCGTTAAATGAAAATATTAGCCAAAAATTAGGTGATATCTGGTTATCCAATCAACCATTCGTTCTCAACTAATCATATTCTCTTTTTTCGAACCTGATGAAATGAAAACAATGTTTTTAGATCGATGAAAAATATAAATGCATTTAAAATTATTGTGTATTCCGTTCAATGAGTCAGAAGCATTTAACCAAACACAATTTGAATTCAAATTACGCTGTCTCTATCTCTTCAAACAATTGAATTCCACGTTCATTTTAGGGAATCCACTTAGAAGACATACGTGGTCACAGGTATTTTATTAGAAATCCAGCCAAATATTGGATGGTAAATGCGTTACAATTACATCTAAATGATCTTAACACACCCACTAAAAGCTGTGTTCACTGGAGCTTCGTCTGCTCGATCAACTGAATATTGCAAAAGGAAACCCTGCTTGTTCCGCCCATGAGCTCATTTCGTTAACCTCAACATACCACAGTAACGATTTCCTGGAGTCTGGATACAGAACGACGACATCGGCAACGCCGCATCCAATGTTTCACTCGACGAGTCAACAGGCTCAAGCCCATAATGTAATACGATAAGTTCCGTTAGATGGTGCCAGCCGTTCGAATTAAGTAAATAAGAAAGAATCCACTGATTTAATCGCTTGAGCGTGGATATCAAGTGCAAGTCGAGTTTGTTCGTTTCTCTACCTACCACAAAGAAATGACGTGAGCTAATGGGCAACTAATCATTTGAATCTGTTCTTCAATGGTTCGACGTTCTTTCGGTATTTGAACGGACTTCTTCGTTTCGCAGTTGAAACAGGTAGTAGACTTGATCCCAACGTGGCCAGAAATGAAGCGGTTTGAAGAACGATACGATTTTTTTCGTGGGAACTAATCGACCGTACATTTGCCAAGCGGTGTAATCCTATCGTGTTCTGTTCGTATGGAAGCGATAAATACTTTAAACCTGTTTGTTCCGCAGTAATTGATAATATTTATTCATTTGTTTTTTTACCTACCGACAGAAAAATGAAAAACATTCAAGCCAATTACATTAATCCTTTATTGATAACTGGGGATTATCTGTTTTCTAATGTTCCAAGACATAGCAACTCTTTGAGAATGAAACTCATAAATTTTAATTGATTTTCAGACACTATAGGCGTTTGATTTGAACGACTAAAAAAACTACAATTGAATGATAAAATGGTTTGAAACTATAGGTGAAACATTAATCAAAACAATTTGTGATTTTGCAATAAACCTTTGATGGAAAAATAAATAAAATATAAACAACAAAACAATATGTGTCTCAGCATACAACAGATTATCTCAACTCGATTCGTTTATCCTATATGACCGCCATTTCAAACGATGACCTAATTGTTTTGTAATCTAAGGATCAAAAGACGTCCTCTTTGTATTTTGTGTCTTTTGTGGATCTAATGTCCTCCATCATAATATGGAAGATATATAATTTTCAGTTACTAGATTAACACTGTTAATATTTATTGACGTCCTTTTGTTACCCTCTATAACTAACAAATGATCATAAGTCTGAAGGATGGTAACAACCTACGCGATTGGGTGAATGAAAACAAATACAACATATATACAAAAAGTTTCAAGAAAGATTTAACCCAAAGTATGCAGCTGGAACCATCTAGCTATAATACATACGGATATATAAAAACTATTTCGGCTTTATAGTGTGCAACCTTCCTATATTTGAATCCAGTTTTGTTTTGTATACGAATTGAGAAAAAAGTGACTTTTATGCAATTCAGTGCTTGTCGCTGTTTGAGAAAGACCATTTCTTTTATGAAATGAATCAAACGAAACGAGTGAGTACTTGATTTCACTTCTTCCATAGAAGTTTTGTATTTCTTCATTATTTGGAGAAAAGCCTGAAAGTATTTCTTCAAAAATACGGAAAATATATCGATCTGGAAGTGACAGTATCTTATCGTATACAGTATACACCATTGATGGTTTTCTTTAATGAATATCCATTGAAACCTTTGATCAATTCCTCACGATATAGACGGTGACCGTACTCGAATTCCCTGGTTCCCAGAGGTTTTGCTTCCTCCCTTCTGAACCCTTTTCATCTGAAGTGCACAAGCGCTGGACACTTGCTTTTTTCTGGTTTTCTTCATATGACTATCTTGTAGAGCCAGGTGATGCAGTATTTTCTTTCTTTTGCTGAAACCTTCTCAGATCTCCATTTCAACTAAAAGATTTTGATCAATTGATATATAATATATATCGAACTTTCAGGACGAGCAAAAATGTTGAATTTCTCTGCCAAAAAAGCGGTTGAATAAGAAGATTCTTGTTTTTTACCGAGAACGTCTTGCTGTTACTAGCTATGGAACAATCTTCAAAATTAGTAGATCGGACTGAGCTTGATTGTTGCCAGACATTTCTGGAGAATTGTGTAACACATTAAAAAGTTCAGTTCCAATAGTAGACAGTCGAACTTTATGAATTATAAATCAAGAAAAAATTTCAAGTCTGGCAAACAATGTCATTGGAAGATATCGATGGGTGTTTTCGTATGTGTTCAACTTTGAATCTGTTTATGAAAGAGGTGAAAATATGTCTGAATATGTGAATTGAGCTTATACACATACAGTAGTTATATACAGGGTGTAACTGATAGGTTCTTTCATGCAAAGAAACTTCATTGGAGCATCCCTTGTTAAAATACAGTCCCTGAAAGGGGGTACATAAAATTTCAATAAAAATTTTTTTCACAAGCACTGAAAAAATTTCAATATTGAAATTAACCTGACGTTTTGTACTATCAAAAAGACACTTAGCCAGTAATTTATTTGGTTTACCCCATTGTTGTAAGGAGTGGAAATACAACCCCTTAAATTTATTTCCAATGTAACTTTTTTCTCATTACATTTAAAAAATTTCCGATAGCCTGTTTCATTCTAAACAAAAAATGGCTCTTGGGTTTCTTGCCCAAAATAAACCAGTTCGCAGCAAAAAATTATTTTACGAAAAACTACAGAGATACATCGTCATAAATGCGAAAATACGAAACTAATCTATCTAGTAGGTCGCTATTAGCGATAGTGACAATTAAATTGGTATGACGCTGTCAGTTTGTGAATTTTCGAAATTGAATTAATACAGGAAAAAATTGTTATACAAATTTTATGTACCCCCTTTCAGGGTCTGTTTCTCAACAAGGGATGCTCCAATGAAGTTTCTTTATTTGAACAATCCAATTTTTTTTCGATGAGGAATCACCTCCTCAAATTTTTTACACTTATTCAGTTACACCCTGTATATTTAATAAGGATAACTGTGTGATGAGTCGCCTGCATTTTCTAAGTTTATTTGGAAACTTATTCACGGAGAAATGCCCGATTTTTGGCAATAAGTCAAAAGTTCAAAACTACTACTCATCAATTTCATAAACCAAATGTTTGAAAAAAAAATTATCAAACTGTCTCAAGAATAAGGTATTCCTCTCAGTAAAAATGAATGGCTTCCCGGCAACGTATGTCCTCTGTTCTTTGGACGCCTAAATATGTTTGTGTTGCTATACTTTTGTTCATTTGAAGTATGCATATCCCAGCTTATTCAAATCCAATTTTCAAGAAATCGCCTGTTTTGAAGTTTACATTTGACCTTATATCAGCATTTCTTTTAGCATTCTTATACTCCTTCACATGCTTGGTAGTTGGGTATACTATTGTGATATAAGTGGGGCTACTATTTTATTTGAATATGTTTTGTTTTTCTATAGATATTATATTCCCAATCTTTCTATAGACAAACTATATAAAACTGAAAGCATCACTCTCTATATATGATTGTTTGAAATATTTCTAATCTACCTGTGAGAAACGGAACGATACAATACATGATTTGAAAGAGGGTGAAAATGTGAGCTTATCGCTTATATGCAAAATGTATTTTCAATCACGTGCAAAATTGTAGCTATTGACCTCTTGAATAGGGGTCGGTTCGGCTTAAACCCAAGGGAATATCGATTGATTGTTGTAGACTTCCCCCTTTCATTCAGACTTTTGCCTCGAAAATACTGCTAACACTCTGTAAAAACCCAGTAATCCTCACTTATTCATCAGAATGAAGCGTTTTTCTTTATTGAGGAAAACAATGAATCGAAACGGTTTTAAAATATATGGTCAATACTAGGAATTATTCAATCGTATTTGTATTTACATATTGTCGAATAATAAAACGTTTATTGTATAAAAAACGTGACTGAGCCCACCCAACCGAAAGCTGGCAATCTTGAGCCACATTTGGCTTCTACCAGCCAATTAAAGAAATGTTAAAAGACGCCACGAACAAGAGGATATTCGAAATTCATAAAAGTGTTGTGGGATCGTCCACCCTCCTTCTTTCACAAAACAAAACGCTGCCGAGCCATCTGCTACGCTATGCCGAAGTATCAAACCCACCCATGGTATAATATGTCAGAAGCGTCCGGCAAATCATCGAAAATCAGGGGTAAGGGACACGATCTGGTACAGTCGACGATAAAATAACTAAATATTCGACCCTTGCGTTCCAGGAAGAGACACCAAGATACCGACCGTAGGCCACAGGCAGCATGAAGTGTCGTAAACAAGTCGATATTTCGGAAGGGAATTTTGGGTTTAGTCTGCCGTTTGATAAGTATAATTAGTCAGGCGGCTTGCTTCTTGTTTTATGTGGGTTATCAACTGTTTCAGTGGAGAACCGTATGAACCAGCGTTGTCAGTTTTTTTTTGACAGGTCGGGTCTTTGAATCTTTTCGGGTGAGAAAAGAAGAAACCTTTCTCTTTCTGAAAAAGGGAAAAATTGCAAAACAAAAATCGAAGTAAAAAAAATATTGGAAAAATTTGATGTTTCAAATCAAAGTCTGAGTAAGTGTTACAAATTGTAACTTACAGTAACATAATAATTATAAGAATCACTTATTCATGATATTTCTGTGAAAAGCTTCTGAGCTTACTCATTCTTTTTAATGAAAATGGAGAACACTGCTCAGGATAGCTGTAGATTAAACTGGAGGAGTGATTCTGCTTTCATTAATCCACTATGAGAAATAGTAAACTCATTTTTACACAGTTTACAGTAATCTTCATACCCATTCGAATTCAAAATACTCTATCAATTATAATCATTCTGCCAATTTGTAGCGTATTTCGTCAAGCGATGTTTTCCTAGTTTGCAAAGTTTTCCGGTTCACTATCGGCTTCATTTATCTTAAAACGATTCTAATAAGTTAAAAGTGAACTCACAAATTAATTACTATCCTATAATACCATATTCAAACCATCTTATGTGTCCGAAGTCCTTTGTGACAAAACGCAGGACAGAGCATCGGGACGTCTGGCAATGCTGATATGAACTCTCATGAATTTTGATATGGGAAAAAAGTATTCCTTTTCCTAATCTTGTAGTTTCTCTGTTAAGTGGGCAAAATAGATCAATCAAATCAACATTAAACTGATGATGCTCTCAGGTATTTCAACTCATAGTCATTTATGTACCAAGGGTATAAAGTAGATGTTTATGCCTTGAGTGCGACGATCGTACAAGTGCTTATTGGTGGTAAGAAAAACCCTGTGAATATGGAATGAATATGGGGCATGGAAAAAAGTTAGTCTTTCTTCAGTCAGAATGTTGAACAGTTAATTGGGTCGAAACACAACCAAAATATAAGCAATAAATATAAACAACTGAATTGAGAAGTATAATCAATAAATTGAATACAAAATTCTTCAGTTTCCTGTTCGATTCTTAGTAGCAATGGCTTAACATATAAGTAATACGTGTTTCACTATACAGTAGCTTCCTCTAATAAAATAAGTGAAATAGTTTTATTCGCAATCCTTCGAAAATGTCTTTGTTTCTCACCTTCTTTCAGCTTGGGAAGTATTAGAGGTCTACTCTACTCGGTATAATAGAAGGGGTTTGAGTCATTGGTCATTTAGCAGATGGCTTTTCGACTCAGAAATTCACAGCATCTGCACCAAAAGTTTCCAGTTGTTCATTGAGTGAAGACGAGGGAGGAAATAGCTTCTTCAACCTCTTTGTCTTTTATTCGATGTGTCATTACACTCATCGAAATTTAAGTATTTAAGTATTTAGATAACCGCTAACGTGTAAACACCAACGCAGTGATATAAAACAAGCTAATCCTGGCACAATATTGTAGCTTCCACACACTATCGCAGTACCGATCGTGCAAAAAAGATATAGGTACTCCCTTTTCTGATCAAAACACCAATCCTCTTCAATTACTAAAGTCTCAATCTTCAAAAATAAAACAGCATCAGTTACACTGTCGCTCAACAGGGACAGATCATTTTAATTGTTCAAGATGTCGCAAAAATTTTAGTGAGTAATACAAACACTGCCTATTTGCAGCAATCCTCGTGAAACAATCGAGATTTGTGTAACGTTATTGGCATTCCCAACGCATTCATTAAAATGAAACCAGAATATTTATACATGTACATTATTATAATTTTACTCTCTGCATAGATAAATGACATTTATCAATATGACATATGTTCGGAGCGCCATGAAGTTTGTCTATTTGCAACGCCTACTCGAATCACAAAATATATTGAAATTAATCTTGCATATATTCATTACTTGTTTATTTCATTATATTATTCTGGATGAATGTGAATAATGAGTTTGAGTTGATCTACAGTTCGAAATCAGAATTTTAAGAAACATATCAGCCCTCATCCTTAGCAAATTCCTAGATCAGTTACTATTTTTGCAAAATTATGGTGCTAATGATAATTTCCAAATTGTAGGAAAGCAAAGCAAAATTATTGCTACTAGAAGAATTATAATTGAATGAAAATTATAATATAATAATCCAGTAGAGAGACCTACTGATCAGCATACATGTGTTTGTTGATTCCTGTGGTCTATAGGTACCGAACGAAAATTGTACTATAAGAACCAATTCTATCATAGTTTTTTTTTGTTTTTTTCTCTAACTCGACTCTAGCTGTGAAACCATGTTTTCAGAAGCAAAAAAGGTATTATTATCATTATTGTTTGCTGAATGCTGAAATTCCATTAATTCTGGTTACTCTGTATTCCAAGCGATAAGTGATTCCTGACACTACATGAACCCCGGCAAATATAGAGCGCTGTTTGCGCTATCGAATCGAAGAAGATAAAGAGCCGTCGAGAGCTGTGACGGGTGCTCATTGTGCTCAATTTTGAAATGGCATCGAGCTTTAGCGGTGTTGCCAGATGAAAAAGCTTCTAACTCTTTTATTGTGCAAGAACGTGCCTCTTATTCCTGAAGGCGGATTCAGTAAAAGAATGAGCACAATTTAATGTATAAGTCATAATTCATAGTTTAGTGGGTATCCATAATGCACGACGTATAAGACAAATATGGCTCAATATACTCACATATGAATAGCTCTTATTTTCAAAAATATATTACAGTTTCCTGTATGATTTTCACTCACAATGGGTTTACAAAACCGCGACACGTGTTTCGCTATTACAATAGCTTCTTCAAGCAAGATAAATAAATCACTATTCTATAATACGCTATTTAATATTTAATATTTGATATGGATTTTCATCAAGTATCGGCCAGTTCAATTCAAGCTCTTATTTTTCTCTATGAATAACGTTTATTATTGTCTGTTAACTGTCTTCATATCCCAGATAGCACAGGACGTTTCAAAAACGTCCATTACATGTCCATTTATCGTCCTAGATGTACACCAGGACTTATTCTGGACGTTCAAATATGTCCAGTTTACTTCATCTTTGAGACGACCAGAAATGTATGTCTGTAAAACGTTTATTATAGGTCATTTAATATATTTCCTTTGAAATCACATTCCATTACTTAAACAGCCTTACTTAAATATCAAGGGAATGCTTATAAAAGATGGCGTACGTTTTACTATGACATTTTAGTAAGGAAAGTCATTCTCATATACGTTCCCTGGCTATGATTTCAACTCATCAATAGCATTCCATTCACATTTCCACAGTTTCAATTATATTAATGTAATACAAAAAAGTCGAATTCAAGGTTAAGTCATCAATGATGAACTTTGGTTTGTGTTTCCTGTCGGAATTTTCGGTGGGCGTTTTCTGAAATCATTTTCAAAAAAGGAAGCTGCTGTTCCTTTCGAGTAGTTGGTTCTGTGTACCCGTGGTTCTGTGCTGTTGCGTGACACCTAGCTGTCATTGTCGTTCGTGTTATTCCGTTATTCGACTGTCTCTCATGTCCAACTCTCCGAAGCCGCAAGTTTTCGAAAAGTGTAGGAAAATCCTGCTCTATTCATCTCCAGTTCTTCAGCCTCCAGTGATTCAGGGATTGAGAATATACTAGATGAAAGTGTTTCTTGGCCTTATTCCCAACAGAACAAAACACATGTTCCTTCCATATAAAAGAATTTAGAATGTTAAATATTTTTTGATTTTCTCGAAATAATAAATAAAAATTTGACAGTTTTCAGCATACAGAAACACAGCACAAAAATATATAAAACATCCTATAAATGTCCATTTGAGCTCCTGATTATGTCCATGAAATGTTCTTAAATGGACGTCCTGAAGACGTCCATTCGAAGACCTGAAATGTTCTATTATGCACGTCTTAAATACATCACGACTATTTATAAACGATGAGATTTGAAATTTTTGTGTGAAGTTTGAAACTTTTTCTAGAGATCAATCACCCTAACACCAAATTGATATTTTTGCACTCGACGCGCGTTTTGCTAACAAGGTTAGCATCTTCAGGAGGAGAAAATTGATACTAAATTTAAAGCTAGAGTTACTTGTTTATATACCTTAAGATTTTCGGTCCGATATGGACTTTGTTTGTTACTGCTAATTATTCTAATTAATTTCTTGATAATGAACTAGTCCTATAGTCCCATAATCAATAATAATAGATGACGGATCAGCAAACTTTACTGGTAGTGACTGCACTAGTTAATTAGTAGTAAAAATATCAGTTTGGTGTTAGGGAAATTGATCTCTAGGAAAAGTTTTAATCCCGATTATTAACAACGGACGTTAAAAGAAGTCCATAAGACGTCCACGTAAGAAAAATGGACGTTTTCAGGATGTCCTGAATGTCCAGTTGGGACGTTTTGAAAACGTCCATAAGACGTATTTGTGCTATCAGAGATGTAATATATTGATTTCCTGGGATAACAATGAATACTGAAGAAAGATAGATAGTCAATGTATATTGATTTCTCCTCAGCTACTCAACAAGTGTCTTTCGAGGGCTAATCTAAAGTGGAAGCATATGGAATTGAGTTCAACTCCGGCATCAACAAGCTTTTTTTAGGTGAGAATTTAATCTAATACTGAAGCTGAAGGTCTATGTTATAGTGGGATGAATGATGAATTGATATTTCCAAATATTCAAACTCGTAATAGATCAAGAGTTGGAATTAATGACAATCACCGATATTTTGGTGAATTTGGCAACGTCGCCAGGCATCGGTCGGTCTGCGTACGTTTCGCTGTTTAGCTGATAATTAGAGGGAGTAATTGAACGAGCGACGAACGGTAACGAATCGATTCGAGTTCATCCGAGCGCCGCCAATTTCCACTATTGTACTCGGTTGGAGACAGAAATCACAATGCTAATATGGATCTTTCGGAATATAATTCGACAAAGTACAAGTTGCACGTTGGATTGTCGCTGACGCGTTGACATTGAAATGTACCTGGGTACGATTTTATGATAGCTCGTTCTGTACTACTTATGTAATTATCATCAAATTATTGCTGTGTGCTGGACAGTAAGATTATGAGCATTCTGCCGAGACGTATACGAATAAATTCGCTTGTTCCGTAGTTTTCTGGGTTTGCAACCTACCACATTTTGAAAAAATAAGAATTAATTTTGGAATCTATACAAGTGTAGAGTGGCAGATTTTCAATCTACCCCGAAAAGTTGCTGCGTACGACGGCGTATAAGGGTCACTGTAAAAGTAAAAAATATCTCCATTGACAGATTTTAATCTGTCAATGCCAGATTAAAATCTGTCAATGACAGAATAAAATCTGTCAATGACAGAATAAAATCTGTCAATGCCAGATTAAAATCTGTCAATGACAGAATAAAATCTGTCAATGACAGATTAAAATCTGTCAATATTCCATTGACAGATTTCAATCTGTCAGTGACAGATTTTAATCTGTCAATACCCCATTGACAGATTTTAATCTGTCAATATGCCATTGACAGATTTTAATCTGTCATTGACAGATTTTAATCTGTCATTGACAGATTTTAATCTGTCATTGACAGATTTTTATCTGTCATTGACAGATTTTATTCTGTCATTGACAGATTTTAATCTGGCATTGACAGATTAAAATCTGTCAATGGAGATATTTTTTATTTTTACAGTGACCCTTATACGCCGTCGTAGCTGCGTCTATTGAATATTGAAAAATAGATTTTCTGGATAGAACAAGACCAATTAGTAGCAATTTCTCGTGTAACTCAAAAAAAACTGATATATACAGGGTGTTTCAAAATTCAGTATCAAAATTTCAGGGGCGCATTTTTCAAGTCAAAATAAGACTTTTGTTTTCCATAAACATGTACCTGGAAACGCTTCGTTACCGAACTACAGAGCGTTGAAGTTTCAAGATTTATTTAGTTTTTTCTTCATAGCTCTTTCAGTTTTTGAGATATTAAGATCAAATTTGAAATAAAGGTAACGTTTAAGAGTTTACATCATCCAGTATGCCAAGTGATTGTAACATGCTACAGAAAGATATGTTTTCAGAGGTCCAGCCCATTTCCGCCCCATAAACTTATTTGTAGTACGCCGCTGGTGGATTCTAAAATATGAAATGAATTCTTTGTTTTGTTCTGTTCTTGTCTTCTGTAATTTTAACTCTCGTTCACTTCTCGTCAGCTTCTAATGATCTACAAGGCTCAGATACGACCTGTCTTGGAATATAGTTCTCATGTGTGGAGTTCGCCACCAAAAATTTCAATTGAGGCTTCTCGATTCTTCGCGCACAGACTTGTCTCTCTTTTATAGATATTTTCACGGTCGGTGCTCTTCCGAATTGTTATCAATCGTTCCACTCTTGGCAATATCTACACGGATGACTCAACGAGTACAGAATTCCCACCCCTTTGTTTTGATTTAGGAGACCGGTCGAACTTCTCCTGCTCAGGGATCTCTTTTCAATAGATTAGCCAAGCTTTGGAACTCCTTGCCGAAGGAGGTTTTTCCCGAGGCACCAATACCATCGCAGATTGCATCAAGCCACGTGGCGATTGCACTCTGATCATCTTGGATTGAAATAGGCTATGGTACTTTGAGAATTACGGGATGATTTGACAAATGAAAATGGTTAAACCAGTCCCTGAAAAAAGCAATCAATCGCGGTTAGTGGATATTTGGTACACTCAGGAGTTATAAACGGTTATGGGTGGTCAGCTTGATAGCAGCTAGCTTACGTTTTGTTGAAACATTGGCGTTGACCACAAGAATTCCTTGACAACTACCGTAAATGATCACGATCTACAGTTTTTCTATAGATCCATCTTTGTAAGTACTGACGAGATTTCAGCTCATACTTCGCCATAACTACTAATATTCGACAGGAGCTAATTTTAACACCCATACTTTCCATTTATTTTCACTCCATATCAACAATTGGCTGTAAGTGGGTTCCATACATTATTTGGCAGAGGACAGAACTTCACACGAAGCTTCTTCCTTCATAGCTCTCCTTGAACCAGGATTCAAATGAGGTCTACCTGTGGTGACAGTTCCAGTCCATTGGTATCCCATCCATTCGTTGTGAACCCGGATACCTCTTGAATCTTTTTTTTCAGGTGTTGTTACTACACAAGACTTCCAAGCTGCATGACTCCTTACTGAGAGAGATATGCCAACAAACCTCGAGTTCAAACAGATGTCATTTCTTTTTTACGTTGGTTCCTGTTATGTTCTCTAAACATCATGGGGATTTCTTTGGATAACCGTGTGGATATCCGTCTAGATAACAAAAATCTCATCCATGATCCATAATTTTCACGCCTGCTCTTGTGAATAGAATTGAAAGAAAAACGAGGATAGACTCTAGGAATGAAGACATTCCAAGAGATTTCGAAATGGTATTATAATATTTCTCCTAGAAGGAAGGAGATCTCACATTACTCAATAATATTTTGCCAAAAATAAAAGAAATGTTCGTTGACCACTTCTCGCTATCAAGACAGCACCAGATATTTATAGAATATTTCCTCTATACATCAAAATGAACATATATATATATATATATATATATATATATATATATATATATATATATATATATATATATATATATCAATATTCATGGCATATACATTTTTTTATATTAAGATTCGCACTAAAGGGAAGGTCTGTAATGTCCAAAGAACACCACGTGAATCAAGAGACATGAGATACGAATTAACAACATTCACTTTTAATTTTTGAAGATTGTGAGCTCTAGGAAAAACCTTTCTTGGTAATAATGAATGCTAGTATGAAATTAATTGAAAGAATATGTACCAAATATTCAATTCGTCATTCTCCTGTGAATATTCTTATAATAATCCCGATAAACTATTCCATACCTTTAAATTCTCAAGGCGTAACCTCAGAATATTCTTTATACTATATCTTTAGAATAGTCCTCACAGTATATTTTCAGAATATCCTTAGCGGTATATACATAGAATATTCTCTGTAGTACATCATCGAAAATTTGCGAGATTTCAATTGACACTTCTCGCTGATATTTTTGATCAAAAGCAACAAAAAAATATAAGTTCAGTGTCAGATATGTCAAGAGTTTGTAGAATATTGTGTGGTTCATGTCTTTTGTTTTATGTCGGTCAAATGGAGAGAATATTTGACAAACGCGTAAAATAACACAGAAGTAGTTTCCAAAATGGTAAGACAAATTCTAAATATGCATCTCCCCTCATCACAGAGGGACATGAGTTCAACCACGAATTTGAAATCCTTCATTTCCAAGGGAAGGGTTTGAAACTCAATCTCTTGGAGAGTTTGGAAAAATAAGATTAAACATTCACAGTTCCTAATGTATCATCAGACAAAGTTGAATAATTCGCCTCTAATGAATATGTTCTCTCCAGGAAATTGTGAAATAAGGATGAGGTGTCGGACCATTAATCTTTTGAATGAGGTATCGGACTATTGACCGTCGGATATAATGTTGTTTCAATTTGAAATGTAACAGTGTTACAATTCGATTGAATTTCCTGCTTGGGGAAGCTATTGTATAGCGAAACACGTGTCGCGGTTTAGTAAACCCTAATATGTGAAAATCTTGCAGGCAATTGTATAATATTTATATATTGCTACGTCCTAACGCCGGCCATGACGAGATCGTAAACGCAGATGAGGAATCACGTCGTAGCGAACGTCATTTTCCAAGAACCGTAAATGCCGCCTGGAGAATTCGAGACACGTCATCGGGGCTTCTCTAGAGGATTCTCGATAGGTACGCAGATATAAATACGGGACAGGCTTCGCCGCGGAGAGAGAATTTGTATTACAGGGAGTTAGTGATTCGGCAGTTTTATTCAGAGCTAAGTGACGAGAGTTTAGTAGAGCTAAGTGGAAAGAGTTTTGTTATTGCTAAGTGCGTAGCTGTAGAATTGTTAGTACAGAGAGTTTCAGTAGCGAGCATTGGAAAGTTATCGGAGCGATTTAAGTGATTGTGTTGTATTGTATTGTGATAGAGAGCTATAATAAAAGTAGTTTAGTGTTGTTTGGTGTTTTAATAAACGAACCCGGGGATATATCGTAACAATATCATGTTTTACGTTTGACAGTATTTGAAGCATTTATGTGACGCCGTCTATAATGTCGATATTTCCGTTTACTTGACAATGTAAGATAAAGTTATCTCCTCTGAAGGATAAATTGGGTGCAGATATCTATTTGTCAGTTAGACACAATGGTTTGACTGAAATGTTGACAGAAAGCTGATGAAGGTTCAAAGCCGCGTTGATAATAGAAGTTTATACGGAATGACAGTTTAAGCCTGGAAATACTCATGAAAATATGAATGATCTACGATTTTGATAGAATATTCCACTCCTGTTTCTGAACTGATTGTCATCTTATGACATTATGTAAAAGTAATAAAAAAATGGGCGATTGAAGCTACGACATCCGTAGGAAAAATGTAAGGAAACACATGACTCTGAAAGGAGTCCTGCCTGTTTCCTGCTCAAGTACCCAAGATCCAAACTCCACAGTCGCTGGTTGTTCTGTTCTATGTTGTGAAAATGTGCAGAGAAACTTTCAGCTTTCATAAAATAAAAAAGGTCTGGCCGTCGCGGGCATTTCTCTTCCAAGATGCCTTCAACAGCCAATGTGACGTTAACAGACGTATTCCTCTCCTGTATCTAATTTCGGAATCTATATTCAGTCGATCAGTCATTTACAGAGGGGCGCAATTCCAAATTTAGGTAGTGATAAACGTGTTGGGCTAACAGATGTGTTGTAAGACTTGAGTTCGCAGCTCGTTAGGAATTACAGGAAAATAGCAGACAAAATTCTTGTTAAAACTGGAGAAATGTATGTAACAACGGATGACTATTAAGAGAAATGTGACAAAATTATTTCAATCATCCCCGACTTCACGAAGTAGGTTTGAGTGGTGGCTCATAATTTGGTCAACTGTTATCACTCTGCTTGTCCATGAACTAAAGTTATCCAGTGGAAGTTAAGATAACGTGGAGGTGGCAAACAAACTTTTGGGATCCAAGGATCGAAAAAAATGATGTTCAACTGAAACATTCAGAAGAAAAGTGTACAATGATACAAGAAGTAGGAAAATCATGAAAGGCAAGCTGACACTATCAGATGAATGTTACAGAATGCGAATGTGGAACCAATAAGAGAAACTACGTGTAAAATCAATATGAACCTTCTTTCTCGATATCGTTTATAATTTTTACAATTTTTTTCTTTTGCTCTCTCTATTGAAGAATGTAATTGAGAAATATTGAGTGAATTAATGTTTCCAAAATGAAAACTTGCGCGTAATAAAACTAATGAAATGTAAATGTTCAAATGGCGGAAGGTTATCTTGTATTGTGTAACTATAATGGTGTGTACACGTTACCGGGGATCTAAACACGCCGAGAGGTCAGAAAAGTTATTTTCCGAGGTCATTTTCTCATTAAAAACATCAATCAATGCTGGTAATGATTATAGTTTGAGTAGGTCAAAGGTATCTAAACCACGTGCTGGAAATATAGAATATCTTACTTTGTATATGCGTACTTCGTTTTTTATTCTGGATACTGTCGAGTGTTCTTGTATGCTTGATCTGAATGTTTCACAAGTTCGACCTATGTTGATACTAAACTTTTGTCCATCGTTGCACAGGGTGCCAGCTATCATGAGTGTTAGCCACAACCAAGTAGAATAATTTACTTATACTGGAGCAATGTGCCGAGTATTTGCTTGGTCAGTGGCAGATTTACAGATTTGCCGCCCGCAGGTTATTCATTTTTTGCTGCATCTAAATTTTGATATCCTAGTTCAAAACCGATTCAATTTTCTATTAATGAAATTCCAATTTTATATTTGTGCTCCATCATCCTTATCCCGTAATGTGAACTATGGTACCGTGTTAGATCTTTGATCATTTTTACAGCAGACAGTTACAAAAAAAAATTTCAAGCAGAAATACATGTATATTATTCAAGAAGCAACTTTTCGGAAAGAAAAATGATCACTGAGCTCATAAAATTTTTTTTATCAGTTACTACTTTTCTTATAAATAAAGCCATTTTAATGCCATATCGAATGGATTATTAAAGATCGTGTTCACCATAAACACGACAACTTTCGAAAAAATCATTTTTGGAAAACTGAAAATTGATTAATGTTCGGTCGCGGGAAAGCTGTTAAATCTGCATTTTTTTAAAGAGACATGTTTTCCTTCATCGAAGGAAAGAGTAAACATTGCAAAAAGTTAATCCTGTCTTCATATTTGTTCGGAAATTCAATTGTGCCATCGTCCCCCTCAGTGCTGGAAGTGGTGACTTAGTTAATTAATTAAAAGAAAACTCTTGTGATCCTTCACATAGGAATTCGTTTCCAGAATTATGAATGAATAGTTGAACTCATGTACCTGGCACTCACTATTTAAAAATGCATGTTCCGTATGTGGGTAGTGAATGTCGAAGCATTTAGCTTAAGCCGGCTTATGCTTGGTGTGGTAATGGGATTTGCCGTGTAAATGGCAAATTTTTATATCTCCGGAAATGATACGAGTGATGGCATGTTCCACGTGCCGAAACCATTGATAATAGTAGAGAAAATCCAGTATTTTCTCAACATTTTTTGATGAAATCATCTAAGAGATATGGAGTAGATTTGTAATTTTCTTCTCGAATGATGAATACCACTTGTGTATATTAATGAAAATATCGTATGTCAAAGCCAATGAAATTCTTCGAAATATATTGTTATGAAATCTCCTAGCACCGGCCCTGTTGCTCGTAAACGCAGCAATATGATGGGTCGAAGAGAAAACGTGATCTTCCAAGAAATCCCGACTCGCGTAGAAAATTCGATACACTTCATCGAGACCTGTCTGGAAGATTCTCCATAGGCGTACGCAAGTATAAATACGGATACAATTCAGAGTTTTACCAGAAAGTTTCAGCCTAGAGTGTTAGATAGTTCAGCGTAGCAGTCAGAGTTATTGTATTGTGATAAAGAGTTGTAATAAAAGGAATTCAGTGTTGTTTGCAGTTTTAACAAACGAAAGGAAATATCGTAAATATTTACAAAATTATCCATATTTCTGCATAAAACACAAAGTGTATATGAAACAAGCAGCCCTTGCCTATATGGCTCACCAAACGTTTAATCACATGAAAGTCGTGAAATATTTTCAGGTGATATAAAAAATGACAATCGCGTAGTGTTAGTGGTTAGTGTGGTTGATATGAATGAGACAAGTTGGCTGATATACATTTTCGTGTCTAACTATTATTTTTCAAATGGCGACCATTTTTTGAGAAGCACTTTTCGAAAAAGGGATTTTTTGACAAATCTAGCAATACGAATTTATTTGCGATATAAGAATATAAATTAAATGTTATTGAGGAAAATATTTGATAATTTATTTAATTTCAATAATTTATTTAATGTCAAGTGATTAGTTTACGTCCGATCATTGCAATTTCGAAAGTGACTTTGAAAAAATCAGGTAGGTAGAGTAATTTCCGGTGAAACCATGTGTGGCCGGAAAGTGAAAAATATGTGGAAACTCTCCTCTGCACATACCATTAACCTGTACCAAATCTCATTTTGATACACCTAATAGTCGAAAAGTTATGACTTGTCCAATTGATTCGTTGACACCCAGTATATTGCAGCTACAGATAATAATGTAAGAACTTATAGGATTCTCATTTTCAGGAGGTAGCAAACCCAGAAATGAGCATCTCATAATGAAATTCTGTCAAGGTGAATTTTAGAAACGAATTCAAAATGAAAAAATGATAATCATTTTGAAAAATCATGAATAATAAAATGAAATTGAGAACGAATCGAATAGAAAGATATTATTATTTATTTATGTATCAATGGTATGAAATAGTGGTTTATATCACGAAGGCGACGATCTAACATAACAATGTCAAGGACCGGTGGCGGGCCATAAAGTGAACGTTGGGCCCGAGCGGGCATAAAATACACCCATCATGTAGGTGGTAACTGAGCAATTAAAACGAAATAGAATGACATAAAATAATAAAAAGCGGGAATATTGAAAATTTTATTTTCTCATTGAATAAATTTCATTCCAATTTCAAATATTTGCTAAATCTCCCTATCGTAATTGAAAAAACATTTTATTGTATGGCTTTCACTGGATAGTTTACTATACAATAGCTTCTTAAGGCTTGTTTTAGTAATACTAGTAGTCTGAATAGCTATCATATAGTGAAACACGTGTAGCGGTTTTGTGAACAGTCTAGTGAAAATAACACCATGAATTGTTTTTTCTACCTCCACTGGCACTACAATGAGGATATTATACTTTTAAAATTTGAAATTTTTCACTGCCCTCATTTTTATTATTCAGACCATTATAAGTTTACAGGTAGTGTACAGGTATAACTGTCACGTACATTCAAATAACTTGATTATTCTGCATAATTCGTAATTCACTGTATCAATTTATTTTTTTTCCATCTCACATGTTCTCTGCAACAGATATCAATAGAGGTAATTATTTAGATGATGGAGGTCCAAACCAATGTCACTCAGCGAGGAACATTGTCAGCCACTTTCAAGCAAACAAGGAAATATTTTCTTGTTTCAACCCAACTGTTGTGAGGTATCAAATGAAAACGTATCAATTTCAAGAGTACATATATATGTATATATATATATTTATGTATTCAGTATCTAACAATTAAAGTAGAATTTTATCCAGTCAAGTAATGAGTGCAACACTATAATATAAAAAAATGTGCATTTCTATCAAGGTTCACACACCGAACTGTTACTACGGTATTTGTATTATATCTAAGTTATATTGTATGTGGTTATCTGGGGAAACTTATCGAGGACTTGTTTGATAAGATCATTTTTGGAAACGAATCATGATAGTATGATAGCTTGAAACAAAAACGAAATTATGTTCGTAGTAGATGATGCAAATATGATTTTGGTTACAAAAACGTTTAGTGCGAATTGACTAGAAGGATTTTGAGGATTTTTCATAGCATTTTTCAAATTGGAATTTGCTTCATATTTCAGAAAATGAAGCCAAAAATGGCAAAACATCGCAATTAGGCTTATTACACCCTCTAGTTCATTTTCTATATTGTGCCGTTGTACGCTTTTTGTTTTTTAGAGGCGAAAACTACCCCTAACTGTCAAAAACTATAAAATAATATCTAAAACCTAAATATGGGTAAAAATAGTTAAATAATGATTGTTTCATGCTTTAGGATACAATTTCATAATATTTCAACCTACCCTTGTTATAAACTACCCTTGAAAACATTGAAATTTTTATAATATGTCTTCGAACTTAAGAATACACTGGTGAGAAATCAACGAAATTATACACTCACACACGCGAGCAGATTTTTCTTTTTCTTTGTCTTCCAATATGAATGGAAAAAGTGGAACATATAACGTATAACGGCCGAATATACCGGTTATGTAGATTACTACGCTCCGGAGCGGGTAATTTAAATTTTTCAAAAAAAAAATTCGATTTTTTAAGCATGGCTCCTTCATTTTGGGTGATGGAAATTTTCAATTTAGTACTATCGTTTTTTTCGTATCTTTAGTATTTTGAGAGATATATAAAAGAATAGGGTTACAAACACGAAATTGAAAAAAATCGTTTTCTCTTCAAACTCCAATTTTTCTGAAATTAGGCATTTTAATTTGGTTAAACTTCGTGGGTGTATTAATGGTACATATATGAAGAGAATCACAGAAGGGTGGCAATCAATTTTAGTTTGGGGGTACTTTGGAGGTTGTTTTCACAGATTTTTTTCGTAGAAAAAAGCGGGTACCGATCTTATTTTGATCATAAGTCGGTCAATTTTCATGATAGGAAGATATTATTTCATTTGTTTATAAGCCTTCACTGAATACTTTGAAAAATATTCTATGAGCTTTCTTCGAAAAATGCCAATTTTTCTCGTTATTTTGCTTTAAATCTTCCAATTAATACATTTGACGAAAAAAGCTAAGCATTAATCTGCTCAGTATCACTACTTTTATTCGGATTTGAAGGCCGTCGTTTTTAGGAATTTCTTCCTGACGTTTCGCTGGCTCGAGTGACTAGCTTCTTCAGAGGCTCATTCATCTTGAAATTCACTCCGATGAAGTTTAGGATATGTTTTATGTTCAATTGATATTTTGTTGGTGCACTCACGTGTTCCATCTCACTAACAAGTGAAAACTTCAGTGAGACATTTCATGTGCTTATTTTGCTAATTGTTGGAAATAATTTGTAAATTATATATTATTAAAATTCCTTTTTTGCAAATAAACACTATTCTATTCTATTTTATTCTGAAGGTTTTGTAGCAAATCCTTCGACCACTCGGAAATAAAGCAAGTGTTGATTTTTGTTGTTTTCTTGAATCCTGTTGTAGCGACCTTTAACTGTATGGGTTTCTATTCCGGTGAAAGGTATTCGACTTGAATGCTAATGAAGACATGCGTTGGTAAATTGAATAAACAATGCTAAAAATCATATTAAAACGAATAATTCAACAAATGAATAATCAGGTATTCACTGACTGAATACTTTGTCGTCATAATAACCGGTATCTGTTCGTTACTGATTTCATACATTGGCTCTACCGTCATTGGCATTCGAATTGTTGTATCGTTTTGTTGAAAACACCAATATCGTGATAGAATACCAAGAACAATGATAAATACTGCTCTTCGGGCTTGAAGGCCGTCGTTCTTTGGAATTTCTTCCTGACGTTTCGCTAGCGCGAGTGGCCAGCTTCTTCAGAGGCTTATTCATCTCCGATGACTAAACAGTTCGATTTCTCAAGGCGTATTTATATTGATGCAGGTAGTCTGGAGTGTTAATTACTTCTGTCGGGTTCGGGGAATAATCATCATTATTAGTTGCCGCACTACTTGCTGTGATTTCATTAGTTCTTGATTTCTTCAGAATGGGATTCCAAATTCTGTTTAGAGTCAACGCTTCTTCCTTTCTGTTGAAATTGTCCGCATGTTTTTGGATCTCTATTGCCTCCCGTACCAGTCGGCTATGGTAACCCTGGTTGGGGGCAATCAGTGTTGCATTTTGGAACAGAATCTTGTGCTCGCCCTCACTCAATGCGCGTTCCGCCACCGCCGATTTGTCGGTTTGCCCCAGCCTGCAGTTCCTTTGATGCTCTTTGAGCCTTGTACCCATGGATCTTTTCGTGGTACCGATGTAAACCTTCCCACAGGTGCACGGTATGCGATAAACCCCTGCCGCTGACAGTGGGTCTCTTTTGTCTTTAACCGACCTGAGGCTTTGCTGGATGAAGCCGACCTTGTGGCTACGCTACGTGGATGACACCTTCGTCGTCTGGAAACATGGAAGGGACGGGTAGATATGACTCCTCTCTTTTGACTGGGATGGTGGTTCCAAAGTGCGTGCAGGTACCTATCCGTGTGCGTGGGTTTTCGGTATACTTTGTGGGTTAGTCTAGCGCCACATCGTTCAATCAGAACATCTAAGAAGGCTATCTGCTGGTTCTGTTCGGTTTCCATGCTGAATTTGATGCTGGGGTGTTGAGCGTTTAGGTGGTCCAGAAAAAGGTTCAGAGCGTCCCTTCCATGTTTCCAGACGACGAAGGTGTCATCCACGTAGCGTAGCCACAAGGTCGGCTTCATCCAGCAAAGCCTCAGGTCGGTTAAAAACAAAAGAGACCCACTGTCAGCGGCAGGGGTTTATCGCATACCGTGCACCTGTGGGAAGGTTTACATCGGTACCACGAAAAGATCCATGGGTACAAGGCTCAAAGAGCATCAAAGGAACTGCAGGCTGGGGCAAACCGACAAATCGGCGGTGGCGGAACACGCATTGAGTGAGGGCGACCACAAGATTCTGTTCGAAAATGCAACACTAATTGCCCCCAACCGGGGTTACCATAGCCGACTGGTACGGGAGGCAATAGAGATCCAAAAACATGCGGACAATTTTAACAGAAAGGAAGAAGCGTTGACTCTAAACAGAATTTGGAATCCGATTCTGAAGAAATCAAGAATAACTAATGAAATCACAGCAGGTAGTGCGGCAACTAATAATGATGATCATTCCCCGAACCCGACAGAAGTAATTAACACTCCAGACTACCTGCATATCAATATAAATACGCCTTGAGAAATCGAACTGTTTAGTCATCGGAGATGAATAAGCCTCTGAAGAAGCTGGCCACTCGCGCTAGCGAAACGTCAGGAAGAAATTCCGAAGAACGACGGCCTTCAAAGAAGTAGTTATACTAATAACCTCGGCCGCGAAAGCCTTAACCATTTTGTCAACAATGATAAAGTTGGGTTCGATGAACGTTGATAAAAATTCATCACTTCTTTCCTTAGAGTGCCTTATATTGAAGGATAAGCATGAAAAAATGAAAATTGACACTAATTTGCGGAACTTGCGGCAACAGAGTCATATGGTGTTTCCGGGCTTCTGAACCGTGGTCCGCAGGTTTCTGGGCGTGATGTATTGTCTGCATCTGCGGCAGACATTCTTAAAGGCAATGCGGCAATGGTCGAAGTATCCTTCTCTGCTGCGAGGCTTTGATTTTGGTTCAGGTGATGACTCATTATTTATCGGACCTAAAATCGGACTGTCGATTAACCCTTATTGATTTTTCGAAACCGTCTTTTTTTTTATTGGGAGGATCCGTCTATTTTGAACAGCTGGCATCCATGTTCTGTGGATGTTGAGACTCTCTTCTTTGTGGTTGAAGTTGTTCTCATGTTAGCATATTTCTATGGTCTTTCTAGCCGTTGCGTTCCGTCGAAGTCAATATCATGACCTTCCAACAGAAGGTTTTCGGCCACCGCCAATTTCTGGGTTTGGCCATATCACAACTTCTTTTGTGTTCGGTAAACCGCGTTTTTATGCTTCTTTTTGTGGTTCAGATTTGCCTACGAGATCCACTATTCCCTCCGGGATTGTACCTGATAGCATATAGTTTGTGGTTCTGTCTATGAGAATATCTGCCGCAGACCAAACGTCAGGCCCAAAAACCTGCGGACCATGGCTCAGAAGCCCGAAAACATTTAACAATGAATAGGCCCTATTTAACCATTTATGCTATATGTCATCATTTTGTTACTTCTAGACCCTCGAATGCATCGAGAAGCCCTGTGTCATGCACGTTCTCAATCAGTTTCGGATTTCTTCAACCAATTTTGTGATCATTGTCCAGAACATGTTGGGCGATAATGGATCCTTGATAATCCGAAAGATGAATAAGGATCAAAAGAAAACTCAGAATTTACAAAATCAGTTGTGGAGATCGCAACAATAAATACATTGGCCAGAACTGACGAGCTATAAGAACCCGTTCCAAAGAGCGATATGCTCACATGAGATACGGAAGGGTAGAAAAGTCTTGTGTCGCCCAACATGTCAGTAGTAACAGTCCATATCCTAGCACTACCTTATATTTTTTATTACCTACATAAATAGCTATCCCCAGTCTTCAGATTTAGTATCAATGTTCTTCTCCTGGAGATGCTAATTTAATCTAGAGTAATGGATCTCTACAAAACATTCGAAAACCCTTTAGCTGATGGCCAAAAGTTAAGATGCCTAGAAATCCTGGTGATTCAACTGATTAGATTTCGTTTAGATTTTTGTGGCGAAAAAAACAATCGACGCTTTTGAAGGTTTCCCCTATTTTTTCGGTAGAGGGCGTTATGTTCCCATTTTTCAAATTTGATGACAAGTGTCAAGTTAATTGTCATATTGTTATGTCAGTTTGGAATTTTGATGTTTACGATGTTTTTATCGTGTTTATTCGTTGATTTCATTGCTTTTAAATATCGAAACGTTGTTACTGGTATCTCATTGTCCACCCATTATCCTTCAGGTTGCGATATCTTCTCGCTAGCCAACACCAGCGTCGATAAGGCGGGGTACTGGGGGACAGTACCCCCCCCCCCAGGAGAAGCATTGGGAACAGAAAAATTGTAAAATATGTTGGAAAAAATTAATAAATGATACAAATACTTTCATCAATAAAATATTGTCCAATCTTATTCGATGGAAAAAAAATCTCATTATAATAATAATAATAATAAATGCAGTTTATTGAACAAAATACAATTTTGCTCAAATGGCTATCGACCGAGGTCCTTCCGCCCTCTCATTATATTATTCTCAAGTTTTAAATTTCTAACCGGCCGCCACTGGTTTCGGCATTACGTCTTCCGCGCATGATCAAGAACGAAATCGCTCTTTGTGTTTCGGGCCAGTAGACATAGTCCAATCCAACTCCAACAGTCGAATCAGTCGCATGCCAGTGCTCGAAAAATCGAGCAGGAAATGATCACTGTTTAATTTAGTAGGTGTTGCGGTTTCTCAAATTGTCGATTTCTACGAATTCCATTCTAAAAAGTAAAAGTACGTTATTGTTTTTTTTTATTGATTTAACATTTATACTGATAGGAAACGCCCTAAAAATGAGCAAGCGGAAGAACCAGCCGTCCTTGGATTATTTTCTTGTTAAAAAAACTAAAGAACCAGAAATAGAAAATGAACCGGGCCCAAGTAAACACTGTTGTATTGAAGCGTTAGAAAATGTTCCAGTTTCGCAGGAATCGCAAGTATGTGCCGATAAAGTTACAGAGAAATGTGAAGTAACAAAATTTGGAGAAGTAGATATTGGACTGTATGTCAACCATTACCAATTAACTGATATACCCATAACCGACCTGGAAAAAGTAAATATATTGAAACACTCTTTCGTTCCAGACCACAAATTCATGTATCCATTTTCAGTTCATGTTAAAAATCAAAAGGAAACAAAATGTTATCTGTCTTTTAACCATTTTAAATCATTCAACTGGCTAGTCTATTCGAAGTCAAAGGAGGGACTATTTTGTATTAAATTTGTATTAAATTAAATTAAATGATTGTTTTCCCAAGAATATTTATATTTTTTGTTGACTAACCTAGACTGTTTCCTAGTACCTGAAGAATTTTTGTTAATTTTGTATTTTTTTATGTAAAGTTACTTTGCTCTAATAAAAGTTCAAGCAAATGAAACACAATTAGTTGTTCATTCATTATATTTGAATTTCACCTATTTGAGACTTTGAGAGTGGTACTTGCCAAACTGGTTCAAAAAAAAAATCGGCGCTGTACCACTAGCCACCCCCAATTTATTATCCCTATTCCGCTACTAAGTACCCCCCCTAAAAAAAAACTATCGACGCGCCTGCTAGCCAATCAAATAAAAGTGGAAAAACCCGACTGCACATTTTCACTTAGTGCAAATTGAGCTTCAGACAAGACTGACAAGAGCGTGTTGGCGACATCTGTGCATATTGTACGGAAACCTCCAAAAGCTCAATTATCCACCAAAAATCAAGCAATCCAGATTTCGCCACTTCAATCCCAAACTTCTACAAGTATAAGTAAATACACCAGGGTTTTCAGACATCTTAGACGACGCCTTTGTCAATTTTTCACTTACGTTTTCAAAAGAGTATATCTGATCTGTGAAAATGAAATATAAGAATTGTGTTTCTAACAATTGTACTTTTCCGTTGAATTGAATAAACTGAACTGTATTCTGTAAAATGTCGTACCGGATTACACTCGAGCTTTTCATTGTCGAAGAAAACTCGACATTATTTATGATTCGAGTTTAGTTTTAACTGCCAGAAAAAATCTTACGGACTCGTAATTCTTTAGAGGCAGTTTTTTTTGTTGAGTTGCCAGGCAAGAAAATTCTCATCGAAATGTCAAGTTTACTTCGACAAAAAAAAGCTCTCGTGTAATTATAAGTAAAAAATGGATCCTAGGATCAACACCCGAATTCCGGGATCTAAAAAATTTGATCCCGAAATTCCAATTCTTTGATTCCGGTTCGGGATTATATTTCGTACTCTCTATAATGTAGTTGTTTGATATTTCGTCCTCTCTCCCGTACTATGAGATATTATTTCAGGGATGTGTTGCGTGCAGCAGAAATGTAACCGTTCGAGGGCGGGGGTCGTAGAGAGAGGTGTTTTAATCTAATCTACGCCAGTATTGCGTCAAATTCATGGGCATAATATCGATTGTCTCTTCGTCTCTCTCCTCGCCCGGTAGAGCGTATTGGCTTGATTAAACTTCTGTTTTGCGTGGAACCGCACTAAATAATGATGACATTACGGAGGAGGAAAAATGGGAAATCATGCCGCCGAGTTTTCCGCTCCGCATTCCGGGCTCGGGTCAAGAGCGTGGGCGGTTTCGAGGAAAAGCTTTGTTGCGACGAAAGAAATCTACACTGGGAAAAACGGTGAACGTTCATTCGTCGATTGGGGATGGCCCATATAGCCCGTGGAAAAGTTGATGTTGAACTGATACGGAATAAAATGAAAAACATGTAATGACAGTATGAATATTTCACAATATTGATAATGAACTCCAACTGCAATATTGTTAGGTGCGATATTGGTACAATATCGGTTCAATAGGTTGTTACTATAGTGTAGCCGCTGAAAAGATAGAATAATCACGTGAACGGCACGCACTATTTGAATGTTCCTCTCTCCAATGTTACAAGTCCGATTTACACCACTCAACAAAAACGTCACATTTCCCTGTTCTCCCATAAACTCTTGGGATGCTTTTTTATAAGTGTTCATTATGACACCTTTTTCCTCTACAGTTAAATGTCTTTTTTTTTATCTTTTTCTTGGAGGTGAAAGAGTGTTTCCATCCATATTATTTAATTAACGTAAAACACGTAAATACAAAGCACAAATGAGTACAGTACAGTGTAAACAGTTCTTCATTCATTTCAGTTTAGAAGGCGTGGCTACGCCGCGCAGGCTATATGTAGATGCAGGCATTCACTGTTCACGCGTCCTTGAATTCTATCTTTTGAACGGCCCGACTATAATATTAGGATTGCTATATCAGGAAGTAGTGAATGATAAGTTCAACTACATGGAGATTTAGATCTTGTTGACATATTTTTTCTTAAGTCATTTCTGTCTCATAGTGTTCGGGAGAGTTAATAACCATATTGAAATATCAATGAGGTTAGCATATTGGAATAATACTGCAATGCCATTTCTAATATTGGTTCAATATTATTGATATTGATATGGTTTATGAATCATTACTAAAAATGCAAACAAAACAGCTGAAGTATTGTTATACAATGAATTTCAATGATAGAAAATGAAATCAAGAATTTTTGCACAGCGATTTTCACATTTGAATTCGCATTTGAATAAAATAATGCTCGTTCAGAGCTTTTTCTATTGGATTCTTACTATAACCAATCTTTGATCCAATCTCTTGATCCGTGCTGGGTAATCGCACGTTGAAAAGTAAGGCCTCGTTGATCCATTGCTCGCACAAGTTTCGACTTCTGAGGGTTGTCGTTCGTCAACTGGTTAACGAAGACGAACAATTTTAGAACAACAATTTTTTTTAGAACAATCAATTACATAGAGTAAATGTAATATCGCCTCAAACACACCTCGATGTCACCACCTCTGTATCACTTATATAACACAAGTCGCTTTCGTGGAGTCAAGAATATTGTTACTTTCTACAGAAAGTATAAAAAAAAAGTGTAACTTTTCATCAATAAGTATTGAATACCGCCCTTCTGTTGAAGTAGTTTCAATAAAATATTCACTGTAAATAAAATTTCACAAGCAGTATTTTTGCACAATGAACCTGTGTGAATTGTATCTTTATTTATCAAATACCTAACGAAATTGATACACTCATTTCAATATTTATTGATATTGAGGTAGATTGATATACTCACTGCTTCACTTACTTGCTTCTGAAAAAATTACGAGTGGTGTTTTACTTTTGATATCCAGTATACAGCATTTACTAGAAATAGAGTCTGAAATCCCTGAAATCTTGAATAAAATCCCATATTTGATAATTTGCTCAACAACTACCTCTCAAAAAATTATAAAGAGTACTTTCATATATGAACAAATAAATCCTTAATCTATTGATTTTATTATATAATTTCGGTAAAATTCCGTTAATCGGGCTCCGCCTCAAAAATAAAAAAAAATTGGTGGAACTTACGTATTTCGGCCTCCTGAACAAAAAATTCAAATGAAATTTTTGGGGCTCTCAATTCGTTTTGGAGATACGGCCCCCTAAAGACAGGAAATCGGGGTTTTACGCCTATGTTTGTTTCTCAGACGATTTCGAAATTCCTTCTTCTTTCTATCAGCACAATATACATATTCTATACCACCTTCTTCATAACTTTCCAAGCGAACCATACGCATTTTTCCATTTTTCACTACAAAACTCTTAAATGTAAATCGTCAAAAGAATTCGAGGTTAGCAAAACAGCAGAACGCGCTAACCTCGAATACCTACGACGATTTACATTTAAGAGTTTTGTAGTGAAAAATGGAAAAATGCTTATAATTCGGTGTGAAAGTGATGAAGAGGGTGGTATAGAATGTTTATATTGTGCTGATAGACAAAAGGAGGAATTTCGAGCGGAATTGACAGAAACAAACGTAGGAGTTAAACCTCGATTTCCTGTTTTTAGGGGGCCGTATCTCCAAAATGAGTTAAGAGCCCCAAAAATTTCATTAAAATTTTCTGTTCAGGAGGCCGAAATACGTGAGTTCCACCAAAATTTTTTTATTTTTGAGGCGGCGCCCGATAAACGGAATTTTACCATAATTTCAATTCACTTCTTACATACACAGAAAGTTACATTATGGAAAAAATCAAATCAGACAAATATGAATACATGGGTAAAGAATCAATTGTATACATTGCGAGAAGGCATAAAACCGTTGAAACCCTGTATATGATAAAATATATACTCTACTACGAGAATTTGCAGGCGAACGTTGCAACGGCAGTTATTGTAGATATCCCTATCAGATACCTACACCGACCTCAATATAAACGTTATTTATATTCCCTTGTAATCAACGGAGATAGCAAATGATTATCTAATCCGTAATTAGGCAACTAGCTGTATATTGATTATGGTAAACTTTGTTCCCAAGGCTGCGCAAATAGTGTTTATTTATACAGATGTATTCATAAACAAAAATGGAATTCGTGCATGTTCGCAAGTCTCAAAATGTTTCTTCTGACGAATAATTCAATATTATCATAGTACATGATCTATTAGGTGAAGATTTCATTCGAGTTTCGACCTTTTGATTTCGAAGAATTGATTTTTAGTAATATGAGCCCAAAAGCGATAGCAAATGCCGTCTTTGTGTCTTCATCTATCGGGTGAAATCGTAACGATGTGCAGTTGTTGTTGCTACCAATGTTTATAAAGTAATAGGGTCTTTAGCCAACCTTATGGAAATATCATTTGTGACATTGCTTACATTTTCCTCACGGCTGTTATACCTTGAATCGGACATTTTCTGTCACTTATGGTTTTATATAAGTGAAATTTTTAGTAAAGGGCCACTTACATAATGTATGAGTCTTCATTAAATAGTCAAATTTGGCAATAATTTGGTATGTCTCATTCCATAACTTTCTGATCAGAAATACACACCCTTGTACCCTTACTGGTAACTTCAGACTTCCCATGAGGAATAGACATGAATCAGACCTTGCCTATTACACTAATGGAAGTTTGGTATTTTCCTTGAATACTATCCTTCGAACAAGTGTAAGACAAAATGATCAACAAACCTGAATCTCTATCCGAAATACATTGCTGGGGTGGAGTAAGAAACCATAAGATGCTTTTGACCTATAGGTCATGATGAAGGTCGATTAAAGGTGCAAATAAGTAACAAACAGGATAATGTATTTGAGAAATCAGCAGTTATCCGTTGGACACCTTCATCCTGTTCATACCGTTTAAACGAGATAAACCAAAGAATAATAGCTATATGGGCACAAGTTTTGAGTGTTCTGGCTTCAGTCTTACAGGAAGTCCTATATACACTTATTATCGACTACCATGTTCAAAGTTTTTAGAACACTATTTCATTTTGACCTTGATGTTTCTTAGAGAAAATCACCTTGAGTTGTTTCACTTATTAACAACACGAATGTGTTTCGGGCACTCGACTTGAAAATTTCCATTTTTCCTTCTATTTTGAGCTTGAATATACCATTGACCCATGGATGACAATTTACACGATTTTTAGTACTTCTAATCTGTCTATTCATTTTGACGTCATCTACAAATTGGTTATCTTCGAGCTTGTCTTAGTAATTTCTGAGTGTGTATAAACCAGAAGTTATTGAGTGGAATTTTCACTTACGTGAGGTGATTTCCGAATTGACAAGTAAGAAGGAAGTGATAAAACCGAGTCTAAGCTTGAGATGAACGAATGAATATGGTTTTGGAATTGTTCAAAGAAAAAATATTTTTTTACTAGCGTACGGAAAAGTTCACTTTTCCGCACTAGTACGGAAATGTTATATTACATTAATAGAGCGTAAAGTGACACACTTGTCGTCACTCGTGTGAAAATCCAGTGGCGTAACTAAGGAAGGCTAAGCCTTTGGCGAACATAGGCTATCCGCCCCTCTCATAGGCAATATTGGCAATAAATAGTTTCAATTCTACATAGTCTTTTGAGAAGGGGATCAATCGTAAGTGGAATAACTATATATATATATGCATATACATATATATATATATATATATATATATATATATATATATATATATATATATATATATATATATATATATATATATATAAATATATATAAATATTGATAAATGAGTTACATTCAATAATACTACTACTTACAAGAATTCCGAATGCAGGTAGGCTTCTCTACTCATAAGTCAGTGTTTTACATGAAATTCTTATATTAACTCCAACCTCTTCGGCTTTTTACCCCCCCAAAAAAACAAAAATAATTCAAATCTAAATAACGGGCCCTTACTTGCTCTAAACCACTAAGTCTCCTACTGCCCATTGAGTTTCATGAATAATTCTTGATCAGCTTCAGCAAGAAAGAGAACGTTCATTACTTGCAACTCTTACTAGCAACGTTGAAAACATTAGAAAAGCTGTACATAAATCAGGTAAACTACTAGCTACTAATTTATTTTCTATGAAAGAATTTCAGCTGATTCCTTTACTTTTACAATTTTCTATTTCTCATCTCTTCCTTCATAGTGTTGCTAAAGCACTCAAAGTCAGTGATTAAAACCCTAGTCATATCATCATCATACTTGTCATAAAACTCAGAGGCAGGCTCATATAATTGTTTATCAGATATTTTAACCAGATTATCTGATCTCAAAAAACTATAGAAATATGAACATACTTTGAAATATTTCATGTAATTAATTGTACAATCAAAATATCTCAATCAACAGTCTGTGAGTGACAGATAAACAAAGAAAAGACAGCCGCATCTGTTAACACACACACTCCTGATTTTTTACAATTTCAGGTATTCTTTTGTTTTGTTATTTGTTGCGCCCCTTCCTGCACTACGCCTCTTTGCGCCGCCAAGGTTGCCAAGGCGCTATTGACGCCATTGTGAAAATCACATTCGCACAGATAATTTACAATATTTTTCTTACGACCACCTATTTTATTAAACGATAAGTAAAGATCAGATCGTGAACCTATATGTATTATACGCTACAATATGAATTCACCTTAACAGCAACCTGACAGCTGACAGTCCCTAGAGGGGTACTTGCAGTTGACTATTGATGAATATATATTTAATGGCGTCGGCCATTATTGATGCTTCAATGTAATGATTTTTGGAATAAATACTTTTGATTTATAATATAACTGTTGAATGGACATAATTGTTGTATGAACTGTCAACAAACAATTAGTATATTGAGTTGCCTGACTAATCTCAAGTTTTTCAGGTCCATGTTTGAATATTGTTTCCATAAAAAGTGCACATGAATTTGTAATAACTTTCATGGTGAAATGAAGAAGTAACGATAATTAACGTTTATTCGAGAATGTGACAATATAGTAGGAGAGCCCACGATGCTTAATCGGGATTTACTCGATCGTCAAAGAGACCTATTGGGCTGCGAAGCTAAGATGATGAAAAGAAAAAAAAGTTATATAATGTATACCATTTCATCGGTGGGGAGAGCGGCTATAGATTTTCAAAAATGTAAAAAAAACTATTGTATGGACATACTCGAGCGCGTCAGATATTGATATCATCTATGTCCTACATATTATCAAAAATATATGTTAAGATACATATGTTTTATCTTTACGCCCTAGACTTTGCAGTCTCATAATCTGGCGATTATCTGGAGGGATTCGCCTATTCTGCCCATTTGAATTTTTTTTTCATTGAACTCAATTAATTGAGAAGCTCTGGAAAAAGCATGCCAATAAAAAAGTGTATAATTTTTTTAGTAGAACACTTGTATATTTATAAGAAAATAATTATAAGCAATTAAATTTTCAATATTTCAAAACGTTGGATATTCGTTGTAAACAATATCATGCCACCAACGAGTGTGATCAACTGTCATGCCATCATAGCAACAGAAACCAGAATGGGGACGGAGTGAGAGAGCAATAGATGGAGAATGAGTGAGAAAGAAATAGAAACGGAGAGAGAGGAATGTAGGCATCACGTAGCTGCACACATTAAACTTTATCGATGAATTTTTGTTATTTCGGCTTGTGGAAATCGTCATATTATATATTTTTAGCAAGTTTTGAATTATACCCTTCAGAATAAAAATAAAATTAGCCACGCTCGAGAATGTCGAGATGACGTTTTTTTTACACCTTTGTAGACCTCCCCCTCCTTTAGGTCACTATCGAATTGTCAGATTAGTGGAATATACACGTTTCAGGATGTAACTAACTCACCCTACCTTAATCTGACGCGCTCTAGAATTTCAGATGATAATTTTTTTTTTACTTATCTGAATCTTTATACTTGAAGGGCGGCCACATATATAGGGCTAATATATGGTGGAAGTACTTAACTGGGTACAAGGTATCCCCCTGTATATTAATCTGCCGCGCTTTAGTAAACAAAGCCTTTTGACGTATCACTTTATATGTAAAATATAAAAATAGACATTTATTTCTTTCAGAGCAGTTATATAAGTATGTCACTTGACTTTCCAAAGCTGTCTTCAGGGGCCTATAACACAAATCTACAATTGTAACAAGTCTACGAGTTACAAGTGATTCGCTTATAGCTACAAGTATCCTAATTTCTCGTAACATAAGAGAATTTAATATAATTGTAGCTACAAGTAAAATATTCTACACTTGTATATGTTGTTCCTACAAGACAATTTAATTTATTTATTTACCTGCTCCGTTTCCAAACCAATGCAGAGCAATAAGCAGTTTCTGTAATGGCGACAAGCCATACCATCGAATCGTTATATTCGCTATGGCTGGACCTTTATCTTGAAGAACACTTCCACATTGTTGTCGACTAAGTCTGAACCTTTCCACAAATTTCCCGTCTGTCAGTATGACAAACTTAATTTTTTCCCGATAACGATATACTGCACGACCATTTTCGTTTTCACTATCCGAATCTCTGACCACATATCGACAGTCGAATTATAGATATACGATCACGATGAAAGACTTCACTAGACTAGTACGCTCGCAATCTACTTATCAATCAAGGTAGGTAGAAAATTGTCTACAATTGTCGACAATTCCGTAACACAACTGTACAAGTCTCATTTTTGTGTTACGAAAAGATACTACAATAATTGTAGATTAAGTCCCGTAATTACCAGTGCCCCACTAGTAACTACAAGTTACTTTATTTTACAGAATATCTACACTTGTATAATTTATTTATACACTTGTAAGACTTGTAGTGGTTGTGTTATAGGCCCTGGTATTCCACCTGATGAAGAAAAAATTATGCTCATCCAGTACCATTCTGCACTAATAAATAACAAATCGCTACAGTGCTGAGTGCATAACACCTAATTCGATATTAATTAATTCATTTATTCATTCGTATTAAAATGTTTACATTTATCACCTGATAACCCCCAGCTGGCGATTCGAAATGGTAGCTAACATGAACATTATCAGTTTTTGCGGATACATAATAAACAGGTTCAATATTCTATTCGCACCATACTCAGGGGGGGTCTTGCGAAATTCTGGTAATTTTCCGGCGAAGCGACGACAGTCAAGCAGATAAATTTTTTAATTAGTATTCATTTTATTTATTCATGTACACCGCGAAGTTTATCAGCGTTTTATCTAAGAGATAATCCAAATGCGGCGCTTCGGCTCAGCATTGATGATTTCGTGTTCATAATCACTGAAACTATACTTTGTTCTGATAAATTTTTTACGGTTATTGTAAAATAGTTGCGCAAATATGATTGTGCGAAATTCAGAGGTACTTATAACGTAATATGACACTGAGATCATCCGATTATTTTACAGGGTGTCGTATACGATCAAGACACAAAATTGATTTTTTTCGAAATCCACGAACTGAGTCAATCCTTTGTTGATTCGCGTTAGAGATCGACAATAATATTGGAAATAATTCACCGAGGCCGATGATGAAATGAACATTTTGAATTTTTGCATTATTTTGGTTGAAATCGTTTCACTGAGTGCTTTCTGTTTGGAAAACTTGATCCATAAAATACCTAACTGACCTATTGCAGCTCAAAGTGGCAACGCAAAAATTCATATTTTTGAGCTCCTTCAATTCAAACTAAAAGTGATTCTAACTAATCTGAACGTTTCCTTTGAGAGACGTTACGTGCCAATTCAACATTGGAGAAAAACCTCGGAGGAAAATAATACTGTCAGGGGGTGTTTTTTTTCTGAAATAGAAACTTTCTGAGTCAAAGATGTTAAGCATGTCTCTTAATTATCAAAGTTATAAAATTCAGCAAAATCTAAGTGAAAGTTGAGAGTTGAAATTTGATGAAGACGTAATCAATTCGAAAATAAAAAAATATTTAAAAAAATATTATTGCTGTCGTAACTAATTTCATTCAGTAAAACGGGTTAAAAAGTGACAAAATTATGTTTTTCTGTACCTCACACCAGTCACGTACCACTCTAAAAATATATTTAACTTTTAAAGATTCATTTTTCGATAAGCTCTTTCAATTTCATTTCTCGAATTCTAACATTTTAATGGAACACGTAAGTAGTCATTTTATAAAAATAGAAGGAAAATGGTATATATTTCTGTAATGTTCAGAGAAGAACCAAGGTAATGAGAATTTCCACATTTTTTGTGTTTTCGTTCTATAGATACACTTCAAAAGTTTTGATGTTTCACTGTTATCTTTCAAAACCACTTATATTTTTAACTGACGTTATTGCAGTTCCGTCCTATTCATACCTTATCAAAGGATAGTATGAACTTGATAATGTCCATATAGGACGAAACTACAGTTCAATTAGCCACAAACTAAGTGGCATCAATTTCCATTTTTTTCAGAGTGTGGTAGATTTCCAACCAAGAAATAGTTAACAGTACCTTAGAGTAGGGTACTATTAGATAAGAAAGAACTAACACATGCTCGGAATGAAGTGAAACAAGTACTTGACGTTTACCGTATCCAGACGCAGATATGGAAAGGCATGGAAAATGAAACCATATAGGTTTTTGACACATGGATATTTTTGTCAATACAACGCACGTACAAAACAATTTGGATATATTATATCCGCGAATATATTAATTTTTTTCCCCCAAAAGCTGAAAAATCAACATGATTTCGGGTTCACCGAACGAGAGTAACGGAAGAATGACTTTTCTCAATTTAATTAGTGGTCGAAATCATTGGGATCCTTAAACTGCCTACTCCCCAGGTTTTGTTCTGAGTTCTTTCTAATGTCTCAATCTGCCTACTCTTTAGATTGATCTGAGGAATCTTGTTAATGGCTTCAAAATCAAATGCCGAAACGTCGAACACAAAACTATAGAGGTGGTCCCACCCAAACTCAAAGATTACATATGTAGAAGGCTTTTCTGAGGAAATCTCATGGGAGGATTTCTTCTACAATTCAATTTCAGGAAAATATTCGAATAGCTTCTGAATTTTTTCACTCTGTATGCAATACCAAGCACCCAACGGGACACAATTCAATAATTTGAGGTTCAATTACAAACCAGCGATGTTTTAAACGCTGTATAAATATACTGTTAGTCAAACAGGAAATTGAACAAAAATGTAACGAGCCATTGAAATACACGATTGTTTAAAAGCAAGAAATTATTTTAAATGAGGTTATCTCATTGACATACTTTTTGGCGGTCATAGGTATTCTGAAAAATCATTGTTGCCAGTTAAGAAGAGCGAGAACATATAAATAGATTACGAAACATTATTCATTTTTGTTTATGTTCGATATCATTGAATAATGTTTGGGTTATTATATGGGAAGCGTCTGCAATTGACTTCATAGCTGTAGCGACAGAGCGTGTTACTTCAACATGAAGTACAGTTATAGCCCAGGTGTAGGCGCACAAAATACTATTTTTCGTAATGACATATTTTCAGGCGATGTCTTCAACATTTTTCGCAAAATAATTTGTAGATTAGCCCTTGTCAAACTTTCTTTCAAGTATGGCCAGAAGGCAAAGGCTTGTGCAGCCAAGGGCCTTTTAATGTTCTTGTTTGATTTGAATAACCAATTTTCGAACTGACCGTTTACATGTTATAATTAGAATATTATCTGAATTGTATTTTTAATACTTTTTAACGAACACTTCGTTCTGTTTTTTCTCTCATCCAAAACTTTACTTTCCAACGGAGTGTTTTTTACTTTCAAACGACAATTGAGTGAATCAGCATTGCTGGTTGCTTTAGAGTGTTTTCTAGATTTCTAGGTTGTTGATTGTGGGAGTGCCAACAGGAACACCACTCTCACAATACCATCAGGTTGAATACCTTGGTGTCATCGTTGATATCAGGATGATATAGAGCTCCCAGATGGAGAATTGAGTAAGGAATGCGTCTCTAATGAGCAATCTCATCGAGAAAGAACAGCATGTCTCTGCATTATTAGTGTATAAAAATAAAAACGGCAATGAAGGTTATCTTCAATCTCACCCTCTTTGGGGGATAGATAAAATGGCAATGACACATTTCTTCTCCACTGGTATTGACCTGGCTGTAGGACAGGTCTTCATAAGTCTTCACTGGTTCACTTTGATTCACTTGGCCAAAGTTATAATATTCACTATCGGTGGGGAACGAAGATAGCATAAGTTGAACCTGAATTTGTTGTCGAAAATCACTCCAAAATCCTTCACTAAGTTGGGCTGAATCCAAATATGGAAGGTGCTAGTCTATAACAAGGATAAAAAACTAGCTACGGTGTAGTTAACTCGCGATCTCTGAACATGACTATAGAAAGAGCTCTGAAAAAATTATTCAGTTCACTTTAAACCGAGCACACATAGCATCAAACAGATTCAATTCAATTTATTTCGAAAAACAAAAGGGTTACATAATTTGCTCAGTACTAATCATTTGGAGCATTCGGAGAAAGATGGTGGGCATAAATTCTTTATATATTTTTTGTATGTTGTGAAGTTAGAAATTGTCTTAAATTTGTCTGGGAGCATATTGTATAATTCTGATCCAAAATAAAATATTGTTCTCTGTGTATGGCTTTTCTTGTAGAAAGGTACTGGCAGGTTTTGTGAATATCTGGTGTTTTTGGTTTTGATAATGCTGTCGGTTGAGGATGAATACAAATGAGGCATTGGAGCGCATATATACTTCTGACGTCAAGTAAATTAGTTTCATGATACAATAGTTTGGTATCGAATCGTTTAGGTTTTCTGAAGATTATTTTGATAATTGAATTTTAGATCACTTGAATATTGTTTAGAACATTCTCGAATACACCACCCCACACTGGATACAATATCTAATTACTGATTCAACCAAAGATTTATAAATCATTATAAGGTTTTTTTTTAGTCGGGATATCTCGAAGGTTGTATATTTTATAAGTCATTTGTCTAAGTCTTTTAACCATATGGAAAACATGTTCGTCCCTTCTCATCCGCTGGTCCACAATCACACCAAGATACTCAAACTTCTTCACTTTCTCAATATTTGGGCAGTTGCAAGATATTTTAGAACAGTTTGGCCGATGTAAATGAATATTATCTACCGTGGGCTGTTGGTTATTTTGAATGGAGAATGTAATAAATTCAGTTTTCGAAACATTGAGGTTCAACCATAACTGTATATTTTCCAAACCTTTTTCTGCTTTATTGTATACCTGCTGCCACGTGTTAGCTCTGAAAATAGATAAGATGCCAGATGAACACTGCTTATGACCATCAGTCACAACAAGGCTAGCACTAGAATGTCACCACGCCCTAGTAGAAGCATCTTAGTGTAATACTGTCACTCCAAATCAGACCAAAGGGGAAGGCCACATCGAAAGACAATTGCGTCTTCAATTATCCATCCAGCAAGGCTACCTCTATCATATTCCTGGGACCTGAACCTTTCATTGGCACAACGAGCTAGCATTTTGGAAGTGCGGTCAACATGATGATAAAATCGTTGATTACCCGTTGACGAGATAACCAACTACAAGAGAATGCTGGAGTTGATGAGTCCCTGAGTAGGGTACTTCAACTCATATAACGAAACCGGGGTGCTGTGAGCTATGCCCATTTGCAACATTTTATAATCCAGAATACCATTAAAGTTTCTTGTACATGATGACAATCTTTTTGAGTTCTTGGATATCGAGACTTCTGGTTGTGTTGATCAGATTCCTGTATGGTAGTTATTTTTCATATATTTATATTTCTACAGCTTCAGTCATAGCTGTGCTGAATGGTTTCAAGAACTGCATTCTCTGTTCTGTTACTCCGTCACCATACTTATGCGTTCTCTCCCATTTATGGCTTGGTTGCTGGGAGTGTTTGGTGATAAGTATCACTTCCACACCAGCCGCAGCCGTGCGTATTTGGAATATACAGTTCGGTCCATAGGTATGGAATTAATTCAGTTTTAGCGTTATTATGTATTTTATCAAAACATTCTGTAACAGGTTGATTTTCATTGTTGATTTACCAAATTAGAGTATGACAATATTACCTCCTTCTTGCACCCCCTCTTAATTTATTTTGAGCACCCCCTCGCGAATTTTGAATGAGAAGGAGAGTCGTGTGGCATCTTGTTCAGAAGAGATATTCATTATCTGTTCAGCAATACTAAGTTTTTCATATTTGGTGCAACCAGAACGGAGAAACTATGTTATTAAAATTTAAAAATATTGATACTGTAAATTATGTATCCGTTGAAAAAACCTGAAACACGTCCATTGCTATTGTCAATTTGACGATTAACAGTATGGAAATATTACCCCCTTCTTGCACCCCCTCTTAATTTTGAGCAACCCTTCACAAATTTTAAATGAGGAGGGGGGTCGTGTGGCATCTTGTTCGAAAGGGATTTCCATTATCTGTTCAGCAATACTAAGTTTTTCATATTTGGTGCAACTATAACGGAGAAAATGTGTTATAAAAATTTAAAAATATTGACACTGTAAATTATGTATCAATTGAAAAAACCTGAAACAGGTCGATTGCTATTGTCAATTCGATAACTTACAGTATGAAAATATAACTCCCTTCTTGCTCCCACTCTGAATTAGGAGCATCCCCTCAAAAATTTTAAATGAGAAGAGGGGTCGTGTGGAACCTAGTTCAAGAGGGATTGCAATTCTCTGTTCAGTAGTACGAAGTTTCCAAAATTTGGTGCAATTATTGCTGAGACAAATTGTTTTGAAAATATGAAATTTTTAAAATTCATGTAGAATGGAGAAAATATTTTTTCAGGAAGTGTTATTCAATTTATTTTACAATTAAATGAAATGTTCAGAATGGCCACCATTCACTCCTTGACAATAAACAAGGCCATCTGGGATTTCTCGTACAACATTATGTAGAACCTCAGAGGTAATGCTGTTAATTTCGTCCGTTATCCTAGCTTGTGAATCTGCAATAGTATCTGGTCTATTATTTTTGTTTTTAAATAACCCCATAAGAAATAATGAGGTAGTTTCTCACCTTTTTTGCTAAACGTCAGGTAAAAGTCGTACAAGACACCAATTATTCACAAAACCTATAACTGATATTTGTCAGTATTGCTGAACAGATAATATAAATCCCTTTCGAACAAGATGCCACACGATCCTCCTTCTCAATTGAGATTTCTGAGGAGGTGCTCATAATTAAGAGGAGGTGCAATAAGGGGGTAATATTCCACGGCACTGTATGTGTTTATATGGATTCTAGTGAAATGATACCCACAAAGTTTTCTGTCAGCACAGATGACCTGGTTTATTTGTCTGAAAAATCTTCAGGAGGTAACTGCTGCCTCCCTCATCACACAAACGTGTGAAAACAAAATATTAAGCATAGCTTCTGGAATTGCATCAGAGCATGTTGACTTTCCCTTCGTGATTCCATGACAGGAATAATGTTCATTTCTTGAAGATGGTTGTTCAATTTGTTGTCAACGACTTAGATGAAGGTAAGTTGTTTGATGAATATTTGTTGTCTTCTCAAACGTTTATCGACATTCTCAGTGGTTGCCATCGTGGTTTCGGAAAGATTGTTATCAATAAGTATTTTTGCTGTAACAGAAAATATATATCGAAAACAACAGATACCTGGTTCGCTCGTATTTGCCTCGTGCCTCGTTCTATAGGTGAGGCCAAATTCAGATTCGCTGTATCGAATTATTTGCACAATATGAAATCGATAACAGAAAATAATTCAGTTTCATAACTGATTTTCTGCTAATTGGCACTTGGTTCTCTTGCAATTATCGTCACTCAGACGATTAAATATAGGTTGATGATTGAATAATCTGGTTTTCATCTATCCCGTACTGAAATTATTATTTTTGCTTTAGTCAACACTCATAATCTTCGTGGCGAATTTCTTCTGGATAATCATTGATTAACGCACGAGAAAAACCAATTATCGAGGTTGCGTCATCACTTTTCCTGTTTTTAATGTTCGGTTATTATCGGTGAAGTATGGATTTTGTCGTAATGAATAATCAGGAACAATAACAGAGATAAAAATAATTTGCTTCCTGCTCTCTACAATGTTACGGACACAAGATGAAACTATGCATAACGATAATTATTACCTATCGCAACAATGGAGGTTCAATATTCCGCGATTTAAATCTGTAAATTAACCGCACACTTGAGTGGTGGCATGTTGAAAACAGATGATGCTTCTCAAAGGTCAGTAAGTGGCAGGATGACAGAGTTCGCCAACGAACAGTTTCCAATCATTTCAACTGGCCAATACCAAATCCATATCCAACACATGATACTACAGTTTGTACGATTCTCTACGATTGGTTTTCGAATCTGAGACATGTGTTTTGCTATGCATCAGCTTCCTCAAGAAGGATAAATTTATTATAGGTTGAAGAAATGATTGTTTGCACGTCCAGCTATCTTGATTACTTACGGTTTCTGTCAGAACTGTAAAGTCGCGTTTACTGAACGACTAATGCATCATTCATAACTTGAATAAAGGAGAATTATATCTCTCATTTCGAAAAATTCAATTCGTTCACTTGAGTAACTGAAACAATAATAGATTATCAGGATTACAAAAGTGACAGTTGGTGGATGTGTTTCTTTTCCAATTTTAGTTATGCAATATGCGTTCACTGAATCCACCTTAAGTCTTCTTCACTGGTATTATTACGAAGTCGACGACCAACACCGATTTTGCGAAACAATAAAACCCTTACAATAGGCCCATGGTTTTCTCTACGTCTATGCAAGTTATTCGGAGAAGACCACGCCCATCACCGTTATCGCAGTTTATTGCGAATGTTCGAGCAATATTCCAGTTGTTACACACGGAGAGATATCATAAGCATGGACCTACATAAAGCTGGAGCAGATAATTGTACGCAAGTCGAGAATAAGGCAATTACATGCACTCCTGTGTAATAGGCTATTTATCCTCCTCGTTATGTGATTTACTAGAGGAAAATAGCATATTGTCTTGTCGAAAAAAAGTATTACTTTATTTGGCAATCATATGAGGTCCCTCAACCATCACTTGTTGTGAGTTGTAATGCTGTGCATTGGAAATGAAGTTCATGTTAGTATTCGCACCCTGTATGCGAGTTCCGTTCGAATGTATGGGAATTTCATTTGAGATTTTCTCTCACGAAATATTCATGAATGAACAATATTGCTGGATCCAGAGGAAGAAATAAGATAATTCATCCAGCGTGGGCGAGCTTGCACGCTGTGAAAGAAATGCGATTTTTGCAAAATCTGCAAAAATGACGGGCGTTGGCTCGAATTGAGAGTGGACGAAAAAGTCGCTCTTGGGAGTTGAACGGAGGTCGCGCTAGAAAGAAGATCGAGATAGAGCGGGAATCGCGCGTTGAGCGCGAGAGGGATTCGTAGCCCCTCCCTAAATTATGGGATCGCGTCTCAAGTCACGAGGGTAGCAGTGGATTACAATCAGGAAAAATAAGAATATCAGTAATTCGTGTGCATAAATGTCGTTTGGCTTTGAATATATTCGTATTTGGCAACCAAGAAAAAATATGGAATGGGAGTCGCCCAAGAAACCGCTATACAAGGTAGACAAAGGACCAACTGGTATGTCGATTTTTGCTGTGTGTTAACGTAAATAACCATTTCATTCACTATTGGGAAGAGAAGCCATTATTTTTCTGTTGAATTTAGAAAGAGTGATCACATATTCAGGGACCTTTCTGACTCTTTCTGATATATTTAGAAGCTATTGAGATGGGCCTTAGGGCGGCCGATAATATATATTGTATATATTGTCCGATTGTGCAGCATTTTCATATAATTCATTTTTCACCGAGAAGATCTTGCTGATCTAATTTGAATTTTTGCATATGCCTTTTGTTTATCAATTTAATCGAATCAATGATTGATTTCAAAGTTCCATATTTGTTTTTTTTTAATTTTTTGATCTATTTTTGTTCAGTTCCTATTTTTATTTTTTGCTAATATACTGCTTAAAATTATCAGATAATTTCATTTTCAACAAGTCGCCTTATTTCAGAGTACAGAGTAAGAGAGCAGAAAAAACCCTAAGTTTCTCACTAAGGACCCTTTCCTAGTGCAAAGGGTCAAATCTATGTCTGGTGACAGCAGCTGCCATCAAAGAAAATAATAACCTTTTGCCATTATTACAACTTGTGACGTGCGGAGGGATTGTTTCCTGTTTCGATTCGTTTTTGTGGACATGAGGTTCATGTGAAGCTAAGGAAAATATAAGGAAGGGCATACAGAATAACAATAACTCTCGCAGCAGTTACATCTGGTGATCTAGCGTTGGGATTATTTTTGCTGAAGTGTGAACTAGTTGACAGGTGTTGATAACCAAATGTTATGTTAACATAATACAAAAATAATACCCTTTCAGCAATTACCACACTAGTAACAAAGCGGTGGGATTGTAAATTGTGAAGTTGTCTATTCTGTAAACATAAACTGATACAGATAGGTTGAAATGGAGGTACGGTGTCAGAAAGAAAATATTGAGGGATTATTGTGGGTACCTAGAGGAGCAAAAAAACAATCACAATAACCTTACCGTTCGTTACAGAAGAGTATTATTCCCATTAGAAATCATCGATTGAAAGAACATTGAAGTTTTTTGCTGGATCAGAAAATTAAACATATAATATTTATTCTTATTATTCTTTGATTTTAAAGTTTGATAATCACATAAGTCCTCTTGCAGAATACTGAAATTAATTCTTCAAGAATATTAAATATGTCACATGATTGATCTAAGCGATGAGATTGGAATTTTTGGTGTAAAAGTTCATACAGAATTGTTGATTCGAAGATCAATTTTCTTCTCCTGAAGATGCTAACCTTGTTAGCGAAACGCGCATCGAGTCATAAATATCAGTTTGGTGTTAGGGTAAGTGATTCTAGGAAAAGTTTCAACGTAATTGTTCGGCCAGCAGCATTTTTGATAGAAAATTTCCCTTCCATCTGAAAGGTACAGCTTATGCTAACACAAACTACAACAATAAATATTTATTATGTACGTATTTCTAGTTACGGAGTATAATCATTGCCAATGGGTATGAGGTATTTTTATCGTCAGAAACAGTCATGTTTTATCAAGTGAAACGAACTCAAACAAAATAGGTTCGTAACGTGACATCCGTTCAACCTAAAATGAATCCTCAATCATTGGGAAGATAAGCATAAGGCACGTGAATGTAAACTACCACAAAGTACTTGAAAACGTTACTGAATCGTATATCTAATTAGAGTAACAAATAATCTAGAATCTTGCACTGTATATATACCTGACGAGGTAAGTGCTCTTATTGTTTAAAGTAGATAGTTAGATACAAATTCACCCATCGAGATAGTATACAGGCTGGCTTTTTCGAAAGCATGAGGCGATTCCAAAATTCGAAAAAATCCTAATTCTCAAGTATTGATTTCTCGATTTAGAGCCTTTAATCCCCAAAATACATGGATACAAGAGGGGATTTTTTTATGTGTTTTTGATACATTTTCATTTATTTATAAATACTGTTAAAAAGTCATTATTCTCATAGTGGATGCATTTTTTTTAGTTGTCCACCTACCACAATCTGAAGAAATAAAAATTGATATTGAAATCTATACAAGTGTAAAAGGATAGACTTCTTATATATCTCGAAATGCTGCGACATTGATTATAAACCAATTCCCTCTGAATGAAACACGTCCTATCATTTAATTATTTATTACTCAAATTAGCCTATTATATTAAAATACTTATCTTTATTAACGGTTCACAAAAAGTTTTCTTCTATGCTGCTTTTTGAAAATCTGCCAGAGCTGCACAAGTTGAGGCTAGAGTGATGTTAGTGACGGCAAAAAAACTTGAAAATTTGAAAATATTTCATATTATCTTCTGATCAGTTGTAGTCAATATTCAACAGATTGGCCTAGGCATCCTGTTCATAGTAGCGGATACGTAGTAGATGAGTTGGGGAAAGAACTTCTTTGAGAAATTGAAATTGTTGGAAATTCAATATAAACCCCTACTACAATTAAAAACTTCTGTTCCTGTTCGGTGTAGAAATAAAATGGTTAATCAAAAATTCAATGGCAGTTTTCAAATGGCTCGTCAGCCCTCCTTTATCAGTTATAATGAAATACAATGAAGATGATGATAAAATAAGATATTTTCTTCATTATTACTACAACAATTTTCTCACTTATTTCAAAAGCACTGAATAGGATCTTCAATTTCGAAAAGAATATACCAAATGAGCAATACCAATATTTTCTTTCTCCGATTTTTTTAACTGATATGTTATCACGATATACTTCGTATTCACTGTCTGGGATCATGGTTGATACTGAATTGATTAATCATCTATATAGAGTGTTTTTTTCAATGTCCTTCCCAACTGGGCGCCACCTGGTAAAAAAAAAATTAAATGGAATGGGGGTCTTGTGTTACATCATTTTGAAGTTCCTGAGAATACTTCACAGAATTTGAAGTCAATATCTTCACCCACTACGAAATTGCCGACCATTCGATAATTGCTTGATTTCAGTTCAGAAGATGCCCGAAATGGTTGCCTCAAAAGTCTTGACAAAAGAACAGCCTATCCGATATTTCACGTCGAATATTTTCGAATACAGCAAGGTCGATAATTCTACAAATATTCATTAATCTCTCTCAATATTGAAGTAAGTTCAGTTTCGTATATCTTCTGCTTCAAATAGCCCCATGAAAAAAGGTGTCAAATCTGGCAAGCGGGCTGGCCATTCCGTAGGAGCTAGATGGCCATCCAAAGATCATGGAAAGTATTATCCAAATAGTTTTATACTTGTCTTGAGTAATGCGGTAGTGATCAATCTTATTGGAATAATAATATCCATATCGAATTCATTAGGATTCTTTCGATGATTTCGGTGATTAGAGGATCAACAGTTTCCAGCATATTCAAAAAAAGCTCTCCTGTTGATGTTCAATTGACTATTGGACGTGGTCCTATCTACTTGTGAAATAGAAAACTAAATGAGAATATTTGAACAATGATGTTCTTTGTCGTATTGACATTTTCGTTTTTTTATGAACAAAAAATAACCTTTCAAACCTAATCGGGCTGTTGGGATTGCCATATTGCAGAAAAAATTGTCATTTCTAGAAATATCAAATATTAATGTTTGTTTTCAGGTAATTATTAAATGTTCCGCCTTTTTGAAGTAGGTAAAGATTTTGATTTCATATTCTAGGGTTGTAAAGTTTTCGTCAGAAGCTTCAAAATTATGTTTGACAAGACCACCCTTTCCATTTAATACATTTTTTCCAGATGGCGTCCAGTCGCCATCTTGAATTCGACTCCAAAATATAGTCTTTATGGATCAATTTCATTATCCAAAGTTTCAATTTTTTGAGTTGACACGATCAAAAAATGAAAGAGGGGGACACTAAAGAAAAGCACTGTATTCTGATAATTCACCAAAACATATCTATAAATGAATTAGTAGCTCATAAAAATTATGAAAAATTGCATGCATTGTCTTCTTAATATATGCTGGTACCGCTAGGGGTACCTTACTTCTCTTGTTACGTCGCCTTTCTAGCCTCGTAGCCTCACTATGTTTTTTGGTACAACAGGGGCCTGTTCCATAAATTTACAGATGAAATAGTGTCCAATTATTTGAATGGTGATGGTTCGTACTTCCAGTGTCTAAATTATTAACTCCATTGAAACCTGTTTCTAAGAACGAAAGGATAAAAAATACAAATCAAATGAGGTAATCAAATCTAAACAAAAGGTTGAAATGGATATTCTGGTTGAAAATGAAATTGAGGGTGTGATTGATCAAAGAAAATAATCTTGTGATAACAAAATTTGATACATCGAATATGAAAGATTAGTCAAAAAATGTAAATGAAGAAAAGAAATAAAAAAATGAATGATAATAGTATTGTGACATGAAAATTCAGATAAATGAAATATTAGACAGAAGTTTGAATGAAGTAAATGAAATAGGACGAATGAATGTTGAAACCAAGTTTCATGTTGAGTGTACGTTTCGATTGCTGCTATCCGCAATCGTCTTCGGGAGATGAATACATTTCAACCTTTCGTTTGGATTTGATTAGGTACCTTATTTCATTTGTACTCGTTCTTGGGAACAGGTTTCAATGAAGTTGATAATATAGACAATGGAAGTCCGAACATTGTCAACCACATTCAAGCCAACTTTCAATCATTTGTTTTTCTCCTGTAGCTACAGGACTTGCAAAATTCAACGAACCAGCCCATTGCTGAACTAAGATGAAAAAACACCTATTTTTTGTGTTCACTTTGTTGAAATTCATTCCTAGAAGGTGTTTTTTCTTTCCTCATGATCTATGCTACCGGTGTGCAACTGGAAAAGTATCCGAGTTTGTGCCAAGATGGATTGGACAAGCTGTAAAATACCTAATTTTAAAATTCGGAAATAAAAAATCTCATGTATTAGCAAAATTGCGCATGAAATATTCTTCCGTTGATCTGTCCACAAGGAACCATCGCTGATGCTTTAAATGTGCACGTGTGTGACACACAGCGAAATATTTTCAACTAATTACTGTTATCTGCGCAAAACCTACAAAAAGCAGTAGCCCATTATTCGATCAATATATAATAAAATTAAAATTGCTGCCTACGTAAACGAAACGAGAAGACCTTGGACGCGATCGCAGGCATAATTGCTTGAAACGCGACCCAATTACGTTTGCGACACAATTATTCGCAAAATCAGTACAGATGCGCTTCGAATCCAATAATATTTTCAACAGGAGAGCTCCCAATTCATATCTCCATTTACACTCGTTCGAAAATGTGTTTAAATTCTAAGACACTTTCAGGTCGGAAAGTATTTACTAAGTCATCGAGAAGAACTTGGGGTCGGTAAAGTACTTTCTCTACCTCTGATTGGCGCTTTCCCGAGTTCCCATTCTTCTCTTATCGATAAGTCATTCTGCTCGATCTTTTTAGTCACTATGATCTGTCACCAGCTTTCGGAAATAAAATGTTACCGGTTTATCACTGGTCTGCAAAATAAAGTTTCTTTCAGGTGTTATTCTTGTTTTATTATAATTTCGATATAGTTTTGAATAGAAATATCGTATGGAAAATTACGAATCACCTGATTTTTATTAATAGAATTTTTGAAAAACAAACGCATTTTGCTTTAAATTTGTCATTTATTCAAAAAATTAATCAATCATAAAAACCATAAATCATCACATAAATGAAATGCTTTTTCTTAGTATTGTTCACTTTGTAGATTTATTTCTTTTCATATTTTCTGAAAGTGTTTCACGACATATCCCCAACAAAAATCGGAAAGCATTGCTTCTGACAATTTTCCTTTGCAGCGCCTCTCAGAGTGCAATATTTTTTGGTGGAACCTCTAACCATGTTCATCTGCGCCACGATGTTTTATACATAATTTTAATATTTTTCACTCGGAAAAACTGATGTTAGGTAAGTATTTTTCAATTTTTTTTTTCAATAATCAATATCTTGAACCCCTGAAAATGTTCCAATAGTTTGTTGGCATTCTCTTATTTTATTTATATCCTACCATTTTAACACGAAACTCATTGTCATAGAGCCCTGATGAAGAATTTATTAAAAATCGAAACGTTGGCAAAGAAACAATAGTTTTTCTCTAATCAAATTGATCCCAATCCCACCAATACACCACCATTGAAGAATTTAATTCTGGATCACCAAACCTACCATGATTGGAAAAAAATTGAGTCTAAAAAATGAATTACAAAGTACATATTCCATTACCCAAACATAGTATTTGCTCCTAAAATCAGCATAATGTACTGAAACTCAGTACGGTTTCGCAGCAACAAATGAACCACCCTACCACCCAGGCAACCTACCTAAGTAGTGGCAGACATATTCGAGGGGCTTGATCAGGGTAAACATACTGCTTTGGCATTATGTGACCTAACCAAGAAGTAAATGATAAGAAATCGGATTTTAAGGCTATTGACCACGGTATCCCGCAAGGTTCTGTCCTTGGTCCACTGCATTTCATCATTTATATAAACGATTTGTGTGGTTTTTTGGTACCAACGAATTGTGTCTTTTTTGCAGATGACACTGCTCTAATATGTTCAAGTGAATCCCACATCAGTCTACCTCAAATAACGGAACACTGAAAAAGTCTTGCTAATACATGGTTTACACTGAACAAATTAAAGATAATCGAGAAAAAACTCAAACTATTACTATATCTTCAAATACTAGTATCCTACGTGGCGAGAATGCTAAATTTTGGGGATTTATTATCGACGATCGACTAAGCTGGTCAGACCATATTGAATCTGTTACGAGCAAACTTTTTTATTTATACCTAGACAATTGAGGAATGCTGTGGGAACGGCTACACTAGAAATTTTCGATTCCACTGAGTTATTTCTTATGTAATTTCAATCTGGGATTATTCTACACACTCCATAAGTTTTTTCAAATGCCAAAAAATACCATGAGAATCATAGCACATGCTTGGTATACAGAAGATTGCCGTCCTTTTTTCATTCGACTAGGTATTATACCACTTCCTTCCTTAAATATTTATATTGTGTTACTGGAGCGAAGTAATGTTAAGAAGTTACCAAGGTATTCTGATATTCCAGATATCGATTGATAGTAACACAAAAGAACTCACTGAATCTGAACCTATATAACTGCCTTTATCCTTCATTTGCATCTTTGAGTTAAATGACCTTCAGAAGCAAAATTTAAAAACTGCTTCTCTAATTTTGTTTCTACACAATAGAAGAGTTATGTTCATGTAGCTCGGTCTATCACACACGAAACACTTTCGTGACGCTTTTTTCATTTCAATTTTCTTGTTTTTTAATAACATGTGATTCTGTATTTTAATACGTGTACTCCTTATAACTTTATATCTATTCTGTCTATTCTTGATTTGAAGTTTTATTCTGATTTGTACTTTCTATAATTTGTATTAATGCTTGTGACCAGATTCAGATCCGAAATTTCATATCCATAACACGTCTGGTCTGTACCTAGCTTTTGCAAACTGATACTTCAAAATATATTTTCCCTTTCGAAATGCGTAGCGGCGCCCAGCACAGGTAGGCAGATTTGATAATATTTTATGACATTCTTATCGAGAAGAGCCTTAGCACTCTTAGAAGGTAGTACTATTCAAGGGGAAGAATTTCGATTTATTAGTGTAGCACAACTTCAAAATAACTGACAAAATAAGTACATGTGCTCGTGACTTCTCAAATAAAAAAATAATGAATTATGGACAAAACTTTTTTTTATCATAGATATAAATATATAATAGGCATTTGAGTTGAGAATCGAGCCCAAGTTCTTGCGAAGATTACTTGAAATGGGGGTTGAGTCAACTTCCACTGTTAGGATCCTGCTTGGGGAAGCTATTGTGTAGTGAAACACATGTTGCAGTTTTGTACAGCGATTGCTATTGAGAATCGTACAAAAAACTGTACTATCTTCTACTTAACGTTCATTATTGAACATTGCTTTGAATTGGTAACATTGGCCAGCTTTCGAATCATTCGTCAGAAAATTCTAAAAGATGTACAAAGATGCGAATGATTCCGAAATAGTCTTCAAATAGCAAAGATATCAGTACCAAATGTGTTATTATTTTCGGATTTATTACAGCAAAATAATTCGGAGTTGACATAAACTCCACGAGTTAGATTCATTATTCTGAAGACTCTTGAAATCTTTTTCCTGATAATTCGGCAATAATGTATCAATTATCATTATTGTGAACCAGAAATTCTCATCAATCCTGGATATGTGCAAATGGCACACTATTGTAAACTTCAGAAATATGATTATTTTCGCGAAAAGACATAGTGTGAACAATCATTTTCTGCTTCCTTTTCTTCAAGATAGTTTGTCAATACTTGAACTGCTCAATTTTTTGTCTGCTGAATAGATTGAAAATGTTTTCCACGCGAATAGTATGGTGTTCCATCTCTCAATAATATTTTAACGATGACGTTGAGCAGTCGAGAAATGGTTATCATGTGAATTCCTTTGTGAGCCAACTTATTTCTACGTGATCAACCAGAATCGTAAACGTATTAAACATATCTCAGGCATTTAACTCATCCTATTTATTACCTTGAGAAACTTTGTATCGTGTTGAAAATCATAATGAATGTATTTGCAATGTAGCAAAATAACAAATTTTTATGAGAAAGAAAATGGAAATTTCAAATACATATATCGATACTTCATCCCGAAAAAGTCTAATAAGCGAGGCTATACTCGAAAAAATGTTTCGGGGATTTTGGGTTAGATTTATTGAATCAAGATGATTGGTAACGGGTATGCCAATAAAATAAAATAAAATCGAAACGTTCTTTGAAATGGAAAACTCCAGCTCAAAACTATAATGCATATGAAGACTTTTTCTGAAGTTCGTTTTCCCTAACACCAAACTTATTAGTGAAACGCGCTTTGAGTGCAAATAATATCAGTTTGGTGATAGGGTAATCAATCTCTAGAAGTCTTAACTTTAATTCCAATGATTTCAAGCTCATCGTTCGTATAATATGATGTATGAGTCTGTTAGTGTGAGAATATACCATCTATTTTCCAACATCACCAAATTGTAGTGGATATAAGTAGTATAGGTGGAAGCTTTCGTTCAGTCAAAGAAGATTTACGTATAACGAACAAGAAGCGTCACTTGCCGCTACACAGGCGCTATTCCTGTGGTCCCCACCACTACCATATTTCATGACCTCCAAACTATTTTTGTTACGACTACGCATGACTGCCAGCAAAAAACAGTAATCCAGTAAACTACTCGACAAGAAACACCAGTACTTTTTTGTTGATATGACTGAACGACTGCAAAATGCTGACACTGCTGGTAGACATACACTCAGGGTGTATTTGTCGAATTATCAGATGCGCTTCTTGTTCGTGTATACGTAAATATTCTTTGGTTCAGTGCTCCACGGAAGGTATAAAAATTCTGATAGATAATAATTTTCCAGTCCTGAGTAGTTAAACTAATACCATTCAACGTAAGCTTTGTACTACTACCTTGAGATCTTGCTTGTCCCGTTTGAAAGTTGGAAGAGGGGGAGTTTTTACGACCCACTGTATAATGCTATTGCAAATAATCGAATTTTTATTCCACAGTGAAATTTTTATCTTGAAACTGTCAGGTACACCAAGTATAAAATTTTTAATCCAATAATCCTTGAATTATCTAATCGGAATTCATTTGTGTTTTTTCCGAATTGAAATAAAGCAAGTAATGTTTTTTCAATTATAATAACTGCTATCACCTGGTTCAATCTGCCGACTCTCTATCTGTCGATATGCCTAGGATTAAAATTATCGGATTAGATTCATTATCACAATTCTGAATCGTAAATGATACACAATTAAAATTGGTTTTTATTACCATATGGTGATTTGATTGTGGTTCTGGCAAATATTTTTCTATATTGAAACTTTTCTTGAAACATTCCTTGAATATGAAATTATGACACATCTAGTACAGTTAACTTGTTATCGTTTCGTCTCTTTAAAATAGGTGTAGAAAATAGTCCATCTTGCTAAATTTTCACACTCCTACAGTTAGTTACCTTTCTATTGAAGCAAGAACTCAGAGAAAACCGTGTCTTCAATAGAATTGTTCATATGGTGTTAGCGTATTTAAAAGTTTCGATTAAGATATCAATGCACCTGAGCCCTCAACGCCAGTGGAGATGAAGTGATTTGATAGATTATTTTTTCAGATTTTCATATATCCCCCTGTCAGACACTTACTCATGTGAACTATGCGGTGAGCTATCTTTCAAAATAAACAAGTTTCTATCCACACGTATAGTCATGAAAATAATTAATAATAATCTAACAATCACTGTTCTACCACGAACGATCTGAACAAGTCTCACTTCCCCAAAAAACTGTAACGCAAAATCCTTCCTTATACAATTCGTAACACCGCTGAATCTTATCCCTCTGAATCATGCTACGCAAAACGTTCCTGGCGCCATAATCGATGGTTACACTTATATCAACGATATTGCATTTGCTATTCGAGCTGTAGGAAAACCCAGAAAAAGCTAGAGTGCCATCCGGTATATTCTAGCACGATATCCCACCTACCAGAATTGGCATTCAGGCAACCAACAATAATTGTTTATCGCACCAAATCAGCCAAACAATTCTTGCCAGGACCGTGTAGATATTCTACACGGATGACTCGACGAGTACAAAATTCCCACCACTTTGTTGTGAATTTGGAGACCTGTCGAACATCTCTTGCTCAGGGATCTTTTTTCAATAGAACAGCTGAGCTTTGGAACTCTTTGCCGAAAGAGGTTTTTCCTGAGCCTTACAAACTTCAAAACATCAGTGAATGTTAATTCGTACCTCCTTTATATTTTTATCAACCCTTCGATTCTCTTTCCAACGATATAACACAAGTGGCCATTTCTTTTCAAAATGGCGGCCGAGGGGGCCAATTTTACCAAATTGAATATGGCGGCCTTATGACGTCATCTATGACAAAATACTCAAATAGTCAAGTGAATTTAGCAACAAAAGCCGAAATATGATCGGTGAGGAAAAATTCAAACTTTTGTTGAATTCACACATACTTTTTTTTTGAAATTCCAAAGCAGAAACAGACACCTGTCAGACAAGAAACTCTTCAACGAAGCACACAACTGAGGATGCAAACCATAAGACGGCAGATTAGAAAGGAGACCCCGATGCCAAACTCGATCAAACGCTTTTGAAATATCGAGTGCAACAGCTATCGTTTCTCCAAATTTTTCGATTGAATGCTGCCAAATATGAGAAACATAAGCCAATAAGTCACTGGTTGATCGTTGATGGCGAAATCCGTATTGTCGATCTTAAATTATTCCTAATTTCTCTAGATATTTGATAAGATTCATATTGATTGCTTTTTCCATGACTTTGGAAATGATAGAAATCAATGCAATTGGTCTGTAATTACAAGCAAAAGTTTTCTTCCCTTTTTTAGGAACTGGCTGAACTCTTGCTGTTCTCCAGGACTTAGGAAGAAACCCCCAAGTTAAATGAAAGGTTGAATAATTTGCAAAGTACTGGTGTCAATTCGAGACACATGCTTTCAGAACAATTGCTGGAATTCCATCAGATCCGCAAGTATTCGTCTTCAGGCCCATTAAAATATTTTTTATATTTGTCTGGTGAAAAATTATGAGAAAGAATCATCTGACCTGAATTTTTTTTTTCAAACGTTGCTAGCTGCCATACTAGTGACTGTTTTCCAATAGACGCAGCAACTTTTCGTGGTATATTAAAAATCTGCCATTCTACACTTGTATCAAGTTTTGATTTATCGATTTAGAGCTTTTGATTTCCAGAATATATGGATATCAGAAGGGATTTTCTATGTGTTTTGATATACTTCCATTCATTTGACTTTATAAATACTGTTTGAGAGTCATTATTTTCAAAGTGGATGCATTTTTTTCGCAGTTTTTTGGGTTGACATTCTAACATAATCTGAAAAATTAGGAATTGATATTAAAATCTATACAAGTGTTAAAGGGTAGACTCCTAATATACCTCGAAATGCTGCTGGATTGATTATAAGTCAGTTTCTTCTGAATGAAACAAGTCCTATCAGTTAATTATTTATTACTCAAATTAGCTTATCATATAAAAATACTTATCTTCATTAACGTACCACAAATAGTTTTCTTCTATGCTTCTTTTTGAAAATCTACCAGAGCTGCACACGTTGAGGCTAGAGAGATGTTAGTGACTGTAAAACAGCTTGAAACTTTGAAGAGATTTCACATCATCCTCTGATCAGTTATAATCAATATTCAACAGATTGACCCAGGCATCCTGTTCATAGTAGCAGATACGTAGTAGATGAGTTGAGGAAAGAACTTGTTTGAGAAATTGAAATTGTTGGAAATTCAATATAAACCCCTACTACTATTAAAAACTTCTGTTCCTGTTCGGTGTAGAAATAAAATGGTTAATCAAAAATTCAATGGCAGTTTTCAAATGGCTCGTCAGCCCTTCTTTATCAGTTATAATGGAATACAAGGAAGATGATGATAAAATACGATATTTTCTTCATTATTACTACAACAATTTCCTCAACTATTTCAAAAGCACTGAAAAGGATCTTCAATTTCGAAAAGAATATACCAAATGAGCAATACCAATATTTTCTTTCTCCGATTTTTATAACTGATATTTTATAAGGATATACTTATGGTGGATTCATGCAGCAATCGTAACTCGGAATTCGCAAGTCGTAAGGAAGAAGTTGAGTCGATATCTTTCAATGAAAACGTTCATGCAGGTATATTAAGTCGGAATTCGTAATATATTGAACAAATTTCCACTCTTACGATTCAACAGCTCTCGAGATTGCTGCATGAATGGTTTATATTTTGTTGCGAGTTCCGATTTCCGAGCTACGATTGTTGCATGAATCCACCATTAGTATTCACTATCTGGGACCATGGTTGATACTGGACTGATTATCTATATATAGTGATAATTCACCCAAACCTATCTATAAAGAAATTAGTAGCTCATCCAGACTAAGGAAAATTGCATGCATTGTCTTCTTAATATATGCTGGTACCGCTAGTGGTATAGTAGTTTTCACAATAAATGGTATTGACTGAAGGATTTTAATAAAACCAATTAGACCCTTAAGTTGTAAAATCCGAGATGCACATCATAAATGTAAAAGGACCGGATTCAGGTAATTTCGTTTCTCAGAGAGGGATTGTAGAGGATTCATTTTAGTCTTTGTATTTCATTGGAAGTGTTCACTTATGTTACGGCGTGCAATAATTTTCCAAACGTTGCCAGCTGCCATACTAGTGAGTGTTTTCCAATAGACGCAGCAACTTTTCGGGGTAGATTAAAAATCTGCCATTCTACACTTGTATAGATTACGAAACTAATTCTTATTTTTTCAGATTGTGGTAGGTTGAGAACTCAAAATAACAGAATCTATCCACCACGAAAAATGACTTTCAAACATAAGTTTCAAGTCCTTTTTAGTTTATTGGATGAACAAGGTGAAGAGAAACTCCATCAACGGATATTCCTGTAAACTGGTCCCGTTATTTTGTTTGATGTGTCATCTCTGATATTTTCATCAAACTAACTGATGCACTCACATGATCCAGTTACTTGGGTGGAGAATACTGTAAAGCTTCCATTTGACAAAAATAAATCTAAACATTTTCTGAAAGCTCATCTACACTAAAATAATCGAATTTGAATGGGATTTTACCAAAATTGCATTGAAACCAATCCACTCGTAGAATACGGCACATAAATTGGTTCCACATCCGGTTGCGCACTAAACTCACAATAGATTTCAAATGGCTGCTTGTCCCGCACTGCGCAATTCGTCATCATTTCCGTGATAAGATGAAATGGACACGTTGTACCTATATGTTTTATGTGGTCGTCTGATTTGTGAATGTGATTTTGAATATCGTGGTCAATCTATCATGTCGATAGATTCATTGGTGATTTCTAAAAAGTGGATAGCCGAAGGATTCATCAGCACTGTGAATTTTCGAATATATGCTCCTAGAAACACGAAATAAACGGGGGTTCTTTCATAAAAAGTGGAACAGGATTGTGCGTGCTACTTGGGATTTTGATGAATATGTAGAGGAACAATATAAGGATTATATCACTTCTATCAAACCGTGGAAAAATATCGAGTTTGTTCCTCTCAAATATGCTGGGTTGGTTAATACGAACAGATTGCTTCACATTGAACAAATATCTATAACTGAGTAGATAATTTATTTTATGATAGAGAGCGAAGGTGAAACCAACAGCCGCCAAATGATTAAACCCAACATCATTGTTTGTTTGTGTGACGCAAAAGAAATTATCTTCCAAATATTTTGAACTGTTGAAACAAGCTATCGATGTGCAATGTGCTAATCTAAATCCGGGTCGGAGATAATCTAGTTTTTTGCTTTGTTGAGGAATTTTTAGGTAAATTCGCTCCAACTGATAGGCGAGGATGAGAGAACAAAAATATTTCGTTTGAAGGAGATGGGCAATCAGCCGAGAACTGAAATATTTCCAAATCATATAATACAGGTTGAAAAAAATCATCAAAAATAACAACATGGATGTAATAAGAATTTCATATTATAGTGTGTGGGATTATTTTTCAATATAAAATTGAGGACATTGAGATAACCTTATTCACAGCTGCTTCTTTTTTCATGAATAATATATTATTCTAATTTGAAAAATATCTCGAAAAATCTGTAATGTTTGGCCTTTGAGTAATTTCCAATTTCTCTTGCTAATACAACATTTCTTTTGGATTGCAGGGGTCGTTTTGGCTACTAGCACTAACAGCTTCTTCCATTCAAGTTACTCATTTACCAGTATGTAGTTCTCTCGGCCTGTTGTTACTTATATCTTACATGTATTCTCTTGGTAGCAATTTGATTCTTACTATTCACTCAGTTACAATTTGTTGCTTGGAATAATGTTCTAAGTAACAATGTCTTGCCACTCACATCTTATTTGTTATGATTTCTCAGCTCCTTGGCTGCTGCTGTTCCTGAAAACCAAACTCATCCTAGAACTCAGTTCATTTCTGTCCTTTATCAATTCATAATTCGTAGCTTAAAATAGAGTCAGCAGGAAACCTAACATTCCAGTGGTATCTATTCCACTTTCTCAGTGGAAGGATTTTCGATTTTGTCATCTACAAGAGTTGAGTCGACGTTGGAGAAGTTTTTTTCAAAGCTGAGCATGCTATCAGTATCAAGAAGGACGGCTGGTTTCCTCAGGATAGTTGAAGCAATCAATGATTCTGTAGCTCTTCTCAAACCCCAGTTCTATGACACTTTGAACTTGAGATACTCTAAGAAAGCGTTGCATAGCTCTTGATCGCAGATTTTTCAGATTGCGGCGTTTCTACCATACGAGGTAAGCAAGAATCTCTTCTTTCCCCCATATCAGAAGAAATTACCAAAGAAGAGAAGAAGAAAATTGGAAAGATGACGAAAGTTGACAAAGACGTAGGAAAGTTTCAAGTACCCTTCAGCGAATTGATTTCACATTGCAGGGAAAGCATAGGCTTTGTGTCACAACAACTAATGGAATGGTTAGGAGCATGTTCAGCCAGACTGGTTTTGATTGTGTTTTGTTGATAATTCCCCTCTCGTTTCAAGTATACATTTGTTGGCGCTTGGGTCCTGACTAGAATATATTAGAGTTCGATATCTTGGCCGACCGAAAACAAAAACCTGATAGTTTGAACAAACCATGATGCCTGTTTCTTCTGGTGCCAGTTTGATTTGAACTGGGGCTGCAGGAAGTCTCAATCTGTGTACATCCTTTTCAATTTTTCGTTTTTTGAATTAGAAATAATTTTTTCCTGGCTGACTGTGGTGACAGCAGCCTTGTATTTCAACCGGCGATTGCTCCTCTAATTTATAATTCGCCCTGTTTTTTGTTCCTGTTTCAATATGATAATACCGAATATAATTTTGATATTATGAATGATATAATGTGAGTTGTACTAAATCAGGAATTGTTAGGAGTTTTCGGGCTTCTCAGCCGTGGTCCGCAGGTTTTTGGACCTGGTGTTTCGTCTGCATCTGCGGCAGACATTTTCAAAGGTGATGCGGCAATGGGCGAAGTATTTTTTCCTGCTGCGAGGCTTTGATTTGATGTGGTTGTTACGGGATGATTTTTTTCTCACCCAAGGAGGTACCACGAACGCAATGAAATTCGAACAATATATAACTAACCTTTGAAACTCCCATTGACAACTATGATATTTTTTATATGACTTCTTGTGTATCGAATGAAATATAATTTCTCGACCATTATTAACGGCACGAAGCGTGAGTGACCAAGTAGATTTCACTACGAAAAGATTATGTGACTTGGTGGATTTCGTACCAAGCTTGGCTCGCACATTCCTTTTTGCGGATTAATAGTTGAGCTCTTGATTGTACCTGGAAGGATTAAACACTGATATGCCAGGAGTGACATCAAACTGCTTATAATATTAACCACTTGTTGAAATGTCATTATTATCGATTTGTTTTGTTTACCATCTGTAGCTGTCAGGTTATAAATAGTGACAGATCTTCTCATTCTCGGATTGCTGTCATGTTCCGATATTCCTGAACAGTACTGTCCAGTTTGCAATCAGTGTTGCCAACTTTGACATCGAAGATAGTTACAGTGGTCAGACATGTTTCATTCAATTTCGGTTATTAAGTAGTTCAAGGGACGATTAGGAGTTTCAAACATCGATATAGGACAGTTTCTGTTAGACATCTTGCAAATCTGTTCATTTTATTAGTTTTATTGTTTGTGGCAGTAGCGACTTCTTTCGGAAATATTCGGATGCTGTCATGGGAAGCTACCATTATCGAGCATTTTGGATCACAGACGCGGTGAAGGTCATGTTTGCGTACATCTTCCGGTTTGTCTGACAATTAGTGCCAAAGATGGCGTGACATTATTTTATACTTTGCATAGAAAAGTAAATATCGACTACAGCAGATATATTGATGGATAAGGGCGAAAATCGGTGCACGAGTATATTATTGGCAGATGAAGGGTAAAAGGCACAGCGGATTAGACATTTTGAACGTCTTGACAAGGGTCATTTTTCGCTTACACGTGAACCCAACCGATCGTATCTTTTGTCGTGAGGATTGAATTATATTTCTCTATCCACAAGGACTGGTGGGATTAAAGACAAGAAGTACTAGAGGTGGTGAATATTTTGGATTCATCCAAAAACCCGTCGAGGGGATTACATATTCACGTGTCCAGCCATTCTTCAACAAGCCCAATACCATTCAAAAGGTAGGCAAATTCCTCGTGCTAAACACTCTTTGCATCCCTGACCAGGTCAAGGAAGTAAGCTATGTGAGATTCTTCTTTTTAGGGCTTTTTCGTATGGGATATGGAGTTTTGAAATAGCTGGGGATCCTTTTTTGTATGGGACATGGAATTTTGAAGTAGCTGGAGTCCTTTTTCGTATGGAATATAGAATTATGAAGTAACTGTTCTCCTTCGTATGAAAGTTTGAAGTAGGAGTTTTCACCTGTCGAAGGCCTTCTAACGAAGACATACGATAAGATTTGATAGAACTCATCACCTGCCCCAATCTGCAGGCCAACTGTAGGAGCACCCTGAAATAGTCAAGGCATACTCGCAGCCAGCGTTGGATGGGCCCCAAGTATAGTATATGGCAATAAAACATAAGCATATCGCTATTATTTCAAGATATATTTATCATATACCCTTCAGGTATTTTTCCTGCGCTTATTGCTATTGATTCTATTTTCATTAATTAATTTTATTGGTCAAATATCATCGACTAGTGCACTGACCCTTCGAGCATATATTTCTTTTGTAAGCTGAGGTGATCACCAAGGTAGAGTATTATCCGGAATATTGATATAATATCTTCATTGGTGGAAATTTGCTCTTGAAACGGAGTGTGTACGTACCAGCAGAACGTTAACCCCTCATACAAACCGAAGGAAAGAGAAGAGAAATCATTAAAGGATTGTTGAAGAGTGAATGCCTTTTACTGTAACCACCTTTTACTCACCCCAGCGCCCAACTGAGTTAGCAAGTGAGCCACTTTCTTTTAGTGGAACACTATATTTTGTTTTGTTATCCTTCACTAAAGACTATCTATTTCCAACTTCCCTCTTCAAGGGATCAGTCACGTAACATGGTTCAGATGACGTCTCACTATTTGTCGGACCAACTCATCAGTTGCCGGCCGTGGAAGTCTACAATCTTTGATATAACTGTATATATTGTTCAAGAAATATGAGCAAAGAACTATGATAAATGAAAAAATTTTGTACTTTTGTCACTTTTGTGCAATTTCTGGACTATGCTTAGTTTTGTGTAGATGACAAAGCTGGAAATCGGAATCAGCGACCATAATATGCATATATATTTAGTTGAGAGAACTACTTTTTTTTTCTGGAAACCGCAAGATTCGGTCTCATATGCTGGGATTACTATTTGCTTCTCGGAAGTCAATCGCCTGCTTAGATCGTCAGACGAACCAGCGGGCGGTCAACCGTAAAAGCAGTGTTATGATTCGAGGAATCAGTGCAGAGATAGTACTAGTGAAATGACACGATTGTTTGAACTCCGTTATGAGGAACGTAAAGAACGGCGGGTGCCGTTAAGTGCAAAGCCATCGACCCACCTCGCAAACTCATCCGGATGATATTCATATTTGGTTAAAGTATCGATTGAGATTGTGATCGGAGATGATCCAGATCGTCAAAAGTAATTGAGGGGACGGTATTCAAAATTTCGCGTTCATCTGGAAAAACCTTCATTACCGTGTGGCAGCAATATCGTTGTACAATCAGTAGATTGTAGAATTAGAAACTTGATATTTGGAATACGATACTATCAATCACTTCTTGCTGGCCGGAAATCGACTAGAGTCGGAATGAAACCCAGTATATTCCTCTAGATCAATCGACGAATCATAAAATTATCTTTTCAACAAAAGGCCAGAATTTTTAAAAAAGGCGGCGTTTTTTTCCCAACTCCAATATGGTGGCACCATGCCGTCATTGATGACACTATTGTCAAACAGCTGGCTGGAGTGAAAAAATTTAATCTGTTTAGTTTTTTACAAAAGCTTCTGGAATTTGATTTCTTGATAACTCACATACATTTAATTTTTTTCTCCTGGAATTTCATTCTTAGCGTTAAATGATATCCCTTCGAAATATGATGATAATACTCTGCGATCTATTTCTATTTTAAATTAAAAAAATGAGTATTGAAGCTGTTATATTTCATAGTGATTCATCAGCCATTTCTGAAACAATGAAATGAAACGCATAGTATATTTACCATTTTTTTATGTAAAAAGATTCACTCCACGTTTGAAGTTGGAAGAATTCTCCTTGCTATTATGACTTTCGAGAAGATTCAATGAATTATGGAAATTCGGAAAAAACTGATAGATGTATGAATTGAACGAAAGTTTGAATTTTTGAAGTTCATCAATCAAATTTCGGCTTTGTGAATTCAGCTAACTGTCTGAGTATTGGGTCAAAGATGGCGTCATGAGGCCGCCATATTCAATTTAGTGAAATTGGCCTCTAGGCCACCATATTCAATTTGGTAAAATTGGCTCCTAGGCCGCCATTTTGAAATGAAATGAACACTTCTGTTTTTTTTATATGGAGATTCACACGAAAGGGAAGCCTTTTAATGCTCAAAGAACACCGCGTGAATCAAGGGACAGGAGATACGAATTAACATTCACTTTAAATTTTTGAAGTTTGTATGCTTCAGGAAAAACCTCTCTCGGCAAGGAATTTCAAAACTCAGTTGTTCTATCGAAAACAAATCCCTGATCAAGCCACCTTCGACAGGTCTCCAAATTCACAACAAAGGGGTGGGAATTCTGTACTCGTCGAGTACTCGTACTCGTCGTAAATGCTAGCATCGAGAGACTTGACTTTGTAGGAATGGTTACTTCTGACATCTGAATACTAGATGATGATAGATCGGCTTTTCTTGAGGAGAGACATGCCTGGGTTTTCATTGTATTAAATTCCACCAAGTTCATGTTACCCAATTCTATTATTTTTACTAAGTCATCGTTAATTTTATTGACGTGAATTTTTCTTTCAATTTTTGGTTACACATGTACTCAGGTTTCAACGGTTGTCAGCACTGAAATTTTTATCACGAGACATATAATAACTGAGGTGAAGAATAGGTGTCACCATCAGAGATTCCTAGGATTTCGACATATATGAATCTTTGGTTTCAAGATTTTTTTTTTATTTGAGCTACTCATTCTCCAAATCCCTCTCCAAACCTAATTTATACCTATCTAATCAAATTATCTGTGGCAAAGTGAATTTTTTGAATATCTGGAGCTTTTATATTCAAGTACTCGAATCAATTGAGATGTCAACAAAATATACCAGGAATTCTTGAGGAGGCATATCCATGTACCACCTAATGAAATATATTCAAATCAAACATTCATCTATGAATCTAAACCCATCGTGGAAGGGAAGTCATTCAGATGGATTCGTAGGAATTGTATTTCTTTAAATTAATTTAAAAAATAAAAAGAAAAGGTTCGTGAAATAAAAAAGGAAGAGAAAGTCAATCCTGACAGCTTAAAGGTATGTGCTGTTTTTGATTTGCAGCAGGTTATTTTTTCACCAATTACTAATGAAAGCAAACTCTTCTATCGTCGAAGACTGGCAAACTATAACTTCACTATCTATGAAGTTAAAACTAAAGACTGCCACTGTTTTCTATGGAACGAAGGACTGAGTAAACGTGGCTCGAACGAAATTTCGACATGTTTATATTTATACCTAAAACAAATTTTCTCCAAGGGTATAACAACTCTCTCTTTATTTTCCGATGGATGTAGTGGACAGAATAAAAATTCCATCGTCGGTGCGATGCTTTTGTATGCAGTTGCCACTTTAAAAAATATACAGTGCATCTCCTTAAGATTTTTTGAAGCATACCACGGCCAGAGTGAAGGAGATTCGGCTCATAGTTACAATAGATCATGCTATTAAAAAATCTGGAGACTTGTTTGTACCGTCTCAGTTAGCACCAGTCCTAAAACTGACAAGACGAAAAAATCCATATGTTGTGCATTCTTAAACTTCGACAGACTTTTGAAATTTTAAGAAGCTATCCAATGACCTACAAATACTAGCGGTTAGAAAGGATGATGAAGGAGGTATAATTGATTGGAAACAAATACATGAGGTCATGGTTCAGAAAGGTAGCAACAATAAGATTTATTTTAAGAATGGTCATCTGCAGAATAACTACCGATATATAACTTTGAAACGAACTGCAAGAAACAATATCAAATCTGAGCCACCCTGCCTGAATCCTGAATTTCCCAAAATATCAATTGCAAAATACAATGACTCGAGGGCACTGTGTAGTGGAACAACTCCCATCATTAAACTACCAGAACATGTTTCTTTTTCCGAGCAGTTGCCACACTAACGTTTTTGTATACGAATTTGTACTGTTTTTCTCAAACATGTTATTTGAGTTTGTTTAATTTTTGTTTAGGTTTAGTTAAATGAGAAAAAAATATATTTGCTTCTTTGTTGAGTTAAATACATTGTTACATTTCCTTCGTTTTAGTTACTTTAACCTGCTGGCATTTGTTTTTCTAAAATAAACGTTAATTCTATTAGTTTTTGGTAGAAATATTGTATATCAACTTAAAGCAGCTTGAAAAATTTTAAATTAAGGGTATTTTCATCATCTTTATGAATTTTGATAAGAGGCGTAACTAAGTTTTGTGCTTTTAATAAATTATTTTCGAATAAGACGAAAGGGCGTATCTCTTCTGAGGGCAGTTTCATCCCTTCTGGTGGTACTAGAAATATTAAGGTTTTACTCTACGTTATATATTGGCATTGAAGCAATATTTTTGTTATTAGTATTCTCAAAGCGGTTTTTGAAGTAGGCAAAAACACAGGTGAAAATCTTTAAGCTGCAATTACTCAAAAATTGAAATTTTGAGATACGCCTCTTCGTTTTGTTAACGACGCAATATGCAAAGATAAATGATTGAGCCATATACATCGAAAGCAAGTTGAATATAGATAACTGCTTGGCAGAGAAGTAGCTGTTTTAGATGGAATTTTTTTTCATTTTGTGAACGAATCGAATTTCTTTGAATGATATACACGTATCTATCGACGAGAGTGTATGTAATTTTTTTATTTCACTTCTTTCATAGAAGTTGTAATTTCTATTTTTTGTAAGCTGTCTTCATTGCTTATTTGAATATAAATGAATTCATCGGTAGTCTCGGTAGTGTAGTGGTTAGCATATTTGCCTATCAAGCGGAAGGCCGGGGTTCGAATCCTCGCCGGGCCACCGTGCTGGGTAATCGCACGTTAAAAGGTAAGGCCTCGTTGATCCATTTGCTCGCACAAGTTTCGACTTCTGAGGGTGTACGTTCGTCAGATGGTTAACAAAACGAACAATTTCAGAATAACAATTGTGATTATTCGATTTCAGAATAACAATTGTGATTATTCGATTTTTTTTTTTACAAATGAATGGAGTTTGTGTTTCAGAACAAACAGAAAAGTTACAGTCTTTTCTCTACGTGTGAGTATGTGCTCATCATCAGGTTCATAGTGGTGAAATCTGTGATAGTTAGAAAATACTAGAAGAATAATAATAATTTTTTATTCCTGGATTTCTAGAGATTGTAAGCTACGAGAAACAGGAAGAAATTACTGTTGTTCTCTGTATAGATTCGACATGCTCAACAAATCAATTGAATATCAAACATGTTCGTTTTCATACATTCTGCGCAGTAATGAATAATTGATTCCAATTCATTGACAGAATGAGTACAGCAAACCGATACATGTAGAGCCTCATTATTCTTCTGTCTGTCCATAATTTCCAATCACATTTCGGGTAGCATTCGAGAATGCAGACGGAAACAAAATCAATCAATATTCAGTAGCTCTCACGCGAACTCGAAAATTCACTTTTGATAAACCGTTCTCAAGAATACCACCTTCGAGTCTTTATTACCATAATTCTCATATTTGGGTAATACGCATGAGAAGGAATATTAATAATATTCTTCGAAATCAACATCGGACGCCGCTTTCCTTTTGCAGATGCCCTGCGCTGTTACAATTTCACCTGCACTTTCCTGTTCGATTTCTAGCAGTTTCTCTTGCATTGTAAGTGAGACGCAGGGCATAAAATGTTTTGTGTACCTCGAATCGGACTTTTCGTTCTTACGTGTATTAGCAGTCCAGTCGGAATCTACGTGAATTTGGATAACTTCGATACAACAGCCGTGCCAATTCGCCAATTTTTTTGTAGGTACTTTGGACCTTGAAGAATAAAGTGTGGAATTTGTGGGATCGCGAAATGACGACTTGTGGCCGAAAAAATTATTTACTTAAACAATTGTCACTATTTTGATTTTATTTCCTTTGGAATGGGATTCATAGGAAAATGTTTCCTGCGAAAAATGTGTGTCGTAATGAAATTTACAAAATATGTCTCTTGCAAAAATCACGTAGAATTATGAGTTTGGTGGTAAATCACCGTTGAAAACAATTTTTCAAAAAATGTATTGTATTTACGTGGTTTATTCATAAAGTACTGTGTTCAGTACACAATCTAAATGAAATATAGTGATAATGACCGATTTTCGTACATCCGGCATGTCGATATAGCACTTATTTCATTAGGCCGAGAAGGATTTAAAATTTTAACTTATAAACGAATAGAAGTTGCGCCTTAACTATTCAAGTTTTTCAAAATGTTCTTCAAGATTCTCATAGGTCTTAGCGAGACGCGTAATATGAAGGAGAAAAGTTTTGTAAGCTGTCTAATGAAAATCACATAATGAGGTCTTTTAAAAAAAATGTTTTCATAGATTTTCATCAAATATCGACCCCCCAAGTAGCACAAACATATTAGACCAATATTGGTTCAATATTACAGGGATATTATTCTTATATTGTAGATATCATATTGGCCACAAAAAAATGTGAACATTCGTCGATATTAGATCAACATTCGAAAGCAATGTAAGGATATATCGTTTCAACTATATTGGTACAATATTGTAAATGATATATCGACGAAATAGGAATATTCGATTGATGTCACTAAATATATTTTTTTATAATATTCGGAATTATTCATATCGTTTTAATCGAATAGTCAACTCGAAAATTTCACTCATATACATTAACTAACCGAATACTAACCTGGAAAAAACTCTGGCTGCTGCCGGGCTTGAACTCACGACCTTCAGAAAAGAAATAATATTGTCGATCACTATACACTCTACGGCATTGAGAGACTTGTTTTTAAGAAGGAGGGATTTGTGGGATCGCGAAATGACGACTTTTGACAGAAAAAAAATTATTTAAATAAACTATTTAAATAAACATAGGTCACTGTTTTGATGTTATTACCTTGGGAATGGGATTCGTCGAAAAATGTTTCCTACGAAAAATGTGAGCCGTAATGAAATCTACAAAATAAGTCCTATGCACAAATCACGTAGAATCATCAATTTGGCGGTAAATCATTGTTGAAAAACGATTTTTCAAAAAATTTATTATTATTTTTACGTAGTTCATTTATAAAGTACAGTTCTGAAACTCTTCCACCACCTGAATAAACTGTCCTGGAAAGATATCGGTAAGTTTTATCTAGCCATGTTATATAGTTTAGCAATAATGACCGATTTCCGTAAATCCGGCGTGTCGATATAGCAGTTGTTCCACAAGGCCGAGAAAATGCAAAAAATCAGAGTGATTCTATGCAGCAAGTGCATTCAGGATTCAACTGAAAAAATGGGTTTGAAAAAAACATTTCTTCCGAGGATATAAAATTTTAGATCATAACAAATTAAAGTTATGCCTTAACTATTTGAGTTATTCAAAATATTCTCCTAGATTCTCATAGGTCTCAGCGGGACGCGTAATTCAAAAAAATAAGTCTTATCAATATCTATTACAAATCAATATTTTTCAATACGTACCCCAAAAACAAGTTTTTAAATCAAATGTTGATGTTGGAAGGCCTATAAATAAACTATAAAAGTTATTGTATTTCGGCTTGTAATAAAGATAATGAGACTTTTTCTCCTTGAAATTACGCGTCTCGCTAAGATCTATGAGAATCTTGAAGAACATTTTGAATAACTTGAATAGTTGACGCGCAACTTCTATTCGTTTATATATAAGCTCAAATTTTAAGTCTTTCTTGGCCTAATGGAACAAGTGCTATATCGACATGCCGGATGTACGAAAATCCGTCATTATTACTATATTTCATGACTGGATAAAACTTAACGATATCTCTTCAAGACAGTTTCTTTTTTAAATTTTGTCCTGAACACAGTACTTCATGAATAAACCACGTTAATACACTACATTTTTTGAAAAATTGTTTTCAACGGTGAATTACCACCAAACTCATAATTCTACGTGATTTTTGCATGAGACATTTTGTGAATTTCATTACTACGCACATTCTTCGCAGGATACATTTTCCTATAAATCCCATTACAAAGAAAATAAAATCAAAATAGTGACAATTGTTTAATTGAATAATTTTTTCGGCCAAAAGTCGTCATTTTGCGATCCCACAAATTTCACACTATATTCTATGAGGTCCAAACTACCTACGAAAAAATTGGCGATTTGGCACGGCTGTTGAATAAAACTCATGTTTAAGTCTTCTGGCCTATAGGTGTTACGCAACGGAAGTGTATCGATCGATAGTTGGCTGTGGAAATACGAGGGCTGAGCGATTAGATGACTCGAATGGTGAAATGGTGGAGCAGGTTAAAAGAATGCTTGGGATAAGAATTTGACCAAAATTCAACTGCTCCCAAGGAAATATTATGTTGAAGAACATGCTTAGTATGTTTTTAGAGTGAAGAAATATTGAGAAATTGTTTTGGATGTTGTATATTTACTGTAAGTTCCTGGTAATTCAAAGGTGGATTCAAGCAAGCCAACTCAATTCAACGACTTACTCAAATTTTCAACTTAGAATAATAAATCAGCAGGGTTGAATGAGGGCATTCACACTGAACTTGGAAATTTCTGTGTTATCCTCTTGAGGAGAATTAAGTAACTTGAGTTGGTTTACCTGAATCCGCCTCGAGTTGAACTGAATACAAGTTAGGTTGAATATATACTTGAATATACGTTCAATGATTCTGAAAGAATCGGATTAAAAAAATCCGATTTATTTATAAAATAAAGCATCTGATCTGAATAACAGTGAGCCGAATGGACATACATTTCTATTCATATAACAAGGGAAAAATAAAGTTGTTTCTCCTGCGGATAGTTTGATATAGAAAGCGAAGTGGGGGCACTAATTATCTGCGGAAGGAAAAGCACCTTTTGTCATGAACCAGATGCGAACAGGTAGTGAGGATCGTTAATCGCGATGGTTTGAGTTTCAACCGATCGAAAGTTTAACTTTCTGCTCGCTTTCATACTTCTCACAAAGCTCACTGAAACTTACAGAAGAATTGGATCGAAACATGTTCTTTCTCAAGACCTCAACATAGACTACCATTGACGATTAATTGAGTGAGTATTTTCACATGCGTAAGTTTTCGTTCGTATCAAAACAATTTCACGATACCTCAAAAATTATCATGGTGCTCTTTTACTCATAAACATCTATTGAAGACAAATGAAATGACTTTGAATAGTCCTGCAACAATGCGATTAAAAGTATTTATATCTCTCAGAACATAAGAGAAATTGTCGCCTAGGACAGACAGATAAGTCGGTAGTGGCACAACACGCATTCGGAGAAGGCAATCACGTAATTGCATTTGACGAAACCAAAGAACTCGACAGGACTCTGAGCTACAATCCCAGATTACAAAGAATCGAAAAGAAGAAGGCATGAACATCAATAAAGTCTGGTTACCTGAATTGAAGAATACACGACCAAAACCAGTTAATAGAACACAAGCCACGCTTATCTCCGACACACAAAATGCACGACATGGAAGCAGATAGAGCGGACTAAAACATGAGCGGAGTAGTATGTACTGTGGTTACGAGAACATTGCTTCCGTTACCTCATTGACTTAAAAAATGCCTACCACAGCTGTAGGCGAAACGTCAGGAGTAGAAACCTGTGGACCACGGCAAACAAACCCGAAAACCAGAATCCTTGATATCTTCATTTGAAATTCGTACATGAACTGACATGAATACGAGTGTAAATCATTTTCATTAAACAAAATCACGAAAAATATATGCAGAAAACGCCCTATTATGGCGTTCAGGTAAAGAAGTATTACCTCTACTGAGGTATTCCTTCACAAACCGTGATAAGTTGAATATAATTTGATTTTCAAGTGGTTCTTACTCAAAAATAATGATTATTATGTGTACGGTATGTCCGACTTGTAGTGAAAGAACTTTTTCTGAAACTTTGATTTCTGTTTCTTAGCATTTTCATTTTCACTAGTTTTCTTGTTCAAACCACTGATATTTGGCGATTTGAATTGAATTAGTTGTCGAAGACGACTCATTCGAGATTGAATTTATCCATATTAAAACTGGTGCAGATGGTGTAAACCTCCAAGGGGCAACGCCATCTGCTGGGTGACGACCAAAGTCTCAAACTCCTACTTCACTAAGCAGAAGAGACCTCTTACAGCGGGCCATCGTACGGCAAGGCAGCAACAAATAGCCCGCCACGATCGAGAATCGTCTTCAATCAACTTGCAGAAAGCTGCAACCCTTCACAGAAATCAGAATTTTCATGTTCGAAATGATTGCATTCACAAATCCCATGCCAGACAGCTGTTTCGACCCACCAGGTCTCATCAGTGACACTTGGCTGGACTGTGAACACAAACATTTCGAATTATCTACTCCTTTCGAAACCAGTAGATGTGTTATGTGGATGATAATTAAATCCAAGTCAATACGCAGAAGTCTTTATATGGACGCAATGATTATTGCTCTGGATTTGAATTTATTCACGTTCAGCTTCAGTTTATTGACCTTTGAAAAATCTTGGATATGTAACAGTGAGTTATTTATGTTGTTAATGCAAGCTTTGAAACTATTGTCGGAACGAAATAATAGAGTATCGACTGCAAATAAATTGAATGAGTGGACACCAGGAACATAATGAATGTCATTTAAATATATAATAAACAAAAGAGGTCCCAACACACTATCTTGAGGGACTCTTAAATTATTTGAAATTTCTTTTGATACACTATAATTAATTTAATTATTTGTTTGAACTTAAAAGTACCTAACGAAATATTGATTGCTGGATAGCTTTTACTTGACCATTTGATTACAATTGATACTATCTGCAATATCAAAAAGAAAATCTAATATTGAGCCCTAGTGAAGTCTACAAGTATTTCCACATTTGTTTTGGTTCCTTTTTGTTCTCCATAATGAAGGTTTTTTTGCTCCAGTAAATTAACATAATGACTTGAAGTCGATTATGAAGTCATTCATTCTGAATTGAATTTTCTATTGTTGATATACAAATTATCAATAACATCAATTCACAATTGAGCTAAATGAAACTTTTCGTGGACGGAAAGGAAAACATATCATTATTCAGATATGTATACACATGTGTAAAGAAATAGTGTATTATTCAACGGTCATGTAATAACCATTACATGAGAGTTGCATACTTTTTTTTCTACACCCGATAAATAATGAAGAACTATGAATATTATATCTATATTTGTTTTGTGGGCCCCATTGATCTGGAGGTGGAAGGAATATAGACATTTATTTCAAATTCTGATTTTATTCTGAAACGAATTTTCAATATTCCCGCCCACCACTGAATTGGACTTCCTATCGATTAAAAATCTGTCATCATAGTGCCATCTGTATCATAATGAACTCATTATGATACAGATTTTCCATTACGATTTATTTTCAATCCGTTTTATATTGGACCTCATTATGAAACAGATTATGGGCGTATAAGTCTATTATTGAAGTAAAATAAAAAAGTGTGGAGAAAAAGAAATTCATCGTAGAAATTGATTCCAGAATAACCACCCCCATAAAATGGATTCAGAATTTAGTGGGTTTAAAAAAAAGAATTTTCCGGTACCGGGAATCGAACCCGAGCCTCCTGGGTGAAAGCCAGGTATCCTAGCCACTAGACCATACCGGATATAAAAAATTTTATTTGAATTGCCAAAAATTCGATACAATAATGAATCTAACTGATTTGATATTTTATGGAGGCCTCGAACGACCTCGTTCTCGTTTTTTATCAGATCTCAACATTTTCAATTTCATCAATTTTCGTTTTTGTTGTTAATTATTTCAAAAGTAGGTGATACCATGAGTCCTTCAATTTGTATCCATAAATTTTTATTTTCCACGAAAACTGTTTTATTTGGCGAAAATATGAAAACAAACCGATTGATGAAATGACGATGATGTTTTTGCCTCAAAATAAAAAAGTTTGGGTGTTCTAAAAATGAAAAATCTCATTGAATTTGAAAAACGAGTTGTTTTTGGAGAGATTTTCACGTTCGTACCACTTAACACAACGCCCTCATATAGCTACCCTCAACTTTCACAAATTACAGCATACCATTTGTAATACACACCGAATTTATGCAGCACTTCTAATAAGCTTCGAGCAATAAGGATGGAAATCATGCAACTCTCGTATGACAAGTGCATAAACGTTACCACTGAAAAGTGAAGTAACTTCTTATAACTTATCACTTAAAGATCATCACTTATTTATTACTCAAAATTGCTGCATAAATCCGAAGACAGTCTCTGGAATATTTCTTAAACATTTTTAGAATATCACCCGAATTTAAATGGTGGCGTTAGTTTTTTGCAAAATCGAATATCTTCGAAACGAATGAAAATACTGAAAATAACTCAAGTTAGTTATAAAAAATTCACATGGAATAATTCTTTCAACACCTCAACCTTCAACTTCACTTGCTTGCTTCCACCTGATCCCAATTTTTCTGAAAGGTAGGTAGCTATTATTTATAAGTACCTAGCGTGACACATAGTCATTCAAATTGGTCCATTGGGTAGAAAGTTCCTCTGGAGCTTCGAATCATTTCAGCAAACCAAATCACTATATTGACATCAGATTCATCTGGATCATCATTCTTGGTATTGAAGTGGGACCATCAAAATACAGTTCTACATACATTAAAGAATCTACAGGGTTTTATTCAAGTACGTGGCCAAACTCAAAGGGGTGATTTTTTGAGTGATTCTGAGACGAAAAGTTCATATAAATATATGTCCGATAATGCTTTGTTTTTAAGATACAGGGTGTCAAAATTAAAAAAAAAATAGATTTTTCCTGAATATCATAATAATCATCCTTCAGCCAATTTCCTCGAAATTTGGCGGTGGTATTTATGGTATTGTGGGGCTGATTTGGCCATAAGCAGATTGAAATAATTATGTCCAGGTGCGTCCCGGAAAGTACTTTAACCAATATTTTTGACCAGAAAACTGTGCTTGCTCCACTTATATTTTGCAATGTTTGTTTTTTTTCCGTACTGATCTACTGAAACTACAACTTTCTGTCTCTGAGACACCCTTTAAATTATTTGAACGTCCTATTTTGTGTCACACGACACAAGACATTTCACATCAACAGAAAGGTAAAGTCGCCTTCCAAATACGGAGTTATTGACCTTGACTCAATTACTGGCGGTGAAACCGGTAAGACTCCAGTAATAAATCATTCAAATATATGTATAAGATCCATTATCGAGCGATCTCCGATAAAATTACAAAAATCCTAGCTGTCGGCGAGAATATCTGACAGGTTAACGATCTTGAGATGCGGTGGATATAGACCCGCTCTCAAACGCGTAGTCTATCTGGACGGTGGCCAACGATCAGAAAACCCCGCAAGGCGGCCTGCATACGAACCAAAATACCTCGACACCGTTCCCTTAGCCAGTCTTTTCGGACCTCGCCTCAGCATCGGCACAGCATCCGCATCCACGTGAGCGACTCTATGTATGGACCAGAAAGATCGTAAACAAACGATGTATTAATTTATAGTGCTAGTTAAAGAAGCGACACGTGCCAAATTTAGATTCCTGCAAGATGCATTTCGTTTTAGATGAATGGTTACGAGGTGCATAAGGACTTTATGGGTTCAAGTACCTAGTGTCTCATTTCAAATGTTTGAAATACTGTAACCGTTATAGATTATTTGAAAGCGATGGACACAACTGCTGATAGACATAACCTGGGGCCTGTTTCATGAAATTACAAATCTTGTAGCTACAAGAGAAAGATAATGCAGGTACAGGTAGAAAACGAGTGAAAAACAATTATTTAGTCTTCCTTTGTGTTTCTCTTGTAGCTACAAGACTTGTACGTTCTTGAAACAGGCCCCTGGATTGCGGATACCAGTGGTCGAAACGATATACAATCAACTTGGAAGTTGGTTCCAACATTTTTATCAATTTTTTTCCTGAATTCTACTCGAATTTTTTTTATTGGAAGTAAGTGCGGGAATCAATAGATTGACTTATTCTAAGCACTTTTTGTTCAATGAAGTTTTTTCTGAAAAGCAATACTTTTCGACTTATTCGCGAGTGAAATTGTCGGTTTTCAGGCAAATAAAACAAGTTTTCAGATCCTTTTTCGCGAATAACTGGAAAAATATGCATCTAATCAAAAAACCTACAGAAAGTAAAATTATAACTTTTGAAAAAACAAAGGCGATAGTTTATTTGTGATGTATGCAAACCCACTACAAACTGAATAATTGCTTGTTGAAACTTGATTGGTATTTTCAAACGCCGAAATGGCGAAATGGAAAGTTTCTACGTACAATAAACAAAAACCAATGCATTTTTCGGGAAAAACTCATTGGACCTTCTTTGAAGTCCCTGAAAAATCCTTCATTTTTGTTATTTAAAAAAGTTTCTAGCATCAAAACTGAAACTTATTTTGTGAATAACTCATCCTCTCTTCCCCCCCTTTTGAAAAAAATCGTTGTTACTCCACAATTCACTTCATTCGTGTTCTAGTAATGAGTTCTGAGTTTTTCATCAATTGTAAGTACGTAGTTTCGGAAAAAATTGAGATTGAAGAGAAAAAATTATATTCGTAATTCAGGGAAAAATCTCCATTCTTCGAAATAACTCGAAAAGTATTTATCACATGCAAAATTTCCTAGAGTATAAAATTGAAGGTCATTCTTGTCTGAAAATTTTGGTGTTTCATTTTTATCTGCTGGATGAAAATAGAGTAAGATATGGCCAGTTAAATATTGTGAGGGTTCGCGCAAAGTACCTTTTTTGAGCCCTTTCAGCATTAACCTCTTCAAAAATATAATCTGAAACAGAATATCATGTGGATGAGCTTATAGCTCTTGAAAAAAGCTACAAAATTTTTTTTTGGTGGATTTGATTGCTTAAAAACTAAGCGAGTTATGGAAAAAAAAACATTTTTGTAGAAATTAGAGTATGTACATTAGTATATTGAAGAATACACATAGTGACTATATTTTAGGCCTAGTGGAACTATATGATCCTAATCGATCACACATCCAAATCTAGACTCAACCTATTTTCAATGGGGTAGTTTTCACTCTTGAAAAATCAAAACCAACCACGAGTACAGGGGTAACTTTAAAGTAGGGTCTCAATCTGAATTTTCATACAGTTGGGTTTCCCGGTTACTCAATAACAATTTCGATATGATTTTTTAATGAAAACTATCATAAGGGTGGTTTTTAGGGGTCGAAACTGTTTAATAGATCAAAAATTGTCTATCAACGTATTTACAGATGAGTGCACGCTAAAAACTAGTATTTTGTAATTTTTTTTTTAATAGGGGTAGTTTTCACCTCCGATGAATAAAAATCAACCCCAGACACAACTTCAACTTTGAAGTAGATGGTAGATATAAGCTAAATCTCAAATTGAATGCAAATAGATACTGAATAAGTTGAATAACTGCCAAATAACATGTTAATAATTATTTTCTGAAGATATTCTGTTACAAAGGGGGGTGTTAAGGGCTGACACTGATACCAGAACCATAAATTATATTAAAAATTATAAATTGATTGATTTTACTGATATAAATATGATTTCAGTTTATCACATGCTCCAATCTAAAATTTTGATGATTTTCATACGAATCGGTGCTGTATGGAATAAATACACAGTTTACACTTTTTTTACCGTCATAGACTGGAGTAATTCACTTAATAGTAGATACGAGTGAAGTTGTGAAAATTTTTGATAGAAATAAACCTTTTTATAGTAGATTATACCACGAGTCATCATTGCGAGTAGTATACTCTACTTTATTTACGACTGGTTTATTTATCGTGAATAAATGATTATTCACTTTCATTCATCTTGACACTGACACTCTGTAGTTTGGTTATATCGTTTCTTTGGTAATATTCAATTTGAGAGATTTTGTGATAGGGAATACAGGAAGAAATAGAGGCAGAGACTATTAATCCATCGCCATTATTTCCTATGGGAATAATATAAGGCATAATACTGTAAAAACCATAAGTATAATACTTACATTATGTATTAGTCGTAAATAAACATTATTATTATGATTCCTGCTTCTTTACATTCCTTATTTCGGAATATTTATATTTGAAGTATAATTTGAATAACAATTCATTGAAATTTCCTTGTTTACCTCTTTATTTCATCTCACCATTCAGATTTTTGCTCGTTCACGTCCATTTTCTTTCTTTCCTAATTTTGAAATTATCAGGTTTTCATTTCAATTCAATTTTCTGACTGGATCCAATGAGCTAAGCACCAGATATCCTCAGAAAATTCCCCTTTTTTTTGAAATAGAAAGTTCGCTGAGGATGCTATGTGCGATTTGACTGTAACTACCAGGCCAATAAACTTACTTGTCTTGTCCTGAGAAATCTGAAAACTTACGGACTCGGAGGCTAAATCAAGATTTGATTTGGAAAATAGAGCCCAGTATATTCAATTAATTATGTTATACCCTAAGTAACAATACTTAGCCCCACATCATTCTCATTTATTGAATGGACTCTCAGAACTGTATGATGAGGATCCTTGGGAGACATCAAAGAAGTGGCTGAAAATGAAATTCCTTTTGTGAATAGATGGTTTCGAATGAATTCTCTTGCAATAATTGGTGTGTTCGTGTTCACAACGGAAACAGTCCAGGAACGGTTCGAAATAGTTGGGCTGTTGAGGCGTGAAGGGTTTGTCTCGAATATATCTACAATATTTGGAAGAGTAACAAGTTTGAACCGTCCTTGATTATTGCGAACCACAATAGAGCTAGGGATAGCAAAAAGTATGTACAATTCCCATTGTCTATAAGATTGACTATACTGAAACCCGTTGCAAAAACATATAAGATCGAATGAATCGATATAGTCAATTAGACAATGAAAATCCGAACCAATATAACTTAGCAAGGAACATTGTCAACCACATCCAGGAGAACAAATACAGCAGCTGCCATGGACCACTTTCCATAGACAGCTCGACATTATCAGAAACTTATATCGAAAGAAATATTCGATGATCAACATTTTAATCATTCACATGCAGCTAAATGGTCATAGAATGACGTTTCTCATTAAAGGAACTTCGTGCTTATGAAATGTATCGAGCAGTATCAATGTTTATTAAAAAAATATAAAAAAAATCTGTGATATTTTGCGTATAAAAATTATAAATGGCAACGCTGCGTATACAGAATTGCCCCCACTTTATTTTGGATTTGGAGGCCTGTCGAACCTCTCTTGCTCAGGGATCTTTTTTAAATAGAACAGCTGAGCTTTGGAACTCCTTGTCGAAAGAGGTTTTTCCAGAGGTTTACAAACTTCAAAAATTCAAAGTGAACGTTAATTCGTATCTCCTTTTCCTTGTTTCACACGGTGTTCTTTGAACATCACATGGCTTCCCTTTCGTATGAATCTCCATATATATATATATATATATATATATATATATATATATATATATATATATATATATATATATATATATATATATATATATATATATTTGGTTGTTGTGGTTTTTAGAATGTCTAACACTCATATCCTCAAGTCGTAAGGGGCTTGGTGGAAACTGGCGACCAGCATAGTTTGAAACAACTATATCCTTTACCTATACTTGAGTCTAAGAATGTTTTTTTTTCGCAAATCGCTAGGAAATTTCAACATTCCAGACAAAATTTCTTGAAGAATAATTCAAGATTTCCTTACAGTTGTTAGTGTTACACATAAATGATTGAAAACAGTCTCCATATTATTTTATTACGAATTTCAAAGCACTATATATTTGTGAATGAAATTATTCGTGATTTTCTGAAAATTAATTTATAACTGTCGAATTTCAAACGATTTGCAGAAAAAAGGTATGTTTACACCTTAGGAAAAGTCAGATTCCTGGATTCCTGAACTTGGCTGGGGCGATGTGTAACAAGTAAATTGTTACATGTCCTATGAATCATTAAAAGTCTCAAGTCAAATATTTTGGTAACGTATCCGTAAGACGCAAACAAATGCCTACCTTAACGCTCACAAATAAACAACTATTTCAATACTCGTCAATAAACGGCTATCGATCGCGGTTCTGTGACCTCCGTCAATTCTGTCAAAACTTCGGCGTTAAGATGGAAGTAGATGTGTTTTCGACCGAAAATTATTTTTTTGTGTAGACGGAATTAATAAAACCGGTGAGCACCTTGTTTCACTCTTTTTCGACTGGAGGAATTATAGGCATATTTGATTGATATATTGATTGCCCGTATATAAAATTCTTTCCAGGCACTAAATAAGGTTAGTTTTATTATTGAACACATTTTCTATTTGAGATAGCATCACACAACTTTCTCAGATTTTACCTTACCAAATCCCTTGCTTTCTCGATGTGGTTTTATTTCATTGAGATTATTTAAGCTAAATTTCAACGCTTCATGTATATGTGTGGTTATTTTCACATGCTTTCAGTCGATCCCAGAGCTTCTGTTTTTACATTCAATAGATATAATATTCAGATTTGTGTAAGCTTTCTAATGTACATGTTATGATCATATTGTGTTAATTGTTACTATTAAATTTGTGATAATGGGACACAGAGCTCGAGTCGAATGGAGGTGTGTAGAAGTGGTGCATTTCTTAAGACCTATAAAACTTACAGGTCCCTTTTAAGCCGGGGCACATCTGGCAACCCAGACATTTTTAAGCCGGGGCACATCTGGAAACCCAGACATTTTTAAGCCGGGGAACATTTGGAAACCCAGACATTTTTGAGCCAGGGGCATATCTGGAAACATCCTTCTGAGTCTGGCTATCTCTACAAAGACCTTTTGAGTCGGGGCAAGTCACACACATTCAAGAAAGCTGGGACATCCAGGAGCACTTCCTTTCGGAGATAAGTACACAAACTTGTGTACTCCTAGTGTTTTTTTTAAATTCATATTCATTATTCATGTTTCGATAGGAAATAAATGTCATATTTCATTGTTAATTAACTTGTTAATTTTCTCATAACTGTTCACTACTGGTGGTGGGGCCCTTAAAAAAATATAAACATTGTAAGGTCTCAACAACGGCAGTGCAATGTCCACCAATAGTGAATAGTCTCCAGTCTAACCCACCTGAAGAGAGTCTCTGTCTGCTGCTAGTTTGCTATTTTTTGAACTTAACTTAACTTAATGCTGTGCTCAAATGAAATAACTTGGATTTCCTGTTTGTAGGTAGACAGATCAGAATTGAGACGTTTCTTCAAGATTATCCCTGGTAAACAAGTATTTTGTTTTTTGTGATTGATGGAATTGATATCCTACATTGTGTGGATATGAAATCATATCCATTCAGTGACTGGAATCGGCTCCCCATCCGTATAGTAAACTATAAAGAAATCACCATATTCACGGGTGGGAGTAGAAAATATACTGTTTTCTCAATCAGTTTTAATTAAAAATCGTCTTTCTTCTTTGGAACATACGTTTTTTCCTTTTTAATATTTTGTTTTTCAACTAACCTGAAGTTGGATACTTCTTTCTGACAGTATTTGTCAATTATAAATCCGTTTATATCCTGACTCCACTGAAGGCGATCGGTTGGGTCCACTCTTCTGTTCCACGGGAACAAAATTGAGTAGTTCAAACTAATCCGAACACTGTATATCGCTCAGGTGGATCGGATCCGGTCATGATTGCTGGGTGTTTATTCTTCTGGTTCCGTAATTGTTTTACCATTATTTGCCTTTTATGATCCAGAGCCTAACATCCGCAAAGTATGTGTCGAGCAGTCTCTGTCCCTTTGAATTCTGCAGCTAATGTCACCATTGTATTTGGTATGTTATTCAGGTGTCCTTCGAGTGGACAGTGAGTCAGCAGCCTTGTTATAACCCTTATCTCATTCCTGTTACTCTGAAGCAGGTCCACAGTCTTTTGCGTTAGCGCTACTTGGCAGATTTGCCCGGTATTCTATCTCTATGTTTTGCTAGAATGTGGTTGACAATGTTCTTTGCTGAATGGTGATGGTACGGACTTTCATCCCCTATATTATCAGGTGAATCGGATCCGGTTATGTCAAACTTATTTTGAGCGGATCCAAAGTTGCGAGATGAATGTATTCATAAAAATGTTGCTAAGGTATTGGCTGAGTTCATTCAATTCTCATAGACCATGCGTAATGACTCACAGCACTCTGTATCATCTCCTTTCCGTCCTCTTCAATAGATGTTTATGACAAGCGTTCACACTCGAACACAAACAAATGTATTTCAGTCTGCCCCCGTCGAATACCTCGACGCACGCCCACCGCTATGTTTAGCGTACGCGAGGTCAAATTGAATTTAGATTAGTATTTTTGATACCGCGACCTCTTCTATAAGGATATGCAGCGATTTGGCACAGTGCCCCATTGCAACCAGTTTATTTTCAATCAATGATAAATCTCTGTTCCCGGCGTTATTTTCTGCCACACAAAATTGCAAAATGCCGACAATTAGAGTGGTTAATGAAGCAGTCAGCTTCGAAAAACGAGGTTGTGTTAAGAGATAACTCGAAAACAGTTTCTTTTGATGAAGGCAAGTGTTATAATATTTATATGACGTATTGACAAATCTTGGAGAATGACCTGATTCCAGCTTTATTTCAGGTGTAATCTTTGTCACACCCTCCTTTCATCGAAAAATTACTTACCATACAAGATATATTGGCGGGTTTCCACATGAAAGAATACCGCATAACTTGAGTTCTTTCATCTTATATAACATTCGGAAAACGACTAATATGCTTTCAAAGTAGCAGGAATCAGCTATCAATCATAACTGGGCTATTGACTGGATATTATTCAAAGGACGCCTGAACAAGATTGTACTGTATGAAGAAGGACCTGATTCCAGCTTTATTTCAGGGGTGACCTTTGTTACACTTCAGCGAGTATTATAGCAACAAAGTCCTCTTCTCGTCGAAAAATCACTTATCAAACAATATATATTGGCAGGTTTCCATATGAAAGAATACCACCTAACTTGAGTTCTCTCATCTTATATAACATTCTGAAAACTACTAATATGCTTTCAAAGTAGTGGGAATCAGTTATCAATCATAACTGGGCTACTGACTGAATATTACCTACTCAAAGGACGCCTTTCCAGGATTGGACTGTATAAAGCAGGATCTGATTCGAGCTTTATTTCAGGAGTAATCTTTGTCAACAAAGCAGCAACAAAGTCCTCTTTTCGTCGAAAAATTACTTATCATACAATATATATTGGCTGGTTTCAACATAAAGGAATACCACCTTGAGTTCTTTCATCCTATACTAGCTGACCCGGCCACGCGTTGCTGTGGCTAAAGTTTTTGTTATATTACATTATAGTAAACAATCTAAGAAGAACAATAAGAGAACATCAGTCACGGAGTCCACTATGCTTTTTCACACAGATGGTATTTGTAAAAAAATATGGTGATCTCCTTATTTGACTTTCTACTACTATAACCCTTTAGTACAATGAAATTATCTACGAACAAAGACGAAAATGTTGATGTTGGTATACAAATTCACTGGATTGAGATTTGAAGGGGAAGTACGTTGAACACAATTAATTAAAATGTTCTTACACTTGATATTAAGCAGAAATCAATAGGTACAAAATAAAAATTTATCAGATTTATTATTTCCATTTAATTTTATAACAAATATAAGTATATTACAGTATAATACACTAAATAACATGTGACGCTTAAACTCATGAATGAGGTAGGCAAAGCAGACAGTCTTAAACTTTTAAACATCAATATCTATTTTTTTGAATTATAAATACTATCAATTTCAATTTAATTTAACACCAATCGGTGCACAATGTTTTTGGTTAACCTGTCTTTAGCTAACACAAATAGATTCGACGGTTTCCCAACACGTGAACACGCAACATATAGTTGCCCATGAGAAAAACATGGATTTTCCAAATCTAAACCATTTGTGGTTGTGCATGACCTTCTGCTGTCCTGATTCTTTGAGCTGTATTTCTTGATTCAATTTGTTCTGCCAACTGATGGGCTCAGCAGCGCCATCTATTGATTACTTACTCAACCCAGTCGAAAGGTATCGACATCTCGATTCAATTTGTTCTGCCAACTGATGGGCTCAGCAGCGCCATCTATTGATTACTTACTCAACCCAGTCGAAAGGTATCGACATCTGTTAGAATCATTTGGAGTTAACAGATAATTGTGACTGTCAAATAATAACAGACAAATACGCTGTCGAACGGGATAAAAAGTATCCTATGTCCATCTCCTGGCTCTAAGCTACCTCCCTACCAATTTTCAGCCAAATCTGTTCTGCCGTTCTTGAGTTATAAGTGGTGTAACTAACACGACTTTCTTTTATATATATAGATAACATTCGGAAAACGACTTATATGCTCTCAAAGTAGCAGGAATCATCTATCAATCATAACGAGGCTACTGACTGGATAGTACTCAACCTATTCAAAGGACGCCTAGACAGGATTGGACTGTAAAAGGCAGGGGTGGCTTGGTTAAATTCAAGATCTACCGTTCACTGACAACACTCTGTGCGATTTACCAATTTCATATACTTCTTAAATGGAAGAGCTAAGCAATTATGTAGTATTTTGAATTTTATTATGAGGAAAAATATAAAACTGAAAAATAATTCTTGGTAACTACTTACTGAACAAATGCGTACAAATATTCCACTTAGCAAGATAATCAGGATTAAAGTCGTTGGTGAAACCGGGCCTTAGTGAGAGCATTGCATTTGAGCATATTTCGCTAGATTAGCAAAATCAGGTTGTTAGTTGGAAATTGCCAACCTTAAGGAATCTAATGTATGAGCTTCTGTCAAGCGAGAACGGTGTTAATTTTTTGTTTGTTTTGAGTAGGCAAATACTTACATAAATATGTTGATACAATGCAGTTGTTCAGAACATCTCAAAATTTTTCTTTGGAGACCAATGTTCAGAATTCTAGGGCTGGCGATGACCTTGCTTTTAGAAATATGTTGCAGCGCAGAGTACTAATGACGTTTTGAAGTATCTGGTCTATTTGAAATGAATCTGCAAATTTCAAAATCAACTTCTCAATGTTTTCCTGAATTATTGATAGTCTACTTTGGGATTTTTTTGCCAACTGCACTTATAGTAGATTGCAATCGACTGGTTGACCACCCCTGGTATGAAGGATTCCTTAGGCATTGCTTTTAGAAATATAGTTAGTAAATGCCTGTGTAAAAAGGATTCGAAGCCTTTTTGTTACGCCATCTACAGTGTAATGTGTGTGATATTTCCGTTTACTTGACAATGCACGACAAAGTTTCCCACTCTGAAGGGAAAAATACGTGCAGAGCTCTGTTTGTCAGCTTGACTGAAATGTAGAAAGAAAGATGATGAAGCTTCAAAATAGAGTTGACTATAGAAGGAAATGAAAGTTAAGGAGTTCAAATAATATTCAAAATATGAATTATCTACGACATTGACAAATGTTCCTGAAATAATTGCCATCTTCTGGTATTATGTTTAGGTAATCAAGTAAAACGAAAGAAAATTCATGACTTGGAAACGAAATCACTAGACTAACAACTAAATCTCTATAAAAAATGTCTCAGGTGTAGACATTGCAAAGCAGATATAAAAGCAGCGCGACAAGACTCTGCGCGAATTTGAGAATTTGGATAGTGAGAGACAACCATAGATCTTACAAAATACTTGGTCTGGCTGTCACCTGACGTTCCCATCCATTGACTATATTTATCTCGATAGTCTCTATCCGCTTCAAATTAGATAACATGTATTCGAGTTATTCCACCCTTCAGTTTATGTTGCAATATCTAGGTCTGTTTCAGAATCCTTTAATCTGATTAGAAAAACCTACCTTCACAGCAATATATCAGATGAATGAAACTGCTCTCTCCTTTGGAATAATTTCTTTATTATTATTTTGTTCTCCACTTCGAGAAAGTCATTCAGATGACAGACATTTCAGACAATAAGCAAATAATCTGACGTTGACTAATTTTACACGACATTCGTCAATTTCGAACCAGTTCATTTGGTAATTTCACTTCTCTTGAAGGCGACCAGTTTGGTCCAATGTCATATTTTCAATGTCAGAATTGATTCGAGTTGTTTGATCCAATCTAATGATGATAATATAATAATAATTTTTATTTGCACCCAAATTACACATTACTTATACACAATATTTATTTATTTACGAGCATTGCTCATTACTACAAAATTTATAAGGTTGACATCGCATTACTTAAAAATACAAATAAAATGCTTATAAGTGACATTTAAATATATAAAATATCTGATGCTTGAGAGGCATCGTTATTATTAGAGTAACAATAAAGCTGAGGAAGACAAATAACAAAGCTAATGTTAGACACACTTTTTCAGGGCATACTCAAATTGTGCAGAACCCATAAAAAAGTCCAGGCTGTCTGAATGGTGATTGGCAAGCCTAGATGATCTGATAACAAATGAGTTACCGGCTATATTGGTTCTGAATGGTGGAATATAGAAGGAGAAGTTTGAACGAGTGGATCTGGACGGTACGTGCAAACTAATGTAGCTATTTAGCTCAGGAGCGCAATGTAAGGAGTTTATTAGGTTGAACAACATCCTGAGGTCTCTTATTTGGCGACGAGAGTTCAAACTGTTCAAGTTCAACTCAATTTCGAGATTCTCATAATTATAAGTAGTGTAGTGTTTTTAAACGCTATGTATCTTAGAAAAGCTTGCTGAATTTTTTCGATTTTCTATCTGTAAGTGCTATAGCCAGGACACCATACATATGCTGCAAACTCCAGATGAGGTCTGACCAAGGAGCAGTAAAGTAACCTGATGGAATTTATGTCCGTGAAATGTTGAGAGCACCTTTTGACAAAACCAAGCATTTTCAGGGCTTTCGATGTTATATTAGAGATATGTAAGTTATAATTGAGGTCGGATTTCAGAGTTACACCCTGATCTTTTATATTAGACACCCTTTGTGAATTGGTACCGTTTAATTGATAGGTGTAAGTTAATGGAGATCTGGAGCGACTGAACGTAATGCTAAAGCACTTTTTGATATTCAAGTCCATATGATTTCTGGTGCACCAGTCGTTCAAGTTTGACAAGTCACGTTGAAGAGATATGCAGTTCCGTTCATCGACGACAGTAGTGTAAAGCTTGAGATCATCGGTAAATAAAAAGGAATTTTGAGATGTGAAAGGATTCATGAATGTCACTGATGAATATATTAAACAAAATAGGCCCGAGGTGTGACCCTTGCGGAATGCCTGAGGGCACATTCACTTCCCTGGACATGAAACCACATACCCTAACAATTTGTTTCCTATTCGACAGGTAACTATGAATCCATTGTAAAAGTGCTCCGAAAATACCAAATTTCTCTAGTTTGTATATGAGAATTTCGTGGTTCACCCTGTCGAAAGCCTTGGCAAAATCGGCATAAATGGAGTCAACTTGTATTCCCTGATCTAAAGCATTTGATATAAAATGATCATATGTTAGTAAATTCAACTCTGTTGATTTGTGGGGTTGGAATCCAAATTGCTGATCTATTAGGGTGCCGTTTATTGATGACTTCAAAAAGTCACAGAGAAGAGATTCAAAAACTTTTGAAATGGAGCTTAAAATACTTATTGGTCTATATTTAGTGACGGAACATGTTTTACCTGATTTGATAATAGGTGTGATGAAACTCATTTTCCAGATATCAGGAAAAGACCCGGTTTCTAATGACAAGTTGAAAATCGAGAAGAGAGGACGGGCCAAATTGAAACTACAGTACTTGAGGATACTTGGAGAGGTATCCCATCAGGGCCAGGACCTTTGGAAGGGCATAATCCACACAGCTTTGAGTACACATCTGATATAGATATATGACATTTTGATATATTCAACATAGAATTCGAGTAGGCACAGTCAGTTATATCACTTTTGGCATTGCTATAGACCGTTGAAAAATATTCAGCAAACATATTGGCTCTGTCTTCTCCTGATGAACTTGTCTTCCCATCATAGGAAAGTTCTGATGGAATTGCTCCAATCCTTCGTTTGCTGTTCGCAAAACTCCAGAAAGCCTTCATATTGGTAATCACTGATTGTTCTGTGGTATGCATGTAAGATTGATAGTCTCTTCTTGCAAGTTCATGAGTCTGTGAACGAAGTTTAGAAAACTCTTGATAATCTATAAAGGACTTTGTGGATTTTTACCTCCTGTGCGCTATTTTCTTGTTGATGATGCAGGATTTTAGTTCATAGGAATACCATATCGGAAATTTTTTGGATGAATATTTCTTTCGGGGAACATATATATCAATAGTAATATAGAGAATATCGTATAATATATTGGTCATATCAGCGAGAGATTTGTTGTCGAATAGTTCGTCCCAGCAGACTTGATCGAGGAACTGACATATGAGAGAATAATTAGCGGATTTAAAATCATAATAGCAACCTTGAGAGCTGGGTTCGTTATCGTTACCCAGAGAACCTAGGGTCAGTTGAAATGATAGTGGTGGGTGATAGGCATCTGGAGGTATGATCGTATCAATTGCAAGACTCACAGTTTCATTTGGGTTGCTCACCATGACAAGGTCAAGAAGAGATTCGAGATCATTCCGGATATCGTTGATTTGAAACAAATTATAAATACATACCAGTCTCACTGTATGAGGCGAACTCAGTGGGTGATGCAGACGAACTGAAGTTGTCCTGGATCCAAGAAGCCGGTGAGGCATATCAGTGTAGGCTTGAGCTCATGAACTAGTTTTTCAACGTTTTCACTGAATGTAATAAACTTATCAATTGAAGAATTTGGTGGAATGTATGTGACTCCTATTAAGACCACTTCTTTGCCACAATTGATGGAGATAAAAAGTTGTTCGATGTCGGGACTGGAAGTTAATAGTGTTCTTCTGTAGATGTTTTTAACAGCGATGAGCACTCCGCCTCCCCTTCCAAAAGAACTGGTGGAGCTTGATCCGTCACATCTGTAGACTGTATAGTCGGGTAAGTTCAGTTCAGAATCATAAAATGTATCGTTGAGCCATGTCTCAGTAAATATCAGAATATTGTAGCTACAGCCTTGGGAGTATGAGAGAAGTTGATGTAATTTAGTTTTAGTAATATGATGTGTTGAAAATATGTAAAAGATATAGATGAAGAATAAATAAAATAAATGTATATATCGATTCAGGTGGATTTGGTCCAGTCAAGTCGAACACATTTCGAGCGGATTCAAAGTGGTGAGATAAATGTGGACGTACGGAATTCATTGAAATGGTTGGAAGGGATTAGGCCACCGCCAACGTCTAAAGATTTAAAAAAAAAAGATTGGTTTAATTTGAAAGTAAAAACTGAACAAACAAAAACCGAAAAGTTACATCTTTTCTTCTTGAAGGACATTTTCAACATTGAAGACTATACGTATGGTTCATCCTTTAAGTTAGAATCGATACGGGGTTATATGTTCATCACACTTTGTACAACACAAAATTTACTACTTCTCTTTACTTCAAGCTGTTTTTCACATTTCTAAGGAATCTCCAATAGTTTGAAGTTTATAGTAAGGAAATCTGGACAAATAGTTGTTAGAAGCCCAAATGAAGTGAAGAAAACTGTGGCAATCACTCAAAAATAACTCATACTGAAATAACACACAATATATTTGCATTACTTCAGGAATAATTTCTCCAAAAAAAAACGCCCATAATGGCTTGCCTTTCAAAATGTGCTCCAAACTATATAAAGTTACGTTTAAAAATTTCTACCATATGGAAAACTTTTTCATTATCGAATTAACAGAAAATTTCGTTCCTCATTAAAATTGGTGTATTACAGAATAATTGCATATGAGTTGACAACATTTCAAATTTCCGAACAGGGGCCGTTCATTAAATACGTCACACTAAAATCTGCTTTTTTTGACCCCCTCCCCCACCATTGTCACGCTGTGTCACACTTTTTGTGACCCCCCTAGAAATATTTCGTCACAAAAACTAAGACCCCCCCCTGCTGAATATGATAAATTCTGAATGATAGTAAACAAATTCTGAAAATTGAAAATATTTATTTAGGTATTATAATAAGATTTAAATAAATTAATAAATATCTTTCATAACGAACATATGAATAATAAATAATATTTCTATTATTCAGAAGTCAGTTATTGAATCGAGAGCGCAGGGTACGTGGAAACGTTACTGTCTCAAGTATTGGAAAAACAAAGAAACCTGTTGTGACGGATCGCAACGCCGCTAGAGTCGCGCCACAGAGCTGGCGCCAGTGTGACCACTTTTATCTGCTCGAATCTACTAAAAACTACTGAACCATTTACGGAAAACTGCTACAATATCTTCATATGTTCATATAGACGATTTCTTTTTATGATGATTATTTTTTATTTTTAAGCTATTATTGATGTTTTTTTAAATATACATGTATGAGTAAATTTGTAATTGTTTATATGTCCTTGTTCAATGTAGATGAAATTTTGACGTTTTCAATCATTTATGTAACTTTTGTGCATTCAAATGATAAAATAAAGGATTATTATTATTATTATATAATAGAAACCACCCTAGACGGAGGAATTTTTTTTGTTTTACTAATTTAAATAATTTATATGTTGGTTGGCCTTTGGTTTCAAGATATTTATAAACGATTTCAATATAAAATAATAAACGGCGAACGTCACGTTGCCGTATACCCCCCGTCCCCCCTTGTCACATCTTGTCACACTCAGCCAGACCCCTTCCCCCCGCTTGTATGCGAACGTATTTTATGAACGGCCCCACAGTGTACAGGTGATAACGTAAAAAAAAATTTTGATTAGGTGTAAACAACATCTAATTTTTGACATAATCAAAAAGTTCATTCAAAGGAGTTGTTTAGAATTGAAGTCAATATTCGAATTTAGAATCACATCCAGGGTAGTTTACTCTTGATCAATACTCTATTTTTCGTTCTCCCCTGTATACAGTTCGATATTTGGAATTTTTGACAACTCATATTCAAGTATTCTGCAATACACCAATTTTTATGAGTAATAACATTTTCTGACAAAATGATAATGAAAAGTTTTCCATATGCTGGAAACTTTTGAATCTCACTGTGAATAGTCTGGACCTCATTTTGATAGGCAAGCCATTATAAGCGTATTTGTCTATGTATTAAACCCTATAAAAAGTACGTTCCATCCGGTAAACAGTAGCTTGGTCCAGATTTTGACTATAACAATCTCAGATTTCCTCGCAGAAATTTAGATTAAGGACAAGACAATTATCATGCTCAGCATCTTTCATCCCAACCCGACATCATTTCACAGAAACAAGTAGGTAGTTACTCGGATATTAAAATTTTATTGCTTGTTTATGCACTTCATATTGCGTGATGTGCTTATTTTTATGTATGTATGTAGTGCCACCGACTTCTGTTTCGTTAATACAGTTTTTATTGTTATGTTATACAATGCACTAATTTGATCAGTTTGTCCTACGACACGTTGTGGAACTCAGGTCCATATCGCCGGATATGATCGTTGTCATAATCCCTCTTGAAATAAATTAGCTTCTTGACAGTTGTATTACCTGGAGCTTAATTGAATTCAAATAATTATTTTTAATACCGGGACCTCTTCTATGAGAATGTGCAACGGTTTGGGACACTGCATTAATGCAATCAGTTATGATAATCGTGGTTTTTTGGCGTTTTTGTGTTGCTTACCAAATTGCAAAACTCTGACAGATAAAGTGGCCAATGGTGTTTTTTTTCCTTCGTGGAACCTGTCTTTCACTGCCAGTTCTCCGGAGAGCACTTCAGCCTCTAGGGCTTATTGCGCTTCACTTCCCTATACTTTATGACACCCATTCCAACAACCTTGTCCCCTGCAAAAGTTTGTACAGGTTGATTGCTGGGTGTTTGTCATATTCTTCTGGATCCGGAATTGTTTTACCTTTTGTTCCCCTGTATGATCCAGAGCCTCACATTCGCGAAGTATGTGTCGAGTAGTCTCTGTCTTTTTGAATTCTGCAGCTAAGGTCGTCAACGTACAGCCCTATCTTATTCAGGTGTCCTTTGAGTGGACAGTGTCCAGTCAACAGCTCTGTTATAACCCTTATCTGATTCCTGTTACACTGAAGCAGGTCTTCAGTCTTTTTCCTCGTCGGTCCCTTTATGAGAGTTATCGCGTTAGCGCTACTTGGCAGATTTCCCAGTAATCCATCTCTATGTTTTGCTCAAATGTGATTGACAATGTTCCTTGTGGAATGGTGATGGTTCGGACTTCCATTCCCTATATTATTAACACTATTGAAACCTGTTGCTAAGAACAAAAGACTAATAATACAAATCAAATAAGATAATCAAATCCAAAGAAACGACTGAAATGGATTTTATGGTCGAAAATGAAATTGAAGGTTTGAATGTTCAAAGAAAATAATTTCGTGAAAAAGTATGAGATATCGAATATGAAATATTAGGGAAAAAAATCGGTCACCCCTGTGTGGAGATCCGGAATGTGTAGAGGCTGCTTATCCAAGGCATGGACCGACTTTGGCTCGCTGAAAGAGAATCTCGCGCCAAAGCATTCATTTCCCGCTGAAAACCTATCACCGCACTTCTAGTAGCACCCGTCTGCTTCATTGTTATTATCGTCCCTTTCCCCACCATGGGGAAATCAGGTTTTTATAATCGACTATACCTCGAAATATTGTCAGTCATCTCCTGAAGACTATTGCGGACACCAGCAATCGAAACGTCGTGAGTACCCTCAACTTGAAACTTGATTCAACGTTTATTCGTACTATTTCATTTCTATTTCTTCATTTGAATTTTTTGACTGATATTTCTCATTTGATACCTCAATTTTCTTGGCTTGATATTATTTTATTTATTTCTTCCCTTATCTCATTTTTTAGACTAATATTTCATATTCGATATCTCAATTTTTATTGTCACAACATCGTTTTCTTGATCAATCGGTCTTGGTAGTGTAGTGGTTAGCATATCTGCCTATCAAGCGGAAGGCCGGGGTTCGAATCCTCGCCGGGCCACCGTGCTGGGTAATCGCACGTTAAAAGGTAAGGCCTCGTTGATCCATTGCTCGCACAAGTTTCGACTTCTGAGGGTTGACGTTCGTCAGCTGGTTAACGGAACGAACAATTTTAGAACAACAAAAATTTTTTATATTTTATTTTTACCAAAAAATCCATTGCAACCTTCTGTTTGGATTCAATTTCCTTATTCGATTTGCATCTTTATCCTTCCGTTCTCATCAACAGGTTTCAATAGAGGTAATAATATAGACAATGGAAGTCGGAACTATTACCATTCATCTCTATGTTTTGTTCTCACCCAATTCCTCATGTGATTCCGTACCCTTGATTTGGGTATCCTCACTGCTGACTTGGGTCATTAATAGGGTATTGAAGATCCTTGTCTTGCAAGCTCATCGGCAATTTCATTGCATGCGATACCTAACTTGGGACTCATTGTAGAGTCGTCTATTATGGTTTGCCAGATGTTTCAGTTCCTGGCGGCATTTCCATATCAGTCTAGATGCCACTCTGGGATTTTTGGCTATCTGTGAATATATTTATCATCCCATTTCGTTGCGACCTCAGGTTGATTGTTCTCGTATAGAATAAATTTCTGTTTGGAAAACTGATTTGTTTTGTCCGAGCCGGTTACCTATAATAGGTTCCTCCCCGCACAGTAAACACCAGCCCCTGTTCTATATTCCGTCTTGGAATCCTTCTGTAAACCAGGTGCTCCAGTTGGGCCTGTTCTCAGGGAGATTTTCTCCTTGCTACTCTTCACGATCTCTTATCATTACTGAGAACTTCGTGTTAAATGTAAATTTGGGTACCATATGGTCTGTATCCATGTTCAGTCCATGCCCCCCCACATGTTCCAAGATATCTGATTTCACCGATCTTTTGTATCCCGATGAATTTTCCAGCCTAGAATGGCCCATTCTTGCCTAGAATGGCCCATTCTTGCCTCTCCTCCTATCACAAAATGAATATGAGGAAAATTCAAGAGCACCTCCATTGCTGCAATGGATGAGCCAATGGTGTGGTCAACCTTTCAAACTTACTATGTCCCTTGTTTCATCCCTGGTTGGTGCCTGCTGATGGTTGGTTTGTCCGCAAACTTATAGTCAGTAGCAAGACCTTAACAAATGCGTATTCCATTCCATAATTGAGTTAATCTTTGCCGTCCTGTTATCTGTCATTGAAGTCACTGCCTGAAATTTGATAAGTTACTGGGCACGATTGCTGAAAAGTTCAAAACGACCGATTAGAAGTTATTGTCGACTTTGGTAACAGTAGCGAATGACAACTTCCCCGTTTATTTTTATATTCATTTAGTTATTATCATTTACTGCACTCGAAAGGACAAAGTTCATAGTATGAGGATCTGATTGAACATATACATAACAGAAAACAGAACTTGGCAGACTTATGATTTTTTGTTATTGGCATAGAAAATATGAAACCATTTTCCAAGAAATAACGTGCATTATTCCGGAATGCTTGGGCAAACGAAACACGATTATTCAACACATACATAGGTACAACTCATCCAATCCATCTTGGCACAGAACTAATATCGAATATGTCCAGCAATCTCTGTGGAATATACTAAGATGAAAAAGCACCTATTATATGTGTTCTCTGTGTTGACATTTATTCCTTGATGGTGTTTTGTGTTTCATCATGGTCTACAGTGTAGACTGGTAGTGTAGACTCTACACTACCAGTGTGCAACTGAAAAAGTATCTGAGTTTGTGCTAAGATGGATTGGATAAGCTGTAATTAGCTGCAAAAAACAATTGATGTAATTCATGGCAATCAGTTAAGTGTAGAAACACACCAATGCCGCAGTTCACCAATATTTCCATAATATGCTCTTTCAGAATTTTTGTCAAAAAATTTTTGTCGGAAAACACAAGTATTACAAAAATAAGATTCAAAAGTTTGGTTATGATAAAGAGTAAAAGTGACGTATCGACGCATGATCACAAAGTTCACGAAATAATGTAAAATAACATGTGAAAAGTTGACCAACTTTAAGATAACTGCTTATTGCTTATTTGAGCTTTTTCATTTCGGCAACGCTTTGTTTCAAATGTGTTGATCCAACTCTCCCATTTTAATCTTTTATCACTGTTTTTATATTACTTTTTATATGAACTCTCCGAAATTCTGGGAGTGATTTCGTCATTATCTTCATCAATGACATTGGGAACAACATTTCAAGTAAAATGCTGCTGTTCGCAGATGACTTAAAAATTTTTATAAGTATCGAATCAATTCATGATTGTCATACATTACAAAACGATATTCATAATCTTCACCTTTGGTGTATCGAAAATAAACTTCCATTGAATATCAAAAAATGCAAATCCAATACGTATTCCTTGAAAAAGTCAGCTATTGAGTTTTCCTACTCTATCAACAATATTACCTAAGAGTGCAGCCAACAAACTAAAGATCTTGGGATTGAATTTGACCCCAAACTCAATTTCTCCAATCACTACAACAAAATATCTTCTTCCGCTAAGAGAATGATAGGAATGATTTTCCGCACATGCAAAGACTTCCAAAACAAGGACTGCTTCATTGCCTTATATAATGCATTTGTCAAATCTAGGCTGGAATATTGCTCTCTGATATGGTCCCCACTGTATAAATGTCACATTGATCAAATAGAATCAGTACAAAAATTCTTCTTGAAATACGTGTCATTCAAGTTAGATGGGGTCGATCCTCCTCAAGGTTATGGCAACAACTTGCTGCTCGGTAGATACTCTTTTTTGTCTCAAGAAAATCGTAGATCATATTGTGCTTGCATATTCCTCTTCAAACTAACAAACAACCTAATCGACTGCCCTGAATTACTGGAACAAGTAAACTTTCATATCCCTCGTAGCAACTGCAGACAGAAACCATGCTTTTACTTACCTAAACCCAACACCAACATTCTCGTAAAATCTCCGTTGTATGCAACATGTAAAATAGTAAATGAAGTGTGTTCTGGAATCGACATGCATAATGAACCAATAGGTTCTTTCAAGAAAAAATTAAAACAATTATTGTATATAAAACAATCAACCCCATGTTCTCTATCATAATTGCATCACAACTACATTAAAATCATCCTCATATCCTATTTTTGTATCTACACACATTTGCACTATTTGTATTTGCATTATCTGTACTATTTGTATTGAAATTTCTGTATTATTCATACCATTTCTACTCGTATTATCTGTAAAATTTGTAGCTGGATTATCTGTATTATTTGTACTTGTATTTCTCAACTGAAACACTTAATCTGTCTTGTAATTGGGATTTATCCTGTTTAGACAATAAATGTATTTTTTTTTATTATTACGAGCATTGCTATGTGCGATTCCCAATTATGTCTTCAACCGTGTCATTTTTGAATTCTTTACCGTACTATAATTTTTGTTATTTTCTTCCCATGCAAAACATCGATAATATGAATTGAGTCAAACTCCTACTGAAAAATATCATGACCGAGTTGATGAGGGAAGAGTACCGAAAACAGCAGACAAAACAATAACAGGAATATAAAAATTACTGTTTGTCCAGATATCTCAGACTTGCATTTAGGCGTATCGTCAACAACAAAGACTATTTTTTTCGTGTTTGGGAACTGACGCCATCAATAAGTGAACTCATAAATTAGCTCAGCCGAGTATTTTTGTACAGTGTTCACCTCGAATGACTTTTAAAACAGCATTTCAATAATGCGTGAGAATGAATTTGCATTTCTGCTGTATCATTATGGAGAATATCATCTCCCTTGTGAGATCTGAATTTGAGTTTATTTATTTTTGTATCGGTATAGTCAGTGTTAAAATATTGACATCAGTCACTGTTTTATCAATAAAAGTAGTTATAGCCGAAATATATATTGATAACTTTTATTTCCCAAGAAACTACAAAGTTTATAGAAGGGAAAAATATTAACTCTAAGAATATTATACATTAAAGAAAAAAAAAGGCAATAAAATCAGACTGTTTCATTGTAGAAAGTAAAAAAAAAATAACAATGAAAAAATAAATAAAATTTGCCCATTATCTATTTCATTAAATGTTTTTTCAAGTTGGCTTTAAAACGGAGTTTTCCATATTTCTTCATTGCATCTGGTAATTTATTATAAAAAATGATTCCTGTGTGATAAATTGACTGTCGTCCTATATTAGATTTGAATTTTATCGTAGATAAATTTTTGGAAGATCTGGTTGAATGACTGTGCTGATCACTATTAATTTTGAAGATAAGATTTGAATGTTTTAGTTTGTTTTTTACCAAATGTATGAAGGTACAAAGTTTGAGTGTATATAATGATGATATATCCAAAAGACTATTAGGTTTATATAAATTTTTTGTTGGTTCCCGATAATCGAGTTTATATATACATTTAATCAATTTATTTTGTAGGGTTTTCACAGGTTTTACTAGTGTTTTTGTTGCCGCTCCCCAATACGATATGATTTGATCGAATGGGAATTGGATACCGAGACAAATAATCAAAGAAAATGGGTGAGTGGCTAAAAAAAAGTAAAGTCTAGCATTTAATATAACTTGAATATTAATGAATGCTATTCAGGGTATACATAATTAAAACATAATTATAAAAACATAATTTGAAGAAGACTTCGGTCGATTGGCCAAGAAAGCAAAAACTTAGTCTTCCTGAAAATGAAAATAAAAATAAATAGGTTAGATTTGTGCATCTTTTTCGACAAGAGTTTGCTGATGATTCTATTCACCACGCACGAACAGAAGGAGGGAAATTCTCTTAAACTCAATTTTCCAATAGTTCTCCTCTGTTTGGAGCACTTGATATGTCAACTGCTCCAGATGTACCGCGCCATTCCTTAGTACGACTCAAGACTTGAAAAATTAATTTACGCAATTCTTCTCTGGTGAAGAAAATATTTCGAATTTTTCACTTCGAATTATAGAGGTTCCGTCCGGAACTGTTTTCAGCTAACTCGTATATTTTTGAGTATCTTTGCCACTAGTAGGGCATACTTATGACAACTTCGGTACCATGAAACTGTATATGGCCGTGAACTAGATTTTTTTTATATTGAGATTCAATGTTCAAAGAACACCGCGTGAGTCAAGGGACAGGAGATACGAATTAACACGCACTTTGAATTTTTGAAGTTTGTAAGCCTCAGGAAAAACTTCTCTCGGCAAGGAGTTCCAAAGCTCAGATGTTCTATTGAGAAAAGATCTCTGAGCGAGAGAGGTTCGACAGGTCTCCAAATGTACAACAAGGGGGTGGGAATTCTGTACTTGTCGAGTCATCCGTGTAGATATTGCCAAGGGTGGAACGATTGATAACAATTCAGAGGAGCACCGACCGTGAAAATATCTATAGAAGAGAGACAAGTCTCCGACACTTCTAGGATGTTCCAATGAAGTAAGCGAGTCTGTGAGCGAAGAATCATCAACAACACAGATTGCCTTTCCCAATGAATGTTTTGGTGCCGAACTCCACACATGAGAAGAATATTTCAAGACAGGTAGTATCTGAGACATGTAGATCATTAGAAGCTGACAAGTAGTGAAGTATTTCTTTGCACGAAATAGAAATCCAAGTTTCTGGGAAGCACCTTTAGCGATCGATCCCACATGTTTTCCCATGAGAGATTATCACTGATCGTAATTCCTAGCATCGAGATACTTGACTTTGTGGGAATAGTTACTCCTGACATCTGAATACAAGATGATGATAGATCGGCTTTTCTTGAGGAAAGACATGTCTGGGTTCTCGTAGCATTAAATTCCACCAAGTTCATGCTACCCCATTCTATTATTTTTACCAAGTCGTCGTTAATTCTATTGACGTGAATGTTTCTTTGAAGAGAAACTGGTATGTACTGTCGTCTGCAAAACTATGTATTGAACAAGATAGATAGATTGATAGATAGATAGATATTTGTTTATTGAGTACGGTATATAAAGGTACAATTGTAGCAAGTCGGTGGTGCAGAATGTCGATGAACAGAATAACTGAGCAATAATATATATAAAAAAACAATAACAATAGAAATATTTGAAAAAATTACTGAATAAAATATACAGAAGAGTAACTGAAGAAGTTATTTGAAGGGGGTTTCAACCATTTCCGTATAAGAGTGAAGTAAGAAAAAACACATTTGAAAAAAAAATCGTAGTCACCAAAAAACGGATATAAGCGCTACGCTCTAGGACTGCCTGATCCTCCTGTATGTATTCATATGCGGATATTCTCGTTCGGTAAATAACATTCGGTGATAGTTCATTCTTGTAGGCGGTAGGGGAGTTTACCCCCCATATTATCGACTGCATCATGGCAAAAATACTACAGCCCCACGTTGGGCGCCAATTTGTGAGCGACCATGGTTTCGGTTTGTCCAGTACTGGACTTTTGAGTGTACAAGGGCTGAGCTCGTATTCATTACGCAAATTCTGATCGAGAGATCCTATTGATTTCGATACTGAGAGACCGAAAATAATCAACAAGAATACCTATTTTATTTACTTCGAATTCATTTCAATTATCATTTTTGAAGGAGGAATGAAAGCCTTATGAGAAGAATAAGAGTATTCTATGGTGATTCATTTTAATGTCAGGTTCTGGAGAAAATATGGATTTCAATATTCTCACCTAATATTAAGCATTGAAAACTTCAATATATAGTCTTGCCTATTTTTAATTTTTCTCCGTATTATCTTCTTCATTATAACAGTTGAAGAATGTAAGAAATTATCAATATCTGTTTATTGTCACTCAATTTTGAAAGTTGGGTATTTTTATATTCTCTACGAGAGTATCGACTGTAAACTGATTTTCCCAATGCCTTTGACAGAACTGAAAATTTTGTATTAATTTCAGAATGTTGCTAAGGTTGTTATCGTAGAATAGATACAAGTTGAATACGTTATTGCTACTTCAGCATCATACTCACGTTCTTTCCTGTTTTTGATCCTCGTTAATGATACATATTCATTTCATACCTTGGGTTTGGACATCAATAATAATTATTAATATAGTCGAATAAACAATAATAAGAAGTCTCTCGCACATGCTCATCAAGCGCACCGAAAGTGGGCTTTTCCGTTTGAATCCTTTTCAAAATGAAATAATATGTTAATGACAGTTCTCTAGAAATTGCAAATTATTTGTATATTTCGTTAACAACGTTTCACATGTGTCGTTCTCATGCATAAACATGAAACTACCTCGAACCTTGAGGGTATCCTTTGCCATTGTTTGAGTATATTGGAAATAAATTCTCGACTATCATCGCCTAACCTCCAAATATAGGAAATGCATCAAGGATTGACCCCTGATTTAATGACGTAGGAGAGTTCTCTCCACTCTCTTAAGATGGAATAAATTACCTATTTCTGTCTAAAGTGTTTCAAATTGTTACCGATTACTGAAATAGAAATGGTTTGGAAATTGTATAGTTGTTAGAGGAAGAAATAATTGAAGGTAGTTCACCTGGAGAGGTTTCAAGCTTTCATCATCGGAGAAATCAAGACAGTCAAACAATTTTTGGACATCTGGGGCTTGTTTGACGAAAGCACAAGTCTTGTAGCTACAAGAGAAACACAAAGAAACACGATGATGAATGGTTGTTTTTACTTGTACTTCCATTGTATTTCTCTTGTAGCTACAAGACTTGTACTTTTATGAAACAGGCCCCCTGGATAAATACCCATTTCACAGTTTTAATAGTGTAATATGATTATAAATACGTAAGGTTGAAATAATATTTGAGGAGATATATGAACTGAGATGGTTTGACGGTGATACGATAGGTGAAGCTATCTAAAATTTTTATTTGTATTTCTACCTGATTTACAGCATTCAATGAAGACTTCATCTAGAGGTATATTCGTTGCAATAAAATTATTTAATATCTGAATATTCATATAGGTGGGTTGAACCATTTCTATCGCTGATTAGTGATTGCTGGAACTTAACTTTTTCTTTTCATTTTGGTGAATGATTCTAAAGTCACTGTAAAACTTGGCGAGGAAATATAAATATTCAGTCAGGTTGAAAAAAGTTAAACAGGGTATACTTTCAAATTGGGCTAGCGAATTTTCACTTCTCAATTGGCAAATGACGGGATAACAACGAAATCATTCCATTGAAACATGAGTAACCTTCCGAAAATAGAAGAATAATCATCATCCTATTTCAATGGGTAAAAGTCACGTGAGCATAAAAATTCAATTCAGTATCGAAGAGGGTAGTGGGGAAAAATTTCAACAGTCTGGTGGGAAAAAAATCAGAATATCAAGAAGGGAGTTTCATCGCTCTAGTCTCATAACACCAATTCTCTGGTGTCAATTAAGTGACAATTTTGATATAGAATTGCGTCCTTTATACTATACAAGCATAGTATAATACTCATAAAGTATTAAATAGCTCAACTAACAGCTAATAAATGGTTCGGACTTCCATTGTGTATATTATTAACCCTTAAATGCATGATTTTTTTTTAATAAATGAAAAAATTAAAATCTCGAAGATTTAATATTACTGGTACAGGGAAAAATAGAAGAAAAATTCAAATTTCATCATGAACGATTTTTTTATTTGAAAAAGGGTTTGTATCCAAATGGCAACATCATGCATTGCATGCATAATATGATAAAAAATTAAATGTGAAATTTTTTGAAACAATTATTATGTTTATTGAGACATAGTTCTACACCGCACTTTTCACACTCAGTATGGGTAAATCCTTTGCAGTTGGGTAGCTTGCATCTCATTTTCTTATCTTCGATAATTGGCCAATGCCCAGTTTGGTCAGCTCGAACTTCCGGTGGCGGAATATGATTCATTGGTCCTCTCTTTCTCTTATTTTCGATTTCTTGCTCTAGAGTATGACTAGGGCGACCGCGTTTAGTAGTAGCTGATTTTATATTGCACAAGTTATAAGCTACTTCTGCACGAAATTGGGCTTGATTCAAAAATTTGCATCCTGGTTGCTTCTTTGAATGAACTCGCTTGTAAAGTAACGAAGAATTCACTGAATATCCTGCTCCAAGGCAACAGCAGAAAATTTCTTGTTCAGAAAATCAACAACTGGTCTAATTTTGTGAAGCTTATCATGTCCTGGCTGATCACGGGGTATGAAAGAGTGGTTATTATTGAAGTGTAGAAACCTTCTTATCATCTCGAATTTGTTGATTGACATTACATCAGCTACTGGTGCAAATCTCAGTTCATCACTCTAAAATGACCTCGTGTTAGGCATGTTTACTAATGAAGTATATATAATCATACCAAAAAAACTGCTTCATCTCATTTTCGGTGAAGGAGAATGGTCTCTCAGTTTTGGTCTGAACAACATACAAATAGGATTCTTCAACAATTTTCGATACCAACTCACTCGAGATAAAGTAGTTGAAGAAGTGCAACGGCCGTTTCAGAGCTGAAATTTCTTCCGAAACTTCTGTGTCTCCATGGAACCTCAGCTGATCATCATTCAATATCAGAGACTTAGATTTCCAGAGTATATCCTTTTTTACGGGGGCCCTACTTCGTTTCAACGAACAGAAAAAAGAGAGGCAAGTTATTTTTTTCGTCCACTGAATCTTCTAGAGACTAGAATACCAATTCCACGAGCACTTTTTCCAGCGTCTTCCACTCCTACTTTATCCCCACCTACGGGCAAAAAACCATCTTCTTCGGTATCTGTATTGCTAAAATCAATGTCGTCGTCACTTAGACCAGTAAAATTTTCCCAATACTGTTCCAAATCTATTTCTGTTAGATTCTTTTTCCCGCCGATCGTTGCCATTGCCAATCGGCAACAAAACAAAAATTCGAGTTGTTCAAAAATCGTATACTGATATTTATTTATTTATTTATACAACCATTCAACAGCCGAAGCCTATTACAGAATGGGTAGAAACTACATATAAAAACAATATATCTATATAACAATACATATCATTATACTCATATTTGCAAACTCATAAATAGTAATGAGTAGTTGATTGTAATTTTGTGCAGGACTTGAAAAACAAAAACTCGTTGAGAGAAAAAAAAAAGTCCTACACAACTTTACACCAACATAAAAAAATACTTCATCCTAAGATTGCCTTACGTATTTCACCAGGTTTACTGTAAAAAATATCAACAACGTTTTGCAATGTGTAAAAATCATCACAGGTTTTATGTATAGGTGAGAAAGAAAGTATGTTTGTCTGTGCAGTCGGAAGGTAAAAAGTATTATTGTTCCGAACTGGCAGCCTGGGAACAAATAGCTTAATCTGTGATAATAGATATGGACAATCTATGAGGCTATTTAGTAGTTTGTACAAAAATAATATTCCCAAATATTTACGTCGGTCTACTAAGCAATTTACCTGGTACCTAGTTAACAAATATTCCAGTGGTGTACCACATGCAGGATAGACACCATCGGTGCGGAAACATATAATATAATAATATATAATATTCGTAATCTATTCGAAAATACATACCTTTCAGGAGCGAAAGCACAATTTTTCTGAAACGAAACACCTCTCTGAACCAAACTATAATCAATAGAAAAGTCGATATAAGCACGTTGCTCAAAAGTTGTCTGCAGACTGAGAAATGTCAATAATACTCTGGCAAGACCGCTGCCTACTCACAAAAGCGTGTAGCCTATTATAGAGTAGAACGTTGTCGAACGGATACATCATGCAGCAAATTCATATTTGCGCTAGCGTGAGTTTGAATGGTATTATAGAACGTGTGTTGCCGAAAAGAAGCAATATGCATTCAAGGGTTTAACTCTATAAAAACCTGTTGCTAAGAACGGAAGGATTAAAATACAAATCAAGTGAGAAAATTAAATCAAAATCATTTTTGGTCAATGAGTCAATGATGAAATTAGGGTATTGATTGATCAAAGAAAATTCTGTTGTTACAAAAATGGAGATATCGAATATGAAATATGAGTCAAAAAGATTTTTCAATTAACGAAATAAATGAAATGATACTGTGACAAGAAAATTGAGGTATCGAATATGAAATACTAGTCAAAATATGTAAATAAAGAAATTGAATGAAATAATATGGAAAAATATTGAAACCAAGTTTCAAGTTGAGTATTCTCACGACGTTTCGATTGCTGGTACCCGCAATTGTCTTAGGGTGATGACTGACAACATTTCGAGGTGTGATCGTTCATAAAGCCCCCGATGTCCCTATGGTGGGGAAAAGGCTGGTACTAACAAGGAGGCGAGTGGGTGCTACTACTTCCGAATATGAGAACAATATGGCACTGAGATAAATACAAGAAAAATAATAGTAATGTGAATTTATGGTTGAAAACATTAGAAATAAAAGTGAAAAACATGAAAAATTCAAAATGTCACAAATATCATACCAGGTGTACCCCTCATGCACTGAACCTACCAATAGATTGGATTTCCTTTGTTGAAATATACGTCAAAATAATTTTCTGGATATACCTAAAAGAAGGATAACTTCACCTAATATAGAAGTACTAGTAATGGAATTTTGTCACAATCGATACGTTTGTTATTATATCATCGATAACATCAGCCAGGCTAATAGCGAAGCCTGGTTGTTTTATTGATGAAATGACATTATCGTTCAGAAAACGATCCAATTTTTGAGACCTCGTTGATCCTCATCTAGTCATAGTTTATATTTCCTGAGAATTGATGTTCGTAAGGGGACATCAGTTTTTTGACACAAAAGCCCATTTTCAATCACAAATAATTATTATCACAATCACGAATGGAAATACTTAATTCATTCGGAGTATTATCTCTATCACCTCCATTTGCCCACCGACTATCGTGTGAAATGAACTTGACTTTCATTTGGCGCTCGAGGATGATTACAAAATAACAATTAGCTGATGGTTGTCAGCTATCAAGATTCGGATGCTTTTGTTAGTTTTAAGAATGATTATTCGGTATATTATCTCTTCAATATGAGCATTTATCTTACAGCGGTTATAGTTAATTTCACTTGACAGTCTACAACATTGTTCAACAGTATTTTTCACTTCATTCATCACTTATGTTTTCGAGCAGATATTAAGACGGTGTAAGTTAATCTGTGATTACCATAATGATGAATGGAATTTGTGGAAATGCGTGGAAGTGATTAAGATAATGAACATTTTGAAGATCATTTTTCATCGGTTTGTCAATGCAAAAAGAATACAGAGCGTCCTGAAAATGCAACATCGTGGATTTTTTTGTACGGGGACTGAGTATAGCCTTTTGTGGGTCTATACCGAGCAGCTTGGAAATAACCACAACTGAATCAATATAAAAATATAGATGAAATTAACGGTCCACACCCCATATTGAAATCTGGGACCACAAAGTCCATTTTTGTATAGCTTATTACTGAATTATAAGTTGAAATCAAATGCATGAAATATATTTTCTTCAAGAAATACTGGGAATTTGAGTTGAATTGTTCGTTTAGAAACCAACTTTTATTAGATTCACAGTTTCTGGACAAATATCACCGCAATTTCACTATTTCTTTAAGTAGGTAGGTTTACCCATAAGTCTAAGTGGAAGAACATTATGAAGTATCGAAAATTCAATCAGAAAATACTTATTTTGGTAATTTGGCAACAGCGTGATAGACTGCAATGATAACACATTTATAGGGGAGACATGTATCTTGTTCAGAACCATATTGCCATATGAAACAATAACTTTCAGCATTATGCCGTCAGTTTTCAGTCATTTTTTTTCAAAACTGCTTCCTTCAGGAAAACTAATTGCGATGAAGAACCCAGTCTCGTATAAAAATGATGGTGCTGGAAGCTAGATATTCTTCCCAGTTCCGTGATTTATTCAACAATATTTTTTTCGTGAAAGCCATATGATAATATTTGTACCTTTTTTTTGTGGAAAATTCATCAGTTCCCTGTATTCAATTGGCATATCTCTAGAAGTTATTGTTTCATATACGCCAGTGGCGGATCCAGGATCAGGTCAAGGGGGGGTCTATAACTCAAAATTTGTATCTATATATATATATATATATATATATATATATATATATATATATATATATATATATATATAACAGAAAATTATGAGCTACCGTATAGCAACAACTAGTCAAGATCCAAAAAAAAGGTGAAAGAGATTGACATGAGCAAAATTTGAAGGTGTAGCCAGGAGGTAAAGTAGGCTCGAAACTTAACTTTTTTTTAATCGAATCGAGTTGATTTAACCTACTATACATAGTATATTCAAATCGTTACCGGCATACACAATACTCAAAAACAAAAACAGTCATGTTGTACAAACTACTATTTTCCACTGAAATCGAATCGAAATTAATATTGATACAAAACAAGCATCATTAACCCCGTTGCAGAAAAAATATCCAGTCAATTTGCAATTCCTATAGAACTGTTATCAACTTATCATCTTATTTTGAAATTTGAGTAGACACCTTATGACACCGGCGCACCGTGAAATTTTCGGTATGGGTAAAAAATCCCACTTTCTGTGCTCAGATTAAGCATGTGAATATAGTGTTTTCAGATAGGTTTATTGAAAATTTTTACCACCGTCAAGTTAATCGCTTTTTAGAAGAACTTGAGTTATCGCTAATCATATTTATAGTACATCGCTTCTTTTAAAAGATTATCTATCGTTTTGCATATGCTTGACTCCTATCAGGAGTGCCCTGAATTGAACTATACTGAAATTGACAATATTGAATGATTCCATTTGGATGGTTAACCTATCCTGAACAGGGTTTTACTGTAAGATCTCTTCAATCCTTACCTTGCAGAAAGTTTCGATATTCTATTTTCAGCGGTTCGCCAGCTTTTGTCAACACGAAAGCTCAGAAGAAAATATCTCTGTTGAGACGATTGAGGATGTCCGCTTGCTGAAACGTCTAGAGTGAAACAACCTAAACGTTCTTGAAAATATTTTTTTTGTGTTAGTTTCATGGTTTTTATCAACAGAATACTTTTATTTGGATAAAAGGGATGACTTAGGGTACAAAATTATGTTGCATACATAACTCACACTTTTCATCACTTTCAATTACTCATTCTTGGACTCCTAACCCTACTTTGTCACTTGATGCATGACACATGCAATGTACTCAACATTTTTTGAAGTCACTCCAGCTATCGAAATACGTCCATCTTTGGTAAGGTAGATGTGATGCTCTTTTATACATTTTTCGACCTGCTCCGGTGTTAATCCTGTATAACAGAACATTCCAATTTGTCTGACGATATGATCCCAGTTGTGTTTTGAACCTTCCTTCACCAAGTTTTCACGCAGAGCTTTTCGGACGGATGCTATTCTTTGAACCATGCCCTTCATCTCCAGCATCCACTGATTCTTGAGCTGCGAGTTCGAAAGAATCTCGGTGACGATCCTAGCACCATGTATGGGAGGATTGGAATAGTTTGTTCTGATGAGGGTTTTCAGTTGAGACATCAACTTCGCCTGTTCTTCCTTGGACTCTGCCAAAATCGTGAGGGCACCTATTCTTTCTCCATAAAGGCCCATATTTTTGGAGAAGCTCTGTGCTACAGCAAACTTCAAATTGTCTTTAGCAAACTGGCGAACAGCGAAGGCGTCATTTTCTGGGTTTTCGGTTGCAAAACCTTGGTAAGCCATGTCGAAGATGGTAAAGAACTTTTTCTGCTTGACAAGTTCACTCAACTCTTCCCATTGTTCCTTATTCGGATCAATTCCGGTGGGGTTATGAGCGCAAGCGTGGAAAAGCACCATGGAACACTCTGGTGCTCTGCAAAGATCCTCCAGTAAACCGTTGTAGTCTAAACAATGAGTCTTGTAATCGTAATATCTATAAAACTGACTTTCTATTCCCATATTCTTGAAAATCGATGCGTGGTTTCCCCAGGTTGGTTTGGGCAAATATACAGTCTTAGAATAAGGGAAAAACTTTTTCAGAAAACCCGCCAATAGACCCAGTGCTCCCGTACCGGCAATTGTTTGTACGGTAGCGTTCAAACCATTTTTACTGAACTCGTTACCTGCTCCGAAAGCGTAGTCAAAACTGAGAGCGCAATATTCAGGGGAGCCTTGTTGCAGAGTGTACTCCTTGTCGAGGTTTTTTGCTGCCAGTTTCTCTTCTGCTTTCAGCACGCTAGGTAGAAGATACGGTTTTCCATTGTCATCACGATAAGCACCAATTGAAAGATTGATCTTGTGGGGTGTTTGATCTTTCTTGAAGGCTTCTACAACACCAAATATGGCATCTGGTGGGGCCATCGGCATCTCTGCCCACCATTTCCCGCTACATTTATCTTGTTTACTACACTGGTTCGAGTAATTTCTAGTTGAAAGAGTTTCTAGAACTGCATTAGGAATATAGCTGTGGATTGACTGGAACATGTTTCTATTAGTTTTTTGTTTAGAGATCGAGTGAATCTCTGAATGTTTCACAGAAAATTTTGGTGTGATTTCACAATGTTCTGACAGTGGTTGTCAAATTGGTCAATGACACACAGATACCCAAGGCATTGTTTATAGAAATTTAGTTAGTCAACTATATGGAAATATCATTTGACGGGTAGATGGCACAGAAGATTATTTTAATGCCTTTCATTTCCTTCATAAACTTTTATCGTCAACTCTATTTTGAAGCTTAATTCTATCGGGGCCTTTGTGAAAAAAATTGGGATCATATTTTCCACCTCAGAAATATAGATGATAAGATTGAGTATATGAACGAGACTATTCTGAGATTGTTGGACAGGCATGCTCCTCTCAAATCACATGAATAATCTAATAGAAAGAGACAACCCTGGATAACGAACACTATTAAATTAATGCAAAATATGAGAGATAAAGCTTTACGAAAATACAAGAAATCAAAATCTCCAGCACATTGAGAGTATTACAAAGATCTCAGAAACTATACATCATCCGCCATAAAGAGACAGAAAAAAGCCTATTTAGAGTATAAACTCAATAATTGTAATCCCGAAAACAAATGGAAAGGACTTAAAAAATTGCAAGTGACTAATAAGCAGACACTTGCTATTCCAATATCCATGAAAAAAGCAAACGAGTACAATGATTTTCTTATAAATGAATCTAGGGATGATCGTTTGCCAGATAATGAGCTGCTCAATTATTACAACACTAATATTATCACCGATAATGTTGATGATATATTTTCCTTCGAACAAACCAGTGCTGATGAAATAATGAGATTATTAAAGAATATCAAAACGAAGGCGTTTGGGCTTGATGGCCTGAATATTCAAGTTATTATCCTTTGTTGTCCATTACTCGTTCCCTATCTAGTACATATATTTGATGAATGTATAGCTCAAAGTTATTTTCCCCGTATCTAAAAGCATGTGTTCTTCCGATACCTAAGGTATCTAATGCCACTGAGTACAGTCAGTTGAGGTGTATGAGTATTCTGCCTACGCTATCCAAAATATTGGAGAAAATAATAGAACAACAGATCAGAAGTTTTATCACTGAGAGAAAACTGTTACCTCTATATCAGTCTAGATTCAGAAGTGAACATAGCTGTTCGACAGCATTGAGTGCCGTTAGTGATGATGTTCTCTGTTCGTTAGATAAGAATGAAGTCTGTGTATTGATAATGATCGATTATTCACGGGCCTTTGATACTTTGAACCACACTATTTTGTTATCTATTCTTCGTCATATAGGATTTTGTGTAGATGCCGTGAAATTTCTTGAATCATACCTGTCAGATCGTGGGCAACAAGTTCAAATCGATGATGAATTATCTAGTAGTTTGATTATACAACAAGGTGTACCACAAGGCAGCATTCTCGGTCCACTTCTATTCACTCTCTATACTTCAAAATTTCACCTTGATCTATCGCACTGTAAATATCATCTGTATGCCGATGATACACAGCTGTATCACTCTTCCAAACTAAATGACATTCTTCATGCAAACCAGAATATCAATCATGATTTATCTGTGCTTCACTCTTTGTCTGAGAAGCACTTTCTAAAAATCAATGCTTCCAAGTCCAGTGCTATCTTATTCGGAAATGATTCGCAGAAAAGAATAGCAATGAACCAACTCGATGTACATATTGATGGTGACGTATTGGAATTCAGTGATCATATTGAGGATCTAGGTCTATATATAGACAGAAAGATGTGTTTTGATAAACATGTTTAAAAAAAAATCCGATCGGCCTATTCCTCTCTCATACTGTTATATCCTCATCGGGCAAGTATGAATATCGAGACAAAAAAAATGCTAACTGATTCTCTGGTTTTGTCCCATTTCAATCATTGCGATACAGTGTATGGGCCTTTTCTTCGCAAATCTGATGCATATCGCATACAAAAGGTTCAAAATTCGTGTTTGCGATTCATTTATGGATTGAGGCGGAAAGACATAATTTCTCATAAGCTCAAAGAGTTGGGCTGGTTGAACATGAAGAACCGGCGCAGACTACATTCTCTTTGTTTTTTTCATAAGGTGTTGAAAAATAAAACTCCAGAATATCTATACAGGAAAGTAACAAGGACTGACATCCATAATCTGAATATCAGGAGAAAAAACGGAATTGACATTCCCATGCATAGGAAGGAAATTTATAAGTCAGGTTTCACTTATCAAATCGCATCGGCTAGTCATTACCTCGATATCCCAAACTTCTCTATGTCATTGAATTCCTTCAAAAAAAATATGAAAAAGGAGTTATTACTCCGATCTGAAACGATATGAAATACATTGTTTATTACTTTTTTTTTATAAGTAATACCTATTACATTTTTATTATATTTGCAAATATTATTGTGCAAGGGGTTTAAAATCCAACTATCATTTTTCACTTGATTCATTTTCAGTTAGTTGAAGATGTACTGTACAGGAATCAATTCAGCTATGATATACTACTATAGGGGAGACACTTTGTTCAGGAGAGTGTGGCAGAATTGGTCAATAGACCTAACACTACTCCTTTTGTATGTCAATATTTCCTATGCAGGACTTTTCTTTGCAATTTGTATGTATGGCAGACAATAAACTATTTATTATTATTATTAATCATTTTCTTTTCCATATTTCAGTTGAACTGATAGACAGAACTCTACACTCATTTTTCTCTTCAGAGCAGGAAACTTTGTCGTGCATTTTACAAGTAAACGGAAATATCGACATTTTATTGTAGATGGCCCAACAAAAATGCTTCGAATCTTTTTTACCTAGTCATTGACCGTGGAAATATATATAGAAGAGAAACAAGTCTCCGACCCTTCTACGATGTTCCATTGAAGTGAGCGAGTCTGTGAGCGAAGAATCACCAACAATACGGATTGCCTTCCTTTGAATAGAATTGAGGAGCCTCAATGAATGATAATAATAATAATAATAAATTTATTCACAAAATGAAAAAATAAATAAAATGGAATAACATTGAGAGAAGTACAATTGCATGTGAATAAAATACTCGGTATAGTATTTTTCACAATAAATGGTATTGGCTGAAGAATTATAATAAAACCAATTAGACCCTTAAGTTGTAAAATCCGAGATGCACATCATAAATGTAAAAGGACCGGATTCAGGTAATTTTGTTTCTCAGAGAGGGATTGTAGAGGATTACAGCTCACACTTTTTGTTCATTTTAGTCTTTGTATTTCATTGAAAGTGTTCACTTGTGTTACGGCGTGCAATAATTTTATAACATTCATTTTTTATTACAGACATTAATAGCAAAGATTTTATACCCCAACGTACAGGATCGGCAGTATGTGGCGTCCGTGGATAAAAAGTAATAGTGCTTCTTTCAGTGGTTCGTTAAAGAAGGATCACTTATCTTGTGACGCGAAAATCATTATAAAAAATGTGTATAGTTCCTTACCAGCAAGGATATAACGCGGGTGCTGCAGCAAAAGTAACCAGTAATTTGACGAAGGTGCCTCTTACTTCAGTTAGACGAATTGTTGAAAAATCCATGGAATCAAGAAAAAAGCGTAAAGATTCCGGTGTCACAAAAAGTCTAGACGACTGGGAAAAAGATTTGATGAGGCGAAAAATCTACACTATATACGATGATCAGCGTGTCCCTACAATCAAAAGTCTGAAACAGCGGCTCATCAATGACGAAACTCACATCAACTGTGGCCTCACTACTCTTTGGCGAGCTCTGTCTGCAATGGGCTTTAAATATCGCAAAATTGACAAGAGACAAGTAATAATGGAATCCACACGTTTAAAAAACTGGCGTTCTGAATATATAACGTCAATAAGAAAATACCGGTCTGAAAATCGGACAATACTCGACGAGACGTGTACTCGATCTTTCACAAAGGTTACTGGTACATATATAGAATAGGATTTTTTTGTGAACGGAATAACAAATACGTGAATAAGTATTCAACTTTTTATTCTTTCTGTATGCATGCAAGTCGAGTAGTTCTGAATCCCCTATAAACACCTGCCAATACTCTTCTTCTTGGAGGCATTCAAAAATGGCGAAGCATTGTCTGCCTAACCTCACACTCGAATCATGTCATCATTATCGCGAAAGTTCTGGTTATTTGGGTTACGGTCGAGGTTGAAAAGAACATTTCATGTTTAAATGATGACCCAGAGCTGTGACTGCCATTATGCGCGTACGAAAAAATAAAAAAATTATGGAGGAATTTCGAGAGCACCTGCTCTGCTGGCCGCCGTACCAAAATCTCAGAACGATGGGATTCGCGCGAATGCTTCGAGTGCGCTTTCTTCATTTTGTTACGGTGTATTGAACCGATCATTGCTGTTATCGACGAGTTCCTGGAGAATGAGGAAGTTGGATTCGAAAAGTGTATCAGGGGAATGTTTTTGATATCCCGAGTCGGCATAAGAGATTACATTAACAGATGTAGATAGGAAACAAAGTACTGTTTGAACGTCATTATTTTGGGGTGGATCAAAATAAAAATTGATATTGGAATCTATACAAGTGTTGAAAGGCAGATTTTCAATCTACCCCGAAAAGTTGCTGCGTCTATTGAAAAACAGTTCTTTCTGGAGAGAACAAGTCCAATCAGTCAGGAACATCTCGTATAACTCAAATTTTGCTGATGAAAAAAAAAAAAATTAGAACTAATATATATCTATATATGTATATATATATATATATATACATATATATGTAGAAATTGATGTTTTCACGGATCTTCGATATGCAAGATGAATTTTTCTGGGTTTTTTTCAGTTAGGTATCTTCTGATTTGTTCGACGTTTCGAATTCCATTTTGAATTCATTCTCAAGAACTGTGAGATGAATATCTGTCCATACCGTCCTGTTCAATCACTCCCCTTACGAAGGAACCAAGCAAGAGTAAGCAAAGACTTCAATTGTCTGTTCTCCATGGAAACTGGTATTTATAATGATTCTCCTCAATTATTATCCGACTAAGACCAGGACGGTATGGAGAGATATTCGTCTCACAGTTCTTGAGAATGAATTCAAAATGGAATTCGAAACGTCGAACAAATCAGAAGATACCTAACGGATAAAAACCCAGAAAAATTCATCTTGCATATCGAAGATCCGTGAAAACATCAATTTCTACATAATACCTGGATGGGCAGGATACAACTTCAATATCGGACTTAGTCGGATAATAATTGAGGAGAATCATTATAAATACCAGTTTCCATGGAGAACAGACAAATATATATATATATATATATATATATATATATATATATATATATATATATATATATATATATATATATATATATATATATATATATATATATATATATATATATATATATATATATATATATATAACAAATACTTAAGAGTCAATACTCACACATACCAAACACAACGGAAAACACAAAAAATTGTATTTATCAAATTCCTTATCGGTGAAACGTCTCGACCATTGGAAGTGCGAAAGAGTGAACACAAGATGTACATCAGGAACAGACAGTTGGTGGTTCTGAATTATCAGAACAACGTTGTTGTCTGTTGGGTCTCTGGGAATGGAATGAGAAGTTTGATGGCGGCGGATGGATCTGTCAATTTGATGGTCTGTGAATCCATTTTGAAGAAGGGCTGATTTGAGTTGGGCTAGTTCCTGTGGTTTGTTGTGGAGGTCTGTGAGGTTGATGGATCTGTGGATGAGGGAATTCACAATGGAATTGGTTTGTGCCGGATGATGGTGGGAGTTTGCGTTAAGGTATCGGTTTGTGTGTGTTGGTTTCCTGTAGACCGTGTGGGTGAAGGAGTCATTGGTTTTTGTAATGAGGACATCTAAGAATGGAAGGGAGTTATTGCTTTCGATTTCCATTGTGAACTTTATATTTGGGTGGAGGTCGTTAAGGTGATCAAGGAAATTATGGACCCTCAACCTCATCAGTCACTGTATGTCCAGTACATACTTCCTATTCCAAGGTACCTTTTACAAACGAGTGAAAGGCGCCGGAACTCTCCATAATTTCCTTGATCACCTTAACGACATCCACCCAAATATAAAGTTCACAATGGAAATCGAAAGCAATAACTCCCTTCCATTCTTAGATGTCCTCATCACAAAAACCAATGACTCCTTCACCCACACGGTCTACAGGAAACCAACACACACAAACCGATACCTTAACGCAAACTCCCACCATCATCCGGCACAAACCAATTCCGTTGTGAATTCCCTCATCCACAGATCCAACAACCTCACAGACCTCCATAACAAACCACAGGAACTAGCCCAACTCAAATCAGCCCTTCTTCAAAATGGATTCACAGACCATCAAATTGACAGATCCATCCGCCGCCATCAAACTTCTCATTCCATTCCCAGAGACCCAACAGGCAACAACATTCCCCACAAAGCTTTTCTTTCCTACATTAAAGGTGTTACTGACAAAATCTGCAGAATTCTCAAAAAACAGGACATAAAAACGATATTTACAGCCAGCAATAAAATCTCCACATTCCTCCGCTCCCCCAAGGACAAAATTGTCAACGAATCACAGGGTATTAATGAAATACCATGTTCTGATTGCCATAGAACATATGTAGGCCAGACCAACAGACGTGTGACAAGTAGAATATACGAACATCAACTTGCTGTACGAAAATCAGACCCATCTTCAGCTCTGTCCAAACATCATCAAGAGACAGGACACAATATAGACTTTGCGAACACTAAGACCATCGCCACAGAAAAAACACTACAAGCTCGTATAATTCGCGAGGCCATCGAAATCGAAAAGCGACCTTCCTGCTCAAATAAACGTGACGACGGCCAGAGACTTCCAACTGCATGGAAACCCCTAATTTCCAGATGCCCAGTCCCCACCAAGACATCCGACGGTCCTTTAGTAGCACCCGCTGCTATAAATACTACCCAACATCCCTCGATACCTCAGTTCGATCTAAGAGGTAGGCAGATTGAGACCTTAGAAAGAACTCATGACGAGACCTGGAGAGTAGGCAGATTGAGACCCCGGCGTCAAGTCACGAACCCTTGCCCCCTGTGACAAAACCTGAGGAGTAGGCAGATTGAGACCTCAGCGTGAAGTCACATTCACCCCTTGAAAATGGCTCCAAAATCGGAGCCGAAACGTCGAGAACAAAACTCCAGACGCGGTTCAACCCGAACTCAACAACAACACACAAGTGACCGCGGAAACCTATCCGAACACATATATATATATATATATATATATATATATATATATATATATATATATATATATATATATATATATATATATATATATATATATATTAGTTCTTATAATTTTTTTTCATCAGCAAAATTTGAGTTATACGAGAAGTTGCTGACTAATTGGACTTGTTCTACCCAGAAAGTACTGTTTTTCAATAGACGCAGCAAATTTTCGGGAGGGGGGTGGAGATAGAAAATCTGCCTTCTACACTTGTATAGATTCCAATATTGATTGATTTTGTTCAGATTGTGGTAGGTTAGAAACAAAGAAAACTACGGAAGAAACAAAGTACTCATTACAAAAAACTGTTGTGCCAAATTCCTGCAGCGGTTGTTGAACCCAACAGTACAACAGAATTGGATGGATGAGAAAAATGCAGGCTTCTGAATTATCGACGAGTCGAGACCAGATTTTGTATACTTTATACTTGGACAAATTGCCGAAGGACCAATTCGAGTTTTGTCATAGCCCTCAGAGTGTTCGCACCATATTCTAAGGGGAGTCAGATGATTACCGGAAAATCCATTTGAAAAACCTTTTTTTGTTGTACACATATAGGCAATTTTTTTTTGAAACATATAATTCAAATAAGTTCCTATTTTGTTATCTTGGATACATGTTCTATACATTTTCACAACTGAAGGGGGAAAAGGCGATCCAATGAGTTTATGCAGAATCATTGAAAATGTCCTAGTGAATTACTTTTATTCTGAATAACAAGTAATGGATCGCAGGCAACAGTTTAGTGGCCAATTATGGGCAATAAGGTAACGTTGAATGTACTTAGCCATTCTCATAGTACAAGACGAATAAATAGGCATGATATTTCTTGAATGAAACAAACAGTGGGGCAATAAGTTTCAATTATATAGCTCCGAAAATGTTCAAGTGTCTACTGGATGTATTGAAAACTGAATTTTCTTTTGAAAAATATTAAAAAAAATCAGTAGAAAACTTTTATATCAGATATACCAAAATAAAATAGAGAAGTAATGAAAGAAGAGCCTAAACTATTATTTAAATTATGCTTATGAAATTATTATAATATAATTAATTATATATTTTAATTTTATATTCAGACAACTTGTGTTCTGTGTATACCATTTTATGATTTGTAACTTTCAACATGATTGTTCTTTTATCACTTATCTTTTATTTTATCTTCAGCTCATCCAATCCATTCTGGCAGTAACTTCGCTCCTTTCATTGCGGGATGCTATTATAGACAGTTACAATACCGAAGACAATTATAAAAATATATACTACAAACATAAGAGAAGCTTTCTTCCCGGACTATACTTCATGAGGAACGATTAGAGCAAATGTCACCATTTTTGATAAGTTGTGAATTTCATTCGTTAACAAGAAAATGATTTTGAAATTCAACGTGGAATATTTCCAATATTAAATAGTAATTTGATGTGAAATTATATTCGTTGTTGAAAAATTGTATAAGGAGGAACATAATAGAAAATTAAACGAAGACGTTTATATCTAAATCTACTCAGTATATAAATATTAACGATGAGCTAATGAAATATAGAAAAAAATATACAATAGCGCATAATTTTCCGGCATTTAGATTGATAGTGATCTCCAAAATACTCGAGGGTTATATGCACCTATATGAATTCGAGTATGAGATACTGTGCCGAGTAGACGTGTTTCAGTGAGCTCCTCGCTTCGAATTAATCCCTGGGACAACTGTGATAATATTCTTGTTGCCGAATGTTAAAAATTTTTTCTGAGTAACCAACTTAGTGTGCCGTTGCTTCTTTCTCGCTGGTTCTGATTCATAGTCAAACTATTGGATACAAATTTGCAATCATGGGTGATGGTAGGAAAGATAAAACGATGACCGACTCTATGTCTACTGAGGATCTCATAGCACGTGTTTGCCAAGAATTCTCAGAAAAACTGGAAACATCATTCAAATCCCGCTTCGATGAAATAAATAATCAGTTGAAGTCGCTGAATAACAATTTTTCTAAAATTAATGAGACAGTGCAGTGCAATGTGAAGGCGATCGAGCATGCTGATAATAGAATGAACCACCATGAGCAACAGTTTGAGAAAAACTCATTACGAATCCATGGACTGGAAGAAGAAGATGGCAAAAATGTCATTGATATAGTATCTTATTTCCTCAGAAACTCTCTGTCTATTCAAATTTCAAAAAGTTATTTGGATTCTGTTATCCGTGCTAAGGGTCGTCTGAATGACGAGAAACCGCGAATAGTCATCGTGAAAGTCGTGTCAAATATTAAAAAAATGGAAGTTTACAACGCGAAAAGATTGCTGAGAGGCAGCGAAATCTCCATCTTCGAGGATCTCTCCAAAAATAACTTCGAACTACTGAAGGAGGCCAAAAAACAATTTGGTTCCAACAGAGCTTGGTCAATGCAAGGTAACATTTACTATTGGAATGACAAAGAGAAAAAAGCCGTTGCAGTCACCTCCAAAGAAGATCTCAAATCCAACCAGCCATAGGCCACTATACTATCGAACAAAAAATTCATGTATCTGTTCAACTACTTTTTACTGAAACCAGATACTGAACACACTGGATTTTTGTCGGGAGCATCTTTATATTTTTTGCTATTCTCTTATCGTAGGTGAACTTATTTCTTCACTGAATTTTTATCATTTGTTTCAAACTGAATATACAATATTGTTGTGTACTAATTAACTCACTGGCGTAGATACTTGGAATTAAGAAATTGATTACATATATATGAATATATATTCGTGTTTACCTGTCAAATCGGCGTACTATTTTTTTGATCCCTAGAACTGATTGACATCTTTCTGGAATCACAGAGCCCACGAAAACGTTTAATGAACTTCTTAAAATATGAATAAAAATGATTGGTTGTCTTTTTCTCATTTTAATATTAGATCTGTTTTCACAGGATTTGACTTGTTTGCGGACTTCATAGAATGTGAAAATATTGATGTTATTGGTCTCTCTGAAACTTGGCTAGATCCTAAATTCCCAAATGATGGAATCGCCTTATCCAATTACAAACTCATTCGAAAAGATAGGCAGAGTAGAGGAGGTGGAGTTGGATTCTATATTCAAAATAGCATCAAGTTCAAAAATTTGCAGGTGAATCAAACTACTCCATTGGAATCAATCTGGGTCTCGGTGAAGATTGCAGGTAAAACATTGTGTCTGGGTTCACTGTACAGGCCGCCTGACTCTAACCTCACAGTTTGCATTGAGGAACTTGAGAATATAATCACAAACTTTTTGCCTCAATTTGATTACGTGATATTTGGTGGGGATCTCAATGTTGATATGATGAATAACCAGCATACTAACACTCTAAAACTTAAATCCTTTTTGACCAATTATGGATTCTCTCAGTTATGCAACGAACCAACTCGTATCACTGATAATAGAACTAGTCTAATCGATTTAATAATAGCCTCCGATCAAAATTTGATATCTGAATCTACAACTTTCAGGATGGACGGTATTTCTGATCACTCTTTGGTAAAATGTAATATTAAACTGAGGAAATCAAAAACAGAGCCACAATTTATCACCTTTCAAGATTACTCGCAATTCAATTACAACTCATTCCTCAGCGATGTATATGAGATTCATTGGGATCACATATTTTCCCGTCATGATGTTGATGAGATGGTGACATTTTGGAGCTCCAATTTAATAGCACTTTTTGAGACTCATGCGCCTACCAAAACTATAAGAGTGACCAAAAAGCCTGCTCCCTGGTTAACATCTACCTTGAAACTGATGATCAAACTGAAAAAAAGACTTTTTAATAAATACAAGAAATTAAGAACTAGTGAAACCTTTAACGAATACAAAGAATTCCGCAACATAGTCAACAACACAGTTAAGACCGAAAAAAAGGCATACTTAAAACATAAGTTCAACACGGACAAAAAAACATTTTGGAAATCGTTAGAATATCTTAATATTACTAAAAACGTCAACAAAAACGATACAATCTTTACTTCTGATTCAAATGTCATGAATGATTACTTTTTGAATTCCTTACAGTTCTTTAATCAAAACCCTAACGACCCGCTGCTGGCACAATATAACAACACGTTCACAGATTCGCGTTTCTCCTTTACCAGGGTTTCATTGGAAGACGTTAATAAAATTGTACGGGAAATAAAAACACAGGCGCGAGGAACCGATGGCCTCAATTTGAAAATGTTATTATTAGTTTTCCCCCACCTTAGCCCTTACTTAACATTTATTGTCAATCATTGCCTTAAGTCAGGAGTATTTCCATCGGCATGGAAGGATGCTAATGTGATTCCAGTTCCAAAAGTAGCAAATCCCACAGACCCTTCTCACTATCGTCCCATCAGCATCCTACCCACTATATCTAAGGTCCTTGAAAAAATTGTTAGAAACCAATTAACGAAGTTTCTGGAAGATAATCGCATATTACCTGGTATACAATCTGGTTTTCGACAGAAACACAGCACAACGTCTGCCCTTCTGAAAGTAACTGATGACATCTTCAGGGCCATGACAATAATCAGAATACGTGTCTACTCCTATTAGACTATAGCAAAGCTTTCGACACTATTAGTCATTCCTTACTGATGAAGAAACTCAAATTTTTTGGAGCAACTGATACTGTCATTATGTTTTTCAATAGTTACTTTTCCGATAGAAGGCAACGATACAACGAACGAATGTACAAGGAACGAATGTCTCTGACTTTCGTGTGATAAAAAAAGGCGTGCCTCAAGGCAGTATTCTGGGTCCCCTCCTCTTTACGGTTTATACAGCTGATTTTCATTCATTTCTGAAATACTGTAACATACATCAATATGCTGACGACACGCAAATTTACCTGTCATTTAATTTGTCACAGACATTCCTAGCCTGCAATCAAATCAATGAAGATCTTGAATGTATTACCCGTGTATCTGTGTGCCATGGATTGAAACTCAACGAGAGCAAAACTGAACTTATGGTTTTTGGAAAAAGTCGAAATGAAATAATTACCGATCCTAACTTTTCAATCAAACTTAACCAGGAAACGCTTACAATCACTGATGAGTGCAAAAGTCTCGGACTGTACGTGGATAGCAAATTAAGATTTTTAAACCATGTTCAGAACTTGGTCAAAAAATCATATTTCAAGTTGAAATTGCTTTACATGCATAAAGACATCTTAGACAAAAACACGAAGCTACTTTTATGCGACTCATTGATTCTTTCACACCTGGCATACTGTGATATCGTGTACTGGCCAGCTCTGTTGCAGAGAGACAAAAATACTCTACAGAAAATCCAAAACGCCTGTATACGATACTCATTCGGTATGCGTAAGTACGACCATGTGCAAGCGGTCTTTAGAACCACTAACTGGCTTAATTTGCAAGAAAGATTTGTTCTGCATATGGCCTGCTTTGTATACAGACTGAGTGAGGATGGTGTCCCTGAATATCTTGCCTAGAAAATTGAAAAGCGAAGTCAAATTCACCAATGCCCCACCCGACATAGAGAACTGTACAGTATTCCTAGACACAATCTAACACTATTTGAGAGAAGCTTTACGTACAATGCGGTGAAGATTTTCAACTCCATACCTCCCGATATAAAAAAACATCAAATACATTCCTTTTTCGCAAACGAGTCAAACGTTTTATTTTAGATAGTAGATAATTCTCTGCACTTTCTTTCAGTGTCATAAATTTGTATGTATTACTTGCTGGCCTTTGTTGGTTACATGGAAGAGCAGCGTAAGCTGAATGGCGCCAACCATCTCATACACTTTATGTAAAATTTGTCATTATTTATAATCATTAAAGACATATATTATTATTATTATTATTATTATTATTATTATTATTATTATTATTATGTATTTGTCGTCTAAACAAGCCTAGTCGGGTCCGTACTCCCCACTGCTCCGACCCAGTGGGCGGACGCGCTAGTATAATTAACCAATGACCACTCCCCGCACCGCGGGGTAAGTGGTCACTGGCTCCGAGAATCGTGAGTCCTGAGCAGACGCAACGAACCGAGAATAACGGCCTTCTGCATGCGGCCGGCCAAGATCTCTGCCGCATTACGGCATGCCGGTATGATCTTGAGCTCCGAGAGTAGCGTTGATCTGGAACCACCGAGAACACCTATAATCAGAACCACTAACTTGACAGAATAGTCTGGGTGGAGCCTGCGGAGTTCGTAAAGTAAATCCTGGTACTTTGTCCGTTTTTCCTCCTCTTTTCGGACGATATTCGTTTCGGCAGGGGCCGAAAACTCAATAACGAATATCGTCTTACTTCGGTGGTCGAAGAGGACTATATCAGGCTTATTGGCCTGTATTTGCCTGAGGGTGGGAAATGAAAAGTTCCAGAAAATTCGGCACCTTTCATTTTCCACAACGGACTCAATATCCCCTGGAGCGTAAGGCAGCACCGGTGTCCTGTCTATTTCATACGAGTGCCGAAGAAAATAGTACAGCACTCGTAAGGCCGCGTTATGGCGATGGATATAGGCCGAGACCGCATAAACTGCACAAGATGACAGCAAATGCATCAAAGTCTCGGGCGCCTGTCGGCAGGCCCTGCATCTAGTATCAGGGACCTCTATACCCATCACGCGGCTCCGGTAGACTAGTGTGTTGAAGACACCGTCTTGGCACGCCATGATAAACCCTTCAGTCTCCGACTTCAGCTCACCTGACCTGAGGAAGGCAAATGTCAGCTTAACAGACAAGCCATGGTCCTCGATGTTCTTAAAGAAGACTCCATGCATGGGCTTGTCTGTATGCAGCTGCAGCATTTTGGCATTCTCTGCAGCCTTGATGTGAGCTTTTCTCCGTGCGGGCTCCAACTCGGTGACAGAGAGTTGGTTCACCCGCTCGGTGTCGAAGACTATACCAAGTTCATCAGCAGCGCGCCTTGCTGCCTTGAATAAAAAGGCTCCGACTCCTGCATGTTCGTGATGTCGGACCATGCAGTGTAGGGGATCCGAACTCCTGATGACTCTACAGGCTCCATCCAGCACCATTCTGTTGTGGAGACACTCCAAACTCAAAAGTCCACGGCCCCCTTGTTGTCGAAGGAGATATAACCGTGGAACGGACGATTTGGGATGCATGCTTCTGTGCATATGCATCATTTTGCGAGTCTTCACGTCAAGTTGCCGCAACTCTTCCTGAGTCCACTTGACTACTCCGAAGGAGTAGAGTAGAATCGGAATGGCAAGCATGTTGGTGGCAGAAACTTTGTTTTTGCCCGACAGCTCTGAGGACCAGATCTGCCGTAGTTTCTGCCTATACTTGCCACGGAGAGCATTTTTCACCGAGTCTACCTCTTGGGTGTGGCGTTGTTCCACACCCAAATAGGTGTATGTCTCTCCGGCATTCAAATGATGTAGAATGCTTCCGTCTACGAGTTGGGCATCCTCCGCGAAATCCTCGCATCGTCCTCTTTTGAGATGAACCAGTGCACATTTGTCAATCCCGAATTCCATACCGATAGCATGCGTGAACTCCTGCACCACCCTGAGGGACTGCTGTAGGTCCCTTTCTCCAGAGGCATAGAGCTTAAGGTCATCCATATAGAAGAGATGGGTGACCTTATGCCTCCGGTTTCCAGGGGTGCAGCAGTTATATCCCCGGGTTTATTATTAGTATTATTATTATTATTATTATTATTATTATTATTATTATTATTATTATTATTATCAATCTGTAGAAAAATGTGCTGCTCATCCATGATTTCAGTGAATAATCATTTGAAAAACTCACATTATTATACACGAAAGAGTTTGTTCAAATGCAAAGTTTTGAAAATTTTGGATATGCACGCATTTTGGCGATTGAGCTTGGTGTTGAAGGGATATATGTTGAGATTGTTTCCAGGAAGAAAGTAATCTCAAAAACTTCGAAATCGAACATAGGAAGTGCCTGAGAAGTGATCCAAAATACAGGTTCATTTCGATCAGATTAATCAGTTGAAAAGGTCTTGTATAATTAATCGCTGTGAAACTCCGTGAGAGCAGTCTAGCCTTCAACTTTTTCATCAGTTACCCGCATTGAGGAAAATAGTCATTAGAATAAACTCAGTAATAATCTAAACAGATACTGTTATTATTTGTTGAGACACCTGAAGTGTGTTTTGGATCAGTCGGCATTGATTCCATTTTGTTATGGAGAAATTTAATCAAGATGGCTTATCAATTGGGAACGTTCTACTGCTGACCAGAAAATATTTCTTGTAAAGAAGTGAATTGTAAGAATACAAGCAAAGGTGTTACCGACGAAATCTTGTCGAGATTCATTCGGGAAACTTGGACAATTGCCTCTTACAAGAAGAAGTGTTAACCAATGAAAATGGGTCGAATTTCGAAAGAAATGAGTCATTTCATTATAACAACATTAGAATAGAAGATAATATACTGTTACGTTTTTTTCCTAGGTTCGTTTATCAAAACTCCAAACAACACTAATTGCAATATGTAATGAATTGTTGAAATAGTGGAAATGGAAAATGTATTTTCAAATTACTCGTCCAATTCAATGTTTTTTTTATAGATTCATGTATGAAATGGAATTGAATGGGATGAAATTGGTTATTTTAAAGCTTCTGCTTGTGTGGGTTAAGTTTCCTTAACTGGTCACGGATCCGATAAGCGAGTATGATACCCAAGAACGAATTTTTGTCATATTTTATCAATGATTTGCTCGAGAAAACATCTTGTTTATTTAGTACATAGTTTTGCAGACGACAGAACTCTTCATACGAGTTTCTCTTCTTGCTCATACCAGCTCGAGAATCAAAAATTCAAAGGAACTTTCACGTCACTAAAATTTACGACGACTTGGTAAAAATAATAGAATGGGGTAACATGAACTTGGTGGAATTTAATGCTAGGAAAACCCAGGCATGTCTCTTCTCAAGAAAAGCCGATCTATCATCTAGTATTCAGATGTCAGGAGGAACTATTCCTACAAAGTCAAGTATCTCGATGCTAGGAATTACGATCACTGATAATCTCTCATGGGAAAACCATTTGAGAACGATCGCTAAAGGTGCTCACCAGAAACTTGGATTTCTATTTCGCGCGAGAAATACTTCACTCCTCGTCAGCTTCTAATGATCTACAAGGCTAAGATACGACCTGTCATGGAATACAGTTCTCATGTGTGGAATTCGGCACCTAAACATTCATTGCGGCTTCTCGATTCCATTCAGAGAAAGGCAATCCGTCTTGTTGGTGATTCTTCGCTCACCGATTTGTTCACTTCTTTGGAACATCGTAGAAGTGTCGGAGAATTGTATCTCTTCTATAGATATTTTCACGGTCGGTGCTCTTTTGAATTGTTATCAATCGTTCCACCCTTGAAAATATCTACACGGATGACCCGACGAGTATAGAATTCCCACCATTTGTTGTGAATTTGAAGACCTGTCGAACCTCTCTTGCTCAGGGAACTTTTTACAATAGAACAGCTGAGCTTCGGAATTCCTTGCCGAAAAAGGTTTTTCCTGAGGCTTACAAACTTCAAAAATCAAAGTGAATGTTTATTCGTATCTCCTGTTCCTTGATGCATGCGGTGTTCTTTGAACATAACAGGGCTTGCCTTCCGTGTGAATTTCCACATAAAAAGAATACAATTTGATTTGAAATCTTGTTGACTTCATAAGAAAATTCATAGTGGTATGTGACCGATTTGTAAGTGAATGTGAAAAAGTCGCAAGTTAGAAGTTAAGACCACGTCGAACCTTTGCTTGCACTTGTCGTTTGAGGCGTGTCCTTCGAAAGGAGGCAACAGCTAATTAATGCCAAATCCCACTTACCAGCATCACAGTATCACTGAAGGTGAGTAATGTTCCAAATTGAATAGAGATTTATTGTACATCCTCTGGAGTATGTCTTCCTTACGATTGATAAGCTGAAATAATATGGCTTCCTCTATGTCTTCGTCTTCATGTAGTTTCTTGACGATGACATTCAAAAGTTACTCCATAATTTCGATAAAAACTACTTTTCAACCACCATCTCAAGCCCAAATACCAAATATTTTGCCTCATGGCTTTCCACTATTAGCATGTCATACGTCACTACCTCGATGATACCAAATGCAATAACCCACAATTTTAGGAAAACTCTACATCCATATAGCGCTAAGGTATAAAGTATACGGTATACATTCTGCAAGTTTGCAATAGCTCTGTGTTCATTCATTTAATTGGTGGACAATTACTGTTCGCACGCCACTGCTCTTGTATAAAATTAAATTAAGCAGTGACAGCAACGCTCACGATATGCTAAAAATATATCGTCGGTGGCGTTCCAATCAAGAAACGTTTATAGAAATTGTAGTTGAAACAATCACTCAGATGTGTACGTGGAAGATGAGCCAGCGTCGTCAGTCTGGTGGAGCTGAAAAATACGACGGATTGCCTGCTGAAACGCTGGAGTACGGCAGCGGCGTCTTCGGATTTTCTTGTTTTCGTTCTGGGTTTGAAAACTTCACAAATGACTGAGCATTGACTGGGACTAATAGATGTTGCACCTCGATATAAATGATATCACATACATGACAATGTCAGTATTTATTATGTTGTAAAATTTTATAAGACAATAATAGTATATTAGCCAACGAGCGTCTGATGATGGCTATTATTCACCAGGTGAAGAAAAAACCACCGAGAGAATAATAGCCATTACACGCGAGTAGAATATTATACTTTATCCACGGCTAATAAAAAATTTGTTGAAGTTTTTTTGTTGGAAAATTTCGTTACATTAGCTGCATAGTTTTAGAAATACTATTATTTCAAGTATTGTTTGAACGTCATTTTTTTGTGGTGGATCAATATTTGTTCGGTAGTTTTCTGGGTTTGTAACCTACCAAAATCTGAAAAAATAAGAATTAATATTGCAATCTATACAAGTGTAGAAGTGTAGGATACAAACCCAGAAAACTACGGAACAAACTATTATTTTATTTCTACAAATATTTCATACAATACTGGTGATAGGTTTGAGTCAAATTTGTTCGAATTCAAAAGCTATTTCGATATGAAACGCACATTCAAAGTCGCTGATAGTTTAGAATGGATGCTCCTTGCCTTTTTTTTTCTATTTGTAGGCAAAGAACTGAATTGAAAAAAATTTTGTGGTTTACAAGATATCATTTTTGAAACCGATTGTTTGTAGCAAAACAATATAATATTATAGCTCAGTGGCGGATCCACGGGGGGGGTTTCGGGTCCGGACCCCCCCCCCCTCCCATTGGGAAAATGAGAGTTTTTTTTTTCAATTTTTATCGGCTCCTAATTTCCAAATTTTGTTAGGGAACAAAAATATCACATGTGCAAGACAAAAAAATAAAATGGAATAATTTTTTTTGCTTTAAAAGCAACAAAACTTCAATAATTATTATTATTATTACATTCCATTGAAAACTAAAGAGCAGGCTACATTTGAACATTAGTAAATTTTCATTTTTCAACAACCAATTTCATCAATTCTTTCAATTCAATAATCCTCCAATTCCTAAAAAAAATTATTCTCAAGAATTAAAAATAGTACAAACAAGATCTGGATTGAATGTTACCCAAACAAACAAACAAATTTCGCTTGAAATTTTTGGACTCACCGATTGTTCTTTCCTTTTCTTTCTGGTTCAGTCGGTTCAGACGCTGGATCAAGCCGAGTAAAATATGAAAATAGAGTCAGTCCTCTTCATGTTGCAGGTTCAAAATAAAATGCTTTTTTTTAAACAATCAAATTGCAATTTTTCCCGATGACACTTTAAAGAAAATTGACACTTGTCAGGCTAATCGAGGAAAAGTTCGAGAAATTTCTGACAGTGTTGTCATCGGATCCTTTTTGGCGCAGTATTTGAAAAATTAGACTTGTTACATTTGTGATGAGTATTGTGTATGCCGGTAACAATTTGAATATACTATGTATGAATAGAATATGCTGTTGAATGGGTTAAATCAAGTCGATTCGATTCAAAAAAATTAAAGTTTCGAACCTACTTTACCTCCTGGCTACACCTTCAAATTTTGCTCATGTCAATCTCTTTCACTTTTTTTTTGGATCTTGGCTTCATTACCATCAACATGCTTTAATTCAACCCCAAAAATGCTATGGCAATGTCTCTAGTGTGAAAAGCTTGATTTTGCAATATCATTATTCACATTTTATTCTTTCTTTCCAATGATGTGTTGAATGGATCAAACGCCAAAGTGTTTCTCGACAATATTTCATTGTTTTTCAAGGTACATGAAAATGTCAATAATGTGCATTATGTTATTGGGTTCAATGGGAATAACCTGCTAATTAATCTCCTTTCAATAATAGAAATTGTAAAATTGTTCGTTCAGTTAACCAGCTGACGAACGTCAACCCTCAGAAGTCGAAACTTGTGCGAGCAATGGATCAACGAGGCCTTACCTTTTAACGTGCGATTACCCAGCATGGTGGCCCGGCGAGGATTCGAACCCCGGCCTTCCGCTTTATAGGCAGATATGCTAACCACTACACTACCGAGACCACTAAATAAAATAGCAGGGCATGATTGAATGTTTGGTAATATTCAAGACATTATCAAAATCCTTGAAACATCTCAAAACTAGAACTTTAAATAAAAATGTTTCCGTAGGTATCGTGATGAATGGTCTAATCGTGCTACCGAGTCACCATTTTTCTTGATAATGAGAAAGCTTCTGAGGAAGATATGGTAAAAAAGTAAAACGAGTCACTATCACGAGTGTACTTTATAATGTTCATCTTAATATCAATGGAAATGCCTGCTGCAGACAGCTCCAAAAACTTGAAGTCTATACCAAGCATTAGATGACGTACATTACAAGAATCTGCTGTGAAATATGGAAGCATATGGTTTTATAGATGTGGCTCTGGGATGGTCCCTGTGATTATGAGATTTCCACATTTAATGCTGAAAACTGCGTTCTTTCCTTTCGGTGCTCGGTCTCCCTATGTTACCAACCTATATAAATGCTCTTTCATCCATATCAATATGAAAGGCAAATTCACTATGCTAACGGATCACACTACAGTGATAGTCTAAGAACAAGAATGAACTGCGTAACAACATTGCAAAGGACTTAATGAAAGAACCATGCAAACCATTGTACATTTTGCTCATGGGCGCCGTTACAAAAAATGTTAGGAGGGGTCAAATTTTCGAAAAAAAAAGATGAAAGAAAGTTATGCACTAAATTGAAACGAAAATACTTCTGAACAATACTAACGAGTGTGGTTTGAAAAAAATTGCGTAATTAAGTCGATGTTGTGTCTTACGCGGCATATGGACTGAAAAAATCCAAAATCCAGGGGAGGGGAGCGCCCTCCCTTCCCCTCAAGAAACGGCGCCCATGATTATGCTTAACATTTTGGCACTGTCTAGAATTAAGAAACGATTTTGATCTTGAGGCTGCATCTGAATATAACACTAGATTTGATAATACCAATTTACCTTCAGCAATATCAAAAAAACTGGCAAAAAATCATTTATATCCACTGCAAACAAATGTTCAATAACATGCTAGTACTCAGACGTAACAAGTCAGTGCAGAACTATTATTGCTCGATGAGGCTTTTTTTACGCTGGATGAATATTTTCACGAGATGCTTGAGCAGACTGAACATTTTGGAATTACAACCAGAAAAATAGATCAATGCAGCTGGGGGATTAGGAAATTCAAAAGGAATAGGAATTTTCATCAAAAACTCGAATTCGAATATCTTAAGACAAAACTGATTCTAATAGGAATTAGCTAAGAACACTGGAAGACAGTATCCGTTCAAAACACACCTAAACAAAATAGGGCTTAGATGCAGACAATGAAACAAAGGAACAGAACTCCACACGTACAGCTTATCCAATCCATATTGGCACAGAACTGATGATGTATATGCCCAGCAATCTCTCTGAACTATAGTAAGATAAAAAAAAACTATTAAATGTGTTCACTGTGTTGAAATTTATTCCTAGTCGGTGTTTTTTCTTTTATCATAGTCTGCACTACCAGTGTGTAACAGGAAAAGTAGCTTAGTTTGTGCTCAGATGGATTGGATGAGCTGTACTTTGTGAGGTTCTGGATTACAAAACGCAACATATGAATATGGATATCCAATGCTAAATCCAGATGAATATGATTGTCATCCATCAACCGCCTTGTACAAATGTGTACATAGGACAAGATAACAAGTCCGTCATGAAGTATATTGAAGCATAGAGCTACGAATCAAATAGGCTGTAGTGCTTTCAGGAGACCAGGAGCCTGTTTTATTGAAGTACCTGTAGGTACAAGGCTCATAATTTTATAAAACAGGCCCCTGGCCAAGAAAGGACATGCCAGATAGCTTTCATGAAGTGGGAGAAATACTTGAGTGATATCTAGGATGTATTTCAAATCTGATGAATGAGCATATGAATTTCAAAAGCGATGAGAAGTAGGATCGAATGAGGAATAGTAGTACCAATCAACAACATGGTTTCTCCAAATGCAAGTCCACAGTCACAAATTTGCTGACCTATCAGAAGGACATATTAGACGCGTTTGAAAAACGGTACCAAGTTCACTCAATTTATACAGATTTTTCAAGGGCGTTTGATAGAGTTAATCATGAGATATTAATTCGAAAAATAGAATCTTTTGGTTTTGGGGGTAGTGTTTTGGGTTGGATTAGCAGATTCCTCACAGATAAAATTCAGTGGGTGAAAATTAATAATTACATATCACATACAATTGAGGCCTGTTCCGGTGTTCCCCAAGGTAGTCATTGTGGACCATTACTTTTCAATATCTTCATTGATGACCTGATTACACATATTACTGACTCAAAGGGATTGTTGTTTGCTGATGATTTAAAACTATACCGCGTGATTAAATCATATGTTGATTGTCTGAAACTTCAAGATGATTTGAACCATTTAACTAATTGGTGCAGAGATAACTACTTGGATCTGAATCTTGATAAATGTCTAGTCATGTGTTTCAATCGTTCCCAGGTACCAATCACATATGAATACTGCATAAATTCTTTGCCTTTGAACCAAGTTGATGAAGTTAAAGATCTTGGTGTCATATTCGATAAGAAATTGTCATTCTCATCCCCTATTAATAAAATGACCCTGAAATCACTGAGACTTCTTGGCTATGTAGGTAGGATCGCTAAAGACTTTTCAGGTAACACAATGAAGATTCTGTATTGTTCTTTGATTAGATCACACTCAGAACATGCATCTATTGTATGGTGTCCCTCCTACACAGTGTACAAGAGGTCTCTGGAAAGGGTTCAAAATGAATTTTTGAGTAGTGCTGCCCACAAAATGGGCTTTCAAATGGACCAGCGACATAACTACACTGATATACTCTCTGCAATTAACCACATTGGAAAACAGGCGAACTCAAGCTGACCTAATATTTCTATTCAAATTACTGTCAGGCCAATTCAATTGTCCAGAGCTTCTCTCTTTGGTTGGCTCGAAAGTTCAGCAACGAGTAACGAGAGATGATAGAGCTGTTTTTGTGGAGAACTTACATTCTACAAATTATGGATTTAACAGTCCAATTTCAAGAATGCTGAGGGAAGCTAATGCATCAGAACTTGATATCTTTACTAATTCTTTGGAGTCCAAATAAACTAAACTAAACTAAATATATGCCGAGCGCTCTATAATAATGAAAGATACGAACTCGGATGCTGTTATTTTCTCCCTCAATACAGATTGTTGCGACTTTCCTTCCATCCGCGTACACCCTCCTTTGTGAATATAATCGATGTTGTCTGAGATATACAAACTTCCAATCATTCCCGTTCCTACCGGAATCAATTCCGGACCCCTCTCGTATCTGCTCCCCGAGACACACTATTTCTGGCGGGCGCTCTTCTATTTCGGTGGATGGGAGATGGCACGCCGTACTCCGAGTCGCGGCGTTAAATTTGGCGTCTCTGTCGCGACCAGACCAGAAAATCTAAACAAATGTCGCGTCTCCAACCACAAACTCACTTATTATAGCGTCTAATTATGCCACTCGCGCTGGAGTCTTGGAGGTTCTTCTTCGGGTGTTAATGCTCGATGTAGCTGTTTCTACCGTTGTTTCCTTTCGATTCAGTCAATGATCTTCAGAGATCAATTACCATCACGTCAACTTTATCATCATTATCACTGAATGTCATCCCAGTCCCACTCGAAGCTATTTCATAGATCGCGTACAATTTGTTAAAACTAGTCTAGGAAAATCTACTATGAGAAATATATATTGTGGAGTACCTCAAGGCTCCATTTCAGGTCCCATACTGTTTTCAATCTACACATGTAATATCACCAGTTGTTTGAATGAATGTAAACCTTTTATATACACTGACGATACCCGAATTACATTTACCCTATCAGCAACTGATATCGGATCAACTAATATAGCAATTAACGAGGAACTATCTAAGCGCGTATCTCTTTCAGAACAACATCAACTTCAGGTGAATCCGTCTAAAACATGATATTTGGTATAAATAAAACACAAATCGAGAAAGACATTGATATTGAGATTGCTGTTATAACATATCCTGTGTCAAGGTCGCTGGAAATTTAGGGTTGGTGTTAAATACAGACTTGCGGTTCGAGTATCATGTTGGTAAATGCATGAAACGAGCTTAGGCTAACTTGAAAATGTTGTATCCCCACCATCAAATATCAGAAAAATCAACAAAGATTTTGCTCACTGAATCCTTAGTACTGTCTCATATTAACTATTGTGACGCGATTTATGGTCCCTGTTAAGACAACACAGAAATCAATGGATTTCAGCGAGTACAAAAATCCTGCCTCAGTTATATTTATGGCATAAGAAAATATGAATGCATCTTACACAAACTGAAAGAAACGAAATTGCTCAGTATGTCCACTAGGAGGAAACTCCACCCCATCTTCACAACAAGATAACATTCCGTAGTGATGTTCACAATTTGAACACCCGCTTCAGGGGAATAATATCGCCTTCACCTCATCGGACTGCCATCTTCAGGAGGTCCTTCACTTACAATATTTACAGTCTCTACCACCAGGTCTCAGCAAATCTCCAGGTCTCATCAACTCTAAAAACATTTCCAACTTCGTGGTCTCGGTAGTGTAGTGGTTAGCATATCTGCCTATCAACCGGAAGGCCGGGGTTCGAATCCTCGCCGGGCCACCGTGCTGGGTAATCGCACGTTAAAAGGTAAGGCCTCGTTGATCCATTGCTCGCACAAGTTTCGACTTTTGAGGGTTGACGTTCGTCAGCTGGTTAACGAAAACGAACAATTTTAGAACAAAAAAACAATTTTTAGAATACAAAGATCAACTTCTCGAAGCCCATCGTTAGACTACTCAGGACAAAAAAAGTGTGTTATTTACTCATGAACCAAATTGAATATTTTTTTTCCTAGTCACTAGGGATGACACTCGCATCAGTTCTACTGCCTGTCATCTCTATTTTGCAGTATCATTGCATACATTTTTTTTATTATTTTATTATGTATAATTTGAATATTCTGCGAATCAACATTATTATTATTATTTCCTAACCATTTTCGCGTTTTCAGGAGGAATTGACACTGAACGATAAAACAAATTTTAGTGATAGTAAATCCGGAATGTAATTCGGATTATAATGTTATAATGAGAAAATCTCCGTGAGAAAATCAAAAGTTTGCCACTATTCACTACTTAGAATTGGTTTCCTCAATTCAACTCCTTAACAGTTGACCACACGACAAAAACGTTCAATTAAACTGTGAAAGAAACACAATTTCCTACAATTTTTGTAACCACACTTTTATCGTAAGTCTAACGGATGGCGAGTTACAGCGGACGAAACGTGTACGTTTTTTCGAAAAATCGTCAAGCTCAAATTTTTTACTTGAAATTTAGTGAAAATGGATCACCTATATTGTGTTATTGGCGTTAGCTATTTACATAAATACCAATATGAAGGAGTGCAACAACTACCAACAAAGTAGATATATTGAGATGGCTTTCAAATCTCTCAAGAAAATATTTCTGTTCAGAATAAAGCTGAAACATATGCAGATATCTAATAATTGATTGTCTATATAAATAAAGTTTTCCTCAACAGAAAGTTTGGGTGTCTTGTTAGGGTTAGAAGTTTGCATTATAGTATGCGGACCATCTATCAAGAGTTCTTCTTCAACGAAAGTTTTGGACACATAACACAATTTTCAAGATGATTTGTAATTGCAATATGCTCATACCCGTGCCAGTCGAAAAGTAAAACATGAATGAGCTTGATAGGAGTGGTCCGCGGTCTGCGTACAAGAATGGAAACTTCCAACAGATGTAACTGTAACCAATTTTACATCTCGAAGAAAAAAAACTCCCAAACTTCTTGCCAAGAATAAAATACCATATTTTAGTATCTTCTTCAGCTTTAGAATCATTCTGAAAAGAGAACAGTTTTGTTCCAATTGTCTCATCACGATCATATAGTATTTTCTTGTTTCATGGTATTGATAGTACTAGTATATTGCATATAAACAATCGATATTTCCCAAGTAGTGCTTTCCATATTCGAGTCATCCACGATTCACTCTATTTTATTTTATCGAAACATGTTATTTGTAGAGGTACAGTGTCTCTGGAGTAATATTACCACTGCCAATACTATATCTTTTATTCAACACCTTATCTGAAACCTGGAAACTAAGATTTCTAGTGAAAATGCGCAGTTCATAAACTGAATTCCTATCCAGCGCATGTAAACAATGATCAGAGCGTGATCACCATGTTATTTGTATAAGTACATTGTCTGTAAATAAATATTACCACTACTACTACCTTTATTTGCGAGTCATAAAACTGTGAATGTCCGAACTGAATAGGAATTATTATTTGATTCTGCAGGGACAGTATGGGGTCCTGCCAACCATGAAACGTGGCAGAGTCATTATTCAATTTAAAAAAAAATCCAGAGGAATATATTTGTAGATTTTTTTGACGATATTTCAATTAACCTGTTTGTTCTGGTATCATTAGATTTTCTCCTGTGTAATGTATGCTGAGCCATTCGAAATCAGGAGAAAACAGAAACATTTCGTGCCAGGAATGAGGGACTAATGGCCGTTCTAAGGCAGTCCAGACTCACAAGTGTGGGATTTTCAAATATTATTTTTCGATTGAATAAAAGAGTATTATAACATGAAAAATAATTAGAATGATATCTACTCTGATTTATGTTTTGAATGGTACAAGAATCTGAAACAGAGACATATTTCAACTTCTCCATCTCAATTGCCAACATATATCATCAAACAGTTTTGATTCAGGAGTGACTTGTCGATGTCACCCCACACGGTCACCACTTGAATTAAAAAATTATTGAAATATTTCTCACTTTCTATGTGTATTATTCCAAACAGTTGTCTGAAAGAGTAATCTTGAGGGGTAACATCATCATGTCAATGGAGCAGTGAAATGTGTTAATTTAGCGGTATTCCTTTGTTATTTGTTTCATTTTTGCTTTCATGTCATCATGAACCATTATTTAAAATTTCCCTCTGTAATGCTGCTCAGGGACAATGCATATTTTCTTGGGCTGCGAATATCTATTTCAGGACGAATCTGAGTGAAGATCTATATAGCATCCATTCATTTCCTGCAGAAGTAGAGTCGAAGAATTGGCCTTCCCAATCATCCTGCCTAGTCTTCACTGAATCTTTTCGATACTTTCATGAGCGTGTCAAGGCTTATAGACAGGATTATTATCAGTTTTTCCCTATAGTGCTGATCAATCAGCAGTTACCCTCGAACTGTTTTCAAGGATATCATGGTATTGTTTGTTGGCACATTCGAAACTCTTGAAAGAAAGCTGATACAAGGACTATTGTCTTCAAATTATAGACCCAAAGAAGCTCAAAGTTCTCAAATGATGCTAATTCAGTTGTTACCTATAGAAGCACTCACTTCCAGTCGTGGAATCCCTTAGGGAGTTCATGAATTGACGATAATGTATATGATCAATATTCGCTGTAACTGTAAGTAAGCAGATCATAAGTTGACAGTTGACAAAATCAATTAATTTTATATTTATTGCCCCCTCCATAATCGAAATGATTCAAATATGACTACTTTGTATTGATGCTCAAGATTATTGTACTTGATGGGGTTGAGAACAAATTATATTATATATATATATATATATATATATATATATATATATATATATATATATTGTTCGTTGTTCTAAAATTGTTCGTTTTCGTTAACCAGCTGACAAACGTCAACCCTCAGAAGTCGAAACTTGTGCGAGCAATGGATCAACGAGCCCTTACTTTTCAACGTGCGATTACCCAGCACGGTGGCCCGGCGAGGATTCGACCCCCGGCCTTCCGCTTGATAGGCAGATATGCTAACCACTATACTACCGAGACCACACACATATATATATATATATATATATATATATATATATATATATATATATATATATATATATATATCCAGAAAAACTCAGAAAACATCAAAATGGAATACAGGAACAATATAGTACCCGTGACAGTAGAAGAGTAAGACAAAGCCCGGCTTATTTTGATCAATTTAATCGGTTAAAAGGTCTAGCGCATTTAATCTTAGGTAATACCACGAGTCCTTCAAACTTTATCGATAAATTTTCATTTTCCACAAAAACTTTTTTATTTGGCAAAAGTATGAAAACAAACCTACGGACTCGTGATTTTATCAAATTCGGTTTGTTTGAATGCTTTTGCCTCAAAATAAAAAAGTTTGAGTGTTTCGAAAATGAAAATTTATCTTATTAAATTTGAAGAACGAGTTGTAGTTGGAGAGATTATTTTTTGAACAAATAGAAGGAAGAACAATTCAATTGATCAGTATTTCATTTACATAAGAAGGAACGGAGAATAGGTGAAAATTTTACAAATTTGAAATGTCAAACAACGAATTATGCCCTCTATGATCCAGAAGAGATATGATGCTTACGCATTGAATATGATGATGCTTGCCGACGATACCAAGAGATGGCGCCACACCTCTCATTGTACAAGGTTGATAATTGAAAATTTCTTATGAAATGAAAATCGCGCCAGAAGGAATATAAAATCATTCGTTATGTCGTTGTATCAACATCTTTGTTACAACGGTTTCTTCTCATACAACAAAAAATGAATTGTATTTAATAAAAACTAATTGTACGCCATCTTCATTTGAGTTAAGGAAACATTAAATATTTGAATCGGTCGTTCGTTGTATCTGTCATAAAGTTGAGGTTATGAGCTATTTATGTGTTTGAGTGTTCATTGAAATGTGTTGGGTTATTAATATGCTGAAAAAGTGAAAAGTGAATGACTATTAATAATAAGGTAACTCTTCATTCATGATAATTTATATAAATATGAGCCAGTTCAATAGAATCGAATAAATAGATGATTATTTTGCCAAATCCGTCAAAGAAACGTATCAACATAAGGAAGGGCCAACATCACATCTTATAAAATTATTAAGTCTAGATTTTCGCGATTTTTCTGATACTACATGACAGTAGAGAATCATAACAATTTTCATTTTTAGTGGCACTTAACTGATTCTGAGATATATTCTGGAAGATTATAACAGTAATTTCAATACGTCAGTAATATAAAGAAGCATTCCTAGCAGTTTTTCAATTCCTGTATCAAATCCATTGGGTCTCGACTACAATTTTCAATTTCAGCTTTCAAACTGCAACCGATTCAATTATTTTCACATCGAAGCATCTATTTTAAAATAGATAAAACAGAAACAAATGAGTCTGAGGCGAGGCTATAAATATCAAAGAATTTCAGAGGCAGATGACTGTAAATATGAGGGTGTTTTAAATAGACAGAACGGGTATTCTTGTTTCCGGAAGAAAAAACAACCATTGAACACATTTCGATCTGACTCGGCTTGCTAGACTTTGCTAGGGAAAGGTAAGAGATCAACTAGGTATTGCTGTTTTTTTTCGAGCAGTGACGTAGACGTAGAGGTGGAATTTTGAGTGAGTTTGTTGAAACAGAGAGCGTTTTCAGAAAACTTTCTGAACACGGAACGAAACAATTTTAAAAACAAATGAAACTGGCCTGAGAAAAAAAAATTGCTCGATCCTTCATCAATCGTGTGACGTAACGATAATACAAAGCCAGAACAGCAAATTTCCTATCATTTCTCAAATAATTTGCAGGATGTTGACATTTCCCTTATTGATACATTTGTGATTTGATACATTATTTGATATATCGATTCGATCAGATTGAAAATATAATGAATATATAATTATAATTTTTTCCACATTCATTAAAATAAAAAATTATATTCAACGAAGCCCTATTGATTTGGAGATATATTTGAATTGATATGACTTTCAGTTTTCATAATATCAATCATGATTACAACCTTTGTATCAGGTTAACTTTTTGAATTTTTGTAACAGAAACTTGTCAATTATCTGGGAATATCATGGAGACAGATATACAGGTACTATTTAGGAGCTTTTTTTTGATATTCGATGCTATCTATTCTATTGAAGTGTTATATTTACGGTTGCCGTCTTCAGGGGACGCAATTTTTTTTTTGATGGTGGGTGGGTGGTAGAGTGAGCTCAAATCCAAGTTTTTGGGGTCGCATCCCCTTTCCTGCGGAAGCCATGTCGGTAAAAGGTGTGCCAATGATTTTCGCGATTTATCTGCCTAGTCATTCACCCCACAAAAAATTCATTGAACATTTTTGTTGCCAATTGAATTATCTTTGTGTCTCTTACTTTTTATCGTGGAATCTAAAATGAATAACGTTATGAACGAGAGTAGTTGAAAATTTTGCAACAATTTTTTTTTTGGTGGAATAATTTTTTTCTAGTCATTCCACAATAGAATGACATCAAAAAATATTTATAGAGGGAATTTTAACGAATAATTTTCATTATAAATTATTTTGTTCATTTATTGGAGTTATACAGCGCCTCTAAAGTGATTATGTCAATTTTCCCTACGGGAATGATTGAATATAACAATATGCACACTTATAAAATCAAATGCTTATCACACAATTGAAAATATTCCCCACAAAACTGAAAACCTCACGTACCTATTTTTTCATAATTGAATTCATCAGTAAGTGGTGGAAACGTAGCACTTGGGGCCAATAATAATAGTAATAGTGAGTAGATTTTTTTTATCGATGAAAGTTAACCTGGGCCTTTCTTCCCTGAATATAATTCCCATAAATGTACTCTTGGATTGATAATTATTATAAAAACCAATAAAATGAACATCAAGTTTTATGGTCAGAAAAAGAGTCGAAAACAAAGCAATAATAACATAGCAATGTTTGAAAAATTGTAAATTATATCGACAATAGAAAGATAATAGAAAACTGAGGCTAATTATTTATTATTCTATGTATCCTAAGCAGTATTTGGAGATACGATTAACCCATTAGCGCTGGAAAACTGTAATAGATGAACGAAATTACAGGAACCGGTGATGAGAATTATTCGCTGGACACCCCTCTATAAAAATCTTCTGATGCCATTTCATTGTAAAATGACAAAATGAAAAAAATCATTCCGCCAAAAAAAACTTTGTTCTAGAATTTTCGACCATTCTTGTTCGTAGATTCGTATTTTTCAATCTTACGATGAAAAGTAGAGAAACAAATTCGCAACAAAAAATCTGTGGGATGGATAGTTTGGCAAATAAAGCGTACGAAGCATTTGTACCACTTTTTCCAAGATGGGACAAAGGTGGCGACTTCACAAACTTGGATTCAAGCACTCCTTTCTCCACCACACATCAAGAAAATAAAATTGCGTCCTCTGAGAAACGCAAGTTGAGTCCTAAAAAACGTAAGATATCAATGGCCCAGGCAGAAAGTATCGATATTCCGAAAATAAAATATTTCAAACCAGCCAACCTAATTTTATTTGAATCGATTTCAATACAACAAATACACTCGAGTAAGACATTAAATATAGAATGCACCCACCCACCGTATATTTTCAAGTGATGATTAAATATGTCAAGGTCTGACCGATTGTCAAATTTTTATAAGCGCAGAACTATGCCAACCTTGAGAAATATTATTACGTAGCTCGGTAACCTTTGTTTTATTCATTTCAACAAGAAACACACGACATACGACAACCACAGCTCGCTGCGTTTGCTACGAAATCGAAGGAATGATGTCACCATTGCAAGTGGCATTCATCAGCACTTTGATGGATTATTACGATGCCATAATAAATAATTCAATATTTAATAAGCTGATTGAAGTCCTAAGAGCATTATTGCTTCACTATAATATTTATTAATAAAATGATTCAATAAATGGTATTCATTATTGTGGTGTGATGAGTTTTGTTGTGAGAGTGCCTATCAGTGATAGATTACAGGCACATGTCAAAAAATTGATGGGTCATTTGAACCACCAGAAGACCTATATAGAATGATATGAGGGCATAAAATAAAAAGATTCAGCACTTTGCCGTCACTTGTAAGCTGTCCAACTGAGTGCAGATGAGATTTCAGAAGCATAAGTAGAGTGAGTAAATTTTGGTCATATATTTTTGTACGGCATTCTAACTATCAATAGATCCATGGAAAATAATGAGAAAACGCGCAGTGCCGTACAAAAGTAGTGCGCCACAAAGTCGGAATTTCTTTTGATTTTCCGGTGATTTTCAGGGTAAAGGGTCTCCTCGGTTAAGATGGTCGAAATGCCCTTAATCACGAAATTTCGATTTGACCCTCGAATGATGTTACCCAGGTCTGAAAAACATTCACCATATTTTTTTTTCTCCCCCTATCTTCCCACCTCTGAGGGTGAAAAAATGGCATTTTTCATGTTTCATTTTTTTTTCTCACTCCAGGACTCGAAACATATTGAAAAAATTCAAGTATATGAAAGACAGTATGTTCTTCGAAATAAAATTTTTTGGGCCACCGGGCCCCCCAAGAAGGCCTTCAAAAAAAATTTTGAAATTTTAAATGGGAAAAAAATGGCAGAAAACCCAGGTGTCCCGGGTGATATTATTTCATCATTTCAATGGGGCTGATATGTACTATAACAACTAGTATCGTTCATTTCATTATCAGTGGTGGCACTTGAGAAAAAGGCATTTTTTGTGAATTTTTTATGAAAAATTGGCTGTAACTTTTTTGTCATTAATTTTATTGAAAAATTTCAAGGGACAAAAAATGTTTAAAATGCAATTTTACATAGGGTACACTAAAATTCAATTGACTTATTCTGAAATGTTGAGCTATTATACAAGTTGAAAGATTTTCACTTGGAGATTGTTCACATTAAATATAGCCAATAACTGTTTTTTATCAATTTTCACAGAAATCTGGTACACACACGAAAGCGTACCTTTTATTGTAATTTCTTATTTTTTCGCCCCCCTTGTGAGAATGAAAACTTTGTATTTCTTACGATTTATTATTTTTTCTCATAATCTATAATCTTGAAAAAAATAATATCAATGGAAAATAGTATGATCTTCAAAATAAAATTTTCAGGCTATCTGGGCCACTATTCAATTGACTTATCCTGAAAAGTTGAGCTATTATAGAATTTGAAAGATTTTCAAAAATTCTGATTTTTAATCGAAAAAAATGGTAGGAAACTCAGTTGTCCCGGACGATATCCATTCATATTCCATCATTTCGATAAGGTTGATATCCCTTATAATAATAAGTAACGCCTGTTTCGGTCTAAGTGGGGGCACTGGGCACAAAATAGGATTTTTTTTTTCAATGAATAAATCTTTTTCATTCGAACTGTCCACAAGTGCATGTAATATTATTTTATCCTTTTTTCGGTGTGATATGAAAACAGTTACACTTGACTCGTGTTTCGAGGTCTAATGTAAATGTTAAAAGTATAATATTCGATTTTTTTCATATTCACGAGAATCAAATGGAAAATATTGTGTTTTCATATCTTTTGTAACTCCACATTGTTGCAATGATTAGGAGAAAGAAAAAGAGCAAAATCAGGTTCTCCTCACTTTCTACTCTCCACAAAAATGATCAAGTTCCATAATATTCATATTTTATATTTTCTAATTTCATAATGAAGGATATCCTATATCATTCATTTCATAAATTATAACTATTCTCAATATTCCAAGCTCTCCATGAACTAAGCAGGTATGGCATTGGTTGAGACAATTCTCTGAACAGAAAAAAACATGGGCATAACAAACCCGTTAACAGTTTAGTTGAGTATATTTGACGCCGTTTCAATGAAACACCTCCGAAATGTAATTTCAATGTAGCGGCAAATCGCTCATAATATAAGAGGGGATAGATCATAAAGCAGTATGCTCTCTAGACATAGCGGTCTGCATATAGTTTCATCTTCTGGTTCGAATATCAGTATGACTACTGATCGATAGCTACATTAACGCCTTCGTTTGAATATAATAAAAAAATCAAATCACGATTAATAATCAATAAGAGACAAAGTATTGTGAAAACAACGTATTTGAAAGTGAGTTTGCTATTATTTGTTTCAATAGATATGTAACCAAATCTTGATGAGGATTTAGATAAAGCATAGTGCATAACTTGAATGAAGAAAAATTATATTATATTCAATATATATATATATATATATATATATATATATATATATATATATATATATATATATATATATATCCGCCGCCATCAAACTTCTCATTCCATTCCCAGAGACCCAACAGACAACAACGTTCCCCACAAAGCTTTTCTTCCCTACATTAAAGGTGTTACTGACAAAATCAGCCGAATTCTCAAAAAACAGGACATAAAAACGATATTTACAGCCAGCAACAAAATCTCCACATTCCTCCGTTCCCCCAAGGACAAAATTGTCAACGAATCACAGGGTATATATGAAATACCATGTTCTGATTGCCATAGAACATATGTAGGCCAGATCAACAGACGTGTGACAAGTAGAGTATACGAACATCAACTTGCTGTCCGAAAATCAGACCCATCTTCAGCTCTGTCCAAACATCATCAAGAGACAGGACACAATATAGACTTTGCGAACACTAAGACCATCGCCACAGCAAAAACACTACAAGCTCGTATAATTCGCGAAGCCATCGAAATCGAGAAGCGACCTTCCTGCTTAAATAAACGTGACGACGGCCAGAGACTTCCAACTGCATGGAAACCCCTAATTTCCAGATGCCCAGTCCCCACCAAGACATCCGACGGTCCTTTAGTAGCACCCGCTGCTATAAATCCTACCCAACATCCCTCGATACCTCAGTTCGATCTAAGGAGTAGGCAGATTGAGACCTCAGCGTGAAGTCACATTCACCTCTTGAAAATGGCTCAAAAATCGGAGCCGAAACGTCGAGAACAAAACTCCAGACGCGGTTCAACCCGAACTCAACAACAATATATATATATATATATATATATATATATATATATATATATATATATATTAAATTCTTAATGAATAAGTGATAGAAGTGGCTGTTACTTAATGGACGTCTGGTCTACCCCGAATATAATACAAAATCTGTCTGTAACTTGTGTCATATGAATTTGCGTGCCAACAAAATTAATGGATATGATCCACTTTTTGAAACGACCCAGATAACTACTTTTTATAAAAATAAAATCATTTGTTATTATTTTTTGTAGTCAATTTCGAATAACGTGCCATCTTTCTGATTCATTTGATTTTTTCTTCAGTCACAGGGAACATTTTTCATTAGTACAACTTTTTGGGTTTTAAGAGAAATCATCCATAGATTACAATTTAATTTATATTTCTTCAGATTGTGGTTGTTTAGAAGTCCAATGAAATATGAAGACAATTGATTGTTCTTTAATTTTGAAGGATTGGGTGATGTTGAATTTGTTAAATCACAAATTATAACAAAGTGATAATATCTTAACGAAAATTGAAATGGACATATATGTTTTTATTAAACAATGAAAATAAATAGTCGATATCTCTATTATTCCAAATTATGCATCGTGCGTTCTCTAACAAATGAATTCACATCATCAGACTAAATCGGCATTTGAAGAAAAATCTCTGAGTGAAAATCTTTCAACTTGTATAATAGCTCAACATTTTGGAATAAGTGAATTGAATAGTGGTCCAGATGGCCTGAAAATTTTATTTTGGAGATCATACTATTTTCCATTGATATTATTTTTTTCAAGATTATAGATTATGAGAAAAAATAATAAATCGTAAAAAATACAAAATTTTCATTCTCACAAGGGGGGCGAAAAAATAAGAAATGACAATAAAAGGTACGCTTTCGTGTGTGTTTATCAGATTTCTGTGAAAATTGATAAAAAACAGTTATTGGCTATATTTAATGTGAAAAATCTCCAAGTGAAAATCTTTCAACTTTTATAATAGCTCAACATTTCAGAATAAGTCAATTAAATTTAAGTGTACCCTATGTAAAATTGCATTTTAAACATTTTTTGTCCCTTGAAAAATGCCTTTTTCTCAAGTGCCACCACTGATAACAAAATGAACGATACTAGTTGTTATAGTACATATCAGCCCCATTGAAATGATGAAATAATATCACCCGGGACACCTGGATTTTCTGCCATTTTTTTCCAATTTGAAATTTTGAAATTTTTTTTAAGGCCTTCATGGGGGGCCCGGGGGCCCAAAAAATTTTATTTCGAAGAACAGACTGTTTTTTATTTCATGTACGGCAACTTTTTTTTTCAACCTGATAAATACAATTATTGTTATATAATATTGCCGTTCAGAAGGAACTGTTCTGAAAAAAATCATAGAGAAATACGAAAAATGAATTTTTCAAATTATTTCCAAAGTTTCAATAATCATAGATCAATGAAATTTTGCAATTTCGTTTATATTATCGTGGTTTTAAACAGTATTCAGGTAAGTAATTCAGAAAAAAAAATGCCGTACATTTTGATGCAAACCATATTTTCAGGCTGTTGAAAATTATGCTACCATTTCAGGGGTACTTTATGGTCATCTGACACTATACGGCATTCACATATTTTTGAAGAGAACAATTGATAATATGATATCAATCATTATGCCGTCTATCTGAAATGCAACGGTGTGAATATTATATTCAAGAATTGATAAATGTGAATGTCAGTGTGTACGGTTTTGTATACTTTTTGACGTAATATATATTTCAAACATTAATATAATTTGTTTAATCGTGTAAAAAAAGTACAATAATTTTATAGAAAGAATTGATGTACATTGTCTATATTTTAAACTTTTGAGTTGTAACGCGATATCACGTCTCCTTTAAGAGATAAGCATGCAGATAACATGTAAACATTGTAAACCTTACATTGTGTGCCCTACCGACAACATGGCCGCTCTTGTCACAGTCACGTGACTCAAAATGATCAATACCATACCACATACAAAGCACATAGATACAGTATAAACAGATATAGATATATGCCTACAAATCCTATGTACATATTATTTTAATGACTTTATTATTTTTATGAACTTTAAGATTTGTACGGAATTGTCTTTTCATAGAACATTGCATTAAATTCAAATGAACTATCTGAATGCCGTATAAAAAATATCGTGCCAACAATCACCGTAAAGAACATTTTGTTACATGGATTCTTCTGAAGTTCTCCTCCTCCAACTGACCTTTGGACCAACAAAAATATACGGCATTTGAAAAAATGTTATCTATGCATGAAAGACTTTCAAAATGAATTGAATTTATGTTGTGTCAAATCATCCCCCGGACCACGGAAATGGAGAGGGTTGCAATATTTTTTTTTCTTCCCTTGTCGCATGATTTTCTGTACGGCGTTGTAGAATTATGGATTAGAAGAGGTATTGAAACTGTATGGAACTGGTGCCGTACATAAACGAATGACCAAATTTACCCTAAAAATCGCGGGAAAATCAAAAATTTTTCCGGCTTTGTGGCGCACTACTTTTGTACGGCACTGCGCGTTTTCTCATTATTTTCCATGGATCTATTGATCTATTAATGCCGTACAAAAATACATGACCAAAATGTACTCACTCTACCTGTGCTTTTGAAATCTCCCCTGCACTCAGTTCGACAGCTTAAAAGTGACGGCATAGTGCTGAATCTCATTATTACATACACTTATATAATTCTATATAAGTCTTCTGGTGGTTCAAACCACCCATCAATTTTTGACATGGGCCTGAAGTCTATGATTGAAATTTTAGGTAATGGATAGTATTCCAGACCAAATGAATGATCACATTGGATAATGACAACTCTAAACATTATTTTTAGTTCCAAATCAGTACGAGGGGTCTAAGCTCCCTAGCTTGTATCGTATCAATTTGGTTTACAACTAACTCACTTTCTTCAGTTATAATGATCTGTATTTCTATCCTGTGAACTTTGAAGTTCCTTTGATTTCAATGAAATGAAGCCGAGAAAAAATGAGAAAGTGGCGGAATGAACTATAATAAAAATAAGGAAAATAAAAGAAATCACTTTGAAAAAAATTAAACATGAAATATAAAAATATATTAGAAAAGCTGAATGGGCTGAAATTGAAAAAGCTTTCATCGAAAGAATATAGGCCAATTGAATTTGTGTTATTGACTCGGTAGAATATTCCAGAAAAAACTGATGGAGTCATATCAGTGTGTGGAAAGAAACACAAATTAATAAGAGTATCATACACAGCTGTAGGCGAAACGTCAAAAGTGAAAACCTGTGGACCACGGCAAACAAACCCGAACAACACCCCAGAATCAATATATAAACAATTCACGAACAGATGAAACAGAATATATAAAAATGAAAAAGAAACAAAATTCACGATTGCTGAGAAAGAAATTCTTACAGATTCATTGGAAAAGTACTCGAAGATTTTCGAATGTGAAAAAACTCAGAATGAACACAAAAGTGGCTGGAAATTTGCAATGGCTTCAACTCAAGGAGTGCTGTATGTTACCGAACAGTTGCAAACTTACAATCATCTGCTGTTTTTTTTTCAAAAACCCCAGAGTGCAGTACTATACTTTAAGGGAGATTCGACAAGAACATAGCAATTTCTTTCCACTGTATAAAATCTGAGGTCAACCGATACTACTTTATACTACATACATCAGACTATTCTCGAATGCGTTTTTTTTCTGCTTGTATATTTTCATAAATAAATACATATGTATTGGTTCCATTTGTTGGACAGAGAAAACAAAAAGATATTGTGTCAATGACATCCTAATTCAGTATTGGGGAACTAAAATACCATAATATACAAAATTGTGAAAATTTATTTCTAATTTGAACTGGCCACTTCAAAGTGGAAGTATAAAAATTCGTTTTCATACAGGACATGCAGACTATGAAAATAATCATTAATGAGGGCCTGCCTAAAATTTTGATTTATATTTTCATCCCACTCTGTTATCACGATGACGTTTCTGCTCATATTCAATCAATTGATTCCAGGGCATAGGAAACTGAAGATCACTTCCATCTGGAGCGTCAGATCAACCAGTTCTCCTCAGAATATTTGAAGGGACTCCACATCCTTTCAAGATTGGCATGGTTCTTTTTGACCAGGCTAATATTGGGAATCTCCTTTTAAATGTGCAGAAAATTTTCTCAACCAGATTGCATCTGTTTATTTGAGATTCATTCTATATTTATTTACATTTATGTCCTGGAAATCTCAGTTGCTGTCCTCGGGAGAAAGATATGTAGTGAGGCAATAGCTTCAGATACCTTATGGATGATTCTATGCGCCGTTGATTCAGTCATGCCACTGTATTCAACTGCGGTAAGCTGGGACCATCCTGTGGCACAAAATCCGAGGCAAACGAGAAGGTGATTCATGGGTGACGAAGCATCATTCCTGAAAAGAATAATTTGTGCCTAATATGGACAATTTGGCACTGATATATAAAAACTCACTAGTCGAAAGTAGATAATGGGTGGTCTACCAAATTTACAAGAAGAGTACATCTTTCAGATGAGCTGAATCGTTTCATAAAATCGATAGAATGATCTTACTCTAATAACTTGCGGCCTTCTGACCCTATGGCTTTATTTTCATCGTCGCTTTCGAATGTTGAATCCATTGCCACTTCCATTACATTCAGTTTCAGTGGTAAATCACCAGCACAAGTTTTCTTATGACAGTATACAAATATTTCATAATTTTGAGGTTATAATTCCTCCGTTAGTATTTAACAGCTCCTCGATAGAGCATTCAACTTTAACGAACTGTTACCAACGTTAACAATTCGTTAGTGGGTGGTAAAATGCCAACATCTCTGACGGGTAGTTAAATCGGCCGTCAAATCATTAACTGTCACTGGTGAAAGTGCCCGTAACAACTAAACAATACAGGGTGTAACTGAATAAGTGTAAAACATTTGAGGTGATTCCTCATCAAAAAAAAAGATAGGATCTTTCATATAAAGAAACTTCATTGGAGCATACCTTGTTGAAATACAGCCCCTTAAAGGAGGTGCATAAAATTCAAACTAACAAATCAAGAACAGAACAACACAAAATTAGTATTGATTCAATTTCGAAAAATCACAAACTGACAGCGTCATATCTATTCAATTGTCACTATCGCTAATAGCGACCTACTAGATAGATTAGTTTCGTATTTTCTCATTTATGACGATGTATCTCTGTAGTTGTTCTAAAATAATTTTTTGCTGCGGACTGGTTTATTTTGGGCAAAAAACCCACCAGACATTTTTTGTTTAGAATGAAACATGCTACCGGAAATGAATTTTTAAATTATGAACAAATAATAAGATAAAGTTACATTGGAAATAAATTTTAGGGGTTGCGTTTTCCACCCCCCACAACCATGGGGCAAACCAAATAAATTACTGGCTAAGTGTCTTTTTGGTAGTACAAAACGTCAGGTTGATTTCAAAATTGTAACTCTTTCAGTGCTTGTAAAAAAATTGTTATACAAATTTTATGTACCCCCTTTCAGGGGCTGTATCTTAACAAGGGATGCACCAATGAAGTTTCTTTATATGAAAGATCCTTTTTTTTGATGAGGAATCACCTCCTCAAATGTTTTACACTTATTCAGTTACAACCTGTATAATATTGCATCACAAAAATAATTAACGCTCATCGAAGTAGGCACGAGTCAGCTAGTTTTAATAAAAAGTGAAATATTTTTCAATAATCTTTTAATCGCCCTGGTATAAGCCTTATCAAATGAATGTCAAATAATAATCATCTGATATGAAATTTTTCATTTGTCACTTTGAATTTCCTTAGCAACAAAGGAGAAATAAATCTGTTAGTCGAAACACTACCTTGTCAAAACCAATATCATGTTCTCTCCCAGCCAAGTTGCTAATGAAGCAGTGGAAAACCAAACTGAATGAATAAATTCATTAGACAAAATTTTAGCCTCTGCAAAATTTGCAGAATACAAAAAGTAACACGTTTAATGTTAATATATTGATATAATTGATAATAATTGATTTGTGGATATGTTTTTGAAAATGAATGATTTTTATGTTAACTTTCGGGATTTTTACGCACATCAGGAGAAAAAATGATAGACCTAACACGTGGGTAAAGTGAACGAATTGTTCGGCCATCTTAAATCGCACGCAGAAGTTTACGCACTTGTTACTATTTCGTATTCCGAAAGTTAGTTTCCTGATTACACCAATTTGTTTTTTAGAAAAATTTCGTCTTTTTGACATGCTGGACCTAAAGCTGGATCCATATAGGTACGATATTTGCAAAATTCACTCAAATAAAAAAGGTGTAACTGAAAATGCCCAAGGATATTCCAATGTACGATCTCCATCTCATTTTAATAGCAATTTCTTCTCGAAAATCGTGCCTACAAGAACTCTGCTTGAATCTTTTTTCGAATTGTACATCTTCGAGTACTTCAATCAGTATCGTTAAAGCATTTGACCTGCTTCGAACTTCTATCAGAGGAATGCGCCGGTAGCTTTGAAACAACCTCCCGAAGAGCTGTCACTGCCCAGTTCTTTACATTACAATATCAGAGGAGCATTGCAATGAAGGTAAACGATTCCCGGGGAATGTGTGTAGGTACTTTGGTCGCATTAGCCGTTGAAGTCAACAGTTGAACATCGATTTATAATAGTGACAATTGATTTACGGCGTTTCTCCGGATTGGCTGTTGGCCGCGATACAAATAGTCGACCAGTACGACAAGTTTTGAGCGTATGCGTTGTTTGAAATCTAAATAGTATCAAACAAGTCTGCTTGCCTTCATTAGTACGGTCAATTTTGATGAAAGATGTATATTCAACAGTTAATCGAAAATCAACATGTAACACGAATGACTCTCTTTATATACTTGTAGTTCCTGTTTTATTGGAAAAAGATTGTGTCACATAGGAATCTTGGAAACATTTTGAGTTTATCAGAATTTGTTAATAGTGTGGAGGTCCCAAATAGCACACGACGTCCTGAAGACGAACCATTTATGTCCCAGTTACGTCGATACGTCCCGGGACGGATAGGAGACATTCGAAGAACGTACATTACCGGATGTACCATGTATGTACTGGTTAGACGTCCCATGTAGGTACATACTTGGTCCCATTCCAATCGGAATGTAATAAAAACGTACATGCTCGGAAGTAATATGTACGTACTTTCATAAGTGTCCCTGATACGTTTACATTAACTCCTCTTCAGGTACGTACTTTTCGGAATGAATTAGGGACATACCAATGACGTGTTTTTTTGTGAATCCCATGTACGTACTTCTCAGACGTATCATTTACGTACATGTTTGGAAGAACTATGTTCGTACTATTTGGACCTTCCAGGTGCGTACATATTGAGTCCCTTTCAGATACGTATATTTCGAAACGTTTGCGGGACATAATAGTAATGACGTACATTTTTGGAAATCGTATGTACATACTATCTGGACGTCTCGTTGACGTACTTTTTTGTACATACTGTTTGGACCTCCCAAGTACGTACGGATTGGGTTCCTTTCATTTTCTACATTTCTGTTAGTATGTACATACTGTTTGGACCTCCCAAGTACGTACGTATTGGGTCCCTTTCGGTTCAAGGGGTATTGGGATTTTGAGAGTGATCACTTAGGGTATTCATACATATATATCAATATTGGTAATGGAATATTCATAATGAATTATTCCTAAAAAATTTTGGAAAAACTGAAACATCGACATGTGGTGAATTTAAATACCAGAAGATAACATACAGAATTTTTTGCACAGCAAGTTTGATATTCCAAAACCGCCATCACATGAGACAGTGATCCTTTAGTGTTTTTTCGAATATATTTTCATTGTTACTGAACTTTCTGAAATTTTAATATTATCTCGAAGAAAACTAACTTGAAGTCATCACATCTATAGCACCCAACTCCTTCTTGAAAACAATTCTTTCCGTGCCGTAGAGCGTAACAGTGGTCGACAATAATATCTCCATAGAAAAGGTCGAGAGTTCAAGCCCCGCAGCAGCCAGGTCTTTTTCCAGGTAAGTATTCGGTTAGATGGTTAGTACACGTGAATGAGTAAAATTTACAACTTGACTATTTGGTAAAAAAGAAATGAATAATCCCGAATATGAAAACTTAGATTCATTAAGTGATATCATATGATATATCATTACGTTGTTTTCGAATATTGAGCTAATATCGCCGAATGTTTACATTTTTTTTTGGCCACTATAAAATATAAGGTTGATATTCCCGTAATATTGAACCAATATTGGTCAAATATGTTTGTTCTACTTGGGATAGCGCATACAGAATGGGAAATGTACGTTTTCGGAATGTCCCAAACAGTTCCCCTTTCTGTACATTTCAGGTCCTGTGTGGACTAAAAAAGTACGTACCTGGGACTACCGACTATGCGGAAACGGTAAGTCGCAGGGAGGTCTTATGTACGTCTGTCGGAGACAAAAGTACGTCCTAAATACGTACAATGCATCCTCACCGTACATATGCAGTACGTCCACTGGACGTACTTGTGCTATTTGGGGAGGTGTTAGGGTGTTCCTTAATGTTGAGCGAATATTCAAGGACATAAATGTACAAAAATATTATGATTGGTTACTATATAAACTATGGTGTTGTAGTTTTATGGAAACCGATTTGTATCAAAACAAGTGCAGCTTAATCTGTCACAAAAATTATAAAGTCATTTGCTGCGTCTAACAGCCTACAGCGCTTGAAGCCGCTGCACAAATTGTGACAGTTTTCCATGGTAAAATGTCAAATTTTGTGAAGCGCTTTAAGCGCTGTAAGCTGCTATATACAGACATTGAAAAATCAGGAATATGGCACTGCAATTTCTCGTCCATTTCCTTTTAAAAAAATCCAAAGACAACGATTAGGTGCGTAGCTGAAGTAAAAGGTTACAACCCAGAGATAAAAAAAAAGCAGAAATACATGCAATATACACCGCTTCTGGCAGAATATTTCATGTTTAAGCATTTCATATTTCGTTCACCAATAAGAATTATTCAAAATGAATACTCACACTCAAACCTATAGTAGCTTGGCAGAATCTTTATATTCCTTTGGTGTTGTGGATATATATAGTGATATGGTGAGTAAAGTATAATATATAATGTATGAGAAATATATTTTAATCAGTCAATTTTCATAGTATATTTGCTATACAAGATAATTCGAATGGTATAAGAATAAGGAAGCAACTGCCATTTCAAAAAATCCTGGTTTGTTAGGATAATGTTTGCTTAGTTCTGATTTACATCAAACAAATGTTTTATTTTTTTCGTGCACACCACCAACCGACAAAGAGTCTATTTTTTTACCTGTTTTTGAGTTTTCAGTCACAAGTAATACAACAGAATGAGCATAGTATCTCAACTTTATTTGGCGCTTGATCATTTTTAGTAATCAATCTTCATTTAAACGACTTTGTTGTTAGTTAAATCCAAGGATTTTAAAATTACATTCATGAATGGACAATAAAAATGAGTAACATGAATTCGATACTGAATATTTCAATCAGTGAAAGTTAGACCCTATCAATTTCACATATATTTACTATTTTGAGTTTTCAGTCACAAGTAATACAACAGAATGAGCATAGTATCTCAACTTTATTTGGCGCTTGATCATTTTTAGTAATCAATCTTCATTTAAATGATTTGGTTGAGTGGAAGAGCAAAATCTCGTTCCTAGAACAAGCATTTTGAACTCTGCCATTGAATAGGTGCTACTCTTGGATGTGTTCATTATCGCTATGTAACTGCTACCTATTCAATAAAAGCAATATTATTATTATTATTATTATTATTATTGACCATAATGAACAGCAATCCTCTTACAGCAGTTCATTCTCCTATTCGAAATTGAAAACGCGGTCTCGAGATAAATGAAAGATTTTTAATTTTGTATTATTAAACACTACACATCATTTCACATCACAGTTAATTGGTATTGAGGTAATTGATCTCTACGAAAAAATTTCAACTTCTACACTGAATATTTCACTGCCTACTTATTCAAAAAATTAAGTGAAATAGCATTTTTCTACACAAAAAAACGTATTGTATGATAAAACATCCAGGAAGACTTGTCATTCCAGATTGAACAAGGAGTTGTTCAAAATGGAATATTATTTAAAAGAAATTTATATAGTCGTATTAATCTTTTGCCAAAAATATCGGAAGTCAGTTCCTGTACCCATGCCACTGTTGAAGTTGAAAATTATTCTTATTGGAGAAAATTCGATCTTCATCAAGTGTCACTGCATACCGAATGAAATATCTGTCATCATTTCAATTTCAATGATATTCGCATATCAATAACGATTCCCTGTTTATTGTATTGGTAGCAGAAAGCGACTATCAATTACAACATTGATATATAATAGTTATTTATGTAATAAGGATCATAAAGACTATCATTATGGTACAAGTCGTGAATGTGAACACGGCGTGTGCCATAATGATTGTTTATGATTCGTATTACATACAAAATTTTATCTGATGGCATTTATATCAATACATTTGAATAAACTTTTTTGATCAAACCATTACATGTTTTCCTTATAGAATTTCATTATGGTACTTAGTACCATAATGAGCTTCCTTATGTCATCAAAATTGAGTGACATAACGTTGTCATTATGACATGCCATCAGATAAAATATTTTTTGCTAGTCTGTCATACTCTATATTAGAAAAAAAATGCAAACATCTGGAAAGTAAACATTTTTCATGTTTTAAGGTACGATGCACGGTTTTTGAGTTATTGTACGAAACGTTTTTTCAAAGATGGCGCCTGAATCGTTTGCTTTCAGTCACCAAATGAAATTAACTTCTTCCATGAACCATACCCGAAAATAACAAAATCACGTATTTTCTACAATTGAAAAATCTCGATTTCCTGAAGTGATAGTATTATTTGGAGTTGATGTTAAGATAATATCAGCTTCAGATATTTGCGGAATTCTTTTATAAATCATAACGATAACTTTTTCAAATAAATAAATAGAATAATAAATTGATAATGTCTTTATTCATCATATCAATATTATATCAGAAATAATGAGGTAACATTATGTTCCTAAAAATATGATGAGAGGGCGAGATTCAGCTAAAGAAGCTGTTTTTAAACCTAACCACTAGACAGAAAAAAAAGTGGTATGGAATTTAGAATAATTCAAAAATACAATACAATGCATATCAAGTGTAACATCACAATTTACCGATGTATGAAATCTATAAATTGAAAATAAATATAAGTATGTTATGAGATATGAATGAAAAACAAGTGGCAAATGTGTGTGTAAAATTTACAAGCACTATGGAAACGATTTTTTCCTGTTGATATATTGGGTACAAATTAAATTTCATATTTTGCTCTATTATCATTATCATGTCCAGGTGAGTGCATAGAATTTGTCAACAAGATAATTGCCTTGAGTGAAAGATGGCCTTCAGTCTCTTTTTGATGTTGTTCAAGGCATATTCTTTGATTTCGACTGGGAGAGTGTTATACATTTTTGCCGCATTATATGAAAAACTTCTAGTAAAAATAGCTGTTCTATGCCTAGGAATCAGAAGCGTTTTTTCATTTCTGCTATTGACCCAATGAGACAAGGTTACCAATTTCTCCCGCAAATATGTTGGAGTACCAGAAAGCAATATTCTATTAGTTAATGCGAGGAGGTGTATTTGTCGATCTTGAGGTGATCTCAACCAACCTGATTCACGAAAAGAGCGAATCACTGATTCTTACACAATAAATAATGGAGAGCACAGAACTTGAACAATCCTTCAAATCCTGTAAACTTTCGTCTCTTTCTAACAGTTCTTGAATATTTCGATTTCAGAAAGTTCGTTTACCAGAATGCTCGACCAAATATCGTAGTTTTTGAGGCCTTGGATATATAATTAAATCCATCACATGGGTTTTTTCTTCCCTGGAAATTAAAAAGCATTGAATTCTTGTAATAAATGTGTTCAGTGTATCATGTTATATCTGCATCGATCGAAAATGAACTATACACCGCGGGCATGTGACGTCACAAGACAACTGTCAATCAGCCTGCTGGACAAACAAACCCTACTTCCATAAGCAACAATGGTAATTAAATGAGATTATTATCGTAATTATGAAGAAATTACGGGTTTACCCTAATTTTAGGTATACCCTTCGTGTACCTGACATATTTAAATGTCTAAATTTTGCAATCTATATTCATTATTCTTGCTGCTTGCAAGGAAATTGTATGTGAAATGGCTGATAAAAGTGATTATTTCAACACCTTGTCTATGGATATCCAGAAGAGATATTTAGAGAAACTGAAGGGAAAGTAAGGGATGTGATCCTTATTTATTGAAATTTGGGGATTGTAGTAATGCTGTGAAATACTTTCCTAAAGTTTCATGACATGTCGTATGACATTATAAACTATTTTGTATATGAGAGTGCATGCACAGAAGATTTCAGTACTATAAAAGTTTGGATTCATACAGTATGTTTATATCTAAATGGATTAGAAGGATTGGAGTGAAGCTTGTAAAAAAAATACTGGAAATGTACTTTAATAAATGATAATTTTGAAAGAACAGATTCAGGATATGTTATATAAGGCCCTACAAAATTATAAACCACAACCATCTTTTCATATGGTAATCCTGTATAAAAAAGGCATTTAGATGAGTTATGCTTTAAACTTCCCAATGATTAAGTCTGCGAAGTTTCCCGGAGATGATGGATTTCACGATAACAATTCTGCAACTCGAAATCAATATCGGGACATAGATGTTCACTAGAGTTTTGTGCATGTTCCACTTCTTCAACTGGTTAATTTATATCATTCAGAGTTTGATTTTGCTCATCAATAATATTCAAGTTTTAAACAGCTGGATCATTGACACAAAGAATCATCATCAATTTTATCCATATCAACTGGAATATTTGCGATGTCATTTTTATCACGCTGCTCCCTATGATACAATCTCTCAATGCTTTGAACTGCATTGATATTTGTTTTGTAGCCACGTAATTGATTCGGTACCCAGTCTATATTGTCAACATATTCGAGTGCACTTGGCTTGTCTGAAATAAAAAAAAAATCATGTTGCCCATGTTTCCTAGATTCTTTGAAAATATCTCCTACAAATTGTTTTGAACACATCGTTGCCCATTTCAACTTATAAGAAGTTGAATCTGCTCTTCAAGTTGCCTGAATCCACAATTCACGTCTCTTTTCAGCAAGAGGATTGATCTTTTTTCTATTGTCGAAAATAGAAGGGAATCGATGGAATGATGATGAATTATGTCTGCCGCTATTACTTCCACATTTCACAATCGCACAAAATTGAGCCTTTATTGAGAAAAGAGATTTTAAAATATGACATAAACACACACTCAGCATAGGTAAATCAGGTTTGTATGTCCAGTAGGTTGGACTGACAACTGTCATTTACTGTCGTCTGTCAGATATGCCCGCGGTGTATTCTGAAAAAGCAAAATTGACTATTTGTCAGTTACGTATGGCTTTTTTTATGAATTCAGGGATCTGATCTCCGAAACATCCTGTATATCGTTACGACGATTAAGCCGTCGAATAAGGAAAAAATACTACGATAACACTGCCCGATTAACTTTCCTACGATAAAATATCCAAAGTGCTTCGGAACCTTGTTCTACATGTTGATAATGCATGAGCACCATTATTAATAAAGTTGTTCCGCCAATCGTTATTGATGGTATCAAACATGAGTCGGTTGAATTTTATGGGCCCAATAAATTTTTATGAAGAGATTGATTATTTCCATTGTGGAGTGAAAAAAAACCTTTTATATTAGGTAAAAAAATCGTTGTGTATTAAAAAGCTTTGATGAAAGATGAAAATACGGAAATTCACATTTTGATTGCCGTTTTTCTATAATCTTTTAAGGTATGCAAGTCCATGTAGTACTTGGAATACAATATAACTTCTTGAGCGCAGAAAATACTCAGAGCGCTGAGAGTTCACGCAGTGTAAGTAGTCACTACATCATACATTTTTCCCTATACCATTCATATGCTGCAATTATTTACAGGGAACAGTAAATTCGGACGTTCTTCGTACGGCCACTAGTACACAAGAGGATATGAAATTGAAAATTCCTGAGGCATTCCAACATATTATGCCTTTCTATCTGGGCGACGTGAGAAAAAAATGTTCTAAGGAGATTCAAGAAATGTACAGAACAAGGCGGAAATTATTTTGAAAATTCATTTTGGGTATAATTATGGTCTTTTTTATCTCATACTTGAAATATTGAATATGTGGTCATTTCCTTAATTATTTGATGAAAATTTTGAAAAACACAAAGAATGAAGAACGCTCAGGAATAACATAACAGGTTGGTGGATAGATAATTTTATGTAGAATGCGGATACAGACTAATATAAATGGTGTTCCATTCGGAAAAATCGCAAAAACTATAAATAAAATGTAACTTGGCATCGGCTCATTATGGCAAAAAAAATCTAGCCCTGAGTGTGAAACTATGAGACAGACTATTGACGGAAAGAAATGGTTGTTCCATTTTGAAAATCATAATCATATTATCCCACTTGAAAATGCAACACCCTGTACATCTGAAACTGATTTCAAAATGCGGCCATTGCGATAAAATGTAACTTTCTTCTGGATTTTTTTTTCCATATTCATTCCCACTATCATCATATATCATGCATACAGATGGAGTACATACGAACTATTGGTACACCCTGTATACAACAAATTGAACTCTCACCCTATTCAAAAAATCATAATAATAAATAACTATATTCAGTTAGGGATGTTGGGATTGCAATTGACAGGTTCTCACAACTAATTTGTTTTCTTATATGACGTCTTCCTGAAAATAAATATAAGAACTACTTTCTATAATACACATTATCAATTGATCATTTCTCATCACCCCTCTTTGAAATAAATGATCTGAGACAATTGTCCCAATTCACTTGATCAGGCGATTCAAAAACATCATCGTTATGCAACAAACATAAAACCAACTGAAATTTGTTAATACGCTTGTGTGATCTTAAGACATCACGACATTATTTGGCTACAACTAAGATATCTTTGAGATGTCCTGTGCTATATGGGATTCAAGGAAGCTGATAGAATATCCGGAATGTGTGGAAACCACTCATTCACAAGTAATCAACTAAAGCTCGACATCACTACTTTTATTCGGGTTTGAAGGCCTGACGTTTCGCTGGCTCGAGTGGCTAGCTTCTTCAGAGGTTCATTCATCTTGGAATTCACTCCGATGACTGGAGATTGTTTCTTCGCAAGTTGTATTTATGCCGATTCAGGTAGTTTGCGGTGCTAATTATTCCATGCGGATTCGAGGATCAATAATAATGACAATTCCCCGAATCCGCATGGAATAATTAGCACCGCAAACTACCTGAATCGGCATAAATACAACTTGCGAAGAAACAATCTCCAGTCATCGGAGTGAATTTCAAGATGAATGAGCCTCTGAAGAAGCTAGCCACTCGAGTCAGCGAAACGTCAGGAAGAAATTCCAAAAAACGACGGCCTTCAAACCCGAATGAAAGTAGTGATACTGAAAACCTCGGCCGCGAAAGCCTCAACTATTTTGTAAAGCTCGACTAACGAGAACGTCGATCTAATACACTCACTATTGTAAATTATAAGTTCCTACCGAAAAATTTAATGGAAGTTGCAATATTTCAACTTCCTTAGTGTATATTAAATTCGTTCAAAACTTCTTGAATGTCCAAACAGTTCTCGTTCGTTTCGGTCAATTGCTGAAGCTGCCGCCAAAAATTTCACTCTTAGTTCATTTCCCCCTTCAACCAAAGGAGATGGATTACGAGCGATCACTACCCAAAAAAAGCAAATATATTTGCAAATATGTTTGCTGGAATTTCTACTCTGGACTCAACGGGAAAAGATCCTCCAAATATCACGCCTGTCGACAATCATCTGCCTGAGATATTTTTTCACTAAACAAATATAAGAAAAAGCTTGTGCCCTCGAATTGACACCAGTACTTCGCGAATTATTTAACCTCTCATATAACTCAGGGGTTTTTCCTGAGTCCTGGAGGACAGCAAGAGTTCAGCCAGTTCCTAATAAAAGGAAAGAAAACTTCATCTCGTAATTACAGACCAATCTCATTGCTTTTTGTCATTTCCAAAGTCATGGAAGAAGCAATCAATATGAAGCTTATCAAATATCTAGGGACATCAGGAAAAATGAATAATCGACAATACGGATTTCGCCATCAGCGATCAACCAGTGACCTTTTGGCTTATATTTTTCATATTTGGCAGCATCCAATCGAAAAATTCGCAGAAACGATAGCTGTTGCACTCGATATTTCAAAAGCGTTCGATCGAGATTGGCATCGGGGTCTCCTTTCTAAACTGCCGACTTATCTCTTCAGTTGTGTGCTTTGTTGAAGAGTTTCTTGTCTGATAGGTCTCTGTATGTGGTTGTTGGTTGAGTATCATCTGATATTCTCCCAATAAATGCAGGTGTTCCACAGGGTTCAGTTCTGGCGCCCACTTTGTTTCTGCTTCATATCAATGATTTGCTCGAGAAAACATCTTGTGCAGTACATACTTTTGCGGATGACAGTATTCTTTATACTAGTTTCTCTTTCAGAGTACCCATACCAGCTCGAGAAACAGAAATTCAAAGAAACATTCACGTCAATAAAATTAACGATGACTTGATGAAAATAATAGATTGGGGTAACATGAACTTGGTGGAAATTAATGCTAGGAAAACCCAGGCATGTCTCTCCTTGAGGAAAGCCGATCTATCATCATCTAGTATTCAGATGTCAGGAGTAACTATTCCTACATAGTCAAGTATCTCGTTGCTAGGAATCACGATCAATGATAATCTCTCATGGGAAAACCATGTGAGATCGATCGCTAGAAGTGCTTCACAGAAACTTGGATTCCTATTTCGTGCGAAGAAATACTTCACTTCTCATCAGCTTCTAATCATCTACAAGGCTCAGATACGTCCTGTCTTGGAATATGGTTCTCATGTGTGGGGTTCGGCACCAAAACATTCATTGAGGCTTCTCGATTCTATCCAGAGGAAGGCAACCCGTTTTGTTGGTGACTCTTCGCTCACAGAGTTGCTCACTTCATTGGAACATCGTAGAAGGGTCGGCGACTTGTCTCTCTTCTGTATATATTTTCACGGTCGGTGCTCTTCTGAATTGTTATCAATCGTTCCACCCTTGACAATATCTACACGGATGACTCGACGAGTACAGAATTTCCACCCCATCGTTGTGAATTTGGAGGCCTCTCGAACCTCTCTTGCTCAGGGATCTTTTTTCAATAGAACAGCTGAGCTCTGGAACTCCTTGCCGAAAGAGATCTTTCCTGAGGCTCACAAGCTTCAAAAATTCAAAGTAAATGTTAATTCGTATCACCTGTCCCTTGATTCAAGCGGTGTTTTTCGAACAAGGGCTTTCCTCTCATGTGAATATCCATATAACAAAAAATATAAAAACAACATTCGATAGAAGAGCAATATTTCAACATTTACCGTAAACTATCCATAAACTACATTCGAGAAAGGATCAATATTCCGACTTCTACAGTTTACATGAAATATACCTCATCCCATTCTCTTCGGAATCTTACGCACCAACATTGGTATTTCGATCAGATGATACAAAGCGTTCGATAATAATCCCACCAATAATAATACACTCATTGCCACACGAGCCAGTATATCAAAGACATATCCGATACATAAATCATATGAGAACGGCGAACGAGTCCGTAAATAAGAAAATTCTGCTGCGATAAAACAACTTAATCCCGAATCGTGTCGTAAAAAATCTATAGCAGTTCAAAGCACGGCGTTCAACATGTGGGTGACGCCTGAGCAACAGATATTAAGACGACGATTTGTCAAACGCAGAAACGTATTTTGTTGATATATTTGACAGGCGATAACGCGTCGCGTATTATTTCAAGACACTCCTGTCTGGCTAGAACTTCGACCGTATTTCGTCGCTAATGACTCGCTCGAAATTACCTCCAAGAGCAATTCTGCTAATTGGTCGATTACTCGAAATAAACTGTGTACAGAATTCGCTTGTTTGACTTAACGTCAAGTGCGAATCAAAATGTTTTCGTTATTACCGTGGCAAAAACCGTGAGTGGCGATGTCTAAGTCTAATTGGTGATATATGGCGTGACCTCGGTGTAATCATGAGATGAGATACGTATGCTTCAATGTGTCATGAGTTACAGAGAGGATTTGTGATTTTTGGTAATTTTTTTTCATATGCAGATTCACTCGAAAGGGAAGCCCTATAATGATCAGAGAACACCGCGTGAAACAAGGGACAGGAGATACGAATTAACATTCACTTTGAATTTTTGAAGTGTGCAAGCCTCAGGAAAAACCCCTCTTGGCAAGGAGTTCCAAAGCTCAGCTGTTCTATCGAAAAAAGATCCCTGAGCGAGAAAGGTTCGACAGGTCTCCAAGTTCACAACAAAGGGGTGGGAATTCTGTACTCGTCCAGTCATCCGTATAGATATTGCCAAGGGTGGAACGATTGATAACAATTCAGAAGGGCACTGACCGTGAAAATATATATAGAAGAGAGACATGTCTCGGACCCTTCTACGATGTTCCAATGAAGTGAGCGAGGCTGTGAGCGAAGAATCAACAACAAGACAAATTGCCTTTCTCTGAATAGAATCGAGAAGCTTCACTAAATGTTTTGATTTAATGTAGATATGCATTTTTTCCACTTTCTCCTCTTTATGAGAAAGGGTAATTAATGACCCCGTCTAGTATTATCCTGACTACTCCATCACCGTCTGTTATATCTTGTCATTTTGGGATAACAGTTCTATTTTCTCAACACAGATCAATAATAACACTTTTTCATTTGTGAATTACTTATTTTACTATAGACACGTTTCAGAACAAGAAGTTGAAGAGTCTGTACTCCTAGAATATTGTTTTTGAGGCATATGCAGGCAGTCATATATGACATATTCAACGGATTCATCTTCGTAATCCTTATATCCAAGATGTGTTGCAGCGAGTAGTGTCCTGTCCATAGTTATCCGGAGATTCTTTTTTTCAGAACTGACAGGAAGTTTTTGGCTGTTTCTGCATCGGGGTACCTCAGTAGGTATCTCGAGAGGATGAAGTTGATAGCTTCATCCCAACGTCATCGTAAGTTGCGATGGATGTGTACTTTCATAAGCATGGCGGTAGCCGATTTCAGCTTACAAATAAAAGGTGCCAAGAGTTGAAGACCAGCAACTTTCCTAGGTAGAGAGCCTGCGGCGTGATTACATCTTGATGTGTCATATTTCTTTGTTCAACTCAACTGACAGTATCACTCCAAAAGGCTCCAACTAGCGGTCTCTTCAAGATTAACAGTAGTTTTTTGCTATCGATAAGGTTGTGCACAATTCAATCAGTAATACCTTTTCTGGTTATTCCACTTGCTGACAAAAATGAATTTGTGATACTGTAAAGACGAGCCATCTCTCAAGAGTAGAACCACACTTCGATATCCTACCCTGATGATGGAAAAGTTGAAGAGAAAACGTGGGGGTAGTAGCACGAAGCAACGTAGTGTAGTGTTTCGAAGGTGCTGAGTAATCACATATACAAATTGACAAATGAGTGTCAGATGAAATATGGTTCGTGGGCTGGAGTCTATTGCCAGGAGAGAAACTTAGAATCCCTAAAACAGAAATTCACAAAATCAAAAATCAATAGTTCAACCGATAGCCAGATTTTATCAAGAGTTAGTGGATTCAAGAGTAACTTCGATACTGGCTTGAAAATCGTGAAGAGTATAAATATATGGTGTACGATAAATAATTGACTTTTTGGGGAAGATATTGAAACAGTTCCTTCTGAATGAAACACGTCCTTTTAGTCAGTCAGCAACTTCTCGTATAGCACAAATTTGCCTATCAAAAATGCAAGAACTAATATTCATGAAAATAATTCTCGTTAACGTTAACTATATACGCTTCCGTTTTCGAAACTCTCACAAATATTCTCTTCTAGGTTCCTTTTCGTAAATGTCAAAAATCGGATACTTGGTTCTCGAAACGTTGACGATAAGTATTTTGAAAAATATTATTTTTTGAGTTTATTCGTTAGGCAAATTTGAGTTTATGACAAATAGAACGTGTTCGATTGAAAAGTAACTGTTTTTCAATTAACGCAGCAGCTTTTGGGGGTAGATTATGTATCTACCCTCCTACACTTGTACATATTCCAATATTGAGTCTTATTATATCAGATTGTGATAGTTTGAGAACACAAAAAACTACGAAGAAAGAATCCATCTACTACAAAATAATGACATTCCAAGAGGCTCTCCTTCATTATCAAAGTTCAATTTCGTTGATTCTTCATGATCCATAGGTAATAGTTTCAATCCCTTGAGTACACCATTGGAAGACACTAAGTTTGATAAACATTTTTTTTCATCATTCGGAAATATTGCAAAATATTTAAAAGTCTCTTATTCATTTGCATTTATCTTCAGTTTGACAAGAAAACGGAAGACTTCTTATGAATGATACATATGTTACGGCTCCATCTTATTGCTGAGTACTCCTTCCATGTTGTTGTGCGCTTATTCATACAATTTTTTATTTTTCATTTTATTTATACATAAGATCGTTATCTATTTTATTGATACTCAATGATCCACAATAAGGTTTTATTGTATCATGTGATTTATGTATTGTATGACTTACCATATGTACACACTGTACCTAAATGGCTAATAAATTGATTGATTGATTGATTGATTGATTGATTGAATGAGAACATTACAGTTTCTTACTTTTTCCTGACGGTGTCACTCATTACAATTTTTGAAATATGGTATGAAATTTGTCAAATCAGAGAAAAACGTGAAATATTGAGTCTTTTACTTCAGACTAAGCTAAAGGCTAAAGTCATAGAAATATCATAATATTCGATTTATTGTTGAGCTGTTAGTAAGTTTCAGTATATTGAAAAATTGTCTTCGGGATCGGTATCCCAACCACTGAAGAATCCTATGATGGAGGTCGAATCAACCTAGTCCTGGTCTAAAAATTCCCAGTTTTCTGTGACAAAAGACCACTGTCAGATAGAATCTTGGGTTCACAAACTGTCGATTGGATTTCTTCTTGGGTTCGCCAAGGGTCAAATTTGAATCTCTCGAAGAAGCTTTAAAGCACATATATTTTTTTGGATCTCTACATATGTATATATTATATATATATATATTTTTTTTTTTTTGAAAGGCTAAATTTGAAATATACGAGAAGTTGCTGACTAATTGGACTTGTTCTATACAGAAAGAATTGTTTTTCAATATCCGCAACAACTTTTCGGGGTAGATTGAAAATCTGCCCTTCTACACTTGTTTAGATTCCAATATTTATTCTTATTTTTTCAGATTGTGATAGGTTACAAACTCAGAAAACTACGGAACGGAAAGATTATTCACTGACATATAAAAAGCATTTTCGACAAAAATAATCTGAACCAGAGAAAGAGAGTCCTGTATAAAAACATGGTCGATGCTGTACTTGATAAAATGGTTGATAAATCAGTGATGTTTTACTTCTGGATATTGACGTGTGGTCATAGTTATTGAAGAAGTTGAAAGTTTTTAACAGAGAAACTGAGTACCTTTAGTATTTATGTCCATCGGAAATTGAGATGGTGTGTGATATTGTGGCGGCAGATATCTAAACAGTTCTTGAGTCCCGATGAGTATAATCACGTTTCAAATGAATGATTAAAAGGTTATTAAAATGCCAAGAAGTCTGTGAAGTACTTTTCTGACGTCCTTCTCTTCTCGATGAAGGATTAGTCATTTTCCAAAATGTCAATTACGAAGATTTTCATCAAGAGATATTTGCAAATGAACAGTAATTTTCGTATAAGCTCTGAGAACGGAAACGGATCTAATTTCCGAAACGAGAACGATAAGTATTTTCATATATGTGTTAGTTCTTAATATTTTTTTGATAGGCTAAATTTGAGATATACGAGAAGTTGCTAATTGGACTTGTTCTATCCAGAAAGAACTATTTTTCAATAGATGCACCAACTTTTCGGGGTATTAATAATTCTTATTTTTTCAGATTGTGGTAGGTTACAAACCCAGAAAACTACGGAACGGAAAGAGTATTTACTGACATATAAATAAGAGGAATTTCCGACAATAAAACTGACCGGATCCTGAACAAGAGAGACCAATATAAAAACATGTTCGATGCTGTACTTGATTAATTGGCTGATGAATCAGTGACGATTCACTTCTGGATATTGATGTGGGGTCGTAGTTATTGAAGAAATTGAAAGTTTTCAACAGAGAAACTGAGCAACTCTAGTATTTATGTCCATTAGAAATTGAGATAGTGTGCAATATCATGGCGGCAGGGATCTGAATAGTTCTTAAGTCCCGTTTTAAATAAATGCTAAGAAGTATGTACTAGTGAGTACTTTTCTGACCTCTTCTTCCTCTCGATGAAGAATTAGTCATTATCAAACCTGAGAGAAGGTTAAAAAAAGCAAATCATTAGTTAATGTGTGTAATAAAAACAAAAAGATTCATTACGGTTGCTTCTTGTGTGTGATCGAGTGACCCAGTCCACCCCTGGAGTTCTCATATCAACCGACAACTTCGACATTAATACCGGAATCAATGGGTCGCTCGGAGTAAGTCTCATTTTTATTTTGAAATATTCATTCGGTAATTGTTTTTTTCCATCAGATTCGGGATCGATAATCCAATTACTCGACGCGAGTATGAAGAAAAGAGTGCGCCGGGATTCGATGAAAACACAGGAGTAATAATTTATGAATCTTAACAACAATGTGGGAGTCGACGCAGACGAAGCGCGTGGGCATCTTGGATTTACTGTGCTGAAGAAAATGAAACCAGCGTTAATATAAGGCTTGTAATTTTTTATTTGACGTTGTAGGGGAGAGCAGATGCTTTTACTATTGATCATTCACCTGAAAACGTTTCAAATTCCTTAGAAACATTTCATTATTGCAAGTATGACAAAACGGAAAGAATAGTTTGGAACCAAAAAAAACAACATTTTCTCACTGACATTCACTGTGGATTCATGTAGGTTGTGATATTTCTGGTAATGGAGGCAAAGTTTTCTCCAGCTTTACAAGGATGGAATGCTTCGTCAGAAGCAATCAAAAGACAGTCCGTATAATATAAAAACGGTTGAACGTCATCAGCTATAAATTCATCGCGAAAGTAGAGGAACATCATAAATGATCTTTGAATTTCGCACCTGTAATTCTTTAGAGTGCTGTTGGCAACATATCCTATGGTGCCACGTTCAATTTTATACGTTTTTCATGGATAATTGATATTGATTTGCCTATCCACCTATTCTCCTTCTTCGTGTATAAACCGCCTCATCCTACCTATCTAACTATGAAAGAGACTTTCCACGAATGTGATTTGACTTACTATCTCCGAAAATGTTGTCTTCATCTCACTATTATGTTAGAGTTGCTCATCAACAGTCTGGATAGATATACCACAAATTTGACCAAATACTCAGATTCCACAAAGTTCATCCTCTTGATATTATATCCTCTGCTTACTTTCTGGTCTTCTGAATAGCAGTGAGATATCTCTTCCTCTGAAGCCCGGCAGTTTTTTAATGGAACCATAGCTAGATTTTTTTTCGCTTTCTTTTCCTTTTGAGAATGGAGAATCGATGACTAGTATTATTCTGACTGCTTCACCACCGTCTGTTATATCTTGTTGTTTCGTGATGATAATTCAATTTTCTCAACGGAGATAACTTATAACACCACAACCAAAGGTTCAAATCTCACCGATTGATACATCGATCACCTGAATTCAAGTTATTCAGTGGTGAGTGACTTATTCCTCTGCAGACATATTTCGAGGAAAAAAACTGAAGGACTAATTCGATTTGATCTTTTGGAATGATTCGAAATTTTAGAATTTTTAGAACCTTCGAATGATATTCTCAAGCTATGTTGTTACTCGAATCGTTGACAGGGTGAAGTTGAGTAAAAGAATATTTTCTTGTGCGATTTCAATAAGTGCATGTGACGGTCTAGAAACAGTAATCCCTGACGGCCTAGCCGACGTTCTAACGATGAGAAAATCATAAAGATCAAGAGACGTACTCACTTGAAATATAAAATGTAGATTATTGTCCTACAATTCGTTTTTTAGGTTTTCTGTCTCCTGGAAATCCATTACAAATTCTCAAGAGGGCTTGAAAAAGAAGGCAGACTAGCTCTCAAAACATCGCTGAGGTGAAGTATAAGAAATTTTCAATATATGTAACTGACAGAAAAGTCTGTCAATTTTGTTTCTTTATAACAATGCAGTTTTAACGTATCGGAGAAAATATAGTAATTTGCCCCAAAAACAGATATTACAAGAATTGAAAGCTTTTTCTTTTTCATTTCCGTCCAAACAATATTTGCAAATTAGTGTCGCTAATATATATGTGAGTGCACAGAGAACTTCAAATCGTGTAATTCCATACAAAATTTTACTTTTTAAAATTTTTCGAAGATTTTTCCACTTTTTCTGTACATGTCAATCTAGCGGCCGTTTGTATCTATCAGCTTTAGTTTTCAGTACACAGAATTATACAGCTAATTTTTTCTTCGACCAGGTAAATATCTCAGAACTCTAATTCAAGTATCATATTTATAATCAATTATAGATATAGAGTATTTTTTCGATATTTATGAAAAAAATCAGAGGAAAGAAAATTTATGAATTCATATTTAATTCTTGAAGACGACATCCTCCGGAAATTCCAAGAATTTATATTACCTACAAAGGTAGAAAACATCATTAACTTGAAATGATATTCATTTACCAAAACCACATGCGAATCTATAAAACACGAAAATTCCCCACAAAAAGGAATCCGTTTTTCCTTATGAAGTGCACACGCTATGCTGCCAGGAAACTATTTTTCATATTTTAGGGTTAATTATCAAGCCTTGAAAAGGCATGCAATGTAAAATGGGAGGACGTCACCTGTCACCACCTCCTGGTCTATAATTGAATTCGAAAATATTAGAAGTGGAAACTTTTCATGGCAACGCATCATTTAGGAAAATGACGACAATACATGATTTTCCTCTAGATTACTATCAAATCACTGGTACGACTCAACTCTCCCCTAGTTCGACAAAGTCATCGCGAGTATATAATATGTCGTTCGGGCGTCACTCGAAACGAACAAAAGCGAACCGATGGGATAATTGGAGGATTATTGAACGTCTAATTACCAATTGAAACGTGCGTAAAATATGGATTTGATCAAGAGAGCCGGTTCAGACTAGGACAGGTCAAGGTTGAACAGAACAAGCTGTCATGAGTGGGAACTGTCATTGACATACTCTCGTGCCGCATTGTGTTCATAAAACTGAATTCGTTTAGAGGTGAACCTTAGCGTTATGACCACTACTCCGAAGGAATTCGGCAAAATATTGAAAAAAGGTGATTCTGCTGAGTCGAAGACCGATTATATTTCTATGAGGAATTTACGGCATACTACACCAAAAAACATGATTTCAATCAGGAATAACCTTCGCGGGATTTTTGTATCACAGTTCCACTCAGCGACATTTTTTTTTAGAACAATCACAAACCCCAAAGTTTGTCTGAATGTGGTTGATAATGTTTGTTCGGAAAAATCACTAACTCCAAACACTGTGCCTTGAAATCTGGTTTACAATCCTCGTTGAGTGGTATAAGTTTAAAGTTATGAGTTTAAACTTCCATTTTCTGTGCAATTCACTCTTTTGAAACGGGTTGAAAACGTTTGGGATCGAAAAAACGAACTGGAGCAGTTTCAGATTTGAGCCATTGCAATATACCTTTACTGACAAAGTTTTTTACTCGAGAGTGACTCTCAAGTTCCATTATTCAGGGTCGTTGGTACCTTCTTTTCAGAGATAATCTAACCAAGACTATGAATTGAGACAGTTGAAATGTCAATACCTCACCGTTGGAATTAATTTCGTCTAGACATTTTTTTATTACACTTTTATAATCGATATTCGATAAGATTAGAACCTTCGATGCAGAAGTCAATTTTCATTATAGAGATCAGGTACTCTTCGGGATGACTACTTTTCTACATTGTGAAGTTTCCACCAGAGAGTTTCAGAAGCTCTACATGTGTTTCACTAAATAGTAGCTTTTTCAGGCATATAGTGGTACTATCCCAGGTAGCACATCATATTAGCTGAACCCCGAATTCAGATTGGTCCAATATAGATGTCCAATATAAATGAAGTGAAAAAATTTAGCTTGAACTGATATGAATTAATATTGAGAAAACGATATTTCAATATGAATATTGGTTCAATATTGACAACATATTTCAAACGCATTGGGTAACGTTCAATATTGATAATATATGGGTTTGATAACTCATTACCAATATCAGAATTACCATATCAGGTAATTATGAATTATATCAGTTTAACAACACAGAGATTTCAATATTGTCTGCAAATTCTGTATATACCCATTTTTCAACATCGGAATTTCAATATATATTCAACATTGTTTGGGAGCGTGAATTAAAATATTCAATTGAATTCGGTAGCATAATACTGCAATAGAGATATGCGAATTCTGATTTTGCTTGAATATTGTTTTCACATAACAATTGAAATATTCAAATTGTCATTTTCAAATCACAACCTGGAGGGGTTTTGGATTTTGAAAGTGATCACTTGTGTATTCAAACATATATCAATATTGATAATGCAATATTAATGATGAATTATTCCTAAAAAAATTGAGAATTTTCATTATAACTAAATTTTCTACCATTTTGATGTTGTCTTGAACATAACTTGAAGTCATCACATCTATACCACCCAAGTCCTTTTTGAAACAAGTCTCTCCGTGCAGCAGAGTGTATAGTGGTCGACAATACTATTGCCATAGTGAAGATCGTGAGTTCAAGACCCGTAGCAGTCAGAGTTTTTTCCAGATAAGTATTCGATTGAGAAATGTGAATGAGTGAATTTTCCAGGTTGACTATTTGTTAAAAAAGAAATGAATAATCACGAATATAAAAACTAAGTATAATTAAGTGACATCGATCGAATTTACCTTTTTTGTCGATATATCATTTACAATATTATACCAATATAGTCAAAATGATATATCCTTACATTGTTATCGAATATCAGATGTTCACATTTTTTTATGCCCAATATGATATCTACAATATGAGGTTAATGTTCCCGTAATATTGAACCAATATTGGTCTTGCTTGGTTCATAGACCAACCACACTTTTTTTTACTTTATATTTTACTTTTACCCTAAGATAGTTCTCACAATGCTGATAAATGGAGATGTTCATGAACAAAATGTTATTAGCATTGTGAGAATTTTCTTAGAGTAAGATGAATTGAAAGTAAAAGTTTGGTCTATGAACCAAGCATAACATGTTTGTGCTACTTGGGAAAACACGCCTGAAGGAGCTATTGTAAAGTGAATCACGTGCAGCGGTATTGTTAACTAAGTAATCTTTTAATTACGTTATCATGAATTCATATCAAGTATAGGCCACAAAACTCATAATGATGAAAGGCTCATTCTCACAAGGACAAGCTATTTCGAAAATTTTTCGGTGTGTTTTTGATGAAACAAACTGGATTCAGTGCTTCGAATAGAAGGTCGAATCCATGAATTGTTCATCAATTTGGTCATTACATGCTATAGTTATGTATCATTAATTAATACCTGATGTCCCGAATACTCCTTGCTTGTACCGAATTTTCCGTTTGTTTATTAGTGACTTGAAAAGCGGAATGAAGTTTCCCTATCCACCTTGAAATTTGAGTATTAGTATATGGTCTTACTGTGTTATGCAATAGGGGGGTTTTAATATTATTATTATCATCTTTCATCGATGGAGATAGCTAGCGCGTTTATTAAAGTATCTCAGGTCAAGCAACGTTCATCGTGGCTATGATCTGGATGGTTGACCGGTTTTTGACAGATTCTCACCCCTAATTCTCGATCGTACTGGGAATGAAATTTGAGAGTAAATCCCACATTTTGAACCCAACTTATGATACGTCAGCAGCAAATGATCATTTTTTTCACTTAGATGAATATAACTGAAGTTACTTAACTTCTTCCATTGACAAGGACAGTTATTTCCATCTGAAAACATCAATAGTGATATTTATATGTTCGTGCAACCATTTTCCACTATCCAAATTATTATTTTCAATAATCTTGGTGACTCTTGGAGAAATTTCCTTTATCCGCGACAATTGTATAATGAACCCATTATACGTCTGTTTGCTTGACCTTAATGATACCCATTATTCACTAGTGAATAATGAGTCATTTTATTCATTATATAATATATATTATTGATTTATTATATTATATTGTTTTGCTACAAAAACCAGTATTAAAAATTTCATCGTTTCAGCACCAGATAGTTTCAATTCAGTTATTTTCCTAGATTGAAAGAAATGAATGGCAAGTATTATCTACTCTGAGCTATCAGCGACTATGAATGTGCGTGTCATATCGAAGTAGCTTTTGAGTCCAAACACATTTGACTCATACTTGTCACCAGTAATGTATGAAATATTTGTTAGATTGAAATAATAGTGTTTCTGAAAATATGTAACGAAATTTCACAAGAAAAAAACTTCAACAATTTTTTTAGTCGTAGATGAAGTATATAGTATTATACTCGCGTATAATGGCTATTATTCTCTCGGCGTTTTATGCCACTCGCCTGCTGCTCATGTCCGTGAAGTTCACCTCGTTAATAATAGCCATCATTATACGCTCGTTGAATAATATGCTATTATGGAACAGACACAATAATTTGTTGTATTGAATTGTATTATATTTTAAAGATGTCGATCGGTAAGCAAAAGCATGAATATCATCAGAGTCAACGGACCACAATGAAAAAATTTAGAACAATATTGAAACTGAGTTTTATGTTACGATAACTGGTATTCACAACTGGCTTTCCTTCGAGCAAATTGATCCTAACCCCGAATAGAATTGTTTCAAATATGAAATGTTTAAATAACTCGCATCGCACTTAGGTATGTATTGGGAAACAATTTTATCTTTTTCGTCCCGTTGATGGATATGAAATTCGATTCATTTCATCTAGCGGCCAAGTTTCAATTGCATCTTGTGAATAATATCAGGCTGAAACCGCATTTTCACATTCGACTTGAGGTGCCACAAACCACAAATTCCATAATGGTTTGTAAACAATCCGTAATCCACGAATTTTGTACAGAATTTCATGCGTCAGTTATATATTTGATTGGTTGAACGATCTATGGATTTTAACCCAAAATGAAATACACCGATAATATCATAAAAACAAATTTGAAATCCAGATGAGATCTCGAATCATATTTCTCCCAAATTATAACGTCCTTGAACTGACAAGAGTTACACGTGTTGAGTAATGTTGTACCCAAATGAGTGCAGAGTACAAAGAAAATTCATAATTGGTATCCTCGCTAGCGAAATCGCGTCGAGTGCAAATATTATCAGTTAGGTGTTAGGAAAAATGATCTCTACAGAAAAATTTGAAAACGTAAGGAATTGTTTAACACGGTAGTTAGTCTATTTGCAGTGCCTACCTGGTCCGGGTGGGGTGAATTGATGGCAAAGCAAATAAACGATGAGTTTTGGAACCTTTGTTGTAAAAGTTGAAACTTTTCCTAGAGATCAATTACCTCAACACCAAACTGATATATTCGCACTCGACGCGCGTTTCGCTAACAAGGTAAGCATCTTCAGGAGAAGAAAATTGATACTAAATCTAGAGCTGGGGTTAGTTATTTATATACCTGAAGTTTTCCGGTCTGATATGGACTTCGTTTGTTACTGTTAATTATTCTAATTAATTTCTCTGTAATGAACTGACTACCTGCAAGTTCTGTCATCTGTTAGTATTGATTTCTGATTAGTTTCTCAACAATGAATTGAAAAGCGGGCTGAAGAGGATAGGTCCCTTGTCACCATTCATGCTGTTTTTACATTTTGCTATTTCGAGACTCTCACATGCATCGAGTAGGTAGTCTTGTGTCATGCACATGCTTGATCAGTTTCAGATTGCTTTCACCAATTGGGTTACCAAAACCAAACCCAAAAGATTAACTAGAAAACTCAGAGAAGTCGGGAATTTACGAGATCAGTTATCAAGATTGCAACAACAAGTACATCGGCCAGAGCCGACGAGCTATTAAAACCAGTTTTAAAGAGCATTTTGCACATATAAAATACGGAAGGGTAGAAAAATCCAGTGTCGCCCAACACGCTCTACACAATGACCACAAAATTGGTGAAAGCAATCTGAAACTGATCAAGCATGTGCATGACATAAGACTACTCGATGCATGTGAGAGTCTCACATGCATCGAGTCTAATTAACAGTAACAAACGAAGTCCATATCGGACCGGAAAACTTCAGGTATATAAATAACTAACCCCAGCTCTAGATTTAGTATCAATTTTCTTCTCCTGAAGATGCTAACCTTGTTAGCGAAACGCGCGTCGAGTGCGAAAATATCAGTTTGGTGTTGGGGTAATTGATCTCTAGGAAAAGTTTCGATGGCCAATCAGTTAGAAACTTCAATTTTTTATATGATAAGAGTAAGATAAATATACAATGTGCATAAGAAAGGTTTGCACCTAGCTTTTCTCTTGTTTTTGTTATTTGGAGAAGAAATTCTCAGACATGGTACAGAGAAATATTTGGGCAGTTGGATTTATTTGCACATGGTTGAAATATATAACCTCAATACGATTTTCTTCCAGAACTTTGAATGAATATCGTTTTCAACTTTTTTACAGTATGTAAAAAGGTCATCTTTCTTACAGATGCACTGCTATATCATTTCATTCATTTGAATATTGAAAAACTCACTCACTCAAGTGAAATGAAGTAGGAAAGTTGCATATGCACATACAAGGCAGAGCGTTTACAAAACGAATAAGATTAAATAAGGAACAAAAGCATGAATATGGTTTGCAAGAGTTTAACTTTTCATTATATCATATTTCGTTAATATCACATTTTCAGAGTCATACTTGAAACATCGCAAACAGTTTGTTCATTGCAGTGGATAGAAATCTGATATGTATATAGCTACCAATGGAGTTCCTCAAGGGTCAAACTGAGGTCTATTTTCATTTATAATTCGCATAAATGACTTATGTGATTCACTGAAGTATAACAGACTGATGTTTGCAGACGATTTGAAACTTAACAGTAGTGTGAATTCCATCAACGATTGTATTGAATTACAATACCAGCTAAACTTATTGCATAAATGGTGTGAACAGAATTACTTATCTCTTAACATATCGAAATGTGTGACATTCAGCAGGAAAAATTTAAAGATTCAATATTATTATCCCTTCTACAACTCTAACTTAGAACGGAATAACGAACCACGAGACTTGGGTAATTATTTCAATATACAAGTAACATGCAACAATCACATAACTAGAACTATGTCCTCAGCCTATGGTGCATATGAATTTATTGTCAGAAATTGTTGAAACTTTGTTAACATCCATGCTTTGATATCGATTTTGTCAGGTCAAAATTAGAGGATGCCTCTTTAATATGGAGTTCTATTTATAATCACTATATTCAATCCATAGAAAAAGTTCAAAAAAAAAAATTAAATTTTTGTGTTATTAAATGAATAGAACATACCCACCTAGAGCTTATAATTATATTGAGCTGTTGGACAGATTTGGAATAATATCACTAGAGAAATGCAGGAAACAGGCTGCCATATTATTTTTACATAAACTCCTCACAGGGAAAATTGATTGTCCTGATTTATTATCTTCTATTGATATCCTGGTGCCACGCTCAGAATCCAGACAGAGTGTTTTCGTTGGTGCAAAAGGCCTCGTACCAATATGTTATTGAAAGCACCTTTTACATTAATGTGCACGAGTTTTAATAAAATAAGTAAACACTGTGAGATTTTCACATGTAGTATCGTACAATCAAAGAAAATATTGGAAATTAATTTGTATTTATTTTTCTTCCGATTTCATTACATATATTTTTCTGATACTCACTAGAACATTGTTTTTAACAAATTGCTCTGTAAATGGTTCACTGTTGGGCAATAAAAGCTATCATTATTATTTTTATCTCTGGAGATGGTTTTCGATATTAATATGTTATCTCTGAACTCTATAAATTCATTATGTTATGAGTTTCATTCTTGTTTCATTAACTTTCACGCCAGTAGGGTGTTTGGGAAAGAGAAGAAGAAGAGCTAGTTCCAAATTTGCCAAAAGAATATTTGCATTGAATAAAAATCGATTGTTACAAGAATGGTAAGAAGTTTTTAATACAAAAACATTAGGGAAAAGGCATATTCCTACACAATTGCTCGATACAGTTATTGTACATTGTATAAGTACATTGTTATGTAATGTTTTGAATTTTACCTCGCTTTTTCAATATATCCACCCTGATTCATTTGTCGTTTACTTATTCCCAACTCACTTTCACAAATGGATGAAATTTCGTCCAATTACTCCCATAACCAAAGTAACTCCATCTGAACTGAACGTTTTGAATTAAGATTATATTTCCCTTATAATTATGTGAAACGAATAAGTTTGCTTCAAGACCAAGTATCTGCACAAGTTTCATTCAAGCGCCTCATCTCAAATCTTCCACCCGTTTCCCTCATGGGCTGTGACCCGGCAACCCAGGAAGCGAGGGAAACTTTTCACCTTTCTCCTGCAGGAATTCCACCGAAAATATCGAGCACACTGTTCACTAATAAATATTTATTATGCGGAGTAGAGAGCTAAGACGATGATTTATCTGGGTCACACAATGTTTGCATATTGTTTTGGTCGATTTGCAATATCCTTCGACATTGAAACGCCGCTGCTGATACGCGTTATTGCAAAATTGAACGTTATGTATCAATGTTTTTGATATTCTGATCATTGAGCTGACTGCCAATCGAGATTTCGACTTGATATCGCAACTTTACACTCGTCAAAACCTCCACTAAAGATGGATTCATGCAGCAATTGTATATCGGATGTCGGAACTCTCATTTTTGTAATGAATACACTAAGTCCCTCTAAAATTTGGTAACATCTGTTACCTTTCGATATTACTCAAAATAAATTTTCACATCACCATCTGATTGGAACTGCATTTTCATCAATCGCCATTCACATTGACATTTGACAGTTCAATTCAAAGTATATAGTAACTCGTGAGTGTTGAAAGTTTGACCATATTCCTGATTATTTGTGATTTACGATACCTGCTTGATAGCTCACATTAAAAATCAATGATGCAAATTCTTCCGACTTATTTCTCACGAGTTCCGACATGAACTTGACTAGGATTGCTGCATGAATGCATTTCAACACTGATTCACAACCTCAAATATCCAGTGCAGTAGCAAAAGGCCCACTCCCTTTCGCCTCTCGCAAAAGGCCTAATTTTTAGTATTTTCAATGGAAAAATCAACAGTGTGACGTCGGCGTCGCCCGCTGCCAAGGGGATGCCATCAACTCTTTTACAGATAGGCAGGAGGTCTTGTGATATCCCGATTGATAGACGTTCCTGACCAGTTCTATTTTATTTTCGATACCAACAAAAAACCATTCATTATTGATGCATAAAAATGTTTCGATCAAGAAGAAACGAATAGGGCAACGGGGAATGTGAACGAAAAGATTACGACAAGTGGATATGGAAAGTTGCTTCCAACAGGGCATAGGCGGATTTAGGTGAGAAACTCTGGGGGTGCAAATACCGGGGGGGGTCTGGGTCTGGAATACCCCCCAAGGGGGCAGGGGATCTGGAAAAATTTTGAAAATTAGAGCTTAAAATAGGCGTTTTGGGCTCATTTTTGTATCAACGTCTAAAATAACGGCCTTATTATGAGTCCAGCTGGCAGCTGATGCTTATGTGAAACAGTTTTAGATCAAATGTCATTCTTTGAAATGAAAAGAATAAAAACATAGTGTTTTATAAAATAAATCAATATCACAGTTTTAAAATTATTTAATATCCAATTGAATATTTACATCCTTTTTTGAACTAAACATTTTCAATAATTCAATAATCGGACAAGTAAATTTGTCCATACAAAAACTCTATTTTAGTACTAGTGTCTCTTTGTTGAAACTAAACAATACATTTCTTCACTTTCGTCAACCATCTTTGGAAAGGTATGAGTCAGCCAGATTCTCGTACTTTAAGTTTTTCACAATATCATTTTCACAAAATATTGCATGTTTGCATGTCATGTTTGCAATGATATTTATTTATGTTGTTGAATTTGTATGGTAATATAAAAAAATCTCGCGAGTGAAAAAGTTGGGGGTGCACCGCACCCCCTAGCACCCCTGTAAATCCGCCTTTGCAACAGGGAGCCAAATCACATCAGAGTTTTCATCTCAGAAGACACTCAAAAGAAACTGAAACAAGTACTTGTATTGTATAGTAAAAAAAACAAACTAAACCCCTTGTTTCGGGAATGACATTTAATTGCACAGAATGGAAATGTTCCCCTTATACTTGTCAATAATATCAAAATGATACTTCTCCTTCCGGAACTTGAGATTTGAGGTGGGGACACCATTTTTTCAGTAATTTTGATTACTCATAGTTCAAGAAATGCTAGCCCAATTCTGAAAAATACCTATATCACTATTGGATAAAGAAAAAATTCTATGAGTGTATGACAAACCATACTTTTTAATTTGGAAAATTAATATCGTTTCGGCTGCCAATTATGTCCCACCATGAAATATTTCATCAAAAAGTACTGAAAATAATGCCCTCTCACATGATCTTTCATCAATGTCGCTGTCAGCTGTAACTGTAACCAATGAATAACATTATAAGGATACAGTAGATACAATGTATCTTCCAGTCAGATACAATTAACGAATATCGAGTTTATCGTATTCAACCATAATATTGAAACTCCTCTCACAGATTTTGACATGAATTGTTCTTCTACTCATATGAGTGGTGATTTCGGTGGCGAGATAGAATTTTTTAGTTTGAAAGGAAAAGAAGTTCTGTATTGAAAGTACTTACTTATTGTCACAATTTCAAATAAACCTTAATTATCGCCATTTCTTCATTTTACTATAGAAGTTATTGCAAATCCATGTGCACTTTTAATAAAATCAATATTCAAACAGACTGACACAAAAAAACTTGAGATTAGTCAGGCAACTCAATATACTGATTGACTCTTCACGGTTCACACAACAATAATGTCCATTCAACAGTTATATTATAAATTGTGTGTATTTATTACAGAAATCATTACATTGAAGCAACGATTCTGGCTGACGCCATCAAATCTATATTCATCAATAGTCAATTGCAAGTACCCCTCTAGAGACTGTCAGCTGTCAGATTGCTGTTAAGGTGAATTCATATTGTAGCGGATATTACGTAATATACACGATCTGATTTTTACACATTGTTTAATAAAAAATGTTGTCGTAGGAAAAATAGTGTACATTAATTATGTCAAAGTGATTTTTCCCACTCGTGTGAAAAATGTCACTTTCCGCACTAGTAATGTAATATACTATTTTGTCACTGATGGAGAGGAATTATATATTTCCACTGGTATTTGTGAAAGATAAAATGGAATGAAACTGATGTTCTTCCTGATGCTAGGTGGAGCTGGATTTGATAACCACTAAACAGCTCTTTGGTCCCAATATGTTTGTATTTATGGAATTGGAAATACATACAATTAATCTGTTGTTTCTCCCATCATTATTGTACAATTGATAACACAATTTCCATATAAAACGGCTGTGATAAACATTACCTTGCTGTTTCATACCTGAATTGAAAAATTATTCACCAGCATCCGTTATTAGTAACGAGTGGATACATCGCTTTTAACGAATTTTAATAATCCTAGGGCAATATCAATATGGATAGAATATTATTACATTTTCATTTCTCTCGTCATGAGTTGGGTGGAATTTCCAGCAAACAATATATGTTATATAATTTCTCTTTATGGGAGATATGAAAGTTTTCTATTATTCATAATGATTTTCCCAAATCTTCATCAGCCTTTTTGGAATGGTCAACGATGCCCAATTTTTAAACAGAACTCAGTATAATTTATTGAAGAACAAAATAATTTTTTCCATTTTCATAAAATTGTCTGAATGTCATTACTTTGTGGTAAATGGATTCTTCCTTCTAGCTTTTTTGGCTTCTTAAAATAGGTATTAATATTGGAATCTATACAAGTTTAGAAGGGCAGATTTTCAATCTACCTCGAATAATAATAATAATAAAGCGTCTTTATTTGATTTTCACATACAATAAAAAGTGAGAGCTTAAAGGACTACAGTACATAACTGTTGGCGAAGTCTAGCTGAAGCTTCTCATACTCAACCAACAGGATATCTACTTTAGAATTTGAATTCCTTTCAATCTCGAAACCATTCCCCCCTCCCCTCGCACTCCAACACCCCGGGAACTCCCCAGCGGTACAAAAGAAAAAGCTTAAAGATCAAGAATCATTGTCTATCCAAAAGTAACTTCTTGAATTTGTATTTGAATTTATTGATGTTCATTTTCTCAAATTGCTCAGGTAAAAAATTATAAAGGTTGGTGGTATTATATAAGAATGATCTCCGAAACAAAGCTAAATGATAGTGTGGCAAAGTGAATCTGTTGGTATATCGAATATTTCCAGAGTGGATATCACTTCCCAGAACTAGCTTCTGCTTTAAAGGAGTGGAATGAGGAGCTGCTATAAGATTATGTAGGATGTTCTCTTCGATTCGTCATGTTCAACCATTTTGTATTTCTGAATGCTCCAGAAATGGAGTCATACTTACGTATACCATGAATTAAACGACAACAAGAGTTTTGTACGCTCTGTATTCTATTTTTATCAAAAGAATTGAGGCAGGGACCATATATGAAATCACAGTAATTAAAATGACTGAGGATTTACGGGTCACAAAGTAATTTCTTTAGGTTCTTGTTCAAATTATCACGATTACTATATAACATTTTAAGAGACATGTAAGATTTTCTCATTAAGCATTCAACATGCTCAGAAAATCTAAGTTCTGAGTCAATTATAACTCCTAAGTTTCTTGCTGAATCAACTGAACTCAAGGTTGAGCCATTCAATTTGAGTGTCAAGTTATCCATTACCAGTTTTTTATTTTTTTTATTGCCGAAGCACATCAGAACGGTCTTATCGGCATTAAGTTTCAAATCATGTTGACTCGAAGGATAGCTAATTTTTTTTAATTCTTCATTGATGAAGTATTGAGCCTGGAGATATTCACAGGGTTTGAATGAATATAAAGCTGCGTATCATCTACATAAGCTTGAGTTTTACAGTTTTCGACAGAAAAGAGTATATCAGTTGTATGGATTATAAATAAAAGTGGTCCCAATATAGATCCCTGTGGGACTCCTGAAAGAATATCAAGAGATGATGACTATTTTTCACCAATACATATTTTATGTGACCTCCTAAGTAGATATGACCAAATAAGATGTATTGCAGCATCATCAAAACCATAATATTTGAGTTTCATACAGATCAGTTCATGATTAATTGTGTCGAATGCTTTCGAGAAGTCAAGCATTACCAGAACAGTAGCCATACCTTCATCATAAGAATCGATAATGTCACTGAGGACAGTTGCCAAAGCTGTTCCCGTGCTGTAGCCACGACGAAAACCGCATTGAGGTTCTGAGAGTAAGTTTTGAGAGGTAAAATATTCATTTATTTGCACAGAAATTAGTTTTTTGAAGATCTTCGACATATCCGGCAATATACTTATAATTCTGAGATCAGAAAATTTCAGAGGGTCATTTTTCTTTGGTACGGGTTTACCTATGGCAGTTTTCCAAAGATGAGGAAAGTATGATTTTTCGAAGCAACATTTTATGATATGTGTAATATATTTATCAATGAAAGGACTGGTCAATTTCAACATTCTAGAAGTAATATCATCAACTCCAACAGCTTGACTTTTAATATTATTCAGACAATCATGAACATCATTTACTGATGCTAACCTGAAAGAGAATCCGTTTTCAGAGTTAAAACTATTGTTACTAAAGAACTCAATTTTTTTCATTACAATTGTTGGAGACATTCTGAACGAATTGTGCAGAGTATCTGTTTACATCATCAGGGTTTGAGAGGCCAGCAGGTAGTGTGTGATTCACATTAAAGCGGAAATTAAGGTTAGTGAGAGCATCCCAAGTTTTGCGGGAGTTTTTATCACTACTTAAAATGTTGAGATAAGATTTTTTTCTATTCTGATCATAGATAACGTATAGTTTCTCATATCTTTATATCTCAACCAGTCAATACCAGACTTGGTTCTTTTGAATTTTTGCAAAGCTTTATCACGTTCCTTCATGATGAGTTTCAAGGTAGGGGTAAGCCATGGCGCAGGAGGTTTAGTGACTCTCACTTGCTGTAGAGGTGCATGTTTATTGAAAACTGTAGTCAACAAATAATTAAAAATAAACAATTTTCTAAGTTGCTGCAATTATTCAAAAATAGTTTTTTTCGAATGGAATACGTTCAATAATTAATCAGCAACTTTTCGTATATCTCATATTTGACAATCAAAAGAATACAATTAAGTAATATTCATTAGAATACTTATCGTTAACATTTCGGAAACCAAATCCGCTTCTGATTTCAAAACTCTTCTTTCTTTCCTAGTTTAGATTATTTATGTTTGATTTTTTTTAATGTCAGAAATTTGAGTTTTGACATTTGTCTTTCAAGAGTGGCAGCCAGGTGCGATCCATGAATAAATAATAGTTTAAAAAACTAAAAAAACACGCTTTTATAGCTAACCGAACTAAAAAATAGAAAATAATTTGTAATTACAAAGAGTTTATATTACGGTAGTAGAAGGCTAAACAATCATTCATAGTCAATCAGCTCAAAATAAAATTATAATAAAATTTGAGTAATTAACAGAATAAAGTAATTCAGAGTAAAATCGTGGGGTGCTTGATATATTATATATTACAATCATTCTATCGGTAATTATCTTTGAGAGGAGACTTATGAAATGTAGTAAAATGCACCCCACGCTTTTTACTCTGAATTACTTTATTCTGTTAATTACTTAAATTTCATTATAATTTTATTTTGAGCTGATTGACTATGAATGATTGTTTAGCCTTCTACTACCGTAATATAAACTCTTTGTAATTACAAATTATTTTCTATTTTTTAGTTCGGTTAGCTATAAAAGCGTGTTTTTTTAGTTTTTTAAACTATTATTTATTTTTCATTTTTTAGTTCAATGGAAATGTGATATTTCTTACGAATCATTCCGCAATCTCATCATTTCATTTAAAGCTTCACTATTGCATGGGGTACTTCCTGTTAACTTAGAGCAATCAAGTTCTTCAATCCGAATACCGTATAAAGATCTTACACGACTAAGTGCTACATAGGCTTGTCCAGCAGCAAACAATCGCGAGCCTAGATAAATTACTGCATGATCAACTGTACAACCTTGCATCTTGTGAACGGTCGAAGCCCAATAATTCAGGATTATTGGCAACATTCGTCTTTCAGCAGTTCCGTGGCTGTATTTCGCTGGGAACTATATTATATGTAACATAAATATCATATACAGTAATTTGCATGTATCAGACTCATGTACAGCTTGTCCAATCTATCTTGGCACAGAACTGAGAACGCATATGCCCAGCAATCTCTGTGAAGTATACTGAGATAAAAAAACACCTATTATATGTATTCACTGTGTTGAAATGCATTCCTAGAAGGTGTTATTCGTTTCTTCTTAGTCCACAGTATCAGTCTGCGAGTGAAAAAGTATCTGAGTTTGTGCCAAGATGGATTGGATAAGCTGTACACCTACACATGTAAGATAAGGAATGAACATTGCAACTACCGTGAAAACGTTTCTGCTTCTGCCTCCGTTGTGCTGTGCCGAGTGCCCGAACGAAAGAACGAAAAAGTCCGAAACTGCAGGCATACGCAGAACGCGCGCTAGCTCTATCTTTTTTACTCCACTTCAGAGGATCTATGAAAGAATTTATTAATCCTGGTGGTCCTTAAAAGGATAATGGAAAACTATGATCAAATTATTGCATTGTCATCGGTCCTTGATACGTATGCAAAGTTTCAAATTAATCAGACTTCTGGAAATTGGTGAAAATTATGCTCAAAGATTCCGTTACATACATAGTTACAACCCAAGCTAATAAAAGCGTGTTAATCAATAAAAACGAAGTGTTTGAGATACAAGCATTCGCAGACAGCACGATGAAAGCAGATTCGTTCAACTTTCGTCTCCTGATATTGCTCTCTCTTGTTATCAATTGAGTGTCATTACATTCAACTGTAATTTGGCAGTGAGAATTTGTCCTGATAATTTGGAACCATCAATCTGTCTATTCTTGATGACATACATCTTGTGTTCACTCTTTCGCACTTCTAGAGGTCTGGATGTTTCACTGATATATTTTTGACTGCATGAACAAGGGATTCGATTGATACAATTCTTTGTTTTCTGTTATGTTAGTTGGTTTAGTATATGTGTCATTATTGAACGTGAAGTATTTGTTGTTTTGAGTTTTGTTCTAACATTATACCTGTTGCCGATCCGTTTTATCATTTCAGAGAATCATATAAGGTATAATGTTTGATAGAGGATGTGTTGTTTGTGCAGGTTGTATGTCTTCATGTGGGGTGTGTTACGATTTTAAATTTCAGACACTGTATTTTCTATTAAATTTTCTGGATCTGGTTATTTTTTTTTCGATATACACTTGTGTCTACATGAAGAGTTGATTTCTTTACCATTACATACAGGAAACGAAGTTCATTGTTTCTTTGAATTTCCACTTAAAATTTCCCCTTCTACACTTGTATAGATTCCAGTATCAATTCCTATTTCATCAGATTATGATCAATCGTTGAGAACGCAGAAGAGCTAGGAGAAATAAACTTGTCCTTGTTCTTGAAGAGGATATTCGTAATTTTATGTCTTCAGTTGCTTGTACATTATAATCCGTTATGAAATGTGTTGAAGATCTAAGTTCCGATAGACGAGGCCATTGCAAATTCACGATCTTTTTCTTTCACATGTAAATTTGGTAAACATGATTTGTTCATATTATTGAAACAACTAAAATGTTCAAAACATTGTGTATTATCTTAGTATATCGATGTGAGATTGAGCCAATTCAAAGGGAACTCCGTAGCCCTGAGAATTTTGAATTTCGAAATATCAAATGGCATGAACAATTGATATCAGAACGTACTTGAACGAAGAAAATACCCTGGAAACTAGTGGCTATGTTGGAATTATATTTGATATCAATGCCTCCCCTTTCAGCATCATTGTCACTATGATTCCCTAGTTCTCTATTCATGATTGAATTTTCCACGTTTTTTTTTTCGTTTGATTCGTTGCATTTCCGTTTCATTTTTGGCTCGATGATTGACTGAATCTTTGTTCGTCTGTTCAATTTATAATCATACTGTGTTCATCAACCTCACTATACTTGGTGATTAGAAGTATTGACCACCGAATACAAATGAGTGGTTTCTTCCTCTCTTTCATGTTGCAGAAATCTAAGCCAGATTTTTTTGACAATGCTTACTGAGAAATTGTCTGGAAAGTTCAATATTACAGGGTAGTATAGAGCTTCTATCAGTGACTTCGTTTATATCTTTGAATTGACTCGACAAAATGGTTAAGGCTTTTGCGTCCGAGGTTTCCGGTGTCAGGTTTGAAGGTCGTCGTTTTTTGGAATTTCTTCCTGAAGTTTCGCTGGCGCGAGTGGCTAGCTTCTTCAGAGGCTGGGTATTACGACATCGTAAAGTATTTATGTGGATTCCGGTAGCCTGGAGTGATAATTACTTTTTCTGGATTCGTAGAATTTTCATTTATATTAATTGCCGTAATTACTGGATTCAGACATTCATCATCAGCATCATTTGCCGCACTACCTGCCTTCATGATATTAGTTATTTTTGATCTTCTTAAAATGGAAATCCATATTTGGTTGAGGTTCACAGCTTCTTCCTGAAATTATCCGTGTGTTTGTGGATCTCTATTGCCTCCCATATCAGTCGACTAATTCCTGGTTGGGGAAAATGAGTTTCGCGTTTTCAAACAGAATCCTGTGGTTTCCCTCACTGAGTACGTGTTCCGCCACAGCTGACCTGTCAGTTTGCCCTAGTCTGTAGTTTTTTTCATGCTCCTTCAGCCTAGGGCATACAGATCTTTCGATGGTACCGATGTATAAGTTCCCACAGGTGCACGGTATACGATAAACCCCTGCTGCTGACAGTGGGTCTCTTTTGTCTTAAGCCGACCTGAAGTTTTGTTGTGTCTTCCTGGTGGGTTTGAAAACCGTTTTTATGATCTGTTTCCTCACGAGTTTTCCAGTTCGGTCTGTGACCTCGAAATATATGGTAGATAAGCGTGTGCAACTATCTGAGCGTCCTCCCTGTTTCGAACCGCGAAACTCAGTTTCATGGCCCTGTTGATCTCCGGTACACTGTATCCATTCGATCCCAAGGTCACTTGAAGATGTTCCAGTTCTTTCTCCAGATGCTCTGGTTCACAAATTCTTCGAGCACGTTCCGTTAGGGTAGATTTGAATTGACTTACCTAGTCTTAGAACAACTTATTAATGAAAAACTGAAACCTGCCATAATCCCCTGTTGTCACATCTGTTATATGGAACCATGTAGAAATTTTGTGGAATTACCAGCCCTGGCTCTCAGACTATATAAAGTAAATAACAATCTCTCGAAAACGTTACATTCACCGCTCGCCACGCGCATTCATCATTTACACACCGATTTACAGTTAAGAGTGATTTTGCGACAAAGCCATTACCTTCCCCAACGATCCAGCAACAACGCCCATTACAAGGATTCATTAACCCATGCCAAAGTGACTGAAATCGACCTTCGCGACATCAGTACCCGTTTTCCTGTTAGTGTTTGCTTTCCTTCTACACACCACGGTCTTTCCTCGACCCATTGCCATCAGAGGTCGAATGCGACTTAATCGAATATTTCCATTTGAATTGGTAAAGCGACGATGTGACGTTTTAGTGCTGGTTTCTTTAGACCGCAATAGACGCATGAGTTGACAGGATGTCCTAATGCATAAATGCATTAGAAAAAATCACCTACCAGAGTAATATATTACGTAGTTTAAGCACAGCATAATCGCCTCATTCTACCTTTGAATGACGAATGCGAATCTAAGAACAAGATAGCTAACGGTGACACCGTTTTCTAAGATGACAATTGGGGACATTTTTCGATGAATGAAACTGGAGTACTAGTGGAAAAAGCAGGTACAGAACGGAAATCAATATGCAGTGCAGAACAAGAGAGTGTCACTTCATTTCAAGGGACGGGGCTAATCATAGAACTGTGTTTCATCTTACAATATGGTTGAGGCTTTCGCGGCCGAGGTTTTCAGTGTCACTACTTTTCTTCAGGTTTGAAGGCCTTCGTTCTTTGGAATTTCTTTCTGACGTTTTGCTAGCGCGAGTAGCTGGCTTCTTCAAAGACTCCCTAATCCTGACTATTATTTCGATGACTGGACATTTCGATTCCGTAAGCCGTATTTATATTGATGCAGGTAGCTTGGAGTGTTAATTACGTCTGTCGGATTCGGAGAATAATCATCAGTATCAGTTGCCACACTGAATGCTGTTGAGACTCAACGCTTCTTATTTCCTGTTGAAATTATCCGTGTGTTTGTGGATCTCCTCCCATACCAGTCGGCTATGGTAACCCTGGTTGGAGGTAATCAGTTTCGCATTTTCGAACAGAATCTGTGGTTTCTCTCACAGCCGACTTGTCAGTTTGCACTAACCTGCACTTTATTTCATGCTCTTTGTCCTTGTTTCCAAGGATCTTTTGGTGGTACCGATGTATACCTTTCCACAGGTATGCGATAAACCCCTGCTGCTGACAGTGGATATCTTTCGTCTTTAGCCGACCTGAGGCTTTGTTGGATCTTTCCGGTCGTTTTTAAAACCGTTTTCATGTTGTATTTCCCCAAGAGTTTCCCAATTCTTCGAGCACGTTCCGTTAAAGTACATATGACTCCTCTATTTTGGCTGGGATTTCGGTATACTTCGTGGGTTACTCCAGCACCACATCGTTCAATCAGAACATATAGGAATGCTATCTGCTGGTCTTGTTCGGTTTCCATGGTGAACTTGATGCTTGAACTTGTGTTGAGCGTTCAAGTGGTTTAGAAAAAGGTTTAGAGCGTCCCTTCCATATTTCCAGACGATGAAGGTGTCATCCACGTAACGTAGCCACAAGGTCGGCTTCCGAATCCGACCGAAGTAATTAACACTCCAGACTACCTGCATCAATATAAATACGCCTTACGAAATCGAAATGTCCAGTTATCGGAAGAGTCAAGTTGAGTGAGCCTCTGAAGAAGCTCTATCGAAACGTTAGGAAAAAATTCCAAAGAACGACGGCCTTCAAACCCGAAGAAAAGAAGTGACTGTGCTTCACCTGCTTAAACTGGAAGTTTGAAGAGGTCGTGTGGTTTGTTGATTGTCAAAGTCTTATAAAGTGCTAAGTTATACCAAATAGATTGACTGAAAGGTTTCAATATTCTGAGTGGATTATGATCAAACCAATCAGCATCGTAGTTTATCCATCCTGGCATAGTAATAATGACAGATGTGTAGCGATTCTTGTGAAGCGTAGTCAGAGACAAAAAGTATCTGTTGTGTATTCAACTGTGTCAACATTTGTTCCCTGCAAACGTTTTTCCGTTTTTCATAGTCTATACTACCACTGAATACCTGAAGAAAGAGCTTACCTACTATGCTGGGATGGATTGGATAAGTGGTACCTACGAACACTCAGTTGAATCAATCATGTATGTATACTTTATTGTTTGAAGATTTTGAATTCCCATTGACAAAGTCATTCGAAATTCTATACATACATACAAGTTGGCAGATACAGCACATGTTAAAAAAAGAAATAAGTTACAAGTATGAATATAAATATAGGCGATTTATCTAATCTCCGAAAAAGATATTGTGATAAAAGAGATCCTCTGAAGGTAACTTCAGTCACAATTGGCTCTGACCAAGAATATTCAAAAATATGTTACGATTTTCGGTATGCCATTCAAATGAAGTCTCTTGTTGATCTCAAAGTTGTTCATTCGTCGGTTGCGGATGAGTAATTATTATTGAGAATTTCTGTTGCCATGATAATTGATATCCAAATGCCACAAGATTTTCAAACGAAGTAGAAAAAATGGGTTTAACATTCGGAGACTTTGGGTGTTTGGCCCCTTTCAAATGCCAACAGTCGAAATCTTCTGTAAGACAACGATCAACAATGAATGAATGAAAGTATGTCCCAATACCCATTTTTCCATTATACTATTTATTTCTCCAATCCACTGTGAGCTGCATGTAGAACCGAGAGAGAAACCGATATGCTTTATAGATCTTTCGGAGAATTATCTTCTTGTATTTTGAAGTATTAGAATCCATGATTTAGTAATATTCAGGTTATCTTCCTTGAATACGTCCTCTCAGAAAGCAATCCTTATATTACGATTGACATAACAGATAGGACATAGAAAACTATAAGCGAACATAACTCGTAACTGTGAGAAAGAAAGTCTAAACCTCCACAGAACATGGATACTTCATGAACTCAAGAAAAGATTTTCCCATAAGATCAAGCAGATACAATAAAATATGTTGGACCGACACGGTGTTTACTGTGCGCAACCCTCTAAGGAAAATTACTTTTTCCGTTGACGCATCGCCTTCAACAATATCTACCGCAGTTGCACACGAAACATCAGACCTAAAATCCTACAGACGACAGCTAACAAACCTTAGAGCCACTATCAGTGTATTTGATACCGGCTGTGAAAGTTTACACTCTTAGCTTCTCTCAAGGGCATGGCCCAGCTCTTCAGGTTGACTGACAGTCATTCGATATCTGAAGTCAAGCAACGCCGAGCGCGGTTAGTACTTGGATGGGTGACCATACAGGGAAATACCATGTCGAAAGCCCGTACAGCTGCAGCGAAGTAGCATATCATAGCTCGCAGACAATATATCAATGAGCACAAGATATATTGAGGATATGCCGTCCTTCGGAGGAGACGTTAAGCCGTCGGTCCCGTGTCCATGGATGTTGGGCTCGTTAAAGATCCCTACCTCTGGTTGGAATACCAGAGGGTTCGGCAAAATTTCCGGTTGGGGGAAGTGTGCTCACCGGCGTCGGTGATTGGCCTTGGTAGCGGAAATAGGCCGACGTTAAATAAAGAATTAAAAAAAAAAGCTTCTCTCAAGAGTTTCTCAGGTGGGAATGATGGCCTTCAGAATCGCTTGGTGAACTGTTATCATCTTGACATCATGTGTTACGAAAATGTTTCAGAATCAGGTTAATACTTCCACTACCCAATCATTTTCCTCCAATTTCACTAGATATAAAATTCATCATGTTCTTAATTGGCTGAAGTCAATCCTCAGAAAGTCGAAAGTTGGGAATTAGAGGTCTTACCTCTCAGTGTGTGTTTGATAGTATAAGAATGATACTGAAGTTTTGTCAAATAGGTAAAAATACATTTTCAATCGGATTTTTGTATGAAAACTATTCTAGGAGGTCATCAGTTGCTTCTGAACTAAGGGAAATGTCCATTCATATTCTACTCGGTTCAACAAAGCCATCCAAATTGAAACATGATAGTTCTTACTGAACCCTACATTTTTTTCATAGAAGTGATTCAATGAACGAGAGTTTCGATGGCAGAAAAATAGCCAATCTCAACTTGTACAATTATTTGAATGCCATGTAGAGTGTAAGAGAAAATTTGAAACATCTATAAACTTATCGATTTCAACACGAATGATTTGCTACTATTCATATTTCATTCATTGGGAGTTAAATCATGCCAAATTCGTACTCAAATCAATCCCAATCCATCCATGAATATTATTATTTGTTTGAAGTTTCGAGTGATTTACTCTGCATTATACAAAATCTCCAGATAATCTGAATGTAATCAATTATGTGGTATGCGGAATAACTTTCATGATGTTTTCATATGAAAGCCGATCTGGAATTGAGACTGGCAGTGCACCAGAGGCAACGAAATTAACTATCTGCCAATAAGACATTTGAGAAATTGGATCCCTGAGAATTGAATGAAGGAATTTTACAAAAAGAATAGTCATTTTGTCAACCCGTATTTTAATTGTATAGCAAATAGTAAATACTCGATATCAAGAAATAAACTGGGATATTTCAACATTCCAACAAAAATTATATATGTATTCTCGTTTTCAACTGAGATTTCCTCCATATAAAATCCTGTTTGTTATGAGAGCTGACTGAAACAACATACCATTTTTGGTGGAAGATAGTATTCATCACAACCACTGATAGCTCATCTCGATTATGTTCTTTGGAATAATAATTGGCCCAATCCTTCAATTTTTCTATACCATTTTCTTTTCCCACAACAAACTGAAACGCTCGTGCGGTTTTTCACAGTTCTCCAACAAGCCAACACCTCAGTTATAAACATGACGTCGTTCGATGAAGAAGAGGCACTTTTGCTATTAGCTTTATTAGAAAAACAAGAGAAAGAAGGTAAACATTATTTCAACTTCATTATTTTGTGGTTGATAAATATAGATTCCAATATCAATTTTTATTTTTTCAGAATGTGGTAGGCTACAAACCCAGAAAACTACGGAACAAAGGTAAACATATTTTCCTATGCAGATAAATACGATATCTTTCTATACAAAACCTCTCTCTACATTATTATTGTTGAAACCACCACTAGAAAATTTTTCACGATGTTGAAATAGTTTCAGAAAAAAAAAACGGGTGCATGAAATCAATTTGGAAAGACCACAGCTTCACCAAGATGAAAAACGACTTTACTCTCGAAGGACTTGCGAACCTTTCGACAAGCTTTTAGATTTGAAAAAAGACCATACAAAAAGCAGGATACGAATATGTCGTGAAATTCATTGAAATGAATCCTCTTGAGCTTTCAGTGGAATTAGCATAACGAATTATTTTCACTATCTACAAGTCGAGATCATATTGATATCAATAAAAATTGAGTAGTTGATATTTTGTTCATCTTCCTCCCAAGCGGTCGATGTTGTTAGAGTGGTCTATTAATTTTTTATGTTCTAAACAAATGATGTGGTTCTCAAAAAATTCAAAAAATGAAAAATGAAAGTTCCATTGTAACTACCAGCTAATTGGCGAATTGTTGATTTTCACCCCGTTGGGTCGGTGAAAATATGTTGATTATATAATGGGGATCAAGGATATCAGTGTAACTGTATTGGAAATATGAAAAATACATCAATGTCCTATATATACTGCTTGAAATATGGTTGAGAAATCGATAATTTTGTCTCGATTAGGACTGGAGTCATTTGTACTGGAATAATTCAAACACACCTTTTATGAGGAACATCACCTAGAACTATAGATACTGAATCAGTCCGACACCTAAGGCCATATAGTACATATAGTATCATATATTCAGAGGACAAGAAAGAAAGAGCCTGTTTCCAACGAATTTTCATCTAATGTAGTTCAAACTGATAAACCAACTACTGATTTCTGTCTATAGTTATCACTCTAGTATCAAATATTCGAGGTCTTTCTGAGAGTTCTATTAGCAACATTCTATAATTATTTTGGTTTTCCCTAAATGAACCGAAAAAACTATTATAATTGAAAAGCCAAAGTCGGACATGAGTCATTCATGACATTTCGAGAATGCAAGTAAGCTACTTATATTGTTGATGAACAAACTGTTCAGAAATTCCTCAACAGAATCAAAAGTAATGCCGTAGGTTCAGACGGTATTTCTCTTCGAATGATTCGTTTAGTGGAGTCACACCTATTGAGAGATATCTTCTTCATACTGAATTCATGTATTATATCTTCTAGTTTTCCTTCTCTGTGGAAATATGCATACGTGATTCCCTTGGCTAAGAGTAATACTCCCACACATTATTCCGATCTCAGACCCATAAGCATTTTACCATCCATATCTAAAGCACTTGGGATGATTCGCAAGGATCAAATGATTCAGTTTTCAAATTATTATAAAATAATAACTAGCGTCGTATCAGATTTTCGTTCCCAACACAGCACAAATCAAATTCTGCTCTCCTTTCAATAACTGACGATATATTCAAAGCAACCGATAGAATTGAAGTCACGTGTCTGGTCTTACTAGACTTCAGGAAAGCCTTCAACACCTCAGCCCTCAGCATTTTATGCAATAAACTCAGTTATTTCGGTTCCTACCAAGATGCCGTGGATCTTATGTGTAGGTTTTTACGCAATCGTACTCAGTCCGCGAAATGTAAAAAATCAAGAAATTAATATAATGGAAAAGCCAAATCTACATTCTTTCATGTAGACCCAAACATGGATCATTCGATGACAAATTCTAGAAAAGGTCACCATCATCAATTTATTCGTTTCAACAAAAGAGGTAGTCCAGTCTATGACCATTTTCCCGCGTATTTATCCCATACAGCACCGAATCGCATGAAAATTTGTATTCAGGATCTACATACCTTCTTTTTCTAAATCTACCCTACGTCGAGGGTTGCTTTCTCCCTGGGGGTGGATGCCACCCCTTCTTAGGGGGTGAAAAATTTTTTATTGGCAATAAGTGCGGAAATCAATAGATTGACTAATTCTAAGCACTTTTTGTTCAATTAAGTTTTTTCTGAAAAGCAATATTTTTCGACTTATTCGCGAGTGAAATTGTCGGTTTTCAGGCAAAAAAAACACGTTTTCAGATCTCTTTTCGCGAATAACTGAAAAAATATGCATCTAATCGAAAAACCTGTGGAGAGCAAAATTATAGCTTTTGAAAAAAGAAAGACGATCGTTTATTTGTGATGTATGCAAACCCACCACAAACTGAATAATTGCTTGTTGAAAGTTGACTGGTATTTTCAAAAGCCAAACTGAAAAGTTTCTACGTACAATAACCAAAAACCAATGAATTTTTTGGGAAAAACTCTTTCGACCTTTTTTGAAGCCCTTCAAAAATCCTTCATTTTTAATATTTATAGAAGTTTCTAGCATCAAAACTGACCGAGGTATGAAGGAAATAATGTTGAATCCTATTTTTTCGTTGAAAAAAAAATATGAATAACTCATCCTCACTTCCCCCCCTTTGAAAAAAATCGTTGTAACTCCATAATTCACTTCATTCTTGTTCTCATAATGAGTTCTAAGTTCTTCATCAATCGAAAGTACGTAGTTTTGGAAAAAATTGAGATTGAAGAGAAAAAATCATATACGTAATTCAGCGAAAAATCACCATTTCTTCGAAATAACTCGAAAAGTATTGATCACATGCAAAATTTTCTAGAGTACAAAATTGAAGGTTATTCTTCTCTGCGAATTTTGGTGTTTAATTTTTCTCCGTAGGATGAAAATAGAGTAAGATATGGCCAGTTAAATATTGCGAGGGTTCGCGCAAAGTGCCTTTCTTGAGCCCTTTCAGCATGAACCTTTTCAAAAATATAATCTGAAACAAAGAATCATGTAAATGAGCTTATAGCTCTTGAAAAAAGCTACAAAATTCTTTTCTGGTGGATTTGATTGCTTAAAAACTAAGCGAGTTATGGAAAAAAAACATTTTTGTAGAAATTAGAGTATGTACATTAGTATATTGAAGAATACACATAGTAACTATATTTTAGGCCTAGTGGAACTATATGATTCTAATCGATCACACATCCAAATCTAGACTTAACCTTTTTTAATGAGGTAGTTTTCACCCTTAAAAAATCAAAAGCAACCCCGAGTAAAGAGATAACTTTGAAGTAGAGTCTCAATCTGAATTTTCATACAGTTGGGTTTCACGGTTACCCAATAACAATTTCGATATAATTCTTGAATGATTACTATCATAAGGGTGGTTTTTAGGGGTCGAAACTGTTTAATAGATCAGAAATTGTCAATTAATTCTAATAACTCTAATGTTTTTACAGATGACTGCACGCCTAAAACTAGTATTTTGTAATTTTTTTTGAATAGGGGTAGTTTTCACCTCTGATGAATGAAAATCAACCCCAGGCACAACCTCAACTTTGAAGTAGATGGTAGATAGAAATCTCAAATTGAATGCAAATAGATTCTGAATAAGTTGAATAACTGCCAAATAACATGTTAATTATTATTTTCTGATGATTTTCTGTCACAGGGGGGGGGGTGTTAAGGGCTGACACTGATTAATGAACCATAAATTATATTAAAAATTATCAATTGATTGATTTTACTGATATAAATATGATTTCAGTTTATTACATGCTCCAATCTAAAATTTTTATATTTTTTTTGAATAGGGGTGGTTTTTACCCCCCTCCAAAAAAGCAACCCTCGTCACAGGGTAGATTTTGAAATAGAGGGTAAGTAGAACCTATATTCAAATTTTCATACGAATCGGTGCTGTATCGGATAAATACACAGCTTACACTTTTTTACCGTCATAGACTGGAGTAAGGAGGTTTGTCGAAATTTGAATTAAATATATGTGTGTAATCATTTGGAATGAAGTCATGAATACAATTATTTGTTCAAAGTTTCGAGTGGTGTACTCTGCATTATACGAATTTTCCGTATAATCTGAATGTAATCGATTATAAGCGGTAGCCGGTATGGCTTTCATAATGTTTTCATATCGGTGCCGATCTGGCATTAAGAATGTTAAGTATGGTAGTTCACCAGAGGCATACGAGTCATCCCTGCCGGGTCGTACAACCCGAACCTGTTTTATTTTTGCTAACAATGCGACATCGTTGTTCACACCATTGGCGTGTCTGATACGCTTTCGCGCAGTGCACGGGGTAAAGGAATAGTGGGATTGAGCACGAAATAGTAACTCTACCATAGGATTCTTACCAAACAGAGTGGTCCAACGAGAAGTAGGCTCCTAGCTATTCCCTTTTGTTTGTAAATCGAAGCAAAAATATTGGACATTGGACACGTAGAGTTTGATATTTAGGGGGGGAGGGGCATTTTGTAAATATTCTTGAACATATGAATCCAACCTCCTAGCGAGTGATACACCATGTGAAGAGGCAGAAAATTATATTTCAAATGATATCCTATTCATTGAAATTTCCTCAGAGAATTGATGCCAAAACGGTGTTAAGAACATCAACCTGTTAGTGGGGACACCACCAATTTTCATCAACGCATGCATGACAATTTGATTTAAATCTAAATGAACGTTTTTGACGGATTTCTGCAAACCACTTCTTTATGTTTTGTTAACAACAGGGATCTTAGAATGTACAGTAAGAAAAACAAACGGTAATATCGGTTTATGTATTTGAAAATGGGATGAATCTATTACTTTCCAATTTTTATAATGTATGATAGGTACTTCTAACTTAATGTTACCATTTTCATAAGATTATTTAAGCTTTAGGTTACAACGGTAGCCATCTTGTTTCGTTGTTTTCCTCAAAAGGGGCTCTATGCAAGATGAGTAAAAAATGATGTATTATCTTTGTTATAGTTCACCTCTAGACGAAATAATTGCTCTTATTGAGGATGCTGACGATGGGAGTACCTATGACAATTCAGACGTATATTCAGGAATTTCTCCATTTCTCGCGAGCGGACAATAATTTTTCTATAACTCAACAGGGTGTTCATTAGGCAGGGTTAAATAGAAAAACTCTGTTTTTTCGAGGGAAACGGAGCTCAAAGTTCAATATAACCATATTTTTGATGATCACAATACAAAAAGTTCAGTTCCCAATATATAATATATCTATAGTTGAAAACGTGAAACGACATATAAAGGATTTTAACTCGAGACCTTCCCTTCAAAATACTGAAGCAAAATACAGAGGCAAACGGCTTTATTCCTCTGGTGCGTCACGAACTGAGTGAGCTATCCAAACTACTCAATCCTGTGATTAACTTTCTGGAATTATTTGATTTCTTTCTTTTGAAAGAGACTTAAGACCATCAGGTGCTTTATCAATGTTATTGTTATTTTCTTTTGAATAAAATCGGATTAATTGATTTCAATGCAGGTGCGTGAAAATAGAAGATTATACCAATAATCAATAGTAATAATCATAATTGTGAGTAGTAAAGTCTACAATGTATGACATTATACTGCTATATAAACTACTCAATCTTGTGAATAAATTTTTGAAATTAATTGATTTCTTTCCCTTGTGAAAGGGGACCAGGTGCTTGATCAAGTGTATTGTTAGTTTCTCCTCAATAAAATCGGATTAATTGATTTCAATGCAGGTGCGTGAAAAAATATATTATTCAATTTGAACACATCATTTTTTGAAAATACGAATTGACACATGTTGCCTCGTGTAGTAAAGTTCGTTTGTCTTGTATCTGAGATCATTTCTCACCTCTCTTGATCCGGATGCTTGAATTATTTCCGGAAATTTTTTCGAGCTCACGAAGCCGAAGGCGACGGACAATTTTCTTAAAATATCAAAGCAAGAAAAAATACCCAAGGATAATTCAAGTTGGCCTGGTATTCAGTAAGAAAATTTTACATCGTATTGAACTTCAACGAATTATTTGAAATTCATGTTTTAGCGTTTCAAAGTTCGTCAAGATAGGCTTTGGAATACATCACAGATTGAACAACTGAATCGAAATTGCCTTGTTCTTGTTTAATTTTGGGTGATTGTGTGAGCTTCAAGAAAATGAATAGATTCGGTCAAGAAACTACCGAGTCAGTGGCTCGTGAATAAAGATGTGGATTATTATTGTATTTTCATTAGTCTCCTAAATTGTTGTAGTGCCCTATTTGAATGTTCCATTTTGTTTTCCTCTGCTCAAAGTGGGTAAGTGACCTGTTAGGTCAAACAAAATATGCTCTGCTTATCTCAAAAAATTTCCAGTATAATTCGCTGTAGGTTACCCATGCGGAAAAAAATTCCGATAAAATCCGCAAAATACTTGAGTTACCATGATAACGCGAAACAAAATAAGCATTGCATTGGTAGAAAACTGTTGGTGTGAAATTTTCCCACCTATTGGAACTTATGACTACACAATTTTTCGAATTTCTGGTTCTTATACGTGAAAAAATGAGACTCATAGAATGCTTCAACAGTGGGCAATAACAATAATGATATAGGAAATCTCAATTCCAATATCGAAATACGAGTATCTGAATATTTTAATAGCTATAAGGACTTTATTAAAATGTTTTGTCATCTGAGTTTGGACATGATAGTTATTTGAACAAAAGAAAAGATGATAAATACACTCTGGATTTCCACACAGTAGCTTCCAATGATATCAGATAACATATCTTCAAAATCAGCATATAGTAAAATAGATTGCTGGTGAAGCTAAGACTTATGTTTCGAATTATAGTTCCAAATATCCATAAATCTTGCAACAATTGTACCTGTTCAGTAAGTGCTGGAACTCCACGACCTGACTAACGATCAGTTAAAATGATCGGTGCTTAGGCTGTTCTAGCAATTGAGAGTATGTCGTGTCTATTCTCAGCACCGATTATCTCAAAGGACTGTTAATCGTATCGTAAAGTACCTGTCCTTACGCTTTCTGAAGCTGCTGAAATATTCATTTTCCTTCGTTGTCCTCCTCAATAATTACACACTGTAGTGTCGTGATTCACACCCGTCGATCGGTACTTTTATCGCAAGAAACCTCAAAAAACTGTTGTTTACCTCTTAATCAGCCTGGCCCTGATATCTCACTTCGTTTTTCGTACCCGTCGGAATCGGTAGTGAATGTTATTTATTCTTTCCATCCAAAATGCCCAAGAGACAAGGAAGCCGACAGGAGAAAATTTCAAAAAAAGGAAGATATGATGAAATAATAAAAGAGCTTAACAGACTGAGGCAAAAACTAACGGAATCTGATTCGAGTGATTCTGAGATCCGTAAGTAAAGTCTTTTGCTGAATTTATTTTAATTAGTCATAGAACATGTGTTTTCGAGTGTTTCCTACAAATTACCAGGACAGAGTAGGAAAGTAGTGCTGAACAATTTCAGCATAATGGGCGAATTATCTCGTATATGAGTTGAGAAGTAATGTTGAACAGTTTCAGCATGAAAATTGACATAGACACACATAACCTGTGTTATGTAAAAAATGTTGGGCAGTCTCAACATGATACCAATAATCGAAAAAAGTGTAGCCAGTGTTACACACGAGTTTTTGGAAAAGGCAATGTTGAACAGCTTCAACTTCGAAGTTCATATCTTTTTCAGAGGACGAAGATGGAGAAAATGAGCAGGGGGAGGAAATCGAGAGGGAAGAGGAAGACGAGACAGCATCTGGGGTAATTGAAGTTGTAGAGCAACAAAATGATACCCAAGAGTATATTGCCTTATTGGGCGTAGACCCATCCGCGCAAGTGAACAAACCTGAGGACATTCACGAAAGTGTTGCTGTGAGATGGTCCGTTTTTTTAAAAAAGGGCCTTCCCAAGGATATAAAAAACGAAATAATTCAAAAACACCCTATTCCTGAGAATTGCAACGAATTGTTAGCCCCTAAACTTAATTTAGAGGTGAATGCCTGTCTTGACGAAAAGGCTCTCAGACAGGACAATTTCTTAAGTAATATACAGGATCAAATTGGGCACAGCTTAGCAGTCATTGCCAAAGAAATTAATAAAATTTTAACAACCAAAAGTGAGGATTCAAAGAATACATTATCTAACCTAGCTGAGGCCTCTCAACTCCTTTGCAACGTTCACTATGCTGTTTCATCTCATCGTAAATTCAATATTTCTCCTTTTCTGAATTATAACAGTAGAAAAATGGCAGAAAAATCTGAAAGGGATGAATTATTATTGGGTAAAACATTTTTTGAAGACATAAAAACAAACCAGAGTATTCTCAAGGCAAAACAAGAAATTAAAGCTCCATCAACTTTCAAGTACCCCATCAAAGGCCCAAGACCGCAACCTACCTCTACTAAGGTGATAGGATCTTTAAACTCCCGGCGCCCCCCACCGACCTCCAGAAAAAAAGCGACAACAATGCACTACAGGCCACAGTACAGGGAAGAACGCAATGCACGACGCAGCTCTCGAACACGAAATATTCCCAGAAGCACTTCCAGGCAATAAATAAGGTAGGAAAATATGCAGGGAAACTTAAAAACCATCTCGACCAATGGACAATTTTAACAAGGGACCCAGTCGTATTAAGTTGGATAGAAGGAATTGAGATTCCATTTCATTCACTTCCATATCAAAATAACTTACCTGTTGTGGATATTCCCCAATCACAATCTTATACTTATAAAAAAATCGTTAATAACCTCCTATCAATTGGAGCCATTGAGGAATGTGAATACGAGACAGATGAATTTTTTTCACCTTATTTTTTGAGAAAAAAGCCAAACGGAGATTTCAGATTCATTTTGAATCTCAAAAAGTTAAATGAGTTTATAATACCTCCGCATTTCAAGTTAGAAGATTACAGAACAGTAATACGTCTGATTACTCCAAATTGTTATCTCAGTTACATTGACTTGAAAGACGTATACTTTCTCATACCTGTGAATACGAGGTTCAGAAAATATTTGAAATTCCGTTTTGAGAAAAAAAATTACAAATTTACGTGTTTGCCATTCGGATTGAATATTGCTCCGTATTTATTCTCAAAACTGATGAAACGAGTTATGAAAAAAATAAGACAAATGGGTATAATATCGGTGATATATCTAGATGATATACTAATAATGGGGGACACAAAAGAAAAATGCTTACATTCAGTAAATGTAACAAAAAAGTTATTGGTTAATCTAGGCTTCTTAATTAATTTCGAAAAAAGCTCATTATCTCCCTCTCAAAAAATTACTTTCTTGGGTTTTCAGTATGATACAAAAACCATGACCATGTGCCTCCCACAGGACAAGCGAATAAAAATTCGACAGGAACTGCTAAATCTCAAAGGCAAATCCAAATTTTCAATACAACAATTATCTAGTGTAATTGGTAATTTGATAGCAGCTTGTCCAGTTGTCAATTATGGTTGGGTGCATACAAAAGATTTTGAAAGAGCAAAATACGAAGCACTTAAGAAATATAAAAATTATAATACAAAAATTTATTTTCCTGATTACCTCGAAAAAGATTACTTATGGTGGCTAAAAAATATTGAACATTCACAACAAAATATCAAGCAAAATAAATTTACGTTAGAACTTTATACAGATTCGTCGAAAACAGGTTGGGGGGCAATATGCGAGGGTGTAAAAACACATGGTTTTTGGAAAACCGAAGAAAGTAACAAACATATTAATTATTTAGAGCTGTTAGCCGCTTTTAATGGTTTGAAATCTTTCACGAAAACAAAAACTAATTGTCGGGTACTTATCAGAATCGATAATAAAACTGCCATTTCATGCATTAACAGAAAGGGGAGTGTGAAATATTCTGGATTGGGAAACATCAGTAAGCAAATATGGCTATGGTGCGAAGAGAAAAATATTCACTTATTTGCATCTTATATTCCAACAAAAGAAAATAAAGATGCAGATAAAGAATCTAGATCCACTCGACAAGAGACAGAATATGAACTGAACGAAAAAATCTTCAAGACAGTCATTATAAAGAGGATGGGACAACCGACCATTGATTTATTTGCTTCTCAACAAAATAAAAAATGCGATAGATATATCTCTTGGCGGCAGGACCCTGATTCTTCCTTCGTGGATGCCTTTACTCTAGACTGGAGCTCAGAATATTTCTACGCTTTTCCGCCCTTTTGTCTAATCATGGCAGTTTTAGAAAAGATACAGAAAGATTATGCGGAAGGAATTATTATCGTACCTCAGTGGCCAGCTCAACCCTGGTTCCCAGTTTTTGAAAAATTATTGATTGAAGAACCAATTTACATGGGACCGAACAAGGACTTACTATTATCTCCTTCCAGATCTCCACATCCCATGCACCAGAACCTTATACTAATAGCAGGGAAATTATCAGGAAGGCAATGGAAATGAGAGGTGTCCCTCAACGTTTCTCACATATAATTATATCCTCATTAACAGATAGTACTTTATCTCAGTATAATACCTGTTACAAAAAATGGTGGCATTTTTGTTCCCAAAAAAATGAAGATCCATATCGTTATAATTTAAGAACACTCCTAGAATATTTATTTAATCTATTAGATGCCAAATTATCATATTCTACAATAAATTTGCACAAATCTGCTCTCAATTTAATAGTACCAATTGATCAGGCTGATGAAGTAGTTGTGAAAAGATTTCTGAAAGGAATTTACAACTTGAATCCTCCTCAATCAAAATATTCAACAACTTGGGATCCTACACCAGTGTTAGCATACTTGAAGAAAATGTACCCATTGCAAGCTTTAGATTTGGAAAAACTGAATCAGAAATTAATCACGCTTCTCGCACTTGCGACCGCGCACAGGGTACAAACAATATCCAAAATTAGGATCGATAATATTTTGATCCAGGAGGACAGAGTTGACATACGAATTTCAGATAGAATAAAAACATCGGGAAAAAATAAAAATCAACCTTATATGTCATTTCCATTTTTTAAAGACGCTCCTGAACTCTGTGTAAGTTCAACACTAATTCACTATTTGAAAAGAACAAAAAATCTAAGAGGAAATAACGATATCTACCTCTTTCTCACCCATAAAAAACCTATACACACTGCTACATGTCAAACCCTGAGTAGGTGGATAAAAACAATACTTAAAAACAGCGGTATTGACACAAATGTGTATTCGAGTCATTCAACACGACATGCAGCTACTTCATCTGCCTTCAAATTAGGCATTAATATTGATGCGATAAAAAATTCAGCAGGTTGGACAAAATCGTCTGAGGTATTTGGGAAATTCTACAACAGGCCTGTTGTGAATGATAATCACGAATTTGCAAAAGCTATCATAAGCTTAGGGAAACCTTAATTTGTTGTTTGTTATATTGAAAAAAGGTTGTTTATATTTGTCATTTATACATATGTTATGTAAGAATATATTTCGGAACTAGTTATATATAATTACTTCAATGATTTTGGATACAATAAATAAAGGGATATTACAGTTTCAGATCGCTATTATATTTTTTTCGTTGAACATCTACAGTGTGTAATTATTGAGGAGGACAACGAAGGAAAATTGTACGATTGATTGACTTACCTGAAGGAAGATCAATCTCAATTTTTCGAGTTGTCCTCCGAAAATAATTACAACCCTCCCCCCACTACATAACCCATCAAAGCGATCTGAAAAATCACAAAAACGAAGTGAGATATCAGGGCCAGGCTGATTAAGAGGTAAACAACAGTTTTTTGAGGTTTCTTGCGATAAAAGTACCGATCGACGGGTGTGAATCACGACACTACAGTGTGTAATTATTTTCGGAGGACAACTCGAAAAATTGAGATTGATCTTCCTTCAGGTAAGTCAATCAATCGTACAATTATACTTTTCAATAAGTTCACTCCTTATATAATTTTTCACTAACTCTTATTTTTATTCCATTCATCACTTTTGATTTTCATATTAGATAAAAAGTGCCGTGAATGGTTTTCAGCAATGTTACTCTGACAACCAGAAAGTTGAATAATCATTCTTGATATAGATAATGTACGAATATAGAAAATTTATATATCACATGAATTTAGAGATACAATTTTTCGTATAGAACACCTATCTTTAACGGAAATTCGATGATATTTTCAACAAGGACTTTTTTACCAAAAATATGTATTACACTCTTCCTTTCTGAGAGTGAACTTTTTTATTGTTTAGTTGTGCCACTTCAATGCTCGTCGAGGAAGACTTTCGTGCAGTTTTGGTGTGAGCGAACAAAATATCTATGAGATCGTTTTGCCCTTCATAAACATCAAGGTAACTGAGGCGCAGACATATACGTCAACTATGTAATATTCAAAAATTTTTTAGAATATGTTTATGGAAGGATAAGCATACCCGTCAACCCTTTATACAATCTCAAGAGGAATCAATAAACGTATCACGCAATATTCCGAATAATTTCATTGTCTGCCTTATATTCCAGTGAGAATGAATTTACTGATCGAGCGCATATTGATTTGTGTGAGTTGAGTTGGAACAAGTATTGTTTGGTTGGATAGTATGGGTGCTGGAAATAATGCAGTGGAGGATACTTAAACCAATTATTCAGATAGTTGGTGGAATGATTGTTTTTCGCTTTATGTCACAAACATTTTCATTTGAGTTTTGACTCAGAAAATAATTTTGTTTGGTGGTGTTTTTTTCTATTATTTGGCATTCAGTAGTTGATATGCTAGATGTGCTAATTATGCGTTGATTGATTGACCGTACACTTCTCGTGACATTAGCACAGGAAATTAGTAGAGTAGTGATGGAAATATTTTTTATCAAATATTACCTATTGTGTATGTTAAATCATTCAGCTGCTATTTTTGAATGATGGGTTATTTTTTTTAATTGAAAAAAATATCTTTTCCGTTTTCGAAAAAATTTCAGTTGTGTGATGTTTTTTATATATTCCGTTCTTGATGGAGCACTCACTTTGCAAACAATTCTTGGTATGATTTTCTGGCATTGAAATTAACTGAATTTCAATATTTTAGTTTTCAATATCTACAGTTTCTCAGTGACATTCATAATGAATGTTGCTTTACCAATATTGAGATCTCATAGGTTTTGATTTGAAAATCTGGATAAAAAAACTGGTATTTCATCTCGGCAAAGAGCATTATTACACAAGTCTTTTTTTTATATTCTGGAATTCTGCTCGACCTTAAGATCTTCTACCAATCAAAAGTAAAGAGTGGAAATACTTTTAACGGACGTACTATATATCCTTATATATTTTGATATATTCCAACTTTTCTTCGTGCTATGAACAACTAGCCTCGTTACCGGGATCGGTAATGTTCCTATAATAGTATTATCAAGATTTTCGTGAGATTGAATTGATAACTAGTAAAAAAAGTAATCCAATTTGTTCATCTCCCACACCTAAATGGAGATTTTCTTTAGTTGTATGAATGAAAAATTAGTATATTATTGTTGAATTAGGTGTGTCTGTTTTAGTGGGGATGATTTTAGTAGCTTTGGAACCTCACACCACACCGAGTATATTTGAACAATACAAATGTTGAATTTCATAGAATTTGGTGAATTTGGTTCCAGAGGAAAATCATGAAGTGAATCCATTTTCTGTATAGATTACTGCACCTCATACTGACTACCAATTCCAGAAATGAAAATGTTGTGAATTGGTTCTATTCATATTTTCGTGGGATTGGAAATTTTTGCTTTTGGCTGGTGTGATGTAGATAACCAAGAATTACAAGAATTTTCCTTTACTCTTCGAATCAAGCAATCCCTACGATTACACCTACAAGGCAGAAACTTGTGCGAGCAAAAGACGGCCAACTTTCTGGATTGCCTGAGTATTCCGGGTCAGTTGACTATTTAGGGCTGATTTTCCAATTATATTTATCAGATAGAAATAACCGATAGTTTTCATTGTTTTGTGTAACTGCGTTAGTGAGTACACTTAATGAATTCCGATGTGCAGAACGACGTTTCGAATGAAAGAAGAAGGCGGAGTAGGAAAAGTATTCAAAAGTCAAAAAAGTATTTTTCCGACTTCGTCTTCTTCTGAGTGAAAAATTAGTCACCAACCAGAAAGATGAGAAATGAGCGAATTTGTTACCAACAGCAGCAATCGAGGTGCTCTTGGATCTTCCCCCCTTACATCTTGTGATAGGGGAAGCGGAGAATGGAGAATTCACCCGGATACAAAAGATCGGTGAAAACAGATATCGTGGAACAGGTGGAGGGACATGTACTCAACATGAATACAGACCACATGTCACCCAAATTTATATTCAACACGAACTTTTCAGTAATGATAAGAGGACGTAAAGAGTGGCAAAGAGCAATCTCTCTGAGAACAAGCCCGGCTGGAGCACCTGGTTTACAGATGGATCCAAGACGGAATATGGAACAGGGGCTGGTGTGGGGAGAAACCTAGGGTACAGTTTATCTGCTGTTCATGCTGAAATTTATGCCATAAAGAACAATCAACCTGAGGTCCCAACGAAATGCAAGGATCAACATTTTCACGGACAACCAAGCTTCACAAAGGAAACTGAAAAATCCCAGAGTGACATCTAGACTGGTATGGGAACCATAAAAGACTGACTGTACAATGGATCCCAGGTCACTCAGGTATCGCAGGCAATGAAAAAGCCAATGAGCTTGCAAGACAAGGATCATCAACACCATACACTGGACCCGAGCCAGCAGTGAGGTTACCCAAAACAACGGTACGGAGTCACATAAGGAATTGGGAGAGAACAAAATTGAGGTGAGATTACTGGGAAAATTTACCCAGTAGCGCTCACGGGAGAACTTTCATAAAAGTACCGTTGAGGAAAAAGACCGAAGACCTGCTTCAGTGTAACAGGAATCAGATAAGGGTTATAACAGGGCTGTTGACTGTCAACTCAAAGGACACCTGAATAAGATAGGGCTGTACAACGGCGACCTAAACTGCAGACAATGTAACAAAGGGATAGAGACAGCTCGACACATACTCTGCGAATGTGAGGCTCTGGATCATGAAAGGCAACAAATATATGGAAAACCAATTTTGGATCCAGAAGAATATGACAAACACCCAGCAATCCACCTGCACAAATTTGTGCAGGGGATAAGGTTGTTGAAATGGGTGTCATAAAGTATAGAGAAGCAAAGCGCACTAAGCCCCAGAGGCTGAAGTGCTTTCCGGAGACCTGGGAGTGAAAGATAGGTCAGATGGCTTCCACAAGGAAAAAGAAATATTCAATGGTATTGAATACATATTCCCACTCATAAGCTCAAGGTTTATTTTTCTCTGAGCGAAAAAAACTTGTATGGATTCGAGAATGAAAGGTTATAACAATGAATGAATTTTTTTGCAAACTTTTTTCAATAGGGAAGCCCAAGCGGGGTTTCGGGATTCACTGAAGCGCGGCAGATTAATATACAGAGGGATACCTTGTACCCGGTACATATATTCCACCATAAACCCTAAAAATATGGCCGCCGTTCAAGGATAAAGGAGCAGATTAGTAAAGAAAAACGATCATCTGAAATTCTCGAGCGCGTCAGATTAAGGTAGGGTGAGTTAGTTACATCCTGAAACGTGTATATTTCACTAGTCTGACAATTCGAGAGTGACCCAAAGAAGGAGGAGGGCTACAAAGTTGTAAAAAAACGTCATCTCGACATTCTCGAGCGTTTCCCATTTTTTTAATTTCGAGGGGAATAATTCGAGAATCACAAAAAATATATAATCTGACGATTTCCACAAGTCGAGTAATGACAATTCATCGATAAAAGTTAATGCGTGCAGCTACGTGATGCCTTTATTCCCCTCTTCGCGTTTCTATTTCTCTCTCACCCTTTTTCTATCTATTGTTCTCTCACTCCGTCCCCACTGTGGTTTCTGTTGCGATGACGCCATGACAGTTGATCACACAGACTCGTTCGTGGCATGATATTGTTTACAAGTTATATCTAACGTTTTAAAATTTCAATTGCTTATAATTATTTTCTTATGAATACAAGTATTCAACTGGAAAAAACATACCCCTTTTTATTTGCATGTATTTTCCTGAGCTTTTCAATTAATTGAGTTCAATAATCAAGAAAAAAAAGTTAATTATTAGAATAGGCAAATCCCCCCAGATAAACGTCAGATTATGAGATTGCAACGTCTAGGGCGTAATGATGAACCATATATATCATAATCTGACGCGCTTAAGTATTTTAAAATGACGAAGTTTTTTTTTACATTCTAATAACGGCCGCGAGTCTGCGTCACATTCAAATCGTCAGATTATCATATAAAAGCTTTTTTAAGGTTCACATCCCCTCAGAAAATCTGACGCACTCGAGAATTTTTTTTTTAATTTTCAACCCTTACGTACGACCACCCCCATCATGAAAACAATCAGATTAATATACGTTCACTTTTAAAAATATGTAGGACATAGATGATATCAATATCTGACGCGCTCGAATATGCAATAGTCCATGCAATAGTTTTTTTACATATTTGAAAATCTATATTCGCTTCTCCCACCGATGAAAAGGTATACATTATATAATATTTTTTTTTATCATCTATTCGCGACCCAATAGGTCCCTATGACGATTTAACAACGTGTGCTCCTCTACTATCATTATTGGTGTAGAGGTAATGCAGCCGAAGTCATAAGCTCATTTGAAAATTCAGAAAAAAAATTACATTGAGGTTTCTACTTCACCCAAGGAACGTTATGAAAACCAAAGGCTCATTTCATTGAGTCACATTGATTTATTTTTCAATTTTCCCACAATAATGAAAGATTCTGCTTAACAAATCAGAAAATTATTGGATATAGTAATAATAATAATATAATATAATAATAACTGGATTTCAGTGGCGAAGGGGATTGATAAAAGGAGTGTTCAAGCAATTGTTTTCCGAAAATGAAAAGATTCTTGTTTTTTTTTCGAACCAAGAGGACGACAGAATTGTGAATTCAATTAATTTCGAATTAATTCAGTGGATTCAATTCATTGGCTTCAATTCCCTTTGAAAAAAGTGTCAATTGACAGATCAAGAGTCGCAATTGTGAGAATTTTCATTTTCGCAATGGCACCAATACGCCGTCATAGATCTATCTTTCATTTTCTGCACAACCTATATACAAAATTAAACATGAAAGAGACGAGTGTTGCAGTGTTCTGTGATCTGTCAAAAGCTTTTGATTGTGTCAATCACGGAATACTGCTTCGTAAGCTAAACCACTACGGGTTCAGAGAACAAATCTACAAATGGGTTGAATCTTATCTCAATCAAAGAAAACAAATCGTGAAAATGGGCAGCCTCTCTGACGTCGGGTTAGTTAGGCATGGAGTTCCACAGGGCTCCGTTCTTGGGCCCATCCTATTTTTACTGTATTTCAATGACCTTGGGAATATTGCAACTGATGGTATATTTACTATTTTTGCTGACGATATAACCATTTTGTGGCATGATAAGAACCCACTTAGCCTTCACGAAAAAATAGCTCTCGATGTTGCTGGTGTTAAAAAATGTTGCGAATCTAATCTACTTTCGTTTAATATATCTAAAACACATGTCATTTCAAGTACTATACCAGACATTCCACTAGGAAGACATGTCATCTCGAGTACTCAATCCAATAAATTTTTGGGAATTTGTCTTGACGATAACCTGAACTTCCGTAACCATATTGAAGCACTGAGCAAAAAGTTGTTTGTCCTCAGGGTGTTATCCCTTACGTGTGGTGTCGAATGAATTGGTAGTGTACCATGCGTTAATTGAACCACATTCCCTTCTGGGGAACCTGCAGCAAGCAGTGCTTCAGCATGATTTTCACCCTACAAAAGCGTGCTGTTCGCTTTATCTGTAGGGTGGGGCCTAGGGTCTCTTGTAGGGAACTTTTCAGAGAACAGAAACTCCGTACCCTTTTTTCTCTTTTTATACTGGAAACGATATGTTTAGTTCATAGGAATTTACATATATATATATATATATATATATATATATATATATATATATATATATATATATATATATATATATATATATATATATATATATATATATATATAATATCAATCTTGGACCCACCCACCAAAACAACAACATAAGACTACCCATTCCTATTTCAAATCTAACAAAGAACTCGATCATTTACAATGCAGCCAAAATATACAACCATCTTCCAGAACGAGTCAAAATCATTGAGTCAATTGTGTTGTTTAGGAGAACTGTTAAGATGATTCTCTTAGAAGAGGTATTCTATGAAATCGATGAATACTTCAACAAAAGCTTTAACTAAATGAAACTTTATACCCGTTTTATCTTCGTTGTCCTTCTGACTTGAAAATCCTATTATTATTTTTTATTTTATTATATTTTATTGTATATCTTTTACTGAGTAAGTTATATGTTTTTGTAATGACCAAATCTTTCTTAGATTTTGTCAATGGGATGTAAATCTTCTGACAATAAAGCATATTTTGATTGATTGATTGATAGATTCAAGTTTCGATTGATATGTTGACAAATTGAGCAAGAAAAAGTGACTTTATGTCATCCAACGTTCGTCGCGCCATGAAGTCAGGGGAGTAGCAGTGTTAGATTGACCCTTTCTTCCTTTTATGAATGACCTGAACGTTTGCTGTATATTTGGTGTAACATCTCTAAATAAAGTTCGATATTGACTTGGAGAACAGAAAGCCAAAAAACACGTCCGCAAAACTATATCTATAAACTGTCATTTCAACAAGAACAGGATGATCAATTTCAGTTTTACCCATCACAAAGCCCCACGTCGAAAAGAAACGAATTACCGTGAACCGAACACCCTACTCAAATTATGATCCGTTTAGAGGAAGCACCTGTTATTAGGTATTATCACGTTCCCAACAATGCAATGCTATGAAGTGTGTTTGATAAGCAGCAGAGTGGCGATGGCGGCAAAGTAACCTCCATAACTGACCGTGTCAGGCGTGACTGCTCTGGTTGTGAGGCCGGATATGCATTCTAGAGGAGTCGTCGGGAAGGCATACTGTGAATTCCACAGGCGTTTTCATTATGTCAATTATATACCGGATCGTAGACGAAGAGGTTGTAGAAGATAAATCTGAGAACGAGCATGATAATGTCTGGTTGAATATTATGACGGCCTATTGGTGCCATTGCAAAAATAAAAAATATCGCAATTTCGACTTTTATGAAAGATCTTGATTCGGGTTTGAATTGTTCAGTTGAAACAATGTCACATTATCATTTTTTTTCATACAAACAATAACGTCAAGTTACGATAGAAATTCCAACTTTTCATGGATCATAGGAGCAGTGGTTGGAATTTTATAACATATTTTCCTAATCTTTGTATTTTTTGAACATACTTGTAAAAAAGTGGTGAACCCATAAATGGATAAATAAAAATAAATAAATATTTAATACAATTTCCGAACTTTTCACATTTAATGTTTTCATCATTTGAAAAATTCCATTCGAGGTAATACAGACAAATCCATAAGCTCAGTGGAAATTTCAGAAAAAAAAAATCACAATGAGCCTTGTACTTTACCCAAGAAACGTTATGAAAACAAAAGGTTTTTTCAATGAGGAAAGAGTCTGCTTCACAACTCAGGAAATCATTGGATAGTCAAAGAAGATTACTTGAAGGGCTTTGAATATTTCAGAACAAGAAGTCGCTAAATGGGATTTGCTTTTGATTCACATTATAGAAAATGAACTCGATTTCAATGGTAAGGGGGATTGGTAAAAGGAGTGTTCAGTCAATAGTTTTCCAGAAATGAAAAAGTTCTTGGATTTTTTGGAACCAGAGGTGAACAGAATTGTGAATTGAATTCATTTGAAATGAATTGAATTAATTTTCATTGAATTCAATTCATTCGCTTCAATTCACTTCGAAAAAAAGTGTCAATTGACAAATTGAAAGTCGCAATTGCTAGATTAAATCTGTCAAATGACAAATTAAAAGTCGCATTTGCGAGATTTTTCATTCTTGCAATGGCACTAATACGCCGTCGTACAATATAATAATAATAATAATAACGTCTTTATTATTTTCTCTTTCAGTACATGCAATTGAAAATGATCCATCAATATACTTTCAAGAAAATAAAGGGCGAAGTTCAACTAGGCAGCGGATTGCTACTCTGTTGTTCTTCCACTTAACCCCGAAAAATACCTATGCGTACCTATTGATATGATAAGAAACATGTACAACAAAATGTCCTAGCAGTTTTCAGAAAAAACGGCAGTTTTTAACTTTGATAAGTGAAAATAATGAATGAAAACCTACTGATAAGTCCTGAACAAAAGGTTTTTTAGTTGGGTTTTGAAAGTTTGGATACTTCCTGTTTTGAAATTTGTTGAAATGGAATTTATTTTGCAAATCTGATAACTGAACGATCTCCTGAAGAGTTCAGTTCTGAATGGCGGTGGGGACAATATTCCTCGACGTCTAATGTTCACATTATGAACGTCAGTACGGAATGTTATTTTCTGATAAAGATAGGAGGGTTTTCCAGTAAGGATGATTTCATGAAAAAGGTTTCCGGAGTGTAGAAATCTTCTATTCTCCATATTCAACCGACCGGCTTCACAAATCTTGTTGGAGATTCTTTCTCGCCTCCTTATTCCATACATTAACCGGAGGCAAGAATTTTGTACCTTCTGAATTTTTTGTTTATATTGGTTGGTTGAATTTGGTCCATAAACGGGGTTCGCATAATTGAAATTAGATAAAACCAAGGTCTCGCAGAGTAATGAATTCAACCTAATAGGAAGACAGTGACGTATACCATATAAAACTCGTAAGGATGAGTATGCTTTTTGTACTAATGCGTTGACATGTTTTTCAAACCTCAAGTTGAAATCCATTATTACTCCCAAAACCCTGGCATGGTCTACTGTCTCGATAGCTTCGTTATTAATTTTGATATCTACTGAATTCAGAACATCTACTCGCTTATTTTCAGGTCCAAATAAAATAGCCTTCGATTTTGTGGGGTTTATAATCAGACAATGATCTGTAGCACTTTCGACAAATATATCGAGTTCCCTATTGATTATGTTGCATGCATCGTGCGTTTTCTGAGGTGAAAAATTTGAATAGATTTGGGTATCATCCGCATAACAATGGATGTTGCATCGCTGAATTCTTCTGAGAAGATTGGCGGAATAAACAGCAAACAACACCGGTCTTAATATTGACCCTTGTGGTACCCCAGATATAAGTGGAAGATAGTTAGAGTCTATGTGGTCAATAGAAACTCTCTGAAATCTATTTCTCAGATAATCTTCTGATAAGTGAATAGCTGTACCCGAAAGTCCTATATACCTCAGAATACCAAGTAAAAGTTTGTGATTAATTGTATCAAACGCCCTACTGAAGTCTAACAAAATGAGTATAGTATATTGTCCTTGATCGGTTGCTCTTATAATATCATCAACAACGTGTAGGAGAGCAGTTGTACAACTGTATCCTTTCCTGAACCCCGATTGAACAGGTGGCAGTATATTGAATTCCGAGAGATGTTCTGTTATCTGCCTCTCCATCGCACGCTCTAATATTTTTGATAACGTAGGTAGGATACTGATAGCACGAAGATCTTTATATTCAAGAGGGTTTGATTTCTTTGGCAGTACTTTGACTAGAGCTCCACCCCTAGTTGTCGGAAAAACACCCTCAAGGAGACAAGTGTTAATAATATGAGTGATATACTCAACTATATGTGGACAACAGAGTCTGATTAGCCTAATATTCAATTCGTCACAACTCTGATAAGAATATAAAACAAATCAGCAAATGCAAAACAATAAGCAAATGCATTCTCAAGGAATATTTTGATTATAACTTATTATGATGAGCTTGAACGTTATTCGAATTGTTGTCTTAAAAAAAATCTGCAACTGGGACAAATTTCCGAAATTTCAATTCAAGCTCGCCGAAATATTGGTAAGAAAATTGCTTGCCAAAACTGTGGAGTTGGAATTGAATTTTTTATCATTTAGCAACCAAATGGAATCCTTGGCTGATCACACATTTTCAATATCTATATTTCAAACTGGAATTCCAAAAACTTCTTTTTCACCACATTCTGTCGAAATGTTAAAATTCAAAGTCATGAATTTATGTTATCAAAAGTAATAACTGAATCCTGATTTTCCAACCCAATTCCTTTTATTTCATTTGACTGATTCTCTGTTAACATATTTTGATAGAGTATACTACATTACTAGTGCGGAAAGTGAAAAATCACTTTGGAAAATCACTGTAATGTACAGTATTTTTCCTACTACCACCTGTTTTATTAAACAATATGCAAATATCAGATCGTGTATATTGAGGCCCCTGATTCATCTTGATATTTATTTGTGACAGTCTATGTTTGAATATTATTTTATGAATAGTGCACATGCATTTACAATAACTTCCATAGTGAAATAAAGAAATGACGATAATTAGAGTTCATTTGAAAAAATTACAATAGCTACATATATTTATGATACAACTGGGGAACGAATTTATATATTTGGAACCATGAAATTAAAAAGTGAATTGGTTATTGTTACAGTTTGCAAATTGTTACGTCGCTTGCTGAAGATTCGTTTCAATATACCAACTACTGAAATAATTATAAATTAACAGTTTTGAGCTTTCGTTTGCAGAATATCAAAATTTTGTTTTTATGAAATGTAAAGACAAAAAATATTATAATTAGATTAATGTAAATCGACTAACGAGTTGTCAGTACATATCTCAATTCAAATCTGCCTCGAGGTTATAATTCGATTTCCAGCGTCCATACTTTTTTTACTTTCCTTGAATTCCTGTGGATCTTACAGGAGTTGGACGGCTCATGGACAGCCGTGCGTGAAGTACTTTCCGTACTAGTGCGTGAGGTAACATTTCGCACGAGTGAGACCGAAGGTCACTTTTCATGGGAGTAGATAGTGCTATATGTGTCACTTTCCTATGTGGTAGTGGGAAAATTTTTGTCTGAATCTCCAATGATCTTTCCTATCTGACAACAGATCGAAAGTGATTCTCATTCTTCTTCTTCTGAATTGAAGTACAACTTCCTTTAGCAGAAGAGATGTATTATCCCCCAGGAACTGAAACTTATTTCTCGTAATTTTGTAGCTGTTACTCCAGATCCACATGAGGTTGTTCACCCAAGCACCACTCTTTCTATTAGGCAACCCAAATCCATGATTTTTTAAAATATCCATTAAAAATATCATCACACGTTCTTCGCCCACAGTTTACCACATTCCTCAACTTAATATTTTTCAGTAGACTGTTCTTATCTGGTATTTTTGTTTACTATTATAAACACATTCGGTGAGCATGTGTCTGACTCGGTTAGAGTGTTAATTTATTATAGACCAATCCCACAAGATACAAAAGGCCCTTGAAGATAATCGACCTGCTGGAAACTTTTAAATTAATATGTTGTGAGAAAATGTTACCCACATATCTTGAGGTTGACGATAGTGAAACATAAAGGGCATATATGATTATAGTCGATAAGCACTGTACCAGTATTACCGGAATGATTTTGAAAGAATTATCAGATGAACTTTTGAGAATATAAAGTTCAAAATGTTGATTATTTTCATTGAGACCGATATTTTCTATAATATTGCAATCTTTTGAATTTCAGGAAACACCAGCAAGTAATTCAGATTTTTTTTTAATTTCCCGATATATTCTGTTCCATAACGTGTATGGATTGAATTTACATTCCTTTGAACAGTGATAGATTCCATTGGAATAACCGAACTATAGTTTCCCGACATTGGGGAATTTGGTATAAATGATTGATAAAATTACCCACAATTTTTAAATCGTGGTTGAGTCTTATTATATTAGGAACTATATCAGTATTTGTCTATTGTGTTTTGATGAAGAAATAAGACCACACTCCTTTCATATAAGGAAAGTTCTCCAGACATGGAAAAACATTCAAACGCCATAATGGGGTGTTTTTGATAAGTCAAAATTCACAAGTGAATCAACATTACAGTGAAGATGGAAGAAAAAAACAGAATTGAGTTGGAAAAACTAATTCGGCTCACTCTTTAGATACTAGCTGTTGCCCTCGATTTTTTCCGCATAGACGTCGAGCCGAACCGTTCATTAAGAGCACGCCGGTAAAGCATTACATCCCGCTCAGTTTTCTCCGACTTGATGTACACGAACTTTCATTTTTCACTGATTTTTTTGTTAGATTATGATGAATAATAGCCTATATAACTCCTGAATAGTGTAGCTTTCTGCTAGTGAAAGAATTTTCAACATCGGATCAGTATTTTTGAAGACTCCTCCGTATAAACCAACAACTTAGAAACTTCACCTCTTTATGGTTGTAGTATAGATATAGATGATAATGATATGTTACTTCGCCACAACTACACTTCTAGGTTGAAGAACATCTATGAGAAAGTGGATTACAATGTTCAGATGTTCAGTAAATCAAACAAACGATGAAAACTAAACATCAAGGATCATTAAATTATAATAAAAATGAAAATAATAGTAATAATCGACTTTATTCATCAATGTACCTACATATTATAATTATTATAAGACAGAGAGATAATTGGTGAAGTTGATGAAAGGATCATCTAAAGCTGCTTTTCAACTCAGCAGGACAGACAACTGCAAATTGCAACAACTGCAAGGTAAACGAATGGCGGTTTATTAATGTTCAATTCGCGTTCAACAATATTCTGTTACTCGATGTTTGTACATGAAAAAAACATTTTATAGCATCTGCTTCAAGCTTCAATACATCCATATTCAAATGAGCAGAAATCCTATATTAGCGTCAGGACAATTATTGAGAGAAGGTCTAGAGAAGGTGTGGATTTTCTTTCAATTTTTTCGTGAAGAGGGGGTAGTATCAAAATTCGGTAAAAAGTTTATTGTAAAACTTTGATGCGTGGTATGAAAAACTTCGTATGAATGCAGCAGTGGAATGACCAGCACGGGGACTCTGATAAATAGAAACGTATATTTGAATCGAAATGTGACGTCAAAATGACGTCAAATTCGACATCTCGGCAATGTAAGTATAGGACGGAGATGTCGAATTTGACGTCACATTTCGATTCTAATATACGTTTCTATTTATCAGAGTCCCCGTGCAGGTATCACAAGCAAGTTATTTTTTCGTGTATTGGGAGGCTAACCTGTCGTCAGTTCTCTATGTATAATCGTGAGTATATGGAGACTACGCAAGGTTTCCACTTTGGGTCGTCCAACATCAATAGCCTTCAGAAAATCTCTTTTGTAATGAATGCCCTCGAAGAAGGTCTCAATTCTTACATCAACCCAGTGTAAAAGACAACAGTGTAGAAGATAACAGCTTTTGATACTCCAATCAGTACCCTTTGTTCAGTATTCACAATTTGTTAAACCCATTTTTTCAAAGAACTTGTAATCGACAATTGAGATACGAAAGACTTGATAGCGTAGCCTTGGTTTTCTCTTTCAATCCTTCCAGTATTTTAAAATGATTTGCCAACTGTGTTGGTAGTTGAATAAATATAATATAATATTATTCACCACTGAGTGATCTTACACAGATGAACGGAAAATTTAAAAATGAGGCATTGATCATTTGCGCTTTCCATATTGCTATGATACTACAATTATTAATATTTCCTACATCGGTTCAATGATGATTTGATCGAATTTGGTATCGGGGTCTCCTTTCTGAACTGCCGTCTTATGATTTGCCTCCTCAGTTGTGTGCTTTGTTGAAAAGTGTCTTGTCTGATAGGTCTCTGTATATGGTTGTTGATAGAGTATCATCTGATATTCTCCCAATAAATACATGTGTTCCACAGGGTTCACTTCTGCCACCCACTTTGTTTCTGCTTCATATCGATGATTTGCTCGAAAAAACATCTTGTTTTTTCGGACGACAGTAATCTTCATACTGGTTTCTCTTCCAAAGTCCGCATACCAGCTCGAGAAACAAAAATTCAAAGAAACATTCACGTCACGTGTTACATGAACTTTGTGGAGTTTAAAGCTAGGAAAACCAGCCAGGTATGTCTCTTCTCAAGAAAAACCGATCTATCATCCTCTAGTAGGCATATGTCAGGAGTTACTATTCCTACAATGTCAAGTATCTCGATGCTAGGAATTACGATCAGTGATAATCTCTCATGGGAAAATCATGTGAGATCGATCGCTGAAGGTGCTTCCCAGAAGCTTGGAGATCTATTTCTTGCGAAGAAATACTTCACTCCTCGTCAACTTCTAATAATCTACAAGGCTCACATCCGACCTGTCTTGGAATATAGCCCTCATGTATGGAGTTTGGCACCAAAACATTCATTGAAGCTTCTCGATTCTATTCAGAGAAAGGCAATCCGTCTTGTTGGTGATTCTTCGCTCATAGACTCGCTCACTTCATTGGAGCATCGTAGATGGGTCGGAGACTTGTCTCTCTTCTATAGATATTTTCACGTTCGGTGCTCTTCTGAATTGTTATAAATTCCACCCTTGGCAATCAATATCTACACGGATGAGTCGACGAGTACAGAATTCCCACCCCTTCGTTGTGAACTTGGAGACCTGTCGAACCTCTCTTGCTCAGGGATCTTTTTTCACTAGAACAGCTGAGCTTTGGAACTTCTTGCTGGGAGAGGTTTTTCCTGAGGCTTACAAACGTCAAAAATTTAAAGTGACCGTTAATTCGTATCTCCTGTCCTTTGATACACGCGGTGTTCTTTGAAGATTACAGGGCTTCCCTTTCTTGTGAATCTGCATATGAAAAATTATTCGTAGATGAATAAGTACTGGATTTAATATACTCACTTCAATATTTGCTTGAAGGAAACATCAATTTGTAGTTTCATAATATGGGTACAGTTTTCTCGTTAATTATGAGATAGGTAAACTGAGCAGATATTTTATCTGATTCTTGGTCCATGAGGACATATATCCATTCAGGAATAGGTGAAATGCATTCTGATATTTACCCTGAGGAAACTCGCAATGAAAGGAGTGGTGGCAGTCATAAATGTGTTTCTGATCATTTGGTTCATTTCTGTTCGTCGTTGAAACTTACTATGAAATGAACATTAATGACATGAAAAAATATTATAGTTGTACGTTTCTCACTCAAAATGGGTTTAAAAAAGTGGGACACTCATTTCGCTATACAATAGCTTTCTTAAGGCCCACTTGTATAGGTTCAGCTTAAACCACAAGTGTTGGTTAAACTTCAGTTTAATGAATTGAGTTCGTTGTATAGGTGTTTGTGACTGCGACTCATAGTTTAACTGTCAACTGATGGATGGAGGGGCAGTTAAACTACAAGCTTTGGTTAAACCATACGTACGGAGCACAAAACACTCACTGTGGTACGGAGAATAATAACTGATACTGTTTGTTTACTGTGTGGGTATTTTTGCGGGTAGAATGAGGGCAATTTGAGGAGCTAGGGAAAATGTATAAAACGTAAGAAGGAAAATGAAATGGCAGTGGAAATTAGAATCACGGAATTCATCATATAAAAATCATGCGCGTTTTGTGCAAGTCAACATAAGTATCTAGAATCTACAGTTCGATTTTTTTTTCTGTTACTAATAAAGACCAACAAATTAGTTAGATAGAACAGATTGTTCGAAAGATGATTAGATAGAAATAGGTTACAAGCGCCATGAATATCCTAACTACTCTGTGTCTCGAACCTCAAATTTGAAACCTGTATGTACGGGAAATATTCAATTTTGTTAGCGAAAGATATGTTTTATAATGTTTTTTTCTTGTTAATATTATTTCAAATCCACCAATCCGACGGTATTTACATTTATCCGGCGGCAGGTCAAGTTCAATTCACTTGTTAATTGTCATTGATGTCGTGATTTAAAGTTAGCTGCAAAGACTTTAACTGAAAGATATACAAGAGATATTTTATCATTTCATCGGTTTAAACCTGAGTTTAAATGTAAGTTTAAACCTGAGTTTAAACTAAACTATAAACGTGACCTATACAACTGGCCCTAAGCAGGATGTCCTGCAAGAGAAAGCTATTGTATTGCGAAACATGTAAGGCGCTTTTGATACCAATTGTAATCGAGAATTGTACAGGAAACTGTAATAGTTTTCGTTGAATATGGATCTTCATCAAGTATCGGGCAGTTCATTAAAATTCATGACAGGATCCATCAAATCATATCTTTGGGAAAGTGTTATATCTCAACGTTTGGAGTCATCAGAGAAGTGTTTCCACGAGACTAATAGTCCTGAATACTTCAGGAGTCGTAACAATTTTCATTTATACCGATTCAATTAGTTAATTGGCCACACTTGAATATCACTTTATTTCAGAAGGAAATAATTTACTATAATCAGTTCTGGTATCGAAGATCACTTACAGATGTTCGTTACTATTGAATCTCCGTTCACTGTTTGAAAAATTTACTCGAATAACTGTCACTCCTTATAATAGGGGAGCCCAAGCGGGATTTACTAAATGGCGGCAGATTAATATACAGGGGGTTTTCTGGTTTCTGTTGCCATGACAGTTGACCACACAGACTCGTTGCTGGCATGATATCGGTTACAACGAATATCCCACGTTTTAAAATTTTAAAAATTCAATTGCTTATAATTATTCTCTTATGAATACAAATATTCTACTAAAAAAATGATAGACTTTTTTTATTTGCATGCTTTTTCCTGACTTTTCAATTAATTAAGTTCAATGATTGTAAAAAAATAAAAAAAAATCCATTTCATTTTCTATCCTTACGTACGACCACCCCCATCATGGAAACAATCAGATTAACATACGTACATTTTTAAAAATATGTATGTCCATGCAATTTTTTTTTACATTTTTGAAAATCTATAGCCGCTCCCCCCACCGATGAAAAGGTATACATTATATAACATTTTTTTCATTCATCCATGAAGCGCGCTATGAAAATATAATTCACCTTGTCCACGAAGTGCCAATTCATTTGTCGCCTCGGATCTCGTTCCATCTTTCCCGGAACTGCTATCAGTTCAATAATACAATTCCTCGAACGATTTTCCACTCGAAACACATTCTATTGACCCATTATCTCTCGTCTCGTCACGTGTGAAATGCTAAATATTTACGTCTTGTCAAGGAGTGTTGCGCAATGCTGAGTCAGCGTATTGCGACCAGCTAATTATTACACAATACGACAAAGTATCGAAAACTATGTTTGCACATTCGAAGTACTTCGCACCAGTCGAGACTTGAAACAAGTGGAAAAGCCAACTCAGGGAATCTCCACTGACAGCCAAGATCTCAATTTTTAACCTGTCGGTAGTAGAAATATTCAAAAGGGGGCAAGGTACCAATGTTTTGGTTGCCTGAGATGTTTTCGAAAAATTTTTTATCTGTGAAAGTGAAGGGATATAGATAACTAACCATTCTGAAATAGGTTTTTCCTTTAACAAGCTGACGCTGAAATTTTGCAAGTCAATAATAAACGGAGTCTTACTAATCAAGGTGTCATCCTAACATATATATGGTCGCGCGGAACGATGTTTGACTGATCCAAACTAAATCCACTTGCCATCTCCGTCCAACTATTCAGACATTTCCAGTTCATCACCGTTAGTGATTCCGGTTTTCAGTTGAAACACACTCATTTGTCGACATTGGAAAATCTGCACGTACAGAACTGAAGCAGGCAGTGGGGAGATCTACAATATTTCTACCGATCCACCGAACAGAGCATCAAATAAACACCACTGGAAAAATCAGGATGTATGAACGTTCCAGTGATTCGACTTTCACCTGTGGAATCCTGAGCCCCATTCATTTATTTTGAACACTTTCAACTGAAGAAAGAGTTTGCCAGAAAAATCGTACTTCATGAATCAGGTAATGTTACATTACCTGCCGGCCGGATGGCAGCTTTGTGGGTTATAGGTTATGTCCATGAATAGGTCACATCAAGCTTGAATAATTAGTGAATTATTCAATTTTATATCATGAATTCTATACATTTATGAACAATATTCAAGAATAGTCACTATTAATCGATATGAATTTTGTTTGGAGGATTGTTAAAACTACCCTCAACCCTTGAAATATATGTGGGAGAAATGATATATTTTCAATCACTTATAGCCTGTTTCGACGATGCAGGTTGTCGCTGCAACTCCAGAAAATTGCATGTATTCATGCAAGCTTTTCGAGTTGCATGAATCTTTTTTGGTGCGATGAATTGCAGCGACTTAGTTATTTCTATGGTGGATTTGTTGCCGCAAACCACAAATATATGGTGGCATCATTGTGAAGAATGATGATTTTGAACATTTGAATTATTTTTCGAAACTAAAGGAATCAAGTTGAGTAATAAGGTGAACTCATCACAATGTCAATTATTAGAAATGAATGAAATTAAATATCAGTTGTGAAAACTGACAGCTAGATGAAATATATCGCAACGACAAGCCGCAAGAAATTGCAGCGACAAATTGCATCGTCAAAACGGGGTGTGAAAAATAATTCTCATTAATAAATAATAAAACAATAAAAACGTGGAATGGAACAACAGCAAAGCTAAATAGGTAGAATATTGAGAATTGGGCTCATGGGAACTTACAAATGCAATCAATTTTCAAATACTTCACACTTCAAATCGAAGATTCGAACTGTCAAACTTGTCTGTGAGGGGCTAGCTTCCTATAAGTAGCGGCCATCGAGCACTATATAAGGGAACTAAAAAGGCAAGAAGTCGCAAATAAAACCATTGCCATTTTCTTCCACAGACAGGCATAAATTAAGGCGCTCATCTCATATCAAATCTTCTCACGAAGCTGTCCGAGCACATTCGAGTGGATGCTAGGTACCCAAAAAAAGATTCACTCTAGCTTGGACACCCGGACAAGTGGGTCACAAGGGCAACAAGGAGGAATATGTTCTAGTCCGTGATCGGTCCAGAACCATTTTGTGGAATAGTGAAAGCATGTATAAAGACATCCTTCAATCCATGGATTCAAGCCGATTCGATATATTGGTGGATTGAGCTTTCATGAACGCGGCAGGCGAAAATGTTCATGAAGAAACCATCGCCCAGATTCACGGAAGACCTGCTAAACCATAACCGTAGGTTGTAAGGGTAGTGGTGGGCCTACTACTGGGGCATATCTCAGGAAATATATGATCAACATGGGTCTCACAGAAGAAACTCAATACAGGTTCTGTCGAGAGGAGGAAGGAACCGCACTGCATGTGCTCTGTGAATGATGAGCGATATTGAGGCTAAGACCCGAAAAATCCGGGGAAGAAGAAACAGAGACTGCTAGCTTTCTTTATGAAGCGGTCATTGTCAAGGCTATGGAGCTACATCGAAAAGATCAAGCCAGACAATGAGCTCTAATAACCAAGGAGCATCACAACAGATCTGAAAGGGTCGCAGTGCTAGCTTTCTATAAGGCGGCCTTGCTCACGCAAATTTCGTCAACCAATGATTAAACTAAAGATTCCACTAGAGCTCACCCAGTGAGACCGTCGGTATCGGAATTCACATGTAATCTGCCACCTGATTAGAATCGCAGCTTTGGGAAGTCACATTTGTATCACTACCTACCGTCAAGAAATATAAGCTTCCGCTATGATTCTTCAAATCGAGAAGATCTGACCAAATTCAGTTAACGCACAAGGGGCTTTTATGTATATTTGAGAAAAATATATATAACCGTTCGCCGATCATACACCTTTTTCGATTTCCGTTACTAGGAATTTCAATTACCTGAAACAAAAAAAGACTACTTGCCACAGCCAGACGGATTTTATCCATCCTTTTCAGATCAGGTGAAGGCAATTTCGTCGTTCAGGGGTGCATCAATCCATCTGTTCGATGAACGAACAAAGTATTTTCTATACGTTGAAAAAAGTAAACATTTACGCATCAATAGAGATGCAGAAATGACATGTTTTTAACAGTTGTACCAAAAAGTTATTTCTGCTCCCACCTGTAAATATGATGATTTCTTTATAATCCACTAAACGGATAGGTAGGCGATTCCAGGCAACTGAATGGATATGATTTCATATCCACACAAGGTAGGATACGAATTCCACCAATCACAGAGAACAAAATACTTGGTTAACAGGGACAACCTTGTAAAAACGTCACAATTCTGATTTGTCTGCCTACAAACACGAAATTTAAATTGTCCCATTCAAGCATAAATAAATGTAATTAAATTTGAAATAATTTCTACCTTATGGAGTCCAGTTTGAATTTTCACAATTGATGTTTATTTTTGTGGAATTGAGGGACTTACATTTACTCTTCAAACCAATAATTAACTGAAACTATATCCAGTCCATGTGGCCAAGCTGGTAACGCGTTAGCCCTCTAAGACGATCTACTTTTTAGTCGTGAGTTCGTTTCATATTGAAATTATTCATATTTCATGTGTGAATTGTCTTTCAATTTTATTTTTACTTTATATTTAATGTGCCAATGTTTGCATTATATTGTATACATATTTTTACTTTTGCGCACATTGTATATATCCAGTGATTGTTTGCTTTTATATTTTTCTATTTTTCTATATTTATCTTCTCTTGACGTGTTTAATATTATGTATATGATCCAGAAGACGAATTAAGGAATGAAATTGAATGAGATTATCTTTCTGAAATAGAAGGATTCATGGTTGCCCACTATTTTACAAAAACAGATATTTTATTAAATTATGAGATTGGAACCTTCGGTGTAAAAGTTGAAACTTGAACAAGCTCTAGAAAAAGTTTCAGTGATTTTTTTGCCGTGCGGGGAGATAAAATGGAAAAAGTGGCAGTTTTGCGACCTGTTTACCGCCCATTTCGGAAATCGAATGAAATTGAACTCATTATTTTTTATACAAAATAGTTACCTACGTGGGTACTTAGCAGTACAAGCTTACCAAATCTTGAGTTCTGTTTAATAAATAAATAGTGATGGTGTCATTACCTTTTCACTCTTCTTAATGAATGTAAATGAATGAATTCACTTATTGCTAATAGTGAGTTGGAGCTTTTAGCTCCAAATGGATCCAACCTCTTTCAACCTCTTCATAGCTTTGATCATAGACATTTTAACTAATGGACTGACCTTTATGATAGTTTTCCATATAACACGATGCGGAATGAATTAGGGAGAGGAAAAGGATATGCACATTGAAGTAATGTTGTGAACGACAGAATGATAATTCTAGACTTCATTTACTCTATCCTTCTCAACCTCTCATTATCTGCTACATTGAAGAAGGAATTAGCTTAAGGTTATACTTACATTATTCTATCTTGCTCGCTCCGTAGTCCTCTCACTCTTAGGGCCAGTCCATTAGTTATACTGTCTTTTTTTTATGAAGATTTACACGGAAGGGGAGCCCTGTAATGTTCAAAGAACACCGAGTGAATCAAGAGATAGGAAATACGAATTAACATTTACTTTGAATTTTTGAAGTTTGTGAGCCTCAGGATAAAAAACCTCTTTTGTCAAGGAGTTCCAAAGCTTAGCTGTTCTATTGAAAAAAGATTCCTGAGCAAGAGAGGTTCGATAGGTTTCCAAATTCACAACAAAAGGGAAAGAATTCTTTACTCGTCGAGTCATCCGTGTAGATATTGCCAAGGGGGGAACGATTGTTAACAATTTGGAAGAGCATCGACCGTGAAAGTATCTACAGAAGAGAAACAAGTCTTTGACCCTCCTACGATGTTTCAATGAAGTGTGCGAGTCTGTGAGCGAAGAATCACCAAAAAGACGGATTGCCTTTCTCTGAATAGAATCGAGAAGCCTCAATGAATGTTTTGGTGCTGAACTCCACACATGAGAACTGTATTCCATGACAGGTCGTATCTGAGCCTTGTAGATCATTAGAAGCTGACGAGAAGTGAAGTATTTCTTCGCACGAAATAGAAATCCAAGTTTCTGGAAAGCACTTTTGGCGATCGATCTCACATGGTTTTCCCATGAGAGATTATCAGTGATCGTAATTCCTAGCATCGAGATACTTGCTTTTGTAGAAATAGTTACTCCTGACATCTGATTATTTGATGATGATAGATCGGCTTTTCTTGATCCATCCTTTCGCAGTCGGACATCCATCGGAACTCTTTAAAGTCTTGGGTTCGAGTCTAACCAAACCCTGTTTTTTCTAGCATTTTTTTCATCTGACATCACTTATTCAATTTGTATCGTTCAAAGTTGAATTCAATACAGATTATTTCATTTGAGTTTTTCATAAATATGATTTTCGAAAGAGAGTTCTGAAATATTTACCTGGTTGAAAAAAAATCAACTCTACAACTCGAACATATATTGGTCATATCCATTCTCGTTGTACAAACTACTATTATGAAAGAGATAGAATGTCAAATGTTTTTTCCGTCACAGCAAAATATTATTCAAGAGGAGCATATCGATTTAAATCCTTGTATTTGATATTTGTATACAATACTTTCAACAAAATTAACGTATCGCGATTTCTCATTTATGATCGATGATGATACATTTTGTAGATCATTATGTTTTTTGCCGAGCTTCAAATTTGCATAATATTTTGTGGCTCCTAACCGCATGTAAATAGAATTTCCAATGGAAAATAAACGATCCTGTGATGCATTTTCAGACCAGAATTTATCATCACAATTGAGTCAAGTTTACCTTTTAAAGGTGGGGAGTTGAAAGATGTCTGATAGGTTTTTCAGGCACCCTCCAACAAAACATTTCCAATTTCTGAAAATATACTAAACATTTTCTTTTTCTTTTTAACGAATATTCCAAGATTTTAGAAACCCCTCAGAAAGCTTGTGCGAGCCAGAGATACCCGGGACCTACAGTTTATGAAGTGGAATCTGAACCAGTTTGATTCGGTGGCTGAACGGCAAATACCAAATTTCAAAGATCCTGGTACCCCCATTTTCATACTCACATTCACAATATTCAAACTCGTAACCGAGAAATCAGTATGATGGTATATATGGCTCATACAGAATACTATATTGTATTTCTTCATTTTATCTCAGATGGATATATTTTTTTTTATTTAACGTCGGGCTATTTCCGCTACCAAGGCCAATCACCGACGCCGGTGAGCACACTTTCCCCAATCGGAAATTTTGCCGAACCCTCTGGTATTCCAACCAAAGGTAGGGATCTTTAACGAGCCCAACATTCATGGACTCGGGACCGACGGCTTTACGTTCCCTCCAAAGGACGGCATATCCTCCATATATCTTGTGCTCATTGATATATTGTCTGCGAGCTTTGATATGCTATTTCACTGCAGCTGTACGGGCTTTCGACACGGTATTTCCCTGCATGGTCACCCATCCAAGTACTAAACGCGCTCGGCGTTGCTTAGCTTCAGATATCGAATGACTGCCAGTCAACCTGAAGAGCTGGGCCATGCCCATTGATAATTTTATTATGATAGTTTGCAGCCATAAGTCTAATTTTCAAGGCAATCTGGTATGGGTGTAAAATTGTGTAGGAAAGAAAGACAGTCATGATATGAATCGAGGTAAGTCCTTGACATCCTGTGGTATATTGAAATTTGAATTGCAGAGAAACACCAAAAAACTGTAGCATTATCACTAGCTGTTAAACAGGTCTATAGTTCCTCCGCCTTTTTTTTTCTACGGTCAGGGTCATCGTCAGTTAATTTATCAACTGAACTGATGTCGTAATCGCTGTTTCTTCATTTAATTCATTACTGATCTTTGCATTATGTCATGATCGTCGCCTGAAGTTTTAGAATGTTTATTTGGATTGTCTTGCACATTGAACATAATGTCTGATTGTTCACTCCTGTTCAGATTCGTCTTCAATGAATAATGAATATGCTTGATTGGCTCTTTTTTGGTGGCCAGAATCCGATTTGAATATTTTTATTGAAGTCATTCGTTGGAACCTAATATTATCGATTGCCTCAGGAAAAACAGTGTCTATGTGAAGAGGAAAATTGGCTTTTTCGATATCAGATTGGTAGACATGATTTCCTACGATGATGTCACGAGGATTGCTGCAAATGAGCAATGTTCGGATTACTAGCTGAAATGTTAGCAACAATTGAAAAATCGAAATTGCAGAACGGCTGAGGGAGTGGTGAAGTTCTTGTTTTGGAAACTGGGTAGGGGTTTAAAGACGATTGGAGTTCTAAGGGTACTGATATGGTGTGTGGTAGTTGTGATATCGTGTCTGGGTTAATTGTGCATGTATACACGTTTACGGGCACCTGGACACTTTGCAAATTTCGATGAGCAAAGTTATGTTTCAAATGAAAGAGTAGGCTGGAAAGAGGAAGGGACACTTCTTTTCTACTTCTCCTCCTTCTGAACAATTGACCTTCTCCAAGCTCAAATAGGTTAGAAACGGGCATATTCTTGAATGTTTGCTATGACAATATATTTCTATTCAAACTCTGGATGGATAAAGGACCTCAACGAGCAGAACTTCTCATTCCAATACTCGTTCGGTGAATTCAAATGAAAACTCGAACCAGTTCCCGAAACGATTGTTTCTGAAAACAATTTCTCACTGTTAATAAGTTAATTCCCGTCGTTCGAGCTATCACAACATTTATCTTGAATTCCTGAACTATTTACTCTCACAGTTTCTCGTATTCTCGCAGCGAGAAGGGCACATTAACCTCTTTCGAGACTCGCCTCGATAGTAGGCGGTATCGCCGTGGTATTTTTCTATTACTTCGACTAACAGACCATGACAAAAGAATTAATTCCTCGGTATTTCAGTTCACACACACTGACAATGAAATTATGGTGTGTCGGTTGTAATATTCGAATATTTGTTGAAGACAAAGCTTCAATTTGAAGTTGCTCGACGGTTTCTTGGTAAACAGCAAGCAGTAGCTGTTTCGGAGAAATAATGCATTGGGCTACGAGAAAAAGTTTCATAACGATCTTTTTTTTACATGCAAATTTACATGAAAGGAATATAATTTCATCGTAATGTTTTTTGTTGAATGCATGAGAATTTCTTCTCAAAATTGTTGAAAATGGAGAAACGCCTTTTTATTAGTAACGAAAAGTTCACATTTTTTGTAACTGAGTTTCATAACATTATCTATATCATCCAGAACCTGGTTGAATGATTCTGACAAATCTTCTGATTTCTCAACTTTGAAAGTACTCAGCACGATGAGAGAGAATTAGTACTATTCACAATGATTCGACAACATTTTCATTAGGTTAGCACACTTCCTTATGAGTAGTCAATTTACGCAGAGCAACTTTTCTCCCAATAATACAAGTAATAATTTTTTCTGAACTAATGATATACATATGTTCGTTTGAAGTATTATATGGTGTCAGAAATGGGATGAGTGGTCGACATTTTCCGAAGTTATTCTATGGCAAATGCACTGAATATCGTTTACTTTCGACAAGGAAGATATTGAAAAAATGTATATATGAACGTCAGGCGTATTTGGAGAAAAAATGCTTGAGCTTGTTCATGAGGTTTGTCGACTTTCTTACTCACGGGTTGTCAATCTCCATAAAACAACACATTTTCTCCCGATAAAACTAAGCAAAATCTCTGTCTGAAGTAACGAAATGCATAATTTGTATTCATTAAATTGACCGACAAATCCTCAAGAAATGTTACATTTGGTATCAGAAATGGGATAATTGGCCGAATATATTTCGAAATCATTCGATAGTAAACGCACTGAATAACGATAACGACAAAAAAAAATATAGAGAAAATTTTTGTTGTGAATATGCAAGCAAACCCATTGATGTGAGAACAATGTAGGGGACAAACAGCATAATGGAAAGGGAGAGAAAAAACACAATTGCGACGGAAAGAATACCGTTACCATCGATAGATTTGTATTAAAACATGATTATGTGGGAATATTTCAGAAAAAATTATACAAAATACTTCAATTATTGAAAATTTATGGGGTGTTCCATTTGAGAATACAGAGTTGAAAACATTCGGTAAGCCACCATTTTGATTTGCGCTGTTCGAATAATTCAAAAGTTCAGAAAAAATGTTTGAATGAGATCTTCTGGAAGATGTATCCCAATTGGTAGGATACTTTTTCAAATAATAGATATGGAGGTATGAACGAAACATATTCTGAGAAGTGCAGCGTTGCCAGGCTGTGATCACTGTCATTCGGGTGTTGTTTTACTCTCCAGTGAACTTTCAGTTAATAGTTTCAGATATCCCTCTATTTTTATTCGTTTCGGAAACATTGGAGTTCCCCTTCCATATAAATCCAACGCGCCATTTCGGATCTGGTAATTACAAAAGAATGGATTTGCAAGGTACTATTCTTCTCAATGAGACATTTCAATTCGTGTTTCACGAGTGGTATGTAGCCATTTAAAGGAGTTTGGGTGTTGCATGGAGACTGAGAGGGTTGGAATCACTCCATACCGTTCGAATATCAAAATGAGATATTTCCATCCATGTCAATAATATTCAGGGTGGGAAGTTTCGGTTGGGAAGCCTTTTCTTGTGTTTGGGTAACACACATCTTGATATGTCGCCTGGGATGATCTTTGTTAGAGACGCGTAAAACTATGAGGAACTTCTTTGGCTCTTTTGTCTCAAAAAAAATTACGAAAGTTTTATGAAACAAGTGGAATAAAACAACATTACAAACACCTTCTATTAATGGGTATAGGCAGAAAAGTAGCTGCTTTTAATCTTCTTTCTGCGAATTAATCAAACTTCTTTGAATATAAATACACACTAACTTCACATTAGTTTTGCATTGTTTTCTTTCTCGATCCGGAGGAGAGAAAATAAAAAACGACATATCTGAACAACTAGCATGGCGAGTGCTGTACTTTTTTACTTTTCACCGAATTGAATATTAATAGAAGGGAACAATTTTTTTCCATTGTACTCACGGATCTCGGTGAAGATATTGGAAGAAGATCTATGGGGCATGGGATTTGGTACAAAAATCCGAAATTGCAGAAGTTCGTTTTGCAAGTAAAAGTGCTTCAAAACCAACAAAAAAACGAAGGAAAATCAGTCGTATTTTTGTATACTTACATTATTGAAATTGAGAATCGAAACCAGTCTACTGACTGGAATATATGGTGTTTCGAAAAGGAAAAACCATATCTATCTTTAATTTTTTGTTCCTGCATAATTGTAATTTTTCAATTTAGGCATGTATAAATCCATTTTCGAATAATTCGTTCAAGTTAATTTCAACTACCTATACTAGAAATTGATGGACTGACAGCTCATAATCATGTCATATACTAAAGTATATTCAGAGCTCTTGTGTAATTTGTCAGTGGAGTGGTTGTTTTTTGGCAGGCTTCAGCTCATTAGCATGTTTAGGTAGTTAAGACTAGCATGAAGAAATTGTTCAAATATGTTAACAATATTGGGGCAGATTTTTTTTACTGAAATTATACACATTTAGTATAGTTTAAACATCCAATGTCAATGTTTTGAATATCAATTTTGCCACTCCATCCATTTCAATTGATTTTACATCAACATAATAATAATAATAAGTAAGATTGCAGGCAATGGTGTATAAGTGAAAACTTATAAAGATCAATATTTTTTTTAATATTGATGATCTCATTCACCTGTCAGTTATTTGAAAAATAACATTATATCGTTATATATTCGAATTGAACAATATTGAATTGAGATTGATATGGAAAAGTCATCAAGAAACAATTAATTTGTTTATGAATCCAGTAATTTTTCGAAAAATCGAATGGATGTTTGAACCTTATCATGTGTGTAAAAAAAATGGGATATGTTATATGTTGTTAATGTTATAAATATTGATATATATCTCAACGAATAATTGCCATTATGAAACAACAAAAAGAGATAGTGACATCTGGTTTTCACCATTCGATTTGTGAAACATTTGATATTTTGAAGAATCATCATCAACGAGATTGATTTCGATTCCCAACTAGGTTTGCAAGAGTACAGCTTATTCTCATCTATTTTTTTCCTCATCCCTCGAGTTCTGCTACTTTGGATATGAATATTCGGTATTTTGAACTGTGGAATTGTGTATCAAGATTCACGTACTACAATTTTGTTTCAATATATTCGAACCATAATGCTGAGTTTTGGATATATCGAAAAAAGTCCAATGTTTTTTCCTATAAACATAAAATTTTGCAAGCATCGAAAATTAGTTTCAACGCAAAGCACCCACTGATATGTTTTTGAGCGATTTCATAGACACTACAACTAATGGACTGGACCTAAGAGAGAGAGGACTGCAAAATGAGACAGAGAGAATACTTCAAGTATAACCTCTGAGCGAGTTCCTTTCTCAATGTAAAGAAAGGTTAAGAAATATAGAGTAATTGAAGTATAGAATTATCATTCTGTCCTTCACAATATCACCTCATCGTGTTAAATGGAAAACTGTCATAACGGCTAGTCCATTAGTTGTAATGTCTATGAGCGATTCTCATGAAAATCACCGTATACGATAGTATCCATGTAATAATAGTATCTGTGCTAATTCGACTGGCCTAAAAGTAATGTTTTGCGATCGAAAACGAAGTACATGATTGGAACCTAACAACACAGACATTCTCATATCCAAAGTCGTTGGCCGATTAAGACGTTAACATCAATTTGTCTACAAATAAGTGTGAAATTCAAATGATGGGTGCTTCAAAGTGTAGGAAAGAGACTTTGCTCGCCGAGTTGATTGATATCAGCCTATAAGGTTAATTGAATTATGGAGTAATCCACGTTAATTCATCAAGGCGTTAATTAAGCTAATGTTGTCTGCTTCAATCATGGTAATATTTCTACTTTCTGAGATGCTATTCGAACCTCTGTCATAGAAAGAATGTAGGACGTACTTCTTTTTCTAGTAACATGAGAATAGATTTTACTTGGATTGATCCTTTCACGGAATATATATGTTAATCGACCTTGTGACTCCTGACCTGAACTCATTTTCGTGAACTGTCAGGCAGACTGACATCTCTCGATAGCAGTCCGATAATTCAAAACCCCTTATGATTCGACCAACCAGAATTGTCGTACATCGACTTTGACTGCCTGTTTTGCATCAGAGCTATACGTTTTTGAACCCCTCTTCGACAGTTGAAACCCTATTAGATTCTACCGAAAAACAACATTGATCAATCGTAGGTCTCTCCTGGCTATTTGAAAAAATTCTAATCGTTCAGGTGTGGAACCACTTTCGAGGTTGGTTCGGAGCCATTTTCAAGAAGGATGATATAACTTCACTCTGAAGTCTCGATCTGCCTGCTCCTTAGCGGTGTTGTCACGGGGTGAGATTTGTGACTTGACGCTGGACCCCTATCTACCTACTCTCCAGGTCTCGTCAAAAGTTCTCCCCGAGATCTCAATCTGCCTACTCCTCAGATTGAGCTGGGGGATCGAAGGATGTTCGGTGATATTCATATCAGCGGGTGATACTGAAGTGTAACTAATTAGGGTGTGGAAGTAGGGGTTCAGGTATTTATCATCATTGGACGTCTTGATGGGCACTAGACATCTAAAAATTAGAGCTTTACAGGTAGTTGGAAGTCTCTGCTTGTAATGTTTCAGCTGTGGCGGTGTTCTTGATGTTTGCAAAGTCTATGTTGCGTCATATGTCTTGATAACGCTTATACAGGGCAGTTTCTATATATTCTAACCGTGATAATGATTTTTGATATATCGAAAAAAGTTTTGTTTTTTCCTATACACTAATGGAATTTTACAACTATCGGAAATAAGTTTCGACGATAGGTTAACACAGAACCCACTCTAATGCTTTCGAGCTATCCCGATAAAAATAACCGTAGACGACCTAGTATCCATGTACTTACAATATTTGAGCTAATTAGACCGGTCTAATAGCAATGTTTTGCGATCCAAAACGAAGTACAGAATTGAAAACAGACATTCTCATATCCCAAGTCGTTGGCCGATCAAGACGTTGACATCAATTTGTCTTCAAATAAGTGTGAAATTCAAATGATGGGTGCTTGAAAGTGCTGGAAACAGACTTTGCTCGCTCGTTAATTATACCGGCCTATAAGGTTAATTGAATTATGGAGTGATCCACGTTAGTTCATCATTACGGTAGGTGATTCAGCTAATGTCGTCTCTTCCAATCGTGGTAACGTTTTTACTTGAAAATATTCCCGAAAGATAGTCAGTCTTCTTGGTATCTGATCCGTTCACGAAACAAAATTGTTATTCGACTTTTCGACTAACTAATAGGCGTTTGCCTTCATGTGGTTGACAATGTTCTTTGCTGTGTTCTCCTGAAGATGCTATCCTTGTTACCAAAATATGCGTCGAGTGCACACAATATCAGTTAGGTGTTGGAGTAATTTTAATTGGTGTTGTGGTGATTGATCTTCTGAGGATCACCCGAAGACGATGGCGGATATCAGCAATTGGAACGTCGTTTCAGTGGAGTTAAATGTATGTTCAATGGTATCATTCAGCAAGGATCATTGTGAACCACATTCAAGATAACATATTTGGCCTACAGCTTGAAAGTCTATGTTTAACATTCCCGTACAGCTTGTCCATTTCATCTTGGCACAAAAATGTTGACGTATTTGGCAATGCGAGACAAGCAGCCATTTGAATTATACTATAAGTTCAGTGCGCAACCGGATGTAAACCAACTACCGTGCCAAGTCGGATTGCATAAGCTGTATTGGCATGGTTTCATATATTTGGGAGTAGATACTTGTTCCAATACAGCCCCACGTTGGGCGCCAAAATATGTAACAAACTCTGTGATACTTGGAATATCCAGGTTAGTCAGTAGAAAACAGTACAAGTTCTCTGAAGAAACTTGCTAGTTTTTGATTTTCAATGTAGCAAGCAAGTAAAAATTTGAATATCAAATATTTGCATGGCTGAGCGTCAGCATTTTTTGTATTTTACTAATGGAAAAAAATACGAAATACCTTAACGATATGAGATAGTTAAGATAACTGAGATATGAAAACTCCCCTCTATTCAGTCAGAGGTGAACAGGTTTTAATATTTTACAATAAAACATTGACATTGAAATAACTGAACATATTTGGTAAAAATCATTCTTTGTATACCGCAAAAGTACATTCGGTAGCGTATGCTTGAAACAATATAAGCGAAATACATGCTTAACAGTTGTGACTTCTCAAGAATTTTCCTCAAATTTCTGAATGAAAGAGAATAATTTCCATATAAGATTCTCACATTGTTCATTCTAGCGAAACAAGTCGTAGAACTAATATGCTTACTGAATTTGTATGTTTGACTTTATTTTATACCTCCATCAATGGAACTGGGAGCTTGTTATATAACTTGATTGGCATGATATTAGGATTCGATTGCTAACTTGTAATGAGGAATGAAAAACCTTTTTTTAGGCAACTGTGCGATTTCATGAATGTTACAGTTGGCTTGATAATTTCTGTAAGACGGATTTTTTTGAAAAATCATTTCATCAGTTCTAGCCTGACTATATCGAAGTTGAGAATACTTTGTATTTAAGCATTGTAAAAGATCATCAGGTGGGGTAGATGTGTAATATTTTATATATCAAACTAAAACTCCGTTTTTATTTGAGTAAATTCAAATATTTGAAAAAGTTTTTTGACATCCACCATCTTCGAATAATGTATCAGGCACTTGTTCAAACTCATATTTTTTATGGTATCATTGCATGGGGTGGAGTAACTAACAATTACCTGAAGAGTCTCGAAACACTCCAGAAATGGATCATAAAAATCATACTTGGGAAAAGAAGGGATTATCCCAGTGATGTTCTTTACAGAGAATCAGGGTTGTTTGATATACGTCAATCTTTTTTTCTTACTCTTTTAGTATACCCACGCAAATATGTTTCGTCGACCAAACAGGTAGACCATGTTTATAATACCCGAAATAAAGAAAAATCCCTAGAGATACCTAAAATGCTAGTAGTTAGTTTATGCCGATTTTGAAACCTCCCCCCTCCACTGACCTTGCCGTGACCTTGACGGTGAAGTCAACAAGGTGACTTTGACAGTCCGTTTGACCTTCATATGACCTTGGAAACGAGATGACCTTGGAAACGAGATGACCTTGAATGACTTTGAAAATGCTATGACCTTGAATGACCTTGAAAACGAGATGTCTTGAATGACCTCTATGAGTCGTCACCTTGAATGACCTCTATGAGTTGTCACCTTGAATGACCTCTATGAGTTGTCACCTTGAGTGACCTTTGTTGTGCGTGTGTGCACAGTCCAGCGCATGTTTGACCTTCAATGCCCTTGAGTGTTGGCATGGTCTAGCTTGAGCTGCATTACCCTTGAATGACATTGACATTTGTGAATCGTCTCTGAGCTGGTTGCGATCGAACAACATCACACTGAATATTTTTCTAGCATCGAATGACTTTGTGCAATGTCATATTGAGGAGGAATACACATACTCTCTGTAATGAATATCATTGCCCTTGAATAACCTTGTCTGCATGAAAACGATGATGAGTTCACATCTTAGTTGAGTCTGACCTACAAATAACCTTGAGTGTGTCTGACCTACAAATAACCTTGAGTGTTTTCAATAACGGAATCGAGTGTTTCTCCCACTCCTCAAAGATTGCATATAAAAGAAGGGCTACCCACTCATGGGAGTTAGTTGAGTATCGAGTGTACTGAATAGTTCTCCAACAATGTTTTGCTGTAGCGGTTGTGGTAAAAGTTTCAGTCGTAAAGATAATATGCATCGTCATCAGATGCAGTCGTGTAGTAGGTCGAATGACAGTGCGGGTCCTTCAGCGAAGAAAATTAAAGTGGATTCTACCCCATCGATACCGGCCGAACAATTGTGTACTTTTTGTGATAAAATGGTGGCTGCAAATCGGATGGTCTCGCACCTCAAAACGCTGGAGCACAAGACAAATGCTTGCACATATTTCACCGATGGTGTGAAAGTCATTAATACTGCCTTCAAACATAGAATCGTAAGCTACAGGGTTGAAAGTAAAAATCAACATTCAGATTATCAATCATTTTTCAATGAAGTGAAGCAGAATGTGGTAGCTTTGATTGATCGTATGGTGCAAGTCCATAACGTTGTTAAAATGAATATGGAGCTGTTTGGAAGATATATACTCCAAACTCAAGAATTATCCGAAGTAAAATCATTCAACAGCCCTAATCAAGTTGTTGACCAGTCCAATGGCATTGAAGACGTCTATAGAACATTCGTCGATTTATTGAGCGCAAAAGCTCTGGAATTTCAGGAACGAGATTCAGGTATGTAATCTATAAAATCTTGAGATTCTCATTCACAATTTTATTTTTTCACAGGTTGGTGTCTGGAGAGAGTTATGTTCATCGAAGTGAATATCAACAAATTCAGCCCTCTCAGTGGTTCCTCCTACATCAAACTTCCAGAATTCATCGCTTTGAAGAGAGCTGTTGTGAATGTGAAGAACGAAGATCAGTATTGTTTCGCTTGGGCCGTCACATCAGCGTTACGACCCTCCCAAATCAGAACTTCTGAAGTAGGATCATACCCGGCATTTAGGGATGTACTCAATGTTGAAGGTATAGATTTTCCAATGAAATTACGCGATATTCCTAAATTTGAGAATTTGAATGATTGTTCAGTCAATGTTTATGGGTTGGAAACAATTTTAGAGGACAACCGGTTGAAATATGAAATCGTCGGACCGTTATATTATGCACGACGTAAGCTCGGGCGACACGTCAATTTGCTGAATATCACTGATGAATCCGGTAACAGTCATTATTGCTGGATAAAGGATTTATCAAGATTGGTTTCATCACAAATATCATCTCACGGTCATAGGATGTATTTTTGTGATGGATGTTTGATGTATTTTTCTGATGAAAGAAAACTACTGAGACACCAATTGAATGATTGTAATTTGATTTCTACAACTATTCCGACAACGCAAATGAAAATTGATAAATGTGGTAGGGCCGTGCCTGAGAATATATTGAAATTTGAAAATTTCGAAAGGCAGTTGAAAGTTCCATTCGTAGTGTATGCCGATTTCGAATCTATTCTGAAACCTATACAGAAAAATGAACCGGATCCTACACGCTCTTTCACGAATAAATCGCTCATTCATGAACCTTACTCATTCTCATACCGAATTCATTGCTCTTTTGATGAATCAATCTCCAAATTTGTACTGTATCGAGGGGCGGATGCTGCCAAAGTATTTGTTACCAGACTGGAATCTGACCTGAGCTCGATATATTATAAATATTTGAATCGCATTGTACCGATGAAGCCATTAACGGTTTCGGAGGAAATTGAATTCTCAACTGCCGATAAGTGCGGTATTTGTGAAAAACCCTTCGGAGTGGGTGATGTGAGAGTAAGAGATCATTGCCACTTGACGGGAAAAAAAAGATTCGGTGCAGCACATTCTCGATGTAATTTGAACTTCAAGTTACCAAAATTCATTCCGATTATTTTTCATAATCTAAGTGGATATGATTGCCACTTATTCATAAAAGAGATGTGCACAAATAAAAATAAAGTAGATGTCATCGCCCAAACAAAGGAAAATTATATTTCTTTCTCTAAACATCTATTGATGGGCACTACAACTGATAAGTTAGGTAGAGTGAAGAAGCAATTCTTGAAACTGCGATTCATCGATAGCTTCAGATTCATGTCATCTTCATTGCAGCAATTGGGTGATAGTTTGTCAGATGAGCAATGTAGTGAAACACGAAAGTGTTTTCCGGATCATGAAAAATTCCATCTAATGCGGCAAAAGGGCGTTTTTCCTTACAATTTTGTGAAAGATATAGAAAAATTAGATTTTACTGAGTTGCCATTAAAATCAGATTTTTATGACCAACTGAATGAGAGACATATATCCGACGACGATTATGAAAGAGCTAAGCGTGTATGGACCTTATTCAATTGTGAGACATTGGGGGACTATTCAGATTTGTATTTGAAATCGGATGTACTACTTTTATGCGACATATTTGAAAACTTTCGTAATATATGTATCGATAAATATCAATTGGACCCTGCCCACTATTTCACATCACCTGGTCATTCTTGGGACGCTATGCTCAAATATACAGGTATAGAGTTGGAATTGCTCACAGATATTGACATGATAAACTTTTTCAAAAAAGGAATACGAGGCGGTATCAGCCAGTGCTCTGAAAGGAAGCATATCGCCAATAATCACTTTCTGCCTGATCATGATCTCAATGAGCCTTCATCTTTCATCACTTATTTGGATGCCACCAATCTTTATGGGCATAGCATGTCGCAATCATTACCAACAGGTGGTTTTTCATGGCTATCCGAACAAGAAATTATTCAGTTGGACATCATGAATGTTCCTAATGAAGGTTCGAAAGGCTACGTATTGGAAGTAGATGTTCATTATCCCGAAGAACTTCATGACGCGCATTCAGATTTACCATTCCTAGTTGAAAGTGTCGTCCCACCTGGATCGAATTCCAAAATACCTAAACTGATACCCAACCTGAACGATAAAAAAAAATATATTGTTCATTATAGGGCCTTGAAACAGGCAATCGAGAATGGCTTATTAGTGATGAGAACACACAGAATCCTCTCCTTCAATCAATCCCCGTGGTTGAAGAAATATGTCGATTTGAATACTCATATGAGAAATCAAGCGACAAATGTTTACCATAAAAACATATTCAAAACCAGAACCAATGCAGTTTTCGGGAAAACAATGGAGAACGTTGATAATAGAAATGACATACGACTCGTGACCCATTGGGAATCTATAAGACGTGCGACTGGTGCGAATGCCCTCATAGCTCGACCCAATTTTAAAACACTCTCTATTTTCTCAGAAGACTTTGTCGCAATTCATATGGGTAAGGTTAAAATCAATTATAACAAGCCTCTTTATCTCGGATTCAGCATTCTCGATTTATCAAAAACGGTCATTTATGATTTTTTTTATAATTTCATTAAAAGACATTACGGTTCGAAGGCTTCGCTCCTATATACCGATACCGATTCCCTCATCCTCAAAATCTTCACAGATAATTTTTATGATTTCATGAAGGACAATGTGCACAATTTTGACACATCCAATTACAAGATTGGTAATCAGTTTGATATGCCCATAACTGAGCCAATTTTGGGAAAGATGAAAGATGAATTCCCTAATGATCCGATCATAAGTTTTTACGGTACTGGTGCAAAAGCCTATCATGTCAAATCTGTTAGTGATGAATTGAAGAAGGCCAAAGGGGTAAAAAAATCGGTCATACAAAATCAAATGTCGCTTGAAGACTATCGGAAAATAGTCGAATCGGGTGGTGTCATATTACGTAAGATGAGCACTTTCCGAAGTGATTTACATGATGTCTATACACTCATGTGTAATAAAGTAGCTCTTTCTTACAAGGATGATAAAAGATTCATAATCCCCAACACCACTAAAACTCTACCGTGGGGTCATAAGGACATCGCGTTTTACCGGACGAGTCCGGAGCAAAATTTCAAATTTGTCATGGATGCCCTCAGATCTATGGCTAATCCCGAAGTCGCCTCGAATGATAAATTGGATCTCCTCATACAATTATTGAATGAACAGTCTGATGATTAGTTAATTGAAGCTGGTTGATCTATACCTGAATTGAAATAGTAATAGAAACTATTTTGTAATATAAAATAAAATACATCAAACTCTTATTCTGGTTTTATTCCATTCATTTCACAAGGTCATTACTTCAAAGTGGTTATACAAAAGGGTTGTGAAATAAATCAATAAAACAAATGCAATTTACTCAATTACATTACATGATGTTTAAATTGTATGTGTTGTACTGGTACACGCTATTATTCACCGTATGATTTGTGCATCGACAGTGTTGCCGGAGTTACGATAAAATATTCGTGTTAGGTAAAGTAGAGGAGGGGTTAGGAGGAGGAGCTTCGGTATCAAAAGGGAGGCAGGTTGCGATCTTTCTTCATTCGAACAGCTTCGTCTAGCCTTCGAATATCAAGCGCCTCCTAGGTCTCTACTAGTGTTCTACAAGTGCCTTATTCGATTTAATCGAGATTGTGAGTACGATCGTCAGTGATGTTAATTTTATGTCTAATTGAATTTGTTTGGTGAATTTTCAGTGTCCAAGATGTCTTTCGATGGAAACGGCCCTCAACCTGGAAGCAGCGGCAAGGTGAACGTCCTGCAGGATGTGGCCCTCCAGCCGATGGATCTGTCGGAGTATGAAGACGTTTTTCAGATGCTGGAGGAGTATCGTCTGACGATTCCAGCCAGCCCTATCAAGGAGGTGGTGCATGTCGCTCCAGCCGCTGGGCCTAGTGGAGTCGACGACGCTCCGATGGTTGGAACTGCGCCGGTGGACCCCCTGCCCGAAGCCACTCCTGGAGGTCTCAAAAGGGCTGCAGATCACCCGAGCCGGGTGGAGTCGGTGAAGAAACCCCAACCGCCCAAGCAGCGGAAAGGGTCGAATGCTGCAGCCGGTGGAGGAGACGCGGGGTATGACAGCGGGGACGATTTTGTCGAACCCAACCCCACCAGAAGGAGATGGGCGCCCAAGAAGCCGATGGCACCTAAGAAGCCGACGCCCGCCAAGAAGCCGAAGTCCGAGCTGCAGAAAGCTATGGAGAGGTGGGATGCGAAAAACCCCCATCGCATCAGCAGCTGGACACGGCAGAAATCGGCAACCACAAAGCCGACCCCGCCAAAACCGACCCCGCCAAAGACTATACCGCCAGTCGTCACCCCGTCTCCGAGGTCGGTCACCAGGAAGCCGACTACGAAAGCGCCTCCGAAGATCGCCACCGGAATGCAGCCGTCGATTTGGAAACAGTCGACCATCCCAGTGACTGCCGCTGTGTCGACCTTCACGACACCCCCGCAACCGGCCACCCCGCAGAAGACCGCCGATACCGCCATTGTGCCTCCAACTCCGGAGCAGCCGTCTACTTCTGCTGAACCAGCCTTCACCTCACCTCCGCCACCAGCCATCCCGCAGAAGGCTGCCGATACCGCCGCTGTGATCGGAGACAACGGTGACGAAATGCCATTGTCACAGCGGTCTGAGAATCTGGTGGAGGACTTTCAGACCCTGGGCAGGGTCTGCCGTGAGAGGAGGGCCAAGTTGAAGGTCATCGAGGGCAGCGACGGAAGGAAAGACGCTATCACTGCGCGCAAACGGCGGTTGGAAGTCAAGCGCGCGCAGAAGGTCGAAAGGAGAATGCGGTTGGTGGCTGAGCTGGCGGAGTTAGATCAGAGCCTCGTCGAGACCGATGTGGATATCACCGGTTGTGACGAGGAATGTCGGCTGGAGGACGAGTCGACGAGGGAATTTCGCCTGGAGGTGGGCAGGATGGATGACCTCGTTCGAAATCTGCGGGAGCGGCTTAAGAATGGGGTTGACGCAGTGGCCGCCTAGTTCACCTCTCACCCCTCATCCTCCCATCACATTCTTCTTTTCCTTTTTCCTACCTCGGAGTACACATACGTTGGTTGGTGTGCACGGGGCACTGCGTGGTTGGGGCAGTGCCTTCCTTCCTCCCCCCACTCCTCTTCGAGAGTATGAAATCAGGATATCTCTGCTACGATGATCATTAGAGCAGCTATCAGCACCATGGCAACTACATATGCGGCAGCAGATTCCACCACCGAACCTCACGTTCAGCCCGAGTCCGACGGCCAATCTGATCCGAGGGTACAAGTGCACCACATCACAAGCACTGATGATTCGTCGGAAGCAGATCGGGTGATCCAGGAGTTCATGGATGTCCTCATGGGTGACGGACCTCCCGAACACTTGGGTGATGCCGCTCTTCTGAGAGATGAGCTGATGGAACTCATCAATGCTGAAGATAGGCCGCAAGAGTTCCTAGATGATGCGGCGTTCTGGGCCCTTTTTCCCAGACGGGAGCCAGTCATCCCCAGACAGATGGAACCAGTCGTCGTTGAGGATAGCCCACCCCCATCTCCAATCCTCATTGACTAATCCTACCCATAATCCTTTCATTCCTCGGAGTACACATACGTTGGTTGGTGTGCACGGGGCACTGCGTGGTTGGGGCAGTGCCTTCCTCCCCTTTCCCCCATTCCCTCCTTACCAGAACAAATGATTATTAAAACTACGTAATGATATAAGGCGTCAACAATCTAGTGGTTGAGCTGCATCATATAAATAATTCTTTGAGGAGAAAATAAAAAAAGACTTGTTTCATAATTAATTCCACAAGTATACTTTCTGTAAAGTATGCTGTCTTTGTCTTCATTATTCTTCTTTGAAATCTATATATATATGTTGAATCAACACGAAACATTGCATATACTTTTGTCACTTTTCTCCCCCCTCCATTCTCCCTTCCTTTTTTTTTGTATAAATACGATGTGAGGCTAGAGTTCTATATCATTCTCTGCACGATGTCGGTGAGTCCTGACTCGACAACAGAGCCTAGGAGTGTACCGCCCTCGGAACCAGCGACGGGTCCCACCCAAGTTGAAGAAGTTAGTTCTTCAACCGATGGTGTCAATACTCGAGGGAATCTTGGCTACTTCGAGTATTTATCCCAACAGTTTGGGTTTCCGGAAGGATTCTTTGAGAGGATGCAAGTGGATGGCTCTGATATAGACTCAATCAGTTTACCATCCACCATCAGCTGGCCATCAGCCATCAGTATCTCATCTGATACTGATGATGATGACTAGTCCACAAATTGTGGGCTTACCCAAAAACAGCCCTTTTCAGGGCTACCATTATGAATTTAAACAGAGTAGCTATCTCATAGTGGGATATATAAGGTGATCACCTAATTAATATGTCATAATGCATATCTATGATTTATTAGGCATTCACAATGTGAATACCTACTTGGTTATGGGCATCTCCGCAGTCGCCTTCACCATATTCAAGCATATATTCTTGGAGAGGAAAACGTTTTTCATGTCCTACGAAACCCTCATCAGTAATTGAATCTCACTGTGAGATATCTACTTTGTGTTTGGATAATGTAGCCCTGAAAAGGGCTGATTGTTTTCTGACCCAAGGGTCCACGGTTAGTGATGTATGGCATTATTGCAGATCATGCATGCATCAATGAATCGCATCTGTGTGAGAGGCCTACTACAAGCTTTACACCACGTCGCGTATATATCATTGAATGGTACTGTCCTATGCTCATCAACATGCTCGTACCACGCACCATTGTTCGATCGGTGGGCATAAAATCTGTAACAGATGAGGCAAAGTTTTTCAACTCGCCCTCTCTCTGTCGCGATTTTCACGAACGTTTCTGTAATACAACAGAGCTGCACCTGATCTGCCAAGGTATCGGTCATATTCAGCGGCTTGACTCTACATATAACCATGCCGCCAGGTTGATCGCCATGTGCATCACACTCGATACCTTCATCATCAGAGTCGGTCACCACCTCTTCTTCGACGATATCCTCCTCTGCGATCTGCTGGTCGATATCAGCCAAATCCGCTCCTGCCAAATCAACCCATTCGTTATCATCTAAATCGTTGTTCGGATCGGCGCGTGCGAGCATGTCCAACATCGCAACTCTCTCTTCAGCCATCTCGGTGGTTTCCTCGAGCACTGAGTGAAGTTTGATATTGTAACCCGCCTTTTATATAGCTCGGTGACGTCAGAAGTGGCAGGGGCGGCCCCCCTCCACCAACTCGAGTGGATATAAATAGAAAGGGGTGACATGATATTCTTGTCAATTCCCTCGGTTGAGTCCTGTTATTTCAAACATCCAGTAACAATATGCCTTTCCCGAAGGAATGGGACGCTAAGCCAAAAGTGTGTGTCTATCCAATACTAATTGCTGGATGGGTAGTGTGCCACAATTGTCAAGTCAGTCGGCCTAAGTCCCACATCAACCCTTGCACCGGCTTGTGCGTCGAGTGTGTGTCACGGAATCCGGTGCTGCCACCTAAGCGGTTGAATTTGTGTTCAACTCCAGAACAAGGAAACTACCCCAAATGCCTGAAGTGTTCCGGAAAGGTTACGTGCAGCGAAATGGGTATTTGCAGAAATATCTGTTCGACCTGTGCGGCGGCAGAATATCTAACATCACCCGAACAACGCTGCTTGCAATGCGATGAATACACGTCGGATTGTTGGAACCACCTGTGCGCCGCATGCAGATGTAACTGGCGGCTATGTGAGAAAGTTGGTCAACTCCACCCCAATGAGAGAATTCATTTTCGAGAATGTTGGTGTCTAACTCATGAAGAGCAGATCGAAAGATTTAAAATTCGAGGACACCGTATTCCAACCTATACGGAGATCGGACCAGAAAGCCTTGCTGATACAATTCGCTGATTGTCTATAATAATAGTTGGAGTTTATGATGAATAAATGCATTGAACATAATCCACTTGTATTATTTTTCAATTATAGGGTGGAATTACTAGGATTGCGTAAAGGTGTCGTCAATTAAAGACAGATTGAATGTTGAATATATATTGATTCTCAATTTTACAAATTAAAAATTACTTCAATTCACTTTTATCGATCCAAGAGTTGTGATCTGCTGGAAAACCAAGCCATTTCACATAGAGACGTCTTCCTTTCTTCTTCAAAACCTTTTCCACCAGATACGTATCGGGGGAATGTGTTTTATTCAATTCCATTTCATAAAAGCATCCTCTGATCGGTTGACCATTCACATCTTCGAGTGCGTACGTTATGGGTTCTGAACTGTTGACTTTAACGACCTTGAAAATTTCTGTCGTAAAATTTGCCGTATATCCTTTATCGAAAACACTTTTATATTTGCTGATTCGAACCATATCCCCTATTTTGAATTTTCCTTTTTTGCGCTTCACATTCTTCTTTTCAGGTTGCGCATATATCATCAATTTTGTGCTCGGTCTCACATCCGCAGGCTTCATACCGATGGTGCGATGAACTCTGTTGTTATACTGATGTGTTATGGTAGGGAGAATATGTAACCATTTATAATTGCCTTGGACCGAAAACTCTTTATAAAGCCATGTCTTCAACGTTCTGATGACTCTCTCTGCGATTGCGGCTTTTTTTGTACTGAATGTTGAATAATGATTGATATTATGCTTCGACATGAGAGACGAGAACTTTGAGTTATAGAATTCAGTTCCTTGATCAGATTGTAAGTTTTTTGGATGGTATTGGGCATCTTTTAGTACACTCGCCATGGCATCCGTCACTGAATTACCTGTTTTATCTTTCAGCGGTTTTACCCATACAAACTTCGAATAACAGTTGATCACGACGAGAATATATCTATAGCCTTTATTCTCTCTAGCATATGGCTGCATCTCCATCAAATCCATCTGCCACAAATCAGAAAATCCCCTTATTATAGTCTTTCTCCGAGGAAAATTCCGTCGCGCTGGCTTGTGCAGCTCATTAACAACTTGCCTTTTAGCAGCACTCATCTCAACTTTCTATGAGGGAAGTGGGTTCCCACTCAGGTGGTACAGCTAATTGTCCAGTCCTCCAGTGTTTGGGTTTGGGAATTGACTGTTCCACTTTGGTAACTCGCTCAGTTAAAGTATCGATATTTTTTGCCGAATGATTGATTCGATCACTCAAGGTATCGATTTCTTTACCCAATTTTATGATCCCTTCTGACAATGTATCATTTTTTTTGCCAATAACGAATCTGAGTTCGGTTATTCGTGCATCAAAGAATGATCTTGCATCACGAAGCACTGCAATAATAGACTCTTGGACAGCGTTCAGAGTTACTTCTTTAGTTTCTCTAATGTTATCATCAACATACCCTTTGGTGGCCGAGTCTTTCAACTCAGAAGGTTCACCAACATTCTGCATTCTTTTATTTTGAATATTATAATTTCCATCCGGTGTCAGAATGAATCCCACACCTGGTTTACCACGAGCCGCTCTATCAACTCCACCCCTTCTTCGACCGAATTTATCGATTGTTGTATGCATTGTTGGAGAATCAGCTTACGACTGATCGATTTCGATATATACCATCAGATATATAATGATGATGTCAGTAAACTACACCTTCTTCGCGCAATTCTTCTATCAGGGCTAAAATTTCATTTTCATGTCCAGTATGTCCAGCCATTTTTGAACTCCACAGTAATCTGAGTCGATCTACCAATTCATCCATTTTATTCCAGTAAATATAATTGATTTTCTGATTTCCGCTATGAACTTTATGGGTGGGTAATTTCATCATTCCTTCGCCTTCTATCCCAGAGCTCTCCCGCACATTTCCTAGGTTGAGTAGTGGTAGGATTACGTCTTGGTATTTCTTCCAATTATTCGATATAAGACCCTGTTCTCGGTCATAGTTTTTATAAGCGGCTCTTGTTATTTCAAGTATATCTCCATATACTTTTAGGTCGGAAGTGGAAATATTGCCCGAGGGTACTTTCATGAATATCAGTTTATACAATGCCGGCGAACCTTGGTAACTACCGATTACTTTACCGTTCTCTCTAAAATTAATTTTTCCTTCGATGAACTCTACATCGGCAATACCCATCTGGAGTGTTTTATTTTGGCGGTTCACACGAACGCCAAATACTGTATCGTACGAAGAAACACCCGATAACAACTTTTGAATATGTTTTTGTGCCTCCTCATCAGTGACCATTTTTGAAGTATCCGAATCTGATATCATCATTGAGGTGGATGGCGTATCCGCCGAAATCGATTCATCGGCAGGGGTACTATATTCGACGCTCTCACCATCCAATCCATCGAATTTCATCAAGTTGGGAAGCCATTCACTAGTCCTCATTGTTTTTGGTGTGAATAGTGTGGTTTTTCGTCCAGAAGATTCTGGTACTGTTGTTGTTGTTGTTGGCGTCTGATTCATTAGAGGCTTTTTAGTATTGGCTGATATTTCTTTCAATGGTACTGAGATCGGTTCATACAATTTTTCGAGCGCCACTCGATTACCAATGCGGCTACTCTTGATATAATTGAATTTTCTCCGAACTGCATCAGTTGCTTCGATTAGCTTTCGTTTCAAACAAATCTCATCATTACTTTCACTATCCATAATGATCTGGTGGTGAGAATACTGAAGTATCGTCGGCGCTGTCCACTACTCAATTGACTTGAATGGTCTGGTAACATCAGGGATATATGAATGCGTCAAATCCTTTTCGATATCGGCCATCCTGCATCTCCCTATCCTTATCGATAACCAGAAATCCGTATTTATCACTCCAACAATTTGCACACATATCTTGAAATTGCTTAAACGTTACGTCCGGTGACACATGGTCGGAAAAAATGTGATTGAGATTCATATCATCCTGCTTGAATGTCACAATGAAGTTTGAATTATCTCGAATTAGTTGTTTCGGTACTCGAGAGTATGTTTGGGCTAGATAAAAGCAATCCACATTCTTATGGCGCCCCATGCTGAAATACGATCTGATAACATCCTGTTTCTCACACATAACATCGTCGAAAATGAATATAGAGTCGGATTTGGCGTTTGATGGCTCCACTATTTCAGCTGCATTATTACCAAAAGTATAGAACCCCAACCCTTTGATTGGCGCTAACACTTCACGTAAGTACTCATATTTGGGTTGATACAGAGATTTCGAATAAAGATATACATTCGCGAAACGTAACCCCAGCGGGTGAGTCAGCAGTGAAATCATCACATTTGTCTTTCCACAATTCGAAGGTCCAATGATGAGGCCGCGAACAGATTTTGGGAGGAGAGACCCATGCCGCTGTTTAACGTCATTTTCTAATCCGCCTCCAACCCTACTATCCAAATTATCGATAGCGAACTCTTGATTCTGCTTAACAATGCGCATTGTATGGCGGTTGAAGACTATATAAATGAAGACAGTCGGTATACTCTCTATTTAATTGATGATGCCCAACGGGTACAGACGTGCGAGTTTTCTATCTGATAAAACTGGTGAAGGAATAGTCAATTCAGTTATAAATAGGTTACCATTTGAACTGCATTTACCTGGCGGTTATCAGTATTGTGGACCCGGTACCAAATTACAGAAGAGATTAACGAGAGGAGATTCCGGTATAAATCAGCTCGATATCGCCTGTAAAAAACACGATATTGCATACCTACAGAATCCGAACGATTTGAAATTTAGACACAGGGCAGACCAACAACTCGAGGAGGCCGCTTGGCAAAGATTCAAGGCTAAAGACGCCACCGTAGCAGAGAAAGGGGCCGCTTGGCTAATCACAACAATCATGAAGGGGAAACGCCGGTTTGGTATGGGTTGTGAGTCATCATCCAAACTACGACAGAAAACAAAAAAGCGAATTATGAAGAGAAAGAAAAGTGCAAAACCATCAAATGTTGGAAAGAGGGCCGTGGCCTTTGGTTCTGGCATTGTTAGAAAGGTTCGTGATGTTCTACATAAGGCTGGGGGGCGAGATTTCGTTATAAATAATTCTAAGAGAGCTGCTGATATTGCACTGAAAGCGGCACGCAAGTTTACAAAGGCAGCTGGTGGGAAGAATAAAATTCGCACCCCTCGAATAATACCAATTCCAAAAATTGGTGGAATTCTACCACTTATACCAATTTTCGCCGGGTTATCAGCGCTGGGTACTTTGGCTGGCGCAACAGCTGGCATCACGAGAGCAGTACACGCAGCAAAAGCAAGTAGGCAACAATTGATCGAAGCGAACAGGCACAATAAACATATGGAGGCTATCGCTCTAGGTAAAAGCGGTAAGGGGGTATATTTGAAGCCGTATCGCAAAGGACTAGGATTATATTTGAACCCTCAGAAGTCAAAAAACTATTAGATATGCTACCCCAAAGAGCTCTGTCCGATATCGACCTCAAGTACTTTGCTAAGAAAATGAAGATTCCTCATTTTCGCGGTGTATTCATGCGTGACAGTCTACCGTCATCAGGACCGCATAGATGTGAATCAGCCATAGTCAATTTGGACAGTCAACGCGGCTCGGGGACGCATTGGGTAGCATATAAGAAGAGCAATAACTTAGTAAGCTATTTCGATAGTTTCGGAGATTTACCCCCTCCCAAGGAATTGATTAACTATTTTCGTACGGGCCCGAAAGCGGTCGATGAAATCCTCTATAACTATGAACGTCAGCAGAAATTCAACACAGTTTGGTGCGGTCATTTGTGTCTGAAGTTTCTCCGTGATAACGCACAATGAGTACTACTCCTTCCCAGGATCGGGAAAGTATCAAGAGGATGGGCCATTCTCTGATTGCCTATTCCAGATTACGCAGCTTACGAAAAATGACCAAACAACAGCTTGCGGATATGCCGAAAGAAGTATTAATCGGGTGCGCTGCTCATGAGATTGCATCAGTGTGGGATAAGCTACCCACACATCATCAGAATGATATCGATGTATTGAAGTATCAGTATTGTGGAGAACATTATAATGATGGTGATAGCAGTAATTCTGATGTTAATGATGGTCCATCCCCACAGAAAATTTTTTGTTGCTACTGTAGGGTGAAAGAAGTGAATGTAGCAACAAATAACGAAGTTGATATGGACTCACCATCTCCACCAAAAAAACGGCGAGTGCTTCAGCACCAACACCTATGTAATCAGCAATAAAATGGTGTGAACCACTAATATTTCATCAGTCATGTCACGCACGTTCACACTGTCAGGAGACTCGAGCGAGTTGAGTGCTAACTTTTACCCTCCTATCGAATTGAATACAGGAAGTCGCTATGGTCTGGGTTTGCACGGCTTCTACTCCTATAACTCAATATTCAATGTGGATGTGAGGAATAATGTCATCAGTTATTCCAAGAGGGTTAATTCACCTCCTATCATTATCAAAATCCCACCAGGAGCCTATGAGATCGATGAAATTAATAGGGTCATTCAGAAATCTATCAAATCCAGAGAGCCGCAACCTGTAGATGGCGTTGAAAAGGATATCGATGAAGTATTTCTTCTAGTCGCGAACAACAACACTCTCAAATGTGAAATGCGATCAAAATATAACATCAATCTCCGGCATGAAAACTCAATCGCCAACCTATTAGGGTTCGAAAAGAGTGTCTTCGAAAGTGGAAAAAATCACGAATCGACATTACCTGTAGATATCAACCACGTGAGAATCATCCGTGTCGATTGCAACGTCACTTCTGGAGCATATTCCAATGGTGATGAAGCTCACAGCATCTTCGAATTCGATATCGATGTGGAACCTGGCTACAAACTCACCAAGGAGCCAAAAAATATCATATATATGCCGCTCGAACCAGAAGGACGTCAGTATCTCGACAACATTACACTACGCATACGATGCGTACGATAATGGGCTGTTGATTGATTTCAATGGTGAAAAAATTATAATAAAATTGGAATTGGTAGAATTGTAACTGAAATCGATGATGGGATTCTGCTTCAGCAAACGACGACAGAGGTCACCAAAATATTGTGTGAGACACGGTGGTGGCAATGGTAGTGATGTACGTATAAAGAAAAGGGAACATCGAAATCACTTCATTCCACGTGTGTCTGCTAAACGATCAAGATATAGCATAAGCGCTGGCAGCCTGAAATTTCTGAAATCCATCGGTTTGAAAATACGCTACAAAAGAAGCAAGTAATATGGCCACTCTTACCACAAGTGAGAAACTGGAAGTTTTCGAGGAACCTGTATTCGACCGTTCGTTGATAAGTCTGCATGAGCATACATACAAACCATATGGCTCACCATATTTCAATAATTCCGACGAAATCAGAATTCCAATCAACTTTCAAGATCTGATACTCGATATCGCAGAGAGTTACATTTATATTGAAGGAAAGTTCAACCCCACTGACGCCACAAAGCCATGCTACCTTTCTAATAACGCCCTCGCTTTCTTGTTCGATGAGATTCGTTATGAAATGGGCGGCGAACAAGTCGCTGTTGTTCGAAAACCAGGCATAGTCACTACAATGAAAACTATGGTATCATTCGGAGGAACGCATGCTAATTCATTGTTATCTGTAGGTTGGGGGCTCAACCAAACTAATCAACCAATATGGGATTCCACCAGCACAGTATTCAGTGGTAAATTACCTTTGAAGTACCTCATGGGATTCGCTGAAGATTACAATAAAGGTATTCTGAATGTTAAGCAAGAGCTTATTTTGATCATGGCACGAACATTCAGAAATGCATATATGGGGGAAGTTGAGGCTGATTTTCAAATCAACAAGGTTGAATGGAGAATCAGACATATTGTGCCAGAAGATCGTCTCAAATTGAAACTTCTGAGTCGTATCAATAAAAGTGTCAATAATGCTATAGTGAAAGTAGCTTATCGTATGTGGGATCTTTATGAGTTACCTTTACTTCGACAAACGGCATCGGATATGTGGGCTGTGAAAACAACCAACAGTCTGGAGAGAACTCGATTCATCATAATTGGCTTTCAGCAGACCGCACAATCCGACAGTATATCAAAGGATGCAACGACATTCAAAGATGCTGACATAAGTAATATACGAGTGCATTTGAACTCTGAAGTCTTTCCATATGAACGTTGGAATTTGGATTTCGAAAAGAAGTTAGACTCATCTGCATACTATGCATATGAGAATTTTCAACGTAGCTACTATGATAGAGCAATGAGTGAACCGATGATGAATATTAGCAGCTTCCGCAGTAACCCCATATTTGTGATCGACTGCTCACACCAACCAGATGCCATGAAATCATCCACCGTTGACATCAAAATAGAGTTTGAAACACGTAAATTGAAGTTTCCATCGAGTACCAAAGTATATGCACTCATTTTACATGACGCTTTTTTGAGTTATAGTGCTCTCACTGGATCTGTTCATATTGGGTTATCATAAGAATCACATGTGAATCATTATCAACTGTAGAATGTTTTTTTTGGTCAATGAATAAAATATTTTAATACCAATTCTATCTTTTAATTCCATCCTTAACATATGAATATAAACAAATATGATTACTTTATAGTTTATTCATAGTTTTATATACAATATATATATCAATCATTCAAAGTTTACATCATTTCCTCATCTTCTTCACTCTCCACCTGTTGTTGTGAGTTGGGATCCAATGTCTTCAGCTGGTATTCATCTATGATAGTTGATGGTAGGTAACTGTATATGCCAGAGAGGAATTTTTTCAAGTCAGCTTGAATCATGAGCTTACAGAAATGATTCAAATCAATATTTCCGTAAGAATAAGCATTACACAGCGCTACACCAAGTTCATAATTCTCACTGAGCTGCAGAACTTTCTGCACTTCTTCAGAGTCGAAGCAAATATCACTATCGTAATTTGATGCATGTAGAGCGTCCCAACTCAAATCAGCTAATTCGCAAGACAACCTTTCTATAGCAGAACCCAAGTCACTTGCCTCCGGATACCATTCACTCGAATAGTGCATCCACATATTTGTAGTTTGAGGTGGGGGAGTTCTGAAACAACCAAAATAAGATCCATGAATTCGGCAATGATGCTAAGAAAGCGAGAAAAACATGAAAAAACATTAACAGAAAAAACACTCACTTTGACGCGTCTTCGAAGTGTGTAAAACTGATACATATTTTATATTTTATTTATATACTTTTCACTATGTACATATAAAGAGGGATAGAGACTAGAAAAACAATAAAGCTCTCAATCTAACACATTGAATTTAACCAAAGAGCGGGTTTTGGCACCAACATATTCCGAAGCACTCTGCCCCAAATAAGTCATCACCAATTTAGCTTGTGATGAATTAACATTTTGAATGATATTTTCTGTGAATTGTTCCGTCACACGTTTAGGAAGCCATACTTTGAACGAAGTATCACTTTCTTCATCGATCAGTATAACTTGGATGGATTTACCATATCGCGTGGAGAGTAATAACATTTTTTCAATTTTATAACCCTTATCGATAGCTAATGATGTCAAAGGTTTCTGTTCCATAGCTTCAGCCTGCTGAACTATGGCAAAATTGATCTTTTCAATGTCTAATTTCAAATTATCCATATTCAAATTATAGTGAAAGTATAATTTTAAAATATAAAATATGTTCACCTCTATGACGACGACGTTCACTTCTTGGGTGGATGGATTCTTGGTGGAGCGACTTCGAAGCACAACTACTAATACTCGTTTCGATGATCTGAACTGACACCAAATAAAATGTTTTGAGCTTACATAGAAATTGATAAAAGGGTGGGGGTGTGAGTTTGAACACTCTGCACATACACATTGGAGACCGAAGTCCATAATTGAAAATGCTCAAGGTTATTCAAGGGTTTATGTACTCCTCCTCAATATGACATTGCACAAAGTCATTCGATGCTAGAAAAATATTCAGTGTGATGTTGTTTGATCGCAACCAGCTCAGAGACGATTCACAAATGTCAATGTCATTCAAGGGTAATGCAGCTCAAGCTAGACCATGCCAACACTCAAGGGCATTGAAGGTCAAACATGCGCTGGACTGTGCACACACACACAACAAAGGTCACTCAAGGTGACAACTCATAGAGGTCATTCAAGGTGACAACTCATAGAGGTCATTCAAGGTGACGACTCATAGAGGTCATTCAAGTCATCTCGTTTTCAAGGTCATTCAAGGTCATAGCATTTTCAAGGTCATTCAAGGTCATCTCGTTTCCAAGGTCATATGAAGGTCAAACGGACTGTCAAAGTCACCTTGTTGACTTCACCGTCAAGGTCACGGCAAGGTCAGTGGAGGGAGGAGGTTTCAAAATCGGCATAAACTAACTACTAATGCTTAAGACGATTGGACAGCGAAGTTTTATATTTCTTGCTCCCAAAATGTATAATAGTATTCCGATTGAAACGAGAAAAATCAACTCATTAGCTCTATCCAAACGAGAAGCTAAAAGATGGATTTATATTAAAACAAGATTGGAAATACACAATATGATTAACCTAAAATACGTTTAATGAAAGCTTTTCTATAGTCCAAACTCAATAAGACTCAACGAAGTAAAATTCTAATCCATGACTCATCAAGTTATTATTGTCAATTTATCATCATTGTCACTATGTTTTATTATTATGATACTGACCAATGTACCTATTGCCTGACTTTTATTTTGTTTTAGCTTTATTACTATTGTGACTGTGAAATTTATTATTGAGATATTTTACTTGTATATAACTCATATTTTTATCTATTTTACATGTATATTGCTTATATTTCTATTATTTTCTACTGCTCACATTATCGGTTCAATAGTATTGTTTTTCGATTGTATTATTCTACTGTGTGTAATGTATGTTAAGTGGAAGACCTTAGCAATCCACGCGCAGGTTAGCCTTTGTGGATTTCTTCGTGTTTATTTACTTTTTGCATTCAGCAGATATATGTATGATATTGTGGTAAATAAATATTATTATTATTATTATATTATTATTAAGTGGCACAGTCGATCTCTATAACACATAGTTAGTAGCTGATTTTCGTCTACTCAAAGAAGTAGACTGACTACCAATCCTGGTAGGGTGGATATCTGGATTGAATACAATAACTGACCCGGTAACACTGTGGATTTTCCTAGGTTTCCCTACCTCTGTTCAATTAAATAATGCGCTACCATTAAAATCAGTAAGACGTCCCAGAGCGCATCGACACCGAAGTCATATAGCCTACTTTTGCGCGCACAAGGCTCTCGAAAGAGCGTTTGATGAAGGAAACGTTGAACTCAATGCGCAATGGTTTATTGAGACTACATCAACCGTAATTATAAAGTTATAAATTTTTTTATTTTATTTCAAACTGTAACTCATCAAGTGAAACATTCATTTTTTAAATTCTTTATAAATACTCAACCCCATCTTACCAAAACGTGACACTTTTATTCTTGTTTTATACTGGTCACAAAGATTTCAATTTGAAAATTGAGATTGCCGGCAACGTCAACTCTGGCCACTGAACAGAATTTTCAATAAAGGCATATATTCTGGAAAGTTTGAAGCAAATGGCGCTAGAGAGGGTGGAAAATATGTCAGTCGTCATTTGTCAATTTTCCTCATTGATTTTTAGGGCTTCGCGAGACCAAGAGATAAGTCTTGATCTTGTCTTGGTCTTGATACAAGACCGAAACCGAGACCATGACCAAGACTTAATAAACCTTCTCAAGATCAAGAGCAAGACTTGATATTCGATACCAAGACTCTTGGTCTTGGTCTCGAAAGGAGAATAATGAACTTAAATTTACACATACAGAAAAATCTGAAAATGCTATGGCGATTCATTCCATTTACTCATTTTTCATCAGTTGGAAAGTGAGATTTTTCATTTTACGACAGCCTACCACCATAGCTTCATTAAATCACCCTGTATATGGGTCATATTTATTTTTAAAAATGCCACATAGAGGAAAGATAACATATTTATTTATTGAAAAACATGAATACAGATTAGTATAAGTTGCACTGTTGCACCCACCAGGGTTCGATACTGAATAAAAATAATAAATTATGACAAATATATTTGGTCAGCTATGTGATATTTTCCTACTCCTACATAATATAATAAGTATTGAAATTTCCGTGGGATTCCGATTCAACCCTTCTGCCGCATCTGCATCTTACTGCTCATTACACAATAATCTGGTCAATAAAAACCTAATCATATCGACCTTTCCTAACCTTTTTTCTCTCTTCTCGGCCTGTGCGCTGTGTGGTCTAATTGAATCTTTATTTATGATTTCTTAATTATTATGTTCCTATGGTGAAATGAGAAATTTATGTCGCTTACTCTTCCTGTACAAAAGGATAAGAGATTGAGAAATACGACATACCCATCATATGGAAATTAACTGTTGGACAATTGAATTGAATAATTCAAATTACTAGACGCATTTTGATCCATGACCAAGACCAAGATTGATCAGTCATGATCTTGGTCTCCCGAAGCCCTATGTGATTTGATAAAAAAATTAAAACTTTGTATTTATCAATACATTTATCAATGCCTCAACGATTCAGCCATTATTTCTCTTCCAAATTCAATAAATTCAATGTCAGGTAGTTAATTTTGTTTTGTTTGACCCAAAGTACTAACAGAACTCATAGAAGATAGTCGGTTTCGGGTAATAATTTCTGTGCAGAATGTTGAATATTCGACGTTTCGACTCTTATGCTATTATCAATGAATAACAGACATATCTCTATCAATAACGCAATATCCAATGAACCCAACGAACCTACCAGCCAAGTCACAATGCTAACTTCGATAGCCTGTTTTGCTTTCAGGCCACTGGTATATAAATACTCCTCTCACAATTTGGTCCGACAAATGATAAAACTTCGTACAGTTCCATTGGTGGTCAAACGGCATCGCTCGATCAGATACTTTGCCTTCCTGCCTGTCCAGTTGTGGTGCTGAGAGTATATTTCTCACGGACGTTGGAATAGGAGAAAATCGTCAACCGCTAGATGGCGTTGTTAAATCCAAGATGGCTTCACTTCAGGGTGAACAACAAATTTTGGCCATTTGAAGTAATGGCACTATTAGTTCATGTTTTGCATTCTTGAGGACTTGTTGAGTGATAATTACTGTTCAAACGTCTTCAGTTGCTTTGTGTGCTAAGGTAGTTACATGTTTGGCTAGTATTACAGCCTCATTTTACTCGTGAGTGTTATAATTTGAACTACTTCACCTACCTACATTTCATATCAAAATGTCTATTATAGAATTGGATCTACGTTATATTCTGGATTACGTGGGAAGCAGAACTAGACCGTTGAAAGAGGGTGAAGCTGTGTTCGAACCAGGGCATATCATTGCATGTGGAGCGGAAGAAAGTAACCATAAAAACAAGGAGCTTATGTTTGCGAACATAGCTTCAGTAGAGCGTAGAGCATCCACATGAAATCAATATATTGCTGGCTGATGGGGGATGGAAATGCAAATGTTCCTGCAAAGCGGGTTTATCTGGGTTCTGCAAACATATTGCAACCCTTATATTATGTTAATAAGTAGGTTATGTCATTTCCTAAATATTGTATAGAAGTGAAAGTTGATTTTCAGTAACTTTTTGCATGTAATTAGCTTTTTGTGCTAAATAAAGTATCAATATATCAGATTTAATAGAACATGTCACCGATTAGTGTTTCAACAAATGTTTCATTTTTGCTATTCGAATAAATCATGAGAAAAACCTGATTTTTGTTTTGCTACAAAACCTTTTTCCGTACTTATACATTGTATAATTCATGACTGAGTATTTTGAAGAAAACTTATAGAACATAAGATTTCTTCAAAAGAAAAAGCTAAAGAAATAGGTTGGGTACTCCACTTCCAACACACCAAACTTGTTTTTTCGAAAAGTTGAAGCAATGGATGCCAATGAATCAGTGGAATGAATCATTGATTTATAGAGATCAACAACCCTATCGCTGAACTGATATCACTCGACTAACTATTCAATTCGTTAACAAGGTTATCATTTTCAGGAGAAAATTGATAATATCGAGTGATATTGGTTTGGTGTTAGGGTAACTGATATCTCACCAAAGGTTCCAATCTTACCAATCATGAATGAATCATGCTTTTAAAAAAAGTGTCTAACCAAGGAGAAACAACTATATCTTGGCAGTTATTCTACTGACTAATTGGGGAATAGCGTGAAAGGATAAAAAACAGACTAGAAAACTATGATTTATTCACATCAATGTAATCATACTTTGCTTTAACTATATATTAATAAATATTATATTATAATGTCTTGAAAATGGCTTCAAAGTGGGAACTGAACTCCACTAAACTTTATTTTCAGACGCTCTAGAAAGTGGAGGCTACTAACAAACATATTTTTAGTTATTGGTTTACTAATTTTCAATATATTTTTTCTCCTGAGACAAAGCTTTTTGTCATTAACGGGGAATTTATGTGGAGAAATAGTACTAGTATTATATAATGAGCACTGAGACACCAGCACATTATTTTCGATTTGGTAGGAATACTTCAATGAATTCGCTGAATTTTGGTTTGTAAACTTCAACAACACTTCATATTTATTTCACTCTTCGCACTTCTGTACTGTGTTGAGTTATAAATATTTCCAAAATAATAATTTTGAATCCAACACTCATAAGACTCCATAGAATTAATATTTGTTGTTCACCGTCCGGTAAGTTCAAAGAAAATATAAAGATGGCGACCACTTCGAGGTTATATAGGCAATAGTCCTTTGGGGTATTAATCCCTGTGCAGAATGTTGAATATTTGTCGTTTCGACTATCATGCTGGAGTCATTATAGAGAAATCACAGACATATCTTTATCAAGGAAGCAATTCCAACCAATCAACCCCTTGGGAATCGACCATATCATCATCATCATCGTTTATTTACACAAAATAAAACAGCAAGCATAACAAGGCTATACATTCTGCAAATAAACATTGGGAAACCCACAGAAGCAACAGGTGTTGCTTGTACGTGGGGTACATACATTTTTATAATTCAAGATACTGAAATTAGTATAGAGTATAAGGTTAACAAAAGTGTAAAATTAATATATATATATATATATATATATATATATATATATATATATATATATATATATATATAAAGAACATTCAAAAACTTTGTAGACATGTAAAAAGATATAAAATTAATCATATGTGGTATAAATAAAATAGATTGAAATAACCGTTATAACACTCATAATAACATAGGAGACTTTTGCATATAAAAATCACAAGTATAAGAAAAGTCATTCGGATCACAAAACAATTGAAGACGTGTAAAGATGAGAAAGATCCTATGGGAGATATAAATGAAATTTCTTACAAGTTGAAAATTGTTACGATCTATAAAAATTTGGCAATAAAATAACATTATTAGAATAATATGGAGCGTAAAGCTGAGTACATTTTATTTTTTTTTTTTTTATTTTAGTAGAATATTTTAAATAGCATTATCAAATATTTGACCAATTCTCTCACGAGGTTGACTCCTTATTAATTTATCGACCGCTTTTTTTCAGATGTAAAAATGATTCTAGGGAGTGTATGCTATCTGGTAGGGAGTTGAATACAGTTGGTCCCAGAAATTTATAGGACCTCTGACCTACATTCTTGGATGCATATGGAATAATATATTTATTTTTGTGGCGTGTGATATACTCATGGCTCGGCCGACTTAGTTTTCCCTTCTCCTTGAATTGATTTAACACAAGTGCCTTATAAAATAATTGTCTTAGGTCGAACATCCCAGATTCCTCATACAACTTGTCACTACTATAGCGGAGAGACTTGTTCAACATTATTTTTAAGAATTTTCTCTATACCATATTACATAATAGTTCGCAAAGTATTTGGATCTCTTTTTCAAGTTCTTTTACGAAACTGGAAACTGAAGGGAATACAATATTATACACCACGATAAAGTGCTTTATCGACGCGTGAAATTTAGTCGATGAAAGACTCCAGGAGAGTTTAAGCAGCAAATAAAATGAGGAACAAAACAAAACGAAATAAGAAAATTTAACGTATAGATCGTTATGATAGCGTTCATACACGATATAATATAAAATAAGATTAACAACAATAGATCTTTCACTATATTATACGTTTTATTTTGTTTGAAAATGCGCATTTCCAATTATTTCAACTTCTAACCTCACAATAACAACCTGAAAATATAATTTTCTAATAGTCTTTGTTATGAGTATGTGATAGAATCAAAATTCATAATATCAAAAACTCAACAATTAGGAGGTTAGTTAATGAGAGTGTAAACAGCAAATAAAATGAGGAACAAAATAAAACAAAACAAGAAAGTTAAACATATAGATCTCTATGAAAGTGTTCATATGAGAAACAATATAAAATAAGAATAACAACAAAAGATGCCATCTTTTACTATTTTGTTTGGAAACTGATGATGCGCATGACCGAAATATTTTCTGTACTCAACGTTCCGTGTTTGAAATTATTTTAACTTCTAACCTTACGATAACAACCTAAAAATATTATTTACTGATAACCTTTTCTATATGTTATAGCATCAAAATTCAAAATATCAACAATTAGGAGGTTAGTTACTGTAGCCACTGTAAAAACGAAATTGTGATATTCACAGAACACAAAAGTCATTGTCAAAAAAACCGCAACTTGATTGGTTAATTCTTATTTTTGATTTTATTTTATTCATCTGTATAAACACACGTTTTCCGTTCTTATTCTTAATGTATTCGAATTAGTTACTTATTTTATTCTTATCTTATTTTATTTGCTGTTCAAACTCTCCTTTACTGTAGCCAGTGTCAAAATTACAATTCACAGAACACAAAAGTCATTGTCACTCTCTTTTAAGGTAAGCGTCCATAGGTACGCATCGTACGTATCGTATAAAACGGATCGATTTGTGGTAGTGCGTCCACTGTAACCGTAGCGATCGGATTGCCGATGCGATGTTCGGTTTTTAAGTAACATTCACATTTTCGTTCGTTTCGTTGAGTGGACGATCGAAAACATTACAGTGTTTAATGTTTCCAATCATGGAAAGTGATGAAGAACTTGTCATTATTGCTTTGTTGTTAGATGGAGAAGAAAGGAGAGGAAATAAGAGGAGACATAGAATGTGGATACATGACATATTCAAAAAAAAAGATCACAATTTGGAGAATATCATACACTATTCACTGATTTGCTCCATGATATGCGTAATAACAAATATAATTAAAGCACGTGTGTGTACTTAGTTTCGAAATGTAACAAAATCCAAATGATCTGTGAGGCGACCAGTGACTACCTATTGCGACATGCGTCCACTTATCGGCAATGCATGTTGTCATCCGCACCAGTCGGAAAAGTTGCCCCTTCGATAAATTTCATCGGCATTACCGACGGACCGATACGTGCTATCCGTCCGCTGCCGGTCAGTGGACGCATTTGTATAACTTACTATACTAATAATTCTAAAATCCGTTTCGTACGATCCGTACGATACGTACGTAGTAATCGCTATTCTGTCACGGTAGTTTTGATACCCCTACTTGCCAAATTAGAACATTTTTGTATCAAAATGAATTGAGTGTTATCGCATATTTCACGCTCGAACCCCGTAAAAAACAAGCATACGCATCATGAGCTTATGTTTTTGATTGTTGGTTTTTTGCCCGGATACGACTTCAGCTAATGACGCATTAATTCGGGATTTTTCATTGGCGAATGCGGTCAGCGGCGGATGATTTAACTGAATAATTGACTGCTCGTCATACTCAGGCGTTCATTTGTTTAGTAGGTGATATACATAAAACACATCATCGGTCAGGTCGCATTATTGGATGACTAATTTTCCGCTCATCCGGAATTATAACAAATATTCACGATAATTTTGTGTCGTAGCTATGAGTATGTTTCCTAGAAGGACGTCATATTGTCTACATAAGGATTAAGGATTTTCCACTCTTGAAAGTAATGGAACAACTCAATGTAAACAAATCATCCATGCTGATTTTGCAAGTGGGAAAATTGATGTTGGACTGATGTGGATAGATATTGGATAGGAATATATTTTTCTTCGTAGTTTTTTCGAGTTAGTATTGTTACTATATTTCCTTGGATTCGTTCATTAAAACTCCAAACAACACTGCACTACTTCTATTACAACTCTTCATCACAATACAATACAATGAATACAATCACTCAAACTGCTCCGCTAACTATAAAACGCTCTTTACTAAATCTCACTGTACTAGAAATTCTCTACTTCGACTTCTGCCCTTAACAATACCAAAGCTCTGTCCGATAAAAACTCTGTAAAACTCTTCGCCTCTCCACTAAGCTAGAAACTCTGATAACTATCTCTACTGAAAACTTTTTGCTGAATCTTCTGAATCGCTTCCGTATATATGATTGCTCACGCCTATGGAGAATCTTCCAGTCAAATCTCGATGATCGAATTCCCTACGCGAAACGAGATACCGCAGGTAAACAATCTTCCTTCGACCCCTCATATTATTTTGCGTTTACAAGCGACAGGGCCGGCGCTAGAAGATTCCGTAACAATATATTTTATTGTGTGATATAAATATATAGATAACTTTGATTTGAGCAGACTGTTAGCAAATAGGTAGATAAGTTTGAAGAAGTTCGAGTGAACTGAAATAATAGTCATTCAAGTTTAAGAAAGATTATTCGCAAAAAAATTTGATATACACCGAGTCTTCGTGAAATTTCAAGCAAATCAACAATAAACTATTAACAAATGTCACATAAATGATAAATTCTTCCACTGATAAAATGATACTTATACCTGCAAAGGTAACTTATAGTTGAGTTATGACTTTGGAGAAACATTTTCGATTAGAATAAACGATGAGTTTGGAACCTTTAGTGTGAAAGTAGAAACTTTTCCTAGAGATTAATAACCTTAAAACCAAACTGAATTTTTGTACTCGACGCGCTCTTAGCTAACAAGGTTAGCATCATCAGAAGAAGAAAATTGATCAATTTTTTTTTCTTGAATATGCCAACCTTTTCAGTGAAGCGCACGTCGAGTGCAAAACTATTAGTTTGGTGTTAGGGTAATTGATCTCTACGAAAAGTTTCAATTTTCGATTAGGGTTGATTATTTCTCGAAATTGATAATTAACTAATACCTACCTGTAGGCATAATTAATAATAATAATAATAATAATAATCTTTATTCAACAAGTTTACGTAACGACACAATAACATGATAATAGGCATAAAGAAGTATTACGTGCTTGATGAAAAGGCGACGTTCATCTTTAGGATTTGCATCCGCAGATGGTCTTCCACTTAACCTGTAGATACTAATGCTAATAACTTATATAATGACTATTTAGCATTTGAATAAATAGAGCTATAGATATTATTACTAATACTGTTATCCATCTAATATAAGTGTATAAATAAATACATAAGGAGCTCGAGAGAAAAATATCATTAAATTTTAATCAGCTGAGATTATATGAACCCTACTCGAACGTGAAGAACAAATATTCAATCCCATTGAAATTGTGCCATTTTGAGATGTTCTGCTAATTTTTTACGAAATGCACCAATACTTTCATCTTTAAATTTCGTAGGGATGTTATTATAGACAGCGGATACGTTATATGAAAAGCTTCGTTCAAATAATGCAGTTTTGTGAATAGGTGGGGTTAAAGTGCCTTTTGACCTTATATTGATATTGTGAACATCAGTACGGAAGGATATTTTCGAATAGAGATAACTTGGTGTCTTTCTACATATGATGTTGTGGTATAGAGTGGCGCAATGAAGTTTCCTACGTGATTTCATATTCAACCACCCCGCCTCTTGGAGCTTGTGACTTACTAGATGGCGCCTTCTGATGCCAAATGTGAATCGAAGACAATAGTTCTGTATTTTTTGTATTCTTTGGGAATTTGTAGCAGTGAGACATGGCCCATAAACGGTATCACAATGGTTGAAAGTTGACAGTACCAAAGAATCACATAACATCTTTTTAAGGTTCGAATTCAACACAGATCGGGAACTATACAAAATTTTGAGTTTCCAGATAGACTTTTTCATGCATTCGAAAACATGTCTCTCAAATCTTAGATCATGATCCAACCAGAGTCCAAGACTTTTAACAGTATCAGAGAACTGGATCGGAACATCATTTATTCTGATGAAAATGCTTTCCTTATGCCGTGCTCTATCATTTTGTCCACCGAATAAAATAGCAGTACATTTATTAGGATTCAATGATAGTGAGTGATTCTTCGATACTGTATATATTCTTTCAAGGTCATCGTTGATCTTTCTACAACTGTTTTCAATTTCGGATGCGTGGAAAGAGAAAAATATCTGTGTGTCGTCCGCGTACATCTGCATAGAACAGTGGTCAATAAAGTTTTTGAAAGAGGAAGTATAAATTGTATATAATATAGGACCTAGAATAGAACCCTTGGGGTACGCCACATGTAACGTTACGCACATCAGACACTAACTACATTATTGAGAATAACCCGTTGTTTCCTATTGTCTAAATAGCTATCAAAAAAAGCAACCGATTTGTCAGATAGGCCAATATATTTTAAAATATGCTTCAGAGCAGTATGATTCATGGTATCAAAGGCTTTTGAGTAGTCTAAAAGTATAAGAACACTCAACATTCCAGTATCAATTGCCTTGAATATATTGTCGGTTATATTCAAAAGTGCTGTCGCACAATTATGACCTTTCCTAAAACCAGATTGAGTCTCAGGAAGTATTTTATTTTCATTCAAGTATTTCACTAATTGTTCTTTGATTACACGTTCTAATAATTTTGAGATGACAGGTAATATACTTATAGGCCTCAGGTCTTTCAGATCTTTCACTACATCACATTTGGGTAAGGGAATTACATAGGCTACTTTCCATTCAGACGGGTAAACCTACATTTCAATACAAAAATTCAGAATATGGCAAATATACTCAACTAAAAAGGGACAGCACATCAATATGAATTCAATGTTCAAACCGTCAACTCCTGCAGCCTTAGTTTTTATATTTAATATTTAATATTTAATTTTATTCTGATTATTTGAGACGTCCAAATTAAGAATGTATGAATATCAGTTCGTCAGTAGCAGAAACACGTCTCACGTTTTGTAAACCCTTTCTTCAAATGAAAGGGAAAAACAATTTGAAAATGTATCGGGAGTGTGATAACTTCATGTATATATTTTGAAAAAGCAAAGAAAGAACGTCTAGGAATATCATATAACAAGTTGGTGTGACTGGATAGGTGGTTTCATCTAAAATGCGAAGATAGAGTATAGAGTGTTCCATTTGAAAAAATCGCATGAACTTTAACTGAAGTTGAAAAAAATCGAAGTGAGATTTGAAGCACTTCTGTATGAATATTGTTGTTGCTCAGACCATCACATGCTATTTTTGTGTTCTCTGAGTCACCTCACGAAAAAACTTTCATATTCTTCATTCAAAAATTAAAAAATCGCTGTTTCAACCACAGCTGTATTCACTTCCGAATTATACAAAAAAAAATTGTAGAATCTAGCGCTGAGTGAGGAATTGTGGGACCATTGTATTGAAAGGAAAAAAATGGTTGTTACGGTTGAAAACATATCATTCGCTTTCACGGAAAAATGCAATACCCTGCACATCTGAAGCTAATTTTGAAATTTAGCCATTGTGATATTGGGCAACTCTGTTCTAAAACTTTTTTTCGTATCTTTTCGCATTATCCATATTCTTGCAAGTATGCACTATTGAGATATCCTGTATATAGGCTTCTACACAACAGAATACTACATCTAGCTCAGATTGTTTATCAGGGATTGTGTGTTGGGTGAATCGTTTGAGAAAGCATTTATAATTATTATTTCGAAATGCTGTAAGCTATCACACAAAAAGAGATAAAGTTCAATGAATCGATATTGATATTACGACTGAAAAATCGATGCCTTTCTGCAAAACTTTTTTACTTGGTTTTTTAATCGATTTGTATTTTTATCTTTTCGGACCGGTTACAATATATTTAATAATATAGACAATGTAAGTCGAACCATAACCATTCAGCAAGGATTATTGTCAACATTCAACCACTAGTCATATCCTATTGGTTTTCTAACTGCTATAGAATGTTTGTTAGTAATATCGAGGTAAACATATCTAACACAGTTTACAATTTTGCCATAATACAATCTCTAACTGAAAAAAATAATTTAAATGAAATATGATGCAATGATCAATCTGTTGTTGAATATTTCGGAACCACTGGATATTCTCAAGGATGGTGTTTATCCAAATATAGTCTTAGACAACAGCTGTCTTACTCTGAGTTTTCAGGAAGATTTTATTTCGGCTTGTCTTGAATATCATCGCCATTCCTAATCAGTCCAGATATTTTCGAAAAATTTAAAACTCCAGTCATTCAATACATTCTGTTTCTATTGCTCCAATGGATGATTCACATTCACTATTAATGTATATTTGTTTCTTCACGAAAAGCTGGTCATTTCTCCTGATAAAACAATATTAGATTCATTTCAATCGAAGCTTTCTCTTGTCTCTTGTTTGATCGTCTTAAAGAGTTTCAATAGGAAGCATGGCATGTCATGGTATCCATGACAATGAATATATTTCTTGATTTCTGTTTCAATCTGAATTTCATCATGAATTTATGAATTGATAAATGGGAATCACTCGACTATAACCATAAATTCAGTTGTTCATTTTTATTAACTGGTTCGAATCGTCTCACTCTCATTTCCAATCCTTTCTTTTTGGAGTTACCGTAGATTCTGAATCTGAATATATAGATGATTATTATTTTCATTAGCCCCCAATGAACGTTTCATCAACATTACACAATATATGCACTGTCGCCTGATTTCGTTGCATCTAACAGACCACTAGTTAAGACTTGTAGCCCAGTCAAATCAGCTCAAAAAACGGGCCAGCAACGCAACAATTCTTCCTGGCAACTTTCTTTCGGAATTATTTGGAGAGGGTCACCAACAGCCTAAATTTAAGTTTCCGGGGTACCAGGCCTGTAGTGTCAGCCGTCTTCTTGAAATTAAGGTTGATCTTCGTTTAATGAATTACACGTTTATTCTCAATTTTCTACAATAGGTATTGATTCTCATCAACTTTTTCTTAGGACTGATATTTTTATTTATATCCGAAAAGATGGGTGATTCATTTCTGAACAAAGTTGTATAAAATTCTGTTTCATGCATTTTTGGTCCACATAAGTTTTTTCATAGGATCGATATTTTTCCATTCAGACCCAAAAAGGAGGTGGTAAAATTTTATCATTATATTATCACATTTATTTTCAATTTTAGGAGAATAAGTGTTAAGAAAAATTTTTTGGAACAAATATTTCCTGCAATTTTGGTCTCGATAAACTTTTTCGTAGAATCGATATTTTTCGGTCTATATCCGAGAAAAGGAGGGGATAAATCTTATAATTGTTTTATCACGTTCATTTCAAATTTTCAAAAAGTTATAGGTACTGTTCGAGAAACTGAAACCCCTCTATACCTCTATATAACTGTAACAAATTGCATTATCAACACATCAAATGCGCGAGAACATTCAACGAAGAACAAAAAATAATGAAAAAACGTTAATAATAAACGCGATAATAGAATACCTAGGTTCACCCCCACATCTTCTCAGGAATTAATACAAATATAACGATCCTACGAAAAAATTGATTTGGAATGAGAATGTAGCACATCATTATTTTGTGGTGGATCAATGTTTGTTTTTGAACAAAACTTTGACAAATTTTTGGAACATATTAAAAAACAAGAACCAACAATAAAGTTCATATTAGAAACAGGAAATAACAATGAAATTCCATTTCTAGACGTAATGATGAAGAAATCGACACGTTATGTAGACTCAAGTGTATATCGAAAGAAAACACATACCAACAGATATCTTCTTTACACCTCAGAAAAAAACTTTGACAAAAATTGAAAATCCAAACACAGTCCAAAATGAAGACATACAATTTACACAAAATACACAACCTGTATCAAATATTATACCTTATGTCCCTCGTTTGTCTGAAGAGATAACACGGATCGGCAACAAGTATAATGTTAGAACAACATTCAAAACAACAAATACTGTCACATACCAACCAAATAACAACGGAAAACACAAAAAATTGTATTTATCAAAAATATATCAGTGAAACTTCTCGACTATTGGAAGTGCGAAAGAGTGAACACAAGATGTACATCAGGAACAAACAGATAGGTAAATTAACAGAACACATTCTTACTGCCTATGGAGATTACACAATAGAATAAAACGACACTGAAATCATGACAAAAGAGAGCAATGGCAGGAAACGAAAATTAAAGGAATCTGCTTTCATCATGCTGTCTGGTGAAGAATGCATATCAATGAGTTCGCTTGATATGGATCGCAGATTGCTGCCCCTCCTGAAGGACAAAATATTATTTCAGATTTGAAATATTTGACAAATGTCATTTACGAAGATTGTCAACAAGAAATATTTGCATTTGAACAGGAATTTGCGTATAAGTTTTGAGAACGGAAGCGGTTTTATATCCCGAAACGATAACGATTATTATTTTTTTTGGTAGGCAAATTTGAGTTATATGAGGAGTTGCTGACTAATTGGACTTGTTCTATCCAGAAAGAACTGTTTTTCAATAGACGCAGCAACTTTTCGGGGTAGATTAAAAATCTGCCCCTCTACACTTGTATAGCTTCCAATATTCTTAATTTTTCAGAATGTGGTAGGTTACAAACACACAAAAAACTACGGAACAAAAAAAGAATGTAGTAAGCTTCATATCATACAACTTTGTCCTGCACAATTTTTCTCGTAAAGTTAGAAAAAGGAGTTGTTCAATAAAAAAAATCATACCCTTTTTTCGGGTATGAATCGAAAAATATCGATCCTTGAAAAAAATTGAGAGGTATCGAAATTGTAGAAAATTCAATTTCAAACAAAATAAACGAATTATTCAAATAACAAAAATCAACAGTTGATTTCAAAATGGCGGATGGCGCATCTGTCTGATATCCCGGGAACTAGAATTCGTAATTCGACTGGGCTAATGTGGTAGATTAATATCTAAGAACCGAAACACATCGTGTTGAAATGATATGTCACTCGAGTAACCCATTTATGTCGTTCTGGGAATACATACCGATATGCTGATCGAATGTCTATTTCCACTCGAGTGTAACACAAGTCACAAAGAACTATTTCATGGAATTAGCATTGCACAAGTATTTTCGAAATGAGAGGCTGGCTCTGGCTCTATGATATCAAAGATAACGAGAAGCAGAGTCGTGTTACAAATGTGCTGATATTGAAAGTATTGAATTTGTTTCGTACAATTCGCAACTAACAGAAGGAATGAATTCAATAAAATCAAGAATACCAAATACTGAAGTTCACGTTGAATTGGTTTTAGTGGCATTAACTGATATAAAAGTCTTTCATATCGGAGTTTTGCTAACCTAGATCCACTTCTTCACTCAAAGAAGTTTGTATTTACTCGAAGAAAATTCAATCATGTGAGTCAAAACAATAAATTCGGTACAGATATAGGTGGTTCTGAATAATCTTGGCTTTCGACAACGGAAATCTAGTTACGATACATATACCACACTTGAACCAAATATGCTCATATTACGATCTTTTTTTTATTCTCTGGCACGCAGAACTGAAATATAATCAACCACTTTTGTTTCTTTGGAAAACACCTTTCACATAATGCACTGACCTCCTGAAGCGAACTGGAAGTCTTGTCTACTAACACGAATATAAACAGAACGTATGTTTTTCTCAGAGAAAAGGTTGAAAAACCAGAAGTTGTAAGCTTCAAAATCACGAAGGAGGGTTATTTTCAATTCAGTACAGGAGTTTGACGAGTACTTTTGCAAGGTATTTCATGCCTAGAAACAACATAATGAAAAAATATCTCTAAGAATTGTTCCACATATTATGAGGGGCAACTCCTTATTTATGAAATATCATGTTTCGAAAAATACTAATTATAACAATAATAATAATAAATGTTCTATATTCAATCGAGAAAAGGCATATAGTGTTACACTTTTTGTAATTGATATGTCAAATAGCAATTTATATAATTAGTTTTTTCTTTTGTGAATAAAGTTATTGTCAACTAACAATTTCACAAAAATCAAGTTCAATCATCATATCACTTGTTAGTTTGACGTCTTTCGCAAGTTTGTAAATATCGTCTAGGGATGATAGGTACGAAACAAGAGGGTCCAAGTATACCGAATGAAACGGAAGAAACACATTGTATCCGAATAGTCTATAGTAGAAATGAATGACAATCGCTAATGGAAACTATAAATTGAGAGGAGAAAAATTGGGTCTATTTCAAAAAAGGAAAATGAACTTATACTATCAATGTGTCACCATTCAGTGTTTCAAAGAAGTGAGTGACAAGGTGGAGACTATAGCAAAAGGTTTTTTTGTGAAATTTTGAAATATTAATATTTTCAAGATGCAATGAATAATGGTCGAATGTTAGGTGGTTGTAGCAAGGAAGAAATGAACCTTCTTCACATCGATATATTATCAAAGGTAATACCACGAGTCCTTCAAATTTAATCGATAAATTTTCATTTTCCACAAAAACTTTTTTATTTGGCAAAAGTATGAAAACAAACCGATTGATAAAATCACGAGTCCGTAGGACGAGTGATTTTATCTAATTCGGTTTGTTTGAATGCTTTTGCCTCAAAATAAAAAAGTTTGAGTGTTTCGAAAATGAAAATTTATCTTATTAAATTTGAAGAACGAGTTGTATTTGGAAAGATTATTTTTTGAACAAATAGAAGGAAGAACAATTTAATTGATCGGTATTTCATTTACATAAGAAGGAAACGAGAAAAGGTGAAAATTTTACTGATTTGAAATGTCAAACAACGATGTAGGCCCTCTATGATCCAGAAGAGATATAATGCTTACGCATTGAATAGGATATGACGATACCAAGAGATGGCGTCACACATTGTCATTGTCATTGTACAAGGTTGATAATTGAAAATTTCTTATGACATGAAAATCGCGCCAGAAGGAACATAAAATCATTCGTTATGTCGTTGTATCAAAATCTGCATACAACGGTTTCTTCTCATACAACAAAAAATGAATTGTATTTAATGGAAACTAATTGTACGCCATCTTCATTTGAAGGAAACCTTAAATATTTGAATCGCTATATCTGTCATAAAGTTGAGGTTATAAGTTATTTACGTGTTTGAGTGTTCATTGAAATGTGTTATGTTATTATTATGCTGAAAAAGTGAAAAGTGAATGACTATTAATAATAAGGTAACTGTTCATTCACGATAATTTATATAAATATAAGCCAGTTCAATAGAATCGACGCGGTAAACCGTATAGTTTTGACAGTTCAAAGGTAAACAACGTTTTATCGAAACAATCGAAAGGACCAGCCAGTTTTATCAGTATAATACCCAATGATTGGCTAGAATAACCATAGAATAACCCGCTACTATTGGTTGAAATGCCAAAAACGTCACATTTTGACAAGTGAAAAAAATAATCAGTATAATACCCAATGATTGGCTAGAATAACCATAGAATAACCCGCTACTATTGGTTGCAATGCCAAAAACGTCACATTTTGACAAGTGAAATAAATAATCGGGGAAAAACATGTTATAAAGTTACTAGATCAACTAATATATGATAGCAATAGGTGTGTTTACAACTATCATGATGATTGAGACATTGAATGTTAAGGTTTGAGAGATTTGTGTCAACTATTTCGATACTCCAATACTCAATAAATGTCCCTGATGATTTATTCTTCACTTCATTGGATATATGAGAGATTTCATGTCATGGGAGGGTGTGTCTTGATTGAATAGATTTTGCGGCTGAAGGTAAAAATGACCAGCATCAAGGATCGATAGACTAGAAGTCATTTTAGCTATATATAAGAGCTCACAATCGCTTGCAACAAATCTATTTTATTTTATATCTTCCTCAGTAAATACAGTTTTCCGCACAGAAGCTCAAGTGGAAAAGTATATATCACCTCTTGTTTTGAATAGTAAGTAGTTTTTACATTTCCGTCAATTCAGAAAATTATGTGCCAAAATTGAAGATCTTCATCATCATCATTTATGGAATGAATTACATTTTCTATCTCAGTGACGTCCGTATTGTACGGTAAAATATGTCGCTGCAATATCTCGTGACAATCGGTGGACATTCAAATATAGCACTGGATGTCAGCAAGTTATCTTGTACATTATTCGAATGAATAATCATATTTCATCCACTTTTTATTTTTGCGAATGTATACACTTTAAAGTGTTTATTACTTTCCTCAATTACTACAGTTTAAAAAATTTGAAATATACTAAAACATCAGTTTGTGTGTTGTTGGTAACTTTCTAAAACATCGCACGAATTACCTGCAAATTTCTTAAGTTACAATGATGAAATTCATTGTTTGATATAGAAATAAGAAGTAAAAAAAACAAGAATCATATCTCTCATATCCACTGATGGCAAGAATTACTCATAAAATAATATCAATTCGATTTGAAGTTTTATAATTATTGGAAGATAAAAATCTCACAATCTCAACAAAACTGAAAGCTTCGATATGCCGATTATTATGATGGGCGGGTTGTTTTTTGAAAACAGTTATTTTATCGTAATATTTTTTAATATTTTGAATTCCTTACCGGATATTGAATGGCAATCCGGATTGGAAAATATATGTTCTTTTTTCCTTTTGAGATAGATAACTTATTATTCTCCAATGTCACAGTTTTTATAAGCGAATATCGTACATTTCTTTAGACTTTTCAGGTTTAATATTGAAAATTAGAGCGTTTTCTGTCTTTTTTCTTTGCACTCGTTTGGAGTTTGTGAAAGATATGATGCTGATAAATGGTATTATGAATATACAATATTCTTTAGATCACACTTCCATTTGGAATCGATGAGGAACCAGTTTTTTTACTATTAGAAACAGGATCTCTTTTGTTAAACGAAATAAAACCCTTCTGTAATCAAATTTTCACATTGTGTTATTCAGGAACACTTCAAAGCCAGCTCGTGACTTCAATTCATATGTTCCACAAGTAAATGATCAATTCAAAAATTCAATTTATCCTGCAGGAATGCGTGAATCCTGATCATTGCATGCTTAAAATAATTATATACGAAATATTTCCATTTGTTTGATTTTTGAGTTGATTGAAGATTCAAAATTGACACAGCCCAGATGTTCATGAACTCGATCATTTCATCAACATTTTATCAAGTTCACCAATAAGAATTATTCCCAACCAGCTGTTAATTTATAAGTTTTTCATGCACTTCTGAACACCTCATTGTACTACATCCTATACTGGAACTCAATCAAGACTCCATTACTCATTATATTCAACAGAATAACTTAATGGAAACAAAAGATTCGCATGAAATAGTAAGTAGATGCATGCATCTCTGAGCATGTGCACTGAATATGAACAGCAACCTTCGCCTCATGTTTGCGAGTGTATTCAATTGAAGAACTCCGAAAGGTATCGCTTACTATTGTCTGCAACCTTGTGCTTCCTGTTTTTTTATTCATCGAGGATTTACTGGCGCGGTATATTTCCAGTCTGTACAGGATGATTCATAAGACTAGCACACTTTTCTGGCAAGATAAAAGAAATGTTTTTAGTGGTTCCAAAGTCCATCATCATTTACCCTATTTAAATCATCAACGAAGGTATCAAGACAAAAAATGGTAAAGGTATAGAATACGTCAAAACGCCAATTTTTTTAATTTTTTTTTGAAATCGCCTGAAACGGCCTACAATCGAAAAATACATAGAAGTTATTGTCAAAAAACTAGTGATTTCTGAGTTGAAAAAATCTTATTGTTTTGTTGCTTTAGTCACGAAATTTCGAACGAAATACAAGTACCCACACTTTTTTTGATTGAACAGATCAGAATTGAGCATATGTTTTCTCCAAATATCCATTGAAAATATCGAAATGTTTACTTAGAAAAATTAACCATTGACACTGACAACAGTGACTGTCATAGTGACAACATTTTACCGATAACGCACGTGATGTAAAGCATAGTTGCCAAACTGTAAATTAGGACAATATCATATTCGAATTGCAATCAAAACATAAACCTAGCATCATTTGAATCAAGTCTGATTATTGAGATAAATCAAAATCAAACCTAACTAACGTAGCATCACTTGAATAACGTCTGACTAATGAGAACAATCAGAACTAACTTACCTAGCATCACTTGAATGAGGTCTGATTGAGGTAAATCAAAATCGATCCTAACTAAGCTAGCATCACTTGAATAACGTCTGATTATTGAGAAATATTAAAGAATGGGACCAGATGCATTTATGGTGCAAATCAAATATTTTGAATAGTAAATATTTTTCGATTTTTTTTTGAATTGAATATTATACCATATCGAAAAACCAGCACCTACAAAATGTTTCAGAAATCGCGATGGTGCATCATAATATTCGTCTATAACAGTTGTCGATTATTTTCAACAACCAATATAATTTTTTCTTCCCATATATTATATATAATGAGTATATGAAACTGTATTGAAATTAAATATAATTGAACAAAATAAAACTGATTATGATCCAAAATGTGCAATCATGTGAAAGAATAAATCAAACCTAACTCAACACAGAACCTTTACTCAACAAAATGTTATTAAACTACTTTCACAGCATCAATAATAGTCGCTTCCATCCTCTTTCATCAAGTATGAATCTTCAATCGCATCAGCCGAATGCAAAGAAACATCATAAAAAAATTAATCTTCATAAAAAAACATACCTTAAACGCGTGTGGTCCGAAAGATTTTGTGGCGCAGAAAAAGAAGGCAGAACATGTCCATTTTCGAACTTTAAAAGATCATAACTTGCAATTGTATACCATTCGAATATAAAATAGAACATTTCGGAGTCATGGCAACATCGTACCGGTTATCTCTTATCTCTATGCAGCTGTCAAATGACTGAAATTTCATGAATGTTGATGTCAACTTTTTGACTTGTAGTAATTAAATTCCAGCAATGAATGCAAACTGTATGAGCTGTAATATGTACAAAAACATAATATTTATTCAAGAATAGTATATGTGGATATAATTTCATAAATGTAATGGTGAGTACAAGGATGATATAACAGTAAATCTAAGGGTTTTTTCGTACCCTCCGCATATTAATTTTCATTGAAATGAGGTTTTCCTATGGTTTCCGCACCAAAATTTCATGTTTTTCATTCAATTCAAGATAGCCTGATCTTTCCCTGCGATTTTCATCAGAATCTGAGATTTGACGTGTTCTACACCTTTACCCAAAAAATGATGAATCTAAACGAGATAATTTGATGAACTAGATGATGAAATGAAAATGATTTCACGTTGTTGATGAGATGATTCCAGATCAGGCATTGGTTGTTTGACGTGAAAGATAATACCTCAGTCAGCAATGGGATCACCATGGGTCTACGAAGAGAAGATTCGTCAATACTCTGCTTGATGTGTCATTCAATATTTGCAACACCAAGGAAAGCTTCGACAACAAAGGCACCGCATAAGAAAGGATCTTGGAAAAATCAGTGAATGAGATATTTGTCAGCACGAAGAAAAAGAACTCCACAGCGAAGGGAGATATTGGACCCACAGATTACAGAATCAAGTTCAGGTAGGCAACACCAAATTTTTAAAAACCGAGAAGTATTGATTATAGAAAACTGTAGAAACTACAACTGTAGAAGACTGTATTATCAACGTGCTGATGACGGATTTTCAATACTTTAATAGTTCGATACAAAGCAACCAATAATAAAAATGTATCTCGCCAACACATCTCCTGTGCGAAAATCAGTTTTCTTAGGAATGCATGGCGTCCACTTACCCTAAGATGACTTACATGATACGACGCAGTACAAAAGAATATATTATTTTTCGAAACTTACCTGGAATTTTGAGAGAAATGAGAACATTATGTGAAAGTGGCCTTGTGAATTCTGAAGAAAACTGTACTTTGATCACAAAATATCGGTTGAAAATTTCATTCCAAAAAGATTTGCATGGTTTGTTGGTATGACTCACTCGATCCCATTATGGGCTTTATTTTTGGAATGATTGATTAGGAACTATTCCGCGCATTTTCAAAAAAATGGTCTTCAACTACTATTGAATAAAAAACAACTCAGAACTTGATGAAGAATATTTCCTTGAAATTAGTTTGAAAGTTATACTATAAACAATGATATCACACAATGATCACAGATCAAACGGATGATTCGAGGAACGACAAATATTATTCACATTCATTTAATTTTTCACTCTTCGTGAATCTCCCTATATAACACGCACTATGAATTTGCAAGGTTATATTTATTCCTCGTTTATAAACTGTTAAAACGACGCATGCATATTGTATTTCATTTTTTCATTGCACCAACGAGATTCTGATAGAAGTGATAGTGAATAGACAGAAGGTATCTTCGAGTGCGGAACCACAGCCCATTTATCATCTTCATAATACGTTTGATGCGGAATGTTAATGAAAATTATGAAAAGAAAGCTCGAAGATTCCATGTTTTTTATTGAATTCGTGGAAGCCGTCTGTCCTCTCTTTCACTGCCAGGTCTCCGGTATACTTTGTTATGCTTCGTTATACCTCATCCCAACAACTTTCTTCCCTGCACAAGTTTGTGCGGGTTCATTTTTTAGTGTTCCTTCCTTCTGAATCCAGAATTGGTTTTCCTTATATATGTTGCCTTTTGCAATCCAGAGCCTCAGATTCACAAAGTACGTGTAGAGCTGTCTCTGTCCCTTTGTTACATTGCCTGCTAAGGTCGCCGTTGTACAGCCCTATCTTATTCAGGTGTCCTTTGAGTGGACAGTGTCTAGTCAGTAGCCCTGTTATAACGCTTATCTGATTCCTGTTACACAGAAGCAGCTCTTCAGTGAATCTCTATGTTTTGTTCCCATCCATTGTGACCTGAGACTCTTTATAGAGTCAGCCTCACGTCATTCCTATACCAGTTTAGATGTCCCTCGAACATTTTTTTGTCCTGTGCCATTCTCCGTCCTAGCTCCATATGTAATCCAGGTGCTCCAGTTTGACATGTTCTTCAGAACATCGTCTTTTTGCTACTCTTCACTTGCTGAGAAGTTCGTCTTGAATGTGAATTAGGGTGCCATATGGTTTGTATCCATATTCAGTCCATGTCCCTCTACACGTCCCACGATATATGTTTTCACCGATCTCTTGTATCCCGATGAATTTTCCCGTGCCCCTCTCCTATCACCAGATGTAAAGGGAAAATATCCAAGAACACCTACCTTGCTACTGTTGGTGTTGTATTTATTGCGCTTATTATGCCCAGATAGGCAAGTCTTTGTCTTGTTCATAGCATATATTTACCATGCCAAAGATGCATACATTATCGTGGGTCTAACCTCCATTGTGGACAGCCAGTATAGCATGGTTGGTTTCAATCCACATTTTCTCACATAAGTGCGCTTAAGCACTATGAGTGTCACCTCCACTTTCATCTTTATTTTGTCCACATGTTGGTGTTCCATACAGAACAAGAGCTTCGAGATCAGCAATTCAAAACATCTGTCTACCGTTGGATCCATGAAGGAAACGATTTCCTTTATCGAATATCTAATACTTATCTGCTCTGTTAATAAATGTCTCACTATTACACTGATGGTTCAATGATATCTATCATAGAATTTCTATCAATCACAGATCAAGCAAATGATCCAAGGAACGTCATGAAATAAATAAATACAATCATTTCATTTTTCATTCTTCGTGAATCTCCCTATATAATACGCACTATGAAACTGCAAGGTTATATTTATTCCTTGTTTATTAACTCTGTTGAAACGACGTATGCATATTGTTATTCATTTTTTCATTGCACCCACGAGATTCTGATCGAAGTGATAGTTATATTATGACTAGACAGAAGGTATCTTGGAGTGCGGTACCACAACCCATTTATAATCTTTATAATACGTTTGATGCGAAATGGAAATGAAATTGATAATAATTATTAATACATGATAGATGACCGCGCAAAGCAGGAGTTGTTTGTTTATCAATGAAAAGAAATCTGGCAATCTTCCATAGAATTTATAATTTTACTCTGTAATCAACAAAAGCCATATTTTTTTCCTAGGAACTTGTGAATGAAACGTGAGGAAGTGCATGAAAATACGCAAAAGTGATATATACTTGATAGTTTTTTTCGAAGGAAACTGATAAAAATGGATTCGAAAAGATATCATGTCATGTACAACACATTCTCCAAAAGTTCTCACTTGAAAAAATATTAGCCTGATATCTGGAAGTAGAAAGAGGGCGATTACGAGAGTTTTTACATATTCCAGAGCATGAAGATGTGTGCCATTATATAATTTTAAATCTGTTCCCAGAAAAGATCGATATCGCTATTTTTTCTTGTCTCTCTTCTATAGATATTTCTACTATCGGAGCTCTTCTGAAACCAAATGGTTCCACCCTTAGTTTCCACCCCTTTGTTGGGGGCTTGAATATTGCTCAGGGATCTTTTTTCAATAAAACAGCTTTGGAAATCCTTGCCGGTGGAAGTTTTTCCCGAGTTTTTTAACTGTAATTAACCATTACCATTGAGGAAAAATATGGCGTCGGCGTAAAAGAAAAAACATGTCTGCCGTGGGAATATGCAGGGTGTGCAGCAATAAAGAAAAAACATATCTACTATGTGGATATACAGGGTGTGAAGGAAATGAACATGATGTTGATGCAGGGGCTTTACGTGCGATGAAATGCACATTCAACAACTGTCTTTTAATGACACAAAGCTATCTTCAGGTTTCGATTTGGAAAAATAAATGCCCGAAACTCGGAGTCGAACCTGGGGTCTTTAGATTTTCAGTCTGGCGCTCTAGCCACTGAGCTATTTTGGCCTCGTAGATGGATGAAACGAGTGCATAAAAAAAATCATTTCTCAAAAAGTAAGAACATTTGTGTCATAATGTAATCATTATCTCTATTGAGAGCGTGTCTCATTCAAATCTTGCGTCAAATATGTTTTTTGGATGCATTTCATCTATAGCTGGTCTGATTGATGCGTCTTTGAAAAAGCATTTGATTAATCGGATTATACTCACAAAATTTGCCTTTCCATTATTTGTAAGCAAATTGCCATACAAGTAGTGAATGTGATTGAAGCTCACCTTCTCCTTCATATCACCGTACTTTGAATTTCAATAGATATTCAGTAAGGAATTTGAAAATTCGTATGAGCGACAAAGCTTGGATGGTTGTGGATCGTAGGTACGGTCATCAAAAACAAAAGACTCAAGCATTGAAATATCTACAGTAGATCGAGTGTCTTTATGTGCATATTAGTATATTATGCAACGATCGTGTAATAACCATTACATGAAAGTTGCATATGCTATTTTATCTACACCCAATAAATAATGAAGAACTGAAAATATTATATTATTAGATATTTATATTGAACACAATAATAGTCGGTAATCAATCGTATTTATTTGAAAAATTCTACAATATATAATCAATGGTATAACAACGGAAAATACAACAATGAGGAATGAAAAAAAAAATGAAAAAAAAAACACTGCTGAGGTCAGGCTTTGAACCCGCACGATTCTAATCACTGACCTCGCCATTGATCGCTCGGCCATGATAGGTCGTTAGATTTGGTCGAGAATAAAAACATATGTGTTGCATATGTCAAATAAAAAATATAATACTTTCGATTGTATTTTTTTCTTGTCTAAGACATCTGTGGAGGAGTCGCTGGTAATCCTTCTATATCACTGCTAAAAGACATTTTCATTCAATTATCGAAAATTGACTAAATTCTTCAAAAATGCAATACCTACTGATTTTGACTTGACAAACGTCAAAATGCAAAGCTTGCACATCATGCTTGATTGAAAAATAATGGGTTTCTATTGGTTTAAAATCTGTATCGTAATGGATTTCATTATAAAACGAGTTATGAGCATATAAGTGTATTATTAGAGTACGGGTATAGATAAAACATATTTCAAGACGAAAAGGTCCAGTTTTTCGTTAAATCCATACATCAAATTTCGCAAGCAAGAAGCACATATGAATTGAGGTTTTATGACAAAAAGCGACAAATCTGAAGTATTTTGGCAACTTTCAAGAAAAAAATCATGAGGTGGCATATTAAAAATAACTTGATAAGCATCTCATTTGTGAAATGGTGACATCATACAGCGCGAAATTTTAATTAATCGATACCTCAAATCTGTCGTATGCGTATGTCATCTCATTTGCGAGATGTTGACGTCACAGGGCGTCAAATTCAAATTTGTCAAGTGTAACCTCATATCAGTCGTATGTCATCTCATTTTCGGAATGACATCATAAGGCGCTGAATTCAAATTCATCAGGTGTAACTTCAAATCTGTCGCATGTCATCCCATTTGCGGGTGGTAACATCATAAGGTGCCAAACATAAATTTTTGGAGTATTTTGGCAACTTTTAAGAGAAAAGTCATAAGGTGCCAAATTCAAATTCTTCGACTAGCATCTAACATGCGCGACGCTGTCTCGAGTGTCCTTATGTGCAAAAATTTGTACAATTTCAACTCATTTTACAATCAAAACATATTTCAACGGAAAAAAGTACAGTTTCTAGCCAAATTCATAAATTGAATTTCGCAAGAAAAAGCACATATAAACTGAGGTTTTATGACAAAAAGCGACAAATCTGAAGTATTTTGTCACCTTTGAAGAGAAAAATCATAAGATATCGAATCAAAAATTAGTCATCTTTGAATACTGAACAGTGGAATGATTCCCACTTATCGTACTTGAGTCTCTAAAGACGAGAAGTCTCTAGAGAGTCAAGGATGTCAAAACATTGAAATGAAAAGTATGGCTTCAAGCCATTAGTCAGTTGAACTATGATGAAATCGCCTCTACATTCTTGAAGCCATTTCTTCATTTATATTTGATTCTTGATGTGTTTGGTATTTTAACATCAATTCGGACTTCTATCACGTATTCAGCAGAATTATGATATCTGTCAGACTCCTGGATCTGGATCATTTCAACTTTTGAATTCATTCAGTTTCGATCAAATGGACTTGACTCTTCCAGTTTTACAGTCATCTAGACTCGGTTGTGTGATTTGAAATATAGAGAATACTATTAACTTGCAGTCAGTTGTGTCATGACGATAATCAAAATTTCATTCATTCAGTTGGATTCTTGCAGGCATTCGGACTTGGTTTTATGATTCGAAACATAGACGATATTTTCGACATGAGTTCAGTTGAGCCATGCCAATGATCAGAACATGGCTCATTCATTTGGATTCCTGCATTCATTCAGACTCGATTTTACATGAATTCAAAGGTGTTATTGCATTTAAAATCGAAAATAATTGGCATAATGTATTTACCTGGACCACTTCATTCATCTGGTCTTGTTTATTTTATCTATTTGGTACAAACCCGAGTTGAATTGATGCATTAGGGTAGAATATATTTCAATTACTTCATTGTGAGAATGTGAGAATGGAATCATATAAAAACAATTCGTTCAGGTCAGTGCCAACTATACCTACACAGCAGATTGATGACTTAACATCTACCTGGAAATAATGTTTCAAGTTGTATATTTACCATAATTGCTGAAATTTCGTTCAGACTTTCTTCAGTTCGTGTGTTATTTTTAAGCGTTAAAGCTCTATTTCATTAAAAAAAATGTTTTATATAAACAGGGTGTTTACGGACATATTGTCATATTTCGAGAATGAAACGAAAACCCTATTGTCATTCTGTTATTACACCCACACTTTAGATAAGATTGAAGATGTTTGTGACGATTTTACAAGACAACAATGCAATCAAAATTATCTTGAACACCCTGTGAATGTTGCTTCGTTTCCATCAACATATGACAAACGTAAAATATTGCTCGATAATTTAACGAGGTGCAATATATTTCGACGTGTTGCGTGTGAGCTATAATTCAATTTACATAATTACTATAATGTCGATTGAAAAAGATGTGTTTATGAAGTTGTTGAAATCAAATTATCGTAATAAAAAATGTTCAACTTCGCTTCTCTTGGACATTGTACTTCGTGTGACGTTCAAACAAAATGAATATAAACGTAACAATTGAGAGTGGAACTTCAACTGCGCAATAAAAAACTTCAAAGACGTGCTCTCACAGAAAAAATCTACGTATCTCCTCATTAAAGATATTTAACGAGTCGCAACTTTATGATGATCATTTATTTTGATCTGATATTTTTTCAAGTTACCTATATTTTGATAATATATAATATATTTCAAACTAATACGAAAGACTTTTTGAAGTTTGTTGCTGAACTCATTTTAGTTATAATGTCGAACTGGGAGACTGGAATGTCATCCATGTTGTTTGGTTATTCAATTATTGATATCTGAAGGTTGAATCGAAAATGGCGACATATACAGAATCTGTTTAGGGGCGAAGTTGTCAATTTCAATGTTCATTTGAATGATTACGAAAAATTGATCTTTCCTTCACGTTCTTGGTACCTATATGAATGAATAACCAGAAAGTGAAAGAATTGTTTTCATAATACACTCTAAGTTCTCTGGACTATTGTAGATTTGTCAAGAGCTTTCATTGCGCTATAGTTATAAAACTGCTATTTGAGGTATCCTCCGAATTATGTCACCATCAACTTGAATATTGAAATACGAATATGGATATTTTGATACAATTTACAACTCTCTCATCCACTTGAAATCAAACACAATATTCAATTCTGACCAGCATATTTGTTAGCTCATCTATAACTGAGCCCATACTCGTAGGTTTGAACATTTTTTTTTTAAATAACTACTTACTCATGTGTAAACGATAGTCTGGAAATATAAACCGTATCTGATGACGACTTCATATATTTTCAACAAAACTGAAAACCAAATTGAGGCCAAATTCAATAAAAAATTGAAAACTGAGAAGGATTTAACAACCCAGTAGGTATATAACCGTCGGAGAATGGATAGATTATTTCCCAAATATGGAAATTATTCAACCTTCCACTGGGTGACTGCCATCTGCGCATTGAAATAACTACTGCTAGGAATCTTTAAGTTCCAAAGTTGTAAAAGTAGGAATTGTACTATCATAATTATCAATTCAAGTGACAGTTAGAACCGAAACACAGTCCCTCAAATTCATAGTTTCTCACTTTCCACAGTTGTAAATTTAATTTTCAATTCATGTGGATATTATCTCTCAGCCAAAATTCTCATAGAATTTCAGATAACTCATCATCATTTGAATCAATGACTGAAGCACCGAGTCCCCAAGAATAACTATGATGTAGTGATTCCTTGACAATAAAAAAAGTTGTCTCATTATTGATGAATTCGTTTTTTCGGAGAAGCATCCAGTAGGTATAAATATTTTGTTTTTGAAATCCGCCTGTAACAAGTGATTTTTTTATTTCGTTCTAATCGATAACCACGATTTGACGCTGACATTGAAAAGCTAATTTTCGATTATTTTTAACGACAATTGTTATGCAACGAATATGTTGAGGTGTTCCACAAATTTCCGCATTATCATAAATCCAGCAAGCAATAAACTATTTTATAGCTTCTCGTGTAGATAGTGATTAATTGCATGAGTTTGCCGAGCACACGTGTCGGAAAAGTTCTCCATTCAATCAGCCCACTTAGAACGGTTTTCAGCACAATTTCCAACATGATCATGATCGAGTTGAGTCATTACTATTTCGATCATATCTCGAACATTCAATTGTTTGAATGGTAGATATCAAAAAGCAGAACTGAAAAATATAGAATCAGAATGTTATTTTATTTAACTATGCTGTACCACAAGGAAGTGTCCTGGGTTCACTTTCATTTCATGAATGACTCAGGCTTCGAATTATAATATTGAAGAATAATTTGTAATTCAGTACTTTTTATGAACCTTCAGTAGATACCACTTCTGGTGATTTTTTTTGATTTTCAACTAAAGCGCGCAAGGCAAGATTGTCAATACAAACACATGAATTCAATTCATTGATAATGAATTCAAACTACAAAACTCCAACAAAAAGCGAATATATTTGATAATTTGTTATCTGGCAATTCTACTTTGGACTCATCCTAAAAAAAACAAATATCACGCCTGTCGGCAGTCATATTCCTGAAAATATTTTTAGCCAACAAAATATCAGAAATATTTCAATAAATCTGGATATAAACAAAGCTTGAGGATCTGATGGAATCCCAGCAATTGTTCTCAAAGTGTGTACCTTAGAATTGATACCAGTATTTTGTTCAACCTTTCGTATAACTTGGGGGTTTTTCCTAAGTCCTGAAAAACAGTCAGAGCTCAGCCGATTCCTGAGAAAAGAAAAAAAAAACTTTACCTTATGATTATAGACCGATTGCATCGATTTCTAACATCTTCAGAGTAATGGAAGAGTAATCAATATAAAGCTTATCAAATATTTGGAGAAATCAGGAAGCATTGATGATCGACAACACGGATTTTGCCACCAAAAATCAACCGATACCTTGTTGGCGAATGTTCCACATATTTCTCAGCATTCCATTGAAAAGTTAGCTGTTGCAATCGACATTTCGAATGTGTTTGAACGAGTTTGGCATCAGAGTCTCATCTCTAAACTGCCGTATCATGGTTCGCCTCTATTTAGTAATCTTAATGCGTATCTCTTGTCCCTGGATTCGAACGGTGTTCTTTGAATATTACATGACTTCCCTTTCGTGTTAATCTTTATTTCAAAAGCAAAAGGTGAAATATTGATAATATTCATTATTTTTCTAGAAGAAATAATGCATTCACCTCAAAATAATTACTTTCAAACAGCACTGAAAAATTCCTCTGATTTTTGGATGTTATTGAGGATCGAAGAAAATAAGGCAGGAAGATTCAGACAATAAATTACCCGGCCTATCTCACCACTGCTTATAAACTATAGTTTCAAATAATATTATTCCATCTGTGGCAACTCAATAAATTAAAATTCGCGATATCTCAGAAACCGCGACCCCGAGAAGCAAATGTCCGAAAAATATTTTTGGAGATAATTTCGTAATTTTAAAGTTTTCATCATATTCCCTACCATTTGAGTTCTATATACATTTTCATCGCAACTTTTTTTGAGTCGAATATCTATTTTTACTGGACTAATTGAAATATTTACAAAATTAAGCCAGTTTTTCCGTAGTATCAAAACAATATTATTGGTCTGATATATGTTTGCTAAATCAAATATTTTTGGCTCATCATTCATGTCTCAAGTTTTGGCAAACATATTATGTATATTTCCATAACCACCAAACGATTGGATGAATTCAAAGAATGGCCTTCACTTTTTGAATCATCAAACGGCTTCCTTGTGATTACCTTCTATCAAATTTGATCGATAAGAAATATTTTCTGAGCGAGTAAGCCAGCTGTGCACTTTTCAGTGATACCAATATGAAAAGATTGTTCAACTTAATCTTTCCTCCAAACGAATTAATACATTGATTCGCTTCCTTGGGGAATTGCAGACCCTTCTTCTATTGGAACCTTCAAACGCCACTTTCATTTTCGCCATATCGATGCTGTTTTATTTGAAGCGAAGTATACTAGGACAAATACGACATATGTAGCCAGGTGAGTTTTGTTAATGTTTCATTTGAATTTGATTTCGCTTCTGTCGGTATGTTTATTTTGATGTAAAATTACCTCTTTGGATAGCAACAACGTGCCATTTCGAACACCGTTTCTTGTCCAACAAGATTCTTTCATTTAATTTGTTAGAAGAAGGAGACTTGGGTGTAATGCATTAATTTGAATTTTTTGCCATTAAAATGAATTCCTGTGATTTTCGATATACCCATTATGAGTAACAATAACTAGATTAGGAGAGAGAGCCACATTCTTTCACAAAACATAAACGATGAATATTTTTTCAGGATCTCTGTTTCGTTCTTATACTACTGAAATTGGGTTGACGTCATACAAACACATTCCATATCAATTAATTTGACAGTGCGACCATAGAATTTCTCTCACGGTTGGATAGTTTCTTCAGCAATCATGTGATGACATCATTTATGACGTGATTTATGAAGAAAATCAGCGACCTATTTCCGTGACTTTCGAATTCGAGTAAACAGAACTTAGTTGTATTTTTTATTATAACACTGCTAAAGTTTCGCGATTCTCGGAAAATTCATCATTTCTCAAAAACACACCTGTCGAACAAATTAATTGTTAATTTAAAAAAATAATGATGTTAAGATCAGCAAAAATCAACTAATAAACACGTATATCTAGGAAGGTACAAACATGGAGTACCTATGCATTCTGTGAATATAATTACATATCTTTCTTGGAACGTATGGACTTTCAGAACTAATGAAGTGGATAATATCTATTGTCGAAATTTAATCAACGGTACCTTATTTTATTATTTTTTGATGAGCAGTTGCCGAAAATTATCGTTTTACTTATAGAAGTAATAGGAACTTCCATGCACCGGGATGTATGGTTTTCGGATTAGTATTCAAACAAAAAGTAGAACTCACTTTATTCATACGAAACCATATTGGTACCGTGGTACCATCTATTAATACTCTCAATACGGAATTTATTCATACCTGGTAATAAAATTTGCGATGAATACAATTAAAATTAGAGCTAATTCAACGCTCATAAGTTACTATGGTGGCTTTGAAATACAAAAAATTGACACAAAACATAACAATTGTTCGAAATGCTGTCCATTAACGTCAATGCTCTTTTTAACTCGCATAGCTGTTTCTTGAAGAACGTTCACTTATCGCTGGTCCCTTATACTATATTAATTGCAACTCTTATTCTTATTCGCAACTCCAGGTCTTCGCGGGTTTCAAGGGCGGTTGTATAGACAATGTTTGTCACATGGACCAAACCAAAACTCAAGAGGTGTCAAATCAGGTGACCTTGGAGGCCATCGTGTTTTCTGGTTTCCATATTGAAACCTGTCAAATTTGAGAACTCAAAGTGTAAACGAAAATGTCGATGACTTTTCATAACAAACAATATAATTCATCGGTCTTGATGCACAACGCACCATTGGTCGAAACGAAATATGATGTCAGACGACACAACATTGGATCTATCAGCATCGATACTAATACGGTATTAGTGGTGAAATATTTCAAACCTGTGTTCCCGTGGCGATTTCTGATGAATCTATAGTCCATACTCATAATTGCCTACAGCAGAGATGTATTTTTTTATAACACGAAAGGCAAGCCCTGTAATGTTCGAAGAACACCGCGTGAATCGAGGGACAAGAGATACAAATTGACATTCACTTTGAATTTTTGAAGTTGGTAATCCTAAGGAAAAACGAGGAGTTCCAAAGCTCAGCTGTTCTATTGAAAAAAGATTCCTGAGCAAGAGAAGTTCGACAGGTCTCCAAAGTCACAACAAAGTGGTGAGAATTCTGTACTCGTCGAGTAATCCCTGTAGACATTACCAAGGGTGGAACGATTCAGAAGAGCACCGACCGTGAAAATATCTAATGAAGAGAGTTAGGTCTCCGACCCTTCTACGAATATCTGTCCATACCGTCCTGGTCAATCAGGACGGTATGGACAGATATTCGTCTCACAGTTCTTGAAAATAAATTCAAAATGGAATTCGAAACGTCGAACAAATCAGAAAATACCTAACGGATAAAAACCCAGAAAAATTCATCTTGTATATCGAAGATCCGTGAAAACATCAATTTCTACATAACACCTGGATGGGCAGGATGCAGCCTTAATATCGGACGCAGTCGGATAATGACTGAGGAGAGTCATTATAAATACCAGTTTCCGTGGAGAACAGACAATTGAAGTCTTTGCTAGCTCTTGCTTGGTTGCTTCGTAAGGGGAGTGATTGACCAGGACGGTATGGACAGATATTCGTCTCACAGTTCTTGAAAATGAATTCAAAATGGAATTCGAAACGTCGAACAAATCAGAAAATACCTAACGGATAAAAACCCAGAAAAATTCATCTTGTATATATATATATATATATATATATATATATATATATATATATATATATATATATATATATATATATATAATGCGAAGGGTAGTCTTGACTGACTAGTTGAGGAAAAGCGGAATGTTATGTGAGGATGCAGTCAAAAGGCTGGGCTGTTATACAAGCAAACTCTTTGTTATTTGGTCGAGCTTTCGAGAATGTTTATTCTCTTTTTCAAGACATCTAAAAATGTATATAAAGTTACAAACAAATTGTAAAAATATGGGGTTAAGTTTACTTACTAACGTGAGGTTATGTAAGAAGTCATGCGTAAAGATCATCTTTACGCATGACTTCTTACATAACCTCACGTTAGTAAGTAAACTTAACCCCATATTTTTACAATTTGTTTGTAACTTTATATACATTTTTAGATGTCTTGAAAAAGAGAATAAACATTCTCGAAAGCTCGACCAAATAACAAAGAGTTTGCTTGTATAACAGCCCAGCCTTTTGACTGCATCCTCACATAACATTCCGCTTTTTATATATATATATATATATATATATATATATATATATATATATATATATATATATATATATATATATATATATATAGTACATTAACGCTAAAATGATCTTCAAAACAATATAAACACGATTTTGAAGTTATATGTTATTCCCTTTTATTATCTTACACCATTGTTTCCGTACATTCGCATCGCTTGAGATACGGAAAGACACTTTATCTGGTGTATTTCTGAAGTGATTTTGCGGTTTGATACCATAGCAATAATTGAGCAAAAAGTTGTTTCAAGTCTTTCCATGATTCTTATAGCAATTGAAACTGAAACCTTAGCGTTGAGAAACATGGGGAACATCTGAATCGAGCGCTAACAGGTTTTCCTAATAGTTTGAACGTCTTCAAGTGTATTTATAGTTTTTTTACTTCTTGAAGATGTCAATGATCAATTTATGACATAACAAAAAATCACGCATATCTCCGATTGATGTCAGTCGGATTATTTGTTGTAGTCGCACTACTTTTCAGCGTGGAAACGTACGTAGAGTATTTGACCTTTAGGAGAGCCGGGGACAGACACATGCCATTTATAATTTAGACTCGTGTGGTGGCGTAGAAACGTGAGCGACTGCGCCGCGTACCTCGAGCAGCGTCGCAGAGTCCTTGAGCGATATGGTTCCATTATCGCTGGCGCTGGCTCTCCGGGATCCATTAGTCCGGTCTTTCGAGCAGTCGAAATGGAGCGACTTGGAAAAACGGGGTTGATATTTTCTTGCCTTGACCTACATTAACGAATTAGTTATTCGATCGTTAACATATCTACTAGGGCTGCCGTTTGAGATGAGACGCCCGTTTCCAAAACTTGTTAAATCCATCACAAGTGATTTCGAGAAAATACAACTTCTCTGATAACTTTGATTTGGAAATCAAGTAGGTTTGTGTGACTGGTTTGTTATTTGTAGGTTATCCTTCAAAACTAATTAGGCATTCCAGATACTTGTCCAAAATGTCAAATTAATCTAAATGAACCAATACGGCGGTACCTGCCCCCCCAGAAACTATCGTTTGTTTTCTTTTGTATAAGCGTGTGATTGGTTAAAACTGGTATTTGCCCCCCAGACATAACCTGATCTGGAATGCCTAATATATGGTCAGCAAGAAAATATTACAGAATGTTTTACTGAGTTATTCGGAAAAAAAGTAGGATTAAACGAGTTTTGGAAACATGTTGTGGATTTAGACACCTTTGAAAATTTATCTGAATGGTTAATAAGTTGAAAAAGACTTATGTGATGCAAAAATAGTGTTTATTCAATTTAACTTTCAAAACAAAAATACAGATTCGCATTCAAGCAAAAACAGGTTCATAATGTTAAATGTTTCAGATTTGCAAGTCCTCATCTTTCGATCACCATCGGCATAAATTTTCGTTCTATTTTGTTCCTGCTTTTCTGCCAATTGGATTCATTCCTTATCATTTCCCTTCCTTCACCAGGCTCTGATAATGTAGAAAATCTTTCCATAGTTAAAGATATAATAGCTTTATTCTTAAACCGCAAACACACTGAATAACAAGACTGCTTCACGTTCAAACAACTACTGACAAAAATCGTATGTGCGCGTAAACAGTAAAGAAACCGTACACATAGGAACAGGATCTAACAAGTTTTGAAACCGTAGCATGCAATGAATAACATAATACGATTGGATCTACGCACCTTTGAAACAGCCCTTACGGCAATGGATTCACACACTTTTGTAACAGTGTTTATTAAGGATGTAGCTAGTTTTGGAAACGTATTATTTTTTTAATATCATAGTATTACTGAAAGTAATCAGTTTTGGTCTACTACAATTATATAGTCATGTGTCAAAGTTGTCAACGAAGGTATTGTCGCCATTTTCTCAATTTTAGTGAAAAATGGATCTAATTAGTTATGGAAACGCACCCCTCAGATATAAATTCAGCTACAAAAACGTTTGTAGATGTGCCACAGATCAGCATTTCAGGTCCTTCTTTCATTATATATCGATCAATGACTCAGCTTTGTTTGGTGGTGATGATACAATCATGATGAACTACGCAGGCATCAGATACTTTTTTTCAATTCACAGGTCTATCCGGATTTGCAACATATTACTAGCTCTACTATGAAATTAATGAAGAGGCACATAATCATAAAATTCGTTCAAAACTTGTTGATTGTCCAAACGTTCTCGTTGTTTTTGGTCATTTGATGAAGCTGTCGCCAAAAATTCCACTTTTAGTTCATTTCCACCTTTAACCAAAGAAGATGGATCACAAGCCACCACTGCCCAACAAAAGGAAAATATATTTGCACATATGTTAGCTGGAAATTCTACTACGGACTCATCGGAAAAGATCCTCCGAATATCACGCCCGTCGACAGTCATATGCCTGATATAATTTTTTTCCAAACAAATATAAGAAATATTTTAATGGACCCGAAGACGAATAAGGCTTGCGGATCTGATGGAATTCCTCTCGAATTGACACCACTACTTTGCGAATTATTCATTTTTTCATATAACTTGGGGTTTTTTTTTGAGTCCTGGAGGACAGCAAGAGTTCAGCCAGTTCCTTAAAAAAAGGAAAAAAAACTTTACCTTGTAATTACAGACCAATTGCATCACTTTCTATAATTTCCAAAGTCATGGAAAGAGCAATCAATATAAAGCTTATCAAATATCTAGAGGAATCAGGAATAATTAATGATCGACAATACGGATTTCGCCATCAACGATAAACCAGTGACTCTTTGGCTTATGTTTCTCATATTTGGCGGCATTCAATCAAAAAACTTCGGAGAAACGGTAGCTGTTGCACTCGATATTTCGAAAGCGTTTGATCGAGTTTGGCATCGGGGTCTTCCTTCTAAACTGTCGTCCTATGGTTTGCCTTCCCAGTTGTGTACTTCGTTGAAGAGTTTTTTGTCTGATAGGTCTCTGTATGTGGTTATTATGGAGTATCATCTGATATTCTCTCAATGAATGCAGGTGTTCCACAGGGTTCAGTTCTGGCGACCACTTTGTTTCTGCTTCATATCAATCATTTGCTCGAGAAAACATTTTCGCAGGAAACTACAACTTGTGGAGGTTCACTCCACACACAAGTGGAGGGTCACTCCACACACAAGTTGTTAGTGTTAAAATGTAAGGAAACATTTTTTTTTCCGAATTGTTGTAATATGGATGAATAGTTCCATATCTTCCTAGTGATATTTTCGGAGACATGTTTTTCAGTTTTTGTGAATGTTTCTGATAAGAAATGTTTTTTCTGTTTGTGATGGACAAGGATCTTTCCCCTGCTGTTTTATACCTAATCTCACATTAATGTCTTGAAAAAGAAAATAAAGATTTTCGAAAGACAATTTAATAAAGAGTTTCACTATATTAGTCCAAACACAATTTATGAGTGCAACCCCAAGGTCCATTTTCATTGCATGAGGATTTTCGAAATTCAGACGGTTTTATATATATATATATATATATATAATGGAATGAAATTATAGCGGCATTCAGACAAATCATAAGAATTTGAGAAAAATTAACTTCTTCGATTTCTTATGATTTGTCTGAATGCCGCTATAATTTCATTCCATTGTTGATCACACAGAAACTAATACATCTATCGTATATATATATATATATATATATATATATATATATATATATATATATACATATATAACGTGTCTCATCCAACTTTATTCGCAGATTACAAGAAATTTCGACATTCAATATATTTGCTTCGAGGTTAGGTGTTAATCGGATTGAAGCATGTGATTCTAGATCCACCTATATATTGCGATATGAACGAACTAAAGGCGGATCAGTTCGACTTTATGCGATCGAATTTGAAGCGGACAGATATTGTCATGATAAATGTATTCATTTTCCAAGATCCCAGAGTTCCCAGGCCTACTATCGATCTTCTGAAAAACCACAACCCATTCATTCCACTCGTCACTAGAACTAATGAATTTTGACAGATCAACATATGCTTGAATGTGCTCGCTTGCGTTTATCTTTTCACCAAAACTCCAACTTTTTTTGTTAGTATTTGAATTCCTCGTAATTTTTTTCTTTGCCACAGGTTTCAATAGAGTTGATAACATAGACATTAGAAGTCCGAACCATTACCAATCAGTATGGCAGATGCCTTCGAGAAAAATCACCTTTCATGTCTTAATATGAAAGTGAACACTTGTTATGAACCACCACCGAAGAATTTTGCAACGGAATCGTGCTCTGAGAGGATTCGATAAGTTTCTTGTTTCGCATACCTTTATTGACAAACGATTGTGTACAAATTCGATTGCTTCACGGTGAAACGATGTGTTGACGAATTAACTTTCGTTTTGGATTAATTGTACACGAATTTGTCAATCATATTACGTAACTATGCAACAGAATCCGACTATTATTGTGCCGAGTTGTTATTTAGATGGCAGATTGAATAATCGAATGGAATTTGAAGTAGAAACAACCATGACCTACGTCTGTAGATATCGAACGATCATGTTTTTTGATACTGAGGTCGATTACTGAATTTCTCATCGAGGGGAGATCGTAGTTTCGAAATGGCTGGAATAAGATGACATGATCAGATGAAAGATAAAGTCAGGTAATGTGTTGAAGAATTACTATCTAGGAAGGTATTTTATGAAAGTATTCTAATTTCAACCGAACGATGCCCATGTCGAAGTCTTCATGGGATATATATCCTTCAAGTGTTTGTTGTGATACAAAGCAGAATTGTTTCAGCAATGTTGGAATCGACCACTTGCAGAGCTATTTGTCATCTTCGATATAAAAATCGGTCAGCATTATCTCAAGCAGTTGATCTTTCATAAAGGGGAATTTATTCAGTGCTTATATCGTATGTTCAACTCTTAATCTTGCTTTTTCTACGTGGGGGACAAATAAAAAAATATGTTCAGATTGGTGATTTGGCACATCTGATCCATTCATTTTCAATAATGACTAAATTGGTATTCTTGTCAGTTTAATATTCTTCGAAAGGTGGAGTATAATATCGAGCAATTTCTAGGATTATTGTTAATCCCAGTATTTTAGAAAACTCCAACTGATATATTCACCAATAATAAGAACTCTTAATTCTTTAAAGAGCCATAGGAGCAGCTCTTGTGAGGATAACGTACAATAAAAGCTGTAGATGATGATTATCCATTGATGTTTGAATACCTAAACATTTCCTTCTGCTTTACCTCCTCATATTCGTCAATGTTAGATGAATCACAGATTCGGTAAAGAATACATTATGGAAAGCATATATGATAGATGTGTGTTGACCTGCTCGGAAAACACACATCTGTATTCCAAGCAGAAGTTTATGCAATACTCCAATGTGCGTGTACAATTAATCTGAGGTCCCAACGAAATGGGAGGATTAATATTTTCACGGACAGCCAAGCTTCACTCAGGGCACTGAAAAATCCCAGAGTGACATCTAGACTGGTATGGGAATGCCGCCAGGAACTGAAACATGTGGCAGACCCTAATAGACTGACTCTAAAATGGGTCCCAGGTCACTCAACTATCGCAGTCAATGATATAGCCGATGAGCTTTCAAGACAAGGATCATCAACACCATACACTGGACCCGAGCCAGCAGTGGGGGTACCCAAAACAGCGGTACAGAGTCACATAAGGAATTGGGTGAGATTGCTGGGAAAATCTACCCAGTAGCGCTCACGGGAGAAATTTCATAAAAGGACCGTTGAGGAAAAAGACTGAAGACCTGCTTCACTGTAACAGGAATCAGATAAGGGTTATAACAGGGCTGTTGACCGGACACTGTCCACTCAAAGGACACCTGAATAAGATAGGGCTGTACAACGGCGACCTAAACTGCAGACAATGTAACAAAGGGATAGAGAGACATACTCTGCGAATGTGAGGCTCTGGATCATAAAAGGCAATATATGGAAAACCAATTTTGGATCCAGAAGAATATGACAAACACCCAGCAATCATCTTGCACAAACTTGTGCAGGGGACAATGTTGTTGGAATGGGTGTCATAAAGTATAGGGAAGCAAAGCGCAATAAGCCCTAGAGGCTGAAGTGCTTTCCGGAGACCTGGGAGTAAAGGATAGGTCAGACGGCTTCCACAAGGGAAAAAAAGCATACGTGAACTTTTGTTACATTCAAATAGAGCAGCATAATACTACCTGCTATCCTTCTTTCCTGTAGCTACTCAAAATGAACGTAGGATTGAGATATACTCTACAACTAGTTGCGATACGTAACGCTTTCATGAATTAGATCTCTTCCACACCCTTTCACAATTGTGTTGTTTTATATTACACATACATAAACTAAGCTTCAGTCACTATAAAAATAGGCATCTGAATACATTTATAGCTAACTATTTGCGTAGACCAATTTAACAGCTCTGTTTCCAATAGTGTGCATGTTTTACGATTTTTTATATCTCAGAAACCGTTACAGTTCATATAATAAGGGTACAACACATACATATTTATGAAAATAAACTGACACTGATTGAAAAACAAGTAACAAATATATTCATTTACACATATCGCCCCAAGATAGAACAGAGTTCTGGTATAATACATTTTGGGGAAAGCATTTTTGAAATTTTCAGGAGTCTGTCTGTGTAGAGTTGAGATTTTCAGACAAGAAATATTTGTTTAATATCAAGTTTGAAGATTTTGAATTTTAACAATCAAATAGCGTGAACATACATCCATGAGTATATTGAATCAGCAAATAGTCTGAGTCAAGTTACTCGTTAGATTTTGATACATTTTCATTCACTTAGAAACATATTTCACAATGTGGGAGATGGCAAAACTGAAATAGTCTCACCTACTTGTGATTCGTCTTCTGGTACTCATTCATTTACCTACGTACCAGTATCTTGAGCTGGCTTGCAGAATTCCCAATGAATGACTTTTTCAATTAGAGTTTGTGTTTGAAAAGTTGTGAAACTAGTTGATGAGAGAAGGGTGCTTTGAAATGTAAATCAATATGCCTTGGTTAATGAAAATACTATTTTTTACTGTGAAAATATTCAATAGAACATTTTAATTTCCACCATTCTACTGAAAAATAAACATTTCTGAAAATATTTTGCCATCGCTTATAAAGCGAAAATAAACTGTTTCCCAAAAACGTATATTCCATAATATCAAAAATTATTGATAATCCTTCAACATTACCTACTAGGAAAATAAAAAATATTTTTCACCGGTGTGTTCACCCTGTATAAACTCAAATGAGAACAGTTGACACTGAACCACAATATATCCGATCATCTTTCTATTACAAACATATAAATTATATAAAACTGTCCAATTAACATGATGGAGCAGCAAAGACTCTCCAGAAATCAGACAAAGACTGCAGTCATTGACTATATAACTCAGATCGTATAACACGAGCTATAACCGTCTTATTTCAATTTCGGTAACCGCTGGCAACAATGTAGACAACCTGTGTTTTGTCTGCCAATTATGATCTAGTCTCTCTTCCACGATCAAGGGCGTCCCTTCGTCTTGTAGAGTGAAATTTCAAGACACGTCATTTTTGAAATATTGAGGAAAATAATGGAAGTCGCAGAGGTTGACCCCAAAAACAAACACACAAACTACGACACAGAGTTTTCTTGGGCTGTTTCACTTGCCCAATTCATATATATTCGAATCAGAATGAGGTTCTATTCCATTGAAAGAAGTTATCGGATTATTTGAAAAAACTACCCCCAACTACACCCCCCCTCGAGGCCGCATAAACACAAGCCTTATTCATATATTTGAATCAGAATGAGGTACTATTTCACTGAAAGAAGTTATTGACTCATTTGCAAAAACTTCCCCAACACACCCCTCCAGGATCATATCAGATGTCTATCAGACTATCTAATGAAATGTATTTCAAGTTGGAAATTCGCCACAAACTCTTTCGAAACAAAGGTCCTAACTTTCTTCATCTTGTGGAAGTGGATTACTTCACACCGGTGTTTTGTTTTTGAATTATGATTTTATTTAAATATTGAAATTTCACTGTATGCTTTTTTATTATGGCGCGAATAAAGTTATCTAATTTTAATCCCTATAGTTTCTTTAGAAATTTCTCGGACTTCCCCGGAATTCCCCCGGAATTCCCCCGGAATTCCTATCAATTGTACACCGGAATTCCCATGTGGTCAACCCCTCGCTCTACGCGCTCTGCAACCATAGCGGCCACTACACGGCTTACTGTCGATAACCTCACTCCGAAACGTGGTAAGAATACAACGATTCCCATGCGTCACCGATCTGTTCAAAATCTCTCGTAAGTGGCGAGGTGTACATTTTATTTTATGAACAAGAAAACAGGAGGAAACGATATTTTCCACTTGTCATTATTTTATATTTTATTCTTTCTCATTTGTATTCATTAACCCTTTTCATATAATATTTCCTTGAGAATTTCTTTATTCGTGAAATATCCCAATGAATTACATTCGTGCATAAAAATGACCGGATAATTTTGCATTCAAGCGTGATATCTTATACAAATTGCATTCAATTATTTTCATATTTTGTGAAAGAGCTCTCGTCCTTCGGACTCGGGCACTTTTGCCAAAATATGAGAATAAACTCTTGCAATTTTTAGATATCACGCTTTCTTGCAAAATTATAGGTGATTTTTATGCACTCGTGCAATTATAACCGATAAGTTTCTCGATGTATTAGAAGAGTAGTGACAATTTGACCAAACATTTTTTTACATCCATATTCACATGAAAGGGGAGCCCTGTAATGTTCAGAGAACACCGCGCGAATCAAGGGACAGGAGATACGAATTAGCATTCACTTTGAATTTTTGAAGTTTGTGAGCCTTAGGAAAGAGGCATGACTTCGGAAATGATGGAAAGCAATGCAATTGGTCTGTAATTACAAGGTAAAGTTTTCTTCCCTATTTTTGAAAACTGGCTGAACTCTTGCTGTCCTCCAGGACTTAAGAAAAACCCACAAATTATATGAGAGTTTGAATAATTCGCAAAGCACTGGTGTCAATTTGGGGGCACATGCTTTCAGAACAATTGCTGGAATTCCATCAGATCCGCAAGCCTTATTCGTCTTCAGGTCCATTAAAATATGACTGTCGACAAGTGTGATATTCGGAGGATCTTTTCCCGATGAGTTCAAAGTATAATTTTCAGCAAACATATTTGCAAATATATTTGCTTTTTGTTGGGCAGTGGTGGCTTGTGATCCACCCAGACAGCACACAATATCCATTAGATATCCAATGGATAGCCCAATATCCACTGAACATCCAGTCCATGGAAGATATCTAATGGATATCCAGTGGATATATTCCATGGATTTTAGAAAATATTGTGAGCTTCTATTTTTATCTGGTATCATAAGGAATAATCGTATGGAAACTAGTTGAGAAGAAAGCTTCAATACATATCTTCAACGCATAAAAATATTTGAATGTCCCAATATATATCCAATGGATATCCATGGATATCTATTATTCTTTCTGTCTACAACACCCTGGGCTTACATTTTCCTAAGGAGAAGAGCTGTGAATTTTGTCTGTGCTTAATGTGTTTTTGTCTTATTCAACACGTGAAATTGAATCCTTGATCGATATACAGTATTGCAAGGAATTGAGAATATTCAGATTAGGGCATAAAAACTCGTTCCCTGACAGCGTACATAAGGAATATGATAATTGATAATATAGGCGAGTTCTCAAGTTCATCAGTAACTTCCGTTAGTTCTTTCACTATGAGAGAGGCATCAGTGATAGAACTAATGGAATTTATTGTTGAAGAATTTCAGAACTCGTCTTTGAATATATACAATGAATTATTAGCTAGGCGTTATGGAGTGATCACTTTGATTTTGGTTACACACGCGAAAGAGAGATGGTAGAACATGCCGTGTGTCTTTGATAGACGGAAAACTGGTAGGCAGCGCTAGAACTTGTCGAAGTCGAACCGCGAACGATAAGATAAAGAGAGACTGTGAAGGATAAATTATTTCGTGTAAAAAATCATCACATCATTCTGTCATATACTCTCTTATTTTGTATAGGTATCGTTATTTGTGAGAAGCTGAGATGAGGGTTAAGTCCATTAGTTGATATGTCGAATATCTATGACCAAAGTTCATTGTTGAGTCATTGTCATTACTCCATTTTGTTTTGCATTGAATAGAAAGTGGTGTACGGTGCACATTGCACATGTAGGTGAATTAATTAATTGCAAAGTGGTTGTTTTTGATACTTTGGAGTGCTCTAGATTTGGAAAAGGTAAGTTTGTTGGATTATTCTTCATATGTTTTCGTCTCTATTATTTTATTGATATGATTATTGTAGCATTTTGGTGTAAGAATGTTAAGTAGATATCACTTAACCTTTTTTGGTGAACTGGTGGTGGCCAGGTTCGGTTGCTTTGAATTGGTTGGTTATTAATTAGTAACATTATAATTAATAGTACCAAAGCTTCTGCTTTCGTGCTCAATGATAATAGTTTTACATTTAGATATTTTTTATTACAGGAAATGTCTTCACGAAAACGAAAGTGTCTTCTGGACATGTCGACGAGACACCTTCGTCGCCTGGTGGTTAGAAACCCAGGCATCTCAAATGATACTAATTATATTCAAAACAACGTATCAGCGGAACCATCATGTGAATATGAAAATAATTTGAGCTGTTATTCAAACGATGAGGCTTCAGATGATTATTTGAGTGAAGTGACTAACGAATGCATGGAGAGACAAAAAGCTGAAGATATATGAAGAAAATATTCAACAGTCACATCAAAGCGAGACATCAAGGGAGAAAACCAGAGTGATAGTCTTTGTTGTTCACCACCTGCTTGTATATCAAGTTTTCAATAAAATGAATATTCGACAGCTAGAGCTACAAAAAAGTTTTTCAATATCTATAAGGATATCCATTATTCATCCAGTGGATATACCAAATGTGAATATAAGATATCCTATCAATATCCATTGGATATCAGGAGATATCCAGTAGATATCTCCATAGATATCCACAGGATATCTCCTAAATCCTGGATATAGGCGGACATATGGATATCTATTATACGTCTATTGGATATCCATCTATATCCATTGGATATACTGGATATCCAAAAAGGATATCCATTGGATGTCTAATGAATATACTGTGCTGTCTGGGCATCTTCTTTGGTAAAAAGAGGAAATGACCTATAGGTGAAATTTTTGGCGACAGCTTTAGCAAATGACCAAAACGAAGGAGAACCGTTTGGACATTCAACAAGATTTGAACGAATTTTCTTATTATGTGCTCCTTTAGCAGCTTCAATTGTTGTACTACACCTATTTCTTGCGTCAACATACTCAGATCTCCTCTCCAAACTGGGCTCTTGGCGCCAGCGATTGAATGCCGCTTGTTTGGATGTGACAGCCTCAGAGCAGCCTTTATTGAACTAAGGTTTCTCAGACTGTGGTCTCTTTGTACTACTGGGAATGAATGTTTCCATTCCCAGAATAATGGTATGAGATATTTCTTGGGCACGTAAAGTGGGATCACCAGATGAAAAACAGACCCTTCTCCAAGGGAAATCAGAGAAAAACATCCGAAGACCGTTTCAGTCTGCTGACCTGAAATGCCAGATACGACGTGTGGGTAACTTAACATTCATTGGAGCCAAATACGAACAAGTTGTTGAATTCAAAGTGTGATCAGAATTATCCAAGAGAGAGTGAATTTTCATTCGATAAATATCAGGATGGGTAGTAAGAAACAAGTCCAGTGTATTGGCAAACTGGTTTTTCGTATCAGGAATACGAGTTCAGATCATTAGTAATAGCAAATGCCTCTGCCTGTCGTCCTCTTTCATCTGTTCTATTCAAGAATTCAAGCCATGAAGAATTGTGTACATTAATATGGTGACATCAGCAGTTGCAGGTTTTCTTTGATGAAGTCGGTTTTTTTCGATAGAAATTCGAATAGTCTGTCAAAAGAGTCATATGAGCAAGACCATCTAAACCTCTTGTTTACAACTGTACGTGCTTTCAATATACGATCATCGTCTATGCTCGTTGTTTATAACTTTTCGATACTTGGGACTGAATTTCCACTAGAGCAAAACTTTTATTATCCTATAGATTGATGAAAAACCCGTCGCTAGTTATAACATTGTGGAATCGGAACTGTAGGGCTTGTCAAATATAGGAAGGAACCTGGTGTACCTCTTTTTTCGTTGAGTTCTTGAATGCTTGGGGAAAATAATTAGAGTATGTGATCTTCAACTGCTGAACTTTATTGAAAAAAAACTGTATGGGTTCCCAAGATATAATAACAGTCTAAGATCATTGTTTGCTATCTTTCGATACTTTCGATGCCAAATTAAACACCCCTCAAATTTTAATTTTTGATGTACCTGTTTTTCAAATGCGATTTTTCAATCTGTACCATGAATTATAAGTAAAATAAAATGAGTCTTTCCGATTTGTTTTATATCTTCTAATAACACAGACATGGTGATCAATAACTTATTGTTCGAAATATTTATCAAAATGCTTTAACTATTGCGAATTCTCATGGAAGAACAAAAGACCGCTCGAAAAACCTGTTGTTTGATAATTTACCTCATAGGAAAAATACTTGAGAGTTCTGTTCAAAATCATTGGAACACTCTACTCTGTACTCATCGAGAAAATATTTCCCTGTCGACAGTCATTTACCTAAAATACTAATGCTGGGAAAACCTAGGCATGTCTCTCCTCAAAGAAAGCCGATCTATCAATATCTAGTATTTAGATGTAAAGAGTAACTATTCCCACAAAGTTAAGTATCTCTATGCTAGGAATTATGATCAGTAATAATCTGTCATGGGAAAACCATGTGAGATCGATCGCTATAGGTACTTCCCAGAAATTAGTTCGTGCAAAGAAATACAATACTACTACTACTACTAATATCTAGAAGACTCAGATACGACCTGTCTTAGAATACAGTTCTCTTGTATGAAGCACGGCACCACAACATCCATTGAAACTTCTTGATTCTATCCAGAGAAAGGCAATTAGTCTTCTTGGTAATTCTTCGATCACAGACTTGCTCACTTCATTGGATGATTGTAGAAGGGGACTTGTCTCTCTTCACAGTCGGTGCTCTTCTGAATTGTTATCACTCGTTCCACCTTTGGCAATATCTACAATCTACACGGATGACCAGACGAGTACAGAAGTTCCACCTCTCTGTTATGAGCTTGGAGACCTGTCGAACCTCTCTTGCTCAGGGATCTTTCTTCAATGGAACAGCTGAACTTTGGATCTCCTTGCAGAAAGAGGTTTTTCCTGAGACTTACAAACTTCAAGAATTCAAAGTCAATTTTAATTCGTATCTCCTGTATCTTGATTCACGCGGTATTCTTTGAACATTACAGTGCTTCTCTTTCGTGTGAATCTGCATATAAAAAAAACAAATGTGAAGTTGGTGATTACCAAACAAAAATATATAAACTCAAGTATATTTTTCAAATACGCTTCAATTCTGAAAAAGTTAATCCCTCGTGATTTGTTCATTGTTACTATGAGTATGAATAGCTTCAGAATTCTGGAGAAATATTTCATGCAGGACTACAGCAAGATTTTTTGAAGAATAATAATTATGAGAGGTCATGTCTTTGTGCATGCAATTAAATTCCAATTAAGTTCTCCGAAAGGAATTTTGTTATACTTTCATTCTACCCTATATTTCAATTGAAAGCATTTTCCAATATATTCTAAGTTTTGTCGGGTTTGCAAATTTAGATTAAACAACAGATAGAAACGATTTTAGCAGTTGACCACATTATATATCCACTATCCTGGTATAGACTATAGTGGTTTGAGTATTACTAGTTCGACTCGCAGCTAATGAATTCAAATCCCAACAACAGTAAATTTTTCATATGCAATCCTGCAGTTGAATCCTAAAGGTTGTCGGACAGAGGTGTGCTTTGTTTTGATATCAATTCAGATAGTGAGTGAGTAGCTTCGAATATCAAGGACAGCGTATTCTTCGAAATATTGAATCAGTGCACTTATCTTCATATTAATGCACCATCGTTTCGGCATAATCAAATTATTTGTAACCAGCTCTCATATACAACATAAATCCAATATTTTCGTGACATTGATCCAATATATTCCCAGCAATGATTCCAATGTACTGTATTCTCTTTATGGTGGAAACCGAACCCTGCATGCTGCTCCTAGGAATAGGACAGTGAGTTATCAACAACCATTATGCTGAAGTACTTCGATCAAAGTCGACGTTCGGTATGAAAACACCATAAGTGACATTTAAATTGTTACTTCTTTGGATGATATTCTAATTGCAACCATTTAAACCTTTTGGAATTTCGATCCACTAGCTTATGGACCAATAATGTTGAAGAGTTTCTTGTCTAATAGATCTCTGTATGTGGTTGTTGATAGAGTATCATCTGATATTCTCCCAATAAATGCAGGTGTTCCACAGGGTTCAGTTCTGGCGCCCACTTTGTTCCTGCTTCATACCAATAATTTGCTCGAGAAAACATCTTGTTCAATACATAGTTTTGCGGACGGCAGTACTCTTCATACCAGTTTCTCTTCCAGAGTCCCCATACCAGCTCGAGAGGTCAGTAAAATTAATGACGACTTGGTAAAAATAAGAGAATGGGGTAACATGAACTTGGTGGAATTTAATGCTGCGAAAACCCAGGCATGTCTCTTCTCAAGAAAAGCCGATCTATCATCATCTAATATTCAGATGTCAGTAGTAACTATTCCTACAAAATCAAGTATCTCGACGCTAGGAATTGCGATCAGTGATAATCTCTCATGGGGAAACCATGTGAGATCTATCGCTAAAAGTGCTTCCCAGAAACTTGGATTTCTATTTCTTTCGAAGAAATACTTCACTTCTCGTCAGTTTCTGATTATCTACAAGGCTCAGATACGACCTGTTATGGAATACAGTTCTCAAGTGTGGAGTTCGGCACCAAAACATTAATTTAGACTTCTCGATTCCTTTCAGAGAAAGGCAATTCGTCTTGTTGGTGATTCTTCGCTCACAGACTCGATCACTTCATTGGAACATCGTAAAAGTGTCGGAGACTTGTCTCCATTTTATCAATCAATCGTTCCACCCTAGGCAATATCTACACTACACGGATGACTCGACGAGAGCAGAAATCCAACCCCTTTGTTGTGAATTCGGAAACCTGTCGAACCTCCCTTGCTCAGGGGTCTTTTTTGGATATAACAGCAGAGCTTTGGAACTCCTTGCCGAGAGAGGTTTTTCCTGAGGCTAACAAACTTCAGAAATTCAAAGTGGATGTTCTGTCCCTTGATTCACGCGGTGTTTCTCGAACATTACAGGGCTTCCCTTTCGTGTGAATCTGCATATATAAAAAAACTTCTTCATACAAGTTATGACAGACTCATTTTTCTGTATTTTTTTCTCATGAGAGGACAGACATACTAGATTGTCTGAACTGACATGCACTAAGAAATGAATTGAATCTGAAAATTTTATATTTTTTCATAGATGATTCGAATTTTGCTGATGGAACTTCCAAGATAGTATTCCTGAGGAAAGAACAGAAAAAGAATAAAAAAACTCAAAACGCTCAAGTGATCTAAAGACCATAATTTCGATGAAAAAATGTACGTTTTACTATCAATGCGCTATTCATAGAGACTAACACCAATATCTGAGATTTCCTAAGTTCTGCTGACCTTTCAATCAAATTCATCTTGTAAATTTCCTGAATCACTAAAATATCAATATAATACTTCTGTCGGTAATCGCAAATTTCTAAACGAATCGAATCAGTTGTTGTTGATTACGAAAACGGTACTCAGTTCCTGTTTTGCGATTCTTGATTTTTCTTCGACACAATGTTTTATTCATATACAAGTGTTGGAATGCATTGAGAACGTCGTTGAGTTTCCATAGTCATAACATTTCCGGGATGCACAATTTGTGTTCAGTTAGTGTTATATAACAGAATCGATACGGCTCTTTGGGTTATATGAATGAAAAATACAAACATTAATTTAGACTCTTAAATGATGGTATTGGTGGGATTGGGATCAATTTGATTAAAGAAAAACTATCGTTCCTTTGCCAACGTTTCGAATTTTAATAAATTCATCATCAGGGCTCTATAAGTATGGTAAGTATTTAAAATTTTTTTTTTCATCAATCAACATTTTGAACCCCTGAAAATGTTCCAATAGTTTGTTGGCATTCTCTATTTTTATTCATATCCTACCACTCTAACATGAAACTCATTGTTATAGAGCCCTGATGATGAATTTATTAGAATTCGAAACGTTGGCAAATAAACAATAGTTTTTCTTTAATCAAATTGATCCCAATCCCACCAATACCATCATTGAAGAATTTAACTCTGGATCACCAAACCTACCAAAAATTAATTTAGACCTATTTCGATAATTAGATGCTTATTTACTTGATAATAAGAAGTTTGGTTATATAAAGGAGTACATTGTTTGTTTACTTCTTTGATATTGACGGGTTGGAACGTGTTGTTCAGAGATGAAATGAAAATATGTGAAGAGCCAATGAAATATCCTGAGATTTTGATAGTTCTGTTCAATGAGCTTTTTGGGTTACAAAGGGGGTCATTGGAAATTCCTTATTTCATGAAGTCAATATTAACGGATATACCAGGATTCACGACATTTTCCAGTTCAGTTGTCCATTATCATCGGTCAAACCTGTTATTCAATTTTTTTTTCGAAATAGTGGTGAATCGAATAGAAAATCTCGGTTTGTATTTGTTAGGCTATAATTTCAGAAATTCTGATATAGAAGTACTCATAACTATGTTGATTCAAATTATATTATAAGTAGTATTCCTACTTTTCTTCGGGTTTGAAGGCCGCCATTCTGTGGAGTTTTTTCCAAAAGAGAAGAAGAAATTCCAAAAAACCAACTCCAAAGAACAACGGCCATCAAACTCAAAGAGAAGATTCTTGACTTTTTCTGGAGTAAACTTCTATCAAGCCAAAAAGAATACAATACTATGAATAAAAGTTGCGAAATCTCTTTGTAGTGACTTGGAGAAGAAAAAGCAAAAAATTATTTGCTCAAAAATCGCTCATCTCTACAAAAATGATCATGTTCCCTAATATTACCGTGCTGGGTAATCGCACGTTAAAAGATAAGGCCTCGTTGATCCATTGCTCGCACAAGTTACGACTTCTGAGGGTTGACGTTCGTCAGCTGGTTAACGGAACGAACCATTTCAGAACAATAATTAGAGACGGCTTGGTTTGTTGTGATGTAAATTCATGGAAATGTCAAATCATTCAGAGCGAATTATTCAGAGCAGATTAGCTCAAAATGGACTTTTTCGAAAATGTTTGGTATATCGAGTGGAACAGTTTCATAATTTATCCATATGCTCATTGATGAACCCAATGGATATTTTTCTTCGACCGAAACAAGCTTGATTTGTGTTTGAGAATGAAATGTTATCAAATCAAATCATTATTATTATTATTATTATTATTATCACTCTTCATTAGCAAATAATGCTCTTTAGTACAATCAGTCGCTTATAAAATACCAATCATATATAAATAGAAACAAGTCACATTGTAAAAATAAGAATCAAGACACTTTATTGATGACTATCAATTGAAATATATTCAATACATTTTCTTTTGAACGAATTTAACGAATCACAGCTTTTTATATGACTAAGCAAATTATTGAATGCAATCAGACCAGACCTATACAAAGAGTCACAACTTATATGCTCTCTGTTGATATAAAAATTTCCTATTCTATTTCTAGTGGAGTGCATATGAATACTACTTGTGTAAGTTAACTGATCACTCAGATAATTTGGCAACATATTGTGTTTGATTTTGAAAATGAATATTAGCATATTCAGTGTTATCCTTTGTTTTGCAGGCATAAGAGACAGTGATTCCAACATGTATTTCACAGGTGTGCGGTTATTACAACTTAGTATTGCCCTCATGGATCTGTTTTGACCTTCTGTAGTCTGTTGAGATTTTCATCGCTTACAAAATAGAGCAATGTACTCCAATAGTTAAAGTGAGGTGCTACTATTGATTTGTATATCGTTGATTTTGCATATTCACTTATTTTATTTTTCAATCTGTATAAAAGATGAATTTTAGTGGCTATTTTCTTCTGAATATATCTACAGTGCGCTTTAAGGTTCAATTCTTGATCTAATACCACACCCAAATATTTGAAAGTTACAACCCTCTAAATGATGACATTATTAATGCTAATATTCAATGACAGCTTTCCATCTTGCAGTTGTCTTAAACGATGTTTGTTACCTATTAACACGAATTTTGTTTTATTAACATTCAACTTGAGGCCGTTGTCGCATAACAACATAGTGTCGTCGGCAAACAGTTTAACCTTACATCTTTTTACATGCATCACAATGTCATAATTGAGCAAAAAAAAGTGTCTAATATGTGATACAGCGCCCGCCGTGCCATATAGGCAGGAGAGTCGCTGTTTCAGGTAGTGTTTTCCTCTTACGAATGACTCAAACGTCTATCAACACAGAATGTTTGCTAAATATTTGTTGCTTCCTTCATAAAAGTTTAGTTTTCTTCTACCAATAACTCGGAGAAAAAACGAAAAACAAAATCAGTTCCTCGAAATTTTTTTATGAATATCCTATCTAAAAAGTTTATTTCATCAAGACAAACATTACAATTTCAAAGAAATTGTCAGCGCATTAAATGAAGAAGTGACAAACACCCTCATTTACAAATACGTGCAGGTAAAATGAATTTTATTTGGTCACGTATACGTATACCTAAACAAATAAATATTGAATGATTCATGAATGTGTTTTAGGCCAAAAACTCCTTAACAGCATGAAAAAATTTTTAGCGATAAACCTCAATCACGACATGGAGAACAAAACTCTCTTCAAACACCAATTGAACCGTTCAGTTAGTAGAGGGTTCCCAAAAAAATTCGATTTCTGCAATCGGTGATCTACCACTCAATAATTTTTTCCTCTTTAATATATTTATTGGGTGTTGGAAGTGCCATATGTGTTGCAAACTAATATACGACCGAAGTCGATGTTAATATACCATTTTACGTTATCGGTAGTCTGGTTCTCAATTTGGAAAATGGGATATTTCCTTTCCATTTATTACAAAGGGAACCGATATTGATGTGTGTGAGAACCATATACATAAAGAAGCGATTTTCCAATTCTCAACATTTCAGCACTGCGTGAAATGCTATCTTTTACATACCTACATTTGGGCAATGTTTTGCTTACTTTTCAAGAAAAATGCACCATACATCTGATGTCTGTGTATATAGTATTTTTCACAGTAAATAGTATTGGCTTATTAACTGCAATAAACTACCCGATTTCATACCATTGTGTAGAAAATCATCTGGTAAAAGATGCAAATGTGCTACAGGGTCGAATTTGAGAAATTTGAATTTTGCATAATGTAGGAGATATACAAGTAATTCATTTAAATGTTACAATTCTATTCTATATTTAGTTCAGTGTCGCTATCGCTATCCTCATCTAAATTAATTATAATTTGCGCAATTGATTTTACTGAAAGGTACGAGTTTTCAACATTTATAACATGACTAACAGAACTTTTCCAACTCTCGGTAGGAATGTCATTCATACAGTTCCTAATTAGTTCTACCACACTACCACTTAAAGTCGGAGAAGTATTTTTTCCGCGCACGCTCGATTTAAGTTGGTGCCACATAAGCTCTATGGGATTGAACAGGCAGTAGAAGGGAGGTAGTCGTAACACTGTATGTCCCGATTCTTCTGCGATTGTATCACAAACATACGTTTTTTTTAAAGAAAATGACTGCAGCACTTGTAAAAGTTTTTTTTTGTATAATTTTCCTCAAAATATATGTCATTTGCAGCCATGAAGTTTTGAATCTCCAATTTCGTATTTTTCGAGCCAGGAATTTTTTGCAATTGTCGACTATGATAGATTGCGTTGTCCATTACCATAACGCTGTTTGTCGGAATGTTGGGTAACAGACAATTTTTAAACCAATCTTCAAAAAGCTCTGCTGTCGTATCTTCGTGATAATCAACACAAGAGTCCTTAAGATTTTTGGCAGAAAGCCACATAGCGTTTGGGATCCAACCATTTTCTGATTCTGCGTGTAAAATTGTAATTCTCTTCCCTTTATTTGATGGTGCTTTTGTTTTACACTCATCAGAGGAATCAGACCATCCTTTGAAAGGGGTGTCATGCGTGTCAAACCACGTCTCGTCGAGGTAGAGTATTAGCCGATTTTCAGACTGGTATTTTCCTATTGACCTTATACATTCAGAACGCCAGTTCATTAAACGTGTGGATTCCATTCTTACTTGTCTGTTGTCAATTTTGCGATATTTAAAGCCCATTGCAGACAGAGCTAGATTTTAGAGAGTGTAGATTTTTCGCCTTATCAATTCTTTTTTCCAGTCGTCCAGACTTTTTGTGACACCGGAATCTTTACGCTTTTTTCTTGATTCCATGGAATTTTCAACAATTCGTCTAACTGAAGTAAGAGGCACCTTCGTCAAATTACTGGTTACTTTTGCTGCAGCACCTGCGTTATATCCTTGCTGAAGTAAGGAAATATACACATTTTTTATAATGATTTTCGCGTCACAAGATGAGTGATTCTTCTTTAACGAACCACTGGAAGAAGCACTATTACTTTTTATCCACGGACGCCACATACTGCCTATTCCGTACGTTGGGGTATAAAATCTTTGCTATTAATGCCTGTAATAACAAATAAAGGTCATAAAATTATTGCACGCCGTAACACAAGTGAACACTTCCAATGAAATACATAGACTGAAATGAACAAGAAGTGTAAGCTGTAATCCTCTACAATCCCTCTCTGAGAAACAAAATTACCTGAATCCGGTCCTTTTACATTTATGATGTGCATCTCGGATTTTACAACTTAAGGGTCTAATTGGTTGTATTATAATCCTTCAGTCAATACCATTTATTGTGAAAACTACTATACATCATCACTCATTAAACATTATTATGTCTTTATTTTTTTTTCTGTTTTGTTGTTATTCGGTATCTGCAAGAGAAAGGAGGGAAAGCTTTTTCAACTCCAACATACTCTGGCCTAGATACGCCACTTGTCCTTCCTCCTGTGTATCTGTTCGGCTATTACTGAGGAGATTATTGAGTACTCGACTAGTGAAACCAACATAATTTTTTGTATAGGCCACATTATTTTCAGATTGCATTTCATGAAGAGAAATACAACCTTTCTTCAATCTGGGAAATGAACGTCTATAAATGATATCCACATATAAATAAAAAGAATCAGAAATGTTTGTCATAAAATATTTTTTGGTAAAGCAAACTTGATCACAAGATAATTTGGAGATTAATAATAAAATCATAATATGGAACTTAAGAGAAATTCACGTAGGTGCCTACGTGTATATGATCCAGGCATACTTTGAAACGTCAATAGTTGAAACTTGCAAGATACATCAAAAGAAAACATGAGCACTAGCAGAACCAAAAAGTCATCCAGATCAAAAGATTATTTCTTTGAAATTCTGTTGTATGTATATACCAATACTCAACTTTCGACGCCCAGTATATAACCATATTAACCTTCAGATGCACAGAGTCATCCTTATTGTCTAATGAAATTAGTCACAAATTATCTGTTACATGCCTACTTTATTTTAGATCAATTACTTAACGTGTGTTGTTTCATTGTTCGTTCATTGAGAAACAAACGAAAATATCACGAAAAGTTACGTCATCATTTGTTTAACACATTTTAAAACATAAACATTGTGGAAATATTAGGTTTATAGTTATGTATAAACAAGTTAGTGTTGTGGTAACTTCCTGTGTAGATAGATATCGAAATATACTTCGGAAAAACTATGATCATTTCTAAATATGTTTCGGAGAATAGTCTGCCGACGATTGATGTAGATGTTTGTTTGGGTCGCAAAATAGTAAAAGCCGAAAGCTCTGACTCAATGTTATCGGTGTTCCCGAAGAATTATTTACATAAAAAATTATTCACCAGAGGAATATATAGATAAATTGCATTTTTTTATGAGTAACTAATTGAGTCAGCAAAAAAAGGTCTTCACTAATATTCTCAGATCTGAAAGTTGGTTTCATGCTTCGCTGTTCTGAGAAAAATACAAAAACAATCCTCAGAACTGATTTTGATAATTGTCAACATTCCAACATTGAATTCCTCTATAATAAAAATTTTATGAAGATTAATTCATTATTGTTTGGTTTCCAGAGTGAAAGAGGCAGTTGTTTGATTTCCGGTACTGACGTGTTATTTCGAATCGGGCTCAGAATACAAATATTTTTCACCTGTCCCTGAGGTTGAGGACGATAGACTGCCACAACATACCAAAAACGTCCTAGCGAATGTGTAGTGTTAGGTTTTCTGGATACCAATACTGGCACTTACTCTCAATATCGAATACCTAACCGACTCGGTAGTATAGTAGGTTTGCAGATTTTCGCAAAGTTGGAATAGCAGATGCATTATCGATGTAGTAGGAGTTTAAGCGGTAAAGAACTTCAAAGTTCCCTTCCGAAACAGGCTCTACCACCTGGACTCTCTTGGCAGTGTTCAAAAATTGAGAAAGAGACTTTTGGTTTTTTCTTCCATGAGTCAATGCATGAAGGAAACAAAACTTTTATGAAATAAGTATATATTTAGCAAACTTTTACAGGAGTTTTGTATACTTCTTTCATTGATGAAGAAGAACATTCTTCTCTCCACAAAAATGTCAAGTTTCCTAGTATCACAAATCATTCTCCACGGAAGTGAAATACTGAAAATACTTGTATCTGATGTAAGTTTCGATCACAAAGTTCCCATCTTCAGCATTATCAGTTTGCTGATTGGGTGATTGAGCAATGTTGAAAAAGTATCTCTTCGACAATCGCCCAAATTTTCCATATCAGTCAAATGTTTGTATCTGATTTTTTTTTGTATGTGATATTATCACAGTCTTGTTCTTGGAATTTGAATTGATAAAATAACTGTATTTTTACGAACAAAGTTTGTAATGTTGTCACTTTGACATACAGAGAAGCGACTATTCTAAAGAATGCGTGTTTTTTCGTCGTTGAGTAACTTAACAAAATCATTCATTTCTACATGACAGTTTCAAGCCCGTTCAGTAATAATCGGGAAGATGGGGTGTCATTTAGTTCGAAACAATTACAGATCATATAACAATTTTATCGAATTCCACTATGTTATGCAGTCCTTGTAAAAAATGATTTTCCAAATCTTCGATTTGATTCCTGGGTGTTTTTTATGACCACACTGAAGTCTTTTATTGAATGTTCATTGAAGCCTTAGGAAAATGATTGTCTGTTTTTCCTGGTTTAATCAGCGGAAAAGTAATTGGAATTATCAAAAAAAATGTTCAGATAAGGACGAAAATACGGAGTAAATGATATTTTGTTGCCGACGTTTCAACTTTTATGAAGATATCTACAGGAAAATAGTGCTCTGTTTCCTTGGCCCAAATTTCAATATCATTCGTCGTATTTTTCGTGAAATGTGATGAAAAATCCATTATCTTAGCAGTTCTAGTCACTTATAGGCCTAGCAGCAGTCACATATTTCTGAATCTAGTCACAGTCTGGCTTCGGAGAAAGAAGTAACACTATTCATGGGTCATACTATTTTGAAGAATACCAGTGTGTGTCATCGAAGCCACATTCTGGATTTCATATGAAGTACTCCACATAGCATACTTTTTTCAGATTACAATCTGTTCCAGCTTTGAGTAGTTCCTCTTCTAAAGCAAAGCATATGCAGAGAACAGAATAGAACGGTTATTTCTAAAAATGAATGTCATGAATCTGTCATTGAGCCATGTGAAATCCTCTGGAACCAAGCTTCAGGAAAATGAATTCATGTACTGTTTGAATGTCATCGATTGAGAGATTATATTCTTCAAACAATAATTGTGAATAATTCAGAGATATCTATAAAAGGAGGGCGAACTCAGCAGTTGACTTTTTTCTATGTTCAAATATTTGACAAATCACAAACATAGACCCAAATTTTATATCATGATTCCTGCATACGAATCGGTTGCCATATGAATACATTTTTATATTGATTTTTCCGGAGCATACCATCATTTTAAAAGAATAAATAAAACTACCCCGCTCTATTTGTGTAACTTAGCATCAAAAAATGACATGGAAAAATAAAATTTCTCCAAATTGTCAGTAAGTAGAAATTGGCAAAAAGATAAGTTTTCTGTATTGACTTAGTGCCCTGATAGAAGCAGAAATTTCTGCATTTTTCATTATGCAATCAATGAAAAAATTACGCTAGCAGACCACCAGAGCATTTAAACAAAATGCAACACATTCAATGGCTGATAAAAATCTAACGATCTCACGTTGAACAGGTTTCAACCGTGCTCTTGAATAAAATTTAAATTCATTAAAAAAAAAACAATGAAATTCAATTAACAAAACTATACAAATACTATACAAAATGCATAAATAAACGCATTTGTGGCCGCCCAATATATTCACGGAATATTTTATATTATTCATACGATGATCATTGTCCATAGCATATGGTGGAGAATAATATTGATAATATTGTTTGATTTTTGTGTTGATGATTCATTATCATTTCTATGTTATTTTCTATATTCATTCTTAACCTGTGGTAGAAGTCCATTGTATCTCAAAGTGGAGTGTAGTAGATTTACGATGCAGAAAAACTCAAAGTCGTCTCCACAATTTAATATTCAAAAGATGTCAGTACGGTGATTCATTTGGGATGTCCCAAATCCCCCTAATATCAACTTTTTCATAATTCTCATTAAAAAAATTTTTTATGTCCTTTTGAATTTCACCATGTGATTTTGCTATTTTTTCATCTCCATAATTCTATGTAAATTCAGCTGATGATGAACCTATGTAGGTTCGAAACATGTACTGAATCACCGTACTGACATCTTTCGAATATTAAATTGTGGAGACGACTTTGAGTTTTTCCGCATCGTAAATATATATTCATTCTACTACAACAGGTGCAAGTTTGGATATTGATTCCGTCTACTCTCTTCACTCCTCAATCGTTTGGATTTTCCTTCCGGTAATCCAGGAGTAGATTGAAAGGAGTTACTCCTTTAATACCCGCTTGGTATTATGGACGTCTGGAGTAGATATGCGTACTTTAACTGTTTTGAAGTGGTTTGAATAAGTCTCGTCAAAAATAACCACAGGAATATATTGCTTCATTTCAATCTTCCTCACAAGTCAGTTTCACAGAACTCAATTCAAACTTGTTAATTTTTTGACAAATTCGACTTCGACAGTCACCAATAGACTCTTAGTTTCGTTCGTTTTTTGTCCCTTTAAGAACTCTTGGAATGATTGAACAGGCACTCCACTCCAGAATCGGAACAAATTTCCGAACTTAGCTAGTGTGAAGAAATACCGAAACATTTTAGAGTGAGTGTGTGAGAATGAATAATTTCTCTCGAAACGAAATAGCTTAACGAAAATAGTATATTACCGGAGACGGAAAATTAATAATTTTTCTCAAGAAGAGGCCAAGGCCAAGTTTGTGAACTATTCCATTCATAATTCACACAAATCCCTTTATTGTGAATGTCTTGCGAGGTTAATATACAGAGTGTTATTTGAGTTCGTGTCCATACTCAAAGGACAGATTTGTTTTCAAGATACAGGATGTCAAAATTTGAAGAAAAAACCTTTCTTTCCTGAATATCTCATTAATCCTACCGCCGATTGCCTCAAAATTTGTTTGTGGTATCAAGGGTGTTGAGGGGCTGATTTGGTCATGGCTAGATTGAAATCATTATGTCCAGTGGCGTCCCGGAAAAAAGTGCGCTCCTGATTTTTTGCAATTTTTGTATTTTTTTTTTCGCATTTAGCTACTAAAAATACAACTTGTTTTATACCTATCTTTCTTGTATCTTGCTCTGTTTGTGAGAAAAAAAAATTAAACGACCTCATTGCACGTACCTGGAACAACAAAATTGAAATTGCTTTTCACAGGACGTTGATATGAAAATCGAAGAACACAAAAATAAAAAATAATATGACGTTGAAACCTGATGACAGTTTTATATGTTTAGCTGAAAAAAATTATCATTTTAAAGTTTTATTCCATCCAAAACGGTCAATCTAAAACATTCGAAAGATAGCTTCCGTCTTCTGTTATTTGATCAATCGTAAATAAAAACCTCTTTATTGCAAGTACCGGTTGTTGATGGTTTTTTAATTTTATTCTGTTGTGCCAAGGAGATACAATAAAGCGATTTCAATTCTTCTACTCAAAAATAGAGCAAGATGCAAGAAATACAAACATTGCAAGATATCAGTGCATATTTTTTTGGTCAAAAGAATTGATGGAGGGCCAACTGAGAGAAAGAGAAAAGATCACACCGACTAACAAAAATAAAATCGAACTTATCCTTGTACCCCTGTAATCTGTATTATTTTACTCTCTATCGGCTCTTGCTGGTTCTACCATTTTGCTCAGCTTTTAACGCTTATGTTTTTATAGTTCCTTGTCACTCCTGAAAGCTTCAATCGTTCTCTCTTTCCTTGCAATCTGTGCTGAAAATAGTCTCCTCGTACGCTTTTAGATGATGAAATTTGCAACCAGATCTATACTTCAAGTGATATTCTTCTCAGAACAACAAGAATTGTAGATTTCCCCGGGTTCATGTTTATCTGCAAATTATTTATTTTTATCGAAAAAGACACAATGTCTAACTTACCTCATACATACCTCATTTATTAAATTTTCTGTCTCCGTATTTCTTTCTCGGCTTTACAAATGAACCAAACTCGGTGAGATTTTGATCCAATAACTTAAACATAGTTGTCTCGGGATACAAGTTTGAATATATTTCCGATGTCCTAACACTGTTTTTATCGTATTTGTAATGAATTTGTATCATATCTCTTTTTTCCTCATTCGTGAAAGCCATTTTTTGACAAAAATGACTTGTAAAATAACAAAATGCCATTGAATTTAACAAATTGAAAGTCAAATTTAGAATCATCAAAGTCAAAGCCTATTATGATAAGAATTAATTGTTTTCAATATCTGCCATTTTTCGAAAAAGAATAATGAATATTTTTGATCGTTGTCAGACTCATATAGGTATTTTTTATTGAAGTGACGTTTCCATCAAGCTGATCATTTTGATTGGGAGAGCAAGTTTTTATTGTCATCTAGAAACAGCATTTTCCTGCTATTCTTGAAATGACTGTAACAAAATCGCAGTTCGGTTTACAATTGAAACTAAAGTAAACTCCGTAATCTGATTCTTCAACTCTATACCGTCGGACAGTTTTGGTTCGCTTTTATAGTGTCTAGTCTATGACGTTTCTTCTCTTATACTTTCTTGACACTAGGGAAACCTTTAATAACTCCTTTATGGTCGCGTTCTGGTAGTCAGTACTTATATCGTTCGCCAATGTAGGTCCTTTGATAAAAAGCTGGTTGACAGCTTTTTATTTATTCATTTCAACAACTTGTGAAAAGTACAGGGAAATTGTGAAAGATGTCAAAAGGTGAAAGTATATACAAGAAATAAAACCACAAATCATCATAATACACTAAAATAACAGATAGAAAGAAAAATTGTGACCTATGCATATTCATATTGATATATAGTAGTTTTCACAATAAATGGTATTGACTGAAGGATTATAATAAAACCAATTAGACCCTCAAGTTGTAAAATCCGAGATGCACATCATAAATGTGAAAGGACCGGATTCAGGTAATTTTGTTTCTCAGAGAGGGATTGTAGAGGATTACAGCTTACACTTCTTGTTCATTTTAGTCTTTGTATTTCATTGGAAGTGTTCACTTGTGTTACGGCGTGCAATAATTTTATAACTTTCATTTGTTTATTACAGACATTAATAGCAAAGATTTGATACCCCAACGTACAGAATAGGCAGTATGTGGCGTCCGTGGATAGAAAGTAAAATTCCAGTGGTTCGTTAAAGAAGAATCACTTATCTTGTGACGCGAAAATCATTATAAAAAATGTGTATAGTTCCTTACTTCAGCAAGGATATAACGCGGGTGCTGCAGCAAAAGTAACCAGTAATTAGACGAAGGTGCCTCTTACTTCAGTTAGACGAATTGTTGAAAATTCCATGGAATCAAGAAAAAAGCGTAAAGATTCTGGTGTCACAAAAAATCTAGACGACTGGGAAAAAGATTTGAAAAGGCGAAAAATCTACACTATGTACGATGAGCAGCGTGTCCCTACAATCAAAAGTATGAAACAGCGGCTCATCAATGACGAAACTCACATCAACTGTGGCCTCACTACTCTTTGGCGAGCTCTGTCTGCAATGGGCTTCAAATATCGCAAAATTGACAAGAGACAAGTAATAATGGAATCCACACGTTTAATAAACTGGCGTTCTGAATATATTATAACGTCAAAAAGAAAATACCGGTCTGAAAATCGGCCAATACTCTACCTCGACGAGACGTGGTTCGACACGCATGACACCCCTTCCAAAGGATGGTCTGATTCCTCTGATAAGTGTAAAACAAAAGCACCATCAAATGAGGGGAAGAGAATCACAATATCACACGCAGGATCAGAAAATGGTTGGATCCCAAACGCTATGTGGCTTTCTGCCAAAAATATTAAGGACTCTTGGTTTAAAAATTGTCTGTAACCCAACAGTCCGTCAAACAGCGTTATAGTAATGGACAACGCAAGCTTTCATAGTCGACAATTGCAAACAATTCCTGGCTCAAAGAATACGAAATTGGAGATTCAAAACTTCATGGCTGCAAATGACATATATTTTGAGGAAAATTATACGAAAAAAGAGTTTTCACGAGTGCTGCAGTCATTTTCTTAAAAAAAAACGTATGTTTGTGATACAATTGCAGAAGAATTGGGACATACAGTGTTACGACTACCTCCCTACTACTGCGTGTTCAATCCCATAGAGCTTATATGGCACCAACTTGAATCAAGCGTGCGCGGAAAAAATACTTCTCCGACCTCAAGTGGTAGTGTGGTAGAATCAATTGGGAACTGTATGAATGACATCCCTACCGAGAGTTGGAAAAGTTCTGTTAGTCATGTTATAAATGTTGAAAACTCGTACCTTTCTGTAAAATCAATTGCGCCAATTATAATTAATTCAGATAAGGATAGCGATAGCGACACTGAACTAAATATAGAATAGAATTGTAACATTTAGATAAATTACTTGTATATCTCCTACATTATGCAAAATTCAAATTTCTTAAGTTCGACCCTGTAGCACATTTGCATCTTTTACCAGATGATTTTCTACACAATGGGATCAAATCGGGTAGTTTATTGCAGTAAATAAGCCAATACTTATCATTTACTGTGAAAAATACTATACACTTGTTCGCACACATAAATTCACTGAATTATATATTGATTCGCGCATACATGAAAAGTATATCGACTACGTATAAATTTAAAATTGAAGTTTCCTTTTTAAAGAGTGCAAGTTATATTCCATTTAGGTATGATGTAGGTATGCCTTTGAAGCGTTTCCATCAACCTAATCAATTGAGATATATGAAAAAGTAGGTTAGAAAATTAACAGTTCGTTATGAAAAGTAATCCTCGTACCCCCGTAATGTGTCGGTATTATCTTTTACCGGCTCTCGCTGGTTCGACCGTTTTGCTCAGCTTTTACAGTGTCTCGTGTCTGACGCTTTTGTTCTTATACTTCCTCGTCACTCCTGAAAGCTTTAATCGTTTTCGGTCCTTTTCTCGCGCCCTTGTAGCCGCTATCGCCGTCTCGTTTCCACGCCGATATCGAGTTCTCACAGGGGTCGGTGACTTGACCGCCGGACCAGAGGCCACATATATACGAACCTGCGCTTCTTCCTCTTGTTTCTCTAACGAGCAGCTCCTAATGGAATTCCAATTTTGCGATGACAAATGGGGCCTACCTGCTTGTTCGCGTTCTTTACTGCACTGAGATAAAGAATTCCAGAAATAAGAGCGTCGATTGTGATGGTTGATATTTTAAAAATGGCATGTTTATATCATAAATCGTCCAGAAAATTTCAATTCACCATCAGAGTCAAGATAACTGAAACAGGACAAAAAGGGCAAACTATGTATTCAATGTAATCTGTTCAATACAATTGATTTTCAGAGGTTCTTTGACATATCACGGAAAAATCGTTTGCAAATTCGATTGATGTTTTGCTGGCTCACACGTAAAAAAGGTATCTCACCAATTTCGATTTTTGAGGGTTGACGCTTCCAAGCAAACACCAGGCAGTAACAGTTGATTCCTAAGGTAGTATTTTTGCGAGTTAAAACACGCATACGAATTCCCGAAATATGCAATGTCAAGATTGTATATCGTTCATAACATTTTGATTCACTACAAGATTCAAGATCACTGAAGCAAGAAAAAAAATGCAAATTATCGGGAGTAATTACACAAGTGCTTAAAAATTACCGATAATTTTCCAAGAAAGCATGTTGTCTAAAAACTGCATGAGTTTATTTTCATATTTTGTCGGAAGAGCCCGATTCCGAAGGAGGAGGGCTCTTTTAGCAAAATATGAAAATAACCGAATGCAGTTTTTTTACTGACAACATGCTTGAATGGAAAATTATCAGGTTCATTTTGATGCACGAGTGTAATTTGGTAGAATATTTTCGGAGTTAAAACAACGACGTTTAAAATTCAGTATTTATGCCTGCCAATATGACAAATGTACATTTTAACAATCGTTACTATAGATACACGGACCGAGCGGGTATTTTTCGATACCTACCGGGTATTTACCAGCCCGAAAATGTCCCGCCGGGAATTTATCGCTGTAATTGATCAAAAATGTCCCGCATCATATGGGATTTTTAACATACGATGGAAATATTCTGTTCGATGTAATCTATTCAATACAATTGTATTTCGAAAACATCAGGTTAATTGACATAGCAAAAAAAAAATCGTTTGAAAACTTCTGAAAGTTGACGTTCCCCAGCAAACATAACGCAATAGCACTTAATTCCCAATGTAGTAACTTTGCGACTTCTTGAGATCTGCTTTTTCCTCTCGCATTTGCTGCCAAATAAATGGCCGCCGCGTTAGGTTGAAAATTAGAATATATGAGACTATATTACTATGATCTCGCGATATATTTTTTGAACTTCTCTGCTAAGTACTGATCTCTTGTCGATGAGAGGAATCAGAGAATCCATATTGTTCTCTGAAGTGATTTCGAATTTGTTATTAGCAATCCCCTCGATGTTTTCATTTCCAGATAAAGAAACTGATGATTGATGCTTTTCTCCCGAGAGATACTAATTTGATTGACTGAAGGCGCATTGAGTGCGAGTGTTTTTTTTTTATTTTCACAAAGAGGAATACAAACGGGACAAACCCAGAAACAGTATTCACATATATATATTGAATAATGTTGCGATTCAATATAATACAGTGGAAATGTTTTACATGTATGAAATATTGAACATATCAATTAGACGATGGTGCAAAGTGTTTCTCAAGTTTGTTCACAAAGGTAGTTGAAGAGTCAGAAAAAATATCAATTTCTATTATGTTTGAAATGGAGTTATAACTTTTCAAGCATCGATGTAGAGGGGAATTCAAATAGTAATTTGTGTTTGGTATGGATGTATAGAACAAATTATAATGTCGAGTGGAATATTGTGGAATATTATAATGAATCAAGTTATTGATGGATGGGTAATGAATGATACCATTTATTATCTTGAAAGAAAATTTGATGTCGGCTATAGCTCTTCTGTCAGCAAGACTGATTAAATTGAGCTTTCGATTTACGAAGTGATTTTGTGGCGTATTATCGAAATATTTTTTGTTGATGTCATAAATAAATTTTTTCTGGATACTTTCTATTTGTTTTATGTATATTATATAGTGGGGGTTCCAAATAGTTGAGGAAAAGCCTAGCAGGCTATTTACGTATGACATAAAAAGAGTACGCAATGTATTATAATTCTCAAAAGGATAAGTTGTTCTTAAAATGAAACCTAGCATTTTGTTCGCTTTCTCAAAGATGTGAGAAATATGTTTATTAAAAGTAATTTTCGAATCGAAGATAATTCCCAAATCCTTCACTTCACTACAGGTGTGAAGATTATGATCCTGCATAGTGTAATTATTGGTTATCAAGTTGCAATTTCTACTGAAAGTAATCTGATGGCATTCGTTGAGATTCAGGAGAAGGGCATTATTTCTGCAATATTCTGAAAATCGGTCGATGTCCTCTTGAATTAGCTTACAATCGTCCAAGTGCGTTGCAGTATGAAATATTTTAAGATCATCAGCATACATGAGAAGATAGGAAAATTTGAAGCATTCTGAAATGTCATTTATATAAATGTTAAATAGTAGGGCACCTAGATGTGAACCTTGAGGTACACCCGACGTTACGTCAACTGATCTTGAGAGATAGTTGCCAATACAAACAACCTGCTTACGATTGATTGAAACCAATTCAATAGGGAGCCGGTCACACCGACATCAGCTAGCATCCATACCAGCAATGTGTGATCGATCTTATCGAAAGCTTTGCTGAAGTCGGTGTAAACGGCATCTACCTGAATTCGGCTATTCAAGCTTTTCAATATATATTCAGTATATTCGAATGAATTTGTTTCGACAGAGCGCTTCCTGACAAATCCATGTTGTTGTATATTCAAAATGTGCATAACATCATAATAAAGATATTCAAAGATAATAAATTCAGACAATTCTGCTAATATACATAATTTGGACACTGGTCTATAATTCTGAGGTATATAAATGAAAAAAAAATTTAATAAATGAAATTTTTACAAATGAAAATATAAATTTTGGTGTAGGCATAATTGATTCCTATATTTCACTTCCACATTGAAGGTTCCGACTTACCGATGAGCTCTCCTGACGTCTAACTGAACGATTTCATAGATATTGCTTCACATTTTCCAATTTAATAATTTCCAATCTCCCGAAATGAAAAAGCATATAGTGAAATGGTATATAAAACATAATGAGCACTTCGGAAACAATAGAAACAGAACAAACAGAACATATATTCCTCAATGTCCAGATGTTTGAATTTGATTTATCATTTGCTTTTTTTTGATGATGTCGATGTCTTCTTTCATATGTTTTGTACACATAAACCTTCCTTTTGAATCACTCTATCAAAAAACGCATCAAAAATCGTATTTTTGAAGATCAAATAACTATGTAGTGATTGTTTCTCGAACAAGGATTGATAGTCCTTTCCCACGAGTATGCATGCATGCGAGTTATACACTATACTTTTTCTACGGCTAGTGAATGAATAAATAGAACTGTCATTACTTGAAATTCAAAATACCATTTGGGACCTGATTCATTGTATAATGATAACTACAACTGCAACACAAAGAAGTAATTGGATTATCAAGTAAAGAAACGAAATTGTATAAATATAATGTAACTCATTGTTCTATCGTAGACAGTTAAGATGTAGCAGTTGTGTGTTGTAGCTGTAGAAAAATTATTCATTATTATCGATGGCCGAATACCTTAAAAACTGACTCAGATCCGTAACAATATCGTGAAGCATCCTCTCAGGTCACCACACATCTGAACGGAGTTCATTCTCTGACAAGTAACGGACACCAGCCAGTCTTCACTCACGAATTCCATTGTATCTCTATGTGAAATCTCTATTTGTTTGCTTTTCTAAGCATTCCAGCTATAAATACCATTTAGAAAACGTATGTTAACAACATGTTTCTGGATTAATTACATGGGCACCGCTTATGCCACACAAATAATCGATATACCATTATGTAAATTGATGGCTGTGGTGGAAGAAGTGTTGAATTTGGCTGCAGTGCTCGAATAACTTCACTTTTCATACTAATGCTATGTAATTTGCAAACTGTGAAATGTAACATTATTGCAGTAGAGAGGATATTTGTTGGTACGACTGACGATTGCGCTAAAATATTATAATCGCATATTATCCAAAATGAAGATTAATTATTGGCAGCATTGATAGGAATATAGATTGTTATTTATATAGAAACCCACGCCATGAACATTTTGATGTGATGGTTTCATATGCACAATGAGTCCACAAATAATCGAAGATCTGACTGATTTTCACACAGAACACAGAACCATCAGATATCTCGAAATAATTTATTGAATTTCGTTGTATCAAACAAGACGTGAAACTATCCGCAAATGTTTTGATTGTGATATAACAATGATAATATAAGATAAATGATATGATATCACAAAAAAAATCAGTCATATCTGGAGTACCGCAACGTGAAAGAATGTGAGTTTATAAGCCTTTTCGCAGATGATGCTCTGATAGTTGCAAGTGACCAAAATCTAAATACGGCAGTTGAAAAGTTTAGTAACTCTTCGAACAATATATCAAAATATTCACATATTAATGACCTTTTTTTTTATCTAGAACAACATCTTGTTTGAGTATGCAAGCGTCTATTACAGTATATAGAACAATCATCCAACCACATTTTGAATACTGTGCTAGCCTGCTCTATTTGACGAGTAATAATGCGTATTGTTCTCAGATATAACAGGTATACACTTACTCAAGTGATGCTGAATGTACTGAATTGGTTATCTGTAAAGGTCAGACTGTTTTATTTTTCGATGGTGTTTATCTTCAAAATATTGCATAATTTATGTCCTGATCACTTCGGAGAATATACGATATCTTGTCATCAAATACCTATGCTACTAGGAGCAATGGAGAACTAATTATACTAAAACCACGAAGTTTTTATTTCTTCCTGGACTTTTGAAATATAACGAACTTCCAAACCACATAAAAGATTGTTCAACACTCAGTTCGTTCAAATCAATGCTACTTGAATATATTAGGAAGAATATTGAGTTGGCAAATATTCAAAGGTATTTTTTAACTATTAGTGTTATTATATACATGTGATATTAGAAAAGGATGTATGAGATAGTGAATGGTGTATATGTGTGAGGGTGTTATCAATTAGGATAGGTTAACTATCTTAGCTATATCTAAGGTTAAGGTAATTAAATATATATGTATTATTTGTATTCGATTATGTAACGGATTTGTATATTAGGATTTCCTATTTAATAAAGATTTTCATAAATACTACAGTTTTCTTCTGATATGTATGTTCATAGTCCTAGGAAAAAAGTTCTTGTTGACAAACACTCAATAACTCACGTAGAATAATAACGTAACCTTCGCATACCCTTACAGAGTGAATCCTTTCGAAATATCAATGAAATAATAATATAACTGAGGCAGTTCTTCAGTATATACAACCAGTCATTGTTGTATTCTTCTGGTGTAGTAGACTTGTCATTAAGGTGATTTTGCAGTTTTGTTCTAGAAGTAAAATCAGCCTATCGCGTGCTACTTGCCTTAGTACCATCAGCATATTTGGATCTATTTTTGTAGATAAAGCTAGCCGGTTCTAGTAAGTTGTACTATTGTAGTAGATGCTAACCTCTGCTATCACATAATGACATAATATACACTTTTCTCCCCAACTCATTCAAATATGTAAATACTATTAGATTTCTTTCATGTCTGTATAAATTCAATAGCGCAATTAACTTCATTGTATACATATTGATTTTATATTGGTGCAACTTTCAACAATTCCATTTCCCATAACTTGCAGATTCAACTGTTGGTTCTATTGCGGAGAAATTTTTAAGTTGTTATCGGCATGTCTGAAATAGTTTTACTGCAAAAATATTACAAAAAAATTGATGATAATGTATATCTAATTTATATAAACCATCATCTGATTTGGATATAATCTTGGTGAGAGTTAGTACGTAAAAAAAAATTATGAAACAAATTTTCAATAATGATGATAATGATAATGTGTATATAAAAAAGTTGTTGACAGATTGATAGTGAGAATCGATAACACACAAGAAGCAAGACAGCACATCCATCGGGTGTAGGCTAACCAAATCCTTTCATATCTGTTCAATCATTCAAGTCGCGTCATCAAAACAGAGATTGAACGGAAAGCAAGACGGAAACGACAAACAGTCCTTGCATTCTTTGGGTGAAACATATAGTCCCTAATTGAAATACATCACATAACGCATAACTTGAAAAATTCAAAATTGCTTTGCGTGTCAAATCACCGTCATCAGAGCTTTTGGTGTTTGTCGACCCTAAGCTTCCAAATTCTGCGCAGGAAAGTTGCTCCTACACTTCAAAATTAATTTCTGTGTTATGCAGGTTTATGCGAAACGAAAATTCTGAAAATCGTCCAAACTGAGAATGACAACACCCACCCTGTTAATTTTTTTAGTCCCTGGAGAACAGCGAATATTATCTACAAGATCTGGGTTCGGTTCCAGGATACGTTCGGTCCTCAGAGTGTACAATACCAGCGGTCGGCAAACAGGATGCACTGGATGTGTATCTGCGGCTCTTAAGTTCCATACACGAATAATAGTCATTTGCAAATAATTCATACCGACCTGGAACTGTATTTCCTGATAGATTTGACATTTTGTTGGGGATCAATTCGATTACCATCACGATAGTAATTGGTTGAAGAAAACCATTCATCCGACTTCCAATAGTTAACTCAATAGGACCTCTATTCGACCTTCTTCTTTACAATTGAGTGCGAAGGCAAGGTGTTGAAACGTTCTGCTTCTTTCTTGAAAAAAATAAATACATTCCTCAACGGAAAAGGCATCAATCAACCTGGATTAAAGTGCGGCAAACGGTTGCAAGAATTTTTTTTACTCAATGGTGGATGACACAGCTAAATTCAACGAGCTGAATCTGAAACTGCAAGGAAAGGGAAATACAGCCTATGTTTTGGTGGGAGAATTGTTTTATTTCTTCGAAATAAAAATAAAAATTCTGCAGAAGATATTTAAAGCTGGAAATTACCTAATTTTCAATATCTAAAGCAATATAGCGATGAAACCAATTCAACTGTTGACACCAATCACTTCAGCAGTTATATAAAAAATATGATCGATTTTGCTGACAGATTTCAGCAATTCAAAAGCAGCATAACCAAGTACTGTTTGAATGTTATTATTTTGTGGTAGATCAATATTTGTTCCGTAGTTTTCTGAGTTTGTCACCTACCACAATCTGAAAAAATAAAAATTAATATCGGGATCTATACGAGTGTAGAAGGGCAGATTTTTGTATTCATCAAATTCCTTGTTCGTGCGGTCAAAAATATATCGGTGAAACGTCTCGACCATTGGAAGTGCGAAAGAGTGAACACATAATGTATATCAGGAACAAACAGATAGGTGATTCTGAATTATCAGAACACATTCTTACTGCTGGAGACCACACAGTAGAATGGAACGACACTAAAATTATGACGAAAGAGAGCAATGACAGGAAACAAAAATCAAAGAAATCTGCTCTCATCATGCTGTCTGCTGAAGTATATCTCTGAGTTTGGTTGATATGTATTGTGGATGGCTGCCTCTCCTGAAGGACAAAATATTATGTCAGATTTGAAATCATTGACGAATGTAAATTTCGAAGATTGCCAACAAGAGATATTTGTATTTGAGCAGGAATTTGTGTATGAGTTTTGAGAACGAAAACGGATTTAGTTTCTGAAACGTTGTCAATAAGTTTTTTCACATATATTAGTTCTTATTATTTTTTGATAGGCAAAATATGAGATAACGGGAAGTTGCTTGACTAATTGGACTTGGTCTATCCAGAAAGAAATGTTTTTCAATAGACGTAGCAACTTTTCGGGGTAGATTATAAATCTGCCCTTCTACAGTTGTATAGATTCCGATAATAATTCTTATTTTTTCAGATTGTAGTATCTATTTGTCTACTTAATATTATTGTTTAAGACAAATTTTTTCGGCTTTTCGAATTCTTGAAGTTTTGAAAATTTTGATTTTTGGCCCCTCCTACTGAAAAGGTTGACTACCCCTGCCGTATACCAATGAAATCATTATATTACTTAATAATATTATCTTCTTCTTTGATATGATCCAACGGTATATAAAAAAAAACATTCACTTTAGGTGTCTTACTGATTTTTTTGTGACAAAATAGCGTTTCTAATGATAGAATAGGAAGGAGCAGATTTTTTCGAGCAACAATTGGTCAATTCACAACATGAAAATAAGCCAGAAATAAGTGAATTTTCAATTATCATTAATTATTTTTATTTTTAAGTGCCGTGAAATATTTTTTCTTCTTGTATTCACTTACGGAATTCAAGTTTCACTTCCGTGTTTCTATGAAAATCATCCAGATAAATCTGCCTGTAAAAAGTGCGATGATAAAAACTAAGACTAACAGCGTGTTAAAATCCTCTAAAACATCCAATCTCTTCGCGGTTGTTATTATGCAAGTCATTGCATCGCGTATGAATGAACAGACAAACACTGGGTGTAAGGACGCGAGATAATTATCAAGAATGCCATGGGATAACCATAACAGTGTAATGAACTATTAGAACTATCGTGGTGTGGGACTATTTTTAACAATCTGAAAGTTATTTATGATGCACCGGAGTTGTCGAGTTTGATGTTTACTAGGGAGGATTGGGTTTTTGGTCTGTAGGAATGGTGAATCTCGTCTGTAATTTGTGTGGATATGTAAATGAGACATTATTTCTCTTGAGGTATATATATATATATATATATATATATATATATATATATATATATATATATATATATATATATATATATATATATATATATAAAAAATATTGAAGTACAGATAAATTCGATGGAGTTTAGTTTCAGGCTGAACGAATATTCCAGCTGGTAATAATGATGATGATCTACATATGTGATGTTTATATTCGACGTTTCGGCTCCCACTTTGGAGCCATTCTCAAGACTTCTTGACTTGGTGGCGAGGCCTAAGTCTCCTTAACCCCCAGTACTCATCCTGACAGAGTGAAGATTGTGGTTTGGTGGATAGAGGGATGGTATTTATAGCTGTATGAGAATCCAACGTTGTTGAAACTGTCGGACTGTATACAGGTCTGGTTTGAGAAGGATTAATAAATGGATTTGTTCAAAGGGATCATCATGGTTTCCAGGAATTGGGGAGCCTTTGTGAGTCGTCTCGTTTGTTGAGGCATTGAGGGCGTTTTTCAATTTCTATTGCTTCGCGAATGATTCTGGAGTAGAGCGTTTTTGCTGTGGCAATGGTCTTAGTGTTGTTGAAGTCAACTTTGTGTCCGGTTTCGTGGTGGTGTTTGAAGAGAGTCGAGGTCCGAATCACGTACTGCTAGTTCGTGCTCGTAGGACCTGTTTGATACTCGTCGGTTCGTCTGTCCTATATATGTTCTCGGGCAGTCGGGGCAAAGAATTTCATATATTCTTTGTGATTCGTTGGGTATTGTATCTTTAGGTGAGTGCAGGAAAGAGGATACTTGAATGCTTGCTGTGAAAACTGGCTTGATGTCGTATTTTGTCAGAATTCGGCTCACTTTATCAGTGACACCCCGAATAAAAGGAAGGAAAGCTTTCGGGCGTTCAGCCGGGTCGTCCGGTGGTTTGGGATGCGAGAAGCGGTTGTGTTGGCGTTGAATGGCTCTCTGGATGTGGGAGTAGGAATAATCATTTTGAAGAAGGGCAGATGTGAGCTTCTTCAGCTCACCGGGTCTGTTATGGTCATCTATGAGTTTGATGGATCTTTTGATAAGAGAATTCAGTACGGAGCTCACCTGTGCTGGATGATGGTGGGAGTTGGCATTAAGATATCTATTGGTGTGCGTGGGTTTTCGGTAGACAGTATGAGTGAAATTATCGTTGTATTTTGGGATGTGGACATCTAAGAAAGGAATAGCGTTGTTCGTCTCCATTTCCATGGTGAGTTTTATATCGGGGTGGATATTGTTAAGGTGATTGAGGAAGGTGTGAAGGCTTTCGGTTCCATGAGGCCAGATAGCAAAGACATCATCCACATAACGCAGCCAACACGTCGGCTTCAGTGCAGATGTATCAATTGCTCTAGACTCGAAATCTTCCATGTAGAGGTTTGCAAGCACTGGCGCCAGTATTTGCAAACCTCTACATGGAAGATTTTGATTTACATACCTGAAATCCCAATATTTTTTCACTGAATCACAAAAACACAAAGTTTTATGGCACAGCGTGGCCGTTGTTGAACAAAATCCGACATTTTGTAAAATCGGTATCAGTGTTGCCAATACTGAAACAGAAAACATCCGGCTGCGTTTAGAAATCTTGTTATTCGCGCGTTAAAAGAAAAGTGAGCTGTTATCAAATTAACCCCATATTATCAAAGTAACCCCATTTTATGGTAGGCTCTTTATTTATGTCCATATTTTATTTCCCGTAGTTGTTTGTTGGATAATATACTAAAACGTGATTACTATCGATCAAAGTTTTTTCAGGACTTTAGTTCAGTTTTGTATTGTTCCAAGAAAAAAAATCAGTACTCTAAAATCTTTCACATTATCGATTAAGTAATGGAATTTCACTCTCAATCCTCTGATATATGAGGTACGTAACCTAAGCGAACTAAACAATTCACACCTTTTTTTTCAGTGTAGAACTGCTGAAAATATTTTCTTCGACACACCCTACCTAGCCTGATCAACAAATTTTCCTCTCAGTTGACATTATGCGTAGTCATTATTCTACAAGCGACACTAAACTCGCATATGGTCAAATAAAAGTTAAACCAAATACACAGATCATTACTATCCTAACCAGTTTTCAAGCGAGATATTTACGGGATTCAAATAATTTCTTTGATTAGTGCAATGATCTCTTGCTGTGTTTCCACACTGGAATTACGAAACACATTGAGCAATCTGTTGTAACTGAAATTACTTTTAATCGTGAACAATTACAAATTATATTGAGTTTTCAATAAAGAAAGCTTACCCAAGCATTCTCACGGTCGTCCTAGAGTTGTTATGAAATATATAGGCCTCGGCGAAAGTCAACTTTGATATAATTCGAAGATTCCGAACTAGAAGCTGTAATGATTTATAGACAGGCGTAGATATTCATGCAACTTTCATCATCTGCTATTCATAAACAATATCGAACCAGATCATTGCGAAGATTTGGATTTCTTTTCACTTTCTCTGTTCCTTTCATTGAAAGATCGACATTGTTTGAACCGATGAATTTCGTCATGTTAGTTACGAAAATTTCGGAATGTAACAGCTAATTAGGTAACACATCACTGCAAATGAAAGAGAACTTTCATTGAAATTCAGTCGAGAATATGCACGTTTCAACCCTTTGTTCTTGAATTACAGAGATGATTATTATCAAGAAAAATAGATTGCATGTTTCTACCTCCTAATCCTGGAGAACAGCAAGAGTTCAGCCAGTTCCTTAAAAAGGAAAAAAAAAACTTGTAGTTATAGACCAAATGCATTGCTTTCTACCACTTCTGAAGTCATGGAAAAAGCAATTAATATGAAGCTTATCAAATTTATAGAGAAATCAGGAATAATTAATGATCGACCAGTGACTTATTGGCTTACGTTTCTCATATTTGGCAGCATTCGATCGGAGAATTCGGAGAAATGATAGCTGTTGCACTCGATATTTATAAAGCGTTTGTTCGAGTTTTGCATCGTTGTCTCCTTTCTAAACTGCTTTCTTATGGTTTCCTCCTCAGTTGTGTGCTTTGTTGAAGAGTTTCTTGTCTGATATAGGTCTCTATATGTGGTTGTTGATGGAGTATCATCTGATATTCTCCCAATAAATGCAGGTGTTCCACAGGGTTCAGTTCTGGCGACCACTTTGTTTCTGCTTCATATTAATGATTTGCTCAAGAAAACATCTTGTTCGATACATAGTTTTTCGGACGACAGTACTCTTCATAATAGTTTCTCTTCCAGAGTCCCCCATACCAGCTCGAGAAACAAAAATTCAAAGAAACATTCACGTCAATAAAATTCACGACGACTTTGTGAAAATGGTAGAAAGGGGTACCATGAACTTAGTGGAATTTAATGCTAGAAAAACCCAGGCCTGTCTCTTCTCGAAGAAAGCCGATCTTTCATCATTTAGTATTCAGATGTGAGAAGTAGGTATTCCTACAATGTCAAGTATCTCGATGCTAGGAATTACGATCATTAACAATCTCTCGTGGGAAAACCATGTAAGATCGATAGCTAAATGTGCTTCCCAGAAACTTGGATTTCAATTTCTTGCGAAGAAATACCCTCTTCTCGTCAGCCTCTTATGATCTACAAGGCTGGTGGAGTTCGGCACCAAAACATTCATTGAGGCTTCTCGATGCTATTCAGAGGAAGGCAATCCGTCTTGTTGGTGATTCTTCGCTCACGGGCTCGCTCACTCCATTTGTGCATCTTAGAAGTGTCAGAGACTTGTCTCTCTTCTATAGATATTTTCAGGGTCGGTGCTCTTCTGAATTGTTATCAATCGTTCCACCCTTGGCAGTATCAACACGGATGTTTCGACGAGTATAGAATTACCACTCCTTTGTTGTGAATTCGGAGACCTGTACAATCTCTCTTGCTCAGGGATCTTTCTTCAATAGAACTGCTGAGCTTTGGAACTCCTTGCCGAAAGAGGTCTATCCTGAGGCTTGCAAACCTCAGAGATCCAAAGTGAATGTTAATTCGTATCTCCTGTCCCTTGATTCACGAGTAAATTGTGAAGCGTTCCACCTTTCTTGTCCCCAGTGTTTATTACGGAACCTCATAATGGACAAAACACTATGCCTATTGAACCGAAATGTACACGAAATGATGAACCATCCAGATCACTATGGGCCAAAATGACCAAAAACGTAACGCTCAAGAAGAAGAATCTGACATAATCTTCACTCATTTTCTATCAGATAGTTCTTCTTGAGCCACTTGGAATTCAAACTCAGTTTTCATTTTTCAGCTAATTCGGCCTCATTCATCATAGCCTGAAGTGAATATAACAGCTATCTATGAAAGGAAATAATTCAGCAGGAGCTTTCAGCAGGCCTAACCTAACCAGATAGACGTCTAAGGATTGACTTGGAAAAAGTTTGTCTGGATCTGCAGTTGAAACAATTGAGAAACTTTGGGTCTCTGTTATTTTGAGATAAAATAATTCATCTGTCGAGATGCGTAAGATATCTTGAATATTGAACAATGAACGAACATGTAGACTGAATACAAAAAAAAAGAAAATAACACGTCTTAGGTAGCCGGATGCACAGAATTGGAGGTTGTTACAGAACATATTATTGTACTGGCTATATACACAATGGTGTTCACATCAATCATAACATATGCATTTTCTGCAAGCTGGACAAAGAAAAACAAATATCTACTAAGAAGAAACTCAACAAGGTTCAAACATTGGCTTGCTTGGGCATAACAGGGGCAAGAGTTACACCAAGAGCGATGGATATAGTCTTGGACATCTCTCATCACACCACATAATACGAGTAGAGGCAGAAATGGAACATTTCAGACTAGTTAATCAACCGAGAGATTGAAAAAAGAGGAATCATCGAATACGTTAGCAGGAACACGAAATTGCCCGGAAGAATAAACTCGGTTGAAGGACCTGAGACGAAATGTTGTTGAGTGGAAATACTCTGCAAAAAATGTTGGCCTTGTCATTGTCAGCAAACTCTGTCTCACTGAGCATGTAAACCATATCCTCCTATATATATATATATATATATATATATATATATATATATATATATATATATATATATATATATAAACTAGATTTGGAAGTTCTCAGGTATGCGGCCTGTCAGACCGAGATATATATATATATATATATATATATATATATATATATATATATATATATATATATATATATATATATATATATATACATATATATGATGACAAGACGATCAACAGTACATGATATTATTATACGAAAAAACTATTTCACTATTCCCAGACATCTATCTACAAAATGTGAGGGTAGTTGCACCCTGTTTATTGAACCTTCATATTGATAAACTCAATTTACCTGTGCAGGAATTTCTTAGAAGCATGAAATCTGAACTATTTGCTTAAGATTGTAACTGATTTCATTCTACCTATATAGAATGTGTATCTACAAAATATATTTTTGGTGGAATAGAAGAACGGCTTTGCCGAGTTCGTACCTTTCGTTTACTTCTCATGACACAATGAAGATTATTATTATTATTAAAAATACGGTAAGGGAGCTGGAGTATGCTGCGCACGCAGGAACCAAGGGTACAGCTATCCGCCCTGGCTATATGTTCCTGTTTTCCAGGTAGGAATTTATGCAATGTGTGTAAACAAAATGAGATCCTAATGTGATGAAAGGTCTCTCCTAGGGCATGTACAGAACGACAACGCCATACACTTTTAGAAATCTTGGGGGAAGTTCATGGATTGTGCCTTATGGAGAAAAACCGCAGAAAAAACCTCGAAAAAACTCTCATTCTTCCAATCATTATGGTAATTGCACTCTAATGAAAGGCCTAAGTGTTAAAAATTATGTTTATTGCATTAGACAAAGTCAGTTCAACTTGATTGACAACTGGTAACCGAGGTTGAGGACATTGGAATAGAGTAGGATTTTTGTGCGTCGTTGCTAGGTCTTATCAAAGGTCGCCTTTATGGAAAATATGATCAATATGATCAATGAATGATCAATGAATAAAATTTGACATGCAATTGGTGAAAGAGTTGACATTGAACCTTGTTCACTCATCATGCACGATTCTACTTAATTGTGGTGAACGAACGTTTTCTCCGTAGTTTTTTTGGGATAGTAACCTACAACAATCAATAACATTTCTAGAAAAGAAGTGTTTGCGATAAGTTCTGAAAAAAAAATGTTTTCCGAAATTTTGTGACAGACAAATTCAACCTACACGAGAAGTCACTGACTTCATTTCATTTGAAGGGAAACGTTTTCAATCATCGTAGCAACTTTTCGTGATAAAAATCTGTTATCCGGCCTCTCGAGTCTTTGGACAAAATGGACATTTTAAGCCACTGAAAACGAATCTGAAGTCAAAACGCTGCGCTCTTCCTTCGTTCCGAAGTTATGGCGCTTTTCGGGTTAGATATATATCTGCCCACACCTGCATATATTTCAAAATTGATTCTGAATTTGTCAGAATGTGACAGGATGATAACCTAAAAAACTACAAACAAAAAATATATTGTTTATAACAAAAGCACTTGTGATATAGTTCCTTCATTTAACAGGATGAATATTTGCTGAAAATGATAAGCGGAATACCTTCTTTCAGTAAAAACTGTGATATTTTCAATTTCTCACCTAATTCTAAACAACTGTCTCATTCACTGTATTGGATTGTATTGGGGAGCGTGTTCCTCAGTTAGGGAATCCAGCTGTTTTCTCCATTGAACTCGGAAGCAATATAACATGGAGCAATTTATAATAATAATAACATTTATCGCTGAAAATTTGGTAAAATCATAATATATTAAATATGAAGAGTAAATAAGGGTTAGTCGATAAGTGAAAACCATCAACAAACATGTATAAAGAAAAGTTCACATTGACAAAATGTTGCAACATACACTGTTCACTCATTCATCAATGAAATTACAATATTCAAAAGATGAGTAAGGGGTAAGGGTTTGTCGATAAGTACAGCAAAGCACTTGTTTCAACAAACCTTTATAATATGAATGACTTCATCTTCTCTTGAACAGTATCAAACCAACGACTCGTTGAATTTCAAAGGGGATACTATTATACAGTTTTGGTGCAATGAAATTGAACGAGCGCTGTCTGATAGATTTTTGCATCTGTGAACGTTGAAATGATGTCTTTGTCTCGTATGGTAAAAATGGTTGGGTAGGGTGAATTTATTTTTTATTGAATGATACTTCATATTATCAATACAGTAGTACAATTGGCATATGTCAAAGGCATGTGCGTCAGAGAATAGAATGTCTGAAGAGTATCTTGGATATCTGAAAAGAATCAGTAGCAAAAATCTCTTTTGAACTATTTCAGATGGTCGAAGATGGGATTATAAGGCTCCTCCCCAAGCCTGAGGTGTTCAAACTTGTATAATATTATTGTATGTAGCATTTTGCAAACGAAATTGATATGGTCGTCCCATTTAAGATGATAGTCTAACATCACACCTAAATATTTGGGACTTTTAACAGATGAAATGGTATGCTGTTGTCCTATTGTTTTGATAACTATATTATCGAACGATGGACGGTTTGTTTTATCAGAACTGAGAGGAATAGGTTTTAGGATAGTAGGTTTTATCCATGTTAACTGTGAGTAATTCATGTTCGAGCCAGTTTTTTATTAGTGGGAGTTTCACAGTGGTCTTCAGTTCTTGCCAAGTACTTGCCTTATGAAAAATTGCAGTTTCTTCTGCAAAAACCCAAAATTTCTCTTCTACACTGGATGGAAAACATTCCTTATATATATATATATATATATATATATATATATATATATATGTATGTGTGTGTGTGTGTGTGTATATATATTTGTATGGCGAATGAGACTTTGCAGAAACGTCGTGATAATTATCCTTCAGAGGCTCTCGTCTCATGGCTTTTGTCCAAATTTCCACTTGGAATTTCTGTTCAATGGAAAAGCACCAATATAGAAAAGTCAGACAAACGTCAATGAAGTCAAAACGTCACTGGCCCTAAGAGAGAGAGAAGTGTGGAATGGGCAAGATAGAATACTTCAAGTATAACCTCTGAACGAATTCCTTTCTCAATGTGTAGCAGGTGAAAAGAGGTCTAGGAGGCTAGAATTGAAATATCATTCGGTCTTTTACCATATCACTTCAATATGCATATCCTTTCTATCTCTAATGTATTCCACATCGTGTTAAATGGCAACCTGTAAAGTCTGTGACAAGAATCTGCATATACTGGACTCGAGCTGCCAGGGGGTATTGAAAACGATGGTTTGCCAACTGAAACATAATGTTAGTGTGAAATCTCTGGAATCAACGTATTTGCAATCTTGCACTCATAACTTATATGGTTTTTTGGGATAAATTTCCAATTTGAATATATATATGATAAATTTTCAACTTCTGCCTAAGCAATGCTATGGCATTTGTAGTTCGTTTATCTGTTATAAATAAAACTGTAAATGCAAACATCCAGCCGTTTGGAGTAGTTCATTCAATAAGATACAAAAGAAACTACACTGGTTTTGTACATAGTCGACCACCTCAATACCTGTCAAATATCGAAGTACCTTGAAACAGACCTGGGAGCCCATATTATCGTATTTTCAACCAGAATCATCTCAATAATTCGAGAGAAATAAACGCATAATCTCATCGCCGGTATATTTCGAATCGCTCTGAATAATTGGATAATAAAACGGAATAACTGTTGGTATTAATAAATCATAATTGGGGCTGCACATGTTTAATTATTTAATTATTGTTGACCTCACTGAAATACACTCTCGTAGCTGTAAATCTTTACGAACGAAGCTATGGCGTTTTCCTGGAAGTGTACATACAAAAACAGTTTATTTTTGGGAAACGGCCTACGGATATTATTGGGAAAGTACTCTACGTCAGAGTTGGTTCTTTCATTAATCCTATAATTCAATCTATCAAATGAAACAGATGCAAAAATTGGAGATTATGTATGAGTAGTACTATGGAGACTGACTTGCGACTATGCGAGTGACACAAAGCCCTTTTTCTCCGAATTACACTTTTTTTTTTTCATCAAATGTGATGAAACCAAATCCTTTCAAACTGTCACTTTCACTGCCCAGGCAGCAATTGTACATTTAGTGCAGGTCACATGGAATGTTTTTTTTATATGGAGATTCACACGAAAGGGAAGGCCTGTAATGTTCGAGAAACACCGCGTGAATCAAGGGACAGAATAAACGAATTAACATCCACTTTGAATTTTTGAAGTTTGTAAGCCTCAGGAAAAATCTCTCTTGGCAAGGAGTTCCAAAGCTCAGCTGTTCTATTGAAAAAAGATCCCTGAGCAAGAGAGTTTCGACAGGTCTCCAAGTTCACAACGAAGGGGTGGGAATTCTGTGCTCGTCGAGTCATCTGTGTAGATATTGCCAAGGGTGGAACGATTGATAACAATTCGGAAGAGCATCGACCGTGAAAGTATCCATAGAAGAGAGACAAGTCTCCGACCCTTCCACGATGCTCCAATGAAGTGATCGAGTCTGTGAGCGAAGAATCACCAACAAAACAGATTAGACTGCCTTTCTCTGAATAGAATCGGGAAGTCTGAATGAATGTTTTGGTGCCGTAGAACATAACCATAGAGCTATGGTGATTCAAATTACGGGGACTTGAATGTTCAATATCAGTGTTGAATAATGTCTAGAATGCCAATAAGGTTTGTTATGAAGAGAAATAAGCAATTTTCAATGAAGGTTGGTGTCTTGAGGAGCTTAATCAATTTCTGATTCAATATGAAAAACCATAGAAAGTTCATATATAAAGAGTATTCTGAAGACTTCAGATGCAATTGTGAATGATCTACATCTGATCTACCTACACGGGAACAACAAAATTAATCTGTGAAAAGTGGTATTTTTACGCTTTGAAGTTTCGTAGAACTATTTGAACGATGAGCATTTGATTTTTTTAACAGGAATTTAGGTAGGGGTAGAGACAAATGTATTCATTCCACGCTTTGAATTAATTCAACAAAAAATGGATAGAAGTTTTTACTATGTAATTATATCGAACGTTTTTTTTTTATGACAACTACTTATTACTACTTGAGGTGATTAATGTGTATGTTAATGAAATTATGTGGTAAGTTGTAAACAGATAATTAATTATATTTTTTCTACTTCTTAAGTTCCCAACTGTTTCCCTACTGTATATGAAAGAATTTAACAGAATTGTACTAGCAGCCTTATACTCTATATAAATTATATTTATGAAAGGTATGATTGGCTCCTCCTGGTCATGAACAAACCGATATCTCAAAAAATCAGAATGCATAGATACCTCGCCTGATTTCACAGCCATCATTCAGTTTAAAAAGGCGATGAGCTAGTATGAATAAAAAGTCTGAAGCCTCGGCTGTTTTGAGATTGATAACAATGAAACTGTTAGTCTTCGTGTTCATATGGAAGAGGAACCTTGGTGATATTGAGGGCCTGTACAAACTCCGGAAAACTCTGGTTCAAGTGATCCTAGATCAGTTGTAAAGCAACTGAAGATTCGATTGGCTAATCTGAATCAAGTTCACCGATCTCATTCGTACAACTGAACCTTGAAGAACAATTCACAAACCAAGAGAGAAGATTTAGCATGTCTTCTCATCTGTTACAGAAACACACAAATCCAAACAATCAACCGCAAAGGTACTTACCAGAAATGGAACTGGGATAATACGCCAGAATTATTGAATAGTGGGGGAGTTTGTATGAAAAAAATTGCCAGTTTCGGGTGGAGTCCAGCGGATTCACTCCATATAATGGTGACGAAATCTACACATGCGATTACAGTCCTTTCAGCCAGATCGAAACTGTTCCTGTCAGATCATAACACTGATTTTTTGAGATATAAAATACATTTATGAAAAGTTTATAATGTTAGGTACTTTTCAAAACAGTCCCCTTTTTTCGAAACTGGCGATGATAGAAAGAAATACGTGTTTTTTGGTTAACTACGCCCTTGTTTGGGAGTCAACAATCAGGAAATCGAAACTCATACTATAGTAGATTAATGTGTAATTAATAGTAGATGAAACAATTTCTCCAATCATATTTGTGGTTTTCAATATATTTTGAGGAAGTTCAGAAAACAATTCGTCTACACGAAATAAAAAGCTCCTTATTTACTCATATCATATTTGTTCTGTGTCCATATTCAAAATGTTAACTATCATAAAATATTCCTTTTTCCAATTTTGTGATTATTATAATGTTACGAATCTCCTAGCTCTCTCCTAGCGCCGGCCCTGACGAGATCGTAAACGCAGATGAGGGATCGCGTCGTAGCGAACGTCATTTTTCTGGAACCCGTAAACCGCGTGTGGAGAATTCGCGAAGATTCATCATAGGCGTACGCAGGTATATATTCGGGAGAAACTTCGTCGTGGAGAGAGTTAGTTATTCGGAAGTTCGTATTCAGAGCTAAGTGGAGCGAGTTCAGTGGAGCTAAGTGGAGAGAGCTTTGTTATTGCTAAGTGCAGGAGTTGAAGTGTAGAATTTTTAGTACAGAGAATTTAAGTACCGAGCATTGTAAAGTTATCGGAGCGATTCAAGTGATTGTGTTGTATTGTATTGTGATAGAGAGTTATAATAAAATAAGTTCAGTATTGTTTGGTGTTTTAATCATCGAACCCAAGGATAGATCGTAACAATAATATTCATTCTCATCTAAGTGGAATATGTATCTCCTGGTAGCAATGTGAAATGTTGGTGGATTATACAGTGTGTGTCACATCGAACTTCCATTAGTTTATTAAAAGAGGTTTTCCAGTGAGGATTTGAATATCAACATATTTTGCTTTCATGGATTATATTCACTGATATACAGGGTATTGATTGAAAGAGTAGCGTGAAAAAGTGAATTATTCTGAAAAGTAGCAATCTCATTGGAATTGAAAAGAGTAAGAGATACTGATCTGCCTTGATGAAAAATATGAGTTTAGTCATTTAAGGTACACTGTAATTGCACTGTTCAAATCTACTCTCCATTCATTATTTCAAATTAGTACTGAACATTTTTCAATAAATATTTGATTCAAGAAATTTGAAATATTTCGTGAATGATTATGAATGATTCAATGCTCAAAAATTATCGTCAGAAAAAAAACTCGCTATTCTCATACTAGAAAATTCAGGCAGGCTACAATAATCGTAATTTCAACTGGATGTTCATATTGAAATTTCTCCTTATTCAGGTAATAGGAATCAATTAGTTTCAGGGTGGATAATTTGTTCCCAATTCGATGCATTGATCTGAGAATATTTCAGGAAATGATATTCACGAATACAACTCTACCTAAAATTTGTCCATTCATTCAATCCAAAACTGTTTCTGAGCAATCAGCAATGAATGAAACAATTGCTCTATTGTCAAATGACAAAGTTTTCGGTGAAAAATGGGAATTTTTCTGAATGGTAATGGTTCGGACTTCCATGGTCTACATTATTAACACTATTGAAATCTGTTGCAAAGAACGAGAGGATGAGAATACAAATCAAGTGAGAAAATCAAATCCAACCAAAAGGTTGAAATGGATTTTTTGGTCAATAATGAAATCAAGGATTGATGGATATGTTTAGTCAAAAAATGTATATGAAGAAATAAATGAAATATTATGAAATAATGTTGAAAACAAGTTTGAGGTTGAGTGTAAAAACGACGTTTCGATTGCTGGTACCCGCAATCGTCTTCGGGTGATAACCCAATTTGATTTTCTTACTTGATTTGAATTTTTATCCTTTCGTTCTTAGCAATCCCAAATAGCACAAGTACGTCCAGTGGAAGTACTGCATATGTACGATGAGGATGCATTGTACGTATTTAGGACGTACTTTTGTCTCCGACAGACGTACATAAGACCTCCCTGCGACTTACCGTTTCCGCATAGTCGGTAATCCCAGGTACGTACTTTTCTAGTCCACACAGGACCTGAAATGTACAGAAAGGGGAACTGTTTGGGACATTCCGAAAACGTACATTTTCCATTCTGTATGCGCTATCCCAAGTAGAACAAACATATTTGACCAATATTGGTTCAATATTACGGGAATATTAATCTTATATTGTAGATGATATCAATAGTGGCCACAAAAAAATGTGAACATTCGGCGATATTAGATCAATATTCGAAAACAACGTAATGATATATCATTTGATATCACTTAATGAATCTAAGTTTTCATATTCGGGATTATTCATTTCTTTTTTACCAAATAGTCAAGTTGGAAATTTTACTCATTCAAGTGTACTAATCATCTAACCGATTACTTACCTGGAAAAAGACCTGGCTGCTGCGGGGCTTGAACTCTCGACCTTTTCTATGGAGATATTATTGTCGACCACTGTTACGCTCTACGGCACGGAGAAACTTGTTTTTAAGAAAGAGTTGGGTGCTATAGATGTGATGACTTCAAGTTAGTTTTGTTCGAGATAATATTAAAATTTTAGAAAGTTCAGTAACAATGAAAATATATTCGAAAAAACACTAAAGGATCACTGTCTCATGTGATGGCGGTTTTGGAATATCAAACTTGCTGTGCAAAAAATTATGTATGTAATTTTCTGGTACTTAAATTCACCACATGTCGATGTTTCAATTTTTCCAAATTTTTTTAGAAATAATTCATTATGAATATTGCATTACCAATATTGATATATGTTTGAATACACTAAGTGATCACTCTCAAAATCCCAATACCCCTTGAACCGAAAGGGACCCAATACGTACGTACTCAAGAGGTCCAAACAGTATGTACATACTAACAGAAATGTAGAAAATGAAAGGAACCCAATCCGTACGTACTTGGGAGGTCCAAACAGTATGTACAAAAAAGTACGTCAACGAGACGTCCAGATAGTATGTACATACGATTTTCAAAAATGTACGTCATTACTATGTCCCGCAAACGTTTCGAAAGATACGTATCTGAAAGGGACTCAATATGTACGCACCTGGAAGGTCCAAATAGTACGAACATAGTTCTTCCAAACATGTACGTAAATGATACGTCTCAGCAGTACGTACATGGGATTCACAAAAAAACACGTCATTGGTATGTCCCTAATTCATTCCGAAAAGTACTTACCTGAAGAGGAGTTAATGTAAACGTATCATGGACACTTAATAAAGTACGTACATAGTACTTCCAAGCATGTACGTTTTTATTACATTCCGATTGGTACGGGACCAAGTATGTACCTACATGGGACGTCTAACCAGTACATACATGGTACATCCGGTAATGTACGTTCTTCGAATGTCTCCTATACGTCCCGGGACGTATCGACGTAATTGGGACATAAATGGTTCGTCTTCAGGACGTCGTGTGCTATTTGGAAAAGGTATCAATAGAGTTAAAAATATAGACAATGGAAGTCCGAACCATTACCATATTTTCACAAAAATTCTCGTATAGGTTCGTTTTTTGTGAATGTAAAAAATTGAGATTTGGTAGTTTTGGTAGGCATTTCAAACGCATTCATTACCATTCAGCAAGGAAAATTGTCAACTACATTCAAGAAAACGGAAATTTTTCTATAAGATTTTGTTTCAAATGATCTCTAGTATAAAGTGCTAGTGAAAATTAGGAAATGAATTCAGTATGTCTGAAATTGAAAGTTCCTCGTGAAAATTCCCCGTCATGTCGATTTTGTTTTGGAGAAAGACAGTTTGACAGTTTCACCTATTTTTGTGACGTCATCGTTGTTCGAGAGATGACGCCATCGACAATTTTTTCACTTCCATCCCCCAATGTTGACAAGCCATTTGAAAGAGCGTATCATTCTACTTTTTTTTTAACTTTTTGTCTAACCTCACAGGACTCATGCCATTGTAGAATTGGAAGGATATAAACGTAGAATGGCGTTGACGAAATTTGAAAAAAATCGAAAAAACATGACAATGACGTCATAAATCAAACAACGAAGACATTACAGTTATGGATGGTATGTCAAAATATGTCCTGCTTTGAAATGAAATCGAAGCGTTTGAGTATTTTTTCGACAAATTCTCAATTTCAGACTTACCAACTGAATTTATTCCTTTATTTTCGAAAGCACTGTAAGCATTCACAAGAGTTATACAATTGAAGTGTTCAGTTTTGGTACGTGTTCACCCTGGTTCTAGTAAAATATTCCTCATGTTGGGACTTTTGAAACGATGTGTAGCAAATGGTATATTGGTACCTAATTAAAAAAGTTTGATTGTTTATTTTTTTGAGAAGCCCTGCTTATATTCGTGCCCAGGCACACAATTAATTTCTTCAATTCAAAACATTGAATTCTGTTTCTTAGTAGGCCAAAATTATTGCAGCCCGCTCACAGACCATGCAAAAAAGCATTGCTGCACAACCATTACTTGCTACCCAGCTATGAAGATGTATCTCTCGGTCCTTTCTCACTCCGTAATATGGATGGTAATTGAGATAATTTCATAAAATTTTCCGAGAAGCGTGCGATACGAGAAAGATGAAATAAGATCGTGACGCGGATCGTGGAAACATTGTGTGAGGTCTGGAATCGCAGTAAAAGAGTATTTACCATGATCTGCGAATGAGTGGTAGAACAAAAACACACGAGTCTGTCCCAATTTGTTCATGAACATGAATCGGTTGATGGTAGATATTGTTAGAATATCAGTGGGTGTATTACTACGATCTACATTTGGAGTTTGGATTCGATAACCGAGAATTAAGTGCAACTCAAAATACATTCATTCAGATTTATAAGAAAACGTATCTATTTCTAACATACGTTCAGATTGGATTGTGACAAATTGGTCATTCAGAAGAGGAAGGGACCGATGAACCATTCTGATCAACATGTACTCCTTTCCGACATCTGTCTACCTCGCTCAGGACCAGTCTATTTTTTGGCCCATGGTAGATATATTCCATAATTGAGAGTTATGTGATTTCAAATCATCTAAGAACAATTTGTTCAGGCCAGTCCCAACTATGTTCTCACGATAGGGTGGAGGGACCAACACATGTCAGGAAAAAACTACTCTTCTGGCTGACACAACGAAGGGCGTTCATTCATATCCAGTACAAGGTTCATCACAGAAGGAATTCCTGCGTATGCTCTTGGTGATATAGTAAGAAGACTGGCAAATTCTTTGCGAACTCAGTTGAGACAGCACATAACCCTATGCTAGCTCATGTGGCTAATTGGTTTACTCCAAAGCCAAAAAAACCAATCACACACATGCTAGCTCATAGGAGTAGTAAAAATCCGGATCAAGTGTTTCACCAAAGATACACCGACTCAGCTGACTTCGAATAGACTATAATTCAAGATGGCGTAGTTTCGACTGTTCGGTACTTTTAAAATTTAGGTTATATACGGAACGGTTATCACTCTTGAGTAGAAATTGAAAATAAAAGGAGTAGTGAAACCTTGTGAATTCATTATCAACAATATTATCAGAGGGATAAAATCACAAAGTAGACTCAAGTAGTAATAAAAATCTTGGAATTGTTGGTCATGTTTGCTGTGACATGGAGAATTTCTACGTCATAATAATCACTCAGTTCTTCAGATATCCTCATTCCACATCGACATCACTAAAAAGAAAACTGTCATTTGTCATGGTTACTCAACAATTTTCCAGAACATGTACATCGATAGTACAGTCAGTATTTTATATTGGATGAAAAGATTTCGACAAGAATCCCTAAATCCGATCCCTGCAAGTATTCTAATTCCATTTTCAGCAAAATGAAAACAGATGGAGCATCGGTTGAGTTTCCCTATATCAGAATATCATACTCTATGTGAGATTTTATAACTGAACAGAAAACCAGCTTCTGTGTAGCAAAGCTTATGACAGATTCAATCTAATCAAAAATAATGTCCTAGAAAAGTTATCTTTCACGTGGGTGATATGGCATGATCAATGAGTTGATACCCTATAATTTTTAACTTAAAAGAGTTGATTTGATCGAGCACAGACTCTTCGATGTAATCAAGTTTTGTGATTTTCTTCCCTTTTTTAGGAACTGGCTGAACTCTTGCTGTCCTCCAGGACTCAGGAAGAATCGCCAGGTTATATGAATGGTTGAATGATTCGCAAAGTACTGGAGCGAATTCGGAGGCACATGCTTTGACAACAATTGCTGGGGTTCCATCAGATTATTAAAAAAAATGTTGACTCATATTTCATATTCGATATATCGATTTATAATACAGACAGTGGAAACTAACCATTACCATTCAATATTGGTCTAATATGTTTGTGCTACTTGAGGAGTTGAGTAATATTTCGTTCGGAGCCGCATTCACAATGAATACTATCGGAGAACGAGAATCGTCATCGTTCTACCTGAGCCGGGACACACCCGGTAGGTACGCTGCTCGCACATGATCTCATTGAGAGCGCATCTTCTCGGAGGCTGAGCGCGTCGATTGATTCAATCGGTACGCGCCAGAACAGTACAAGAGACGACACCGAGCGGTCGACCCCCGCCGCCCGCGACCGCATTCCAACCAGTGTTGCCAACAACAAACAGTTTACGGATTCATTAGTTGTACGCCACAAACTCCCGGCTCCGACGAAAGATCATTTGCGAGGCGGGAGAGACCGACGCTGCGCTCTCCGGTGGCGCTGTCGCGCTTACAGACGCCTACATTACCGACAATGGCTGGTCGTGAATGTGGATGCTGGCAAAGGTCTAGCGCCAGCTCGGCAGTTTCGGAACGATTGCCATAGCTCTGAACCCGTATAGCGATATATAGTCCCCGAATATTTTCGAAACACAGGGTGTTATTTGAATACGTGACCAAACTTGCCACTTTCATGTGAAAAGTTCAAATAGCTATTGGCCTCGTATTGCTACGTTTTCAATATACAAGTTATCAAAATTTGAAAAGATTATCTTCAGAATATCTTAATAATATTCAAGCCGATTTTGTTGAAATTTATCAGTGTTATTCGGGGTTTTGGGGAGCTAAGCAACTGGAACTACAACTTTTTTTCATCAAAGCAATTTTTTGTGTCACGCTTTGTTTTTGAGAAAAGAGTTACTTTAATGCATGTCTCTGGACAAAAATTAGGCAAAAAACGGGAATGAGCTAGGTATGAGAGAATAGTGTAGTGGTGCACAGTTTTTGGTCAAAAATATTGGTTAAGGGGCTGAAGGATTATTGAGATATTTAGGCAATAACTATTTCTTTTACAAATGTTGACCTTCAATTATAAAAAGTTTTAATCTTAGAATTACTAAAAGTAACACCCCTTTATGTTTGGTACCCTGTATTATTCTTGGGATATTCTATGATTATGCTAAGAACATACAACATTCTTACTATAATATTCCTTGAATACCCTTCTGGTTAACTTTTGAGGTATTCTGAAATTTCCAAAAAAATGTACGTTACGTCTGTCCTGGATATTGCAGGAGTATTATCCTTGAAAATTTTTGGATAATGCTCAGAATATACCATGCATTACTACTGTTTCAGAGTGATTATTTTGTAGTTGAATAATTTTTTTCTAGTAGGTTTCGCGTTGGTAACCTAACACAATTCGGAAATGCATATCAAAGGATTTTCCAAAAAAAAAAAAACATTTTCCTTACAAAACACTAGACATATTCCCATGTACTATATGGAAAAGGAGAAAGGAGTATACATTATATGATTATTATCTATACCTATATATATATATATATATATATATATATATATATATATATATATATATATATATATATATATATATATATATATATATATATATATATATATCTTAATATATATAAATCTCGTGTCACAATGTTTGACCGCAATGGACTCCTAAACCACTTAACCGATTATAATAAAATTCGCACACCATGTGCAGTTCGATCCAACTTGAGAGATAGGATAGTTTGAATCTCAAATTATAGTCGCAATATCAATTTATTGCTAATTATTTGTCTGTTATTATTTGACAGTCACAATTATCTGTTGACTCCAAATGATTCTAACAGATGTCGATACCTTTCGACTGGGTTGAGTAAGTAATCAATAGATGGCGCTGCTGAGCCCATCAGTTGGCAGAACAAATTGAATCAAGATGTCGATACCTTTCGACTGGGTTGAGTAAGTAATCAATAGATGGCGCTGCTGAGCCCATCAGTTGGCAGAACAAATTGAATCAAGATGTCGATACCTTTCGACTGGGTTGAGTAAGTAATCAATAGATGGCGCTGCTGAGCCCATCAGTTGGCAGAACAAATTGAATCAAGAAATCCAGCTCAAAGAATCAGGACAGCAGAAGGTCATGCACAACCACAAATGGTTTAGATTTGGAAAATCCATGTTTTTCTCATGGGCATCTATATGTTGCGTGTTCACGTGTTGGGAAACCGTCGAATCTATTTGTGTTAGCTAAAGACAGGTTAACCAAAAACATTGTGCACCGATTGGTGTTAAATTAAATTGAAATTGATAGTATTTATAATTCAAAAAAATTGATATTAATGCTTAAAAGTTTAAGACTGTCTGCCTTGCCTACCTCATTCATGAGTTTAAGCGTCACATGTTATTTACTGTATCATACTGTAGTATACTTATATTTGTTATAAAATTAAATGGAAATAATAAATCTGATAAATTTTTATTTTGTACCTATTGATTTCTGCTTAATATCAAGTGTAAGAACATTTTAATTAATTGTGTTCAACGTACTTCCCCTTCAAATCTCAATCCAGTGAATTTGTATATCAACATTTTCGTCTTTGTTCGTAAATAATTTCATTGTACTAAAGGGTTATAGTAGTAGAAAGTCAAATAAGGAGATCACCATATTTTTCTACAAATACCATCTGTGTGAAAAAGCATAGTGGACTCCGTGACTGATGTTCTCTTATTGTTCCTCTTAGATTGTTTACTATAATGTAATATAACAAAAACTTTAGCCACAGCAACGCGTGGCCGGGTCAGCTAATATATATATATATATATATATATATATATATATATATATATATATATATATATATATATATATATATATATATATATATATATATATATATATATATATATATATATATATATATATATATATATATATATATATATATATATGTGTGTGTGTGTGTTTTCAAACATAACTTCGACCTGAGAACTTTGAGCATTATAACAATCACCGAGCTGTTGAAAGACTCATAGATGTTGCTAGAATTATGTTGAATCCAATTCCATAATTCTTTGCAATATTAATATAGATAACAAAGCCGAACCCCTGTCGTTTCTTCTTCATTTGTGCCTCTTCCAACTCTTTGACGAGTCGATGGCAATCCTCCTCATGTAATCAGTAGGATTATCAGTTTTACAAGGGCTTCTGAAGATTCTTTTGTTTTCATCTCATTCAACTGATCATTCAATGTTCAACCATCATCTCTTCTCCAACCACAACTCCATATTAGCTAGACCAACTGTGAAGTAGCAACATCAACTTAATGAAATTTCAGTTATAAACCACAGAAAATACTCCAAAAATGTGTAGTGGAGATTATTATAAAAATATACCGTCGATAATATTATGGCAATATTTACGGAAATGTAATATTTTGTGAATTTTTTTCAGTAATAGTTTTTTTTAGAGAATATTTCATGAATATTCTGGTGGTCTGTATACATCCTATAACTATTCCTGGAAATATTTATAGGATATTCAGGATATGAATAGAATATACAGGTGATATAATTTGGTATCTATTGTAGTATTGATATTAATGATGCCTTCAATGTTTTTGGCTGAAGATAAAGTTTGCTTTACACCACCAAGGCTGTTCGCCTTAACCTTGCGTAACCAATGTCAAAAATTTGTAACCGAAAACATTCCTGGAGTATAGGTACCCAATTTTCAATTTCTTTTTAATTCCATTTTTTCGTTTTTTTTTTATTTTTTCTCTAATGATTTCTCAGGTAACCGTATTAGCGGATTAACTTATAGTTTGATTTCAATAGACCATTTGATTCATTAATAAAAAACAGAATAAGAACTTGTATTTTAGCCAATAAATATACCCGAGAGCACTTCTAACAAGTCAAAACCACATAGTTCCAAGCATTTCGAAGATCAATGTGTTTTAGGAAGCTATAGGCAACCAACACTATCTGAATTCACAAATGAGAGAAATATTGGCATTTTGAAATATCTTGAGTATGTGACACCCACATAGGTAACGAAGAGTTGAATATTTCCAAAATCACAACACCTCAGACCTTAGACGAATCATCGCCTCGTTAATGGCATGTATTCTGGAAGCTGGAAGCAGATGGCTCTTGATGGGCAGACGTTATCTTATCTAATTTTTTTTTATTGATTCGTCAAACTTTGTATTTACTACTCAGTTGATGCTTTGTCGGTAAGCCATTATCTTTTTCCATCATTTTCTTTCCGAATCTAACAAAACTTCCTCATTTAGATAGAACTAATAGAATTCTGCCGATTCACCCCAGATTTCACAGCGCCGCTTGGCGCGAGCAATATCGGACATCACTGCCATTGGGAGGCATGAGTAATATCACGAAGGTTATGATGAAGTTGGGTGATAACAGGCGTCTCGTAAACAGATTGTGATGAAATTAAGGCGGTGCGTTGGCCTTGTACAGGCCGAAAATCATCCATCGCCCAACCTGATCACTAAGGATAACTGCTTCGTCAGAAGACAAATTCTGGTAACTGTGAAATAGATAGCATTGGAATGAGGTACATTCATTTCGGATACAAAGGCTGAATGAGTAGTTAACCGAAAAGTAGAAGAGCAATGAGAGCGGGAAAAAACAAGAGTAACTATCCCTCCTAAATCAAGTATCTCGATGATAGGAATTACGATCAGTGATCTCATGGGAAAACCATGTGAGATCGATCGCTAAAAGTGCTTCCCAGAAACCTGGATTTCTATTTCGTGCCAAGAAATATTCCACTTCTCGTCAGCTTCTAATGATCTACTTACAGGGCTCAGATATGACCTGTCATGGAATACAGTTCTCATGTGTGAAGTTATTATTATTATTATTAATTCCCACCCCTTTGTTGTGAATTTGGAAACCTGTCGAACCTCTCATGCTCAGGGACCTTTTTTCAATAGAACAGCTGAGCTTTAGAACTCCATGCCGAAAGAGGTTTTTCCTGAGGCTTACAAACTTCAAGAAATCAAAGTGTGTGTTAACTCGTATCTCCTGTCCCTTGATTCACGCGGTGTTCTTTGAACATTACAGGGTTTCCCTTTCGTGTAAATCTGCATAATATATAAAAAAACGCGTTTCTAGGGGTTCAACATGAAAGCTTGTCAAACGGAGAGTCTTACCTGAACATTTGGCACCCACTAAAAAATAAAAGGAAAAAATCTCGAAAATATCATATTCGAAGGATGAATAAAGCTATAATTCATGATAAGTTTTGACGTATGAGGTACTTCAGATCCAGCACTCAGAGAACTTGAAAAAGAAACAATTCTGAGCAAATACCACCCAGAGAGATGATCCAATATTTGAACGAATCGAACCATCTGCAATTTGGCAGATGATCTGGTGGGGAAATTTGACGAGAAGGAAGGAGGACGAGTAATCAGGTATAACCAAAACAAAAAGAAATGAGAAATTTTCTAAAGTAAGACATCTGATTAGCGATATAGAGTTGGATTCGGAAGGATTCGAGCTTTTGAGAAAAATGTCTCTTTTCTCAATGAAAATCATATTTGTTACACTTGTTGATAAGACACCTCTCAGATCATTTTATATTACAAATGATAATGTTGAATAAATTTAGATTTAATATATTTTTTAGATTTTATGTATGTAAGATGGCTGAAATGGATAAAAGTATACATAGATATTTTTATCTTCAAAATTTTACTATAATTGTCGACGTTATTCGTATTTATATTGTATTTGTTTTCGTTCATATTCTCTGTTTTCGTAATAATTGGTAACCTTAAATGAAACTTCCATAACTCGGTCTAATAAATTATTATTATTATTATTATCATAAATTGATACCATAATACGGTTGGATGAATTGATTGATTATTCATAATCCCCCCAAAATTAGGGATGCACCGGGTACCCGGTCAATACTCGGTTTTGACGATACCCGGCCAAAAAAATGAAGAAACCGGTTTACCCGGTTTTACCGGGTATCAATTAGTACCCGGCATCCTAGTCCGGGTACTCGGTACCCGGTCGCCTAGTCTGGGTACAATTTACAAGCCAATTTACAGCTGTCTACCCGGTGAATACCGGGTACTCGGTATTCATTACTCGGCCTAGCCGTACTCAGTACCCGCTTCGTGAATTTCAGATAAAACTCGGTACCCGGTATTGTAAAAATCACTACTCGGTGCATCCCTACCCAAAATCCGATGGTCTCATTCACCGCTGACCCTGATTTGTGGAACGTTACATGAATTATTTCATGAGCTATTTACGAGTCAGAAGTGAACGGTTCATACACACAAATAATCAATAGAACGTTTCTGAAACAATGCATTAGAAATCCGACCAGGAAACGCCACCACACAATGCTTTCTCACTGTCAATCTCTCGAATCCATTTCACTGAACTCGATCGGTCCACGCAACATCTCCCCCTCTCTCTTTCACTACTCGCGCTCAAATTAAAAGAGACGAATACCGAAATGCTGGTATAAAAAAGAAAGCGGAAGAGTTTCTCGTTAAGTAACGTGAGTTTTGTTCCTAACTGAGCTGTAAATCACAGAATTAGGTAATAGGCAGCTCCGCTTGACTGACGTCGATAGGGCTCATGAGGGGAATTGTCCAGTCAAATTCGGTTAAAAAGTGTATGGAGCAGAAAATGCGGTTGAGAGTTATATCAATCATCAATAGAGCCAATTATCATTCATTCACATCACATATGGAAAGTGCATAGTTCACTCACTTCCGAATCTATTGCTAGAGTTCATTATGATAGGGAAAAATACCAAGCTGTTACAAAAAGTTACATCTTAAATATGTACTCTGCTCCTTTCTCTCTTTGTTGATGATGGAACACTACATACTCACACAATCACTTTGTGGACCAGCCTAAAAAATTCCATCATCTCAACAGTCCTCGCCCTGTGAATTATTTACAAAAAAAATCGTTTTCAGATTATGCATGCACACCCCTACTGAACCGAAACCCAATATCTAAAAAAAAATCAATGCCACTTCAGGTGAGCTACCGTATAAACAGGAAAGCAGAAGATCTCTTTGACGAAGTTTATCATCACCACTGCTATAGGTATCTACTGAAACGTCTGATAGAGAAGCTGCTCACTGAAACCTTGGAGTACCCGCTTGCTGAAACACGAGCTAGTCAGATGTCAGATGGTACTCAATGTAGTAGGTAACAGTTACGTGAGAATAAAGGCAGGGGTAGTCGATGAAGTCGTTTCAGAGTTTATGTCATATGTACCTTCAGTCCAAGCCGAACCTTAAGTTTAGGTGGAAATGTTAACTACAATACCAACGAAGTAGTAGTTAAAAAGTAGGTGAGAAAGGAGATAAAATCATGGGAGATAGAAAGCAACTCAGAGCAGAATCCAGATTATGGTTTGGAAATGTGAAGGGTATTTGGGAATAACTGCATGATTCTCATTCGGTAACAAGTTATATTCAGTGATCAAGAGAATGTTTATTTACTAACAACTTACATCCCAACTACCTATACACACTATCGATGGAATATTCTTGTATCCAGGAGAAAGTGGTCAGTGGGAAGAATATAATAGATCAACAGTTTGTTTTTCTGAAAACCAACCTTTTTTTATATGTAGAATCACACAATAGGGAAGCCCTGTGTGTAATGTTCGAAGAACTCCGCTTAAATCAAGGGACAGGAGATACGAAATATCATTCACTTCGAATTTTTGAATTTTGTAAGCCTCACGAAAAATCTCTATCGGCAAGGAGTTCCAAAGCTCAGCAGTTCTATTGAAAAAAGATTCCTGAGCAGCAGAGCTTCGACGGGTTTCCAAGCTCACAACAAAGGGGTGGGAATTCTATACTCGTCGAGTCATTCGTGTAGATATTGCCAAGGGTGGAACGATTGAAAACAATTCAGAAGAACACCGACCGTGAAAATATCTATGGAAGAGAGAAAAGTCCCCGATCCTTCAACGATGTTGCAATGAAGTGAGCGAGTCTGTGAGCGAAGATCACTAACAAGACGGATTGCCTTTCTCTGAATAGAATCGAGAAGCCTCAATGAATGTTTTGGTGCCGAACTCCACAAGACAGGTCGTATCTGACCTTTGTATGTCATCAGAAGCTGACGAGAAGTGAAGTGTTTTTTCGCACGAAATAGAAATCCAAGAAATCTAGCGATCGATCTCACATGGTTTACTCATCGAAATACTTGACTTTGTAGGAATAGTAACTCTGAATACTAGATGATGAGAGATCTTCTTTCTTTGAGAAGAGACATGCTTGGGTTTTTCTAGCATCAAATTCCACCAAGTTCATGTTACCCCATTCTTTTATTTTCACCAAGTCATCGTTAATTTTATTGACGTGAATGTTTCTTTGAATTTTTGTTTCTCGAGCTGGTATGGGGATCCTGGAAGAGAAACTAGTATGAAGAGTACTGTAGTCCGCAAAACTATGTACTAAACAAGATGTTTTCTCGAGCAAATCATTGATATGAAGCAGAAACAAAAAGGGCACAAGAACTGAACCTTGTGGAACACCTGCAATTACTGAAAGAATATCAGATGATTCTCCATCAACAACAACATTCAGAGACCTATCAGACAAGAAACTCTACCAACAAAGCACACAACTGAGGAGGCAAACCATAAGACGGCAGTGTAGAAAGGAGACTCCTTTGCCAAACTCGATCAAACGCTTTTGAAATATCGAGTGCAACAGCTATCGTTTCTCCGAATTTTTTGATTGAATGCTGCCAAATATGAGAAACATAAGCCAATAAGTCACTGGTTGATCGTTGATGGCAAAATCCATATTATCGATCATAAATTATTCTTGATTTCTCTAGATATTTGATAAGCTTCATATTGATTGCTATTTCCATGACTTTGGAAATGATAGAAAGCAATGCAGTTGGTCAATTACAAGGTAAAGTTTTATTCCCTTGTTTAGGGACTTGCTGTCCACCAGGAGTTAGGAAAAAACCCACAAGTTATATGAGAGGTTGAATAGTTCCCAAAGTAGTGGTGGTAATTCGGAGGCACATGCTTCCAGAACAATTGCTGGAATTCTATCAGATCCGCAAGCCTTATACGTCTTCAGGTCCATTAAAATACCTCTTATATTTGTTTGGTTAAAAATTATCTCAGGCATATGACTGTTGACAGGCGTGATATTTGTAGTATCTTTTCCCGATGAGTCCAGAGTAGAATTTCCAGCAAACAAATTTGCAAATATATTTGCTTTTTTTGGGCAGTGATTCGTCTTCCTTGATTTATATTCGAATTATGGAAAAGAGTTCACTGCTGCAATTCTTTGATTCATCCAATTTACATGCATCAATGATTTACATCAATGAACAATGTTCATGAACTCAAACAAAATTTCTAGATTTTTGCGGTGTGAAAGTATCTTTGTATACCAAATTCGGGAAAATGTTATATACTTAGGATTCTGAATTTACACTGTATAGTTAGAACTAAAATGAATGTAACATATATTCGGCAAAAATATATGCAGTCTTGACTGTTTAGTTGACAAACCAGGCCCTATGCGAAAGCGATTTATTTTCCTACACTAATAAAGGAGCATCTATTGGGTTCCACCAATAGATTCTTCCATCTGCCCCCCTTTTATAGCCATCTCGCAGAGACGAAACATCCTTCCAAAATCGTAATTGACCCCGATCGTCAAACCAGATAGACTTTCCAATTATCACTTGTTACACCCTCGCCATTGATCGCAGCGAACTCCCAGTCTTTCGAGAACTTTCACGACTTTTCTCACCAATTTTCCAGGGTTATAGAGCGCAACCCAGGGAAGGTCACGAAAGTGCGTAGGCGGGATGCTGCGGTCAACTTATTGAAGGCACGTTTATATCATTTCATTAGGAGACGGACCGGAATGCGCGTTTAGATCACAACTCAAACAGAGTGGGATAATGGCAGCGACACTATTCTTGTTGAGTTATTAGGAATTCGTCGACCGAGGGGGATTTTCACTGGTCAAGGTGAAACTGTGCTCTCGGAACATCAGTTTTCGATACAGGGTGTTTCATTATGGGCCATCACCCAACCAGCAAAATTGTTTTATAATTCCATGGTGCTGCAACAGTTTTATTTTGTTGTTATTTCATAATTACTCCCAAAATGCTAATAGATTATATTAGACGACCTGTGAACACAATATAAGTGTAGGCAATAATAGTGTTTCATAAATTTGTTTCAGAAACGTTTATATAATAAAATTAAAAAACCGTTATAGAATTGTCACAAAATAATCACAGAAACGTTTTAACAACTAACTTATATAACATATTTTGCTATTAGAGTAAATCGTTTCGAAGCAGTTTTATAGCACTTTTCTGCTAGTTTGTTATGATCTTTGTGAAACTATTCGAAGCTTATTTTATAACTGCTTCCTGTAGCTTCAATGAAATCATTTTATTGGAATGCTTTCGAACACAATTTTGTTTTTGTTACCATATTGTCACATTAATGATAATTTCCCAACTATTTTATAGTATGGTATATTTACTACAATTCTAACACAACCAAATAACTGTTATACAATCAAATTGCTTCCGCGAATGTATATTTGCTGTCGCCAAGAATGATTAGCAGCTTTTGAGAAGAACCTGCTGTCATTGATTTTAGAGGTCAATGAAGTATAATTTGTGAGTTTTATTTGACAAGTGTGTCCCAATAACCAACCTAACGCATGATGTCGTGTAATATTGGTCATTGGAAAAAAATTAAGAAAAGTGGTTCGTTTAGACGAAGACTAAAAATATGTTACGATAATATGATATGCAGTGATAGGGGCATCTCTGTCGTTAATTTTCAAAAACAGGTTCACTTAGGTGAATCAAAAGAATCAACAAACAATATCATACAGTAATAGCTTTAGACTCAATTCGAAGCGTGGGTGTTCCATTAAAAAATTATATTTGGAAACTTTTTGAGTCACTCTGTTTATTGGAAATACTAACAAAACACTTCAAAATCTCCCACGTAATACAAAGTGTTTACATTTTTTTCTTGTTAAAAAATAGGAAAAGGTTAATGTAATGATTATAAAATCGGTCGATTTGAGTGTAACACCATGTATATATACCTTCAAACTACTAGCTAAAATCTAACATAATAATTTAATAATGTGTATTCACAAAATAATAAAAAAAATAAAACGTTCTTCTTGTGGAAAATCGAAACAAGGATTTGGACTTTCCTTGATAAAGAAAACTTTTTTGTAAAACTCGCCCGTGTGGGGATTCAAAACTACCCAACTAACATTTTAGGACAGTTATTCCACATGCCGGGGAGAAATGCCAAAAAAAAGGATAATACTGGTAGTACAGGCCTTGAATATTCAACTTCAAAGTATATATAATTTATAAGTAGCCACCTTGATTAATTACAGGAAAGTAATCACCATTTTATCCCCTTCAAATTCCATAAGCCACTTTAGAGCAAGAAACATGTGAGAAATTACCTATTCTCTCCTTCAAAAATGACCTAAGCGTCGCAAGGATTGGGGCGGTTTGAATTCTGGTATTATTTAGGGTATAATTTACGAAACAAATGTCATCATAACCCAATGAATGTTTTGGTATTCTCTCTTGGTGAATATTAACCTAAATGTGACTAGATATAAGCCGTTACGGTCGGGGAATATAAAGGTTATTTAAGAGGTCTAATAGTTCAATTATTAACTTGATTTCATATCGTAAGAAGAAGAATATTGACTTATAGGTGCATTTCAAAATTTACGCCATATTTAATTAGAATATCTGTTTTACCCATCAATAAATATCGATAATATATTGAATTTTAGTTTATTCTGACGATTTATTTCTAAATAATTTTATTTATTTTTTATTTATTTATTTATACTCTTACAAACACACAAAAGGTACTTATAGGTAAGAGTGGTCACTGGTCTGAAAAAAAAAGTACACTAAAACTAAGAACATATACAAAACTGATAACTTATAAATATATAAAGTTGACGTCCAAAATTCATGAATTAGTGTCAACCCCCAGAATGACACTCCTTATTTCCTGAACACTAACATTAAATAGGTCTATATCACATTTCTGAAGGACTAGATTAGTTTTATATAGCATATTATTAATAGGCGAGCAGTTAGGGCCAGAACAATAGAACAAAGGGTTATCTCTTATTCTCAGGTTGATTTTAGGAACTGAAAGTTTGATATTATCAATGAAAGAACATTTTTTAAATTTCAAATTGTTGATAATGTTATAAATAAATAATGTACAACTCAAATTTCGCGTTTTTGTCAAACTTACCATATCAAATTCAAGCAACATACTATTATATGAGATCATGTGAGGATAGCTATTATGGACTTTCGAATATAGGTACCTTAGGAATCTTTTTTGTACTTTCTCTATCATATCATCATGTGCAGATGTTTGTGGAGCCCAGATAACGGAGGCATATTCCAAATTGGGTCTAACCAAAGCATTATACAGTTTAATAATTGTATTTATATTTTTGAAATGTTTTGTGTTTCTTATCACAAAACCAAGAATTTTATAGGCTTTGTTTACCATTTTACTATAATGTTGGGTGAATTTCAAATTAGTCTGCAGGTGGACCCCAAGATCCCTACATTCCTCTTTCCTGGTTAATAGTACCTCATCAATTGTATAGTTGTACTTCACGTATTGTACTTCACGTGTGAAAGTCAACAGCTGCATATGACATTTTAAAACCATAACTTTGCTAAAAGAGTGTTTTTGGAGAGAAAATTCAAACATGTGCGTTCAATCTAAATTATTTTTGCATTAAATCGCATATTTAAAGAGGCCCGTGAGTTTTATGAAGGTGAGAACCATCATTTTACAGAAAATTTCGCGCCGCAAGGAGAATATTGTTAAGGAGAGAGCATGTAGCTACCGTATGACAATAATTTTTATATTCCCATATTTATTGTCAGCATTTTATGTAGACCATAGCTGATTCGTTGTGGCAACCAAATTATGAGAAGTTGAGATAGAGATAATATGTATATATGTATGCTATTCATATAAAGAAACCTCTCTTTGTTTACTCATTCGTCCAAAGGAATAATTGGTAACAGAGAGGTTGATTTAAGGTTGATATTTACTTATTTCTGACCAATTTCATGTCAAAATTACTTTTGTTTACCCTCAACCTAGTAAACTAAATGTCCAAATATTCCAATTTTCGACGTCCAAATTACTTCGAATTTTTTCCCCACATTGGTAATTACAAGGTAAAAATTACGTCACCTAGTCTTCTTTCAGAAAGGTCGCCGACCTGATCGAAGGTAAGATTAACGTAATTATAACTAAAAACGTTAGTTGGGTAATATCAAGACGACATTTTTTTACTCTTACCTTGTGATCAACTAGATCGCTCATATCTAGTGCAAGACTACAAAAAAAAAGAACTACGATACGAAGGGGTTACCTAACCTAACTGTCCCAAAAATATTTGGCCATGATTATTACAAATATCAGTAGCTGGTGAATCACATTAACGTTGATACTCATCTGTTTGATATTATTGCATGTTTATATGGTGAAAATTTATCTCATATATAGAATATCCCATAAGCCGCCGTGATTTTGTCATTATGACAGCGAAAAAACTTTGCCGTAAGTTTTTCAGCGACAAAACGGAACTCAACTCTTGAAAGCATAGCAACCAGAATTTTAAACAAATCGTTCACGGCGTCTTTGTCAATTTTTCACTTGCCTAGTCAAAAGAGTTTATCTGATCTGTGGAAATGAAATATAAGAATTGTGTTTTCAACAATTGTACTTTTCCGTTGAATTACACTCGAGCTTTTTTTTGTCGAAGAAAACTTGCATATATGATTCGGGTTTGGTTGCCTTCCGGCAAATTAACTCAAAAAACTGACAGAAAAAATTAGAGACAGTTTTTTTTTGAGTTTCCAGGCAACAAAATTCTCATCGAAATGTCAAGTTTACTTCGACAAAAAAAAGCTCTCGTGTAATTATGAGTGATAAAATATTTTTTCGTTACAGAATATAACATTACCTACATATATCAGTATAATATTCCATTTACATAACATCCTTCCAACGTGATTCGAAAAAAATGTTTTGAAATGTTATTGTTGTTTCATATTCAGTGGTATATGCTTTGTTCTTTTGATGAAACTAGAGTTTCCTCCCATCTCTGCGAAGAAAAACACTTATTTGAATCGCACCCTTTGAAGGGAAATAACGTCCCTAACCCTAACAGATTATAACACAAATAGCTCATGAAACAGTTCCTCAACTGTTGCAACAGCAGATGACTGTCGCTTTTCCATCCGAGTCCACATACCATTATCGACAATTTACGTAACGAACCTTTTTAATTTTAGAACAAAGAACAGAGAGTAGGTAATATATTATTAGGCAATAATTGTACAGTTAGACCGAAGTGAACTGAATCGCATTCCTTTGTCTCCACTCAACAGGTTCGAGGTTCGAACAACACGATTAAAAATTCAGTTGGAGTAAATCACGTTGTTTGTAGAACGAATAGGCGGTCAGTTATGGTCATTGCAGGGTCGAGCTTTGTATCAGTATGCAAACGTGGCGTTTTCTTGGGGACGGTCTTGGGCTTTTATATGGAAGTGTATCAAAGCTGTTTCTCCATCATTACGGTTGGACTGACGTGAACATCGAGTGGATCTGATTGCCTGTAAAGGCTTCGCTTTCTCAGCTACAAGGTGGCTCAGAATCACATCATTTGAGCAATGCAGCTGTTCGAAATGTACTCTTTTTTCTAATTGAATCAAACGTCTTTGAATGATATACACCCGAGAATGTTTGTATTTCTTTTATTTTAGGTCTGTCATAGAAGTTGTGATTTTTTATTTTTCGATTCGGAGGCGAAAATCAAAAAATGATTATTCAAAATTCACGATTTGATGAATCGTCAAACTGATTTCAAGGTACCTTTCGAATTTCATTCTCACACTCTTCGGTAAGAAAAATGGATTCATATAATCAGTGGCGATTGAACAAGAAGCTTATTGGCTTCAGAAATGAGAGTCTAGAGTGGATTGCATCCCATCCCAAGGATCGAACACGTAGTGCGTTGTATTACTGAGTCAGATATGGGTTACATCGAGTATGGAGTACCACAGAGCTCGGTGCTTGGTCCATTTCTCTTCCTCCTTTACATCAACGACTTCAGCAAACTTGAAATCCAGGCAAAGATAACTTTATTTGCAGATGACACTACAATGTTGTGGCATGATAAATCTGAAGAAGAACTATTTGACAAATTAGAACAAGATATGCGATCTATTAAAGAATGATGTGATGCAAACTCTCTAGTAATCAATTTCAAAAAAACAAATATTGTAACATTCCGTTGCAGTCTTCCTGATTTGAATATATCAAATGACTATATCAATAACAAAGGTTCTAAAAGGTTCCTTGGCATTGATATAGATAACAAAATGAAATTTGGACAACATATCGGAAGACTATGTAATAAAATCGCATCAGGTTGCTACGCTCTTAGGATTATTTCCAATGAGATACATGTGTCGAGTTAGACCCAGAGTTTCATGCAGAGATTTATTTACAGAACAAAGAATTTTACCAGTTGTTTCCCTCTTCATTATGGAAACATTGACTCTTATACACAAAAATGAACACAATTTTAATTTAGAAAATTCTCAGCACTGTACTCGACATCACAATTCTATTTAGTTACCTTGGCCAACTAGCACATTGGTGACAGATTCTATAATTTATAATGGCATCAAAATGAATAATCACCTGCCTAACAACATCAGAGAACTATCGGTTTTGAAAAGGTGCAGAAGTGAAATCAAAGCTAATTTTATTCATAGAGCTTTTTACGATGTTGAAGATTATTTCTCAACAGCCTTTTAATTGAATTTTTATTAGATATCTTTAGATAATGACATGGATGTATATCTAATACTGTTGTATATTACATTGAACGTGACGTTTGCTTTGACAGACCCCTCCCTCAACGTGGGGTGCTATTTTTATTTTATTTCATACACTTTTTATGTGACGTTACACTTCGTATTTTATTCTGTATTTTTATCTACATATTTTTATATATTTATATATATATATATATATATATATATATATATATATATATATATATATATATATATATATATATATAAATAGATAAAAATATGTAGATGAAAATAAAAAGTATATAAAGTAGAATTAAATATATATATATATATATATATATATATATATATATATATATATATATATATATATATATATATATATATATATATATATATATATATATATATATATATATATATATATATGTGTGTGTGTGTGTGTGTGTGTGTGTGTGTGTGTGTGTGTATATGTATTGTGTAGAGTATGATGTGATAATTTGTTTGGCTTACTTTGTGAAGTAATGATATATTCATTTATTTATACCTCCTATGCTTTGTCAATGAGAATGTAATTATTCAGACAATGAAGTATATATTGATTTGATTTTGATTTGATATTTTATACTCCTCTCCTGATAAACGATGAACGATGGGATTGGAACCTGTGGTGTGAAAGTTGAAATTTTCCTAGAGATCAATTACCCTACCACCAAACTGATATTTTTGCACTCGACGCGCGTTTCGCTAACAAGGTTAGCATCTTCAGGGAAAGAGAATTGATACTGAATCTGAAGCTGAGGTTCGTTGTTTATATACCTAAGAAAAGATAAATAGGAAAACTCAGAGAAATCGGGAATTTACGAAATCAGTTGTCAAAACTGTAACAATAAATACATCGGCCAGAGCCGACGAGCTATCAAAACCCGTTCCAAGGAGCATTTTGCACACATGAAATACGGAAGGGTAGGAAAATCCTGTGTCGCCCAACACGCTCTACACAATGACCACAAAATTGGTGAAAGAAATCTTAAACTGATCAAGCATGTGCATGACACAAGACTACTCGATGCATCTGAGAGTCTAGGAATAGCAAAATGTGAAAACAGCATGAATGGTGACAACGGACCTATCCCTTTGAGGCCGCTTTTCAATTTATTGTTGAGGAAGTAATCAGAGTAATCAATAATAAGAGATGACGGACCAACAAACTTTGCAGGTAGTGCCTGCACTAGTTCGTTATGTTAACCTTGTTAGCAAAACGCGCATCGAGTGCAAAAATATCAGTTTGGTGTAAGGGTTATTGATCTCTAGGAAATTTCATCCTCTCTAGATGTTGACACCATTGAGGCAGTATCCTTCCAGAGTTGGGAAATTTCGATTCTCACTGTTTCAGATCTCACGTTTATGGTAACTAATAGAAAATTCAAGATGTTTTTTGAAATACGTTGATTCAGTAAGGATTAAAAACACTCTACACCAACATTCCAATCTAATGACACTTCAAAATTGTCCACAAAGAGTTAAAAGAGCTTGGCACTTCGAAAAAGAAAATGATACTTTCCCAAGGATGCAATATGTGATGTATGTATTGCTGATTTTTTCTTTCATAAACCTCATTCCAAAGATAATAACATGAAAATAGTGACATTTATTCATTCAAATAATTTTTTCGAGTAAAAGTCGTCATTTCGCGATCCCAATAATTGCTTATATTATTCGAAACATTTGTCATCTGATAAGCCTAAAATCAGTGGTGCACTTGGTTGAGATATGTTCTGACAGTATAAAACAGAATAGATCGAGAATTGCACGCATTTCTACAAGAATCACGTTGAAAAATCAATCTCAATTAACGCCTGTTGACGTGGAATCGAAAAGAGTTGAGAACTTGTTGGAATTATATATTTACGAAAAACAACATATAGTGAACAATACCTGAAACAACAATCGTGTCACAGTCAATGCACAGAAGGGAATTGTGAAGGTTGACGGATTGGGGAACGTAGCCAGCAATAACAATATCGGATTCCACCCTGAACAAGACAACACTGAAAAGTAGATCTGACAGTGGACCCCACGAATAGGAAAGATATATTCAATCAACTGATTCCTCACACTACTACGTAAAGAAAATTGATAAAAGATGGTGAGTCGAAGTCTGTCAATAGTTCATTGAAATGTTACATTAGTTTCTCAAAGGACGCAATTTTATTTTTTGATGTGTAAGTAGTTTAAGGTTAGGTCAAAACCAAGTTTGTGTGGTTGCAACCCTTGTCCCGCGGCTGCCATTTTGAAAAAAGGGTGCAAATTTCTCTCGCCCTTTATCTACCAAACCATCCATCTCATAGAATCACATATTCTGTTGAAAATTGGATTTGGTACTACTTTAGTTTCTTTACTTTTTATCATAAAATTCGAAGTAAAAAAGTTATGAATGATAATTGTTAAAAGAATTTGTAACAAACTCTTTTTTCGGTACATTACTTTTTTCTCCAGTCATTTTACATTAGAAAGACCATTATATCATTTTATAGAGGGTTTTTAACGAACTATTTTCTCTATGTAACTATGATTTCTGACTTACGGATATATGTACATCGTCATCGTGGAGACGACTTGGATCTGTATTTCCCTACTTAACAACTCATTTTGTTCATGAATGATTGGCACCCACGTAGACTGATTATATTTCTGATAGAATCCACAATAAATTGAAGTGAATTGCATTCTGTCATGACTTGTTGAGAGCTATTATTCTTCCATCATCTGAGTTTCTTTCCATCATCTTGTGAACAAGTAGTGTACCCAATGTGTAACAATAAATTTCCCATCATTAGATACGATCAAATCCTTGGGAAGTAACTCAAGGATCGGTATTGGGCCAGTTACTCCTTATGATCCACACATCCCTATCCTGTAAGCACCTGAAACATGTTACATTCCATTTCTATGCAGGATACCTAATAATTCTACTTCACATTTGAGAGAACGATACTCGCGTTGCCTCTAGGTTCATTGAAGTGGACCCATCACAAGTTTGCGAGGATGAACGCTATTTCATGGGGAAAGCGAACTATGCCTTTTGCTTTTGCCTACTAATACAATAACCATATATTGTATTAGAAGTTTAATACATGTAACAACAAGAAGGTTTATTATCATCATTCTCACAGATATCAAGAAGTATGGCTATGACAAAACAAAATTTTCAATAAACTCTCCGAATCGTTGATACATCATTTCTATTTAACATTTATAATTTTATCGTGAACGTACCTTTCCAGCACCAATGAATAAGGTTTGACAAAATACCGAACCAGAGTTCTGGGTTTTATTCAAATTTATCTTCACCAGTTCATTTCTGTATTGTTTCAGTGAGAAATTTCTGATTTATTTCCGAAAAGAAAAAGTAGCTGAGCATGTGAAAATCCATTCGAAGATGTCGATTTGACAGTCTCTAACCTGGTAGAATTGAAAGTTTATCAACTTGTCGGGCAAATCAATGCTCAATTGACCTTCGTCTACTATTCGGGAGTTATCTGACAGTCATGGTCCACCTACCTGGGTAGTGGCCATTTCCTCGTTGCCACTGTAACCAGATATGTACGAACCCATTAATATTATATAATCATAAAATGAGATGTTTCATAAGCGAGGTCAAAATAACAATCACGTTAATTGAGACGGCGTTTTCGAAAACATTATTTGCACTCCCACGAATGTTCATAGTCACGTTAGTTAATCGAAAAAGACAATCGAGATCCGTCGGGAGGTAGGTAAGTGGGTCGATTAATAAAAACTCTTCTCATTTATTTCACAATTTTCAGATATTTTTTACTTTCAGTCGGCAGTAGTGGGTGAAGTGACTTGTGATAGTTCCGTGTATAGCTGGTTCAATGAACATATTGTCTACATGTTATGTGATCAACACTAAGACAACACTTTTCCCAACATATGGGTTGAGGGTTGAATTTAAATTGTGTGGCCTAAAATGTACCTCATTTTTGACTTCATGGAAGGCTTCTGAGCTACCCTTCTTATGAAAAAGCACTTCGGACTCTCACGCTAAATTTTCATAAATATCATGACACCCATTTCAACTGTCTGCACAGGTTACTAAACGTTCTTTGCTGGATGCCTCTCGTATTCTTCTGGGTCCAGAGTTGTTGTACATATCTATGTTGGCTTCTGGGATCCAAAGACCCACTTGATCCTTGTTACATTGTCTGTAAATGAGGTGGCCATTTGTATATCACTATTTTCTTCTGGTGTCCATTGAATGGTTAAATTCAGACAATAACACTGCCTTAAGCTGAAACAGTTCCCCAATTCCTGTTATAATGAAGCAGTTCCCCAATTACGCTCTCAGATGACATTTTTTCCAATAATCTCTATGTTTTTTCCCTCATTCAATTCCTTGTGTTCGTCATTATAACTTAGATTGATAGCGTATTCGTCACTATGCTGAAGTCTTCCAGAATCATCAGCTCATCACGGCATTCCTATACCAGTCTGTATATGACTCTTCAATTTTTCAGTGCCCTGAGTGAGACCTGGCTGTATGTGAAAACTTTGATCTTACCATTTTGTTGGATTTGTTCATCCTTTCGCATTGCATACATTTTTGCTTGTAAAACAGACCTTTAATGATCTTAGTTCTTCTCCGCACATAATATATCACAACCCACACCACAGCCTGTCTCAGATTCATCTTTAAACCAAATGCCCCAGCCAAGCATGTTCTCCCTAATTATCTGTTTGTCAATTTTTGCGATATCTTATCAGTGCTTAGAAATTCGTGTTGGAAGTGAATTTAGTTGCCGTATTGCCCATGAGTAGTAGAGCAGTATCATCGATAGGTGAAAAAACATTTTTTATTTACAACCATAATGTAATGCTGTCATTACTAACGTCATTGAAGGTTGGGAAGTGTCACATTACTCACCTCTACTTTCCGCCCTCATTTCCCGTCCTCATTTCATCTATTCTAGACTGTATCTGTCATTTATTGACTTTATCTGACATTTATTTATATTGGTGACAATTGTATATGTATGTAGTCACGGTAACAATATATTTACTTGATTATTCTGAGAAAACTGAGTTCCTGGTCATTTGTCGTTAAATGTAATATTTTAGATATGTTCCGAACGAAACAGAGTTTTATTACTTCGAATATAATGGTTGTAAATGAAATAGAATACAAACCTCGGTAGGAAGTTTCATTCCTGTCTCGAGATCATAGCTAACCTCGACGCCTGATCTCACGGCAGGAATGAATCACTTTCCACCTCGGTGTGTGATATACTATTGCCCTATCTAGAGACATTTTTTTTGAGGAAAGTATAGAATATTGAGGAGCTGTTTTCGGCAGATTCCTCTTCTTCGAGAAAGAGTACGGAATAAAAAAAGGTGTTTATCATAGCATATCACCGAATATCCGTCCTGGTATCAGCCAGACAAGTGATTGTCTTATGACTGATATCTGCCTGAAGATCTTCATTTCGACTGGGTGCATTAAAGAAAAAAGTTTTTTCCACTTCGTAGAAATAATTTTTAACCCAGGAAACTTTCAGGCTTCCTCTTCTCCGAATCTAAAAAAATAGAAAAATAGGGCACTCATATTGGAGAAGTAACATGAAAGACTCTTCGTTGGCTGGCTAGTAATTATATTTTGAGAGATGTTCTGCTGTATCTAGTGAGAGTGTTCCCAAATTCATTCATTTGACCACTGAAAAGTTCAAGAGAGAGTTCTCTCCGAGGGAAACAAGTTCTCATTGAATGAGTTATAATGCTGGTGAGTGAGATTTTTCTAGAAACCACACACTATTTTTTGCATCATTGCGGGGAAAATTTCTATGGATGCTATATGTTTGTATGAAGTTCAGTATGTGGTCTCTCTAGTGTACAGGGGTTCAGTTACTCGTCGGACCACCGTGCTGGGATTCACACGTTGAAAGGCGAGGTCTCGTTAATGCATTGCTCACACCAGTTTCGACCACTGAGGGTTGGCATTTGTCAGCTGGTTAACGAAAAAAAAAAACATTTCAAACCATGTTTGGTAGACAAATTCAGCAGAAAAGTGACTTCTATGTGAATCCTTGCCCTTTTCGTCGTATATTCAGGAGAAGAGCTGATTTTCTTCGAGTGGATCAAATGATATAGTTCTTCTACCTCCTTTATTCTGATTGGGAGAAGAGAATAACAAAAAAAATTGTCGCTAAAACTCCATTGTCCCTACAAAAAATCCTTTATCCTTGATATATTTCGCTTGTTTCTTCAAACTCATGTAAACAATGAACAGAATACTTTTACAGTTCGATAATGAAGTTGAGTATATCTGCGATCAAGTTTTACAACAGGAGGATGAAAGGCAGCTACCGAAATAAAACATTCATCGACTCATCTCACTCCACCTCGCATCACAAACCCCAAACCACACTGACGACCAGACCTCAAGATTATCATATCAAACATCTGTAAATCTCTGTGAGCCCAGCGCTCGCCTGATCAAATAAAACGCATCCCATTACTACGCTACTGCAACCATTATTCTCCTCATTTTCCGCTCGTGCTCTCAGCGTTTCTCTCTCCGTCATGAGACAGAGACAAAGAAGACCGCTTTATTTTTCAGAGATTCAAAGGTAGACTGCCCCATGGTGGAACAAGTGTGGCGGCTGAGAGTACTGCATACCAGCACGCTACAGTTATCTTTTCACGAATCGATCACATCGAATTATTTATTGGGTAGAGTCAATTATAAGTTTAGCGAGTCCAGAGCAGGACAAAGGGAAACTGGAAAAATACGAAAGAGAATGGGTCTAGGGTTCGATGTAGGATAGATGGAAGTTTTGAGTGATAGTATGATAGGAACCTTTCACAGTTGAAAAATTCATACCAATTGTTACTAATATTATTACGCTATAAGGTAGACACGATTAAATTTCCACAAAATTTATTGTCTTCGCGACATGTTTCGATTCGCTGTATCTTTATAAAGCGAATGTTTTTTAAACATGTTTAAAAAACATTCGCTCGATAAAGATACAGTGTATCGAAACATGTCGCGAAGACAATAAATTTTGTGGAAATTTAATCGTGTCTACCTTATAGCGTAATAACTATGAATTTCCATCAAGTAAAGGCCACCTCAATCCAAAAAAAAGTTACTAATATTCATTGCATATCCCTACACAAAACTATTCAACTGAGAACTACCTGATCCAATTCAACTCTACCGATTATGATTACGACACATTCAGTAAAGCTGTCATCATAATTCACAACACAGATGATCGTGAATGACCAGTTTTATAGGTTCCAGTTACTTCCGGTAGGATCAACTAATGATATAGAATGTGAGTGACTGTTGTTAAATGTTGTTAGAGGATTCTCATTCTAACCATTAGTAAGTCCAACCGGAGCTTGAACTGAACGTATAATACCGGCCCTTAGATGTAAGGGTTGGATACATCAGAGCTACAATATTGAGTATACCTCAAACTCGTCAGCAAGGTATACCAGCTAATTGATGGAGTAAATACTAATTAGTGTTGTGGGTGAGTGGGTGAACACAATTTTAGTTTCACCAAAAAATGCATTTCCAAAATTGATAATAACTACAAACAGACGAATCTATATAACGTCAGTTTTACTTTCTCAGGTGGAATAAAAGTTACGCAGAGGTTATTATGAATACAAAACCCCGAACAACTATTTTCCATGGAAGGTTTTCGAGAAGATGTAGAGCAATTCTACAGAAATATTATCTGGAAGATCATACAACAACACATGAAGAGTTGTGACGATGGTTCTGTGGACAACATTTGAAATGTACAACCCGATGAAGTGTGAAAACTCATATTACAAAAAATGAAACTCCATACAATTACACTCGTTTCACTGGAGAACAAAGACTTTCATCTGATTATCTTGAATAGTTAGCATCAAGAAATGGTTTCCCAATGTTTCTTCTCTTATACAAAGATTCATGCCTGATATTTCGTCTTCAGTTGCTGTGGTAGACATTATAATAGAGAATGAGCTTCGCATTACTCCAGTCCCTACTGCAGCTCTAGACGAAAGGTTGGTAGTGAAAATTTGCATACCAAGGGCGAAAAAATAGAAAAAAATATCTCAAACGCAATTTTTTTTATGTTGATAAAAACAACGAGAGAATAAAAATAATAAATAATTGTAGCGGTTCCGTAAGTTCATCATCAGTGAGAAACGCACAAGAGACTGTGACATTTTTTGTTATACATGTAATACACATTTATAAAAAGTTAACCCCTTCAGGGCCACATTCATAAAAACTAGCGAGCAAGTAGGGTTTGATATTTTGATAGAATAGAATAACGTTTGAACCATCAACAATAAATATGGTTATTTTGGTTGTAACTGAGCTGCTCTATTACCTTCTTTACCTTATACGTCCACTTCTGGAACCCCCTTTATAAAACAATGATAAAAGAGACTATTGATTCACCAAATAAAAATCTCAGAAAATGACGTGTGTTTAAAATAATTCTATTCTCTTCTATTGAAATGTTTGACTATCGCTATGGGAATAGTGGAAAGTGAAGACAATAAGTTATGATTTCCCATTTCGATGGACAGCGAAGAAGTAACAAAGGTGAAGACAGCCACAAAAAGTTTTTCTGTACTTCACATTCAAAACATTAGATGGAAAGAATTAATAAATACCAGACGAAATAAATATGTGAGTTTATAATCTTCGTTTGAGATTTGCATGCCTCAACTTACATCGAATAAATGTTCTGAAATAGGTCATTCTTCATCTTAATTAATATTAGAAGCGGAGACATGATTTCATTCGATGATAAAATGCTTTTATTCCACCCACCCAACTAAGGAAGGAAAAATAATCTATTCTGATCAGAAATTAGACAATTCGACGATTCCGTTGATCTCAAATCATGAAAATGTTATTATTGGTTTTCACATATGTCAAGTTCCGATATTGCTGGTATTACTGGTCACAGTAAGCATTCTCGGAACGTTTTTTGCAGTGATAGTAATCTACTGCACAGGTGTGACGTACCCTATCTAATTTCAAAATGAATTGAATATTGGAAGAAATATTAAGCAATAGCGATAAGGAAATAGAAAATTCAGAGAGCTCAAGCTCTGATAACGAGTCTTTAGAGAATATTATGACTGAAATTATGATTCTCGACAAAATTAGAGGTCCCACAACATTTCAGGTAAGTGAGTATGGCTTGCAATCTCGAAAAATGGGGTTTCCGCAGATTTTATTGATCTGCTGGTTTCATTTCAATTCAACATCAACTTGTACGCAAATATCTTCCAGTACAACTCGAAACATTTTTGATAATTTTGCAATTGCAATGATTTGACAACAAATTTAATCTGTTATCCGTTGACGTTTATTCGAACACAACCTATCAATTTGGGGAATACTGGGACTACAGAACCACTTCTGCAGCAGTAGCACCAGTAACTTTATAGTCTCTAACAGGGTACCTCGCGAAAAAATTGTCAGTGAAATCGGAACGACTGAATTAACTGGACGGTACTGTTCAGGAATATCGGAACATGACAATAGTTAGTCACCCTTATGGAAATATCATTGAAGGAAGGGACACTATTCATGTTGTGAAGATTATTTTGATGCCTAAACTTTTATTTCCTTGATTATTTCCCTCAATGCGAATAAACGATGAAACAGTTGAAGTTGAAGGCTAGACTGCTTTTACAGAGTTTTACAGCGATTAAATGCACTAGACCTTTTAACCGATTAAAATGTTCGAAATAAACCGGGCGTTTGGATCACTTTTCAGGTACTATCTCTGGTACTATATTGTTCCTGTGTTCGATTTTGATGTTTCCTGAGTTTACATGTTTTCTGGAAATAATCTAAACATATCCTTCACCAAGTTCAATCGACCAAAATGCGTGCATTTCCATGATTTTCAAAATTTTGCTTTCAAGCAAATGCTTTCGTGTATAATGATTTGAAATAAAATCCCTCGACCTGCGGTCTCGGGATTTTATCAAATTATCATACACTCAAGTCATTTGCTAAGCAAAATTTCGAGAATCATGGAAGTGCAGCACACATTTTAACCGAATAAACTTGGTGCACTCGGGATATAACCCCCGATAAACTTTTATCGTCAACTCTATTTTTAGGCTTCATTATCTTTTTTTCAACATTTCAGTCAAATTGATAGACAACTCTGCACCTATTTTTCCCTTCAGATTAGGAAACTTCTTCGTGCATTGTCAAGTAAAAAAAAATATCGAAATAATAGGGTAGATGGCGTAACAAAAACGCTTCAAATCCTTTTTACACAGGCATTGAGAGTTCAGGAAATGAAGCATTTTGGCTCGCAATTTTTTCGTCCTCATGGATTTACCTGAAATTTTCACAGAAGGTAGGGAATAGCTCAAGGATCATTTTCTATATCATGACACTGTACGCTAGAGCCTTGGGGGTGGTTGCGACCCCATCACGGGGGTGGAAATTTTTTATTACATTTTAACTGTAGGAATCGACGGAAAAAGTAATTCTAAGAAAAAAATGTTCCATATGTTGAAAGTAACATTTTTTTTACGAAAAAATCGACCTTATTGAATGTTTTTTTGCAAATAACTCTAAAACTATGCATTTTATCAAAAAAAGTTTGGAGAGGCAAATAGTAGCTATTGAAAAAACAAAAACAATGCTTTCTTTATAATTTTCCTACGACACATACGAACTGAGATACAGCAAATTAATGCTTAGCTGTTTTCGTCAAATGTATAAATTGGAAGATATAAAGCGAAATAACGAGAAAAATTTGCATTTTTCGAAGAAACCTCATTAATACACCCACGGAGTTTAACCAATTTAAAATGCCTAATTTTAGAAAAATTGGAGTTTAGAGAGGAAACGATTTTTTTCAATTTCGTGTTTTTAACCCTTTTCTTATAAATATCTCTCAAAATACTAAAGATACGAAAAAAATGATACAGTACTGAATTGTAGCACTTTTAATGACAAAAATTTCCCTGTTTGTAGATTTTTCGTAAAGTGAATATTCGGCGAGATATAGCCGTTTAACACCTACATTTATGATCGAACATCACCTTAGTCAAGCGCTTTAAACTCTCCCCATTTGAAAATTGAGGGATCTTATAGCTCTCGGAAAGCTCTACCTGATCGTTCCTGAAAAAAATTTCCTTTCACCTATAATGAAGGAGCTATGCTTAAAAAACTGATCAATTTTTTTTTTGAAAATTTGAATTACCCGCTTCGGAGTTATACGTTATATGTTCCACTTTTTCCATTCATATTGGAAGCCAGAGAAGAAGAAGAATCTGCTCGCGTGTGTGAGTGTATATTTCGTTGATTTCTCACCAGTGTATATTCTCAAGTTCGGAGACATATTATACAATTTTCAATGTTTTCAAGGGTAGTTTATGACAAGGGTAGGTTGAAAGATATGAAATTGTATCCTAAAGCATGAAACAATCATTATTTAACTATTTTTACCCATATTCAGGTTTTTAATGTTATTTTATAATTTTTGACAATTAGTGGTAGTTTTCACCTTTACAAAACAAAAAGCGTACAACGGCACAATATAGAAAATGAACTAGAGGGTGTAATATGCCTAATCCCAAGTTTTTGTACAAATCGGTGCTGGACGAAAAAATTGCGAGGTTTTACCATTTTTTTAGCTTCATTTTCTGAACTATGACTTACTATATCTCCATAAACAATGACATAACTAGGCTCAAAATAATAAGCACTCCATCAATAAAAGTTTGTTTTTTTAAGTAACAGCCGGTCCTGCCTCTTTCAATTCCCAAAATCAAAGGTGAAATGTACTATAAACAGTTTTAATCTTCGCAACGTGATTGATTGTCCAACACTATCATTATCCCGGATTACATTACCAGGAAAAGGACGCAACCATTCATTAGACCACGCGCGACATAATTTATGCATTTTTCCAACATTAATCTTTCCAAAATTGGATCATTTGAATAGCTCGACGCCGGGCGAGTGCGATTGCAAATTAGGCTGAACCGGCAGGCCTACCTGCGCAATTATTTTTCAATTACGAAATATGTTTATTAGTCGAATCTGGCATCCAGCCTAATGAGCGGTCTGAGTAAGTACGAAAAATCGATCAGAAATGAAGATAAATCGTATAACTAAAATAGTGATGATACAACAGCTTGAAATGCAAACCTTGGTACCCAGAGTTAGGTTTACTTCATGAAACTGATGTGTGTCTCAAAATGAGTAGGATGTCGTTTGATGAATAGCTCCAAAGTCAATTCTGAATGTTTGGAAAGATAGAAGAATGCATTCCACAGCACAGCATTCTCCTTCCAACACTTTTTTAATTACAATTCAACTTCATCAATCAGTCTGGTGCTGGAAATCATGGCTACTTTCAATCGCTGGTTCGAGATTTCCCAACTAACATTTTAAGACAGTTCTTCCACAAGCCGGGGAGAAATGTCTAAAAAAGGATAATACTGGTAGTACAGGCCTTGAATATTTAACTTCAAAGTATGAATAATTTATAAGTTGGTTAATTACAGGAAAGTAATCACCAGTAAATCCCCTTCAAATTCCATAAGCCACTTTAGAGCAAGAAACATGTGAGAAATTACCTATTTTCTCCTTAAAAAATGACCCAACCGTCGCAAGGATTGGGGCGGTTTGAATTCTGGTATTATTTAGAGTATAATTTACGAAGCAAATGTCATCATTCCCCAATGAATGTTTTGGTATTCTCTCTTGGTGAGTATTTACCTAAATGTGACTGGATATAAGCCGTTACGGTCAGGGAATATAAAGGTTATTTAACAGGTCTAATAGTTCAATTATTAACTTGATTTCTTACCGTAGGAAGAAGAATTTTGACTTATAGGGTACATTTCGAAAATTACGCCATATTTAATTAGAATATCTGTTTTACCCATCAATGAATATCGATAATATATTGAATTTTAGTTCATTCTGACGATTTATTTCTAAATAATGGCTGCATATGACATTTTAAAACCATAACTTTGCTAGAAGAGTGTTTTTTTGGAGAAAAAATTTTAAGATGTGCAATCAATCTAAATTATTTTTGCATTAAATCGCATATTTAAAGAGGTCCGTGAATTTTATGAAGGTAAGAACCATCATTTTACAAAAAAATCGCGCCGCAAGGAAAATATTGTTGAGGAGAGAGCATGTAGCTACCGTATGACAATAATTTTTATATTCCCATACTTATTGTCAGCATTTTATGTGGACCATAGCTGATTCGTTGTGGCAACCAAATTATGAGAAGTTGATATAGAGAAAATATGTATATATGTATGCTATTCATATAAAGAAACCTCTCTTTATTTACTCATTCATCCAAGGAAATGATTGGTAACAGAAAGGTTGATTCAAGCTTGATATTTACTTATTTCTGACCAATTTCATGTCAAAATCATTTATTTTCACCCTCAACCTAGTAAACTAAATGTCCAAATATTCATTCCAATTTTCGACGTCCAAATTACTTCGAATTTTTTCCCCACATTGGTAATTTCAAGGTAAAAATTACGTAATCTAGTCTTCTTTCAGAAAGGTCGCCGACCTGATCGAAGGTAAGATATTTTTAATTATAACTAAAAATGTTAGTTGGGTTAATCCATTTTCTGAAAAATTTTCTGAAGCTTCAAGAACATATCAAAATTTCAATAGGCTTGTCCCATATTTTAATTTTTTCAACCCATCTGGAAGTAGTACTCCAAAAATACTGTCTTTAAACGATACTCACAATAACGCAGGGAGCAACAGTGAATTGGCGAATAGAAAGATTTGATGCAGATGCAGGTAATAGGGATGTTGACTTTATACATATTATTTAAATTCAAAAATTCACTCAAGTACGACAGTGAAATCAATTTAGGAATAGCTTCGAAAATAAGCAGAATGAGCATGAATCAAATTTGAATTTGTACAAAGAGGGGTAACTTCTTATTGCCATACATATTCTTATCGTCCACACGAATACGTTTCAGGAAGAGATGCCTGTAGTGAAGTTCAAGACTCGATAACTCCTAGGTTTTCTGTCCAATTTTCATTTCAATATTGATTTTCGCTATATTCCTCAAATTTCCTCATCTGCTACTGCGTTAAACAGATATATGGAGTCAATACAGAAGTTATTGTCTCTCATGATATTCAACCAACCTCATTTTGCTAAATAGAATGACTCAACAAGTGTTTTTCATTTTGTAACCCCCAGAACTAATTCCACTCTTTTGATATTTATTCTCGAAAGTTTTCTATCAGGAACCCCAAACCTGAATTTTCATTCATATTTGATAAGGACGTAATTTTGAAATCATCAAAAAATTGCTGATAAATTGCTTCAACCAATGGAAACGTGTGAATGTTTGAAATATACATGTTATTGGTTGGTAAGCCGGTTCAATCAGCATATACTCGTAATGAACTTGAAGGCTTGACCTAATCAATAAACTGATCCTGTTATTTGAAAACAGTGTTGCTACTCGTTTGCCAAACGCCTCCCTACAACCATGACAGCCTCAATGTCCTGAGTTCATACTAGTGATATAAAGGTTATAACATGAGCCCCCTTATAGTCGAGAAAAATCACACAAATTATTTAGTTCCTCATGAAACAAATACCTGGCTTCTTGAATGTGGTTGGCAATGTTATGTGGTATTGGTTCAGGCTTCCATTGAATATTGCCCCGATACGCAACTGAAAATTGGGAAGATGAAAATTTGAGTGAGTGAAAACTTAAAACTTTAACGTTTTCATTTCTAGGGGAGAGAAAGCCCAAAAAATAGATTTCAGAAACAGACTTCCATTGTCTATATTTATTGAACTATTGGAACTTGTTGCAGAAAACTCATAATATCGAGAAAATCTTGAATTAGATTCTTGAAACAGGTTTGAATAGAGTGAATTCATAGACAATAGAAGCTCGAACAAATTCGTAGATGTTGTGATAGATTTTAGATCTAGATCAAGATCCTTGAAATAATCGATGAGAGGAAGAAACGGTGAAGAAAGAACAAAACTTTTCGCTGTTCCTGTGAATCTTTCATTTTCGATTGTTTCTTTCTTAAATTCAAACCAAACTCAGAAGTGAAGGTGACTCTTTTTAAAATGTGTTTCGCTATACAATAGGTTCCTCTAGCTCTAGCAGAACAAAGAATAATAATTAATACCAGACAGCTCCGTTACTTCGATTCCAGGGGAAGCCTAGCTTCAACTTCATCACTGGACGTCAGTTACTAATCATGAAATTTGGATCAGTATGAAATTTGGATCAGTTCTCAAATAATGTTGTATAAACCACCATTAATTCATGGAAACCGAAATCATTGGAGAGCAACAAACGTTTCCATTGGTTAATGCTCACCCTGGTTTTTAGAACTGGACCTTATTTCAAATCCATTTACTACCCCCTTCTTGGTGACCACTATCGAAGTGGGCCTTTGAACAAATATATCAATGATTAACCTGATATGAAGTCATAACTTAAAATAGGTGAGCGGACAATAATGTGATTTTCAATGTGTACGGAACATTCTCTCATAGAAATGTTGTTCATTGTTAGTACACAATTTTTAGAACCAGTTGAAAAAACCCAATGTATCACACTACTGTGCTTTTATTTTCATAACTTTGGAGGTGATTTTGAATTGTTCCCTTCAACGCAGAACAAGTGAAGTAGCATGTCGAGCAGGATCTCGTTCGATTCTTGGAGATACGCCAGTGAGTCGAGAAGTATAAAAGAAAGAAGAGATTGTCTAGAGAACCTGTTCATTCCTCAACAAAGAAGCTGCTCCGGCATTTGAACGCGGCTGCCGTGTATTAATTCAATTGTCACCAACGGTTGAATTCAAATCGATGATTTTTTAGCGGGAAAGTGAGTCATCGCAATGGTTAATCAAGTAGTCAGATTACTCGAAGCATTTGAGCTCTTATCGGTATCGTGAGCGATTTTGCAGGTTTCACTTCCACAAAGGCGCTATTGGCTTTTTATCCCTTCATTATGAGGATAGGAGGAGATTTTCAGGAAGAATAACTAGGAAATCTAGATTATATATATATATATATATATATATATATATATATATATATATATATATATATATATATATATATATATATGAAGTGTTTCCCAACTACGGTACGAAAATAAGGCCGTTTTAAGAAAAAATGTCCTATGAACATATGTCCGGAGATGCTTCGCTTCAGGGCTACAGGGCGTTGAAGTTAAAAAAAAAAATATCATGAGTATCCTTACGCCGAATTGGTTGAAACTTGCTACAGTTATTTCAGCTAAGGTGCTTATATCGACAACTGATATGATAAGTGGCTTCAATTTTTTTTTTTCGAAAACGAGGCTATATATGAAAGAAACACAGGCGTTGAAAATTTTGTATTTTCAGTTGATTGATCTAAAAAAATTGAAAAGTACAAACGAAGTCAGTGGCGTACTTTTTTCCATTATCGACCACTGAGAAGGTTATGAAAGTTTCAGGTTTTATATGAAATCTGGAATTCGTATACTGGGTGTCCCGAAGTATAGTCCGGAAAAAAGGAGGTGATAGAGATCATTTTCAACAAAAATAACCATATCCATCATTGATTGAATTATTTTCTCTTCGGTATTTTCAGAAAAATCGCCAATCTGCATCTGATAGGTAACTTTCTGTGATTCCATTGATTTTTTATAGTACATTTTTAAAGTACATTAGTTTGTAACTACCGAGAGCAAAAATTACACACCAAGAAGTTACTTTATTCAGGGCCACATTCGCAAAAAATAGCAACTAAACCAGGAATAATATTCTCGCTATGAATTTCATTATCATTGAATACACAAAAATGAAAGTAACTTCTGAACCATCAACATCATAAAAACAACCAATAATATTTGGACATCTGATTTTGTTACATTCTGTATGTAAAGAAACATATCCTGTTGTTGAGTATAGATAAAACCGGCAGATTTAAAAATGATACTAATTTTGTAAATTGTTGAAAACATTGTTCGTTCCGTTAACCAACTAACGAACGTCAACCCTCAGAAGTCGAAACTTGTGCGAGCCATGGATTAACGGGGCCTTACCTCTTAACGTGCGATTACCCAGCAGGGTGGCCCGGCGGGGAATCGAACCCCAGTCTTCCGTTTCAATGACGGACGTGCTAACCGCTACACTGCCGAGAATGCTGTATGTTTTCCGATATGACTAATACGAGAAACATTGTCAGTATATCATTGATCTTGGAGGTTCAAGTTGCTTTTGTGAACAAGGAAAGTATTGAGTTCGCTGGGTTTCTACTTCACCAAATAAACTTCAACATTGCGACTAGGATTCCTCAATAACGTTACTCGAAAACATACTTATTTTATTCAGGCTATTGTTTATGGGTTTCATGAAAAATCAACATTTATAAACGGAGTTGTGTAATCGATTTGTTTTCAATCAAGAAATGATCATTAAGCACATTGAAATTATCATTTGAAGGAGATCCAATTGAGCGAAAGGTCAAAACAGACTTTAATAAAATAATGAGAGTGCTGAATTTTTCATATGTGAGGACTGGCTGTCCGATAACTCTGTGAATATGAGTTTTGAACGATTTGATTTCACTTTCCCACAATTTCCCCAATTGAGAAGAAGTGGAACGTATGGAAGAGTGATGAATATTTTCGAATTATCTAGCATTTTTCGATGTGAAGGTCTTTTGTTACAGAACACACAAATAAGCCAAATATCCCTTGCCTTCTTGCACTCCTCTATGTCGAATCATAGGTGATGTGAAAAGACCTCCAGAATCAACACCAACTTGGCAGAATTTCGACAATTCTGGAGGGTGGTACCTATTTGGGGTTTGAAAAGATTTGGGATATCTTTTCCCTCATCGATGACAGGGAGACAGTACGGATTTTATTGCACATTTAGGACATGAATCCAATACTGTTGAGAAATTAGAAATTAACTGGTGCGGAAACTTGAATGACAAAATTGTGTATGAAAATAATAATAGTCGAGCCACTCTTTAGCGGCAATAAATTTGAATATCTCGAGAAAAAGAGGAATTCCAATCGCCCTCCACACCTCCCAACGGAAAGTAAAATTTTTGAGTCATTTTTGGATTTCAATTGTACTAAAATGAATATATTGAATTCTTTGAATGGGAGGAGCACGATTTTTTTATAGTTGAGAAATTGAAACCGGACCTTTCCGTTTACTGTGAGGATTTTGACAATTATAGGAGAATATATATATGAATGAGCTATCACCCTCTACTGGTATCAATTTTCTTCTGAAGATGCTAACTTTGTTAGCGAAATGCGCGTCGAAGGCAAAATTATCAGTTTGGTGTTACGGTAATCAATCTCTAGGACTGCAGCACAATAGGTCTTGGAATTGTTAACTTTTTCGGAGGTGCAATTTTCGATTTGCCACAAATAAATTGAGTGGATATTTGATTATTGATATCAATGATATCGTTGTTTATGGCGCCAGCTTACCCCTTTTCACTTCCATCACATAAATCGTGTAGTTGATTTGTATCTGAACCTGACACAATGAGTTTTCTGTAAATTTGTTTCGAATAATAATCTCCATTCGTACTCGTGAAAAATATTACCCTACATTTCATCATTTCAAATTCCGAAACTTATGACCTTTGAGCCGCAAACACTGTGCATTCAAATTGATACTCCATGAGTATGACACACTATAATAATGAAGACATTACAATACGAATACGGTAACCAGACCTAGTCCAGTACATAAAAGGTACGAAACCGTGCAGAAAATTGGTGAAAAAATTAATATCTCTCTTTATAGAAATGCCTACTTGAAATACAAAATTGTGTCAATGTGTTTGTATTATTGCCTTATTTGTAGTACTTACGGTGGTTTATTAAATAAAACGGTCACGTTTTCACCTGGCGTGTTCTACATTCTCTCGTGATTAATTTTTGCAGAATAAATTATTTTGAATGCCTTCAGTTTGTCCCTATGACTGTTAGAGATGTGAAAGAAGTAGTAGTAGAGTTGAATATTTCGGAATCGTTTGGACTTTCTAGTGGAAACTGTAATTTATCCATTTTCCCATTGAGAAGCTCAAGAGATGATTTTCTGTGAGCGAAACGAGATCTTGTCTGGGCTGGATTGAAATATTTTTTTTTATATTCAGATTCACACGAAAGGGAAGCCCTGTTATGTTCAAAGAACACCGCGTGAATCAAAGTACAGGAAATACGAATTAACATTTACTTTGAATCTCTGAAGTTGGTAAGCCTCAGGAAAAACCTTTTTTGGCAAGGAGTTCCAAAGCTCAGCTGTTCTATTGACAAAAGATCCCTGAGCAAGAGAGGTTCGACAGGTTTCCAAATTCACAACAAAGGGGTGGGAATTCTGTACTCTACGAGTCATCCGTGTAGATATTGCCCATAGGAGGGACGATTGGTAACAATTCAGAAGAGCACCGACCGTGAAAATATCTATAGAAGAGAGACAAGTCTCCGACCCTTCTACGATGTTCCAATAAAGTGAGCGAGTCTGTGAGCGAAGAATCACCAAAAAGACGATTTGCCTTTCTCTAAATATAATCGAAAAGCCTCAATGAATGTTTTGGTGCCGAACTCCATACATGAGAAGAATATTCCAAGACAGGTCGTATCTGAGACTTGTAGATCATTAGAAGCTGACGAGAAGTGAAGTATTTCTTCACGCGAAATAGAAATCGAAGTTTCTGGGAAGCACCTATAGCGATCGATCTCACATGGTTTTCCCATGAGAGATTATCACTGATCGTAATTCCTAGCAACGAGATACTTGATTTTGTAGGAACGGTTCCTTCTGACATCTGAATATTTGATGATGATAGATCGGCATTTCTTGAGAAGAGACATTATTGTGATTAGTGAGATTTTTTAATTTTTGTATACAAATTGAGAATCAAGAAGTGATTTCGATGTGACCTAGTACCCTGCCATATAGGTAGCTGTTTCAGATAGACGCTTTCTTCATTTCTGTGATTTAATCAAACGTCTTTGATGATATACAGGTACCTATCAACAGAGAGTTTTTGTAAATGTTTTATATTACTCCTCTCATAAAAGTTGCGATTTCTATTTTTCTATTCGGAGAAGAAAAATCAAAAAAATTATTCATCAAACTTTCTTCTCTTTACAAAAATACCCAAGTTCCTTATCGAAGAAACAGAATACGTTGAAAATGGAGGTTGAAGAGTTGACCCTAGAATTGACTCGACCCAAAAAAACAGAAATATCAACATATAAAAACTTCAGAACAGAAGATCCAATGTAAAGATAACTTCCACAAGATAGATGTGATATTGACTAGTTTAGGATAAAACTTTTACCTAACTAGCCTAACACCAAACTGATATTTTTGCACTCGACGCGCGTTTCGCTAACAAGGTTAGCATCTTCAAGAGAAGAAATTTGATACTGTATCAATTTGATCTCTAGGAAAAGTTCAACTTTTACACCAAAAGTTCCAATATCATCGTTCATTTTAGGATACACGATGCAGCTATCACAAAGAAGACATCTTGCTTCTCTCTTATAACCGTTATATGAAATTATAATTCAGGAGAAATAGAAATTGTCATTCAGGACAGATATTTATACTGGAAAAATCGGCAAAACATGAATAAGAACGTGAAATATTAATATTATGTCATACTGTGAATATCTCATGAAAAATGAATTTGTTAAAAACAATATTTCTAACAATGGAAGTCACTGAAATGATCATGAATCATATTCGTGTATTTCCGTGATTAGAAAAAAAAAACAATCAGAATATTTGGAATAATATATTTTTTGTAGAATTATTTGAGCATTTAATTTTTTCAAACCTTGAACCTTTTATAAATCTTTCAAATAATAACTGGAGAAGTGAGAAAAAATTTTGGTCAAAATGATATCATACTTTTCAAGTGATTTTTCAAATTGTGAAAATTCCTTTCTGACAAAAGCATAACTAAAAAATAAACAGCAGGATTCTTCCATTTTCTACTGCGGAGGATTATTTAGTTATCTATTCCAATATATGTTGTTCTATTCCCTAACTCTTCATTGGATGAGTTTTTTTCTTGCGAGAAAAACCAAAAAAAAAATATTCAACTCATACGATATTGAGTAATAAAAAAATCATTCACATACAAATGAAAATCAATCGCCCAAAAAATGTTTCTTCCGTAATATTTTCATGTTTTTGTTGGGGAGTTAATTTGAAAATTCAGGGTATAATAAATGAAAAACTTGAATTGAGCTTTTTTTTTCTCAGAGAAATCCAAACGTTTCATTATTTGATAGCTTTTTATTCCGATTGTTTGGAAAATTGTCCAATGTATTCTTTATAGGATAATCACTATTGTTCTGAAAGTTCAATCATTTGAAAAAATGAAAAGAATTTTTAATTCTGAAAATTGTTTTTGTTGCTCGAGAAAACATCCCTTCTCATATATAATCACCATTGATATCAACAAAACATATTTTTTGATAGTTTTATACTTTGAAAGAACTGCACTGTGCACTATTCATTTGTTCATTCAAAAGGCAAATTTTTGTAATATAATGAAATTTGGCGCAATATTGTTCCGAATAGAATAAAATACCAAAGCATGTATGTATTTTAAGTGGAAAAAAATGCAAAAAATCAAAATTTTTTCAGAGACAAGAAAAAAAACAGTAAAAACATATTGAAACAGGAAACACGAAGTCATCTCCACAACATATTTAATTCCTAAAAGAACTATGTCCTAGTTAAGACATGTTTCGAACATATATATGTTCATCTTCAGTTAAGTACAAAAAGGCTGAAATAGAGTTAACAATGAGAAAACAGTAAAAGTAAAAATATAGTCGTTTTCGATATTCTCTCAACTAGTCGGGAAAAATAACTTAATAACAATATACTCAACAATACTTAGTGATTGCAAAATGAAACAAGCGAAATATTCGCAAATGATGATAACCTAATTTAATTTAATCATTATTGAATGTCATCCATCAACCTAATTTTTGGTGAAGGTGGCTAATCGCTGGACTGGAACTATCAAAGTATTATGGGAAACTACTCTTCTGTAACAAATTGAAATAAAATATTTTCAAACTATATATTCAAATACGGAATATAGGACGATTATAAGAATATTGTTTTTCAAGTTAAAGTTTTGTCTGCGTCGTCAGTAATATTGTTGTGATCGAAGAGAACGAAGCATATTGAAATGGAACGGCTAACAACATTACTTAAAATTTCAACGTAATTATAGCTAAAATCATATGGATGATAATGACGATAGAATTAGAATCAAGCTCCAAAAAAATGAGTAATTGTTTCGGTTGATTGTCCGAAATTGAATATTTTGTAAATAAATATAAGGTGATTGGAGTGGTTGGTTTCGTTCTATTCAAAAATTTGCAGTCGAAAATATTGACCTAATCAAAATATACTCATATTTAGAGGCAATTTGGCTAGGATACCTACTTTTATCTGAGAGAAAAAACTTGCTTGTCTACTTTTTTAGTGATACTGATCATCAATAAATAATAGGAAAATATTGAATTTTTCATCAGTCAAGAGCGTCCGCCAAGAAGTCGCCCATAGCCGTAAATGGCGGTCAAAGACCGAACTGTTCCGCTCCTAATACTGACGCGACCAAAAGTTCATAATTGGTGCGATACCTGCCTCCAACAACAAACCAGTTATGTGCGTAAATTGTATTATTTTCATATCCATATCAAGTCGCCGGTGAGAGAGTGAGGTCAAACAGCGGAGCGACTGCGTCTCCCCTACCACTCGATGCTCGCTTGTTGTGGCAGCCTTGTCATGGCCAACTCTTTGACACCCCGCTCCCAACATCACCGGTTGCAGCGTTGCCGGCAGGTCTTTCCTGCAGGAGGATCTGTCCGTTAGAGGAGCACGTCTTTATCTTTTATTGTTCATTGCTCTGACACACGAGCTATGAACAGAGTGTGCTCTGCCACACAGCTGTGTCTTCCAGGAAAAAGATCATCTGATTGGATAGGACTATTTATAAGTTATTGGTATTGCCTAAAAGTTGCTAACCACCTGAAAACTTTTATTACACTATCCAATCAAATCCCCATAACCCAAGGAAACAGAAACATCTGAAAATACTTTGAGACATGATAACAACACTGAGATAATTGAATTGAACTCGACTTATGAAAAATGTTGCCCGCATCCCACACCCAAATGATGATTTCAATAGATGTGACGAGAAATATGCAAAAGACAGTGCATTGAAATACATATTTTCCTTCAATAATAAATAAAACTGAATTATGAAATTTATTTCCATTTTTGATATATTGACACCCAACGTATCAATCAGAGTGCAATGAAATACATATTTTCCTCACGGATATAACTGACTTTTAACTTTCTGTTTGGTTTTCGCTTGGAGAGTGAGTCCAAATGAGTGTCAATTTAGTTTCCACTTGCTATGATGAACCTGTCACATGTGAACCTGTTACATTCGATATGATTTTTTTCAATCGGGTTTTTGTGAGTTTTCTACAGACAATTTGAATTTTTTCTTTACCTTCGCTGTGCTGATTTGAAGAAAACATGATAGGAACTCTGTTATTTTAATGGATACGAGATCAACATGCAATAACTAGTACAGAAAATACCTTTTTATACAGCTGTCATTAGAAGTGACATTTTTAATATTCGATGTCGTACTGCTGAGTCGATATTTTGGTAACAATGCAATTGAAGCTCTTTTTGCAGCTTCTTCAATATCGTCAGGAAGGTGAAATTCCTCACTATTGTTCTTCATTATGCAAGATATTAAACACCTGCAAGAACTTCAAATGAGGCTTCAAATAAAACGCGTGAGCTGTAAACAGTACTGTTTGTTGGTAACCAGGTGATTCGGCGTCACCTGACACAGCCACTTTGTATGAAATCTGTGTTGAAGGTAAGTTTTATTTTGTTCATGAATATACGTGTATTTTAAGTCAGTCATTACGTTACAGCTGTCAAGATGGTGGGAGTATAAAAAGTAGAGTATGTGACACGGAGATAAGGACAATTACTTGCACTTGCGAATTATCAGAACCTTCTGCAAATGTATATAAACCAAGGGAGCTTTTGAATCTGGATAAAATCCCATTGAATTCAAAATGTACCTGAAAAAGTATTACTTCAACACAAAATTGACATATTTATCCTTTTCTCCCCTCCTCTTCATTCGTTGAATAATTGTTCATATTTCATTGTTAACTACATAAACTGATCTGTCTGTTTCTTTTCTCTTCTCCATGTATCAAGTATACTCGTTTTCTATATATGTCCTTACTATAAACATTCATGTTTCTTGAAATCAATAAAGATAATAATGAATAAATAGACTAATAATATTATTAGTTTTCATCTTATGTATTATTATTAGTTATCACATGGAGAAAAGTACTATCACATGTTGATTGGTAATAACATCAATAACTCTATTTCGAAATGTCATCAATGTCAAAATAGCGATTCGCTTTTTCAAAAGCAACGATTTTCTATGCTGAGTTATACAGCTGTCAAACAGCTGTCGGACAGCTTTCAAGCAACGCTACAATTAGATAAACCCCTTACTGAGCAGTGTCACGGCTCTTATCAGATTGTTTCATTGATACTGAGAACATTTCAATATTCACTATTCCATAAATTTCGGTGAAATCTGCTCTCTCTGCAATCTGCATGACTGTCAAACTTTAAATCACATTTTATTTGTCTGTCCCATACTTTCTGTGGTTCGACCAAAGGCTCTGCCGTTTTCAAAAAATTATGAGACACTAATAAGCTCCCTGCACAATTGAAACTGTCACAACGAAAAAATTCTGACTGACTTCATAATGGAGGTTTTTAAACTACGATTCTTTATTGTCGATGAATAGAATATAGGATAATCACTTTGATTCAGGACCATTTTAATTTTTTATCACCAGTGTTTTTATTTTGTGGTTTTTATCTCATTTTTCGCATTTGACCAATCCAAATCTCTTGTTATAAGATGTATGTCTTGAAAAACAATAAACAATTGAATTGAATTGAATACGAGGGGTTCTTCAGTCCAAAAGTCTGCACCAATAAAGTATTGATAAACATTTGTTCTGGTACGAAATTCTCCGCTGGTGAGAGTATTCAATCAATGAAGTGGTAGGCAATCCTCAATTGGCAAAACTGATTGTAGAAACAATTCGCAGCAGAGAATCTACTTCTATAATGATCGACTCAACCGAGAAATGTGTCTCAGAATGGATTTTGGCTCACTATGCAGGTACTATATTGTTCGATTTTGAAGATTTCTGAGTTTACAGTTATTCTGGAAATAATCTCAACATCATATCCTTCCTTCACCAAGCTTAATTGACCAAAATGTGTGCATTTCCATAATTTTCAAAATTTTGCTTTCTAGCAAACGCTTTCGTGTAAAAGGTAAAATCCCTTGACCTTCGGTGTGAAATTATCATACACCCGAGCCATCTGCTTAGTAAAATTTCGAAAATCATGGATGTTCACACATTTTAATCTAATAAAATTGGTAAACTCGGGAAATGACCCCCGTATAATACGCAATTATTCCAATATATAACTATAATGATTGTCATTTATATTTCACTCAGAGACATTGACTTTGATGTAATATTCGATATTTCTCACTTCATGAAATATAACCTTGATATTTCAAGTCATTCGATCTCAGATAACAAAGAATTTAGAAACCAAACCAGAATCGATATAGATACCACCAAATGAGTATAGGTTTTTGGTGGAAACCTTCTCAGAATAAATAAACAAAAAATTTCATTGCAGTCATGTATTTATCCTGATTCCATATTTTGCTGTATTCATGACAATATTGCAAAAATCCAGCTGGATTGAAAATGCTGCTGGATTGCAATCCCTAGTTCCGCTTTGCAATAACGTATCAAGATTTCTTGTTGCCTAAGGAAATGCATGACACTAGGGAGCTCCAGAATTCTCAACACACGAAAATAAAGAAAATAATTTATTCCGTAGTTTTATGGTTTTCTTACTTACCACAATCCTAAAAAATAAGAATCAATATTGGAATTCATGCAAGTGTAGAAAGAACAAGTGCAATTATAGTCAGGAACATCTCGTATAACTCAAATTTGACTATCAAAAAAATAATCAGAACTAATATATATTTTGAGTTATACGGGAAGTTACTGACTAATTGGACTTGGCCAGAAGGAACTGTTTTTCAATAGACCCAGCAACTTTTCGGGCTAGAATAAAAGTCTGCCCTTATCTACACTTGTATAGATTCCAACATTAATTCTTATTTTTCACATTGTGGTAGGCTAGAAACTCAGAAAACTACGGAACAAATCTTTATCCACCACAAAATAAAGATGTACAAACAGAAAATAGTACATCTTTGCTGAACAGTGGAAAACGGTCTTTATTCGGTTCACATAAACATGGTGTCATAAAAAGATGTTATAACAACTTCGAGAGTTTTAGCTCAAAATTCTAAGCTATCCGAAAAACGTCCAGTTTGCAATTGAACTTGTTGCAACAAGTTACCCTTCGGAAAACATACATAGCATGTTCCTTCCTTCATGTCCCTCCAGCACTGGAATAGCAAACCTTTGAGATAGGAAGGTGAAAAATTGTTACGGATGGAGGCCTGAACAAGCGGGTGGGCAGTCTAAACATGCCTGTTAAAGTTGTCTGATGGTGGCAACAGTGTAAGATGCTCACAGAGCATGGCTCATTCATCTTCACGCCCATTGTGTAGGATCTTTTTATAAACTGCTAATAAGGCCTCAGCTTGTACGCTACTATTTACCTCAAGCTTGTAGTGTTTTAACAAGTAACGTAAATAGTAGAATTTCAATCTGTTCAAGGAACATTCACGATTCGTTTGAAGCAGATTATACAGAGTCCCTCTTAACCACTGAATATATACCGTAATCTACAATGAGGACCATAAGTGTACAACCAATGAGAATTTTTCAGATTTATTATTTTTGTTATATTTAGTTACCACCAAAAGTTGTTGCATATTTGGTTACCGACTCACATGCATTTAGATTGTCTTCTGCTCAAACAATGTACAGGGCAGGACAAAACATATTCAATTTGTTCAGAAATAAAGTAACTCCATTTTGAAAAATATAGGATGAGTTATTGAAATGGGACTTTTGACAAATATGACGTCTTACCCTTAAACTCGACATCATTTTTGTTTTTTTTTTAATCTTACTCGTATGCATTATCAAAATTATGATTAGTACCTATCTCCTCGTTCAAAAGGTTAACTGCACAATTCTAGAGTTATGTTAAATATTGATGCAACAAAGATGAAGCTGTGGCAACTCGCAAAAAAAGAAATGCACGTGAATTTCAGGAGTCTGATTCAACTCGATGGAAATTATTCGAAAGTGGTTTCGTTACTGTTACTTTACGTATTAATCAGAATTTTCAGACTGAGGCTTCAGATTTGGACAAGACTTCAACTCAGTCAAAACTTTTCCCAAAATAACCCCACATTTTCCAAAATGGGGGTTCTTTATTCTGGAACAAGTTTTATATTTTTTGTCCTGCTCTTTCACTTTTCCATAGAAAGCCATCTCAAATGCATGTAAGTCAGTTATGGAGCATGCACCAACTTATTGAGGTATCTGAATTCCGATTGTTAAAAAAAATAAATTAAATGAAGAGAGAGAGAACCAAAGTGTGAGTTGCTCTTGGAGAGCTCTCCTGAAGAATATGTGGGTATTAGATTGTAGAATGAGTTGTGGTGCAGTATGAAATATATATGAAAAAATAGTAATTTACGTAACAAGTCCGGAAAATACTATTTTTTTGGACGAGTGGACAAAATTCTAGGACGAACGTAGCGAGTCCTGGAAGTCTGCGAGTCCAAAAAAACTATTTTCGGTCGTGTTGCGTACACTATTTTTTCGGCAACCGACCCACTTCCCGGACGCTTTTTCTTTGAGAAGGTAGCATTTTCCCGGCCTAGTCCGGGAAGTACGTATTTCCCGGACTAGGCCGGAAAAATGCTACTTTCTCAAAGAAAAAGCGTCCGGGAAGTACCCACTTCCCGGACGGTTGCCGAAAAACAATGTTCTTCACCTGTCATTATCACTGAAAATTCACTTAATCATCGTAAGATACAGCAATATTCGAAAAAATATTGTTTTTTTTCAATCATGACGTTATACTTTTTCAAATTTGACGCAAATGTCAAGTTGCTTCACATTTTCTAGTGAATAACTGTTCTATTCACTAACGAAAAATTGATGTATTCAAAAATAATGATCAACATATTTTGCCAAAAAGCTTTTCAACTACATACGGCATATTCAGGATAACTGGATAGCCATCACTAGGAAGCAGAATACTGTTTATCTTTTTTCAAGCAATGATAACAGCCTACTTTTTCTACAAAATGACCAAATATAAGAACGTGATGAATTGAATAATTCCAACCAGAGACAGAAAATTGTCTATAGGACATTATCGTTCAATAGAGTTTCTATTTACTTAAGAATTTAGGAATTGTTTTAGCACGTTTGCAATCGATGGTGTTCCACTCAATATTATTTCGTATGATATACTCCCCGGCTCATTAGACACAAAACATTAACGATTCAGTGGAAATTTAAAAAAGTAACTTCAAGTCCTCATTATCCTTGATAGAACTGATCAACTGAAAGTGTAGTACAAACAATGAAACGAATTTCTCGGAGATGTAATACATTTTTTTTCTTCAGCTTTTCCTGAATCCCCGTAATACGCCAATAGTGGGTTCGCATGAATCTTCTGCTCAATTTCTCTTCAACAGGAGCATGAGAACACCTTGGCCTATCAGTGAATCACTATCGGCAACGAGTCCAGTTGATTGTGAAATAGCTATTTGTATAACAAGGGAGGCAAAGCTATTTTACCCCCAGTCATTTTAAAATATTTTTTTTTTATAAAACTAACAAACAAAATTTATTGAAGAACGAAAAGTGAGAAGTAGGTACAGTTTAGAACATGCTCTTGGAATTCCTAAAATGAGGAGAACCTACAGAACAAAGAACAAATAATTGAAAAAATACTGTCGACGTCGAAATTTGAACCAACACCTACAAGCCTATCATGACCAGTGAGTGGTGCACCAACTCGTTGCGCTACCGGGACTCACAGGCAACTTCTGCGGAATCATGAACATAGCGTGATGCTGTGGCTCAATTATAATATTTGCCGTTCAACTTTCATTTTCATAATTTATTTTTGTCTTGAAAATTTCTTACCTTCTTTTCTGATTTTTACCATTTCGCAAAATACAGAGTATTCTGTAAATCCATGATAAAATTCATACTTATATAATAGAATATAGATCGTCACTGCAATCTAAGTTATTTCATTGATGACAGGAAAAGAAGGACCTTCGAGAGCGCAGTGTGACATTCCTCCAAAATCCTCCTGGAATAATCCTCTAGTCAGCCATTCACAATGACAAAGCTCAGTTCATTTCTTTAAGCCGCCGTATTCGTTTTCAATAAACACTGCCATTTGTGAAATAAATCGTCAAATAATTATAAAAGATATTTTATCAATTTCCTTCCTACTGAAGAAATCGATCGGGAATTATTTGTGGATTATTCATGTTGGCACAAAAAACCCACACAATTCAAATATGAACATCCTTCCGGTTTTCGGAAATATCACATGCTTATTGCGATAGTAACGCTATTGTGATAGTAACGTTAATTTCATTTTTTATAAACATAATAGTTTCGAAAGATTATGTTGCACAGGCCGATTCTCAAATTTAATTTGTGATATCAACGAAAATAATTCACCTTTAGAAATCATAGCAGAGTAACGAGCCGATCGACTTTTTACATATTCAGCATAACCATTTTTTCATAACCAAGGGTCTAAGAAGGTTACGGAATGTCATCATTTCGATCCCTCCATCTTGTTAGGGCGTCAATTGGGTTATGGTGAACTTTCACTAAAGCAAAATAAGCGAGCGGATTTTTTTCCACTGTTATATGATTGGCCCCAAAGAACAAAACTATTTATCTCGTTTACGCTGCTTTCTCCTTTCGATTGGGAGTTATTGTCTATTTTTTTGTGCCAAAAAATGGTGGAGAGACATTTTCAACTAAAACTGTCTAGCTATGTGCACGTATCAATGTACTTGGAAGAAGGACTTATGTTTTTCGTGCATGAATATATTTATTAAAATCATAACATACCGCTTTCGACTAGAAAAGTAACCATTAGTTCTTACTCGTCAGGTGTATATATAATAAGAGCAATAATCATGAAAATATATATGCTTCTGAAGGAGAAAAACTTTTTCAGAAATTTGCCGACATATCACTGCATGAAAGGTTCATTCCTGAACAGGATCATCATGGATGTAACCATATAAAAGGACATTTGTATCAATGAAGTCTATTGTCTAGTCTAGTTCGAGAAAGAAACGTAGCAATTGATGTCGACAACAGATGCCGCTGCTTCATCGAATGTTATAAGGAAAGATACGTTATGTAGATTGTCAAGAACTAGTCTGGAATCCGTATAAAAATATACTCATACAGTTTCTGTAAAATTTTCACTATCAATGAAATGTTTCGCTTCACAATAGCTCGTTCCAGCATAAATGTTCTGCTGAACTCGTATCGTGGTTTGGTAAACCTCATACAAGGTACCGTAAAATTATTTTTGATTTATAATTCACTTGATATTAAACGAGACAAAAATTCTATTCTTGAATTTTTGAGTTTTATTTCTCTGCAGTCCTCATCCTCGTCTTTCGTAATATATCATAATAGTAATATGTTCTTTATTTTCTCAAATTAATTTGCACACGAAAACCTCGGTACCATGAATGAAAATAGTGGAAAGTCAATAAAATGGGACAAATAGTTATACATATAATATAAAGAATAAAAAATAAGTAGATAAAATGACAAGTATATATGAATAGAGCAGGATATGAATAAGGAACATCACATACACCTCATGAATGAGAAATCACAAATATGTATAAATGAAATTAACTGTAGATGTATATAAATGGAAATGTGACCGACACATATAAATGCCAAATCACGACATGAGTGGAGCAATTTTTTGACAATGGCAATTCCTCAACTTTTTTTCAATTGATACATTTTCTGAGACTTTTATGTCATCAGGAAATCTGTAAGAGAGTTGGCATCCCAAGCAAGCCTCAAGGATGTATATACCTGCAACTGTTAATATTCCCATGTTCCGAAATGATTCCCTACAAGAATCCCTAAATCCAAACCTCGCAGCATACTTCTGGATTATGAACCCTGGGCCTACAGAAGGGCTTTTGCTCCAGTTCAAAATACCATTCCTGAGATGAGAATAAGAATTTGCATAATACAGGGTTAGCAGGATGTTTCTGCTACAATAATTAGAGAGATACCTGAGAGACTTGCAGATTTTTCATAAATACATTTTCACACCTTCATTCACCACCATCATTGTCCACACTGAACATTACAAGTGCAAACTGAATCAAATATCCGTTTGATATTCAACATTTTCTACAACGGACAATCTCCACATGCGGCTACCTCCCACAATCCATCACAACCGTTTAGCGCTGCATATGATTTGATTCTGTAATCGCATTACTTTAATATCTTAATTTGAATTTTGATTAATGGCGCTCAGCCGGAGCAACAATGAACAGATTTATAATGTTGCTGGACTTGCCTTGCACTTACATATTAATCCCGCACTGGAGGAGGTTGCTCCAAAAGTCAAAGTAGACGTTTTGTTCTCACGTTTATACTCGCAGTACGTCATGAAGTACATTTTTCTCATCAGGACCATTATATCCTTCATAATGATCATGAAGAGAAGTAGTGGTGGAGTGTAGAGAAGTAAGTTGAAGAAGTGATTTTTGGCTTTTTCTTCATCAAATGAATGCGAAGAGGACATAACTTCCTATAAAATAATTATCATAACACTATATTGATATTCTATCAGTTACTTCCCGTTGAAAATTTTTGGTATTTGGTTCGCTGTACTTTCAGAAACAATTCTAACTGATCCTTCTGATCGACCCTTGCAAAACCATCGATACCTACCGAAAACAAGACAAAACTAATTAAATTCCCTCCTCCCCCTATTCTTGAAAAAACCGAAATCAAAGTGAATATGAGGAAAACTGACAGGTGATATGTGATATCACCAGTTTTGATCGGCCAAGGAACGACTTTGAAAAATATGATTAGCCGCCTTTTATAAAAACAAAAATTCAGTGATAATGGAGTTGTATAAATCAGTGTTCTACTTGTTATGATTCAAAATATTCAGATTCATTGTTCAATGCCAAATTTCAAAGAATGAAATGTTATAACAGAACATCATTTGTTTGGTTATGATTATTTCAATACAAAATCGATACAAGTACAAGGTGGAACATTTACCAACCCAACCTCGTAATCCTGGTACTAGTAGAAAATAATTATTGACCCATCTACATACATCTCCGCACAATAGAATTATTATCATTGACCCACCCACATGCAAGAAAAAATTATTTCGATTAATCAGCTGATAAACCACTCCGAAAAAATGATCAGCCGCCTTTCATTCCAACAGATATCTGACGATATAATCCAATAAGGTATATAAATCAATATTTCATTTGTTATTCATACAGCAGACTAGTGGATGTTATGTAGTAAGTATATAATCAGCTCTCATCTTTGATATATCAGCCGACAAACGATTATTATAATATGATATGAATATGAATATGATATGATATGATGACAACAATATTGTAGTTGATACATTCATAATCATAGTGTTTGTTACATATTTCACCAGTACAAATAAAATATGAAAATAACTATCGACCAACCCCCAACAGCTTCACGATTATGATATCAAAGTATGCAGCAGACTAGCAGTTGATTATTAATAGTCTATAATGAACTATCAGTTCTGATACATTGGTTAAAAACGATTGAAATAATTATTATCAGTCACCATTTACACCCACAGAAATTGGGTTGATCCAATTACATAAATGAATATTCTACTTGTTATGATTCAAGATCTCTGGGTTCATTGTTTGATGCCGAATGTGGATGAAAAAAAAAATTATAACCAAACATTTCCATTTCAATTATATTTTTTGTTCTATATTTATAGGCATAACCATTACAGGTACAAGAAAAAGTTAATTTTTGATCTACTCCACACATCCTCAGTGAAGAATAAAATCGGTTATCGGCCCGCTTCACTTCATCATATGAATACCCATATCAATGTGAATATGTAGCAGACCAGCAGTTGATGTGTAGTAGTTTATATAATCAGCCATCAGTTTTGATAAATCGGCTAATAAACGGTTGTAAATGATGATCTGTAGCCGTTTCTACAAAAAAAGAATTGACAATGATCTAATTGTATCTATCAACTTTCAACTAGTTATGATTCAAGACGAATTCAAATGCGAAAGGACAATATGTTGTAACAAAACGTTCTCATTTATTTACCGATGATAATAGTAATAATATTACAATACTGAACCGATACGAGTGGAAGATGAAAATAATCATCCAACAACTCCCGATATCAATGTAAATATGTTGTAGACTAGCACTTGATGTGCAGTAGCCTATAAGCAGCTATGAGTTTTGATAAATCGATCAACTATAAAAATTCATAACGACCGTTCATATAAACGAAAGTTCCATGATGATCCATTTATATTGTCATATTGAGAGGCCTTGATGAAAATACTTCTCAATCAGGCTGCAATGTTGAATTTCATATACATCCATTGCCATGGCCATGATTCAGATTAACTACTTTTCGAAAAAACTTTTATTGGAAAGTAGTCAGCAAAGCTATTTTGCCCTCGGGCATGTGAATTCATTGATGTTGAGTGTTTATTTTGTAAGTATAGGTTTTAATGAATTATTGTCGTTTTTGAATGAATACGTGATTCAATGGAGTTTGTATTTATTGTTTTGACCAGCTGATTCCATCCCGGTTATCACAAAGAGTATCTGAGCTATTTACTCCAAGGGAGGAACAAAAATTTTTCATTCTCTCCGACCAATATTCTACTCGATGATATTCCAGTTGAAAAACTAGTGCAAATTCAAGAATACATAACTATCGACTCACACCTTCAGATTCAAAAAATCACTAATCCAGCCCCCTAAGAGGAAATATTTATACCCTCAGATCCTCATAATACCGATATCAATATAAATATGGAACAGATTAGCAGAATATATGAAGTAATCTATCATATATCGACTGACAAACGACTGTAAATAGCAAGCAAGAAAAATCCTGCTTTAGCAAACAGGATAGTTCCTACTCGTGAAAACAATTTTGGCAGTTCTGTAAATCCATTTCTAATGAGAATCGTACAGAAAACTAGTATTTTGTGTAAAATATGGAATTTTATCAAATATTGGCTAGTTCCACTCAATATTTCACTTATCATTGTGCATGTTTTAATTCATTGTAGAATGTAGATGAAAACAATTTTACAATAAAATATTCTCTGTGATCTATGATCATAGTGTTCGTTCTATATTTCAATGCAAAACCAGTACCAGTACAAAAAAAATCAATCTCCGACCCACCCTCGTACAATCCTATAAGAGGAAAAAATATTGACTCGCCCTCGTACAAGAGAAAATTTATCATCGACCCACCCCTGTACATCCTCGTACTAAAGAAATAATCATCGACTTGCACTGTGCATTGTCGTACTAAATAAAAATAACCATCGCCCCGCCCCCGTATATCTACCTACATTGAAAAATAGTTATCGACCCACCCCCGTACAACCTTACAAAACCGATATCGCAGAGTATTAATGTAAATATGTGGCAGACTAGCAGGTGATGTGTGGCAGTCTATAATCAGCCATCAGTCGCGATATGCCGTCCGACAAACGACTGTAAAAAACTGATCGGCCGCACTTACTCAACAGCCCACCAACCACATCTGCCCTCGTGAACAATCTAGAGAAGACGCTGCTGCTTGCTGAATGGGCTTCTTTCGAGGGCGATGGCTAATCGGACATAGTGTAGGGGCAGCAATCAGGTCTGCTGGAATAACATCATCGAGCCAATGATATTTTATTTTGTTGTCATTTTGTTCGATCATATCCGATTTTCCAATTGTTTTGAAAACTTCGTCGTCATAACGTTGCATTTGATTTTACCAACGCGATATTTCCAGCTATTCTCAATTTTCTTGGAATTTTACACAGGTTTCAATTCGTTTGACAACTCTTCATTTGAAGTTCTGAGTTACAGAATCTAGAGTTGACTGAGGAGGTTGAAAACAGACAACACACTGAAGAAGAGAAGTTAACTGAAACATAGTTTGAAAGATATTCTTTGTATTTTTCAAAGGGATATTTTGATAATATCAAAGAGATGCCATTCAAAAAATGTTTCAATATACACTGAAACATATTTGATATCCAAAATTGACAAAAAATCTTCCATTCGCATTATAGTAAATCTCATGATGTGCTCAATTCAATACCAATTCAAATGTTAGAAGATAGTTACTTTTTATTTATTTTAGTTTTTTTATTTATTTTCCAATTGATGTATCCTTACTATAAACGTTGGTACTGTTTCCTGGAACTAATGAAGCTGATAATGATATAGATCAACACCATCTTAAGAAAGATATTTCGCATACTCCGTGTGTATAAAGTCTAAACATCATGAATACACCAAAGTCGTAACTTGCTTTCAACATTTTTTTAATTTTGTTTCATTTCGAATTAGGTGACACGAGGGGATTTGAGTTCTGCTCGTTCACTTTTCCTTTCCGATTTACATTTTAGAGCCCATCATTTTTGTGGCAGGTTTTTAATTATAATCTTTACTGTCTTCTGGCTTCTGTTCTTCCAAGATCGATTTTGCAAATCTGAATTCAGGTTTGAATCATTCGATTGAGTCATCATTTCAATTATCTTGTTAGGATTGGATTGTTTGAATGAGGTTTTTTTGATTCGATCAGTTTTTTAAAATGTGTAGTTCATATATCCATTTCAGGTTCGAACGAAATTCTTTCGGTACTTTTTGGTTATGTTTGAAGTCAGATTGTTTGAAGTGTTTGTGATAATTTTCAGGTTGGAGACGTTGGGCTCTGAATTAGGTGGATTGAATTGGGAAATATATCAAGTCACAGATCCGACCTTGACACATCCCAAAAACGCAAATATAAAATATAAAAATTGAGTAGGAGTACAAATATTTGCTCAAACTTGAATCACACTACCCATTGTCTACATTATCAACACTATATTAACTTCTTCACTCGAATTGCTATATTTTTTTTTCAATTACACTTTACACCAGCTTATCCTTATCCCAGCGTGAGGGTCTTATTCCAGATCTATTATCTATATCTATACTACTATTATCGAGACTATTATAAAGAGGTAAATATTTTAAGCAGTATGGAGAGGTAAAGTTTCTAACTCTGTTTCTTTGCTTGTAGGTAGTAATCTTCGGAGATACTTGCCCGATTATGAAAATGTTTTCACTAACAGAGAGCTACACTTTTCAGGAGTGATACAGGCTTTATTTTATTATATCAATATTATAAAGAGGTGAAGTTTCAAACATTATTTCTTCGTTTCTTTTGGGAAATCTTCGGGAATACTGATCCAATAATGATAATTCTTCCATTAACAGAAAGCTACCCTATTCGGGAGTGGTATTTAGGCTATATTTTATTATTATTGAACAAAAAATTCGGTGGCAAATTATAGTATATGTAATCAAGTCGGAGAAAAGCGGGCGATGATGTTCTACCAGCGTGTACTGACTAAACGGTTCGGTTCGACTTTTACGTGGAAGCAACAGCTAGTCAATAATAACAGTGATATATCATGATAACCTATGGTATTATAAATAAATATTGTTCATGGTATTTTTTCTGCAATACGTCATGGACTTCAATTGAAGTCATCCAACATGTAGGCCTTGTTACTGAGTCCCTACGCTATACCTCTGGAGCAGTATGGTTATTCGCAGATCAGTCAGCCAAGAAACGTCTGAGATTGATTCCCCAGAATAACAGCGATAATTCTCGAAGGAAAATTATATGCTTTGTTGGAAGATTGAACCCACGAATTCTGGATCATTAGCCGGTCACGCATCCTTATATTCAATTCACAATTTCTTCCTTTGAAAAATTCATCATATTTTTCGAAAATAACTTTCTGTCAAATCTGAAATGAAGCTGTTATTATAAGTAGCTGAGCTACAACAAATTATCATCACAGATGTTGTAGCTCAGCTCAAACTTTGAGTCCCTGTCCAGGCTTCACCTTTGAATTAACACTCGATATTTGTACAATTTCAATTATGATGCAACTAGACGATTTTTGTGCTGTCCTTGGTTTTCCTTCTTGGGCTCATCTCTCTCTCCAGTTGACTACCCCTTGTGAACAACGAATGTGGTCCCCATTAGACCCAAACTTCGTGTTCACCTACGGTTTGCCGCTGGTTGAGTCTGACGCTGTCCTGAAGATGTACCGAGAACACGAGCAATAGTTCTCTAGTGTTTCTGAGTGCACCTCACAGGCCTTCTCGAGGAACTTACTTTCTACCTGGCTCCGGTGTTTGGATTGGAAAGTTGGGTTCTCATTAGACCCTAATTCCACTTCCACTTCCCCCCCCCTGCTGGTGGAATTATTCTTTCCTGAAAATTGGTTTTCGGAACGCACTCTTGAAATTTTCAGTTCTACTTCAAGTATAATTCATAACCACAATAGTTAACTTCAGAACGTACCTCGGACCATTCCAAATTAGTCACTCTTCTGTCAGATCTCTGTCAGTGACCGTAAGTTGGGTTCCCATTAGACTCAAACGGTTGGTACACTTTCAGCATTCTTATACATTGGAGTTTCTGTTGGGAGATGGACCGAGAACGTACCTTACCTATTTCAAACAATCTCAATTGAATAATTCTGTGCTCACCTTGGAAAGTTTATGTTCCAAAATCATTTAGGACCTTAAGTCAATGTCAATTTTCACTACCTGTCACCCCTCTTGCTCAGCATGCAGCACGTTGGGAATCCAAATTTTAATCTTTTTACAATGTTTTATTAGTAAAATTTCAACTGTCAACCCAAAAGGGTACTGACTTTAACTTTGATGTTTATTCAGTGTGATGTCTCACGATTATTTGTGATTGTGAAGATCTTCCTGTAAATACCTAGACGAGTAAGTTATTCAATTCTAACCTTCAATCCAATTTTCGACTATTACTCACTTGCAGGTATAGCACTGAAGATGGCTTGATAGCCGAAAGCGCTCTGCGATTTTTAAATAAATTTATTTACACGAAATACGACTTTCCCTGATTCAATACACCTAACGCAACTGGAAGTGGATATAGTCTCGGGAATGGAGCGAAATTTGAAGCACAAGGCCCATTACCATAGTTATACGTCAAGGATCTTCTACAAAAAAAAGGTGAATGTACGACAGAGAATCAACAAGGAAATCAAGGAACATTAACCAATTTCAAATCGAATTTGCTAGTAAGCCTTCAAAATCAAGGTTTGCGACCACTACAACATTTTAATTCCGATCCTGATCCAAGTCAAAATAGTCAAACTCTGAAAAATCACCACTGTCAAAATCCAGCAGTTTTTCTAAATTTGTCTACTAATCCACCACCTTATAGGCTGAGAGGTCAACATTTGGAGATGGAACCACAATGTACCTCAAACTACCAACCAATTCAATCAAGCAGGATCTGAAGCAGTTACAGTGAAAATCAACTTGTCGATTTGTTTACTCATTTATTAGAAACAGTTCGAAATGTTAATCACTCGCCTAACCATAATAATTCAAATTTCAGTCAAACGATTCAAATTCCTGATGCTATCAAAAGGCTCCCAGTGTTCGATAATAATTTTATTCATCTAATGGAATTTTTGAAACAACTAGAATTTTGTGTACAAACAGAAAACATTCCATTACATAATTTGGAATTTATTCTATGGAATGAATTCAAAATGACATTTCCTAAACCATCCTATATTACTTAAAACCTCACAAAACCCTGTTACAATCGAAGATATGGAGGTTCAATACGAATAGTTTTCAAAATTAGGCCATTTCCCTTTCACGAAAATAACCACTTTTCACAGTTGAAAGAAGTTCTAGATTTCCTCTTTCGAATTGAATGGGGCTCTGTTGATGAGATTGGAATATTTAATTTGTAGTTGAAATTATCGAGCACTGAATAATGTCAGTGACGTATCCTGAGTGATGGGGGCAGAAGAGGGGCAACTCTACCTCATCAGAAAAAATATATGTACAAGGAAAAGTTAACTTCGAAAATCTTGATTTTCCTTTAATATCATTCAGAAATGTGTATGCGGCAGAAATCGACTAGGCCCAGAACACATTGCAAGTACGTATTGGAACCTTCAGTGTGAGAGTGGAACCTCTCTCAATAGAGCTCAATTAGACAACAATTGAACTAAAAACACGTATATTCTACGTGCGTTACGCCGACGCAGTTGGCATCTTCGGGAGAAGGTTTCATATCCTTGGCTTAGAAATTGCCTGACCAGCAATTACCTAATTTCAAATCCATCACTAAGCTGGAAACAGTGTCATATACAGCAGACAACCTATCATTATAAATTTTTTTATTGATTCAGGATTATTCTCATTGATTCTTCTATGTTCGTTCTTTGCATAACTATCTTATTGAATTTCAATAGCTCAGGGATTCAACCAGACAGTAAAAGTGATTCACAAGTTTTTCGATTATTCTAACTTTCGTGCTATTTTTGAAAACCTGAAGGGTGGTATGCAAGTTTCAAATTTACTCATGCGAAAATCGCAGAGTTGCATATATGACAGTAATTGAATTGACTCTATTTATAATCAAACTAGTTCGATTTGTGTATTTTGTCTTGCTTCAATTCCCAGCCCTTATCCTGAAAAACTCAAAGAATCCCCATTAGATATGCGCAGTTTACTATCACCCTACGAACCACCTTTGTCTTTTTCTCTTTCTAGATGCTTTTTGAAGCATTTCTCCTCTCAAACAAACTACACGGAATAATATCAAAAGATGTTCCTAAATATTTTACCTGAAGTTGGTGAGAACCGGTGACCTTGAGTATACGAAATCGTTCCCAAAATTACAAACCCCTCATTTACGGGTTCAGATTCACTCAATCCGAATCGCCTGACTGCGACCGGTCAAGTTTATGCTGAATTCAAAATAATACTTACAGTCGAGTGTCGGTTCCACAAAGGGTCATTAACTTTTATGAGCGTTGTAATGAAAATTCTTCAAAAAAGTCGTTGCCATCTCAAATTGGTAGAATGCCATTATGGGTTGGGAAATAATTTGGGAGCCTTGACTTTGAAGGAAGACATATGGTACTGGTTCAAACCCTCATCGCTTATATTATTTACACCATTGAATCCTTTCATATATCTTGTTGTATAGAGAAACTAAGAAAAACAATCATGAAAATTAAATCGAATTCATCAAATACCTACCGATCAATTGAAAGGAAATGAATTGTCAATATTCAGAACTAACTCTTTGCCTTTTATGAAATGACAGATCTCATCATTATATTTTTATTCTTCAGATAGTGGTAAAAAATACGAAAAGAAATTTATTCGGGGGTTATATCCCGAGTGCACCAAGTTTAATCGGTTAAAATGTGTGCTGCAATTCCATGATTCTCGAAATCTTGCTTAGCAAATGACTTGAATGTATGATAATTTGATGAAATCCCGAGACCGCAGGTATGAAAATGATCCTTCAAAAAGGGAAGAACGGTGGATAGGAATAGTGAATCTAAGATGTATGTTCCTCAGTGAGCTGTTGTGGGTTTCTTCTCTTCGAATTATCTTTGATGCAATGTATCTAGGTACTCCAGTAGCTAAGATCTTGTTGAGGAAGCAGGCAAAGTGGCCAAAACGCGTTTCATCGAGTTTCAAGAGTTCATCTCTGATGTACAGGGTGATGTGGGCTAACTTCTATTTTGAAACGTATGCAATGATTTTGCATTTTTTGCAGCCTCGTACGCCCTTCATGTGATATAACAAATCATTGTTTATTTTGGTCAGGGAATCAGGTTTTTGACGAAGCTGAACCTTCAGATACAAAGAGTAGTCGTTTGCAAACATAAGTGAATCACAATGTTTCACTGAGCGCTGCAAGTCAGAAGTAAATATGGAAAAAAAGTGGGAGCGAGTACCGAAGCCTGTGTATTGACAGTGTATCAGAAGTGAGCACTGTTTGATGGTCATTGACACTAACGATTGTAGAGGTATCCTCTGAACCAGTCCAGGATTCGACCAATAAATCCATGATGATGAAGTTTGGCTATTAGGCAATCTAGGTTAACGGTATCAAAAGCCTTCGACATGTCCAATAAGATAAGTGATACTACTTCCTGGTTGTCTAGGGCCCTGATTAAGTCATCAGTCATTGAAGATAAGACTGACGCAGTACTGTGTTCCTTATGAAAACCTGTTTCAGAGATAGAATGTGTTGTTCCTACAAAAAGTCTTGAATTTGCAGGAGAAAGGCTATTTCAGCGATTTTGAGAGGTACGGAAGTTGCACTTATTGGACGAAGGTCACTAAGACTATTCACTGATGAAGAGGGTTTCTTGGGTAGAGGTTTGACGACTGATCCTTTCCACTGCCGAGGAACACATCCTGATTCAAAACATTTGAAATATGTGTGAGAGGAAGGAGGCAGAAGTTTATTTAGAGTTGGATCATTTTTGCAGATATATTGCGGGGCCTTCAGTATAGGGCTTCTGTTTCAGTATTAGTTGTTTCATCAAGTCAAGACTTATAGGGGTGAAAGCTCTCTATATAACCAGTTTGACTAGGTAGTGATGGAACTGAGTCGATGAAATGATCATTCAGAATATTGGCATCTTTCATTCCAAGATCAGAAGCCAAGGTTTATTCTCATTGCCAATATCCCAGGATTTGAGTTGTGACCACATCACAGATCACAGTCTAGTTTTGAATATCAACGAGTATGTTACGTCTCAGCGCAGCACGCAGTATAGAAAGGTTATATAGTTATCAAATAAGCGAAGAAGTTGGCGCGATTCATGATCAGAGTGCCCTGAGTTCGATTCCCCAACAGGTCAGAGATTTTTCTTTGGGAATTTCTATCTGTCCTGTTGAAGAATGACTCTGTCAAGTTTCATAGTTGATGGATCCGCGAATAGCCATGCTGCTCCCGCGGTAGAGGGAGTTAGTATCAAGCCTACTTGCTGAAGGACTTTAAAAGACGTCGATGGCATTTAGTATATGAATAATGTTTACTCTGCATTAAAGAGAGGGGTAGTACTCTATGCCACCGGAAATATTCCCGCCGGACTTAAGCTGCTGAAAATATGGGGTTATGGGTGGTGTAAACAAGTTTTTAGGCTGAGTTAACTGGTTCAGTTTCAATTTATTCACACTTTTTTTCGCGGGGAATATTTTTTTCTCTGTAGTTTTTAGTTCGAAGTTTTTCAGATTCCAATCATGAAGAGGAAAAAAAATAAATATTGGAATATATGCAAGTGTAAAAAGGCAGATTTCTAATCTACCCCGAAAAGTTGTAGTAATTCAAAAACAGTCCCTGAATAAAATACCTCTCATTAATTAGCAACTTCTTGTATAACTCGAATTTATCTTGAAAATTACGGGAATCAATATGTATAAAAATACGTATCTCTATTAACGTTTCAAACCGAATCCGCTTCCGTTTTCGAAGTTGATTCCCAAATATTTATTTTCTATGAACGTAGATACGCATCTTCATGAATATTAGTTCTTGTGTATTTAACCTAGGCAAATTTGAGTGATACTAGAAGTTTCTGACTAATGCGACGTGTTTCATTCAGAAGGAACTGTTTTTGATGAATGCAGAAACTTCTCGGTGTAGATTAGAAATCTGCTTTAAACAGGGCATTTCTTCAATGTCTCCTCCCTTTTATTTTTTCAACGGGTCAACTTAAAAAATTGAAACTCGGGATAATAAAAATGATGTTCGAATAGTCTCATAAAAAAAGTCTAAAGGTGTCAAATCTGGGAAGCGGGCTGCCCATTCTGTAGTACCTCGATGGCCAATCTAATGACCATGGTATTATCTAAATAGTTTCTTACTTGAGTTATGTGGTGGTGCTACATCTTGTTGGAATAATAATATACATATCGAATTTAATAGGATTCACTTCGACGATTTCGCTGATTAGGGAATCAACAGTAGTTGTCATTATATTCAAACACAATTCCCCTGTTGAATTATCTTCAATTGACAATTTTGGGTATAGGTTACGTGGTACCTTTCTACTTATAAAATCGAAAACTAAATGAGAATATTTGTATTGGGTTGTTGGGATTACCATGATAGAGAAAAACGAATATTTCTAGAATATTATGTTTAATGTGTTTGTTTTGAGGTAATTATTGAAGTTGTATATATTTTAATGATAATTCTTAACTTTTTCAGATCGTGGAAGGTTACTAACCTAAAAAAACTACTGAGAAAACGTTCATTCAACACAAAATGATGACTTTCAAACAGTACAAAGACAATTTGTTGCTTCTAGCTTTGTTAGTTGATTGAAATCAGTACCTACCATATCCTGACATTCACTAATATCATTGGATTTCTACTCGAGAATGCAATTCATTTTCAGTTGGATGGTAAAAAAATTCAGCGATAGAATGGACCTGCAGTTGATTGATTGTGCTACATCTCATCAAGACTCCCGAGGAAAACCTCAACTCTTACCACATGAGACCAAAAAGTCTCTTGTATTGATACAAATATTTTTCTGGTGATGATTTTGAAGAAGGAGTCCGCACTTTTTTCGAAAAGTGATATCAATCAGTTAATGAACCAAGTTGAATAATCGATATATGGAAAGTAAAAGACCTTTTTACAAATTGTTTGCGTTCACATCTCAATATGAAGTGATACGCCCAATAACGAGATAAAAAAGACAAATGATTTCCTCCCACGATATAATCATAGACATCTCAAGGGAAAACGAGATTTATTATAAATAATTCATTCAGACTGTGTGAAACATAAATCAACATCTGAAATGAATGAGATCAATTTATTCATCACCAGAAAGGCTATTTGTTTACAAATATAATAATTTATTTTCGGAAAGAAACAAAAACATTAGATGTTGACAATCGGCACCAGCATACCATAAATTACTACAATTATTGAATTATCTCTTTCAATTCAATTTTATCAGCTGCAATGATAGAAAGCAATATATTATATAATTCCATAAATCCTAATGAATTATTATCAGCTGTAGAAGTTTTCTTTTTTAATTACGTTTCCTATCGCTTGAACTTGTAATCAATCAAGTTAACCGTAAAGAGTACGCGCTAGGAAATAGAAACTGTTATTTCAGGAAAACTGCAATCAGTTGGATTCTGGGATAAAATGTTATATAAAATGGCAGGTGTTCTGGTAGGAATATTTTTGTTTATATAGTTACGAAACTTTTTTGAAAATCGTCAATATATAATTATATCCAGAAGAATCTCATGGTCATTATCAACTTCATTATCGAAGGATAGTGATTCCTTTGTCCACAATGTGCAACTTCTGATTCCTACCAGGAAGCTTATCAGGTGATAAAATGAAAGAGGAAGATGACAAGTTGAAGATGCTGCTGAATTTATTGTTAATAAGAACGATTTTGAATTTATTGGGATCAGTTATGTATAGAGACAGAAAACTTGAAGTGAAAAAACAAAAATGATGCAAGAATGAACTGGAGGAGTGATGAAATCAAATGAGATTTTTGTGAAGTATTAGAAGCAGGACTCAGAAAATTGAGTTGTTGAAATTTATTGGGATAGGATGTTGTTGATATTAATAAGAGAAAAATCAGAATAAAAAATTCGAGAAAACAAAAATATTTGGATGCTGATGGAATTAAATGAATTGAAATGATTATGAAATAACAGTAACTGAAATTGACACGAAGTTTCAAGTTGAGTATATCGACCATCCTAATTTGCAGGAAGAAAACGACTACACAGAATGGTTCCGATGCAGATCCTGTGGAACATATTCTTCCTTACGAATCAGTAGACAGTTGTCCTGAAAATCTTGCGAAGAAAATTGGACTAGATAATTTAGGAAACACTTGCTACATGAATAGCATTTGATGTTCCTACTTATTCACTAAATTCAAAAACCTGTTCATGCAGCTGCAGTTTCGTAAGAATCTATCATCTTTCCCACCAACTGAGTTCCTGGAATCTTTGAAGCCCACTAGATACTCGTAAGGACAACAACAGGATTGTTCCGATCTCTTGGGGTTCTTGTTGAATAGCAGAAGCAATAATCTCGACCGGTCCGAATTGAATGATTCCGTACAGTCTATCTCGTCTTGTGTTTGTAGATTTTTTGCTGGACAAATCCTCACTTGTTTACGTTTTAGTATATGCTCAAGAGGTAGCAAAAACGTTTCTGGAACTTCACTAGCGTTTCCCGATATGACTGATAACCAGTCCGTGTAAAGCTTCCTTCTATATCATCTAAAAACAGAACTTTTAACAGGCGATGATCAACTGTATCGCCAAATTTGCGCCAAACTAATTGACTATTATAGGACAACAAGTATAGCTGAGGCCCCAGTCAATCTCATAATAACACTGATGCTCTTCAAATATGACTCAACCTCTGGCGGAACCACCAAACTCTTACGAAGATTCGAAATAGATGAGCACTTCAATCTAGCAGACCACTATAATAATCTGATTGGAGTCATTGTTCACTGTGGTTCTGGCGTTGAATCTCGTCATTATTACTCGTTGGTCAAAGACGAAACGGTTTAAGTTTGACGATAGTTGTGTCACTAAATTTTCTGGCGATATCTTGAATTCATTGAAGTCTCAGGAGACACCCTACCTTTTGTTCTATGAAAGAGCAAATATATTGGCAGATCAAGATCTTCATAATGAGTGGTGCTGTAGATTTTTCCAGGTTTTTCTGCAGCTGAAAAAGCAAATGCTCCACGGGAATAAATCAAGACGCCCAGGAGCGTCAATTAATTTTTGTTGTTTCATAATTTGTATCCCTTTCGTTTCATTGTAAATATAGCTGAAATAAACTGAAATATAAGAAAATGAAAAAGAAGTGTTTATCATTTAGTACAGAAATGGAAACGAAGTAGCGTAGGCAATTTCAAAACATTGAACGACTCGTTCTAGCTGTTCCAGATCAGTGTTTGAATGCTACCAACACAACCAGAAGCAAATCAAAACTCAACTAACATTTTATTTGGTGACTTATTGTCCTCAATCCTAATTTGTACCATAAAATGTCACATTTCGCCTTACATTGAAGGAACGCAAATATTTTCACTTCAACAAGAAAAAAACGGTATTGAGTGATTATAAATGGCTGGATCCGTTCAATGTTGAAAGGACTTTGTTCTGTTAAGCCATCAATCGTTCAGTTTCAATCGAAATCAAATCATAATTTGATAAGACACAAGGCTCGGTGGATTATAGAAAACCAAGGAAGGTTCTGTTCGTGATGAATCTGTTTCATCTCTGAAATGTGAGTATCTCTATAAATATAATTTCATCTGTATAGTGCTAATACCATTTCATTCACGAAAATATGATTTTATAGTTATTCCATTGTAACAAGTAGGTATTTGGAGAGTTGACCATAAAAGATTGTTGTGACATTGTGGCACAAGCTCCAAGATAACTATCTTCCGTTCATCTATCGATCGTTAAAAGCCAGCAGTTAAATATTCTCCCGTTAACCAGAATTGATTAGTGGAGGTAATTGTGATGACATTTACACCGTGTTGAATTTGTTTCCAAAACACGGAGATAACTGATGCCAAAACCTGAATATGTTCGACTTGAAATAAAATTAGTTATGGCCTTGTGACGACATGAATTATTCAGCAAACACATTCAAATTAATTGTTTCGTGAGATGTTATTAAAAATGTTCATTACATAATCGTTTTTTCGTGTGACAACTGTTTTTTAGGATAGTTTTGCTTGAGATCTACACCAGAAAGTAGTAAATATCATCCGTCGTATATTAATGAAGTGGTTCTTTTCCATTGTAGCTAACATCTTACCGTGTTATAAACTTTTAATTGTTCACAGATGATGACAATAGTATATCGTTTACCAGGCATTGACCAAAATGTGAATTCATTTTGTCTGCAATTTCAGTTGACTTCCTTTCTGAATATTGAATAATAACACATCTGACATCAGCGATGGTGATCTTCGTTCTTTTTTTCTTGCAAAATAGACTTGCATACCTTATCGTCTTTTCATTCCACAGTTTCCATGATCGTCTGTCATACATTCATATAGACTCTTCAGATATAACATTCAATGTATCATTCAGCAAACAACTGGATTCTCTTCAATCACTGTTTCATATTTTTTTCAGAAGAAGATCTGTGTATATTTACGTTAGGTGATGAGTATGAATCTTAATTAACGTTTGACATCCACAAATATTGCTTTATAATCCAAACGGTAGATAAGTACACCGCCCTAGAATTTTGAAAATAAAATGAAATACTTTGCTTTATAAAACCTCTTGGATAATAAAGTACAGTTCCGATTGATTGATTGAAATCGTCTATTTTTCATTTATTTCTTCACAAGTTGTCATCCTTTCCACTTTTATCATCTAATCATATAATGGCAAACGCGTTTGAATGCACATATTCATTATGGCTTTTAAGACTTTTACCACATTGCATTTCGTGCAGAGTTACTTTACGAAGATTGACATCAACGAGGCCATCAAACTTTAAATTTAGTAACATTCTCAAAATACTTTAACAGCTTGTTTATTCCTCGAATATTAATCAGTAATATGCATCTGATGAGTGAAAAACTTAATATATGAGGATCGTATAACAGAAATAGGCATTTGAGATATTTGTAATTCGATGTCCCAAAGCATGAAGTTTCACGAATGCACTTGCATTTCTTACTTTTTTGGCGGTATTCACTCCAGAGTCATGCTTATTTTATTACCGCTAGTGCCAGTACCTACATCTGGATATTTCATGGGCAAAACCAATCACTCGCAACGATTTTATGTCTACAACTGACATCACGATATTCGATATGTTAGGGTGATATGTTAAGAAGTTGCTTTAGGCAAAATAACAAATAGAACCTGGATTCTTTACTTTTTTTATAAATAAAATTCCTGTTTATGATGATAAAAGCGGATGTCTTTAGTTCCACATTTTCAGAATCATATATCAAGGTGCTCAAAAGAATTAGGAGAACCCCAAAGGGGATTTTATCAATTAGTCTTCTGTAGAGATAATATTCAGTTTAACATCTCTATACATTGCTTGAGAGTAAAGATAACCTATCAACCTAACGAAACATGATTACCATTCTATTAGGGGGAGGGGCATTTGTAATTTTTTAGTTTTCATCATCTACCACACTAATCTATCAGAAGAAAGAACAAAACAAGTAATGGTAAAAGCAGTATGAATCAATGCAAATTTTATTGAGTAAGTACATTTAATACCGATAATATAGTATATTTCTTGAATTCAGAAGGAATTGCCTCATAGAACTTGTAAATATTGTGCTGAAAATTGTATGCCTGTTGATATGGCCAATGAGGTGGTCGCAATGTGACCTATTGCCATGATAACGATTCGATTCAAGTGAAAATTCCTCTACCTAGCCGCAAAATAAATGAGTGGAAATTCTCTGAAAACGAGTGACTTCAGCGAAATATTTATAAAGTCAACCGTATTAAATATTTGTTTGGAGACATCAAATAGTTCAAATCCTGATTTTTGTCGCTGCATATGAGTTGCGTGTCAGAATTCGTGGCTCACTTCCTGTTTTTTTTTTAATTTCCCTCTTTCAAGAAACATTCGAACTATCGATGATTTTAGTTCAGATAATATATGTATACGAAGCTGATAGTTTCAGTTTCAGATGGAGTTCTGCCATGGAGTTAGCTTGAAGATTTTTTGCAAAAGAATTTGCAACTTGAAATAATTTCCTGAACTAGTTCATGATCTCGGAAGATTATAAGAGGAAAAAGTGAAAAATTCTGTTTCCATATATTTTTGTATCAGAACTTTTTATGTCTACTCATTTAACTGCTTCTAAAACTTTTCAGACGAGTAAAATGGTTTAGACAATGGAAGTTTGAACCACTACCACGTAAAATCTTCAGTTGGTGTAGCTGCTGAAATGTTGGCAGGATATAACAAAAGCACAGAATAATATAACCGTACATCAAAATCTGAATAGTTCATTACTGGTTGAATGAAATGATTGTATAGCCTGCAGGTATGATAAACACGGAGTCCTCTCAGATAATCATATGCATTCTCATGCAAGAAAACCACATGGTACTATTCACCAAAACAACACAAACTTCGTGATATTCCTCATGCCGTTTTTTCACGGTTGATCGGAGTAAGAGAGGTCATTCGCCATTTTTGCAGAAAACAAATTAGAAATGTCGGAGAAAGTCAGATGATAGTAGAACTTAGAACGGAGGCTTTCACGTAAACGGTAAATCTTACGTATTATATCTAAAATCATGCAACAAAAATGCCTTTCAGTAATCGTATCACATCATTTATCTAGCAAACAACCTGAACGTCTACAGGCTTGATCGCATTCTCTATTTGTTATATAATTTATTGGAGTTGTTACGGTGAGTGGAAGAACGTAGAAAGATATGTGCTTCCTGAGATTGCTTTCAGCTCGTTTCAACTGCTGGCGGCTGAAGTGTGTGCAAGCCTATTTGTTTGGTTTGATTACATTTCCATGATAATTATAACGACCACTGTTTCATCGAATCCCCCACGAATATTGGCTTGATGTTGGAAATCTATTACCGTCACGAAAATTCACATAAAACCCAACATTGGATCAACAGTGAATGTTTCGGACTTCCATTGTCTATATAACTAACTTTATTGAAACCTGTTCTTAAGAACGAAAGGATAAAAATACAAATCAAATAAGGTAATCAAATCCAAAAGAAAGGTTGAAATGGATTTTTTGTCACAAATGAAATTAAAGCTTCGATTGATCATCAAAGAAAATTATGTTATATATATATATATATATATATATATATATATATATATACACATCAAATCCCAATTATTATAAAATTATGACAATTATATTGGGAAATCGTGAGCCAAAAATTAATAAAATTTTAGGCAGAAACATTCCAATGTAACTATGAAAATTATATTATCGTTGCTGTAATTGCAGTTGAACTAGATGATTACAATTACTGTTTCTACTTGAGCAGACGATATGTTGTTGAAAAATAAAGGGTAGTGAGAAACAGATTGATAGATTCGAAATATTTTTCATTCTTGTCATTTTTTGATAACGTTATTCGGATTTAGAATCAGGACAAAAACCCCCCAAGTATACAAATTGAAAGTGTTTATTTCAGTTTTTTTTGGGTTGAAGTAATTCACCATTTACCTGTACTGTAGGAAACTTATTCAATTCATTTATAGATTTTATCTACACCCGTACTCTAATAATGAAATCCATTACGATACAGATTTTCATTACGATACAGATTTTCAACCAATAGAAACCCATTATTTTTCAATCAAGCATGATGTGCAAGCTTTGCATCTTGACGTTTGTCAAGTCAAAATCAGTAGGTATTGAATTTTTGAGGAATTTAGTCAATTTTCGATAATCGAATGGAAATATCTTTTAGCGGTTGTCAAACGATATTGGTATAGTAGTTTTCACAATGAATGGTATTGGCTGAAGGATTATAATAAAACCAGTTAGACCCTTAAGTTGTAAAATCCAAGATGCACATAAATGTAAAAGGACCGGATTCAGGTAATTTTGTTTCTCAGAGAGGGATTGTAGAGGATTACAGCTTAGACTTCTTGTTCATTTTAGTCTTTGTATTTCATTTTAAGTGTTCACTTGTGTTACGGCGTGCAATAATTTTATAACATTTATTTGTTAATACAGACATTAATAGCAAAGATTTTATACCCCAACGTACAGAATAGGCAGTATGTGGCGTCCGTGGATAAAAAGTAATAGTGCTTCTTCCAGTGGTTCGTTAAAGAAGAATCACTTATCTTGTGACGCGAAAATCATTATAAAAAATGTGTATAGTTCCTTACTTCAGCAAGGATATAACGCGGGTGCTGCAGCAAAAGTAACCAGTAATTTGACTAAGATGCCTCTTACTTCAGTTAGACGAATTGTTGAAAATTCCATGGAATCAGGAAAAAAGCGTAAAGATTCCGGTGTCACAAAAACTCTAGACGACTGGGAAAAAGATTTGATAAGGCGAAAAATCTACACTATGTACGATGAGCAGCGTGTCCCTACAATCAAAAGTCTGAAACAGCGGCTCATCAATGATGAAACTCACATCAACTGTGGCCTCACTACTCTTTGGCGAGCTCTGTCTGCAATGGGCTTTCAATATCGCAAAATTGACAAGAGACAAGTAATAATGGAATCCACACGTTTAATAAACTGGCGTTCTGAATATATAACGTCAATAAGAAAATACCGGTCTGAAAATCGGCCAATACTCTACCTCGACGAGACGTGGTTTGACACGCATGACACCCCTTCCAAAGGATGGTCTGATTCCTCTGATAAGTGTAAAACAAAAGCACCATCAAATAAAGGAAAGAGAATCACAATATTACACGCAGGATCAGAAAATGGTTGGATCCCAAACGCTATGTGGCTTTCTGTCAAAAATATTAAGGACTCTTGTGTTGATTATCACGAAAATACGACAGCAGAGCTTTCTGAAGATTGGTTTAAAAATTGTCTGTTACCCAACATTCCGCCAAACAGCGTTATAGTAATGGACAATGCAAGCTATCATAGTCGACAATTGAAAAAAATTCCTGGCTCAAAGAATACGAAATTGGAGATTCAAAACTTCATGGCTGCAAATGACATATATTTTGAGGAAAATTATACAAAAAAAGAACTTTTACAAGTGCTGCAGTCATTTTCTTAAAAAGAAACGTATGTTTGTGATACAATTGCAGAAGAATTGGGACATACAGTGTTACGACTACCTCCCTACTACTGCGTGTTCAATCCCATAGAGCTTAAGTGGCACCAACTTAAATCGAGCGTGCGCGGAAAAAATACTTCTCCGACTTTAAGTGGTAGTGTGGTAGAAATAATTAGGAACTGTATGAATGACATTCCTACCGAGAGTTGATAAAGTTCTGTTAGTCATGTTATAAATGTTGAAAACTTGTACCTTTCTGTAAAATCAATTGCGCCAATTATAATTAATTTAGATGAGGATAGCGATAGCGACACTGAATTAAATATAGAATAGAATTGTAACATTTGAATGAATTACTTGTATATCTCCTACATTATGCAAAATTCAATTTTCTTAAGTTCGACCCTGTAGCACATTTACATCTTTCACCAGATGATTTTCTACACAATGGGATCAAATCGGGTAGTTTATTGCAGTTAATAAGCCAATAACATTTACTGTGAAAAATACTATATTTGGTTCCTTCCGGACCATACCTTTAAAGCGTGTTAGTACAAGTTCCTTCCGGACCATACCCTTAAAGCGTGTTAGTACAAGTTCCTTCCGGACCATACCCTTAAAGCGTGTTAGTACAAGTTTTAGAATTAATCATATTCACTAATACTGAATAAGGAACCGTTCAACCACATTCAAGCAAGTGGTGATCTACTTATTCGATTTCGATTTGCATTTCTTCCGCCTGTCAAGCAGAATTGTTGTGAACCATCCTTAATACTCTCACATACTTTCTTCGAATGATGCTTTCTAACATAATTTTGTGAAAACACCAATTTACTCTCGCCCAACCACATAAGTATGATGAACGCTGAGAAATTAACGTTACAAGCGATGAAAGAGAATGAAATATGGATTATTAGAAAATTGAATAACTAATAACCGGCAATTATTGAATTAGACAGTAATTTTCAAATCACGTCTTGATTAAATGGTTTCAACAATTTGAATTCCCAACCAGCGCGACGCATGAGACACCTGTGCCAATTGCCTATCCCGGAAGTCTTGTAGGCAATGCAGTCGCACATTCTAATGCCGTGATGTTTTTGTCTAAATATAATTTCATAACGATTCCGCTAACTGGATTGGGCACATGGGTGAACCACAAACGACCTCGATATCACATCAAACATTATAGGAAACCTTGACAAGTGTACCTAGTCGTCTTTCGAGCGGAATTTGTACAAGGTGATCAAAAGAGTCATTAATTTGACTGTAACCATTCCTCTAACTAATCCTGAGATTTGGTGTATATCAAGGATGGCGTTGAATAAAAGGAAGCCATATGGTATTGAATAGGATTGCATATTTTTGTTTCATGATATTCTTCATTATAGAATTTATGTAAAAGTAATAAGTGAGCCAATAAGAGTACTAGTTGCCAGGACTTCACCGAATTGCGAAAGAAAAATGCAACGTTCATAAATTCATGCTGGTGAAGGCACACATAAATATAAATGATATTGCATATTTTTTATCTACTCTTCATTAACACCAAATGAAGACTTAGAGATAAGTATCATCTTTGTATGTATTGAGAAAAACGAACGAAATTCCTATATATTACTTCATTTGTCAGTGTATGCAGTGAAACAGTCTTCTGACATAGTATAATTCAATCTGTTTTTTTTTTTCGGATTTGGTAGGTCAAGAACCCGAGAGACTACGAAGACAAGAATGTGTATACCACAAAAAATGGTTTTTGAATCCTAGTAAATCTATCATTATTAGTTTTTGTTTCGAATTAATTTTTTTAACGATTCTCTTGTACCTACCGTCGATCACTCGTTGCTTCTGTATAAACTTGAGAGATATGGAGTGAGAGGGATACCATGCGCCCTTTTCAAATCGTATCTGAGTGATCGTAATCAATATGTCTATTTCAATGTTTTTTCTGAGAGCAAACCTTTGCAAATGGGTGTACCTCAAGGATCAGTCCTGGGTCCATTGTTATCCATCATATATGTAAATGATATTGTCACGACCCCAGCTGGGTCGTTTTGGTAACCAATTACCAATTTTTACTTATTGGGGGTTTCACTCTGAATGTCTTTTCTTTGATCCATTAACCCAGTTCATGAGGTGAGGTGGTGAGTAATTGAACAGTCGGATAAAATTAATACATCTATTGATTGAACAGATAAAACAAATCAATCGTACTTACAAATAATAACTCATCATTGTCGCCGTGTGTCACACCTTCGGGGACCGCCAGCAAGTAACTAACTATCAATCATTCCCTCAATCCCTCTCTTTCAATATCCAGGTGAAAAATCTCTGTCAGCGTTTTCAATTCACATCGTAAAAAGCCAACATTTACCGAATTGCTGAGACAGCGATCTCAGCAGCTAGTTAACATTACTTGATACAATGTGAATTGGATACTTCCGGATATGCCGCCTGATATTCGATGAAAATAGAGGAATTGGTGTTTTAATAATAATAATAATAATAATAATAATAATAATAATAATAAAGCAGGGGGGACTAAACAACATCTGAACAGTCTCTGGTGAGTAGCGCCACCACTTTCCTGAGCTTAGGATGCAAAATCGGACCGGCAGCTAATGCGCATCCGGGAGAGAAAAGCTTCTTCTCTCTGGTGCCGGCCGTGGGCCTGCTGGGCTAACCACCTTGCAGGCCCTCAACTCTGGTTCCTGTCACTAGAGGACAGGGCCCCCACAACCGACCCCATTCGGATAGGGGTCAAGGGCAAGGTGGAGGGGCCCAAACCGATGTACAGCCCAATGACGACTCTGGCAATGGACATGGACAACGTTTTGAGTGGACCGACGAACTGAGAGACGACCTGATGCGGTGCTACGAGAGTAGTGAGCCCGCCCGAAGGGGATACATGGCGAGAATGCATGCGCTGTGGTGCGTGGTACACCCGGAGCATGCCGCCTTTTCCGCCCAAAATCTCAGGGATTATGTATCCCATCTTCGTGGCCGTGGCTATGTACGTGCCCCACCGAGGCCGGTTGAGCAGGCGGTAGAAATACCGCCAGTGCGATTGGTGGAGGAGAGGGTGCGCCTGGAAGCACCGAGAACACAGAACATCGGGACCCGGAGGATGCTTCACAAAGTGAAGCCCCTCAGGTCAGAACAACTGGCCCGAGTGGATGCAGAGGTTCGTAGTGCCCTTACAGAAGAGGCCGACATCTGGCAGATCAACTGTGCCGTGTATGACTCTGTTCAGGCTCTTTCTGGGAGAGAAGGGGGTGACAGACCCTTCGACCCCTCCAGGAAGCATGAACAGCGCATACACAAGATGGAGGCTAAGATCAAGTCGGCGAGACAACACGCGTCTCGTATCCAATGTGTGATGGACTACTTAGCGGTTCAAAGACCATTTACGCACGCAGTGCGGCATATCGCTGCAAAACTGCGCAGATCCCATCACACATTGAATCGAGGGGTGCTGCTCACCATCAAGCAGCATTGCCTCGAGAGGATACGAATGCTAGTGACTGCAAAAAAGTCACTAGTGAGGCGGGCGAGGGCTTTCTCAGAGAACAAACAGTTCCGCGAGAAACCCTCACGCCTATTCCAATCGCCTCCGCGTGTTGTGGATAATCCGCCGGCCGCTGATCGGGTGGAATCCTTCTGGAAAAGTATCTACGAGCATCCGCAACCACTCAACCGAGACACTCCAGCCCTGACGCAGTTTGAAGCTTTCTGTAGAAGGCTTCAACAGCCTGAGCCCGAAATACTGCGTCAACCGATAACCACGGATGAAGTTCGGAAAGCTCTTGAGGGTTCAAAGAACTTTGCTGCTCCAGGCCCTGATGGCCTCAATAACTATTGGTGGAAAAAGTTATCGAGCACTCACCACCATTTGGCCAGAATATTCAGTTCTTGGCTGAATGGAGAGCAGCTGATTCCGGAATGGTTTGTCGAGGGGCGAACCGTGCTAATCCCGAAGAACGGAGATTTGTCGGATCCTAAGAATTACAGACCGATAGCATGCTTGAATACGTGTTACAAGATGTTTACACGCATCCTGTATATGCGTACTCTCCAAGCAGTTGACCCGGTGTTCGAACGGATATATGAGCAAAAAGGGTCGAAGAGGGGTTCCGCGGGCTGTAAGGAGAACCTGCTGATTGATAGATGTATCACGCAGGACTCCGTGCAGTATAAGCGGAATCTTTCTATGGCCTGGATCGACTATCGCAAGGCATTCGATACAACATCACATGAGTTGCTGTTGTACTTACTCGAGTGCCTTGCGGTACCCGATCAAATAGTGAGATGCATCGAACAACTGATGCCGCTCTGGAGGACCCGCTTCACCATAACATCAGGTGAAAGCAGGATCCAAACAGAGCCGGTCATCATAAGAAGAGGTGTTTTTCAGGGAGATTCCCTCAGCCCTCTTCTCTTCTGCATCTCACTAATGGCATTGTCCGTTGCGCTCAGGAAAACCCGGGGATATAACTGCGGCACCCCTGGAAACCGGAGGCATAAGGTCACCCATCTTTTCTATATGGATGACCTTAAGCTCTATGCCTCTGGAGAAAGGGACCTACAGCAGTCCCTCAGGGTGGTGCAGGAGTTCACGCATGCTATCGGTATGGAATTCGGGATTGACAAATGTGCACTGGTTCATCTCAAAAGAGGACGATGCGAGGATTTCGCGGAGGATGCCCAACTCGTAGACGGAAGCATTCTACATCATTTGAATGCCGGAGAGACATACACCTATTTGGGTGTGGAACAACGCCACACCCAAGAGGTAGACTCGGTGAAAAATGCTCTCCGTGGCAAGTATAGGCAGAAACTACGGCAGATCTGGTCCTCAGAGCTGTCGGGCAAAAACAAAGTTTCTGCCACCAACATGCTTGCCATTTCGATTCTACTCTACTCCTTCGGAGTAGTCAAGTGGACTCAGGAAGAGTTGCGGCAACTTGACGTGAAGACTCGCAAAATGATGCATATGCACAGAAGCATGCATCCCAAATCGTCCGTTCCACGGTTATATCTCCTTCGACAACAAGGGGGCCGTGGACTTTTGAGTTTGGAGTGTCTCCACAACAGAATGGTGCTGGATGGAGCCTGTAGAGTCATCAGGAGTTCGGATCCCCTACACTGCATGGTCCGACATCACGAACATGCAGGAGTCGGAGCCTTTTTATTCAAGGCAGCAAGGCGCGCTGCTGATGAACTTGGTATAGTCTTCGACACCGAGCGGGTGAACCAACTCTCTGTCACCGAGTTGGAGCCTGCACGGAGAAAAGCTCACATCAAGGCTGCAGAGAATGCCAAAATTCTGCAGCTGCATACAGACAAGCCCATGCATGGAGTCTTCTTTAAGAACATCGAGGACCATGGCTTGTCTGTTAAGCTGACATTTGCCTTCCTCAGGTCAGGTGAGCTGAAGTCGGAGACTGAAGGGTTTATCATGGCGTGCCAAGACGGTGTCTTCAACACACTAGTCTACCGGAGCCGCGTGATGGGTATAGAGGTCCCTGATACTAGATGCAGGGCCTGCCGACAGGCGCCCGAGACTTTGATGCATTTGCTGTCATCTTGTGCAGTTTATGCGGTCTCGGCCTATATCCATCGCCATAACGCGGCCTTACGAGTGCTGTACTATTTTCTTCGGCACTCGTATGAAATAGACAAGATACCGGTGCTGCCTTACGCTCCAGGGGATATTGAGTCCGTTGTGGAAAATGAAAGGTGCCGAATTTTCTGGAACTTTTCATTTCCCACCCTCAGGCAAATACAGGCCAATAAGCCTGATATAGTCCTCTTCGACCACCGAAGTAAGACGATATTCGTTATTGAGTTTTCGGCCCCTGCCGAAACGAATATCGTCCGAAAAGAGGAGGAAAAACGGACAAAGTACCAGGATTTACTTTACGAACTCCGCAGGCTCCACCCAGACTATTCTGTCAAGTTAGTGGTTCTGATTATAGGTGTTCTCGGTGGTTCCAGATCAACGCTACTCTCGGAGCTCAAGATCATACCGGCATGCCGTAATGCGGCAGAGATCTTGGCCGGCCGCATGCAGAAGGCCGTTATTCTCGGTTCGTTGCGTCTCCTCAGGACTCACGATTCTCCGAGCCAGTGACCACTTACCCCGCGGTGCGGGGAGTGGTCATTGGTTAATTATACTAGCGCGTCCGCCCACTGGGTCGGAGCAGTGGGGAGTACGGACCCGACTAGGCTTGTTTAGACGACAAATACATAATAATAATAATAAGGTTTATTTGGATAAACAAATTAACAATATATCTTATAGACTATAGTACCAAATAAACAAGGAGAGAAACCGCAAAGCCATTGGCTGTCCGCGGTGTGGGTGATTCGCTAAGTATTAGATTGCTAATAAGTATTACATCACTAACTGTACACTATATTCTGCAAATATATTTGGTTTTATTGGTTTTTTCCAATAATGTGACAATATATTCCATGCTCTTTCGCCTTCACAGTGCATTCTCTTTGCAGATGATATAACTTTTTATAACTCAGATACCATAATTAATAAACTAGGTACTTCGGAGGGACGAAGCCACCCTGTGCAAGGCCAAGGAATGGCTAAAATCAAATAAACTAGTGGACAACCCAGACAAATCTCAAAAAATTCTCTTCACTTCAAATTCTGTTGTTGCTAGTACAAATTGTTATGAAAATAACATAGTCAAATTGCTAGGGATAACACTGGATAGCGTTCTGAAATGGTATAGTCATGTTGAAAACCTACGAAAGAAATTGTCTACGCAATTATTTTTATTACGCAACCCAAAGAAATCAATGGATCATGAGACTCTCATATGTGCCTATTATTCCCTTTTTCATTCGCACTTGGCATATGGCATCACTTTATGGGGTGTTTCGCCGCATGCAAAAAAATCTTTATCATGCGAAAAAAGGCTGTCAGAACTATTGTAGGTGCAGGTCCAAGTGAATCATGCAGGAGTATTTTTATTGAGTTCGGTATGATGACTTTACCAACCCTGTTTATATATCATTCTCTGATAGAAATACATAACAATGTGGACTCTTATAGCAAAAATAAGGATATTCATAAATATCATACACGAAATAGTAACATCTTGACGGCTCCCAAATTTTGTCTTGCAACTTCACAGAAAAATACACTGGATGTCAATCTATACAATAATCTCCCAAATTATTTAAAATCGTTAAATTCATTGAAGTTCAAGAAACTGCTCAAACAATGTTTGCTCAAGCACAGTATATATTCCATTGATGAATACTGTGCTGTCACTTCAAGAGAAACTTTTCATCAAGAGCCTGACTGCCATCCGCATTAAAATGCAGTATTCAAAAATTACCGCTTAAAACAGGAGTGGATGACTCCATCTTTTATTCTTTATGAGTGTTTTTCTTCAATATTCAATCTGTCAACTTATTAGTTCCAGGTACATTTTAGTCTCTTTTTAATATTTTTTTTGTAATGTGAATTTTGTCTCTTTTATTATGTAAAGTGTGATCGTATGTGATGATGAGCTTAGATGTTTTTAACATATTTCAAGTTGCTCTTGACGCGTGTAACGAAATTTTGTTCGACACAGTAAATAAATGATTTGATTTGATTTGATACCTACCCATCCCCACTTAATCCACGAGAAATCATGTATTATGACGAAAGTATATAACCTTGTGAAGTTGATGTGAATTAACAAAATATAGACCGATTATTGGCATGTCATGTTAGCCAAAACGGAAGTTTCCAAGGTATCAAGTTGCACGTAATTAAAAATATCACACCTCCTCCGTCTCTGGTGCTGAAACGAACTGCGAGAGAGAGGTACGACGGCTCATTGGTTAGCGTTCACAAGTGCAATTTCGTCACAGAGTTATTACAAGCAACATCGATCCAATTATTTTAAAATAGAAATCAGATTCTACAGAAATATTTTCGAGCACACGAAATGCCAGCCGATATGCAAAACTCGTCCTTTGAGTTTTCATTTTAAGTAAACTGAGGTTCTATTAATACGGTTTATGAGTTTTAGTACGGTCTGGTTGTTATCTGGAGGAAATACAAAGGGTGGAAAGTGGCGATTTTTTGACTGTCAGTGCGGGTTGTCGCCCACCCAGCAAACACGTTACATCGCTTTGATAACTGGCGAAGTAAAAAATTGAAAATTATGAATATATCCCACGGTGATGTCGCATACGCGTTCAAAATATGTTTATTCTGAAGACTACGCATTTTTGGTGAAAATCGAATGACACTTTTTCTGAATAATCTATTCTGCCACATTTGTTAGTATGTTTGGTTATACCATTTGTGTCTGGGAGAACAATTCCTCAAGATGACTTCGCAGTGAGGAGTTATACGGGATATCGCAAATGCTATAACAAACACAGTTGAAAATGGGTCTTAAAAAACGTATCAATACAAAGAAGTTCTAATGTGGTATTGCCATCAATAAGGCCATATCTCCAAATACATCTATTATGAATAAATATGCGAATTCCCATTTTGATCCTCATGATATTTTCCATGCGCTGTGTAGGCCAGACCACCTATATTTCGGAGTATTCATTGAACGACATGCCAGTTACAAGTTCAGGCTGAACTAGAATGTTTATAAGTTGTCATTCAGTTTTCAGAGGTGATTTTTTGTTTTCTGTTTGAATCTCCGAACGTCGAGTGAAAATATAAAAATCCTACGCAGCTAAGTTCAATATCTTGCATATGTTGCTGATGAAATACATTTACCTACCTATCATTATGATACCGTAGTATAAGAATGAATTTGTAATTTTGACTGTTTATAAAATAGCGGTCATAGATCTATTCACTGTTTTGGTTAGAGTTGGATAATTACCGTTTGCGATTGAATGAAAATGACAACTGACAGAAACGTCAATGGGAATTTTGCTATTTGAAACGACTTGCCTTGCTTATAACTTATTTTCAACATATATAATATCAACTATATATTATTCTTTTCAGGTGTTGTTGGCGGGAATTCGGTCGAAATATTGAAGAAAACCAGTGTTAAATTGTCGACGTTTCGAAACTTTATTGTTTCATCTTCAGGACTCTGAAGTATAAACAAAACATACATATAGACCATATTAGTTAGGTTAGGATTTCAATTTGGCGCGAGGTCCAAGTTCAAAAAATTTTACATGGGGACCTTATGGAGGTTTGAATTCAATGCGGAACTACACAGTCTGGAAAAAAATGTTAGCTCTCAAACAGCTTGTGCCAGATACCCTCATCATTTCTTAATGTATCTATCTCAAAATATCATTGAAATTTCCTTTTATAAATTTTTTATATTGAAATGGAACTAGTGATGTCCAAGAAATTTTCTATTGTCGTAGATTAATTCAGGTATACATGACGTCACATCTGTCAAGAAATTCCACTCCCAACCTAAAACTTGAAACGATCGACATTATTTTCATTCAGTGAAATGATTGAAATGAAAAGAAATTCATATTATTTAAATTAAATCTGAGGGAGCTTCATTCCCAAGCCAAACTCAGACAACCTTCTGTTCCACTGTAATTATTACTTCATAACCTGAAGTAACAATGGCAAATAAATATAAAATTATCTGCAATGAATGATTAATTTCATGACGATTGGAAATGGGCATACAGAGTTGAACAGAGTCTTTCGTCTTGACATTTGGAAATTTTGATGCAGGATTGAAAATCATTAAGGGCAAGGTGAAAGCAAGCAGGTGGAAGAAGAGCTATGATATCAAGGTGAGTTTTTATACAAGGTGAGAAGCTGATATGTTCACGAAAACATGACAAGTATGTGGCTACTCTCAACTGAATTGGATTCGGTTATAACATGAGCCATATTCCTATAAGTCAACTTCGGAAACTGCTAATGTTTATCATTTTATTAACAGGTGTTATGGAACTTCAAATATGAGATCGAAGCCTGTACCTGCACCAAAGGACAGTTTGTATGTCAACTTATAGCTTGTGTGCTATTTATTACATGTGTACTCCAATATTGTATGTGCTTGTATGTGGGTTCCTCGAACAACAGAAGTCGCAGAACCGAATGAAATAACAACAAAGAATTTGTTTGATCCATTGGAAGGGCCAAGACCCAGCAAGGAACAGCTTGATGAATTCAAAAATTATTTATAGACGGTGAACAGCAGTTGTGGTTAATGCAGGAAGACCAAAATGGGCAGACATATTCTTTCAACCACTCCACCTTGGCAGATAATTTCAAGAAAAGTGACATTTCATTCAGTGGAAATGGTGAATATATTGTCAATAAAGATCATAATGATTATGATCAAATTCAGGGGCAGCTACACTGTACTAGAACAGACTTTTGTTACCTAGTTTTATGGACCACTGCGGATGTTGCCATTAGGAAAATTGAAAAGGATAAGAATTGCGAAAAAATATTCATAAACTGAAATACCAAGTTTTATTCGATTATATCATGTATAAAGGCCCATGATTGTATTGTATTCATTATTTTTTAATATATCTAAATTAATTTCGAAACTGTTTACTTACTGATAATGGAAAATGTGATAGTTCTTTATAATCAAAATAAACCATTCTTCACAATCATAATAATACATAGGTGAATAATGAAAGGCTATCGGCTGAATCTTTCATCCAGCACAGTCATATTATCACAGAAAATACATCAACTAGGATAATTTGTAAATATCAATATACCTGGAGGTATAACAATTGTTATTCATTTACTCAATGCAGTTACTGCTTTCATTTAGATTTTTTTGGATTCTGAGATGAATGATGGAACATGTAATGAATTGATTTGCTAATATTTTTATTAAAATTCATATTGAATTATATATTGCGCAATGATCGTAAATTAATTCATGTGCAGGAAGTACGTAAGCCTGCCGTTGGTAAATGAAAATGAATCGAGACATATTTTCATTTTACTTCTTGATGGGAGTTTTGCCATGATCTCACTTGAAGCGTTTTATGCATAAGAACCCAAGTTGAAGAAAAAAGGATTAGTAATAGTTGTTGGGATGCAATTGAATCGAGTGGCATGATCTAAATGGGGAAAATTCATTCTCAACTTTATAAGACTTATTAGTAACTGATCTTCTATATATAATTCCTGAGATCTTCCACCCAAAGTAGTAATTGAACGGAAAATCTGATAAATATTTCAAAAGTGAAGTGAACATTTATTTTCTTGGTAAACCATTGTATAGATCAGGTCTGTTTTATTGATTGTGTGAAAAGGTTTGCCCTGCCACAGAAGGCACTGCAGACGTTTCATTGTGATCTTCGTTTTCTTTTCTCTCATCTGTTATTTCAGGGAATATCTGTGTGCGTGCTTCATGAGAAGGTGAAATGGGTACATCACTTCTTATATCATCACTTTTCCCTTCGAACTCTTTTAGCATGTTCATATTTCAAATCTACTTTTCTATCAGTTACAACCAAATTCTTAACAGCCAAATTTTGAATCCATATTTTTGCTTCTACTTCATTTGTTGGAAATGCAAACATTTTGGAATTTCTTGGATGGCTATTGGTTACATCCAGGAGCAAAACTCTTTAAGCAAAACACTGCACTATTTTCGAAACAGAATAATTTTGTCAGCTTACTGCATTACTAGCTCTCCGCTCTCCTGATATAAACACGTCAATTTTAAATATCCCGCTAACTTTGTTGCCCCACCAGAATCCACCACTCATCAATCTAAGACATGCGTGCCATAAATTTTGCAATGCATTATTATATTTACAAATTCATAGAAAATAAACCATTTCTTTCAATTATTTTGCATCAGACAGATGGAGGAAACTTTATTCCACCCTGTTCATGCAAAAGCAGCTCTAAGGAATGAGACTGAATACCTGAAAAAAAGCGACAAAGTCGAAGAATTTTTAGTCCCATAAGATTTACATGGGAAATTAAATGACAGGTTTCCGTGATGGACCTGAGTTCGAATTTCGCGCTCGAAAAATCCTAACCTAACTAATATGGTCTATTAAAATGGTATTGTAAAAGTTGATTTTGATTAAAACAGAATAAATTATGTAAAATAACAATCGTTGAAAAATAAAACGCTTCGAGCACTTTACAGTAAACAACATTAAATGGTACTTACATTTAGGGTGTCTTTCCGGGTTCAAAAAAGGTGAAATAAATAGATTCGACATAAAGTATAAATAACTACACAGGTTCATGAAAGACTTTGACACATACACGATCGAAGACATGAACAAACTGAACTGTCGTTGAATCGTTTCTTATATTGTAAAAAAGGTCCGTGCAAGAAATGACCATCGGGATTGGAAAAAATTGTCTGCTAATGATTCGGAATTAATGTTTGATTTTACTTATTAGATTGAAGTATGAGTTGTTTAAATTCTCAATATCAGATCTTTTGTTAACACATTTTGTTCCATGTTTTGTTATTTCAATCATTTCGTTCAGGAGTCTCTTATTCAATATTGTCTGTTGTCCTAAAATACTAACAGAGTTGAAGTCAAAAGTATGGAGTGATGACTTGCAATGTTCTGCCAGGCTAGTGGGATTTTTCATTGTTTTCAGCGGATTGTGTATATTTTTACAATCTCTGCTGTGTTCAGTCATCCTTTGCTGTAGATACCTCCCTGTTTGGCCTATATACACCTTCTCACACTCAGCACATGGTATTTTGTAAATGATGTTGGATTTCAGGTCTTTCGGTGTTTTTGTTTTGAGTCTCGTGAAAAAGTGATTTTTGACTGTGTTTTCACATTTCATGCTAACTTTTAGATTCTCATTTTCCAAAACATTGCGTAGTTGGGGTGTCAGACCTGCTACATGCGGTAATTTGAAATATTTGGTGTTAAGTGGTGCTTTTTCTTTATGTGGATTTGTTCTGTCGGTATATACTAATTTTTTAATCAAAGATTTAGGGTAGCTGTTCTTAAATAGCATCGTTTCAATAAGTTTTAGGTTTTGTGTTATGAACCTAAAACTTATTGAAACGATGCTATTTAAGAACAGCTACCCTAAATCTTTGATTAAAAAATTAGTATATACCGACAGAACAAATCCACATAAAGAAAAAGCACCACTTAACACCAAATATTTCAAATTACCGCATGTAGCAGGTCTGACACCCCAACTACGCAATGTTTTGGAAAATGAGAATCTGAAAGTTAGCATGAAATGTGAAAACACAGTCAAAAATCACTTTTTCACGAGACTCAAAACAAAAACACCGAAAGACCTGAAATCCAACATCATTTACAAAATACCATGTGCTGAGTGTGAGAAGGTGTATATAGGCCAAACAGGGAGGTATCTACAGCAAAGGATGACTGAACACAGCAGAGATTGTAAAAATATACACAATCCGCTGAAAACAATGAAAAATCCCACTAGCCTGGCAGAACATTGCAAGTCATCACTCCATACTTTTGACTTCAACTCTGTTAGTATTTTAGGACAACAGACAATATTGAAAAAGAGACTCCTGAACGAAATGATTGAAATAACAAAACATGGAACAAAATGTGTTAACAAAAGATCTGATATTGAGAATTTAAACAACTCATACTTCAATCTAATAAGTAAAATAAAACATTAATTCCGAATCATTAGCAGACAATTTTTTCCAATCCCGATGGTCATTTCTTGCACGAACCTTTTTTACAATATAAGAAACGATTCAACGACAGTTCAGTTTGTTCATGTCTTCGATCGTGTATGTGTCAAAGTCTTTCATGAACCTGTGTAGTTATTTATACTTTATGTCGAATCTATTTATTTCACCTTTTTTAAACCCGGAAAGACACCCTAAATGTAAGTACCATTTAATGTTGTTTACTGTAAAGTGCTCGAAGCGTTTTATTTTTCAACGATTGTTATTTTACATAATTTATTCTGTTTTAATCAAAATCAACTTTTACAATACCATTTTAATATGTATGTTTTGTTTATACTTCAGAGTCCTGAAGATGAAACAATAAAGTTTCGAAACGTCAACAATTTAACACTGGTTTTCTTCAATATTTCTACCGAATTCCCGCTAACAACACCTGAAATCATATACAACGGTCGCCATTCCATTCAACTATATATTATTCGTTACTAATAATTGCTTTTCACTTTATTGGCTTTCTGAAACATTGCAATTTATCAGTTGTGTTTCAATATTTGTAACACCAAGGTAGGCTTTCAGTAAATGAAAAGATATCATCAGCTGCAATTTATTTTGCTTTACAAATATATGAAGACGCGTGGTTAGTTATTCAAATAATTTTGATATTTAGTCCTAGAAATGAAACTGGAGTACTCTATGAACTGATCTGGTTTCTACGGCCGACTAGGACTCACTGACGGACCGAACTATTACAGCGACTCTTAGTGAATTTAGTTAATGTGACAATTTTTCAATATTTGGATATGTTTCAAACCTAGCTTGTTATATATTATATTTATATCCTATAGGAAACCTAAGAATGCACCTATGTATGGCTGCGGTTGGAAGTTGACATCATTAGAAGAACTTGGCTGACAAAATGCACATCAGGTTTTTTTGTTTACTGTCAGAAAAAAATTCGAAAGATTTCGTGCCCTTTTCAATTTCAAGTGGAGATTTCACCAAGTTAATATCATTTTCACCATGATTATTATCTTTCATTAAGATTTTCAAGTCGGTATTCTTCTATTTCAGATGCGCTGTGGAAAAAACTACCCATCATGAAGGAAGACTTCAGATCATCGAAGCAAAATCAGATCAGGAAACGATTCTAAACACCTGAAGGATTGGACATATAAAGAAATGTAGTTTTATATGATATCTTCTTTTATAGTTATAATTGTTTCTGAAGTTCTCAATTTTACTTTTTGATTCGTCTGTGTTGAATTATATTTCATTTCATTATATGCTTTCTTTATTTCTGGTTGAAAATCAATACATCGAAAAATGCCTGATTTGAAAGTGAAATTTTTCAAAATAGATCGGTGACCCTTAATTCAAAACTGCTATCAGTCACAATCGCCGCTCCTTTCGCAAACCAATTCAGTATCTTCGGGAGAAGACTATCAATTTTTTTTCTGAAAATGACAACTTGGTTAGAAATGTGTGTATCAAGTGAGAGTTATATTACTGTAGTGTTTTGGTAATTGATCACTGTCAGGAATCGTTTGCACTAATCGAAACGATAAAGAAGTATAATAAAGGATTCAAGGCGACTTTCCAATAACTAATTCAAAATAACTTCACATAGAAAACAAAATAGATTCTCTGGTTTCGCAATAACATTCAACTTCACATAGGAAGTGATAATATGGGAACTCATAGATGAGGATTGAGTATTTAGCAAATGAGTTCAAAGAAATATATCGCATAGACGATCCCAATGTGGAAGACAATAAGACATCTATCCATCAGTGATTGCATAATGGACATCACATTGTAGAATGCCTTTGACATCGCATTTAGATCGACTCAGTAATTTTACTTTTCAAACAAATGTGGCGGACATTCGGCAGCGAATTCAAGTGGGACAGGCAGTCCTTAGGATTTCGCTTCGAGCTTTAGGTTGCAAAGTTACTTCCATAGGATTCAACGGTTACTGCCTGGTGTCTGCTGGGAAGTACTGAACTCGAATTCCCGGTCGATGATCAATGGTCTTGACCATCGACCATTTTTTCTCCATGCTATTTATTCTTTAGAATAATCATGGAACAATAAACAAATAAACGATGACACAAGTAGCGAACGGTTGAATAGGAAAACATCCAAGCAATTTTCGACTATCGGGTGTATCCCCCTCTAGCTTGGACAATGGTTTTCATCCTCCCAGACATTCCATAAATCAGAGTTCGAATATACTCCTGGGGCATATTACTCTATTCTTCTATGAGCGCAACACGAAGTTCACTCCTGTCAGTTAGTGGTCTTTCGCGACTTCCCACCCATCTACTCAGATAGTACCAGACATGCTCAATAGGATTTGCATCTGTGGAGCATGCTGGCCATTTCAATTCCAATCTCAGTTGAGTGTTCTGAAAAGCACCTGGCGAGATGCTGTCCGCATTGTTTCACATGAGAAAGAAGTCGTCGCCAATGAAGTGTCGATATGGAACAACGTGGTGGGCTTAAATGTCAAGAATATATTTACGTGCTGTTAACGCTCCTTAAAAAAAACAGCTTAGTATGACCTTGTATAACTTTGGCGATCCTCTTCCATGACTGGGACTGGAGCTGAAAGTACACTCCTCAAACCTTCCACCCTTCAAACATGCTTTCCAGAATCCGGAGAATGTACTCAAAATCGTGATTCATCATAGTTGAAGAGGATTCTGTTATTTATTCTAGCAAAAGTTATACAGAAGCATTTTCCTTGATTTAACGACATACCATTATTTTCAGACCAAACATATTGATATCATTCGGCAACTTATGACAGTCTTCGCTGCTCTCGATAGGCAAATATAACTTCAGGTCATCAGCAAACAGGGAGAATTTACAGTAATGAATCGAATTGCCGACATCGTTTATAAATAAGGTGAACAGCAGGGGTCCTAAATGAGAGCCCTGAGGCACCCCAGAAGGTACCAAGATTCGTAATTTTGTCAATAGGCATCACTCCAAATGAGATGCTGACGAGTAAATGCTAATCTTGTCACCCAGTGAAGTCTAAGAAACTTTGGACCACTAGCTTGTTTGCAAGCCTCCAACACAGCTTTGCTCAACCGGCGACGTATCCACTTACTCATTTATGTTCCCCAAACTTCGCGAAGAGAAAAGGCAATGCTCCATTCAATGATTCATAACTTTCAAATGAATCGTGTTATCGAATTGAATGAAAAAACACTGTATATAGAAAATAAACCAACCTTCTATACAGTATGATTTTGAATCGGGCCTTATTGGAAAATCTGATTCATGTAAATCATTCTTGAATGAATTTCCATTCGTTAAAAAATGCAAAATCAGGCCAAAATGAAAAAATTGTTTAATATGGAAATATTTCAACATTTCATAGTGGTCGTTTTTTATGCACCTGACTGTATAATATTATATTTTTTCAATCTGCAGATCGATGCTATGTCTTTTCTCGCTCTTAGGCCCGATCCGAATAAATTATAAGTTCTACGGTTTCGACTGAGGAGTATCCTACTATTCCATGTGATTGCACAGTTGATTTAGGAAAGATTTGGTCAAACTGTCGAACAATATATGACTGTGCGGGTATGTTGAACTGTTCTAGGACAGTCCTAAGCGGAACCCAACTGAGGGTTGCAGCAATTGGTGCTGAATGACAACCCCTTTGTTGTCACGCCATTGGGACTTTCAGGTGTAAAAAAGGGGAAGTTTTGAACCGTTAGTTTTTTCGAATAACAGGAAAAACTAAACGAGTTGCAGCTCGAATCAAAATTTATTTATACATATAGATAGTATTCGTATATCGTTTGAGTATGGAATATCCCTCAGAAACAATTTTCTCTCTTTCTGAAGAGAGATAAAAATTGAAGGTAAAAGCCAGAAATTTTTTTCCAACGTCGAAAAATGGATAAGGGTGCAGTTCAAGTATGAGAGTTGCGTGTACCTAATGTGTGGGGATAGTTATTAACAATATTTTCACGCATTCAAACCACTTTTTTATCTATCGTTCAGGGTTTTTGAAAGTGGTACATACCATCGAAAGTAGAGTATTCAATTTTCCAGATCTAAAACATCCATTTGTTTGAAGTCGGTAAAAGTTTTCCTTGAAGATGGTCATTTCTTTAGAGAGAAAAATGATAATAAATTTTGAAAAAAAATCAAATCACACCAATTTGTTGCCAGTCTCAACTTACCTGCACAGTGGGTAGGGTGGATCAACATATCTATCAGAAAACAACTACGCCATTGGCTAATACCACGAAGAGCGATGGATCATATCCGACAGGTGTCAGTGCAGAATTATTTACAGAGGAAATTCCTGCATCTGCTCTTGGCGATACAACTGCTCGAATTTATTGTCAATTATTTGGATGGTTTTGACCTATTTGGCCTCTCATCAGTACAAGGTAGTGTCATCATCAACATCAATTACTCCTCATAATTAAAAATCATAATCTTTTCAGAGTATATACCGCGACCAAGTATATACCGAATCAAATGATGGCGCGACGACGGCTATCGTCGCGCCATCTATTAACGACGTTTTGATTGCTGGCATCCGCAATCGTCAGTCATTAGCCGAAGACAATTTCAGATACCAGCAATAGAAACGTCGTAGGTACACTCAACTTGAAACTTGGTTTCAACATTTATTCATACTATTTCTTTTATTTCCTTATTTTGATTTTTTGACTTATTGACAATTTTCTTGTCACAATATTATTGCATTCCTTTCTTCATTTTAATTTTTTGAGTGTTATTACATATTCAATATCTCAATTTTTTTGTCACAAAGTTATTTTCTTTGGTCAATCAAACCTTTACTTATACTTTTGACCAAAAAATCCATTTCAACCTTTTGTTTGGATTCGATGACCTTATTTGCTTTGTATTTCAATCCTTTCCTTCTTGTCAACAGGTTTCAGTAGAGTAATAGACAATGAAATTCCGAACCAATAACATTCTTTCACAAAGATTCTCGTATAGTTTCGTTATTTGTGAATGTCAAAAATTTGAGATTTGACAGTTTTGGTAGGCATGTCAAACGCATTCATCAAAATCAACGATAAGTGTTTTGATGAATATTAATTCTAGAATTTTTTGATAGTCAAATTTGAGATATACATGTTCCTGACAAACGTGTTTGATTCAGAAGGAACTTAATTTCAATTCACGCATCAACTTTTCGAGTAGATTAAAAATCTGCCCTTTCTCTATTGATTTTTCTAGATTGTGGTAGGTTAAGAATCCAAAAAACTACGAAATACCGACATTCAAACAGTACACCTCCACTTTCGACTGCCAGAAAATCACCACTTTTCCTATTTTCAAATTACAGCTAAACCGTACTATTTTCATTTGAAGTAAACTGAGGTTCTATTAATACAATTTATGAGTGTGTGAATTGGCGCTATTAAGCACTCGTAACAGTTGAAGTATCACAACAATTTACATTTTATAATGCGGTCGGGATTCGTAGGAAGGCAAAAACCCATGGTGAGCCGTTTAGAAATGTAGCAACAGAAAGTGATTACTGTCAGTTTAATGTTTCCTGCTTTCATAGATTGTCACTGGAACTGAGAGGTCGATAGTTCGTTCCTGACATTATTATGTTCGGTGCTGCTTTCCTATTTCAATTTATATACTTCACGGATGCTGATGGATATTCAATTTCCCTTTTTCTCTCCAAGCCAAACAGAATATTTATGAAATTTTACAACGACTTTCCTTATCCGGAATAGAGATCAGGAAAAAGAAAAACCGTTAATACTCAAAGAAAGGGGATATTCGAAAATGGTTATTCTGGAACAGGAACGGTGAAGAGCAAAAAATGCTATATGTAATGAGGAGTTTTCAGCTGTTCTGATCACAGCCCTTTATTCTTTGGACTTTTTGGCAACGATTTATCTCTATATAAGATTGTCATTCATCAATACTTGCCGACGTTACCGCTATTACCGATCCAGGACCATACTTTTGAGGAGAAACCAAAATTAATAACAAATATTCATTACTATTTATTCCGTAGTTTTTTGGGTTTGTAACTTACCACAATATGAAAAAATTAGAATCAATATTGGATCCTATACAAGTGTAGAAGGGCAGATTTTCAATCTACCCCGAAAAGTTGCTGCCTCTATTGAAAAACAGTTAATTCTGGATAGAACAAGTCAAGAGTCAGCAACTTCTCGTATAACTCAAATTATGCCTATCAAAAAAATAATAAGAACTAATATTTATATGAAAATACTTATCGTTAACGTTTCGGAAACTAAATCCGCGTCCGTTTTCGAAACTTCTAGGCAAATTCCTTTTCAAATGCAAATATCTCGTGTAGACAATTTTTTCAATTGTCAAATAATTAAAAATTTGACATAACATTTTGTCCTTCGAGAGGGGCAGCCATCCGCGATCCAAATCAAGCGAACTCATAGATATTCAGTCTTCACCAGACAGCATGATGAAAGCAGATTCCTTTAATTTTCGTTTCTTGCCATTGTTTTCTTTCGTTATAATTTTAGTGTCGTTCTACTGTGTGGTCTCCATCGGCAGTAAGAATGTGTTCTGATAATTTAGAACCACCTATGTGCCTGTTCCTGATATACATCTTGTGTTCACTCTTTCGCACTTCCAATGGTCGAGACGTTTCACCGATATATTTTTGACCGCACGAACAAGGAATTTGATGAATACAATTTTTTGGTTTGCTGTTGTGTTATTTGATTTGGTATGTGGTAATGAAATCTCCTAAATTATTCACCACTACATGAATCAGTGCTGTCAGGAAATTCTAGGTGACAGTTCAGGCTAACTGTTGAAAATAGTTTTTTGTTTTACTAGGCAGCAAAGTAGTAGTTTGACGGCCGCGGCTGATAGTTCAAAGCTGAGCGTAGCAAGGCTAGGTATTCAGCCACGGCAGTCAATCCACTTTGCTGCCGAGTTGAATATAATTTTTTCTCCGAATTGTGTATGTTATAGTAATCATAGTTTGATAACTTATAAAATTTGTGACAGTTTTGTGGAAAAATTTCGGTATATTTATATTATGGATCGTGATAGCGATTTAATCCTCTTACTTCTCCAGAAATAAGGGTGTGGAGAAAAATATTGAGTTGAATTTGTTGCCGGAGAAGTCTCGAATTCCCAATGAGAATAATCATTTTGATGTCTGAACAAGAAAGTCCTTTCTTTGTTAAATATAAGCTGTCAATCGGAAAAAAATAATTATTTCCTTACAGTACATTACCAAACTTTCACTAATAGTTACTTCTCGTTACGCAAGATCCACTAGATCCATGGAAATAATAATAATATTTATTCAAAACTATACAAAAGAGTAGTATGAAAAATAAAATAAAATATCATAACTAGAGTATTTGAATAAATATGAAAAACAGTCCACAGAAGGAAAAAAATCCTTCTACGTGGTTTTACAATTCAATTCAATATTACAGTCTGGTTTATTCACTGGGAAAAAGTACAAAAGAGTGTATATAATTGAGATGATATAAGTGAGTGAGAGAAATGATTCCATATAATATAAATATACAATTAAGTGACTTGTACATACGTATATTCACACACATATACACACACATTATAGACAACTGAAATACAAGAAACAGGAGTATGCATTCAGAAAATAAACACTAGAAAAGGCCACAGAAATAGCGAAAGCTAGTTGTATGTGGCGAATCTAAAATTGATTTATCACTTCCCCAGTATCGGAACACTAAAATGGAAAAGATTGTCTTGAAATCAGTACATTTAGAATATTTTACATTCACAATCATAATAAAATAAGAATAAAATGTATTGAAGTATTTACAGTTCTGCAATATCAGGTCATTGAAATGGTGCATAAAACTCATTAGAAAATATCACGTGGGAATAAAATGTATACATATTAAAATTTGACTTGAAATCAGAGGATAAAAAGTATTTGGGGTGTATGATGATATCATATGTGCCGTACTCAATTATTTTGGTCGATTATTCTCCCAATGTTTGCACGATGAGACCCAGTAAGGAATTTTTTGAGTGCTTTTTTCATGTGCTTGAGAGATTCACAGTTTTGTAAATCTTCTGGTAGGGAATTGAACACCTTTGGGCCCAAAAATTGATGAGATCTCTGTCCTATTGTTTTGAATGCGAATGGTACTATATATTTATTTTTGTGTCTTGTAGTATATGTATGGTTGGGTTTGGTTAGTTTCGCCTTTTCCTTATATTGATGCAATGCAAGGGTTTTGAAAAACAGTTGCCTCACATCGAATATTTCTGATTCTTTATATACTTAATTCGTCACTGTTGTATCTTGGTGGTTTATTTAGTATCAGTTTTATGAATTTTTTCTGGATGACTTCCAGTGGGTACAAGTGGGTTTTGGATACTCCTCCCCATCCAATAATACAATATATTAGGTGGCTTTGCACAAGGCTGAAATATACGTTTTTTTTCTCCTTCTGTTCCAAGATGTCTTTGAGTTGCCGAAACTTAAATAGGATACTCCTTAATTTTTTGACTAGATAGTTTATATGGAAATTCCACCTTAAGTGAGGGTCTATAATGACCCCCAAATACTTTATATTTGTAGCTGAACATATTTTGAAGGTATTTTGGATTATTAAAGTTTGATACGGTGGTAAGGAGGGTCTGTTGTTGCAGAATGGTGAGAAATATGTTTTTTTGAAGTTTACCGATAGCTGTTTGTAATCAAACCAGTCTTTTATTAGTTCTAGATCGTTTTCTGCCTGTCTTTTGACATCGAACCATGTTTCTCCGGAGTAGACAATAGCCGTGTCATCTGCGAAACTAGTTATTTTTCCACAGGACCCTGCAGAGAATAATTCGTTCACATATAAACAGAATAGTACTGGTCCCAAAACCGTGCCTTGTGGGACCCCACATTCGATAATCCTTTCACAGCTTTTTATATCTTTTATTCTAACTATCTGTTTACGATCTGTGATATATGACTTGAATAATTTGATTGTGTTTCCCCTTATACCAATATTCTCCAGAGTGTTCAACAGAATTCCATGATCAACGGTGTCGAATGCCTTTGACAGATCAATGAAGACTCCGATTGATGGCTTACTTCCATCTAATGCTTTGTAGATACGTTCTGTTAATTGTGCCAGCGCGTTTTGGGTAGATTTTCCTTCTCGAAATCCAAATTGTGATTCGGATAAAATGTGATACTTTCTGATGAAGGAATCTAATCTAATCTTTATAAATTTTTCTAGAATCTTTCCAATATTCGTTATTAGGGATACAGGCCTGTAATTCGTTACTTCATCTCTAGATCCGCCTTTATAAATGGGGGTAACTATGGAAAGTTTCAAGCATGTTGGAAAGTGTCCTGTCTCTACCGCTTGGTTGAATATTGTTGTGATCGGTCCTGCAATGTAATTGGCTATTAGTTTTAGGGTTTCACTTTTTAGATTATCATTCCCAGGCGCTTTACGATTTTTGAGTTCTCTAATTATTTCTAGGATTTCTGTTGTATTGGTAGGGTACAGGAATATGAAATGTCTATTTATGTCTTCTCTGAATTTATGCTTCGAAGTTCTCTTAATTTTTTTAGCTAGTTCTATTCCAGTATTGATATATGTGTTATTGAAAATATTTACTATTTCGTTCATGTCATGTGTTATTTTTCCATCTGAAGTTTTTATAAGATTTATTTCATCTCTTGGATTTTTACAGTATATTTCGTTTAAAGTTTTCCATAAGTTACTCGCATAATCTTTGTTTTCGTGGATTTTATTTTTGTAGAATTCATTTTTAGTTTTTAGCATGAGCTTCTCTAGAGACTTCTTGTATTTTTTATAATCCGTTTTGAGACGTGTATTATTTGGATCTTTTCTGATCTTTAGGTATAAGTTATTCTTTTTGTTGATCGATTCAACCAAACCTTTAGAAATCCAGTCCTTCCTTTTCATTTCATTTTTTTTTATTCTTACATAACGGGTAGATTTTTCAACCTCGTTTTGTAAATGTGTCACAAACTTTTCTGTTATTCCATCTAGATCGTCATCTGAAAGGATGTTTTGCCAATTTGTGTTCTTTATACTTTCAACGAATTTTTTTTCATCAAAATGCTTTATAGTTGTTTTTTCATTGGTTTCTGCATTTCTTTGTTTCCCCGTGACCACTTGGACACTCGTGGTCGAGTGGTCTGTAATGTCTGTAAGGGTTATAATGGGTATTAGGGAATCAATGTTGTTATTGGAGGTATTTATAAAGATGTGACCAAGGCAAGCATTGAGGCGTGTTGGTGCATTTATAAGTGATTTATATCCAAACTCGGCCATAGTTGTTAAATAATCGTTTACTCTATTGTCATTTTCTTCAAGGATATCTATGTTAATATCTCCTACAAAAAAATTGTATTCCTTATTTTTTTCCGTTTGGCTTTCTAAATAATCTTGTAGGTTCGTCGTAAACGTTTCGACGCAAGTAGAGGGGGACCTATAGAAAGCATGGATAACCATGGAGTTACCGTGAAAATCTACTTCGAGTTTCAATAAAGTTGATTCGTTTAGGTGTATTAAAATGTTGCATCTTCCTCCAAAAATAGTGTCAGAAATGTCAATACTTTCGATATATTCGGGAAAAATACTGGTTAAACGCCTCTCGATACCAAAGGGAGGAGGCAATAGGGGCAATTGCCTCTTCTGAACGCTACCTCCTCAAACTCTCCCAGCAGAAGAAGTGTATGTTCTGTTGGACCATTGTATCATCAGACGTCTGACAGATAACATGATAGATGAAGTCCTCCCTGTTCGAGATCTCGGTTGCGGACTTGTTTCACAATTCTCTATCCAATATGGAATCTCATCAAGTATCGGGTAGTTCAGTTCAATTAAAGTGAACGTTCCTGAGTCATTAACAGTTTCGTGTTCAAGAATCGTCAAAAACAAAATAAGCCTTCCCAAGAATCATATGAAATTTTGTCTTCTATCAAGTGGTTCGATAAATATGCGTTTCTTTTTGAATTTTTGACAAGGATACACTCACAATATAGAATTGGGAATTCAACATAAGGAGTACTCCCTCTGGTGTCAAATTTTGAAACTATTTATAAGTACATTTAAATCGTTGTTTACGTTTGAATTCCTATGATTCTGTGCATTCTGGTCGTTGTTTTTGTATATTTTTGTGATTATTATTATATGATACGTAATAAAAATCTTGTACATGTATATGGTGGATATTCAGGATATTCTGTTTCTGTTGACTGTTACTAGTTTTCAGATGTAAAATGAGTGCTTCAAGTTCAAACTATTATTGTTGTGTACCTCAATGTGACTCTGGGGCAAAACGGCAAAGTAGTACTGGAATTTTCATCTATTTTCGCGGGAAAATGAAAGAAACGTTATGGTGCAGACTAGTCTAGGATTAAGAGAGTCTATAAACAGTCGGCGGGCCTGGTTATAACTCCTGAAAATAGGAAAAACCGGTGTCTAACTTCATGAAAGTTTGTTCTCGTCATTTTACCAAGGAAGACTATTCGCCATTCACGTTATCCATGTATTCTAGCATACTCAACCATATTCCAAGCATTATTTCTTACAAAGAAATAATCTGAAACATTAATTATCAACATTAAGGCATTTTTCATCACTTTTGACTAACATCAAATCCAATATGAAAAAGTAGTAGGTTATTAGCTAGTGATCCAAGAGAATGACTAATTTAGTGTTCCTGGAAATGAAAGAAATGAATTGTAATTATTGTGAATCATTCCAGCCCACAAAATAAATGTTTTTTGCAAGGTGATTATAATATATACAAGATTCCTTCAAAATGAGTATTAACAAATGATGCTGTTGTACGACCTGGAGAAATCACTTCACTTGAGTCTTGAAATGAAAAATAGTGCATGAAAAAACTGAAAACTAAAACGAAATGAAAATATTCAAAGATAAACCGTAAAAACCCAAAAACAACAATGATAACAATGTACTCGAGAGTGGTTCGAATTTTTGCCACTTTGGCGCTGGCATCTAACCTTGAATTGCCAATAGGCCGAAAGATGAAATATCCCATTCAGAAATACCCATTTCCTAATTATGATCGAGGGCGGTTGACAGTATTTCAGTATACATTACTTTCTGGCGAAGAGTAAACAAGTCAATATTGTAAAATTAATTTTTTTGGATTCTCTTTCCTCTGTAAATGAAAAAGAAAGAATTTTAAATTCCTACATTAGCCGTATTCAGGACAAATTATTCTGATATTTTTTCTCCTTTCTTTTGTATTTTTTCTCAGGTTTCTTAGAAACCCCTCTGAAAAGTTCTGATGCTTCCAGGATTCCAACACGACCACATCACCACATTATACAGTGAGGTCAAAGGAGTGTGCAACAAATGGGCAGTTTACCCATTGGTCGTACAAGCGAAATTTAGATGCGTACTATCAAAAGTTGGTACATGTTCGATAACCAACATATAAGCATTCAGATTACCTTCTGATCGAACAATATACAAGGCAGGACAAAAACTATGAAAATTTTTCAACATAAAAATAAGTATAGGAAAGTTTTGAGAAAGTTTTTCACAAATATGAAGTATTATCGTGAAACTCCAAAAAAATGTAATTATCACAATATGATAAATCAAAATCAGATCATTTGCCTTGTTGAGAAGGTTAATTCCGAAAATCAAGAGTCATGTTCAATGTCGCTGCAACAAAGATGAAGTTGGGAGTCATCGAAAAGAAAGAAGGAAAGAGCATATGAATTGTAAGAATATGCTTCAACTCGAAGGACATCACTCGAAAGTGATTGTTACAGTTACTTTCAAGTTGTCATACTAGAATTAAAAAAATATCGACTTCTGGGCTGAAACTTTTCATTTGGGCAAAACTTTCATTTCTACGAAAGCGTAGAAGGGCCACACCAAAATATTTTTTTCGAGTTGAATAATTCTGACTTGCAAGTGAAAATTCTAACCTGTATCTCAGAATTCTGACTTTTATCTCAGAATTCTAACTTGTATCTCAGAATTCTGACTTGCAAGTCAGAATTCTGACTTGTATCTCAGAATTCTGACTTGTATCTCAGAATTCTGACTTGTATCTCAGAATTCTGACTTGTATCCCAGAATTCTAACTTGTATCTCAGAATTCTAACTTGTATCTCAGAATTCTGACTCTTATCTCAGAATTCTAACTTGTATCTCAGAATTCTGACTTTTATCTCAGAATTCTAACTTGTATCTCAGAATTCTAACTTGTATCTCAGAATTCTGACTTTTATCTCAGAATTCTAACTTGTATCTCAGAATTCTGACTTGCAAGTCAGAATTCTAACTTGTATCTCAGAATTCTAACTTGTATCTCAAAATTCTGACTTTTATCTCAGAATTCTAACTTGTATCTCAGAATTCTGACTTGCAAGTCAGAATTCTAACTTGTATCTCAGAATTCTGACTTGTATCTCAGAATTCTGACTTTTACCTCAGAATTCTAACTTGTATCTCAGAATTCTGACTTACAACTCGGAATTTCCATTCCCACTCGGAATTTCATTATTGTTCTCGGTATAGATATTTCTGGTTCTTGATATAATAGTGGACTGTATATAATTGTTTCAAAATCCTTTATTTTTGCGTAGACAGAAAATTATAAGAATGATCGCATCTATCAAAAGTTCTTGATGTCAATCTGACAGCCCTTTCATTTTTTTCAAACGAAACTAAAAAATCGAAACGGGATCGTTTACCAAGCTAGGAAAGGTTGATCTGAGGAAATTAATATACAGAGCAAGAATATTTATTTGAAACAATATTTATCTTCTGATTCCAACAATTATTATTCATTGATACGTTGTGTGTACTTATGTGGGGAGCATCATTAGAAATGGACACTGTCCTGATTTTGTAATATTTGTAGTCGACTAGCTTTATGCCTGTATCGTTTTCCGAGTTGATCTGTTATTCAACAGATAAAACGTCCTACCATCGTGTTCATTGTATGTATTCCTTCTATCAAATTAGGAGACAGAACTGAAGCTTAGATGAAAATTAAATACAGTCAGCTTTATAGGTCGGGATCACTAAGAAATCAATAATCGAAAACCACATTTGTTAATAAGATACTCAATGGTTTACAATAAATGAAAAATATTAATTTATACCGTACTCTCAAACTCAAATACAGAACAAAATGTTGTTTTGAAAATATTGATCGGCATCCTACCCAGAACAACATACTGTAATGAATACCGATTCAAAATAATACAATGAACACGATGGTAGGACGTTTTATCTGTTGAATAACAGATCAACTCGGATAACGATACAGGCATAAAGCTAGTCGACTACAACTATTGAAAAATCAGTAAATGGGTCCATATTTTCTTAATTAATGAAGTAGTACACTAAACATTAAATTGAGTGCAATGAAAGAAAATTATACTCAACTGAACAGTGTCCATTTCTAATGATGCTCCTCACATAAGTACACACAACGTACTAATGCATAATAATGAAATTCCGAGTGGAAATAGGAGTTCCGAGTTGTAAGTTAGAATTCTGAGATACAACTTAGAATTCTGAGATACAAGTCAGAATTCTGAGATACAAGTTAGAATTCTGACTCGCAAGTCAGAATTCTGAGATAAAAGTCAGAATTCTGATATACAAGTTAGAATTCTGACTTGCGAGTCAGAATTCTGAGATACAAGTTAGAATTCTGAGATAAAAGTCATAATTCAGAGATACAGGTTAGAATTCTGACTTGCAAGTCAGAATTATACAATTTCGAAAAAAATATTTTGGTGTGGCCCTTCTACGCTTTCGTACATTTCTCAACAACTTTTCTTTTTGAAATTATCCTATAATTTCTAAAATGGAGTCAATTTATTCTTGAACAAATTCAATAATTTTTCCTGGCCTGTATACTGTTTGATCAAAAGCAAATCAATGTATGTGAGTTGGTTATGTTTCGGTTATACACCTTATGGACCTCACTGTATAATAGTTGATATCATGGCGAATATTTTGTATAACTGTTGTATAACTACTCGGCTGTTCCTTTCAATTATTTGAGAATATCTTCAAGACTCAAATTTCAAAGGTGCTTGAACGAACTTATAGAATATTCCACCTGCCAGTTTTCATTTGCCCATTTTTTCCGGTCTCCAGTATTCAAACAAAGAGCCATCAGAGCGGGCTCAGTTTCTGAACAATCCACTCCTGCTCGAGATCGATACACACAAAAGCAGGAGCGAGCACAGCCAAAGCTGATCACTGCATAACTCAAGCTTGTTGTTTTTTGAGCCTGACTACAGATATCAACCTCGTAGGAGCGCGGCGTTGCCACTTCCTCGAGAGAAAGAGGAAAACTGGAGCGCTTCGAGGAGTGGAAGAAGACGCGAGACACGCGCGAGTGGATTTTCTAGATTATTCATGACAAATGCAAGCTCGAGGTATATTGAGGATGCACATTAGAGGATGTGTAGTTAAGGTGAAGCCTCTGGGCGTATTTTATCGAGTCGGTTGTTTCTTCTGATCTAGTACGTGGCGGTGGTAAATCACGATAGAGTGACGTGAATAAACAGAGGGCCTTTCAAGTCGAATGGGTTTATTGATGGATTCGATGATATATTCATTTGATTGTTTATTTTTGCAGCTTCAGACTGATTAAATCGCCATGGAGTGATTGTTATTGAACGGTTTGTTCCAGGATGATTGTTGGAATCGGTTTCCGATGTCGAAAATTGTGGACCACTTCACTTTGAACATATGAAGCAGTGATTATCAATATCGAGTGATAATGGAGGATCCTTGTATATTATGCAGGAAGGATGAATAAAAAATCTGAATTATATTACGGAAGTATTGTTTTTTAAATATGAAAACTTGCGCATCCTTTTCCATCCCTCACTCATTTTACATGCTGAGAATCGTACGTTGAAAGATAAGATCTCTTTATTCCGTGGTCTGCTCAAGTATCAAGTCAGTCGAAGTTTGCTATCGTAAAGAGGTGAAAATTGATCAGGGGCAAGAGCTATTTTATGACACAAAGACTAAAATTATGATAAACTGGTAGGTTTCCTTGAAATCGGTTTTTAGTAAACGTGCCCTCCCAAGTAACGATTCAAATGGTATTGGGATCAATTTCAGTTTGATGTAAGTAATATATGTGTTTGCCACTTACTATATCGTTTTATGCTGTTCGCAATATACCTTCTGATCGGTCCCAAAGATTAAAAATAATCGAGTTGAGATTTGAAGGAAATCTTGAGTGATTTGTTCCTATAAAGGTCAAGGCCCTTTGCCATTTTCCAGAACTGAGAACGCTCAAGCTGGTGGGACACCGTTTCGGGTCGATATATCTATTTCCATCACCAGTAATATTCACTATTTGTTTGTGATACATATACATTGCTTTTTTACATCAGCTGTTTCTGAAACGGTAATAACCTTGAAAATGTTGTAGTTGTAGGATGAATATGCTTTGAATAGGAGAGAATGGTTTTGATATGGACCATGTAGGAAAAAACTGTTTCATCGCGACATTATGAACATCTAGTTAGTTTTGAGGTGAGGTAGCAATGTTGTTTTTTATTGGAATGTAAAACGTCAATGCATACATTATGAATTCGAAAACTGAGATTATTATTTATCCACGAAGCAGCTGAAATACCTAATTAGAGCTATGTGTCGGTACCCGAAAGCGTTTTTGTATTCTGTTACGATAACTCTGAGTTCGTTTATTCATATAATACTTCGAACAACAATACAAAATTTCATTCATTTCGCTATAAAATACAACTACTTATTTCGCTTTCAAAGTACTTAGCTTTCTCAACTAACTGAAACATCCAACACTCTTTAGTATAACTGGCGTCACTCGATGAAATGTTTTCTTATATACCCTGTTCAAATAGGGAAGATCCTTCCAAAATTCTTTCGACTAGATGGCCAAGCTTATTCGCAAGTCGCCTCAGGAGGCGCCAAGCGCTATTTAGATCATTCCCATCGAGCCAGGAGAAGAGTCCCTCAACGGCAGCATTAGAGAATTCATCTCGATTTCGTAATGATATCCCCATTTCAAATTTGATATTCTTTATCAAACAAATGTCTCCTTATCCAAATTGTAACGTTTCAGTCTTTCTAGATAAACGACCCTCATTTTTGCTCTAGACTAACGTTGATTCCTGTACATCACTATCGTATGGGGTACTTTCCAAGATCGTGTTAACTTGGGAGACGAGGGTTGTTCAGCCACGCTCGATCTCCTTGCCAGTTATCACCAGTTACTATTCAGTTTCAATCTTTCTCGTAATCTCATGGATTCCTGTCAAGCTGTCTCGCAGTTCGTCCGCAGAATACTGCCCAACTTTGTTATCAATATCAGATGATTCGAACACCAAGACGTATGGCAAAGGAAGATCTCTCCCGAAGAGTCGCAGACAACTCTTCTTTGCGAAAGGGATTTTATATTGGGTATTCTTTCAATATCGACGTAAGCATAACCTTCCCTAGCCAAGCCCAATTTGAAAGAACAGCATCTCCAAAACTTCTCTTAAAAACGTTCAATATCCCTGATATAACAATTGTAATGTGGTGACGAAACAATTAATCCTAGAACAGACCTCACATATGCGTGATAGAGTACCTTTAATGTCTCATAGTTAAAATCCACGTATTTTTAGTGTGAACCCAGCATTTTCTGAGCTCTTCCGTTATTTCATTGACGTAATTAGCGAAGGTGACTTGCATCTCACTCGCCGAAAGGTTATAGCGAAACGTTTCTTCATCGTTAAGATTCAGGCTGTTGACGAAGACTTAGTTGTCAAAATGCAGGAGACTTGCATCGCGGGAAGACTTCACTATATAATAATACAGTTTCACGTCATTGGCAACAAAAAGGAGCTGAGAATCCTCAATAGATTATCAATGGAAAGATTGAAGGATCCTTGTATGTATTGTCTGGAGTTCCAGACAATACATCGGATGAGATATGCAACCTGCTACTAAATCCCTGTGATAGCAGCTTGGATATCGCGGTTGACTCTATCAAAAGCATTCAATAAATCTGTATAAACAGTCACTTTTACATTCTCGTTATTGTACAGGATAAATAGTTTTGATACAACAGTACGTTAGTATTAGTGGATCTTCTCTCTATGAAGCCATATTATGGATCATTCATGATATAATTCTTGCATTACCACCAGATATTCTTTGTAACAAAATAATCCAACAACCTCGGTGTTTCTTATTGAATGCATATTGATCTATAGTTTTCAAAATTTCCTTGTATACCTGATTTGAAACTTGGACTGATGGAGCTGTGTTTCCAGAAAATGAAATTACGCCTCTCACTGGAGATATTGTAAATGAGGTATGCATAAGTTTGGTGAGAAAGAAATGCAACTTTTGATGAAATGAAGGAATATCATCTGGACCAGGAAATGAATTTATGGTAAAGTTACAATCCGATCAAATACATCTGACATTGAAATCATTTCGTTCATTATGACGGTTTTATGATATTCATATTTCGGTATGTCACCGATAGGATCCATAGAGTAACGCTGTGGTATTCCTCATAATATATTGCCTTATGTGTGACCTGAGTAATGATATCAGAAGAAAGAGGGTTATGGTGCAAGTTAGGTAGAAAAACAGGGTCAATGGGGAATTGCACAGTCTAATTAGATCTTAGAAGATATTGCGATATTGGGATCATCATTGAGTAGGTAGAAATTGAAATCATTGAAACAAGTCATGACTATCAGAGCAGAAGGATTCTGATAACAATCAACATTAACTCCTAAGTGATACTTTTTTCATTTAGCATCGGGAATATCATTGTCCCCAGCTCAAACTATCATGCTGTCAGGAAATGTGTCCAGTAATTATTCTTCAGTCTCACAGTGGCTAATAAAAAGATCACGAGGGGATTTGGCTACATAAATATGTTCAATACTCTTCTAAACTGATACATCTTTGGATTCCAGGCTTAACCTTACAAAAACCTCTGAATATGTTGTACAGTGTGAGCCCAAGTTCGTGGGTACCATAAAGTAAAATAGCTCATAGTAAGAACCATTTACAGCACTTTGCAAGTCTTCAAGTCTACAGAAGAACTATAGTGGGTATACCGTTCAACTCCACTGTCTTACAGGATTTTAATTCTTGTCTCCGAAGAAAACCGTGTTGCTTTTGTGTCTGGCCAATTCCAACTTGTGCATGGTCGAAGCTTCACATATTTTTGTAAATTTGGTAGAATTCTCCTGTGACTGTGTAATTTCAAGGAACCTTAGTTTTAGTATCGGGTAATTTTCTTGAAAGGGTCGAATTAAGATCTTCCATGTCATCAGTTTTTAATTTTCGAAGTTCTTCACAACGGCAGGCCCCTGTAAGGAGAATAGCTGAAGCAGCCTGAAATCAGAACCCAACATTCATTTTCCTATAACAATTCAAAAAATTTCAATTCATACCTTTATCAGAAAATACTTTTCATCAGGTGCATCTTTCAAAAATTGTTGAATTTCCTTAACGTTTTTGACTGTTTTGGAGCATATTTTTCAGATTTGCGTTTCGAAAATGCACGTATTTTGATATATCAACACAGTTTTTAATAATGAAGGTACCCCTCAGCATCGAGTACTGAGACCATAATGTTGATGGTTTCAATCTTCTTGAAAACTCTTGAAATTAAACTAACAAGGTATTTTCGGAACAAGATTTTACTTTGGTTTCTGTAAGCGATTTCATATTTTTCTCTTGATGTGCTTGGTAGCAAATTATTGCAAACATCTATTGCTTTCTGAACAGTTTCTGGAGGTGTATTCACCAACTCTGAATCTTCGTATTCTATTATTTTCAATATTTAATAAATCTGAACTATTTATACTACAACAATCAACAATAAAACTATTTTCGTTGGGTAAGTTGACAGCAATAATTATGCAGTGCTTTGGTTTTGTTGTTATGGAAACGCCAACAGTGGGATACTTGGATATTGCACGCGAATCGTCGGCGTAGCGTTGTCATTATGGAGAACGTGTTATATCAATCTGACATGTAACAATTCACGACTGACTTGGGTTATCGTGTAACAGTGAGAAATAATTTCTCACCGTGATGGCGGATATTTCTCACCGTGTGAGAAATCTTTCATTTTGAACGTATGAAAGCGGTGAGAGAAGTGGAACATTGTATAGCATCCGCATAAAAAACACTTTTCTCGAAAGTTCGTTCCCTCCACGAAAATCATCAAGTCCCTAGATTGTTCCTAGTCGTTTATTCATATGTAATTCCCAAGATGAATAAAAACCCTGGTATGTTGACTTATACCTAATAGATTGTGAGCAAATTTTCTCGGCTTTTCGCTTTCTTGATTTTGATAAATTTTAACTGAAGAGATGCCTTCGGAAGTTTGCCAGCAGAGGCGCACCTTACGTGATTTAGATTTAATCTGTGATGCCATGATATCCGTCTGCTCGACGATCATTTATAGATTTATAGGTTATGTTTATTTCATGTTCTCATGTTTTGCATGCAATTTCTTGCTTTCCCGCGAAATGCTAGAAATTATGTAGTCATCACATTTTGACTGATTATTAGGTATTCCTTTTGCTTTCAATTTGATAAAAAATTAATCAAAAACTCAGTGATTGTGATGTGATTTAAAATCTTCCGAAACAATAGTTGTGAGTGAAACTGGAAAGTATTGATATCTCATCTTTCTACTTTCTGAGGAACCGAAGATAGGTAAGTACTTTTTTCTTCATAGTGTTAAAAAATGCAATTTCAATGTGATTACGAGCTGATGATATGAGGGATATACCTACACGTTACACGAGCGTTTTATTTTGAGCATTGTAAATCGGTTCATAATAAATCTAACTATCACTATAAAATCAAACAAATACAAGAGAACAGCAACGATAAACAAGAGAAACGTGAAAAGAAGCAAGAACTAGGTACAACACTTCGAATATTAAAGGAACTTTCAAATGCATTCAAATTCAAATCGAACTGTCAAAAATTTCAAAAGAATCAATAGCTTTTTATTAGATGAACTTGACCTCACGTATTTTGTATACTGATAATTTTATTGGCGAACGAAAGATTCCGCAAGAGTTTATAGTAAGCTGCCGCCTCAATGAAAATGTACCTTTAGAAAATCGCATTTGTATCTGTATCACCACCTCAACACCACCTACACCTTCGAGAGGAATTGGCTAACGCACTAGGGTTTTTATTCATCTTGCTAATTCCATTAAGGGCCGGTCTTTTCATCTTCCGATAAAGTCTCTGGTACCTATCTATCGGATAAATTCATCAGAAAGAATTATCCAAGGAACAACTTTCTTCCGTCTTTTCTTGGTATTCTATCCTTCAGGTACCTATCTAGGAATTGTACCTAACTTCATGTTGCTGTCAAAACTATACCCTTATAGGTGTTTGGCCTTACAACAGAGAACAACATATGTATGTGTTTGGGCTAGTGTTAACAGTGGACAGAAAATTTTCAAATATTTAGTGTTCTCGACGGTACGAGCTGGTTTTTTCTTGATTTTGAATATGGAAAAGAAAGCTTTAGGAAAAAAGTGGACAGGGCTCCAAATTTCACCCAACACGAGATCAGCTTGTTAGTAAAATTGTGTTTGAATGTTAAACATATCTTAGAAAATAAAAATACAGATTCCAACATGTGGAAATCAAAAGATATGCGACTTGGCAGAAAATATCTTTGGAATTCTGATGTTACTTTCTCTTTCTGATGTTACTTTCGACAAATAGCAGTGATAAGGGTATTGATGATTCTTCCAGCAGATGATTTGTGAATGCCTCCAAAATCTCCCACTGTTATATAGAAACTTCTAGTTGCTAAATATCTCAATGTCAATAATAATTTATTCATGGGCGTAAGGGCTCTATCAGGATCCCTGAAAAAACAAATATCTCGATACTTCACTTATATAAGTACTTATAACACATAGTAAAAGCTTCAATTGGAAATGAATGGCATATTATGTATATAAAAAAAAAAGTTAGCCCGAGTCCTTATAAGCAAAGGTAATAAGAGCTCTCTCACATGAAACCTCAGTAAAAAGATCCAAATAAAGAAACTATTTTGTCTTATTTACCTTTCTGTGAGATTCCGGATTTTTCCATTAATTTCTTCTAATAGGTAATATAGTGACGGTTGGTTTGGAGAGTCGAAAACGTTTGAAAAATGTTTGATTATCCCAATAGTTGAAATGGTCTGTTCGGGGTCTAATGTTATATTCCCGCATCGCAATATTGATTATTTCATTTAAAACGTAGTCTAACAGCAAATCTATATCAACTACGTCCATCATTACAAAATTCACAAAATCTCTAATTTGATTTTAATCTCTAACAGCTTGAGGGACAGCTTTGTCAAAAATTATGCATTGCATAATCTGCCTGCGCACTCATTCATGCATAAAACACAAAATTAGGTTGAAAACAGTATTGTTTTTTGGCATTTATCTTACAAATACCGCTTTATCCACAACCCTAAGTACCTACCAGACAAGTTATCCTACAAATACCCTGTATTCATCTATTAGATAGGTCTACTTGAAGGTGAAAAGACGGTAGAAGAAGAATATCTGAAAGCTAAAGTTATCAAGGACTTTATCTGTAAGTGAAAAGACCGGCCCTAAGAATCTTCATACACGCCCCTGACCACGTTCAGTCTTATCTGGTCTTTGCATCCGATCGAGATCTGTTGGATGAGCGACGCTTCCACACCATACACATATCGTTCTCTACAACAAACAAAACGGATTTCGACTATTTCGAGAAATTCAGGGTGCGTCATGAGGTCATGACACTGACATGACGATACAGGATTTAAAAATGCAGTTACTTTGTTACCGACGGTTATTGTTCTGGGTCATGGGATCCAAAGATGAGATGGTTTGGATTTTATTACTTGGGTCGGAGTTTCATTTATACAGGGTTTCAGAAAAAGTTCTGCCGGAATCACTTTCATTTTATCATTTCCTTATTTTGTTCTGGAAAATGTTCATATATCGATTTGAAAAATATGGGAGTGATTTGCTTGGGGTTTCCCAATGGATTCTTGTCCCAAGATGCACAATTCCTAATAATCATTGAAATTTTTTCAAAATAAGATATATAAGCTATCAGACGAAATACTTAAAAAGACATTTTACCATTCGGATAATAGTCAAGGTCAAAACTTCATTCATAAATTTTTTACCTTGAAATTATTAATATTTAGCCACTTACCTCTTGTTTTTATTTTTTTCTATCGATTGACATTGTTAAGTAACATCTTGTTTGAATTCAAATGCTTTATTACATTCTCATTATATTTGATTGCTGTTTGAATCTTAGGAATTGAATATGTAATGATACTAATCTCGACATTACTATTGTAATTTTCCAACGTAATTTTTCAGATCCATGAAAATATAAACATGTCACTAATTCACTTGACAAAGTCAGTGGGCATACTTGAAGACTGGCGTTAAATCAAATCATCTTTCGAACAATCTGTTCAAAGGTGTAGGTAATTTGAGACTGGCTTGAACAGATTGTTCGAAAGATGATTTGATGTCACTAATTGGTTATTTCGCTAAAAGGTAGACACGATTAAATTTCCACAAAATTTATTGTCTTCGCGACATGTTTCGATACACTGTATCTTTATCAAGCGAATGTTTTTAAAAACATTCGCTTGATAAAGATACAGTGTATGTTTTTAAAAACATTCGCTTGATAAAGATACAGTGTATCGAAACATGTCGCGAAGACAATAAATTTTGTGGAAATTTAATCGCGTCTACCTTATAGTGTAATAACTATGGATTTCCATCAAGTAAAGGCCACCTCAATCCAAAAATTGGTTATTTGTCTGAATCAAACGTAAAACTTCTTAGCACCCTAGCAAAATGCATATTCATCAGTTATTGGAAATGCAAGTTATCCATTTTCCGCTCATTGGGAATTCTGAGAAGACGCTGATTATTTGAATAAGGATATAATTATGAACAGGTTGGTTGAGTGGGAGATTGCACTTGTTTGTCTATCCTAACAATAGCTAACTCTGCCTCTTGATAGATTAAAGTTGTCATTATGTCTTATTATTGAATTTTTATCAATTAAAACGTTTATTATTATCATTAGAGGACTGTGATTTTGTCCTCTCTGGAAATTCTGATTGATCCTACCTGCTGATGCTCTGGGAAGCACTCCTTCTCTTGGGTCCTTGGGTTTGTATTTTATAACAAACAATCAGGCAATTTTTCCCTCAAGAGTTACTCCGTCATATGTTTGTTTCTGAACTAGTGATTAAATTTTGTCCCCTGTGATTGAGTAATTCTCATTCATTCATTACGTAGCGAGCTAATGGCTTCGAGTTATAGTTCAATGTTATTCCTTTGAATGAAAATCATCCACTTGGTAGTCCGGTTATTCATTTCCTTTGATTTCTTTATTTGTCTTTTAGGTTATACTCCAGGGGTGTGATTTTCAAGTCGGGTGAGCTCTCCCACCAAGAGAAAATTCGGATGTTTCTTTCTATCTTATGAGCAAAGCCCATTTGGAATAGAAAAAGACATTCGACTCTCTCTGGGTATGAGGGTCAACCTGATTTGAAAATCAGGCCCCTGATATCGGACTTGTTAAAATGAAAAATATGTATAATCTCTGGATATGTACAAACATGTGCGTGAGTATATTTATATGTGAGTGTAGATATATGAAAATGAAAGAAGCAACATGATTTCAGTCTTGTCGAACCTCTCAAATCTATATATGTGTAAACATATATTACAGCATGTACGTGACAGTTTTATAGGTTATGTAAATACAAACTACTGTAGATGAAATGAAATTAAAATTAATATAATAGAAATGAAGTATTATTTTTCACCACCATTCTTCAATTGGAGTCTTATATACAATTATGAACCGTATGAAGTATACATTTATCTATGGTGGAATAATGAAAAATTGAATATTGAATCAAATACTTTTGACTTATGTATCATTAATATTAATATTAAGAAGTAAACCAATAAACATACCGTTTATGTTTCATTATATTCATATTTCTTTATTTTGCACGTGATTTATGATGATAAATTTCGGCGATTTTTATTCGAATTTGAAGTGATGTGTGTTTTAGATACATTATATTCTCTTTACAAAATCGAACATAAATTACTTCTAAAAAATAAATACAATGAATAGAGACTTCTGATACCTTGTAAACGTTTTAATCGTAGTTTCTCACACAATTTTGCCATGACTGCAACCTGGTCAATTTCCCCAATTAAACTTATATTCTGTTTTTACTCATTTTCTTGCTTTTATTAGAATATCACCATTGTCAGATTGAACAAGTGTCAGTATCTGTAAATTTGCTGTACCTCTGTCTTGACATACAATGTGAAGTCGATCTGTTATGGCCTTCCAGAAAGTTCAGTAGCTCAAGTCGCCCAAACACATTCCTGCACTTTATTTACTCCTTATATTGCTCATCGTACCGCACTGGAGAATTCCATTAATGAACACTGATATTATAGTTATTAAAACAATCAATATATGGTGGAAAAATGGCAGTCCGCACATGATTTAATGAAGTGGGCCCCACACGATCAATAAAGCATCAATGTTATGGCCATCAAGAGGAAATGAAAGACAGTGTGGACAAAAACAATACCACGAATCAAGGATATGGAAAAATGTTTCGAGGTGTTTCCAGAAAAATAGAAGAGTACAATTTTCGTCATCAGTTTCCATCTTGAAGACAAAAATTGCACAGAATATTTGGTCCGAAAACAAGACTTAATTTCACCCTGGGGTTTGTTGAAGCCCTGAGAAAGGTCTGGATCTTTATAAACACACCCCTGCATTTTATTCACTAACATTTCCCATTCTACAGCACTGGAAAATGAATAAAAGCTGAGAATAAAGATGATACAAATCTTACCAAGTGTCGTCCCAGATCAATCTGTGAAAGAATTGCTTCAGCTGGGTAGGTTACGGAGGACTAGAATTGTTGCTTCTATTGCTAATCTCCTACGCTTCTGTTGGTACAGCTTATCTTCTGGTAGACCATAACGTAAGGAAAAATACTCACTAGTATCTCAGTATACTTCATAGAGATTTCTTGGCATTTACGGTATAAGTTCTGTGCCAAGATGGATTTGATGAACTGTACATATGTTCGTTCCTCATGTATGGGTGTCCATTCCTTTCCATAGACGATTCTGACCACTATGTGTGTCATGACTACGTCTTTTTTATTTTGTCCATGGTGATGGCAATGGATGGAGGACGCAAGCGTCAGCGACTAGGCCCCAGTAGGCCCTTTCCGCAAACCCCAGGTTATATGTGTTTGTTGTGTATAGGGCTTGTTACTTACTTCCTTCGCGCCTTACTCAGGAGCAGCATGGTTATGGACCCGTCAACCACGAAACGCGGCAGGAGTCATTCGCCAACACGACAGAGAAATTCCTATAAAGAAAAATCCCTTCCCTGTTGGGAAAGTGATCCAGGGACCTCTAGGTTTATTTCTTCCATAGTTCGTTTTCTGGTTAGTAGAAGGCAGAAAGACATGATAGCTTCCTTCATACAGAATTATTTCATTAATATAGCCCACAACTTTTTGGGGGTCGAATAATCCAGCATGAATCATGTTCAGAATGATATAAAGCAATAACTTGTCTTGTATGTCGTCATCTGTTAGGGGTAGCATCAACTAAATATAGGGAATCATTGAATTCCCTACTCAGTGATGGGTAGAAGTTACTACCAAATATTTTCATAGGCCGTGTCTGGTACTACGATAACGTAGATCTTGAAATTTCTTTACCTTAAATACGGAATATTAAGAAAGTGACTATCTTTGTGATATCGAATATAAAACATTTCTGGAAAATGAAGAAAATTCAATCCGTGGAGAATGTTCGGAACATTCGGGGAATTTTGTTTTCAAGATCCCCAGAAACAACTCAACAACTCATAGTTACCAATGTGAAAGAAAGCGGTATCCGTCACACTAATCAAAAAGTGCCCATCACATAATCAGTATTATTGAAATTATTCATGCTATGAAATGCTTTCTACTAAAATAATGGATATTGAAAATTTATTGGAGGTATACTACGAGGAGTCACAAGACATTTCTCTCATCAGTTTCCATCTTGGAACAAGAAACATGCAGGAATGATTTAAACCAAAATTCGCATCTGACAGGAAAAACCACGAATACCATGCATGGAGGGTGACTGTTTTTTTTGACAGTATGGCATTAACATTGACTTCGGTCCGATATATTAATGGGCCTCACCTCTAAATCAGACTGGTTTTATTCTCCTCAATACAATCAGCATTAGGGGCCGTTCATAAAATACGTTCGCATACAAGGGGGGGGGGAAGGGGTCTGGCTGAGTGTGACAAGATGTGACAAGGGGGGACGGGGGGTATACGGCAACGTGACGTTCGCCGTTTATTATCTTTTGACATGAGCGCTAGAAGCCAGCGTGACCACTTTTGGTAGAAATCTACTTTTTTAGTAGATTTCTGACGAAAATTGAAAAATTTTGATATGAAAGAAATCTTCAGTAGATTTTGGTAGAAATCTACATGTGCGACATCTTCTAACGAATTCCTAAACTCGTCAGATTTTTCAATCAAATCTATAGTGACTCCATCTTTGCGAATGAATTTTCACTTGAGAATGCGAATTAATCTTGTTTCAGTACACTGTATTTCACTATACAAATGAAACAAAATAAAGCGATTTTTTACTGTTTCATTGTGTTCATTGAATCTTCTGATTATGTAAAATATGTTTATTATTTGTGGCCATCCATAAATAAATATTTTTAATTTTCAGAATTTGTGTACTATCATTTAGAATTTATCATACTCAGCAGGGGGGGGTCCTTAGTTTTTGTGACGAAATATTTCTAGGAGGGTCACAAAAAGTGTGACACAGCGTGACAATGGGGAGGGGAGGGGGTCAAAAAAGGCTGATTTTAGTGTGACGTATTTTATTAACGGCCCCTTAACATAACTGTTTTGTATATACATCCTGCAAGTTCAATAAATTGATATAATATTGACCCCGTGAGGCAGGCCTTTCAACTCAGGACTCTTATTACTGACTGTCAAAAACAGAAAATTCTGAAAATATGTCTTCAATAATCAAAAAATCCACTTGAAAAATTATCAGCACCAATAAATTGATGGAATCATAAAACAGCACTGTTATCCAAATTATTCTGTCTAAAATCACTGCATCAATCCCGTTTGAAATGGAAGGTATCCATATTGACACCCTGTAAGCATATCACACATGTGTTATTAGCTATCTATCAAACAATTCGGAATATTCGGTTTCATGCCTAATATATCACGCATATCGGAGTGTTGAGAGGAATTTCGGCCCTGCCCTACGAACTGGGTTACCTGTAAGAGTATTGTTTGCCGGAGATAAGCTAGGAATGCCAAGATAATTGAATGGCTGGTCTACCATTTGCTCGTTCATGGCGTTTTAAGAACTAATAAAAAATGAAAACACGCAACCGTTCTGATAGAAGTGACAACAAAAAGATTGTAGTCCCATTGAGATTTCACCACCAGTATGTGTGCTTGATTGCACATCTATGCGTGACGGAAAGGCACAGGGTGGTCTAGTAGAACCAATTCATATAAAAATGGCGACACATATATCATTTTAATTATTTTTGGTTGGCCACTCCACAATAATTATATTACAAACTGCGATTTTTATGTCTCTTCGAGCTGCTGTTAACCGAGCTAGGTACTTGGATAAAGAAAAATGTTTTCATCCTTAGTATATTGAATCAGATCTCGGTGTTGATTTTTTTTGATGAAAATTCATTCAGGATTTCATTCAGCAAGAAATACTGAAGCACTGAAGCTCTGAATATTATCATATTTTTTGTTTAGGCATGACAAAAATCATTTCTGAATGAATTTGGAATGACATACTCTTTCTGAGCTAAAGTCAAATGTTTAGTCTATGCAACACCTATTGAAATGAGATGAAACTTATCGAATGGGATCACGTTCCACTATGGAACTTCACAGAATTATTCTGGTATGTTACGCTATAAGGTAGACACGATTAAATTTCCACAAAATTTATTGTCTTCGCGACATGTTTCGATACACTGTATCTTTATCAAGCGATGTCTTTAAACACTAAATTATTCTTCGTTAAAATTAATAAAATTAATTTAGTGTTTAAAGACATCGCCTGATAAAGATACAGTGTATCGAAACATGTCGCGAAGACAATACATTTTGTGGAAATTTAATCGTGTCTACCTTATAGCGTAATAACTATGGATTTCCATCAAGTAAAGGCCACCTCAATCCAAAATATTCTGGTATGCTTTTCCAACTACCAACAGATGAAGTCGCTCAGTTCTGCAGATATACAGTGCTTCTCAGATAAAAGTATCCACCTTTAATAACTTTTGTAATACTGGTATGTAGGAGAAATCCAAAAACACGACAATTTATGTTTCATTTCATTTCAAAAATGTATAATACTTGTAGGTTAAAGTGGTTAGTTTATGAGATAAACAATTTTTTTTTAATAGCACAAATTTTACTTATTTTTTCCTTTCACCTCATTTGCCTGTAATAAAATGGGTTGTACAACAGTAATCTTTTTAACTGTGCTATTTTTGCTACTTCAAAGAATAAATTCAATAAATTGACGTGTTTTTGGATTTTTCCTACATACCAGTATTACAAAAGTTATTAAAGGTGGATACTTTTATCTGAAAAGCACTGTATATTTTTCAATGCAACCTGTTTAGAATGAATGATCAATGGAAGTACAATGCATTACTATTCAGTTGCCTCGAAAAAAATTACAGCTTCATATCGAATTTTTTTTCAATTCGTGATAGATGTTCGATTATTTGAAAACTTAGCCAATAATTTTTTGTTGATCATACCGATTGTATAAGATCATGCCGTCGTAAATTACCTGAGGATGGTTTTTTTTCATTATCCGAATAAAAGATATCAATTGTCGAATCGACAAGTTTTCGTGGTAAAAATAATAATAATAATTTTTTCTTCGGAAAAAAAGATAAAGTATGATGAATAAACTGATATTCTCACTGAGGGTAAAACTCTCTGCGTCGGCGTAAAAAAATGGAAAGTATGTAAAAATGAAAGTGTATAAGACAAGCACTAACCTTTGTATAAGTTCAAAAGACAATTAGAAAATTACTATCATTTTACGAGAATAGTACTGACGAAGCAAATGAAATCACTACAGTTTTACAGGTCACAAATCAAAATACAATATTCAACACAGATGTTGAATATATTTGAATTCTGAAGCGAAGTTTCAATATGCTTCTTTTATTTCTCTATGAGTTTATGTACTTCCTTTTTTTCAATTTGTAATATGATACTTTTCAGCTGTTTTTTATATTTTCTGAGAAAAGGTTCATTTTCCAAGGCTTCCGGTAGGTAATTGAACATTTTCGGAGCTATATAATTATACATTTTTTGTCCCACTGTTTTGCAATAATATCCCAAATAGCACAAGTACGTCCAGTGGACGTACTGCATATGTACGGTGAGGATGTATTGTACATATTTGGGACGTACTTTAGTCTCTGACAGACGTACATAAGACCTCCCTGCGACTTACCGTTTCCGCATAGTCGGTAATCCCAGGTACGTACTTTTCTAGTCTACACAGGACCAGAAATGTACAGAAAGGGGAACTGTTTGGGACATTCCGAAAACGTACATTTTCCATTCTGTGTGCGCTATCCCAAGTAGAACAAACATATTTGACCAATATTGGTTCAATATTACGGGAATATTAACCTTATATTGTAGATGATATCAATAGTGGCCACAAAAAAAATGTGAACTTTCGGCGATATTAGATCAATATTCGAAAACAACGTATTGATATATCATTTGATATCACTTAATGAATCTAAGTTTTCATATTCGAGATTATTCATTTCTTTTTTACCAAATAGTCAAGTTGGAAATTTTACTCATTCAAGTGTACTAACTATCTAACCGAATACTTACTTAGAAAAAGACCTGGCTGCTGCGGGGCTTGAACTCTCGACCTTTTCTATGGAGATATTATTGTCGACCACTGTTACGCTCTACGGCACGGAGATACTTGTTTTTAAGAAGGAGTTGGGTGCTATAGATGTGATGACTTCAAGTTAGTTTTGTTCGAGATAATATTAAAATTTTAGAAAGTTCAGTAACAATGAAAATATATTCGAAAAAACACTAAAGGATCACTGTCTCGTGTGATGGTGGTTTTGGAATATCAAACTTGCTGTGCAAAAAATTCTGTATGTAATTTTCTGGTATTTAAATTCACCACATGTCGATGTTTAAATTTTTCCAAATTTTTTTAGAAATAATTCATTATGAATATTGCATTACCAATATTGATATATGTTTGAATACACTAAGTGATCACTCTCAAAATCCCAATACCCCTTGAACCGAAAGGGACCCAATACGTACGTACTCGGGAGGTCCAAACAGTATGTACATACTAACAGAAATGTAGAAAATGAAAGGAACCCAATCCGTACGTACTTGGGAGGTCCAAACAGTATGTACAAAAAAGTACGTCAACGAGACGTCCAGATAGTATGTACATACGATTACCAAAAATGTACGTCATTACTATGTCCCGCAAACGTTTCGAAAGATAAGTATCTGAAAGGGACTCAATATGTACGCACCTGGAACGTCCAAATAGTACGAACATAGTTCTTCCAAACATGTACGTAAATGATACGTCTGAGCAGTACCCAACAAACAATTTCATCCGGCAGAGCAATAGCCTTATGACTCTTTCCCGTATTTGAAAGTGAAGGCCTTTCGAATGTTTCCCGGTCCGGCCCTCCCCCTATAGGTTCACTGCGGCCGACAGCTGGTACCATTGCAGGGGACCCGGCATATTTAGCCTTTAACCCATCAAAAGGCCATTGCTCACCCATCGTTCCCAGCTGTGAAGGCCTTCCAAATGTTTTTCGGTATTTTCAGGTTCAATATATGCCGACCAGGGACTCAGTTCTCGAGCTTACAGGAAATTATTTTCTTTGGTTGTGACGTCAGAATATCGTACTTTGACTTCTGTTAATCTTCTGCATTTTCACATCACAACCTACAAGAAAATATTTCCTGTCAACTCGAGAACTGAGACCCAGGCAAGAGATCAAAGTAACTTCAATTATTTTCCTCCTCATTGAATTCAGTTGTCACAAATTAGCAATGCACACAAGCCCCTTATCAACTGACATTAAAGCACTTTATTTAAAAAATAATTCTAATAACATAAAAATATTTCTTTGGAAAAAATCACATTATGTATGTACCATTTTAGGTCAAAATAAACAACAATCCTCGAAGACACAGACGAAATTATGTCTGTATTAGTCTCTTTCCTTATTTGTTCGCCTCTCCCGTCCACCTTGACGGTCGGGTGCACTACGAAGCCACAACTTGATAAAAGTTTCTGTTTCCCGACTTGTTACATTTTTTGTGGCTGGATTTTTTCTTACTGCTCCTGTAACATAGAATATATGAATAATAATAAATTATAATTCAAACCAAATCTGTTTTTTTTTTCTATTTGTCCATAATGAAAATATCACAAGAGGGGAGTTAATAACTATTTTTGGTTGACAAGAGGAGATAATGAGGTGGATTACTAGCCGATGTCGTGAGAGGGTATGTAAGTCAGTCAGTCAGCTAGTCAGTAGCTCACCATATCTAAGCAGTATCAGGTGAGCGGCTAACTCTTGCTGCATTCTTTTTGAGGGTTTCAAGCCCCGGGGCTCTCAATTCTGGCTTTACTATTAGTGAAATTTGACACTGAAGGCTAAAATTAGCAGCCCCGAGGCTTGAAACTCTCAAAAAGAATGCAGCATCTCATCTATTGATCAAAGCTGAAACATTGAGTGATACACTAGAGAAATATGTCACTTGATGACTCTCATTTTATTCAAGTTTTGAACTACTGTTGTGAAGAAAAATACAGCCTCAACAATTTTTGATTTGATACTTTTACATTAACAAGACAATATTTACCCAATATTAGTTCATTCATCATTCTAAATCCTTGAAAGAATCTTTATTATTTCTGCCAGACCAATTCATCTTTAGAGCCATATTATGGCTCAGCAGGCGCATCATTAATCTCCTCACTGTGTCAATCCCATCTTTGCCCCCAATTATCGATAGTGAAGTACACTGAAACAATAAAATATTTATAATGAATAATCCTTTAAATGAGTATATTATATTCTCACTACCATGAAAATTTTTAAATTTCATTTGAAATGGAAGGTAATTCCTAACTTTACCGATTCCCTATTTGGCCTAAGATGTGAATTAGCCCTACCCTTGAAAGCATATCAAAAGTTGCTTTCCTGCATTGTAGTCCTCAGGTACAAGGTTATGTAGGGAAATCTGTATAATACCATCTACACACAACTTAATGGAATACAAATTTATGACAACATAGAATATTAATTTTTTACATTGAGAATAAACGATTTACTCCAAAGTACTCATATCAGTCGAAAGTAAATTATTTGTTCATTAGCAAGCATTCATTGAAATATAGTGAAGTGATCATACTCACAACTTCATTAAAAATTGTTTCCTCTTTCAACTTTTCCTCTGAAAATTTCATCTCCTCCATGGATTTGAGAGGCAGCATAGTTAAAACCTCATTTTCCGGAGGTTTATTCTCGTCTTTATGTAACATTAAATGAGTCAGGTACTTCAGATCTGAGGCAACTACTTCCAATTTCGTGGAATTCCTTATAGTAAGAGCTGTAAAACATAATTTATGAATCAATGTTTTTTGTACAATACTGGAAAAGTAAACTTTTCCCTTGAAAGTAGTAGAGAAACTCACCTTCCACTCTTTTGTCTTAAAAAGTTCTTTGTGATTATATGAAGGTTCTTGTGGTAAGTCACAATACCGGTTCTGCATTTCTTCTATGAAATTACCCAACTGTTTTTCAATTTGTCGGTAGGAATAACTTTTACTGGTCTTTTTGAAGTCGGACATTTTTTCACACCTATAAAAAGCCAAAAGGTTACTCGTTCACCGTAGTTGAGGACGCTGAGGTTGCCCGCGAAAATGTAATGAGGTTAGGTTATAAAAACATTAATTTCTTCCAACTTACTTATCATTTATGAAGACACCCTTCTCCATTTCCTCAATTCAGGAAAACGAAAACTATTTTTTATTTTCGGCTGCTTGCTCCTCTTTCTCACTATCTATATTAATTAATGACCCAAAGTTCACAAAACTTTTGTGGAACAAAACAACCTACAAGCTACAAGTCGACGTCGACAAAACTGCAAGACTGCCTCGCTTCTGCTTGACTGAGACCCCTTCTCTCTATCTCTGTTTGTGGTTGGTCGTTGCTTCCGACGCAGGCGCAATTGACCAGTCTCCTATATATAAATCTGTGTGTGTTGGTAGAGTACCCATCAATCTGCATGGAAAATGCAGAAAGTTCTAAGGCACGGCCGTCGAAAACCATGCCCTCCCATACATGGAGAACAAGGCATAGTATACACAGATCCTGAAAAAGCAGAAGCATTCGCGGACAGCTTTCAGAGACAGTGCAGAGAGAATAATAATGCTTTCGTTACCGAAGAGGAAGAGAACGCCGAGCGGCAGACCGAAGCGGCAGTGAAGAGAATTAGAAGCCAGCGCAGGGACAACGCCCATCCCCTAGACCCGACAACCCCCGAGGAAGTCAGAGGCATCGTAAGAAGTCTCGCTACTCGGAAAGCCCCAGGCCCGGATCAAATACCGAACCGGGCACTCAAAGCCCTACCCAGGAAAGGAATAGTAGCATTGACTAACGTCATAAATGCTATTCTCCGGTTCCAACACTTCCCATCCCAGTTCAAGGAGGCCACGGTCATCATGATCCCGAAGCCAAACAAGAACCATACCTTCCCAGAGAACCACAGGCCTATAAGTCTGACATCCTCGATGAGTAAGGTGGCGGAACGCGTCATTCTGAAAAGACTCGAGGAACAGACAGAAGAACTGAACGTCCTGCCAGACGAACAGTTCGGATTCAGGTCGGAACACTCGACAGAACTCCAAGTTCTTAGAGTGGTCGAATTTGCGACAGAAGGCTTCAACCTAGCGAAAGGACACCACACAGGAGCGATATTCCTAGACGTTTCCAAGGCGTTCGATAGGGTCTGGCACGACGGACTCGTGGCCAAAATGTCTGATTTTGGATACACGGGACCAATGGTCAGACTAATCGACTCATTCCTGAGGGACCGACGATGTCAATGCAGAGTGGGGAGTGTGCTTTCCAAATGGAGAGTCCTGGAAGTAGGAGTCCCACAAGGAGCAGTACTTTCCCCGCACCTCTTCTCAGTGTACACAGCAGACGTACCAAGGCCGGAGAACAACCATAACAAGTTGGCACTCTACGCTGATGATACAGCTCTGCTGGCGAGATCCCCCAGCCACACGTTGGTTACGAGGTACCTGCAACGGCAGGTAAATAGACTCGGGCAATGGGCCAGTCTATGGAAAATAGCGATCAACCCTGATAAGAGCCAGGCGATACTATTTTCACGGAGGAGAGTAGAACCTGCAGGACACGTCATCCACGACGGACGAGAAATCCCATGGACGAACGAAGCCAAATATCTAGGAGTCTACTTGGACAACAAGCTGACTTTCAGGTCCCACACCCGACAGAGGTTGAACCTGGCGAAAGCTGCACGGCACAACCTCAATCCCATAATAGGTCGCAGAAGTAACATGGATCTCCAAGTGAAACTGCTTCTTATCAAAACGATCCTGCTCCCCATTGCACTGTATGCCTCGGCGGCATGGGGCCATTGCGCGCAGTCATACAGATCAATGTTCCAAACGTTTATGAACGTCTGCTTGCGGGCCGCCGTAAACGCTCCTTATTACTGCCCCAACCGATACATCTACCGGGACCTGAACCTAAGTATTTGGCACGTCGACGAATACCTGCGAGACCACGCCGAAAGCATCTTCGAGCGTATAAGGAGAAATCCAAACCCAGCGCTGCGTGACCTCCACAACGCACTGAACATGGACGATCCCAGATTCCGCGAGAGGGACAAACACCCGAGGCCTTCCAAGCAAAACCTGAGACCACATCCAAGAGTCGCCCGCAGGCGGCTTAGGTGAGTATAAGAGTCGCATCAGCGACTCGGGTAAGTACACTCCACACACACACACAGACATCGCGCGCGAACACATAAACCGATCCGCGACAGGCGAGAACTGTCCCGGAGAGGTCGGGGGGACCACCATGCAAAAAACTGCAACGCAGCAGAGTCAGGTAGAAACCAAAGTAAGAGATAGAGAGGAAGCAATAGCACCTAAAGGCTGATTTCCAACTGAAGTGAGTTAGATATCAATCTTGCTGAAGTGCCCATTAGCAGGTTGAGGTCCGCTCCTGAGAGGGTGGGGGTGGAAAGGAAAATGGAGGATGGCGAGGTCTCGTATCCAGGCAACTGGATATGGCATCACGTCATCCTGGGCGCTCAACCCCGGGGGGGGGCATGGTGGTGGTGAGTACCCAAGGCACTTCGAATGGCCACTATAGTAAAACCAGCTATAATATTATTGATGGGATAATAATAAATGGCCAACACTGGATTGGCGTTGTTAGGCTAATATTGAAGGGGCATTGCTGGCCTTGTAACAATTTTCATGCATCGTCACATTCCCGTCAGTCACAGCATTAGGCCGGACTTTTCCCGGTACTTGTATGTTTGTTGGGTACGTACATGGGATTCACAAAAAAACACGTCATTGGTATGTCCCTAATTCATTCCGAAAAGTACGTACCTGAAGAGGAGTTAATGTAAACGTATCAGGGACACTCAATAAAGTACGTACATAGTACTTCCAAGCATGTACGTTTTTATTACATTCCGATTGGAACGGGACCAAGTATGTACCTACATGGGACGTCTAACCAGTACATACATGGTACATCCGGTAATGTACGTTCTTCGAATGTCTCCTATACGTCCCGGGACGTATCGACGTAACTGGGACATAAATGGTTCGTCTTCAGGACGTCGTGTGCTATTTGGGATATAGGGTGTCCGTTTTGAAATATCAAAGTTGCTGCTACTTTTCAATATAAGCGGCAACGTCGCAGCGCTGAAAATTTTTTGGATCGATAGAACAGAACTAATTACCCAAGGAATCAAATTTTCAAAATAATCCTATGTCCCGTTTTCCAGAAATGTCTAATAGGCCATCGAGTTTGGGACACCCTGTATATGAGTTCGCTTGATATGGATCGCGGTTGGCTGCCCCTTCTGAAAGACAAAATTATATGTCAAATTTGAAATATTTGACAAATGTCAATTCCGAAGATTGCCTACAATTGCATTTGAACAGGAATTTGCGTATACGTTTCGAGAATGGAAGCGGATTTGGTTTCCGAAACGTTAACTATAAGTGTTTTTCAATAGACGCAGCAACTTTTCGGGGTAGATTGAAAATCTGCCCTTCTACACTTGTATAGATTCCAATATTGATTCTTATTTTTTCAAATTGTGGTAGGTTAGAAACCCAGAAAACTACGGAACAGATTATAGAGTTCAGTTTCAATGAATGGTATTTTCTACCCTGAAGGCTAGGTACGGGCGCCCATGATTTCAAACAAGAAATTCAACGACAAACGCGCCAAGGCGCCTCGCACCATCATCTCCCACGATTTCCCTACATCAAGGTCCAATCAGACGCCTTCAGAGCCGCGGATTTATTTTCGCCGCATACCCTCTCCCGACACGGCTTCTGCATTTCGAGCACGTTCAGAACAAAGAGTCGATATGCGCGTCTGTGCCCGGCCTCAGAAGGTAACAAGTGTCACTGCGCCTGTTTTGAATCGGACGTTTAGCGCGTCCGATTATTATTTTCTTGTTTGCCGCGCGCGCCACTGGTCGAAATCGGACGAGGATGCCTTCGTGATGAGCATTTGGAGCATTGACTGGACGGTATTCTTTTTAGTACGGGTGTTTGGATGGAATTTATGAAAGAGTGAACACTCAATTCTTTATTCACAACGATATTTGTAATGCTGTCATTACTAACGTCATTGAAGGTTGGGAAGTGTCACATTACACACCTCTACTTTTCGCCCTTACTTTCCGCCCTCATTCCATCTATTCTAGACTTTATCTGTCATTTATTGACTTTATCTGAGATTTATTCATATTGGTGACAATAATTATATACCCCGTAGTAAAGGTAACAATATAGATATCTTCTTGATTATTCTGAGAAAACCGCGTTCTTGTAATTTGTCGTTAAATGTAATATTTCAGATATATGTTCAGAACGAAACAGAGATTTATTAATTTTAATCGGAATATGATGTTTGTAAATAAAATAGTATACAAACCTCGGTAGGAAGTATCATTCCTGTCTCGAGATCATAGATAACCCCGACGCTTTGAGTCTCGGTTAACTAACTGATCTCACGACAGGAATGAATCACTCCCCACCTCGGTGTCCCACATAGCAAAATAATATACCAAGTATGTGCTAAACATATTCCTAATCGCATAAGAATATTGAGATTATATCCCTAGCATATACACAGAATATGGTTACTATATGCTGAGAATATGCTAGGTATATTTTATATATATATATATATATATATATATATATATATATATATATATATATATATATATATATATATTATAGAATTTATAGAAGTTTCGAGTGGATAGATGATACAGAGGTTTTTTATTGGGCTTTGCACTCAAATGAAAATAGCAACCGTAGACACGTGTTTCTGGGTCATTGCTCTTCTTCAGCACGGTGTAGCCAAGTGCAAGGATGGACAACACTTGGAGAAACATCACAAATGAACGGAGTCATCAACAGAAGCCAGCCGCACATTTGTGGTTTCGGTCAGAAGACCTTGTTATCACAAGGCATCAACTGACGTCACCACGGAGGCAGCTATAGCCACCTGCGTGACATCCATGCCCAGGAGATACATTATAGAATTTATAGAAGTTTCGAGTGGATAGATGATACAGAGGTTTTTTATTGGGCTTTGCACTCAAATGAAAATAGCAACCGTAGACACGTGTTTCTGGGTCATTGCTCTTCTTCAGCACGGTGACGTCAGTTGATGCCTTGTGATAACAAGGTCTTCTGACCGAAACCACAAATGTGCGGCTGGCTTCTGTTGATGACTCCGTTCATTTGTGATGTTTCTCCAAGTGTTGTCCATCCTTGCACTTGGCTACACCGTGCTGAAGAAGAGCAATGACCCAGAAACACGTGTCTACGGTTGCTATTTTCATTTGAGTGCAAAGCCCAATAAAAAACCTCTGTATCATCTATCCACTCGAAACTTCTATAAATTCTATAATGTATCTCCTGGGCATGGATGTCACGCAGGTGGCTATAGCTGCCTCCGTGGTGACGTCAGTTGATGCCTTGTGATAACAAGGTCTTCTGACCGAAACCACAAATGTGCGGCTGGCTTCTGTTGATGACTCCGTTCATTTGTGATGTTTCTCCAAGTGTTGTCCATCCTTGCACTTGGCTACACCGTGCTGAAGAAGAGCAATGACCCAGAAACACGTGTCTACGGTTGCTATTTTCATTTGAGTGCAAAGCCCAATAAAAAACCTCTGTATCATCTATCCACTCGAAACTTCTATAAATTCTATAATGTATCTCCTGGGCATGGATGTCACGCAGGTGGCTATAGCTGCCTCCGTGGTGACGTCAGTTGATGCCTTGTGATAACAAGGTCTTCTGACCGAAACCACAAATGTGCGGCTGGCTTCTGTTGATGACTCCGTTCATTTGTGATGTTTCTCCAAGTGTTGTCCATCCTTGCACTTGGCTACACCGTGCTGAAGAAGAGCAATGACCCAGAAACACGTGTCTACGGTTGCTATTTTCATTTGAGTGCAAAGCCCAATAAAAAACCTCTGTATCATCTATCCACTCGAAACTTCTATAAATTCTATAATGTATCTCCTGGGCATGGATGTCACGCAGGTGGCTATAGCTGCCTCCGTGGTGACGTCAGTTGATGCCTTGTGATAACAAGGTCTTCTGACCGAAACCACAAATGTGCGGCTGGCTTCTGTTGATGACTCCGTTCATTTGTGATGTTTCTCCAAGTGTTGTCCATCCTTGCACTTGGCTACACCGTGCTGAAGAAGAGCAATGACCCAGAAACACGTGTCTACGGTTGCTATTTTCATTTGAGTGCAAAGCCCAATAAAAAACCTCTGTATCATCTATCCACTCGAAACTTCTATAAATTCTATAATGTATCTCCTGGGCATGGATGTCACGCAGGTGGCTATAGCTGCCTCCGTGGTGACGTCAGTTGATGCCTTGTGATAACAAGGTCTTCTGACCGAAACCACAAATGTGCGGCTGGCTTCTGTTGATGACTCCGTTCATTTGTGATGTTTCTCCAAGTGTTGTCCATCCTTGCACTTGGCTACACCGTGCTGAAGAAGAGCAATGACCCAGAAACACGTGTCTACGGTTGCTATTTTCATTTGAGTGCAAAGCCCAATAAAAAACCTCTGTATATATATATATATATATATATATGTACTTACTGGGACGCTGTATAAAAACACCATTGATTTGCAAATCGTTGTACTACTATAAATAGTTATGACATACATAGTCAGTTAAATTATATGTTAATGACATGACATTTTATCAGTGCGTGTTCAATGTTCTCTATTGTGGACTGTGCATATTCGATACCTATAGTGAGGTGTGGAAAAGTTATCGAATAAAAAGTTAGGTTAGGGTAAGCTTTCTTCACGGCTCTTTTTAGAGTGTTTTTAGAAATGAATCGTCCAAAAGTTCTGTTACTTTTCTGGATTTTTGCTGACATTATTTTCTGAAAACACTCTTAAAAGAGCCGTGAAGAAAGCTTACCCTAACCTAACTATTCTTTGGAATGTTCGAGAGATGTGAGCTTCATAGTGCGTTGAAATCGAAAGCTAGTGGTTCAGACTTCCACTGTCTATATTATCAACTCTATTGAAACCTGTTGCTAAGAACGAAAAGATGAAAATGCCAATCATGTAATGAAATAAAATACCAAACGAAAAGTTGAAATGGATTTTTTGGTCAATAATGAAATTGAGTATCACTACTTTTATTCGGGTTTGAAGGCCGTCGTTTTTTGGAATTTCTTCCTGACGTTTCGCTGGCTCGAGTGGCTAGCTTCTTCAGAGGTTCATTCATCTTGGAATTCACTCCGATGACTGGAGATTGTTTCTTCGCAAGTTGTATTTATGCCGATTCAGGTAGTTTGCGGTGCTAATTATTCCATGCGGATTCGGGGAATTGTCATTATTATTGATTATCTTGTTTACAGGTGGATACCGTGCACCTGTAGGAAGGTATACATCGGTACCACCAAAAGATCCATGGGAACTAGGCTGAAGGAACATGAGAGAAACTGCAGACTAGGGCAAATTGACAAGTCGGCTGTGGCGGAACACGCACTCAGTGAGGGAAACCACAGGATTCTGTTTGAAAATGCAAAACTGATTGCACCCAACCAGGGATACCATAGTCGACTGGTACGGGAGGCAATAGAAATCCACAAACACACGGATAATTTCAACAGAAAAGAAGAAGCTGTCAACCTCAACCGAATATGGAATCCCATTTTAAGAAAATCGATAATAACTGCAGGTAGTTCTTCAGATAATAATGATGATTATTCTCCGAACCCACATGAAGTAAACAAGGTAATCAATAATAATGACAATTCCCCGAATCCGCATGGAATAATTAGCACCGCAAACTACCTGAATCGGCATAAATACAACTTGCGAAGAAACTATCTCCAGTCATCGGAGTGAATTCCAAGATGAATTAACCTCTGAAGAAGCTAGCCACTCGAGCCAGCGAAACGTCAGGAAGAAATTCCAAAAAACGACGGCCTCCAAACCCGAATAAAAGTAGTGATACTGAAAACCTCGGCCGCGGAAGCCTCAACTATTTTGTCAATGAAATTGAGGATTGATTGATCGAAGAAAATAATGTTGTTACTATCACTTCATATTCAATGCCTCGATATTTTGTAACAAAATTATTTTCTCTGACCAATCAATCCTTACTTTCATTATTGACAAAAAAATCCATTTCAACCTTTCGTTTGGGATTTGATTACCTTACTAGATTTGTATTTTTATCCTTTCGTTCTTAGCAATAGGTGTCAATAGAGTTAGTATTATAAACAATAGAACCATAAGCTATCAGCAAGAAACATTGTCAACCACCTTCAAGCAAAAGTGGCTTCTTTATCGGGTTGACTATAATTCCTTTTCGTTTTCGTCAAGAACTTGTTCACTAGCTTCATTTTCTTTTATTTTTCTGAATGCTGTTTCACATTCTGTGGTCCACTAGAACTTGACGTCCTTTCGAAGACGTCCAGTCAGAGGATGAAAAACTTGAGATACATTGGAAGTTGATTTTGCATGGTACATAGCCAATCCCAAAAATTTTTGAACTCTTTCAATATCTTTTGTTCTGGGTGCATCAACTATAGCCTGGATTTCATTCTCGGATTCCTCTTATCCTCTTCCTGAAAAGACGTGATCTACTTCTCGCAAAATTCACATTTTGCTTATTCAGGTGGACGTTATATTTTTATCCGATTGACAGCAAATATTAATTTTGCAGATACATATCATTCAGCAAAGTATAACATTTCCTGCCGAGGCAGCAAAGTAAGGACTTTCCTATCTGACCAGGAAAAATAATGCTTTGCTGATTGATATGTTTCTGGAGGAGTAAGTTCTTCTAAGTCGCTATTACTGTCCATAATATAAATATACCGATATTTTTCCACAAAACTGTAAGAAATTTTATAAGTTGTCAAACTATTACTGTGAACATATACATTTCCATAGCAAACAAACATTCCAACCCTTGCGATTTCTATCAAATTATGTTATAATTCACCACTACAGAAAAAATAAAAAGATTGTGAGAATTGTAATAAGTTGAAAATACAATATCCTACATATATCATCATAAAAAAATTATACGTTCAATTCGGCAGCAAAGATGAATAATCTACTGAGTACTTTGCTGCTTAGTGAAATTCTGAAAATTCCAAATTTTGAATGCGACTTTCCGTTACAACCTGACTCCAAGATAATTTTTCTCAAGCCAATGCGAGTGACCTATGCCTGACAAGAAGTTGTGGATAAAGAAAGTGACCAGCTGTGACGTTCCACTAAGATTAAAAACAACCGATGATCGTTTGAATCTTTGAATTTTATTACAATTAAATGAACGAGGAAGACTTGTTATGTATTGCTACCTGTAAATAATTATTATGTCAAAGCTATGAAATAAAAAAATCAGTTCAATGTCAATCTACCAATTTCAAAATTTTCAAAATATTCAAAAACACAATAATGGGATGTGAAGTTTATATTTCGTCGGATTCGGAAGTGGAAGCGAATGAAGGTTAATTCTAATTCTATGGAAAAATTCGATCGGTCTTCATTCAATACGGATGATAAGTTGAAAATTGACTAAAAATTGAAACATCGTTTTCTGTGAAATGTTTGAGAAGATATGAGCATCATAATCCTTGTCCAGGTGATTGGATATTGGAATTATGTGGAAGAATTTGAACGGTCTCCATTTGAAACAGGTGGTTGGTTGAAAATTATCATTCTTTCTGAATATTCGAGAGGATGTGAGCATTATAGACCTTTGAAATATAAGCTCTCACTCAGATGATCATCCGGATTGAGATATCGTTAAAGGGGGGTCATGGGAAAGAATGTGATTGGTCTTCTTTACCGTATGGGTGGATGATTGGAGAAGACGAAAGAACGAAGAAACAATAAGAGACATGTTTTGTGTGAAGTGAACCAATAAGAGACATCTTTTGTGTGAAGTGAACTCTCTCGTTGGAATAGTTTGATATATCTCAGAATATTATCACGATTATTCAACAACTGGATGTTCTTTTTCAGCACGGGTGAGTCATTTGAAATTGACGAACGAAAGGAGAAACATATTGCGTAAAATATTGCGTAAAATATCGAAGGGATTTCCCATAAAAAATCAGGTCAGTGGAAGTTGAGAGCAGAGATTGGTTGTCGTTTATTGAGAGTGGTTCTCTAGATTCTGTATTTTTATCTATCGAGAATGAAATTATGTTGTTCACGAAAATATAAAGGGCAATACTTGAGCGATATTCTCTTAGTACGGGTGCGTGGCTGCAATTTATAAAATAACAATATCCTCCTGATTCACATATGTTTTTATTCCACTGAATATTCACCAAACTGGGAATTGTTAAAGCATACATGTTGATGGCCACAGGAAATAAACAAAAGAATGTTAGGGGAAGGTTAGGTGGGAACTGGTAAACAATTTACCCATAAATAATTCATAGTAATTTGTGTTTATCAATCCAGAATTTTTTTTTCACCAAATTGAATAGGATGCTATCAACTCTTTCTGATCTATGATGCAGCAAATGATCGAATTGCTACAATTTTATGTGCGAAGAGAGTAATAATTATATATGAAATTACTATTTTACTGAGTCATCAACAACATTGCCATCAGACCCTATTTCTTATTCTTCATGTACATATATGGCATACCTTCCTCATTGATAACGTTTTCCGTTTTTTCGTTGATGGAGATACTCAATAAGTTTGTTCGACTTCGTTCTAGAACCGTCAGGCGCATGCGCTATAATGAAAACATGTTCGAGCTATAATCGGACTAGTTATGAATCGGTTTCTGAATTAAAATCTTGTGTTCGACTTCTCGGGATTTTCTAGGTACTGTTCTCGAATCAACAAAATGGTACTTGCTCAGGAGTAGGTATCAATTCCGAATTTCGGTTTGTACATGCGTAATATGTGTGAAATTTGAAAGTAAATCATTTTCAGCACTAGCGCTAAAAGTGATTAATTTTTAGATGAAATATAAAAACATAATTCAGAATGAAGTGTTTATTCAATCAAACGTAAAATTAGTGAAACTACAATTGTGATAGGAAACTCCATGGTCGCTTCAAAAAAGCCACAAGCTTGTAATATCTGCTTATGTCATGATTATTCATGTTCATCATCTACTTCAACATAGAGTGATTTGACCAAAGCGTTGCCAATTTCCATATTCTGGACTTTTCTTCAAAGTATGCAAGAAGCACTTTTTCACTGTTCTTCTTGCCACAGACATTTTTCTGATCACACCATTTCAAAAAACGATCGTATGAAAACTCGTACTATCGCTTTGACTTACTAGGCAATAATTCAAAAGCAGCTTCATTGGCAGTTTCTTCAATTTCCGGCGGTATTCATTTTCTGGATCACTTTCCATCGAGGAACGAAGAAACGAGAATGAATAATTCGTGATTTATTGTCGTTAGTTGTCAACAAAGACAAATCAACAAATTCTGTTTTTGATTACCTTGGCAACTTGTTTCATGAATAGATTAGATAAAATTGGATTCAAAACTGATAATCTCGAGCCTTTTATTTTATCAATAAATAATATAAAATAGTTATGCGTTAATTTGTACTTTTAATGGTGTTTGTAGAAAAAATAGTGTATGATATACCTGCTACAAGTGATTTTATTTTGTTTCTTACAAAATAAAATATCACTTTCAGCACTTAAATCATAAATAACTATTCTGGACTTAGCAGTGGACAATTAAATGTCAATCCATCATGGAAGGACGCTTCAAATATCAGACACTCCCTCGTACACCGAATACATTAAACAACTATTCAATTCTGTAAATGTAAATGGGTATCGTTTGCAAACATTATATAACAATGAGCATTAATTTACACACGAAAAACAACCATTTTAAGGTCGGTTACCAGACCCGTCGAGAGTGAAAACAAAAGTTTTGGCAAGGAATCGATAAAAATACATTAGCTTTTTAATATGATCGTCAACGGAATGATAATTTTTTGGTGGGGTATTTAGCATTCGATGCCAGAGGCCACAGAACCAAGAACCAAGGCAGTGAGGTGGGCGACATATTTGGAAGAGGATCGCACCTTTGAGTCTCTTGTTTGTGTTTTTTTGTCACATACCCACTTAGGGATCAGTAACCAGAAATGGTTGGTCTGGTTCTGAGGTTGCGTTGGAATTGAAAATATCAGTGGTAGCGATAATAATGGTGTTATAAGAATCTGGTGGACCAAAATGCTACGGAAATCAAATGAAAATATAAATGAATTGGGGAACAAATAGAATTACAACTAAATAAAAAGGAGATACAAATATGAAAAAAAATTAATTAAGTTTGAGCTGACATTAATCACAAACTTGTGATCTCTTGTATCAAGTTCAAGTGTTCGAGTGTTCATTGGTTCTTAGGAGATTATACAGAATATGATATCCCACTGAACATTGTGATATAATTTCAGTGCAACAGTGACATATTATATGTTACAATATCGTAATATGTTACTTTAACATGTATGTTATAGAGATGTTATAGTGAAATATCCGGGTAGGATACATAACAATGTAACAATATTAAAAACGTTATGTTGATGCAATGAATCTGCCACATTATCGAAACATTTACCATCATATGATATTTTGTTCACATAAAAGTGGTAACTCATTTGATAATTTATATTTATCAGTGATGTATAGATAATGTTAGGTGGTTTTGTTTTTTATTTATAGATAAATAACACGAAAGAATGTATATTGAAATAAGGAATATAACAAAAATGAAAATATAGGAATTCTAGAAATGAAAACTGTAATTATTTTATGAAATTCAGCTTTGGTTGAGTTCATTATTTTCCCGTCAGTTTTTGCCTCTGAGAAACCCTCTGCCACTATTTGTGTTGCATGCTCAGCGTTTTTTAGCGTACATCACAAAATCTGAAGTCAAAACGAGAGGTTCTGGAATTTATGAGCCATTCACAGTTCACATAACCTATACATACATTCTACCTACTTTTTTATTCATATTACGATCAAAACTATCATCAGTAGGCCCGTGCTTTTGATCGCCTAGCCATAACAAGAGGACATTGTATATCTGGATAGAAACCGAACATTATACCTATTATTAACTTCATCGGTAATATGATCACTTGTTTATCACCAACGCCCAGCAACACTACTCCAAAATGATAGCGGCACTTGACTAGATCACAGCATAAAGAACTACTATATAGAAGCGAAAGGGTAACATAACCTTCAATTGTGTCAAGAATATTCGGCCATGATTATTACATATATAAGTAGCAATGATATCACTCAAATGTTGATACCTGTATGATGATAATATTGCATGTTATATAGTGAGAAATCATTTTTTCGTTATTACAAAGTATAACATTATTTACATATTAAAAAAATATTTCATATACATAACATCTTTCTAATAAAGTAGATATTGCAATGTGATCCAGAATTTTTTTTTCGATGTTACTATTATGATTCATGTTTAGTGGGATAGAACAAATCAGTGAAATCTAATATAAAATATATGTATAGGTCAGTGTGAAAAAAAGTTAAAAAGAAACATCAAAACTGACTTCTAGGATGAAACAAAAATAGAACATACAAAACATCTTAAGAACGAACCATTGTAGAACATTAGGTCTAATTTGGGTTCAAACTTGCAGAGAAGTATTCGTCTGTCAAATAAAAGGCTTCATTTATCAACAGCTTTTTCACCGATATTTTCAATTGATTCAATGTGAAATTTTTTATGGTCTCAGGCAAATCATTATACACTTTGATTTCCATTGATTTAGGACTGTTTTCTGTTGTATTCATGTAATCGAAGCGAACCAAATGACAGTTAATTTTTTTTAGATAGAAAACTTCCTTGTTAAAAAAAAGTTTATACAAAGGTGCATCTCAACTTTTACTAAGGAGTCTTTTTTTCTTAATAACTCGAAAATTATTTATGTTAACTGCATTTTCAGTTGAGACTTCAGCCACTAAAACTTTTCTAATGGTAAATCTAATTGGATGAGGAGAAAACCCAAGTAATTGTCATTAATAAAAAGTTTCATCATAAGTAGTTCTGACTGATTCATGACAATATTTTCTTTTCGAAACTTCTAGTCTAAATTTCTTCAGAAGTGGCATACATTTATATAAACTTCATTTCATAAAATATGACAAATAATATGTGCAACTGGAGATTAAATCCACTACAGACCATATTGTGTCAGACACTCGACATTTCTGGAACAATTCGTCCTGTTGGTGATACCTTTAAAATTCTCCAACTCATCTCTAAAACAGTCCACTTTCAACTCCCTTGAATTGAATAGCTTCTCTCATTCCTTCAATTATTTCCAATTTTGTCTCACTGTATATAAATTCTCTACAGCTTTTCATTCAATTTACACATTTTTCTGTAACTTTCAACACAATTATATATACTAGCGACATGCCCCGGCTTCACCCGGATAATAAATAGTTATTGTAGGTCATCCCTACTAGATAGACATATACCATCGCGATCTTTTCTGTAGACCTTTTCAAGGTATACAATTCTGTAGTACATTATTTTGATCTATCTTGTAGGGTTCAGCCAAAATTACAAAATAGTACAAAATTTCATCAGACTCTCCATCAGTGATGGGAAAAATAATTTTCAATAAGCTGCCAAAATATATAAAGGGGGCACGCTCCTTCAATGAATTCAGTAGAGAGCTGAAAATATTTTTAATACAGGGATGTTTTTATAGTTTGGCCGAGTTTTTTAAGGTATGACGTTTGTAAATGTATTTTTACGATTGCTCATTTTGTATTCGATCTGTTTTTTATATATATATTTATTTTTATAATCATTTATGTGTATTGATTTGTATACACGTGTGTGTGTATGGGTGTATATATACATCTGTTGTGCGTGATCTTATGATCATATGTGGGAAATTTGACTTTTCCTATACATGTATTATATATGTCTAATGGAAAATAAAGATTATTATTATTATAGCCAGAGTTTGCAATGTAAGCGCAAGAAAATGTGGCCATTCACGACATCACCTCAGAAACCTCTAAAATTACCAGTTCTTCTCTACTAGATTATGCATGTTTATAAATATTAACCTCCCTCTTGAGTCACTCTGTTCATTAAAAGAACGCATCAAAATCCGTTGTGTAATTTTAAAAATAAGCATACATAGGAGTGACAGACAGCGGGGAGCGACTTTTATACTTTGTAGTGATTTTCAAGATACAATATTTTTTCATCTAAATTCCATTTCATGCAATATGTGTATAAGGTTTTATCTTGATTTGATTTCTCTGTTGATTCAACTAAATATCCATTCAAGATTATTTATAATCTTTCTCATTTGGTTCCTTTCATATCCAAATAATTTATTTGACAGAATACTATAAAATTACCAGTAGTGGAAAATGGGAGTCTGGACCATATCTCTTGAAAACATCAAAACAAGTTCGGGATCGTTTGCTTGAAAGTGGTTGACAATGTTCCTTTCTGAATGGTTATGGTTCGGCCTTCCATTGAATATTATCAACTCTATTGAAACCTATTGCTAAGAATGGAAGGTTTTAAATACAAATCAAGTGAGAAAATCGAATAAAAATCAAATTTTTGGTCAATAATGAAATTAGGGATTGATTGATCAATGAAATTACTGTTGTTACAAAAAAAATCGAGATATCGAATCTGAAACATGAATCAAAAAAAATTTTTAAATAACGAAATAAATGAAATGATATTGTGACAAGAAAATTGAGTGAAGACGATTGCGGATACCAGCATTCGAAACGTCGTTCAAATTGAATTTTTTATAATATTTCATTCAATTTCTTTATTCACTAGTATTTCATATTCGATACCCCAATTTTCTTGTCACGATTCATTTCATTTATTTCGTTATTTAAAAATTTTTTTGACTCATATTTCATATTCGATATCTCGATTTTTTTTGTAATAACAGTAATTTCTTTGATCAATCAATCCCTAATTGACCAAAAATTTGATTTTGATTTGATTTTTCCACTCGATTTGTATTTTAATCCTTCCATTTTTAGCAACAGGTTTCAATAGAGTTGATTATATAGACAATGATAGTCCGAATCATTACCATTCAAGTTCGGGATCGTCTCCGGGAGGCCCCAAAAACGCCACTGATACCATTTTAGAATCCCCGCACGACTCGGTCATTTCACTTGTTTGTAGATACTCGCATATGGTCATCCCAGAGGGCCGAGATTCTCATAAAAAGTGATTTGCGATCGCCATACAAGGTTTGACAACTGGAACAGACACATAGTGAAGTACTCCCAAGGTCAACGTGGTCGTGGGTGCGATTTGGCCGGCTGCTCTACCGCAAACACTTCGTATTTGCATAAAAAATTCGGTTTGGTCACAATGTCGACGGGTTCTGACAAAGGCGGACTAATACTCGTTGAATTTGTGTATCTTTGTTGATTAATTAGTTCTGAGGAAATATTTCGGCGCATACGAGGGGCGTTCTATATTTACCCATAAAATTCTATAAAAATATATCTGTCGGCAACATAAACTTCAATATAATGATAATAAATGTCTTTTTTCACACATTACACGTACACTGAAGCACAATTATAATTAGATGAAAAATAAAAAGAAGAAAACAAACATGGATGACACGAAATCTAGGTTAGGTTAGTTAAGGGAAAGTTCACCAATTGGTGCTCTACCACTTAACTCTTGTTGTAGTAAGGCTCATACTATTTTTTATTTTGCCTACCTAACCTAAGCGTTCTTAACCCAAGTCTGTCTGATCCAAACCTGAACTTAAACTTTTTAGGTCACTCATTATTTTCTTATTAAACAATCAACTGGCTGATCGCACTCAAAAAAAAAGTATTGAGAATACAAGGGAGGAAAAACATAAGATTAGTGAAATTCAAGGGAATTGTTCAGCAAATATGTTTTGAGTTCTTTTTTGAATTCGATCATATCATATTGCTCAAACTCAGGAGGTATCGCATTGTATAATTCATACATATTGAATTGGAAGCTCCTTTCGAAAAAGGAGGTTCTGTGTGCAGGACATGTTAGCAGGTTTATTCCCGATATCAAGATTGTGGATATCACTTCTGAACATGACTTTCTCATAAAGATAAGTTGGTCTTTCAGACTACATAATTTTGTGAAACAGACACAGGGCATGAAACTTGATTCTTTCTCTCATGGAAAGCCATTTCAACTCATGTAATTTGTGAGACAAATTATCATATTTTCTTATGCCCTATATGGAGTTCTGCACGCGTTGTACTCTACAAGCAGTATTTAATGAATACAAAAACCGTAGTTAGATTTTGCGACTGTCTGATTGGATTTGTTATCAAACACCAATGATATGAAAAAACAGCATACATAAAATTTGTTCTGAATAAGAATAAAAACAACTCAAAAATGACATGGAGAAATCTTGCAGATTGGGGTGTTACTACAAAATTATCCTCACAAACCAATAGCCTGCCAATTGAACTACGTAAACCTGAAGAAATCAATGACTATTTCTTGAACGTGGCTGGACATTCAACAGTGAATAATGACACTCTTTCATTCTACAACAGTAACAAATTGAACGCTTCCTTGAACTTTTCTCTCACCGATATATGTGAGGATGATATTTTGACTGCCATTAAAGAAATAAAATCTAATGCTTTAGGAATTGACAAAATAAATATCAAGATGATTTCTTTAGTGATACCACACTGTATTGATGAAGTTAAACATATTTTCAACGAGTCCTTCAGACAGGGTATTTTTCCAGATGTTTGGAAGGTTGCTAATATAATTCCAATTCCAAAAAAGAAGGCACCTACCACTTTCAGTGACCTGCGACCTATTAGCATTCTACCCTCATTCTCTAAAATATTCGAGAAAAATGTTTCCCGTCAAGTAAAAGCTTATCTGGAAGAGAATCGAATACTCCCTTATGAGCAGTCTGGGTTCCGCAAAAAACACGGAACACAGACTGCCCTCTTGAAAGTAATCAATGATCTTGCGAGAACCAGAGATGAATCCGAAGTCACCATTTTAGTACTGCTTGATCAAAGTAAAGCTTTCGATTTAGTTAATTTCGATTTGCTCATCGGTAAGCTCAAGTTCATAGGATTCGATGACATTTCTCTTAAATGGATGACCAGCTACCTCACAGGCCGATCACAGAGGGTCAAACTGGATGATTACTCATGGTCATCACTAAAAGAAACCACTTCAGGTGTACCGCAGGGAAGCATTTTGGGACCCTTGATGTTTTCTATGTTTATTTTCGATTACCCCACTTCATTATCACATTGTCAGGTACATCTATACGCAGATGATATACAGTTATATCTATCTTCCCATAATACTGATACAGAAAGTTGCATAGCCAATATAAACTCAGATTTGCATAATACATTCCTATACTCAGAGCATCATGGACTGAAAATTAATCCAAATAAAACTTTGGCTTTATGCATAGGATCTCAAAGACAACAAGTTGAAACTCAAAGAAACTTTAGGCTCACTATTGATAACGCAGTTATTGACTGGGTAGACAGTGCTAATAATCTTGGTGTAACCATAGATAGCTCTTTGTCTTTCCATGAACATGTAAAAAATATTTTCAAAGTATCATATTTCAAACTCAAGTCGCTTTATAAACTCAAGTATCAGTTATCTGAAGAAATGAAACTCAGGCTAGTTAAAACTCTTATTTACCCCAATATCGAGTATTGTTGTTCAGTGTATTACAATTTTTTGCCGCAATATAACAAAATGAAGTTACAACGCATACAAAATGCTTGTATGCGATTCGTATGCTGCATACCGTATGGTGAACATGTCACGCCATTTTTGTTAAAAATGAAGGAGCTGAATGTGAGATACAGAGTCCAATATTTGATAAAGATTTTTCTGTTTAAGTTGCTCCAAACGAAAACTCCTAGTTATTTATATAGTTTATTAAACAGGCATTCTGATATACATATGGTCAATTTGAGAATTAACTCATTCAACATACCTAGGCACCGTACTTCCAAATTTGAAGGATGTTTTTCTTATATTGCCCCTCGCTATCTGAATGAAATTTTACCTCTTTTACATTACAATATTCATCATTTCAAAAAAGAACTCAAATCACAGCTTCTAACTGCTCAGTGCTAAATTAAGAACCTATGTATGGTATTGTAATGAAATCGTTGAATTGACCAATAGAATGTTAAGAATATTAATTGTTATTAGAATCTAAGTGTATAATTGTATTCATATTCTTCATTAATTTTTTCATCTTTTCTCTATCATTGTTTTGATAGTAAATAGATATTTTTGTATCATCATGATTAACTTACACACGCTTGATTATTTTTGGGAGGGGTGGAAGATAGCCTTTGGCTAACCCTTTTCCTTTTATGTATAAAATGTACTTTTTATGCATAATAAACGATATTATTATTATTATTATTATTATATAGAATTATTCGTATTCAAGATTAGGGAATGCTAACTAGCAGCTTTAGCAAAATTGTCCAGGTCATTATTCACAGTCACTGCTGCGTCATTCAGACCGTCTATAGGAAACTTGTGGTAAAGTTGAATACCATCAGCGTACATGTGTTTTTTACAATGACTAACAAACTTTCCAAACTGGCATGTGTAGATTGTAAACAGAAGCAACCCTAAGACTGATTCCTGTGATATAGCAGATGACACTTTCCTAGTAAAATATCAGATCCAATCAGTTTCATGATTGGATAAACTTGCCAAACTGGCTTGTGTAGTTCGAGAACAGAAGCGGCCCTAAGACAGATCCCTGTGGTACACCAGATCAGACATTTCTAGCCACATATCAAATTCAATCAGTTTCATGATTGGATCAGAAGAATTCTAGTATCGAGTAGGTGTCCAACTTTTTCACGTATACAAGAAACTTTCGATACAAACGCAGTTTCTGATGAAGTACTCATCATAGATGTGCCAAATTGCTCACTGCCGCAGTATCAAGGAATAGTTCTTCCCAAAATATTGGGGAAATATAGAAACTTTTGAAAATTGTTTTTTGATTTACCTGGCATTGTGTTATGAAATATTTCCATAGAAATTATACAATCTCATTACCACTTTTTCCCACTTAATTATAGTAGATTCAAATATTCGATCCGACGTTTCGTGTCTCGACCAGCATCTCCTACTTAGTTTTTTCTCAAGAGTTCCATTCAGCTCAAGTCATCCTTGCGTGACGTAACAAGAATGTGCAATTTGTTTCGGAGTAATTCATTATATAAACCTAAAAGAAAATCAAAACATTCATTCAATTCATGATCAGCCCCAACATGAAAGTGAGTTGCGTGACTTTGTGGAACCAGATTTCAAAATTTCAAATTCCATATTTTCCAATATGAATATTTGAAATTCAATGATTTCATAGAATTTTTACGTTAATTCAATAACTTTTTTTTCAATTGAAACTGACATTTCTAAAACTAGTTTCATACAGACTTGGATTTCATCTTGCGGGTTGACCGTGAATTCAATAAAAAAATTAACTAGTAGTTCCGTGATCAGACGAATCGATACGTTGTTTTTAGGATTTGAATGCACCGAGAAAATATATACAAAAATATTGATAAATTTCAATTCAGCAAAGATGGTATAGAAGTTGTCCTAGTAGCGATTAGTGTAAGCGTGTGGTTAGTGGGGTATTGTCATCTTCTTGGATCAAATATAACAGTTTCGTATCAATAATCTCACGAGCTGTAGATGAAGAAATGACCTGAAATCACAATTGAAAGCGTTGTTGGTAATTTCTATTATTTCTGTGGCAGATTTGTGCCTATGTGTGAAACATATATCAGAATTCAGTACCTACTCATTTGATCATTTTCAACTACATCGTTCAATTGTTCTTGATAATTTCCACCACCATTTGATACCTCTGAGTGATGCATGCCTGAAATAAGCATTCGTAGAGGTTTTGAAAAATCTAATAATATACTGGGTGAGCCATTTGAGAAATTTTTCAGGTAATTACTCTGATATGTATCACTTTGTACAGTGCATGTATTTTCGTGAATGCCACGAATTAAATTCAAAAATCGACATGTCTGAACTTGTCCTTCTAAACCATTTCGATACGGTGTATTGCAAAAAAAGAGCTGCTAACTGTTTGTTTCTACATGACCATTCAACAATGTAGTTGATATTCACTTTGTCTAAAATTTCAACCGAACGAACAATAACGATCCACTCACTATACCACTGAAAAAACAATTGCAAGTTGAAGTAGGACGTATTTTCCTCGATGTCGCTGCTAGGCTGAAAATCCCCTAGGAACGAATTATCTCTGTATTCCAGGAATGAACGAGTTCTGAGTATTCCATTTTCAGTTCGTCCTCTCTTAACCTCTGTTCCATTAGTCATGGTCGATATATCCACAAAAGCAGATGAACACCCTTTCAACTAATAAAACCGTCGCAGTCACCCATCAAACCAAACGGCAGAAAACCTTTGTCTGTTCGTATTTTTATTTTTGTCTGCTGCCCAAAATGAAACAACAAATTCTTCAATAATTGGTTGACAGAGATCAGTAAGATTACCTAATACGTCTACAATTCTCACAGCCAGTTATACATATGACTACCTGTTAGAGAAGAACAACAGGAGAACATCTAGATATACCTGGCCAGCATTCATAAATCATAGCAGGTAACATCGATCTATCTGTGCCGTAATCTACGATTAGATATGGGCGTATGAATTGCCCAACCCTGGCTAGGTGAATTGAAATATATGTGCAGGACTGGGGTTGCCGAAAGCTCTCTAGTCATTGGTGGGAAAGGAAAACATAACTGAAACACTTGACATATTCCTGAACAGGTACTTTGAAAAACGTTTACTAATTCCTAAGGTATATCAACGAAATAACCTCCTGGAGAGTAACAAAATCAAAAAGTAGATATAGATCATAATTATTTCAATATACAAATGATTTGATCCTGCCATTATTCGAATTCGACACAGTGTATCAAAACTAGAAACAATATCGTATACCTTCTTGTATTGAAAGCAGGCATTTGTTGTCTCACTACAAAGTGGTCAGCATTGGAAACCCTTGGCAGATGTTCACTTAATCCAACGAAAACTATTTCATCACTCTAAGTAGAACAAAAAACTGAAGATACCAGTAACCAACTCATGGCAAAGTTCACGTCGAATCGCGTCTTCATTTAAAGAACATTCCAGAAAAATTGCGGTTTGCGGAAAACGAATAGCTATCAATGTAGTTTCTGTGAAAAAAACCCCTTCTTATATTTCGAAACAGGGTCTTATTCAGGAGGGAAGCGGCAGGGACAAATGACTATTGCAGCGACGAAAAAACATCAAAGAGATGTTTTGAGGCAAAGGAGCAAATATTTGTAAAAGTTTGAAATCGATATGGTAAAAATATTGTCACTAATATTATTGCAGGTCACAATCGTAGTATACCTAGTTATGTGTGCAATCACAGCTTATCCTTTCCATCTTGGCAGAAACATAGGTACTTCTATGATTTGCTTGAATTTCAACAGTTTGTATTTAATATTAATTATCATTGTTCACATCATTGTGATTGTTTGTACGTGTCTATATTACGAAATTTGGATGACCTATTTTGAACTCAACAAACTGAGTGTACCACAAAATATACACAAACAGAATAGTTGTAACAACAAAAGACTTATCATTTCCCTCATGAATTGCTGCCTTGAATATAATTATGAATCTATCTGACAATGCTTCCTGTTGAGTGATGCTTGTTTGAACTCCCACTGTCTATAAGTTGAATGATTTGACTAATAAAAAACTCAATGATACGAAAAAAACCCGTAAAGGCTGACAAAATTAATATGAGCTAAATGTTTTTGAAGAAATAACGGAATAAGAAAGATTTTAAGAATGTGAAGAATGGAATTAGTATTGAAATAGAACTAATGAGTTAAGATCAGTGCGAAAAGAGTTGAAAATTCGATAGAAATTCATGTTTAATCTACGTTTGATTATTATTTTCATTGCTGTTTTTTCTGTTGCAAGTACCTGATGGAATTGGCCAAAAGTTCATTATTGATTAAATAAACACTTAGTGTGATTTTCACTAGGCAGTTTATAAAATCGCTACACGGATTTCATCATACAATATGCCTGGGAGTACCAAAACACGTCCGAAAAAGCTATTGTAAAGGAACAAACGTGTAGCGGTTCTATCAACTGTTTAGTGAACATCACACATTGAAGTGCAATTTGAATTAAGTTATTCTGTTACTTCTAAGTGGTTTGCGAAATTATTCGACATTTCTGGAATTGTTTTAGACTTGAATATTTTTTCATAGATTCATTAACCTTTCTTTCTTAATCCACAGGATTTGTGATAAGAAATAGAACCAAAAACGTTACAGTTGATATTATATGATCGATAGAAACTAACGAGCGTTTCGATCACGAAATCGAAAATACATAGCTTGTGTCATATTTTTTACTTGCCGGACTCTCTACAGAAAACTCTTGTACAGCTTATCCAATCCATCTTGGCAAAAACTCAAATACTTTTCCAGTTGCACACTAATAGTGTAGGTCATGAAGAAAGGAAAAACACCTTCCATTGATAAAATCCAACAGAGTGAACACACATAATAGGTGTTTTTTATCTCAGTACACTTCAAAGAGATTGCTGGGAATATACGTTATTAGTTCTGTGCCAAGACGGATTGGATAAGCTGTACTGTTTGTATTTTTATCTACACCCGTACCCTAATAATACACTTATATGCCCACCACCCGTTTTATAATGAAATCCATTACGATACAGATTTTCATTACGCTACAGATTTTCAACCAATAGAAACCCATTATTTTTCAATCAAGCATGATGTGCAAGCTTTGCATTTTGACGTTTGTCAAGTCAAAATCAGTAGGTATTGAATTTTTGAAGAATTCAGTCAATTTTCGATAATCGAATGAAAATGTCTTATAGCAGTGATATAGAAGAATTACCAGCGACTCCTCCACAGATGTCTTGGACAAGAAAAAAATACAATCGAAAGGATTATATTTTTCATTTGACAAATGCAACACATATGTTGTTATTTTCATTCAAATCGTATGTGCTTTCATGGTCGAATGGTCAGCGGCGCGGGCAGTGATCACAAACGTCCCGGGTTCAATTCCAGACCTCGGCAAAGACTTTTTTTCATTTTTTTTCTTCCCATTGTTGTATTTTCGGTGGTTATATCATTAATTATAATTCTGTAGAATTTCTCAAAGAAATACGATTGATTACCTACTATTATTGTGTTCAATATAAATACCTAATATTATAATATTTTTAGTTCTTCATTATTTATTGGGTGTAGATAAAATAGCGTATGCAACTCTCATGTAATGGTTATTAATACACTCGCATAAACCATACGAAACTCACCTTCGGCTCGTTTCGTATCCCGGTTTATGCTCATATATTAATAACCATCATTACACGATCGTTGCATAATATACTATTATATCGTGTTCACTATGAAAGTTGAAAAACCATAAAAAAACATGATACGTCTCGGTTTTAGCATTCAGTGAAGTAAAAATTCCAAAGTTCACCTGACAGTCACTTTTTTGATCTTCGTATCTCACTTTCATTCAATACCACAGATAATGATCGTTTATATAAAAAATACTATTCTTACTCAGAGAAATAACATTTCAAAATGATCGGGAAAAATCTTGGGTGCGCATCCTGGAATTTTCAGAACATGCATTGAAAACGACTATTGAAAAACTACAGAACTAGGTAGGAATGATCAAAAAGAGCATTGAATGAAAGAGAAAGAAAATTTCTGTATTTCGTGAAGATTTTTTTTATACAAACAACATCAGGAATGAGACGTTATTGATCCTCCATTGAAATTATGGAAAAAATGGTAAGTTTCATAATCATTAACTTGGGAAGCAGTGAAAAAACCTGAATCCAATTCAAAGGTAGATGTGAAAGAAAAAGTGTTCCAATGTGGGCATACGCCTCTTACATTTTACTCAATGAAGGTGGAAATTCAGAGCAATAATTAAACTTTCGAAACATTGCTCTAGACCAGGGGTTCCCAACCTTTTTTTAGTCCGGGACCACTTTTATATTATTCTTTTTAGCAGGGACCACTATGAATGACTTACATAGTGGTATATACATACGTACATTGTAGGTAATGAAGATAAACTGTAATAATCGAACCGTAACTTCAATTAGCAACTCAATAGGATATTACAAAACAAGAAATAATAATAATAATATGTTTAGGATAACCTTCTGTGATTTTGTATCAAAGTGATTTCTGAGTTTGCATCTTCTCCACGAGTTGCTCAAAGCTACACGCAAATCATCACTTATTTTCAAACGATTCCTCGCCTTGTTCTCAATTACCAATAAAGCAGAAAATCATTGTTCACATAAATAAGTTGGAAAAATCATAAAATATCGCAAAGCGATTTCTCGAAGTTTAGTATAAGAAATTGCCTTTTTACACCAGAACGACTCAAGTGAATTCAATTCAAAAGCATCCTTGCAGTTTCTGTCATTTTGGAATTCAATGAGTTCTTCCTGGCTTTCTTCAGTAACTCCTCCAGCGTCCGTACTAAAAGGGTTACGAATCAGTTTTTGATCAACTTCAGTTTCTTCGGTATTTTCTGGGCAGTAACGATATAATTCATTCATCAACATTTGTAAATGAGTCCTGATATTTTCTTGTATATTTGCTTTAATAGTGTCATACTGTTTTTCCTCCACAAGTGCTTTTAACGTCGCAAACGCAGAATAATTATTTTCTTCACTTTTACCTAAGTACAACTGAAGTTTACAAATAAAAGCGCAAAGTTAATCTTCAAAAATATAAAATATACGTTTTCTAATTGTTTATTTCCGGAACCTTGCAGTTGTATATTCGATTTGAGTGTGTGAAAATATCCACAGGATAAGCCAAATTAATTTGACATTCCAGATTAGTAAACTGTTTTATCAAATCATTCATTTTTGTCAACGTGAAAAATCTCAACCTCTGCTCTCAGTTCATATAATCTTCCCAACATATTACCTTTCGATAGCCATCGAAATTCTGTGTGAAAGAGAAGTGCTTCATGGTCTGAGTCCATTTCAGTGAAAGGCGTGTATTTAGGGCGCTGCTTTTGATACCATTAACAACTTTTATGGTCATTTTCAGTGTATCAGTAAGGCATTCAGGAAGAGTATTAGAAGCAACAACTAGCAATGTATGATACAGTGCGTTTTTATTACCTTATGATTTTTCTATTTTACTAACGTCGCCAGACCGGAACGAAATCTCAACATTGCAGGAGCACCATCAGTACAGGGGGCAACGATTTTATTCCACATGAGATTATGTTTCTCAAAATGTTCCGATATTGAGTTCATGAAAAATGACGCCCGCTAAATTTGAAATCATTCGCGGACCATATTTTGACTTCTGCGGACCACTGGTGGTCCACGGACCACTGGTTGGGAACCACTGCTCTAGACACTAGGTTGTATTTTATCCAAGAATAATAACTTCAGAGTGATGAACAAATATACAAAGTTTCATTTGTTTGCACTACATCCTGCTATGATTGTAATTGTAGATAAAATGTTTCAAAATCGTGTTCTCACTATCCTGTAAAATTTCAAAGTTGTTGACTTACGCTCTCAGTCAATCTAAGGGGAAAATCGTACAAGAGATTCCACCAATATCTGAACCTGAATTCGTCAACGAGTACCAAGAAGAATAATAGCCGTTCCATTTGGCTGACTCCGGCCCTGGTACACGCAGTGTTGGAGGAGTAATCCTACACACCTATCGCCGTTGTTCGGTATCCAAAATCGTGAGAAGTAATGACTATATTCAATTACGGGGGTACATTTTGTTATTAGAGAAGCGATCACTGTACTTAAATTGAACAACACCTACTTATTTAATATCAAAACGCCTTAAATAAACAGCAATGTTTACAATGGGGATGGGCAGATTGATGATATTGGTTTTTAATCTTGTGATACACGGAATATGGCAGATCGGCAGGCTATTTTGTTCATCGCGTACCATCGCTTTCAGTGAAATGGGAAATTAATGAGGCTCCCACAGGTAGGGATGTTCCACAGCCTACTGATATGGGGTGAGAAATTAAGGTCAGAGAACAAAGGAGTGCGCGCCTTTCACACGGGAATTTGGGATTCGTTGGCTTTGGCTAATTTTTTATATTTTTCTTGACTTCGCATTGAAAAGGACAAATTGCTTATTTCCGGCGATTAGTTCACTCTTGAGAACCACCAATAACGAAAAATACCCACCCCTGAAATATATTTTTTTGCGGGATTGTTTTGAAAATCACTGAATATTTAAACGATGAGATATGAACCTTTGGTCGAAACTTTTTCTAGAGATCAATTACACAAATACGGAAGCGCAGAAGGGCCAAACCTTTTCCATTTTTTTTTTTTTTTTAAATTCCGACTTTCATCTCGAAATTTCGACTTTTAACTCGAAATTTCGACTTTTATCTCGAAATTTCGACTTTTATCTCGAAATTTCGACTTTTATCTCGAAATTTCGACTTTTATCTCGAAATTTCGACTTTTAAATTTCTACTGTTACCTCGGAATTTCGACTTAAATGTCGAAATTTCAACTTTTATCTCGGAATTTCGACTTAAATGGTGAAAAAAATGAAATGGAAAGGGGGTCTTCTGATACATCATTCTGAAGCTCCTGACGAATACTTCACAACCCTAGAAGATGAAGTCAATATCTTCACCTACTACAAAATGGCGGAACATTTAATAATTACCTGAAAAGAAACACATTAATATCGATATTTCTAGAAATATTGGTTTTTCTCTGTCATATGGCAATCCCAACAACCCGATAAGTTGTGATAGGTTATTTTTTGTTTATAACAAAAGACAAAAATGACAGTGAAACGAACATCATATTGTTCAGTTGAAATATTCTCATTCAGTTTCCGATTTCAAAAGTAGATAGATACCACGTAAACTATCTCCAAAATGGTCAGTTGAACAATATTCAATAGGGGAATTGTATTTGAATGTGCTGGCAACTACTACTGTTGATCCGCTAATCACCGAAATCGTCGAAGTGAATCCTAATGAATTCGATATGGATACACATACCACAACTCCGAACAAGTAAGAAACTATTTGGGAAATACTTTCCATAGTCGTTGTATTGGCCATTGATGTACTATGGAATGGCCAGCCCGTTTGCCAGATTTGACACCTTTAGACTTTTTTTATGGGGCTATTCGGAGCAGAAGGTGTACGAAACTGAACCTGCTTCAATATTGAATGTATACGGCGGGAAATGATTAAATATTTGTAGAAACACCGACGTTGCTGCTCAGCTTATTTCCTCAACTTATGAAGTCAAACGTCAATGCGTGGGCAGGCCATTATTAAATGTTTCGCCATTTTGTAGTGGGTGAAGATATTGACTTCATATTCTAGGGTTGTGAAGTATTCGTCAGGAGCTTCGAAGTGATGTATCACAAGACCCCCCTTTCCATTTCATTTTTGTTTTACCATTTAAGTCGAAATTCCGAGATAAAAGTCGAAATTTCGAGATAAAAGTCGAAATTTCGAGATAAAAGTCGAAATTTCGAGATTAAAGTCGGAATTAAAAAAAAATGAAAATGGAAAAGGGTTTGGCCCTTCTGCGCTTCCGTACACAAACACTCACGGTCGTTGGTGGGTTAGACGTTTCTGGAAAACGCAAGGCATGATTTTTCTGAAAATTTCACCTCTCGGCGTTGCCACTTCGATCAAAAAGTCCTAGCAACTTATTTTTTTTATGGAACACCCCGTATATTAATACATTTTTGGAATCGCTCTATTATTTTAATACTTTTTTGTTAATAATGTCCTATATCTATCTCTATCTGTTTTCGAGATAAAAAATAAATTGTGCTAAATATGGTCCAAAACATAGTCTTAATTCAACTAAAATACATCAGTACTCTCAATTCATGAAAAGTTGATATTCTGACGATAGTTTGCACAAACTCGAGATATTCAAATAACACCAAGAAATCGACTCCATATCATACAGGGCGTGCTAAAATTACTATTAATTCTATTGTGTATAAAAAGTGGTCAAAAGTTCATGAAACCCCCTGTATATTACTCGACAAATTGGGAGATGGTAAAAAATGCTCCAAGATGATATATCATGTCCCTATACCTAAATCGTCGAGTTTTCTTAATAAAGTGGCTTCTTCTAGAAACATCACTTTTTTTCAGAATTTGTATCCAGGTAGCAGTGGAATTATCAAGCTCATAACAGTTCGGATACTTTTATAAGTAATTCACAAATAGTTATCGACGGTGTTTCAAATCATCTTCCAAAATGAATGCAAATATCGATTATTCAAACGAAGTTCTTTTGCCCAAAAACCTGCAGACCATGGCTCAGAAGTCCGGAACACCTTGCGATAAATTAATTGAATCTTCATCGAAAAGATATACTGATACTGTTTTCGGTACGATTTTTACTAACAATAGGTTTACAGAACCGTGACACGTGTGTTGGTATACAATTACTTCTTCGAGTAACAATAGTTCATAGGACAAGATCAGAACCTAGAATTGAGCAAAAAATTTGGGAGTGATGAAATGAAATTAGAACAATTCGAAAATGAAATGAAAAGTATAAATTTTTTGAAATGGATGCAAGTTGAGTATTCTATATTCAGAATAATTTTCTGATGACGAAGAGTTATTGAGAAAATGAATAAATTATTCAGTTGTCAAGAAATCAAGCTGAAACAATCATCGAAATATCTTGCCAAAATTATCATTCAAATGAGAATAATCATATATGCCTAGACCCAGCTATCTTGAACCATACCCAGTTTGGGAACATAATCTTCCCTATTTCAATAATTTGATGAATTCGTTATAGTAGGAGAGAGCACACGATGCTAAATCGGGATTTAGTCGAACGTCATAGAGACCTATTGGGTTGCGAAGTTTAGATGATAAAAAGAAAAAATGTTATATAATGTTTACCTTTTTATCGGTGGGGGGGAGCGGCTATAGATTTTCAAAAATGTAAAAAAAACTATTGCATGGACATAATCGAACGTGTGGGATATTGATATCATCTATGTCCAACATAATTTTGGAAATGTTCGTATGTTAATCTGATTGTTTCCATGATGGGGGTGGTCGTACGTAGGGGTTGAAAATGAAAAAAAAAATCTCGAGCGCGTCAGATTTTCTGAGGGGATGTTGAGTGAACCTGTAAAAAAGCTCTTATATAATAATCTGACCGTTTGGATGTGACGCAGACTCGCGGCCGTTATTAGAATGTGAAAAAAAATCGTCATTTTGAAATACACAAGCGCGTCAGATTAAGATATATATGGTTCATCTTTACGCCATAGACGTTGCAGTCTTATAATCTGACCATTATCTGGAGGGATTAGCCTATTCTGACAATTTGAACTTTTTTTTATTTCTCTTGATCATTGAACTTAATTAATTGAAAAGCTCAGGAAAAAGCATGCAAATAAAAGGAGTCTATAATTTTTTTAGTAGAATACTTGTATTTATAAGAGAATAATTAAAAGCAATTGAATTTTCAAAATTTTAAAACGTTGAACATTCGTTGTAAACCATATCATGCCAACAACGAGTCTGCGTGATCAACTATCGTGGCAACAGAAACCAGAGTGGGGACGGAGTGAGACAGCAATAGATAGAGAAAGAGTGAGAGAGAAATACAAACGTGGAGAGGGGAATATAGGCATCACGTAGCTGCACGCATTAAAGTTCATCAATGAATTTTTATTATTTTGGCATGTGGAAATCGTCAGATCATATACCTTTTGCAATTCTTGAATAATTCCCTTCAAAATGAAAATAAAATTAGCCACGCTCGAGAATGTCGAGATGACGTTTTTTTTACAACTTTGTAGCCCTCCACCTTCTTTAGGTCATTCTCGAATTGTCAGATTAGTGGAATATACACGTTTTAGGATGTAACTAACTCACCCTACCTCAATCTGACGCGCTCGAGAATTTCATATGATCAATTGTTTTTTACTAATCTGATCCTTCATCCTTGAAGGGCGGCCATATATACAGGGCTCATATATAGTGGAAGTACACAACCGGGTACAAGGTTTCCTCCTGTATATTAATCTGCCACGCTTCAGTAAATCCCAAAATCCCCTATTATAATAGATATATCATCGATATACGATGCTCATACTATCGACATGTTGCAATATTCACCCACACATATTCCAATAGCAGCAACTGACATGTCCTCTTTCCGTCACAGAAATTCTATCCACGATCAAGGTTTTCGCAATGACAGCCGATGTTCTCATATCCATTACACGCGATGACATTTTGAAACCTCGTAACCATCTTTGATAGAGTTGACTTATTGCATGTAGTAGAATACGTTAATAAATCTTTCCGAGCATAAACGCTAAAGACAAGTTAGCAAACAATATTTCGTCATCGCAGTGGCGGATCCAGGATCAGGTCAATATATATATATATATACAGAAAATTATGAGCTACCGTATAGCAACAACTAGTCAAGATCCAAAAAAAAGGTGCAAGAGATTGACATAGGCAAAATTTGAAGGTGTAGCCAGGAGGTAAAGTAGGTTCGAAACTTAATTTTTTTTTAATCGAATCGAGTTTATTTAACCTAATCAACAGCATATTCTACTCATTCATAGTATATTCAAATCGTTACCGACATACACAATACTCATCACAAATGTAACAAGTCTAATTTCTCAAATACTGCGCCAAAAAGGATCCAATGGCACCACTGTCAGAAATTTCTCGAACTTTTCCTCGATAAGCCTAACAAGTGTCAATTTTCTTTGAAGTGTCATCGAGAAAAACTGCAATTTGATAGTTAAAAAAAGCATTTAATTTTGAACCTACAACATGAAGAGAGGACTCTATTTTCATATTTTACTCGGCTTGATCCAGCGTCTGAACCGACTGAACCAGAAAAAAAAAGAAAAGAACAATCGGTGAGTCCAAAAATTTCAAGCGGAATTTGTTTGTTTGTTTGGGTAACATTCAATCCAGATCTTGTTTGTACTATTTTTAATTCTTGAGAATTATTTTTTTAGGAATTGGAGGATTATTGAAGTGGATAAATTGATGAAATTGAAGAATGAAGAGCCTGCTCTTTAGTTTTCAATGGAATATAATAATAATTATTAAAGTTCTTCAATTTTAAAGCAAAAAAATGTATTCTATTTAATTTTTTTGTATCACTCATGTGAAATTGAAAAAAAAATCTCTTATTTTCCCAATGGGGGGGGGGGGTCCGGACCCGAAACCCCCCCGTGGATCCGCCACTGCGTCATCGTTTCTATCGGCACAGGAAGCACATATTACTACCAATCTAATTACCATGAAAATTTGGATACAAAAGCTGTTTGTTTCGTTTGTTATTCATGATTTATATATTTTCCTTTCTACTTACTACAAACGTATCATCTTCGGAATTACTAATTGACTTCCGCAGTCAATTCTTTTTTTTTGCGGGCAGGATATACTACAATAACTATCGTATTACGAACATCGTATTCGAATTATCACTGGGAGTCATCGGTGAAAGAAACAATAGATAATTTGTTGAGATGATGTATTATGAACTAACTAGGCATTTGTAGATAGTCGCCGTTTCATTCGTAGAACTGTAAAAAGTGATTGTTCACGAATCATTCATCTGAAGGTTCAAACAAAAATGGTTCAAAAGTTTGTAATCATCTATCAACGGAGTCCTGGTCATTGGGATTGATCGTTTTTGAAGATCAACTATGAGATCACAGTTCATAAATTCATGAAAGTGGTAGTCACTATGTGGTAGGAGATCATCATGATGATTGAGAAATGAGACTTCCTATGTTTTCAAACAACTTATATTTGTAACTAACGTTACTACAGTTTTGAACATTATTGTATCTCCTTGATATTGTCCATATAGGACGAAACTGTATTAACGTTAGTTACGAATGAAAGTGGGATGGAAATATATAAAGTTTCATTCTCAATTTTGATGAATTTTACAGTCTATCAGTCTCAGTGCCGATTTTTCAATCTGCTGTTAAGAAAATTAGCGTCAGTTGAGTCCTGTCGAGGATTCAATCAATACCAACCTGAATTTCACAACAGTTGATTGAAAAATCGGGCCGGAGATGTTATCCGAAAGGATAATAGATATAACTTGTGCCCAAGATTAATATGTTCCCTGCCAGAAGTACTGAACCATTCGTAGTAACAGTTCGAAATTAGTCTTAAAAGTTTGTGGAGTGAAAGATGTTGTTTCTACCTTATCAAATTCTGTTCTAAAACCTGAAAATATAACAAACCTTTTTCCATTTCCTTTATTCTATTAAGGTAAAATCGAATTCATTATCGAATTTTATTATGTTTGCCACAACTATGATGCCTCTGAGGAAAACATGGCATATGAAAAAAGATGAATAATCGAATGTTTTGTAAACAGGAATTGGAATTCATTTTGATATATTTGAATAAGTGCCATTCCACAATACATTCGAATATGTCTCTTGAAGTGTGAGTCCTTTTTAAAATTTCTCAAGAGGTGTTAATGATATGATGTGCATCATGAAAAGTGTATATACCAGGGTATTTATTGAACATGCGGCAATAATTTGAGATTTCATTGGACCATTCTATATTTTGTCCTATGATGATTTTTGATAGTGCGCTTTATTTGGAGATACAGAGCAAAAATGCATTTCGATAATGACAATGTATTACCAAAAATTACATGTAACATTTCTTAGTCTACAAGAACTGTTGGAAATTACTACCCCCAACTCGGATGCAAGAATCAAACCTTCTCCTCATCGACTCCCGAACTATTTCAAAAACACCAGGATTCAAATTTAATGTCTGCAGCCGATTACACTAATCAGAATGTTGATAGGTACCAACGAAATTGTTAGATTTTTTATTACTTGGTAGGTCCAGTGTAATGGGCTATACTTTCATTTCGGCTATGTTAATAATTTAAAAATTATCTGCCAAAATTTTTTTGCCCCGTATCTTCGAAACAAAGCGCCCTATCAAAAATCATCAAGATGGCAAAATTTCCTTTGAATAGTCCAAGGAATAGTCTACTGGGTTTTGTCGCATGTTTAATAAACACGCGGTATAACAGAGTACATACAACAATTTGGCCAAGAAAATGAATGATTTGCTTTTGGAGTTTTGTTTCACGGGTGACTTTATAGGGTCTACTCGGGACAGAAGGTATGTTAAGGGTCAATATTAAATGAAAATAATTTTTTCAGTCAGTTTCATTATTGTTGAAACCCGAATGGTTCTGATGATGTTCTAATGGGTTGGAGAACTGATTGAGAAAGAAAGAGTTAGAAATCATGCATAATTCTAGAAAAAGGTATGGTTACAACTCTCAGACCCACAGAATCGTAAACCAACAAATTGTCGGTTTATTGACTTCAAATATCATCATAGTTTGTGTAACTGATCCTTAGGCATTCTACAGAGAGGAAAGCAACTTTCTTCTCCCAAACTGTTGAGAAGTCCCGAAGAATTTTTTTTGAGTTCCTACCCTGGAAAAGAAAAAGCTTCAAGTTCTTATATCTTTTCTCAAGGTAAATTGGTATATTTTCCCTGATATGTAACTGCAATATTAGAAGAAAAAGAATGATACACCAATTTGTCCCAAAATTATATATTATAAAATTCAAAGCTTTGTATTCTAAGGAAGAGAAAATTCAAAAAATGGATTCCAGAACATTCCTACCTCTTCAGAAAACATTCTAACAATGTTTTGATAAGCTTGAAGTACTTCTGGAATACTTCCCGGACAAATTTTGACTTTGATATCTTGTTCCAGTCAGAAGTTATAAAGGGGGTCCAGAGAAAACAACAAAACTGATGATTGCAAAATCTCTTGTACCAATGTCTTGAACCTCTTCGTTGCAGATATACATCATCATCCTCTAGTGGCACACTCTCAAAAATGTTTGCTGGAAGGCTTCACTTTCAAAATTTATTGAGACATTCGTAGAAATTTTTCACGAATTATTTTTTTGTTATGCTCATTACAAAACATGTCTGTGCGTTGTGTTGTAATCTCATAAATTCAAATTCATTATTCAGCCTTTATTAAGCAAATTTAATTGCAAAAAAAATAAGTCCAGTCTTTTTAATCAAGTTCATATACGATTCTTTATGTAGATTTCGAATCTGCTTTCAGATAATTGATAATTGTTACTTGGTTAAATATTCCCACAAAAACTTAACATAAAAAAGACCCATTCCGGCAGTGATACGGATTTATTCTTCAGTTTTCAGGTTATCAGAGTATTTTATTGATTTTCACTACGAACATCTTGAAGAGAATAACACATTTTTTTGTCATGGTTTCGTAATCAATCATTATAATCAACCAAATTTTTATTGGTACCTCATCCAACAATCAATTACTTCATAGAAAAAAAAAGGTAATCATTAGAAATGGTGCCAAAACATTTCTTTACTATTTCGATTTCGAATCTGAGCTCAGATTTGTTATAATTATTGAACTCACAAGTACTCAATATAAAAAAATATATATTCCGGTTCTGATAATGTGTCTCGGTAACAAAGCGGTGTTGGACATTTGTATATAACATTTTGCAATCATATTGGTAGTCCCGTTATCCCCATAAGTTTTGTTGGTTTCATCTCTGGACAGCCTGTATAAGGGGGCAAATAACTTTTCACGCATGGTGAATTGAAAACCTGTTGATACTTGTTATCTGCGGATTCTAGCTGTGATAAGTCCTTCAGTAGAGCATGGAATAAAAACAGAGGTATGATTTTAGTTTCGCCCAGTCATTATAACTAATGAACTGGCCTTTATGACAGTTTTCCATATAAGACGAAGCAGAATACAATAGAGAGAGAAAGGATATGTACATTGAAGTGATATTGTAAAGGACAGAATAGTATTTCTAGACTTGAATTACTCTATCCTTCTCAACCTCTCTTTATCTGCTTCATTGAGGAAGTAATTCGTTTATAGGTTATACTTGAAGTATTCTATCTTGCTCACTCTGCAGTCATCTCTCTCTTAGGGCCAGTCCATAAGTTATAATATCTATGGTGCTGTCGTTATATATCAGTTTCTATTGAGCTCTGTCTCATTGAAAATCATCTCGTTAAGAACATAAGATTCTACAGCTACGAAATTAGCAACCTTTGCGATCTCTTCAGTACTAGCTGATATTAAAAACTCGAAACACTCTCAAATATGTACTTTGAGACTTCTCACAAACAAATATTCACTCTGTCCCTAGCTCATCGACTCTTGAACTGAGTCACGATAAGCATCCATACAAACGGACGTAGAATTGAAACCAGTTTTTCTCCACTTTTAATAGTCCTCGTAATTGCATAATAATTAGGCGATTGCGTAAGCATTCCGGATTTTTATTGAACCAAATTGACGTGTGCGGCAGACAGAAAAGAACAAGGCACATTTCGATGGCGAGCAATAAGGCACAATATCGGAGAAAGTAGACTGTGAAAGGAGGTGGAAGCGGGTCAGAGAACGTCTATGCGACGTTGCCATGTGTGATTTTTTCACCTCAAATATCTTTTGTCGTTATTTTTCTCTGGTAGGTATATTGAATAATGGGATTGTCCCACTTGATGACGTTCTTGATTCATCGGAATGTTCTCATCATCCTTGTATCTCAATAATACTTGACAATATCTGTTGAATCAAGGGAGGAGCGTAACATGATTGAGGTCGAGCTAGATAGAATAGGTTTTCGGTTCGCCCATCATTATGAATTCAAATGAAAAAGTAGTAATTGTAGTGTGGTAAAGCTTTGAGGAAGTGATTCCTGCCGATCTCTTCTTCAAGTCAATGCAAAAAGAATAGTGAACATCAAAGTTTTATTCATTCATGGGAAGGAAGGAAGAGAGATCCAAATCACCTACGTCTTTGCCTATAAGCTTAATCACATACAGGGAATGTAATCCTTGGGTACGGGATCTCAGAATCCCGAAAGAAAAAATAGGCCGGGATTGTGAAAGTCAATCCCGGGATTTTCGGGATCTGAAATAAGTATATTTTTATCCAAGAAATATTAATGAGTTCTAACAACATGAAAGTTACCCCAGCAACAAAAAGCAGATCATATGTCAGTCAGAAGATAGAACAGGTTCGTTATTATCTAGTACGTAGTCGCATACGTCAACCTAAATATATTTTTTGAAATAGATATATTGCCAATTCTTACAAATTCTTACAAATTTATAAATTTTGAATGGTTTTGGATGAAACCAAATTGTTCATAAGGAGTTTCAACAGTTTTTTAGTGAAAATGAATCCTGGGATTGAAAAATTTTGATCCCGAAATCTGGATTCACGGATCTCGGTCACTTTTTCTTGCTCAACTTGTATACTAAAGAAACGAAACTTGATTGAAATGGATAATTTCAGAGGATATAGAGCTTTTCTTATATACATATTGACACTAAATTGAGTTCTTGTAATATCTCAAGGACAGGATATACGATTTACCATTAACTTTTGATTTTTGAAGTTTTGAACCATAGCAGAAACCCCCTCCGCTAAGGAGTTCCAGAATTCAGCTGTTCTATTGATAAAAAATCCCTGAACAGGAGAGGTTCGACAGGTTCCAATCTCACAACAAAGGGGTAGGAATTCTGCACTCGTCGGGTCATTCTTATTGATAGTGGCAAGAGTGGAACGATTGGAGACAATTCAGAAGAACAACGATTGTGAAATCTGCTTTTCTTTCAAGAGAATCGAGAAGTTTCAATTAATCTCTTGGTTCCGGACTCCACACAAGAGAACCATATTCTAAGACCATATCTGTACCTTGTAGATCATTAGAAGCTAACGACAATTGAGTTATTTCTCCGCAGGAAATAGAAATCCAGTCTCCTAGGAAGCACTCTCAGTGATCGATCTCACATTGCTTACCCATGAGAGATTATTACTGATCGTTATTACTAGCATCGAGATACTTGACTCAGAAGAAATAGTCACTCCTGATATCGGAATTTTAGATAAAGGGGCATCGGTTTCTTTGAGAAGAACCAATCCTGTTTTCGTTAATATTATTGATAGCTTCAATGATATGCATCTGTCTTTTGATTTCTCGTGCTGATATAGGGTTCTCTGGAAGAGGAACTAGTATCAAGTACAGTTATCTGCAAAACTATGCACTGAATTTGATTTTTCCTCCAACAAATCAGAAACAAAGTGGGAGCCAGAACTGAACCCTGTGGAACACCTGCATTCATTGGAGGAATATATTGGAGGAACACTCCGCTGTTCAGTATGTTCCATCTTGTGGATAATTTAAGCATTTGATGTTATGTTGGTTTGTACAGATATGTTCTGCTACTGATTTCATATTTTTTTCTCAACCAGTAGGTACCTTCACTAACTTTTGATACCTTGTCGATTCTCCTCTTTTTGGATTGATGGTGGATTATCGGATTGCTGATTCAGATCTTGTCCCGTTTGAGGTGGTTTTCTGTAGGTCGCAATAGGCAATTCAATCACCATCTGGTCTCAACATAGCAGGGCCTAAGTGACAAATATTTCCAGCATGATCATCATCAAATAGGTCACTATCAATGTCGGTATCCCAGCCATCTTCAGGCGGAGTGATGTAAATATTCCCACTGCGAACATCATATTCTTCCAAGGAGTCGATGAGTTCAGAAAGTGACAGTCTGAAACAAAAAAAATATCGTAAGCATATAAGAATAATATAGGGGACATAACCCATAACATTCGTTAAAAAATTAATATTTTTCATGAAAAACATAAATCAAAATCGCCGGTATCAGAGATTCATAACATGATCGTTAAAGTAATCCCCTCTAAAATTTCACGGAGGAATGTTGAAAAGAAACAGAATACTTGCGCACTGTACTGTATCTATCACTATTCAAAAATTATTATATAGATATTTGAGAGACTTAGGCACACATTCAACACATGTGAGTACTCTGCCTAATCTTAAATAATATTTTAATGACAAAAACTTATTATTTATGCCGTTCGTTTTTGTTATACCAGCGAAAAAACGGAAGCCGGATAAAACGAACGTTATGCACTAATGGGTCAACTCATTGTTGCTCGCTTGAATAAAAGAAAAATAACTAATTCCTGTTTTTCACATTTATTTCAGAATCTACCCATAGGCATGAAAAACAACTTCTGAGAACTTTCTGCATTTTTTTGACACAAAAAATATGAGTTTTGATGTGGTACATCATATGTACCACCATGCAACTATGAATAAATTGCCAAGTGGTAGTGATGAAAACAGTTTGGTTTTTGAAAGGGGAAAAAGGTATTTTGCACACTGTGCACATCCATTCTGTACGAACATGGTTTGCCTTGGTACTACATCGACCGCATCTTCTTGAGGTTATAACTGGCAAATGAGCTGATTGACTTTGACAAACCTGTAATGGTACTGTGGGCTTCCTTTCCTCTAAAAATACGGGAGACTCTGGGCCACTTGCTCTCTCTCCTTCTTATCTTTATGGTTGTGAGGGTATCACATAGGAGATGTTCCACTATTTTCCTTCTGAAGTTCTTCATAATCAGCGGTGGCAAATCAAGTTCTTTATAGAGTACAAACCTGTTGACAATACATGCATCTAATGAATTGAAAAAATCCTATGCCACCTATTCCTATCAATTTCGTAGCAAAATTTAATGTTATCAAATTCATCAACAGAATTCATATGATAATTATATTCACCCAGGATTATTGAACAAGGTACATGAGTGATTGAACCATGGGTTTTCTTCGTTACACGGTGGTAGTCGAATTTCGGTCATGAAAATTTGATAGAAGATGTACATACCTGTTATCCTTCCATTTCACTGTACTTACGCCCTTGTCATTGACGAAGTAACCATGCTGTCCTCTTTCCATAAAGTGATCTGACAAAAACTAGGGTACATCTTTTCTATTTTTGTTTATCGTCCCGTTTATCTTATGCTAAAGATTCTGCACCACCAGGTATATCATCATACAGCTGATGCCACATTCCTTCCTCGGTCATTCCCACAAGTCTGAATGGTAGAGGACTTTACCGTCTATATGTGATATACATGAACGAAGAGTGTTTATCAGTTTTCAAATGACATTTCTTTTCATGTTTTCTTCTTGAATTGATCCGATGAAGAAAATATAAAGAAACTATTTGTATGGAATATAAATGAAAATAAAGAGGTGTTCACATCAGAGTTCCACTCACCCAGATTTCTTTCCCTTCCTGATCTGAAATGAGTTATCGTTCTGAGAGAAAATTATCTTCTGAGCTCTATCAGTGAACACGAATGAACATTCTAACGGCATTCAGACAGGGAAGCAGTTAGCTCGAATATTGTATTTCTTCTTTCACATTAAGGAATTTATATACCAGAGTGTAATCAACACTCATTCTGGCATTAATGGTTTTGTTCCTTTTTTTCTACTGAATCGGGAGGAAAAAAGACAGAAGAGGTTCTTCAGAATTCTAAGCACTCCAAACATGTGGTCACTTCCCCTGATCTTGAAAATCTGATCGTTATACTTAAAGACTATGAGTTTCGTGATCTGGTTGACTGATCCTCATAAAAAAATTGTATTATTTTGTCAGTTGCGCATCGTAGTTTTTATGAAGTAAATGCTTTATTCAAAATATTCTTCCAATTCAATTTCCAAATAATAAAAAAATGATACGTAATTGATAGAAGTCAGTATATTTTGTTTCTTTTGTTTCTGACTTGTATCACATACGAGATGTTCCACTGTTTTCCTTCTGAAGTTCTTCATAGTCAGCTGTGACTGTACTTCATACAGTACAAAGCTGTTGACAATACATGCATCTTAATGATGAACTCTTCCTACACCAAGTAGAGGAGATTTCTTATAAACCCTGACAATTTGAGACTCGAAAATTGAATTGAACTGGCCGATACTTGATGAAAATCCATATTAACAAAAATATATTACAGTTTCCTGTATGATTTTCACTCACAATGGGTTTACAAAACCGCGACACGTGTTTCGCTATTACAATAGCTTCTTCAAGCAAGATAAATAAATCACTATTCTATAATACGCTATTTATATACAAGTAGGTCGAACGTCTCTTACAATAAAGGTCCGACTTAGGTCCGATATCCGACCCATAATTTGTCCAAATACTAATAAGTTACATACGAAGATTATTCCTAGAAATAGAATTATTGGCCGGGAACATATTCAACAATGGGGAGTTATTTAATTCAACCTGATCATTCAATAAATATTCTGAATTTTTCCCTCTATTGATTTCCAAGCTTTCTAGAAGGTTGAGTTTCCAACCTTTCTGCTCAAAATGCCTTATTTTGAACTCGTGGTTGAACTCATGACCTTCCAGAATGAGGTGACTTGCATAAGTAGAATTTGTTTTTCCATTCAAAAAACTAGCTCTGTGTTCTCCTAGGCGAGTGTTGAAAGATCTTCCCGTTTGGCCTACGTAGTACATCGGACATGAAGGAAGGTCATGAGTTCAACCACGAGTTCAAAATGAGGCATTTTGAGCAGAAAGGTTGGAAACTTAACCTTCTAGAAAGCTTGGAAATCAATAGAGGGAAAAATTCAGAATATTTATTGAATGATCAGGTTGAATTAAATAACTCCCCATTGTTGAATATGTTCCCGGCCAATAATTCTATTTCTAGGAATAATCTTCGTATGTAACTAATTAGTATTTGAACAAATTATGGGTCGGATATCGGACCTAAGTCGGACCTTTATTGTAAGAGACGTTCGACCTACTTGTATATAAATAGCGTATTATGGAATAGTGATTTATTTATCTTGCTTGAAGAAGCTATTGTAATAGCGAAACACGTGTCGCGGTTTTGTAAACCCATTGTGAGTGAAAATCATACAGGAAACTGTAATATATTTTTGTTAATTTGAGACTCGTGTTGAGAAATCAAATCAAAAGAAAATATTAACGCCCGAGTGTGATAACTGCGTTAGAAATGTGAAATAGAATTTTATATCGCGAGGTTGATGTGTTTTGGTGAGAATTGCTAGAAAATATTCCTACGAAATAACTTCAGAAGTGGATATCAGGTGGGAGCAGATAATCATATGCGACATAAATGTCATAAAAAAACACAAAATTAACAAAATCAACATAAGACTAGGAATTCCTTGTTAGCCGGTTCAATGTTTTATTTGGTTAGTTTTATTGATTTCACGATAAACATCAGTTGTTTGACAAATCATGATGAATAATGCTGAAATTTATTGCTTCATCTGTTTGAGTAAATACCTCTCAGAGGGAATGAATTTTTGTGGAACTTATTTTCAAGAGTAGACCAGTTTTTAGGCAAAATTGATATTGCGTTTTTCATAAAAAAAAGTGTTACACCTCAGTCACAATGGTTGATGATTAGCAACGATAATTCGATAATAGATATTGTTATTATATTAACAAAAATCGTTTCAACAATGTAATATGTTTTTGGTAATATCTTTGTCAGTGAAAATGTCGAATCTAAATGTGTATAGAGAATCCTCAATCAAATTTGTTATGAGATACACATCACACTCACAAACTTTAATTTCAAAAAATAAAAGGGGGGACATTGAGCAAAAGCACTTTATGGACCATCGCAAATATAAGCCCGTTGTATTAGGCGATTTTTTTTGTCAGTTACTGTAAATAATGTAAATGCTATTGACTGCGATGTGGAGCGGCAGTACCGTGGGTGAGTCTTCATGGAACATTTCATTCTTGCAAAATGTAGAAAACGAACCTATTTCCGAAAGACACGAAATATCGCACATTGTCCAAATGATCATCCTAAATCACATCTACGCGTCGGCCATATATTACCAGTGCAGCGAACAGATTCCGTGAAAGGCCCTTGCAACCATGATTTGTGGGTTTGCACAATTAGAGAAACCGTCAGTATTACGCATGTAAATGAGAAGTGTAACAATTCATAGGTCAATGAATACATCCTACTTTCTGCTAACTGTACATTACCTTCATTCTCGCAGACGAAGATAATTTCGTTCAAATTGATTCAAGATATACCGCTTAGCTGAAATAGTCCAAGAACCAGGTACTTTTTTTCTGCAATCTTCTACAGAATTGATATTCTTGTTGGAAAATGTTCGGGGGTGTCCCCTGAATGTAAATTCAAGTTGGCGGGACGGGGGGGGTTGAGCTTCAGCCGCCATCTTGGAAAACCCGTTTTATCGAATATCTCGTGAACCGTGCATCGTACGATAAAAACAGTAAGGATCATTTTTGTAGATAATGAAATTCTCTGCAACTTTTATTTGAAACTTTTTTTCGTATAAAGCATAGGTTTTTATTCATGGTGCGCCAAAATACTGCCATTTATACTGTTTCATCAACCGTTCACTATATATTTAGCAATAACCATGCTGGGAACAGTTTGGCGCGCTATAAATGAAAACCTATGCACTATACGGAAAAAAGTTTTGAATAAAAGTTGAAGAGAATTTTATTATCTACGAAAATGATCCCTACTGTTTTTGTCATACGATGCACGGTTCACGAGATATTTGATAAAACGTGTTTTCCAAGATGGCGGCTGAAGCTCAACCCCCCCTGTCCCGCCAACTTGGATTTATATTCAGGGGACACCCCCAAACATTTTCCAACAAAAAAATCAATTCTGTAGAAGATTGCATTATGAACCTACTTTTTTTTGCTCTGGCTCTTGGCGTAAAAACTGTCTCTGCTGAGTGAACGGTTACACTGTATCTATTACAATGAACCATTGACCGGGCGTTCGATGTGAATCAGTTTCATAATTTTTTCTCGACGAAAAGTTATGAAATGTTCGGAAATTATGGTGAAAACAGGGGAAAAAGAGGCTTCATCATGAACTCATGAATCAAATTACCGGTAAATGAAAACCAAGAAACAAAAATTTTTCACTTTTTCATGCGTATTAGTTTTTTCGAAAACAGAGCAGGTTCTGCATATTCTATCAGCTTAAGGTTTGTTTAAAACCCCCTTTTTTTTTCCACGTCTGCTTTCTTTCTGTTTGTTGTTTCAGCCATCGCTTCCTTTCTCTGCCTACTAACTGCAATAAATATTCCAATGGCAGTGACTGAATGGATTTTCCAAATGCCCTCAAGGAAAGCTATACATGAGACTGAAAGTTCAAAATCCGATGAGTCGCTGCCCACGTACAAAGGTTATCATTGACATTACCCATGATTCTTATTAACTACCTCATCAATGATTGTCTCCATACTATAATATATGTTACGACCATTTCTTATTGAGGAAGAATGCAAAGTATAGTCACTCTGGAGCTCACCGAAGAAGACGGCAATGTTTCTATGAGGAATAGAAATCTGAAAACTCAAGAGCATCTACCAATTTGAAGACACCTTTGTGATTTTTCAGAAAGCTTGGTATATACAAGCTTGGTGTCTTTTCTGATAGTGAGATCAGACATGAGGTATCAATAAATATATACAATATATACAATAGATAGCATATCTCTGCATTATCAGAGCCAACCAGAGCTAAGTAGATCATTTTCAAACCTGGTCAGAGTGTGTTACTGATTTTTCGGATATAACCGCACCAACGCACACAGGGGTATTACAGCAATATGGCTGATCAAAAGTTGTATTTATCGAAGTCAACGCAGGTGGGAAATTAGTATTTTTCCCAAAGGATTATGTCGTTCTGTTTCATTTGAGATCCTACTTACTTCGATGCGTAACTGCATTATTTTAGAGTTGGTTGCAAACAGATCAGATCACGATGAAGCAGATGAATGTGCCTCCTCTTTTTTGTTTATATTATTTCATCCCAGCAATTTTTATGGATTCTGAAACAAGTGATGTCTAGGATTTTTTTATATTCGGGCAAGTTCATTATGGTTCCCGACATTTTTCGGCTCAGATTTTTTCAATTTTGAATAGCTCTCATATAAATCTTCACAGTGGGTGTGAATTTGGTTCAAATTGTTTCCAATATTTGATTTTTCAGGTCGATGAAGCATAGTGCACAATAACTATTGAAACGTTAATATCTCATATTTTGGTGAAAGATCGTAATTGGAATACTATTATTCCATTATACGATACTTCAAAGAGCAAGACTGGCCTTTCATCCAGCAAAGAAATCCTATCGGATTGAAGAAGTGGTTAATCTGGATAGTTTCAAAGATAATAATAAAAAGCATTACTCTTAATGTGCAAGTGGGGCTGCTGCGTTGGAGCACAATGAGCTCAATACAAACAAAAATTTGAGTGCGATTCAGATAACGACTCAAATCTGTTTCAAAGTTCTTTGTGCCCCTGCGGCTTCATTCTACAATTTTTTTTTCAATTTTGTGTTCAACGTCGGTCATTTTCCGCTACCAAGGCCAATCACCGACGTCTGTGAACACACTTACCCAACCGGAAATTTTGTCCAACCTCTGGTATTGTAACCAGGTAGGGATCCGAAATATATCTTGTGCTCATTGCTATATTGCGTGCGAGCTATGATATGCTATTTTACAGCAGTTCTATTGACTTTCGACTCGGTCTTTTCTTGCAAGTACTATCCACGCTCAGCGCTGCTTTAGGCCAGATCATTCTTCAATGATAAATTTAATTCTCATATTAATCACGCATAGTTTTTGTCAAAGATGTATATCATAATTATATACTTAGTCGTTTCACGATTTGATACAATAAGGATCTGAACTAATTTTTGTTTTTTTTTTTCTGTGGTAGATAGCTTATAAGCGAATGCTCACTTATAATTTAAATATTATGTGAATAATTGTGACCTGTATATGGATTTTTTTCTGTTGGTTACTGAATAAAATAAAATAAAAAATAAAATAAGATATCGAATGACTGTCAGTCAACCTGAAGAGCTGGGAAGTACCCCTGTTGTCAAAATGGTAACCAGATACTGTGGCATAATCCCACACCTTATTCACCAGGTTATTGTCGTTCCATCAGAATTCGTTCCACCAAAGAAACGAAAAATGTAATGATTGAAAAAATCAGTTACCCACGTCAAAAATGCCGCAAAAAATAGGAGATGAAATATATACAAAGAAGTATTCAATGATGCTTACCATGGAAGATGGAAAGATTTGCAATGCTGCCACTAACACAACATCAACTTTAAGATGTTGAATATGTGGCAGGTTTTCGAAGCCTTTCAATTGCCTAGAAAGTAAGGAGCAGTAAATCCAAAAGAGCTTGATATGGATTGTCCATTCTACACACACGAATTCGTTTTTTTCTTACTATTCCGCACCTATCCCATGAGTTTTCAGTAAAAAAGGGTCAGCTTTTAGATGACAAGGAAATAGTCGAACAAAAAACTTGTCAAGAAAACCTTAGATCAGAGGTCTATTGTTGTTGTTCCCAAAGCAAATTTTGGGAACACCAGTAGAAGATTTTTGGCATACCATTAATAATCTGCTGAAATAACTGGTCTAGATGCAAATTATATATAAAGGTCGATAGTTATTCTAGAAACATTGTCGAGTGCCCATAAAATTGACCTAGAAAAATGTTCTCCCTTTTCTCATCCCATGACGCCAACATTACATGGATCTGAAGTGATAGATAGCATTTCTTTCAATTGGCCAGCTCTCAGAAGAGGCTTCTGAAGTACGAAACAGGTACATATGAATGTACCAGCAAAGTTTCGCTCGAAAATTTCATCGACAAGACTGCAATATGGATATTTTGAACGGATTGTTGCACAGTTCCAACCCAGTCATAACAAGAAGGAGCCTTTTACGAGAAGACCAAATAATTTTGAAAAGAAACAATTGCCTTGTTACTTCCTGGGGCACTATCAACGAATCAAATCCCGATGACCCATCTTCAAATACATGTTCATCAAACGAAGAGCCATGATTCATTGCAAATACATTGAGTTCTAATCACATAGTTTGATTCAACGAAGAATTTTTCTTCTCAACACCCCAACCAATTGTCGGTAAATCCATCTGGGATGGGGAAGGTAAATCATAATCCAAATACATGAATGAAAATGGGTTCTGGGAGAAGAGAAATTACCTCTGCCAGATTGGTTCTAGACTGATATGTATAGTTAATTTTCAAAAGAAAACTTTCTTCAAAATCACTTTCAGCACTGATTGAAACAAAATCAGTTTCTTCAGCCCAACTGCTGAAATTACTCTATATGCCACGTGGAGATTCCATACATGCTAAAGTAGAGATATTAACTCACTATGGTGCTCAGAAAAAGTCTGTTTCGGATGTAATAAATTAAAACTCAGGTGCTTGATGAGAGGCTTGTTTGAAAAATCGTTTAATACTGTCTCGAACTTTAGAGAATATTCTTTGTGCTTCTAGAATTTCTTCTTTGACTGATTTCCTTTTACTCCACTCCTAATGATCCATTCACAAGTCTATAGTTTCTTTCAAATAACTAAGACTAACATGACAGACTGATTAAGTATCCTGCGAACCTTTGAGAACTAATATGTTGCTTTTTAAGTTGCCACATTGGAGCATATTAGTTCAATTTCATCCTTTCAACACTATATTCCTCGTATTATAGTTCTTTATCAACTTGTCTTGTCAAGTTCACCTGAGAAATATGAGTGCACTTTGTCAACCTTTTGTGATACCCTGTATTACAAATAATGTTCAACTGAAATGTTCATTCAGCAGTTGAATCTGGAAGACGTAAACGGTCCATTCCATCACCCAACTAATAACCAGCCTCCCAATCTGTAAAACGATCCATCCTTAAATTGTTACTTCTAACAATAACGATGTATCAGATCGAGTTATCAACAATAACCCAGCAGCAGCAGGAGGAAATTAAGGCGGCATGGGAGAGAAGAGAGGCAAGCAGAGGCAAATAATTATTAGTTGGACTGCAGGAGAAACGTGCTAGATAAAGCAATTAAGTAATTGATAAACAACCCCTTCTCGAGAGCGGCATGAAGAATATGCCGTAGAGCTACGCTTTGCCAGAGCCGGATTGGACTCTGTTTTCTGATTATGGGTAGCACAACAAGTACCTGTTGGAAACGAAATGTCCTTCTCCATAAGGTATCATCTGATTTATTCACAGAAAATTATTTTGGTGGTATTTTTGCTCGTAACTCTGCAAATTAGTATTAATTTCCATTGAGTTACTCAATCAAAATCATTAGTTTCACTTTCACCATCATCTCCAAGTCCGTGCGAGTTCAGAATTTTTTCAGCATTGTCAAAGCAAATTTGAATGAAAGCGATATAGACATACCTTCCTTTTTTCATTTCCGTATCTGAGGCAAGTGACAATCATTATCTAAAAAATTCTCACCACTTTTTTACTGTACAAAAATGACTCTTATGAATCTATCTCATTTTGTCACTTTTGAATTTTGTAATCTCACAAAAATATTTCTCCATTCTAATATATTTTGGATCTATATGATTGAGTTGTCGGAGCTTGTGAAGAATTTCTGGAGACTAGGAGCTGAGTGGATGAGATAGGAATGTACTCAAAGTAATCAGTTCTAAATAGTAGGGTTGGTGAGGAATAAATGTATTTATGAAAGTGAAATCAATCCAGGTGAAATGGAAAGGATAAAGTAGAGATTGGTCACAGGCGGAAGCTTTCGAAGTGAAGAATTCGAAGTAGTACTGACTGACGATCAGAAAGTAATTAGAAACATTTTGTAGTAAACTTAGTCTCGTTATGTTCCTGAGAGGCAAGCACTGATGATACTCTAGAACCTTCGGAACATCCGAGATCGGACTTTCAAACAGAATTTGAAGTATAAACTGAAGAGCTTATCGAGCAGGTTGGGGTGAATTTTTGTGAGATGCGTTTGATGACCCTATTAAAGCAAATTATTCGAACGAACTACTGCTGAAAAACAACAATAACTTCAAAGTATAAAATGGTGATGGCTATGACAGATATAATGCCTTTCTAAGAAGTTCATCAATCAAATTCTGTTGGAACTCGATCATAGCTGTGAGCTGGAAATTTGTGATGGATGGAACAATACGAACTAGAACGAATCCATCTGAGCATCTTCATTACAAATGCTTATGTTATACTCAGCGAGATATCTGTTTAGACAAGATTATCTTATGTTGGTCGGCAAAAGGGAGTTTTTTTTCATATTTTTCCTTTGTTGAACACACTTACGGAGCGCCCAGAAACTAGATACTTTCCAGAACAGAAAAATACCTTTTAGAGCCAAAATAATTCAGCATACCTATGAATTGCCCCCAATCTGCTAAGTTACCTGAGTCCCAGTATACCATAGCCATACAGTAGAGACACTTAAATGTCATTCCTTTGTTCTCGAGGGTCAAATTTCTGTAACCTTCATTCTGTGCTCGGGGTGTGTAATGTCATTTCGTAGCGATAAATTTGAATAAACTGGATACCAAGTATCAAATCAGAATGTTATTCCATATCATAAAATTATTATTTTGTCTAGGGAATATAAATTCTTAAGTACTGCTTATCCAATCCATCTTGGCACGTATATGTCCAGCAATCTCTGTGAATTATACTATGATCAAAAAACACCTGTTATATATGTTCACTGAATTGAAATATTTTCCTAGTAGGTGTATTCTCTTTTGTTATAGTCTATACAACCAGTGTGCTACTGAAAAAGTACCTGAATTTGTGCCAAGATGGATTGGATAAGCTGTACCTACAAAAGCTATTCCACTTTTCCGTTGCTTTTTTTCTCCAGTCCATGTTTGTTTGGAAAGGTGTATTAGGTGTGCAGGAAATAAAAAGCTCTCACGAGGATTTTTCATTCGCAGTAGCTTCAAATATGTACAATAGATATATTCAGTCATTAACAATGAAATAAAGACTATAAATGACTCAAAATGGTAATTTTTTTGTACTTCGATTTATTAGTTTTGGTTTTTTCAAATTCCTTCCTGCAAATTTCAATGTGAAGAAGAGTCTAGAACATTTCTTTCTCAAAGTGGAATTCACACAAGTGGTAGTTCTTATAGAGAGCCTCGGGAGATTTTCAAGGAAATCCTCTCGGTTACATTCCCTCAACCTGAAAGAATAATTGAATATTAGGGTACATATATTTTAGTGTACGTTTTATTCTACCGTGTGATCTCCATTGGCAGTAAGAATGTGTTGTGATAATTTGAAACCACCTATCTGTCTATTCCTGATGTACATCTTGTGTTCACTCTTTCGCACTTATTTTTTCAGATTGTGGTAGGTTACAATACACAGAAAACTACGGAACAAATTGTCATAATATTATATCAGATGCAGCACTACTGAATATAGCTGCTGAAACAAATTGTGAGGTGTGACAAGTATCTTGGGAGTCTATTTCATCAACTTGTAAGTCCTTCACCGACAAACTTCCGAATCGATTGAGAGGCCCCGCCAACCACGAAGCGCAATATTTCTTCGCTCAATGCGCCTCTGTCGGCCAGGCGGCGTATCGAAGTAGGTTTCGGGTTCGAAAACAGAAGTACAAACTGTATAAACTTTGTATCAAGTCCCGAAGTCCTGCCTCGCCTGGTTAAACGCCACAGGCCGTATTGATCTCCGACGAGATTACATCCTCTTTGACACTACGTGAAGCATCGCCCTCTTTGTCGCTCTCACCGGGAAAAGCAGCGAGAAATGGCCACAAGCGCACCAGCCGGGAAAGCCGGCGGTGGCGAATTATTGCTCATTTTCGGACGGATACAACAAGAAGATTGTAAAGTGCGGTAGGACTGGATTGTTGTTATAGGAAAACTATTCTATTAAGAAAAAAAGAATAAATTATCAATGCCAGGCAGCACATAATAATATTCCATGAATATTCTCACATTGTTCAAATACACCTTTTTTCAGAATATTCCAATGAAATGTATTCAGAATAATCCCAGAATATTTTTATCCTGTAACAAATATTCTATGAACATTCATTCGGAATATCCCTATAATATTCCTTTGGAATATCCGGAGAATGTACAGAATCATATCAAAATATTCTGGCAATGTTCAAAATATACTCAGTTTTGAATATACCAATGAAATGTTCTGAGAATGATCCCAAAATATCATCATCCCATAACAATTATTCTAAGAACATACATTTCGAAATGTTCCTAATATATTTTCTTCCAATATACGCAATCGTATCAATTTTCTTTTATTATTTTCTTCTTCCAGCACAATGCGAGTAGTAGTGATCATCAAACAAAAAATATTTCAATTTGTAGGATGAAAAATATGCCAAATTGACAGTCAGGAACTTTTGTCCAAATAATATAAATTGTAATTGAAGATCATTGTTTTTCAAATATCTTCGAACTATCAACATTATTCAATAGGAAGAGAACAGCCATCATACAACTCAGAGGAAGGTTCAATCATAGAGAAAAGGCAACGACAGGCGCAGTTAGGGTTTGGATGGGTGACCACATCTGCCTAATGATGTCACTGATAATTTTTCTCTTTATTTCAGTACTTAAATATTCTCACAATATTCTGGGAATGTTCATATGTTATTAGAGAATATTCTATGAACATTCATAGAATCACTATGGAAAGTCTCAGTTTATCGAAAGATATTCTCAGAATATTTAAAATCTTCCATTTCGAATATGCATAGAACATGCCTAGAATATTTGAATCATGTCGTGATAATGTTCTGAGAGTATACAAATATTCTCGGAGTATATTCTATGAACATTCTATGAATGACATTGTGCTGTCTGGGATGTGATTGGAACAGTCAATATGACACCTTACCCATGGTCATTACCCACGCCCATTACTCTCATCCACATAAGGTGACACGGTCATCACCAACACCCTTTATAGTCCAGTCTATGACCATTTTTCCGTGTATTTATCCCATACAGCACCGATTCGCATGAAAATTTGGATTCAGGATCTACATACACTCTTTTTCAAAATCTACCCTGTGCCGAGGGTTGCTTTCTCCCTGGGGGTGGATGCCACCCCTTCTTGGGGGTGAAATTTTTTTTATTGGAAATAAGTGCGGAAATCAATAGATTGACTAATTCTAAGCACTTTTGTTGAATGAAGTTTTTTCTGAAAAGCAATACTTTTCGACTTATTCGCGAGTGAAATTGTCGGTTTTCAGGCAAAAAAAACACGTTTTCAGATACTTTTTCGCGAATTACTTGAAAATAAGGCATCTAATCGAAAAACCTGCAGAGGGCAAAATTATAGCTTTCGAAAATACAAAGGCGATTGTTTATTTGTGATGTTTGCAAACCCACTACAAACTGAATAATTGCTTGTTGAAAGTTGATTGGTATTTTCAAACGCCAAAATGGAAAGTTTCTACGTACAATAACCAAAAACCAATGCATTTTTCGGGAAAAACTCACTGAACCTTTTTTGAAGTACTTCAAAAATACTTCATTTCTGTTATTTTCTGGCATCAAAACTGACCAAGGTATGTAGGAAATAATGTTGAATCCTATTTTTTCCTTGAAAAAAAAATTGTGAATCACTCATCCTCTCTTTCCCCCCTCTTTGGAAAAAATCGTTGCCTAGTGGAACTATATGTATATATACTCATATAATATACATATAGTTCCACTAGGTCTAAAATATAGTTACTATGTGCATTCTTCAATATACTAATGTACACACTCTAATTTCTACAAAAATTGTTTTTGGTTTTTTCTCATAACTCGCTTAGTCTTCAAGCAATCAAATCCACCGCAGGAGTATTTTGTTGCTTTTTTCATGAGCTATAAGCTCATTCACATCATTTTTTGTTTCAGATTATATTTTTGAAAAAGGTTCATGCTGAAAGGGCTCAAAAAAGGTACTTTGCGCAAACCCTCACAATATTTAACTGGCCATATCTTACTCTACTTTCATCCTGCAGAAAAGAATTAAACACCGAAATTTTCAGAGAAGAATAGCCTTCAATTTTGTACTCTAGAAAATTTTGCATGTGATCAATAGTTTTCGAGTTATTTCCAAGAAATTGTGATTTTTCGCTGAATTACGTATATGATTTTTTCTCTTCAATCTCAATTTTTTCCAAAACTACGTACTTTCGATTGATGAAAAACTCAGAACTCATTGAAAGAAAATGAATGGAGTGAATTATGGAGTAACAACAATTTTTTTCGAAGGGGGGAGAAGAGAGGATGAGTTATTCATTTTTTTTTCAAGGAAAAAATAGGATTCAACATTATTTCCTTCATACCTCGGTCAGTTTTGATGACAGAAACTTTTATAAATAACAGAAATGAAGGATTTTTGAAGGAATGCAGAAAAGGTTCAATGACTTTTTCCCGAAAAATGCATTGGTTTTTGGTTATTGTACGTAGAAACTTTCCATTTTGGCGTTTGAAAATACCAATCAACTTTCAACAAGCAATTATTCAGTTTGTAGTGGGTTTGCAAACATCACAAATAAACAATCGCCTTTGTATTTTTGAATGCTATAATTTTGCCCTCTGCAGGTTTTTCGATTAGATGCCTTATTTTCAAGTAATTCGCGAAAAAGTATCTGAAAACGTGTTTTTTTTTCCTGAAAACCGACAATTTCACTCGCGAATAAGTCGAAAAGTATTGCTTTTCAGAAAAAACTCAATTGAATGAGAAGTGCTTGGAATTAGTCAATCTATTGATTTCCGCACTTATTTCCAATAAAAAAAATTTCACCCCCAAGAAGGGGTGGCATCCACCCCCAGGGAGAAAGCAACCCTAGGCACGGGGTAGATTTTGGAAAAGAGGGTAAGTAGAACCTTTATCCAAATTTTCATACGAATCGGTGCTGTATGGGATAAATACACAGTTTACACTTTTTTCACCGTCATAGACTGGAGTATTAGCAATGTGGTGCTTTAAGTGTGCATCCTTCAAATATTATTCTTCAGCCAAGTTCAATAATTTTTAATCACATATGAAAATGAAAAGATCTACCACACCTAATATTTTGGAAAATTGCATTCGTCACTCCAGTATATCAATAGTCGTAGAAAAAGTATAGTATGCAACTCGCTCGGAATACTCTTTTTTCTCTCATGTGAAATGGGTAACATTCCGTGCCCCGTAATTATACTATTTTCTACTTCCACGATTTAGAATCAGTGACAGTGTATGGAGATGATGACACCTTCAAGTTGAGGAATCTGAACATTACATCCACGTCATCCTCGTCTTCTACATGGTAGATTGATGGGATGTCATCCGTGAAAAACAATTACTTCCTTTCCAGGCACTGAATTACACTGAATAAATATAGGTGCAGGATTCTCCACCGAATACTTGCATCTATTTTGGTGATACAAGTACCAGAAATAATTTTCAACTATTGGAAAAAATACTCTTGGACACACTTCGAGCTCACAATTTTTGAAAGCATGTCTAATACAAACTGGAATTGTTTTATTGGATAATGACAAAAATTTATGGGACATACTGTTTGGAAGTATAAACTGTGTTCCAACAAATGCATATTTCGGGCTTTGAATGAAGTAAACGGCAGCGAGTATGTTTTTTTAGACTACGATTTGTTTCAGCTTCAAGTAGTTCCTCTTTCAAAGGAGACATCTAAAAATTGATCCAAAAATTTGTTACCGCCGCCAGGTCAATGAAGTTGGGCTACCATTGAAACTTATCGTTATCATGTCTCTGATTAGTATTGTCAATCATGATTTATTTAGCAGGAAGGATGATTGGGATATGGTCAAGTTACTCAAACCAATTTCATTTTGTTGTCGACGTTTCGATTTTTATAAATCCATCCTCCACACAATAACTTTTTTCCTCTATAAGGAAATATACAGATATATTTCTATTAACATGTTCACTGTATGAGCGAAATTTCGATTCTCTGAGGATAACTTTATGGAAATTGAAACGTCTGCAACGAAATGAAAGTGGTATCAATCACTTGATCGATTCCCAAACGACTCTTCTTATTCAATAAATCGATAGTAATGTCACAAAATGACTTCCATGACGGCAATTTCCTAGGTTTTGAAACCAGAAAATTACAAATGGACAAAAGTGGTATTACTTTCCAAGATAATTGAAATTCGTTCAGTGAAGCTATTGATGGAGACTATCAGTCAGAAACTAGAGAAAGTTATTAAAGTAGACTAATTTGAACAGAAGTTCGTACTTATAGGTAGATACAGTATGTCCCTCCCACCTATCGACGATGCTGAGCGGCTGAAATTTTCAAAAAATAATTTTTTTGATGCAAGAACTCAATAACATCGAAAAAAAGCCGTATACTTTCAGGATTATCTAAATTCTATCACAATTTCCTTCGCTCCCTTGAGATGAACTAGGTTTGACCATTATTCTTGCTTCATTAAAAAGTTCTGGTAAATGTTCTACTCTCAATGGTGAACCAATGAAGCCAAATCAACTGTGAACAGCAAATGGATTGGAATTCGAAATTCTTTCTGAAATTATTCCTTCAACTAGTAACCTAGATCCGTACTCCATTTTGAAAATAATCATTGTTGCGTGTAGAGAGTCGTAGAGGCATATTAGCATAAGAGTAATCATTCTATACGAACCCCTAGGTATTGATATTCTTGGTAATGTTTTCTGTAAGCAAGTTCTTGATGTCGAAGGGTAGATATTACTTCATATTCATAGACATGCAATGAGTTGAGTTCTATGACGTTCTTGATCGGACCTAGAATTGAAATTATTCCTTTATGATGTTTCTTGAAAGTTTGTAAGGGATCCCGTTCCAGAAAAAGGTGTGATGGTTCCTTTTCACAAAAAGATTCAATTTATCTGAATGTGGCTGACAATGTACATATTTGAGTGGAATTGGTTCGACCTTCCATTGTAAATGAACCTGAATCTATTGAAACTTCAAAAAACTGATCGGGTAATGAACTGAAATTGATGGGATAGATATAGACAAAGGATTTGGAATGAAAAAATGTGATGAATCCCAGTTCAATCTGAGGCGTAGGCAGATTAAATCCTCGGCGTCAAGTCACAAATCCTTCTTGCGATTGGAAACGTATTTTCCGCAAATTTTGACATTCCAGGCAAAATTTCCAAAGGAAAGAGTCAAAAATTTTTTTCTGTAAGATATCATATTTCCTCACAGTTTTTAGTGTCCTACAGAAATGATTGAAAACAGTTCCTATAGTAACCCAATTAATTCAAAACGAATTTTGAAGAACCCTTCATTTGTGAATAATATTATTCACAATTTTTTCAAAATTGATTTATATATGTCGTATTTCAAACGATTTGCGTAGAAATAGCATGTTTTCCTGAACTCTGTTGCGCCTCAACTCATCAATCTTCACAGTCGTCCAGGAATGGCAGTCTTTTCCTATCTGGTGAACAATAAATATACTTCTTAAATAATTTCTGCCTGAAAACAAACTACCCCCATCCATTGAGACTATCGAAGGTTTTTTTCTGCAGCAAATTTCCATGATTTTGTAGTATTCTCCAGGAGAGTGAAAGACATTGTTGCCTCTTGAGTGCAGATTAAATTTCACAAAAATCGTCATCGTTTGGGAGATAACTATATGTCCAGAAATCAGAAATCCTATAGTATTTTTATAATCGTACGGTTATATACAAAAAAAGAACAAATTCCTGTGGTTCTTTTTTGCATAACAACTAGGTTGATTTCCTCACATCAAAAACAAATGCTCAAATGCATGAAATCCTATTGTTTTTTTATGCAAAATATAGAATGGATATACTTTGTTCAACCATCCTTTGCCGTTACGTCATAATCGGTGACGTATTCTGCTGTTTTACGTTTGTCTTATATTAGTTGAATGTTTACACTCAACCTCAGAATTGTGATAAGTATGTACCTACCTGCAGAATACATCGCATACACTCGTGTTCTTATTGCATGTTGATGTATGACGAGATGTATGATATAAATCGATGATCCTCGAGCAGAAACATGTCCGACATGAACTTTGATTTTGTAGTCTTTATCTGTTTTCATTTCACTGGTAGCTAGTTTTTGATTAGTTCTAATAGATATTTCTGGAGAATCAGCAACACGCTATAGGATTTAATAAAATCAAATCAATAAAAACTTACATTTTGCATAACATAGGTAGATACGGTGTAGACTGCATTTAACGGAAAAGTTTCAGAATCCTGGATTGCGTCCAATTTCCACAAAAATTTTGGAGAACGTTTAAAAAGGCTCAAGATGAATAAAAAAATAGAAAATTTGGCGCGGAAACCATGAAAAAATCATTTTTTCGAAAAGAAAATGTTTATAAGCACTCAATCCAGATTTCAAAATTCTACTCTGAACTGTTATTTTGTCAGTGTACATACCCGATTTTCCGATAGAACATTATTCACACACACCATTCTTTGAGTTTATTAAGAAAATGTGCCCATATATCCTCCAAGTGAAGATTTTTATTTTATTTTAAGGTGGTGAGAAACAGACAAAGCAATATAGTTTATAGTTTGTAACGTCATTCTGACAGCTCTAGACTGTTTCGAATCTCAAACAACGTTGCCAAATTGCAAAATCAAGTACTTATATCTGTAGCCAAAACTACTAAACTCGCGTAAAACGTAATACTTTTATTAAATCTATCCCAACCAAACCTAACTTACTTTGCGAAAAACAAATGTTTTTATTAAATCGATCTCAACCAAACCTAACTAACCTGACTTAACCTAACACATTCATTGTGGACCTATCAACAAGAAGGATGGATTTTGCAAAAGTTGAATCATTCGGGTATGTTCGGCGACTGTGGGTAGAACGAAATGTGGGTGAACCAAACCTAACCTGACCCAACCATAACACATTCATCGTGGACTTATCGACAAGATGGATGAATTTTGTAAAAGTTGAATCATTCGGGTATGTTCGGAGACTGTGGGTAGAACGAGATGCTCCCATCTGAAACAACCTAACCTTAACCTTATCCAGAAATTCATCAATTGCCTAAATAGGATTATTGGTCATTAACGTTTCTACACTTTTTTGAAATTTGTTGAGGAGAGTCTCTTAAATTCCTCCGCAGCAAGTTATAATAGAAACTTCCAGCCTATTCTGGCGACCGCTTGTAAGATAGATTTCGAAAACTTTTCAAGTGTATGTTATTACTGTCGAATTACTGTCGACATCCGAGTTTTCTGGATGTTTTCAATGTTTTTATGGACGTATAATAATATTTTCAATGAATAAATTCCCGATTCTCGATTTTCTAGATTGTAAATCAGTCGTATAATCCTTTTTTGATTGATGAATAAGTACACGGCTACAAAAACTTTCTCGGAAAAACGTTTGAAATATTAAAAAAAAAATTCATGAAATCTATACTAACCATAAAGAGGTAGATTCCATTGATTGGAATTTAGAACCAACACCACGAAAGATCAATAAATAAACTGTACGAATCATTCAAATATGGAATTGTTGAATATAATTCACAATCTGACAACGTCGCTCCAATTCAATCGAAGCCGAAATTAATACAACTAGTTGTCATTTCTAATGAAATTTTAATTGGATATCTGCAAAGAATGAAGGTTATAAATGAACATTCGGGTGATATTTCTTGCAGAAAAATATAGTTAGATATGTTTTCTTACAGAAAATGGTAAGTAAAGTGACAAATCAAAAGTGATTTTTTCGTTACATAACCTAAAATTTCACCCTTTTTTCCTTTTGAAAAGGAACTTGCTGTGGTTTCCGCGCCGAATTTTAGTACTTTTTATTCATTTTTAGATATTCTTAAGCTCCCCTAACAATTTTATCGAAATCCGAGGCAATCCAGCATTCTGAAACTTTACCCATTTAACGGTGAAAGCGGCACTCCGGCATATATTTCTCTTAAGTAGTCAATTAACTTCAAAATTAGGCTTTGCTCTTCCTCATTATACTGGAAAGGCAATGAAAAATCAACTGAAAAAGGCAAAAATAACCAAAAATACTGAACAAATTAAACTATGACAACTGAACTGTCAAAAATAACAAGTAAAAATTCACATCGACATTAGACATACGTTAATGACGTCATAATTCCGTCTCATCCATTTCATGAATGAGAGATGAAGTTGGACAACGTATGACGTAACGGCAAAGGATGGTTGAACAAAGTATATCCATCAATTGATTCATGCCTGGAACTCAGTTCCGAGAACCATGTTGCTTGGTTTTTCTTTTTGCATAACTACGTCCAATTGATCACTCTTCAACTTGAAAGCAGGTTAGAACCAAGCACATATTCAAATTATTGTGAATATCCTGATAAACCAGTCTGATGTGTTCCTGAGGTTTGGCTTAGTACAACTTCCCATCACCCGAATATCAGCAGAATCTGGAAACTGGTCGCCCGCCCCTGTATTCATCCCCGGTCCCGAATCGTTTGAAACCTTCGAGGGTTATCTTTGTGAGGAAGGAGAAGGCGGAGGACAGAAGGAGAAGATAAGCAGGCGTGCGGAGTCCAATTTGTATTGAATGAAGCCGAACTCAAGTGTAAGTTTGACAGCCATTTGTGTATTCATCTTTGATCTTTGGTTAACAATCTGGGTGAAATTCACTGCGGATGTACCCGAAACCCGTAATTTAATGGATACGAGCTCCGTTAGATAATTCGGTTCGTCTCTGAGGACTCCATTTTCTTTAAGGATCATTTGAATAACTGGAACGCAATCTTTGATTAGTTGTACGTAATGGATTTTTTGATAGTGGGTTTACAGTGGATTGCTGATGTGATTTATTAGCAAAGAACTTGTAACATGAGCTTGAGTGATTTCTATAAACGAGAGATATATCAGAAGTCTTGATTCGATTATCTGCATGGGAAACTCTGAAAAATTATTATTTGTTTATTTATATGTTATTATATATCAATACGATCAATTTGAGAACACTTTAGAGTATTTCACAAATAATTCTCATGTGATATTCCCAATTTTTTATTTGTCAGTTGCATGATGAAACATATTCAGGTCTGAATTCCTCAACATTTGAAATGTTTCACTCTTTTCCCGCAGATATTACCAGCCGCTGTAGGCCGAATCAGATTCTGGGTATCCTCAGAAACTGATATATTGGACTCGAAGGATATTGCTTATCTATCGATGGTTTCAAAATATATGTACGAGAGAAAAACCCAACCGTTTTTCCGAAATCCAGATCGAATATTCTGATGGCATCCTTATCAGTGTCGATACAGGAAAAGCCATTGACAGGACTCTGCTTCGATATCACACACAATCAACATACAGTGAAACTATCGAGGTCGCTTCGTATAGAAATTTCAGATATAGAATAATTTACTATTTGAAATCATTCACCGATATGCAGAGTATTGTTTATTGAACATTAACAGTTAGGCGTTTGAACTTAAAAATCAGTGATCCTGTAGACTATCATGGACACATTGGTAGGGATCAAGGTGGCTATATACTGGTGTTTTTACTCCATATAAAAGATTATCAGCAAATCAGACGACCGATCTGGCCTACTTGATCAAGAGTTGATGACGTAAAAGTAATAACTCAAAAAATTCGCCAGGTATCGTCATTCTCGCAGTTGAGATGACAGACATGTGCAAGTCCTGTGTTGCCAAGTGGCTATATCCTTGCGGATTCTGGTCTATGTGATTAGTTGATATTTTCATTTGAGCAATATAATATTGTGATGTCAAATCGAAAGCTTGGTTTAGAATATTATTCACGCTAATGCGTGTGAGCGAATAGGAGTGAGAATTGTGATCAAATTTTATGGATATGTGAAGTGAGAAATGCCATTTTTTTCTGGTTAGTGTAATCACTATTATTTTTCAGAATCTTTTGGGTTGAACTGAGAATATATAAAACACATATCACTGCATTTATAGAATTTTCAGAACGCGTGCACTCTAGAATGTTGTTGCCAGCAAACTTCTCTTGTGTTTTTTTATGATCACTTCGAAATTTTTGAATGGTTACTGAATATACCGGAACGTGAGATTATTCTTGGAGGTAGGTCATTGAAGATGAAGTTTGTTTTAATCAAACGTCAGATTGATCTCGCGTTCTATTCTCTGTTCTAACCAAAAGTGATCTGTATTGACAACAACGTGTTCCATGGATCGAGTGATCTCGAAAATTTTTAGGAATTTGAACCACAAGCGCACCCTTGAGGCGTAATTTTGAACAACTCAACTCTGTCTACAGGTTTGTCTGAAACAATATCGCAACACTGAAAGCACCAGTATATAGCCATCTAAGTAGGGATTAAGATCAATCGATCGATTTTATCATTTCCGCTTCATAAGCGATAAATCCCCACAAACGTGATTATTCAATCAACAAAATCAATTTTATCATGATGATGAAACAAAAGTTGGTGGCAATATTTTTATTACAATCGCTTTCAAAATCAAAATCAAAAAATCAAAAATCTTTATTTCCGTCGACCTGTGTGAGGCATGGAAAATGTCACATACAATATACAATACATGAACTCACTATAATAAAACTTGCTGAATAAATTCAACAGTTTCAATAAAATTAAAGAAATTAGGCATACATAACAAAGAATAAGATCAACAATGTGGAGACATAACGTTTACAATGGAGTCAAAATTTAAAAAGTACAAAAAAATATCATAAATATTGGTAAACAAGACAATAAATATTTTGAAAATTGAAATCCATTCGATTATTTAGTATCACCATTATGGGAAAAACTGATTGGTGGTGAATTATTGATGTATAGTCGCGTTTGTGAATATTGAGAAAAATGTATAAAGCCATTATGATGAAATTCATAAAATTAGAAATGTTGTCATAAGATACTTCTCCTATGATAAAACCTTACCAGTCTTTTCATGTATTGAATTGAATGAACTTGTTGATGTTTAACAATAATGGGTTCACAGAATCACGACACTTGTTTCGCTTTGTTACACCCAAGCAGAATCTTGTATTTTTTTGTTGATCTTTTCGTATTATCGAGAATACCATACCAAGAATATTCGTAATTCAGTCGCAATCCAACCAATAACCTCCCAGCATCCGAATGGTATCCAACTGGGGAATAAAAGAAGACATAGCGCTGTGATCGCAGTCCTCTTGGGTGAACTCGAACAACCAGAATCACAAATCATTCGCCTTACAAGAAATGCAGTCGAAGAAACAACGAGTATCTCTACAAAGAAGACCAGTTACCACGGCGTCAAATAACTTCATTTTCTTTTTAGTTACTCTCAAGATTGGCTCGGGAAGAGATAAGGCAATATGCCGCCCAGAATGTTAAATGTTTCGTAAAATATTAGGCGAGGGTCTAGGCTAATTGGCGTTAACATTGTTAACGTTACTCGAGAATAAAAATCACAAGACTTCTCCTTGGATAGCAAACTATTTTCATGGACCAGTCCATTGATCAAGTGGCTCATCGATATTGATTTTGAAAACATGTGGACCATAATTGATTCTAACATAGCTTAATTTTCTAGTTCATAACTTTACTTCAAATCATTGAGGACAAAAATATGGGATAAATAGAGAAATTTAACATATGCATCTTCAGCTCAGCCACCGATGTGATTTTAACGCTGAATGGTCACCTATAGAACCAGAAATATAGACCTTATGACGTATCATTTACAAATGATTGTGATAGAATTTATCTATTCCTATTCTCTAATGATCATGAGGACATCAGGAAATATACTCCCAGTTGAGGGCTGTCTGTACACAGTCAATAATGAAATCAATATTAGTAGTAGTGTCGATTGGGGTTGAGGTTCTTTCGGTCCAATGTGCAGTATCTTGAAAATGGGTTCGAGAATTGTATAAGAGACCATATACCAATAACATTTCAATGTTCTGGGTGATTCATACTGTGAATTCATAATTCGGAGAAATCAATGAGAATGAAAATATTTATTCTTTCAGCCCTAGAACGATATATCCATTCGCCAAGTTAACAGATGATTTATAGGAAATACTTAAAAGAAATAGAGTGAATTGATCAGCCAAATCTCATACGTAGAAGGTAAAATTTCGACCTCATTGTATATATTCCCACAGCTAACTATATTACTAGAACTGCTACATTAAAGCCGGATTTTTGTTCGCTCATATTGAATATGGTATTCTTACGAAAAAAATCTGATGCTCTTTTTTTATTTATTTCACAGAATAAGTGACTGGGATTTCTTGCTGGTGTCGGATATACAGAGAGCTTTTTGATGTGATCTATTCCAGTATAATGTAATATTGGCCCTTCTTCCTGTACATATACTAAAATGGTTCTAAAAGTCATGGCTCATCCCATTCATAAATTGAAAATTCAGTTTCATGAAAGCAAAACGAAACTTGTTGGATTGTACTTTACTGTATCAAAATATATACATGGCTGGTGTGACACAGAAACATTCTCTCTTAACCTAAATTAGTGAGGGTTAACGTGATATTTCATTTTATATTCCAAATTCAAAAAGATTCAGCTATTTTATGGTTGGCCTGCATGACACAAAATCATTTTAACGTATATAGTAGGTAAACTCTCTCCACCTGAATTCATGTGAAAAATGAATGGTGAGAAAGATGAGATGGGAAGTGAGAAATAAATGGCGTGGAAGCTAATCACTTTGCAATAAATATTTTTTTGAACAAATATTCCGAAGGTCCTTGTGACAATAACTTGACAGTCATTTCTCTCGTCGCTCCAATGGGCTGATGTATTTTTCAGCTTCTCTTGCTGGAAACCTTCCACGGTTATTCAATATCAACCCTGCAACCGTACATACTCCCAAACATGTATATGATCGAGTCTAAATAATTTGATCCTAACAACTCTGATGATCGTTATTTCTCATGGATTTGTATATTATCGCTGTTTTTCGACAGCTTATATACTCGTAGTCTCCATCTTGAATTTTTTATTGGTTTGTTTTTATTGATCTTTGTTGGAGTTTTCTGATTGGTTATTCAGGCGAATTTGTCTAAATATTTTCTCTCCGTTGACCAAATCAGGAAATTTATACCAAAATAGGTATTTCCATCAACCAGCCATCGTTCCATACGAGGAATAAAAAATCAAAATTCGTGCGAAATTTTGGGAGTGATTTTTTTTTAACGTTATGAAGCATAATCAAATGAATTGATATTTATTCGTAAATTGAATTGAGGTACCTACATATCCAGGAAAAAGAGTTCACCTATGTTTCCTCACCTTGTGCATAATTACCAGCCCCTGGACTATTATATATCGAGTAACATATCTGGCTAACGCGCGTTAAAATCTGATCGTCCGGTTCATTGGCTTCAATGCATGCTTTATAATAAATCACATTCTTCAGCGCGGCAAGTGGATATACCATGCTCCAGCTACGAGTGGATTACTGTATTTTTTAGTTCTTCTTTGTTGCTGTGTATTAAGTGATATTAGCAATACAAAACGAGTTCTCCGGTACTGATACTAGGTTTGTTGTTTGAGAGCAAAATTACTTTCATATTATACAACTGGTTTTCACAAAAAAATTAATCGTCTAAGATGGCAGACTGATACCTGTTCAGTCTGGAGCTATCGATCTCCATAACACATTCAAGTTATCCTGAAATACTCCACTTCTCGTCAGCTTCTAATGATCTACAAGGCGCAGATACGGCCTCACGCAGAATATAGTTCTCATGTGTGGAGCTCGGCATCAAACTCCCACTGGAACTTCTTAATTCTAATCCGTCTTGTTGGTTAATTGGTAGTTCTTCGCTCACGGACTCGATCACTTCATTGGAGCTTTTTATAGGGTTGGAGTAAGATGCCTAGGAAACCCTAGTGTATCTACTTATACCTGAATAATTTTGGGATAAACTTGGCGAAAACCGATTGCTTGATTTTTGAGATCGCAAAAGCTTCAGATCGCTATTGTAGATGGCGATCAGTCATATACCATATAAAGCTTAATTTTCAGTAGAGAGGAATGTGCAACCAAATATTCCACCACTGTTCATTATTTGCCTACTGAGTTTTTGACAGCCCTGACAGCCAATCAAATGCGTTTCAGAAAACGTGCATGTAACGTGGAAACCTGCCGTTAACAACCTGTCAATACTGTCACTGTCACCTGCTACCTCTACAATTTTTTAGTGTTTTTATATCAGTTTGTAAGACTAGACTTTGATTCCGAGAAAATTTTTTTGCCCATTCGCCTGAGAATGTACGACAAAGTTCATGCTAGTGTATTGGAAGTGCTAGACTGTCTTGGAATTGGGGATACACACATCAGTTATGCAACGGTTCAAAATATCGATATTTCCTTTATTTACTTTGTTTTCAATATCTCATCATTAAGAGCTACAGATGTTTCCTCGATATAAGACTTTCGCTCAAGCTGAAACGAATAAAATTAGTTACAAGGCTACATTCATGTTACTATTTTGGGGTGATTTGTTTTGTACTCACCTTAGGTACTGAATGAAGAAGAATATTTGGAACCCCAGATTTTGACTGACCACACAAAATACGAAATCTTCTACACATTGTGAAACACTTATTCTACTTATATAGACTAAACACTGTTGAGTGCGCAGAAATAATTTCAGTTTTCATCGACAACAATAAACCTCAAAGTTACGTCAATCTGACAAAACCGACATTTGACAGATTTTCGAAAATGCTCATATAACGCCCCCTATACAAAAATTAGAAAGCTTTCGTAATCGTCGATTGTTTTTCGCTAAGAAATTCTTAACAATATCGAATCACTAGATACACCAGAGTTTCCTAGGCATCTTAGGTTGGAGATAAGAATTTTTGAAGTTTGTAATCCTCAGGAAAATCCTCCTTTGGTACGGTGTTCCAAAGTTCAGCAGTTCTATTGAAACGAGATCACTAAGCAAGAAAGGTTTGACAGGTCTGCAAGGTCACAACAAAGGGGTGGAAATTCTGCACTCGTCGAGTCATCTGTGTTGATACTGCCAAGGGTGGAAGGATAGACAGCTATTCAGAAGAGCACTGTGAGAGTATCCATCATAGGTCTCCGACCTTTTTACGATGCTCCTACGAAGTGAACGAGTTTGGGAGCGAAGAATCAACAACAAAACAGATTGCTTTCCTCTGAATAGATCCATAGATGAGAAGCATATTCTAAGACCCGTATCTGTGCCTTGTAGATCACCAGAAGCTGACGAGAAGTGAAGTATTTCTTCGCACGAAATACAAATCCAAGTTTCTGGAAAGCACCTCTAGCGATCGATCTGACAAGGTTTTTCCATGAGAGATCATTACTGATCGTAATAAACGACTGATCGTAATAAACGATGAGTTTTGGAACCTTTGGTGTAAAAGTTGAAACTTTTCCTAGAGATCAATTACCCTAACACCAAACTGATATTTTTGCACTCGACGCGCGTTTCGCTAACAAGGTTAGCATCTTCAGGAGAAGAAAATTGATACTATTTCGTAACCATTTTTTTTCTCCTGAAGCTGCTAACCTTGACAAAATGGTTAAGGCTTTCGCGGCCGAGGTTTTCAGTTCAACTGCTTTTCTTCGGGTTTGAAGGCCTTCGTTCTTTGAAATTTCTTCCTCAGGAACCTTGTTAGCGAAAGTCGCGTCGAGTGCAGAAAATATCAGTTTGGTGTTAGGGTAATTGATCTCTAGAAAAAGTTTCAACTCATCGTAATTCCTAACATCGAAATACTTGACTTTGCCTCATAATACTATTATTGACTTAGAATCTGGCATTATAGGTATGGGTGTTCAAGTGAATTTTAAGAACAGTAAAACATATTCGATTTGAAAACTATTCGGAATTCTCAATCCAATTATGTGATTTTTTTCATGAAAAAAGTGATCGTAGGAGCACTATCGGATTATACTTATAACTTATAACCACAGAAAATGAGAGAAATAAGTGACGTTCCTTCCCACATACACCTTTCATATACTTTTATCTACACCCGTACTCTAATAATACACTAATATGCCCACCACCCGTTTTATAATGAAATCCATTACGATACAGATTTTCATTACGATACAGATTTTCAACCAACAGAAACCCATTATTTTTCAATCAAGCATGATGTGCAAGCTCTGCATTTTGACGTTTGTCAAGTCAAAATCAGTAGGTATTGAATTTTTGAAGAATTCAGTCAATTTTCGATAATCGAATGAAAATGTCTTATAGCAGTGATATAGAAGAATTACCAGCGACTCCTCCACAGATGTCTCAGACAAGAAAAAAATACAATCGAAAGGATTATATTTTTCATTTGACATATGCAACACATACGTTTTTATTTTCGACCTAATCGAATGAGCTATCATGGCCGAGTGGTCACTGGCGAGGGCAATGATCAGAAACGTCCGGGTCAAATCCTGACCTCGGCGGATTTTTTTTTCATTTTTTTTATTTTCGTTTCTCATTGTATTTTCCGTGGTTATACCATTAATTATAATTTTGTAGAATTTTTCAATGAAATACGATCGTTTACCTACTATTATTGTGATCAATATAAATACCTAATAGTATAATATTTTTAGTTCTTCATTATTTATTAGGTGTAGATAAAATAGCGTATGCAACTCTCATGTAATGGTTAGTAATACACTCGCATAAACCATACGAAACTCACCTTCGGCTCGTTTCGTATCCCGGTTTATGGTCATGTATTAATAACCATCATTACACGATCGTTGCATAATATACTATTATCGATGCTTGACCTTCATCATAATTATCATGGGATTGGTTGATTATTTCTAGAACATATCGAAAATTATAAATTTTTCGATATACTATTTTTATATCTACCTTTTTTTTTGGTTGATAAACCAAAAATGAACGGGAAAGTGAATTATCTATTAACATGAAATCGGACAAAAATCCACCATACTCGAATTCATTTCACCAATTTTCCTTTTTGGAAATTGGTATATTTTCAAGTGAACTGGAATCAAGCCATTTGAATCGGACACTGTAATGGTCGTTCCTTTCAGGGTGATATGTTGTAACAGTGAAAATGTCTAATACCAAGGTGAACTGAAAGCCGGTAAAGTCTGGAATGCAATTATTGAAAAAATGTGGATATTTGACGCTGATATCCTTCGAATTATTCAGATACTCTCTGTAGATATTGTTATGTTGTGATTTATTCAATTAATAGATCCGTGATTATATCCTGAAATGATATAATTATGCTTAGCAGGTACTCAAACGAATTCGCACCGATCTTTCGCGCCAACTATGTGCACACACGTTCAACATTCTAACGCGTATCGTTGATGAATGATTATCCAATAGGGCATATGCGTAAAATTTTAATTTGTCTCGGATATTTTTTCTTGAATCTTCATTATCCTCATATTATAATTGAAAGCCCTTTTTTCATTTAGTTAATATTCAAACTCATAAAATATAATGAAAAATGTAAGAATTAGCCAGCGAGAAGTATACTTATAAAACGCGTCATCACTAAATGTGACATCGATGACACAACTGTGAATTTATCGGCATCGATATCCATACTGTGTTATTGGTAGAACATTCCAAACCTGTGGCGAATTTAGAACGATGACTGAAAGTGGTGTTATCCAAGCACAATCGGATAATTCATTAAAAATGGATATGTTCATGATGACAGAATATTTTGCATCAAATCTTGATTTTACATACGCAGAGATCGAATGAGCGAAAGCTGCGAGATGAAACTTATGTCATTTGACGTATTTGGTTCCATAATATGCATTGGTATTCATCAATTCCCACAGAAGAGATGTATATTATAAATATTTATTCCGATGTTCATAAACTAGGTTTGGTCAGGTCAAAACCGAATATTTCACTGCTGAATAGCTAATGCAATACTTACTTCTGACTAATTGACAATGAGCTGTGTATGGAGAAACATTTTCCCTTCTCATTATCTTACACCATTGTTATCGAACTTTTGTATCGCTTGAAATATGGAAAAAACACTTCATCGGGTATATTTCTGAAGTTTTCTTGCACTCAATAACATACGATACAGTACTTGAGTAAGAATTTGTTCCGTAGTTTTTTGAAAAAAGATAATAAGAATTAATATTAGAATATATACGAGTGTAGTAGGGCAGATTATTAATACCCCGAGAAGTTGCGTCAATTGAAAAACAGTTTCTTCTGGATAGGACACGTCCAATTAGTCAGCAACTTCTCGTAAAACTCAAATTTGTATTCCAAGGAATGTTCTTTTTTGAGAAAAAAGTCGGTGACAGCAATAACAATACGTTGGAACCCATGAGTAATTGACGATTTTACTTCAATTTCATTTTTCACATTTCCTTGGGAAAAAATCATATATTTCAATTAGAGTTTTATCACCAGAACGGTAATGTGTTGTGACACGTTGGTTTTTGAGCCATTTCCAGTAAAAGGGAAACTTCATTCTTGTAAATACGCACATGTCAAAATGTATTCGATTTCAAATACGTCTCGTAATCCATTGTAGAGTTCCTGATGAAGAGCCAATAAACACTGGAAAGCTTGAACAGAATATTGAGCCATTATCAAGACTTTTTTAAGACTTGATGCCGAGGTCTACTGATAAAGTGGCCGAATTGTGACGAAAAACGACATCAAGATAGTTTTCACAGCAAACAATCAAATATCCTGACAAAATGGATAAGATTTTCTTGGCCGAGGTTTTCAGTATCAATAATTTTGTTCGGACGACGGCTTTCAAACCCGAACAAAAGTAGTGATAATCAAATATTCTCTTTCCTGCGCTACCCTGAAGATATAATACCCAACGAATCACAAGGAATATATGGAATTTCTTGTTACGATTGCCCGAGAACATACATAGGAAAGACGAACCGACGAGTATCAAACAGGTCCTACGAGAACGAACTAGCAGTACGTAATTCGGACATGACCTCGACTCTCTTCAGAAATCACCACGAAACTAGATACAAAATTGACTCCAACAACACGAAGACCATTGCCACAGCAGAAACACCCAACTCCAGAATAATTCGGAAAGCAATAGAAATTGAAAAATGTCCTCAATGCCTCAACAAACGAGACAACTCACAAAGGCTTCCCAATTCCTGGAAACCATTACTAGCCCAACGAACAAATCCTTTAATTAATCCTTTTCAATCCAGACCTACATCGGATCCTACCACATGTTCAACATCGTAGGACTCTCATACAATTATAAATACCATTCCTCTATCCAGAAAAACAAAAACAGTTTTCAATTTATCAAGATGGGAGTTGGGGGTTTGGAAGACTTAGACCTCGGCAACAAATCGCAAAGAAGTCGACAGAAGAAAGATTCCAGACGCGGTTCAACCGGAACATATCATATATGTTGTCCATTATATTGTGGTTGCTTTTTCAATTTCATAGGGATTCAGATCTTCAATACACTATTCGCCATCGCAGTTCTCCTTTAGTAGGCACTTGAGTACTGTACACCCTTTTTCTCGAAAGTCAAGTGGCGTGAGATCTGGTGATCTCGGTGGCCAATCCCACGGCCCTAAACGTCTAAACCAACGATCGTCAAAGAGTTCGTCAAGTTTCCTGGAAACTTCCTGAGTGGAATGAGCTGGCGCTCCGTCCAGTTGAAACCACGAACTCCTATATTCCTCTAAAGCCAAATTTTCGGAAAAATCGGTTACAATCATCCTTAAGATTTAGAGATATCTCTCTGCATCCAGTGTGTCTTCATAAATGAAAAAGCTAATTTTATTGTTCTTCAAAAAACAGAAAACATTCAGGTCAAATTTTTCTTGAAAACCCATTTTTTTTGTAACATGAGGATTATGATCAACCCAAAAATGTTTATTCCTTCTATTGAAAATACCATCCCTCGTAAATTTTGATTCGTTGCTCCAAATTATTTTTGACAAAAATTCCCGATCTTCCTGTGTATGAATCGAAAGCGATTCACAAAAATGCACTCTACGTTTGAAGTCTTCTGGTTTTAGAACTTGAACTTTGGTAAATTTATACGGATGCATTCCGTGATTTTCCAAAATTTGTTATTCTGAAGCATGTGAAAAACCTAAATCTTTTCTGCACTGCGAATGGAAGCTTCTGGATATGCATAGAAATATGCCAAAACGTTAACGGTTTTGTCCTCATTTGAAGTAACAGGTTTTGGTAATGTTGAAGGCGCTTTTGACATTGAGCTATAGTAAGGGAAATCATTTTGTAATCTTACAAACTTCGTCCCATTCATTGGTGTTAATTAAGGATACATTTGGTTGAGTTTTTTAGAAGTTCTGACAATGACTTGATCACTTTGTTCATGTATAATAAATAATTCCATGAAAACTTCATTTGAATAATCGATATTTCCTTTCATTTTGGAAGATGATTTGAAACACCATCGATAACTATTTGTAAATTACTTATAAAAGTAACCGAACTGTTATGAGCTTGATAATTCCACTGCTACCTAAATCCAAATTCTAAAAAATTTTTTTTTTCTAGAAGAGGCGACTTTATCAAGAAAACTCGACGATCTAACTATAAGGACATGATATATCATCTTGAAGCATTTTTCACCATCTTTCAATTTATCAAGTAATATACAGGGGTTTCATTTGAGAAAATGAACTTTTGACCATTTTTTTGCACAATGGAAATAATAGTAATTTTAGCACGCCCTGTATGATATGGAGTCGATATCTTGGTGTTATATGAATATTTCGAGTTTGTCCAAACTATCATCAAAAAATCAACTTTTCATGAATTGAGAGTAGTGATGTACTCAAGTTCAATTAAGGCTATGTTTTGGACCATATTTAGCAAAATTAATTTTTTATCGCCAAAAACAGATAGGTATAGGACATTATTAACAAAAAGGTATTGAAATACGATTCCAAAAAAGTATTATTATACAGGGTGTTCCATTAAAAAAAATAAAGGAGCTAGGACTTTTTGATGGAAGTGGAAACGCCGCAATGCTGAAAATAAATAATTTAGGTTAATAGAACATGTAAGGAAATGTGAGGGGTGAAATTTTCAGAAAAATCATGTGTTGCATTTTCCAGAAACGTCTAACCTACCATCGACCGTGAGTCACTCTCTCTCTTTATATATATATATATATATATATATATATATATATATATATATATATATATATATATATATATATATATATATATATATATATATATATATATATATATATATATATATATATATATATATATATATATATATATATATATATATATATATATATATATACAGCGGGTAGCCTTAGACACAGCAGAACTTTTGGGAATTAATTTATTTCTTCGTCCTGTAAATGCTCCCTCTATGCTATACAGAAATCCATATTAATTCATTACCAAAACAGGTCGAATAGGAACATTCCGCCAAAACGCGGCTCTCTGTTAATCAAGCTTCAGAAGCAGCGGCTCTTTCGCAAATAAAAATCCAAAACAATCGACGGATCTGTTGAAATAACATTCGACCATCGGGCGTATGGATTACCGACAGTTTCCTGTAATTGAAACATTCAATTTCGAAACGGCAAAACTCCCATCGAACCGCCGAGTGTCGATCGTCTGCGTTTTGTTACGCTATTCCTATATACGCTGCGGTAAAATGATCGTCAATTTTTATGTTGGAAAACGAGACCTGTTTTATGGCGTTCTGAGGCTGAGGATGGGTCTTTGCAGTGTTGCTCGCCTGCTCATCAACCACATTTTTTTTAACGTACACTGTTATGCCCTTCACGTATGATCCCTGCTTAATATACCTCATACTCTGAATGTCTGGAAGTCATTGTGAAAAAATCAGTTGGAACCGGATGACGAAGGGGTGGAAGAATGAATATAATAACGAAGTGGTATAGCTAGGAACTTTCATTGTCTATTGGATTCTCGGGAGTAATCACACAAGTGCTTCAAAATTACCGATAATTTTCCATGAAAGCATGTTGTCTAAAAACTGCATGAGTTTATTTTTATATTTTGTCGAAAGAGCCCGACTCCGAAGGAGGAGGGCTCTTTCAGCAAAATATGTAACTAACCGAATGCAGTTTTTTTACTGACAACATGCTTCAAATGGAAAATTTACAGGTTTATTTTGATGCACGAGTGTAATTCGGTAGAATATTTCCGGAGTTGAAACAACGACGTTTAAAATTCAGTATTCATGCCTGTCAAGATGACAAATGTACATTTTAACAATCGTTACTATAGATACACGGACCGGGCGAGTATTTTTCGATACCTACCGGGTATTTACCAGCCCGAAAATATCCCGCCGGGAATTTATCGCTGTAATTGATCGAGAATGTCCCGCTTCATATGGGATTTTTAACATACGATGGAAATATTCTCTATGATAACCTGTTGCAAAACTTGTGAGATCGAATTAATATATATCTAGTATGACAATCAAATATGACCAACAGAATCGGAAGGCACAGTTTAGAAATCAATAAAAAGAGAATCCAGAATAAATTGCCCTTCCTCTAGACGGAGGTGAGAAGGTCTTGTATCAAAATTCTGTCTGCAGAAATACAATTCACAATGGACATGACGTGGATCAGAAATCCAACCAATACCAATCTACTTAGAGGAGAATCTTCGATCTGATTAATTGGGGAGTCGATATCTACAATACCAAGGGAAAACGACTACCCGGAGGAATAAGTGAATGAAACATTGGTTAATAATGTTTGTTTTTCTTTTTTCGAGGATGTAGAAATATTCTCAGATCTGGAGATGAAAGAGAAAGAGCTGTAAAGAAAATTCATGGAAAAACTTTGACTGAAATTGAAAATTCGAAGACAGTTCACTATGAAGACATACAACCTACACAAAATACATAACCTGTATCAAAAATTATACCTTATGTCCGTCGTTTGTCTGAGAAGATAAAACAGATCTAACAGGTAAAATATTAGAACAACATTCGAAACAACAAATACTTCACGGTCAGTATTGACACATACCAAACGAAAACACAAAAAATTGTATTTATCAAATTCCTTGTTCTTGCGGTCAAATATATATCGGTGAAACGTCTCGACCATTGGATGTGCGAAAGAGTGAACATTATCAGAACACATTCTTACTGCCGATGGAGATCACACAGTAGAATGGAACGACAGTAAAATTACGACGAAAGAGAGCAACGACAGGAAACGAAAATTAAAGGAATCTACTTTCATCATGATGTCTGGTGACGAATGCTTATCTATGAGTTCGATTGATATGGATCGCAGGTGGCTGCCCCTCACAGATAAGTATTTTCAAATATTATATATATATCAGTTCATATAATTTTGTTGATAGACAAAATTTGAGATATACGAGAAGTTGCTAACCAACTGGACTTGTTCTATCCAGAAAACTGTTTTTCTAATAGACGCAGGAACTTTTCGGGATGGATTGAAAAATCTGCCCTTCTACACTTGTTTAGATTCCAATATTAATTCTTATTTTTTCAGATTGTGGTAGGTTACAAACCCAGAAAACTACGGAACAACTAACAGCAATATTATACAGAATGAAAACTGACTATATTGTCAGGTATCGTATTTTTCATGAATTTGTGAATCAAATTGAAGAACATATAGTGAAAAATGCATATATTTTCCTTTAGTTACTCTTCGGAAGATAATCCACCTTTTTCAATCTAATTTGAGAACTTTTTATAAGATTAGAGTTTTTGGTGAGTATAGTCAAAATGTGGCAGTGGCATGACTTTTCCATCGACAGCCTTACCAATTGTGGATTTTGATAAAACTACTAAGAATGAAAATTTTCTAGTTCAACTTTCCATTTCATAAGGGGCATCTAACATTGATGAGTGAACAACTAGCAATCTCTCGAAACATCAAGTTTTTTCACTACCCTACGTTGAAGGACGTCCACAGAGGATTAATAAAGTAGGAGAAATATACAAATTCACGTATGGGGTAGAGGAAGAAGAATAGTTCCCCCTTCCAGATGTATTGTGAAGCGAGCCTCTTGGCATTACACCACCATCCCAAGTTCTTGGCACTACATAACCGACTGCAGCTCGAAAAGTTGTCAGTCATCATCCGAAGATGATTGCGGATACTGAAAATCAAAAGTCTTGTAATACACTGAACATGAAACTAGCTATCAACAAATTAGTAATATTTTCACTTGTTATACCACAAGTGATTGAATTATATCCGTAATTTTTTCCGACATCAGGAATATTTCGAAAATTGTCCCGTACCGAAAGATAATTCAAGTACATGTGATATTCGGTAAGGATATTTCAAACCCTACCTACCAACTTATAGCACAGTTTTGAGCAGCGTACATTGGTAACAATGCAAGGGTACCGCTGCCTGCCAACTGGTATCCTTGACAATCATCTCAATAAATATGGACGACAAAAAATTATGCTCACCAAAATGAACTACCAAATATCGAATTTAATCCTAACGAGGACTTGGACATCTGGTAAATCTCTTAGTTCTTAGCAATGAGCACAAAAAATATCCATACTGGTAATACCGATTCCATATACAGTGAGTATAACTCCAAATTTCTATTCATTCACCCTCTGCAAACATTGAGTGAAATGAGTCAACGCACTAAAAAGCCAGTAATGCCAAGAAACAACAAGGCCCCACAAGATCCGTAGTACTTGGAGTAACAGAAAATATATATTTTTTTTAACCTAATAATAGAGGAAGTGAAGTGAATTGGCTCTCAAATGAAGATGTGGCTCAATATTGTATATTCAATACTGATTTTGAACGTTACATTTTGTTCACTTCTGCTGAAAGTGGGTAAGTGACGTGTTATGTGAGACCAAACATTATTTTCCGCTTTCGTCAAAGGAAGTTTCATTTGTTATACCACTCAGTTTACTGCGTGAGCTTAAACAATATGAATCGATTCGGTCAAGAAACTACCGAAGTTATTCATTGTACCGACTTCAGTTGCCTGAAAATATAAGCAAGATATTCAACACGGTAAATTCCACCGCTGCCTGCTACCTGGTATTCTTCTGAAACATTCCATGGACGACGAAAAAATGCACTTCGAATCAATCAAATATAATCACAATGACGACTTGGACATCTGGTAAGTTCCTTAATTCAGCAATGAGCACTTGAAATGATCAAAGTAGTAATCTCAATTACACCTAAATTAAATATAACCCCAAATTTCTATTTATTTCAGGTTTCGCCTTATTCGAAAATAACGAATTCTCTGCCAAGGGAAAAAAATTATCACCGGAATATATCAACGCCCTGAAATGCAATGAAACAACAAGGCCTCTCAAAATCCTTACTCAAAGCAACAAAGAATACATATATTTTTTTTTTCAAAACTGATAAAATAGTGATGTGTCAGTGGCTCGTAAATGAAGGTGTGGATTGATATTGTATTTTCATTAGTATGCTAAATTGGTCTAGTGCCGAATTTGATCGTTACATTTTGTCAACTTCTGTAAGTGACATGTTATGTCAAACAGAATATTTTCTGCTGACCTCAAAAAATTTCCGCTATAATCAACTGTAGGTAGAAATGGCAACGCGAAACAAAATACGCATTTCATTGGTCGAAAATTGTTGGTGGGAAATTCTCACTATAATGCGCTATAGGTTTGTACAATTTCACCATTTCTTATTTCAATTTCATATTCAAAAGTAACAGTGAATAGTATTTATGGCATTCTCATTACCAACGCCATCGACTTCTACTGAATTCCTTCAGCAAGTAGGCCTTGTTACCAGCTCCCTGATATTCCGTGAAACCTTGCAGACATTGTCCAATACGACAAAGAGAAATCGAAAAAAAAATATTTCCCTCATACAGAGATCAAACCCACGTCCTCTCGATCATGAGGAAGGCACACAAAGAGCTGGCCAACTGGCTCGCCTATTTTATATTCATTTCAATATCTTTTTTGTCAACTTTTGGGCCGTTCATATTACAGATTATTTAATTTTTCGAATTTCATTCATTTCAATTCTCTTGATTTGAAAGCCTCATTGAAATCCACTGTTTGAACAACTCATTTCACATATTAGTCTTCAAAAATAAGAAATATTTTGAGAAGGATTCTTTCACGGTCAGTATAAAATCAATTAAGAACAGATCGGCTTAAAATATACTCATTCAAAAAGACACGTTACAAGATGAAACCTCTTTATATCTCGGCTGGTGAATTTTCGAGTTTTCAGGATTGATCCCAAGGGGTAGCCTGCTACCATTGAAATCTATCCCAAACCTACCTATTTGGTAATTTCAAGATCGATAATTCGTCTCCTTCCCTTTCTCTTTCCTTTCCCAGTTCGATAAAAAATGGAACACGCCATTCAACCATAGAAGTGTGGGCAGAAAAATCAACTGCTATGATGTCGATGGAAAAACGTGCTAGGTGAGGTTGGCGTATTGGAAAATACTGTTCGAAGTTTATACGAGAAGTAGAATGTATGGACTATCGCCCACGTTCAAAAGGTGGAATATTTGAGTCTTGGAAAGTTTATGCTCGATTCAAACCCCAGAGTATTGCAATTATACATGCCAGAAGGAAATATTTCAGAGTATTTCGAACTGAAATATTGAAAGATTCCCTTTCTACATGTTCGATACAGGGTGAATGAGGTTTCTGGATTCATCCCAATACCGATCATGAAAGTGTCGAAATCGTCTTATTGTGAGTCACCGAATGTAGTTTGGGAAAAAAAATTCATAAGGTCAGGTACCCTCAACTAGGAACTCAAACTTGTACTTGACGTACATTTCGCTAACAAAGTGAGCATATTCTGGAAATTACTGTACTTGATTATTAAAACGCCCGTCGAATTGAATTGTCTTCAGTTTGATAATCTGACAATTATTGATCCTCATTGAAAGATTTCGCCTTAAAATATTAGGAAGGGCACTATGCCATAATATTAAAAAATTCTGCTTTGAGCAGTTTCATAAATTGTGTCCTTATGACTAGATGGATAGCAATTCTAACGCTATCAATACTTCCATTAGAAAAAAACAGGTTTCAATGCGATATTTGGGAAGACGATTGGAAATACTCTGTTATAAATCTAGGTCAGAGTAATGCTTGGTCCATTGACCAAACTTCTACTTTTGATTCATCTTCTAGTTTAAGGAAGTTCCCAAAATGCTAATCATTGGATGAATGCATGGTTCATACAGTTCTACTTTAACATTTTGTGTATGAACGCCTCCATTTATCAACATTTTGAGAACTTTCTTAGAGTGAAAGTAGAATATAAAGTAAAAAAAGTGTGGTTCATAAACCAAGCATCAACGATGGAATTGGAATCTTCGGTGTAAAAGCGGAAACTTCTTGTAGAGACGGATTATCCTAACACCTAAATGATAATATTTGCACTAGACGCGCTAACAAGGTCATCATTTTCAGGACAACAAAATTGAAACATAGATCATACATTAGTCAATGGCATTGGTTCAAACTTTCATTGTATGTTTAGTTTGCCCTTCTGAAAACTGTTGATGAAACTTCATTACGGGAAAATCTGAAATAATTTCAATGACATTGAGAGATCTGTAGTGGTCCTTGATTTTTCGAATCCGATATGGGCGAAATTTTTTCTGGCTATTGTCAAGGACAATGGATGCCACAATAACCGAATGTTTGTGGTTTAAGCTGTCTGGGTACCCGTCCAGGCACGTGAGGCCAGTGTATAAATACATCAATCGACTCGGTAGTACTGTAGGCTTCACGTTGAGATATCAAATGTACTGTAGGCACAAGCTTCGATGAGCAGGAATCCATCGAAAAGGAGTAATGAGAGTGAAAAGTTGGCGGTCAATTATTCAAATCAAAATTAGGCATTCAATTCGACCAGAATAATATTAATGAATCTTGGTTGAAGTATAGAATTCAGGAAAATGAAAGCAGGAATATCAAAAGGCAATAAAATACAAAATTAAAGTATATTGAAGTATACTTCGAAATCATTATATTTGATCACCACAAAAATGGAAAGAGTTCAATTCATTGAAATGGTTTCATTCGTGATGTGAACAATTTATCCTTCATTGTCAAAAAATTAATTTGTAATCTCTCTTGAACTTCCAAAGTGGAAAAAGAAGGGAAAAGTAGGAAATGGAAGAAGTATTGAGAAATTGCTAAAACCTAGTTTTAAGTTGAGTATCTGCAAACGTCCTTGAGTCATAACTTATTGCGAATGACCATGATCACATCAAGATTATCATTGAAAACTCTCAGATACTGCCACTTCAAATGACATATCAAGAGTTGCATCCGTTGACTTTTTGGGCTAGAAGGTTCCGGTTTAAAACCTCTGCAGTACTCATTGTAACTTGGAACAGTAGAGAAACGAAATAGATATACCTGAGAGATAGCTACCCCAAAGGATAGCTGTCACCACCTTCTCAGGATGGAGATGATTGACAAGGTTCTTTGCAGGATTTGTCAACGAGAAAATCCATATAGATCAAAAAAGACAATCATCAACATGGGGTGAGATTGGCAATCAACCTCAAGACGATAGGGCTAATGAGATCAGACTCAGATCTCAGATCCAGAACCATTTTAACACATTGAAACATTTGCTCCATACCTCCAAGCCAGTCCTGGTCACCTAAGTTGGAGTTTGGATCCTTTTTTTTCAATTCCTTATTTAACGTCGGCCTATTTCCGCTACCTACCAAGGCCAATTACCGACGCCGGTGAGCACACTTCCCCCAGCCGGAAATTTTGCCGAACCTTCTGGTATTCCAACCAGAGGTAGGGATCTTTAACGAGCCCAACATCCATGGACTCGGGACCGACGGCTTTACGTCCCCTCCGAAGGACGGCATATCCCCAATATATCTTGTGCTCATTGATATATTGTCTGCGAGCTATGATATGCTATTCCGCTGCAGGTGTACGGGCTTTTGACACGGTATTTTCCTGTATGGTCACCATCCAAGTACTAACCGTGCTCGGCGTTGCTTAACTTCAGATATCGAATGACTGTCAGTCAGCCTGAAGAGCTGGGCCATGCCCTTCGTTTGGATACTTCACAGAAGGAAGTTCTGCAGTGATAAAAACATCCCCCGCCCCCCCCCCCCGCCGATGATCATCAACAAATTTCTTGATTCACACCCACCAGTAGAAAAAAGCAATAATGTTTGAAACACGCCAGAAGTGCGTTGTCTTCGATTCAAATGAGGAACGTCCGATCGCTATCAGTACTTGCCGACGCAAAGAACGCCAGAAAAGTTTTATTGTTATGAGATGTCACGGAAAATGTGGGTGGAGAGATGGAATGGAGCGGGAGCAGATTGTAGCGCCCTGTAAATCACCGAAGAACAGCACGAAAGGAAACGGAGAGAATGGAAAGGGAAAAGGATGATGAGAACGCGGCCGAGACGAGGTCTGTTGGGATTCGGGATTTTCAGGATTGCGTTCGAATATCCACTTTGAGAACTAGGTTGAGATAACTGTTGCGAATTGAGTGAATTGAATCAAATAGGAATTTTTGTATCAGGAAAACCATCAAGTTTTTACTTTTCTGGAAATATAGGTGTAGTCGATTGAAAAAGAAGCGGAAGTGAAAATATGGCTAGATAACTTTTGAATTAAAGTGGTGATGAGTTTATTTGTAATAGAAATAAAATGAAAAATGTTTCCAATGAATATGAAGTGAAAATAATCTGATGAAAATGAGATTGGAACATTTTTGAGTGACCTTGAGGTCAAATGGATATCCGAGATCACAGGGCTATGAAAATGAAGAGTTCCACGGTTCAAGACAGGGGGGTCTCTCAGATAGTTGCAAATGCATATCTGCCATATATCCCGAGGGTTACTGACAGGATTGAGAAACTCTTGGGGAAATATAACATCAAAACGGGTTTCAAACCGACCAAAAAGATCTAACGAAGCCTCAGGTCAGCTAAAGACGAAAGAGACCCACTGTCAGCAGCAGGGGTTTATCGCATACCGTTCACCTGAGGGAAGGTATACATCGGTACCACCAAATAATCCATGGAAACAGGGCTCAAAGAGCACGAAAAAAAGAAACTGCAGGTTAGAACAAACTGACAAGTCGGCTGTGGTGGAACCCGCACTCAGTGAGGGTAACCACAGGATTCTGTTTGAAAATGCGAAACTGATTGCCCCCATCCAGGGTTACCATATCCGACTGGTACGAGAGGCCATAGAGATCCACACACACACGGACAATTTCAACTGGAAAGAACAAGCGCTGAGTCTCAACAGAATTTGGGATTCCGTTCTAAGGAAATCAAGAATAACTAATAAAATCACGGCTGGTAATGCGGCAACTAATACTGATGATTATTTTCCGAATCCGACAGAAGTGATTAACACTCCAGACTACCTGCATCAATACGCCTTACGAAATCGAAATATCCAGTCATCGGAATAATAGTCAAGATGGGTGAGCCTCTGAAGGAGCTAGCCACTCGCGCTAGCGAAACGTCAGGAAGAAATTCCAAAGAACAACGGCCTTTAAACCCGAAGAAAAGTAGCAATACTGAAAACCTCGGCCGCGAAAGCTGTAACCATTTTGTCATTGGAACAATCTATTCAAAATTCTGATGGAACGAGATATATGTAGCCACACAGCTCACATAATATCCGCAATTTTTATCATAGTCGCTGATAGCTGTGAAAACGTTTGTAGACTCATCTTGAATCATAGTAATTTTTTTTCATTGCAGTTAATTTTTCATTTTATTGTTTTTCTAATTATATCTATTTCTTTCCATGGTTCAACTTTTTTTATTCTTTCTTCTCTTTTCTATATACTATATATTTTGGCAACATTCAATAGATCTATATAAAAAAGCACTTCAACTCAGACCCATGCCATGGGATATGATTTCCAGTAGAGTTTCAAAAACGTCTATAGCTGAGTATCATAGAAATCACCAGATCTCATTAATATTACCCTAAGCAAAACTTGACTTTTATAAGCATCCGCTTCGGCTATAATCCACCAGTCTGAACTAGCAGAACACAAATGCATTCTTCCTGAGTATCAATGTGTATACAAGATACTTGGATCTTTCGTCCAATAGGCATAATGTTCAAGTGTTCTCGAGGAATTGACAAAAAAATGCATACGAAAAATTTGTTTCCAAGAATGCAGAAATGAATTACTCCAACATCAAGCTGATATTATTTGCACTCGATGCCCGTTTCGTTAACAAGGTTATCACCAGAAGAAGAAAGTATCAGTTTCCTTCTTCCGGATATGATAACTTCATCAACGAAACGCGCGTCGAGTGGAAATAATATCAGTTTGGTATTAGGTTAATTGATCTATACAAAAGTTCCTACTTCCAAACCAAGGTTCCATTATCATCGTTTATAAGAAGCCATACATGACGAGAAACAGATTCCAAATACGACTTCAAGTGAAGAAACTAACATGGGTGCTAAAAGTTTAGGTGATATATAATACATTTCATTCTTGATCGGGCAAATATTTGGGATATAGGTTTTTCGATCACAAACAACTTTTTTCTACAGATGCTATACAATGTGCTACTTCTCTCATCGCTTTCATACGTTGAGAACGAAAGAGTTCTCACGCAGTGAGAAATATCCGTGATTACAGTGAGAAATACTTTCTCACTGTTATCACGATAACCCGAGTCAGTCATGAAAAATTGTTTCATGTCAGATTGATATGACACATTCTCCATGTTGAAAACGCTACGCCGACGATTGGCGTGTAGCCCATTGTTGGCATTTCCATAACAACAAAACCGAAGCACTGCATAATAATTATTACTGTCAACTTACCCAACGAAAATAGTTTCATTGTTGGTTGTTGTAGTATAAACAGTTTAGATTCATTAAATATTCAATATAATGGAATACAAAGATTTAGAGTTCGACAATACACCTCCAGAAATTGTTCAGAAAGTAACAGATGTTTGCAATAATTTGCTACCAAGCACCAAGAGAAAAATATGAAATCGCTTACAGAAACTTTATGGACTGGAAAATGAAAGCCAAGGTAAATTCTTGTTCCGATAATACTTTGTTTATCTTGAAGAGTTGTCAGAAAGATTGAAACCATCAACATTATGGTCTCAGTACTCGATGCTGAGAAGTACCTTGATTAGTAAAAACTGTGTTGATATCAAAATAAGTAAAACTACGTGCATTTTTGAAGCAAATCTGAAAAACGTGCTCCAAAACAGTCAAAAACCTCAACTTCTGAGGGAATTTAACAATTTTTAAAAGATGCGCCTGTTGAAAAGTATTCAGGTACTGATAAAGGTATGAATTGAAAACTTTTGAATTGTTATCGAAAAATGAATGTTTGGTTTTGATTTCAGGCTGCTTTAGCTATTGGCCTTACAGGGGCATACCGTTGTGATGAACTTCAAAAATTAAAAATTGATATATAGATATAGAATATCTTATTTCGGCCTTTTCAATAAAATTACCTGATACTAATACCAAGGTTTCTAGATATTCCACAGTCACAGGAGAATTCTACCATATTTACGAAAAATATGTGAAGCTTCGACCATGCACAAATGGAACACGTTTTTTTTTTCAATTACAAGAAGAACAAATGTACAAAACAGCCGGTGGAAATAAATGAATTTGGCACCATGGTGAAAGAAATAGCGATATTTTTGCAATTACCGAACTCTGAATTAAATACTGGCCACTGTTTCCGTAGGTCATCTGCGTCTATTCCAGTTAATGTAGGGGCAGATCTTCTAACTTTGAAACGCCGTGGGGTCTGGAAATCCAGCAATGTTGCTGAATCTTATATCGACAACTCCATAGCTAAAAAATTGAAAATTTCAAAAAGTATAGTAGAATCCATTCAGCCTCCAGCGCCATTAGAACATGAACACAACAATGCTGTGGAATCTCGGTACGTTTCCCCATCAACTTCAACTTCGACAGCAGCTAATATTTCAATTACCGAAAACATGTTGAAACTAAACAACCTACCAGGAATTACTTTACAAAATTGTTTGAATATAACTGTTCATTACTTTGTTAAATAAAGTATAAAAATGAGTTAATGACATACAAATATGTATTTTAATTTTCAATACTTGAAAACAACGCAACCGTAGAAAAAGTACAGTGTACAATGCGTGGGAAAATGACATATTTCTCAGTCGCTTCTGCGTTCGTGAGAAATATGTCGTTTTTCTCACTATATACTATTCCGTAAGCATTTCATTGATGAAAAATGCCTCAATTTGTTCCTTACAAAATGGTGCTGATTTTTATCCCAGTGAAAAAAAATCTTCTGAATACGTCAAACAAATAACAAACGTTGGTTTTGAAGTGGAACGTACTGTGAACAATGACTTTAATAATTCAATTAACTATTCGTTTTTATCAATGATTAACATGGTACTTGATACAAATCTGTTGCAGAGTAGATATTCGAATCCAACACCCACAGTGGCGGTGGCTTGAAATGCGTAAAGAAGCGTTCTTTGTCTTGAGAATGAGCTGAGACGCTGATATTACCGAGAGGTAACAAATGACTGGAGAGGTAATCAATATAAGAGTGCCTAGTGCTATTGTATTGTTATCGGTCAATTCACTGGGATCAAGAATTGGAAAGAAACAAGGTGGCTGGACTAGATGTATGAAAGAAAAAAATGATTCTTCTCAGAATTTCGCTGTTGGAAATGATTGTATTCTCAAATCCACGTGACGTCGAACAGATGACAAGCTACGAACAAGAATTGTATTCGGTCTACTTGCACAGAAAGCTGCAACCCTCCACCGACATCAGAATTTCGATGTTCGGAATTTTTGTATTCTCAAATCCAATGCCAAGCAGCTGTTTCGACCAACCATAGATATCCTCAGTGACACTCGGCTGTACTTGCGAACACAAAACCATCCAAACTGCCCACTCCTCACAAAGTAAATATCTGAAACTGATGTAGATAATGCGAACCTCATCAGGACAAAAGACTCAAACCCCTAATATACCAATTATAGGAGACATCTAACGGATCGTATGGCAAAGCCGTAACAAATGATTCAATTGGTGGTGTACGAGTACTGGAATTTGTACATAAATTTCAGGATAAACGGTATATTCCAGGACCAAAGTCAGCTTATTCACGACAGAATGAAGGTTGAGCAATCTGAAGATGAAAGTTGATATCTGATAATTGGTAATATCGTTGAATAATAACAATTTCCTATCTGAAACCAGGGACACTTTCAGTCTTAGTCGAAAAAAGATTAAAGATTCCCCACCCGGCTTTTAGCAACAAAATCTTTCACCGTCGAAAAATGTGAGATGAATGTGTTTGATGCGAAAAGTCTATTTTGGGTATAATCAATCGAAATCAAAGCAAAACATTTGAATTTGTTTATAATATTTCAAAAGCAGTGATAACTATAAATTACCAAAATAACATCAACAGGGTATGTTTTACATCATTGTTGGTACTGTTACAGTGAAATGGAATTCAAACAAGAATTTATTTCGGGTTGACTGAATGGAAAGACAGTTGCATATATAGTTGACACTTCGATAAAGAAGATCAATAATTTGGGGGGTATTTCTGTAATGTACCCAACAGATTGATATTGCATTCTTGCAAAAGTAACACAAGAAAAGAACAAAAGTCAAGAATGTTATTTCATATATAACAAAAGTTGTTATAGACTGGAGGTTCTGGAGTACTTCAGAGACAGGTTAGCATTTTCAAGAGAAGAGAGTATGTACTAAAGTCTATTATTGATTGTCCTATCGGTCTTATTTCCGGTCCGACGAGGACTCCGTCTTTTGATCATTTATCATATTCGATTTGGTAGCGGCTTTCCTCATCGCTCTTCCCTTTTTCACTATATTTTTCTATTCAAAACTCTCGGAAGCACCGAGAGGCCTGTTTCCAAGTACATCTTTGATTAGACCCATACATTTTTGAAAAGGTGTAATCTGGCCTAACTCTAGAATGATCTAAAGTTGTATTTACCAATTTACCTGTAAGATTTTTATTAACAATGGTTTCAAAAATCGTAATTCGCTCAGAGAACTGTACTGAATATTCAGTACATTTGTTGAATATTGATTATTATCAAGTATCGGACAGTCAATTATCATGAGGATATATCCCATGTTTGAAATTGAATATTTTGAAATCAAAAATAGATATATTATTGATTCACTATTAAAATTGAATTTTTTTGAAAAATATTGGGTAGTCTTTCATTTTTCACACTCTCTCCCCTTTTGTGTGCTATAAGTTCTGCCAGGTCAAAATGGAATTAATTCAATACTTTCTTTCATTTCTCTTCATGCTGTTTGATCAAGCCATTTGGAGAAGCTTGTTCCATGGCTTATTGTTGAATTGGACATCTTCATTGACAACTTTTCGAGAATTCGATACTGAGGCTGAGGATCAATAGAGAATTGAATTCTATTGTTATTGCAACCAATATTGAGTGCAGAAATCAGGGTATATTAGTCCAATAACCAGGGGTTTGAACCTCACACCAAATCCTATAGGAATGATTTCAGGTAAACGGGCAGTTTTTGAGGAGCACTTCATTGAAAAAAATTCTACACGCGTGCACCTATGGAAAATGGTGAAAATTCCCGAGAAAACTCGGAAAATCAGTATTGCATCAATAAAAACCTCGAAGGTTCTGAAAATCACGATGTAATTCATGAAAACAAGTTCAAAGAGCGTGAGGATTCTCACAGGAAAGATGTTCACATGATTTTTCGGAAATTGCTTCCTTTAAGAGATAATGAGCTCTAATTGAAATTTTCAGGTGTCTGCGCAACTTGGGATAACATAAGATTTACCCAGACGCTAGACTGAAATCTCTGTATCTCCCTTGTTTTCGGTCCAACATTTATAAACAAAAATGTTATTTTAACGAACAAATCACATTTTGAACAATTTGTTCAGTCAAGTCTCAAACTTTCTGAACAGTACCTTTTGTCTGACAACTGTCAGAAAACAACTACTCCCCTGGCTACGCAGGGCATAGCATTATATCCGATCGGTGCCAGTGCAGGTTTCTGTGGAAAAACCTGCGTGTAGGTAGTTTGAAACTGGCCTGAACAAATTGTTCAAAAGATGATTCCATTCAACGCCGGCCTCCAAGTTTGCCCTTCGACTATGTCGAATATTCCTCCATCAATTTTTTCATACCTATATTTGGTGGTGTCGGCATAAGTGGTTTTATTTGATATTTGGCGGTGAAATAATGATCTATGATGATTAAACAAAAACCCTTCAAAAACTGCCATTGTACCAAAAATCATTTCTTTTGGATTCAGTGTCACTCACGTTTTACTAGCATTTTGTCTGAAGCGCCTGCATCATATGGAAGTAGCAGAGGGCTGATGCAGATAGTCCGTAGGCGCCTGAAGGAAACACCAGCAAACCCGATTATTTCAATCGAAAATGTTTGCCCTTCGTCAATATCTCTTTAAGAAAGGTTAAATACATTCAACTCGAGGTGAGACACTGTGGTCATCAAGGTCTTTGACTGAGGAACCAACTGAGAATCAAAATGACAAAATCGCGTACTTATTGCTAACCGCCATAGAAATCATCTCCCTTCATTGGTTCAGCGAATCTTTCTATTTCTTTTATAAGCAGATTCACACGGAAGGAAAGCCTTGAAATGTTTAAAGAACACCGCGTGAACCAAGGGACAGGAGAAACGAATTGAAATTCATGTTGAATTTTTGAAGTTTGTAAGCCTCTCTCGGCAAGGAGTTCCAGAGCTCAGCTGTTCTATTGAAAAAAGATATCTGAGCAAGAGAGGTTTGACAGTTCTCCAAAGTTACAACAAAGGGGTGGGAATACTGTACTAGTCGAGTCATCCGTGTAGATATTGCCAAGGGTGGAATGATTGATAACAATTCAGAAAAGCACCGACCGTGAAAATATCTATAGAAGAGAGACAAGTCTACGACACTTCTACGATGTTCCGAAGGAGTCAACGAATCTGTTAGCGAAGAATCACCAACAGGACGGATTGCCTTTCTCTGAATAGAATCGAGAAGCCTCAGTGAATGTTTTGGTGCCAAACTCCACACATGAGAACTATATTCCAAGACAGGTAGTATCTGAGCCTTGTAGATCATTAGAAGCTGACGAGAAGTGAAGTATTTCTTTGCACGAAATAGGAATCCAAGTTTCTGGGAAGCACCTTTAGTGATCCATCTCACATGGTTTTCTCATGAGAGATTATTACTGATCCTAATTCCTAGCATCCAGATACATTGGGGATAATCGAAAAGGAGTTGAGTTCAGCTTCATTTACTCTAGATGCCATACAACTGAGATCCATTTGTTTCAATTAGTCTCAATACTATTGATTTCATTTCGATAGAACGGAACTGCGCTCATGCCTTCGCAATGAGAGCTAGCATATTTTCTAATATCACGAAGAAAAGAATGGCGCTTATATGACGGAAAGTGACTTTGAATAAACCAGGAATCAGTTACCATTGAGCTGTTGGTAAAGATCGCAACATACATGCAAGTATTCCCAGCTCCTAACCTCGAACTTCCGCAATTCGTTTAATGACGACTAATCACCTACGCGATCTACATGCGGTATAATTTTTATGATGATTATTAAACAACGTCGTCTCAGTTAGAAAACACGTGTCAACAATGTCAATAAATCGCAGAAAGCATGCGAGACGATCACACGGTTTGAGCTATTTCCAACGGGAGCTTTCTCTTCTATTGTGTTAGAACGAGGAGGTGTCTCATCGATATTAATGCCACATCTGAAATTCAAATCGCAGCCGGATTGTCACGAGGATTATATAATTACTTCATCTTTAATTTTGACGTTGATTGATGTTGATCTTGGAAAGCTTCGGTGGAAGAGTTTTTGTCGGATGAATCAGATTTGATGAGTAGGGTACATTTTGGTACATTGATGTCGGATCTAACCTAGATCAGCTACTGACTGAAATTGTAGTTTTATCAAGGATTTTTTTGTTAAACTTTTGGATTTTACCATTTTGATTACTCAGAGAAAAACAATTTGCATTGTTTCTGAATTATCGAACGCGCCCTTCTTGAAGGGAAACAGGTTATTCTCTTTCTATTAGGGACCCTGAAATATAAAAGCATCAATAGAATATTTTAGCTAACAGAGTAACAGCGCAAATGGCAGATGTCAAGACTTTTATAATGTTCTATATTTATTAATAGATACACTCAAGCTCTGACCACTGATGAAAGCTCATTTTTTGTATTCAATACTTATCCTATAGTTCTCTTAACAACATCACTACAGAAATGATGAAAGGTTGAATATTAAATATCCTACAGCCACCTGTAATTCCCAAAAGGCTTCAAACAACTCAACTGAAAGAAACGGTTTCAATCAGAAATAATAGTTTTTAGTTGTGAAGGCTGTAGAATTTTTTGCTTTCGTTAAAAATCAGGAAACTTGCTACTACGCAGATAGGATTATTCGACTCTCTATGTGTGAAGGGGTCCCTTATACAGTGCGTCTCAAAAGTTCCCCCCTCTAATCAAAACCTTGGAAAAGTACAAAAATGTCGAATTAGGAAGACTAACAAAAACGTCAGCTCATTTGGCATCTATCTAGAGACGCAACTTGAATTTTTAAGGTTAGTATTCTGTTTCAATTCAGCTTTGCGTTTTTCAAAAATGAGTTGCCAAAACTGACATAAACACAAACACAAACAAAATTAGTATTATTGAATAAGTTTTTTCGATAACTTTTGAAAGAGGTGTCGCTTGTCGTAGGGCAATTGCCTTGTGACGGCATCTTTGCTGATTTTGTCATCTATCATCAGTAGTCAGTCGACACCCCTCCGTTTTGACGGCGGACGACTAACTTCTTCTGACGTGGTCAAGATTATTTATATCAACAAAATCTAAGTTTGCGACGAACTCATAAAATAAATTGATACAAATCATATTCCGTAACAAATAATTCCATCGCACCTATTGAAATAAAAATTTTGTTGAAATTTATTTATCTTCCGTTCCTATGTTCCACCTATTATATTTTTTTCATAGAATCGTATAAATAGTGAACGAATGAGAGCATGCTAAGTGATATTGGTTCGGACTTTCATTGTCTATATAGTTAATTCTATTGAAACCTGGTATATAAAATAAAAAATACATGAGACGTTTTGATTAGTTGAAAAGTACTGGGACGGAATTTTCTTCATAATTCCGTTATTCGTAATTGATTGCTTCAATTGACATTATTTTCATAATTTTTTTATATAACGGTTTCAATGAGGTCAACTATACACATAGACAATGAAATCTCAAAAAATACCACTCAGCAACTAACATTATCAACGTTGAAAGCATACTAGCCTCATCAAAATTGAACAGGACCCGTATATTGAATTTTCGACTAATATGTTTTATTAACGCAATCATCTGTCGTCTCAACACGTATAGAATATATCATGTTTTCTTGCATTCAAGAGCTCAGGCCCTCCAACATTCCAAATACAGTCCGAAACATTTCCCAACATTCACGATTTACAACTTTTATTTCCGTAAATCTGTGAATAGTCCTCAACTTGCCCGTAAATAACTAGTTAAACTGAAATTTAGTATCTTCTTGCCACACATACAACACATTTTTACTGTATATCTCATTTGGTTTAAATTATGAACGTCATCATTCAATCTATTTTAAAACTAGTTTCAAATTAACATAGATCCATTAAAATAATTTATTTGTATCACTATATCCTTACTGAGGTATGTGTGGCGGTGATATTTAAGGAAATGGTAGGAGGACGAATAAAGTTCAAGGATTTCAAAATTGAATACGTAATTTCCAAGACGGAAAGACTGTTCCAGGAATGAAGACGTATTATAGAGGGTGTTTGCCGACGATTCAGTTTATGTGGTATGAAGATGTCTCTAAGTAGAAATGAATATGGTTATCATTATAATATTCCTTTCATATATAACCTGAATTTTTTTGCCGAATTGGGACATCTGCGGAATTATATAATGAAAAAAGTTTTCAGGATTTCGCAAAATTTTCAATATATAAGAGTCCTATTTTTGTTGGCTGGAAAAATTTAATTCAAAATATCGAGTCTAGTTTTCAGATAAGTGTGGAACCCAGTACAGCTTATCCAATCCAACTTGGCACGGGAATTTGTTCCACATCCGGCTGCGCACTACTCATACAATAGATTTCAAATGGCTTCTAGTCCCGCACTGCGCTCGCTATACGTCATCATTTCCATGCCAAGATGAAATAAACAAGCTGTACATGATTTTTTTTTAATATGGAGATTCACACGAAAGGTAAGTCCTATAATATTCAGAGAACCCCGCATGATCAAGGGACAGGAGATACGAATTACCATTCACTTTCACTTTCACAATTTTTGAAATTTGCAAGCCTCAGGAAAAACCTCTTTCAGCAAGAAGTTCCAAAGCTCAGCTGTTCTATTGAAAAAAGATCCCTGAGCAAGAGAGGTTCGACAGGTCTCCAAATTCACAACAAAGACGTATTGCCTTTTTCTGAATAGAATCGAGAAGCCGCAATGAATGTTTTGATGCTGAACTCCACACATGAGAACTGCATTTCAAGACAGGTCGTATCGGAGCCTTGTAGATCATCAGAAGCTGACGAGAAGTGAAGTATTTCTCCGCACGAAATAGAAATCCAAGTTTCTGGGAAACACCTTTAGCGATCGATCTCACATGGTTATCCCATGAGACATTATCACTGATCGTAATTCCTAGCATCGAGATACTTGACTTTGTAGGGATAGTTACTCCTGACATGTGAATATTAGATGATGATAGATCGGCTTTTCTTGAGAAGGATATGCCTGGGTTTACGTCGCATAAAAGTCCACCAAGTTCATGTTACCCCATTCTATTATTTTAACCAAGTCGTCGTTAATTTTATTGACGTGAATGTTTCTTTGAATTTTTGAATTTTTGTTTCTCGAGCTGGTATGGGGACTCTGGAAGAGAAACTGGTATGAAGAGTATTGTCGTCCGCAAAACTATATATTGAACAAAATGTTTCCTCGAGCAAATCTTTGATATGAATCAGTAATGAAGTGGGCGCCGGAACTGAACCCTGTGGAACACCTGCATTTATTGGGAGAATATCAGATGATACTCCATCCACAACCAAATACAGAGACCTATCAGACAAGAAACTCTTCAACAAAGCACACAACTGAAGAGGCGAACCATAAGACGGCAGTTTAGAAAGGAGACCCCGATGTCAAATTAGAACAAAACGCTTTTCAAATATCGAGTGCAACAGCTATCGTTTCTCCGAATTTCTCGATTGAATGCTGCCAAATATGAGAAACGAATTTACTCATATTTATCTACTTAATTGAAATAGTTCATTAATGCACACTTGACTGTATTTTATTACTTGTCCATATTTAGTTCTTTTGAGAAGGCCTTGCTGGGACAGCGGGACAGACAGACTGAAAGCATCACTATCCTATCCAAAGCGGGACGTAAGGTCAAGTTAGTCATATCAGTTGATGGCAGACACCATCTGAAATTATTTACAGTGACTTTTGGATTCAATATTTTGGTTCTTATTTTCTATTTCAATTGATATATTTGACAATGCATTAGTTATTTATGCAACAAGTACAAAAAGTGCTCATTACACACGACGTCGAACGCATTGAACAATTTTGAACGAGTTACATACAATATTCTTGACAAAACCTTCGAATAGCGATATATGTGTGTAATTTTCCGATACTTTGCAGAAATCTACGAGTTGAAAATGTGAAAAGTACAAAAGGACCTCATAAACAGCATTAGTGAAGGTAATTACCCATAAATTCTTGTCATTCCTTACGAAAAGTAATCAATGCTGCACATTCATTGGAGACAGCTGCATTTGTTCAGACTCCCAGTTTATATCATTATTCTTGGCTTGATTCATTTGGCATACAATGCATTCGGATACCACTAGTTTGTGAATTGGTCAAAACTCGATGGAAATCCATTTTCAAAAATACTCATAGTTTTCTGTGATATTTCCAATATAATGAGGTTCAGAAAGCCGCGGCAAATATTTCGCTTGTTACAGGTAAAAGTTGCTCTAGTGTCTTGCTACAAATATCTCCATATATTGGAGGGAATTGTACTGTGAAACTCATTAATGTTAAGAAAATAATCAGTTCTTTATTCAGGAAGGAATAATCACAATACTGTCAATGATATCACACATGGTTGGATCGCCCCGTATAATAGCAGGCCCAGCGAAAAATATATTCGGAGTCCCCCATACGTCATCTGAAATGAAAGAAATGATTTAGTTGGTTGTTTACACTGTGGAAAATAGATTAATAATAACCTATAAGGAATTCAATATCTCGGGTTGATTCGATGTTTATAAATTAAGAACTCACCTGGAAGTGAACTTCAGTAGGGAAATTATAGCATGTCAGTTCGAATACGATGCTTTTACGGGTAACAATCCTCCAGCAATAGCCGAGATAAATCCGAATCACTTATCTGAAACACACACACTGTCAATATGATTCAATATTCAAAAAGATCATTTTACCCACCTTCCATCAAAATCTGTTCTGTTTTATTGAACAGCTGATTATGATCCCTGCAACGGGACATTATCTGCTATTACTCATATTAGGCCCCAACTTCACTTCCTCGTATTCAAGGACATGGATTGACGACTCGTCGTTCCGCTTGTGAGACCGCGTACGGAACCATGATGAAATTTTACGATCGTGGTCAATGATTGCACCTACAGGTATTCCGTGCCTAAATATATTCGTCAACGACTATGTTCAGGTGGCAACTCTGCTTGACAAACAAAGTGACGATTGACGATTGAGAATTCATTCTGAATTTCGACATGAATGCTGTGTGATCAGCTGTTGTTGCTGAATATATATATTATTCAGGATTTTTATCAGAATAGAAGTGACATACTACTTTTGAGGTTTTGAGCATAAACCTTCCACAAAGGTGGGATTTTTGTAGAGTCACACATTCAAACGTTTCTTAGGAAACCTTCATTAAGGCCATCCAAGATCTCAGGTAGGTGCAGTATCGTTGTTGCTGACCCGCCATTTTGGCACTTCCAGTCCCCATTGAATCCATTTATTATTTGGGTTATTTTATATTTCAGGCCTTCTACGTTTATTTCATATTTTTTCCTGCTTATTGATCCCTTCGTGCTTGTATATGCATGCTTGGCTTTTGCTGCTAGTACCGCTTGTAGTTGTGACCACACCCCTTGCTGTTGTGATCCCCCATTAGTAATAGGGGTGGAAGATAGAACCAGCATCCTGTTATCTCTGACGAAGCATCCAAATACCAAGTAAGAACGAACCATTGCTTGAAATTCTATCCCGGGGAAGTAGATACCATCACTCTGATTGCAACCCCCCGCCCTCAGCCCGCAGCTTCCCAAATTAGGGTGAAACTATTGAATTCAAATTTACCGCTAGTAACTTTTTTTTCTTACTACCGTAATGTGAATGATGTGAACCGAAAGTATATACTAGAGGTACCTTGATCCTAACTGTGGCTTCTGAATAGAATCATCGGGATTACCCTTATCAAATCATCATTAAAATTTTCATTTTTGATATTCAAGATATTTATTTCACTAGCGTGGAAGAACCGAACCCTACCCTCTCCACTGTAGCTACCGGAGTGTGAAACTACATCAACAACCACCATCAACCGGTAGTTTTGCACTATAAATATTTGTTGCAGTTTTCACATTCACTACCCCTTATTTGTGGTAGTTGTCATGGTATAAATAAATTTATTTTTTTTTATGTAACAATGGCGCCCAAAATTGTTTTTTCATGCCAAGTGTGAAGGTATTATTCAACAATTACGTTCGGTGAAAACCAGAAAATTTTCCTGGTTAGGTGGTATCTACTTATTTTCCCTGAACTTTCAATTTTACGGCATTCATTAAACATATTGCGTGTTCGTTTTCATTTCCCACATTACCTCTGTGACTACATCTGGAATTTTTTCGTTTCAGAGTGTGTATTTCCGATATATAAGAAACAGCATATGTATATATTTTTTTCTATAGCTGGATGGCTGTTGCCGGGTATTCATATAATTTTTTAATATTACTGCCAGTTTTCGATCTCTTATTGTTTTCTGAATAATTCAGGAACCAGCAATAACAGATTGTTTTCGAATTCTTTGGAAACTTGTTCACGCTTAAATAGAACCGAATGAAATTATTACATTTGAATTATGTGTACATGTATTTATGATTTCAGTTGAGTATTTTTATGTTAATATTTGACGGGTTGTTTTTGCGAATGGTGAATTTGTTTTTACAAACAGAGAATGTTTTTCACAGGTTGATTTCAATCTATCGGTTTACTTGTAGGTTACCGTACGGACTATTGATTATATTGTTTTTCTTCACATGAATCACGGAGTGTGATGAGCTATTTTCAATGATACTGTTTTTTTCGGATTGATATGTACTGAGTGGATATACTATCAACTTGTAATATCATTTTTTTTAAATTAATTCCATTTGAGTATTTTTTTCGCTGAGGCTTTGTGGTTGTACAGGGTGATACTAACTACATTGCCAATCTGATTTTTGGTTTATTATACAAGGTGGTCCTACGGAGCAACATCACTTTCCTGTGAATTATTCACTAGATACATCAAAATAGATACAGGGCGTTACAAAAATATTGAGGGTGGTCTAGAAGCATTTTTTTTCTCGTTAGTAAGACAGAAAGTATAAAGACTGATCTACTCTGCTACTTAGTGAGAGAAACTTCCGTTGCTTTTTTTTTGTACTGAACCATTTTTTGAGGTAAGGGGGGGAATTGAAAATTTTTTTTTTTCATCAAAATGGAAGTTAACAGATTACTCAGCGATGAATTATCTTATGAACTTCGCGCGCGTGGTATTCCTGATCAGGGTAAAGTGAATGAAAAGCGTCAACGCCTACGGGGTATATTACGTACGGAGAAACTGAAACCATCTACTTCTAAACAAGATGGGACATCCTGTTATACTTTTGTTGGTGATTTTGATCCTCTTGTGGAACTGATTACATGTGAAACAAAAATGCTCGAGTTAGAGGGAGCTATAGATAATTTTGATTTTAGTAACGCCGGTAATGAATTGAGTCGAATTCGTTCACGCCTTCTTCATATACGAGGTAGAGCGGAAAATATTTCGGATCCGAATTTTCGAACGCGGAGAGACAAGTTAGTAGATAGATGCTTTGAAATGTTAAACAATTTGAGTCGAATCGTGGACGTTTTGGACAGTAACTCGGAATGCAGTTTGTCCCTTCTGGATGAACCAAATATTTTGTTACCTGAAGTTATGAATGATACTTCATCTCATAACAAGAATCATGTTCCTGTTGCTGAAATGATTGATGTGCCAGCTACTACAATACCTGATTCTGAACACACCATTGAGACAGATGGTTACAGAGAAGTTCCTACGGTAAGGAATCTCTTGCCCACTGAGTCAATCAGAAATTTGATGGATGAAGACAATGAAAATCCTGTTCAACGACCTTCCCCACATAGGATGAATGAGAAGAGAACCTCTCAGAATTTTGGAGATTTTACAGGGTCATTTCAAAATCCTCACAGCACTTTCCTTCCCACGAATGAGTCTTTGTCATCCCGAGAAAATTTCAATGGGACTAGAATAATTTCTTCGGGGGATCCACTTGAACTGCCTATTCGGAATGCCTCACATAGTATTCCTCCTGGGAAGAATGTGAGAAATGTGGTGTTTGCAGAACAGCGGATGGAATTTGGTAATGGTGATAACCGTTGGGGTCCTTCATTGACTGAACCATATAGGCTGTCTGACTGCAGGTTAGATGGAGGACGACCTTCAGTGGTTCGCCATGAATATGAGGGCATCAACAATCCACTTTTGACTACTCTTCCGAATCAAGGAGCTCGTACCAGAACCGATTGGCCTTCCAGTGGAGAAAAGTTCAACGTTCTAGAAAACCCTTCCATCAGTGAAGATTTTCGAAATTGTCCTGAAAATCAAGCTAGGTGTTTTTCAATTATTTCCAAGTGGGATATAAAGAAATTTTCAGGTTTCAATAATGTGTTAGACTTCCTCGAAGAGGTTGAAGAGCTCAGGGCAGCGTGTGGTATAGCGAAGTCTCAGTTATTCAGATGTGTCAATGCAATCCTATGCGATGCAGCGTTAATATGGTATCGAGGGGTTCGAACCAGCGTCTCTTCGTGGGATGAATTCGTCGCAAAACTTAAAGAGACTTACCTTCCAACAGATTATGAAAAACATTTGATGGCAGATATACGGGCAAGAACTCAACATTTCAACGAGAAGTCTGCAATTTATATCGCAACAATGGAAACATACTTCAACAGGCTGAAACAAAAGCCTCCAGAGCGTGAGAGACTACGTATTATTATCGATAATATGCTACCCGAGATACAGAAACAGTTGGCGCTATGGCCAATATATTCTTTGTCTGGGCTAGTCTCGTATTGTAAAGGTATTGAAGATGTTCTCTGGCGTACAGAACAATGGCGTCCTCCCCCTACAAACCCTCGAGTTGTCACAGAAGCAAATCTGTTTTATCGTAGACCCAAAGTACATGAAGTACGACCAACCTCAACAAGCAGAGCTGATATCCAATCGGAAAGCGTCAGGTTGACTCCCAGTGATTCACGTGATATTATCACAAATCGCTCACCCACTTGCTGGAATTGTCGTAAACCAGGACATTTGAAGAAGGACTGTCAAGAACCTCCCACTCGACACTGCTTTCGATGTGGAAAGAGAAATGTGACTGTTCTTAGCTGTTCATGTTCGGGAAACTTATCCCGGGATCAAAATTAGATCGAGGTTTTGGTCCGGTATCTGAAAGAGCCTCGATCATTTTAGATACTGATATGTCAAATAAGTTAGATTTTGTTTTGGCCAATGTCATCGGTGATGAAAGGCCTTATTTGAGAGTAAAAATTTTCGAAGAAGAGGTTCTTGGTTTACTAGATTCGGGGGCTTCGAGAACTCTAGTTGGGGCAAAGGGGTATAACCAGCTGAAGCACCTCAATCTGAAGATACTTCCTAGTGATGTACCGTTTTGTAGTACGGCGGATGGTAACAAACAGGAGGTAGTGGGTAGTTATAATCTACCAATTACCGTAGAGGGAAAGGTGCAAGTATTGAATGTGTTAATCTTACCTTCCCTACCGCACGTGTTGATATTAGGTTCAGACTTTTGGAAGCGGATGGGAATTGTACCCAATCTCAGAAACGGACAGTGGCATTTTGCTAGGGAGTCTACAGAGGCCATGACTATCAGTGTGAACTCGCATTTGAGTCCGGAGGAAGATATCGCAGTGAAACAGTTTGTTGAGGATTTATTTACCTCACTGCCAGATGGTTTGGGCTGCACTACACTGGTTGAGCATTCAATCAGAACATCTTCTGAACTCATTAAGCAACGGTTCTATCCAATTTCTCCTGCTCTCCAAAAGCATGTTAATTCAGAACTGGATGAAATGCTTCAACGTGGCATCGTCGAACCGTCTGCATCTCCGTGGGCATCACCCATTGTGATGGTCAGGAAGAAGGATAACTCTTACCGCTTCTGCGTTGATTATCGCAAAGTGAATAAAGTGACAGTGAGAGATGCTTACCCTTTACCGTTAGTCACCCACACACTGGATAAGTTGCGTGATGCAAAATATCTCAGCTCACTGGACATCAAAAGTGCTTACTGGCAAGTTCCGATGGAGGAATCAAGTAAGCCTATCACAGCATTCACGGTGCCTGGCAGGGGTTTGTTTCAGTTTTGCCGAATGCCGTTTGGGCTTCATAACGCGCCTGCTACCTGGCAGAGGCTGATTGACCAGGTTCTGGGGTTTGATCTTGAGCCTTACTGTTTCGTCTATTTAGACGATATCGTGATCTCGACATCTTCTTTCGAAAAACACCTCGAAATCTTACGTGAAGTCTTCAAGCGCCTCACGAATGCCGGCCTGTCAGTTAGCCGGGAAAAATGCAAATTCTGTCTGCCCGAACTTAAATATCTTGGCTATGTTGTCAATAGTAGTGGATTGCATGTTGACCCGGAGAAGGTGGCTGCCATTCTTAATATTCCAGTTCCAACGAAAGTTGCTGAGGTTCGGCGCATACTTGGCATGACGAGTTGGTATAGGCGGTTCATACCCAACTTCGCCTCCATGGTGGCACCCATCACTAATCTTCTTCGAAAACACATCAAGTTTGAGTGGACAGAGGAGTGCAACCTTGCCTTCGATCGAGTCAAGGAGAGTCTGGTCTCAGCTCCAATCATGAGTTGTCCTGATTTCAATCGTCCGTTTTGTGTGCAAACCGACGCTAGTGATTATGGTCTGGGAGCAGTCCTTAGCCAATCATTCGATGAGGGTGAAAAGGTGGTGAGTTTCATAAGTCGTTCTCTGAGCAAGGGTGAACGCAAGTATACAACAACCGAAAAGGAGTGTCTAGCTGTTCTATGGGCCATCGAAAAGTTTCGACCCTACATAGAAGCAACACACTTCGTCGTTATCACTGATCACTTTGCATTGATGTGGTTGCATAACCTGAAAGATCCCTCAGGAAGGTTGGCACGGTGGAGTGTCCGCCTCCAACAGTATGACTTTGAGGTCGTACATCGGCGAGGTAAGGACAATGTAGTGCCGGATGCCTTGTCAAGATCCGTACCTGCAGTGAACGAGCTCTCTTCTACCCCGATCGACTTTGGAGACCACGACGACGAATGGTATAAACGAACGATTCAGAATCTGATCGATCGACCTTTGGATTTCCCGCAGTGGCGCGTTCAGAATAACACACTTTTCAAGAGGACAAAGAATGCTTACCCAGGGCTCGAGGATCCTATCTTCGACTGGAAACCTGTTGTTCCAAAACCAAAAAGGCTGGAAATCATCCGTAGTCATCATGAGCCTATAACGTCTGGACACGCCGGGGTATTCAAAACGTTTCATAGGATTTCTAGGAAATTCTACTGGCCGAAGATGAAGGCGGATATTGCTAGTTTTATTCGCTCTTGTAAGACATGTATTGCCAATAAATCAAACCAGAAAGCACCGGCTGGACTTATGCGAGGTCATACGAATGTGTCTCGTCCGTGGGAGTTAATGTCGGTAGATGTAGTGGGCCCACTTCCCCGCAGCTCCAGTGGTTATGCGTTCATTCTTAGTGTTCAGGACTACTTCACGAAATTCTGTCAGTTTTTCCCTATGCGTACATCTACAGCGAAGACGATTACTGGACTCCTTGAGGATTATGTTTTTCTATTATTCGGTGTACCAAGAACTCTCATTACCGATAATGGAAAACAATTCGTGAGCAGAGAGTTCCACAAACTTTTAGAATCGTATGGGGTCAAACACTTCAGGACCGCAAATTATCACCCTCAAGCAGATCCCTGCGAAGCGCAACACAAAACGTTGAAAACGATGTTAGCATCGTACGTGAATGAAAATCACCGGTCCTGGGATTCTCTTTTACAGAAGGTTGCGTGCGCAATGCGAACTGCACCAAGTGAGACGACTGGAATGAGCCCATTCTTCGTGAATTTTGGCAGGGAAATTATTCTTTGTGGTCGAGACCATATTTCTCTGATGGTGGATGAGTCTGACCTTGGAAATAAACCATACATTGTTGGGCCCAAAACACGTCCAGAAATTTTAAGTAAAATTTTTGATGACGTGAAGACGCGTATCAAGAAATCTCAAGAGAGGAGCGCGAAGACATATAACTTACGGAAGAGGGACAGTACCTTTGAGGTAGGTCAAAGAGTATGGAGGCGAAATTATGCTCTCTCCGATAAAGCCAATTTTTACTCGGCCAAACTAGCTCCTCGATTTGTTGGACCATATACGGTGCACAAGAAGATTTCCCCATGGACTTACATACTGAGAGATGGTAGTAACAATGATGCCGGAACATGGCATGCCAAGGACTTGAAACCCGATTTTTCCGAAACTGTCAGTACTTAGTAGTAAATGCAGATAAATGTAAGATTAGGTAATTAGGTGTAATTTTTTTTTCTTTTTTTTTTGGGTAAGGGGAGTGTTACAGGTAAAAGTTGCTCTAGTGTCTTGCTACAAATATCTCCATATATTGGAGGGAATTGTACTGTGAAACTCATTAATGTTAAGAAAATAATCAGTTCTTTATTCAGGAAGGAATAATCACAATACTGTCAATGATATCACACATGGTTGGATCGCCCCGTATAATAGCAGGCCCAGCGAAAAATATATTCGGAGTCCCCCATACGTCATCTGAAATGAAAGAAATGATTTAGTTGGTTGTTTACACTGTGGAAAATAGATTAATAATAACCTATAAGGAATTCAATATCTCGGGTTGATTCGATGTTTATAAATTAAGAACTCACCTGGAAGTGAACTTCAGTAGGGAAATTATAGCATGTCAGTTCGAATACGATGCTTTTACGGGTAACAATCCTCCAGCAATAGCCGAGATAAATCCGAATCACTTATCTGAAACACACACACTGTCAATATGATTCAATATTCAAAAAGATCATTTTACCCACCTTCCATCAAAATCTGTTTTGTTTTATTGAACAGCTGATTATGATCCCTGCAACGGGACATTATCTGCTATTACTCATATTAGGCCCCAACTTCACTTCCTCGTATTCAAGGACATGGATTGACGACTCGTCGTTCCGCTTGTGAGACCGCGTACGGAACCATGATGAAATTTTACGATCGTGGTCAATGATTGCACCTACAGGTATTCCGTGCCTAAATATATTCGTCAACGACTATGTTCAGGTGGCAACTCTGCTTGACAAACAAAGTGACGATTGACGATTGAGAATTCATTCTGAATTTCGACATGAATGCTGTGTGATCAGCTGTTGTTGCTGAATATATATATTATTCAGGATTTTTATCAGAATAGAAGTGACATACTACTTTTGAGGTTTTGAGCATAAACCTTCCACAAAGGTGGGATTTTTGTAGAGTCACACATTCAAACGTTTCTTAGGAAACCTTCATTAAGGCCATCCAAGATCTCAGGTAGGTACAGTATCGTTGTTGCTGACCCGCCATTTTGGCACTTCCAGTCCCCATTGAATCCATTTATTATTTGGGTTATTTTATATTTCAGGCCTTCTACGTTTATTTCATATTTTTTCCTGCTTATTGATCCCTTCGTGCTTGTATATGCATGCTTGGCTTTTGCTGCTAGTACCGCTTGTAGTTGTGACCACACCCCTTGCTGTTGTGATCCCCCATTAGTAATAGGGGTGGAAGATAGAACCAGCATCCTGTTATCTCTGACGAAGCATCCAAATACCAAGTAAGAACGAACCATTGCTTGAAATTCTATCCCGGGGAAGTAGATACCATCACTCTGATTGCAACCCCCCGCCCTCAGCCCGCAGCTTCCCAAATTAGGGTGAAACTATTGAATTCAAATTTACCGCTAGTAACTTTTTTTTCTTACTACCGTAATGTGAATGATGTGAACCGAAAGTATATACTAGAGGTACCTTGATCCTAACTGTGGCTTCTGAATAGAATCATCGGGATTACCCTTATCAAATCATCATTAAAATTTTCATTTTTGATATTCAAGATATTTATTTCACTAGCGTGGAAGAACCGAACCCTACCCTCTCCACTGTAGCTACCGGAGTGTGAAACTACATCAACAACCACCATCAACCGGTAGTTTTGCACTATAAATATTTGTTGCAGTTTTCACATTCACTACCCCTTATTTGTGGTAGTTGTCATGGTATAAATAAATTTATTTTTTTTTATGTAACACGCTATACAATAGCTTTCGATAGTTAAAAGGGCTTGTGTTTATATAACACTTCGACCCGCGTTTCGTCCACTGAGAATCTTCAGAATATACTTCAAAAAGAATGTGATCATAGAAAGAAGTTCGGTTGTAAAACATGTACAGAATTATATTTTTTCAAGGCTGTTAAAGAAAACTGCTCTATCTCAACTACTGTTCTTCATAGGACAATGAGCTACATGGTATGTCTTCAATTTAGTTTCCTTACCTGATGACAAACTTGATTGTACAGCTCTATTATTGTATTCAATTGTATCTAAATGGAGATTTTGAATGATATCGAATTTTAAGTTCATGTTATTTGTGAAAATAATAGTGTATTACTAGCATACAAGAGCGTCATACATGTGTGTCATAAGTGCTTGCGCGTTGATGTTTGCCAGTGTGTGGTGAAAAAATCGCAAACATGTACGTCGCAACGTCGCACAAGTTTTCCAATTCGACCGGAATTCATGTATGCACAAGTTTGAGCGTGCAAACATGATTGTCGGTGTGTGGCCAAGTATAAAGCTTATTGCGCATACATGTCCAGTTCAGTGTCTCACGAATTTTTTGGGTTGATCAGTTACTGTAATAAACTCTGTCCAGAAATAATCATGTCATCAGATTCAGGACATTTTTCTAAAGCGTTTATGACTGATTTCATAGAGCTATATAAAAGTTTTCCGTGTTTATGGAAAACGAAGAGTCGTGATATATACATGGTTTTGTTGAAAAAACTCCAGGAAACTGAACCGAATGCAGGTCTCTGGTATTATTTTTCCCAACGACTGAGGAGAAATTAGCGTTGAAGACTTTGAATCTTCATAATTCCTTCCAGTGGCTAAATAGCGAAGTGTGGTTGTTAATCGCTCATGAGGAGATTCTAGGAGATCAATATAAGTATACTTTGAGCGTTTCAAAAGCCATTCTTTCACCCATTTTGTTCTTCTTGTTGGCTGTTGAACTAGTTTCCTTTTCTTTTTGATTAATAAAGCAGCGTACGCCGCTGCTAACAGAAAGAAGGTGTCATCACCGCTCATCGTGCACTTCCAAACTAACATGTTTGATAAACTTATGTGTAAGTGTATGGATAAACTCTGTTGGCGTTTAAGTACGTCACACATGTGTGACATACATGTATGATGCACATGTATGCTAGTCTGTGGCCACCTTAACGCTGCAAACTTCACACTTCTGGGAAATAACCACCATTCCTTTTTCGTTGCGCATATACTTTCGTGTCAGCTACATAAAATATGTGTTTATAGCACTTATATTTTCAAATAACAGTTTTCTGTCAAATGATTCGAGAAGATTAATAGTTTTTACGGATACCCAGGCCTTATACAGAACGTTAACAAACCCCAGAGCGGTATCCAGACTCATCAACATCATACACTGGACCTGAGCCGATAGACGGAGTATCCAGCAATGTGGTATCTGGTAATGTTCACGGAATAACTTTCATAAAATAATCGCCCAAGAAGAAACAGAAGAACTGCTTCGAAGAAGCAGGAATCAGTTAGGATTCAAAAGACACATGAACAAGATATGGCGATATAACGAGGACCTCAGCTGCAGTAAATTCCACAATGGGATAGATACTGCTCGTCACATATTTTTTATTATTTATTATGTCTATAGAATTCGATACACATCATCGAGACCTTTCTCGAAGATTTTCCATAGGCGTACGCCTATATCCATCTCATATCCAGTGATCCACCTGTACGAACTCGTTTAGTGGACGAAATTGTTGTGATGTGTCATGAAATGACAATTAGGTCGGAGCCAAAAAATTTTTTAAATGGCAAAGGCTAGTTATTAGAAATTCAATTGAGCGCTACCCTCAATTAGCTGTCAAACATATAGCGATTGGAGGGTGAATTCAATGAATTCACAAAGGCTGAAAATTATACTGTAGATTATCTATTGCTATATGCATATGCAGTCATCCAAGTCAGTCAGCTCTATGTTAGGATGAGGGGATTCAGTCAGACCTGGAACATTTATGAAAAAATAATAATATGCAACTCATTTATAAAATCTAAAATGATTTTTATAGGAGCTTCATTCAATATTGAACATAAAAAAATAGTCAACCATTCAATAGGCCCACGTTGGAACACACTGTCTTTTTTCCACTTTGGGGGCCTTGTTCTATAGAATTGGCGACTGACTTCTTTTTCCATGTTCATATTTCGTCAAGCACTTATTCGATTTGTTTCTGGGCTCTCTTTATATGGAAATGAAGCGCAAAAAGCCAAAGCCGCTGAGGTTTTTTCACATACTCATACTATTAGTAATTGGTATAATATGCAATATTGAATTCATAAATATATTTCAACTTCATGGTTAGTTCCTCCCGGTATGCGTTGAACTCGTGCTCATTATCAGCAAATCGAGGAAAATCAAGGAACATAACACAAATTAAGGCAATTCATTTGTTCGAGTACAATGGCGATATTTAAATATAACCGTGAAACGAGCCTAATTCGTCGTGAATATCGGTAATAGCTTCACCTTGAAACAACAATATTGAAACTGATAACGTGAGAATATTTACATTTCTGCTGGAGATGAGGTAATTGGATAGTTATATGAACTTCAGGGAGAAACTCTTTAAGAAGTGATGAGTATTGATCTGTATGTATCTGACGCGAATTTCTTTCTTGTTTAGATGAAATTCATTGATATAGGGGGATTCTTTATGAAACGCAGTTGAGAAGTGACCTGGTGGAATACCTTGGACATATCAGAAACATTTGTGACAGTGGGAAACTTTTCAGCAGTGGGATAACTTTTTAGCAGTCTTTTCTTATATAGAAGGCACTTTGGCAATCGATTCAACATAAAGAAACATGAAGAAAAATAACCTAATATCTACAAAGACAGTATGACACAATCTCCTTGCAGGATAACAAATCGTAATATTTTGAAAATGGTCGTCGAACTAACACAGTTTGGTATTTTGCTACGAGTTTTTGATATATTATATCGAAAGAATTCAAAAACAACTATCACATCTATTGAATATATTCCTACCAATTTAATTCGCATCATGAAAAATTAATACCATACTCGAATACCGAATATGCATTCCCGGCTATTCCCTATCATAGTGCACTATTTGGCAATTTTTTTGAGTGAGTTTCCATATTGATTTGTTGAATTTTCCTCAGAGGATCGAAATCAGGAATTATTGATTATAAGCCGATGTCTTAACCACTGTGCTATTCCACTTTGAATGTGGAATAAAACTATTTTCATCGATGGAGATAATAGGAATCAAGTTCCAGTTCAAAGAAAAGTGGGAGTACAGTGATAGTGTGTAGTTCTGGCTGATTATGTTTTCGAAAAAAAGCCAAAAATCGAATTTTGTTAATATTAAGGCTCAGTTTACTGCGAGTTAACTACTACTGACAAATGATGCAGATATTTTCTTCATCGAGTTATAACCAGCATCCAAATACTTTCAATGGGTCAAATGCAGTATCATCCGCATATGATATAGGATATCTTTCTTTTCAAGTCAATTATTTTGATAGTTTAAACGAAGTCAACCCGAACAGCTAAATGAAAGACTAATGTACCGAGATTGCCAACTCTACTAGATAATAATAAAACTCCCCACATAAAAATAATGATCGGATCTTAAAATTATACAACGCCGCCCATGCCATACAGAGAAACTACCGATGTTCTGTACCTAGTTAGTTTTTATGCCATTCGGATTGACTTCGTGTAGACAGTAGACCATACTATATCTCATGATAATGTTATAATAATTGTTCAATAATGAATGGACTCATTATTATATTATTAGGATAAATAAGGAATTGTACTGGACCAATCGCTGTTCTCCTATATTCACCAGTGTTGAGTAATTTTTTTTATATGCATATTCTCACGAAAGGAAAGCTCTGTAATGTTCAAAGAACACCGCGTGAATCAAGGGACAGATAATACGAATCAACACTCACTTCGAATGTTCAAAGTTGTAAGTCTCAGGAAATACCTCTTTCGGCAAGGAGTTCCAAAGCTCAGCTGTTCTATTGAAAAAGATCCCTGAGCAAGAGAGGTTCTACAGGTCTCCAAATTCACAACAAAGGGGTGAGAATTCTGTACTCGTCGAGTCATCCGTGTAGATATTGCCAAGAGTGGAACGATTGATAACAATTTAGGAGAGCACCGACCGTGAAAAAATATATAGAAGAGTGTCAAGTCTCCGACCCTTCCACAATGTTCCAGTGAAGTGAGCCTCAGTGAATGTTTTGGTACCAAACTCCACATTCCAAGACAGGTCGTATCTGAGCCTTGTAGATCATTGGCGGCTGACGAGGAGTGAAATATTTCTTCGCACGAAATAGAAATCAAAGTTTCTGAGAAGCATCTTTAGCTATCGATCTCGCATGGTTTTCCCATGAGTGACTATCACTGATGGTAATTCCTACCATCGAGATACTTGACTTTGTAGGAATAGTTACTCGTGACATCCGAATACCAGATGGTGATAGATAGGCTTTCCTTGAGAAGAGACTGGGTTTTCCCAGCATTCAATTTTACCAAGTTCATGCTTCCCTATTCTATTATTTCAATCAAGTCATCGTTAATTTTATTGACGTGAATGTTTCTTTGAATTTTTGTTTCTCGAGCTGAAAACCTATGTAGTGAATGAGATGTTAGTGGTGCAAATAATATCAATTTCATATTGATCGAGAAGGGTGGTTGAATATCTTCCGTTACCCAATTAATTTTGAATTTTTGATTATTAGTGTCCTGTATTTGATTCATTACTGACTTCAACCTTCACCAATGAACTGATTATTCCCTATAACTGAAACGTTTAAAATATGCACGAAGTAACTACCACTATATTCAAAGCCATGATTCCTGCGATCTTATCAATATTCATATTTTCATCATGCCTTGAAATTTTTTCTCTTTATGACCTGACCTATAAGGAGAGTATATTGGATCTATCAGATAACGAAAACTTCTATTCAAAACAAAATCAATGATTCAGGAGTATTCGTTCTCCTGCTATTATGTCCTAATCATAGTTGACCAACTGAAATTATTATATCATCAAGTGATTCCCAAGTTATTGATCCAACAACCAAAGTAATGAGTATCAATTTCATTTGATTGTTACCATATATCGCACGACTTTCTACTTGGGTCGATATAATGTTTCTCGTTTCTTAATCGAGACAATTGGTATACTTTCTCGGTTTGCGTTTGGTGAATGTCTCATCTAGTGGGAGGAATAGAAGTAGATCGAAATAAATTGGCTGGAAAAGTATGGGTACAAGGTGTCGTTAAAAGAGACAACGTGAGCCACAAAATGGGTGTATTTGTTTGTGAAAAAATCCGATAAAAGATAACTTTATCAATGTGTGCTTTCAGTACTACTTTCAGTAGTTTAAATTTTATATATATTTGGGTTATGGGATCATTCAGCGTGCGTCATCAATTTGTGCATGAAATGAATCGAGAAATTTATGAAAACAGCAATGTGACAGGACATTGCTACTACTCCGATCAAGAGATGTATACAGGGTGGCCCAGCGAAAACGAAACAGAAATGCTGCACAAGACATGAAATATGGTGTGGCCAGTTTTTTGAACTACGAATTGGAATGCCAATCAAAACATATGAAAACAATCAGGTTGTCTCTGAGAGTATATACCATGTAGCACCGCAGAACATCCTGCCTTACTGATTTCCTCCCTATCCCTACGTCGATACCAGTCACTCCACAGGATATAGTAAGTTGATATCCAGCTGAGATCTCGAGGATATCCCAATTTCATCACAGTTGACTATTGTAGGACCTCCCGAGTAACATTACGGTGTTACGTCCTCAGGATTTCCCCACGTATTCCTAGTGCAGTGTATAAAAAATACCAGTAGAAATATCCTCATCTTGTCCTCGACGTATCATGAGTTTGTCATAGGATTATCTCTCTGTGGCAATGAAAATTATTCAGTGTTGATCTCATTTTATTATGAATCCCAAGACTTTTGTGATAAAACAATCGTACAATTCAAAACAAACTCTACAACTTAACACATTTTTTTTTATCAAGATATAAACTATACTTTCGCAGCCCTTTCGTTCTAGCCTATTGTTCTATGGCACAGTACATCAACTCTGTCTGTGTTCAGCGTTGAATTTGACAGTTCGCATAACATGGAGGGAAAAAAGGCGTTGGTTCAGTCGCTTGTGTTTGTAGTTGTGTTAATTGAATTATAAGAAACAAAAAAAATTGCAGAGCAGCAGAGGTTAATAATAATATTTCCAGGTAAGTTGAATATTAGTTCGAATCAATATACCAAAAAGAAAATGTGATAAAGCATATCTTATGAGGATGGAAAATGGAACAGATATAGACTTTTGGAGCTTGATAATATCATAAATGATGACTTTGAATCAAATCAAATATCAATATAGAATCCCGACATTATGTAATGGATACCGATTTGTCTTCATTCCAAAGTGTTCACTTGATCATTTGCACTGAATGACCAGATGGATATGTCTTATGATGAGGGCTACGATAATTTGTATTTTGAAGAATTGGAGTTACCATCATTGTTTCACGAAAAATGTAATCGAATTTCAATTACTTGCTTTCCATTCTAAACTCTGAATATTCTGATTTCAGAGGGCATGAGAGAAATACCATCTCTAAAAAGTCAAACAGAAGCCTCGTTGGAGGGTACGATTAAGGCTGAATTCAGACTGATCCGAAATCTGATTGTACGACGATCCGATATCTTTCTGATTGGTCTGTTTCTGATTTGTCCAAATTCAAATTTTGAACAATCAGAAAGCTATCGGCTCGTCGTACGATCGGATTTCGGATCTGTCTGAATCCAGCCTAAGAGCTGGCTATGCGTCATGCCAAAGAAAGGACAGATAAGAAGAGAAGACTTCAGTGGATAGTTGGGACTCATTCCATTTTTTTCTTTGTGATATAACATTCATTATTGTATCCCAAGTTGTTTGTATTTTCTCAGAATTTTCATTTGTGTTGACGAATTATGTGTTTTATCAATACAATATTCCAGAATGAGTTATCGAGTCTTTGTTTGACTTTTAGAACATTAGAAATCAATAAACTTCTGTTCATTTGTCAATGTTTCCTTTCATTCCACAATATTTCCCATATAGAGGCCAAAAGAGGTAAAAAATATGAACAAAATTACAGGATATCCACAGGACATCATATTTTCAGACGAACTGATCCGGAACTCAACCTGACAAGGTCCGCTTTATATCCTTCTGACGTATACAGGATCTCCTGAAAATATTATAATTTGATCCCCATCATATCCCATACAGTCCCCGTTTCATATTTGTGATTTGTGCAGGACATCTTGGGGACGTCCTAGGAAGTAGGAGTTTGGTAATATTTCCGCTTCCTAGTGACACGATTGGGACGCCCACCGGTATCCTACGGACGATTTAACATTCTCCTCTATTGGTCCCAAATAGGTCATTGTGCTATCTGGGTAAGTTGGTATCAATTTTTGGTACACCCTGTTTATATTATATTAAAACAATATCTCAGTCAACTTTTTGTAGCGTGCTCTCGCATTATTAGTAGTTCTTGCTGCTATGGAGTTTGGTGCTTCTGTACGAAATACTATCGGAGCAGTGGAGTGGCCCGCAAGGTCACCAAGATTTAGGCCTGTTGGATTTTTTTCTGTGGGGTCACTTGAAGAGTATCATCCATAAAACCCAACCAGATTCTTTTGATGATTCACGTCAACGGATCATTGATGAATGTTGAAATATTAAACCTGTGATGCTTCAAAAACGTACGCAATCGTTTTGAACAAAATTTCTATTACTGCATGGAAGCAGGAGGCCAAAATTTTGAACACTTGTTGAAATAAAGAATAAAATAGTAGCCACATTTTTCATTAATTTTTTTGGAGCACCCTTGTCCCTTCTATGTATCAAACACTTCGAAAAACTTTTTTTTTTCTTAAAAAATTGCTATGAGAACAATTCAAGTTGAAAGTTGATACGAATTGATGTCAGTATTGACTAACTAGTATAATAATAATGATTTCTCGAGAACTACTGCTTCAAATTAAATGAAATAAAAGTCTTCGGAAAGAGAAATAATCAATTTTATTTTATCATGATAAATTAGCAAGCAAAGGAGTAAAATGGTATCAATTATTTTCCACCTGAAGTTCATACATCTCCTTTCGTTTCACTAAGTTAAGGTGCCATCTATATGAGAGCTCATCCAGCTTGCAAGGTTATGTGTTTCATCTCTCTGTATTTATAGTATATTTGCAGTTTTCCGATATATGCGAATGTATCTGAGTAATCAAATAGATTATTTGGCAAATATATCATTTTCTTACATAGTCGTCTCCAGAATTTAATATTCCATCAGATGTCTCTACGGTTAAACCATCGATCAGTATATGTTTCGAACCTACATAGGTTCATCATCAGCTGAATTTACTTCAAAATTCCACTATAAAAGAAGAGCTATATATTAATAGGTAATAATAGTGAATAAATTTTAAATCAGCTAATATATTTGCTTTTTATTGGATGGTGGTAGCTTGTGATCCATCTTCTTTGGTTGAAGGGGAAAATGAGATTAAAGTGAAATTTTTTGCGACAGCTCCAGCCAATGACCAAAATGAACGAGAACCGTTCGGACATTCCACAAGTCTTGAACTGATTATATGATTCTGTGCTTTTTGTCAGCTTCAGTTGTTTCACTTCATCTATTACTTGCGTCAACATACTCAGATCTCGTTTCTGAACCCCTGGAATTTGGCTCCAGCAATTGAATACCGCTAGTTTGAATGTGACAGCCTTAGAGCAGCTTCCATTGAACCAGAGTTTCTCAGACTGTGCTGTCTTTGAACAAATTGGGATGAATGTTTTTATTCCTAGAACGGAGGTATCAGATATTTCTTGAGATCACATAGTTGAATCACCAGATGGAAAACAGATCCTTCTTCAAGGAAAATCAGAGAAAAACGTTCGAAGATCGTCCCAGTTGGCTGCGAGCCCAGTAATGCGAGACATGATGAATCCGAATGAATTGTGAATGAAGGGCATGCGTATAAGCATAACTGAAAGCATTGAAGAGGGATGTTTCACTTTAAATTGAAATTTATACACCAAATCAGGATTTCTAGTGGATTTCCAGAATTCAGGTTTGATTTCTGGATTTCCAAGATTTCATCAATATTTCCAGTGAATTTTGTACACCGGATTTCCTAAGTTGAACACTCCTCTAGCATTGACTGGAGTACCAGACTCTTGCTTGCACACGCCCTTCAACGAATATCTGGATTCTAGAATCATCATAGAAATGAAAATTTCATACAACTATGATGATTCTTTCTGTGACACCTCTCAAGTCCGGATATATCGACTCCGGCTGTTGACGCCTATATTCGTTCATAACCTCAGTTCATCTTTTTCCACAATAAACTGATATTTCCGGCAAATACTTCCATGATAACGTTATCAAAAAACAATTTATTGTATTATTTCCACTTTCCATTTTTTCTCATTGTTGACACCTCCATATTTTCTCGAAACTTTCAGGAGTCAGATGTACTCAATTGCAATTAAAAACAACAAACCATTATGATAAAACTTTGACTTCCATTGCTATGTCTAATTTGCTTGATAACAATTGAAGTGAGTCCGTCTGGGAACTCTCAAAATTGATGATGATTCTGAATATTTTTTATCAGAAATCATCCTCGATCAGCGTAATTGAATCTAGATGAACACTGAAAACCCAACAAATTGAAGCTTTAGCTAATTCGCTGATATTCCAAGTACGACAGTTGGTAACAAAGAGATGTTGTTAACTCATCTGGATCGCCTGAGAAAAGCCTCCAGCAGTTATAAGAGGATCGATATTAGGAAAACAGTCCTATCATCTTTTCGCCAGCTCGAAGACCTATCAGTTATCTTTATCTGTAGGGAAAGTCTTCATGAAAGTGTGCAATCTACAGCCAGTTTCTCCAAAAAGGAAGAAAACTTTACCTTGTAATTACAGATCAATTGTATTGCTTTCTATCATTTCCTGAGTTGAAGAAAAACCAATCAATATGAAGCTTATCAAATACCTAGAGAAATCAGGAATAATCAATGATCCACAACACGGATTTTGCCATCAAAGGTCAACCAGAGACTTATTGGCTTATGTTTCTCATATTTGGCTCCATTCAATCGAAAAATTCGGAGAAACGATAGCTGTTGCACTCGATATTTCAAAAGCTTTTGATCGAGTTTGGCATCGGGGTCTTCTTTCTAAAGTGCCGTCTAATGGTTTGCCTCCTCAGTTGAGATCTTTGTTGAAAAGTTTCTTATCTGATAGGTCTCTGTATGTGGTTGCTGATGGAGTATCATCTGATATTCTTCCAATGAATGAGCCACAGGGTTCAGTTCTGGCGCCTACTTTGTTTCTGCTTCATATCATGAATTTGCTCGAGAGAAAATCTTGTTCAGTACATAGTTTTGCGGACGTCAGTACTCTTCATGCTAGTTTCTCTTGCAGAGTCCCCATACCAGCTCGAGAAAAAAACATTCGAAGAAACATTCACGTCAATAAAATTAACGATTACTCGAAAAAAAAAAAATAGACTGGGGTAACATGAACTTGGTGGAATTTAATGCTACGAAAACCCAGACATGTCTCTTCTCAAGGAAAGCCGATCAATCATCATCCAGTATTCAGAAGTCTGGAGAAACTTTCCTACAAAGTCAAGTATCTCGATGCTAGGAATCACGATTAGTATTAATCTTTCATAGGAAAAAACCATTTGAGATCGATCGCAAATGGTGCTTCCCAGAATCTTGAGTTTCTATTTCGTGCGAAGAAATACTTCACTTCTCGTCAGCTTCTAATGATCTACAACATAGCTGTCCGACATACGGCCCGCGAACTCCTTTCTTGCGGCCCCCGCTTCACGGGTCATGTATACATCACATGTAAAAATTACTCTCAAATACCGAATATGCACAATTCTTACATTAACGATAAAATACAATAACATGTGACGCCACTGGCGACCGATAGCAGGCCGCAGAGCATTCACTGGAAATTGGACTTACAATGGGATCAATGATGGGAAGCACGTATTTTTGCGAAAGCAGCTTTTCCAACAACTCAGTCACTTCGTTTATCAACAACAAATATTAATGTTAATATTGATGCATTAGTATTAGAAAACCAACATCCTCAAATGTCCCACTGAATTTTTTGGAATTTCATATTTTTTGATTGAATAAAAATAATAGAAAAACTATTTTTGTATACCATATCCATATAGTATTATAGTATATACCTATTAAAACTCAGTAATAATGTTGTATAGAAAGATTTTATAATGCGGCCCTCCAAACTGCATTTTTTTTTAAGTGGCACTTGGGCCACTTGAAGTTGGACAGGCCTGATCTACAAGGCTCATATACGGCCTGTCTTGGAATATAGTTCTCATGTATGGAGTTCAGCACCAAAACAATCCTTGAGGCTTCTTGATTCTATTCAGAAAAAGGCAATCCGTCTTGTTGGTGATTCTTCGCTCACAGACTCTCTCACTTCATTGGAACATCGTAGAGGGGTCGGAGACTTGTCTCTCTTCTATAGATATTTTCACGCTCGGTGCTCTTCTGAATTGTTATCAACCGTTCCACCCTTGACAATATCTACACGGATGACTCGACGAGTACAGAATTCCCACTCCTTCGTTGTGAATTTGGAGACCTATCGAACCTCTCTTGCTCAGGGATATTTTTTCAATAGAACAGCTGAGCTTTGAATCTTCTTGCCGAAAGAGGTTTTTCCTGAGGCTCACAAACTTCAAAAATTCAAAGTGAACGTTAATTCGTATCTCCTGTCCCTTGATTCGCGCGGTGTTCTTTGAACATTACAGGGCTTTCCTTTCGTGTGAATCTGCATAACACCCAAAAACACAAAATCAAGAATTTCTGTCTCATACTAGTTTATTGATATGGTTTGATTGCTTAGTTGGAACTATATAACAGTGTTCTTTATGCCGGTGCGGGCACAAGATTAACTTTATAGCTATAAACATAACTGTATGTCTGGTGTGATTTTCCAAAATTATGTATAATACTTCACTTCTTTTCCGAAATATAACACAGCTAAACGAGACGCAGCTATACACGCACACCAAACAAATTGATGCACCAACTAATACCCTCATGCTCCAGGTATGACAGTAGGTAACAAAGAGAACAATAGACGAAATTTAAATATTTCCCAAAATCCAATAATTCAATGCACCTCATTACAATACAACATATGGTAAGTAGATCCACTTGTGTGGCCGGTCGGGTCGCTTGTAGACGATTACGATATTATATTTTCGGTTATTGATTTCCATTGTTGCTATTGGTTTCATTGACTTACGACTGTTTCATTGGATTATTCAAATGAGGCATATCAGAAGATGGGAGAAGTAAGACAACAGCCGGGCAATTAGGCAGATGTATTTTCGTTTCAACAAGCATCTGTATATTTGTGTTTAAAAATACAGGGGGGTCCATTTTGTGGAATAGAGATCTCCTCCAACGAAGAAAACGAGAAATTTTTTATTAGAGATGACACTATATAAATCATATTTTTCGTTATGGTATCACTCTGAATTATACACTGTGTTGTCAAAAGCCTAGCATTTTATAACGTCTCTTCGAACTATTCGTTTCATCAGATCTGATCACTTCCTTCTGTTCCCTATACTCCACAAGAGTTCTTCTTGAAAGTGGAAGTGGAAATTGATGTGAAAAAAACGAAAATATTTCATGATAAATCATTCAGAGAACAGAAAATGAAAAAGAAAATATTTGAAACGAGAGATGAATAGTAAGTGAACTGATACCGATTTGAATTATTTATAAACGATACAATACTCTACAGAAAACAATAAAAAAAAATGATAATATTGAAGAAAGAACTGAAAGGAATCTTCAAGTTGATAATCAAGTTAGCACAGTACGACTCAGCAGGTAATATCGCCAATGAGGAGTTATATTCAATCAAAGAAAGAATATTATCTATACTATTAAATTATATTGATAGTAGTATGGTTCATACATCCACAAATTCCAGTTGAACCTTCAACGATCACTTATATAAAATCAAATAACTATTGAAGTAGTTCAAACTATTTGATTACGTAACACAGGGTATCCAAAAAGAGCCCATATATGTTCTGATTCGTCATAGTTTCCAAGTTATGCCTTTTCTTCGTCATGTTGAGAATTTTTGGTCAAAACTCACTTTTTTTCAATTGTTTTGGTAGCTTTTTCAAGAGTTTCTGTTCGAAACACAATCATCATGAATCGCACTTTCACTTGAAAAATAATCACCTTCCATCAATGCAATTTGGAGAAATTTGGTTCAGAAGTGAAAAATTCACTTTCCAGAAAGCCAGATTTGAATTTTCAACTTCAAATGAAAAATTTGAACTGAAAGCCTTGCTTTGTACTTTTGAAATCTTTGCGCAACCCTAAGCGTCTATAATATCTCATGGAAGTGGTATCTGATAGACCTTTGAAATAAAATAAAAAATTGTTATCAACTAGTACAAGAATATCAGTTGAACGCACACCTCATTTTGAAATCTGTTGAGATATTAATTTGATGCTAGAAACAGGTGGCTAGCAGCTCTATGCCAGCTTCACTATCAATATATATTTTCCAAGACTTCAAGTTGTGTCAAATTCTTCTGACAGATTATGGCGTGGCCAGCCTTACGCCACGGGATATTAACGTAATAATAAATAAAGTTCAATTCAATTTCAAGTATTTCAAGATAGTGTGAAAGAATTGTCTGTTGATATTTTAAATCGGATTTTTTATGAATTTCGGGAAAGAGTCATTACAGATACTGAAAAATGCCGGTGAGTAAATATTTGTCATTAGTAGTTGAATAGTAATTCTATTTTTTGCACTAGGTCGAATTTCCACATTCCGGTACGATAACCGTAGCAAACAAGAAATATCCTGAGATAGCCTCCTTTTTTTTCACAAAATAAGTGAATATAAGAAGGTCATGTTCAGACGGTTTGAGAGAAACAAATTATCATTGCCATTTTCTCATTTCTTCTCCAGGTAATGATTCAAAGTGAATAAGCTCAATAATATCGAGATAATTATATTGATAAATGTCAAAACCCAAAATTTAATGTCAGTGAAGTATGGCAGCAGTAGGTAGTATAGAGAATTTTTATTATATAACAATAAGAAAAATTAAATTCAAAAACAATTCATCCCTCAAGAAATTGTCAAAGTGTTGCCCTTCAGCTTCAATAAGGCAACTAAATTAGCCTTATGAATAATAAAGTTGCGAAGAAAATTTGTTTGACATCATGTACTGAACTAACTGAACTAAATGTTCCAAACGAGAAGTGCTGGAGAAGGAAATAATATGGAAAAAATTAAATCTGATTCGGAACAAAAAATATCAAGTCGAAAATCACAAATAATTGCCTAACATACAAGGGGTATGGTTCCCCTTTGATGCAAGGAGTCTAATTTTGATGTGGTATTTTGTACCACCCTGTATAGTCCAACTAGGAACTAAGTTACACTCTCAGCGAGCATATTCTTTTTGTTTCAATGATTTTGACTTTGAAAAAATATGCCTATCAACTGATTGAATAAGCAATTAATGAACGAAAGTAATGTGAATGTTGTTGTTTCAAATGCCAACCACTCAAGTAGCACGAAATATTTTTCAAAAGTGACATATCGTTTATGTTTCCAGCTTTTTGCCTTTTCAGAAAAAGGGGTGAACCTTCTTCCATCTTATCAATATAAAAGCTGTACATCTTGAATAGACGCAGTTTATTCGGCCTGTATATATTCTATTATGTCACGTGAATGACCACTTCGTCCATTGCTGTATCGCCTTTAACAATGTCTACCGCAGTTGTGGACGAAACATCAGTATTAAAACCTGCAGACCACGTCTAACAATCCCAAAATCTGCTATCAATTCACTAGACACAGCCAGTCTTCACTCATCCCTTATCCATATGGAAAAATCTCTTGATCAAGACATCAGAAAAGCTGTCGTCGCTAATCAAGAACCGAATTAGAAGCGTACCAGAGGAGATTCCGCGTCGATAGTCGCTAATCGCCGATAATCCGGCCCGAAACAAGTGATATCGCGGCACGAGATGACCTCAAGTCGTGGGTGCACCGCGACACACTGGAGGCGGATGTTAATGCAATATCCGGCGGGTAAATATTAGCGAGGCGTGATTTCACTCGGCGTTTCGGGAAAACATCTTCTGCTCTCCGACCGCCGCTGTTAGGCGGGGGTTTTCCGGGATTTTCGAACATATACTGATGTGGGTACATGTGTATTTTTTCCTTAACAACTGGATGGATCTCAATCCACCAGAAGAAAAAAAGAATAGGTAACTACCCATTTTCATTTGTAAGTGACCAGTGAGAGAAGGAAGAGCTTATTAAGATTCACCAGAATCAAGACTAAGTAGTGCCAGTGAGCCTCCCAGTGAGTCTCCCATCTATCTTCTAAGATAATTGAGTAATCAATCTGCATAATCTGTAATATGGTCAAATGATATTTGACTGCGTATTATTGAGCCTTCAGCCATCCATGCAAATGACGAAGGGTTTTCGTTGAAGAAACGTTAACCAACGGTTCCGTTGACATCCCTCCGTTTGCTATTTTGTTCAGAATACACAGATACAGCTCGACCATATTCTAGAATGGGATTCATGACTTTCAACTATTTGTTAAGAAATATCAATTCCTCAACCCACAAAAATACCATCCTGTGTCTTGGAGACACTGAAGTTTCATTGATTGTACAGTATACCTTTTTCCCAGTCTGTATTTTACGCTTATACAGATTCCAATGTTAAGTACTGATTTTTTCCATTTCAAAATAGAATTCATGACTTACAACTATTTGTTGAGAAATATCAATTCCGCAACCCACAAAAATGCCATCGTAAACTTTCCGCCATTGTTTTTATTTCATCAATATCGTCCTGGAGACACCAAAGTTTCGTTGATTGGCCAGTATATATACCTTTTTCCAGTCTGTATCCTATGATGATATAGATTCCAATATTAATTACTATTTTTTTCCATTTCAGAATAGAATTCATGATTTACAGCTATTTGTTAAGAAATATCAATTGCTCAACTCACAGAAATACCATCGTAAACTTTCCGCCATTGATTTTATTTCATCAATATCGTTTTGGAGACATCAAAGTTTCGTTGATTGTCCAGTATACCTTTTTCCAGTCTGTGTTCTATGCTTGTATAGATTCCAATATCGATTACTTATTTTTTCCATTTCAGACTATAATTTATGGCTCACAACTATTTATTTAGAAATATCAATTCATCAACCCACAAAAATGCCATCGTAAACTTTCCGCCATTGTTTTCATATCATCAATATCGCTCTGGAGACACCACAGCCTTTTGATTTTAACCAGGAGTTTAGCTACTCATAATTTGACCCATACTCTACTTCACCATTCTCTTCATCAGTTTCATCTTCAACCACCTTCAAATAATGTACTTTGCAAACCAGAAATTAATATTGGAATTATTCCTAGAAGAGACAATATCATCATCTTCAGAGTGGACGGAACGTTACTTGATACAAATGAGAAGCAAGAAAAAATCAATTTTCACATGTTCCAGTTGATGAACGCTCACGACAGAATATTCCCCGTCTATAACTCCATCGTCGTCTTCGGTCCTGGGTATACCGCAGCTTGGGCGTGACTTCTCCAAGTAATTGTCTTCTGGAGTTATGAATCCGATCTGTTGTCATTGTTCCGACGGATAGATCATGTATGAAGTAGATGAGATATGGGAGGAGAACGATAAGAGTATGAGGATGACGAAAGAAATTGAATTTTTAGAACGTTGGGGGCAGGATAGATCGGTTGCATTATCAAAGGACGATTATTTATAGTCTTAGAATATTTTTTTTAGCACGATTCCAAAATACGTCTTCTATAAAATATCACGAGATTTGAAAATTTTATATTGATCCTGGTGAAATATCTTGATCGATTACACTAACCCACCCGGTAGCGCATTCGTTATTTCAACTGTTCAAAAATCAGTAAGACACCCCAGAGCGCTTCGTCATCCAATATAATTACCTGACCCTTTCCTGAACAAGGCTCTACCTCCTGCATGCACTCGAAAGAGTATTTGATGAAGGAAACTATGTGACGAAGAAAATAATAAAAAATTTGAGTTTATTTCATGTTTAAATCATCCATATGACAAGAAAATGTCAACCTCTTTCGAGTGAAAATTGCAACAACAACATTCACGCAAATATTAGTAGGATCATGTAAAAACCTATTTGTTAGTTTTCCTCACTATGTGAAAGGTACGAAAATAATTAATTGGTGAATGTTTGTTTACAGGATAGCACTTCGTGTTGAATATATTTTCGGACGTACGTATCTATTGCATCTGCCTCTTCAATTCTTGGAGCAGGACCTTGTCCACGAAACACACCATACCATTTTTCGCTTGATTGATTTTTGTCATCATCATTTGAATTTTCCACCAAACGGGACCTTCTCCTAGCAATTTTTTGACGTGAAACCTTTTGCTTGTTTTATACTTTTTTCGAAACTTTAATTCTCTTTGCACAGTGAAACTCATCGCCACTGGATCTTGAACTGAGCTGATAATTATCTGAATCAGAAGAGAATAAATGAACATCTATGCTATCATCAAAAGTCTGTTTCAAAATTTTTTTCTGCTTTCGTCTTTCTTTCTCGACCAGGTCTAGCAGGAAGTTTTTCTTCTTCGGACAAAAAAAAGCTAATTCAACAGGTTGTTCGTCGATTTCCTCCAAGGGGAAAAGTGAAAGATTTTCAACGTAGACTGGCAGTGGGATTTCATCCACAGCAAGAGGTAGGTGCAGCTCATCTGCAACAATAACAATAATACATTCAGCACTGAAAATTTAAAAGATTGTATTGGGATATACAGTGCTAGTCAAAAGTCCCCTCCCCCCTTCGTATCTGTTGAACGGTTATACCTATAATAATGAAATTTGGAGGGTTGAAATAAACGGATGTAGGCTTCTCAACTTGTCATAACAGGTGACGCAATAGTCATAAATGACGTCACAAGGTCACTGTGACCAATAATTTTAAATGGGACCCTATGGCAAGTGACAGCTCGTTTGAAAGATATTGAAAATACCTATTCAGTCATACCAATTTTGTTTGAGTTTCGGCTGATTTTGATTGATAAATTGAATAAATACTAAAATTAAAGTTTCGCATTTAATTAATAAATATTTTAAAGTACGCCTCTGGTTAATTGCCAAAAAGGTTGACGTTTTTTAATTCTCTACTTGTCAAAAGTGTTTTTACCTTGAAAATTTACTTAAGCTATTGTTTAACGAGACGTTTAAGTGTTTACATAGGCAAAATGGTACGTACTGTAGCCGACAAAGTAGCAGCTATCTTAATAATTGGTGAATGTAGAAGCAATTTCCATGCAGCGAAACGACTGTTTTATGAGAGGTACTCCGGTCGCCCTATATCGAGGGTTTATTTGAGGGAGCTTCTTCGGAAGTTTGAAGCATCAGGTAGTGTTCAAGATGCCAAACGATCTGGTCGACCAACAATTAGTGATGACAAAAAATTGACATAATTGGAGAAATAGTAGTAAACCCTACTTCTTCCACAGCCCAAGTTGCGTCTATCTGTGAAGTCAGTCAAAGGACAGTACATAGGGTGTTGGCTAAAAACAAATTTCATCCATGCAAATTAAAAATGGTGCACCAACTTTCAGATGATGACCCCGACCGAAGACTAGAATTCTGTGAAACTATGTCCAATAAAATGAACCAACAACCAGGCTACAAACAGACAATTTGTTTTAGTGACGAAAGTACTTTCTTTCTCAATGGAAATGTTAACACTCAAAATGTGAGGTATTGGAGTGACACAAATCCTCACATCTTTCGTGAAAAACATACTCAATTTCCAGAAAAAGTAAATGTTTGGGCAGGTATTTTGGAAAACCATATAGTTGGGCCTCTTTTTCTCAATGCTAACTTAACCGGTGAATTGTATCTGGAGATGTTACAAAATTATATTGAGTCGTTAATTCTTGAAATTCTAGAAGATAATCCAGATGAATTCGACAACTTGGAAATAACGTTTCAACAAGATGGTGCTCCTGCACACTATTACGGTGCAGTAAGACGTTACCTAGATGAAGAATATCGTGGTAGATGGATTGGACGACGAGGTTTGATAGAATGGCCAGCTCGGTCACCGGACCTTACACCATTAGATTTTTCTCTCTGGGGGTACTTGAAATCTAAGGTTTACGCTACAGCACTTGACAGTATTGCCATTCTGAAACAACGAATTTTTGAAGAATGTAGGGCAATTTCCGCTGACACACTGGGACGAGTACGACAAGAGTTTAGCAATAGGATGCATTACTGCCAGGAAGTAGATGGAGCACATTTTGAACACTTATTATAAGAACTGGTTCTTGAATCTTTATTAATTAAATGCGAAACTATAATTTTAGTATTTATTCAATTTATCAATCAAAATCAGCCGAAACCCAAACAAAATTGGTATGACTGAATAGGTGTTTTCAATACCTTTCAAACGAGCTGTCACTTGCCATAGGTTCCCATTTGAAATTATTGGTCACAGTGGCCTTGTGACGTCATTTATGACTATTGCGTCACCTGTTAAGACAAGTTGAGAAGCCTACATCCGTTTATTTTCACCCTCCAAATTTCATTATTATAAGTATAACCATTCAGAAGATACGAGGGGGAAGGGGACTTTTGACTAGCACTGTATACACACTGTTGTGTGAAGTGATTCTTCGGCATTGGCTAAGTTCGTCATAGAATAACATAATAACTACGGGTAACTAACAACTGAGTTGTTCCTGAGACCCAGACTGAATGAAGAAATTCTTTCAGGCTCTATATTTAGTAAAAGCACCTATCTTGGTTTGAATCCTGACTCATGTTCATTTCCAATTGGGTTTAAAGACATGCGTGGCTTTTTATAGTCACTGTCAAATTATTCAAAGGAATCTACATAATGGTTTTTTCACCTAACCAGTTGATGGATTACATCGTATTATAGCGTCAGATTTGAATTATACCTAGTTGTGAGTTTTGTCTGAGATTTTTGCTAGATGTTGCATTTTTCTAATTTGTGTGGACAGTCTAGGTCTAAAAATGAAGATGTTCCCAACATAACTAAAATCCACTTATTGGAAATCAATATTCTGAATAAACTTCTAAGCGTGAGGTTTTCGTTCATCAGGTGATATAATTGTTTATGTTGCAATCTCTCCTCACTAGCCAGTAGAATAAAAGTGAAAAAAAAACGACTACACATTATCACACGTGAAAATTTAGCTTCAGACAAGAATAACAGGAGCGTATGGGCGACATCTGTACGTATTTACGGAAACCTACAAAGGCTCAAATATTCACCAAAAATTCAGCAATCTGGATTTGGCCAAGATTATCCCAGACTTCAACAGGTATAAGTGAACACACACAGGGTTTTTAGGCATCTTAATTTTCCTATAACTTCGAAGTGGTCGCCATCTATATATTTTTTGAACTATCCGAAAGGTGAAAAATAATGTAAATTCTATGGCGTCTAATGGGTGTTGGATTTGAAATTTTCATTTTGGAAATATATACAACTCAATACACTACTGAAGTGCGAAGAGTGAAATAGATGAGAAGTATTGTGGTGGTTTACAAACCGAAATGCAGCGAATTCTTTGTAGTATTCCTACAAAATCGAGAAAAATGTGCTCGGTGTCCCAGTGTTTATCATATAATACTAGTACTATTTCAGTACATAAATTCCCTTTTAACGAAAAAAGCTATGTCTCAGGTGGAAAAATACTTTGAAAATTAGTAAACCAACAACTGAAAATATTAATTGGCCTCCATTTTCTAGAGGATGATTATTGTATAGCAGGTACCAAATACATATATCATAGTATTGAAGGTGGGTTTACTTATCGAACAGTGGATAACTAAGTGGACAAGGTTACTCAAATTCGGGAAATTTTTATATACCAGCTGAAGTTCCAGTTGAACCGCGTCTGAAAATATAGTTTGGTGGACGTTTCAATTCCCACTTTGAAGCCATTTTCAAGACCGACGATGGTCTCCTCATTCCCCATGTCTCATCACACAATATAATATATAGGTAAACCAAAGTATGATTTTTATGTATTTATGTAAATGAATCATAGTTTTCTAGAGATCAATTACCCTAACACTAAACTGATATTTTTTGCACTCGACGCGCGTTTTGCTAACAAGGTTAGCATCTTCAAGGGAAGAAAATTGATACTCTTCTCCTGAAGATGCTTGTTACCGAAATGCGTTAGTTGTTGATTTCCATAAATCAATGAATACTGAAATCCATAACGTAATGCAAATCAAAAACACAAAAAGAAGAACGTTTTTCCTTATGAAGTGTAGGCTGCCAGGAACATGCATGCAGTGTGAAATGAAAGAACGTCACCTGACACCACCCCCTGGTCTAATCAGCCAGCAATATATTATAATTTCGTGTGGATTCTCTACTGAAGCCGATGTTTGCAAACATGACCTCTTTTTTTTTGGTTATTTTCTTCCAGTCTACATGCAATGATATGCCTTGCTCTGAAGACAGTTTCACTCTCATTCAACGGTCTAGATCTGTTTCCCACGTGATCCAGAATACTACTACATAGCTCCATTTCTATCACGGGCATTCCAATCTGGAATGTAGGTAGGTGTAGTAATTACAAATTATGAAATTCACGAGTAAAATGAGACTGTAATACTAGCCAAACATGTATCTATCTTGGTACATAAAGCAACTCAAGACGTTTTAATAGTATTATTAATAGTATTATATTAATATATATCAATCAACAAGTCTTTAAAAAAGCAAAACATGAACTATTGATACTATTACATCTAATTTCCAGTTTGTTTATCACCCCCAAAGTGGAGCCATCTTGGATCTAACAGCGCCATCTAGCGCTTGTCGATTTTTGCCAATCACATGTGCCAGAAAGAGTAGCGCAATAAAAATAGATCCTCAACCCGAAAGACGCAGCACCCGCCGCTTGTCCTCGAAGTAATTCCATCCGTCCGCCAAACAAACGAAATTGAAACGCAGGATGACAGTGTCGAAGACGGGCGGGGAAGGCAGGGACGGACCTCGGGGCCGGGGTTGACCTGCCCGCTACCGTAATTCAAAATGGGCCGTTGGGTCTGAGAGAGCGTGTGTGGGCTCTCCCGCATATCAGGTGGGAGGATCATGGGTGGCGGGCTGCTTCAACGCACGTAAGCGTTTCGGCATCCCGTACCGGGTGATTTGCAGCGTTGCCAATTGGCGGCTGATTACCCGAATCGCGGAAAATTTTTCAGCCAGGTGGGGTATTTTTACGGGTATTTGAATTTTGCGGAAAAAAACGAGGGCAGTTTGAAGAGCTCGGAAAAATGTATGAAAAATCATCTACATTTTGATGAAAAGTGAGGGCGCGGCAATAATGTACTTTGCCATTTAGAAAAGGAATGGAATGACAGTAGAAATCGAAAACAACTACGCCATTTTTCTAAGCTAACATTACAGAAAGAACAAAATGATTTATGTGGGTGATTTACTCAAACTTACTATCAAAATATAATCGTCGGTGGACTATAGCGTACGGTGCTGTTGTATATTCGATAAGGAGCTTTTCAAACAAATTCTTGAAGGATTTGATTGCTATCGATTTGAGTGCGGATGGGATGTAGTTGTAGATTTTTGTAGGGTATGGTTTGGGAGTATTTCCTGAAATTGATAATCAATCAATTGAGTATCAAATTTTTTCTCCTGAAGATGCTAACCTTGTTAACGAAACGCGCGTCGAGTGCAAAAAATAACAGTTGGGTGTTAGGGTAATTGATCTCTAGGAAAAGTTTCAACTTTTACACCAAAGGTTCAAAACTCATTGTTTATGAAACCATATGTACAATATGCTGATTTAGTAACTTCGTTTACGTAAGAGTTAAATGTAAGCTGTTTGTCTAATATTTTCAACCAAGAATTGTCTTATTGTGTATAGGTAAAAAAATTATTGGATTTTCCAGTGAAAGTCAATACTTTACATTTAGATATATTTAAGAAACCTTATTTTTCAAACAACAATCATGTACAGTTGATTTGTTCCTGTAGTATAATATAATCAAACAAGTAGAAACAGAAGCATATAATTTTAAATGATATGTAAACATTAATTTATTGCAATCTAGTGTCTTTCAAAGATCATTTATAAATATCAAGAATAACAATGGCCCAAGTTGGAACCTTGAGGGACTCCACTGGTTGCAATATAAAATCCATTCTATGTTACATACTGTGTTCTGTTACTCAATTAGTATTTCAAAAGTTTTAGAAGAAGATTATTGAAACGAAAATGGATAAATTACTTATTGCAGATCTTGAATTCATGAAACCATGTTGAGATTTCGAAATGACATGTTGAGTTGTCAGATAGGGCACGGCCCTGCTCTTCAGGATGACTGACAGTCATTGGATATATGAAGTTGAGCAACGCCGAGCGCGGTTTGTACTTGAATGGATGACTTCATGCAGGCAAAATAGAATATCATAGCTCGTAGGCAATATATCAATGAGCACAAGATATATTGAGGATATGCAGTCCTTCGGAGGAGACATAAAGCCGGCAGTCTTGAGTCCATGGATGTTGGTCTTGTGAAATATCCCTACCTCTGGCTGGAATACCAGATCGTTCGGCAAAATTTCCGGTTGGGGGAAGTGTGCTCACCGGCGTCGGTGATTGACCTTGGTAGCGGAAATGGGCCGATGTTAAATAAAGAATTAAAAAAACTGACAGATCAATGCGATTACACAGTATAATCAATCCCCAAGACCTTTGCAGGGTTATTCAAGATTTAAATTGGTCTATAATTACTGATAGAGGCACGGTCTTGAGATTTGTGAACAGGCCAAATTTTCTAGATATCGATATGGACGAAATAATACTCTCAGACAATATTTTATAAAGAAGGATGGAATTTTGACAAAACCTGAAGTGAATTCATCCTTGAATATGTGACCAGCTGATATCTACTGCGTGTTATAACTGATATTAATTTGAATGTTTTCCAACTCAGGTCCCACTAATGCTTAGACGCTTCCAAAATATTAACCAGAGGTATTAACTATTCCTTGTTATGCATAGGATCAGATTGACTAAGGTTCATCTTGAAGCTGGGCCTGAATTTTTGAAGATTATTTGCGTAGGCCTCTTTGATTTTTCTTCAATTGCTATTTAATTGTTGGTGAATCTGAATATCAGTACAATCGATAGATGATTCAACCTAAGTTGGACGAAAGCTAATGTCTCGTAATGTAAAAAAGTTTGGGGGTGGGTGAACCAGTTTGTACTTATGTACAAAAATTTGTCTAAACTCTTCAAACAATCTGCCACTGCCAAACAGATTTCAAAGAGTAACTGATAAATATTGGAAATACTTATTTCCAGGTGTGCTTGAAAATGCAAATGCGAGACGAAATGACTGCTATTATACATAAAAAAGTGGAACAGTATCAATTTTCAATTACTTAATATCCTCGATAATGAAAATCTCATGAAATTCCATTAAAATGGCACGAGTTTCCCATCATATTTGATGGTAAACATTATATGCCGAACAATACGACATTTGACATTAATTCACAAAGGTAAAATAGATCCACGTTTGCTGTACTACGTGGTTCTGAGTGTTTCACTTTTTTGAAATTATCTTGACTGATTGAAATAATCAGAGGCGGCATTAGGTTAGGACGCAGTTGGGCGACCGCCCAGGGCGCCGGACGAAAGGGGCGCCGCAAGCACCATTTTCATAACCCCCACTCATTGAGCGAGGCATGCTTACCCTAATACCATAGTATGCTTAGCAACAGTGTCCTTGAATATCTCGCCAAATCTTCGTCGTCCTAGGTTCTTTCCATATTGATGACTATTTGTACTTTGACGTAAATACACAAAAAGTTGTCGTCAGTTTTCCGGCAAATTTGTATATGAATCCAATGTTAATTTGACTTGAAAAATTGTAGCGTTTTTTTTTTGAACAGTCCAAATGCAGATATTTTTATTTTTCAGCTTGTTTACAAAATTGTTAATAAATCATCTTCTGTATGCAGAAGCACAGAAAATGTTGAAGAAATGCTGCAGTTTCTTAGAAGAATATAGATATATGGACTTCAAAAGCAACGTTTCAGCTACAAAGGAGTTGGCTGAAGAATTGGAAATTGAACATTCGTTTAGAGCCACAACAAGAATTCTATTTGAACAGCGTCAAGCTGGTGAAACTGTCCATTGATTTTAGTCAATGACAAATCTGAACAGTGTAATCAATACTCGAAAACTTGTTTTTTTTTGTACATTACAAAACAGATTCCGGAAAAAGCCGACCTTGCCAAACTCTATGGTGATCTCCAAATGAAATTAACTGTAGACTCTATAATAGATGGTTATGAGTTGTGAGACGAACTCCTAAGTCTGAAATATTTCTTGCCTGGCCAGAATGTGGTTACCCCTGTATTTGTTTTGGATTTTATCAGCGATCGGAATGTTCAAGAACTGTATACCAATGTAAGGATAGTATTAAGGATATTACTGACTATACCTGTTACGGTTGCTAGTGGGGAGAGTTTTTCTAAGCTAAGTTGATAAAAAGCTATCTACGATCGACAGTTCCTCAATCTAGACTGACAAACTTGGCAACTTTGTCAATCGAAAATTAAATTGCTGGAAATATCGAGTTTCAGAGTTTGCTGATAGAAAGGCTACGAAAGTAAAATTTCATTAGTTTTTTTAATGAATGGTAATTTTTTTTTTGTTTCATTATATCGTTTGCTTTTTTCCGAATGGGTTCAAATTGCATTTAGAAATCTCGCCCAGGGCGCTTTTGGGGGTAAAACCGGCCCTGGAATTCTATTAACAAATAGTGATCTTCCTAATTTGTTTACTCTGTTTATGTAACTGATAATAACAGCACGGCAATATTTCAATGCCAAATGTGTCGGGTACCATTGAACAATGCCGTTTGACATGTGACACGTGTATAGAATAACAATCGTCATGTTAAGGTTATTAGAGAATTATGAAGGTGGCAAATTGTTAGTTGAACGTTGTGCGATTGTTGAGCCAGTTGTTTTCTGTGGAGGATTTTGTATATTTGCGTTTCCTTGACACGACACACGTTCACATTGTTGATGTTCAGAAGCACACGAAACCAGCTGATGATTCTGATGGAACGACGATATCAATTAATAATCGAGTGAAAATAAAGTACTACTACGTAAATATAGAGAAATAAGTGAAACATTCTGCAAGATACAAAAGTTACCCAACAAACATGGATGAAATGGAAATGACAAGTAAAATGGTTTGGGTTCAACATGTTTTGGTGCCCCTCACAAAAGAAATTCAACTCAGTGAGTTTCACTCAGCTTTGATATAGAAGATGTCATCAGGAAGGACATGTCAGTTATGACGAGTATCTCAGGGGTTTACACTTATACTATTGGCAAATAACCTAAAAACTGGGATATCTTTTTCCAACTTAATATTAGGTCTTTTCGCGTTCCTATAAATCCTGGTACAGAGTTAATTCAAAGCTGGAGGATGGGCGACTACTTTTGACTGGTCTGAAACCGCCCTTCAATGGGAACGCAAACATGACTCATGTATATGTTGAAAATATTACATTAGCTGTGTTTATGACTCGATTTACGATAAACATTCATTATCCCAAGAGTCTACAGATATAAATTCACTACCTATCTTATAACAACTCTCCATCTCTTCATTCATATAAGGTGTATCGATTTATATCTTCAGTGATATGGGAAACTGCAAAAATGATTATGAAATGGAAACAAGAAGGAAAAAAGAAATACTCTCTAGTTCGTGAATATAGAGTAATAAACTCTCCACCAAGAATGTCCAACCATTTGCCAATAACAACAATTCTATAGGAAACCAAAGAAAATGAAATTTTTTTGCGAAATGCTCGAACATTCTTATAATTAATGATCGACAATACAAATTTCGCCATCGAAGATCAACCAGTGACTTATTGGCTTATGTTTCTTATATTTGGCAGCAATCAATCGAGAAATTCGGAGAAACGATATTTCGAAAGCGTTTGATCGAGTTTGGCATCTGGGTCTCCTTTCTAAGCTGCCGTCTTATGGTTTGCCTCCTCAGTTGTGTGCTTTGTTGAAGAGTTTCTTGTCTGATAGGTCTCTGTATGTGGTTGTTGATGAAATATCATCTGATATTCTCCCAATAAATGCAGGTTTCCACAGGGTTCAGTTCTAGGGCCTACTTTGTTTCTGCTTCATATCGATGATTTGCTCGAGAAAACATCTTGATCAATACATAGTTTTGCGGACGACAGTACTCTTCATATCAGTTTCTCTTCCAGAGTCCCCATACCAGCTCAAGAAACGAAAATTTAAAGAAAAATTCATGTCAATAAAATTAATAACGACTTGGCAAAAATGAAAGAATGAGGTAAGATGAACTTGGTGGAATTTAATGCTACGAAAACCCAGGCATGTCTCTTCTCAAGAAAAGCTGATCTATCATCATCAAATATTCAGATCTCACGAGTAACTATTCCTACAAAATCAAATATCTTGATGTTAGGGATTACGATCAGTATGATAATCTCTCATGGGAAAACCATGTGAGATCGATCGCTAAAAGTGCTTCCTAGAAACTTGGATTTCTATTTCGTGCGAAGAAATACTTCACTTCTCGTCAGCTTCTACTGATCTACAAGGCTCAGATACGACCTGTCATGGAATACAGTTCTTATGTGTGGAGATCGGCACCAAAACATTCATTGAGGCTTCTCGATTCCATTCAGAGATAGGCAATTCGTCTCGTTAGTGATTCTTCGCTCACAGACTCGCTCACTTAATTGGAACATCGTAGAAGGGTCGGAGACTTTTCTCTCTTCTAGGGATATTTTCACGGTCGATGCTCTTCCGAATTATAATCAATCGTTCCCCGCTTGGCAATATCTACACGGATGACTCGATTACAGTATTTCCACCCCTTTGTTGTGAATTTAGAAACCTGTCGAACCTCTCTTGCTCAGGGATCTTTTTCCAATAGAACAGCTAAGGTTTGGAACTCCTTGCCAAAAAAGGTATTTCCTGAGACTTGCAAACTTCAGAAATTCAAAGTGAATGGTGATTCGTATCTCCTGTCTCTTGATTCACGCGATGTTCTTTGAACATCACAGGGCTTTCCTTTCGTGTGAATCTGCATATAAAAAAAAAAGAATTTTTCATATTGAAGTCCAATAACTACAATAAATAGTATCAAAAAACTTTGGGTTGAATTGTCCCAATTGGTTTCAGAGAAGAGTCTCTTCACTCCAGTCACTTCACATCTGAAAGATGTCTCTATATGTGGTTGTTGAAGGACCATCGTCTGATATTCTCTCAATAAATGCAGTTGTTCCACAGGGTTCAGTTCTGGCGCCCTCTTCGATTCTGCTTCATATCAATGATCTGCTGGAGAAAACGCCTTTTTCACTGGCCTCCACACCAAAACATTCATTAAAACTATTCAGAGAAAGAAAATCCGTCTTGTTGGTGATTCTTCGTTCATGGACTCTCCCACTTTCTTGAAACATCGTAGGAAAATCGGAGTCTTGTCTCTCTTCTGTAGATATCTTCACGGTCGATGCTCTTCTGAGTCTTTGTCAACCATTCTACCATTGGTAGAATTCCCATTCCTCCGTTGTGAGCTTGGAGACAACGAATCTCTCTTGCTCAGGAATCTTTTTTCAATGGAACAACTGAATCTTGAAACTCCTTGTCGGTGAAAGGTTTTCCTGAGTTTTACAAACATAATTCAAAATCAATGTTAATACACATCTCTCGTCACTTGATTTATAATTGATTTGTGATTTGATTAATATAACATGTGTATATTATCAAAATATAGGCAGGCAATAATTTCAATAACCATTATCATTATAGTAGCTCATACATATAGATGAATTGATACCTTTTCAACGTGATATTTCTACAATCCGATGCTAAATCATTTATCAATGCTACGATAATTCGTGATATTCTCGACTATGTGATTTGTTGACAATTTGTCGGTATACTCCTCTATAAAATGACGTGAAACAGTTTTTCAATTATATAAGTTATATTTATTTTCGCTCTCCACAAGAATATGGAGAAATAAATATTATTATTGAAATCTCTACGAGTGTAGAAGGGCAGATTTCTAATTTACCCTAAAAAGTTGCTACATCAATTGAAAATAGTTTCTTCTGAATGAAACAAGGTCTATTAGTCGGCAACAAAAAAAATCATGCACCACAAAACTCACAATGACTCTCAAACAGTATCGTTTTCCTCTAAAGAAAATAAATGAAATGGAATTAATGCTTCATTTCTTGATAACACTCAGTGGAGTCGATTCAAAATCCAAGTTATTTCCAGAAACAGAGTATCTTTTATTGTTCGTCTAAAAATACGCCGAGTGAAAACATAAATGAAATGTTACAGAAATATCAACAAATGGGAGTGTGCCAGTGCAAACTCGAGCAAAATTACAATTAGATGATGCGGCAACTCGAAAATATGACTGCAATGGAACCAACAAACCGATTGGTATTTTCAAATTAAGATATCTGGAGCCGATCCAAATTCAAGAATGTTAAATTGGATGCAAAATACGCCGTTTCCACACCAAATTATTCGAACATTCATTCCGCTTTAGATGAAACAGTGGATATTTATTGATGTGTTGACGAGTTCTTCCTGTAGTAACTTTTCGGTAGCGTCAGAAGTTTTCATGAAAAATGAGGTGGTTTTCGTCTTTCAGGTCAGCAAAACACTGTGAAATTGGTATCATTTTGATAAATTATTTGTTGATTCCTGAGAAAAAGCTGAAAAGTTGATAGTTTGAGGTTCAGAAGATGCAAATGTCTGAAACTGACTCAGTTAAACCCTAATTATTAATTAAGTAGAAATGACTCTTGTTTAACATATAAAATCTCACAAATTTGATGTGAACAAATCAGTGAGTGAGTGAGGAAAATATCGAGCCATCATTTATGATTAACAGAGTGATTTTTCTCTAAATAAAAACGCAATTTATGGTTCTTCAAATATTTTTTATCATATTACATAATATCCAGCAGATTCTGAATGCTGCTGCTGCTCTGAACATGTAGAAATAATTAAACTTTGTTGACGTAAATTAAAGGACTATTCGAAATGCATGTCCGATACTCATATTGAACAAAAATAGTTATAGTTCCCTGTACGTTCGAGATATAATTCTTTTTCATTTAATTCTCCGAATCATTGCTGGAAGGAGGAAGCTATTATAGCAAAACACGTGTCTCAGTTTTGTAAACTTCTTTATTGTGAAAATATTACAGGAAACTGTAATATTTTGACAATTCGATAACAAAAATTTTTATTCAACAGACACTGACAGGAATAATCAACTCTCCTGAATACCAAATGAGTGCAAGAGGCCTTACAACCTCGATAAAAAGACAAAAATCAACAACTTCAATATTCCGATTGACCTGAAAACATATCTGATTTCCAGGGAAAAATCTTCACCTCGAATATATAGCTTTTCCAAAATACACAAGCCAAACATTCCACTCCGCCCCATAGTTAGTGCATTCACCTCACCAACACAAGCTCTAGCTAAATTTCCCAGAAAATATTCTCCAATCCCTTGCAGAACAATCCTCATCATATGTTCGGAACTCGTTCCATTTCATATAATAATAATAATAATAATAATAGGTATTTATTGAGGAAATCACAATACATTAATATAAGAACAAAATACGTCAACGTGTATAAATATCAGAAGGCGATAAGTGTAAAAACACTTGTTTCGCATATTCATGAAATACACAAGTATCACTTGTTTCGCATGCTAATAACAATAACTCAATATTACAAAAAACATAGGTGAACAATAGAATGAAAGGGAGAAGAGAAAGTGCTTATACAGTATTACTAATAAATTCAAAGATAAAAACAGAAAAGGGTAAAATCAATACAATACAAATATTTACATTTCATCTTCCTGATAACATACTTTCTATACAGAAAATCAGAAGGTAGTGAACCGAAACATTTTTTTTATTGTTATATTTTTTTTTTAATCATGTCTGAAATGTTTCGTCGTGGTAGACTCGAGACATATCGTTTTAAATTTTTTTTGAACGATTTTGGATTACTTATTTTTTGTATATGTTGTGGGACGGTATTGTACAGTTTTGGTGCTATATATAGATAACTTCGTTGGCCTATGGCTTTCTGCATTTGTGGAACTACGTGATGATATCTTTTCCTCGTAGAGTAAGAATGGTTAGGTAGGTTAAAATGTTTATTTTGATGATATTTGATATTTATTTGAAAATAAAAAAGTTGTCGTATGTCAAAAATTTTGGCTTCGTGGAATAGTGCATCAGAGGGATATCGGAACTCTTTGGACATAATTATTTTAAGAAATCTTTTTTGGAGATTTTCAAGGGGACGAAGATGTGTTTTTAATGCGCCTCCCCAGCATATTATGCAATATCGCAGGTGGCTTTCCACTAAAGCATGGAATCATATGAATCATCAAATCGGTCAACTTCCGACCCACAGACATCCTGGTAAGCTGTTTACAAACATCCCCTTAGCAGATACACATTTACAGATAGCATTCTGAAAACCAAACATAAAATCTCCGGAGACACGCTCAACCTCAATAGTCATTTTATTTCCAGTACACACTTTCTTTTCCAGGGCAAATTTTACAAACAAGTAAAATGTGCCCCTATGTACTTGCAAACCTCTACATGGAAGATTTCAAGTCTAGAGCCATTGACACATCTGCATTGAGGCCGACGTGTTGACTACGTTATGTGGATGATGTCTTTGCTATCTGGCCTCATGGATCCGAAAGCCTTCACACCTCAATCACCTTAACAATATTCACCCCGATACAAAATTCACCACAGAAAGCTTCCCTTCCTTTCACTCAGGGAGTCACTGATGAAGTGAGCCGAATTCTGACAAAACACGGCATCAAAACAATTTTCACAGCAAACAATCAAATATCCTCTTTTCTGCGCTCACCTAAAAATATAATACCCTTCTCATCACAAGTAATATATGAAATTCCTTGTCACTACTGCCCAAGAACATACATAGGACAGAAGAACCGACGAGTATCAAATAGATCTTACGAACACGAACTAGCAGTACGTAATTCGGACATCGGACTCGACTCTATTCGAACATCACCACGAAACCGAACTCAAAATCAAATTCAACAACAGAACAGAATAATTTGCGAAGCAATAGAAATTGAAAAACGCCATCAATGCCTCAACAAACGAGACGATGACTCACAAAGGCTTCCCAATTCCTGGAAAGCATTTATCTCCCATCGAACAAATCCTTTAATTAATCCTTTTCAAAACTAACCTACATGGGTCCAACAGTTTCAACAACGTCGGACTCTCATATAGCCATGAATACCATCCCTCTATCCACCTAACCACAGTCTTCATTTTGTCGAGATGAGAGCTGGGGGTTAAGGAGACTTAGACCTCGGCAACAAGTCGCGAAGAAGTCTTGAGAATGGCTCCAAAGTGGGAGCCGAAACGTCGACAGAAGAACGATTCCAGGCGCGGTTCAACCGGAAGTTCCAGTTTGAGCTTTCGAGTCTTTATTTGGCTCTTCTTCAGGAACGCTACATAACCAAAAATATTGAAAATACAGTATAAGAGAATTTACTTACGAAATGTGAGATTGAAATATGAGGCTGCTGAATCTATGTCTATCGACAAAACTAGTATAAATATATTATATAAAATTGAGAAAAAGAGTTAAAAATTCTCACACGTTAAAATGTACGAATGATATACGTGAGATTCGGATATGGATTGGGACACTGATATGGAACTGCTTGTTTCGAAGAGACTTATATTCATACTCTTTCCAGAGTCATGAAATTTCAAAATAATATATCAGTAATAACTTGTGCGCTTCGTGTTAACATTCCCATTTGTATGACAAATCCGTTTGGTTCTGTTAACTGCAGCCGTAACAGCATCTCATTTATTATTTTCACAAAAGTTTGAATTCATTGCGCTAGATCTCCTGACGAGTTCGAGTAATTGCCAAAACTCCTCTCATAATTGTTTCGCGTTTACTGTTGGGAATTTTTGTCATTGTACAACATATAATAAAAGTACTCCTCCGTTTCACAAAAACAAAAAATAACTGATTTACTTCAGCGAATGGATTTTAAATGATAATTATCCAACGACTTAGGATGTTGGGTTAATTTCCAGTTTAACGCAGATTTGTTACTATGAGGTTGAAAAACTATTAGCCGAACAATTCTATACATGTGTATTATTATCGAAGGTGGGATCTTCTGAAGAGTGGAACCACTCTGAAAAAACACTCACCGGTGATTTTTCTTCTGATGACTTTTGACTGTATGGATGAATTGATAAGAACTGGTCGATTATAAGATATTTACTATAATTGGGTGCTTTTTTGAGGAATTTCTTGTATGATAGGTCTCTGTAGGTGGTTGTTGATGGAGTATCGTCTGAAATTCTATCAATGAATGCAAGTGATCCACAAGGTTCATTTCTGGCGCTCACTTCGTTCATTTCGATGATTTTTTGGAGAAAAAATTTTGTTCAGTATTGCGACAGTACTCTTTATAAATAAGAGTTTCTCCAGAGTCCCCATTTCAGCAGCATTCAGTACTTCTCGACTTCAATTCATTGCCTTAAAGAAAATATAACTTTTGTCCAATTCAATCAATTTTATATCTCCTACCGATACCGATATAGCAATAGTGTGCGATTAAATTTTCTCCTCCCGGTATACCATGAAATCGATACAAAACATGGTGGAGATGTACGTATTTGCACGTTTCTGTAAAAAATACATTTGAACCATAAATCATTTCACCTATTCTCCACTCAGAAAATATAATGGAAAATGCAGAGTGAGTTATATTCTTATTATTTGTAACCTAGTGAAGCTTCCAGCAAGAAAGCAAATCATATAAATTGAGGGTGTAGCTGTGACACCTTCAGATTCATCCTACGGGCCGCTTCCGTTCGTGAATATTATTCACACCACCTACCGAAGTATTGATTTTGTAGACGTCTCATCTATGGAATGCAAGATTCAAATCATTCATAAAAATATGCGAATCCACATCATTTCACAAATGATAATATCACAGGTGATGTCTTTACTAGTAGAACGGGCGTCAGTGACAGATTTTTTGGATCAATTTCCTACAGTCTGCCTCTGGAAAGGAGAGTAATTGATGATGAAACAAATTATATTCCACAAAAAATTTACCCGCTGCGTGGTATTTCGTGTCCAACCCATAATTTGGGTTCGTTAAGTTTAAGAATTTGGATGGAAGCCTTTTTACAGCTTCCTTTACATTTGTTACACATAAAAACATAGATCAAAGTAAAAAAAAACATGAAGATATTCTGTTTAAAATAATTCACGGTGATTTACAAATTCCACGAATGTATTGCGAAAAAAATTAATGAAAACCAACTTCTCCCAGTAAGCAAATTATAACTGAAATTAGACTTATCGTGACAATAACGAAAATGCATGAGGCATACTCTTTGGAAGTATACAGCGTGTTCCTTCAAGAATGACTTCTGGGTGAGCCATGAAGTACCACGCAGCTCGTGATTTTTTTTAAGTTATGATTTGTTCCGGATTCAAGAATTTCCTATAGACCGCGGGTATATCTGACATACGACAGTATAAATGATAGTTGTAAATCCAGCCTGCTGGACAAAAAAACGGATCTACAAATGCTTATTGTGCATTTGTGTCATATTTCAAAATATTTTTTTTCGATAATAGCTCAATTTTGCGCGATTGTGATGTTTCAATCCATCAATTCCATCTATTTTCGACAATAGAAAAAGTATTAATCCTCCTGCTGTTAAGAGACGTGAACTGTGGATTCAAGCAACTAGAAGAGCATATTAAAGTACTGAGTTCAAATGGGCAACGGTACATTCATGTATTTTGTATCTCAGAATTGCAATTATAATCTCATTGAATTACCTTTGTTGTTTATGGAAATACGATTTGTTTGTCCAGCAGGCTGATACATGTGACGTCACATGCCCGCGGTCTATTCCAAAGGCAGACTGTAAAAATTTGGTCCCAACAATCTGTCACTGCCGCCTGGTCTATTATTCTACCTCATTTTTTGATTCTTTGCGAGGGAATTATTCAACCACCGCAGTGATTCTTCTGGCTGACTAGTTGAAAAAATTACTTTCGTAAGACTATGTAGTGTATCCTATTCCAGAAAAAAAGTACGGAATATTTCTTAGTAGCATACCTTAAAAAGACGGCTTCATGAAAAATAAAGAATAAAATACAAAAAAAATTCATACCAGTGAAGGATTGATTTCTTGAAACAATTTCCGGAGCCAATTCAAGCTCAATGGAACTTCGATGAGGAAATTTCATGCCAAAACTAAATGAAACCAAAATTATGAACGCTGCGTACATATAATCTCATCCGAAATCATCTATAGTTCAATAAAATTCAGCCAAAATATTCGGTGGAACAGAAAAATTTTGAAAAAGGAAAAAAAATTAATTGTCCCACAGTCAAATTGGACCGGTAATTCTTGCTTTGATAGCTAGCTGCCTTTTACTACTGTGGTATGTTGCTCAAATTATGACAAACAGCTCATCTGCAATGACAAGGAATGAATTTTTGATTCTTGAATTCGAAACATTCAGTGTTTCGTAACGAATATTTAATGCAGTTTTTTATATGAAGCCTCTGCTGAAACCTTTCATTTCAAACATATCTCGTTACAAAATTTTAAAAACAAAGTTAACTGCAGTGACGTTTCGAAGTGGAAAAATTCCCACTTATCAATTTCGCGTCTAGGTAATGCAGTTTCCAGTGGAATCGGATAGTTACCATAGCAACAAGTCTAACCGCTAGTAATTGATTGGCTCGAATTCACGCATCAACTTTTTGGTAAAATTTACTAGAAAGCAGTTTCAGAACATATTGAATCTGAATAGAAATATTTTTCTCATTTGAATTGAATCCTAATATCAAATGAATTATGAAAATTTCTTGAAAGAAAAGAATTGACCTCTTTTTTGCGCACGGCTCAACCTCCCCAGGCTGAAGTAGCAGACTGTAGATTTAGTGTCCCAATTCACCAATGGATTCTTCACACAAAGCAATCGTCCTTTTACCCTATACTTAATTTTTCGTGCAGTTATCTCGTGCTCCATCATTTGAAATTTCAAAACCCCTATTTCTGAACGGCCCCGTATCCGATCCCGAAGGCCTCGGCGCTGCGAAAAGTTTGTCGTCAGTTAGGTACACGTTCGCAGCTTTGAGCACTGAGCGATATATCTCCGGTCTTTCAGCAAAAATATGCTCACGTAGTTCTCGTCTTTGTTCAGTAAATTGCCAACACATCAATGCCGTGGAAGGTTATTCCATTCTGTTACCGTAACCAAACATTTCCTCATTTGCATCTAGATGAAGTGTCGCGCTAACTGGGGATCCGGAATACCGGAATACGATAGAGGGATGCAGGTTCCTGGGAGAGAAGATGGCTGCTGAATTGGAATGGTCGAATTGTTGAATTGATGAATCTGTATTCGTAATAGGTGCAGTTCTCAGTTTAAGTATTTATCTATTCGGGATTGTTTTAGTTTGTACTATTGAACTCAAAATTACATTTGTTGGCAATTCACAATACATTTCTCAACCTATCATCTTGCTGCTTGAGGTACATCCCCAAACCTAAATATCATCAAAACATGTATCAACGTCCAATACATCATCAAATATTTGTATAATTTCTTTCTGAAAATTTTCTGGAGCTGAGCTGAGACCGTACGGAAGTTTTGGAAACTTGTACTGTCCTGAAGAAATACAGAGTTCAATACTCTCTTCATCTTAACCTATTTACCAGAAGCCCTGAATACAATCTGAAACTGAAAAAAAAATGGCTAAAGCCAAACGACCAATTATTTCATATATATTTGTTACATAAAAATGGTCTCTTTCGATGAACTGGTTTAGATGGTTATGGACTAAACATTACCTTATATATCCATGGGTATTTCTCACAATAATAAGGCTATTTACTCAAGCCGTTGGCTCTTCCGCCTTCTTTACTATTCTACTGGTCTCCATTCCTTCCAGTTTCATACATAATTCATCATGTAGGGCAAACGGTACTATTTTGGTAAGATGGACCACAGGCATTTAATATTTGTTAAAGTACTTTTTTTCAATGTTGAATTTTTTGAAAAGACTGTACAGTAAAATATGGCACTGGGCACCCGTATTAATCTTGAACCTCAGGTTGAATTCATCACCCTTCAATAAGTTTACATTCCACTCTTTATCCTAGTCTCTGTTCTTCAAGATTCAGCCGAGTGATTATAGTTTTTACAATTTCACCCTTGATTTCCCTTCGCAAAGCACTGATTGAAGATGTTTGTTATTACACATTCATTGAAATTTGTACCTTTACCTTTGCGCTCTCCTCGGGCTGCCTTCTTGTGTTCCAAGTACTGCGGAAAACTCTCTTGGGATTTTCAGATCTCCTTCTTATAATTTTGTCCACTTCAGAAGCTTTACAGGTGCTCATGCATTTATTGAAAGATCAGTTTCCCTCAATAGTCTGTCCTTGATAGACACATCTCCTGTGCCCAGCACAATCCTGTCCTTCATCAGGCTGTCTGTCAGGTCATCGAACTCACGGGTGTTCGCCAATTCTTTGAGTGCTAAGAAATATTCCACAGTAACGTTCTTCTTGGGCACAAACCACTCTTCAAGCTTCAAACTATGTCCTAGTAACCATCCTTTTTTTCAATAGTGGAAAACTTGAAGTTATCATGAATTTTGAGAGTTTCCTCTCTCACAACGGCTAACAAGACTCTGGCTTTGTATGTCTCAGGTCCTGCTTCCAATTTATTAGCTTTGAGAAATCTTTCAAATTTTTGTTTGAAAAAAAATTGAACAAGGTCACTACTGAATTTCATCGATTTCGTAATCACTTCACATCAATTTGCTCACGACTGCGCCATAATGTAGTTTGCATTATTCAACTTCAATGTATCATTCAACTTGAATTACCTCTTTTATCAAGTACAAGAGGAATTACGTTCTACATTTTCAGATACCCAATTATGCGAGATGCTGTACCTTTTTCATTTTCCAAACCTATTAAAGTAAATGAAATATGTACAGTTCCAATATTAGGGAATGTGAGATTTCGGATAGGTGACTTTTGAATTTGACATTAAATGAGTCTTCAATTATTATTCACTAATACTGTGTTAAGGTAAGCGTCCATAGGTACGCATCGTACGTATCGTACGGATCGTATAAAACGGATCAATTTGTGGTAGTGCGTCCACTGTATCCGTAGCGATCGGATTGCCGATGCGACGGTCGGCTTTTAAGTAACATTCGCATTTTCGTAGTGAGTGGACGATCGGAAACATTGCAGTGTGTAATGTTTCCGATCATGGAAAGTGATGAATAACTTGTCATTATTGCTTTGTTATTAGATGAAGAAGAAAGGAGGGGAAATAAGAGAAGACATAGATTGTGGATGCATGACATATTCAAAAAAAGATCACAATTTGGAGAATATCATACACTATTCACTGATTAGCTCCATGATATGCGTAATAACAATTGAAATTATAGCACGTGCGTGTACTTAGTGTCGAAATGTAACAAAATTCAAATGATCTGTGAGGCGACCAGTGACTACCTATTGTGACATGCGTCCACTTATCGGCAATCCGCATGTTGTCATCCGCACCAGTCGGAAAAGTTGCCCCTCCGATCAATTTCATCGGCATTACCGACGGACCGATACGTGCGATCCGTCCGCTGCCGGTCAGTGGACGCATATGTATAACTTTCTATACTAATAATTCTAAAATCCGTTTCGTACGATACGTACGATGCGTACCTATGGACGCTTACCTTTAAAATCCGATACCGCTTACGGAATGAAACGAATGTTTTATATCAGATAGAATTATATGTGTATAGTACAGCTAATAGTGGAATACAGGTGATGGTTTGTGAATCTTCACAAATGAACAACTTAGAAATCTATCATTCATTTCCTGAGTTGGCTGATTATCGAATACATCACTTATTGAATTCTTTCGATTTCACCCCGAACAAAAATCATTATTTCATTAAGATTTTCTTGAAGCTAGGTACTCTGTTGACAAGTAGTCAACCCATTCAATAAAAGTCAATTATAAGGTTTTTTAACCAGCCAGAAGTTCGGAAATGATAATGAAATATCATTGGGCGTGAATTTTTATTGTTACGTGAGCTGAACCTCTCAAGATCCGGATATCATGGTTTCAGCTGGATTGTTTTTTTTCTGGGTCATTGTACTCAAGTCGTAACAACTATTACTCGCGGATGATTCAACCATCCCGAGGCTCGATAATAATCGACAACCTTCACACTTTAACAGTATGCGATATTTTCACTCCGTGTGAGAAGAATGTTGTGGTCCACTTCTTTCTGATATAATTGAATTGAGGCTGGCATCTTCGATATACCCTCAGGCAAAATATTCGTAAAATACAACAAAATTACAGCAAACTGAGTTGGTTTGAAATTCTATTATTAATATATATGTATGTAGAAAACGGAATATTTGCTATGAAGCAGAAATCATTAGAATGATAAGTAGATTATCAAATTCTCTAGTCTACAACAATTTGATTTCTATTCGAAATGTCTACCACAATATAAGTGAAATGTCCAGACATATAGAAGTACGAAAGAGTAACACAAGAACAGACAGATTAGTGGTTCTAAATCAACAGAACACACTCTAACTGCCAATGTAGATCATACAGTAGAATGGAATGACACTAAAATGATAGCAAGAAAGAGTAATAGTAAGTATAATAATAACATTTTGTTGGAGGAGAATTCAACAAAACATATTACGCAAAGATGGAACAAGAAGCCATTTCAAAACTGAACGAAATTAATTGTAGAAATTTCAGTTATCTTGTAAAATTGTTACTGATTGCAAAATATCCACATCTATTATGGATAAGTGAGAAATTCGTGATATCGATTCGTGGATTACCAACTCGTTTTTATTCATTTATAATTTCCCTTTTTTGCTTAAAAGTATTACGAGTGTGCCTAGAAGGCAGAGCCTTGTGCGGGCAAGAGTCGGCAATTTTTATTTTTCATCCTTCCATGATGAAAATGCTTCAGAGATTATGTCAATTATAACTTCAAAAACAAATTCACCAGATAAACCTATGAAAATTGATGGAAATGTATATGAAGATAAATAGATAAAAGAAATCGCCATTCAGGTGGGTAAGTAACCATTTTGTTGATATAGAGGATTTTCCTACTGAGGACTTGATCGCCTACTAGGATATCTATGCAACATTTGAATTTCTAACAGAATACAATTAACTTTTTCTTACATACTACTGGTAAGAATGAAATATTAGAATGATATAGTAACTAGCGAACCGCCCGGCTTCGCTTTGATAAAAAATGGTTATTGTGGGTTATTCCTAAGAGATAGACATCATCGTGGACTTTTTACTAGACCTTTCAAAGGTGTACAATACAGATGTAGTACATTATTTTGATCTATCTCGTATTCGTAGGGTTCAGCCAGTGTTTGCACGAAAAATGAGTGTGTTTCTTTACGGCGTCACATTAGAAACCCTTCACATTATCTATGTTTCTCTACTATATTATGCATGTATTACAAACCCTCCTCCAAAAATCAAAATAGAACCCATCAAAATCAATTGGTCACTTTTCAAGATCTAAGCATACATAGGAACAGACAGACAGCGGCAAGCGACTTTGATACTATATAGTGATGAAAAGGCGTGTCCTGAATACGATGGTTCAATCAAAGGAGATTTGATACAGAAACAATACATTTCAGGATTTGAATCTGATATGTTTCCATCTGAACTGGAAAAATCTACCGTTCGCCCTGTTTCGAAAAATAAGGACCAAAAAAATCTGACAATTATTATATAGAAGAAAATGATCTCGAATTTCATTGAATAAAAACACTATTTCATAAAAATCAATCTGGATGTCAGAAAAATGGTTGCAGCATATGAATTCATTGATTATATACAGAACGGACTCGATGGAAATTATGTAGTTGCTGAGTACTGTTTGAATGTCATTTTTTTGTGGGGAATAAATTATTACTACGTAGTTTTTGTGGGTTCTCAACCTAACATAATCTGAAAAAATAAGGATTGATATTGAAATCTATACAAGTGTAATTGAAAACAGTTCAGTCTCAATGAAACACCTTCTATTAGTCGAAAACTCCTCGTACTTCTCAAATTTGACTATCAATATAAAATTCATCAGCTGTTATTTTTCAAAATCTTTATGATGTTCTGGAAACCAAATCCGTTTGCGTTTTCAAAAATCTTCCAGAAATATTCTCTTCCAGATGCGTTTTCTTGTAATGTACAAATTTTCATATTTGAGATGTCTTTCAAGAGTGGCAACCAGGCGCCGATCCATATCAATCGAATCTGCATATAGAAAAAAGCATGATTTAAATCAGATTTCTTAATTTTTTGTCTGCTGTCATTTGAGTGTCATTCCATATGATCTATGTATGACCATACAGACATATCAAATTTACAAGAAAACGAATCTGAAAGAGAATATTTGTGAAAGATTTTTGGAAACCCAAACGGATTTGGTTTTCAGAACGTCACAAAGATAAGTATTTCGAAAAATATTAGCTGTTGTTTTTCTTATTGTTACCGAAATTTGGAAAATACGAGAAGTTGCTGCAATTGAACGTGTTTCATTTAGACTTAACAGTTTTTCAATTTTTTTCGAATTGAATTTGCATAGTTTCCAATATTAATTCTTATATTTTCAGGTTGTGGTAGGTTAACAACCCAGACATTACCCAGCAACTACATATTTTCCATCGAGTTTGTTCTGTATATAATAATCCAAAAGTTCAAGTGCTGCAAAACTTCTGCAAGCATTTTTCTGGAATCCAGATTGATTTTTATGAAATAGAATTTTGATTCTGTAGTGACTTCTTGTTCCATCTTTGTGTAATCTGTTTCGTTAAATTCTCCTTCAACAAATTATCTACTTTCAGAAGGGGAAAGCCTCTCGATCGTTAATTTTATATGATCAGGAACAGACTAATCTTTTCTGGATGAAAAACAGTGAATGACAATTTGTTCAATTATGGGCCGTGTTTCGTTTCCCTATCTGGTTAACCAGACTGGTAAAATATTTGGGAACGGGACGCGGCCATGTTCGAAAATACTTATGCTATCCTTCGGTTTTCTTGTATAGAATCGTAATTGAAAGATCAGGAGTTATATCTTCTATCCTTGTTAATGACAAGTGTCTGGTCAAAAACAGTAATGAAATAGCAAAAATTTCGACAGAGCCATATATTTGTAAATACTTCGGGTCTACCATGATGAAAATTTAAAAGTCCCCGTCAATCCCAAATTTATTCGTGGTCAAATGCTAAAATTTCAGTTTTTTAGGTGTTTATGAAAAATGGTGAATTTATGAAAAAAAAAAACACACAATTCAATCAAATTTATAGATTCTATATAAGAATGATAGTAGTATGTCAAAGTATTCACCAGGACCGAGATCTCGGTCCCCGTACATACCTTGCGTATATCGAGCGATTTAGGGAACATACTACGCCTATGTCGTCGTAGCGGGGTACGGGGGGCGGGGGCCCCTGTAACCCCGTTGGTACTCCGCCCATGTCCGCTAACGGTCGTCGCCGACATGTCGAGACCTGCAAAAGTTCGAACGGCGAGTTCCCAGGCTCACGTGCAAGGCGGCTCTTTTGTCGGCATGTTCGTCGAAGATATCATCGAATGATTAATGGGTTTTCGGGTGAATCCCAACCGCCGAGCTGTTTACGAAAACAAACGTGATGACTCATGCGTTTTTCCGAGAATTGCAGAAGGTCATGCGTCTCACTGTCGCCTGAGAGACTTGCAAAACAAAATACGTGGGGAATCCCAGATGACGCAAGCGCTTTTCCGAGAAATGCAGAAGGTCATACGCGGCTCGCTTCGGAAACGTTCGGGCGGCATCGTAGAACCGCACCCATTTCGAGCGGGAATATTTGAACTGGAAGCGTCTTTCGCTTCAGGCGGCGTTCATGACACATGTGGCGGGAATATTTGAACTGCAGGAGGTGTTTTATGACACAGGCAATGCTGTCTTAACCGCACACAGAGGTGAAGAGTGGAGGGGGCGTAGCCATAAGGAAAATGGTTATGATCGACGATTGTCAGTGTGAAAATGTCCTCTGAAGAATATAGACGTAAATTGGAGGAATTTGGTGCGCGAGTACGAGCTATAGCCAAAGACTTGGAGTTTTACGAAGACAAGCTGAATTGCACGAAACAACTGGAGAAGTTGGCCATATCTGCTGCATATTGGGACAAGGTGTTCGAAAGGTACACCACAACTGCAGTACCGCAATCGCCCATAGGACCTGTCAGAAGAATTCAGCCAGAACCACTCTAAAGATGGCGGCGGCGACCAACTTATACGTTCTGCTCGTATTTGTCAGTATGGCAGGCAGATTGTACGTCAATGCTCCGAAAGATGTACATGAAGCTGAAGTTTGTTTTGGAAAATGTATCGACGACGACGACGGCGCGCAGTGGCAGAAAATGGAGCGAACTCATGTAAATGGAGGGCTAGAGGTGTTCTGCTCCCATCAACTACTGACCATGGGCGACGACGACAATTCGACGTACCTCAACTTCAAGCTGAAGCTCAAGACAGAAGAACGAACCATCATGCTGGATTCCTCCTCCTTGATGAAGAATGGATCGATGTCACTCGAATCGGTTGCTGAACAAGAAACGCACGACTTGTTCGTCATTGCATGTGTCATCATGACCTTGATGAGTGTAGCCATATTGAAATTTCTTGTTATGAGCATACGCAATAACCTACTCGATTCATCATGTAATTTGAAAGTGAATGCTTGAATAAAGATGTGTGAGAACGAAAAAAAAAGAGGTCTTTCATTTTTGAGGCAGATGGCTGAGACTCTCCGTCGACGCCATCTATCCACACCACTGTGAGGCAACTCATAAGGGTGAGCTCCTCCGAGGACGCCATCTATTCACGCCACTGTGAACCAACTCATAAGTGTGAGTGACAGATGACGCCGCCTTCGAGGACGCCACCTATCCACGCCACTGTGAGGCCGACTCATAAGTGTGAGCTCCTCCGAGGGCGCCATCTATCCACGCCACTCTGAACCAATGCGTGAGTGACAGATGACGCCGTCTTCGAGGACGCCATCTATCCACGCCACTGTGAACCAATGCGTAAGTGTGAGTGACAGATGACGCCGCCTTCGAGGACGCCATCTATCCACGCCACTGTGAGGCCGACTCATAAGTGTGAGTGACAGATGACGCCGCCTCGGAGGACGCCATCTATCCACGACACTCAGAACCACCCATCGCACAGTGATCTGTGCCCCACACTCTTGTTTTTTGTCATTTTATTTTTTCCCACCCCACAATCTGAAAGAGAAAAAAAAAACAACCCTTTCGAAAATTCGATTTATTGATCGAAAAAAAACATACATTTCTCTCAACGAGGTAAAACATTATTGGAGAACCATCTAAGCATAGAGTCCACATTGAACTGTGTACACATAAACTTGGAATTGTAGGCGGCGGCTATGTGGTTCGGGCATGGCGTGGGCGTTGGCTGGAAATTCTCCTCCATTCCCTGCGTCGTACCGTCGAACTGAGAGACGTCCTGGACATTGGGGAAGACCACTCCGATTTCTCGTACCTTCTTCGAGAGGAACTCGGCTTTCTGACTGCCTCTCACGTATATGATTTCGGCCGAGTGCAGTAGGTATTTTTGCAAGATGGCATCGACGTCGTGGTATTCAATGTCCCCCGAAGAATACGGGATGCTGTGTATGAACTTTTCCAAATAGCGGGCGGTCTTCTTATCTTTGTCCGTCAGCACGACAAAGGGCATTGGCGGCTTGAAGAGGAAATTCTGCCTCTGATGTCCGATGTGGATGGTAAGTTCTTTGGGGTGGAACGCCCCATTGACGATGAAACCTTGTATGTCGACGAAAGCGATTCTCATGGTGTGTGTGTGTGCGTCTTGTACTCGTGATAGCTGGCAACTGAATGACGAAGCGCGCTAGAGAGCGTCACTTCTCCCACTTCTCCCACCACCACAGCAGCGCTGCCTATGAGAGATTTCTCATGACTTCGGTGAGGGGGAAGTACTCCATCAGACAATCGTGTATGATGATGCAATATACGCGGGTTTTATCGGGAAAACCCACGCTGGCCTCGATGTCGAGACGGACGTCAACCGTCGAGGATTTCATCCGTTCTTCTTGTTTCGAGCAGTCTATGACGAAGAGGGCGCGCTCCTTGAAAGCGACGTAATTCAGGAGAGCCGACTTCTTTGCCGCCATATTGGTGTAGCTCGGCAGGAACTCGGTGTAATTGAAATGGGCGTCCGTATAGTGATTTCGCTGGAAATCCAACTGCATACGTTCATTGGGCCAATACTCCCCGTTCAGAGACAGACGAATGTTCTGAATGTGAACGTGATCGAAGGACGTCGGGTCGGCAGCTGCGACGTCGCGTTTGTCCGTCTGGAAACATACTACGACGAAACGTGGTCTTTCTACAGCCGTACTCGTCTTGACAGCCCAAATTTCTCGTTTAGCGTCCTTCGTGATGGCAGGCAGTTCGTTCAACTCCCATTTTCGAAACGGTATAACTATAGGTTCATCCGCCTGAATGGCCCTCATCAACTGCTCCCGAATGTCATCGTTCGGATAGATGTGTTTGATTTTCAGCTCGATATTCTCGATGACAACTTTGACGGTGGTGGGTCCTGCAGCAGCCGCCGCTGCCCCCAGTTCTCGTATGATTACGCAATCGGTATCGTTGCGAGCTCGAACGAAGCGAAGTGTCTGTCTGCCGCACGTTATGAGCGGGTAATCGTTGAAAATGTTGAATATGTGCTTCAGCGGAACAAGTACGCTGAACGACTTGTCCTGATCGTTGAGAACAGGCGGAGAATCGGGATAATTCCATCCGGCTATTGCCATGTGTGAGGAGTCTTGGCGCTCATAGCAAACCATGGCTCGGATGGCGCTTACGATCCCAGGATCACGAACCGTTTCGATTTCTCGAGCGCTCTCGCTGTAGGTGCAAGAGTCGAAGAGGAAGGCGGCGAAATTGGGGGCGAGCGATACGTTGCCCGTCCCGGTAATTTCCAGCTTTCCATTGATCGACATCTGAGACTCGTTCATGGCGAAATACGAGTCGACTTGATTGATGTTGAACTCTACGATATCGTTGCAGTTGTACGACTTGATGAAAGGTGTGTACGAGCGGTATTCGGCCTTGCGAATAGTTTCGTCGAATTTCGGCTTTCGAAACACGTCGAATATCGTGGTCGGTGGCTCAGAGGGCCCCGTCGACGACTCAAAGTCATTACGTCTTCTTTTGCTTGTTTGCGGCATAGCTCTTGAAGGCACCGTCACCCAATGTGTATGCGGTAAGAACTTGTTTGAGGAACGCTCTGTTTGCACAAGTCAATTGATGGTGACGCTCTGAAGGCTGCTTCACAACTAACTGACCTCCTGCAGCGCGTTTTCCTTTATTGGATTCGAAGATCAGTCCCATCTGTCCCGGGCAACTCGCACCTCCAAGACGATGGTGCTTTTTTCACCTTGAAAGTCTACGGGTCGACCGTCCTGATCGAGGGCTAATACGGTAACGTTGGTGATTTCTCGCTGCGGAATCACCGGTAGGTACAACAGATTCGAAGGTGTTTCGTTGATTGCGTATCCGGGGTCCACTTGAATGGCGAATTCGTAGATGGTGTGCGCAGGCGTGTCACCGTCGAAGGCTCCCCAAGTAATACTGCACTCGAAACGTATTGTCGATACTTTTATAATGTTGACAGGTAGATCCGACGAATGCAGTTGGTTGACAGGTAGGAATTTCGCCGAAAAGCCCAAAATGTGTCCAATATTGCCCTGCTCTTCGAACGAAATGTCAAAGTACTTGCTGTACATTTCACATTTCAACGTGTTATTGTTGGGTTTGAGCGAAAAGGTGGCATCTTGCTCTGCACCGCTCAGGTGCGAAATGTTCATCTTTTTCCGTATGAACGCCTCGATATCGGCAATTTCGTAACATCCTCGAGGAAACTCGATGGTTTCGAGTGTGCCCTCACGGTTGTAGTAGAAGAACTTTGACCCTCTCTCGATGTTCGGAATAGAGTTGTACGAGTGAAACGACCTCAACGCCAACTCGTACTCTTTGTTCGGGTTGAGCACGATAGGCGCTTGCGGCCTAAAGGAAAACACGTGATTGTGACTGTTCACTCTCAACAGCTGCGACATGACGACTGATGATGGATGGATAGGTGCAGAGATATAAATAGCCACTGAAGTCAATCAACGTTTATTCGTAATACAATCTGAGACAAAATACACAGCGTGTCTCCATGCGAGGGCCGCAAACGTCAGGCCACACGTGACGATTGTAGTTCCGGTTGCAAGGCAGAAAACGTTTCAGCTTTTGGCGTACATCTTCGGGGAACCACAACCACGTTTCGATGGTAATGTTCCTCATCAGGACGACGATGACGAACCACATTTCCTCCTCGGACAAGTCCATTACGCGGTGGTCCATAGAAATTGCAAACAAAGATGGCCGCAATTGTATTGATTGTACGTCTGGTATTGTTCGTTGTTGTAGACGATGGTGCAGTCTTTGAGGTATCGCACAAGTTCTCTCATCGGTTTCAGATTGCCGAATGAGTCAAAGTACTCGACGCGATCGTTTATCTTCCTATAAGCTACCCAATGCGTTCCAGGATTGTGGGAAACGTCCAAGTTGACGATGGCGCACTCCCGACGACGCGCTTTAGCGGGAAGCGTGTCTCGCATGAAGACGCCGCGGAAATGCGCGATTTTCAACTGCTTGGCGTAATGACGAAGTTCGTGATCGAACAGCGCCCTATCGGGTAGCTTTATTGGGAGTTTTTTTGTTTCTTCAGAAAGAGACCGTATCCACCTTTGGCGTTCTTCCTCAGGTACAATCCTTTGCCGTTGATGGCTTCCATCGCCTTGTTGTGGCGCTTCTCCTCGTCGAGTTTCTTTTGGGCGTTTTTGGCATCCAGGACCGTCTTGGCGATTCCTGCTGCGCCCCCACTCAGAGCGCCCAGAGCGCTCAAACCGGCAAACAGCGGTATGAGAGGTAGGACTCCACCTGATTTTGCATTTTCTATGGGTATGATTCTGGGAATTCGAATGCGTTTCCTTCCCCCAACCTTCTTCACGGCCACTCGAGCCGCCTTCAAGGCGTTGATGGCGGCCTCCTTGAGCGTCGTCGCCGATGGTTTCATACCCTTCTTCACCTTTTGAATGATGTGACGTTTGAATGACAGAGTGGTGGGTGATACGCCCATGCCAAGCTTTCTTTTGGCCTTCATGGCTCCGGTGACAACTAGTGCGTTGGCTCGTTCACCCAAAGAAGCGTCTTTTGCTCGAAACCGATTCCAAGCCTCGTCCTCGAGCACCTTATCGGCTTTATGTCTATCTTCAAGCAGCGAAGACTTGGAGTAGGCTATGTCGTGGATGCGACACGCGGCGTCGAGCTTATTGATTCCGGGATCGCCGCGCGCAAGGCGTTTTTGAAGTTTGGTTCCCGCTGAGAAAGTATTTGAGGTTAGATTTCCCCATTCGTGTGAGTGTGACTGTTACAACTTACGTCCACAGTATTGGTATCCCCCCGGTAGATGAAGTTCGAACGGCAGCTTGGTGATCAAGTTGTTGACTAGACCTTCACCCTCGTACACCAACATTGAAACTGATTGGTCGTTCACGTACGCCCCTATATATATATATGCGACACCCAGTATACTATTTATAGGCGAACACTCTGTATCCAACAAACACAACATGCAGACCTTTCGACAAGAACACACGCTTCCAATCAACAACTTCGATGACGTCATCAGCGATGAGTCATCGAAGCGAAGAAAACACAGCAACTTGTTGCCGAACAGTTTTCGAGCCATCATTTGTGGACCGAGCGGATGCGGAAAGACGAACATCATGCTGTCTCTGTTGTTCCATCCGAATGGCGCTAAATTTGAAAACGTCTACGTGTACTCAAAGTCGCTGTACCAGCCCAAGTACGAGCTGTTGCGTGAGGTGTTGGGCGGCGTGAAGGGGGTCGGGTATTTCCCATTCAAGGACAACGAAGAAATTACAAGTCCACACGAGGCGAAACCGAACTCTGTGTTCATTTTCGACGACGTCGCCTGCGACGGCCAGCAGAAAATTCGAGAATACTACTCTATGGGCCGGCACAAGGACATCGATGCCGCCTACCTATGTCAGACGTACTCGAAAATACCCAAACAACTCATCCGAGATAACTGCAATTTGATCGTACTCTTCAAGCAGGACGAAATCAATATGAAACATGTGTTCGACGAACACGTCTCACCTGACATGTCTTTTGATCAATTCAAACGAATGTGTTCGGCATGTTGGGACGCTCCCTTCGGCACTCTCGTCATCGTCAAAGATTTCAATCTGAACGAGGGACGTTACCGCAAAGGTTTCGACACATATATAAAAGTATGAAACCATCGTCATCACCTGTCATTCCGCTTCAAGATGTCGTCCGATCGAGTTGCCATCGCTACACGCAAAAGAAAAATCACCGAACTCGCACGCTCCATTCGAAAAAAGTACTTGGCCCTAAAACTGGGCAAATCCGAACAAGACGAATCTATCGGAAAGCTGTTCAAACCCATTTCGCAACCGCTGCAACAGATTGCCCGATCCTCCAAGGCCATATTGATTCGTACGGCTGCCGCCAAAAAGATCAAAAAGGAAGCATCGGCTTTGAAGCAGGAGAAACCCGAGAAAAAAGAAACCGACGACGAGGGCAGTGAAGAGGAATTCGACGATGCCGCACCGTGGCTACCTTCGAATTTTACCAATGACGTAATGGACGACTACCTGAATCGATATCCGAGCATAGCCCAACCCTACCTGTACGAGCACCTGAAAAACGACAAAAAAATCGACAAAGTATACGGTCCCGTATACGATGCGAGTTCTTCGTCGTGGTTGTTGGGCACCGCACCCATCAACTTTGAAGCGGACGGCTCGATAAAAATCAATAATGTGCACACGTTCGAGGGAACGCCCTCCTTGTACGATCTCATCTTCTACGACGACCCCGACGACGATGACATTCAACAAGATGACTTCGATGCGTATCGCCGAATACTGGAATTGACCAATGTTCACCGAGACGCTAGGGGACGTCTGAAGGGCTCCTCCAAGCGCAAGTACAGAAACATCATAAAACCCATGTTTACACATCATGCAGGTAGCGGCGGCCGCAGTACATTGACGTACAACGACAAACCGATGGAGTACATCTATTGGGACGACCCGAACGAGCTGGTGGATCGCCTGCGGCTCCTGATGGCCTCCAAACAGGCGGGAAATACGTCTCACGACAACGAAATCGTCGCCATCATCAATGAACTGAAGGAGGCCGATATAATACGTTTACGAAACGTTCGTCCCTCATTCACATCATGAGCGTCGACAAATTCGGTCATCGTTCCGGAGGCGCCACGTCGTCGGCGATCACCCTGTCATCCATTCTACATATTCCGCCAACGTTCCTGCGCACTCCCGACGGCGACTTGGACATTGAGAATGTGAAAATTTGTAACTTGAAAGAACCGAAGGTCGACAGCGATGCCGTCACCAAGCGATACGTCGACTCTATTGCGTCTCAGCTGAACGAAGCGATGACTGGGCATGTGGCAACGCTGCATGACTCATCGCGCAAGTATGCAGACGAGATAAGTGCACGTGCAAAGAAAGATTTGCGAAAGGAAATAACAAGTTTGAAACGCCGCATCGAAGAACAAGAAAATACGTTGAATAAGCGGCTGAATTTGGATTCGGACCAACTTACTCTGCTGGAAGGTCGAATGACGGACATATCCAAAATGATGTTCGAAATACAAGATAAATTGGGCAAACACCTGGACGGTAAGGTCATTATCGATCTGGACTCGAAGCAGCAGTTGATATGGCTACGAAAAAACACGTGGTGGACGAACTGCATCGGCAGGCTCGTCGAAGGTTTCCGCGACGCCGAACCATCGTCAGGGGCTTGGACGATACTTGGCAAATGGACTTGGCCGATTTGCGGTTGTACAGCACTCTCAATAAAAACCACACCATGATAATGGTGGTCATCGATTGCTTCTCGAAATTTCTATGGACGCGGCCGCTGAAAACGAAGACGGGGGCCGAAATCACCGAGGCATTCAAGGACATCCTCGACAAGTCGCAGCGGTGTCCCAAAAATCTACACACCGATCAGGGCACAGAGTTTTTCAATGCCAAATTTCAAAGTCTGATGCGTGAGAGGAACATCAACCACTACAACACGTATACCATCATGAAAGCCGCCATTGCAGAACGGGTAATACGGACGCTCAAAGCCAAATTGTTCAAGTATTTCAGCTTGAAGGGTTCGTACAAGTGGTTGGACGTTCTGCCGAAAATCACCGACGAATACAACGCCACCAAACATAGAACGATCGGCTGCAAGCCCTCCGAAGTGAACAAATCCAACGAAAAAATCGTCGTCGTCAAGTACGCATATTCGAATCGAAAAGTTGTGCGACGAGCGCCCAAGTTCAAGAAAGGTGACGTCGTACGCATTTCCAAGGCGAAACACGTTTTCGAGAAAGGTTATGTACCCAACTGGACCACAGAGCTGTTCGTTGTGAGCGCCGTCAGGGTTACCAACCCCATAACGTATATGCTGGAAGACCAACAGGGCAACCCCATAAAAGGTGCGTTCTACGAGGAAGAACTGCAAAAGACGCGCAACCCAGACGTCTATCTCATCGAAAAGGTATTGCGCAGAAAAGGAAAGAAGATATACGTCAAGTGGCTCGGTTTTGACAACCGACACAACAGTTGGATAGACTGCTCCGATGTGGTGGGGGAAGACGATGCTTAGTGTTGCGCTGGGCCGCGTCCCTCTCAGTTCAACTTCAGTCATGAGTCAAGACAGTGGCTATTCAAGCGGTTGCAGCATCACAAGTATGCTTTCGAGTTCGAGTCGATTCAGTGGCGGCGGCGGCGGCGGCAGTAGTGACGAATCCAATTGGTATTCGACAGACGGCAACTTTGATCGACATTTGACACGTATATTGGAGAAGTACGAGATGGCTGCCAGAATCGAGGAACATATGTTGCTGCAGTTCTCCTTCATTGTGGAGGGTTTCGAAATACGTGTGGGACTTTCTCCGGCAAGAACCTTCAGCCCGTCCATCATACTCGCTCATCCGTACAGGTGGGCAAAGTTTTCGAAGATTTCCTTCAGTGCCTACGAATGGTCTGTGCTCTGTGACCTGTTTGGACAGAAAATGGATGACTTTTTCCGCGAACCGATCACCGACGATTATGATCCGATAACTTTCCCAGTGGGCGACTACTGCAAAGTGACGCAGACCATGTGGGAAGATACAAGAATGCTGCTCGTGGAGAAGCATGGCGAGTGCTTGGAGCTGCAGGAAAATGACGTTTGGAAAATCTTCTCGGCGAACAGCACAATAGTGAAGAACCGAGTCGCCATGTTGGATTCCATCAACTTTTGTGCCTACTACCACAATCTGCTAGATGGCGTTAGACGCTACTTTCGCTGCAACCCGGACGCCACCGTGGGAGGCATGCAACTTCTGACGACGTTCAGCGACATCTGCCCCGACAGTTTGCTGAGCAACGCCATGAACGATTATCTTTTCTTCTATAGAACCAATATTTTGAATGATCTATTGAAAGATGAATAAACTTGTTTGTACGTACACTGTGTGTCTTATTTTTGAGGTTTTTGATGTCATTTTTTCGTCGGAAAAACGCGTCATTTTTGATGCAGTTTTTCGACGAAAAAATTGCATCAAAACGCACCATTTTTGACGTGTTTTTCGACACTCATTTTCGATGCGTCGAAGTGACAGAAAAACGTCGTTTTTCACGCGTTTTTTCGACGCTCATTTTCGATGCGTGAAAACGCGTGAAAAACGAAGGTTTTTTGTCACTTCGACGCACCGAAAATGAGCATCGAAAAAACAGGCAAAAAACGACGTATTTTGGTCACTTTGAAAATGACAAATTTTGGGCGAGAAACAGTCGATGAAAACTGCACAATTTTCATCCCATTTTACATGTATTCTTATGGGAAAAACTGGCGATTTTGATCGACTCATTTTCGCACAAAAATCATCGAAAAACGATCAGTTTTTCACGATATTTCGGTGCTCATTTTCGGTGCGTCGAAGTGACAGAAAAACGTCGTTTTTCACGTGTTTTTTCGACGCTCATTTTCGATGCGTGAAAACGCGTGAAAAACGACGTTTTTCTGTCACTTCGACGCATCGAAAATGAGCATCGAAAAAACACGCAAAAAACGACGTTTTTTGGTCACTTTTGACGCGTCAAAAACGCACCGTTTTTGTGCTGTTTTTTCGCCTCAAAAATGGCATGTTTTTTGCTTGCAAAAAGCATGCTATTTTTGATGTGTGCCTGAAGGGCCTCTCTCTCTCTCACACACACACACACACAAAATCAAAGTCAGTAGATTTCAGATACAAGTATATATATTTCCTATAACATATAATTCTATATATATGGATATGTACAATTGTTGAGACAGATGGGGAAAAAAACTCAACTTTACACCAAGTCATCGTCGTCAACATCTTCCATGACGTCGACGTTTTCGAAAGCGTCGGGATTCACTGAACCGCCGGCGTTTTCGGAAACGTCGTCGACGACGTCCTCCAAAACCGAATAATGGCCCCACGGATATGTATCGAAGCTATTCGGGATCAGTTTCCTCTTGTCATCGTGAGGACTTAGCGCGATTTTCGTCTGTTCAACACTAAAAACGTTGTGCGCATACGAACGAATGCACCTTTGAGTTGCGAGTTTTTCGCGATTTTCCTGCAGGCATTTCAGGTAATCCTCAAAGGTGATATCGTTCGCAACCACATTGTATTTGACCCCTTTGGACTTTTTGACGCATTTTTGCCCCTGAATTTTGAAAGTGTACATTTTTGCCCGCAACCCCACGAAATCTGTCATGATGCACCCGTTGGCTTCATCTTTCATCAAACCGGGTACTTTTTTGTTTGCTTGCGGAATTTCGAATTGGTTATCGCTTGGGTAATCGCTCGTATCGAATTTATCCAGGTGAGACGCAATGAGATCTCGGTAGGCGTCATCACAGGTGAGTTCGTACACCAAAGAGTCCGTATCGGTATACATGAGTTTGCACTGGTCTCGCGTATACTTTTTCATCATGAAATCATAATGGAAATCGTATACGCAGACCTTGGATATGTCGAGGATGGACATGCCGATATACAGGGGTTTGTTGAACTCCAAATCGCACTTGAGGAGTTCGATAGCCATGAGGTCGTTGTCGAAGATGGTTCGACTATGGAATTTGGGACTGCTAATGAGATTTTTGGCACCGTACCTGCCGTGCCACCGGTTGACCAATTTCACCACTCGGTGTTTCCGGATGTTTTCCATTGTTTTGCCGAAAACACTGTTGTTGGCAAGCTTGTAGTGGTTTTTGCCAAAGGTCGTGGTCGCCTGCGCCCGCAACCTCGTATTCAGTTCAATGTAGGGCTTGAGCCAAGCCTGCTGCTTGAACTGAAGTGCTTTGTGTACTTTTGTGAGTACAAGTCCGTGCGCTAGTGCCTGTTTCAGTAGCCGATAGTGTACGACGTATCTTTCCTTTCGGTACAGGGTGGTCATCAATTTTGGGTGTTTTGAGTTTGGCGGTACTCGGTGTTCGGCGCACATCGGAAAATCTCGATGTTTGTCGTGGAGATGCTCGGGGTACTCCAAGTCGACCTCGAGGATATACCCTACGTCGGACGAGTCCGAAACGTTGCGAATATCCAGATCGTCGAAGTTTTCGACCCATTTGAATTCGCCCACCGGCAAATGTTCCATCATGGCCCATCCATAGAGGTTGTTGACGTCGAAATACATCAAGTACTTGGACGGTTTCGAGGGATCGAACTCGGCCATGTACTTGTTGTTGGCTTTCGAGTAGCGGTTACAGCACTGGCTGATACCGCCTCGAATGCCCCGCTCTATGAATAGCACCATGTCGACGTCTCTGAGAAGTTCCAACTTACACTTTGTATACTTCAACATACACGACCACGTATAGCCGGGCATGGTGAAGTACCAAGCGGGATCGAGCCCGTAGGTGCTGTGGCCGATCTTGCGGAAATTCTCAAAGATATCGGTCAGCAACAATATGTCGGTTTTCATGTACAGATCCGAATATTCGCCGAGGGTTTTCACTCCGAACGATTGCCACACCCGTTGCGCATGCTCGTACTCGCTTTGGGTGATGTCGCAATCGTTCAGTTTATTGTGAAATTCCTCGAGAGCTGGCAACTGTGTACACTCCAGTTTGTCCAGCGTGTCGACAAAGTCGTATGGGAATACCCCTTTGCGCGTGAGCAGTTCGTATTGTTCTGCGCTCACGTGACTGAATTCTTTGCGCGTTGCGCGCAAGTCTTCAGTTTTCATGGTGCGCACCAACCCATCCAAACTCATACTCAAAAATCGGAAAGAGTCGATGAAGCGGAATTTGATGGTCGTCTCCTCGTCGTACTGTGTAAAGGAAATGTACTTTTCCTTATTGATCGGCAACAGGACTATGCGTCCACGTTTAGCCAAGTCTCTGATGATGAAATGGCTGTCGTAGCCACCCAAGTTGTGGAACACAATGGGCACTACGAACTGCTTCTTGTACTGGAGGTTGCATTGCGCATGCGCCCAGCCCCGGAATAATCCGGTGAAGTGGTCGTGGTCGACCACCTTTGCGTCCTCCGCCTTGAAGGGGAGTTCGCAAATGTGGCAGACTTTGGCAGAGTCTCGGCCCGACGGATATACATCCATCGGTACGATATGATGGATTTTGCCCTCAACCTCTTTGGCAATGTCCTTCATTCGATCGGCGAACCATTCCATCGAGTCTGCCCCCCGATGGCTATCGTAAAACGACAAAGAGTCGTCGTAAGTGCATTTGAAGTAGAAGCCTGCACTGAAAGCCGAATGTTTTTGGTATTTTTGGGTATTGCACATTTTGGATTTGGTCAAACTTTCATCAAACGGCTCCAGAATGCTCTCGAAATCCGCGTAGATCACAAAAGGAGCTTTCTCCTTGAAAACGAAATTTCGAAATTCGATATGTGTGTATTTTGGAAATTTAATTTTGCATGAATTTTGAGCCTCGCAGTCAACCGTATGACTGTCGAGTTTCTCCTGCGTCGAAAAATAGTTCAAACATCGGTCGCAAATGAATTTTTTACTCGTATGCTTGCTGAGTTGTTTACTGACAAGTCGAGACAAGTCTTTGATCCAACAGTAATGTCCGCGGATGTTTGTGACGTCATCATCCATGTCGTCTTCGTCTTCCTCGTGTATTGTCGGTAGTGGGTCATAGTCATTGATTTTTGGTGTGTAGGTGTGTTCGATCAAAAGTAGATTTACATGTCTGTCTAATTTCTTTTTTGTCTGTCGAATGGGAGCAACATCGAAATAGGGTCGAGCGTCTGATGATGGTTTGATCAATTCCAAAATGAACACATTGACCGAAATTGAGTTCAATTTTTCGAATTTGTCGATTTGTTTGATGGTCATGGGAAATTTCAAACCCTCTGTATTCAGTTTCTCACGCCAATTCGGATACGATGATGTACGTTCAACCTTTTTCCCTGCCGGAGATGGATATAGAGCCGAAACGATCGCCCAAGCGAAACATGCATCATCATTGTTTTTGACGTTGATGCATGCTTGTTTTCTCTTGATTGGTTCCGGAAGTTCGATGAAAGATGAACCACGCCCATTTCCGAACCCCGATTTATTGATATTTATTTCCAAACTCACGATTTTCCTCAAAGACCACCCGCTTTCCCTCCCGCTGAATTCGTCCAATTTGGTCAAAATTTTACCCTCGATATTTTCTTTGAACCACGCTTTCAAGTCCGTCCCCTGGTCAATTACTTCGTTTTTAGTGTTGAAATATTTCATTTCCACACTTTCTTGTTGATCGGCGGAAATTTTGAAGAACTCTCCGCAAAAAGCTGCATTCACTTTCAGCGACGCTCCAACCTTCTTCAGTGCGTTCAATATGCGACGCTTGAATAGGCTGAAAGCGTCGCTGAAAAATTGAAGTACATCTTTGTGCTTCAAGTTTATGATTACCCCTGTACGTACGCGCCCCTGAAAGGTGGAAATCAAGTCCTCCCAGATGACACGGCTCGTCAATTTTCGCGCCCCTCCCCCCGCTGCCAACCCCCGCCCCTCGATAGGATTTTTCAGAAAATTTTGAAATGCTTTCACATGGCCTAAATTTGTTTGAAGTTTTCTCAAAATGCCGATTGAAGAGGAATCCGACACCCGAATAGCTTTTTTCAATATACAAACAGATCGTTTGCTATGCTTTAGCCAAAGTTCGCGTTCCGCCGCGCTGAATTTTGTCCCCAAAGTTTTCCGAATTTCCCCAAATTTAGCAATCATTTCATCACTGACGGCGGATATGTCTGCCATTATTCGGTTTTATATGTGGAAATATGGTGCAAAAAGAGTATTTTCCTCACCTGCTCAATCAGTTTTCGACAAATTCGAAGGGGATTGTCTTTGCGGCGGTGGTAGCTCCCCCCTCCTTGATGACTATCGAGTATTTTCCTGGAGTGAACTGCTCCAATTTATCCCGCAGGACTGTGACCACTCGTCTAGGCAGGAATACTTCGTTATCTGGGAGATCTGCAACGACGGCCTCCCCAAACTTTGTCTTCACAAGACGCAGCTTCTGAATAGGATAGGGCAGGTTTTTCTGCAATGTGCTCAGCGGAATAGTCTGCTTATATCCAGATGAGCTGGCGACTGCGTTTATATCTGCAATTTCCATCTAAAATGAGTGATCATCGTTTCAGAAAAAAATATCAAGTGCCCAAAGGAAAAGAAAAATTTTTGCCACCCAGCCGAAAAATACGAGAAAATTTTTGGCTCACCCTGTATGAGCCGTTCGAAAAAACTCACACACTGTATGAGCTAACCCACCCCACATGAAAAATATTTGGATGTCATGAGCAATCGGGACACTTTGACAGAAAGAAAAGGTTTTCGACACACACTGTATATGCCGTTCGAAAAACTCATACACTGAGCTAATGGAAACAGTTTCGGCACACACTGTATATGCCGCGAAAAACTCACACACTGAGCCAACGAAAAAAAGTTTCGGCACACACTGTAGATGCCGTTCGAAAAAAAAAATTCACACTGAACCAACGAAAAAAGTTTCGACACACGCTGTATATGCCGTTCGAAAAAATCACACTGAGCCAAACGAAAAAAGTTTCGATCTGTATATGTCGAAGATCGCACTCAACCTGTATGAGAGCCGTTTTGCGCGAAAAAACACTCCCGAGTATGAAGGAAAAAAGGTACTTACATTTTTTCGTTTGAAGACACTGGACACAAAACACTTTGTTGATTGAGAGAGAGAGACGTATTGACTGAGATGTTCACTCGTCGAATTCTCGAAGCAAAATGATGCGCGTCGCTTGTCGATCATAGCCAAGTTGACGCAATCCCCTCCCGCGCCGCGTCTATCTCGTTGACCTCTAGAAGAATATGACAGCATTGCCTCAACGTACCACCCACGTGTGTCATGAACGCCGCCTGAAGCGAAAGACGCTTCCAGTTCAAATATTCCCGCTCGAAATGGGTGCGGTTCTACGATGCCGCCCGAACGTTTCCGAAGCGAGCCGCGTATGACCTTCTGCATTTCTCGGAAAAGCGCTTGCGTCATCTGGGATTCCCCACGTATTTTGTTTTGCAAGTCTCTCAGGCGACAGTGAGACGCATGACCTTCTGCAATTCTCGGAAAAACGCATGAGTCATCACGTTTGTTTTCGTAAACAGCTCGGCGGTTGGGATTCACCCGAAAACCCATTAATCATTCGATGATATCTTCGACGAACATGCCGACAAAAGAGCCGCCTTGCACGTGAGCCTGGGAACTCGCCGTTCGAACTTTTGCAGGTCTCGACATGTCGGCGACGACCGTTAGCGGACATGGGCGGAGTACCAACGGGGTTACAGGGGCCCCCGCCCCCCGTACCCCGCTACGACGACATAGGCGTAGTATGTTCCCTAAATCGCTCGATATACGCAAGGTATGTACGGGGACCGAGATCTCGGTCCTGGTGAATACTTTGACATACTACTAATGATCACAATATTTTTTTCTCTAAGTATCACCGTTTCTGAGATATCGCAATTGTAAGAGTCGCGTTCTTATACACACGTTTCCACAACACTTGTGAGGTAGTGTACTCGGCGCGTTTCCTTCGACGTAGTTTCCCTGGTAGACCTAATCCACGACACCACACGGACAATAGAATGGCCACATGTTGCTCAGGTCCATTCGTGTAGAAGGGGTTTTCGAAGGGAGTTGAATGTCTTTTAATTAAATGTATATTTTCTCAATATTTTTTATAGACCAAGAAAAAAATCCATGCTCGAACAAAAGTGGTTGATTTCAAGAAAAGAAATAACTCAAAGTCGTCCCCACATTTATTACTGATCATTGATAAATGTGGGGACGACTTTGCGTTTTTCCTTTTTTTTTGATAGTTTATAGTTTATACATGAAAGAGACGTAAAAAAGCACTTTACTTGCTTGAGTACTTGAATATGTATTTTTAATTCGTTATTCAACGTTAGCCTATTTCCGCTACCAAGGCCAATCACCGACGCCGATGAGCACCCTTCCCTCAACCGGAAATTTTGCCAAACCCTCTGGTATTCTAACCAGAGGTAGGGATCTTTTACGAGACCGCCGTCTTTACGTCCCCTTCGAAGGACGGCATATCCTCAATATATCTGGTGCTCATTGAATTATTGTCTGCTAGCTATGATATGCTATTTTGCTTCAGTTGTATGGGCATCCAAGTACTAATCGCGCTTGGCGCTGCTTAACTTCGAATATCGAATGACTGTCAGTCAACCTGAAGAGCTGGGCCGTACCCTCTGATATATGGGAAATGCGTGAATATTATGTAGAATGTGACACTAACAATTGCGATATCTCAGAAACGGTGATACTTCAAAAAAATATATAAGAATCATTTTTGAAGGAACTTTTAAGATCTACAACTTTGGTCATAAGTATTTTCTCTCAAAAACTCACTGTTTTTGGAATATTGGAATGTATTAATGAAAAATTCTCATTCGATTCTCAACTTATTGTCTCGTCCTCCGAGATAGCAATATATATCAATGCTCTTGTATTAATCTATGCATAAGCCAGATATATCCACATTTCTAACATATCATTCAGGAAATATATATATATATATATATATGTGAAATTCCGATATTATAATATATCAGGAATATGCTAAAAAATGTCAAGGAATATTCAAAAGATTGTTTTCCAAGAATATACTAGAATTTTCCCAAATACAAGGGGGCAAGCAAGGACAATACATTCTATGAATATCATAGGATATCATTTTATATTTCAGACCTTACTATCAGAGCTCTCATTTTCACAACCAATGATATAATGCAAAATATTTATTTTCAAAATTAAATTTGCCATGATTAAATAGTTTACGTTTATAACTTCGAACTGGTAACTTTTAGCACTAACAATAATCTTCCGGAATTATGTTGGAATCAACTTCTTAGTTTTTCGCAATATCAATAATGACAACGAAGTCAACCCTTCTTTTTGTTTCTTAATTTCCCTCTTCAAAACTCCTAATGAAATTTAGGCAGCCCTTCAGATGTACACTGTCGGGATGAGCAGTTTCCCAAATGTAGGCTTGTAATCATTCACTGGTGTTCACCTTATTCCACTCATCATATAACACTGAAAAAATACATAAAGTGCTTCTTTAAATATCTCGTCTCCTTCAATCGTAACTCCATCCCTTAAAGTATTATCAGCGAAACCTATAGGTAAGTACATACCTAAATTTCCTACAATACCTTTAATATACCACAAATTATATTCTATTAATATAGCATGAGGGTAAATTTAAAAACATACCGTGTAGAATAGTTTGTAAATAGGCTATAGAAATCATTCTAAACCTTTTGGAATATTCAATCTTTAATATTTGAAGAATATTCACAGAGAAATAAATATTCATAAATGAAATATTTCACGTATATTCTCCTGGGAATTCTCTACGGATATTCATAATAGAATCATGAATATGTTATGTCTCAATTGGGACAAAATTCGTGGTTTATCTTTCTTCAATTTTTGGAAAACTACAAAATGTAACTTGTCGAATAATAACAACTATATATTTTTCGAACCACTATAACTAATGCTCTTCCATACAGAGTACTCACTCAAGAGAGAGTACATAACATCTCTTCCCTTCCTCTTGGAGTATCTTCAGACGTAGTCTCGAAGATATGCGGAGCGAGCTCTATTTCTAGTAGGCCTGGCTATTTCTGGATCCTTGCAGTTCCCAGATTGTGGACAACAATTCAACGGTTGAGTATTTCCAGGATGATCCGATTGACGAGGTCTCAGCTGATCAACATGTCTCTGAGCATCATGGTCATCTGGAGTTTGCACTCTATAGGATATAGATGTAGGATTATTGGTATCTTATACCATTCGTTCAGCTTGAACATTCGACGCCGGATATTATGGTGCTATCCTGGCATGACGTATCAAATTCCTATCGAGAAATCTCTGGAACTCATTAGAGGTGAATGAAGCTCCATTATCTGAGATGACTACTTGCGGAATGCCATGGGTTGCAAACATTTTTCTCAGAACAGTTATTGCATTTTGACGATCATCATATTTCGAACTATTAATCTGATAACTGAAACAATTTGATTCTGATATGGTAGGAGATCCTTTTTTGAGAATATTCACATTTTTAACCGCCGCTTCATAGTCTAGTGAGATTTCTTGCGCCTCATCAAATGTTAGATTGGGGACAGCTAATAACTGGTGTTGGAAGTTTACATTTTGTACTCTACATAACAGTCGATTCCTTAATATTCCGTTCAGGGCAACATCTTTCATACTACAGTTGGTAGCTAAGCGTCTGAGTTCACCTATGAAACTTGAAATATTTTCGTTAGGAAGTTTATTTCTGCGATGAAAATGAAATCTGTCGATGATAGTTGATTTCTTAGGAGCGAAATGGTTAGTGAGATTCAGGCTGGAGCCATAACAAAGTGTATGATTCCGTACGTAGATGGTCCTCATAAAGTAAGCAGAACAGCTTTTTTCCATACATTTTTCATGAATACAGTAGGTATCCGCGGTCAGATATGTGATTACTGAAGCTTCCGATTGAACCGCGTCTAGAATCGTTATTCTGTCGACGTTTCGGCTCCTTGAGTCCCCTCGAGCCCAAACTCTCATAATAGCAAAGTGAAGACTGAGGGGTTTTGTGGAAAGAGGAATGCCATTTAGAACATGGTATCGAACCGGTGTATGGATGATTTGAAAAGGTTTCATTAAAGGATTTTTTCGATAGTCTCGTTTGTCGAGGCATTGAGGACGTTTTTAAATTTCTATTGCTCCGCGGATTACTCTGGAGAGGAAAGTAATTGTTTTGGCAATAGTCTTCGTGTTGTTGAAGTCAATTTTGTGCCCGGTTCCGTGGTGATGTTTGAAGAGAGGTCATGTCAGAATTACGTACTGCAAGTTCGTGGGCGTAGAACCTGTTCGATACTCGATACAAGGTGAACGCAGGAGCAATGATATTTGATTGGTGGCTGTAAAAAATATCTCGACGCCGTGTTCTGTCAGAACTTGTCTCACCTTATATCTGGCGCTGTCAGATTTAAGTGACGGACTCTCAGAGCTAGTAATCAATAAAGTAGTTGGGAGAGCCGTATGTGGTTTTAATATTCGTTCAACATAAAAAACTGTCATTGACTCGACCCGTCGAGAACTATATTCGTTCCCTAAATGTTTTATGCTCATAAGCAGCAAAAAAGTACTTTTCTAACAAATATTTCGCCCGTGTCGGCTATTTGTTCGTTTTCTTACACAAAGTTGGTGTGTTAATCGCAATAGATTATTACTTTCTGTATGAATAAGGGCGTGGTTTTTTCTTCAGGGAGATAATTGGAAGAACCATCGCCTATCAAGAAAAAGGGGCATTTTCGGCTGTGAAATCAAGCAGCTGTTCAACCACCTATGCTCATCGGAAGTCATATCGCTCCTGAGTCGTTCTTGCAATTGTCACAATAATATTTTCACGAGCGTTTCAGGAAATAAAGAAAAAATATTCAAAGCATTTTTCGAACAATTCGTTCAGGCTAGTCTCAAATCTACCACACAGTAGGTTTTGGCTGGCACCTATCATAAAACAACTACTCCCCTGGCTAATACCACGAAGGGCATTGAATTATATCCGACCGGTGCCAGTGCAGGTTTCTTCTTCTGCATTTACTTTTGCGATACAAATGAAGGAATTGATTATCAACTACAGGGACGGACAGACTTGCAAGACCAGTTTCGGGCTATTTGGCCACCCAGTACATGGCAGTGCCATCATCAACATAAAGTTGATGACTTCCCAGATAGCACATTCAATTGATGTCACTTCTCAATTCTCAGTTCTCATATTCGGCTTAATTCATTTTTTCTTTACCAATTAGTCAACATGAAAATTTCACTCATGCACATGTACTTACCGAATACTAACCTGGAAAAAACTCTGGCTGTTGCGGGACTTGAACCCAGACCTTCATTTTGGATATTTCACTGTTTACCACTACAACGCTCTACGGTACGGAGAGACTTGTTTCTAAAGAAGAGTTGTGTGGTATAGATGTGCATTCGACATTGGGAGCGTAGAATAAAATATTGAATTATCACATTAGGTGGCATATTGGCATAATACTGCAATATAGATATGCAAATTTGATAATGCTTGAATATTGTTTTCAAAGTAAAATGAAAATATTCAACTCGTTATTTTCGAATCACAACTGAAAGGGGTATCGGGATTTTGAGAGTGATGACTTTAAAATATTCAAACATATACCAATATTGGTAATGCAATATTCATGATGAATTATTCCTGAAAAAATTTGGAAAAATTGAAATATCGACGTGGTGAATTTCAATACCAGAAAACACGGCCAGAACTTTTTGCACAGCAAGGGTGATATTCCACATCGCCATCGCATATAAGACAGTGATCCTTCAATGTTTTTTCAAATATATTTTCATTGTTACTGAACTTCCTAAAAAAATTAATGTTGTCTCGAACATAGGTAACTAACTTGAAGTCACCATATGATGTGCTACTCGGGATAGCGCGTTGGGCCTACCTGACAGGGACGGTAATGTACGTATGTGGGACGTTTCGAGTTCGTACTTTTTCGGCCCACACTAGACTTGAGGGATCTAGCTGAATGTTCAAAGTAGGTTACTTGGCGTACGTCAAGTTTCAAAAGATACGATTTTGAAAGGGACCCAATATGTACGCACCTGGGAGGTCCAAACAGTACGTGCATAGTCCTTCCAAACATGTACGTAAATGATACGTCTGAGCAGTACGTACATGAAATTCACAAAAAAACACGTCATTGGTATGTCCCTAATTCATTCCGAAAAGTACGTACCTGAAAAGGAGTTATTATGAACGTACCTGGGACACTGACTACAGTACGTACATAGTACTTCCAAGCATGTACGTTTTTATTACATTCCGATTGGAACGGGACCAAATATGTACCTACATGGGACGATATAGTACATACATGAAACATTCGGAAATGTACGTTCTTCGACTGTCTCCCATACGTCCCGGGACGTATCGACGTAACTGGGACATAAATGGTTCGTCTTCAGGACGTCGTGTGCTATTTGGGTTGTTAGCCAGGTAAGTAGTTGTTTTCTGAAAGGTGCCAAAACCTACTCTGTAGGTAGATTTGAGACTGACCTGAACGAATTGTTCGAAAGAAGGTTTGATTTAACGCCAGTCTTCAAGTATGCCCATCGACTATGTCGGATGTTTTTAAAAATATTCAATTCATGTTCATTACGTTCATTTTCCAACCACATTAGGATCCAACACTTTCCGTCATTGGTCTCCAAAAAATATCCCTGTTCCGCCACTGGTCCACCCTCAATCCGATAAATTATCATCCCGAATCCCACGGAAGCTCTCATTTCTCTCGAGCTGCAGCTTATTTCGACAACAATGTTTCACAAACTTGGAAATTATCCCGGGTACGAAGCAGACTTCCTCGGTAATTTAATAACGCTCGGGACACACAGTTACACACATCATAAGCAAAGTTAAACAAGTTTTGTTTTATTTCGGTGCCGCTGGAAATGGTCCTGGCTTCGCGTCTTTTCATAATTAAATTAACATGAAATTGTAAGTATTATCGCATGACGCGGTATTTTTAGCGAACCTCAACACCACGCAAATTTGAGTGGCATCCTCGCACGACGTATTAGAGTTATTTTCTGCCTGCCAGAATGTGAAATATGTTCGTTTGCGGGAAAGGAACACGTACTTGGATTTGGGGTATTTGACCTATCACGATATCTGAGACGACGTATAAAATAGATGAGCTATATTAGTTCGACAGTGATCGCATTTGATCTCACTTGATTGATTTCCTTTTCATGGAATTGAGATCGTTGAAAACAGAAGTGTTAGATCTTCACAATTGAATGTAAATATAGGGGTGTCTCCTGGGACAGCTTCTACTTACACTGAAGGGTACAGGGGAAATACCGGCTAGCCGCTCATTTACGAGTTTTGAGGTAGAGCGCGCAGAGTGTAGCCCATCAAAGTAGCTTTCGTTTGAGTATTACAAGCTGGGAAAAAGGAGGTTCAGATTTCTGTAACAAACAATCTAAAATAGCCCATGCATGTAAAAAACAGGTTACGCCCATGGAGCACAGAAAAAGAATGCCCCCATATCGAATGTAACAAAAAGTGATATGGCCGGATATTCCCCTGTACCCTTCTTGTGCAAACGAATTTCCATGCATTATGAAAGTCATCCAGATCATGAAACTTTTCCTAGACATCAATTATTACCCTAACACCAAACTGATATTTTTGCACTCGATGCGCGTTTCGCTAACAAGGTTAGCATCATCAGGAGAAGAGAATTGATACTGAACCTGAAGCTGGGGTTAGTTGTTTATATACCTAGAGTTTTCCGGTCCGATATGGACTTTGTTACTGTTAATTATTCTAATTAATTTCTTGATAATGAACTCACTACCTGCAAGTTCCGTCATCATCCGTCATCCGTCATTAGTATTGATAATTCTGATGACTTCCTCAACAATAAATTGAAAAGCGGGCTGAAAGGGATAGGTCCCTTGTCATCATTCATGCTGTTTTTACATTTTGCTATTTCGAGACTCTCACATGCATCGAGTAGTCTTGTTTCATGCACATGCTTGATCAGCTTCAGATTGCTTTCACCAATGTTGTGGTCATTGTCTAGAGCGTGTTGGGCGACACTGGATTTTTCTACCCTTCCGTATGTTATGTGTGCAAGATGCTCTTTGAAACGGGTTTTAATAGCTCGTCAGCGTCGAGTGCAAAAATATCAGTTTGGTGTTAGGGTAATTGATTTCTAGGAAAAGTTTCAACTTTTACACCAAAGGTTCCAAAACTCATCGTTCATCCAGATCATGAATAAATAAATCCCCTAACGCCGCCGCTGAACATAAACGGATAATTTGCATAATTCAATGAACGAATCTTCACCCGCATGGATCAAAGTATCAATATAACAAAAATTCCCGTCGTTGGTTTTGTAAAAAGTGTGGATGTTTTTATCAGTTGAGGAGTCTGAGTGTTTTGTAAGCGAATTATAAGTCGGTGGAGTAGTTGCATTTGTGAAGTGAAGTAAATGAAAGTGGTTTTGTGTTGTTTGAGTATATTTCGAGTGAAGAACCCAGAAATATCGCAACAATACGTTTTGTGCATCTAATCACTTACCCCCCAAAGAGGAAGAAACAGACACACTACCTCTCACTCTGGGAGAGCTGAAGTACAACAAATTATCCATTTGAATCACTAGAAAACAAAAACGGAGAAGAGTACACTACAAATATCTCTCTGAAGATGACGAGTGTCCCTTCAAGCTCGTAGAATTGATAAATTTTTTCCTTTTTATTTTCTTCGTGGTTCTCTGGGTTGGTACACTACCATAATCTGTAAGAATTAATATTGAAATCTATACGAGGATAATATGCGACACTAAATGGAAACAGTTCTTTCTAGATTAGTTAGCAAGTTCTCGTATAACGTAAATTTGGCTATCACAAAAATACAAGAACAAGAACGAAGAAATCAAAAATACCACAGAACAATACTTTTGAGAGTACATGAAGAGTTTGAACAAAAAATTCAGAGAATCGAATCCTAATAAACGCTTACTATTCCAAAAAACTAGCTTGCTAGCAGCAATTTATTTACAAACCTAAGATAGGTAAGGGATAGTGGAAAACTCAGTTATTGAATTGAAGAGAACTTCCTATTGGAACGGAGCTCACAGTTGCAAAATGTACAATGTATTTCAAATGAATAGTTTTAACCGTCGAATACTCCTTTATGGGGATCATCATCTGATAAAAATGACAGTTTCTCGGAAATCCATCAAACTATCATTCTACACCAGCACTGATTAAGATTCACGTAGTTTTGCTATGATGGCACATTCATAATTTCGAAATAATAACCAACAATTACATGTTATTCTGAAACTGAAAGTATCGATGTGGAACGTGGAGGTATTCATAAGTGAACGGGCCTTACAAACCTCGTAAATTGTACTATCTGAGTTCAAGCAGCAGTATAATTTGCACAGAGAGACTATCAACGATAAATTACAGCTATCGGAATACTGTGATGTTAAGTTGTAGCTGAAATTAATAAGAGACAGTCAATCCATTCCATTTTCTGGTGAAAGAGTTTAGAATGTATTTGGACCGCTCGCAGGAGATTTACGATCATACAGTGAAGTGTGTTAGTGGATTGAGATTTATTGACACTCTCGTAGTTCCTCAATTCACCACACTATGTTGTGTGGAGTTTTTCAGGATGAAAGTTCGATAAATTTCTGCAACGTGTGAAAGAGATGGAAGATAATACGACATTGGAAATCGTTTCGGCCTCAGTCGAATTGGAACATTAGAGAGATTTTTGATAATGATGATTGAGCTCTTTGAGATAATGTTATGGGCCATGATAATTATAATAATAATAATAATAATAATGATAAATGAATTTGAATCTCAATGACTATGTTATTCGCAAGAGTCAAGGAATATTCATACTACTTTTGAGACGAGAAAACATAATACATTGAGAAATTCAAGAACACATTGGAATATTGAATTCGAGAACCATTAGACTATGATCTGAGTAAAACAAGTCATTTACGCGTTTCTCCCATTGAGAGGAAGTATTATTCAATCGTCATCAACACAGCGACATTTTGGAGTGGACTATACGTCTGCCCTTGTCTATCTTTAAAGAAAATCAAATTCGCATTCTAGTTTTTCTGGTTGTGATATATAAACTATATGAAAAGAGCGAATGATCTTGAGGATGCAGCCAATATGCGATATTGGACAAATATTAACTTTGTCATTTAGTCGATCTTTCGGTGATGTTTGTTTCCTTTATCAAGACAATCTGGAAAGTGTAGAGAAAAACAACTTCGAGACGATTTACTCGATTTACGTCTCTTCATTAATCTGTAGTTTTCATATTCGAAACTAATCTTTCGTTATTTATTTTTTTCGACTTTAAAACTTCTCAATTCCACTCACAAGTACTAACCGAATACTCCCATCATAATACACTGCCTGCTGCGGGGCTTGAACTCACTATCCCTGATTTATACACACTACGCCATGATGACGACTTGTGTTATGAAGGAGTACCTGGTGTATGGTGGGGAAATTGATATGAAAAAATAATGACTGTTTTATATCAATTTAGATTGGTATATTTATGAAATTCACTGTGCAAAATTTCTTGACGTAATTTTCTGGCATTAAAATACCCAATATTTCGGTTTTAGATGTCTACATTATTCCAGGAATAATTAATATTGCTTTACAAATATTGAGATCTCAGTTAAGAAAGAATATGCTATCACTGTTGGAATCACATAGGATGTGATGCGGAAATCACGACTCGAATTTTACCAAGTTATTGTTCATAAAATATTTAAGCAATACCAGAATTGGCATATCTTCCAATATTAGACCAATATGCTACAAAATTGATAATTCAATAGTGTAATCTTTATGTGTGGAATCACAACTGGAACATGTCATTTAAAAGTATTGAAAAATTCAGGCGATTCTCCAAATCTCACAAGTCTTCATGACTTTCCTATAGTAGGCCACACCAGAAAGCAGCCAAAGAACAATGTTCAAGAGAATTACGATATACTCAGACCTAAAGTCTCAGTACAAATTTACCGATCTATCATGAACTCAACATACCATGTGGAGATGGGGAATATTTGAAAATAAAGTCTGAGAATAAAATCAAGTATCTGGGTAATATATATATATATATATATATATATATATATATATATATATATATATATATATATATATATATATATATATATATATATATATATATAGACTCTCATCTTAGATGGGATCATCAGGATGTTATCAAAAATTTACGATACATAGTATATAAATTCAGAACCATCTCAAATATTATTGATCTTGAATACTTAAAAATACTACACTATGCACTAGTCGAAAGTCACCTTTCATATGGACTTATCGCATGGGAATTAGCCTCAATGACTCTCATGAATAACCTCCACAGAATCCAGAAAAGTATTCTCAAAATCATTTATAAAAAACCCAGAAAATACCCATCAGACATTCTTTACCGAGAAGCTTCATTAGTGAATGTCTATCAGTTGTATGCCGAGATTATTCTCTTGAGACAATATAAGGAGAGATTCTTTATTTTGCTAGGTCCAAAACTTTTGAATGAACTACCGTATGAGTTAAAAAATACTAAATTCATTCACATTATACAAAAAAAGAAAAAAAATGTATATGCAAGTAAGCTTTTCGATCAACTTCTTCCTGAATATAAGAACTATTCAATAATGAATTTCAAAAAGAAACTTAGGTCCAAACTTCTTGGGATTACTAAGGTTTACCTGATCAAATGAATATATAGCCATGTACTAGGAAACTCTTTTAGGTAAAACTAGACGCTTTACTGCATGTATTTTCGTTTTGGTTGGGTTGAAAAAACACTGTTTCTACGGTGACAATTCGCCAAGTCACATATATTTATTATTTATGGTAGTTTGATTTATGTTTATGTATAACTGAACTAATATGTGAATAAAGTCGTATTATTATTATTATAGTATGCTGCCAAATATTATCACGAAAGTGGATTCTTCATATCAACTCTCCAAGCCTTACAGGCCATTGCAAATTGCCGAAAGAGTGAATTTCATCCACATTCAACTGAACCATCACTATTATAAGTGGCCAATCACATCGAATTGAAAACAATGCACCTCTGGTAGTATTGAATCTACGCAAGGCTGAACATATCCACTTCTATATTTCTTCTAGCTTTTTTGGTTTCTCAATCTAGGACAATCTGGAAAAAATCTGCCATTTACAAAAAGCGTAAACTAAAACAAAACTGAAAGAGAATATTTATGAATGTTTCGTAAACGGCAGATTTGCTTTCCTGAAAGTCAACGATGAGTATTTTGATAAACACCAGATCTTGTATTTTTTTTTTGATAGGTTAATTTTAGATATACGAGAAGTTGCTAACTAACTGAACGTGTTTCATTCAGAAGGAACTATCGCAGCATCTTCTCGGGGTAGATTGAAAATCTGCCCTTCTACACCTATATAGATTCAATATTAATTTCGATTTTTTTCAGTTTGTGGTAGTCTCAAATTACCTACACAGTAGGTTTCGGCTGGCACCTGTCAGAAAACAACTACTTCCCTGGCTAATACCACGAAGGGCATTGAATTATATCCGACCGGTGCCAGTGCAGGTTTCTTCACAGAAGTAAATCCTGCATTTGCTTTCTTCGATACAAATGAAGGAATTGATTTTCAATTATAGGGACGGACACACTTGCAGACCGGTTTCGGGCTATTTGGTCACTCGTCAGTGCAAGGCAGTGCCATCATCAACATAAAGTCGATGACTTCCCATAATTGAAAATCAAAATCCTTCAGAGGATCAAGCCCCGACCAAAGCTGATGCGAACAACGAAGTTATTACGCCATCTACCAATGGACGAGGTATTCCAAAAGCAAACCGAATTCACCCATTCCTCCTGTGAGGAAAATGTAAAAACATTTGACATAGTCAGTGGGCAAACTTGAAGACTGGAGTTAAATCAAATCATCTTTCGAGCAATCTGTTCAGGACAGTCTCAAATTTCTTCATTTGTATCGACGAAAGCAAATGCAGGATTTACTTCTGTGAAGAAACCTGCACTGGCACCGGTCGGATATAATTCAATGCCCTCCGTGGTATCAGCCAGGGGAGTAATTGTTTTCTGACAGGTGCCAGCCTAAACCTACTGTGTAGGTAATTTGAGACTGGCCTGAACAGATTGCTCGAAAGATGATTTGATTTAACGCCAGTCTTCAAGGTGCCAGCCTAAACCTACTGTGTAGGTAATTTGAGACTGGCCTGAACAGATTGCTCGAAAGATGATTTGATTTAACGCCAGTCTTCAAGTATACCCACTGACTATGTCAAAAGTTTGTGGTAGGTTGAGAACCCAAGAAAGCTAAAAGAAAGAATCCATGCACCACAAAATGATGACATTCAAGCAGTACTTCTATATTATTTTCTTATGTATAATAATATTCCAGCTCAAAAAAGCGCAGCTTAAATTCATTATCAATATTGAACCAATATAATGTTTGAAAGTCATTGACAATATGTATATCGAAATGTCGTCTTTTCTCAATATCAAAACTTATTAGTTCAACATAAATTTTTCCACCCACGATAGGTCTATATCGGACCACTATCGGGGTTCAGCCAATATCATATTCTACAGGGGACAATGGTTCCCATGTAGGAACAATAATTCTCATGAGATAGTTATTCAATAGGGAAACACACGTCTCGGTTTCATCAACCCATTGTTGGTGGAGATCGTATAGAAAACTGGGTAAAGGTATAGAACACGTCAAATCTCAGATTCTGATGAAAATCGCAGGGGAAGTTCAGGGTACCTTGAAATGAATGGAAAACATGAAATTTTGGTGCGGAAACCTCAGGAAATCCTCATTTCAATGAAAATTGATGTGCGGAGGGTACGAAAAAAACCTTAGATTTACTGTTATATCATCCTTGTACTTACCACTACATTCATGAAATTATATCTACATATACTATTCTTGAATAAATACTATGTTTTTGTACATATTACAGTTCATACGGTTTGCATCACAGAACACGTATATATAGAAAGGGTATCTGCCATGAGACGCTCTGGAAATGCATTTCAGTTCCCGAAACTGATCCATGCAGCGCTGGTGCACGGTTGAAACATATTGTTGCCAACAGATGGCAAACTTGTTGGAGCCGGACTAAAAATTGACGTTTGAGGTAACATGAGGCTTCAGTAGCGATATCTTTTGACAACAAAGACTATAAAAGCGTGGCAATATTTTGAAAGTTAAAACTTTTTTCAGAGATTAATTAGCTTACCAACAAACTGATATTATTTGCACTTGAAGCGCGTTCCGCTAGCAAGGTTGTCATCTTCAGGAGAAGAAAATTTATAGGGAGACACGAATATCAATTTTCTTCTCTTGAACATGCTAACCTTGTTATCGGAACGCGCTTCAAGTGCAAATAATATCAGTTTGTTGGTAAGCTAATTAATCTCTGAAAAATGTTTTTAGACCGAAAGTTGCAATTTCATCCTTTATTTCAAAAGTTGCCTTTTCTCTTCAATTAACTCATTAACACATTCATGTTCACCATCAATGAATTCATGGATAAAACACGACTACATTTTGAATGCATTCGTCGACAACTCAGTGCCAGTCGTGCCAAATAGGTAAGGGCGTAGTTGTTTTATACGGACTGTTCCTTCTTTTTTGTGAGTATAGTAAGTCAATAATGAACAAAGTACAATATATGTTTCAATTACAGAAACGAAAACACAAATAAATAAATCTTACCTAATTGTATTGTAGGACATGCAATTTTGGAGAGAACCCTATGGCTTTCCACTTTGAACTCATCTTTGAAGTGAATATCACAAACAAGATAATTCTTGTGAATTTGTGGATGACTTTTATTTGCGAAAAATGGGTTTTTCATTTTATGCATCCACGTTTTAAACAATGCTGGTTCCTTATCTGGTCTAGGAAATCGATGGCGTTTACTAAAACAATCCTCACACTTTGGCACACATTTTTTGGATGGGAACTTCTGATTCCGATCTCCATATTAAAACAATTAGCGCTTCAATAATTCTTATACGAAGAACTAAATAGCATTGTCATTGCCAAATTCAAACGTCAAACGATAATTTTCCTCTGCCATCTTTTGGCAACAATATGTTTCAATCCGTGCACCAGCGCTTCATGGATCAGTTCCCTGAACTGAAATGCATTTCTAGAGCGCTCATTTGAGAGTTTTCTCTATATATATTATGTGCTTTGTGGTTTGCATTCATTGCTGGAATTTGATTACTACAAGTCAAAAAGTTGACATCAACATTCATGAAATTTCAGTCATTTGACAGCTGCATAGAGATAACAGGTACGATGTTGCAACAATTCCAAAATGTTCTATTTTATATTCGAATGGTATACAATTGCAAGTTATGATCCTTCAAAGTTCGAAAATGGACATGTTCTGCCTTCTTTTTCTGCGCTACAAAATCTCTCGGACCACACGCGTTTTAATTCATGGTATGTTTTTTTAAGATGAATTTTTTTAAGAAGATGTGTCTTTGCATTTGGCTGATGCGATTGAAAATTTAGACTTAATGAAAGAGGATGGAAGCGACTATTATTGATGCTGTGGAAGTAGTTAAATAACATTTTGTTGAGTAAAGGTTCTGTGTTGAGTTATATTTGACTTACTCTTTCACGTGATTGTTCATTCTGGATCATAATCAGTTTTATTTTTTTCAATTATATTCAATTTCAATACATTTTCATATACTCATTATATATAATATATGAGAAGATAGAATTATATTGGTTATTGAAAATAATCAACAACTGTTATAGACGAATATTATGATGCACCACCGCGATTTCTGCAATATTTTGTAGGTGCTGGTTTTTCGATATGGTATATTATTCAATTCTCAAAAAAAATCGAGAAATATTTAGGTACTATTGAAAATTTTTGATTTGCACCATAATTGCATTTGGTCCTATTCTTTAATATTTCTCAATAATCAGACGTTATTCAAGTGATGCAAGGTTAGTTTATGTTTTGATGGCAATTCGAATACGACATTGTCCTAATTTACAGTTTAGCAACTTTGCTTCACATCACGTGCTTTATCGGTAAAATGTTGTCACTATGACAGTCACTGTTGTCAGTGTCAATGCTGAATTTTTTTAAGTACCTAAACATTTTGATATTTTCAATGGATATTTGGAAAAAACATATGCTCATTTCTAATATGTTCAATCAAAAAAAGTGTGAGTACTTGTATTCCGTTAGAAATTTCGTGACTAAAGCAACAAAACAATGAGATCTCTTTCAACTAAGAAATTACTATTTTTTTGGCTATAATTTCAGTTTTTCCCATGTAAAAATCGTTTTTCATAGCCTCCGCGCCAAAATTTCTATGTATTTTTCGATTGCAGGCCGTTCCTGGCGATTTCCAAAAAAAATTAAAAAAATTGGCGATTTGACGTATTCTACACCTTTGCCGAAAACTGTAGTGTATTTTTTGTTGAATATAGATTTCCAGCTATTTTTTGCCAGTGCCATCAACGTATACTAGCAATTCCTCTCGATAGAAAATAGTTTTTCTTTGCAAAAGTTCCATTCAATTTGCGAGACCATAAGTAATAAATAATAATTGCTGTCGGTAAGTACGGCAGTCGTCAGAATCAACATTGATAATGAGTTCCCTTGGGATTGGATAGTACACGTTCAGATCGACTCGTGATCATAGGCATGTGTGACAGCATGACCTACTTGATAAGTTCAATTCTCTAGAGCAAATGTGTATCATTATTAACATTTGCAATCACCATTACCCATAATTAGATAATGATCGAAATGAATATTCATTGGAGCCATTGTAAATATTGAATGGGGTTATGGCATGTGAGTGATATTGAAATGAAGGAATGTTTCATTTTGTTGATAGAACTGGAATATATTGGAACGAACTCTTATTTCATATTGGTGATCTCTGGATTTGACGGGTGAATCGTTGTCCCTAGATATAATTCACTTCTAAGATATCGAAAGTACCTCGACACGATTATGGTTCACAAAAGCTGTCACATATTCGAAACATCAATTTGAGCACCCGGTGCTTTTTGTACATCACACAAACACACGAATTAATAGTCTAAGAGGCGACGACACTAAACCTATAATGATAGGGCTCCCAGAAGTCATATATATAATTCGTTAGTTCATCAATAGGAGAACACAAAATGGCCCTGCTACCATGTCCAAAATGGGGCAACGCTATAAAAAAAAGGACCAAGAATTTTTTTTTTTTGGTTTCTGTAATGATAAGTCTTCCGTTCCGTGATTGTTCCTCAAGGTAGAGGAGGTGTAGGACTATATGAATAAGCAGTGCTGCCAGCCCCCTGATGGGGCTTATCAGGTGCTGCCGAGAGATTAGTGACCCCTCCGTACCCGGGTTTCTATAATCATCGGACTCCTCAAAGAACCAAAGTATTTCTGGAAGGTCTTCATTTTTTGTGTAAGAAAAGCCACTGCTGCCTTTTCCAAACAGTGGACAACATGGCGGCAGCAGCGTTTGAAAGTCGCTCTCTGCGCAACCGATTTTGCGTTTCAATTCGGTTTCATTAGCAATCTTCCGGTTTTTTTTCTATTTGTATTATTGAAATACGCCTGCCACTACCACGAACAATGAATCTTACGTGTCGTTGATTGTTTAAACGAATGAAATCGTATATTTTTGTAATTTTTTTCGATTTTTCGACCGTTTTCATTGTCGTCGTCGTCGTATAAAAAACATCATACATGATAGATGGAATAATATTGAAATTTGGAAGAGGTCAAGAAAAAGTGATGGTTTTTCAAATAATTCGATTATTCATGTTAATGATAATATCGTTATATTTTGGACTCACGCTGTGCTGGATAAGCAATGCTATTATGGCAATAGCTAAATCGTAAGTGACGATAATTTTTGATTGCTCGCAGTGCCTGGCAATAACAGCAACATTCTTCAGAGTGTGGTTTATAATTTCATGGGACGTTGGATAACGATTAATGAGCACCAAATATTCAACTATTTGCATTTCGCTTTCGTCTACGGTAGTCATGCAATTAAATCTAATTCCCACAAAAAATTATCATATATTTTGAGCAGAAACTCCCTATATGTTGAAACTCCGGCTGCACTATTAAATACTGTCAGAATGAAAAAGTCGGTAGATCTTATACCTGACTCCAATGCTGCCGTTTTGGGTACATTTGTAGTTTTTGGGAACGTTTTACACGAATCAGGAAGGCAAGTACAATTTGATCGTGCTCTTTGAGAAAGGAATGGTAAGTCGACGCCCCTAATCGTAGAAGATATATTGGCTATGTCCGTTCAAACTGACGACGATTGTGACGATGATTTCGATACCCTCACTTTCGATTCGGATGACGAATAGTAGGAAAACAATAGTTGATACGATAAATGAGAAATGGTCGTAACAAGTGATTATCATAAATATAGTATAAGTATGGAAAAGTTATTTTTCCTTCTTATTGAATATTAGTGTACGCATACATCTTTCAATTTTGTGAAGAAAAAAAAATGAGTGATCAAATAATTTAAAAATCTGCATTCTTTTTTTTTTGTACTCATTCCAATATTATTCCATTTTATCATGAATAAATCATTGAAAACTTCTCAAAATCATTTGTTTGAATAATCAACGACGAAAGACAGAACGGAACAACAATGAAAACGGTTGAAAAATCGAAAAAAATGACAAAAATATGCGATTTAAAATAATACAAATAGAAAAAAAACGGAAGATTGCTAATGAAACCGAATTGAAACGCAAAATCGTTTGCGCAGAGAGCGACTTTCAAACGCTGCTGCCGCCATGTTGTCCACTGTTTGGAGAAGGCAGCAGTGGTTTTTCTTACACAAAAAATGAAGAACTTTCAGGAATACTTTGGTTCTTTGAGGAGTCCGATGATTATAGAAACCCGGGTACGGAGGGGTCACTAATCTCTCGGCAGCACCTGATAAGCCCCATCAGGGGGCTGGCAGCACTGCTAGTCCCACCCCTCCTCTACCTTGAGGAACAATCACGGAACGGGAGACTTATCATTACAAGAACCCCAAAAAAATTTTTTTTTTGTTATTTTTTTTTAAAGCGTTGTCCCATTTTGGACATGGCAGCAGGGCCATTTTATGTTCTCCTATTGATGAACTAACGAATTATATACATGACTTCTGGGAGCCCTATCATTATAGGTTTAGTGTCGTCGCCTCTTAGACTATAATAACAAACTAAGTGATTCGTTTCTTTCGGAGTCGCTTATTGTACTTGGCGAAAAATTTGCACCATATGAATCACTTTTTTTCATTGAAATTCGTCTTCTAACCTCAATAAAATAGTTTGAATTTCATATAGTTTTCATTGTTTACAAGGGACTTGGAAAAAATTATATATTTTTTAGGTTAATTCTTTGATGAACATGATCCTTCATTTCATAACAATTATCAAGTTCATACCAAATTGAACTGGTGCCACAATAATTGGGCCAATATAAACAATTTCACATCAAAATTTTGTCAATTTTTATCCAATATTTCGAAATACTTATTTCATGACTTTATTACTATTTCTTGATATATTTCATTCTGTTCGATTTTCATTTTCAATTTTTTCATTCCATTTCTATATCCTTGTATAATTCACCTCAATAATGTTGATAAGACTTTCGTGATCAACTGCTCATTTCGATATTACAGTTTTATTTTTCAATACTATTTTTTCACATATTTCAGATTGCAAACGATGCATGTTATAGTCTGGAAACGTCTTTCTTGACGAGGAGACACGTGGCACCATCTGATTGAGTTGCCAACCAGCTCCTCCATTCAACACACCATTTTTCCCTAACCTAATAGTTCAAGAGTTTCTATAAGCTATGGGATTCATATAAATGTTGATATAAGTAAGTACGCCGTTACAATATAATTGGAACAAACGTGTTTTACATTACAGTGACCTACAGCAAAACAGATCCACTATAGATATTTCAAATTTATAAAAGGAGAATATGAAAGTGAAGGCATACAATCCTTTCATTCATTAGATATTTTAATAATCGATAGCCAAGGTTTCGTCGGTTAAATGTCAGGACTGCAAATTGCTACATGGGTGACATGTCATCGGTATGTGTGTCATTTGCCGTTATTGATTGATGACAAATTGATCGATTCATTGTAAGGGATTCGAGATGAAAGTAATAATAACGAAACAAATCTGGAGTGAAGTGTCTACCGAAAGCTCTTTCAATTTGAAAGAAAAATATATTATGAAGGATCTATTTTTACCTATGGCTTCCTCCAGGGACCAATAATCCTAAGAGCTAAATGATATTACCTGCACTCGGTGGGCGTTTCGCTTACAAGGTTAGCATCTTCAGGAGAATTTTTTTTTGTGAACTCGGCAGAGCAAAAAGTGTTCCTCGACCAAATTGTTCACCCTCGAGAGTATCAATATTGATAAATCACATGTTAGATATGTGTATTGACTCGACTTACTATCATTTAGTTTGCAGTCTTCATAGGAATACATTTTAATTTTTTTTTCAGATACATTCCACTTTGAAAATTATCTCACTTCCACTTTCAAATAATGACCCTGGATTTGTAAAAATTATAATATATTGAAATATCAATTATAATAGACCCAGATAGCAATAGATATTCCTTGAATATTCCCTAATTTTCTTTTATGGATATTGTATTAATTGAATTGAACTGGCCGATACTTGATGAAAATCCATAATAATAAAAATATATTACAGTTTCCTGTGTGATTTTCACTCACAATGGGTTTACAAAACCGCGACACGTGTTTCGCTATTACAATAGCTTCTTCAAGCAAGATAAATGTGATTTATCTTGCTTGAAGAAGCTATTGTAATAGCGAAACACGTGTCGCGGTTTTGTAAACCCATTGTGAGTGAAAATCACACAGGAAACTGTAATATATTTTTGTGGATATTGTATTATTTTATAAATATTCCAGGCGTAGCATATGAGGTCGAGAATTATCCAAAAATATTATTGAGGAAATATTTATAGAGTATTCAGAACATACAATGAATATTTCAGTAATATGCAAAAAATATTTATGGAAGTGTATTTTATTAGAAAAAAACATAAATATTCTCGATATTCTAGGAATATATACATATTTATGAAAACAAATTCTATAAATACTGTTTGAATTTCATTAATTTGTGCTGGATTCGGTTTCCGAAACATTAAAGATAAGTAGAATGTGTTCCATTTAGAAGAAAATTTGTTTTAATCAACCCAACAACTTATCGAGGTATATTGAAAATATAGGTATTCTATGAATATTTGGCAAAGAACTTTCTGAAAATTTGTCGTCCAAAATATTCTGAAAATATATCGTGAAGAGTCATTTCTTCGTAGTTCATAAATAACCTGCAACAATCTGAAAAAATAAGAATTAATATTGGAATCTATACAACTGTAGAAGGGCAGATTTTCAATCTAAACTCTATTAGTCACCAACTTCTCGTATATCTCAAGAACTGAACTCAGCTTATTTCCTTAGATTATGAAGTCAAACGTCGATGTATGCAGGCAATTATTGTATGTTTAGCCATTTTGCAGTAGCCGATATCGACTTCATATTCTAGGGTTGTGAAGTACTCGTCAGGAGCTTCGAAATGACCCAACTAATATTTTAGGACAGTTATTCCACAAGCCGGGAAGAAATGTCTAAATAAAGGATAATACTGGTAGTACAGGCCTTGAATATTTAGTCTCAAAGTATAAATAATTTAAAAGTAGCAACCTTGGTTAATTACAGGAAAGTAATCACCAGTAAATCCCCTTCAAATTCCATAAGCCACTTTAGAGCAAGAAACATGTGAGAAATTACCTCCTTTCTCCTTCAAAAATGACCCAACCGTCGCAAGGATTGGGGTGGTTTGAATTCTGGTATTATTTAGGGTATAATTTACCAAGCAAATGTCATCATAACCCAATGAATGTTTTGGTATTCTCTCTTGGTGAATATTTACCTAAATGGCATAAGCCTTTATGGTCAGGAAATATAAAGGTTATTTAACAGGTCTAATAGTTCAATTATCAACTTGATTTCATACCGTAAGGAGAAAAATATTGACTTATAGGTACATTTCAAAAATTACGCCATATTTAATTAGAACATCTGTTTTATTCATAAATAAATATCGAAAATATATTGAATTTTAGATTATTCTGACGATTTATTTCTAAATAATGGCTGCATATGACATTTTAAAACCATAACTTTGCTAAAAGATTGTTTTTTGGAGAAAAAATTCAAACATGTGCAATCAATCTAAATTATTTTTGCATTAAATCGCATATTTAAAGAGGCCCGTGAATTTAATGAAGGTAAGAACCATCATTTCACAGAAAATTTCGCGCCGCAAGGAGAATATTGTTGAGGAGAGAGCATGTAGCTACCATATGACAATAATTTTTATATTCCCATACTTATTGTCAGCATTTTATGTGAAACATTGCTGATTAGTTGTGACAACCAAATCATCAGAAGTTGAGATAGAGATAATATGTATATATGTATGCTATTCATATAAAGAAACCTCTCTTTGTTTACTCATTCTTCCAAGGGAATAATTGGTAACAGAAAGGTTGATTTAAGCTTGATATTTACTTATTTCTGACCAATTTCATGTCAAAATTACTTATTTTCACCCTCAACCTAGTAAACTAAATGTCCAAATATTCCAATTTTCGACGTCCAAATTACTTCGAATTTATTCCCCACATTGGTTATTACAAGGTAAAAATTACCTAATCTAGTCTTCTTTCAGAAAGGTTGCCGACCTGATCGAGGGTAAGATTAACGTAATTATAACTAAAAATGTTAGTTGGGGATGTATCACAAGACCCCCCTTTCCAATTGATTTTTTCTAGATGGCGCCCAGTCGCCATCTTGAAATTTTTATGTGTCAATTCTACTCCAAAATATAGTATTCATGCATCGATTTCATTATTCCAAGTTTCAATATTCGAGTTGACCGGTTCAAAAAATGAGAGTGGGAAGCATTAAATAAATTCAGTGTATATACACATAAATACACACATACATATACAGAGTGGCTCACTATATTGATATTTTTCATATAATCAGTGAAATCTTCTTTGAATTGAAAGAGGTTCCCATTATTATTCTTCACATTTTGGGAGACTTGGTTAGATTCAATGAGCCCTTCATATAATAACGATTAATGATAAATTATATTCCATTGCGAAAAGTATTGAAGCAGGTATATCAATGCGAGAACACGGTTCTCAGGAATCGCAGTGGCCCTATATCGTAAATCGTCACAAAGGAAGATAACGTAGTTGGTAATATGGTGCGCGACTATCAAGTACCGACCACGGTACCACGTAGCGGTCCCGCTGGCGTTTCCGCGTTCATTCACTGACATTGTCGCATCGAATAACGTTATTTCATAGTAATATACGAATACAGTTTGCGGAATGCGTAATTATTAGAGTCAAAGGACTCGCTTACTTGTGTAATAATTGATAGGTACTATTATATTTCCCACTTTTGGGAACATTTTGCTTTGAACGGTTCTTTGCGATCTTGAGGTTGATGGTAACGAACGATTGAAAAATCAGTCTCTCTAGTTACGCAATTCAGTTTGAGAATCTCAGTTATCATCTGAGGACGATCACGGGTACCAGTTATCGAAACGTCTTGCGTACTCTCACTTAGTTTAAACATTTCAGTAGAATTTTCTGTGTTTTTTTTTTCGATTTTACTGTTTTTTGCATTTCGTATTCATTTTAATATTATTTTAATTCGGTTTCAGCTCGTTTGGAATTATTTTTTCTGTTTCCATCTTTTTTAATAACATTCTTAATCAAGGTCCATTTTAATTTCCTGGTTAAGATTTCAGAGCTTCCTATTTACATTCAGTTTATTGACTCAATCAATTATTGTTTTGGTCCTCATTATTGTTTCTCATTCATCTCCTGCTTATTCTCTACAATTTCCTATAATTGTAATGCTTCTTATATTTCATTCAACTTTTTCTCAATTACTTTTCAGATTTCAATTGTCCAGTTCTATTTCTTGATCAGTATGAGATATTGGGCTAAAACTTGGTGTATATGTGATCAAATTATGTTCAGATTGAATAGGCTATCTTCTTTTTCGAGAAAAATTTGGACATAGAAGGCTTCGAAAATAGGAATAAATCGTATCTGTCAGCATCTTTGTATGAAACTAGTCGAGTACTATAATTTGAAAGTTTTATTTTTCAAAATCGATTCAAATAACAAAGTGTTGCGGTTTTAAACCGCACACACTTGTCTATTTGCAAGAACCATTTTTTGAAATTCATCAAAACGTCTATATAATATAATTTCAAACCAACTGATTGTCAAGATATATCAAACACATAAATAGTGGAATTTCGACAGATTCTATAATGTTTCAATGAATCATTTTTTTTTTAATATCAAGAATCGTCTTTGCCAATTCGTGAACACAAATGATTTTTACTTGCGGATTTATTCCGATGTAAACTGAAGCAGGGCCGGCCTCCGTCCATGTAGGCGAACTAGGGCGCTAGAATTGTAGGGGAACCATTTCGGCATCAGAGCTTTTCCCTTGTGAAATTTGAAATTGTAAAAAGTTATAAATGTTCTACGACGGCTTATAAGGGTCACTGTGAAAAAAATCTTCATTGACAGATTGAAACCTTTCAATGGCATATTAAAAGATTTTAATCTTTGATCTGTCATTGACAGATTTTGATCTGGCATTGACGGAATATAATTTGTCATTGATAGATTTCAATCTGCCTCTTTGATCTGTCATTGACAGATTTTATATTGCAACCTGATTCTAAACAATGAAGATGTATTGACTTTCATAAAAGTGTTGCATGTCTGACTTCATTCACCCCAAAAAGTTACTAAAGTTATGAGATAGTCGTGGTATTTCTCAGATCTTTGACAGATGTACACGCGAAAGTAAAAGGAATTACATTTTCGATTGAGAGGGGTATTTTCGGACTGAGAAGCAGATTCTGTTTCCCAAACATTTTCAAAGATAAGAAAGTATAATTAGGAACTTGAGTATAGAAATAACAACTTCTATGAATGAAGTAAAGTCAAAAACTTTACAAACCCTTTCTGTTGACAGGTTCGTGTATATTATTCAAAGACGTTTGCCTCATTCAAAAAGGGAGGCCAGAGTCCATCTAAAATAGCTACTGCCCCCTGCTTATATGTCACGACAGGCTCTGGGTTACTTAGAAATCACTTTTTCCTGCTCAATTTGTATACCAAACATATGAAAATTGAATCAAATAGATAGCAAATATAAAAAAATCTACACAAAGCAAACTGAAGAACTATTTGTAGAGAAAATTACACTCATCTGGATAAGTCTGATGGCAGACTTTTCACAAGTTCACAAGTTGAATATTTCGGAATCGTCTAGAGTTTCTAGTGGAAGTGTTCCGTAATTCATCCATTTTCCCACTGAAGAACTCAAGATTGTTTTATGTGAGCGAAACGAAATCTTGGTTGGGCTGAAATGAAATATTATTCCTGTTAGTGAGATTTTTCAATCTCGGTATACAAATTGAGTATGAAAAAGTGATATCTATGTAAGCCAGTGCCCATCATGCCATATAGGCAGAGGAATAGCTGTTTTAAATAGACATGTTTTACCTTTTTGTGAATAAATCAAAGGTCTTTGAATGGTATACACGTATCTATCAACAGAGACTCTTCGTAAATTCTTTTATTCAACTTTTTTTCATAGAACTTGTCATTTCTATTTTTATATTCGGATAAGAAGAAAGCTGAAAAATGATTCATCAAAATTTACCCTCTCCACAAATATACTTAAGTTCCTAATTATCATCCATTTTCTCACTGGAGTGCCCAAGAGATAATTTTCTCTGAGCGAAACGAGATCTGACGTCTGGGCTAGAATGAAGTTTTATCATGGTGAGCAGAAGTGTCCCAATGTGCTTAGTGCTCGTGTAAGCACTCAAAGCACTTATGTGCTCGTAAGCACTGTGTTCCCAAGCACTAATTTATTATTATTATAACATATTGAAAGTGGAAGTGAGTCATTCATTGAGCCAATTCAAGAGAGCAAAATTGAATTTGAAAAATTTTAATGCAGTTATCCCAATGAAGACTGTGAATGGTAGTGGGTCGATTTATCAGTTTTGAGACTTTTGAGAGTTGAAAAATATGTCAGGAAGTTTTAGTTCCGATGAGTAAACGATTGCGAACAGTGGAGATTACTTTTGTACACAATCGGCTGAAAATGTTCTTTCGATAAACTCAAATCCCGACTCGCGACTTAGGTATAGGTCGAAATATGATGTAGATCATTATCAGTTTTCTTCTCCTGAGGATGCTAATCTCGTCAGCGAAACGTGTGTTGAGCGAAAGTAATATCATTCTCGTATTCGGGTTATTAATCTCTAGAAAAAGGGATAGATACAAATAGCTTCGTCGTGGGAATATTTGATTTCAAACTCAAAATAGTTGTCTGTACACGACACTGTACTCCAGAGCTTTTTCGAAATCATCACACTCCTATATAGTTCCTCACAATGTATCGATTAATTTGTCATCGATCAATAATGGCAAAGGACACTCATACCGATGACATGTCATTCATGTAGCAATTTGCAGTCCTGACATTTAACCGACGAAACCTTGGCTATCGATTATTAAAATCTCTAATGGCGGAAAGGATTGTATACGTGCCACTTTCATTTTCGCATTTCATAAGTTGGAAATATTTATAGTGGCTCTGTTTGCTGTAGGTCACTATAGCGTAAAAAATGCTTGCTCCAATTATGTTGAAATGGCGTAGTAACTCATATCAACATAATTATGAATTTCGTAGCTTACAGACACTTTTGAACTATTATACTAGTGAAAAATAGTGTTGTGTAAATAAGTTGATCGACAACTCATTCAGATGGAGCCACGTTTCTTCTGTTTGAGAACGACGCTTCCAGACTATAGTAGGAGAGCCCACGATGCTAAATCGGGATTTACTCGAGCGTCACAGAGACCTATTGGGTTGCGAAGCTTAGATGTTAAAAAAAAATGTTATATAATGTATACCTTTTCATCAGTGGGTGGAGCGACTATAGACATACTCGAGCGCGTCAGATATTGATTTCATTTATGTCCTACATATTTTTAAAAATATATGTATGTTAATCTGATTGTTTCCTTGATGGGGGTGGTCGTGCGTATGGGTAGAAAATAAAAAAAAAAATCTCGAGCGCGTCAGACTTTCTGAGGAGATGTTAAGTGAATCTAAACAAAAAAAACTCTCATATAATAATATGCCGGTTTGGATGTGACGCAGACTCGCGGTTGTTATTAGAATGTGAAAAAAAATCGTCATTTTGAAATACACAAGCGCGTCAGATTGAGATATATATGGTTCATCTTCACGCCCTAGACGTTGCAGTCTCTCATAATCTGACGATTATCTGGAGGGATTCGCCTATTCTGCCAATTTGATTTTTTTAAATTTTTTTCAATCATCGAACTTAATTAATTGAAAATCTCAGAAAAAAAGCATGCAAATAAAAAATGTGTTTTTTTTTAGTAGAATACTTGTATTTATAAGAGAATTATATAAGCGATTAAATTTTTAAAATTTTGAAACGTTGGATATTCGTTGTAAAAATTGTCATGCCACCAACGAGTCTGTGTGATCAACTGTCATGGCAACAGAAACCAGAATGGAGACGGAGTGAAAGAACAATAGATATAGTAATAGTGAGAGAGAAATAAAAACGTGGAGAGGGGAATATGGCATCACGTAGCTGCACGCATTGAAGTTTATCGATAAATTTTTATTATTTCGGCTTGTGGAAATCGTCAGATTATATATTTTTCGCAATTCTTGAATTATTCCATTCAGAATAAAAATAGCATTAGCCACTCTCGAAAATGTCGAGATGACGTTTTTTACAACTTCGTAGCCCTCCTCCTTCTTTAGGTCACTATCGAATTGTCAGATTAGTGGAATATACACGTTTCAGGATGTAACTTACTCACCCTACGTTAATCTGACGCGCTCGAGAATTTCAGATGATCAATTTTTTTTTACTAATCTGATCCTTTATCCTTGAAGGGCGGCCATACATATATAGGGCTCATATATGGTGGAAGTACTTAACCGGGTACAAGGTATCCCCCTGTATATTAATCTGCCGCGCTTTAGTGAATCCCGAAATCCCCGCTTGGGCTCCCTTATCACTAGAAGTTGCGTTGGATTATGTGAAAAAAATCGTATTGAAAAATTAAACAACAATATTGAAATGAACAGTTGATCAAAAAAGAATTGTTGAAAGACTGACTTCAGCCCAGAAAGTGATGCGTTTATGAGAAAGTCATGTCAAGTCTCAGATCCTTGACAGATATTTGAAAAAAAAAAAGAAATTGAATTTTTGAATGGAGCAGAGCATTTCATGAAAAGTTATCAGAACGTAAAATACAGGCTAAAAAAACACTTATGATGCTATCGGTTTCAACTGAAATATATTATTATCTTCATCCCAATCCCAAGAAACGGAAATGTTTATAGTAGGGACATGTAAAAAAACGATTCTACAAAGATTCATAATTCAGTCCATTCGATGAATTTTCAGAACTATTCTGAAAAACTGAAGGACAGATCAGATATATTTGAGCGCTTTCTCGTAGCTAAATATTCTTATACCTGATGTTAACAAAAAAAAGTAGGTAAATTTCATTCCAGATAAGTATTAATTTCATTTTGAAAGAACATGTGGCTAGATTCTCCTGTATAGGTGAACAAAGAAACTGAATAACTTGATCTGATTGATTTCAATTTTTGAATTTTTCTAACCCAAGTAAAGTACTTAAATATCGCGACATATTGTATATCATATGACTTAGGTAGTGAATGTATTGAAGGAAATTTTCATTTCATTCTCTTCAGGACATTTGAGTAAAAGCTTGGTTTTATTAATTTTTTTTTGGATTTCGATACATTATCTCCAAATCGATTTGAAGAATAGAAATACCAAACACGTTTCTCGCAACAGAAGAAAATATTTTTTCTGAAAATTGCGAAAAAAGCATCTGTTCTAGATTCTGGGGCACACTCTCATTGAGGACCTTGTGGAGAATTTTATCTGATCAACTATCTTGTTTTCCGCTCACCCGTCCCTCGCGTGTGACAATCTCAATTAATTTATACGCTGCGACAAAGTGTGAAAAAGTGTAATTATGTCCAATGATCCGATATTTCTTAATTGATATACGCGCTAACCGTCACACAGCCAGTCACAACATAATCAGATAAATCATGTAAAATGCCATAAAAAACGTTAACACTCAAACAAATCACTCGATTGGACTAAATATCCTAGGTATTCGTTTAATAACGAAAATAACGTTGTGTGAATTCACTAATAAATATCACGTTTCCCATATATGGTCTTTACTGTTTCACTTCTGAAACTGCAAGGTAAAATATCTGTAAGGAAAAGTAAAAGTAGGTGCCAGCCAATCTTTAAGTGTCTAATGAGGACAAAATAATATTGTATCGGTATTATTAGATTGCATTTTATACGATTATTATTATAATTTTATTGTTCTACACTTTCCACAGTCTCGTTACGAAATGTTGTTTTCCTATTGAATTGTGATATTTTATGATCTTTGCTGAAGTGTTGCACGTGTTATTGCCTTATATTCGCTTGATGAATGTATGACAGCTTGTGTCTTTATTTGAAATGAGAAAGTCAATCGATTAATATTGGATGTTATTATACAGCGGGTTTTGAAAATATTTAACATCTAGAAATAGATACAGATAGACATTATTAACTACGTCACTGACGATGTTCAAGTATATACGGTGTCATCACACTCAAATCTAAGAAAATCTCCTGCTAGTTTATAGTATTCTTTTCATAAAGTCCGGCTAGGAGTAAACTACAGTAACGTTAGTTGCAAATGTAAGTAGTATAAAATACATAGAAAGTATTATTTCTCAGTACTGTTCGACCGTCATTATTTTGTGGTTAATAAATATTTGTTCCGTAGATTTCTGGGTTTCTAACCTAAAAAAAATCTGAGAAAAAAAAAATTAATATTGGAATCTCTATAAGTGTAGGAGGGCCGATTTTCAATCTACCCTGCAGTTTCCGCGTCTATTGAAAAACAGATCCTTCTGGATAGAACAAGTCCAGTTAGTCTATGAGTTTCCTTGTCATGGATTGCTGATGACTGCCTCTCCTGAATGACGAAATATTATATACGATTTGAAATATTTGTCAAATGTCAATTACAAAGATTGCCAACAAGAAATACTTGCATTTGAACAGGAATTTACCTATAAGTTTTGAGAACGGAAATGGATTCAGTTTCCGAAACGTTAACGATAAGTATTTTCATATAAGTATATATTATTTCTTTTACTTTTTTAATACAAGAAGTTGCTGAATGATTCGACTTGTTATATCCAGAAGGAACTGTTTTTCAATAGACGCAGCAACTTTTTGGGGACGATTGAAAATTTGCCCTTCTCCACTTGTATAGATTCCAATATTAATCCTTATTTTTTCAGATTGTGGTAGGTTACAAACTCAGTAATCTATGGATCAAATATTATTCCTTGTTTTTCATTATGATCTCCTACCATATAGTCAACGGCAACATCCATCAATTTATTAAATGAGATGTTATTCTAGTGAGTGGGATTTCATGCAACCTGCTTGGCTCTTTCATATAACAGCAATACAATTGATGTCCTGACTGTCAATAACAGTTTGCCCTTGGGATCCAGGATTCCATTCAACAAATAATGCATGAGTTGGAAAATAAAATAAATAAAGAAAATTGGATAAAAATAAACGATTGTTGTAAAAATAATTATTCAATATGGCCACAGTCTTTGATCACAGCAATTGATATGTTGTCTAAGAATGAGTTTGATAATCTGAAAATTTTGGTGAGGATCACGAAAAATTATGGTATTGTTCCACGAGCACCAATCATAAGTCCAATGGCTGTGATATGGTCAGTTCCATATTTATATTTGAATTTAGAAACAGTTGGTTCATGGTATTCATAGGCCTGAGCAAAAATAGTACGATCATAATGCTACAGAACAGATTATTTTTTTTTCGAAAATGTTCAGGGGTGTCCCTTGAATGTAAATTCAAGATGGCAGGAAGGGCCAGAGGGGTTCCAGCATGAGCCACCATCTTGAAAAACACGTTTTATCGAATATCTCGCGAACCGCGCAACGTAATACAACATTAGTGGAGATCATTTTTATAGATGATAGTGTTTTTTATTGAAAACTTTTTTTGTATAACGCCAAGGTTTGTAATTATAGCTCTCCAAACTTTTCACAATATGGTGATTGCTAAATATATAGTTAATGGTTCATGATACATTAAAAATGGTTGTAACCAAGTTTGTAGAGCATGAAATTCCCTATAAATTCCATTTGAAACTTTCTCCCGAAGCATTTACAGTTTAGGTCCTAAATGTTCAACCATTTTTTCCAATTGTAGTGGCCTAACATACGACAACGTGCTAGACATATTAGATGCCATCGGAAACGAAATCAAAGGAGATACAACCTTCGATTCATCTCCTTCGGATATGGTGGAGGCAGATACCAACCTTCCTATGTATATACTCTATTAAAAAAGGAATCATTAATATCACAGTATATTATAAAATACAATATAAAATAATACAGTATAATATAAAATAGCATGAACAATCATAACGTCAATTAATAATGATTATAATAATAAGCGGGAGAGGCCACACAACATCTGAATAGTCTCTGCTACTTTCCTGAGTTGAGGATGCAAAATCTGACCTGCAGCTAATGCGCATCCAAAAGAGAAATGCCTCTTCTCTTTGATGCCGACCGTGGGCCTGCTGGACTATCCATTTTGCAGACCTCCAACTCTGCTTCACAAAACCAGTGGACAGGGCCCCCACAACCGACCCCATTCGGGTAGGGGTCAAGAGCAAGGTGGAGGGGCCCATACCGATGAACAGCCCCATGTTAACTCTGGCAATGGAAATGGACAACGTTTTGAGTGGATCGAATAATTATTGGGACGACCTAATGCGGTGCTGCGAAAGTAGTAGTAGGGGATACTGGCGAGTGATGCGTGGCAAACCTGGAGCATGACGCCTTCTCAGCACAAAATTTAAGGGATTATGTATCCCATCTTCATGGCCGTGCTCCACCCAGGCCGGTTGAGCAGTCTTTAAAAATACCACCAGTGCAATTGGCCAAGGAAAGGGTGCACCAAGAACCCAGAACATCGGGACACAAAGTGAAGCCCATCAGGCCAGAAGAACTGGCCCGAGAAGATGCAGAGGTTCGTAGTGCCTTACAGAAGAGGCCAACATCTGGCAGATGAACTGTGCCGCGCAATACACAAGATGGAGGCTAAAATCAAGTCGGCGAGACAACACTTGTCTCGTATGCAATTTGTGATGGACTATTTAGCGGTTCAAAGACCATTTACGCACGCAGTGCGACAGATCGCTGCAAAACTGCGGAGAACCCATCACATATTGAATCGAGAGGTGATACTAACCATTGAGCAGCGTTGTCTTGAGAGGATACGGATGCTAGTGAGTTCAACAAAGTCACTAGTGAGGAGGACGAGGGCTTTCTGAGAGAACATACAGTTTCGCGAGAAACCCTTTCGCCTATTTCAATTGTGTTGTGGTTAATCCGCCGGCCACTGATCGGTTGAAATCTTTCTGAAAAAGTATCTACGAGTATCCGCAATCACTCAACCGAGACACTCCAGCTTTGACGCAGTATGAAGCTTTCTGTAGATACCATCAGAAAGCATCGGCTTATTTATCCCGTAGAAGTTTTGTATTATTTTTTCATCGATTTGGAAAAGAAAAAGCCAAAAATTATTTCTTCTAATCTGAACTAAATTATTTTTTGCCTTTAACCGACAGTCCAGTTTTTTCCAGTCCACAATTCTTCAATTTACTGGACTGAAAAAACATGCATTGCTTTTGGTATCATCACTTTTATATGTTTCAGATTTTCCGTCATTATTTTCCAGGATCTATTAGTTTGAAACAAGCAGTATAAGAACATTTCATTGTAATTTCCAATCAAGTACTGTACTCAATTAATAATAACGAAGGCTATACATATTACGGCACTAAGTGCCTTTTTTTTAGAATCTGCAAACTTGAAGAAAGCTGTTGAGAATATCATATCGTAATTTTCCGTCTGGTGGTGTATGAAATAACAATAGATGAAAATTTTAAGTTTTCGAAAAATTAATGAAGTTTATAGCTTCAGTCACTATTTGCCTGAACGTCACTAGATTTGTGTTTTTTTTGAGCATGCATTATCTTGAAGCAAACCCTGTAGGAATGAATCATTGAATTTTTCAATTTTCGGATGAATTTATCTTCTCTTTTCCAGTCAATGTTTCATGAAAAACATTCACAATGGAGAAGTATAGTTTTGGGATAACTTCAAAATTGGGTGACATATAAACATTTGAAATTTGAAATCGAACAAAGTGGGTGATATAGTAACGTGTGACATCACATGTAACTATCGCCATACAATGTCCCTATAGAAAGACCTTACACGAGAGGGGCAGAGCGATATTCAACCTCACGATCTGGTGACTCCGAATTTTTCAACCAATTTTCATATCGATTTCAGTCTCCATATAGCAATAACACTTCTATAATGTTTTTACGCAATCCATTAAATCCAACATCCTTTTTTTACCGCCATGGTGATACGAATAATTGTTTCATATCATACCATATTCCCTAAAGTAGGTAGTATCGTTCTGAAGATGATTCATGGTGGTTCATTGGTGCTTTCAAAATTGGGAGTTTCTACGGCTTGTACACTGTCACATTAGTAGTACTAATTCTTGAATGACACTATAAATCGTTCGAAAGCAACCACTATAATTATTTTTCAATCCCGCATTATGGAGATTACTAGTTTCGGATGAAAGATCATTTTTCTTATCGCCATCATCAGTAGTCAACTTGAATGCGGATATCATTTCTGTACCAAACTGGAACACGACTTTTTCAATTAGTCTAATAACATGACATTATTTCGAATTTACAATAGAAATTAAGAAAACGGTGTATTGCCCAAGGTGGTTAGGTAATGCCAGGTTGGCAAACTCAGCCAAATTAATGATAATTTCCTGGTTATTATCTTAATGTATCGAGTAGCCTGGAGATATCACTCACGTACAGTATTTTATTGAAAAAACGTTTTCAGCGGTACAAGCTACAAGTGGAAGATATGAGGTATTTATCGTGATATAATTAGATATTTCATTGAGACTAGATCTCATACTATGAGGTCGATCACGGTTCGGCCTCGCGATTTTTTCATTCCGATAACTTGATTTTGCGCCAGTTTTCATCTTGTCTTGTCTTGAAGCACTATAATATCCGTAGAATCCAATTTTTTTACATGCCAAATATACTCGTCCTTTTCTTATAATAATTAACTAATCAATCATGATTATTCATCATGACCGTTGAATCTTCGTAACAACACTACTTGGTCTAGCCCGATATAATTAATTATGGTAGTTTTCACAATAAATGGTATTGACTGAAGGATTATAATAAAACCAATTAGACCTTAAGTTGTAATATCCGAGATGCAAATCATAAATGTGAAAGGACCGGATTCAGGTAATTTTGGATTACAGCTTACTTCTTGTTCATTTTAGTCTTTGTATTTCATTGGAAGTGTTCACTTGTGTTACGGCGTGCAATAATTTCATAACATTTATTTGTTATTACAGACATCGATAGCAAAGATTTTATACCTCAACGTACAGAATAGGCAGTATGTGGAGTCCGTGGATAAAAAGTAATAGTGCTTCTTCCAGTGGTTCGTTAAAGAAGAATCACTCATCTTGTGACGCGGAAATCATTATAAAAAATGTGTATAGTTCCTTACTTCTGCAAGGATATAACGCGGGTGCTGCAGCAAAAGTAACCAGTAATTTGACGAAGGTGCCTCTTACTTCTGTTAGACGAATTGTTGAAAATTCCATGGAATCAAGAAAAAAGCGTAAAGATTCCGGTGTCACGAAAAGTCTAGACGACTGGAAAAAAGATTTGATAAGGCGAAAAATCTACACTATGTACGATGAGCAGCGTGTCCCTACAATCAAAAGTCTGAAACCGCGGCTCATCAATGGCGAAACTCACATCAACTGTGGCCTCACTACTCTTTGACGAGCTCTGTCTGACAAGAGACAAGTAATAATGGAATCCACACGTTTAGTAAACTGGCGTTCTGAATATATAACGTCAATAAAAAAATACCGGTCTGAAAATCGGCCAATACTCTATCTCGACGAGACGTGGTTTGACACGCATGACACCCCTTCCAAAGGATCGTCTGATTCCTCTGATAAGTGTAAAACAAAAGCACCATCAAATAAAGAGAAGAGAATCACAATATTACACGCAGGATCAGAAAATGGTTGGATCCCAAACGGTATGTGGCTTTCTGCCAAAAATATTAAGGACTCTTGTGTTGATTATCACGAAGATACGACAGCAGAGCTTTTTGAAGATTGGTTTAAAAATTGTCTGTTACTCAACATTCCGCCAAACAGTGTTATAGTAATGGACAACGCAAGCTATCATAGTCGACAATTGCAAAAAATTCCTGGCTCAAAGAATACGAAATTGGGGATTCAAAACTTCATGGCTGCAAATGACATATATTTTGAGGAAAATTATACAAAAAAAGAACTTTTACAAGTGCTGCAGTCATTTTCTTCAAAAAAACGTATGTTTGTGATACAATTGAAGAAGAATTGGGACATACAGTGTTACGACTACCTCCCTACTACTGCGTGTTCAATCCCATAGAGCTTATGTGGCACCAACTTAAATGGAGCGTGCGCGGAAAAAATACTTCTCCGACTTTAAGTGGTAGTGTGTTAGAATTAATAATGAATGACATTCCTACCGAGAGTTGGAAAAGTTCTGTTAGTCATGTTATAAATGTTGAAAACTCGTACCTTTCTGTAAAATCAATTGCGCCAATTATAATCAATTTAGATGAGGATAGCGATAGCGACACTGAACTAAATATAGAATAGAATTGTAACATTTGAATAAATTACTTGTATATCTCCTACATTATGCAAAATTCAAATTTCTCAAGTTTGACCCTGTAGCACATTTGCATCTTCTACTAGATGATTTTCTACACAATGGGATTGAATCGGGTAGTTTATTGCAGTTAATAAGCCAATACCATTTACTGTGAAAAATACTATATAACAAAATATCACTATATTGTCAGGAACAAACAACTATGAATGCCCAGATCTTCAAAACAAAAGTGTAAATTATTTTAAGACAAAATACCATTTGGTACCTATTATTTACTAACCTATTTGGAGTTTCTTTCAGAAATCGAATATTGAATTGAGCATTTCGTTAACTGTCTCGGCAGTGACATGTTACCCAAATTCGATAGCATACTGAAAGATTCTATTTCTATTGCAAAACGTTATTTTGCAAGCTCGATGCAGGTTTTCTTGATATTTCGCTCCTATTGCATATAACTAACGCTATTGATGACGGCTGATCACCTCTTCCTACACGAAATCCAATGTGTTTGTAGCCCCCTTTATTTTCACTTCATAACAACTATTGGCTGAGAATGCCCTTTTGTTAACAGATCATAGTCTTGCATGCAATGGTACCCAATACAGCCGCTTTTCTTTATATCAGCTATTTTCTATGGACCCTCAAATTTTTTCTCTGGGTTTGTTTCCAAACCAAATATAGCAGCAATGTAATTGGTTTTCAATGAATGTTCACGATTTCATTAATTTTTTCATCTTCTCAAGCCTTTTACTCCAGTTCACCTCAAGGAAAAATCCTTGGCACTCAGCAGAGTTTATGAATGTTAACTGAACACATATCCCAGATATTGCTCATTTATCAATTGATACTCAAAAAGAGGAATGATGAAACTGATGAGATCAAGAATCAACTGAAAGGAGGCAGCAAGATGTGTGGATCGATAGAAATGATTCTTTCAAATGATAATATATGTGGTGCAAAAATAACAGAGCCGAGACTGCGTCGCGACTATGTTTCTGCAGATCTTCACGCGTAAATCTAATGACGCGTAATAATAACAGTTTTATCTATACAAATAATAACTCACCGTCGTCGTTTGCAAAGAGTTAACTTGTTTGTTCATGTTGATAACACAAATTATTTTAATCACTTTTACTTATCTCAGGTACCGTGTTCAACAAACAATTTAATTTCAATCTTTTTAAACCGATATCTACACCCAAATACATATATTCATGGAGGTTATATGTTATTTGGATATCTTTGATCAATCAAAACTTTAATTTTATTTTTTTACCAAAAAACCCATTTCGACCTTTTTCGGTTGGATTTGATTCCTCATTCGATTGGTATTTTTTTAGTTTTTTTCCCTTTTCTGCTTAGTAACAAGTTTCAATGGAGTTAATAATAGGAGGAAGAGACAAGAGTCCGAACCAATACGACTCTGCAAGGAACATTTTCAACTTCATTGAAATTGAAGAAATCTTTTTTAATGGCGGATTCTTTTTCTCTGAATCACATTTCAATTTTCCATGAAAACTTGAGGAATGAAAATTTCTGAAATATTGAACTTACAAATTTCAGTCTTGGTTCCGGCGGCAGTAAAAAGGAACGTATTACGTTGATGATGATTTTTACTTGAACAAATGTTCAAACTGAGTTTGTCGCTAGATAAACAATGATGTAGCGATTATATCTCTGCGAAAAAAAAAATATGATGCTATTTGAAAAATTGGGGTATTGGTGAATTTTCAGGGGTATGAACATGAACAGATCATTTTGAGTGCGTTATATGGTAAACAATTCGATGTTCGAAAAAATGATTTGTTCATTACGTTTCTAACTCTTTCAGTTACGGAGATACCGCTACATATGACAAAATTGTTAAGGCTTTCGCGGCCGAGGTTATTAGTACAACTACTTCTCTTCGGGCTTGAAGGCCGTCGTTCTTTGGAATTTCTTCCTGACGTTTCGCTAGCGCGAGTGGCCAGCTTCTTCAGAGGCTTACTCATCTCCGATGACAGTCATCGGAGATGAATAAGCCTCTGAAGAAGCTGGCCACTCGCGCTAGCGAAACGTCAGGAAGAAATTCCAAAGAACGACCGCTACATATATCAGAAGTCTACCCTTCTATATATTCCAATATTAATTCTTCGTTTCTCCACATTTTGGTGGGTTGAAGACGCAGAAAACTACGATGCAGGAACTTCCTGTTGTTCTGAAACATATGACAAGTATACCCTCAATTGTTTGGTGATACTTTCCCATGAATATAAGTTTCGTTGCTTTATCCACTTTCCTCATTCCGGTAGCATAATCCTTTTCGAAGTGTTTTACGTTTACATCAATCTCAATAGACAAACCTTGAATGACACAGGAATAACTAATTACTCACATCACCATAAATCTTTACAATGATTGTTGTTGCTTTCTGTATGGTATACATGACTAGTACCGTGGAATTCATTACTTCCCCATTAAATCAATAATATATGTCAATGCTGAGTTATTCCGATTTGATCTAATAAAAACACGCCGTAACTGACCTTAAATGGATAAAAAACTGTTAGTCATTCACTATTATTGTTGTGTACCCACCCACTACTTGCATTGCGACTATGTGCATCAATGAGCAATAAGAGCTATAATAATGTACGGTGAAGTCAGTCCCAGAATGGGTAGATTTTCCAGATTAGGCAAACATACAAAAATCCAATAATAGATTCACAATTTATTTCGACATACATGTAATTGACTCATATTCATGAACTAGACTCCTGTCAAAAAGGGGCGATTTCACAAATCGAACCAACGGACTGTCAAATGTATGATATCGATGGTTTAGTATAGAATCCTCGGATTTCCTTCCTAGTGACGTTGAACTGCTGTGGCCACTTACTTTCATGATGGATTGTTCTCCTATTCCGGAACTGGCCAACTGACTAACAGCAGTGGATCTGTTTGAATGGTTGGTTATTTTAACATTTTTTGTATCTAAACCAATCTTTTCAGCTGCTGATTTCGTCCATTTACTGATTTCGTTTATCTCCACTGGCATATTTTTAAACCAAGGGCTATCATGGCTTTTATATCAATTATTGTTAACTGTCAAGAATAGCCGGTCCATTTTGATGTTCACTCCTCGTTTCGATATCAATTTCTTGAATAAACGAACAGGGCAATTTTCTGGGTTGGCTTCATTTGGCACAAGCCATTTACTTTCTGCTGTATTTCTTGTACCACCTTGTGCTGTTTTCGTAAATATTGGGTCGTATTCCAGTCTTCCAGTTGGTGTTCCATCATTATTTATTTCTTCCTTGAAAAAGTGAACCAAACATCGACAAGCCTCACCTCCCCGCCAAGCTAATTCAACTGCTATAATGTGATACAGTTTTCTTTGCAGTCCATTTGGAATGTGTTTTCATCCCAACTCTGTATAATGCGTGTCATTTCTTCAGATGTTAATGATACACAAGACATTTTTCTTTTTTCTGGAATACTTTGCAGTTGTTTCCTTTTCATGTTTTTCGCATTCCTAGCAGTTTGGAAACTCAAATCTTTGAATGGATCAAATCTTCGATTGTATTCATTATAATACTTTTCTTGGAGTAGTTTGGCAGTATTATTCCAAATAGTCTTCACTACCATTTCCTTATACTCACTTCCATCGGTTTTTCGCATATTAAATGCCCATTCAGTGAGGATATCCGCAAGTTCTTCATCGGATGTATTTTCGTCTAGCTGGTGATTGCGTCGTCCACAAAATTCTGTGAATTGTTTCCAGACATATTTCTTGGACCGCACGGTATTTTGAGGCGTTAGGTCTTTGACTTTATATTTTATTTACTTGAGATTGTAATCTCCGAAACGGTTCTTTTCATCCATTTTGACGTTTAATTTTTAATCGACAATTTGTTTTCCTGCACAATATGCTACAGCATACTGAATTAAAATTTTCATATATCCCGCAAACCGTGCATCCCGCATTGTAGTTTGATACAGGAAGATTCGTTTTGCAACCAACAATACTTAATGGCATTGTATGATGTAGGCAAGATTGCCTATGCGCTAGGTACTACTTCATTTTGATTGTTGTCACAATTTGTGTGGTTAGGTTACATTAGATTAATTATCCAGAATTTGTGGGAAATAAAGTTGATAGGTACATACTAATAGTGTTTGTTTATGGTTCAGACGAAAATTTGGTGTAGTGGCATTCATCTATTTACCAGGGAATCGGAAAATAATATGACAGATTGCAACTGGTAAGTCGTTGTTTAATTAAACTACCCTACTGACTACGAATCAGAAAGCGAAATACAGAAACGAAAACACAGCATGTAGGTATCCAATAGCCAATCAGGAGCCGAAATACAAAATCAACAAAACATGGTGTTATTGCTTATCAACACAATCATTTCAACCAATCAAAAACGTGTATTTTAGCATGAATGAAATAATCAACATAATTCAACAACAAAGTGTTATAACCTGCCACTGTCCCAAACGTCAACATTATAACTGAAAAAATATACTTGCAGGTCTATTCCGTAACTCATAGCGATGACGTTATCCAACTACTATCGTTGAATTAACGATATTTGTGTCGAATCTTATTCCGTAAAAATATAAGTTGCAAGTCGGTAGTGAACGACATAGCATAATATTTGTTAACGGGAATAGAATTGGTTCGGTTGGCTAACGACTTGGAAGTAGTTTTGTGGTATTTTTGACATATTGTTCACACGGATCGTTGAGAGCTAGCTACCGACAGTCGTTTGATAACGGATCGTTCATTAACGGCGTTTTTCGGAATAGACCTGTTTCTGGCATTAAATATCGTTCAACCAAACTCAAAGTTGTCGGAAAAACTCAAACAATAACAACCGAAACTACATTGAAGCCCTAGCAAGGAGCCCTGAGGAACTTCTTACGTTGCATGATGATATGTTCTAGACTTGTAGCCATTGCATCAAGCGAACTGCCTTGTTCATAAAAATGAATAGTCATCATGTATAATTGAGCAATTGAGTGATTTAGTGCCATGAAGATGAGTGTGTCAACACACACACACACATTTCGTTGTGGCTACTTACAGGAAAAGGTTCTTCTATCAACAGAATTTCTTTGTTGGGTAAAGTTTTCTGATGCATGTTTGAAAGGACGTTTCCACAATCTATAATCCGGAAATTCAGCTCATGTTTACAACTTGATGATGTATCCCATGCCCATAAACGAAATCGTATCAGATAATGACTTCTAATGGACTATCCGGACAGAAGATGTACTGCCTGCAGATTATAAAATTCCCAGCCAGAAGCTTATCCGCCACATTATCATGTCATAATTCACGAATAATCGTTAGCAACAATCATAAATATCTATTAGTATATTTGAATACTATAAATCTAACGGTCGACTATAAAATTGTTAATATCTCCATTAGACTACCACGCGCTTCTCTGTCATTTTCACAGTGTTTCGCTTGATAAATGGACAGTTGAGAATTTGACCGATATCTTGGAAGGCATTTGTTGGAGTTGGGGAGTAGGATTTATTGCTGTGAAGAATTGGCTAGTCATTGTTTTCGCTGGAGGTTTTTTTCAGTAGAAATAAAAGAATGAGATAGCACGAGCTTGGTGGAATTTAATTGTTGTTTGTTCTAAAATTGTTCAACAATTATAATGCTAAAAAAACCCAGGCATGTCTTTTCTCAAGAAAAGACGATCTATCATCATCTAGTATTCAGATGTCAGGAGTTACTATTCCTACAAAGTCAAGTATCTCGATGCTAGAAATTACGATCAGCGATAATCATTCATGGAAAACCTGATCGCTAAAGGTGCTTCCCAGAAACTTGGATTTCTATTCCGTGTACAGATATACTTCACCGACCTGTCTTGGAATATTCTTCTCATGTGTGGAGTTCGGCACCAAAACATTCATTGGGAAAGGCAATCTGTGTTGTTGGGGATTCTTCGCTCACAGACTCGCTTACTTCATTGGAAAATTGTAGAAGGGTCGGATACTTGTCTCTCTTCTATAGATATTTTCACGGTCGATGCTGTTCTGAATTGTTATCAATCGTTCCACCGTTCGATCTTTTTTCAATAGAACAGCTGAGCTTTGGAAATCCTTACCAGAAGAGGTCTTTACTGAGGCTTACAAACTTCAAAAATTCAAAGTGAATGTTAATTCGTATCTCCTGTCCCTTGATTCACGCGGTGTTCTTCGAACATAACAGGGCTTCCCTTTCGTGTGAATCTGCATTTAAAAAAAAAATTGGGGTACACGCAAATTCATTTCATATTTGTTTCCAATGCGACATCTCCAGTATTCACAGCAGCAGTTTCAGTAGAAGGAATTGATATAGTTTCAACGTCCAACGTACTGCAATCGTCAGTAATCATTGTTATCTTGACGATTCAAAATCTTGAGAATGAATAATTTCTGGTCTATCATAAACATCATTGAGGAATATTTCATCTTTTTTTGGCGAAACATATCTTCTGGAATATAGAGATGTGCTGCTAATGAAAACTCTATGGAGATAACTGTCTGGTAACTGACATTCAAGAAGGAATGGGTCAACGGTCGTTGATATACAGGGTGTAAGGTGAACATGCGACAAAAATTTAATAGGTTGTTGTTTGGCCTAGTCTGAAAATCATTAGTTTAATGATAATTTCTGAAAAATCCCTTCGTTTCGATGAAACAGCGTAAACAAAATTTGCGAGCGTTTTTTCACCACAAAGTACATATGAGGTTGTTCAATCTACAATGAATGTTCCAAATGATTTCCTACAGCCTGGAAACAAGAATTCAATCTCCCCCTCCTCCCAATGGAGTTGCACCCAGCAATTAACCAATTTTGCAAGTCGCCCAAAATTTATTGTTTTTTATGACCTGATTGTCGTCGCAATACTTTTATTTACGTTAAATATTTCACAAATATCAGATATGATTGTTCTCCCTGTATCTTCGGATCAAAGATGCTTTTCAGAAGTAATAATGAGACGAAAAATAGGCCAAGGAATAAGATCTTGATTTTTCACCTCACATTCACATGTATAGGGGAGGATAAGTAGAACAAGGGGGTGTTAACTGCAAAGAATTATATATCATCAATATAAAGAAATGTTGGGATTATGGTTGTATCAAAAAACAGATCCACGTTCTTCCTTCTATCAGGATGCAAAATGTTTCGTTCAGTCAATGGTTTATGAGTAATGAGTGGAAGAGATTGCAGATAATCAATAATAATATACTCAACCTGAAATGTCATTTCAGTTCATTTCTTTCTTCGATTTATCACATCCTGATTTTCATCAGTGCAACCAATATTATCTGTTTTTTCTTTGCTATATTCGACGATTTTTTTTCATTTCTCGCAAATCTATATATTTTTTCATCACTTTCTTATTGGTTGGAATGTTTTTGAAATATTGATATTTCTCACAATATATTTAAAAAAAGGTGAACGTCTTTATGAAAGCAGTACCACTCAAGCACACTTGGTTTTTGGTAATGTAAGACAAACTATGGTGAGGTGGAATGAAAAGGTAAGATGAATAATTTGCTAAAAAGGAATTCGTCTACTTCGTAGGAAAAATCACGCTCCCGATGAACCGTGAATAATGTTGGTCTCTGGTGTTCCTCTACAAGCAATACTCATTATTTTCCAGGAATGTCATGCTTTTTCTGATAGGTTTACAATAAAAATAAAGTGATGCACGTCTGTAGCTCAATGTCCTTTATCCAATACATTCGTATTTTCCAATGCAATTTGATCAATCCAATCAATCAATTATTGAGTAAATAAAATATGCAGAGAATAGAGTTACCAATGGAAGAAATAGTGAAAGAATTTCCTCATAACTATATACATACGACTACTCAGTAGACAGCAATCACTTTCGATATGGATATTTTCACAAAAATAGTATTTGTGAAGTGAAACAAGAAAATGTCATTTACTCTAGTGTATCAACCGCGCAAAACTAACTAACACTGCTACTTTTGGAGTGATTGGTTACAAAGACCCCCCAATGAGTTCCAAACTGCCGCATTCTTTACTTATATGATGTCCAAACTACTTCTTTTTTCATGTTTCAAAGACCAGCCTATTATCTCACATGGGATGGAGCGAAATTGTTTCCATTATTGTGAACTAATGAACATTGGTACACCTACAAAGACCAGCTATCGTTGAACATAATATCATAATTATCAATGGTAATCAAAAGCAGCCATTTACATAAACCAATAAAAAAGTATTGTTAATATTCACAGCTCATAATGCATAACATCATGAATGTTTATTGCCACGCCATCCTTCATGATTTTTTTTCAAACGCAGTACAGTAATGTCACATACTTCAACAGATATCTGACTCTGCTGATTTTATACCTGATACTTCCTCATCGGTCTATAATTAGACATAAATCGGTTGATTATTTATGTATGCACGTGAGGCGACCTTGGTTATATCAGGAATGATTAAAACACTCGACGACTATTTGTGACATATTCGTTCTCCTATTAGAAAAATGCAATGTTGATTGAAACAATCGAACCTTGTGGGAGATTTACTTGTTTATTTGATTTCTCTCAGAATATCCGAAGCTAAGAGAACACGATATGGCAACATCAGGCGATTTCACGATTTGTCATTTTTCGTTGTTTCATTTGTCAATTCAGGACTGACAAATGTATGCCAAAACTCTGGCACGCATTTGATGGTGCCACATTTACTGAGTACTTACAGACTTGTTAAGTTTTGTAACACATCTCTGACGTCAAAATGGCGTGTGAATATTTCTTCTGGAAATTATGGTATAGGAGCCATTTTCAAGTTTTATTATGGCGGCACTTCGACCTAATATTTGGAATTACTGTCAAACAATTCGATGGAGTGGGAAACAGAATACGAAATCTGCCATGTTTTCGAAAAAAATGGAAATTGAAATTTTTGACCAATTTACTCAACTTTTATTTTGGAAATTCCGATATCCAATTCAATTATCTAAAAGGTCTTGATCAAAAGTGATATGTTTCTAACTTTATACTTAGATATACATACTTCGAACAAAAAAAAGGTAATTTGAATTTCTGAAGTTCGACAACTGAAAAACTTTTGTCGTTTCTTTCTCACTACAAGTTTTTTTAGAATAGTATCATAAACAAAGTGTCGCCATATATGAAATGGAATGACCCCCTGTGTTGTACAGCTCATATATTCAAATGTCATAGTAACCATAGCAGAAGAATGTAAAATTCACTTATTTGCTGACGAGACCCTACTGTACTATAGTATTGAAGATGATACTATGGACGGTATTTTCGAAAGGGTATTGCTGTGCAAATCTGCTCAAGGTGAACGTAAATAAAACAAAATGGGTGTTATTAGGGAAACAAACAGATCATAATTATGAAAAACCTTCTTCTACGATTGAATGACAGTGATATAGAAAAGGTAAACAACAAAGTTCATTTCAAGGAGCATACCAATGAAGTTATCAAAACAATATCTTATTGTTATGAAGTAAACTGAATTATTTCAGTGAGTTGCTTCGCTCTTGAACGAAATTGTTTTGTTATGAGTTACCAAGGGGTTTCCACAGCAGATATTATTGAACGTCACGTTTTGATATATGTATATTTTCTGTTCAGTTGAATAAAGTCTATTTTTCAATTTGTTCACCGTTCATTCTTAGGCCTAGCAAATCTGTGTAAATCAAAACAGGTTATGGGTCCAGGGTTGAAAATCTAAGGATAAACCAAAAGTAATCAGAACGATTTTTTCCGAATTTGTCTCCACATCAAGATAGAATCCCAAGAGGTTTCCCAGAAGTAAAAATGGAGGTTCCAAAGTTTCTAGTCGACAAACTAGAAGGTCAATCAAATTGCATGGGTCTATTGGAAATTCCAAGTAAACATCCAACTACAAGAGCTTGGTGCAATGGATGCGGTCGAGGGAAAGTTTAAAAATCCTGTGCTCAAAGAAGGTGCGTCTGAGAAAGAGCAGATAGAGTAAGACAAATCGAGACAAAAGTACACTAAAACCGAATACTCAGCTCAGAATATTATAGTATTCAGCCTTAGTTCGCAAGTTAGACAATTTATCAATATGCGTAACTCTGGAGAAACTACAAAGCATCTGCGAGCAGCAGACTGAACAAAGGCTAGGTGAACTTCAACCAGTTTTTTGGAATCAAATAGAAAGGATTCTTCCGAAAATATCGCCAAACAAATAGTTAGACTGGAAAAACCAAGATGAATAAAAACCATGGTGCGTTGACCGATATGCTTCTGTTCAGCCAATTCCTCTCGACCTGGGAAATCGAAGAGTGAACTTACATATTTTGACGGTAGGTGGTGTGGAGGAGGTGATACAAATGCGATTTTCTAAGGGTACATTTTCATTGAGGCGGAGGCTTACGAGTGATTTTCGATACCGGCGGTCTCATTGGATAAACTCTTGCGGGATCTTTCGTTCACCAATAGAATCATCAGTATACAAAATACGTAAGGTCATGTTCGTCTAATAAAAAGCTATAATTTTTTTTGAAATGTTGAATGCATTTGAAAGTTCCTTTAATTTACCTTTACCGTTTCGGATCTTTCCACGTTTTTCTTGTTTATATTCTTTTTAAGTGTTTATCGTTGCTGTTCTTGTATACGTTTGATTTTATAGTGATAGTTAGATTTATTATGAACCGATTTACAAAGCTCAAAATTGCATTTTTTTAACACTAAGATATCAATACTTTCCAGTTTCACTCACAACTATTGTTTCGGAAGATTTGAAATCACATCACAATCACTGAGTTTTTGATTTATTTTTCATCAAATTGAAAGCAAAAGGAATACCTAATAATCAGTCAAAATGTGATGACTACATAATCTCTGGCATTTCGCGGGAAAGCAAGAAATTGCATGCAAAACATGAGACCATGAAATAAACATAACCTATAAATCTATGAATAATCGAATAGCCGTCTAGCAGACGGATATCATGGCATCACAGATTAAATTAAAATCACGTTTGCCTCTGCTGGCAAACTCTCGAAGGCATCTCTTCAGTTGAAATTGATCAAAATCAAGATAGCGAAAAGTCGAGACAATGTGCTCACAATCTATTAGGTATAAGTCAACACACCAGGGTTTTTATTCATCTTGGGAAAAACTATGGCTCGAACTTCAGGACGAGACGTGGAAAGAAGACAAGATTGAGCTTCCAGAGTTGTTGTTCCTGAATAGAATCTTGCACACTTTGCCATCAGAGTATTTCGAACTCACGAACGCATTGGAATCAATGCCGAAAAAACAGAGAACAATAATGCTTCTCCTAGAAAAACTTTGTACCGTCGAAATACGTTTGAAGGAGCGTGATTCTTATCAATTTCAGGATACCACCGCATTGGAGGCAGGAAATGTACCGAAAAAGCCATTTTTTACATTTGAAGTGAAGAATATCAAAAAGAAGGTAAATCTCATTCCTTCGAGTGTTATTCTTGTGGTGAAAAGGATCATTTCGAGAAAGACTGTAAGATGTCTGTAACAAAAAGTAACCAAAATCCGAGAAATCTGATGGGTTAGCCTTCGTTACCATCGAGGACTTCTTATGTGAGCTTAGTCAAGGTATTGCATGGATTGCTGACTCAGGTGCTACGCATCACATGCCAAAACACAGAGGTTGGTTTACCTTTTACAAGAGTTTTGCAATTCCTCAAATCGTCATGGTTGGAAATGGCGAACGTATGCAGCCACTTGGAAGTGGAAATATCAACGTTGAAATGTGCGTTCATGGCAAGTGGATTCGAAATCATCTTGAAGACGTTTGGTATGTTCCAAACGTGAGCAGAAATCTATTTTCAATTCCTTCAGTTGTTGACCGCGGAATGATTTCAAGTCTAGATCGAAATGAATGCAAAATCATCAAAGGAGGTAGCATTCGTTTTATACTCTGAAGAAGAACCAGGGACGGCCGAGCAAGCACTAACTACGAATTCTGCAAAAAAAAAAGAAACAGAAACATGTCATGGACGATAAAATACAGTCTCTGAATGAAAACAATACTTGGGACTTAGTGGACTAACCTGAGGAAAAAAAATCATGAAAAACCGCTGAATTTTCAAAGTGAAAGATAACCTTGATGGTGATTTCCGATTCAAGCTACCTTTAGCTACTAGATTAGTAGCTAAAGGTTTTTCACAAGAGGCTGGTATCGATTTCGAAGAAACATTCGTTCCAGTGGTTCGATTTGATACAATCCCGCTTCATATGGGATTTTTAACATACGATGGAAATATTCGAATTATTGTTTTTGTTCCTATCATAACCTTACGTTGTTTCTCTGACGAAGTAATTTTTTTCATTCTCATCCAGCGCGATGTAAAAATATATAGAAATGCATTCTTTTAAAACACACGTTGGGTTTATAAATAGCCATCCATATCTGTGTATCCGGAAAGCAAGGTCAAACCTAGCGTAAAACTAAAAATAGTAACATGCAGGAAAGCTTAACTGATACCGATACACCGACGAACGCTTGGGGGTTGTGAAATATGGAAATTAGGGCTGCAGTATTTTTAGATGTTTCAGACAAGTCATTAATAAAGTCGAACGTCTTTCAGTTCGTGCCCAAGGAATGCATTTTTTTATATACAGAATGTCACGAAAGTTCACAGAAGTTGAAGAATAGAAGTGAACAAATTATATAGAGTGGGCTCATACATGGAAAATAATCTAGAAATGAGGGGCCAGTATTGTACACAGTCCAGTGAACTGGGGTTCAAGTTAACCCAGTTTAATTGTCAAGAAACAAACAACTCGATTGGTTCATTTTCAGCAACTGAACCGAGAGTTAATACTCGAAAGTGAAACAAATCGTAATCTGCAAAAAATTTAGGCAGGGTACTATTTGTAAAACATAGGAATTTGTGTTTGTTGATATACATTGTATATTTTCAAACAGTATATCCCATACCTTTTCGCCAATCTCACTATTGAAAGAGTTGTAATGGACATAGTGTGCAAAGATGATTTTCACCTCTTTTTTTTTAGCAATATCCTATAAAAAAGTAGCATTGAAATAAATATACTTTTTGTTGATAGGTACATGTATATTCACTAAAATTATCATGTGTGATAGTCCAGTCTATGATCACTTTCCCAAGTATTTATCCCATACAGCACCGATTCGCATGAAATTTTGGATTCAGGATCTACATACACTTTTTTTCAAAATCTACCCTGTGCCGAGGGTTGCTTTCTCCCTGGGGGTGGATGTCACCCCTTCTTGGGGGGTGAAAAAATTTTCATTGAAAATAAGTGCGGAAATCAATAGATTGACTAATTCTAAGCACTTTTTGTTCAATGAAGTTTTTTCTGAAAAGCAATACTTTTCGACTTATTCACGAGTGAATTTGTCGTTTTCAGTCAAAAAAAAAACACGTTTTCCGATCCTTTTTCGCGAGTAACTGGAAAATAATGCATCTTTCGAAAAACCTGCGGAGAGCAAAATTATAGCTTTTGAAAAAACAAAGGCGATTGTTTATTTGTGATGTATGCAAAACCACTACAAACTGAATAATTGCTTGTTGAAAGTCGATTGGTATTTTCGAACGCCAAAATGGAAAGTTTCTACGTACAATAACTAAAAACCAATGCATTTTTCGGGAAAAACTATTTGGACCTTTTTTGAAGTCCTTCAAACATCCTTTATTTTTGTTATTTATAAAAGTTTCTAGCATCAGAACTGACCGAGGCATGAAGGAAATAATGTTGAATCCTATTTTTTCCATGAAAAAAAAAGTGAATAACTCATCCTCTCTTCCCCCCCCCCCTTTGGAAAAAATCGTTGCCTAGTGGAACTATCTGTATATATACATATATAATATACATACAGTTCCACTAGGACTGAAATATAGTGTATTCTTCAATATACTAATGTACATACTCTAATTTCTACAAAAATTGTTTTTGTTTTTTTCCCATAACTCGCTTAGTCTCCAAGCAATCAAATCCACCAAAAAAGTATTTTGTAGCTTTTTTTAAGAGCTATGAGCTCATTCACATTATTTTTTGTTTCAGATAATATTTTTGAAGAGGTTCATGCTGAAAGGGTTCAAAAAAAGTACTTTGCGCGAACCCTCACAATATTTAACTGGCCATATCTTACTCTATTTTCATCCTGCAGAAAAAATGAAACACCAAAATTTTCAGAAAAGAATAGCCTTCAATTTTGTACTCTAGGAAATTTTGCATGTGATCAATACTTTTCGAGTTATTTCGAAGAAATTGTGATTTTTCGCTGAATCAAGTATATGTTTTTTCTCTTCAATCTCAATTTTTTCCGAAACTACGACTTTCAATTGATAAAAAACTCAGAACTCATCATTAGAACATGAATGAAGTGAATTATGGAGTAACAACGATTTTTTTCAAAGGGGGAGAAGAGAGGATGAGTTATTCACAATTTTTTTTTAACGAAAAAATAGGATTCAACATTATTTCCTTTATACCTCGGTCAGTTTTAATGCTAGAAACTTTTATAAATAACAAAAATAAAAGATTTCTGAAGGACTTCAGAAATAGTCTAACTAGTTTTTCCCGAAAAATGCATTGGTTTTTGGTTATTGTACGTAGAAACTTTCCATTTTGGCGTTTGAAAATACCAATCGACTTTCAACAGGCAATTATTCAGTTTGTAGTGGGTTTGCATACATCACAAATTAACAATCGCCTTTGTTTTTTCAAAAGCTATAATTTTGCTCTCTGTAGGTTTTTCGATTAGATGCATTATTTTCCAGTTATTCGCGAAAAAGGATCGGAAAACGTGTTTTTTTGACTGAAAACCAACAATTTCACTCGTGAATAAGTCGAAAAGTATTGCTTTTCAGAAAAAACTTCATTGAACAAAAAGTGCTCAGAATTAGTCAATCTATTGATTTCCACACTTATTTCCAATAAAAAAAATTTTCATTCCCAAGAAGGGGTGGCATCCACCCCCAGGGAGAAAGCAACCCTCGGCACGGGGTAGATTTTGGAATAGAGTATAGTAGAATAGAAGAATAGTAGAACCTATATCCAAATTTTCATACAAATCGGTGCTGTATGGGATAAACACACAGTTTACACTTTTTTCACCGTCATAGACTGGAGTATGAATATCATTATACCGATGATTTGATTTGGTGGCCATAAAAATGAATGCCACCGAAATGTCAATTGACTGATAGCAGACTAGCAAAAAAGAAAAAAATTTTTGTTCGGAAATGGTGTGTGTATCTAATGAACTGTTTTATAATTTATCCATTTGCCCAGAGCTCAACAGATAGTTTTCTCTAGGCGAAACAAAATCTTGTCTGGGCTTTCTATAAACTACTTTTTCCTTCTGCTCTATTGTGTAGTTCTACGGCATACAAATTGAGCAAGAAGAAGTTACCTCTCTGTGATTCAGTACCATATAGGTAGAGGAGTTGCTGTTTTAGATACTATCTCTTCCGTTTTGTGAACGAATGAAACGTAAAGTTATTTATACGTAATCGTTACTCCTTTTAATACTCCAGTCTATGACGGTGAAAAAAGTGTAAACTGTGTATTTATCCCATACAGCACCGATTCGTATGAAAATTTGGATATAGGTTCTACTCACCCTCTATTCCAAAATCTACCCCGTGCCGAGGGTTGCTTTCTCCCTGGAGGTGGATGCCACCCCTTCATGGGGGTGAAAAATTTTTTATCGAAAATAAGTGCGGAAATCAATAGATTAACTAATTCTTAGCACTTTTTGTTCAATGAAGTTTTTTCTGAAAAGCAATACGTTTCGAATTATTCGCGAGTGAAATTGTCGGTTTTCAGTTAAAAAAAACACGTTGTCAGATCCTTTTTCGCGAATAACTGGAAAATAATGCATCTAATCGAAAAACCAGTGGAGAGCAAAATTAAAGCTTTTGAAATAACAAAGGCGACTGTTTATTTGTGATGTATGCAAACCCACTACTAACTGAATAATTGCTTGTTGGAAGTTGATTGGTATTTTCAAACGACAAAATGGAAAGTTTCTACGTACAATAACCAAAAACCAATGCATTTTTCGGGAAAAACTAATTGAACCTTTTCTGAAGTCCTTTAAAAATCCTTTACTTTTGTTATCGATAAAAGTTTCTAGCATCAAAACTGACCGAGGTATGAGGGAAATAATGTTGAATCCTATTTTTTCTTAAAAAAAAAATTGTGAATAACTCATCCTCTCTTCTCCCCCCTTTGAAAAAAATCGTTGTTACTCCATAATTCACTTCATTCATGTTCTGATGATGAGTTCTGAGTTTTTCATCAATTGAAAGTACGTAGTTTTGGAAAAAATTGAGATTGAAGAAAAAAAATCATATACGTAATTCAGCAAAAAATCACCATTTCTTCGAAATAACTCGAAAAGTATTGATCGCATGCAAAATTTCCTAGAGTACAGAATTGAAGGCTATTCTTTTCTGAGAATTTCGGTGTTTCATTTTTTCCTGCAGGATGAAAATAGAGTAAGATATGGCCAGTTAAATATTGTGAGGGTTCGCGCAAAGTACCTTTTTTGAGCCCTTTCAGCATGAACCTTTTCAAAACTATGACCTGAAACAAAAAATCATATGAATGAGCTTATAGCTCTTGGAAAAAGCCACAGAATACTTTCTTGGTGGATTTGATTGCTTGAAGACTAAGCGAGTTATGGGAAAAAACCAAAAACAAGTTTTGTAGAAATTAGGGTATGTACATTAGTATATTGAAGAATACACATAGTAACTATATTTTAGGCCTAGTGGAACTATATGTATATTATATATGTATATATGCATATAATTCCACTAGGCAATGATTTTTTTCAAAGGGGGGGAAAGAGAGGATGAGTTATTCACAATTTTTTTTCAAGGAAAAAATAGAATTCAACATTATTTCCTTCATACCTCGGTTAGTTCTGATGCTACAAACTTTTATAAATAACAGAAATGAAGGATTTTTGAAGGACTTCAAAAAAGGTCCAATTAGTTTTTCCCGAAAAATGCATTGGTTTTTGGTTATTGTACGTAGAAACTTTCCATTTTGGCGTTTGAAAATACCAATCAACTTTCAGCAAGCAATTATTCAGTTTGTAGTGGGTTTGAATACAACACAAATAAACAATCGCCTTCGTTTCTTCAAAAGCTATAATTTTGCTGTCCGCAGGTTTTTCGATTAGATGCATTATTTTCCAGTTATTCGCGAAAAAGTATCTGAAAACGTGTTTTTTTTTGACTGAAAACCGACAATTTCACTCGCGAATAAGTCGAAAAGTATTGCTTTTCAGAAGAAACTTCATTGAACAAAAAGTGCTTAGAATTAGTCAATCTATTGATTTCCGCACTTATTTCCGATGAAGAAAATTTCACCCACAAGAAGGGGTGGCATCCACCCCCAGGGAGAAAGCGACCTTCGGCACAGGGTAGATTTTGAAAAAGAGTGTATGTAGATCCTGAATTCAAATTTTCATGCGAATCGGTGCTGTATGGGATAAATACACGGGAAAATGGTCATAGACTGGACTATAAAGAAGTTTCGTATTTCCTTTTTCCATTTGGAGAGTAAAAGGTCAAAAGATAGTTTCTCAAACTACGTTCTTTTGACAAAAATTTTCATTTTCATGAGGTTGTAAGTCACTGTATAAAAAGTTTTTCTTCAAAATTATTGTTCAACTTGAAAAGTACAAATTTTAAGTTTCACATGAAGAACCCTGCAGTTCGGAGATATTTTACAGAATACGATTTTTTTTACTTTCAAGTAGTTCCTTTTTCAGAGAAAATCTGTGGAAAATTGGTTCAAAAAAGCTGTTATGTTTAGTAAACCCTAAAATCAGGCGACTGTATGTTATTTGTTTACTACGATTTCATTAAGACAACCTTACTGAAAATTCATGAAGAGATTGTTGTTGGAAATAACTCAGAAAATGAGGTCGGTGGAAATGTGTCATTTTGTAGATATGTTGTTTGAACGTCATAATTTTGTGGTGGATCAATAATCGTTTCGTAGTTTTCTGGGTTTGTGACCTACTACAATCTGAAAAAAATAAATAATATTTGAATCTATACAAGTGTAGAAGGGCAGATTTTTTATGTACCCCAAAAAGTTGCTGCTCCTGTTGAAAAACAGTTCTTTCTGGATAGAATAAGTCCAATTAGTCAGTAACGTTTCAGAAACTAAATCCGTTTCCATTCTCAAAACTTATATGTGAATTTCCGTTTGGCAAATATTTCTTGATGGCAATCTTCGTAATTGACATTTGTCAAATATTTCAAATATAACAAAACATTTTGTTGAAATTGAAATTGAAATTGAAATTTTTTATTGAAATAGGAAACCTAATATACATATAAATTGTTTACAAATAATACTAAAAATAAGATAAAACTTAAATTGTAAGATAAAATAGAATAGAGCTCAGTACATACGTAAGTAAATTGTTTGATATGACTTATGCCTCTATAAACAGAAATTTCTGATAATCATATTAAGCATGAAAAATGATAAATCTAAGAACGAAAACATTAAGAAATAAAGATCTAACAGGAAAAAAAAACAAATAAATAAACAAATGAAACAAACAAACATTTGCTGGAAGTATGCAATAGATGTGGTACATGAATAATTTCAATTGCTTGCATCGGTAATTATGAGTATTTTGATTTCAAATAATCCATCAAAACATCCCTGAATTTTCTCACCGAGCAAGACAGCTTGACTTCTACTGGAAGCTTATTAAATTCTAACAGTCCTTCAGGAGGGGCAGCCATCCACGATCCATATCAAGCGAACTCATATATATGCATCCTTCACCAGACAGCACGATGACAGCAGATTCCTTTAATTTTCGTTTCTTGCCATGCTCTCTTTCGTCATGGTTTTAGTGTGGATCCATTCTACTGTGTGATCTCCATCAGCAGTAAGAATGTGCTCTGATGATTTAGAACCACCTATCTGCCTGTTCCTTATGTACATCTTGTGTTTACTCTTTCCCACTTCCAATGGTCGAGACGTTTCACCGATATATTTTTGACCGAACGAACAAGGAGTTTGATAAATACAATTTTTTGTGTTTTCCGTTGTGTTATTTCGTTTGGTATGTGTCGGTATTGACCGTGAAGTATTTGTTGTTTTGAATGTTATTCTGACATTATACCTGTTGCCAATCTGTTTTATCTGGTTATACAAACGAGGGACATACGGTATAATGTTTGATACAGGTTGTGTATTTTGTGTAGGCTGTATGTCTCCATTGTGGACTGTGTTCGGATTTTCAATTTCTGTCAAAAATTTTTCTATGAATTTTTCTGGATATTCATTTCCTTTCAATACTTATTTTATAAAGTTTATCTCTTCATTGATTTTTTCTTGTTAGTTACATATAATTTTTATTCTATCATAAAGCCGTTTTACTATAACTCTCTCGACACTTGTGTGGTGGTTTGAGGTGTAGTAAATATATCTGTTGGTATGTGTTTTCTTTCGTTATACAATTGTGTCTACATGACGTGTCGATTTCCTTATCATTACATCTAGAAGTGGAAGTTCTTTGTTATTTTCTGTTTCTAATGTGAACCATATTGTTGGTTGAGATAAAAAATGCTATACATATCCTTGTAGACAATGTCTAGCAATAAATTATTCTAGATTCCAATATTAAATCTTATTTTTTCTGATTGTGGTAGGTTACAAACCCAGAAAAGTACGGAATAAATATATTCTTGTCAACTTGTCAGAATTATTACGTTAGGCGTAGGGAATGCAATCTCGTTCTCGCGAGATCTCGTTTTTGCGAGATCTCGGTCTTTTTTTAGTGGGATTGATCCCGGCCGAAAAATGAGCGAGATCTCGCGAGTTCAACGAGATTGCACTCGTGCGTAATAGTGTATCACACTCCGTTATTACACACCGCGTACCGCGTGTGATGTATATTTTGTTAATTAATCTCTGATTTCTGATAGATCTCCGAGTAGATTTCTTCATGGCTCCGTGGAAGCCGACCTGTCTTTCACTGCCAGGTCTCTGGAAAGCACTTCTACCTTTAGGGATTATTGCGCCTTGCTTCCCTCTACTTCATGACACCCATTTAAACAACCTTGTCTTCTGCACAAGTTTGTACAGGTCGATTGCTGGGTGTTTGTCATATTCTTCCTGATCTAGAGTTGGTTCTCAATATACAGTGAGCACGTAAAAATTCCTCCCCCCTCTAACTTTTGAACGAAACAAGCTATTGAGGTCAGGTGAAATTCAAGAAAAAAGGTACTACTTTTACTGCTTTTTGGCATACACATGATTTTGGTGGCCTAGTGTCAAGAAGACACCAAAAAACTTTTTTTTGTAAAATGGGTTCACGTGGCTCCTGGTTCTGAAGGCTTTCTGATACTTTATCCAACACCGCTGTGTTTGTGACAATCGGCCAAGTCGTTACAAATTGACAAACGTTTGAAATTTGCTCCAAATTAACATGTCTGTCTCTTTGTTACATTGTCTGCAGCTGAGGTCGCCGTTGTACAGCCCTAGCATATTCAGGTGTCCTTTGAATGGTCAGTGTCCAGTCAGTTGTCTTGTTATTACCCATCCTCTGATTCATGTTACAATGAAGCGTGTCATCAGTTTTTTTCCTCGACCAGTAATCTATGTTTTGTTCCCACCCCGTTTCTTTTGTGATTCCGTACCATCTGTTTTGGTAACTCCACTGCTGGAAGGGGTCCAGAATATGGGGTCGATGATCCTCGTCTTGCAAGCTCACCAGCTTTTCCATTGCCTGCGATAACTCAGTGACCTGGGAGTCCCAGGCTGGGAAAACTTAGTCTATTGCGGTCTGCTAGATGCTTCAGTTTCTCGCGGCATTCCCCAACCAGTCTCGATGTGTGAGTCACTATAGTTTTCTTTAATTGATGATAATATCCCAGTTTTAGTCAACTCAACTGAGTTGTAAGTTTCATTTTAGTTTTTGACTTATTGTGTTTTGTTATAAAAGAACTTCTATTATTTAAAGGCTCCTATTCAATATAGAAGAGAAGACTTGTTGTTTATTCTGTTCCTTATTCAATAACATATGTTCGTGTTTAATAGGTAGGTACTCAAAAAATTATAAAAAAAATGATACATAGATCGTAGAAAAATGTTGAATACATGGAAGTTTATTGAAAAAATTCATAGAAATAAATGTTTTATTCTTAATACATATAAATCATATTATTTTTTTCCTAATTGATTAAAATGGTGTGATTATTTGCAGGAATGAATACACAAAACTGCCATTCTCGCGTGATCTCGAAATTGGCGAGATCTCGCGGTATTGTTTTTCCTAATCTCGCGAGATCTCGCCTGAGCCCCAATCTCGCGAGATTTCATTCCCTAGTTAGGCGTTACACTTCGAGTCCAAATTGTGTTTTTTTTCATGATTCCTCCATATTCTACGTTAATCTTGTTGTTATTACCTTCGGCCGTGGATTTATGATCATAAGATGGCCCCTCTTATTAATCGTAATGGTTTCTCGGTACGACAAAGAAAGAAAGCGTTGCCAGAAATAACGTATCAATAACAGCGTTCCGTAAAAAGCAGAGGTTCCGGCACACAAATGTCAAAAAGTGGCCCGGCCGTCGGTCGCGCAACTGGATGGCAGATGTGGCCCGGCTCGTGCCGCTGCGAGGGACTCACCTGGCCCTCCTGTACGAGGGGCCCCAGGTGACCCGCACCTGCTGGCCGGGCCAGCAGCGGTACTACCACGGACGAGACGCGAAAACATCTTGAGGTGCATGTGATGGCTTTTGACGTAATTACGAGCCCAGTTGGCTGTTGTTACACTTTCCACGACGGGTGCCAAACATCGCACAAGGAAGCGGGAATATGCACGATTGTTTTGTATGTCTTGAATTATTTTCATACGCAGATTCACACGAAAGAGAAGCCCTGTAATGTTCAAAGAGCGTGAATCTAGGGACAGGAGATACGAATTAACATTCACTTTTTTGAAGTTTGTAGGCCTTAGAAAAAACCTCTTGCGGCAAGGAGTTCCAAAGCTCAGCTGTTCTATTGGTAAAATATCCCTGAGCAAGAGTGGTTCGATAGGTCTCCAAATTCACAACAAAGGGGTGGAAATTCTGTACTCGTCGAGTCATCCGTGTAGATATTGCCAAGTGTGGAAGATTGATAAAAGTTCAGTAGAGCAGCAACCCTGATGATATCTATAGAAGAGAGGCTAGTCTACGACCCTTCTCCGATGTTCGGATGAAGTGAGCGAGTCTGTGAGCGAAGAATCAGCAGGAAAACGAATTGCATTTTTCTGAATAGAATCGAGAAGCCTCAATGAATGTTTTGGTACCGAACTCCACACATTTGAAATTTATTCCAATACAGGTCGTATCTGAGCCTTGTAGATTATTACAAGCTGATAGAGAAGTGAAGTATTCTTTCGCACGAAATAGAAATTCAAGTTCCTGGGAAGCACCTTTAGCGATCCATCTCAGATGGTTTTCCCATGAGAGATTATCACTGATCGTAATAGTTACTGACATCTGAATACTAGATGATGATAGATCAGCTTTTGTTGAGAAGAGACATGCCTGGATTTTCGTAGCATTAAATTCCACCAAGTTCATGTTACCCCATTCTATTATTTTCACCAAGTCGTCGTTTATTTTATCGACGTGAATGTTTCTTTGAATTTTTCGAGCTGGTATGGGGACTCTGGAAGAGAAACTGGTATGAAGAGTACTATCGTCCGCATAACTATGAATTGAACAAGATGTTTTCCCGAGCGAATCATTTATATGAAGCAAAAACAAAGAGGGCGCTAGAACTGAACCATGTGGAACACCTGCATTTATTGGAAGAATATCAGATGATACTCCATCAACAACCACATACAAAGACCTATCAGACAAGAAACTCTTCACAAAGCACACAACTGAGGAGGCAAACCATGAGACGACAGTTCAGAAAGGGGACCCCGATGCCAAACTCGATAAAACGCTTTTGAAGTATCGAGTGCAACAGCTATCGTTTCTCCAAGTTTCTCGATCGAATGCTGCCAAATATGAGAAAAATAAGCCAATAAGTCACTAATTTATACCCCACCATTTAGCGCGCGCTTTGGATGACATCAGATGACATGTTTGTTAACTACAAGCGTTTCAGTTACTCGATACATATTTCCAGTTTTGATAGCGATACATATCACGGAAGAAGCAAAAAATAGTATATTACACACCGAGGTGGAAAGTGATTCATTTCTGTCGTGAGACGCAAAGCGTCGAGGTTTGCTATGATCTCGAGACAGGAATGAAACTTCCTACCGCGGCTTGTACACTATTTTATTCACAACCATCATATTTCGATTGAAATTGATAAATCTCTGTTTCGTTCTGAACATATCTAAAACATTACATTTAACGACAAATTACCAAGAACGCGGTTTTCTCAGAAGATTCAAGTAGATATATTGAATGTGACTACGGGGTAAACAAAGGTCCCATTATAAATAAATGTCAGATGAAGTCAATAAATGACAGAAAACTCAACAATAGATGAAATGAAGGCGGGAAGTAGAGCATTACATATTTGGTTGTAAATACACCTTTTTACAAGTATTGTTTAGTTCCGAAGTAAAAAAACACTATTAGAAATACACCTAGTATTTTTTCATATTAAAAGCGAAGCGAAAGTATGAAAACGATGGTGTAGTGATGGGAAGGGATAATGTATCTCCAATATTGTGTTTATATTGTTGTGAATATCATTCTAACGGAAGTATGCTTTAATCATACACAGCTCAGTGTGAATTATTCAGAAGTGAGTTTTGCATTGGCTAGTTAGCAGTGCGAAATTCGGTTTGAAACTAACCCCACCTAGTTTACAGAAAATCGGAATGTCGATTTATAATATACATCGAATTACTACATATTCATCTAATATTCACAAAAAGTGAATGACCTTACTTGAGTGAATCTCAATAATGGAATTATTATGATATAGGCACATGAGTTTTGGTCCAATTTCATTGGCAAATGGTTCTGTATAGGTATGCTTGACTATATGATGAACTACTGTGTCTATTTCTGAAAACAAATCCAGTTTGATGGACTAAAGTATATCATGTAACATAATGATTACCTTGTAGCTTTCACTTCTTTGTCCTTGCGCACGTGAAATAGAGATTCGAGGCAAAATATACCATTATCATAGTCCTAGATTCACTGAAAATCTAGAATCACTAGAAACCACCACAACGATTCAGTTTCGAACTATTTCTCTCACAAACACCACTAATACAGTATGAATATCGACGCCGATAAATACAAGACTGTGACGTTTGACGTCACATTTCGTTTTGAAGTTTGCAATGCCCGCCATAATTTTTCACTCTTTATATAATTTTCAATACCATAGTTTGTTCTCAATTCAGTGTTAGGAATTTACTAAGGAGGCTTTGAAACAATGACATTATTTCTTTAGATTGTCAAATAAATATTTGTTTTATCGGTGTTTTTATTGTGTATTGGAAAACTCTTTACATTTGTTGTTATTTTCATTATAAATACTGCACGTTCATACTGAAAGTGAAAAAGTGGTCATGTTAAATATTTATGGGGAGTGTAAAAAAAATGCCGTTGAGGCTGGAACCCTTATGCCGACCGATATCCTGATAGACAATGTCCAGCGAGACATTATTTTAATCGTCTTGAAAATCAATTCCGAAGAGCGCCTAACCATGATCCCAAAGAAAACATTATCATTGACGAAGGAACAGAAATCAATGCTTCAACTCGGAAAAGTAATAATAAGATGATTATGAATCTTTCAAATATCAACGGTACCAGGACCTGTACGAAAATGATTATGATCGTAGGATGGAATATTACAATTGGATCTTGCAGATTAATGTGCAGCCAAACAATGTTTTTTTGGGAACGATTTCTTCTTAGGACGAGTCTACTTTTACAAATATGGGATTTTTACATCGACAGAATAACTTTTAGGTGCGGTTCGGTTTCATTGTTTGGCTTGTGATACTCGCTGATCATTGGTCCATTAATATTTGAAGGACCCTTTACTGAAGCTACTTACTTGGGATTCCTACAAAACGAAATTGAGGATAGGTTAACTGAATTATCTGTCCATTAACGACAGGGGATGTATTTCAAGTCGTTGGAAGTAAACGTAATTTCGACGAATCCCCCAAGCAGCAAGAGATCCTCTGAAACAATAATAAAATATAATATGTATCGAATATTCATCCTGAATATAGTGGGAAAATGGTTTGAATCCATTTTCGATCAAATTTGATTGAACGAACTGTTCGAAAGATGATTTAAATTTAATTCTACTTTGAAACTACTATAAATATTACTATCCACTGTTTGAAATGTCACAAATGTGGTATCATTGGATTCAGAAAAATCATGCAAAGTTCAGAATGTAAAATATACGAATAATCAACCCCAATATTTGGATTCAGTGTAAATTCAGAGTCGAGTTCAAATGATATCAGGATGGCGTTATGGTAATCGATCTTCCAAAAAGATAAAATACATTGGAACAATAAGTATACCAATTGAAGTATAAAGTAGTAACTTCCAACGTTTAATAGTCATATGAATATGTTGTGCGTGACGCTAACAGAAAGCGTGGATTTGTGCTGAGAAATGCCAGGGAATTCAAATGACAACTAGGTATTCGCCTTTCTGAGGGCCAGTTTTTCAATACAAGGATAAATGAGTAATCTGTCAGACGGATGAAAGAAGAGAGAGGGTGCGCGTGAGTGATGTTTGGCACTGATAAAGATGAAAACTGTTGATTATTTTCATCTGATAGATATCTTGAATTGAAAAACCGGTTCTAATTCAATTGCTAGATCTCACGTTAGTGAGTACTCCAATTAGAAAATGAAAATAACTTTCATAATTGTCCTGAAGAAGGTAATAAACATTACCGAAAGCTCGACAGAAAACAAAGAGTTTTCTTTGTTTCAGCCCCTTTTATAATATATATATATATATATATATATATATATATATATATATATATATATATATATATATATATATATATATATATATATATATATATATATATATATATATATATATATATATGTGTGTGTGTTCGGATAGGTTTCTGCGGTCAGTTGTGTGTTGTTGTTGAGTTCGGGTTGAACCGCGTCTGGAGTTTTGTTCTCGACGTTTCGGCTCCGATTTTGGAGCCATTTTCAAGAGGTGAATATGACTTCACGCTGAGGTCTCAATCTGCCTACTCCTCAGGTGTTGTCACAGGGGGCAAGGGTTTGTGACTTGACGCCGGGGCCTCAATCTGCCTACTCCCCAGGTCTCGTCACGAGTTCTTTCTAAGGTCTCAATCTGCCTACTCCTTAGATCGAACTGAGGTATCGAGGGATGTTGGGTAGGATTTATAGCAGCGGGTGCTACTAAAGGACCGTCGGATGTCTTGGTGGGGACTGGGCATCTGGAAATTAGGGGTTTCCATGCAGTTGGAAGTCTCTGTCCGTCGTCACGTTTATTTAAGCAGGAAGGTCGCTTCTCGATTTCGATGGTCTCGCGAATTATACGAGCTTGTAGTGTTTTTGCTGTGTGTAGACACACAACCGATACCTTAACGCAAACTCCCACCATCATCCAGCACAAACCAATTCCGTTGTGAATTCCCTCATCCACAGATCCATCAACCTCACAGACCTCCATAACAAACCACAGGAACTAGCCCAACTCAAATCAGCCCTTCTTCAAAATGGATTCACAGACCATCAAATTGACAGATCCATCCGCCGCCATCAAACTTCTCATTCCATTCCCAGAGACCCAACAGACAACAACGTTCCCCACAAAGCTTTTCTTTCCTACATTAAAGGTGTTACTGACAAAATCAGCCGAATTCTCAAAAAACAGGACATAAAAACGATATTTACAGCCAGCAACAAAATCTCCACATTCCTCCGCTCCCCCAAGGACAAAATTGTCAACGAATCACAGGGTATATATGAAATACCATGTTCCGATTGCCATAGAACATATGTAGGCCAGACCAACAGACGTGTGACAAGTAGAGATACGAACATCAACTTGCTGTCCTAAAATCAGACCCATCTTCAGCTCTGTCCAAACATCATCAAGAGACAGGACACAATATAGACTTTGCGAACACTAAGACCATCGCCACAGCAAAAACACTACAAGCTCGTATAATTCGCGAGGCCATCGAAATCGAGAAGCGACCTTCCTGCTTAAATAAACGTGACGACGGCCAGAGACTTCCAACTGCATGGAAACCCCTAATTTCCAGATGCCCAGTCCCCACCAAGACATCCGACGGTCCTTTAGTACCACCCGCTGCTATAAATCCTACCCAACATCCCTCGATACCTCAGTTCGATCTAAGGAGTAGGCAGATTGAGACCTTAGAAAGAACTCGTGACGAGACCTGGGGAGTAGGCAGATTGAGGCCCCGGCGTCAAGTCACAAACCCTTGCCCCCTGTGACAACACCTGAGGAGTAGGCAGATTGAGACCTCAGCGTGAAGTCATATTCACCTCTTGAAAATGGCTCCAAAATCGGAGCCGAAACGTCGAGAACAGAACTCCAGACGCGGTTCAACCCGAACTCAACAACAACATATATATATATATATATATATATATATATATATATATATATATATATATATATATATATATATATATATGATGAGTTGTTTTTTCGGGTTTCATTCCGTGTTCTGTGGTTTTGATCCCCTGAAGGATAATTGTCACAACGTTTCGGCAAAGTCTCATTTGCCATCTTCTAGGTGATGATTGAGTTTCGTCCTCCGAACTCGACTAATTATTTCGAGTTCTACTTCTCAATATATAGGGGTGTTCATTGATGGTATCTTTGACCTGGGCCCCTCCCACTTTCTTCGTTGGTCCGACTGCATTTTTCATTATGTCTGTATGGTAATTACTTGATAATGTCCGACCTTTTTCCTCTGGTGTGATCGGCTTGTTTTTGTTTTGTGATGTTTTGTGTGTATATATATATATATATATATATATATATATATATATATATATATATATATATATATATATATATATATATATATTATATATATATGAATCTTTTGTCTTCACTGCCTTCAATCTTCAGAACACCTACAGAAATGCTATAAAATCAATTCATTCGACTCTTTCGAAACCGACCACTCATAAAGACCTCTCAAAGTATCAGTACTTTCAAATATTCAGGATGAACACACCTAATACCGTTTAAGAGGATTTAACTATCTTGTGATAATAACGAATTGGCTATAAATATTAAACACAATAATATTGAGTCATTATTATGGAAGATTGTGAATACATTGGTTCAATGAGACAATTTTTTTGTTTTTTTTTCCTGGAGAAATAACATCACATACATATCAGAAATAACGAGCCCCACTAAGCCTGTTATTGGGAATCAAAGGATTAACACTTCAATAGTTTGATCCTTTTTGTTCTACCCATTTCAATAATATGACTATCTACCTTTCAACATTTTGCGTTAATTTGAAAAGCACTGTCCAAACACATCGAATCAGTGGCCCGGACACTTTATTAATTGGGTGAAAACATCCTACATTTCCATGTACCAAATATTGCCCTGTAATTTAACTGTACCTGCCTTTTGAAATGGTCTCTTCTTTCGATAGTTTTCCAATGCTTGCCCGGATACTTCAAGTAAATTAAGTATTCTCAAACAAAATTGTCAATATAAACCAATTTCTCTCTTTGTTCTCTATTTGCATAATTTAATGAACGCAGGAAACGACTATTATTTATGAATGCTTTTCGCAGGGCAATGCAAATCCAAGTGTATACAGATTTTTGATTTGATTTTATAGGACTCCTCAAAATTATGCGTTGAAACTACCGTAGAACATGGATTTTGGGTTTATCGTAGCTTTCTGAATCGCTAGACTGTCATGAAACTGTAGCTGGCTACAATGAAACTTTTTAAAGAACACATTGAGACGAATCAGAAGTTGATGTTCATCACTCAAACACTATATATGTACATACTTGGAAATAACGACTATATCATCTCTTTACTACCAGAATATAATTTTTACAAGCAGTTAGAGTACTTACTGTGGATAATCCCCATTAAACCTAGTTTCATCAACATTTTGTTCTACTGAAGAATCAAATGGACAGAATCAGACAGGACAAGGAATGAAAACAGATAAAACAATTTTAGGTACATCAATAGCACATCATATGGATCATCAAACACCACTGAGACGAATTCGATATGTTATATTTTTAAGAAGGTACAATCTCGAAAATAGCAGACTGATTATACGAATTATTGCTACTGAAACTCTTCAATTATATGGATATTACTTCACTAAACAAAATTCAAGATATTTTGTTGAATGGTCCAAGTAAATATATCCTTCATACATTCATCCAGCATCCTTCGCGGTACTGCTAGAAGAGTAAGAGAAAGTGTGATTCAATATATTTTGTAATATATTATATTATTATATATAGTAAATATATCCTCGATACATTTATCCAACATTCTTCGTGGTACTGTCGGAAGAGAAGTTGTTTTCTGAAGGTATAAGTCATGATTAGAATTATTTGCTCAAAAATCTCTACTAGTCAGGTCAACACATCAATGTGGATTCACCAATACATCTATGGATTGTCTATTCTCAATGTCATGAATATTTATAATTTTTTTTAATCAGAACATAAAAAATATATACGGATTTCCTAAGCGAAAATCATCATTTCATATAAAACATTTTTTTAAAGCATCTTCTCCTTTTGAATATGATTTTTGTTCCGATTAATATGACATATGATTACAACACTAAAAATGGAAAGTATTCTGAAAAAATTCTTGATAAATGATTGAATATAATGATACATCTCAAAATCATGCAATCTACAAGTGAACTCTTCAACTAAGTGTGGTTCTGAATATCCGGCGTTGTAACGAACTTTTTCAATAATTATTAAAGTCATTCCTTTTTTTATCGAACGATAACGGGACAGTTGAAATAGAAATGGATACATCACTAATTATAACAGTGTGAATATGTAATTTATTCATATTACATTGGTGGAAATTATCAAACGACAGTATGGGTGGCTTCAAAACCTGTAATTTGTATAGTCGAATGATAATTATATCTAACAGGTTTTTGATTTTTTCACTTTGACGTATTGACGATCATATCTTAAAAGCATTCATTAATTTTTTCAATAAGGAACCTGATGTGATTGGAATGGGTATCGATGCCTCTTTTTTCGTTCAATCAATGTTAATCGCATGTCTATTCTGTTCTTTGGAATGCATGGTTTACAACCTTTTACCTCAACGGGTGTTTCAACAAACAGAAATAGTACTAGGAAAGGTTAACCGATAACCTGACATAAGTACTGCTTTGCGCAGTGGTTGCTCTTACATACGCCTTTCTGTGATGCTTTTGTTTTCCAACCAGTGGCGGCTTAACAATCTGATTCATTAAGTTCAAGTTCAAGATTCAAAAATATTGCAGACATTTTCTGATGAAAAGCTTTATCTTCATGAACGTTGAATCTCGATAAGTTAAGACATGCAATGAGAAGAAGGCTTTTTCGAATGGACACATAACTCGAGAGAAAAAGTGAAATATTTTGACATAATTTATTGTCCATTTGATCTAACGCCATCGCTTTGATTTGAGTTTCTGAAATGTTTCGAACTTTCATGATCCCATAAATCCATATTTGATCAATGAAAAATATTTATTGGGGTACTGAATTCCTGGAAGAGAGGTAAGGTAGGTTAGGTTGAAAGCATATAATATAAATGATAAAAGAATGTTCTCCTAGCTTGTTCCTATTTTTTTTTGTGAGGAGGTCTTGAAAATAGATTTTTCACGTATGGAATAAATGTCGTTTTGAATTAATTATCGGAACTGAAATATACAGGGTGAGTGAAATGATGTTTATTAGCATCTCACTATTTTCAGAATATTGTTCAGAAATGAAATAAATGCTATAAATTTGATTCAAATTTCATGAGCTTGATTCAAAAATTAAGAAATAAAATGTGACTACAATTTGCTTCAACGTTCGGCTGGTCATATAGGCAGGAGAGTATTTATTTCAGGTTGACTCTTCGATTTTGTTAATAAAATATTCATCTGTGAGTGATCCCAAATAGCACACGACGTCCTGAAGACGAACCATTTATGTCCCAGTTACGTCGATACGTCCCGGGACGGATAGGAGACATTCGAAGAACGTACATTACCGGATGTACCATGTATGTACTGGTTAGACGTCCCATGTAGGTACATACTTGGTCCCGTTCCAATCGGAATGTAATAAAAACGTACATGCTTGGAAGTACTATGTACGTACTTTATTAAGTGTCCCTGATACGTTTACATTAACTCCTCTTCAGGTACGTACTTTTCGGAATGAATTAGGGACATACCAATGACGTGTTTTTTTGTGAATCCCATGTACGTACTGCTCAGACTTATCATTTACGTACATGTTTGGAAGAACTATGTTCGTACTATTTGGACCTTCCAGGTGCGTACATATTGAGTCCCTTTCAGATACGTATATTTCGAAACGTTTGCGGGACATAATAGTAATGACGTACATTTTTGGAAATCGTATGTACATACTATCTGGACGTCTCGTTGACGTACTTTTTTGTACATACTGTTTGGACCTCCCAAGTACGTACGGATTGGGTTCCTTTCATTTTCTACATTTCTGTTAGTATGTACATACTGTTTGGACCTCCCAAGTACGTACATATTGGGTTCCTTTCGGTTCAAGGGGTATCGGGATTTTGAGAGTGATCACTTAGTGTATTCAAACATATATCAATATTTGTAATGCAATATTCATAATGAATTATTCCTAAAAATTGGAAAAATTGAAACATCGACATGTGGTGAATTTAAATACCAGAAAATTACATACAGAATTTTTTGCACAGCAAGTTTGATACTCCAAAACCGCCATCACATGAGACAGTGATCCTTTAGTGTTTTTTCGAATATATTTCCATTGTTACTGAACTTTCCAAAATTTTAATATTATCTCCAACAAAACTAACTTGAAGTCATCACATCTATAGCACCCAACTCCTTAAAAACAAGTGTCTCCGTGCCGTAGAGCGTAACAGTGGTCGACAATAATATCTCCATAGGAAAGGTCGAGAGTTCAAGCCCCGCAGCAGCCAGGTCTTTTTCCAGGTAAGTATTCGGTTAGATGGTTAGTATACGTGAATGAGTAAAATTTCCAACTTGACTATTTGGTAAAAAAGAAATGAATAATCCCGAATATGAAAACTTAGATTCATTAAGTGATATCATATGATATAACATTACGTTGTTTTCGAATATTGATCTAATATCGCCGAATGTTCACATTTTTTTGTGGCCACTATTGATATCATCTACAATATAGGGTTAATATTCCCGTAATATTGAACCAATATTGGTCAAATATGTTTGTTCTACTTGGGATAGCGCATACAGAATGGAAAATTTACGTTTTCGGAATGTCCCAAACAGTTCCCCTTTCTGTACATTTCAGGTCCTGTGTGGACTAGAAAAGTACGTACCTGGGATTACCGACTATGCGGAAACGGTAAGTCGCAGGGAGGTCTTATGTACGTCTGTCGGAGACAAAAGTACGTCCTAAATACGTACAATGCATCCTCACCGTACATATGCAGTACGTCCACTGGACGTACTTGTGCTATTTGGGATACACCCCTATCAACATATGGTATTTACCAATTTTTTGATTAATGTTCTAAAAGGTTTTTTTGCGTTGATTCAGAGACGAAACAACCAGAAGAAAGTTCTTTGAATCATCAGAGGAATTATTGTTTCCAAAAATTATCATATCTTCCAAACGAAATGATTTTTTATTTTAGAGAGATTTCATCATGATATTTCTGGAGACAAAATGCTATAATTTTTCAAAGGAGAATATTGACGGCGAGACTTGTTTGGATATCCACCTACCATTTGTGCAAAAATTGTTTTCCATTGAAAGTGAAGATAAAAGTGCCATATTCTCTTTTTCTTCGGATGTCGAAAATAAAGTTTCCTGGTAAGGTAGTAGAAAAAGTTTTCAGTATTTATTGGCACACATGATGGAATAATATGAAATTCATTCTACAAAAATAAACACTGGATTTCCTTTCCTGAAAGTAACATCTAGTGTATGTTTTCTTTATTTAACGTCGGCCTATTTCCACCACCAAGGCCAACCACCGACGCCGGTGAGCTCACTTCCTCCAAACCTTTGGTATTCCAACCAGAGTTAGGGATCTTTTACGAGCCCAACATCCATGAACTCGAGACTGTCGGCCTCACATAACCTCCAAAGGACGGCATATCCTCAATATATCTTGTTCTCACTGATATATTATCTGCGAACTATGATATGCTATTTTGCTGCAGTTGAATAAGCTATCAACGCAGTCATTTCATGCATGAGGTCACCCATTCAAGTTCTAACCGCGCTCGGCGCTGCTTAACTTCGGATATCGAATGACTGTCAGTCAACGTAAAGAGTTGGGCCGTGCCCATCTAATGTGGATTTCTTCGATATTCAACTTTCATCTCAATTCGATATCATAGAAAGTTATTCACCTACTAACGTCACGGAGAAAGAAATAGGGAATCGTTATGTCCTCTTCCTTCAATCAAAATAGTCAATTTTAAAAAAGAATAACGAATTAAAAAAATCAGTTCAGGGGTAATGGGGATTCTTGTATGAAGTGAATATGGAAAATTGATTTTCTGCGTGTCCTTGAAATTATATCATGAATAATGTTTTTCAGTTATCAGGATTCAATTGATGGTTACATTGGCCAGAGCCGACGAGCTATAAAATCCTGTTTCAAACAGCATCTCGCACACATGAGATACGAGAGGATAGAAAAGTCCAGTGTCGCCCACCCTGCTCTGGTCAATGACGACAAACAATTGGAGAAGGCAATCTGAAAATGATTAAGCATGCGCATGACACAAGAGTACTCGATACATGTGAGAGCCTACAAAGACCAGAACGTAAAAATAGCATGAATGGTGACAATGGACCCATCCCTTTCAGCACGCTTCTCAATGTATTGCAAAATAATCAGTAGTACCAGACGAAGTTCATGCAGGACCAGAAAAATTTGCAGGTAGTTACTGCACTAACTGAAATTGTGAGGCATATAACCTGAACCCAGTCTCTAGATTCAGTATTAGTTTTCTTCTCCTGAAGATACTAATCTTGTTGGCTGAATGCGCGTCGAGTTTTTTTTATATGCAGATTCACACGGAAGGGAAGCCCTGTATTGTTCAAAGAACACCGAGTGAATCAAGAGATAGGAAATACGAATTAACATTTACTTTGAATTTCTGGAGTTTGTTAGCCTCAGGAAAAATATATAAGTTTGGTGCTATGGTAATTGATCTCTACAAAAAGTTTCAAAGTTTTTTCCGGCAATCATGCGGCAGGTATCCACTTCACAGAGGCATTTCCTTTGAAAAAGTTGTGTTTTTCCGAACTAGTCCGGGAAGTACGCACATATTTTCCCGGACTTTTTACGTGAATTAATATTGCATGGATGTTATTGTTTTTCGTTGGAACACCATGTATGAAAGGTATTCGTTTCAACGGAATCAGCAATTATCGATAACTGTGGAAGCAAGTTGGTGAATAAACCCAGAGATAAGGATTTATTGGATACATTCATATCAGGAAACACACGGCCATGAAATGTTCCTCATTGTATTCGTTTGTTATTGTTCGCATAACACGCCTCAATTTTCCAATTATTCACAGCCGATAAACTGAAACAAAACTCCAAGAGAACGCAACCTTCCCACGTGAATCCGTGATTTTTCCAAGCCACCACGGTGACCTCTAATTAGCTAATCAAGCACAAATACACCGCAAAACAACTCAGCGGCAGCTTTGATAATAATAAATAAAATCGTCCAATTATCCTCCCAAGATTTCTTAGAACTCGCTTCGGACTGGTTCGGATTCCTCGGTTTATGGCCGTCTAGTTCTGAGGGAAACAATGAAGGGGTTCACCGACGCATTTACCTGAGTTGTTGACAAACAATGCAGATATCAGAGATCACTTCTGTGGAAGTCTGGTGATTCTCCGGAATTGGGGTCCTTGAAATAAAGTTCAAGAATGATGTAACTTTTGATCTTGATGAACTAGTCAGTAATTGTAATGTCTCATCATTTTTTCTACTATTTTTATTATAATCATGTCACAATTCTGGTAGGTAAAGGGGAAACCCTGTTCTGCCCTAAAATAACGTATATGTCGATAATGACTGGTGGTGAGAAAACATACCAAGAAATTTGAATGAAGTGAATTAAATGAAGTTGTCGTGTGGAAATCTAAAAAAAAAGATATTCACGATGATACATCCTTCAAAATGTCGAAATAAATATCGTGTTGGCATGCATTATGGAAAGCTCCAGGAGATGGCGATAGAATGGAAGTCATGTTAACCAAAATTCGGCAAAAACTTTTCCTTAATACGGGAGTTATTACCTTTGTATTCATCAGCACATCGAGGAATGCTTCAACTCTTTAGCCAGTGCCTTTTTGTGTTTGTTAATGCTAGGCAGTTTTTTTCAACTCACAGAACTGATAGAACTCACAGAGTTCTGCGGTTTGACTCCAAAATTCACCAGCGCTGCCTGACGGATGCCAAATTCGCTCCCATCGTCATTAAACAATCCAAAGAATCAGTAAGCCCTGTAATGTTCAAAGAAGACCGTGGGAAACAAGGGACGGGAGATGAGAATTAACATTCACTTTGAGTCTTTGAAGTTTGTAAGCCTCAGGAAAAAACTCTCTCCCTGAGCAAGAGAGCTTCGACGGGAATGCAAGTATGTCAGTTTATATCAGTGTTCTTTTCAACCTAGAGAGAAAGTTGTGGTCGCAATAGTCGGGATCTGCATTCAGAAGGTGGTGAATTTCTCTGGTCGTGATAACAATATCTTCTCTAGTAGGTACGTCTTCTTTGGGATGTGGGTATCCTTATCGGCTTAATTTTTTCATGGTAGGTTCGGTAGAATTTTCGGAGAATCAAATAAAATCATAAGGGATGAGGCGAAAGTGATCCAACTTTTATTTGGAATAGCCCAAAACTTCGAAGTGGTCGCCATCTATATATATTTTTTTTTTAACTAACCGGAAGGTGAACAGCAAATATTAATTCTATGGAGTCTTATGAGTATTGAATTTGAAATTATTATTTTGGAAATATTTATAACTTAATACACTAGAGAAGTGCGAAGAGTGAAATAGATATGAAGTGTTGTTGTGGTTTACAAACCAAAATGCAGCGAATTCATTGAAGTATTCCTACAAAATCGAAAAAAATGTGCTCGGTGTTTCAGTGCTCATTATATATTACTAGTACTATTTCACTACATAAATTCCCCATTAACGACAAAAAGCTCTGTCTCAGAAGGAAAAATATACTGAAAATTAGTAAACCAATAACTAAAAATATGTTTGTAAGTAGCCTCCACTTTCTAGAGCGTCTGAAAATTAAGTTTAGTGGACGTTTCAGTTCCCACTTTGAAGTCATTTCCAAGAGTTTATAATATAATATTTATTAATGTATAGTTAAAGCATTTCCATTTATTGGAATAAATCATAGTTTTCTAGTCTGTTTTTTATCCTTTCACACTATCCGCCAATTAGTCGATAGAATAACTGCCAAAAAAAATTGTACCTCCTTGGTTAGACACATCTCTTAAAAAAGCATGATTCATTCATGATTGGTAAGATTGGAACCTTTGGTGTGAGATCAGTTACCCTAACACCAAACTAATATCACTTGATATTATCAATTTTCTTCTGAAAATGATAACCTTGTTAACGAATTGAATAGTTAGTTGAGTGATATCAGTTCAGCGTTAGGGTTGTTGATCTCTATAAATCAATGATTCATTCCACTGATTCATTGGCATCCATTGCTGCAACTCTTCGAAAATCAAGTTTGGTGCGTTGGAAGTGGAGTACCCAATGTATAAGTACAGAAAAAGGTTTTGTAGCAAAACAAAAATCGTGTTTTTCACATGATTTATTTGAATGGTAAAAATAAAGCATTTGTTGAAACACTAATCGGTGACATGTTTTCTTAAATCTGATATATTGATCCTTTATTTAGCACAAAAAGCTGATTACCTGCAAAACTTTCATGAAAATCAATTTTTACTTCTATATAATATTTAGGAAATGACATTACCTAGTTATTAACAAAATATAAGGGTTGCAATATGTTTGCAGAACCCAGATAAACCCGCTCTGCAGGAACATTGGCATTTCCATCCCTCATCAACCAGCAATATATTGATTTCATATGGATGCTCTACTAAAGCTTATGTTCGCAAACATAAGCTCCTTATTTTTTATGGTTACTTTCTTCCATTCCACATGCAATGATATGCCCTGCTTTAAACACAGCTTCACCGTCTTTCAACGGTCTAGAACTGTTTCCCACGTAATCCAGAATACTTCGTAGCTCCAATTCTATAATAGACATTTTGATCTGGAATGTAGGTAGATGAAGTAGTTCAAATTATAACACTCACGAGTAAAATGAGGCTGTAATACTAGCCAAAGATGTGACTACCTTAGCATACAAAGCAACTGAATACGTTTTAACAGTAATTATCATTCAACAGTCCTCAAGAATGGAAAACATGAACTAGTAGTACCATTACTTCAAATGGCCAAAATTTGTAGTTCAGCCTAGCTGTTGACGATTTTCGCCTATATCCTCAAACCACGGTCATTTGTAATGAATGAGTAGACTTACCTTTCTTCTATAGTTATTTCTTGTTTCTTTCCAATGTTGTATTGATGAAATTATTATTATTAAGATTCTAAGATAAACGATAAATCTATGTTGCACACAGGATATTCCATGACTTCGCCCAATCATACAGACACGACAGAAGGTTAATACTGATAAATCTGCCAGGATCAGATGCATGTTGGTTATCGATCAGTTACTATCGAATATTATTCATCAGATTCTGGCAGTGAACGTTTCTGAGAAAGCTACAGAGTTTTTTTGAAACTCAAAAAAAAATCCCGACTTGATGAGAATATCTTTCCCCTAACCTACGCCAATGACTTCAATCGAGATTGCGACTCGTTAACATATATGAATCCAGTTTTGCACTGAATCATCGAGCATTGTACTCATGAACGTTTAAATCTTTAAACAAAACGCCTCAGAGAAAAGCTCCTGATACCTGGCGAAAAATCGCGTACATTATGAATTATTTATAAATCCAGTTTCTGCTTAATTAACACTTCAGTGCACGCGATGGGTACTCCAAGTAAACTAGATATCAGAGTGAAAATGTCTGGGCAACAATATTTTGATAAATCCGTCTCGGGAGACAATATAATAATAACAAGAATCGCTATTTTTACGTGGCGGAGTTTAAAGAGATGACACTCAACTACGATGAAAAAAAATGTAGATATGAAAGTGATTCGTAGTCGTTTTCAGCTTGAGCGACTGGCTAATTAGTTTATTCCAAAGCCAAAAAAAAAAACAATCACACAATCAGCTTGAGCGCCACATCTTTACTTTTTTTTTCATTGTCAGCTTTTTTCTAATGTGAACACCAGATATTCTCCAATTTTTTGAGAGGAGAAAAGTATAATACCTCCACGTACTCATCAAATTGGCTGAACACCGATCGAAGGTTGGTGAAGTTTTATTTTTTGTGAACTAACATGGATCGATAGTGAAAACCTTCATTTTTAAATGAATAGAGGTTCAATATAGACATTAATTCCAACTACATCTTGTTGTATGCAATATTGATATCGGTTCGGTGGATGCATCAATATCAGGATTACTATATCTGGTTATATTGAATAATATCAGTTCAACAATATCTATGGAGATTTTTTTGTTTGCATATCTATTCTTGAATCAATTTTCAATATTGGAAATTCAGCATATACACCACATTGTTTGGAACAGTAAACATGGTCTTAGTGGTCTTAGTAACGTAGCGTTATTCATATTCATATCAGTATTCTATATGACCTAATGAGGTAAATATGTAGTTGGCTTGTGAAATTGTCTCAGTTTTCAGTGAAATATATGGTTTTAATCAGTTGATAGCAGTTCTTAGTGATGTAGCAACTCAGCGCCAACGTGTGAAAGAGTTTTCATGTACATTATAACGGAATTTCAGAGAGTAAATTCAGGTTGAATTTTTTGGTACTTGCATTGGGTACTTTCACTTGTCTGCCTCTGTATCTCTATTCTAATAAAAATGCAGCGTTGTCATTGTGTGCTGGGATATAAATAATATTACGACTCACAAAATGAGTAGATAATAATATTCAAATTTCCCAAGGATAATCATTTGAAAAATGGTTGGGTTTCGACTACACCCCGTAAAGACTGGACTCCAGCTCAGTATTCAGCGGTCTGATCTGCTCATTTTCAAGAAAATGATACTATCAAATATGATGTTTCCACGTTACCCAATGGATCGATCCAAAAAAAACTGTTGAAATATCCAAAATCAACCAATAATGCAATTAAACGAATGTTTCCAAAATTGATCAGATACCTGTCGAAACCTTTAGTTTCAATAGGACAAAATCCTGACGAGAGACGTCAAAACCAAATTATTTTTCATGAGAGAATAATTGAAAAGTTGAAGTTGTATGCTATCTTTGGGGCTATCACAAATGATCATTCTTCAGAATCATATTTTCTGCGCTGAAGAATGATATTAAAACATGCTTTTTCATCTGTTGTCGATTCTAGCTTGACTATGTCAAGAATAAAAAAACTTGATTGTTGAAGCCGAAAAGACTGACCCTGAATCTTCAGCAGCAAATTAAAATTCCATAAAGAAACGTAAATTGCAAAACTTTCTGTGAGTATTGCTACAATTTTGTCATTGACGAGGTTAATTATATTATTTTTTTTTACCTGAGAAGTATGCAATTTCTTGTTCATTTACTCATTTATTCATTCACTAGAATTTATGTTTTTTTTTTTCATATTTTGAATTATATGGTGTCAAAATAGTGCTACTGTCCTGCATTTTCCTGATATAATTATGTATGCCCATCTAGGAAAATCAACATCAATCCTTTTCTAATCAATCTATACAAAGTCGTAATAATTGTATCTACTCCTTCAGCACACAGAAATGGTACTCGGTACTCCCGGTTGCATGGAATGTGGGGTTGCCAATTCTCCTGCCACGGCCGGGGACATAATAATGAAGGCCGTGGCAACATAGGATATGACAATTCTAATACTGGTGAAATATTGTATTAGAACTAGATCAAGTTTTTTAGGAAGGTGACTATCGATTCAAAACCTATGATGGATATCATAATTTCAATAGTTATAACATTTCCTTTCTTAACTGTTGTTAATTGTTACTAAACGATGTCAATATTGATAACTCAAATATCGGTATACAGTGAATATCAATAATTTATGCGCGTTGATACTCACATTTGAGTTTTCGCATAAAAACGTAATATATCAGAATATTCCCAATTAGATACCCACCTTTAGCAAATGTGAATATAATCATTTTCATATGAAAAGTAGAATGATTTCTCGTAATCCAACAATATAATGGATGGATTGATGTTGCCTGAAACATCATTCGAAATCACATCTATATACTTCGTATCTCTCAAATAAAACATGTGTCGTACGTAGCCTCAGGTCTTGGGTGGATTTTTATACAGGGTGTAACTGAATAAGTGTAAAAACTTTGGGGAGGTGATTCCTCATCGAAAAAAATATAGGATCTTTCATAAAAAGAAACTTCATTGGAGCATCCCTTGTTGAGATACAGTCCCCTAAAGGGGGTACATAAAATTTGTATAACTATTTAAGTAACAAATTAACAACAGCACACAATTAGTATTAATTCAATTTCGAAAATTCACAAACTGACGGCGTCATACCAATTTAATTGTCACTATCGCTAATAGCGACCTACTAGATAGATTAGTTTCGTATTTTCGCATTTATGACGATGTAGTTGTTCGTAAAATAATTTTTTGCTGCGAACTGGTTTATTTTGGACAACAACCCAAGAGACATTTTTTGTTTAGAATGAAAAAGGCTATCAGAAATAGATTTTCAAATGGTAAACAAATAATAAGAAAAAAGTTACATTGGAAATAAATTTTAGGGGTTGCGTTTTCCACCCCTTACAACCATGGGGTAAACCAAATGAATTACTGGCTAAGTGTCTTTTTGATAGTACAAAACGTCAGGTTGATTTCAATATTGTAACTTTTTCAGTGCTTGTGAAAAAAATTGTTATACAAATTTTATGTACCCCCATTTCAGGGGCTGTATCTTAACAAGGGATGATTCAATGAAGTTTCAATATATGAAAGATCCTATCTTTTTTTAGA